>OU015625.1:20005000-22763750 GCA_907165235.1 Zeuzera pyrina
CCCAAACTAGGTAAAAACCTGTTTCAAGCTCCAGCGCCCCGCCCCTTGGAAGTTATATAATGTTTATGTGCAAATACTTGTTTAAATAACAATTTTTTAAAACAAATAATAATTTAAGATATATAAAATAGAAATAACTTATACAATTATAATATTAAGATACGTACTGTTATAACGGAATTCCAATTTGTCTTTTTAAAAAAAACAGTGAAAATAGAATTAAATAAAGTTTATTTATTCACTTAAAAAATCAATTGTTATCTATTTAAATTATGGGGCAGGCCAACGGGCCTGTTTGGAGATCGGAATAGGACTGACTGTCTGAGTTGTATCAAGAGTCGAGAGAATTGAAGGAGTGCAGAATAGGTGATGACTAAGTGATATTACTTGGAGACAGAAAATATAACAGTACGTATAGTGAATATTTATTTTGTGCATGTGAATGAGTGAAATTAAATAAAAGTGTTTTTTGTGATGAGTTATTAGACAGATACGTGTAAGCCGTGTAACTTTATGAGGATACATATTTTTTCTAATGGAATTGAATGGAACGAGGAATAGGTTTCATATGAGTATGATAGATTCATGACTTTTGGTGAAGAAGATCTTCAGTGTCATCATAGAATTTTTTTTGTAGAAATGATATTATTTCCCTTTTGCATTTATATTTATTAAAAGAATATATTGGGATCTCATAATTAATTGACTTATAAAGAAAGGGACCAAGAAAACAGAAGAAATGATGACTAAAAGAGGTTCTAAATCGATCCACAGACAAGTCAGAAGTCAGCGATCTATTTCGTCTCATGGCATTCGTTGGGTCATATGATAATTGTGAGCGCTGCTTTAGAATTACGTTTAGTATAAAGAGCTGCCTTACTGAAAGTACTTCACAGTGTTTATATAAGTCTAAAGAGGGGTATCTGAAAGGTTTGTACGTACTTATTTTTAATATCAATCTCTGTACCCTTTCAAGGTGTATAAGGTGCGTTTTAGCAGCACCACCCCAGGATGTGATGCCGTATATTATAACAGATTAGACTAATGCATAATATGCGACTTTATGATATTGGTGTCAGCGATGTTTCTTAGATGTCTAAAAATATACATGATCTTACGCAATCTTGAAGAGAGAATATTAATGTGGGATGAAAAAGTTAAGTTCTCATCTATGGTTACTCCCAAGTATTTAATGACATCAGTCCTTTCAATCTTTGGACAATTACAGAATGTTGTGTAGTGTGTGGTGTGATTATGAGCAAAAATACAGAAGTCGAAACTGCTACAAGATTGGACATTACGCATAGAATATGTCATGTATTTTGTTTTGGCAATGTTTAACGTTAATTTATTATGACCTAGCCAGTTTCTTAGTACATCAAAACCCTCCTGAGCCACCCTATAGGTTTCAGACCATGATTTCTCTGCAAATATCAGTGTAGTGTCATCAGCAAATGTTATAATTTTGCCCTTATTCAGATGTAAATTGCACAGCTCATTAATATACACAAGAAATAAAGTTGGACCCATTATACTGCCTCAATTAGTAATAGGTAGGTCCTCACTAACGTAGTCACCGATCTTTACACACTGATATCTATGTGAAAAATAGTCCTCAAAAAGATTTTTTTAAATTATCCTTACTCTAAAGTAACTCAAGCTTCGTTAATAACAATGAAATTGAGATAGTGTCAAATGCCTTTGCAATGGCTAAATAGATGATTAGGCACTTCATATTTTGTCAAGCGATCTGACAACACAGTCAGTTAGATCGTGAACAGCGTCAGACGTTGATCTGCCTGCTCTAAATCCATATTGCCCATCGGACAACAGGCTGCTGTTTTCGAGAAAATTAACTAACTTCTAAAATTCTTGAAAAAATTGTTAATTATGGGAAAAAATTGTTAACAATTTTTTCAAGAATTTTAGAAAGAGCAGACAGAATTGAGATAGGTCGGTAATTATTAAGACATTCGTATTGACCTTCTTTATGAATTGGATGTACAAGTGCTATCTTGAAGATGTCGGGAAATTTGCCTTTTGACAGATACAAATTACAGATATGAGTCAGAGGCGGTATAATACTATCTTTAAGGAATTTTAATATATTAGATGATATGCCATCCCAGCTCACAGCACAATCACTTTTTAGGGAACTAATAAGATCTTAAGTTAGGTAAGACTAAGTTGATGATTGGCGCAGTCATAGTGTAAGTAACACAGATCTTCATATCTTTTTTTATTGGCTAGAAAGAAATTAACGCTGTCGATGCTGGCTTGATTTGCTAACTAGCCTGACTTGGCTGGCGAGACTGATTAGCACAGCTTCTCTGGCCAGGCTGACTAACTTGGCTAAGCAACATAGTCGATAAAGCGCCTAGTTTCATTTCGTATTTGAAAGTTCCTTGATAGGCACTTATTAAGATCGATTAATAAAAATCAAGAAAGATATAATGTACAAATGAATTACATGACTTTAATTTAAGCTCCTTTCCTCCTTTAAGGTCTTTCACAATGAATAGGAGTCTCGTAGCCCAAACGGCACAAAAGAACTATTTTGATTTTTATTTATTCCACTTCCCCTGTAATGCCTCAAGGACTTTCTTTACTTTACTTTACTTGTAATAAGAATTTTATATTACTATTTTTATTAAAAATTAGCTACTACACACATCAAAAGTGTCTAGAGATCAAGTACGTTTTAGAGTATCGCCGCAATTGAGGATTAATATTTTAACTTTTTTGGATCGTTATTGATTCTTTTTAGTAATTTTCACTATTGAAATAAAGAATTTTCTTTAAATTTTGATTAAAAATAGAAAATGAACTGTCAATCAGGATTCCTATAAAAGTGTGTAATAGCGTTTTTACAAAACCATTACAATTTCTACATCGGAACTGAAAAAAATTGCATCGATATGGAGCGACGACATCATTTGACACGAGAAGAGATCATGAGAGTCGTCGGAATGTTGCAAGCTGGTTGCAGGCAACGTACTGTAGCTGTCGCTCTTGCCACTACACGGAGCGTTATAAGCCATATCTGGACACGCTATCGTATCACGGACAGCGTGGCCGAGTGACATAGAGGACGATCTCGCATCATCACTCGCAGACAGGACCGATACATCCAAAATATTGCTCGACGGAATCGTACTATGACCGCCATGATGTTAGCTACGAGGCTCCACAGCTCTTTAGGCTTGCTGATAAGCGACCAAACCATCTAAAATCGTTTACGTGAAGTGAGTCTGCGTTCTCGAAGGCCGCTGAGAGTTCTGCCTACAGCACCCTGGAATCGTAGAGCCCGTTTACAATGGACTCGCGAACACAGAAATCGGGAGGAAGAAGACTGGCGATGTGTTTGCTTTTCCGATGAATCTCGTTTCGGTATGAGGCCGGATATAAGACGTACTCGAGTTTGAAGGACTTCTGGACGTCAAAAACGTTTGAAATTTTGTCAGGAAGTTCATTCATATGGAGGGGGAACAATAATAGTTTGGGCCGGTATTTGGATCGGTGAAAGAACCGATCTAATTTGGATCAGGGGCAACCTCAATGCTCAGATTTATGCGGAGAGGATTGTTTCAGACGTGATCATCCCTCTGCGAACCCGGTTGGATGAGGACATTTCACGTCTACACACGGCTAGAGTCGTAACACGCGCTCTTGCCGACGCTCGCATCAACGTTCTGCCGTGGCCTGCTCAATCGCCAGACCTCAACATAATTGAACACGCATGGGATATGCTTCAAAGAAGACCTCTGCCGAGTATGGATGCCGTGCATACCCCACAACAACTTTTTGACTTGTTAGAAAGAATGAGGGCGGCCATTCCTCAAAGTGATATTGATGAACTGATTTTAAGCATGCCAAATCGCTGTGATTGTGTAATTCGTGTCAATGGTGGAAACACAGATTATTAATTTTTTTATCTTTATAATAAAAATTTAAAAAATCCTCATTTTTGCCTTTTTTTGCCCTTTAATTAACGACATTAACTTAGGTTAATTTCCCACAATTTGCAAAAATTGTATTTTTTCTAAATTTATACAAAATATAGGGATAAGTTGTTAACTTAAACATAGAAATTAAAGTAAGAAGAAGAAGATTTGATAAATATTGATTGGATAATTTTTTATAGTTAAAAATGTACTTGATCCCTAGACACTTTTGATGTGTGTATTTTTACTCGTTCTTAACATTCATCGTTAACAATTACATTTTCTATATTTATTCTTAGCTTACTGTACTACGTTATTTATATTATCTTACATTATTTATGTAAATGAATATATATTAATTATTACACTCATGACATAATATTTTTAATTCTATTTGTTCCGATCTACAACCTTATTAGCTACTCTTGTACAATATTTTAACGGTATAGTTCTGCTAGAGTTATTAACCATTAGTGTTGGTATATTTTAGCTGTTATTTTAGTGTTAAGTTTTTGTTCTACTCCCATCTATCTATGAGGAAAATGGGGCACTCAAACAGTGCGTGTGGTACGGATTCCTGGATGTCAGGTTTGCAAAGGCACGACAGGTTCCCCTTACACTTGAAACAGTTCAAGTACTCAGAGAACCCACCATACCCCGTCATGACTTGTGTCAAGGTGCTGCTCAATTCTATTTTCTTGATTATGTTGTATGCTGCGACCGCACTGGAAAAGAACATTTTCGTAATGGAGGCCGTTTCACTATCCTGATATCTCTTGTCCCATTCCTCAAGCGTAGCACAACGACCGACCTTGTCCTCAATCTTACTGCCGTCCGTGAAGATCGTTACATTAAATATTTAACAATTTTCGTACTGATCTTTTGCAATTTGGCCCGTACGCAGTTTCTGCACACTGGTATTTTTCCCGCTTGCTTGTTTAGGCAATCTGCTTTTAAATGTAAGCCACCGCAGTGGCTACATACATGGGCCGTCTCCTTGCAGAACCGCCTGCTATGGCCGTAGCCTAGGCATCGTGTGCACTGGACCAACGGCGTCTGGTCTTCCACTCGAACACTTTGAAGGTCAATTTTAAGCCGTCCTATTTTCATCATTCTGCACCAAACTTTGGGAGAGACACTCAGCAGGAACCTTATTAGTTTCTTTATTTATGTCTTTCAGTCTATCATTCCACAGCCGATTTATCCACCATCTTTACACCTACTGAGCTGAAATTTGCCACTGAGATATTAACTCTTAATTAGAAGAGGTTTCCCAAATGACTACAGCGTGGAGTTCTTCCAAAAAGACGCGAGGAAATTCTTACATGGTCGCTTACCATTAGGCGGGATGTATGCTCGTTTACCACCTTTGTGGTATAAAAATATAAAAAGAACCAAAAAAAAATTATTATTTATTAGATTATGAACGCATTCTTTTTTAACTTTTTTTATATTTTCGTCTAATCATGTAATCTTATTATTTTCTCCGAAACTGCTGCAGTTCTCTAAATGAATGCAAATCAGCACTTTTGGACTTTTGGACGGCTTTAACTTTAAAGGCGAAAATTGGTGGGCCGCTGTTCTCAAATTTTGTTATAACTTAATTATATAATAATATAAACCATCAGCTTGGTCAGCTTAGCGAGTAAAGTCTATACTAAAGTATTGACTGAACGTATGAAAGGCGTTTCAGAAAGATATTTGTGGGAAGCGCAAGGTGGATTCAGGAACGGTAGGGGTTGTATGGATCAGATTTTCTCGCTTCGCGTTATCGTGGAGAAGTTTCTGGCTATAGGTCAGAAAGTTTTCTGCGCTTTCGTGGATCTAGAAAAAGCATTCGATAGAATAGTGCGACAGAAATTGTGGAGTCTTCTGCCTGAATATGGCGTGGAGGGATCCTTACTGCAGGCTGTGAGGTCATTATATCGAGACCACAGAGCCTGTGTAAGGATAGACGGGGACATGTCGCCCTGGTTTGAAGTCTGTTCTGGTGTCAGACAGGGCTGCGTGATGTCTGCCTGGCTATTCATGCTGTATTTGGGCAGTTGCCTCCAGAGATTGAAAGGTAATATGAGTGGTATGGGATGTGGTGACACAGTGGTAAACTGCCTATTGTACGCTGACGATGCTGTGCTAATAGCACCATCAGAAGCAGAGTTGCAGACATTAGTCACGTGCATGAAAGAAGATTGTGAAGTAAAAGGATTGAAAATGAATGTGAACAAAACTAAGGTTCTGGTGTTTGAAAGAGAAGCGGTACAAACGAAATGTGTGATTTGAGTAAATGGAAAATGTCTAGAACAGGTGAATGAAATTGTGTACCTGGGGGGTGCGTTTTCGAGGGATGGAAGATGTGAGTTGGATGTGGAGAGACGGGTAGCAGCTGGCAATAAAGTAAACGGTGCTCTGTCCGCATTAGTGGGTAGTGTGAATATATCTTACACTGCTAAAATGGCCATCCACAATGCGGTGTTGGTGCCAACTTTGTTGTACGGTAGTGAGGCCTGGATATGCCCAATACCGAGTGAAAATATGTTAAATGCTGTCGAGATGCGGTCTCTCAGAAATATGTGCGGTGTCACGCTTGCTGACAGGATAAGCAATGATGAGATACGCAGTATGACAGGGTTGCACAACAGTGTTATTGTAAAAATGAAGAAAGGAATGCTTAGATGGTTCGGGCACATGGAAAGAATGAGTGATGAAAGACTGACGAAGAAAATATACAGAGCGAAAGTGAGTGGTAAAAGAAGCCAAGGAAGACCAAGGCTGACTTATGAAGATCAATTAGCCAGAGTGTTAGCAGACGGAAATGTCAAAAGCACTCGCATACCTAGGCGAAAATGTGTGAAGAGAATGATGAGATTTGAGGAAGCGAAGGAGGTGTGTAAGGACCGCGACTCTTGGCGCTCCGTCCTCTCTGACTTCCCCGTTGGGGATACAGCGTGAAGTTATGTTATGTTATTCTCTTATTTATTTTTTCTGTTTATGTTCTCATTATTATTACTTTATTTTTAATACTACCAGTCTATTCTTATTGTTCCCAATCTACACCTCCAATTTTTCACGTGCTGTCCAATCTACTATGTTATTAATTATAATAAGCAAATAATTATTATGATAAATAAATAAATAAGGCCAATTGGCTTTGATTTAAACTTACATATAAATATTTTTAGTTATTTTAGGCTGTAAGGTTTCCTGAATAAATAAAATAAAAATATACTAAAATAAAGTGATATGTGTTTTAATAGGTGCTTGTTGCAAACTGAACTTAGACTTATCGTTTCAAACATTAAAAAAACAGACAAAAAAATCTCTGAGCATATTGCAGGATTCGAACCCGCGCACATCAGTGTGGTAGATATACGCCCTAGCCATTGTGCTATCGAAAAGTAAACTCTGCTGCAAAATTTAAAAAGTTTAGAAGTTTAGAGTTTAGAAGTTTTAAGTGTGTGGAAGAAAGAGAAAACGATTTTTCCCAGAGTTGAGACCTAGCTAGATCGATCTCGGCCTCCTCAACTCCTATATTGTAAATTTCATCGAAATCGTTACAGCCGTTTTCGAGAAAGAAATATATACATATATATATAAAAATTAATATACAAATTATTGCTAGTTTAACAAAATAGTGGATGAGTGTGTATAAAATATTAGCTCTAAGAAATTTAAATTATACGTCTGCAAAATTTTTTTTTGTACTCATCTTGCTTTATTGTAAGTACTTAGGATCTGTCGAGAAATTGGTATTCTCAATTTTTCTCATAATACGTTGCTAGGGTATATTATGACTAAAAGCAACCATGAAACTATTCAATATTATCACATAACTGAGTTAGAAGAATGTACAAGTCTTCATAAATATTAGTTTTGGGGACTCATTAATAATTAATTTCCTGAAAATTCCCTTTTGTAACATTTCTGACAAGATTTCTTATTGAAAAGATTTTACAAGTATCTTAGCTTAAAGCATAGATATAATAAAGAGATAGATTTCGCGTCACATAATATAAAAGTCAAGTGAAAAAAAAATCAAACCATGATATAATAAAATAAGTTCGTTGAACGCAATTTCGCAATAAAACAGGAAAAAATTTCGACCAACAAAAACAACAATTATGGAAATCATTATTTGCTTGTTGTGCTATTCGGCTATTTCGGCGAAAACATATTATGTTGTGTTTTGGACGATGAACGCGCCCACTTACGTTATTTCAAACCTCTGATGGAAAAAAGAGTAATATACGTTTCATACAGTTGCCTATTTTTGTGTTTCTCTATGTCGCCGAAGCTCTACAACGGATTAATCGACTTGCATGCTATTTTTGTAACTCGAAATACATTGTTTCTAGAATAATAATAATAAATAATAATAAATAAATGCGCCAGCGCAACAACACATCTATCATCTGGGCTCAAACTAGGGTATTCGCTGTGCCATGAGAACCACAACAATTGGAGGCGTCTCCCAATACACCTAGACCCGAGACTATCTAGAAATGTTCGTTTCTTAAACTGAGCCGGCCGGGAATCTAACCCGAAACCTTCTGCACTTAGACACAATGCTTACACTATTGCACCATCGAGGTCGTCAAGAATATTCGTAGCTGTGTTTGATAGAAAACGATTAGATATTTTTTGTATCATTTAGGTAGGTACTCTGACGCGGAGTCTATTTATTATTATGCCTATGACATTCAGAGCTAAAACCCAATATTGTATAATAATACAGGGTGTAGGCAAACACTACAAATATCTTCTGTTATTTTGCGAAGGGCTTTCATCTGGCACTTACAAGGATCCTATCTTTTGAATTCTGAGCTACTTTTTACTTAAACAAAATAAACTTCTCATCGAAAAAATCGAAACACTACTGCAAATGCTATTCAGGCGGCATTTAAATAAAAAAGAAGTTTGGTATCATTAAAAAAAATACTCCAATAAATAGCTGGCAGTTTAGTCTACACAATGGTGTACCACAATTTCAAATTTTAATTTTCGAATTCTCATCGAATAAATGAATGTGGCGCTCAATGTGGAGATTGTTTTCAATGTATATTCCGTCAGAATTTCTGTATTTAATCACATTTTTTTTGCCAAAAATATCGTTTCTTTAATAGTGATTGTTAACAAAGCTTTGTAACATCCTACCAAGGAGATTATTTTGCTAACAATTATGAATACCTCGCCCATGGAAGCCGCCCAAGTCGTGGCGTTTCTGAATTCAGGGCTTAGTCAACGTGTTGTGGTTGCACAATTGTATCTTAGCCTCTCTGCTGTCAATAGAGTGTATCAGCGTTATCGGGAGACTGGTATGTTTACTCGTCGTCCAGGATCTGGTAGACATCGAATCACGTCTGAACGAAATGATCGGTATATTGTGTCAGTTTCTCTAAGAAATCGTCGATTTATCTCTATTCAACTGCAGCAGCGGCTCCGTGAGATTCGAGGATTGACTGTGAGCGATTCTACCATTAGAAGAAGATTGGCGGAACGTAGCTTGAAACCTTATAAACCAGCTAATGGGCCAAAATTAACGGTAGACCACCGAAGAACGCGCTTTAACTTTGCACGTGAGTCAATTGGTCATACCTTCAATGTGGCAAAGTTCTCTTTTCTGACGAATGTAAGATCATGCTGTATGATGGACGGAAGAAGGTGTATCGAAGAGAGAGAGAGAGCGTTTTGCACAGTGCTGCATCGAAGAAACAGTCAGTTACGGTGGCGGTTCATGGACGGTTTGGGGAGGTATAAGCGCTGATAGAAAAACCAAATTTGCTTTTGTATCTGGACCTAGCTTACCATCATTAAATGGGTCACGTTACATCGAAGAGTGTCTTGAGCTTTTATTGGCGAAGAGTTCATTTTTATGCAGGACAATGCCAGGGCTCATACTGCAGACATTATAAACGAATACCTGAACAAAGTCGATACTACGGTTATGGGCTGGCCAGCAAAAAACCCGGATATGAATGCCATAGAACACCTATGGGATGAGTTGAAGAGACGAGTAAGAGCGAGAGATCTTGCTCCGGAGACGCTTGGCCAGCTTAAAACAGATATACGAGAAAAATGGGATAACATCCCACAACATAAGATTGTGACTCTCATCCGTTCCATAAAGAACCACATGGAAGCAGTCATTTGAGCCCGGGGAGGAAATGCGAGATTCTGAATAAACTTTATTAAACATTTTTTTGTCTTACGTCTTAGTATCTAACATTTTAGAAATTATTCTCAAAGGGTAAAACCATACCTGTTGAACAAAACACGCTAGCTAAAGAAATTTAATTTTAATTTGAAACATCTATGTTTGTTAAACGATACCTTATAATATCCGCAATTAAATGGTACTATTTCTTTTTTTTGTTTTCGCATAAAAAATTCGTAAGACTCTTTCAAAACGAAACTTCAGGGGTGTTTCGATTTTTTTGATGAGAAGTGTATTTTACTTATATTTCCAGTAATAATCTAAATAATCGATACGAAATAAACTTTATTTTGGAATAATTATGTTAACTTTAATATAGATTAATTATGTACTTGTTATAAATGCGTAAAATACCGTGCGTAGCAAATTTTGTACAAAATAAAACCATTTCATTAAATAAAAATATACATATCTTCACGCTGTATCCCTAACGGTGTAGTCAGAGAGGACGGAGCGCCAAGTGTCGCGGTTCTTACATACTTTTTTCACTTCCTCAAATCTCATCATTCTCCTCATACATTTACGCCTAGTTATGCGAATGCTTTTGACATTTCCGTGTCGGCTAACACTCCGGCTATTAAGTCTTTATAAGTCAGCCTTCTTCCTTGGCTTCTTTTACCACTCACTTTCGCTCTGTAGATTTTCTTCGTCAGTCTTTCATCACTCATTCTTTCTATGTGCCCGAACTATCTAAACATTCCTTTCTTTATTTTACAATAACACTGCCGTGCAACCCTGTCATACTGCTTATCTCTTCATTGCTTATTTTGTCTGCAAGGGTGACACCGCACATTTTCTAAGAGATCGCATTTCTACTGCAACTCTCGCTCCGCGGTATCGTGGGGAAGTTTCTGCCCATATAACTTTTCTGCGCTTTCGTGGATCTTGATAGAGTTCGTGTTTCAGGCATTCGATCAAGTAGTGCAAACGTAATTATAGAGTATTCTGCCTAAATATGGCGCGGAGGGCCCCTTACTGCAGGCTGTGAGGTCATTATATCAAGGCCACAGAGCCTGTGTATGGATAGATGGTGACTTGTCGCCCTAGTTTTAAGTCTGTTCAGGCGTCAGACAGGGCTGCGTGATGTCTGCCTGGCTATTCGTGCTGTATTTGGACATTGGCTTCCAAACATTGAAAGGTAGTATGAGTGGTATGCTATGTATTGGTACAGTGGTAAACTGCCTTTTGTACGCTGACGATGCTATGCTTATAGCACTATCGGAAGTGGAATTGCAGACACTAATCGTGAATTAAAACCATCCAGGAGCCCACTTAGCCTGACAGACGTTGTCGTGGCCGAAATAAAAAAAAATGTAGAACCCGATTACAGCACCACTTACTGGGTACAATTGTGAATCTAAACCATTCAGGCGCCTACTTACACACACAAATTTCATCAAAATCGGTCAAGCCGTTTCGAAGTTCCCAAAATAAATAAATAAAAGCTCCTGCAACCGATTGCAGCGCCATCTACCGGGTTCAATTGTGAATCTAAACCATCCAGGGACCTACTCAAACAAACACAAAAATTTCACCAAAATGGATCCAGCCATTTAGGAGAGTTTCAGTGACTAAGACATGTACAGAAGAATTATACATTATATTTAATTACATATTATCATAAAACGCAATTTTGTATTGAGAATATGAGTGAACGTCATAATTATTCTGTTTTGTCGAATTTTTTTAACAAAATTAACAATTTAAATAAAAAGATAAAATCAAAAAGAGAAAGTTTCTTTTATATTCCTTTGGAACCGACTCGAAAAAAAGAGGAGACTCTCATTTCGGTTTTATTATTTTTGTTTTTTATGTTTGTTACGACACAATTCAGAATTTAAATTTCGCTGTTATTGGAGCTCAAATTTCGAAGATGCACCAAATAACGCGAACTGATTATAACCTTTATTTATTTTTATTGATAATTCTCTTGTATGTCATTGTGCTCCAGAATTAGAAAAGAAGTTAATTGTAGACTTGTCTTAGATAATTATTTTGACCAAAGTCATTAAAAGTTTATTAAAATAAAAAGAAATCAAAAAATTAAACTGACTTAAAAAAAATTTTTGAAAAGTACGAAATAAGTATCCTTTCAAATCAAACTCAGTCAAAACTCAAGTAGAAAAATAACTATAAATACGATACTAATACCTACATAATTAAATTTGACAGTTACTGAAGTTGGTGCCAAGCCAATGTGCAACAACAGAATGTCTATTAGTTTAGTAGGCGTTGGCATCGATTACAGTAACTGTCAAATTTAATTATGTAGGTATTTGTATTGTATTTATAAAGTTATTTAAATTGTACTTGAGTTTCGATTAGTAAAAGATAGTTATTTTGTACTTTTCAGTGATTATTTTTGAAGTCTTGTTTTTTTGTATCATTAAGTCATTTTACATGTCCCTCTATTTCGTGTTGAGCTTTAATTTTATAAATTTTTCTATACTGTCGCATACTCAATTATCTAATGATAATTTAAACATTTTTGATCATTGAATCAAGAGAATAAATATGTTTTATTTAACTTCCCTTACATGCAGGAAGGAGGCGTGAGAATTCCTCTGTAAGTGAATTCAGCAATTATAAATAGTTCTCAACAGTCATTGCATGGATAGATTGTTAAAACGATCTTTTGTCTTCGTCAGTTCATGCGTGAATAATACTGTTATACCTTTGAAATTTTCGCTGTAACGCCTACAGTTTTCCTGGTAAATGAAAAAACGTGGGCAAAGCGAAAGGCACTCTTTTAATAAAACGACGAGGAAGTGCATGTACTTCGCCAAGCTTTGTACGATGTACAATGTGAGCTTTTACAATAACTACGCACTCCGCTATAGGACACCTCTGCTTGCTGAATTTCACGAGATGTTTTATTAAGCTTCGTACTTGCAGAGATAAAAGTATTCCTTCATTAAATAATTTGAAAACTTTTTTTTCGCATGAAAAATGTATCTAATAAATCATTTTTAATTTTTTGAAGGGGTAAAGCGAAATAGGTAAACATATGTAAAATTAAATATTTCATTGTGAGGGCATAATATGCACTCCTAAGAATTCTTTAAAATCCCGCGTTAATTTAACAAAGTAGGTAAGTGTATGTACATAGAAAGCTTCTTGTCATAAAGACATTTTACCAACCTTACAGTGTTACGAACATAAAACCTTTTTTGTATTTTTTTTATATTTAAAGAAAAATGTCTTTCTTGTCACTTCATAAAATATATTAGAACGTCAATAAAATGTAAAAATTATATTTTTACTTATTTCTTTTATGTTGTTATAAACATACAGAGAAAGTAATAAGTAGCATATTTATAAGAAATAGTTTAGATTTATAGAAAAATAAATTTATAACGTTTTAGAAGTTAAAAAATTATTACTCTAATAAATATGACAGTTCATTTCTCTTGTAAAATTACTAAAATGCGTCTACATCCCTATGGCTAATGAAATACTTATTTAAAACTGTTACATTACACATACGTGGGGGCCTAAAAAGTGAATTCGTAAGAAGAAAACATAGATGTATTGCTTTGTACATTTTAAAGGTTGCCTTCAGGCAGAATACTCGTACTGGTCTTTGTTGTCAAGATTTACTTAGCTAATCTTTTTACGAGTAGACATTTAAAAGGGATGAAACTAAAAACAAATATTTCAAAGAAATTGCCTGAAGTAAAATAGTACAAAAGAACATGAAACATTTAGTATAACAATTAATGTTGTGTTATAACACTTTCTTTCTGAAAAGAGTTTATATGAAGAGTTTCACGTTATATAACTTGTTACATACAAAATTATATGTTATATAAATAAACTAGCTGACCCCGCAAACGTTGTTTTGCCCGATATTAAATATATATAAATATAGGGTTGTATGTATTTTTTAATGCCGAATCATAAAAAAAATAAAAATAAAAAAATTTGTGCAAAAAATAAAAAATAAATTTTTGGGGTGGACCACCCTTATCACTTAAGAGTATAAAAAATAGATAACAACCTATTCACAGACCTACCAAATATACATTTGAAATTTCATCAAAATCGGTTAATCCGTTTCGGAGGAGTATGGTGCCTAAAACTGTGACACGAGAATTTTATATATTAGATAAAGTAATATAAGTGTTTAAATACCCCTCAAAAGTGTACTGAAGCGTAATTATACACTCAATACTAGAGACAGGCCAAATTGTCAAAATTTATCTACGAATAAAGATCCGGATTAACAATATTTATATTAACGGATACGCGTACGGATTTTCGCTTCGGAACAACCTATTTTACGTTTCTTTTTCGTGGGGCTTAATAGTTTAATTCTATTGCTGGGTCAGATTTTGGTTAAATGAAAGTATCTAAGTGCCTGTATGAAAGCGTGAAAATGTTTTTGGTTATTTCGTTCCTTTTCATAAACAATAAAATTCCATTTTGCGGATTGGAAATATTTCGGAAGTATATATTCTAAATAAAGAGATGTTATTCGCACTGAACTTTTTAATTATAAAAACTTAAAACCTGCAGCACACACCATTTATTATCTCAATCGCCATCATGGAACAACTATGCGCACACACTATTCTTTAACCTTCCACAACAGTTTACAACTTATATCTAGTTTTGCAATATTACTATGAAAAAAATATATTTAATCCTACAATTAGTGCAAAAAAAGGTATTCGTAAATCGTAAATCATAAAATATCCGTATCATCTGTTCAATATTCGCCTAAAAGACAATAGACAAACGGATGCAGATATCTTTTGCTGAGGTATATGGATATCCATATAGAGATATAAACGTGTGTCACATCACTATTTACACTTTTGAAAAGCATGAGAGATTATAAGCTTCGTTTAAAAAACTGGTCAAGCGCGACTCAGACTCTCATTGAGAGGGTTTCGTACTATAAAACATCACATTATCTTTTATTTTTTTAATCTGACCCGAATTCGTTTGTGGCAACTGAATAAGTATGAATGTAACCGCTATGTAAAAACCTGACTGAATATGTACTTATTACTTTATTTTGTCTTGTTGTATAATACTTTTAAATAAGCGGACTAAGATCGAGTGATAAAAGGCAACTCAATATTAATTATCCTATTTGAAATAAAAAAGCATAAAATTAGATATTATAACATGCAATAATTACAAACTTACAGATGTTATAATTGTAGCATTTCAAATTTCGATATTTCTGAGACAAGATTGTCGTTTAGGTTTTTCTGTAAATTACGAGTAAGGGCCTACATTCCAAATTTTAAATTCAATATTTTCGGTGATAAGTAGTTGAATGCTAGATTTTCGTGTATTTTTGAATATCTTTTGAAGTATACGTTTTAAAACTAAATATATATGTATTTCTCATAAACAGTTCTTTCATTTGATGTAACACTAGGCAAAGATTTTGTTTGTAAAAAGACCCCTAAAATTAAAATTCCTTTAATTATGCTAAGCATCGGTCATAAGGTCATCTAACTCTACATATGCAAAATATCATACAAAAGCACTCGCATACATAGACGAAAGTGTGTGAGGAGACTGATGAGATTTAAGGAAGCGAAAGAAGTCAAAGTCAAATCAATTTATCAAGTAAACCCAATTACATCAAAATCAAAAATCAAGTAAACCCAATTACAAGGTATTTTTGAACGTCAAATCTACTTTAGTTCGTTTTAGTTTAGTTATTTTTAGTAGTTAGTGACCTGTTAAGCATTCAACATCCAGCCGTGGGAGGCTTTTCGTTGTTATGTTCCGCTATCTTGGGATTCGCAAATGTTAAATAAATTTTTCTGGTGAGTCGCTAGCAAAGTAGAAGTACTTACAATCTATTTCAGTAAGAAAACACTATAGTACAAAATGAAAGAAAATAAGAAAACCCGCTTTTCTAGATGACTGGATATGATAAGAAAAGATACATTAAATAACTACTTAGTATTTATTACTATTAGAAAACTGTAAACGAACAATGTGTGTTCCATTGAAGATGCTTTCGAATATTTTATGATATGTTTTTCTGGGCGTCTTTGAAACTAAATTCAAGTGTTTTCATCGAAATAGAACTTATATTAATACGAGCTTTTGCCCGCGACTTCGTCCGCGTAAAAACTCAAAAGGGATAGCATACATATACGTGTCAACTTTCATGGTGATCGGTCAAACGATGTTGGAGTTTAGCCTACATACATATTATAGACTAGCAACCCGTCTCGGCTTCGCACGGGTAGAATTTAAAAAAAATAAAAATATAGCCCATGTTACTCGCTGATAATGTAGCTTTTTATAGGTGAAGACATTTTTGTAATCGGTTGAGTAGTTTTTGAGTTTATCCGTTACATACAAAGAAAGTTTACCCCTTTGTAATCTATATACAAAAATAAACAAAAATAAAAAAAAATAAACAAATAAAATATCTATATATATAAAAGGCGATGTATGTATGTTCCTTATGGACTCCGAAACTGCTGGACTGATTTTAATGAAATTTTCAGGGAATCTTCAGATTGGCCTAGCGGGTGTTCCAGTAAAGTTTGGTAGCGATCGGATCAGTAGAATTTTTTTTTCTGTTTTTTTTTAAAAAACTGTTTAATTTATTTTAACTTCAACTAACGCCCAGTGAAACGGGCCGGGTATGCTAGTATTAGTATAAATGAACATCCATCCAAGATGTATTTAATCGTCATACTCAAAAACTATTTTTGACATCCATTCACTTGTTTTATAAGTTATTTGCGTTAATTATTATAAAGATGTTATCGAACTTTAAAACCTCGATCTAAAATACCCACATTTTCTACAAAAAATCCAGGATTATGAAGCGACTTGCAAAAGTTACTTTAAAAATGTTTAAAATGATCCCTAAAGTCAGCTAATTTTTACCGAGTTCAATGTTCCATAATAGCCTTTTTCTTCATACTTTAAAAGACGCATTAAAACATAAAGACATCGTTTCAATTTATAATAATCATAAGTTTAGGTTAAGTCGAAGGCTTGTCAAATACTATATCCATTATCTTTCAATACGTTGTAGGTTATTAACTTTTCACTGATGGACACTAGTTTCTTCTCTCAAAGCAGAAAATTCATGTGTCTACATAACACAATGTTAATTTTCGGCGAAATTTTTTTAGTTTTCCATTTCGTAATTGAAAAAAGGAATACTTCGCTATGCTTCTGTCTGTCGGTCCATTACAGCTGTTCTAGGAGACTATTTGAGTTTCCTAGAAAAACAGCTAGTTAGCCTAGTAAAGCTAAGCTAGGTAGCCTAATTAAGTCTTTGAAGAGGAACAGTTATAGAACATGGTGAATTAAAAACAGATGTAGACCTAAATCCTTAGGCGGCTTAATTACAAATCTTAAAAAAAATTGGGAAAATTGGTTGGAGTCCTTAGTTATACTGATTTACTACTACTACGAGTATATAAATCTCTAGCGTCTGTCTGTAATTACAAATTTACTGTCAAATGCGATAGATAGTTATTTTATGACTCACTGACGCACTGAATTCGATTCTACCAATGTTAAAATTTCTGTCTGTCTGTCTGCCTCTATGTTCTTTTATATCTGAAGAACGGCTTGACCGATCTTGATAAAAATGATTTGTAGTAATAACGTGTGCTTGCACAAAACTTAGGCTCCTTTTTTTTCGAAATTCTACCCCTGAAGGGGTGAAAAGAGAAATGAAATTTTGTATGGGAAATGGTAAACCGCTGAACCGATTATGATGAAATTTGGCAAGAACATAGTTTGTAATAAAAACGGACGTAGGTTATTTTTTTTAATAAAAATCTGTCTTTAAGAGGGTGAAATGGGGGATGAAAGTTTGTATGGGAAACGCTAAATCTAGGTAATGATAGAGTTTGGTGCGGTGATAACACTTTTTTCATCAAAAATATATAGGCTAGTTTTTTTAATCAAAAATCTGTGAAATGGGGGACGGGGGGAGCGGCACGAAACTTTGTAGGGGAAATGCTAATAAGCCGCTGAACTGATTATGATGTGACATGCAGATAGTTTGACACCTAAGAACGGACATAGGCTACTTTTGTTAAAAACTACCCCTAAGGGGTGAAAAGGGGGATGAAACTTTGAATGGGAACCGTGAAACCACCAAACTAATTACGATGAAATTTGGTACAGAGAAAATATGTGCCCGGAGACACACGAAGGCTATACGTAGGCTCTTTTCAAAAGGAATCTTTAAACAACTATGTACATATACTTATAATCTAACATATTCCGCGAAATCCGCAAAAAATTTCCGCGCAAACGAAGTCGCGGATACAGCTAGTACATACTAGATTACTACTTATAGATTATAACATTATAATGCCATTTGTCACATATATTATAACATTATAATCTATAAGTATAATTTATTTCCAACGCACTTGTATAGCAGCTTATAGGTCAGACCATATAGAATATGACACACCTGAGCATACACTTTACGAATTGTGTTATTTTACTATGTTATTTTACGGACTATTGTTTGTTTATGTTTCCAGCTCTGACAGAATCATTATGTGAAGTATCTACAGAGTGGCTACTAATAGATATTGCGTTGATCTAGGCTAGGTTAATGTGACCACTATAGTCTTTCTCGCTTTGACAGCTTATCTTTATCAAACCGGCCTAAAATACTGCATTCTACCATCACATCTAAAAGAGTCTACTGTTGAGCGAGAGGTGTAGGCCCACCTTTGGGAATGGCCACAATTGCGGAGGCCATTAAGGAGACCTCCGCGTGTTTCTCAACGTCCAAGCGCTTGGCCGTGGGCTCCTGGGTAATTGTTGGACACGTAGTTGCCGCAGTATCCGCCTTGGTGTTAATTAACTCATGGCGGCGTACCGGGCACGTCGGACTATTGGCCGTATGCACTTCCCCGCAGTTGGCTAAGGTCGGCAGGTCTTTCCGGGGGCGGAAGCATTCCCTCGCTGAGTGTGGGCCACCGCAGCGAACGCGGGCGAGCTTGCGGTAACAATTATGCGACAAGTAGCGGAAGCCTCGGAATTTATGGCATTGCCCTAGTTTCCCTCGCCAGGCTTCAGTGCGTATATTCGGCATACAGAGCAGCTCCCTCATGTCACATATGGCCAGGGTGGTTTGTGGCGCGCTCTTCACCTCCGCGAAGAATATGCAGCCGGGTCTGTTCCCTCGTGCGCGAATGGGGCGCACGTAGTACGCATCGAACCCGAGGCAGCAGAACTCCTCCTGGATCTCCTCAGGCCTGGTGTCCACAGCGATGCCACTGATAGCAATTTTAAAGTTGCACTGGTTTGGTAGGAAGTACATGATGCAGCTCATGCCTTCAGCTTCATGTTCTATGTGGTATCGCTGGAGAACGCGGAACTCTTCGTCGGCGGTCGGAAAAACCTGAAGCCCTTCCCGTAAAGGCGGACGTTTGGAGCTCTTCCCAAAGCCTCCTTGAGGGCCCTCAGATGTGTCCCTCAGTTTAAGAGGGTCTCAACGACGGTCGGTGGATGTCGTGCCTTTTACGGTGTTTGTTCCGGCGGTAGGGTCACCAAAGGAACCGAAGGCTTGTTTGCTAGAGCGGAAGCAAGCTATTGAGTTGCTGCCACCGTAGCGAAGGAGTTTCCGGTCATCATCGAAGGGTAGGTTGTATGGTTTCACTTGTTGAAGCCTAAGGTGTCGAGGCACGAGGCCGTAATCTGGGTTCGCCCTGTAGCTCGGGAATGTAAACCTTCCTACCTTCAGTACGCTCACTCTTCTCCAGGCTGGTCTCGTTCCTCTTGGGTGCACAGTCTTTGCTCACAGTTGAGGCATCTTCGCTCCTCATGTAAGAATCTTGTGGGGTTTCAGTCAGGACCTGGAATTCCTCGCTAAACTTTTGTAAGTCGTCCAACACCACTTTTCTATCCCCACTAGGCGGCATTACTTTTCTGGCGAGTGGGACCCACTCGCGGGAGTCTATGTCATCACCGTTAGACGGGGCTGTATGTGTAATATGAATAGGTATATGTAATGTATATCCTGCGACGGTAGCGCCTCTTCGTGAAATCGGCGGAGCTTGTGGAGATCAAAGACAACGACCTCGCACGCTCGGCTAACTCCTCTGGGATCAGGTTGGAAATCACCAAGTTCTCAACCGTGGCAGCATTGATGATTGATTATCTACCATGAAGAGGCTTCATGTGGTCTATCTTGGCCTGCTGACGTAGATAGTGGCGACGCGCCCTGGATGTGTAAGCAAATCGCGTCCAGTGGTGCCACTGCGGATGAAATTGGAAGCTGACCGCTTCGCGTATACTGTGGTGCCACACCATGGATGTCACTAGAACTACCCGACAATGGCATCACTGTCGATATCCTAGGTAGTTCGGCGGCTCTCGAGGGTCGCGTTTTGAAGTTACAACTTTGGGGATGCCTTCGTTGAGCGCCCAAAAAAGTACGGTTTTCATAGTCCAAGAAAGAGCTGTTAGGGTATTCAGGAGCGTCGCCACTCATTGTGGGGGCTTTAGAGAGGTACACTGGCACCGCGACCTCTGGGCGTCGGTTCGTAGGGGCAGACAACGAGCCCCCTTCCCCGGTGATTCTTGCTGGTGGGAGGCCGGTGTCGGGAGAAACGGCGTGGGCCAGATCGAACACTAAGGCGCACTCGAATTTTGGTACTCCCTGCAGCATTTCACGACCAATGCACGACGACTGGAGCGAGGTGGCGTATTCGATGAATTATGAAAAAGATAACTGTCGAATATCAATGAGAGAGTGAGAGGTCCGAACGATGCGACGAAAGGCTGCACGCACCGAGCGCATGAAAGGCTAGTTACGGCACCCTTTCCCATCCCTTTCCATTACGTACTTCTGCCATATATTTCTTTCATTTAACAATTCGTGATGCGTGTAAGGCGATATTTATTAATTGTAAATCTGCGGGGGTGTCCAATGATAGACTTTTTATACCACAAGTTCAAAAATGTATAATACGTACCTTTAGATATATTTTTTACATAAAGTGGAAACTGTGACAAACTTTATTTTGCAGTAGGTAGTTGTTAACTGTCAGTACAGAATTCTAATTATCCAAGTCACAGTTTTACCACTAATAGATATCGTCTTTAGCACGTCACGAATGTTAGACTGAAAGAAATATATGTTTAAGCCCCTAATAGAAAGGGATCGGAATGCTCAATGTTTTAAGACTGTTTTAGCATTTGACAGACCTATAAACAAGATAATTCTTTGTACGTTAGCACTTTTAAATTTTTTAATTATTTTTAAATTTTGAAAACGAAAAATTAATATAAAAATGTTTGCTAATGAGATAGAGACTCTTGGTTGTGAAGACAAACATATATAGCTTATCAAAGCAAAAAAGACAATAGCCTCATCAACGCAATATTTTTAGTAGTAAATCTATGGTGCTAGTAGATACGCCATTGAATGGAATTTTTGATATTTAAATTCTTCATTATCCGAAATTGATGCGAATAGTCAGTTCTTGGCTGGTATTTTAATCTTGTAGAAATACGTTGAAATCTAAAACGACCTAGGTTGAAATGCATCATTACCATTTCCTTACCGCTTCACAATTTCAGTAGTTGCATTACTATCATCTGCATAAAGACTTGAAAACTTCCTTTCCCAACATTTCTTCCTAAATTATTCATATTATGCAACTTCCAGTATAACATTTGAATTTGAATATCATAATATTCTCACCTCAAATTGCGACGCAGTCAAACAATGATTTTAAAAATATATTTGAACAAATGAGAGTCTATCTCGTGCATGGTAAGTTTCATGTTATGTAATAATCAGTAATCGGATAATCGGGCGCTAATATACCTAAACTTCATTTTTATACCTACAAAAGAATAATATGGACATGCCTTTTACATACCGGAATCGTTTGAAATTCCTGATTGCTAAAAATGTTACCTGCATACAAAATAGTTAGAACTCGTTGTGAAAACGATATATTTTCTTTGAATAATGCTTACATACCCTCTCGTACTTTCAAGACGGCTTATCCTTGTTAAACTCTCATTGTAATTTTATTTAGATTTAAAAAGCCGATTCTAATGGAACTTTTAATTTACAATAAAAGTTTTTATGAAAACTGGATTTGTAACAGGCCAGCAATCTAAACTATGTATGGAATTGAAACAATTGTGATTTTATGTGTAGCACCATTTATTTTCGTACAAAAGCAAGTTATAAAATTATAAAATCTTTCACAAAAAGTATTAAAAATTAAAGATGTACTTAAAAATTATACTACACAGAGTATAAGGAACGTTATCCTTATTATTAGTGTCTGATAGTTACAAGGGTGGTCTGAATTCATTTTAAGGATAGCTGTTCCTTACACCTGTTAATTAATTTGATCGTACGTTTCACGAAGTTAGCATTTCTGTGAAAGGCTGTTGTGAACATGAGGCAGAAACGTTAACGTCGTCATCGTCTAATTCTACTTGCTTCGAAGTACTCTCACTTAGGACATTCATTGAGTTAAAATAAATAATCATAATTTTCTCTAGATTTTCAATTTTTAACCTATTTTTCTTAACATTTAAAATCCACTTATATGTTGAAAACGACCTTTCAACATCCACGGAAGTAAGTGGCGCAAACTTGTAAAGATTAGCGTCTTTACTTACTTACTTACTTCCATAGAGTTTAGGCATATTTCCCTGACTACGTCAAAATCGGGATTTCTATCCATGAGTTGTTCTAACTCATCTGTCAATTCATTATTTGATGTCCACTCAATTAACGTTCTTACCTCGTCAAATATTTCGAATGCCAGGGATATGGACAAATCATATGTTTCCAACTTTTTTATTGCAATCTGAATAATTTTAAAATCATCATTCATCTATAAATTTTAGATCGGGTAACAAGTTTTTTTTAGTTAAAACATTTTTAACATGTTTAATGGAAATAGCTTCATTGCTATTTAACGAAGACATAACGTTAGAGATTTCATTAAAATATTTTGCATAATAAAATGCCGCCTCCAACCAAGTACTCCATCTAGTAATAACGGGTTGTGGAGGCAACGATAAATCTGGATACATGTCCCTTAAAATTTTTACTCTATTGGGAGATTTCAGAAACACTTTTTTTACATTTGATATAAGCGTATCCACGTCCTCGTAATCTAAACGTATTTTTTCTATTAACCTATGCAATACGTGAGCTAATAAATTAATTTCCACTACTTGACCACATTGTGCACATTATCATTTTTTATTGAAATTCCATTTATTTTGAGTAAAATAAAGATACTAAATCAAAATAACCATTGCTATAATTTCATTAAGTTACTTATAGTTGTTTTTACAAAATTGTTTAATCCCGGGAATCCGGGATTACTTATTAATTCAGGAAGGAATATCCATATTATTCTTTCAAAAAAAGAAGTTTAGGTATATAAGCGCCCGATTATCCGATCACTGGTAATAATACATACGTATATACATATCATCACGCTATATGCGCAACGAGGTAGTCAGAAAATATGGGGTCCTAACCATCACGGTCTATACATACTTTCATTTGAAAAATCATTTTATTTAAATTTTATTATATTTATTAGAATTCGTTTGACATACGGCTACAAGAGACGCAACTTATTACAGTTCCATCCATTATAAAAAAAATAATGTTATAAATCATACGTCACTGTATAATTGACGCCAGGACCTGTTACAATCGATTCTGAAGATTTTCAGTTAATATAAATAAAAAAGTTTTACGGCCGTGGAATCTAGTCCTTGCTAACCTAGATGACAAAATATTTTACTTTTACTTATTAGCAATAAATTAAGATTTTGTTTTAATAATTTCGTTTTTAGTATATTTCACTGTTCATACACTTATGTGATGATTACATCTATGTAATTACACACATGTATTATTTTGTTTTTATGTCCACCATACATAATGATAGCCAGAAACAAAATATTTCCTTTAGTGTAGTGATATACTATACATCGAAGTAGCCACCTTTTGGCTTAAAGGGGGGTAAATCAGTAACCTGCATTTATTAGATTAGGCACATATTAAGTATTTATTTCAAAAGCAAATATCTCCATATTTTAGAGATTCTCCTCTTTGTGTATCCAAAAAATTCGCCACAGCTCTACTTCTGCTGCTCTGCTCTGATATACACGAGTACTTACATCTTGTTAAGCCACACGTTTTGCACCACTTGACATTTTAAAATAGTCATATGATAATTAAAGAAAGACCAAATTGTGTTTTCAACTCATTTGGAAAATCCCTTCTCCTTATCACTGAAACTACTACATCCAGAATTTTTAAAATAAGTTAATATGAAGTCTTACACAAAGCTTATAGTAAATTAACTGTTTCCCGCGACTTCGTCTACGTAGAATTTAAAACACGTAGCCTTTGTCCTTCCCCAGCGGTTCAGCGGTTAAGCCATGAAAATGTAACAGACAAACAGTTTCATACAAAGTTCAATCCACCCTTCCTTGCGAGTGGAATTTTACAAAAATGTGAAACATGTATCTCATTATTGTTAAACAATATTTGTACTCAATTTCAACTGTCACAATTTGTACTCAAAGTTCAACCCCCTTTCCCTTTTAATATGTAAAATTCTTAAAATTCTTTCTTAGATGGCTCCTACATTGCACAAACTGTCATCAGACCAAATATCGTGATCGTAGTTTTAATAGTTTTTGAAGTTTTGTGGTTAAACAGTCAAGTCAGTGAATGATATTTCGATTTATTATAAAAAATATGTGGATATTAAAAGTAAAAACATAAGGTCCGTTCGTGTATATTTTTATTACGCATATTCACTGATAACTTCGTTAATTGTGGATCATTTTCAATTATTCTTTTTCCGTTGGGTTCAGTATACTTCCAAGGTGGTTCCATTTAAATTTCACTGATATTGGAGCTTGTACTTCGAAGATACACCAAATACCGCTAACTGCTTATAAGTTATATTTTTTATATTGATGATTCTTTTTATGATTCCGTTCTAGATTTAGAAAAGAAGTTATTTTTTTATTTACAAATATCTATACATTTAACTTGACAGTTACTGTCAAATTAAATTGTATTCATATAGTTACAAATGCATAACATGCAACAATAGAAAGTCTCTTAGTTTGGTAGACTCGGCACCTGCTTCAGTAACTGTTAAATTAAATTATTTAAGTTATTTTGTTCTTTTCTGTGTTTTCTTTTAAGTCGTTTCAATCTTTGTAGCAAAAAATTATAAAATATCGTATGAAATCCTTTGTGCGCCGGTCAAGCTCGCACTGGGCTCTTTTTTTCTTTTAATGTACGATAAATAAGATATCTACGCAATTTCAAAAGTAAGTTTGATATCGTAGCTCGAAAATCATGATAAGCCGTTGGTTACAGTTAAAAACAGATCGCACTAGTCATTACACCCATATCAGAGAAATTATGGCATTCTCGAAAATTCTGTAGACCACTAAATTGCCCCACACAGAGCAATCTGTTTAAATCGCTTGTGTACACATTAATGTTACACTTACCACATAGAACATGTAATACTAAATTACGTTACAAAACAATGATCTAACCAAACGCTAAATGAGCGTATATAGTAGGGAAAATGACAATACAACTCAAAATATGCTTACGTTATACTAGAGCTAGAATAATAAATCAAAACAATGATTATGGCGCCACGTGCTGGTAGAGCGTGACAAAGGAAGTAGGTCTATCTCCTCTAAGTACCATATATCTCAAATACTAATATTATAAAGACAAAAAATATGATTGTTTGATTGTAATCGATAAACTCAAAAACTACTAGACCGATTTCAAAAATTCTTTTACATGTAGAAAGCTATATTATCAGCGAGTAACATGGACTGTATTTTATTTTCAAAAAAATTTGTACCCGTGCAAAGCTGGGGCAGTCGCTAGTAGCATTTAACGTTGCTGATAATAATAGGTAATTTAATAAATTAAATTACTATATCTAGTCATTTTTCGTACATAGTCATACAGTTAGTCGGAATTGGTTTTAAGTTGATATAATGTTATAAATGTAAACAACGCTTCGCTTCGCGTTATCGTGGGGAAGTTTCTGGCTATATGTCAGAAAGTTTTCTGCGCTTTCGTGGATCTAGAAAAAGCATTCGATAGAATAGTACGACAGAAATTGTGGAGTCTTCTGCCTGAGTATGGCGTGGGGGCCTCCTTACTACGGGCTGTGAGGTCATTATAAAGCGGCCACAGAGCCTGTGTAAGGATAGAGGGTGACATGTCGCCTTGGTTTGATGTCTGTTCAGGCGTCAGACAGGGCTGCGTGATGTCTGCCTGGCTGTTCGTGCTGTATTTGGACAGTTGCCTCCAGAAAATGAAAGGTAGTATAAGTGGCATGTCATGTGTTGATACAGTGGTAAAGTGCCTATTGTACGCTGACGATACTGTGCTTATAGCACCATAAAAGCCGAGTTGCAGGCACTAGTCACGTGCATGAAGAAGAATGTGAAGTAAAAGGATTGAATATGAATGTGAACAAAACTAAGGTTCTGGTGTTTGAAAGGGAAGAGGTACAAACGAAATGTGATATTTGGGTAAATGGAAAATGTCTAGAACAAGTGAATGAAATTGTGTATCTGGGGAGTGCGTTTTCGAGGGATGGAAGATGTGACTTGGATGTGGAGAGACGGGTAGCAGCTGGCAATAAAGTGAATGGTGCTCTGTCCGCATTAGCAATTAGTGTGAATATATCTAACACTGCCAAAATGGCCATCCACAATGCGGTGTTGGTGCCAACTTTATTGTACGGTAGTGAGGCCTGGATATGCCCGAAATCGAGTGAAAGTATGATAAATGCAGTACAAATGCCATCTCTTAGAAAGATGTGCGGTGTCACCCTTGCGGACAGCATAAGCAATGAGGAGATACGCAGTATGATAGGGTCGCACGACAGTGTTATTGTAAAAATGAAGAAAGGAATGCTTAGATGGTTCGGGCACATAGAAAGAATGAGTGATGAAAGACTGACGAAGAAAATATACAGAGCGAAAGTGAGTGGTAAAAGAAGGCAAGAAAGACCAAGGCTGACTTATGAAGATCAAATAGCCAGAGTGTTAGCAGACGGAAATGTCAAAAGCTCTCGCATACCTAGGCGAAATTGTGTGAGGAGAATTATGAGATTTGAGGAAGCGAAAGAAGTATGTAAGAATCGCGACGCTTGGCTCTACGTCCTCTCTGACTACCCCTATTAGGGATACAGCGTGAGGATATGTATGTATGTATGTATGTATGTAAACAATTATGTTAGATATATTGCATTTATTGGGAAAATAGAATAAAAAGAATTTGGGACTAAATTGCCTCAAAGAAATGATATGTCAATGATCATCAGTGTAGTGCAGATTAATTTTTGAAAATTAAAAGATGTTAATAAGAAAGTTGTCGAGCGAGACTTTTTTAAGCTAAATAAATAAAAAGTAAAACATAATCTTTGGGAGTTGTTTGTAAATTTCTCGACCACTTTATTACAAAAATCCTGTAAGTTTTCATTAATAAGTTTTCTGTGCACACTCATCATGTGTGCCTCTTAACCAGGTTTTCAGTCTTCTGAGGCTGCTAAACGATCACTTTACCGTACACATCGTGCGTGGTAGAGCGATCAAAAATTTCAACGTTTTTTCCGTTTTGGTAAAGAAGGTGTTTACTTATTTTAGTACATCAACAACGGTTAGATTTGTTAGGTTCGGCTGATCATACCACAATTGCTGCCAAGTTCGATTTCACTTTTTATAAAATTTCCATAAAATTGGGCAATAGTTTCGGAAGTTACTGTGAGATTTTCGACTGACATCGTTTGCATTTGTGCTGGGTGTAATTTAGATAATGCGAATAATAAATAAATAATAAATAAATAAATTGTTTAATTACGTTCTCAAAAGTTTTTACAATATTAGAATTTGAAGCTCCTTTTTAAGCATATAATACTTGTACCAAGGAGCTTCGCTCCTCCATCGCTGTCGTTTTAAATTTACCAAATTTAGTTGTTACATACAAAAACAAAATAGAAAAAATTTACAATAAAATTAGCTTAAAAACTAATGCACGTGCATACATGCGTGCGTGTGCGCGTGTGCGTGCGCGTGTGCATGTGTGTGTGTGCGTGCGCGTGTGTGTATGTGTGCGTGTGCGTGCGCGCTTGTGTGTGTGATTGCGTGTGTGTGATTGAATAATGTGTGTGATATGAAAAATACATGTATGCTATTTTTATTATTATATCAATATTATGAAAAACCTATACAAGTATAAATGTCTATGTACGTATAGTTAGTTAAGTAGAAGTGTCTCTATCTCCTCATATGTAAGTGGTATCATCCATCCATTTACTAATTTCTTACAATCATAATATTGTTTGTTATATATGTCTATATCTTTATTTATCTTATTATACAAAAATGCTGAGCGCTTATTAAATTGGGTACTTGCAAACATTGTTTTAGTTTCTGGAACTGGTGCTACTTTAAAATGTTTTCTTCTCTTGTTTTCTAGGGTCTTAATATATGGTAAAGATTTATGTTTTTTGAGAATGATGTTACAAATATATAGTTTTCTAACAGATTGTAAATTACTGATTTTATAAAGATTTTCTGTAGAGAATCTCCGTTTTTTAAAATACATTACTTTTATTAATGTTCTTTGTGCTCTTTCGACCTGCAAAAACTTTGTTTTTAATGCCCCTCCCCATATTGAAATGCAATATATTAATATTGATAGCACTAAAGCTACATATATGTCATTAAGAAGATTTTTTGAACAGTCATGATCTTTATTAATGACAGAGTCTTTAGTGTTTATTTTCGGAACAATGTGTCTTAATGTTTTAAAGATCCAAGTTAATTTTCTAACTCTACTAGTAACTTGTTCAAGTTGAGGATACCATGATAGTCTTTGATCTAAAATAACTCCTAGGTATTTCGTTTGTGTGACTTTATCAATTTTGGGGCAGCTACAGTTTCCGCCATTATTGTGACAGCTATGTATCTTGATATCGAGATCATTATTTGGTTGCGATCTGTTGTATATGCTAAAGCAAATAAAGTTTGTTTTAGAAGTGTTAAGAGTGAGAAGATTATTTCTTAGCCATTGACTTACTTCGGACATGCCTTTTTCGGCATTAACCCTGGCATCATCCCAAGTTGAGCCATTGAATACAATGGCTGTGTCATCGGCGTAAGAAAACACTTTTGCATTATTTAAGTTTATGTTGCAGAGATCATTTATATAAATTAGAAATAAAGTAGGGCCCAAAACACTTCCCTGTGGGACACCGTATGAGATATCTTCTACTCCACTGCGCCACTGATCAAGTTTCACCATTTGCTTTCTATTAGAGAGGTATTCCTTAAATAGGGACATTGGTGTTCCTCTGATTCCTATTTTCTCTAATTTACGTAAAAGGATAGGGATAGAGACGGTATCAAAGGCTTTTTTCAGATCGAGAAATATAGCTAAGCTCTTCTCCCCTTTATCTAGCTGATCAGTTACTAAGCCAGTTAGGGCTATTATTGCGTCTTCGGTTGATTTCTTTTTCCTAAAGCCGTATTGTGAGGGAGATAATATGTGAAATGTGTACAAATAATTTAGAAGCCTATTATTAATTAATTTTTCCAAAATTTTTTAAATACTTGGCAAGACTGAGATAGGTCTGTAGTTGCTAATTTCATCTCTATCCCCACTCTTATAGACAGGAGTAACCAGAGATCGTTTCAGCGAAGTTGGAAATATACCGTTATTGAAACAAAGATTTGCTAGGTGTGTGATAATGGGAGTCACTACATATATTACATGTTTTAGATATTTAGTTGATATGTTATCGCAACCCGGGGCACTGTCTGTTTTTAAATTCATGATGGTTGAATACACCTCCGACGGGTCAGTATCAAATAAAACAAAGGATTGGGGTTGAGATGGCATGTTGGTAAGGAATCTTAATGATTCTTTTGTATGATCAGGTTGAATTTTTAAAGAAAGTTCTTTTCCTATGTTAGTAAAATAATTGTTAATGAAATCGGCCGATTCAGTAGGAGATGATTTAATGTTAGTTAGTTCCGTGTTTTGTTTATTTGTTTTGTTTAAGAATGTAATATTTTTTATGTTTTTCCAAAGGAGTTTGTTGTTTTTTAACGTTTTATTAAGCAATTCTTTATTATACTTACGCTTTAGTTTTTTTATAAGATTATTACAGAAGTTTCTATATCGGCAATATGTTATCTTTAGAATTTCGTTAAATGGTTCTTGTCGAAGTTGTTTTTGTTGTTTATTACGATTCCGAATACAGCGTAAAATGCCAGGGGTAATCCAAGGCTTAATTATTCTTTTGCTTTTAGGGATTGTTTTGTTACTTGTGCTGTCTTGCAGAGATTCTCTTAGTTTATATATTAGATGATTGGTAATTATCTCGGGGTCATAACAAAATAGAAGTTCCGCAAGATTCTTTTGTTGTAGAAGTTTCAGGGCTTTATCGAAATCTATTACAGTTTTAGTCTTATGTGTTAATTGTTTATGTTTTGTTTTAGAAATAGAAAGTAGGGTAGTAAAATGATCAGTTATAGTGGTCGGTACGATAGCAATGGCTGCCGCTACTTTATCTCTATCCATTTTTAACATGAAATGATCAAGGCAGTTTTCACCCCTAGTAGGTAGTATATGACCTGGGAGGATGGAATAAGTGGAGAGCATATTAAGGTAATTTATTCTATTATTATATTCATAGGACAACTCTACGTCCTTAGGTTTGATATTTATATTTATATCTCCCGCAATTATAATGCTCTTATTTGAATTTATTGATACTATATGTGATCCCAATGCATCAATAAAACTTTCCGCATTATTAAATGAAGGTGAGCGATAAATACATATAATGATATTATTTAATATATCAAGTTGGAGACAAGATGCTTGAACCAGTCTCACTTCTGTAACTTTTGTTTTCAATTTATTTTTAATATATACCACTACACCATCATTTTGGTTCAGCTGACTTGTGGTTCTATAATAATTATAGTTATCTAGAACAGGTATCGGTTTATTTGGGCAAAGTTGACATTCAGTTAATATTATTATATCAGTTTCAAATGTAAGACTGGATAAGTTAATTAGAAAGTCGTCGAAGTTACAATATATACTACGTATATTTTGTGATATTATGGTTAAATCATTTCCATTTATGACTACCTGTTTTGAGATTTCAGATATTTCGCATTCTATAGCGCGTGCTACTTCCAGACTGTCTATTTCATGCAGCGTTTGTAGCGTCTCACCCATTTAATTTGAAAATATTAGATATGGGCTGTATCTGTACAGGGTGTAATTTATTTATGCATAATAATGTTAGTTGTAGTAACTGGAATTGAGATATTAATATAATAATACAATGTAAGTACATTAAACTGCTACATATAGTGTAAATGAATAGAATATTATAAAGTTTCATATTATAGAAGATTGTATATGTTAATATTATATATTTATTATAGTATTCAGTGTAAAGGTTATTTTTACTTACAATTTGGATAAGTGTTGAGCCACGCATTTTTGTATATTTTGTGAACGATTCAAGAATGTTATATGTATAGACAAGACTTGGTGAATGGTACAAATCTGTGTGAAATGTTACATCATAATCATAAAATAACAATATCGATATAAAAAATACTGCAAACATAGAGAGTAAGAGTTTCAGATTATTCATTTTGTAAGGCCTAGTTAATTTACAAGAATTTAGTCAAATTTCTTGCATTAGTTGCTGTATTTGGGCTTCATTTTTAATTATTATGACCGGTGAACTTTCGGTTTTTCGAACATAAACCTTGCCATATGAAGTCCAGAAAAACTTGTACTCCTTAGACCTGACAAGGTCACGAGCTAAAAAGTGTAGCCGTGATCCTTTCATGGTTAGATGTTCCGATAGAAAGATAGGGGTTTCCTCTTGCGTTTTAAATCCCAGATGCTTGGCACATAGTTTATTCTTGTACTTAATATTAAAAGATCTGGCCATCTTCAATACATCCGTTTTCAGTATGGTTGAACAGGTTTCCACGACGATAGGAGTGTTTTGTTTTTCTGTTTTTTTTCCCTCGTACTCTATATATGTCTCTAATATCTTGTCGAGTCATTTCGCAGTCGATGGTTTGGGAAAGACATATAACCATATCAACTAGGTCATCTTTTGTCTCATTATTTCTCTTTGGCACATTTTTTATTTCAAAATTTGTTTTCCTGCTATTCATTTGCATATCTTCCAATTTATTTTCCAAGATTGTAATATAATCCTTGTCTTCTTTAACTGTTTTCTCTAGTAGCTCAATTTTCTTTTTAAACTCCTCATTTTGTTCTGTTATGTAGGAAATAGAGTTTTCAATGTTGAGATTTGACTGTTGAATGTCTTTTAGGCTAGTTGTAACCTGTTTGAACTCTTTTATTTGGGGCGACAGTATGCTCAACATCATTTTCTTCATTTCCTCCTTAAAGTTATGAAATTGTTCAGTTAATGATTCGTCAATATCTCTTGTCCTTTTCGCCCTTTGAAATACAAAGTTAGGACTGTCTGTGTTTAATTGGCTGTCTGAGAGAGATTTATTTAGATCCATTTTGGCACCAGCTAATAGGTTTTCAGAGTCTAGCGGTTTTTCAGTCACAAATCAATTGAACTTCGCTGACATGTACTGCAGCATAAAAACAAAAACGGTGCAGTAGAGTATCAACGACTCCAATTATAATAGCTTTCACCGTGTTAATCAAAAACTACATATCCGGATGTAGCTACCAGGAAATCATAAATCCAGTGGTAGTGTTTTTATGTGTAACATTTATTTACTCTGTGGTATTACCGAAAGCACAATCAATATAGATAGGTAGGTGGGCAGGCTCTCTATTTGATCAAAATACGGTATTATTTAGTTGCTAATAGGCGTCACAGCTACCAGGATATTAGAAGTTGTATGTAGCTCGTATATATATATATATATATATATATATTTTTTATATATATTTTAGCTACCAGGATATTAGAAGTTGTATGTAGCTCGTATATATATATATATTTTTTTTTATTATTTGATCACCTCTACATATCCAGATGTCGCTAGCTACCAGGAGATCATAAATCCAGTGGTAGTTTTTATGTGTAATATTTATTTACTCTGTGGTATTTATTACCGAAGCACATTATTGGTGCAGGTTCTCTCTCTATTTGATGAAAATATGCTATTTAGTTGCTAATAGGCGTCACAGCTACCAGGATATTAGAAGCTGTATGTAGCTAACAGTTACACTTACTCAACGCAATGCAAACACACCAGCGTCCGTCCTTCCGTCTGGATTGGCCTTGCCTGTGTAGTTCACGCCAATGAGCAGATTTCGCGCACACAAGTAGGTAGAACGGTTTACTATTATCTGTTTTACGATTACAGAAATATGCGCAGGCACACGCAGCACTTCTTTTACTTCACTCCCGACTGTTTATGCACTCCGAATAACATTAAATTATTATATTGAAAAGAAATTTAAATTTATTATAATTTCGGTAAAAAGAAATGCAGTTCTATACACGTCTACTCGTAAACGAGGTCCGGGGGGAAGAGGCAGAGCGAATGGTGCAGTGTTTTCTTCAACAAAACGTACTTTGAGAGATGTAATAACGGAGTCCAAGTATAGCATTATTAATAACCTCTTCCAGAATTCTGCAGGGCTTACAGCAATGGAATTAGTGAATTCATTCAAGTTTCGGCGTGCGGGAATGATCGGTCAAGTAAGTCAAGTGACCGGACTAAGGACTTTGGTTGCTTAGCATTTGGCTACATTATTTTGAATCTCATTCACAGCTGCCCCCCCTTGGCGACGCCCTTGTCTCCACGGAGATTCTTCATCCTGTACATCTAAAATCGTAAACGCCAACGCAACACGTGACCCCTAATATATTCTAAAGGAATAATGTAAGTGAAACTTCGGAACACCCACCTCTTTTCCAGCCACCCACGCTTTATTTCTTGGAATAATAAAAATGTATATCACACAGTTGCTCACGACTTCGACGATGTGGAATTTTTAGATGAAATTCTCGTGAGAATCTGTTACTATCGTGAAAAATCTAGTAGTAACTTAAATCACCTCTTGTGATATATTTTTCTGAATAAATTTGTCGTCCAATTAAATTTATACATTCTTGATATTAGACCAAACAAACAGAAAAATCAGTCAAGTGCGAGTTTACACAACGTTCCTTACGATATTCATAAAAAAGGCACTTGATTTATGAAAATTACATGAAAAAGATTGTTGCCCGTTGAGAACAACACCAAAACCCGCAGCGTCCGCAACTATAGGTGCAAATGGAGTGTTTTTTGCGCAATTATTTCAACATCATACTTCATATTATATTCTATGGTGACTGGTCGCTCTCAGTTCTGCATCTACTTTCTTGACAACAACCTGACTATGTAAATAACGTTGTAAAAATGAATTTGTGACATGTATACGACATGTATATGACATGTATACGACATATATAAGACATTTAAGACACAATTACCCATACTCTCCAACTGCAAATTTAAGTTTGTAATCGCAAAAAAAAATTGTTTCATCTGATATAACTACAAATTAATGATTTTTAAATGATTCCCTTTACTTGTGCCATAAGACATTGCTTATTGCCAAATTTCATGATTCTAGGTCAACGAGAAGTACCCTATAAGTTTCGATTCCCTTATGAGTGTCAAAATATGCGACATAAACGGCCGTATCTTTTGATTGCGTTGACTTAGAAGTTTAATCTTTTCACAGCTCTAAGGGATTGCAGACCTGAGTATTTAGTATTAATTTCAATTTGATACCTCCACGCGTTTCTGGGTAAATTGGTCTTGACAAACAACCAGACAGACGGATGACGAAGCGATCCTGTGAGGGTTTCTTTTTCTTATGAGGTACGGAACTCTAAAAACATGTAGACGAAGTCGCGGGAAACCAGTTTTCCATTTTATATTCACTGCAATGTTTAAATTCTAGTCCAAATAGTTTCGGAGATAAAGGAAGGAGTGGGGAAATAGTTAAATTGTCTTCAAGTATATTTTATCCTTTCTTTAATCTTCCTATGGGTCAGTTTTTTAGAGTTTCACGGTTTGTATCCATTACACATTATAAATGAAGTTCCTACCGTAATATTACGTTCGAGTTTCTCGACATTTCGATGCTGTTCTCAGCACCATGTACACGGGTTAACTGACGAAACTGCGGCTAGATATTTGAGAGCAAACATTTCACTCTACCCTTTTTCTGGTTCGTAATTCTCGTTTTCACCATCACTATTGAAACTCACTCGAAAGTTACCTCAGCAATACATCTTACTCACAATGTCATCACGTTTCTCGGTATTTATTGGCCTTCGTTCTTAATACTATCACCGGATTCCACGTATTGAACAATTTAAACCCGTCTCCTGATTGAAATCATAAGGATTTCAATCAGGAGACGAGTTAAATTGAGAGATATCAATGGGTTCCCTGACCATACTGGGTATGTCGACAATATTTGTGGCTTGTGAAATTCTATCCAGCGTTTACGGTCTGCCTCCAGTATAATATGATCTGCAATAGAAGACTTCTGCACTATTCTTTATCACTTAAATGTGCTCTCTGACATCGACACACCACATGACATCAAGCGCTTGATTTGTCCGATGTGTGAATCCAATTAATATTTTAAAATGTTATAGCGACACAGATTTACCGCTAGTAGATATCGCATTATAACATCACGAATTGTTAGAGTGATAGAAATATAATGATGACCTTATCCTATAATAGAAAAAGATGGGAATACACATATTTCGTCTCTATCGATATGCTCGATGTTTTAAGACTGTTTGTTGCATTTGACAGATCTATGAACAAAACAAATGTTTGTTTATTTTAAGTTTTATAATTATTTTTGAATTTTATAACTTATAAACTTAATATAATATTTTTTGTAAATATTTGCGAAATAGAGACCTTTTTGAGCGTGGCGGTAGAATGCAGTATTTTAGGCTGCAAAGGCCAGTTTGACAAACATAGGTCGTCAATGCGAGAGAGACCAGTCGCCACATCAACGCAATATCAGATTAGTATTAGATTTATGTAGAACATTATTTTACAAGATCTGTTAGTATCAAGGGTTACTATGTATCAAATAATGACATTTAAAAACATTAAATGGTTACTCCTTCTTAAAACAAATGTATTTTTTTTAAAACATTGTATTAATTACCAAAGCAAATCCAGTGCTTCGCTTCAGAAGCCCACCAGACGCATGCCACACTTTTGTCGCTTTAGATAGCTCACTACATTCCTCCGATGTTTCTAATAAATCATTCCGTGCTCGCATATGGTTAAAATCAGTCTGAAAATATTGTTATCAGTTCTCTTATAAATAATTAAATTGCAAATACATAAAACTGTAATGCAAGATTATACCAATGCTATCTAAGTCATTTCATAACTATGTACCCCCTAGATTAAAAGGACTCCTAACCCGGTTCTTAGATAGCATTCGTTTTCACCAATATAACGATTTCCTAGTAATGTCAGATATGGTTATGTGACGTTTTATAGTGACTACCTAATCGTTACCAAAAGTTTGCAAATACTTCGTATTGTCAAAAACGAATACACAAAACTGTACATTTTGTTATGGGTTCGAAAATTGAGTTTCTGAATTTAGCGGATCTTTTGACTACATAGGGGCTCCTAACGTTTCGTGAAACGCAAAATCATAGTTAAAGGTTCCCTATACTTCTTAAGGGTTCGCTAAGAATTTAGGGGACTTTGGTGTAATCGGGCATTACTCTCGTGTAGCGCGGAGAGAGACGTAGTACTATCTGTCTATATGTCATACTTTTTAATACATCGTTTTTGAGAGAATAGACTGTGTCAGATGAATGATAATGACACGTGAATGATCTAATGAGAGTGCTAGTTTTCCTTTTAGGGTACAAAATCTTAAAAACCGAAAGGAATGAAATAAAAAGTAAGGCATGAGATAGTTAGTATAGATACTGTAATTTATAAAATTATTTCTAAATTAAATAATTATAATAATGTGTACCTATTTACTTAAATACATACATACATATCTGTACATACATATCGTCACGCTGTATTCCTAACGGGATAGTCGGGATGGCGCGCTGGATGGATCGCGGTCTTTATTATACATACTTTTTGCGCCTCCTGTCAGTTAGTTGTGCGAGTGCATTTGACATTTGCGTAAGCACCTACTTAAATAAGGTTGATATTTTTATATTACATATTTATTCCTACTGCGTTAATATTTCATTGATATATTGTGACTATCCCGGCGACTATAGATAATACTTACATTTTAAGTTTTTGGAACATTCTTAGCCCACGCCTGACTAGAGCATTCGAAATAATATGTGTGTGTTAGGGATTATACGGAGGTTCGACTCCGATTCCGAAAAGTCGGAACTTCCGATTGATATTACAGTTCCGATTACGACTTCGACTCCGAAATTTTAAATCGGAAGTTATAATCGGAGGTCGAAGCACAGCGGCGGCGGCGGCCATGGTCAGCGCGTATGAACAAGTGCATGCTTCTAGTGAAGGGAAGCACTCTCCTTACGTGCTTTCTGTTTGCGCTTTAATTAAACTTATCCGAATTTTCGATAAGTGTTAGCGTGTTTCATTAGATGTGTGAAAAATTTATTTGAATTAAACAATCAAGCCAAAAACAAATATTATTTGGTATTGCTTCAAAGAAGTATGTGCGAATTCATCAAAGTGTAAACTTTGTACGAAGTGAAACTTTTGTTCATTAAATACAATATGCGTCTTTTGGAGTCACTTCATTTGATTTAATTTACAACTAGTACTGTTATTTAAGAAAATTTGATTATTTTTATTTTCAACGCCTAGGCCTAAGCAAGTGTATTATTTATTGAACTAAAATTAAAGAGGCTGAATAATGTTCGTATTATTTTATTTTATTAGATTTGCTCTTCATATTTCTTTTGCTTCCACCTCCGACTCCGATTCCGAATCCGGTTCCGGTTCCGACCAATCAAATTTAAAAACTCCGATTCCGACTTCGGTTCCGATAAAACCACTTCCATAACATCTCTAATAGTGTGTGTAAATGTTATGAATATTTTTCTGTTTGAACACGTGTTACACGTCAATAAAACTTTGCAAACATTATTACTTGTGTTAACACCTACTTAAAATGCTTTCATGCAAACCTTTACTAAAGATACTTCCCATATCTAGGACTGTATTAAACTATTATTAGTGCTATACTTACTACTGGGTTTGCCTCACAGTTTCACCCTTGTTAAATTTTGTGTTTTTTTTATATAAAATATAGCTTTAATACACTAAAAAGTTCTCTAGCTGCTAACAAAATTCTCGTGAAAATAGGTTCAGCCGTTTCGCAGATTAGCCCGGACAAACAAACAGACAGACAGACAAAAATTTTAACAAAGCCCGTTCGGGTTTTGGTAACGTGCAAAATGAGAACAAGAGTATAAGAAAAAGCCTTTATTTCGAATTCACAGACAGACTTCGATTTTATTTATATGTTAAAATAGAGATAGATATACATATAGAATTGTATTTCTAAAGTTTTAGAAAAAATGTTTTAATTTCTCGTATAGCGCGCAAAGTTTTGCCATAAATGTAACGTTATATATAGTAGGCACTTAGTGTATAAAATTTTAACATACAAATAATGTATGACCGGCATAACATTGGACATTGTAAAATTAAATAAAATTCAGGGGTGATTAACTTATTGATTTTAGAAATTGATTTCATTTCATTTTAAATTTTACGTAGGTATCCACTTACGTGATATCTTCAATCATCTAACTGGACGCGAAACACAGACAACTAAAACTAGATAGCATAGAACACCATTTGAAATATTGGTAATTATTATTTAATTTAGGCTGACGACGCACTTTCCTAAAAATATTCAGATTCTCCTACTGACTTCAAGGCGTTCCAAGCCACCAATAGCAACAAAATGTTGTAGTTTTCTTTAAATTAAATTCTATAATTCAACGAAGCTAAATCTCAATTAATTCAGATATAAGTTCAAAATAAATTATACTATTAACCCATGCCCACGTAAAATATAGTGAAACTATCAAACTATAGCCTCAGCCCCGCCCAGGTAAGAAACCATGTTAAATAATATCGCGTATTCAATCATTTTTTCTTGTTTATTTGGAGCTAAAGTCATGAGACATAAAATGTAACTTACGTACAAAGGCACTGTTTATATCAAAATGAAATTTTTTCCAACAGACCTTGCAGCAGCAACTAGTAATGTCATCTATAGATATAAACTAGAAGTAATTTCCTACATTTCGTTAGCGGACTGAGTATAGCGCCATCTAGTAAAAATATCTTTAACTACTTTACGAACCGCAATACGCAAGATTTAAAAGTAACTATAAAGTCTAAGAGATGTCGCGGAATCTAAAGACATTAAAATAATGCTGTACTGTGCTAGTTGCTGGAAAATACAGGAATGCGTTGGTGAAAACATAGACAAAATTATAATATTTAACATTAAAATGTTACTCCTTCATTAAAAAGATATTAGCCTAAAAAATTTTATGACGCTGTAAAATAATTGTGACTAATAAAAAAAATAAGCAATCATTTAATATAATAGATTGTGCTATGAAAAATAACATTTTCTATAAGAGTTTTTGACGGGATTTTATGGGGAGAAGTTGGACGATTATTTTAATTATTTGCAACTGGTTTTGGAAATTATTTAAATAAATGCCTATTTAGTAGAGTGATGTTGAGATTCTTTAAGTGGCTTAGTCTGCTTAGTCAGTGGATCTTATTAGAAAAACTACCTCAATATATTTGTCGCCAGCAATTCCAAGAAACATCTACAATGTATCGCGTCGACATTTTAATGATATATGAAGAATTTATCTATTTATTACTGAAAACGTCGAATGTATGGGCTAAGATCCCTTTACCTTCCTTCCTAAGGGAGAATCTTACTACTACTACTACTACTACATTTTCTATAAACTAAATAAATAAAATTGACAAGCTGTCATCCTGACGACACAACCGGCGCAATGAATAGAGCTGATGCAATTGCGCGACGTCTCTTTCTAACTCCTGGAAATAACTCGCAAATACTCGGAAATAACTTGGAAATACTAGTATATAAGATATATACTATAGTATAAATATACCAACAGCAAAAGATAGAAAGAGATGGAAGAATATAGAGATGTTTCAAGATTAATTTTTTCGACTTCAACTATCTCCTTAGAGTGTGGAACTGTGGACTCCTATTTCAATACTGCTCATGAAAATAACTTGGAAATACACCTACACTAGTTTATATAAGATTGATATTATATATAGATATATCAACAGTAAAAGATGAAAGATTATAGAGATGTTACGAGATTACATTTCTCGACTTCAACTATCTCATTAGAGTGCAGATTCCTGTTTCAATACTGCTCTTGCAAATAACTCACAAATATACCTACAATATATAACATCGCTATAATATATACATATACTAACAGCAAAAGATGAAAAGAGATGAAGGATTATAGAGATGTGCTGGGATTAAATTACATTTAAATTAAAGAATGCGGACTCCCGTTTCAATACTGCTCCCTGTATAAAACGGATTCCGATCTGGCGCTTAGCCGGACGCTCCCGCGGCACGCTCGCTACGCTCGCTCGGCTCGCGCGTTGTGGTAAAAAGACCTAACCTAACCAAAAAAAGTGTTATAAATATGTCATCGTGTTTGCATAAAATTAAAAAAAAATAGTACATTTTTACCCAATGTGAAACAATCTAAACCTTATCCTGCATTTGTCCTCACGATTTCCTCCCAAGCATTTATTATTGGGTCCTTACATATGAAATTAGCGTTTTGTCGTACTGACCTCTTTGATCTGAAATATCTCCTCTTTGGTTAAGAATTCCAAATTCAAATTTATAAATTCATTTAGCTGGTACATTTGAGTTTTGAAAACAGTCATTCATTTGTTTTTTTCCTCATTATTTTTTTCTTTGGCGACGCTTATTACCGCACAATGGAAAACATGAAATATCAGTATATTTACGAGTACGAGTTCTACCGTGGCACCAGTGCTGCAGAAACAGCTTGAAGGATTAATGATGTGTACGGCGCTGGTGTCGCAAAAGAAAGCACGGTACGTTTTTGGTTTCAATGTTTTCGTTCTGGAAATTTCGACCTTCAGAACCAACCCCGTGGACGGCCGGAGACCAAAGTGGAAAATGAAGAATTAAACGCTATTGTGGATGCGGATCCATCACAAAGCACTTCAGAGATAGCTGCAGGCTTCGGGGTAAGTGTCAAAACTGTATTAATCCACTTGAAGCAAATCGGGAAAGTAAAAAAACTTGAACGATGGGTACTTCATGAATTGAGTGAATCGAACTTGCAAACACGCGTCGACTGCTGTGTTACTTTGCTCAACCGACACAATAATGAAGGGATTTTAAATCGAATCATTACTTGTGATGAAAAGTGGATACTGTACGATAATCGGAAGCGCTCGTCGCAATGGCTGAACCCTGGAGACCCAGCCAAATCCTGCCCTAAACGAAAATTGACTCAGAAAAAGTTACTTGTGAGTGTTTGGTGGACTAGCGCCGGTGTCGTTCACTACAGCTTTCTAAAATCTGGCCAAACGATTACGGTAGATATCTATTGTCAGCAACTGCAAACCATGAAGGAAGAACTACCTGCTAAACAACCGAGATATGTCAATCGCTCTAGGCCACTGCTGCTTCACGACAACGCAAGACAACACACTGCCCAACAAACAACCACTAAGTTAGATGAGCTATAATTGGAATGTCTTCGACATCCACCGTACTCCTCGGACCTTGCTCCAACAGATTACCATTTTTTCCGGAATTTGGACAACTTCTTACAAGGAAAAAAATTCAACTCCGATGCGGCAGTCCAAACCGCCTTCAAAGAGTTTATTGATTTTCGCCCCCATGGTTTTTTTAGTAAAGGGATCAATGAACTAACTATGAGATGGCAAAAATGCATAGATAACAACGGTGCATACTTTGATTAATTAAATATATTTTACAAAAAAAAAATTGACTTTATATTCCTCCCGTACAAAACGCCAATTTCATATGTAAGGACCCAATATTATCATTACACCAAATTAAAGTTTTAGTGATTGAAGTTGTAACCAAAATTTTACTGTGATAACTGTAAATTTTGTTGTTTTATAGCAAAGACCATTCATTTTAAAGTAGATGTAATTTATATTAAAAATAGCAAATTTATATACAAAACCGTCAATTTTAAATATTGCGATTTGTAGATAAACGTACTAATTCTATAGCTCCATTATATTACATATCCCTAAAATAAATTGGTCTTTGATTATTCGAAGAAATTAGTTCATATTTTTTGCAACAGTGAAAATCAACCTCATTTTACGTAAACAGGAATAGTCCATATCAAGACATTATGCACAAAATAGTAAATAATTATTCTGTTTTAATAGTATATTATGCAACAAGTGCGGTAAGTTGTCGACTACCCAGTCGAATGAAGTTGAGCGCACGAGCGAAGCGAATGCGCTCATTCGCTCGAGTGGGCAATCGACAACACCGCACGAGTCGCAGATACTATTTTTTATTACTAACTAGCGACCCGCCCCGGCTTCGCACGGGTGCAACGTAGATACTAATGTGGTGTCAGTGTGGAGTAATTAATAATATTACTATTATGGTTAGACTATACTACAGAAAGTCTTCGAAAAAAAAGGTTTTAATATTCTTAATTATATAACGTTCTGAAAGTCGCACTAATAAGTGCGGTTCATAGTGTCGCACTGACAATCACGTTTTTATTTTATTTCCCTTGTTGGAGAGCTCCAATAAACGCATGTAATCGCTGCAAATCGTAAATTTGATAATTATAAATATCGTATCCGTCTTTAATTTTCCGTAATTTGTATAAATTTTTTTAAACATTAAAATTGTTATAGAAAGCTATCCGCATAATATAGACACATGCCAACCCTGGCTTTTTTCTAGTCCTAATAAAAAGAAACATTTCCATCGTACATTGTTTTGTTATATTTGAAAAGAATAAGACAGCATTTTCGTATAAATCTGTGCATTTTCGATGAAAGCTCTCAGACGGTCTAATTTTTTCCGACATCTTGAACTATTATCGTCATATTTCAACAAATTGACACAAAACAATATTAAAGTATACGTATAAGACTTATACCTATACTTTAATATTGTTTTGTGTTAATTTGAAAATCGCATTAAAATCCGTTGCGTAATTTAAAAGATCTAAGCTTACATAAAGAGGGAAAGACGGCGGGAAGCGACTTTGTTTTATACTATATATAGATGCAGAGATAATTTCAGTACAAATAAAAATTAAAGAACATAATAACTTTATTATTATTTATTATTACATTAATCTAAAACTTCGAAATCAAGATTTTCTTTATCTTTCACACTGATGTCAATGGGCACTAAAATTGATTGTGTTTTTTTTAGATATTCATTTTACATTCTTTTTTTAAATCGTGAATGATAGTGACCCAAGCAAAATTTGCGTGCGACAAGTACGCACTCAAATTGTAAGTTGAGAAAATAACTACTTATGAACCGCAAAAATGTGCGTTTAGATACTGTTTATCCCGCGTGAGTAATAAAAAATATATTATGCATTTTTTAAAATTGAATAAATTTAATACTGCTAGAGAGTATTGTTTGTTCATTATAATATAAAACTTTCCAAACTGTAAAATAAATTATTTGCAGTAAATAAGATATCAAGTAAATGAATACCTGTATTTTTAAGTCATGAATGTTCCAGTCGGGGATCATAACTTATTGAAGTCAATTTTCTAAGAATTAGGTATATTTCGTTACACGGGTGGGAGGCAGAACGGAAAACTTCAATAATGAGACAAGTATATAACGATCCTGGAATATTCCATAAAATTTTCCTCGAAAGATAAATATTAGGAAAGATAATAGGGAATAATTAGGACGGGTGTTTAAGAAGTCGATGTAACAATATGTTACAAACATTATTTTTTTATCCTGAAACATTTTATTTAAATAAGTCACTTATTTATTACAATTTCATATTTCTTTTACGGCGTAATCGTGAACTTTTCAATCTCAGAGACACCAAATTTTGTTTTCTTATTTTTATGACATAATAAGGAAATAAAACATGAAAGTGGTAAAATAAATCTTCAATTTCGGGGCAAAACAATAATTGGAATTCAGTAAACAAATATCAAAGTTGAATCTCAATTTGATAAAGCTACCTGCGTAGTAGACCCCAAAGCGCGTGCGTGTTCTCATCGATTACCAACACAGCCGGTCCGGGCTCATTTCCCCGGTGATAACAAATTGGTGAGTACATACTGTCAAAATTTCCAGTACACCGTTATCAGATAACTGTTTAATTGGTAATAAAAATTAGTAACTTTTCTAAATTTTCTCATAAAGGCCAGTTCATATAAACGAGTGCATGTACCTTGCTGTGGCGTTGATTATTATTATTGCAAGTTTGGTCAGGCTGCACGTAAGTCATTTTTAAGAATTATCTTTTACTGTCACTTTTCTTAAATTTCATTTCAGTTCCTTTCACTTTATTTTCATTTTCCGTCCTATCATGTCGTCCTATTTTTCAAAAAGAAAAGACACAAAGGCGACTTTTCTCTCAAATACGCAACGTGGTCATCAACGATATGTTTTGCGTTGTTCATATCGTTTTTGTTTACATTATCAATTTATTGCTGAAAACAATGCTTACTGGACTAAAATGCATAAATCATTTCAATACTAAAACGCAGAAGATATTTCCTATTTAATTAACCATAAGCAAAAATCATATGATTTATTGATATGATATTACTTTTTTATTTCTTTTTAAGTATAAAATATCAGTAAATCAAACGAAAACAATAAATAAATTCAATAGTTCTGCCAATAGTGTATAATAATTAATAATAATTGTATATCCTTACTAAGTTTGATAAGTATAAACTTTTATAAACTACATAATATGTTCAAACTCTTAGTAAAATGTTAAACGAAAGAGAATAGCACTTATGACACCCACAGTTCATGAAATATATTCGCAGGATCAATACTCGTGAAACGTGCTGAGAATTTTCTAGAAAATCAATAGAGACACACGCGTTTAGCTCATAACCTTTATCAAGGACACTCACTCACTTTTCACTCTTTCAGATGTTATCATTATTTGCTTATATTTCTCAAAGGAGTCAGAAACAAGGGGACGGACACCTGTTGCATTGTTTATATTACGTCAGACTGTCCCAGATATATACGTATACATACGTATATACCCACGCAGCTAACATTTCCTTGTAACCTGTTGGGTTAAAGGTTTAGTGTACTCGTGGCTTTTTTCTAACAGTTTTTTTTTCTTGTTCAGCGCAAAAATAATAAATTTCTTTTTTACTTAAAAAAAAAGCTGACTCTTTCATTTCCTTATAAGTTTATTGTCATACTTGTGTAAATAAAACATATTAAGTAAAAATTAATACTAAAAAAGTAACGAAGATAGGTTTTATACGAAATACGTCATTTTATTAACAAAGAAAATCTCTACGGCTTGTTTTTTTTATTATTACTAATGCTTGTGTATTGTTGTGTGAAGAAATAATTTAATAATATTAAGAACAAAAAAAATTAATAATTGAAAAACATTTAATCTTTAAATTAGGAAAAATAAATTCATGAATGAAAAGCAAAAAAAAAAACAATTTTATATGGCTTATGTGAATAATTAATTATCCTTTTCAGTTGTGTGATTTACAGCAGTTATCTAGTGACCACACAATGCATCTAGACCTGCGCTGTTGCACTCCCCCGGGACGTTTACATTATTGATGTGCGCTATTTATAGCCTAGAGCTTCTACCGGCAACCTAAGCAAAGCCTGCGCAGTAGTACTCGTACTCTCTCCTTATTGCGTATAATTCAAAATATAACTATCGACAATACAATTCGATTTCACTTTGGTTTCTTCTGCATTATTATTTATTATATCATGATGAAATTGAAATTATTACTCCATTGCTATTAAAATAAAATAAAGTTAATTATTAAAATGAATTTGTTTATTTTTTATTTAAATTGCGTGAATTGAATTTTTTAATTATAAATAATTTTTTGATTAATATTATTATTATGTATTTATTTAGGTGCATACGTACTAACTAGTCATTTATTTGTCTAATACGCCTTTCACCAGCCGATTTTTTTAACTCATACTTATTTTTATTTCTGCTTTTATACGCAAAACAAAGAAGATGAAAGTAATTTCTTAGCTTTTATATTCATATTTCTCATGTAGATTTTGTATTTGTAGAGTAAGGAGCTATTAATGTAAAAAAATTTAAAACTTTGAATCTGCATACAAAAGCACTAGATTTTTTTTATTTAGCTACTCGTAAATAAAATATTTCTGATCATTTCTTTACTAACGAAGCTTTTTATTTGTTTTTTTATAACAATATTTTTTTTTCATTAATATAACTACTTTGAATGCTTGATGAATAATTACACAACATGACTGGTACGTAACTAAATATCAAGTTTTATGTTGTGTCATGTTCTAGGAATTCAAATATCTGTATTTTCTTGTATTTTCTGATTATAATTAAGTAAATAAGGTTAAATAAAAAATAAACTCGAAATAACTTCCAGTCTTCATGTTTGAAATATAATGTGTATATTTTTATAGCTTCGGAATTCTAAAATTAATTTACCGATAAAATAATTACGTCGTATACCTGCGGGTTATTCACAGACGTCGGAAATTCAACTTTCCATATTCGACAGAAAACTTTTCGATGATTTTGGCTAAACGCTATCCACAAATCTGAAACCTTTCCGAAAGGAAATTATTTGACAGTTCATTTCGGGACGATGCTTCCGACGACTTTTTAGTGTTGGAAACGTTTCCCAGACAACTAAATTAATACTTTTGGAAAATAATTATTGTCTGTAGTCCAAAATCTAAAAAAATCGCGTGTGCGTATGTAATCTAGACAAATTTCGTGCCCTTTTCAAATACGTGCTTAAGGATTATTTTCCTTATATTTTAATAACATATTTTATTAGCTACGCAATCCATAACTAAACATTGTTTCAGGTATTTGAGGTGTTTTTAACAACACAACAAAAATCAAAAATGAAAACCCTATTGTATACTTTCTATTGTTAGTTATTATGCAGTTTTCTGTGTTATCAAGCACAGACAGTAAGATTCGTATTTACAAAGCCCGTTTAGTTCTTCGAATGTAAGTAAAATAATTTAGAAAAAATGTTTAATCTTAAAAAAGACTATAAGTAATGTGATTGTCAAAATGTCATACATTTAACCACACTAATATTTTCTACCAAAACGAAGACAATTTCTACCAGTTTGTAACATGGCTCATACATGCATTTTCTTTCGGACTCGTAAAGTCCTTTCCGCATGAGATTCTGATAGAGTTCGAGAATAGAATTTTCTAATCCATCGGATTGAATTTATGCTTTCCGACGATCAGCCCTTTCCACCACGTAAAGTTTTCGAAGCGTTGTGAATAACCATGCTGGTTGAGTCTTTCAGACAAACATACGCTTTATATTCGTAGCATTTAAATGGGAATGCATTCTGAATTGTGGGTACGACAAAAAAACATGGAAGTTTTAAAATATTACGTCAGTGATGGATCTGTCAACATTACCAGGCGTGTCATGAGTTAAGATATTTAACATTTAAGTTTTGATAGGATGTAGGGATATCTTGAAAGCTGATCACATGTTTTTTTACGTTACGTCACGTCTATTTTTAACATTTTTAGAACTAATGAACATGGGGTTAATTCACATTTACTGCACATAACATAGGTACTAGGTATATTATGTATATTACAGAACATTAATCAAATTTATATTATTTATATTTTTATCAAATTCATTAAGCATGTTTTTACTTCTGAGTTATTCTGGGAGAGAAAGAAAACCAGTCATCTTCCTTGCGCAGTTTATCTTTCTTGCGAATGTCGTAAAACTTGGTCAAGGGATATATATACCTATAAAGGACATTTCTAATATTTAACTTGTGTTGGTGATAGGGTAGCAGTTTGATACTAACTGAATCGTTCATCAAATATGTATAAATTGTAACTAAGTAAGTAAATTCTATACTCTATTTCCAGACTATAGAATTTACTAAATTAGATCTTTGATCAATTTAGAAAATGAATTTGTATAAATTGTCTTAGAGCCCCGTTAACACAGGTTACTTATACCTTTACTTCTTGGTGTGGTACCTATAGGATGGTACTGCTTAGTTTAAGATCATACAGTTGTAATTGTGTGGGAGTACTCATTATTTATTCATCACTTAATAGCAATCTATCATAGTTTGTTTGCCATACAATGTAAATATATCTACAATTTAAAAATTGACACACCATGCATTATTTATTATTGATAAAAGCGAAATGTCGGCTTTTAACTGCGATAAGGCATCTATCGGTGTTTAGAATTGAAAAGGTATTGCCAAATACGAGTCTTGCTTAATAAATTAACCAGGATATAGCGGGGTAATCCTTAACACGATCCTGTTCAAGTAAAAATAGGTATGAGCGCCTCTCGATAGATTTTTATCGATTAACCGATTCCGGACCTAATACAATGCGACTGAAATTTTAATGAGTGGTAAAGTTCCTTGCTCATTGTTTATAGATGTAATAGAGGGGGTAAGGGGGGGCAAAAAATTGCACCTTACAAACAAATTTCATTAATTACGCACGCAGAACTGCGCAACATATCACTAACAATTATTGCTCAAAAAAACTCTAGCTGTGCCAAAATGTTGTGCTATTTCAAGATCAGACAACCTGTATCAGTGTTGTTATTTTTTGATGAATAACCATTTTTAGCAATCCTATCTATGCAATCGTCTATTAACTTCCCATAAGAGTAAAATTTTATGCGATCTCTTAAATTGTGTTTTATTATGATGTATAAAAATCTATAAACGATTTTGTCATTCATGTATAACTAACAATACGCTCTGTCATCGCACGGCGACCTATTGCCGTAAACATTAATATTTCTCTATTTTTGTATACTAAATTATATCAATATACATAACATTGCTCTTTAAATGTTTCAAATCAGCTTTTCCTAACATTTTTCGAAGTCGAATTGTTAAAAGTTTCTACTACGATCTCTTAATAATAAAACGAAAACAAAAAAATGAACACTTTATTTTTATTGAAATTATTATTTTGTTGTACCTATTTCATCAATCTATATAATAGGTCTTTACCTATGAAGTTGCCGTTCTACAATACTAGCCATTTGAAATGTAATTTGTGTATGGCTGGCAATAAATTCTAAATTCAAATGAATTTTATTACAAAAATATGGAATTTTATTTTCAATTTCAGTCATTTGTTTATTGATTAGTGTTTTGTCACTACATTTATATCTTTTTCATCAGTATGGATACGATAAAAATACGAGTAATTACGGAATACGAGTTCCGTCGTGGTAGTAATGTGGCACAAACGGTTCGCAACATTAACGACGTCTACGGAATAAATACTACAAACGAACGCACGACCCATTATTGGTTTGAACGCTTCCGACATGGAAATTTTGATCTGAAAGATGAACCCCGTGTTCGCCCGAAAACTAAAATCAACAATGACGAATTAAAGGCGATAATGGAAGCTGACGATACTCAATCTACTGCTGAGTTAGCAGCAGCTTTCGATGTTAGCATCAAAACAATATTGGTCCAAATTGGCAAGATAAACAAGCTTAAATACGTGGGTGCCGCATGAAATGAACGATCGCCAGCGCGACGTTGAGATATGCCTTGCGTTGCTTAATAGACACAGAAACGAAGGGATTTTGAACCACATTGTCACTTGCGATGAAAAATGGATTCTTTTTGACAATCATAAGCGGTCATCATGTTGGTTAGACCCTGGTTCAGCGCCTAGGCAATGCTCCAAATGAAAACTTACCCCTAGAAGAGTGATGGTTACTGTTTGGTGGTCTAGTACCGGTGTAATTCATCACAGCTTCTTACCAAATGGCACGAGCATTACTGAGGATGTGTACTGTAAGGAACTGGACAAAATGATGGAGAAGCTCGCAAATCTCCGGGCAGCCTTGGTTAATCGCTCGTCCCCGCTGCTCCTGCACGACAACGCTCGACGCTCTAAGCTACAAGAGCTAGGGTTGGAAGTTTTGCGTCATCCACCGTACTCACCAGACCTTGCTCCGACAGACTTCTACTTTTCCAAAATTTGGAAAACTTCTTTGCAGGAAGAAGTTCTATACCCGAGAGGCAGTACAAAATGCCTTTGAAGAGTTTGTTGCCTTGAGGACACCTGACTTCTTCAAGAAGGGCATTGAAAAATTACCACCGCGCTGGCAGAGATGCATCGATAGCATAAGCACAGTACAAGTAAGCATACAGTATTCTATCTTCATACAAGCGCTCCCAAACGACGCGTTCGATATCTCTGCATTTCTCAGCATACGACAGCCGCGAGTGCGTCTCGGTTGTCGTCGGACGGTATAATACGCTCCCGCGCATTTACTGACTAATTATTATATCAATTAAGTTTACGAGCATAATGTTCAGTATATGGATGTTTGAATACATCTATATCGAAACCGGAAATATTTCTCTGTTGCTAATTTGTAGGAAATATATTATCATAATGATCTAATTCATTTATTGGTGATTTTTAATTATACTGCACACAAAATGCATTTTTTTTGTCCATTTCCACCATACTAACTCACAAACTTTGGAAACTAGATGTAAAATACTAGTAAAATTATATAAATAAAACGCATTAAATTTACAATAATATATAATGAAAAGATAATATGACAATTTAATATAGTACCTATTATCAAATACGTAACCCAAGAAAAACATTCAGTTCAAGTCAGTAGCCCTATTGCGTGTTTACGTACCAAACGACCGTAGATCATTATCTCTAGGACACTGCCGAGATAGAATACTGTATGCTTACTTGTACTGTAGCATAAGTGCATACTTTGATTAATAGAAATAAAAAAATACCTATATAAAAAAATACTTTAACTTTTTGTATACCAAATGGCATTTCCATAGGTAAATACCTAATATTAATACGTGAAACGAAAACTTTGCTTCTCTTTTTAAGAAAATTGCGCGGACGGAGAAGTGTGAAATTTGGTACACTTAAAGCTTATATAGAGAAGGACTGTAGAAAGCTAAAATTTTTATGTAATATATGTTACAAATAAGCACATGGAATTAAAATAAATAAAACGAACATCGTTTACGTTTACACTGCCAATGTCAAAAATACTGTAAATGTCAAACTCATAACAGTTCGTGATCATATTATGTAATTGTAACGCCTTGGATCAAACAGCCGCGCAAGGTAAATTGTACCGAAGAGTTTATATTATACATATATATTTGCAGTCGAATTTTGACCTCAGGGCGACTTCTAGTTTTATTTTAATGTACAGGTCGATGTTGCTTTTATGCTTTTATTTGTAATGTTCAGATTCATCCTCAAATCTGATTCCACTTGTAATTTTTTTGTTTACTTATCGCCCCGGTAATTTTTACTTTTATTTTAACTTTGCCTGCGGACCCCTTAGGATATGTTTGCGGACCGCAGGTTAGAAAACCCTATTATAAATGATGCCGAAAACCGCTCTGAAATCCACTTTGAAGAAGTTATATGTGCATATAAGCGAATACGGACAAAGTGACTAACGGAAGTGACTAGATACATATACGAACATAAAAGAAGCATAGCTTCAAGATTATACATCACCGAAAAAGTGGTTAGAGACTATTAGGTTTTATATCAATGTTATACAAAAATATAAACCGATTCGCTTTACACATTTCATATGGTGAGTTCATTGTCACTGTTTCGGGTTTCGTATGAACTGGTTGAAACGGAACCCTTATATTTTTATCTTCTCTTTTTTACATAAGTACTGGCAACGTTTTTTATATTTATTAGAAACATTTATGCCATTTTCATGTAAACAAGTGGTGTATCTCTAATGCAAAATATCTCGTATGCGATTTATCATTTGAAGTGGACAAGAATCAACACGTCATAACAATGTCACACGTTAATTTTACTTTTACCAATAACGCTTATAAATAGCAAAGGAGTACCTCATCATAAAAGGTTGTTAGCATATCGTCTATACGACATGCTCACAAGACTAAAGGACTTGTTTTTCGGCAGACCTTTATGACCTGTGCGGGAATATAAGTAGTACATATTTTGTTTTCTCTCTCTCGTAGACCAGCATGAATATAATATTATTAAACAGAGTATTATCTTATTATTTATCGACTATTCGATTAATTGGACGGCGGAGTTACGCTACAGAAATATTATATTTTATCTGTTTTGATTATTTATATTTTTAAAAAGAAAATATTAATAAAACCATATAATAACTACTTAAGAAACGAAAGCGTTAAGTGTACATGTTTGCAAAACTTGTTGAAAGTTAACACTGCAAATATTAGTATTGAATTATAAGCATTTTGTCGCGAGTCTACGAGAAATGAACGGATACAACAGTGGCTATCAAGTTATCAGCTAAGGTTGTCAATTTTTATTTTTATACAAATAGTATATTTCTAAGAAAAATTTAAGTAAACAAATAAAAAATAAAATTCGAAATATGAAAACAAACTTCAATATGAATTTTAAGTTATTTATTAGTAATATATACTCCCGTTAAAAAAACACAACCTATGGTCAAATTATTAAATTATTAATACTACCAGCTCGAACAGGATTTGAGTCTGTCCTAGGCAAATATGGAGATAAGAGAGTGAATGATGCTAGTAAGATTGTGTTAGGACTGTGTATGGAAAAGGATCTTTTTGTGGCTAATACCATGTTTGGGCACAAAAGAATCCATCAGTACACGTGGGAAAGAAAGGGTGCGAGAAGTATGATTGATTTATTCCTGGTGGATAGCAGACTTAAGAAGCAGGTAATGGACACAAGAGCGTATAGAGGAGCCGATCTCGGGACGGACCACTTTCTGGTGATAACCAGAATAAGGGGTCTGTTCGCAGCATGGCGACATCGCGTAGTGTCCAAACCTGCAGCGGTTAGCCGCATTAAAAGCTGGAAACTGCAGGATGCAACCACCAGGAATGAATATGAAAGGGTATTATCCAGTAAGCTTGATGATAGATTGAAAGTGATGAGCGAGGATGTTGAAGAATGTTGGCAGAACCTTAGGGATAGTATGATCGAGGCTGCGAAAGAAGTGTGTGGAACGAATAAGATTGGGAACGGCAAAAAGCGTGATGTGTGGTAGGATGATGAGGTGAAAGTGGCTGTGTATAAGAAAAAGAAAGCATGGCGAGACTACCTTGCTACTAATGACTGTGGTATGAAAAATTTGATGAAAGATAGGTATAAGCTGCAGAAAGCAGAAACGAAAGCACTAGTGAAAGAGAAGCGTGAAAGGTGTAGGGTGCTAGATGAAAACAAGATGTCGGATAACTTCGAGGAAAATTCCAAATTATTTTGGAAAGAAGTACGTAAGTACCGAAGTGGTCCGGCACCTTGCAGAATGAATAAAGTGCGTTCGAAAGACAACAACCTGCTTACAAATAAAAAGGATGTTCTGCAGCGATGGAGTGAATACTATGGAGAACTGTATGAGAGTGGCGACTCCGTCTCTGATACTGAGAGCGATTCTAATGAATTGCCACATACGGGCCAGGGACTGGAGGATGCCATTAGTATGAAAGAGATTGAGAAAGTGATAAGAAGTTTGAAATGTGGAAAGGCTGCGGGAATTGATGAGGTGACTGCTGAGATGATCAAGTATGGTGGTCCTAGAGTCTGGGATGCCTTCTGTGCACTCTGCAACCTTTGTTGGCAGAAGGGGGAGGTTCCAGAGGACTGGCGCACGGCAGTCATAGTACCTCTATATAAAGGGAATGGTTCCTACCTAGACTGTGCGTGCTATAGGGCCATCAGCTTGGTCAGCTTAGCGAGTAAAGTCTATACTAAAGTATTGACTGAACGTATGAAAGGCGTTTCAGAAAGATATTTGTGGGAGGCGCAAGGTGGTTTCAGGAATGGTAGGGGTTGTATGGATCAGATTTTCTCGCTTCGCGTTATCGTGGGACGGTTTCTGGCTTTAGGTCGGAAAGTTTTCTGCACTTTCGTGGATCTAGAGAAAGCATTCGATAGAGTAGTGCGGAAGAAATTATGGAGTCTTCTGCCTGAATATGGCGTGGAGGGCTCCTTACTGCAGGCTGTGAGGTCATTATATCGAGACCACAGAGCCTGTGTAAGGATAGATGGTGACCTGTCGCCCTGGTTTGAAGTCTGTTCTGGTGTCAGACAGGGCTGCGTGATGTCTGCCTGGCTATTCGTGCTGTATTTGGACAGTTGCCTCCAGAGATTGAAAGGTAATATGAGTGGTATGGGATGTGGTGACACAGTGGTAAACTGCCTATTGTACACTGACGATGCTGTGCTAATAGCACCATCAGAAGCGAAGTTGCAGACACTAGTCACGTGCATGAAAAAAGATTGTGAAGTAAAAGGATTGAAAATGAATGTGAACAAAACTAAGGTTCTGGTGTTTGAAAGAGAAGCGGTACAAACGAAATGTGTGATTTGTGTAAATGGAAAATGTCTAGAACAGGTGAATGAAATTGTGTAACTGGGGAGTGCGTTTTCGAGGGATGGAAGATGTGAGTTGGATGTGGAGAGACGGGTAGCAGCTGGCAATAAAGTGATCGGTGCTCTGTCCGCATTAGTGGGTAGTGTGAATATATCTAACACTGCTAAAATGGCCATCCACAATGCGGTGTTGGTGCCAACTTTGTTGTACGGTAGTGAGGCCTGGATATGCCCAAAATCGAGTGAAAGTATGTTAAATGCTGTGGAGATGCGGTCTCTCAGAAATATGTGCGGTGTCACGCTTGCTGACAGGATAAGCAATGATAAGATACGCAGTATGACAGGGTTGCACAACAGTGTTATTGTAAAAATGAAGAAAGGAATGCTTAGATGGTTCGGGCACATGGAAAGAATGAGTGATGAAAGACTGACGAAGAAAATATACAGAGCGAAAGTGAGTGGTAAAAGAAGCCAAGGAAGACCAAGGCTGACTTATGAAGATGAAATAGCCAGAGTGTTAGCAGACGGAAATGTCAAAAGCACCCGCATACCTAGGCGAAAATGTGTGAGGAGAATGATGAGATTTGAGGAAGCGAAAGAGGTGTGTAAGGACCGCGACTCCTGGCGCTCCGTCCTCTCTGACTACCCCGTTGGGGATACAGCGTGAAGTTATGTTATGTTATGTTTATTAATACTACCAATTGATTTAGGTATTATTTAAATAGTACCACATAAAATTGTTATGAATAAAAATAACAAATTGGTCAAGTGCGAGTTAGAGTCGTGAGCAGAGGATTCTATGCGATATTTATTACAACAAAATGGTATTAATTACTAGTTCGTGTAGCCATCTCGTCGCTTGTATAATTTTTTTTAAAAATGTAACCAAATGTACATGTGGGTAAACATGGAGTGTCACTATTTAAAGTTTGTATATCAGGTATATTACGTTTCTGAGAATGCGAGGACTGTGTTGACTGTAACATCAGTTGCAGTCGACGTTTTCAGAAACTATGCATCTGGACAGACAGGCCAATGCATGAGTGGCTTTACTAAAAATTTAATTTTTCTTTTAAAGTACGCAACCCTAAAAAGTTTCAAAGGAACTACAAGGCAATTACGGCCGTTCTAAATAAATGTTTGTAGTAGGTCTACAAATAACTTTTTTTCAATTCCAGAACGGAATATCAAATAAAATAATCGAAAGATGTAAACCGTTGAGGAGTTTTTTTATTTAAGCTAGACTCCAACATTAGATCTTAAATAAGTTTCTATGAGGCTACCCTTTCAAATAAAAAAGGAATCATCAAAACCGATGCGCAAATGGCGGAAATAGATCGATGAACACACATAAAAAAACAGATTCCAACGAATTGTGAAACTTTCTTTTTTGAAATCGGTTAATAAATGAACGGAAGTTAGGTATAACTGGAGACAGCTTAAGTTCACACAATTTGTTTTTCTTGAGATTATTCTGCAATTATGATAACCCTACCATCTCTGTCATTTTGTATGGTTTCATCAATATAAAATTAGAATTACGTTCTACTGTCGCGGCGCCCCCGCACACAAAGCAAACTGGTTGTTGTCGTGTTGGTACAGTGATGAGCTCGTGTAGGTGTAAACCAATAGTTTATCGACAATTTTGTATTCATATAATTTTATGTCTACTTCATAAAAACCGTTGCGTGAACTGTTTAGTTCTAATTTAGGAGTTTATTATTATTATATCAAATTACATGTACACTTTTCGAAATATAATGAAACATAGCTGAGATAATTACATATATAATATAAAAGTTATTTTTGGGGTACCATTTGAAATCAACAGAATTAAAAAATGGCATTTTCGAATCTCTTTCTATCTCCTTCTCTGTCACCTACATAACCATAGTCGTATATAAGAGAGGTATTTAGGTGGTCTGGGTCTCTCCTTTAGCCTATGATTATGTTTCCCGAATCCCCTAATAGCCATTTTTGTATCCGTGCAAAATTTTGCACGATTAAGACATATGTTTATGTAAATATATAACTACATTTCAACTCCGGCTGTCATTAAATTTTGTGAAGATTTATCATAAGTTTAGGACTAGACAACAGTCAACTATATCTATTGCATAGTTTCAATGTCAGCCTGAAATGTCTGCAGCAAGATTTTTTGTTGAAAGCTTTTCAGTCACTAAGTTTTTTCGATCAGTGTTATAATAATGCGTTATAATTTTGACTATTTTTTCATTAAAACCTCATAAGAAAAAAAACTTTAAAAACATTTTATCGTCCATTCATGTTGTAACTTATAAAACACGTTAAAGCAAAAGTGTTTACAGGTTTGTGCGCACGTTAAAGTCTTTTGTACTAAATCGATATTGCATAATCGATTCACTATAACATCGATAATGTTGACAACGATGGAGCACTTGGCGCGGGCGGGACGCGCCGATAGATCCGCCCACGACCGGCGCCCGCGCACCTGACGCCTTGTACGCTAACATGCACCAGCAAAGAATAATAAACAGAGTAGCTTCATTTATATAGGTACCTACTTGATTACTAAATAAGACTTTTATGGGATATTAGTCCAAATGTGCATAATTTTTTTATGTAAATGTTTTTGGTACGATTAACTACGTAGTATTAAGTATTAAGTATTAGCAGTAATTTGTTATTTCTTATTGTTAAAATTATTTATAATTATCCAGTCAAATTAGATTCATTTATGGAACCATTCTATCAATTTTTACTCAAGTACAGTGAAGACAAAAGAAGAGTAATTAATAGCTTCATTATTTTTCTGATTTAATGTAAGTTTTAAGTACAGCTCTGCTTCCAGTATAATTTTAATAACTTTAATAACAGTATAATAACAATAACAGTATAATTTTAATAACAGTATAATTTTAAATCACCTAGTACAAAAACGTTCTTTTATAATTATTAATTATCTCAAGAAAGATTTCCATATTCAAGTGCGAATAACCGAATTTTCGGAAAACTTCCGCTGCTCTTTCCTGCAATGTCTAGAGGTATTCAAAGTGTCAGAAATAAATATTGGTTTGCATATCAAAAAAAGTGTATTGTCTGTCAAATAACCTGTACGATTCCTTAAAATTCAACTAAAGGTAGTGTTTGAAAATTGAGTTGGTACCAGTAAAATAAAGTCGTTAAAAGACGAAACTAAAATGATTTAGAACTCAAAGAAGCGGAAGTATTTATATGACTATTTCGAGAATTTTATATTTACGCCCTTTGCAGCCGAAACTTTGGGACCTTGTGACCTGAAGCCCATCGACTACGAATTAGTTTTGTTATTCAAAGAGGTAATGCTACTAGTCTACTAGGCACCTTAAGCAATGTCAGCTTTCTAAGCGGCACCTTGAGGAAATCTAATATTTGAGATAATACTTAGTTTTAAGTATGTAAATGTTAACGTTTAGTTATGTATATACCGATTTATTTCATTTGAAAAGAATTTCAAAACGATATTGAAAACATTATACGATGCGTTTATTTAATTTATCAAAAGTATAACACTCATCAATCTTTTATTTGCTCTATGACCGTAGAAAGCTTGAATGAACCTCAGTGAATGGACATAGTCCTGATAGAGCCCGTGCTGTGTATAACGCACATTTATAACATTTCAAACTCTATCCGCAAAAACCGGTACATTATCTAGCACTTAGTAATGGCATATGCATAGAAATGACACTGGTTTCTTACTTCTTGACTTCTATGACTCGTCTATACTATAGATAATCGTGTGGGGTTTGATTGCATAAATACATTTTACGTAGGTATCTTAAAAGCAACGGGGTATACCAGCAATCTGTTTCACTTTACTGCAATATTACTATTACCTTTTTATACTACAGCAATAAAAAAAGAAAAAAATTATTGTAACTATAAATACTTCGAGTGAATTTCTGACCACTAACAAAAATTCTTTATCATCTGGCACATTAAATGTTCTGATTTGTTCCGCAAACATGAAGTCAATAAATAATTTGTTGTATATATTACATGCTTCAAATGACTCCTTATTTTTATTTATATTGTTTTTTTTTTAATATCGTAATACATAATGTTGTTTTGGATATAAACAGATTCAGTTAAAATCACAAGTTATCGATACTCACAGATCGAAAGTAAATAATATGTGTGAGATCCTAAACGAAGTATAGTATCTCGTCGCAAGTTATTTTAAAACCGCGTAAATTTCTAGACGTTCTTAGACCTTAATTATGAACAATAGTAATGAAGACAGCAAAATAAATAGACGTCTATGAACGACATTGAAACTGCATTGAGCTCGTTTTTGCCCAATTAAAAATTGTCTACGAATTTGGAATGATTCACGAATTATTTTTAGAAACGGCAAAAAGTTAACTAATTGCAGCAAAGATAAGAATATACGAGTATTTGAGCATATTTTATCACCCACGTCAAAACGTGCCTAAATACATAATATGCTTCGTAAATCATCTATTCGTTGTTGTTTACGGCAAAGTTTAAATCCAATAAAAAAATATTCAACCGACTTCAAAACATAAATTAACCTAACTAAGATCTGTCTAAGTAGATATGACAACAATTTTTTGAGATCTCTTTTTTTTCTTTGATTAAGGGCTGGCACCCACTTAAGAATATTAGTTGGTGTATCTACACAGGTAGACACTCACTTTTGATTTTAGTTTTCGTTTTTTTTAAATAGATATAAGATAAATATTACTATTTTTCTCTTTTCAGTTATTTTTTATTTAGTTTGTTTTGAAGTCGGTTTAATTTATTTAAATTACTTTTTTCTTTCCTAGTTTTTTTAGGTAGGTAGATATTTATAGATACTTTTAGGTAGATGTGTATACTCACGGAACCTAAGGTACTTAGGTTACGTGTTTTTCTTATTTACTTAGATTTTAAGTATCGCTAAAACTTCTAGTTAGAGTTTACCATTCGTTTTCAACGACTACGTGTTTTGCCAGTGATTGGTACACACTTAACAGTCCATATCTTGAAAACTATCTGACCGATTTTGATGACATTTGAAAAAAATATTGCAATTTGATTATATATATATATCAGTGTATGTATTGTATGTATGTATGTTTGTCCATGTATTTCTCAGAAACTAGACGTGACGAAACGAAACTATATATACAGGGTGTATATGAAAACGGGACAGTTACTTTAATGGATGAAAGGGCATAACTTTAGTATGTAGTTACAAAAAGAATTATCGAAAAAAACGTATCCGTTTAAGAGTTATGACCGTTTTAATTTTCAAGTGTTATCCCCACCATTTCTCGTAAAATTGGGTTGATCGTGTACAGTTACAGATTTTAAATCTAACGTTTTTTTTTATTTTGTATTAATTTCATCCGTTACTGAAATACAGCCTGAAACCCCCCATTGGGGTATACGCATTATTTTCTAAAATGGTTATATATATATATATATAGTATATACACTTACGAAATTTGGCACACTTGTTTAGAAGCTTCTATTGATAATCTTCTTTTTTTAACTTCGGTTAAAATTCCTAAATAATGAAATCGAGTGTTTTCTGAAATTATCTCTAAGAAAATTTAGACTGCGTTGTAATCATGCATCATGTATAATTCTACATGTATGATAGATGATTTGTTAAATGAAGAAATTGAAATGCTGTTCGAAAGTATATGGCCAGTTAGTTCATTTTGTATTTAAATAGAATACGGAGTATTCGGAGAAGACGAGTGCCAGACATCGCGGTCCTTACATACTTATTTATTTTAACTCATTTTAATGGAAAAAGAAACTCCTACGCTCTTCTACTAACCCGAGATATACGATTAAAGAAAAAACGAAGGACATCTACAATTACAAATATGTCAAGCACCGCAATGAAAATGGAAATCTAAACAAATACAGTACAGTACTAGCAAACACCTATAACGTTACTACAAATTAAGTAATATCTTAACTATTTTAATTAAATTTAAATAGAATTAATTATGCGTTAAAATATCAAAGGATGCCGCATGGCAAAACATTTTGATAGCATCTTAATCGCTAACACCCACCTACACCAATATACAAAGAATCCGATAGATACAAGCTCGATTTTTTTATTAAAAAAAACTCAAACAATGATGTTATGTCATGTAATTCACGTAGTTTGATTGATTCACGTCATATTAGAAGCGTGATTAATAAAAGTTCGCGAAGAAAAAAATTGGAAAAAACGATACAACGAAAAACGAATAATGAATATGATCATCGCGTTTCTATGGCTACAATTACAGATGACTAATTCCCTTCTATAAACTAAACTTATAATAATTTATTGTCATGGATATATCGCTACTAGAAGGCCAGAAGTTCAAGGGATAAATCCACGTAATCTTTTCTCTTATTTTTTAATTAATATATTGTAAAATAAGTAAATGTCTAATAATATTTAGATAATACTAAATATTGTTAGATATTTACTTGTCAAAATAAGCGACCTAAAACTTGCAACGTAGGACCACAAAACAAAAAGAGAGGTTAACAATAATATGCTTTAAAACAATAAAATGGTGCAGTTATTCGATATCAAATAACAATCAATAATATTTTTCATTTCACTCATCTACATACGGCAGTTTGTTACATTAAATATAATTGAATAGGAGGCGAAAGAAGAATGTAAGGACCGTGAAGCTAGGCGCTCCATCCTCTCTGTGTACCCCGTTAGAGATATAGCGTATAGAAATGTATGTATGTACGTATAATTGAATAGGAAAGCTGTCAAGATTTTTTATTTTAGGCTAGATGTCTGTGTTTGTCATCGATTTGACGAAAATATTAACGAATTTTTCTACTTAAATATATCAAACATTGACGAAGTTAAATTAAAATTGTTTACCTACATATCACATGATTTACTACAGTAAACTTGGTTATAAGCTGCTACTAGACAAAAATCCAAAATCCATTTGATGTATTCGGCTTGAGCAATTGGAATAAACTACACCGGATTGGACTTGATTTTTTCATTAATCAGCGACATTAGTCACCTATCACATCGATGAACTGAAAATAATTACTGAGTAATGAATTTTCTGAACTACATGAAAAAACTCCGGGGGTATAATTACGCTAACATTGACTGGAAAATAATAATGATTCCAGGAATTAAATTTTAAAAATACTGGTAATTAACATTCATAAATGCATTTAAAATGACAAATCGATATTAATTTTCAGTTAGTAGAAGTTACGCTATTTCCGAGACACTATTTTACCCTCCTAAGAATCTTGATTCACGTCACAAGCTTAGTTACATCAGCTGCTAAATCAAATACATAAAAATCATTGTTTGTTCGTATTTTATGGGCTGCCATACCGCTCATCCGATTGTGATGAAATTTGGTATACAGACAGCTTGAATTCTGAGAAAAGACATAGGCTATTTTAAAAATAAAAAACGTGGACGAAGTCGCGGGCATCAGCTATTAAAATAATAAAATCTATCAACAACCACATATACAAATACAAAGTAACGTTTTCTATTGATTCTCAATCGATGTTTCTGATTCTTTTCAGATTCGAAATGGGCCCCCAAGAAGCATTATTATTGGCGATAAGCATCGTCGGAACCATGGGGTTTATCCCCCATGGTTCTATTGGGGAAAAGGTTTGTTTCTGCGATTATTTTCTTTGAATATTTTTAAATCTAAATGTTTTCTTGTTGTCACTGACGCAATTAATGGAATTCTTGACTAGTGCAATAGAAATTACTTAATTATCCCGCTAAGCTGAAACTTTGTTCACATCATTACAAGTTTTTTTTATACTGCGAATGTGGCGATTAAGCATACGACTCACCGCAACACCAGGGTTGTCACTGGTGTGTTGCTGAGCTCGTAAAAACCTTTTCATACCTTTTTTAAAGAACCACATGTTGTAGTCTCCGAGAAAAACTCTAGTGTCTAGAGAGCTCATTCCACAATCTGAGTGGTCGAAGGGAGACAGCTAATAAACTGTACTATGCGCTATTATTTTGATTCCAAAGTGTGAGGATGAATTACCTGCCTTTGCAACTTCCATCAGAAATTAGAAAAATTATGCAAAGGTACTAAACACACGAAAAAACCTAATAATGCAGTTTTGCCTCAGGATCATATCTTAACGGAAGCTTTACTTCGTGAAGTTGTCGAACGTATGGGCAAAGAGTTCAACGACGCAGCGTCGAGCTACCTAGAGTTTCCGTCGAGCGACCGCCACCTAGCACTGATGGCGCGCGCCAACAAGGAACTAGAGAACGAACAGCTCGACTACGACTCGTTGAGCGACGGCAACCCCAACCCCAGCCTACGAGACCAGGAATACGCCCAGCACAGGTCAGTTGGAATACATCACAGCTCTAAAATATATTCAAATACAAAAATATCTTCACGCTGTTTCCCTAACGGGGTAGTCAAAGAGGACAGAGCGCCTAGCTTCGCGGTCCTTACATACTTCTTTCGCCACTTCGAATCTAAACATTCCCCTCACGTATTTTCGACTAAATATACAGGTGCCGTTGACATTTCCGTCAGCTAACACTCTGGTTTATTTGATCTTCGTAAGTCAATCTTGGTCTTCCTTGGCTTCTGCTACCATTCACTTTCACCCTGTAGATTTTCTTCGTCAATCTTTCATCACTCATTATTTCCATCCTTTCCAAGATGCTTAAAAAATATATTTACTTCGTAAATTGTATTCTGATTAAATCAAATTAGTGTTTATTTAATCATGCACACAATTACGAACAAATATATGGAATTAATTGAAAATTGCAGACATTATTTGTTTTTGAAGTGATAAGTTCTATCTCTGACACTCATAGCGCTGGTTAATATGGCTTCTTGGTGACGTCTAATCCTTTCGCGTCATCTCTTTTTAAAGCTAGGTACACATGGTAGCGACATTGATCGACGACGACTCGCTGGCGATTTGAGACTTTCGTGTCCACCACACAACAGCAACCGATCAGTATTCGTTTCGCAACAGACTTGTGTACCTGTCCGTCTTGTTGATTAAACCTTGTCTGTTTTTTGTGTTTGCAATGTCTTTATAAAGGCAACGAGTGTAATTAGCTCTAGCAACTGGTTGCTTCTATGAGAAAGATAATAAAAAGTGAAATGAAAGAAGTTAGGCCAAAAAGTAATTACGTCAAATGGCTAGATATTCTCATGTAAATTTAATGACAATTTTAGTACAACTCTATAAATTCAACTACAACAAAATGTGAATATTTACGGAGGTCAGCCATTTTAAAAATCGCGGCGCATACCTATCGTCCATGCGCCGCGATATCCACACAGCAGCGATGTGGCAGCGATGTTGCTGGCTACTAACGACTTTTCAGATTTTCAGCGATTCGATCGCCGCATCGCCAGTGACGATAAATCACTGCTAATGTGCACGTCCATACACCGACTTTGACATCGCTAGCGAGTCGCCGTCGATTAAAGTCACTGGCATGTAAACCTAGCTTAATGCATATTTCGCAATGATATTTAAATATTATACGACTGCATTTACACACACGACTTTCAAGAAGAGTCAAAGAGCTTAAATATCTTTACCCTATTAGGGATAAATTAAAAAAAACATTAATGAAATAAATAACTACCAGCAAGTCAAATTCTTATTATATACTAAAAAAAGCTATTATTGCTTTCGAGTTACTTAAGAGTGTATATACATATGTGAACGGCGTAAATAAGATATTTGATGAAAATGAAGCAAAGTGATTTGCTACTCATTACAATTTATTTTGAAGTTCCCTCTGGGGGCACCAGTACGTAACCGGCGGAGCTGGCGAGGGCGAGCAGCGTCTCCAGCCGTCAGGGGTATTGCCTAATCGACAGATGGTCAAAACAGATGCAGTGCTACCTGCTTACTGCAATCCACCGAATCCGTGTCCTGTTGGATATACAGGTAAATTATTACTTTTTACTTCTTAGTTTTTATTTCATAAAAGAGGGGGCAAATGAGCAATCGGGTCACCTGATGGAGAGTGACCAACGATCGTCCATCGACATTCGCAACGTCCGGGGAATCACTGGTGCGTTGTCGGCCTTTATGGAAATAGGGAAAGACGGGAAAGGAGGGAAAGGAGGGGGAGGGGGTGATAGGCCACCGGCACACTCACCGAACAAAAAACAACAGCAATAGATGCTGTTATTGCACGCCGATATTCTGTGAGAGGGTGGTATTTCACCGGGCGAGCCGGCCCTATTCGTGCTGCAATGCAGCATGGCTCTACCTCTCTTAAAAGTAAGAATTGTATTGTAGCTCATTAATATTGTCGTTCTAATTATTAAAACTCCGTATTCTAATTACGAAACTGTATGACTGTTTGTTCATATGTATATTCTATTTATTTATTCAGCCTTACATCTCCTGAGCTGAAATTTGGTATAGAGATGAACATTTTACGAATAGCGTGAAATAAAAAATGAAATAAGTAATGGGAACTTTAGAATGATTTTCTTTTTTATTTTGTGTTAATGTAATAATACATATACTTTTAATTTGTCTGAAATCGCATCCGACATGCTATGGGTCGGTTTTTTAAAATACCAATATTTGCGGCGATTTTAAATTTACTGACGAGTCATTTACGAGTACGATTTCTAAAAATTGTCGAACGTCTTCGGATTCGAGTGTTTTTGCGTTGTAGTCATAGTATTTAATTCTGACCTGACTCTGACCAGGTTATATTCGGACCGACCCAGCTCGGCCCGACTCGGTAGGTACTCGTATCTGTCCACTACAGTTTGTTATAAAATCTGAACATAATTCCAATCTTATATATCTGTTTATGTACCTTCTTATAAATACGAGTTTTCTTGGACAGAGTACTTTATGTTTTATTAAAATGATCATTATTTTAGTTGTAAAACCAATGAGTGTTTTTTATAATAAAGTCGATTCTGGCTGTCAGTTTTGATACGAGAACTTGGGTGTAATTACTCCAAATGCGATGGGTAACTTTAAACGTTACCACCTACATTGATTTTAAGTTCATTGATTCTATTGTTGCCAAACCAACATGACATTGTATTCTGGGAAAAACGCACCATTTTTTGCATTTATTTCTTTACACACATGTATTTCTGCAGCCTTATTGGATTGCTTAAAAATTAAAGTTTATCACTGTGACATGACGATTATTTTTTTGGATTTTACCAAAAATGATATATTTTATAAGTCAATTTGTTTATTTAGTTTTTTTATAATAATACAACTTTATATATAATAAACCTTAGTTATTGTAATGAATCATTAAGTTCATTGGTTTCGGCTGTTAATTCGATATTAGGTAAAGGCTTAAAATAAGTTTTTTTTTACTTTATACGTGCCGCAAATGGCAAGTAAAATAAAAAAAAATAACGAAATCATTTTGAGACATTTTTCGCTTTAATCTTAATTTCATCTAAATTTTAAAATAAAAGTTTTGAAAGTAAAACTCCACTACATATTTACCAAAAATTGCAAATGCAATAAAAGGAAATAACCGTAATTCTTGGAATTAATTGTAAGAGTTAGAAGCCTAGATTTTTTATTCTTAGCATTTTCAGGAGTTATAAAGTACAAAAGTGATAGTATATCTAGTCTTGCCATAAATATTTTTACAGGGAAAACATTGCTTTTTTCTATTACATAAAACGTTTATTACTGCCATGTACGTTAGTTTATACACTAATGTAATAGCATTTTAAAAATATGAAGCTCATTCAAAATGATCTCCGTTGCTCTTAATACAATCCTTTAAACGTTATGGCCAGTTATCGATTGAAACACGCACTTCCTACATGGGTAAATTTGCCATTGTAAATTTTATGGAATGTTTTTGGGACTCCAAATTATATGACGTTTAGAGCATGCCACATACTCTCTAAAAGAGACCATAAATCATAATAAAGTGAATTAAGATCGAAACTAGATGACGGCCAGTCTTCAGCTCTGATGAAGTCAGAAACGTTCATTTTCAGCCACGATTGTGTGGATCGAGCTTTATGACCCGGTGCTGAATCTTACTGAAAGCTTAACTACCTTCTTATGAACTGTATTTTGATACACCCGGGCCGATGTTTTGATACCTTTTTCTCAAAAATATGGCTCAGTCACTCCGTGATAGCTATCACCTCACTAAAACGATCACTGAAGCCGGATAATTTCCGCGTTGTACCCTACTAATTGAGAAGCTTCTCTAGAGCTTTGAGCATAACTTGGTTATTCTGTTTATTAAAATGTTGCTCGATAGTAAAAAATTTCTCGCCAATACCTAAATAAAAAAATTTTGTGGCCTCCCTTTGCGTACCGCTTAAGAAGTTGTTTTGATTTTACCACCTTCTACATTTTTAAATTATTGGTTAAGTAACGACCAGTGCGTCTCTTGTAAGCTGCAAGTCCTAAGTCATCTTTAAAAATGCATGACATGGCTCTGAGTGCTATATTCATTTCCCTAGATAAAATCTTTTGTTTTCGAACAGGATTCTTCCCTTCACTGCTTTGATCGCATTTTTATTACGTACACTACGTGGACGGCCAGATCTTTTTTCGTCACAAGCAAAGGACGTTTCATTATACCTATCAATAACCCGCTAAACAAACATTCACTAATACCAAGCGGATGAAGAGTTTCAAAATTTGCATTTGGATACATACCTACTTTGTGCAGTGCTATCATATCAATTCGGTTCCACCCCATTCCATTTTAATATTACAAGAATATTTAACAAAGGTTGATGCGAAAATAAGGAAACATTATAAATATTCAAATGAGAGGTTCCAAATTCAAATGTAATATTGCTGTTTTTTTTAATTATAACAGTATTTATGGTCAGACTGTGTATATTAAATACTATTGGGATGTCTTCTTAAGCTTTCGAATATAATAGCCATTGTGATAGGGTCTGAATTGGGGCATGAATTTTTTTTTACACCTTGACTGTGTCGTACTCGTTCTATAGACGCCGTATTTTTTTTTAAAACAACGTAGCCTATAACATAGATTGAAACCAATTAAGTAGTTTTAGCTAAGTGAGGAAACAGATGAACATACATGAAAAATACATACATGCAGGCGCACACACAAACGCGCACGTATACATCAACACATTCATACGTACATATTATATTATTTTTTCTAAGGTTTTTAGTTTTAGGTTCATTAATTCTTTATGACTTTTCGAATTAAAATAAATGTAATACTACTTCATACGTCCATACATGCATACACTGCTGAAATCTTGACCCCCTTTTTCCTTTACTATAATCGGATATTAAAGGAGACTTTTACTCTGCAGAAGACCAGGGCTGCATCAGCGAGTTCGAGAACACAGCCGCATTCAGTCGTGAATATCAATTGGCGCAACGATGCATGTGTGACGGGGAACACATGTTTAGTTGCCCTCCAGACTCGCATTCCGATCTGGACTTGCGCTTTCCGGAGCACCACAAAAATTTAGTAGCCAAGAAGTATAAGCCAGAGGTTTGTATTGCTAAATGCGATTCTAAGCAACAAAACAATAAAAGAAAATTAGGATAGGTAAAAAGAATGCATTCTTATTCACTAATGATGTATAGTGATTAGTAGTTTGAGTATTTTTGTATTGAGTTTAAGTAATAATATTCAAGTATAATTTTGTAGAAATACGTCTCATTGTTATTTATAATTAATTTACATATATTTTAGCTGTGACATTATTTTATAGCTAAAAAGTTAACTAGAAATAAATATGTCTGAATTTTTTAGTCAAAACTCAAACTTATTATAAAGTATCTTCAAAGAGTTTTAAATTTCTGTTAATTAATCGTTTTTATAATTTATCATTGAACGTTTTTATCGCCACGATTTTAATGTCCACGATACAATAGGGAAGCAAAATGCATGCAGTTCTATGAAGAAGCTTTTTTTCCGTCCACGATAACGTCATGGCGTGGACGTTGAAAAAGCGTCTTTTTGAATCGTGGACGGTACAATCGTGGCGATAAAAACGTTCAATGGAAAAATATGTAAGCCGCCATTATCTCGCACCAGACGATTATTCTAAGATTATTATTATAATCATAGAAACTTATTCGTTTTGATGATTACGTTTTGATTTATTTACAAAATAAATTATATGTACCTATAGTTTCACTGTTTTTGTAAAGGAGACATATATTTTGCTGGGATTATTTTTTGTGCTTATTTTAGAAAAAAATACATTAAAATATACTGTATTTAAATCTTCCAAATACTTTATTATTAGTTATAGGTAAAGACGCGTTCCGCAGTTTTTTTTTAGTAGGTTATGTTAACCTATAGTTATGGTATAAACAACATATATAAGATAACAATATATGAAATAAAAATATATCATACAATTTAACACCATATATTTCAAAAATTCCTCTCCTGTTTTTGTTAAGAGACTTCGATTTTTCAATAAGTATAAATTTTTTTCTTTTGGAAAAGTAGTTACCAATCGCAATATTAGCAGATTTTTCATAAATCTGATTTGTCGTTTGTATTTTTCAGGTGGAAAATCCATATTTAATGGGCGAGCGTTTGCCGATAGCAGCAAAGAAAGGTTTTGATGTCAATGTGTATTAAAATTTCTTTTACACTTACTATTAAATACTATAGAATAGTATTGAGATATTAGTGTTAATGAATGGTGCTAATGAAAAACTGCGTAACTAAAATTAAACTTAAATTAATAATTTATTAATTTTACATTTAATTGGAATGAAATTACATAATATTCCATATTCATATACACATATTTATTACATAATTTTAAATTTTTATGATAACATTTTAATAAGCGACATTTTAACATTACTAGTTACATGGTTTTACATTATCACCAAAAGCCATATTATCTCAAAAGAAAGTGAGGAAAATTGTAGACTTTCCTCAATTTATTTTGGGCTGTTCTTTCTGTGAATTTCTTTACAACCTCATTTATAGTGACGACGGTAGTTTTAGAGTGGAAGAGGTAAGTGACTAGATACCACCTTAATTATGGAATCACTTTATATTAGCCTGAACGAAATTCGTCCGCGAGGCCTAATCGATCGAATTATTACTCCATTTTATTTCTCATATTTTCGGATTTAAAATATTTATAAGCGTTACGTGTAAATACGAGGTTAGTAGGTACACTAAGATGTACTTACTCAAAAAGAGCCAAAAGGAGACCTATTTCTAGATTTAAAGGTAACTAATTGGGGTTCATTAAAAACCTGCGCAACACTAAGTCTTTCACGTTCTAGCAACATTATGATAACTTTACTATTAAAATTAAGACTAGATTTTAATAAATTTATTTAGCTTTATTTGTGATAATATATTAAGTACCAAACAGTTCCAAGCTCGTCAAAATAATCTGTGTTTTTAGTTAAACACTGCAGACAAATAAGCATATGCTGAGAAATACACGAAAAAAGCGTGACACACAATATCATGAACATAAATTTTCATATGGATAATTTCAATCGACAAATATCGTATGTCTCATTTCAAAAGTTCGCAATTACATACATTCTCGATGTTTATCCAAACGCCATAGTATAATTATAAAACGGTCATTAGCTATTTAAAAATAACGACTTGTTATGACACACCCATACCTAAGATCTATTAAGCATAATAACTGTTAATAACTGGTAAATAACACAGATTCAAGCGGCCTTGAAAGGAAATATACTGATGTGATTTATAAATAATGAAACCGTTTGACTTATCGGAAAATTACCATATATATAATAACATTTTAAACTTTCACTCTGTATTGTAAAATATCTAAAATCATAGGATATTAACGGCATTACCTTTTATTTAGCTTGACGTTTAGGCTGAGTTGCATCGACCGTGGTCTCAAGCAAACTGTCGCTGCAAGCTTCACTCCGTGTTCGAGACAGTTTTATATCATCTACCCCCCATATTTGTATTTAACTATTAGGTTTCCTACACACTACACTCACAGTGATGTGTACACTTTAACCGGATGTGAAAACGAGATTTTGTTAATTGAATTAACAGGATTCCATGCTGTTGGCAAATTGTATCCGTTTTCCCGATTGAAATTTTTGCGTCTCTTGATCTCAATCGTTTCACGCACGACTCTTGGATAAAAGTTGAGATTGGTGGAAAGGAGTTGTGGGCGATAAAATTCTATCCAATGACTGGAGAAGATGTTCCACTATCGTTGATCTGATTGTTTGCTGGTTTTTACAGCTGTAATGTGTTCCTTAATCCTTTCAGCATAAGTCTGCAATCTATTTTGTAGACAACACCGGTGCCTACAACGGCGAAACTACCTTCGGTGAGCCCATTATTTTATTTACCTTTGTTCCCGGTGTGTACACGGTATGAATCTCCATCCACATCCACGGACAAAATAGGATCGATCTTAAAAAAATACTCCTACTTTTTAAAGATCGATCCTATTGTATCTGTCATTCATAGTCGTCACACATAGAGCGTGTACGCAAGTTGTATGCTCACCTCTGGATGTCTGAACCTCTTTTTAGACCACTCTTTTTTGAAAGCCAAATAAGAGGTAAGCGCGTTAATTTCCCGTGATTTTAGATATAATATAATTAACTAGTAAATAAAATGATAAATAGATAACAAACACACTCCTGATTCATAAGGTACTTAGAAATTAAGAAAACTATATTTTACTTTTAAATCTGCAGACGAAAAAACAGCTGTGAATTTTGTTAAATGTAAATATTATGTGCTCGTAAATTTTCGTTATTATGCATTAGAAAGTTTATATTTCATGTATAACATACTTCATTTATTGACTAAATATTCTTTAAAATGATAATTTTTGTACATTGTTGAAAAAGTGTATCTGTTCAATAGTAATTAAAAAATATATTCTATTGTGGCGAACTGTACTTAAATATGCATAGAATAATATATGTAGGTACTACATTTTTCAATGTAATCAAAAATATAAAAAATCTAAAAATAATTACTTTTTTCTGTTTAGTGAGTAGATATACAATAATAGCATTAAAAAAATTGATTAAATATGAATATTTTAAAGTACAATTACTTATAATATGTATTGCTATTATAGGTATCTAAGTTAATGACACTCTAAAGTGCGCTATTGGTGGAAATATATTACATTACTTAGTGTTTAAACGTCACCCCATACGATAAAGTTATGTCTTCCTTAGTATGCATAGGGAATTATAAATTATTATGCATATAATATGTCATACCACTTATTAGCAGTAATTATGTATTAAATTAAGTAATAAAGTAGAGTATTTTAAAATATTTTTTACTTCCAATTGTCGTCACAAATTATTATTAGCTAATGTGCTTGTTTCTTTTATTATTAGTTGCTACTACTATTTTATACAAATTATCTTAAAAATAGGTTAAAGTTTAGCTTATCCGTATGTTGAATTAATAATTTATTGATTCTGTGATCTTACTAATCGGACAATTTTAGTTGACTTAGTTGAACAAGAAATAATTTTATCACGTTATCTCAATGAATAGTTAAAAATAACATTACAGATACAAATCATAAATTACCTAGAACATTTATTGAGATGCCTTCTTTGACATAATATAGGTGATACCTATGCATAATAATGTGAATGCAGCAAATAACACGAAGTAGGATCATTTCTCTATAAAAGTCCTAGCATATTTAACAATATGCAGCTCCTAAAAGGATTTATTATTATGCATAATATGGAACAAAACAGATGAGGATGTATTTTAAATGGTTGCTGGAAACTTGGTAGAGCAACATGGAAATTAAAGAGAAAGAACGGAAGAACAAGATGAATACGAATAAAATATAAATTGAACCTTCAGAAAGAGAGTGTCAAGATTAAGAGTCTAGTGTTAAGAGGCGAGATAAAGTTTTCTTTAGGTCTGTTTCGTTCTGGCGTGAAAAGTAGCACGAGAAATTTATTAAAGTAAAAATAATATAAATTATTAAATTTCACCCAGTTTAACTTATTCTGTCGATAACCGTTTCCTATCTAACCCAGAAATCTATAGGAATCATACAACAGGATGATCCTTGCGATTCTTTGTTAAAAGACTAATCTGTCGACCATTATAAGACAAACTAGATGATACATTGTGAATTATTTTGATTTTACTCAGAAGAGGCAAAACTAAAAGAGAACAAATAAATTAATAAAAAATAACAAGGTAATTACAATAATGAAAGGATTTTCAAGATAAAAGAGTTCAGCAAAGATTGACAAACAAAATACTAAAATAATATCACGACGGTACGTACCGTCACCGAAATTATATAATAATTTGCAACCTTTTGTTTAAACATATATGTATATACACAGATTTAAGACTTCGTAATAAACGGATAAAAATCAAAATCAACTTGCAAATGGAACAAGACTGCAATAATAGGGAATGAGAGAATGGAAACAATAATATCGATGATATAATCTATTGCTGGAAAGAAGAAATGTAATCTTATAAAGAAACTCTTGTTTAGTCAAACGCCCTCAAAGCTATAACGCCGAATATGGTGTCGTTCTCTTAAAACTTTAAAGTTGTTGTTCCTATTGAAAGTAACATTTCCAACTGAATAAAGAATGAGCTTTTGAGATATATGCTAATTGAGCCAAATAACGACTACATGCACACAGCCTCCGCTTAAACAGAACTAGATAAAGAAACGTATGCTAAGATACGAGGTAAGAGAAAGAAAAGAGTAACTAAACTTATCGCACAGAATACTAACTCAGTAAGAAGTGATTAATGTAATAACGTCAATAATGACTATGCTAAGAAATCACAAAACCATGACAGATATCTAGAATATGGGTCAACATCCTTACCGGCTAAAATGATATAATTATATGCAGATAAAGTAAAGAAAATATAAATTATTCAATTGGATAGACAAATGATCCAATTAATGTACCAAAATTAGAAGTTTTAAAATGGGTTTGAAGACATTTTTGGTAAATATTCAATATCGAATTTCATTTTCATATTCATATTATAACAAACCTACCTGCTGAGACCTACAATTGCAAACTGTTATTTGATCGAAACCAACAACAAACAACTTATGGAATACCGACATTATAAGATTTTTTTAGTTTTATTTAAGTTATTGTCAATCATTTTTTTGGCACTTATTTCAGTTGTTATTGTAGTTATATGATAAGGCATAAGAAAAACCATGTAAATATATATATGTCGATGAAGGAGGAAATGGCCAGCATTAGAAATACTTCTAAAAATTCTGTTCTATTTGCGATAGTAATTAAATTCCTAACGGAGATAATAGAACAGAATGGAGACTACCCATATAAGGCGGTAGCTCTTAGTCGTATTAACTATTATAGTAATAATATTTAAATAAAATAAATCACTTTAAGCAAAACATTTAAATTATTAAAAAATAATATTATTTTATTTAAATTACAAAGAAAAAAGGAATTATTAAACTTGCTGTAACCGTTTTTAGCTGTAACAGAGAAAAAAAAATTAGTATCTCCTGAATGTTCTTGTTTGGCAAGTAAATGATCGAATTAGATATGCATACTTCAGCACTTCAACGCCAGATATTGAAGCGAGTACAAACTAGCTACTGGCGCCACTGTAACGAAGGCTTGCGTTTTCAAATTGAGTCGATTGAATTAATAAACAGAATAAGTGGAATACCGAATGATCAGTCTTCTATAATATTTATCAATAAAAGAATGAAACATTGACACTTAATTCAGTTATATTAGATTTAAGTATCTTATAAGGTATAAGGAAAAAAATGTAAATATAATATCGATGAACGAAGCGATGACCAGCACTGGATTTACTACTAAAAATTCCGTTCTATTTTCTATAGAAACGAAGATTTCTATTAAGGAAATAGAATAGAACGGAGACTACCAATATAAGAACGTAGCTCTTAGTTATATAATAATACTTAGATTTAAACTAATTATAAATTAACAAATAGAAGTGTTTAATTTTTTTTAATATATGTTATTTTGTTTATCTCTTGTTCACGTTACGAAGGAAAAAAGATATTAGACGAAAAGTAAATAAGTTCTTATAACCACTTTGAAATTAATGACGACAGATATTGTCACACGGATAAGCCAATTTTTAGCTCAGTAAAGTAGCAGAAACTGTAATGAAGTCACAAGATTACATCATGGATAGAATAGTAGATTAAAAGATTGAAAAAAATTTAGAAAAACGATAGAAAATGTAATGTGGTACGGCGATGAGCGACACAAATGTACCTAAGAAGAATGAACACAAAAAATGGGAGTGCAAATATGATATCTTCATAAGTCACAGGAATCCTAAAAAACCTCGACTCAAGTAAAAACGAAGTCAAAAATGTACCTATGTTAGTTTAGAAGAACAAACTCAAACAACAAATAAATGTATCTAAATAAATAAGTTCCATCAAATGATATTTATTCTGGATACTATATAGAGAGTTTAATGATAGTGGATAAAAATACGCGAGACACCAGTAAGACCAAAAACATTGACATATTTTTTTGTATAGCTGGAGTAAAGAATTTGGAAAAATTGTTTATCAAATTAAAAAATTATATTATGGAATGGAACAGAGAGATAAATACATATTTTTATCTACACGATTTAGATGAATTATAACTATGGGTGTTTTTTTTGTATCATCATACTTTCCCCAATAGATGGCGATTCTCATCTTTCAACGTAGGTAGTAACAATCTGAAATGTCTATGTCCAATATCAACTCCTGTAAAGGGTTTATGGCTTTCCTTTTACAACTTTATATATAATCAATGTAATCGGAATCATAATCTGGGCGCTAATAACTTAAGAGGAATATATTTCTATTCAATTTGGCAGGCAAAGGGTTGAGCCTAACCCCAGAACAGCATTTACTGTTACGGACATATTATGTACATACAAACAACATACAGGAAATTTGATAGAATATCATATTAATCTCTATAATTGTATGAAATTATTCAGTAAATCAATAACCAGCACTGCGAAACTTGTTTAATTTATATTATAGGTATAATATAATTATAAGAGATAAGGGAAAATATGTAAATATAATAGTGATGACTACGCGACAGCATCACATCTACTACTAGAAATTTTCTTCTATTTGCGATAGAAATTAAAATTTCTAACGGAAAACATAGAATATAATGGAGACTATCGGTGAAATCCGGTAACTCCTATTCGTATTAAGAATTATGATAGAAATATTGAAGCTGTAACTAATATTAAAACTAAGAAAGTAAGGATTTCAGTTATTTGTTAAAAATATTCTTTCGTTTTATTTCATTTACATGACAAAGGAAATAAAGAATAAATGAAGAGAAAACCTAAACTCGATGAGTCTGTTGTAAGTCTTAAGAAGTTAGGTACGATTTTGAGACGATTATTTTAAATCTGATGTACTGTCGTCGAAGCTATCATATGGGCAAAATGGGTAAATGGGTGGGTAAATCGGCAAAATTTTAACTTGAGAAGAAATAGTAGAAGGAATTACATCATACACAATGTGAAGGTTTAAAATATTGGAAGAACTTAGGAGATGCGTAACAACTACAACTGGAATGGATGAGAAATGTAGTAGGTACTTACATACAAATGCAACAACGCAGAAGGAACACCACAAATATTAGCAACTAGCAAGAGAAATGCATGGAATTATATTAAGCTTTAGTTTTTATTAAACAAGCGACAGAAATTAATGCAAGACATTGTTTACTTTTCTGAATCAGGGAAATTGCAGTGCTTGAAAAAATATAAATATGTATCTACAAATGTAATCAGAATCAGATTATATCGATTAATCGATCAGTGCGGTTAAGCAACTCTTAAATAAATGATTTATTGTCATTCTGTTCGATAGCGCTGTGTAGTGGCAGTCATTAAACCAAATCAAAAGTGTCTCGAAAACTCCAACAATATGTTGACTATTGACTTGTATCTACTGAGTCGTACTGGGTCCCCATGATAGTGGCCTAAACAACCCAGTTTTACTACTGCCGGGTTCAAGCTTCTTCTGGGGCGAAAAGGACACAATAAGTAGGACTGCACGATGGGCCTAACACAGATTAGAAAAGGCGGTAAAATGTTAAATATACTGATAAAGTTTTCAAGTCGCCCAGTATTGGCCAGGGCTATCAACAATTTTATAAATCACTTATATTTATATAACTTTTATTCATACTACTAGATATATTTCACTAAAATTGAAACAGTAATCGACACGCTTTTTGCTTCTCAACCAATCACCCTCAGGAAGGCTCAATCAGATGCGTTACACAAAGTCGTGAAGGTATTTCGTCAAGAAACAAAATACGTGTCGATTAATGTCTGCATTTTGGCGGAATACATTTAAAAAATTTACAAAATAAAAATTAATATATAAAATACACCTGAGCTCAAACAATAAGATATTAACGACGACTGCAATTCAGCGAATCACGTATAAAGTGGATTGCTATACCACTGAGAAATTCTTGTTCGAAGGCTCAAATGCGCTTGTCCATTCATTCAGTATCTGGAAGACCACGTAAATGACATGGGACCTTTACACGAAGACTTAAGTTGGTGGTCGTGGTCGTTCGTATAGTTAGTGGTCGTATCGTGAGTTGTAAACAACCTGATAAAAAAATGTTTTATGTTAATTTAACTTAAACACTCTTAATGCAAAAATATATATAGTTAGCTAATGTTATATATTATAATCAAGTGAATGTATAGATGTAAGTGCATATAAAATATTGCTACGCTGTATTTTAGTGTCTAACAATATAAGTACAATATAAATAAATATTTTTAAGGAAATGTTCTTCAAAGGTTCATATTAACATGTAGTCACTTAATTCTAGCTATTTTAGTAATATTATTGTATATTTAAACCACGTCACATACCCAATGTAGCAACATGGCTGCGACGAGTAACTCTAGTCACGACTCATGAAAGTAGTTTGTATATAAATAGGTATACTATTGACATATAAAGGAAAAATATTTTTTTATAAAATTAAAAACCCATAAACAATAAAATAGTATTATATTTTTTTAATGATTGAAAGCCATGTTCAAAAAAATCTCATAAATATTTAAAATCCTCATTTTGTTTATGTTATTTGAAATCCAATAGTCAAATATGCAAGCTATTTATTTTACATAAATATTATTACGATTAAAATTGGCTTCGTAAAATACTTACGTTTTCGAATCCTAATTACCTATGTATCTATCTACCTACCTAATTACCTACGAAGAGTAAAACTTAATAATACAATGTGAAATTCAAGCAACCCACTTATAAAACATAAAGCTATACTCGGAGACACATAGGAACAATCACAGTATGTCAGAGTCAACTAACTACTTAATATTTATAATTCAACGCAAGAAAGAATGTTAATATCGTATGAAATTAGATACATATTTAAAAATAATTAATTTTTTTTAAAATGTTTAGAGATTATTCTGAATATGCTAAAAATTTATCACAATCATATCTTTTATAAGTAATGTATGTAGTAATTTAATGTTCTTACAACCTTTTAAAGCTTGCAGCGCTCGCTCGGACACTACAATGAAGTGCCTATGGCTGCCATTCGCTAGAAGATCTGACTTTAGAATACTGGTTATATTTCCAGCACTATATTGTAAAAAACATAATAGGAAACTATATTTTTATATGTACAAAAGTACCATGAAATACTTTAACATCTAAAATTATAATCAAGCGGAAACATTTCGTACCATCAGAATTAAAGTGATCCAACTCAAAATATTGCGCTTATCAGATATTTTTTAGGCCACGTTTTTTTAAAGATGAGTTCACTCCAAAATTTGAACAATAATACTTGCTATATTTATTAATACATGCTATATTTATCAGTTATTACTCGTATGTCGTATCATACTTTACATATCTTCTTATAAAATGGTGAAAAGAATAATCCTAATTTCTGAACACTGAACATCAATAAAAATAAATATATATAGATAACAATCAGTGTAAATGTATATATCTACCAGCACATGATTCCACCAGAAAACCTCGGTCACACAATTAATAGAAATTGATATATTCAGAGTCACCTAGTTCCGACACATAGGTACACATTTAATATATAGATTTTAGAAGAAAATTGAATTATGTCATAATTTTTTAAATAGTAATAGGAACCAAAGAGAATGTAAAATTACTATAGGAACAGAAACCTCTTAACATATTGAGTTTGTGACATTGAGGTCTCCTTAAATTGTAATATATTTACAATGCGAAAAGTTCGAAATATTACATACTTTTTATATCATTTTCTTTATTGAACACAACTTCAACTTTTTTTCTATTAAATTCTTAAAATTTTACTGCGTAATAGGTTAAATAAAAATTTTAATGTATTTAAATATAAAAATATTATATTTAAATTATTTTTAAAGCTCCTTGGATCCGTAGGCAGTGAAAAATTAAAAATAAAGTTGGATCCTGTACAATCGTACTACAATTTTAACTTTTCTTTAATATATTGTTTCATAGCTTGCAAAACAGTTCTATGTGTTAACACCACTGTTAACACTTCGTAAATATTCATTACGTATAAGTACAATATACAATGGATGCAAAGAGAATAAATAAAACATACAGAAGAAGACATTGTCGAGCACATAAATACAAAAATAAATATTCGACTATTTTCTTAGAAGAGAAAGCAAACGTTAACAATAAAAAATGAGTTAAAACTACACCTATTAAAAGAGATAATGTTACCTAAAAATATACATTATAGTCTAGATAGTCTAGATATAGACAGTAAACAATATTAATTAATAAAACAATACTAATTATTTTTGAACAATATTAATTATTTAATAATTTATTTTAAAATTATTATTTTTAATAAATAATTTAAAATTTCTTAATACAAATAACAGTTATTTAAATATTATGTTTCATCTATATATTACGACCTCGTTGGCGCAGTGGTTTAATCGTTAAACCCAAGCGTGGAAAGTTCCGGGTTCGATTCCCGGTCGGGTCAATTTAGGAAATGAACTTTTCTAGATTGTCTCGGGTCTGGGTGTATTGGGATACACCCCCAGTAGTCGTCGTCTGGTTCTCATAGCACAGGGAATACCCTAGTTTAAGATCAGATGATTGGTGTGTATTGTGTGGCGCATTATTATTATTATTATTTATTTTTATAATTTTTATGACGCACATAATTTATTAATACATTTAATAATATCTAAAATATTTAAATTCTCGTAATACGATTTCGTTTCATATCAATTCCATACACAAATAAAAACCAGTAAACTAAATTAACGGATAACCACTGTAATTACAAAATACATAAACTTATTTTTAAACCTAGTTGTAATAACCACAATACCTCTCAAACTGTAACACCGATTTACACTCATTTTAGCAAATATCTCAGATTTACCAAGCCTTTTGCTAAGTTCCAAATTATCAAGTTTCTCATTTCTTTATAAATCTTACTATTTATGATAATAATTATGATATCTAAGGATATTACCAATATTTAAAGCAAAATGTATTATTACAATAAAAGAAGATCTCAGATTCGGTGCAAAATAATTAATAAAAGGTAAGCCTGTATATAATAATAACGAAATGAGGATTACGAGTCCTTAGGATAATTATAGTATAATTGAAATATACCATGTACTCTGCTTAATATTAAACTGCTTATTGCTTTCAAAAATACACAGTAAAAAGTATATTAAGAATGAGTAAATTAAGAATATCGTATACAAAAATTAAAATAGCTAACGGCTTTTTTAATTTTTTATAACTTTTTAATAACTTTAATAACTTTGCTGATTTATGCCTACCAAGATTACATTAGATCCAACAATCCTAATTGTTCTAATATGGCAGTTTGTAAAAAGACATCTTGATTCTGTCTAACTTCTCATAACCTCAAGTTCGACTTGCGAATTATCTTTAAATTACAACTAAATTACAATTTACTTACTATATAGAATTATGTAAGTTTTATTTTTACACTTTCCACAGTTCAGTGATTCTGAACTAATAATTTTTAGTTTGTTTGATTGTAATTTAGCCTATAATTGAATAACGATAAAATAATGAGGCCGAGGAATACAGCTCTGACATTTTTTTAGATTAGGTTAAACATTTTTTTCTTGTTTCGTTGTTATGCGATCTGTAGCATCATATTGTAGGCCATAAACAACGGCTAAATGAAATGAATATTGTGAAAAGTGTCATGAAAGGTTTGTGAAAAATCAAACTAATTAAACGTTAAACGCATTATAAATTTAGATTAAAAATACCTAATATGTTATGAAGAAATTATACATAATCAAAACTAAAGCTAGTCATTCACGAGGTATCATAGAATGAATCCGGTGCGAACTGACAAAAGGTAGGCAGTATAACATTAACACGTAGCATGATATTCTGATCTATTCAATTAAAATGTAAAACTGCAAAATAGGTTTATTTTATGCGTTTACTATTAAAATATTTTCATTAAAACAATTTAAAAGTTAATTTATTTAAAAGGAATTTATAATTATAGAAATAATTTATGCTTAAGTATGTAATTTCATCTTATTGTAGTTCTCTATCCTCTAAATGTAATGTATGAATATTTAATATATTGTTATTGTACATTATAAAAGTACATAATAATAAATAATCATGTTAACATGAAATAGAGTAAAATAATATTAATATTTAATTTGTGTGTATATATAATCACAAAAAGGCAAAGAAGAGCAGACAATACCCATAAAATGTGTAGGTATCATTTTCGTCAATACAAAATGTCTAGGAACTTCAAAATAGTATTCATATGTCATATCTCCTGAAAATTAATTAAACATTAAGTAACATGTTTGCTGAAATATTAATAGACTAATTTAAAATCGACGTCACAGTTCTAACGTAGCACTACTTATATATGGGCAGTAAAAATTTTGGAATAAAAACAACCTACAGTGCAAATAAAGCGCTATAATTTGATATGACTTGGTGGGTTGACCACTTTCCTACTCTATGAACACATGTATTCGCCACTGCGTTACTATTGATGTGTGGTTTAAGATCAGTGATTAGAAATGACATGACACAAAGTGACATTGTTGCACTCAATGAGCGACTTGGTTATGTAAATCTATGAAGAAATATTTAGACATTATAATGTTAGTATAATAATGTCATTGATTGGCAGTTAATAATAGCTGATAACATTACTATATTTAGTGAGCGATTTATTTCTCTAATTGTAGGGAAAAATGTATAATAGTCTAATTAAAGTGTGAATAGATATTGTATAGACTCAGGTGTTACTTTGCGGAAATTCATTTCATGTGATAAATTCCTAAAATTTTTATCTATTTTCTAACCAGCTACCAGCACCAGCTTAGCTGATCGAATCCTATCTCTGGTATATCCTGAGGATGCTTCGTAGAGAAGTGAAACGCGTGTCGATTGGTGGTTTTTGGAGTTTGAGCGGAAAGTAGCTAAAGTTTTTAGGAATTTATCACATAAAGTGTGAATGATGAGCAATCTATACTGATCTGTGTACTATTGACTAAAGACAACACAAAGAGACAACGTCGCTTTCACTGCGCGATTTATTTACGTAACTCTATGAAAAAAATGTCTAATATATTAATATGTCACGCTTGCTCGTTTCCCTCTCTGACATAAAAAAAAAAACTGATGATATCGACACGCCAAAAAATGACAGTTGAAGTAAGCTACTCATCTTACTCTATGGTGAATTGGTATAACGCAACATAAAGCGACACTGTTGCATTCAGAGAGCGATTAATTTATACAACTCTGTACAAAAAACTGTCCAGTATCATATTATTATGATGTGTATGGTCGGCGACCAGTAACAATGAAAATGACACAACACAAAGTGAAACTATGCATTCAGTGAACGATTTATTTATCTAACTCTATGGATAATGACTAATATCACGGTAATATTAGCCTTATACCACAGATTAGATAATAATTACTTAAACTTTCAGAATTTCATGCCATTACTATCTCTTATAATAGATAATGATGTTTCGCCTATTAAGTGATTGGTATTTTACTCTTTCAGACGATACAATATGCATAAAATTATGTTCTGTATTTTTCAGTGAAACTTGAATAAAACGAACGAACATAATTTCTATTGTAAAAATGTTTGTTCTGTAATCAGAGTTGCTTGAAAACCTGTCCCGTCACAAACATAACAATTTGAAACAAATACATACAATACACAAATATCTGTAATCAATACAGTTTTATTTTATACTCGTGTAGATTTACATTATGAGCAAAGTACCTACCTAGAATGAAAGTACATTTTTTGTGCGGTTATTAACTTAATAGTTATCTATTGTATGTATATTGTATAATATTGTATATGAATGAAATTATACACATGTCAGACGATGCTTTTATCCATTTTATGTAGGTATGCCTAAATATATTGAATGTGTAAATTAATGAATTAGTACTAACATTATTTGTACATAGTACGTGAGACTAGCTATTTTGATGGCTCTACGCAAATTACGCACGACCCTAGCAAATAAGTAGTCTATAAAGAAAATAAATTATTTTTGGGATGTAATAATACAATAGCTAATTAGAATAAGCACACTATCGTTTAATTATAATTTTGTAATGGATGAGATATGATGTAAGGCGATGCTTTTTGTCTATTTTATTTACGATTTCTCAAAGGTAATTACAAATTATCAACTAATTTTGTTCATTTTGGTTAAACATCTTTTGGATAGGAATATGCGCGCGATTTATTTCGGTTCTGACTGAAGAAACGCCATCATAGGGCCCAATATTAATCAAATTTGTATAAGAGATACCTATTCTTACAGTGAAAGTCTCCAAGTTGTGTGAAATATCTTCGCGGGAATGGTTGAAGATTGTGAGGAAAGAGGCAAATGAAAAGAAGCAAATTGTGTCGTGAATTAGAAAGAGAAAGGTCGATAATGTAAGGATAGAGTTTCTCTTTACAAAGTAATATTATATATATAATAAAAAGAGGTTACATTCAATTGTGTAATTCAGACACACATTAAAGTAAATCATGTAAAACACCAAAAGCTAAGCTATACTCTATATTCGCACTTTGAAGATTAGTTGCAATATATGGCTCATCGCCTATTATCAACCTCTAACCTCTAACAATCTATAGAGTTAGTGTATCCAACTGAAAACCATAAAAAGTGTCAGAAATTTTTCAAATTTTCCTTAAAAAAAATCTACATCTATAAAATTTATTAGTAATAAAAACTATTTTTTTAGGATGTGGAGACCAAAAACTAACATATAATGTGCTGGAATTAGATCTTTTGTAGTTAGATAAGATAATTTGTGCAAGTACGTGAGTTATATTTATTCGATCAATATAGTCAATGAATTCTCGCTTCATATAATTAACTATTAGAAATCAGGTAAAGTATTTGATTTTTTTAATGCTTTTATATTACACACGCTTAAATTTCTGTTGTTGACAATCGTACTACTATATTATTGTATTGTCTCTTAGAGTTTTAATAGATAAGTAGGTATATCTGTACAAATTCAAGGTCAACGCGTACTATGCAACTACGTAGTTATAAATACATATATAAATGGAAAATAATAGTGATAAGAAAATACTTAATCTAGCGAAAATTTAAATATGTAATACATAGTTTTAGACATAAGAGCGCACAGCGCAAGAAATACTACGGCAAACCAAAGACATTTTTATTTGCGAGGGTTGAACGAACGAAAGTATATCTCTTATGCAGTAATTGGTAAAATATTCTGTAATTTTAACCAGTAATTAAAATACCTTCCAAATTCAAAACATCGTTTATCCAATCCAAGAAATATTAAAGTATCGATAAAAGTTGATTGTTTAAAAACGAGTAAATATATCATTATCGAGTTCATTATTTTTAATTTATGACATACTTTCTTTTACTCTCAGTTTAACATGAAATACAATCTTATATAAATGTCAAACTAACCATGACACAAAACACAAAAAATTAAAAATGAGATGTTTTTATTTTTTATTTTTACATTTTCATTTCAGAGTGATAAAGTCAAGAAATTATTAATTTATTATTTTTTTATTTTCTTTTTTAAATGATGGAAGATATTTTATTCTCTCAAATAACGTTTTAATTCTAAGATTAACATTTTATTGGACTTTTACATTAAAGTTGTAAAAGAAAATATGTTATAATTTACAAATCCACCTATTACTACGCAAAATATTTGTGAATAATGGAAAAAAGAAATGAACATGTGATGCAATTTTAAAGTGATTATAAATAAGTCTGTTATCGTTATAGCTTAGATATTATGGATTTTGTTATGGTCCTTGTAAGGTTAAGAGAATATTAAGGTTGAGTATCATGAAGTAGGTACTCTTTTGATTTTAAGAAATGCTATTACCATTTTTTAAATTGACCAAATACTACTCTCTACTTTCATGTGCAAATTAGGAAGATGGTAAAAAAATAAAACCTAACGTAAAATTCTTTAAACAAAAATTGTCTCTATATACAATATACAAGGTTATTTTGTATGGATGGGTAAATGCGAAAAGGTATTAAAGTACCCATTGACACGCGTCCTACAACTTCGCCAAAAGTCAATAGTTCTAGAGTAACACCTCGAAATTTAAAAAAAATGAAGGTGAGACAACCCTAATATCAGCGTTTTTACGTCGCTAGCAAACCTTTGGAATATACAGCATAACGGTAGGGTTGTACATTTTTTTCTCTTAAATTAATCTGTTTTTTTTTCAAAAACAATAAAAGTATCCCACAATTATTACATCTGCAATATACCAGTCAACAGTGTACATTGAAACCCCGGAGGATTTATACCCCCTATCACAATAACCTTGTATTTAGTCATCATCGATAATACAGACAGCTACAAAATATTATTGTTTCGTGTCGTGACTATAAGGCATATAGTGTCATATGACACTATAGTGCAATCGAACAATTAAATCGAGACGTTGATAGTTATAGAACTTAACAATATGCCAATTCATCGATTAATTGTGCTCTACTACAAAAGACTTACCTATTCAGATTACATACATATGTACTTGTAGGTATGTAAGTATTATCGGTGATTCGGTACTATCGAAATTTACCTTCGTAAAATCATATTCAATCAACGAATTGTAAATTGCTTATTCAAATTAATTATATCAAGTACATACTCCATATTATAATAAACGCTTGTGCTTCACGACTGTGTCCTATTGTTTGTGGGCTTAATTTTTTAATATTTACCTATTTGATATTCCTTAAGGGTAAGTTTCGATCTGTTACAACTTTACACAAATAAATTGAAAAAGATTTCATGAACTGTTTAGATTACTAATAATAAAGATCTGTTCTTCGAATAAGATAATGTAATGCGAAGATATATTTTGCGTTACAAAATGGTACAATTAGTCCAATCTATTAACAAAACAAAACTCCTACGCAACATGACGTGTACAGACTGATAATCTAGAAAAGATTGGATCTGGATCAATTTTAATTGATGCATATTTGAGTACTGACAATAATTGATTTGTAAGAAATACTCTTAAACTCATGTTTAGAAAGATGCTTCAGAACTGAAAGGGGATCTCCAAATTGAGATTAGAGGTTGATTACCATCATTTAAGTATTGGGCATAAATTATGATAAACTAAAAATTGGGAAAAGACATTTCTCATCAAGATAAGTTTGATTAGGATTAAAGATTCGAAATGTCAAACTGAATGAAAGACAAAACGCTAAAACTTATACAACTCAACAGCATATTGGGTTATTTAAAGACTACATCTCTATGTTGCAATTAAATGTTAACAAAGCTATAGGAACTTATAAATGTATTATTTAAAGAGATTCTAAACCACTACCATGAGTTTTGTACACTACGCTTTCTACAGCAACTGATGAAATTGTATTATAAGTCATACAAATGCATTCTCATTAGTGCCTAGTGAGTTTAGGACACGAAACTCATGGTAGAGTTACTATAGACCAAAGGAATAGTGGTAAACTTTAATTAAGATGAAAAAGGAGATGACGATAATGATGACAATGGTATTCAATAGATTTTGGTATAAGAAGATGAAATAGGCAGTAAAGTATAAAGAAGCAGGGTTGGTCTGAGATTCAAAAGGTTTCCGAAAAAATGCCAAGCAAACTAGCAGCTAGTTTGCTTGGCATTGTTTTTTATAATAAACTTCTAATTAAAGTAAATTTAAGTTTCAACAAATTTTTTTTTTTGCGATTGTTAACGTAGGTCGCCATTAGAAATGACTAATCGAGAAATCCGACCCACCGATATTAGGGAAAGCCTCTGTAAATCCTGAGAGCAGATCAACATTAAACTCGACCAATATAAAGCTTATGGGTTGTAGATTTAATGATGAAAGTAACTTTAATGGTTTAACCTATATCGGTCGGCATAGCATGTATTCGGTATTTAGTAAATGAGATATTTCTTAAAATGGCATAGCGGATTGAAACTTACCCTGAAAACAATTTTTTAAAGGTTTCGCATGGAAACGAAAGGATATGAAATGAGGCCAGCTTAGAAAATAATATTTTATTATATTAACCTTATCATATCATCTCGAATTTAATTGATTTCTATTATTATCTATAAGGGCTGTACTTTTTGTAAAGAGTATCTTTCATCCCTCGTTGTTTAAAAGTAGAATAACATTTGTTTTATAAGATTACTTACTATTATAGAGTATTAAAAGTATTATAAGATATTATGAACTGCAGTTACTAAATTAGGTTAAGTATAAAAATAATAATTGCTTATATACACGTATATGTTTCACGTATGTGTTATAATACACCTAGGTGATAAAAACAACATGTGTAGTTTAGTTTAAAAATAATATGAATTTCGCAACTTAGTAGAACATGTTACATATTTCATAATAATCAAACAAACCTGAATAACCAAACAAAATTACTTAAAAATTGAACATCATATATAATCTAAAATGAATTATTTCAATAAACTGAGCACATTGTGTTATTGTAATATATAAATTCGTAAATTATAAAGCAAAATTATCACACACACAATAAATTAGTACCTAGTTAATGTTTAATTATTAATTTTGTAAGTACTAGGGGCTTATCACCATCTCTTATAGCATTATTATTTTAATGTTACTTGATTTAAAAAGCTCGAAATTCTGACATCAGGTTAGTGATTATATAGTTTTATCATGCGACATTCAATCATCAGTAGGCGAAAGAAATATGTAAGAACCGCGATGTTTAGATGAGGGTGCTAGGCCGAGTCTACCCACTAAAACCTGACGGCGTACCTCCTCGGGGCCTTAGTGCCGATGCAACAGGGGCGCTTTGGCATTCTGCCGCGACCCCGGCGGTCATGCTCAGCCTGAGCCGAGCCCTTCTCTGTTTGCGGGCAGTTTGACCTGCCCGCTCTCCTGGGAGGCGAGCGGGAACACCGCGCGCTCCATCCCGAGGCCATTAGGTGAGGCGCCTGCCCCCGAAGAACACCCCAGGCCTCCAAATGGCGGCTTCCGCACCCCGCCTACACCACGGCAGGGGCATCCGCACGCCTACCTGATTTTTACGTGTTTACTCACGGGTTGTTACAAGTTTTTCTTCTTCCCACCCCCACCTCTGATTTTAACATGTTGTCTCACGGGTTTCATTTCGAGTTTTCCTTCTCTCCACCTCAGATTTTTACATGTTTCCTCACGGGTTTTTAAAAGTTTTCCTTCTTTCCACTTCACGTCTTCACCTTGACTTCATGCCCTCCGCAGAGGACACGAAAACACAACCTGCGCAATTGCGCGCCATAACCATTCCCCTCTGAAAGCAGAGGGGTAAGGCGACGACAACAATAAAACGAAGCCCATCAACGTGCATCCTTCAGGATACTCGTTGGTCGGGCTATTAGCCACCGCCCAGTAACAACCCATTAAATAACGAGCAGTTACCGGTCGGCGCCCAGGGTGCACCACGTGGAGGTTGCCCGACCCCGCACCCCAACCTCGAACCTACCTTAATTACCCCGTAAGTCAAGGAATGTAACATTAAAACAATAATGATAAGAGGTGGTGGTAAGCCCCCAAGTAAATTTTAATCGTACGTTAATTATAACTAATATATTGAACGTATATCTACATATTTAAGCTTCATTAGTAACAGGTAAATAGCAATCCGGTTGAAAGCGACAAAACAATGTACATAATTGATATAACTTTAGTCTATTTAAGCATAATTTTGAATATATTATAATACATAATTTCACTAGTTTCTATACAGGCATTACTCTATTGGAGGTATAGATGTACTCTTGTAGTCTCTATATAAAACCAAATTTCTAATGGGTAGCTTTGATTAGTAAAAGCGATAAAGAAGTATTTTTCCCGGTATGAAATCTTATCACATAGGTACTTAAATAAATATGGCTATCTCGTGTTATTTCATCGATCTCATTTAAAATTATGTATCCTTTACAAAGGAGTTGCTATGGCGTATAGTAAAGTGTCAAGGAGTTGTTAAAGCGTATAGTAAATAGTAAAGCACTTGATGAAAATCCAGGACTATAAGGATAAAGAAAGTATGAGGGCAGTGTAATGCTTGTTTTACATTCTTATATACGCAAAAATACGGCATTAAAATAGAAATTAAACTACGAATTAAATAAAGCGGCTACATGTATTTATTGTTTAACTAGTGATCCACCCCGGCTTCGGCCGAATGGAAGCTATTATAATATACCAGTAAAAACCTTCCGAAAGAAATTCTCTAAATAGTAGCGAAACCGTAGCAAAATCCGTTGCGTGGTTTAAAAGAAGTAGGCGTAGAAACAGACAGACGCGGACATCGACTTTGTTTTATACTATTTAAATAGATAGAGATGACATTATTAAAAGCGTTTCAAAGCTATCAAAATTGACATCATTTCGGAAAGGTTTTATAACATTCTCGAAAACTGCATATTTTTCATTTAAACGCTTCACTTGACATTTTTGGTGATGGTGATGAAAATTAGATAATGACCTCGATGGCGCAGTGGTTTAGGCGTCCTGTCTATGCGCGGAAAGTTCTGGATTCGATTCCCGGCCGGGTAAAATTAGGAAACGAATTTTTGTCGATTGTTTTGAGTCTAAGCGTACTAGGAGACGCCCCTAGTACTCGTCGTCTGATTTTCATAGCAAAGAGAGCGCCCTAGTTTAGTACCAGTTGATCAGTGTGTATTGACTGGCACATTTATTTGTTTTTTATTTCGTTTAAGTATAAAATGCGGCCAAAACTTCCACAGTCAAGAAATAAAACGATAATAGATTGTGTAGCCACCGTAGTCACAACGCCATAATTGACACAATAAATTCCTTTAATACACCAAAAGACACGGCCACCCAAGCTATAGTCTTGCTCCTAATATCGTTTATAGTGGTGTTTATTAATTATAGCGTTAAGTTTTGGTCACAACCACATACGATTAAGTGAATTTAAACAGCATTAGAGGTTAGTGTGGCCATGGCATAACAATTCTTATTCAAATATAAACTCAGAATAAATTGCGTCTGTATCATTTATAACATTATAATATAAAAAATACTTATATGTGTATAAGATAAGTCGATAATAATAGTTTCAGTATATTATTTCATGTGTTTTTGTCCAGAATTATCTGTAATATAGCTATAGTTCCTTTAGTAAAAAGGCTGAAAGCGCCTCTTTTATTCCAGTTAAGCATTTACTACGTAAAACGTAGATGTACATTGAAGCGCATCGGACTCGAATGGCATTAGCTGTAAATAAAACTTATCATAAAAGAAACTAAACTACATGAAATATTTGTAAATTTACTATTTATATTATCATACAGTTGCTGACTTATCTAGTATTATAATATTATGCTTACATAATCTAACTGAGAGCGCTGAAAGAATGTTTTCGTTTGATTACATTCCGATAAAAATCTTCATATCGGTTTAGCCATTTTATATAATGAATAATAAACTTGACAAGGTATAGCAACGGAGTATAAAATAGTAGTGTGCAACCGTGATTTGACTAGGGATGTTCAATATTATCGAAATGTCGATATTGTCCGTGAAAACATCGATATCAAGTCCCCTAAAATATCGATGCATCGGTTTTTTGAACAAAAAAAAACGAAAGTCGATGTTCATGCATTTTTTTATTATAAAAATAAAATAAGCTAATGCAAGCCTTCGAGGTATAAAATTTATTTTGCGGTGATCTCAAATTTCCAATCGACTTTCAAATTTATCAATGTACATTTCGAACTCTGGCAACCGAAGTAGTTTTTAGTTTTTATGCTAAATGTCAACCAAAATATCGATGTTCTTATCTCGATATTTGTCGGACATCGATATTTACTTATCGATATTGATATAGATTTCATCATCGATGTTTATCTAATATCGCTCATACCGAAATTTGACTCCATCGTTATCCCATTAGTGCTTTTGTATATACGCAAAAATGGACAGAAAATCAGTGAAGTTTAGCTGCTTATTACCTGCGCAGGCGCGGGCTTATTATAAGGAACTTGTGTAGACGATGGACTAGCAAACTGTCTAGTTTCGCATTACCATCTAGAAACCTGTGCAATTTTGTCAAAAGCACATCAAAGTGTGATTTTAGGACTTGATTTGTGTGTGTCCTAAATGAATGTAGAATATGTCTGTTATGAACGTATCTATGTCATCTATTATAACTAAACTGGTTTCTACTGTCACTATATCACTTGGTGTATGTTTTATACCTTTTACTAGCTATTAAATACAGTAGCTCAATGTTATATTCTGTGTTGTATACAGTGGTTAGTGCCTCCCTCGCGGAATATGATATTGTACCTAAACAAAGGTATTAATTATTTTCAGTAATAGTAATAGGTATAGGATATTAGGTATAGGATATTTTCCAATTTATTTAATTCTAACATTTCACAACAGGTTACAACTAAAAAGTATCCTAAATATCTAAACCATTTTGTAACCTTCAAAATACACAACATTAATTTGTATATGAGTAAATAATAAATATATTTTATTATTTATTTTAATAAGAAAACAAATAACAAAAACAGTAACATTAAAAACAGTGAATTGTTATTTTAAATGGTAACACAATTTAGACCCATTTATTTTCAGTGGTAATAAGTGTACAAACCATAACAATTTAAAAATTAAAAAAAAACAGTTAAACTTACAGTTTACTGATGACCTAAATGACAAAAATGTCAACTAAACTAAATGTTATTAACTAAATTATAACAAATTTCTTTATTGACAATATTCGAATTCCTAAATTATTTTAAATTTAAAATTATTCCTATTCAATTCCTTAACTGCACTCCTCTGCACTCGTAAATAAAATACCAAAGTATCAAAATTAATTAGCAATAATAATATAATAATAAATACAATGCATTATCGTTTATAAAATATATATCTTATGCTACCACCGAAATAACATAATTTAAGAAATAGATATAAAATATTTTGATTGTCCAAATAACTACTAGTAAATAATAGGGTATGTCCACTTTAATGTAACCTATGAAAAATTCATAAGAAATGACCTCAACTGAATAATATACAATCATGTAATTTACATATACGTATTGATTAGTTTAATAAAAATTTATGTATGTGGATGCGTTCCAAAAGACATACTTTCAGGGCTTTCTATTGACCCAGTCTTACAATAATATAAAGTGATTATGGCAAAAAATATTTGATAACATAAGCGTCTAGATAATGAAAGTTATTTGTAAAATGTAGGCTGTAAATGAGGTTGTAAGTCAATTGTTTTATTGATGTCATTTTAATGTTTCGATGTTAACAAATACATATATGGATGTAACAATGTTTTGTTTTATTTTATTAGATTTTCAAACCTTGCTCACAATACATGAGTGTTAGCAAATGCATAGCTCAGCAAAAACAGGTGAAAAAATGTCCCAATTTGAGAAGGCGATAGCAGGATGTAAGTACTGTGACAGTTTATGTCCTTTCTAATTACGTCATTACGGATATAGAGTAAAGATGTGTATGTATACATTCTAAACCATGCTTAAAATACATATCTAGGCTCACGCTAAGAGGAACGAATTTATCTCATAGTGCCAAAATATTAAAAACTCTGAATATTTTGCTTATATCTAAAGAATATATTATGTAAAAATATATGTCGAAGAAAGCTTCTCAATTTGTATTCCGCACTACTAAACGGAAAAAAATAAAGTATTTCATATCTTATTCTCAATATTCTTGATTTTTTTAGATTTTTCTGAATGTAGTTTTGGAGCAATGTTTCATAGTAAGTCGAAAATTACACAGCACAAAAAAATGAAAATATATTATTTAATGAGTAAATTCATCGCTTTCTTTTGTAACTCTACTTATTTACACCTAGCACAATTGTAACATATTACATCAATAAAGAAAAAACCCTTTATCATAACATTTTGAACCCCTTTCAGCCTCTATTGTAATAAAAATCAATTTTTTCATTTTATTTGCACTAAAAGTGAGTAATTGTTGTTTAAAACTAATCGAAATTTCCAATCGTTAGCATTTTTAGTGAAAGTAGTAAGTAGACAGGCGGACAAAGTCGCATCATATTAAGGATTCCTTTTTTACCATTTTTAAAGAACGCTCAACACAATTGTTTTAACAAGCGATATAGCCAAGCCTAATATTTCTGGTCATTTCTCGTCAAATTGAACTAATTTAATTTGTTATTGGAAAGGAAAATACTAATTGAAAGAAAAACTTCATGATTGACACTGATATATTTATTTTTGACAGAAAATACCTTGGGTACAATTTTATTTTCCAAGAAAAATAATCTTATTGTCTTGCTATTATTTAAATAACGAGAAATAAGACTGTCTCTATACAATAAAGAGAATTTTTCACAATTCAAAGTATTATTTCTTCTCATTTCGAAAATCAATTTTGGTTTTACCAGACGATATTAAGAGTTTGTATCGATTATTTTATTCACATCAAAGAAATCGTTAAAAAAGGTCATGTGAAATCGTAGCAAGAATGGTTCATTTATGGTGAAACGTCATTTCCTCTACAGGAAGAAACTTCTAGAATAACTGATCTAAAGTGGAAAAATACACTTATGTAGAAAAACATTGACAACTATTGTGCAACAAATTAATTAGTTAAATATAATTTACAGTCACATTCGATGCTGACTACAATTACATATATAAGTAAGTGCTTTTTTATTTAATAATTTTATTACATTGAATAAGTATAAATCCACCACACACAACTAAAGTGAACTAACTTGAAACTGGAATTCTTGTTTCAGTAGGTAGTAGTTACTGCATTTGGATAACAGTAGCGAAACCATACAAAAGTAACAAAAATATTTTATTTTTGTCGTTGTATTGTAGTTTAAAATTCTGAAGTTATTATTTAGATCACTTTTGTTGTCAAGGTGCGATATATTCAACTACAAACACGTCATGAACTATGAAACACATTTAACGAAAAAATTGTACTTACTTCAAGAATTCAATGACACTTAATAAGCTATTCGTAATACTGTACTGATTTGAATAAGATTAAAAATGATGCAATTCGATAACTCAAATATATTTCCCCAATGGAAAATATATAGAGAAATAAAAAAGAACTGAAGATATTGGAAAGAATATCCATGTCCCAACACAATTACTATTTCATATCGAGGAAAGAGAAATTGTGCCTTTACAAACCGTTTTCTTACAGTTTCACGATTTAAACCAAAATAAAAGGTAATCGCGTTAATTTCCCGTGTGTTAGATATATTTCATAATGCAATGTGGAAATTTAAAAAGGTCTGTAGTTTCTGTCCATTGATATAAAAATGTAAGACATCATTTTACATTAACAGCATTAATATCATGAATTAAGATAAAATTATGTCTGTATTGACATTGGTAGTGTGTATTTATGAGTAGAAAGTAGTCACATATTTTCGGTTGATAGATTCATTGCAATATTATTATTCTATTTATGAAAAAATTGATATTTTCATTTGTAAAATTGAAAAAGTCTTTCACTTCCTGTTAAGTAGATAATTTGAATTTGATCAGATATTTTACAGTTCTTAAGTATTTTTCCTGTATTTATAATGTATATTATTCTTGTATTTAATAACTTGCAAGTTAAAATAATTAGCCGAAATTGATTTGTGAAATTTATTTAATAATTACATTAGAATTCTTTTTCAACCGTCGCTTGCCAACTTTTCTGTATGCAGATAGAATTTAATAGATTAAGTACAAAAGTAACAAATAATTAATGTATATCGTTACCTATTGTTTCATTTAAGTGAATATTGTATTTTAAATAATTATTGCAGAATAATTTAAAAAATTTATACCTGACTGAGTTTCGGTTCTTCGAAGTGTATACAGGTTTTCTTTTAGAATCGAAATTAGAAGAGGATTTAACGTTCAACATTACCTTACAATTGGGTTTACTTGAATAAATTCATTTGACTTCGAAGTGCTTAAATATTTGCCTACATTATACAAATTAGTATTTTATCCTTTTGTAGTAATTCAAAGTAAAAATTAAGTAATATATATATAATATAAAATCATTATGGTGATCGATAAATTTAAATTTTATTTGTTCAAGACAAAATTCTTTTCGCTATAGCTTTTCTGAAAAAATTGTACTTAACAAATTTTAGCCTAGGATAAACCGAGAAAAACAAAAAAATAAGTACTTATTTTGGGGACAGTTTGGATAATTGTTCAAAACGTTTTGTTTTCACTTATCAATCACAAAACATTGGTTTCTTATAACATTATTCACGAAATAAATCAAATCATTATGAATACTGTTGTTACATATTGGTGGGAAATTTTCCAAAAAAAATATTCCATGAGAGCAAACAGAGATCAAGATAATATTATTTGTTTGTCTTTAAAAGTCTACTTGCGTATTGTTGCTTTATGACATTATAATCCAACTAAATTTTAGATAAGATCGAAATTTGTTTATATTAAATTACGTACCATAAGCGTATTTTGTTTTCAGCCGCAACTTCGACACTAGAAATATAAGGTTTAATAAATAACGACAACTAATTATACCTACACGAAGCCACAAGAAACACTAAAAATTCCTCATGTGACTCAATATAAAAACTAACAATTATTTTTAAAACTAAAACTAATATCACACTTCGGGTCCTACTTCTACGTAAAATACGTTGGAGAACAGAAATGTTTACTATTCGCATTATAGTAAACATTGTAATCCGTTTACATGTCAGAGATTTTTCCACAGATACATTTGCACCAAATCCTTAAACGATCGCAAGGCCATCACGTATTCTAGCAAACAAGCTAATCAGTTTTCCTGCGGTTCATTAAAGCTTCTTCTGGACTACTTGCAGTTGAAGCCCCTCCACTGTAGGCACTTTACATCTAATACATGCATCACATGACGTCATCTTTATTGACGTATTAGAGCACGCGATCTGAATTCACTTAACCAGTCAGCTCCATACCACAACAAATATATACGCTAATAATATTATCAAAACAATAAGGTAACAATTTTCGAAATAATTCGTACCATTTTCGTATAGCTCGAACATCCACCTCTCTTCATATTTGTTGTAATTGCTGTCATACGTGCATCTAATCAGACGCTTCAGTTGCGAGCCTTGCCGCTTGTGGACGGTTACACCGCCTCTGTAATGGAGGATCCCTCACTGAATAATCATCAATTCACTCCTACAGGTAAACACTTGCACTGTTTAATCTTCTGCAAACGCTTGCGTCTAAAAGGTGGGTTCTGACCTGGACAACGTAAGGTCACTGTTACCCAACTGAATTTTTTCGGCCTACAGAAGGAACACGACTTAAAAGCGTTAGGAGGACGATCTTCGTTTCCATCGCGTCGCCGGGGCCCTTTCGGTATGTAGAACGAATTGCACTGTCCGTAGCAGAACTTATTTATCACTGTTGTCGGTAAACAGCCCGGTTCGCGTATTTTTTGGACCAGCGGCTCCGTTTTACACCAATCCTTTTTCAGATATTCCTTCTTAGTGACAACAAGAGCGCTTTTAGAAGATTTTAAAATCTTTCGGAATTCGGTGCCGGTTGGAATTTCTGTGCTGTCCTCTTGATCGGGCACCGATACCACCATGGTCTCCGAACTGCCATCACCAAGTTCGTTCCTTTGGAGATAAGAGTTAGATGAAATGCTACTTTGCTCGGTCCTCCTCTGCGCCGCAAGCATCTCCTCCACTTGCTCGGTGTTGATAATGTCCAAAATCGAGTCGGTTGGTGTAAAGGATCTCCTGTTTCCGACTCCGGCGCCGGCACAAACGCCGCAAGCCGCAAAAATTGCCGCAGCGGCAATCCAAATGTGAGATTTCGAAAAGCTTTCCATCTGTAAAAAATATATTCAACCATTAAAGATATGAAAATGAGATCATAAGGCTTTACTAATTTAAAAAATCTGTGGGCCTCGATCGAGAGGAAGTAGTGGGCGAGACTCACGTTGCATCTAGAGATGGGAGCGAACATGTCTATGTAGGTAGTGCGTCGATGCTAGTAGCGAGCTGAGTGCAGAGTGAGTGCGTGCGCGCTGGCCCGGCACGGCGCGGTAATGAGCCGCAACTCAATGGACCGCTGCCGCCGCCGCTCAATGAACGAGATGACTCACGCACCTCACACAACCATAGAGCAATTACAAATTGATGTCTCCGCAGAACCGACACCCGTCTAGTCGCAAATGTGTTATGGCTTTAGATAAGGCAAACAATGCCATATTCTAAAGTGTTATAGACAACATCATAATCTTTTTCTTAGTGAAGACTGTGTTTATGAAAACGGACAAATATTTTGTAAACGAAAAAAAAATGTGACTACCTGATTGCTTATATCAATTGTCATAGATTTTCGAAATAAAAAGTAAGAAAGCTGTCTGAATTACAAAATACAAAGTTGTATTTAAATCGTTTAAAAAATCTGCACTACCCATATTAATATCACTTGTACATATAAAGTAATAATTTTAAATTCTATGATTTAATCTCAATAAATATCTACTCTACAGAATTTCATGAGGTTTTTGAGAGATTATGAGAATGACACTTGAACTATTGTCTTAATCAAATAATTTTGTTCATATTTACACACTACAGTCAAAATAACACTTGTCTCCAAGAAGTTACTTACAATTCGGCAGAAAAAAATTCATCGTTATCGAATCTGTATAGAATATTAAAGGCGAAATTTTCTCACCTAAACGCACGGCGCCAAAGCCGAGCCGCAGTGGCTGTTTGAGATCACGTACTAGCGCCGCCTTTGCAGATGGCAGAGCGTCATATTTCCGCCCATACCTTCCCACAATGGCCACAGAATAGGTGAAGAGCATCCGGAGCCTTCCGCGAAATGTAGGCGCTGTGTGGGCGCTGCTTCAATTACTTTTTTAACAAAGTAACGTTAAACCATTCATGTTCAATCTGAAACGCTGCGCGCCGCCCCGTTGATATTGTGGTTCAATGGGTGCATTATTCTGTTTAATTTATACAGAAAATTAACTTCATTTATACAGCCAGATTAAAAAGACTACTACTAATTGTTTTTGTCTTGATTTACCCGTAGTTATCTATTAGCACCTTCGTTTCGTTTCGTTTTTAAGCTAATAACTACGGATACTTACCACTTTTATTTTATCTAAATGCGCAATGCTTTTTCTGTTTAATTGCAGATTATACTTAAATACGAAAAAAATATTAGGTAAGTATTATTAATGGAAGCATAATAACATCGAAAGTAACAAATTTATATTACTCCAAAAATCGGAATTATTCATCGCAGGATTCAGATATCATGTGATAGATGGGTAAGTAAAATAAAATGGGTCTCCAACTCTGACAACGAAATTAGTAAATAGCCTAGATTAAGTCCTCTATCTGCCGATGAAAGTCCCGCCCAAATCGGTTCAGCCGCTTGGAAGATTAGTTCGAACAAATAAATCTACATAAATAAAAGTATAACTTCATTGTATAGCCGTTGTCACTCATAACACTAAAACGACCCTAATAATACCTTATTATTATCAATTCAGTTTGGGCATTTACTTATAGTACGTAAGTAACAATAAAGTAAATAAACAAGGATGAGACCTATATAATACACACATATCTACATTTGTATATACATGTGTTCATAAATTCGTATAATACGTATGTTACGCACCATTATATACACCTCTAGCTTGCGCAGTCAGCCACTAAACTGTCGCCTTTATTAATTCATTGTTAACGGATCCATAATTTCCTGTAGACTTTTTTTTTAGCATCATTGAAAGAAACCCAAATACCTTAACGCAAGACAGGAATTTACGGTTAAACAAGAGCAAAGGAAGTCGTTTTTAAATCGATAGGGTAGTTTTTTTAATGGTAGAGGCGCTTAGTGCTGGCGCTGAGGAATTTCATTCACGTAACGCTCATTCATTCGTTTTGTAGGCGTAGGGCTGCCAAAAAAAACTAAATCGTAATAATGTAAAGGGACCTTTAGCGACAGGCCGTCTACTCCACTACAGAATATAAAGGCTGTATAATAAGAAAATAATCTACAAAAGAATATTTTATAAAATATGAAAAAAATAAACAAAATTCACACTTTTTTGGTTATTATAAGTACCATCAAAATAATGTAATACATAATTTTGATTACATGTTCATATTTAGTGATCCAACAAAACAATCAAGATAGTGAAATTATATGTAATTGCGTACATCTAAATAGCATAAAAGAAAATATTTATTTTTAGGTTCTGGTTATTATTACACATTTTTTTTATTCATACATAACAGTGTACCACGGGCTCATAATTATTTAAGAGATGAGTGCTTTACTTAAGCCTATTTAAAAGGTTTATCAATTACTACTAAATAGTCTAAAAATATTAAATAACCACGTTATGTATTAATTAAATAAAAGTTACAATAAATGAGCTAACAAAACAAAACGAAATTACATTGTTTATTTAAACGTAGCCTAAAATATTTATGAAAAATGCAAATACTTAATTTTTTTGGGCACACCTGTATAAGCTTCTTGATAAATAACACTCTAGTTCGAAGGTATTCAATAAATAACAACGTACATTTCTCGGAAGAGCCTCAGGAATAACACCTCTTCGATAATATTTTACTTGACAGCGATGTTAAACTTAGGTAAATTAATAAATTAATATTATAGCTCTTTTTATGTGAATAGACAACTTAAAAGTTATTTATACAAGAAAATAAAATTGAAGTCTGCGATTTCGAAATAAAGGCTTTTTCGTAAGCTCTTATAGTTATTTGCACGTTAGTAAAAAAATATTAAACCGCCTTCAAAAAGAACCACCGAAAAGTACAAAATAATTATCCTTTACTAATTGAAACTCAAGTACCATTAAAATAACTTTATAAATACGATACACATACCTATATAATTAAATTTGAGTTACTGAAGTCGGTGCCAAGCCTGCCAAACAAATAGACTTTCTGTTGTTGCACATTGATTTAGCACTAACTTCAATAACTTCAAATTTAATTATCGTTTAATTATCGTATTTATAAAGTTATTTTAATGGTACTTGAGTTTCGATTAGTAAATGATAGTTGTTTTGTACTTTTCAGTGTTTTTTTTGAACGCGGTTTAATTTTTTTTATAATTTTTTTATTTCTCCCTTTTGAGTGATCTTGACCTAAATAAATATCTAGGACAGGTCTGCAATTAACTTCTTTCTAATTCCGGAACATAACGATATACAAGAAAATCATCAATATAAATAAAGGTTATAACCAGGTCGCGTTAGGTCTCGACAAGCACCACGGGCGACCACCTCGAACTTCAGTAGATATAAGCACATAACCAAGTCTCACCCCGAGGCCAAGAATATCTTTTGTAGTTCTCTGTGTGATCAAAAATATGCCGAAGGATGTGTAGAAGGACTTATATTTTACTATGAAGGCCAATGGCATCTTTACCATCTGCCATAGACCTACGTGGTGGAACATGGTTCGCCACGTTCTCACCTCGTGTATGAAAATAAAAAATAACTGAAAAAGGAAAAATAACAAGTTGTATCTTATACCTCCTGAATACAGAAAAATCGAAAATTATAATGAAAAGTGTAGTCTGCCTAAGTAAGCCAACTATTTTTTTTGAGATCGGTGCCTCTCTGAAATAACTGTTTTATATCAAATTTTTTTTATTAAACATTTACATTTTCATAAATTACTACATAATTCTTTGTTAATGTGTATCCGGCACGTTTTTAGAGAGGTATTTTAAATTGACATATCTGATTCCGAAACCATTTCCACCACAAGAACGACCACAAACCATGAGACCCCCATACATTAAAAACATAAGTAAACTTGGGAAGTAACATGTACATTTCAAGCTAATTTAAAAACTGTTTAAAAAGATCAAACCAATATTCTAAACTAACTAAAAAGTAACATTATCTTTGATACAGGTAATTAACATGAACAATATTTTCTTATGTTAAATATGCATTATAGTAATATTTCACAACAAGTCTCCAAATACTAAAACAGCTCCAATCTAAAATAAATGTTTTCAAACATTATTAGGTATATCAGAATTTGCCATATCAACACTGTATTCTAGTTTGACCAATACAACATATTTTAATTTACATGCGTACCTACGTGTGTTTTATTGTTAGCAGAATGCAAAACCCGACTGCGAGGCGCCGCTTTGTATTGTTATCCGCCTTTACATCAACTGACTTTAATCGTCCCCAATCGCTTTGATCAGGAACTACATTTAGCCGCACAATTAGAACCACTTTCTCGCAATTTTTGCTTTACAATAACTCGCAGAAATTACTACCTTTAAATGTATTAAAAGGTCACAACGCAATGGAGTACAAACCATATAAAATGTTATTACATATGATTTTGATATACGAGTCCAGCAAAACGCAGCTACGCGGCGCCATCTCCCATAATGCCTGCATCATAAAAAATGATTCAGAAAAACGTATGAAATAACGTCAAACGGCAGGTACAAGCATAATGCGTCCAGACGTATAAATCATACGGAGGGTTCTAAACGCTTATGACATGAAATCCTTTATTATTCACACGGGTTGCAAGGAAAAAAACTTTGACACTTTGTAAAGACCGAACGCCGCGCCACGCATCAAATAACTTTATAGGATTAAAGAACTTAGTTTATTTTTGAATGGAACAATTAGAGACGGACGTGATGTGAGTGACAAAAAATATCTTAAATACTTTTCGGTTAGAACCCAAATCGTGCTGCAGTGACCTGAATAGATTTCTGAGAAATTGTCTGAGCTTGACTTACGAATGTCTTTTTAATTTGACGGTATTTATAGTAACACATTTAAATAATGTTTTTTTTTTTCGTCTTGTCAGACGTGTTTAACGAAAAATTTTTAAAAATTACGCTAATGTAAAAATTAATGTCAAATATTGAAGCAATGTTTTTTTTATTTTTAGAAAAAATAAGCCGCATACTCTTCTCCATATATAGGTATTTACGTTCTCTTTCTTGAAGAACCTATTACAAAAAGATATTATACACGTATTAATTTTTTACGTATTAATTGTTTTTTTTTTCCAAAAGCATTGAAAACAAATCAATCTAAAAAAAAAACATCAAAAAAGTTCTAAAAACTCTTTAAACGTAGATACCACGTGCATGAGTATTATTTTCATTTTTTTCTGTATTTCATTTAATAGTAACAGACATTTTATCGCATTCAACCGCAAAATCATCGATTGGTATTTCCTAAAAGTTACATGCCTAACGTAATTCGTTAACGTTAACATCAATTATATTAGGTATATCGCTATTAATAAAATCAATCACAAGATCTATAACACAATATAGTAACGAACTCGTGTCTGTTAAAATCGTATTCTGACTGAGCTAGAATTTAGTTAAAGAACATCCCCAATTAAATAAACTTTAATTAGATATAAATAATAAGCAGCTGATGTTAATATATTCAACTTGTACATTTGAAACAACTGAACGACGTTCTTATTCATTCTAAAGTGATGAGACAAGTGTTTGCATAATATAGGAGGTTGTAAATTCAGCATAATCAGCGCCTCCCGCCGTTAAAAATGAAATCCATAAACAATTGCTTCGCGGTTACAACAGTAATTTGTGGATTACGCCAGTAATTTGAGCGGTAAATAAGCGTTATTACTGATTGTCTCAATGTTCTCGATTGAGCAGTTTAGCATAGCAAATAATAGACGATGCTACACGATGGAATGTCTCCGGAGAACACAGCATAACACGAGCAGTGGCGTCACTAACTCGTACGAGTGTTTTTAATCATCATCATCCCTCCTCTCTGACTTCCCCGTTAGGAATACAGCGTGAAGATATGTATGTATGTATGTATGTATGTATCAAAAAAGGGGGAGATTCTCAATTCGTCAGAATCTTTTTATACATCCTTTTTATATTGTATATTCACCAATTGCTCCCCCATTTATGAATCGATTTTAATAATTCTTTTTTTTATTTGAAAGAGTATGTTCGGGGGTGGTCTCATATTTTAGTTTAGATCTGATGATAGAGTTCTTCTTAAACAAAAGAACTCCTCGACGGCTTATTAAAACACTGAAAAATATATAATAATTACCCTAGAATAATCAAAACTCAAATACAAAAATAACTCCATAAATATGATACGTATAGTATATATTATACGATTAAATTTAGCAGTTATTGAAGTCGGTGATAAACCAATGAAAAACAACAGAAAATCTACTACTTTGATAGTAACTGCCAAATTCAATATATAACATTCTTCAATAACTGCCAAATTTCATTATATAGGTACATATTTGTATTATATACATATTTATATGCAAAAGCACTCTACACACTACACCTAGGCGAAAATGTGTGAGGAGAATGATGAGATTTAAGGAAGCCAAAGAAGTATGTAAGGACCGCGACGCTTGGCGCTCCGTCCTCTCTGACTACCCCGTGGAGATGAAGACATGTATGTATACTTGTAGTAAATTTATGAAGTTATTTTTGTACTAGAATTTTAATTCGTAAAGAATAATTATTTCAATGTTTTTATTTTGAGGTCGATTTAGTTTATTTCAGTTATTTTAATTATATGACCATACTCACAGACAAAAAGTTATTCTTCCATCGATATATGAAAATAACATCACATCGTTTCCTTATTTAATAACATTTTTAAGGGTTGCGTAGTAAAAATGTCTGAACCCTTATAGATTTGTAACGTATGTCAGTGATTCTACCTGTCTGTATGTCACTTTACTTCACACTTCACATATTTTCTTTTACTTTATACAGATTTTTTTACTCAATGTTATTAAATTAATTGTTTAGTTGTTAAACCAAGTCTAACTGACGAAGATCAAATAACCAGAGCCTTACAACAAAAAGGTCAGAAGCTCTCGCATACTTTGACTAGTGTGTAAGGAGAATGATGAGATTAGCGGAGGCGAAAAATGTAAGGATGCGATGCGTTGCTTGGCACATCATTATATCTAACGGCCCTGTTGAGGATACGTACAGCGTGAAGATATGTATTTGTATATACTATAGATATGAACGATATAACATAATCGTATTCCTCAGGCGAAAATGTGTGATTGTGAATGATGAGATTTGAGGAAGCGAAAGAAGTATGTAAGAACCGCGACGCTTGGCGCTCCGTCATCTCTGACTACCCCGTTAGGGATACAGCGTGAGAATGTATGTATGTATTACTCAGATTGTGTTGGCTCAGAGTTTCGAACGTAAAATATGTACGAAACTCTGAGCCAACACGATCTTAGCCGTCTCTTCCTTAAATACTATATCAATAGCCAGACATGAGAAAACAGTCATAATTATAACTCTGTTCGTATAGGTGCGTGCGTCGATAGTAAATTGTATTGAGTTGAACTCATGTTTGCATTGGATTATGCTGTGTGTACGCAATTGCCGTATACGGTTGATATCATATACATTATCTTGTAAATAATTAATATGCAAATCAATGCAAATGCATCATTATACGATGACTAGACACGAGAACAAGGCAAATATAATTATGTGAATTTATTAATTAAATAAAGGTAAACGAAGGGTTATTTGTTCATAAATATGTAAGTTGAAGAGTAATGTCCATATTACAATATTATAAATAAACTTTATTAACAAAGACTGTTCGTTTCACTTTAATGTTGATCTGCGAGAATAAAATAAAATGAAAACTCAAAGTTAAAAAAAACTTGTAAACAAGAAAAAAAAGTGTTATTTTTCGAATTTGTTGCCGAAGTCAGAGATCTATTATTTGCCTATCATAATTGCTAATGGCTTCCGATCCCTACAATTAATTAATCTATACAGTCATATAAATAAAATTGAAGTGTCTGTCTGTGATTTCGAAATAAAGGCTTTTTCTTAAGCTTATATCATATTCTGCAAGTGACCAAGACCCATACACGTGTTTTTAAAATTTTTGTCTCTCTGTCTGTCTGTTTGTTCGTCCGGACTAATCTTCGAAACGACTGAAACGATTTCAGCTAAATTTCCACTGGATGATAGAGGCTTTTCCAAAGAATAATCTAGACTACTTTTCAACCACGAAGTGAAAACTTTCTACATAAATACATAAATTGAAAATTTCTAGAACTTAGGGTAAATCAGTAAATATACATATAAAATCTGTAAGTATCAAACATGGTTTTCACAGTTGCGTTTCTTTAAGTCAGACTTGCATATTAAATTACGTTCTATCGTGATCTGTCGTCTGGAAGCTGATATCTGAAATAAGCTCTCTTTAGCTGAGCGTCGCCTGTAAAATGAGTTTAATTTATAGTGATTTAAATTTATTTAATATATTTATATAATTTATTGACAAAAACTGACATAGCAGAGACATCTATCGATGCTAATTTAAAACAGCAACGAAATTGTGCTTTTCCGATTCCAAAATAAATATTTATAGAAATTGTCTGTGCATTCGTATGCTTATTGCTTGGAAATCTATACATCTACATGTACATTATACATATCTACATAATCTATATATATAACTAACAATCAATTGCTGTTCGTTAGTCTCGCTAAAACTCAAAAACGGCTCTACCGATTTTGATGAAATTTTTTGTGTATGTTTAAGTGGGTCTCTGGATGGTTTAGATTCATAATTGGACCTGGTATGTAGCGCTGCAATCATGTTCTAGGATTTTCTTTTTATTTCGGGCAAGAGAACGTCTGTCGGATCCATTAGTAGTAAATAAAATTGAAGTGTCTGTCTGTAATTTCGGAACGAAGGCTTTATTTTAAGCTTACATGGTTTTTGGCACGTAACATAAACTCTAACAAGTGTTGTTAAAATGTTGTCTGTATGTTTGTTTGTCCAGGTTTATCTTCGAAGCGATTTGGACGAGTTTTTCAATGAAAAAAAGGGTTTTTTCAAAAAAAAATTTAGGTTACTTTTTATCCGAGAAGTATTTAGGTTCCTGTGTGAAAGCTGAAGAACTCTAGAAATTAGGGGTAAAAGAATCTATAAACGTTCATACAAATGTACAAGTTGTGTTGTTATAAAAACAACAGATATAAAAAGTTGTGTTGTTCAAAGTTGTGACCGCCATTGCTGTCGATTGCCTAAGAAAAATGCGCGAAGGTGTTACAATGCAGTATACTTTGTACATTAAACAAGTCTGCATTGCAAAAACTGTATTGAATGCGTGTACATGGAAAATATTTAAAAAAGGTTTTACCGTTAATCTTTTGGGGCATTTTTAAATAGAAAAACAAATATTTTTAAAATTTTTGTTTATTTATTTGAGCTTATGTTGGAGCAAAATGTCCATGATGATTTATCTGCGATGTAAACTTTTGTTGTGGGTAACAGTGCTCTAATTACATTTTAAAACGAATAATTAATTTTTAACAACTAATGAATTGCCTTTGTATATATAATTGTGTGTATGTTCGAGTGAATGTACAATATAGGATGCATGTTTAAAAGTACGTAGAGTTGAATGTTAAACATAGTCCGAAAGTGACTCTAACCCAGAATGATCAAATTTTTGTAATCAATTATGAGCTTTAATTCTACAGTCACACCTTTTACAATGGTGAATGTTACAGAATTTAGGAAAGCTGAAGCAGCAGTAAACTCTGTCACGAGACGGGATCTCCTCGCTCTACGATTCTCTAACTCCATGAATCGGACTTTGTTGTGAAAGTTTCCGTCCACTCTACACATCTATGCCATTCTAGTCTATCACCTCAAACTAAAATACTGCAATTGATGTTGAAAGCAACCATGTCCTACCTTGCGGAATCTAGAATCTTTGAAATCCATGCAGTAATGGCCTTTCGAAATTTATTATTTGTTTTCTGTAAATCCAGATAATTACCGCTCGAGTTGCTGTCACAGCGTGACTTTCTTGCACTGTGATGCTCCTTCCACCAACGAATGTGAAACGACAAGAAGTTATATACTAGGTGTGCGTCCGTATTATGCATTAGCTGTTACTCATGACAACTGCAATTTTCGTATAATTCGATTGGACAGGATTAGATTATTATTAATGAAGTTGCCATTAAATATGATTGTCTGGACATATTCGATCCCAGACACGTTGTATTTAGGAATATAATAAAAAAACAAAGTTCAATTATGCTAAACCTCCATACTGTTTTTGTTTTCAATTTCTCATAATATTTATCTATTTTCTGTTTTGTACCACTTATATTTTTTATGTCTATTGTGATAACATAATATTATATTGTGATAACGTTATTTTAGATATATCTATCTGTGTGTACATGTTTTGGATTGCATTCTTGTTCTAAACTTTTTAAACATTTTTATCTTTAAATTTAATATGGTTGTTGTCTGTTATGTATAACTATTGAATAAAAAAAAAAAGATTAAGGTGAAGTAAGAACCTGAATTTCATGAGAAGTTAAAACTAATGAAATAATGTATCGATACATTAACTATAACTATGGCAATCATTCAAATTCGTCCAATATGTGCTCATCAGTTACTTCGATAGTGAAAAACAAGTCTGGTTAAAAACATGCGTCTGGTAACCCTAACTAGAATAGGAGACATTGAGTCAGTGTGTCGTGGGAAAATCTAATAATTTATGATGTATGAGCAAGAGCATTATAATTTCCCAAACAGTATATTGAGCATGCGTGTACCTATAAACGTAAATTTTACCTTCCTCAAGACAATTATTTGTGGTTTGTGCATCTGCTTTAAGTTTCGGGTTCGATTCCCGATTAAATCAATTTGGAAAAGGAACTTTTAAATTTTCTCGGAATATCGAGTTATTGAGTTATCTCGCAAGTAGGTAGATACTTCAGTATTTAATTCTTAGTTTGGAGTCATTTGGTTTGGTTCATTCACATTTGGTTCAATGATTGAAAGTGATTACTGTTATTATTATTACGTACTGGCTTTTTCTTTCCGTTATACTTCCGTAATAGTCATTCTTACATAGTTTCATTTTCATTTCAGAACTGCCGCACCTATCTTGTCAATAGTAATCATATTCTGAATCAATATTAATGTCAACCAGCTATCATGAGCCATAATTAATATGGATATATGAAGCACTGAGAGGTGAAGCAATATTTTAGTTATACTCGTATTCAACCGATTGAGACGAAACGTAGCAAGTTTCTAGAAAGCTAGAAGTAATAGGGAAACACTAAAAATCTTAAAAACAATGAACTAAATTAGTTATATAATTAAGATGACTCCGATGGCGCAGTGAATTAGGTGTTGCATCCGAGCGCGGAAGGTTGTGGGTTCAATTCCCGGTCGGGGTAATTTTCTAGATTGTCTTAGGTCTGGGTTTACTAAGAGGCGCCCCTAGTAGTCGTGGTCTGATTCTCATAACAAAGGGAATGTTCTAATTTAAGACCAGATGATTAGTGTGTATTGTTTGGCGCATTTGTTATTATTGCTATTTATATATTTATGTAATTTCGCTTAGAAATATTACAAATAGATTTTCTTACAGCAAGTAAACTTCCATAGAAATTCAGCAATGTTTTATATGAAAATAGAAATTTGTAGTAATACGAGTGTGCTAGATTCAACACTAAAAACGGAAATCCTTTTAAAATATAATAAAAAAATAGCTGATTCACGTGGAGACTTACTCACTTTCCGGAACTTGAGTGAGTTTCTAGAAGAATTCCAACTATTTCCTATTGAACATGTGAACTTCATACCATAAGGCAATTATTTGATACATATGTATAGCAATGCAATTAATTGCACGTACATATACATAAATATATCTAATTTATTTATATTTCTATATTAAGGAAATCTTATATCCTAAATCTATACTGTATCTATATATAATATATATTATAAAGAGATAGCGGTTTTCGTGAATTTGTTTAAAATATTTTGTTTAGTTTGTTTATAATATTTTGTTTAGTTTGTTTATAATATTTTGTTTAGTTTGTTTATAATATTTTGTTTAGTTTGTTTATAATATATTGTTAGTTTGTTTATAATCTCCGGAACCACAGCACTTATTTGAATTTTTTTTTCATTACTTGTAAGGTACGTTAAGCCAGTTAGACATAAGCTACCATATATACCAAGTATTCAACCCGGGCGAAGCCGGAACGTACCGTTAGTGTAAAATATTTACATACAAGGCTAAATATAAAGTTTCACTAATAAATATGAAATAAACTATATAACAGAGTGGACAGTGACAAGGAAAATCGACAATGAAAATAAAAGAAACGATAACGCTAGGTAAAATAAACAAAGTAGTTACTTATATAATACTTTATGTTATCTTATAAATAATAATATTTAGTTAAGTACAGTTTTATAATTATTATGTCATAGAGATCTTGTCTACTTTTAACGTGAATATTTAATCAAAATTACTTATAGTACTAAAGTTGTTATTAATAACCTACTTATTTGCATTATATTGTATACAAATTAGGTATACGAGTATATACAAATTATAACTATCTTTAAAAATATCGATACTGTTCTTGTCTAAAGTCATTGAAATATAACAACTTAGTCATTTACTTAATTATAAAAATCAAATAATATTTGCAACATAATTGGCTATAATTTCAATTGCAAATATACAAGGCTACGATTTTATTACTTTTATTCTCTCTATAGGTACTTAAAAATATTTCATTAAATTGAAAGAAGAGTATTTCCAAATAGTTTTTTTGTAGTAGGTAATGGATACCGCAGTTAGACGATTTCTGTAAACTTAAGCCAGATTTTAACTTCGAAAATCTGTAAAAATCGTAGGTAGGTACCTATTTTTCTGAATTAGGTAATTATTTAGTACAATCTTTTATGATACAGTAACATTACACACGGACTTTATAAATAACTCCAGCAGACGTCATATCCCAGTAGCTATGGTGAGGCAAATCAGATAAGCTGACTCATCGACATACGACACACATTTACAGACAAGCTAATAGCCGCCATTTCGTCAGAAAACACACACACACTAGCAGGAGCAAAAAGGGAATGAAAAAACACAAAATTTCCTTTTATTTTGTTCTTTTTTCTCTTTCCATGAAAGTCATTTTGTAGAACAGTTGTTAATGAGCCCATTTATCACAAAGAGTAAAATACCTAAAATTTCGAGTTGTGCTTTTACTTTATTAGGGATGCGATATTTACATTTTATTCGATTCTATTTGCCTCACTTCGTAGTACGAGGAAGGCTGTCTAGTGTTATAAAGCCTATGGACACTACGCATTACACTTGTTATGTTGCTTTTCTAAAATACCTAATTCATCTGAGACATGTGCTCTACTAAAATCAATAAACTAATTTGGATTGAAACTGATCCAGTATTTTAAAAGCTACGAGAGACCATTCAACCGAGTACCTACATAGTTTGCTAAGATCATAATCCTTCCAATTTCACTTCGCAATAAAAATAGGTCGAAATTATTTTAAATCTTACGGTATGACATTACTGACCTAGTATGACACTTAGCATCGGTTGAGTGTACTAAAATTTAAATTAACGAACCGTTTATTATTCAATAATAGTTAATAAATGGTCGCCTACTTGGCTAAAAATAAACACAGATTTGCAAGTGAGGCGCGTGCAGTCTACAGGAAGCTGAGAACTCTTTTTCGTGGGTGTAGATCTAGAGTCGAAAGACAATGTAGGCATTATCACTTTCTCCAGATGACACATTAATACAAGCTGTTATCAATAATAATACTGTATCCAAGCTGGTTTTAAAGAGCAAGAAAAATCTGCAAACATTGTCGGACACGCTTCCACAACAATAGGCTACATACTACTCTTAAATGTGTTATATTTTATATATTGTACTAAAATAATTAAACATTTTGAGACAAAAGTAATTGACATTCATTTACAGAAACTAAGTTATCAGGTTTTAAATTTCAGTAGTGGGAATAGCGCGGAGATGAGCTAAAGGGAGATAGCGTTACATAGCTGTGACGTCACAAAGTCGCGGTGGCATTCCACAGCGCTAAGAGTGCCAGAGACGGAATTTAACCCCGCTGTGAGCGCTACTAAAATTTAAAAGCGAATAGCTCCTATGGTTTTCATTGTATTTCATATATTTTTTCTGTTTTGTTTATAATTACTAAAACTATCTTTTAACTAGGTCGTTAACAAATAGTTATCTATTATATCCTATTAGGAACTTGTGTAGACGAGATGTTAGCAACCTATTACTATTTCCGCTTTTATATCTGTCTATAGCAATTACCTATTGCAAAATAAAATAGCTTCCAATTATGATTCGAAAGAAGATCATCTGCTCAAAAAAGATGTTCTACAGTGATGGAGGGATTAATATAGAGAACTGTATGAGAGTGACGACTCTGTCCCTGACACTGAGAGCGATCGTCACAAATCGCCACACTCGGGTCATGAGCTAGAGGAAGTCATGATTCAAGTATGAAAGAGATTGAGAAAGCGATAAAAAGTCAGAAATGTGGAAAGGCTGCGGGAAATGATGAGATTACTACTGAGATGATCAGGTATGGTGGTCCTAGGGTCTGGGATACATTCTATAAACTGTGCAATCTTTGCTGGCAGAAGAATGAGGTTCCAGAGGACTGGCGTACTGCAGTCATAGTATCTCTCTATAAAGGGAAAGATTCCTATTTAGGATGCGCGTGCTATAGGGCCATCAGCTTGGTCAGCTTAGCAAGTAAAGTCTATAGTGATATATTGACTGAAAGTACGGAAGGCATTTCTGAAAGATATTCGTGAGAGGCACACGGTAGGGTTTGTATGGATCAGATTTTCTCGTTCCGCGGTGTCGTGGGAAAGTTTCTGGGCATAGGTTGAAAGTTTTCGACGCTTTCGTGGATCTTGAAAAAACATTCGGTAGAGTAGTGCAAAAGACATTGTGGCGGCTTCTCCCTGAATATAGCATGGAAGGCCCCTTACTGTAGGCTGCTAGGTCATTATATCGAGGCCACAGAGTCTGTGTAAGAACACACGGTGACTTGTCGCCCTGGTTTGAAGTCTGTTCAGACAAACAGGGCTGCATGATGTTTGCCTGGTTATTCGCGCCGTATTTGGACAGTTGCCTGCAAACTTTGAAAGGTAGTATGAGTGGTATGATATGTGATGATACAGTGGTAAACTGCCTATTGTACGTTGACGATGCTGTGCTTATAGCACCATCGGAAGCGGAGTTGCAGACACTAGTTACGTCCATGAAAGAAAACTGTATAGTGAAAGGATTGAATATGAATGTGAACAAAACTAAGGTTCTGGTGTTTGAAAGGGAAGACGTATAGACAAAGTGTGAAATATGGGTATATGGAAAATGTCCCACAATTTATTTAAATGTACAATTGAACGAAATTGTGTATCTGGGAAGTGGGTTTTCGAGGGATGGAAGATGTGAGTGGGATGTGGAGAGACGGGTAGCAGCCGACAATAAAGAGACGGTGTTCTATCCGTATTAGTAGGTAGTGTGAATATATCTAACTCAGCCAAAGGCCTTACACAATGCGGTGTTGATGCAAACTTTATTGTATGTTAGTGAGCCCTGGATATTCCCGAAATCGAGTGAAAGTAAAGATAAATGCAGTAGAAATGAGATCTCTTAGAAATATGTACGGTATCATCCTTGCGGACAAAATAATTCAGGCACACGGAAAGAATGAGTGATGAAAGACTGACGAAGAAAATCTATAGAGCGAAAGTGAGTAGTAAAAGAAGCCAAGGAAGACCAAGGCTGACCTATGTCAAAAGCATTCGCATACCTAGGCGAAAATGTGTAAGGAGAGTGATGAGATTTCAGGAAGCGTAAGAAATATGTAAGGACCGCGACGCTTGGCGCTTCGTCCTCTCTGACTACACCGTCAGGTAGGGTTAAGATAGGTATGTACGCAAAGAGTTGGACTTACGTTAAAGACCAACACATAACTGAATGAAATAACACACATTTTTTTGGTTACCATAGCTCCGAACATATTCAGACAGATAATTATTTTGGAGTACGGAACTCTTAGTGCGAGATTCCGACATGCACTTGCCGGTATTCTATATCTTAATGTTATGTACATTATGATTAACAAAATATGTATGTATGTCAAAAATACATACACACTTTGTGTGTTACTTGGCGCTCCATCCTCTCTGACTAACCCATTGGTGAAACAGCGTGAAAATATGTATATGTGTATAATTTGTGTACATTTAGGTAATAGGTTACCTGGAAGAAATTGGTAATCAGCAATAACACCGCCTTTTATACTGTATTTTTTACTTTTGTTCAGTATATTTATGGTGTAATTAAGTGTATCGTTTTGTAACTTTTGTCGTTTCCTATGTATCAGCGACTTCCAAGTCAGCAGGTGCTGCGGCCAGCACTGCCGATAACTTGAAGCGGCGACTTTCTCTGAAAGTTTCATATTTACGCCCTTTACAGTCGAAAATTTGGTTCCCTGAGGCCCCGAAGCCGACTGGTTTTTTATTTGTACCGTCGGGCTGGCAGCTTCTTCTGCCGACGAATCAGTCTGGCTATTCAAAGAGGTAATGCTGCCAATCTGCTGGGCACCTTAAGCAATGACAACTTTCTAAGTGGCAACTTAGAGGAAGTCTGTTAGTTAAGACAATAGTTTTAAGTTTGTAAATATTAACGTTAAGATATGTACGTACTGATATAAGTCAATTATAAATATACATAATATATTATGTAGGTATATGTACATATTAAGTATGTATATTGAATATATTTAAACTGTTACATTACCGTCAATTGCTGAGTATATAACACAGAAGTAATTCACTATATACCAGACAGAGGATAAAATACTAAAACTGCGGTAGCTGATTATTGAATATAAACATTGTGATTCATCGAATCAATTCGTATTTATGTCGATACGATACGAATTACGAATACGATATCGAGCCGTTGTCCACAGAACAACGACATTTTAATTTATTGCACGTTTTTGTAAAAACGCAAAATAGTTTTGACCTTTACATTATGTAATCAAGATTAACTTTATTGCAAATGGAGCTACTTTTTTAAAGAAGGCTTGTGACATCAGTGTTCTAATATCACTAATTTTTCTGTTGATTCCTCAGTCTCAATTTCAAATTATATTTTTGAAATAACTCAGCATAATGTCGTCATTTAAGACTATGTGAACACAAAGCATTCCTCTAATAGTAAAAGTAGTAGTAAAGTTAAACTAAATAAACGAATAAAAATTAACAAACCACAAAGCTCATCATCTGTTAAAGACATAAAAAAGTCAAAATTTATCTGATGCAATTATTCTAAACAGCATTTTTTTTTCTCTTGACGCAGTTAACTTGATTTTAATCTACATACGTTTTTAGTACCATGCGTAAATCTTATAAGAGATTCATATATATCTATTACTAGCGACCGGTCTTGGCTTCACACGTATAAAAATTTTTTTGAAAATAAAATACAGGCCATGTTACTCTCTGATAACGTAGCTTTCTATAGGTGAAAGAATTTTCGAAATGAAAGTTTACCTCTTTATAATAATCAGTATAGATAATTTAACCTTAATATAATAATGTTCTACGCACTGCCATTGTATATTCCATGCTTACTCGGAAAAAAAATGCTATTCTTCGCTATAATAAAATGTATTGCTCGTCAATAAAATGTTACCTCGTCATTGAAAATAACTCAAAAAAATATAATAACTATTACAATAGCCTATAATTTTTTTTTTATATTTGCTATCATCCTGATACATCTCCTTGATTAATGACAATATAAAAAATTTATGTGAAAATTGTTAATTTAAAGGTTACTGTAGTAACCATTAAAAATAGTATATTTACTGTCAAAACTATTATTTCACATTCCATTTTATTTACAGCAGTAATAATCAATTTATAGCGTACACGAATAATTATATTAAAATAAGTTATAACTGGAATTACTAGTAAATATGTTTCAATATAAAACGGATTTTTTTTTCAATCACACTTAGATTTCTAATAACAAATTAATCTCTACATTTGGTATCAAAGCAATGAACGCAAAGGAACGAAAGAAAAACAAATGAAACTATTTGATTCGTTGTAATTTTCATTTGCGTTTGTTTTAATTAATTATTGTGATAGTGTGAATATATCGTGAAGATGTGTTTAGGTATAATTTTAACTCTTTTTGTTATACCTATTTGCGGCGATGAGTTGACTTTCAAAAAAGGAAAGTGAAATTTTACAGATCCTCTTTTAAAATTTCATCGCTAGTATTTAGGTTTATCGGTGGTTATGGTGGCTATCGGACCGTAGTAATCGTGTTTCGGACTGCTCTCATATGTGTAAACAAAGAGTTAAATATTCTGATTTACCTTTAGCAATAAGACCAGCCCCTAGAGCGTTATCAAAAATTTTGTATGACAGATCGCAATGTCTCTCACTTGGCTAATTTTTACAACCTGCTTAGAATGATAAATGTCAGAAACATTCTATTTCTCCGTTCCTCCCAAACTGGTAGGGAAGAACACATGTAATACTATTTTAATACATATATACGCGAATATATATACGCGACTTCGTCTGCGTGGAACATTTTTTCTTAGCTTTCCCAGGTCATTACCAAGATTTAGCGTTTCCCATACAAATTTCATCCCCTTTTTCACCGTCTTAAGATTAAGTTAGATTAAAAAAAGTAGATTTTATCCGTTCTCTGATGTTAAACTATCTCCCTGTCATCATTTCATCATAATCGGTTAAGCGATTTACCATTTCCCATATAAAACTTCAACCCTCTTTTCACCCCTTTAGAGATAGATATTCTAAAAAAAATGAGTAGCCTATGATGAGCGCAAGCTCATGTTCTTGCTACATACCTATTTTCATCAAGATCATTCAAGCCGTTCTCAGTTATAAACAGACATACAGACAGACAGACAAAAATTTTAAAAATGGTAGAATTGAAGTCATGAATGAATGAATGAAGAATGTCATAAAATGACTCTATCACAAAATTCGACAGTAAAATTATAATTATAGACAAACGCTAGAAATTTATAGTAGTATAGAAGATAGATAAGACATAATCCCTAAAATGCTGAAGAAAGTGACTTAAAAGTGATCTCGTTAGGATCATGGACACACACACACCTACGGACGTCATAATGCGCGTAATGAAATTTGGCAGGAGGGCGTCTATTATCAGAACGGGTCTGCACAATTTATTGTCAATAATATAGTGTTTGAACACACCCCGTTTTGAAAGATAATGTATACCTATGTCTTATATATACATGTATACCTATTTAATATAACGTTGAACGATTTTCGTCCTTTTTTAAATTTGGATTTTACCTATCGTTTTCTATGTAATTTTTATGCTAATTATACATAACCAAATTATTTGTAAAAAAATACGATACAATTACACTAAATGTTAAATTGTAATTCAATTTATATAAAAGCATCCGTCACCTAATTGCGCACCTTTAGACAAGTAAGAAATAGCCGTACTAAGTAGTTGATGCATTTCGGGTTTCCATTGTAAAAATATATTTAAATAAGTAGGCAATGTAAGATTAATTTTTTGACCTTATTTTTCACATTTTCTTCTAACCTATCCATAAATTTAAAATCAATTCAATCCAGAAATCCATAAAAAAGAAATCGAAATCATCGAAATCGAATGTCTTTTTCATATTCAGTACTGTAATATATTACTCAATAATATATTATTCAGTACCTAGAGTACTGAATATTATATATAATATGCAGTACCGTAAGTATTGATCTATCGAAGTTAAAATTAAAAACATTTTTTAAACACAATTTTAAGTAACATTAAAATATTGAAATGTAATAATAAATGCGTGAGGTGCGGTACTCTTACACATTTTATAACAATTGAACATTGTATTATTAAAGGATTGGGTTGAATTTCGCGATATATTATGGATTACAAGATTATTTAATAACCTTGTTTAATGTATTATAAGATTATTTAATAGTCTTATGAAGATCGTAGTCGATCTCTAAAAATACTTTTCCCAAATTAGCTACTCGTGTAGGGAAAACATAAAAACAAATTAAATTTTAAAGCTCAAAATAACACTTTCAGTATCTATAAAGGTCAAAGTCACAAAAGGTCAATCAGACGCAAAAAATAAAGAACCGTACCTCTCGCAATATTTGCTTGTCCACGTTTTATAAGGGCGTATCCAGACACTAAATAGAAGGGGGGCAGAATTGGATTCAACCGAAAATAAATTACGTAATGATATACCTAAATAAAGTTGTGCACAAACTTATAAATTCCCAAATGAGAAATGGGTTGACGTTTGTATGTAATAAATAATTTTATTTATACGAAAAGTAATTTTGTAGTGTCTTCGGAATTGCACCTACTCCCTGTAAAAAGACGTTTTCAACTAACTTCCAATGAACATTTACAAGTTTTATCATCTACGACATCGAAATCTAGAGACTATGGGAGGAGGAGGGCAGCGAACCTTCCCTGTCCTCAACTCAATACGCCCATGCGTTTCTATATCGTATCCAAGTTATGATCTCATTTTTAAAACAAATATCATGTATTTTATATTTAATAAGCGAACAAAATCAATTGTGTATTGGTTTTCCCATTGCGGTTTTTACATCACATTTGCATAAAAGTAATATACAAAATAATTACGAAAATGTGTATTTTCGGGTTACGAAATACTAGGCCGATATTGACGGGAATTTTTGCTGCTTCGTATTACGTCACATGTGACTCTTGGATTGATTGAAACCTTTGAAATAAGCAGTATAGCCAGACAATTGTTATAGATAAAGATAACTGAGGTAACTCAGGCTCAAAGAATATTAGCTCTACTAGATTTTGTCCATGAACCAAATCAAAACTTCCATCAAAATAATTCAGCTCGAGGTCACACAATTTCTTTTTGCTAAAATTTTACTATTATTATAATAAAGTAAGCAGAAAATGGTGGAAAGAAAAGGGTTTGGCAGTTTGGTTGAAATTCATAAACCCGCAAATAATAATCAGCACTTTTTGGAGAGAGAGATCACTCATTGATCTGTGACGTGCGTAAAATTTTCATAACTTTGAAATTGTTACTTAATTCCTTGATTACATTCATAATGTGTAGTTTTGATCTAATAATAAATACTCCAAACAGTTAGAGCCCATACTAATTGTGCAGCCACAAATTAAACATAAGGCTTGTGTTAGAGATACAACAAAGTGAGGTATCATCCAGATACATCCAGACTCCAAGAAAATTTAGATAAATTTGTTTCTTTTTGCCTGTCTGAAAACTGGAGCCGGGATCCTTGGTTGAGGAGGCAGATGCACTCATACTAATACGCTGACGGTTCAGTCAAATCAAAAGTAAAAGTTCAGTTAAAATGAAATATAAAACTCCTACTAGTAATTAAGGCGACGCATTGATAAACAATAATATAATCCAAAATAGACCTTATGGTCTATGCAAAAGTGCGCGCGCTAGGTTACAAAAAATACGAAAATGTAGTTATTTTCATTTATTTTAAAAACTATAATTAATTTTAAAAAATCCAACTGTATTTTGAAGAATATGTTTAGATTAAAACTATTCAGAAAATTTAGAGATCGGTCTCGTTACTCCTAAAAATGTAAATCTCTGTTTTAAAAGAGGTTTCTTTGATATTTTTTTTTTGTTTTACAAAAGATAACCAATCGTGTATCGCAACTGTCAAAATAAAGTCAATGAAATGAAGAATCAGGTTACCAAATATCATTTTCATACGTTTTGTAGTCACTTAGAAAAATTAAAATCCCTACCGTCAAAATTTCTAATGCGTCACCTTAACAGAAAGTTAAATTTTAGTGAAATAAGAGCTGTATCTGTAAGAAGAGAAATACAATACAATATAAGGTAGTCATCAGACATCGTACTTCAAGAATTGTACTAAATCATGTGTGACGAAACCGTTTAAATAAATAATGGATGTCGCGCATCATTAGCAACGTTCAATATAGAAAATCCCGTTACTCATACCTCTACGATTACCGTAATTAAAGAGGATGTTATATACAATGTTCGAGTAAATTTTTCATTTGATGCAGAATGTTACAATGTATGTCTGACAAATTTTGTAAGTGAATCTGAAACCATCGCTACCAACATTAATTCATATCTAGTTGCTGCTGAAAGATATAAATAGGTTAGCAAAATTATACCGTGATTAGCCGTGAATAGCATTTATTTGTATTTGGGCTTACAGATGGAAACCCCACCACCTCCCATAACACCACCTTTCGGTACACGAAGAGAGTCGCGGGAGATAACGATTATATAGGTGACCTCAAAGATACCACTAGGCCTGTGTTATGCTTGCCTAGTGCCCACACAATGAACTTGCTAATACTTAGACTCCAAACAAATTTAGAAAAATACGTTTCCTAAATTGACCTGACCGAGGATCGAACCCCCGGCCCAGACTTGAAAGGCATGTGTTTTGCTACCCCCCAATAGGCCAGATGCTTCGGGTATTTGTGTAGCTCTTTCCTTTACAATTTACTTAGAATCCTAACAAACCTGCGACTTTAATGGCACAGTGGTTTAGGTGTTGCATTCAAGCGTGGAAGGTTCCAAATTCGACTCCTGTTCGGGTCAATTTAGAAAACAAACTTTTCTAGATTGCCTCGGGTTTGGGTGAACTGTCCAGGTCCAGCGCGTCAAATTTCGGAACAGAAGATAAATGAAATCCGGACTTTAGGCTTCAAATCGGAACAACTACAATGATTCAACAACCTCAAACTCCCAGACTATTTCACTAAATTTATTTATGTAGGTATATAAAACCGCAACATGCAAGCTAGCCACTGTACTACTACTTACTAGGTAGTAAAAGAATATCGTCAACGTAATTCGTAATAAAATGCGAAGTTTATAATATTCATGCTGACTATTTACTCCGAGGTTGGTGAGAAAGTATGAAAATACAGCAAAACTATTCGTTTTTCCTGTGAAAATTACCGATCAAAACACAGAATATGGAGGTTAGTGAAAAATTGAGACATTTGGCGTCCCGATCAAGGGTCAATCGGGACGTGTCACCTGACCCCTGAAAATCGGGACATCCCGCGCAAATTAGGATACCTGGCAACGCTAGTGTACTAGGAGACGGCTCTATTTATTGTCGTCTGATTCGCATAGCACGAGGGAAATGCCCTAGTTTCAAGTGATTGATGTGTATTGTCTGGCGAATTATTATTATCTTTAATTCTTGCCCTAATACATTGCGTCTAATCTCTATTGGAGCGTCATGACACTACAGTGATAGTACTCAATGCCGGCAGCAGATGATACTATATACTTTTCTCTCCATCTCTCATTGCCACCCAAGTGCAGAGAATTATGTGTAAAAGAAGATCAAATCCCGTCCGACTTCCACGTAAGGTTGACTATCTGTCCGCATGTTATTCAGTTTTATATAATTATGTAGCCATAAAATTTTTATGTAAGTATATAGTAATAAAAACCAGCGAACAGGTGGCCAGGCAGCGCAGTGGCGTATAAATGTACGTAACTAATCGCAGCTACGACGCGATCGCGACCGTGTCAGTCGTAATAATAATCGGGACGTGTCACCTGACCCCTGAAAATCGGGACATCCCGCGCATTGCCGCTGTGTGCGTGCGTATTAGCGCGAACACATACAAGCTACGTTCGTTAGCTTTCTGTGCAGTCATCATACTATTATACATGTTTGTACTATGGTAAAACTGTTTAGCAACTTGTAGTTCGCATATCAATGGAAAAATGGATCGATTTCTCTCCAATACACATCATTAATTACAGAACATAACATAACATAATATAACTTCACGCTGTATCCCCAACGGGGTAGTCAGAGAGGACGGAGCGCCAGGAGTCGCGGTCCTTACACACCTCTTTCGCTTCCTCAAATCTCATCATTCTCCTCACACATTTTCGCCTAGGTATGCGAGTGCTTTTGACATTTCCGTCTGCTAACACTCTGGCTATTTGATCTTCATAAGTCAGCCTTGGTCTTCCTTGGCTTCTTTTACCACTCACTTTCGCTCTGTATATTTTCTTCGTCAGTCTTTCATCACTCATTCTTTCCATGTGCCCGAACCATCTAAACATTCCTTTCTTCATTTTTACAATAACACTGTTGTGCAACCCTGTCATACTGCGTATCTCATCATTGCTTATCCTGTCAGCAAGCGTGACACCGCACATATTTCTGAGAGACCGCATCTCCACAGCATTTAACATACTTTCACTCGATTTTGGGCATATCCAGGCCTCACTACCGTACAACAAAGTTGGCACCAACAGCGCATTGTGGATGGCCATTTTAGCAGTGTTAGATATATTCACACTACCCACTAATGCGGACAGAGCACCGTTCACTTTATTGCTAGCTGCTACCCGTCTCTCCACATCCAACTCACATCTTTCATCCCTCGAAAACGCACTCCCCAGGTACACAATTTCATTCACCTGTTCTAGACATTTTCCATTTACACAAATCACACATTTCGTTTGTACCGCTTCTCTTTCAAACACCAGAACCTTAGTTTTGTTCACATTCATTTTCAATCCTTTTACTTCACAATCTTCTTTCATGCACGTGACTAGTGTCTGTAACTCTGCTTCTGATGATGCTATTAGCACTGAATCGTCAGCGTACAATAGGCAATTTACCACTGTGTCACCACATCCCATACCACTCATATTACCTTTCAATCTCTGGAGGCAACTGTCCAAATACAGCACGAATAGCCAGGCAGACATCACGCAGCCCTGTCTGACACCAGAACAGACTTCAAACCAGGGCGACATGTCACCGTCTATCCTTACACAGGCTCTGTGGTCTCGATATAATGACCTCACAGCCTGCACTAAGGAGCCCTTCACGCCATATTCAGGCAGAAGACTCCACAATTTCTTCCGCACTACTCTATCGAATGCTTTCTCTAGATCCACGAAAGCGCAGAAAACTTTCCAGCCTAAAGCCAGAAACCTTCCCAGGATAACGCGAAGCGAGAAAATCTGATCCATACAACCCCTACCGTTCCTGAATCCACCTTGCGCCTCCCACAAATATCTTTCTGAAACGCCTTTCATACGTTCAGTCAATACTTCAGTATAGACTTTACTTGCTAAGCTGACCAAGCTGATGGCCCTATAGCACGCACAGTCTAGGTAGGAACCTTTCCCTTTATATAGAGGTACTATGACTGCCGTGCGCCAGTCCTCTGGAACCTCCCCCTTCTGCCAACAAAGGTTGCAGAGTGCACAGAAGGCATCCCAGACCCTAGGGCCACCATACTTGATCATCACAGCAGTCACCTCATCAATTCCCGCAGCCTTCCCACATTTCAAACTTCTTATCACTTTCTCAATCTCTTTCATACTAATGGCATCCTCCAGTCCCTGGCCCGAGTGTGGCAATTCATTAGAATCGCTCTCAGTATCAGAGACGGAGTCGCCACTCTCATACAGTTCTCCATAGTATTCACTCCATCGCTGCAGAACATCCTTTTTATTTTTTTTTATTTTTTTTAACTTTTATTAAATTAACTACAGATTTACAGTTAATAGATATTCCGTTGATGTGCACTATAGTCTATCTCGCTTTAACAGCCTTTGTTTGTCAATCCAACCATTTTAGGCTAAACTGCTGCATTCTACCTTCACGACCAAAAAAGTCTCTATCTCAGATACATTTACAAAAGTTGTTACATTGTGATGTGATTCGAAAAGGATACTACAAAATTAGCGATTTCATTGAAGACACAACAACAGAATGGAAATAATCCTTTCTGCACATCCATTTACTGGCTTTATGGATATTGTATTTTAAATAACTATTGTAGAATAATGTTGAAAAAATGATACCTGACTGAGTTTCTTGTCGGTTCTTCTCAGTGTTCAGGTTTTCTTTTCGAACCGAACTAAAGTAAATTTGACGTTCAAAAATATCTTGCATTTGGGTTAACTTGAATAAATTGATTTGACTTTGACTTTGACATTAATTTTTCATTTCTACAGTCTAAAAATAATTTAAAACCTTAAAAGTACTAGCGAACAAAGGTTTGTTTTGTCTGACAAATGCAAAAGTTTAACCTTCTTAAGACATTGAACATGCCGATAGAGACGAAATATGTGGAGTCCCATCACTTTCTATTTCGGGCTTACGCCATACATTTTTTTTAATCTAACAAGGAAGAAAAAGAACTGACATAATATATATCTCTCCCAGACCAGCATAAAAGCATAAGATTTTACTTAAATTATTTTAAATCTTGAACTCTGTAGGGTTTAAGATGCGAGTCTATATTCGTAGCACTTATAAATTTTAATTTTTGCAACTAATTTGCTAATCTAAATTTATTTAGAAAGAAAAGATTACCGGCTGTTTAGGCTCTAAACTTTTTTAAATGCTCGATATTTTTTTAACTCAAATTATGTGACAGTTATTTTATATTGACTGAATACGATAATCACTAGGTACGTATACTAACAAGATCATAAACAACCTGTGGAAGATCTTTGACTGCGAAAAATTAATTCGTTTTTTTTTGACACGTATTTAAAAATGTACATAATATAATTAAGGAGCTAATAAAAAAAATAAAAAATAAGTTAGTAGGTGATTCGTAATGCAAATTAGATACAAATCATATAATCCGTTGTAAGCCACAAAAAACCTGTCCACATAAATAATTCAATGAGCCACCGAAGCTTAAACCCTAATCTGCTTCATTAGTCGATTAAATAATCGATTTAGTATCGATTGCGACATATCGATCACTCGTTTTGATCGGTGAATGAGCGGCACGTTTGTGGTCAGCAAACGTTTTTGTCGAATGAAGTCATAGGCGATAATACCCTCCTCTTTAAGGTGCGTACATATGTACATAATAACTGGATTCGATTAAATTATTAATCTCTCGTATTATGTAATATCTCACCAATTACAGGTCATAATCATAACTTTACTGCTCAAAAGTAAAAATACATACACACATATCTTCAAGCTGTATCCCTAACGGAGTAGTCAGAGAGGATGGAGCGCCGAGTGTCGCGGCCCTTACATACTTCTTTCGCTTCTTCAAATCTACATCGAAAAATACATTCAGTAAAACACGAGATCTTTATACCTCAAAAGTAAAAACGGAGATCTTTAAGGTCGTTCATGTTTGTACCTGTCCGTCTGTCTGTATGTCGCAACCGATTTGTGTAGAAACCATGTGACAGGGAAACTTGAAATCTAACATTGCTATAGGTATAGCAATAGCAAACTCGGCTAGACCATCATTTGTCCCCGAAGTTATCGGACCTAAAATTAAGAAAAAACATGGAGAGAATATGAGACTTATGGTAGTTCATAGGCTTGTAAAAAAAAGGAAGTATTACGAATCTCTAGAAAGTAATTTTTTTTCACGTATCGTTAAGTGAGTTTCAACTCGGGAAACCTTTTACGCTTAAATTGAGTTCACAATATTAATTTAATAAGATTATTTAATATCAATAAAAAATTAGAACAGTCAATTAATTTCAAGTAAACCCATTTCCAAGGCATTTTCGAATGTCGAATCCACTATAGGTTTCAAAAATTAACCTGTAATTAGAAGAGCCGACAAAAAACGGTATGATATTCACAAATTCAGTAAATGCGGGTGCAGAGAGGTTTATTCCCAGACTATAGTATTGCCTTCGATTAACTCAGTGTAAATTTAACAACAAGTTTCTTGTATCTCTTTTCCGTTTTTTTTAATATTATTAATATGAACTGCCATTCTATTAATTTTAAGTAAGATGAAATTTAACAATTATATAGTGTTAAATATGAAATGTAACAGAAGCACTGATCATTATGAACACAACTATTATGTTCTTGACTATTCGACGGTTTCTCAACAACTGAACTCTTACAAGAGCAAAATCAGACTTTTATGCAGCCCCACTACACGCAGGAAATCCATTCTACCCTCTTTCTTGTTACTAAAATGTTACATAATATCACATGTGGGTAATTTATGTGATTAAAATTAATGTGGAAGTAACAATAGGCATCCGAAATACGATGCAGGAGTATTTCTTAACGAAGGTTCCATCAAAATCAATAAAGTAAAATCTATCCGAGATTTCATTTGAACAATGGAAATAATGTTCCTTATTATGGATAATGTAATACTCGCTGTACGGGTCTTAATAACACACGTGAGTTTATCGTAACGCTTGCTCACCTCGGCGGTCGGGAGAGTGCGCGGCAAGCGTATACTCTCCCACACCTCCACTCAACCCGTCAGTAAGCTTATACTTTATTCACATAGGTAACAGTATACATTACACTCGCGAATGTAAAAAATTATCCGAAATATTATGATTATATCACTTTGACGACAAAAAGTTGCCACTTCTACTGCAGCTATAAACTCAGAGCGGCGTGCAATGGAAACGCCTGCTGCGTTATTGCTCGAGAAAACTGTTACTTGGGTACGTTATATACGGCGATTTTCACACAACTTTACGTTTCCTTTGATACATAATAAAGTTAATGCGAGGGCTGCTATTTATGTATCCGGAATAACAAAGTGGAACAAACATATAGCATTTATTATAGTTTTATTGCTTTTCAAAATATTCACCATGATGATTGATGCACTTTTGCATGCGTTGGAACCAATTTTCGTAGCACTTTTTCCATTCGGATTGAGGTATCTCCAAAACGTGCATTTTGATCGCATCAACAGCCTCTTCACGGCTCGAAAAACGTTGATCACGTAATTTATTCTTCACGGTTGGGAATAAATAGAAGTCGTTGAGGGCCAAGGCGGGGCTGTACGGCGAATGACCCGTTAATTCGATCTTTTGATCTTCCAAATACCGAGTTGTTTCGGCCGATGTGTGGCAGCTAGCATTGTCATGATGAAGAAGGATTCTGCGTTGTCGGTTGTTCTTTCCTATTTCTTCAAAGACTTCTGGCAAACAAATGGTCGTGTACCATTCAGAATTAACCGTTTTACGATCCTCTAGTGGCACTGTAGCTACATGTCCATTTATACCAAAAAAACAAGCGACCATTTGCTTCAAAGTGCTTTTTGAACGAATGACTTTTGTTGGGTTCGGCTCATCTTGGAACACCGAAACTGTTGATTGTTGTAGTTTCAGGATCATACGCATATATCCAAGATTCATCACCTGTGTAGATATTATAGACAGCTTTTGACGCACCCTGATTGTACTTTTGTAACATGTTTTCACACCACTCGACACGAGACCGTTTTTGGTCAATTTTCAAGTTGTGCGGAATCCAACGTGAAGAAATTTTTTTTACAGCTAAATGATCGTGTAATATTTTATATATACTCGTCATACTTATGCCCAGAGACGCCTCTATCTCGCGATATATAACATGACGATCTTGCACTATTAGTTCCCGCACAGCATCAATATTTTGAGGTACAACAACCGATTTAGGGCGACCTTCTTTAACTTCGTCCGTGAGCACAGACCGCCCACGATTAAACCCACCAAACCAGTGATACACAGTAGTTTTCGATGGTGCTTCGTCCCCAAAAGTCGAAGTGAGTTGATCGATGCACTGTTTTTGAGTTAGCCCTCGTCGAAAATCGTAATTAATCATAGCACGAAATTTTTCACGACATAAATCCATGGTGATAAAGAGTCGCAATTTTCAAAATGATGCCACAAAGGATAAACAAATGACAGCTACATGAAACAAATTGTATTTTTCAGCCAAAGAATTCCATTTTCAAATGTTATAATTACTTTTTTAATATTGTTCTGTAACTGGCCAGTTCCGGATACATAAATAGCAGCCCTCGTGACGTTTGGCTACCAATTCAAAATTCGTTACGCTAGATTACGTGGTATTTGTCATTCTATTCTACCAGCGTTTAAGACAATTGAGCTACTGGTCTAGGCCCCCTGGTCGTGTTAAACCCGCGGTTTAAATTTCAATCTCATAGGGGTCATGTTGCGTTTATACATTTCAATTATGCAATGATCGTGTTATATGATAGTTATGGTGATACAATTTCAGTATGGTCCACTATGATCGTGTTTACAGAAATATTTTAAAGTAAATAACAGTTAAAAGACGTATAATTTTTCCGATGTAAGTATAAATAACATTTTTGCTGGTTCCGTCGGGAAGTATTTCCCCGAGAACGTATAAATTCAAGTGCAAGACAATGTTTATATAAATAAACCGCAGGCTATGACATAATAATTTGTTTTGATAATATAATTCTGATATAACATTTATTCATGGAATGCACCTTTATTCGTGCACAACTTCCAATATCGAGTACGACTGTCAGTAATAATTACTTGATGTTAGATAAGCTAAGGAGCGCGTAAGTCTGTCACAACCGTGAACTCTACAATCGATATATTATACTATAGGTGTACCATATATCTAATTGTGAAATTTCATATTAAATTTGTATGTATCTATATGTACAATACCAAACCCAAAAGAAAGGTGAATAAAAGTAATTTAACAGAAAAACGAAGAAACATACGACGATGGCAACAACGACCTCCATCGAATAAAACTGAATTTGATATTGTGACATTTCTTAAATAATTTTCGAAAATACATGAAAATGTGTTAAAATACTACTGAAATTATTGTAGAAAATTGCGGAAGTAACGGCTCATAGCATTTTTTCCGTACAGCCGTACACAGTCTGCCATAAAACCCAGTGTAAGGGTTTTAGAGGATCAGCCAGCAACCTAGCGTTATCGAATTTATTTTCTTCTACTACAAGTCTAATTGTGATGGTTAGACGTGACATTTTAAGGGATACGGGTCCGAACGTCAACTAAGTAGACCCGTGAATCTGTATAGGACAGACCATAAAAGACTTTATTTATTACTACCGACCACAAAGTACGTCTGCTCCCAACGATGTGCATCCAGTTCTGCGGATCTACATTCGGTTCCGTTATTCTACATACGGGAACCCATAGGTAACTAATACACATATATCAAGTGCCTACATTGACTTAGTACTGATACTTATTACTGCGCGGGCTCAACCATAGGATACTTATAAATGCTGACCCATATGTGACAATATGTTGTGCTGACCACAGAGCAAGTACTATTGCAACCAGCGCGCGCGATTCATATCGCTTTTCATCAGGTGACACGCTTGCTCGTTTACCCTCTCTTTAAAAATTAAAACTTTCATTTACACAGATTATACACGTTCCATTCCACTCTACCAGCAAACAATTCGCACCTAAGGATACGTATCCGATTTCTACTTAAATGGACACGTATCCGTCCAGATATCTCTAAAGGTCAAATATTTATTGCTAGAACTATGGAACTGACATCAAGATGTGATTATGTTGGTATCGCGCGTGGCAGATGTCCGTACGAGCAACATTGAGGAAATTAAAAAGACCTGTCGCACGTACAATGCTCTTAACGAATGATAATTTTGATTTTCTTATCTTACTGAAGACATTTATTTATAGCAATAACCTGTACATACATACCGTAACGTTAATATTTATAAACTTAAAACTAAACATTATCTTAAATAATAGAATTCCTCAAAGTTGCCGCTTAGAAAGCTGTCACTACTTAGTTCATAATATGAACTCTAAATTAAGACTTTCATATCGTGGCAGATAATGTGCATTATTAACGGACTCCTTATACAGAGTGACTTCAAGACTTTATATAGAAAAACATGGTTTTGTTTTAAGTATGTCAAATTCATGATTAAATGTTAAGCTATCGAACGATTATTTTATCGAACGACCTTATTCACCTCGATATATTGTCCACCCCAAAAGAAAAATAATGTGTATCGATGTACATATACTACACGTATTAAAATAAATGAAAGCTATAAAACTTAACAAAAAACGAGAAGGAAAATCTTAAATCTAAATGAAATATGATAGGTCCCTCATTCAAATGACAAAATTATTTGCATAATTCGAACATAATTTAGAAACAAAAACATCGGAAATCTATTAGTGATTGAGACGTAACCAGCAAGTTTTAGTGTGCTGTAGTAAAATAAATAAAACCGCTCACATAAGGATCGCCACAATCTTTTTTATGATGATTATAAAAATTACAATTAAGGATTATCGTATTCGGAAAACGCAGGTGAACGAAACTATTTAGTCATTCAGTCAAAACATTTGATTATTGATTTTTATGTCTGAAAATAAACAACACAGGATAATTATTTTATGTCGTGGTTTGGATATTATATATTCTTATTTTTAACAAAATTTTCAAAAGCCTGTAAATGGGTACCACCAAGTATTGGGAAAAAATTAAGTATATACAGTGTACATCCACTGTTTGTGAGTACCTAACATTGGCTCTCTACACGTCCGTTCTCTGCCACAGTCTGTCGCGAAATAAATAATTTGTAGTTAACAACACCCCTTCTCCCGACAGCTACCGACCGCTACTACTTATACGTGCGCAAGAGACGACAGAATACCATTTTCTCTGTCGTGTACATACACTTAAAAAAGTAAGCACCATCTTAAAAAAGTTGTTTTAAAAAAAATCATACGTATCATTGCAATAATTCCCATTCGAAATGGACTGAACATCAAGACTTATCAAAATCGCACTTAAACCCTATTCCTAGTGAGTATTTGAGTTCACAGATGGCGAAACAGAAAATAGTGACAGATTGTTAGCAAACATCAAGTTTTAATAAACTTTGGGGTCATTAAAAAGAACTTTCTACCTTCGAAAGTAGATGTTTATGACCTATGCGGAAAAATAAGCAGCCAGTTTTCTATTTTTAAATATTTTTTAAACGTGAAAAGACAGCTCTAAAATGGACTTTGTTTTACGGTCGCCAGTTAATAATTAGTTACAATACAGAGCACTAATAGTGCAAATTTGACTACCCCTTTGGTTTTGAGGCAGGGCATCTACTTTCCAAGCTGGGACCTCAGGTTTGATCCCTGGTCCGATCAATTTAGGGAACGAACTTTTCTAAATTGATTTGGAAACTGGGTATTTCTGGAAGTTCCCCTAGTACGCGTGTAATACCTCATAGGACAAGCCTAGTGCTTAATTCGGGATCACACAATTTATGTAATCGTCTAAAGTATTATGATTATTATGAAAATACGAAGTACACTTCGCCTGTTGTTCTTTCTCTCTCAGATCTACACGAGATTTATTTATTTATTTTTTAATAATGACAATTCCATCATAAAACTAATTCACGTTTCTTTCAATAGATACGGAACGCTGTTCGTCTCAGTTTCAGTAACACTTAACTGATTTTTTCTAACAAAGCGAAACACTAATCCAAACCTTTCAAATCCTTGACCACACAGCAAGTAGTAAGTCCAATTTAGGAAATGACATCATGTTATTGTTTTTCACCATAAAATATGACGGCATTACCTACCACGTGTCCTAATTATAAAGAGAGCATTTTTTGCTTGTCTCACTGTATCGCGTTTTTTGTGCGCAAAAACTACACGTACATGTCTAATATGTCGCTGCGTTCTGTCAGAGCCGTGTGAAAATCATTAATATAATTATTTTAATTTGATTTTCCGATGATTTAATATGTCATGGCTCCAAATAGTCGAGGTCATTATCACATTGAAAATAAAAACTTGCCAGGAGCGTGTTGGGCCCAAATAACTTAAGTTTCCGTAGAAAATTGAAAACAAAAATGAAAGTATATGTCCAAAAGAAGATTACTTATTTTTTTTTTAATAAATGCGCTAGATAGTACACACCAATCATCTGGTCTCAAACTAGGGATTTCCCTGTACTATGAGAAGCATGACTACTAGGGGCGTCTCCCAGTACACCCACACCCGAGAATAATCTAGAAGATTTCGTTTCCTAAATCGACCCGACCGGGATCGAACCCGGAAACCTTTCGCACTTGGATGCAACACCTAGACCACTGCGCCATTGAAGTCGTCATTTCTGTTCTCATATTTAGTTTAGCTATTTTGTAGGTGAAAAATGGAATAAATCGGGACTAACAGTCATTCTACTCCGACACGAAAAGAGTTTTCTGTCTATCAGTTATCGTAGGATCGCATCATTCGTCTATTCGTGAAGTTTTCGCCAAGACTTGGAATACGACATTCGACATACCATACCTAATATAAGCAATACTATGTTATCTCACCGAACGATCACCAGATAATATCCTTCGATAGTGATTTTTGTTTAATACCTTTACGTGTCGACCTAATTTTAATATTATCTGTTTCTTTATATCCATCTCAATTTAAGGTTATTCTTAATTGAAATATTTATCGGAACTTAACGATGTAATCGATTTATATATACAGGATTAATTAAAAAATAATACAATTAAATTAGGGAACTGCTAACGCTGCTATTGCGATTTACGAATCTTTAGGAGCCCCTTATGTAGTTGAAAGAACCTTTATATTTAGGGATTCAATTTTTGAACCTATATCTTTATGTGACAGTTTGCGAAGATTCTCATACAGCCATGATTAAAAAATAAATAATTAATAGTATTTTTTTTATATTCACACGTAAATTAAAAGATAAATACAAAATAAAACATTGTATAGATTTAAGTGTTAAATTTGCGGAAATCCATCACATGTGATAAATTCCTAAAATCTCTAGCTATCTTCCGCTCAAACTCAAAAAACCACCAGCACCGAATCGGTGCTGATTAGGTGGCCGAATCCTATCTCTGGTATATCCTGAGGATGCTTCGTTGAGAGGCGAAACACGTGTCGATTGGTGGTTTTTTGAGTTTGAGCGGAAGATAGCTAGAGATTTTAGGAATTTATCACAAAATAAAATGTTTAGTATTATGAAAAGACAAAGTAATTTGTATTCTACAAGTAAAACAAATAATATCTGTTTTATCGATCAACTTTTGGAAACGAATAGTCACTATGGAAACAATAAAAGGTCACATAACTATGTCTGACATTAGGGAACCGTTAGATTGGTGAAAACGAATATTATCTGAGAATCGGTTTAGGGGTCTAATCTAATATTCAAAATATTCGTTTTAATATTCGTTTTGATATTCTTTTTCCGGTATATAGGGGGTTCGGTAGGGGGTTTAATCTAGATGATACATAGTTATGCGACTACTTAAATAGCGTTGGTACCATCCGGCATTAGACTTTCATAGATGAATGGCCCTATCTCAGGCTCATATTATTCCAGATGGACATAAGTTATGTATTATGTATTCAACCCGGGCACCGCGCTACTAGGACGCGCCGCTAGTATAAAAAACTGCTATAAACTTATCTTTACAGAATTACGTAATCCTTAAGTATAATTGACGTAATGATTATCGCCGTTAAATTTATCTTTAATTGAACTGCAACCTCCACACATGCTTATTGCTTTTTAGAAAGAAAAGAAACTATTCTCAAGGTACCCAGCCTCTTAGGAAAGATACCAGGTGAGGATTTAAGCCATTGCGATGGTTATCCTTGTCGCGTTCTTGTGAATTTCCGAGGTCTCCTACGGAGCGTACCGAAGCCACGCTGTGGGGAAGCACGTTTCGGGTAAGAAATATCGTCTCGTAGTTTCAGTGCTACTACAGCGCGGACCAATTGAGCTGTTATCCTCTCACGGACTGACAACTGGAGCCTGCGCTCCGAATGTCTTTGAAGTCCAATCTTTAGTTGCCTCATTGGTTGCCTCATACGGCAAGCGAGGAATACAATAATACTCGAATACTCGAGCTACAACACTGACATAATTATAGCTACCCCAACTAGAAATAAAACATTATATAAACAAGCCCACACATAAATAATCTTAGTTTTTGTCTGTGAGAGTGTTTATCGGATACATTAAATTATGCATATAAGGAATAGTAAATCAAAACAATGCCCATGTTGCCACGATCTGACAGGCGTGACGCGGGAAGTAGATCTATCTCCTCTAACGCGTGGCCCTTCGCCGGAAGTAAAAGCGAAACAGTGCTAATGTTCCGTCGGTCCGAATGGGAAAGTTGAATTCAATGTGTGACAATGGACTTGCCCGTGGCGTTTTAATTTTGCTTATTAATGCAATCTATCATGAAACTGAATATTCATTTTCTTTATTACTTGTCAGAAAAGTATTGTGCAAGTGTAAAATCATTCAATTGTTTATTCATTAATTGTTGTAAGTACGAAATAAAGTGAAATATGCTATCTTGGTTACTGCATAAGAGTCAAAGGAGAGAACAAAGGACTGAGAACTTTCGGAGAGAATAAGGATCGACGGACAACTCTTCAAAAAGAACATGAAGAGGTTCTTACAAGGGCAGGGTCGGCAATATGCAAGTGATGATCAAAAGCTTGTTTGCCACCTTCGTGGATTAAAAAAGATAACTCGCGGATGCACGCACGAGTTGAGATCTTTTAGGGATTCTATTCCTCTCTTTCTTTATGATACATGGAACCTTAAAAATATTTGAATATTCCATTTTGGCTTCATAAAAGTAAAATAATATACTCTGTTTTCACTTTTTATAATTAAAAAAAAACATTAGCAATTGTACTATTAAAGCTCCGGTTATTTCATATTTGTAACAGACAAAGTGAACAGTATTTGTTTTATATTTGTTTCTCTCGAAAAATAACAGATGCTGCACATATACTTATACCTACATATATAGTTATAGAGATATATTAAAGGAGATACGACACACCTACGACCTCTGATGCCTGAGGTTACGTAAACCCACGTGTACTGATGCATTACATCAAATCATAATATTAAGTAAGACCGTCATAACAAAATATGGTTTGAATGTAAACAAAATTAATATACTATAATCCGCATCACTTGACTATTTCCGTTCGACACGTGTTTTAGCTCACAAATAGGGCTGCCAACCCTCCTAGTTTATCCGGAATCTACTTTAACAAACTTTTATATATTTTATGTATACTGAAGGAAAATTTAGTACAAAAAAGTAGTTTGTAATTTTATGTAAGTTGCAATTTTAAAGTAAACTCATGCGACGTAGAGACAAGTATTCGTATACACCGTGGAGAGCAGTAACAACAGTTCAGCCTGGTTTATGTTAATTGGTGTTCCTATTCATGTGAACCATGCACCTCTAAATGATTTCGAATGAATAAAAATATGATTTCAAAAATCAAATTGGTTCCATTGACTATGAAAGCGAATGAATGATGTTATAGTTAATACAAAATGTTAAGTTTCAATCAATTTAATTGTTTCAATTAAACGAGAGGACCCGTGCTACTCCCCAGCATTGTGCTGATAATATAATTCAAAAATAACGCTCTTGTGTTGAGTTGAGTTGAATGTGATGAGTAATTGTAACCTAACCTAAGTTGAATACAAAAATTGAAAGTCAAGTTTAATATTCAACCTGTCTTCCGTCCAACGCAACCAATTTAAGTGGGAAAAACCTCAAATGAAAGAGCTCGTTCCAGCGAGTGTTCTTAAACCAAAACAAGGCAATTAGAAGCGGAGATATTGAGAAAGAACGCTGTGAAAACATAGGAAATGTACAGGAGGAAATCCCGTTTGAGTATAACTCGAGAAGGGTGAAAGTTAGATGATTTCCAATGTTTGATGACAAATCTGTGCATCAATAGCTTTAATTTTAAAAAAATTAAGGAAGTGAGTTGAAAAGAGTGGCCGGACTTACTCGTAATAGATTTCATAGACATTTTTAATATGTAGATAGATATCGATTCGTCTGTATTGGGTAAATAGATCTGATTCCATTGCTACATAATTTTATAAATCATAAAATGAGATTTAATTGTTGGCCGGGAGCGATATATAAATCATTTTGATTTCTGTTATAACACAGCATTGGCAGAATTAGCCATTCTATTAGCTACATTGCTTTGCGAGTAAAAAAACAGCAATTGAAACGAACTGACGAGTATATAGGTATATTTTATCAAGAATTACGTATGAATAGAATAGACAATATAATAGACTTCTAGCGCGTTTTGCTTTTATTGCACAAGTATAATGGAATCCTTTCACAATAGCCCAATTGGCCCATTTGTATAAAATTCTAAATTTAGTTGTTGTTTGAATTAACTTATGGAGCGAAAATGTGATTTAGAGTAATATTATTCGTATTAAAAAATAGATGAAACTAAAAGTTATAAAAGTAAATCAGACTATTTATAACAAAAACTTGTAAACAAAATTAAATAACTGTAATTGAACTACTAACTATCGCAACAAGATACCTGCATATATGCCTTAGTACCTACTTACAAATATATTATTTTACTTACATTAACATGTGGCACATACGTATGTGTATCAGACACTTGTTCGTTCTATGCCTTAAATATAATATTGTGTGAATTACCTTACCCTAAGTTGCCTTGGTACTTAATAATATACTCTTTTACTTTGCTTTTTTATTTTTTTTTAGCCACCTATTAGATAGATTTCGCTGAAAATAGTCACTGTGGACATATGCACGTATGCATGTACACACGTACCTGATATAAACTTAAAATATTTAAAAATTTCAAGGTAGAGATCATCTAAAAATCTAAACTAAAATTGCACGTCCCTCCACTAAAGATTTTTTTAACGTGTAAGAACTTGGTACTTATTGCACAACTTGTGTGTATACGTCAACTAAGACTTATTAAGTGACCAATGACGACACCAATTTGTGTGCATTGTGTCTATGTACATAATATTTGCGTGCGTAAATGCAATGGAGGGGCGCGCAATTTTAGTTTAGACGATTTCTAACTAAATGAACACTTATGTGCTTATGAGTCTTGTGTACAACTTAATTACAATAATTCCTTAATTGGCAGAAATATGTAGCAATGGCGCTACTCACAATAGAATTTAAAAATGCAAAATTATACGGAACTCAGTTCCAATTACAGAGTCAGTGCTACGTAGCATTAAAAAAAACCACAAGATTTTTCCTAATTTGGTGCTTAAGAGATTTACTCTGGCTCTGATTCCTGGAGCTCAATATGAACTCAAAAAATAAATTTTACTCCAAGCAGGCTTACATTTTTATAGTTTTAAATAACAATAAAATGTTGTAGTAATATTATTTTTCTTTTAATGTAGGCTTCTGTTCGGCCTCCGTCTTGCCTGATGGAACGCAATGACGAGGTCGAATGGTAATCATGCTTGCCTAGAAGGTATACTCAGTCCTACCATAGATATATTAATACAATCTGAGTTAAAATCTAAGCAATATTATTAGTCATAATTGGCGGCTCACAAGTTCGGCTATAAATTTAAGAAATATTCGTAGCAGTTTCATAAATTTTAAAATATTTTATGATAAAATAAAATAACAACTTTATTAGTTATTTATCATCAAAGTATTACTTAATAATAATCATTAAAGAAAAAAATAAAACTAATGAAACAGAACTCTCGTATTGCCAATAAAATAGTATTTTAAATAATATGTTATTCTATTGTATATAACCAACAATACTAGTAATTTGTTAAATAGCCAGTTCGCCAAACTGTCAGTTTACACACGATCTTTCCCAAGAGCGACACGTAATGCTCGTAAAAAACTTATCTACGAACAGAAAGCAACGTAAGTAATTGTAATCTATGGATAAATCTGTACATGATCTCATTGTCGCTTATCTCGCTTGGTTATCTATTCACAATGTATAGGTAGGTGACTGCGGCCAGACATTCATATAATCATTAAAAGCCAATCACAATCAGTCATCCCAGTCCGATCCTGCCTCAATACTGTCGAGCATATCGCTTACGTCAGTCACCAATGATTGATTCACAGATGTAAAGGTGCTGGAAGGAACGTGACACGTACTACGGACATGTTATCGTTACGAGCAAACTAAACATAATTCAATTCTCGGTGGAGTAAAAGAGACATCTAGACCCTTATAATTTCGCCTTGTCTATCTGTCCGTTTCACTGTCCGTTTCACTATTCGTATGTTACAGACGATTTAATTCAGCGTTTTTACACCTTATGAGCTGAAATTTGACACGAAAATATTTATTTATTGGTTACTTCGATCACAAATAAAAAACTAGATACACAATCAACGCTTCCAAAAATGTCCGAACCAAATGTGCACTCAAATGAGTATTTGAGTGCAGTTCTGTTGTAATAGTATTCGAAAACGCTAACAGCGAACATTTCAAAGTGCACCTTCAAAAATTGCAAAAACAACACATCTAGAACGCTAAAAAAAGACGCGAGTTCTTATTTTCGGTTAATAAATAAATAATATTATTTACGTGTTCATTATTTCATTACAGTAATAAAGTTATATAGCTCTTTTTTTTTAAATTCTTAATCATATTTTTAAATATTGCCATACAATATATGTCTTATCCTTGTCACTTCACGTAACAAATCAAAATGACATAAATAAAATAAATGGCATAGCAACGCAAACAGATTATTTGAACTATACTTTATGCACGAGACGTAAGATTGCATTTTAAATATTTTATTTAATTAACTTCGTTTCAATGTCATGCAAGAATCGTTTATGAGCATTTATAACCTTATAGTTTGACAACAAGGTCTACTTTAGATTAACACAATATTGCCGATAATACTATACGATATTAAAATATATACGTCAATTCGGACAATAATTTGGTAAAATTTTATAGGAGATTGTGATCTAGTTCTTTATTTGTGATCGAAGATTGGTTACCCAAAACTAAAAATGAGAGACAAAAAATTAAAATCATGGATATTTTGGACCCAATTTTTTTTATTTAAGTTTTCTTTTTTCAACTTCCTTACGGAACCCTAAGTCATTACGTGTCCGAATCTCACTTAAGCGATTCTTTGGAAACTTATATAAATTCTTTTTGGTATAGATGTAGAATATTTTTAATGTAGATAATTTTTAATGTAGTTTTATAATATCACCTAGGCATAAACATAAAAGAACCGTTACTCTTATTTGAATAAGTTACAATCACAATCGCTAACTAAAAGGAAGTCATATCTAGTTATTATTGTATCACCGACACCAGTGGGTACTGTCCACCACGCCTTCGAAACACGCGCTCCGTGCTCCACTTCAATGTATCACCCCACAACAAATTGTTCGCCACCAAAACATGTGACAGTAACAATTATTTATTGTATCCTTGTTTTGACAATACGCAAGGATAACTTATTTATTTCGTACTACTTTAAGTAACAAATTTGAACACGACCGTACTAAAATGCCTACTTAGATTTCAGATTATTTATTATCAAAAACATTATTTTAACATCTCAGTATACCATTTGCCATGTATTAATAGTAAATTACAACAAATATTTGGCAATTTATTTAATTAATAAAATTCATTTCATTTTTTAACCGGTTCAAAATAAGGTTAGGTAAGGTAAGGGTTAAAGGAGGTTCTCAATTCAACAGATTTTTTGGTGTATACGTAAAGCGACATCTTCGCTGATTGTGAACTGATTTTGACTATTTTTTTTTATTTGAAAGACTACATGTCCAGGGTATTCTCATAGAGTAAAGATCTGATGACAGAATACCTACAGCTTAAAGAAAAAACTTTTCAACGACTTGTACGTTTTGAGTTAATGTTCCAGTTCTAGACTTACTCTAGATATTAATTAAGACAAGACCACTTAAAAGGGAAAAATAAATAACTATTTAAGAAAAAAATTAAATCAACTTCGAAAAAAAATAAACACTGAAAAGTACAAAATAAAGCCCTTTACTAATCAAAACTTAAGTACTGAAGTAACTTTGTAAATACAATACAAATACCTATATTATTAAATCCGACAGTTAAAAGATATTTTTTGTCAACAGAACTTGTCGATATAAACTGTACTTTTTAAACTTTTTGTGTGAGGTTGTCGAGTCTATATTTTACAACCTTACATTATAACATTACTCACGTAGTACTGTTGTAATGTAAGGTTGTAAAATATATACTTCCCATTATCGATTTTTGATAGGTATACACATATAAATAATAAAAATTATACCTGTAGGCTATTGAGGGTAATATAGCAGTTATTGTCTCATTAAATGCCAATAGTAAGAATAAGCTAGAGGAATATGAGACTACAGTGCAGTGACGTCATAAACTCGCAGCCCAGCGTTAGGAGTGATTTGTCACTCCTAACGCTGACAGAGGTTATCCTCACCTCTTTAAAAGTTCACAGTTGCGTTCATTTTAATAAATCTATCTTTTTAATATCTATACTAATATCACAAATTTATTAGTTACTAACGTAAATTAATATTAAAAAGTGAGAGCGGATTTTTCCAGTTATAAAGATCCGGAACCATTGCACTTATTTGAAAAAATATTTCGCCATTTGAAAGGTACATTATTTTTAACGGACATAGACTATATATTATGTATTCAACCCGGACGAATACGGGATGGGCCTCTAGTAGTTTATAAGAGACTGTCAAATAACCAATTCATAACGTTGTTCCACTATTGCGCGCAGTACGATGCAGTAGAAATAGAATAATGTCCAACAAATTGTCAAAATTTTCTACATTACTGTAAAACATTGATCCTTATTTTTGGTAACCCAAAAGACACCTGACACCTAACCCTTTGTGGGTGAAACTGAGTTACTTAAAGCTTTTGTTCAGTTAAACTCCTGAAGTGGTCGCCCTTAGCGCGTTGTCAAGGAACTCTGGGGTCTTTTACGGTATGCACCTGAGACTCTCTGTGCCAGACATTCTCAGGGGGGAGAGAGGGGAGATGAGCCCACTCGATACCTTCACAGTGGTACAATCTCCACAGTGGTTGTCCTTCTTGGGTCAGCATGGATGTACGACCGGAAACTCCACTTCGATTGGCCGTTGCCCTAAAGGCCTAGTTTTAGTCACCTCATATGACAAGCGAGGAATATCATAACCTTGGTTATTGGTTCGGACTCAGGGCAGAAAACGAAAAATATAGCTTGACAATAGTCACCATCCATCATTACGTATCCAGTACATAATCGCAAGAATAATATACGATCACATCAAACTCCAAAGCCCCATTATGTTGCAATCATTTAAAATGTATAAAACTAAAAAAATATGCTACAATGTAATTTTCCAGTCTGTGCCCACTACACAATAGACAAATAAATAATATTACCTCACGATCGCTTATTACCGCGAATAAATAATTCAAGATTAGAGTGAGGTGTTATAATGTTACGTAGGCATTCCATGTAAATACTAGGGGCGTTCAAAAAAAAGTGAGAATGAATATGATTATGTTTAATGATTTGACAACCTCCGTGGTGCAACGGCTTAATGCGTTGGAAAGTAAACGGGGGTTGCGGGTTCGATTTCCGGCCCGAGTATATATGTTTATGTATAATATGTATTTATTTACAAAAAAAAATATATAAGTAGTATATCAGTTGTCTAGTACCCATAACACAAGCGCTGTGCTGCTTACTTTTTGGCTAGATGGCGCTGTGTGAAATGTCTGAGTATATTATATTATTATTATTATTATATTATTGTTAAGTCAATGTACTGTTTTTGTCAAATGGATGTGTGGCTGCCCGGCGCTTCTGTATTCAAATAAGCGCGGGTATAACCGCTTCTGTATTCAAATAAGCGCGGGTATAACAAAAAGTACAATTATACGCCGCGCACGGCGCCACCTTCGATCGTAAAAAGTCCAAAAAGGAAAAAGCGCCATTATTCGCGTCCTGTGTTTAAAAAGAACGTTACCTACTGTGTATTGTGCTGTAAATGGAAAAATATACATAATAGACTGTTTTGTGCTAATCTAAAATATAAGGAGACTATTTATATATCTGTATTTGTCACTAATTATCCTATAGCGGAGACGTCGAGGTAAGTGCATGTCTTTTTTGTCAATAACAGGACAGGGGCATATGTACGAAAGCATTCAAATAATTTCGTCTTTTCATACAGTCCACTATAGAACTATTCTATATCGAACAATTATTATTATAATGTTATTTATATTTTTCGACATTTAGTGTAAAACACTTGGAATACCTTTTTTCTTAGCTTAAAATTCCCTTCCTAAAGACCTTTTCATTCTGATTATTACCTACAAATCCCTGTATTGTAGCAACTACTGCTTCATCACCTTCAAATCGCTGTCCTCTCTAATGCTTTTTCAACCTCGGGAATAGAAAGGTCTGATGAAAACGGAGCATGCTCACGTATTTCAAAGCCAGCATTTCGGATCGCAACCATTGCACAGGCACAGGCTTGTGAGCCGGGGCGTTATGGTATCCATGTTACATGCGCATACTTTTTTCAACCCTAAACATTCCTGTAAAATGTTTTGCTCACTACCTGTCGAATTCTTTGTTTATTCAGCAATAAACATATCGTGATACGACGATCTGGTAAAACAATTTACTGTCACAGAAGTCCCAACCGAGAATTCTCTTTGGTGGATATTTTTGCAGGTTTAAATTCGACGCTCCAACGTGCAAGTGCGAAACATGGCGGAGCGTATACCCTAATCTCACCCGTAAATTTTTATCGACTTGTTTCGTAGTAGTATTAAAGCACAAATAAGGAATAACCAGATGTAGTTTATTTATTTTTTCAATTTTCAAACAGCAATCAAACAAATTTCTATTTTTAAAAAACGAAAGACAGTTTTTTTGTTTTGTTGTATCTAACAGGTAATCCCGTTTTGGCAGCCAATATTTGATTTTTTACTTCCAAACAGTTTGTGCTGCGTTCTCGCTTTTTATCGAACACTCCTCGTATACGTAATGATTACGTTTTCACTCAGATATGTGTTAATTGGTAATGATTAGTACTTTGCGGGTTAGGTATCTGATCTGAGAGAGACAGCAATCGTAGAAAGTGTAACTGCTTATCTTCCCGAGCAGGTCGTAAAAGTGGGCCAAGGGCTTACTATAAGGAACTGGCGTCGGCGAAGGGCTACTGACCTGCGTCACTGTTTAGTTGCGTTTACTATCTATAAACCCCAACACCTATTTATTGGGCGAAATAGTGTCACATCAACTTTGTTTTATTATGATGGCCTGTCCTCTCCAAAAGGCAAATGGTACGGTACAATGTTTGTATGAAATTCAAAGTTTTAATTATTATATACTAGTAGATAGGTCAAAAATGGACTTTCGTAAACAAGTTTTTCAAAAAGGGAGTGAAGAGATACCTTTTCCGAACGGAAAAAAAAAATTTACTACCTTTTTATTGATCTCCGAATGTAATGGGCGGAAAAAATTTAAAGGTACAGAATTACACAAAGTGACCTAATGACGGATGTGTAGCAGAAATAAACGAATTCCGATTTAGGTGGTTGATTTTGGGGATAAATACGAAAATTAAAAAAATCTTTTATCAAGTTACATATCAAATGAAATGGTTCGTTAAGGTCTTAAGAAGCCTGAAAGATCTTGACGAACCGGAGACCGAATAGACTTGCCGATGTCAACGCTATCTAGCAGATACTCTCAGTAGTGCTTTGACAACTTCAGAGACTAATGAATAGATTGTAGAGAGAACAATTAATATATCGGGGGATGCTACCTATTGTGATCGAAGCCACATGCATGGTGTTGAGCGTCTTCAATTAATATGCAAAATGTGCTACCGTATCTTCGCTTTCTAAGCGTAAAAACAATCACAAATTTGCAATTAAATTTCAGTTTCAGTTCAGTCCATTTTTCCAATCGTATTTTTTTATATAGGCAATATTCTCATATTCAATTCAGATAAAAACGAGGCGGGCGGGCTAGGAAAAAATTTTGGGAAGGCCACGAAAATGTACCTCTACAGTACAATCAATACTAATCGCCAGTCATTTCATCTGCCACAGGAAATAAATAAGTAGTGTTATTTATTTTGCGTGCATGTACATACCCCAAATTTCGGGATTATGAATGGTAGTTACGTAATGTTTAAAAATTACAAAACAGATATTATGGGGTAATAATTTATGCAAATGATTTTCTATGTTCTGATATTTGTCAGGTTCTTCTCTCTGCACCACACTCACACACTCACCAATATACAGGGTAAATTGAAAAATATTAATAATCTCTTGCAAACCTCGTGCAAAGTTCCTGTTATCATATCTGACAACTTTTGTCCTACGACTCTTTTTAAAACTTAATACGTTCCTCAAAAAATATTTATTAAGTTTTGTTGTACTTTCTGAAACGTAATTAGTCTGTACATATTTCCATCGGTACAATGCAAGCGCACCAGGTCTCACGCCGCGACCGCGCGACCGCCGCGTGGATAGTATAGATATTGATTGCGTAAGATTTAAAGAAAACTATAATAGATTATGATTTACAGTACGGAATCCTCTCCATACGAGTCCGACAAGCACTTGACCGTTTTTTTTCATGTCTGTTTGCTTTACTAGTTTACCACAGACAATAGTTTACCCACGTGGATACATAGTCTCATCGGCAAGAGCGCTATTCGTACTTATTTCATCCGATGTAACAACTTCGAAACAACGGATGAGTGCATCATTGACACCATCGATGAAAGAACCGATGATTTAAGGATCAATGATCAGTTGCAATAACGTTGGCGTATTTAGAATCGAAGGATCACGAATGCTTCGTCCTATGCAAGGATGTTTTTCGCGTTGAGATTAGAACTCCACTCCAGTTTATAGACGTAAGATGACGGAATAAAATAACTGTGAAATACGGACATACAAACGGAATACTTATAATAACGACGAAAATAAATGACTCTGTTCTTGTCAGCACAGATTCTTTCGTTTTGGATTCTAAAATATCTAATTACGTTACACAACAGTTATCCTCGACACATGTGACACATGGGCTTGACATTACATCATATTTAATACGCTGATTAAATCATTAACAGTTAGTAACAGAGTACGATTTATTTCTCCATGTTAGTCATAATATGTCACGCTACACCGAAACTGTTTGAAGATGCCGCACGACTCAACCAATAAAATGTCTGACGTCAGATGTGCAGATCTTAAATTACAATGTAGTATTATTTATAGTGAAAAAGTGTGTGATGCTAAAATCTTTTTACCCAAGTTATTAGTTGTAATTACCTTTTTTATGACACCGTAGAAGCCTCTGAAGATAAATGTAAAGTAAGTTAAAATGAAAAGATTGGATTATGTGAGATTTTTACTCACTAAACGTTCACAGGTCCCTCTGTGTCGCTCGTGATTGAACCATCCATTTGATCGTCCATTTGATTGCAATTATTTGTATTTATTAAATTCACAAATTACATGGCAAATTTAAGGACTCGTTTATAGATTCAATTATTCGACAGACTTCAGTATTAATCGAATTGATTGTGAACACAATTAATCTTTATTAAATAAAAATCAATTGCCACATGTATGACGGAGCATCACTTGAGAACGGCTTATCCGAATTGGCCGTTTCTTTTTTGTGTTTGTAATTGTTAGGACAAGGTTTGTATGAAAGAAAATTTTTGGAAAATCTACGGAAAACGTCGGAAATTTGGATGGTATTTATGTATGAAAATCTCGATGAAAAAAGATGGTAAAAATGGCGTCACGATGTGACGTTCAGTATCCCATTGCGGCGAAACTGCAGCGGGTGGCTAGTATAATAATATAATATTATTAACATAATATAATCGTAATGCGAAGTATGGTATTCAATTGAAATAAGCTTGCGACGTTACATTACGTATTTTTAAAAACATACAATGAAACTGTAAATGCTGCAGAATTACAGTAAAAACGAGAACATTATTGGAACTTGTGAAGGTTTGATTATAAAATGAAATTTCTTGCATGTGTTATCAGCGGATCTTTCATGTCAATCAAAAATACCTAAGCTGTCCCTATCTATGTAACAATGAACGAATGATCATTTGACCGAATGTTTTTTCATATCAATACTTCAAACAATCTGATATCACTTGCCCCGTTCGATAGTTTTTTCGTTCCCTGCGGAATCCTAAATAAGTGATATAAATACAAAGATAGAAAACAATATTTTTAAAATAAAACTACCTTGCAATTCACATTCACGAAAGTCCAAACAATCAAGACGATATAAATAACCTACTCATAACGATCAAGGCAAAATCACTTAGTCGCGAACTGTGATTTTATAGACTAGGAGATAAAGCCCATTCAACTGATAATAATTGTTATTACATTTATTGAAATGAGACATCTCGTTTAAACTTAGACGCGGACGGCGCCAACCATGTATTTTACGAGTCGTATATTTAGTTAGCGCACTCTACGTTACTCTTAATTAGGTAATAAAATCAACTCTAACGGTACAGGCTGATCAAAACGTAAACAGACTTTGCTATTCGCTGCTCTATGCTAATAACTACACTGCAACTAAGTAACTAAGAAAACGGAACCGGACTCAAGTAAGCCGTTGATACGAAGTCTGATACATCTACCTTCAGATTATAACTTGACTAAAATTTTAAAACCCACGACATAAAACTGATTTCTATTAAACAAAGCTAAAAACATTCTCAACAATTAAAGCTTACAAAAAACGCATGCAAATCGATTAATCTGGTATAAGTATATCGGATTAATGAAAGCAGCGAAGGAAAAAATCTGAAGAAATCCTGTCCGAAAGCAACAGCTTTTATCCAAGGAAACGAATATAGCACCCACGGGTCACGGTTATGTCACAAATTTTAAAAGATGACTTAGGACTTGCAGCTTATGAAAGACGTCACCCACTATACTCACCAGACTTTGCGCCAACAAACTTCTATTTCTTCCAAAATTTGGACACCTTCTTGGCAGGAGAAATGTTCTATACCCGAGAGGCAGTTCAAAATGCCTTTGAATAGTTTGTTACCTCTCGAACGCCTGACTTCTTCAAGAAGGGCATTGAAATATTACCACTAATAAAAAATATGTATATAAAAAATACTAAAAAAGTTAAAATATTTTTTTTACATATTTTTTCAAGTGTCAGTAACCATCACTTTTCTAGGGGTAAGCTTTCGTTTGATGCATTGCCTAGGTGCTGAACCAGGGTCTAACCAACATGATAATCCATTACGATTGTCAAAAAAAATCCATTTTTCATCACAAGTGACAATGTGGTTCAAAATCCTTTCATTTCTATGTCTATTAAGCAACCCAAGGCGTACCCCAACGAGTTCGTCGCACTGGCGATTGTTCACTTCATGCGGCTCTCACTTATCAAACTTTTTACCATGCCAATTTGATGCAAATGGACCAATATTGTTTTGATGCTAACATCGAAAGCTGCTGCTAACTCAACAGTAGATTGAGTATCGTCAGCTTCCACTATCACCTTTAATTCGTCGTTGTTGACTTTAGTTTTCGGACGACCACGGGGTTCATCTTTCAGATCAAAATTTCCATGTCGGAAGCGTTCAAACCAATAACGGGTCGTGTGTTCGTTTGTAGTGTTCACTCCGTACACGTCGTTATAGTTGCGAGCCGTTTCTGCCGCATTACTACCGCGACGGAACTCGGAACAGACTATTTTGTTTAAAAACAGTTCTATAAAAAACTATCATTTAAAATGACAACTATGATGATTTATAAGTATGAAACTTTTATTTTTAGGGTACGAAAGCAATGCTAAAATAAACAAAGTAATAATAAATTCGCTGCGTTTTTTGCAGTAAGCGTAAGCATTTCAAACTTGTGCTAATTTTTAAGTGTGAAATACATACGCGTTAGGACCTCACTGTGAAGACTTAAAAAATGTTAGAATATAGACAAAAAAAAAAATCAATAGCAGTATAATATGCCCCAAGTTCTGAATTTTTAAGGACTATAATTAAAGTATATGAAATCTAAAAATGTATACATATTTACTTCCCGAACAACTTGTTGGAAGTCCAACTTTTTGTTCGGGACGCCCCACACCGTGCTAAGTTTCGACCGGATTTCACCGATCGTGGTCGCGGGCAGACTGATGAGGATGAATGTCGTCTTCGTAGTGTGCGGTTTCTGACAACTACCCACAGTGATTCATCACATTTTTTTTAATTTTTATTATTATCACTGTCGGTACCGATAGTGACAATAATAAACGTCGGGATTAAGAGGTATTTAGCCTTAAATTATAAACGCGACATAGACCCGTGTCTATTAAGGGTCAATACCCTTAAGATTATTTGTATGTTTGTCTTCTATGCGTTCTTAAACCATTCATCCGATTGTGATGAAACTTTGTTGTGATTCTGCGTACTGTGTACTGCGTACGCTCGCGAAGGTTGTTAAATTATTTAATTTAGTAAACAAAAGACTGCGCGAACGAAGTTGCGGCAACTAGTATTAAAATATAACAAAATGACGTTCTTATTTTAAAATGAGTATTGAATTCAACGTTTTTTGGCGAGCACAGGAGAAGTGAGGTTGTCATTTTATTTAAATTTTCTATTTTTTACATTGTTGGTTGTTTTAAAGTACAAAAGTGATAGTATATTGTGTTTTAAAGTTCTGTATAAGTGAAAAGAATGGAGTAGGTCTAAATAAACATCTGTAGCAGAAGTTCTCACGCTCTTCAAACAAGTCCTTTATAACTTCAGTAAAGCTTACTGTCACTTTACTGGAGGAGTTTTACGATAAGAAAAAACGAATTTACTTCAAACGTGCTTCATGTGTTCGTCATGAATTATAACAATACTGTGACGTGTGCATTGTATTTCCTATTGTTTAACTCATCAGCGATTCTACTTATTAATACGTGACATTGGCAAATGCGCTAAGATGTGCGCCATGCCATGCAGAAAGAAAAAAAAGTACATTGTTGAACACGGAATAACTTTTGAACAGGACCCTGTTTTACAACCCGACATCGTATCCCTAAAACTAATAAGCATATTCCTTGTTTCAATAGGGATCAGTCCTTAATTTAACTCGACAGTATTATGCTATGTCATACCAAGCTTTTGAAGTCAAATTACCTTTAAAAACGTCAATATCGCTAGAGATGTTGACGTCTATTCAAACACGGTTACGAATTCCAAAGTGTAAATTAGTTTCATTGTAGAAGCGTTGATATTTTAGTGACTATTAACATCAACAATATATTTATCTTTAACTAACACATTTTGTATGCAGCAGACAGGCGCCGCGGCCCACGTGGCAGTGGCGCCTTCTAACGTGACGGTGTTATGTAACAGTGATTTTAAATATACATATTTTGATACGAAGGAGCACCCGAATCCTAAGGACGATCCGTTTTTATACGTCTTTTTCGCCATACGTAAGTGGTAAATGGATACATATTTGCATATAAAGAAAAATACTTACATGAGGTTTGCATCTATGCTTCCCTATTTAACAAGTATTTATTAATAACAAAAAAGTACATATATACAAATATTTACAAACTTAAAACTACACATTATGTTAAATAATAGACTTCCTCAAAGTTGCCGCTTAGAAAGCTGTCATTGTATAAGGTAGCCAGAAGATTGCCTCTTTGAATAGCCAAAAACAAAAAAAAAACTCTCTATTTTTATTACCTTTGCTGTAACGAAATTGTTTTCTTAGATTTTTCGAGCTACCAATGTAATTGATAGGATAATTCATAGGAATACTCTGCCTCTATCACCACACAAACACATCGGTCTTAGAATCAAGGTAGAAGCTCATACTTACGTTACAAATGCGGCGGACCACACTTACAGCTTATTAGTGTTTTTTGCAGTACTTATGTTCCTAATAACAACTTTGTCTCTTGACTTCATATTTTTTGACATTTATGTATTACGTCCTAAATACATGCAATATACTAAACAAGGGAGAACGGAAATTTAAATAGGTATATTGAAACTGAATAAATGAAAATGAACTCTTCTTTTGAAATAACTGCATTTTTTAGCTCTGTAAGAAAGCAAGACAAAACTCCATTTATATTTTTTTTAATTACTTATCTGTTTGTTTAAGTAAATTATTAAGTACAAGAAAGCTGAAACTATTTGGTTGAAACTTTCACTGGAGTTAAGAATATTTTACTACTCCAATATTCCCACAACAATACGTTACTTCCGAGAGAATCCGTTACATACCTATTCGTGGCCAAAGTTTGTGACTGAACAAGATAAATAAATACTTGGGTACATTCCCTATTATTTGTCAACTTTATTGTTAATCTATATTAACAAACAATTTACCAATTTGTACACGTCATAATATACATTATGACTCAAAGTAACGCATACTTACTGAATTATTACCAGCGACTGCCAGCAATAATGTTTAAAATCATTTATAACAATAAATCGCCTGGAACAACACCTAGTTCTGTGTCCATAAACTCAAAAGACTTTAGAATATTGTAACTAGCTATCAATCTCAGAGGCAATAAGTTTTGAATTATAAAATATTTGTACTAGTAATCTATATAAATAAAAATTACTTACTATAAATATTTTTTGTCCAAAAAAAAAACAACAACAAAAACAAACATACAAACAAACATTCGTCTATCTGATGTATATATTTATGCATTATTATCTATGCGTTCATGAACTACTTATCTGATCGTGATGAAACTTTGCTGAGTCTTCTACTTCTACGTACAACCGCGAAGGTTTCTGAATTATTTAATTTCATGAATAAAAGTGATAAATAGATACCTACACGAACGAAGTCGCGGGCAACACCTAGTCTATACTAATATTATGAAGATGTAAACTTTCTTTGTAGTTAATGGATAAAATCAAAAACTACTCAACCGATTTCAAAAATTCTTTCACCCATTGAAAGCTACATTACCAGACAAAATGGGCGGTATTTTTTTTTAATTCTTCCCGTGCGGAGTCGGGGCGAGTCGCTAGTATGATATGAAATGATCTAAATCACGCTCTTGGAGCGTTGTAATGTATTTTTGTTCTCGCGTGACAGTCTTCAATTTGTAAGTGGAACGTGAAAATTGAATTATAAGATTTTATTGCCTACTTACTTGTGGGCACACAATTGTAAAGTGAATACAAAACATGTGATAATTTATTATACCTATGTATAAGTTACGAAGGTGACGTGGCGCAAATTACACTTTTTTAATTTTTAAATCTATATCCTTAGGAAACGTGTTACGCGTGTAACATGTAAGTGCTAAAGGTTATTGTAACATGTTATAAAACATATTATTCGATATGCACTATACTTGTCTTATAACTTATAACATATTATAATAACTTATAACGCTTACAACATTTTATAAGTTATAACACGTTTAATAAGAATAGGGATGTAAAAGCTACGTGTTAACGTAGGCAATGTTTGAACAATGTCACTTTACTACGCAATGGGTTACGGTAGGTTAACAGATCTCTCGTGTCTATTGAAAGGAGAGAACCGTCTCTCTCTCTCACACACTTACTCGCACGCATTCCACTTGACAAGGACGGAACATAATAAAATAATTAGAGCACAACTTCACCACATTTTTTTATATCCGGCAACCCCTCGACTTCACGCAGAAGAGCAGTGAGTAAAAGCCCCGTATAACCCAGTCCCTCCGCACGTGGCTGGGCATCTGTGTGCAGATTTCTCCTGAATAACCAAAAAAAAGTTATCCGATCTCACTGCTGTAGTATGGGAGTAAAAGAATAGAGATAAGGTAATCCCTCGCCTGTTGAACAAGGTGATTAAAAGTGAACCTTCTAAGTAGCAACCAGTCAGAGTGGCGGATCTGACCGTCCACGGTCCACCGCGGGTGTCTCCGAGGAGGACGTCAATACATGTGATCCCCGTTATCATAGTACAGTGAGAGTTCTAAGGCCGTTTAGACATACCCGAGACTGCTTTGACATAATGTTAAGTCTCTGATCCGTTCCGTAGATCTCGAAGCCCCTCGATATGCACTAAAAACGACCACCACACGAATTTTAATGTCTCAGAATTCCGAATAACCCAATCTCCCCTAAGCCAGCTCGTTACAATTTGAACATTTCTCCGGCGTAACGAAAGAAAGATGAACACGTCTACCTTCCGACTAAGTATCGATATCCGGCCAGATAAAAGAAAATGCATTTTTTTCAAATTACACGTGAACATTTTTTCTTCTTATTTTTTATTCAGTTTTATATACTTATGGCCACAGACAAACAGATTATTTAGCTATAACATACTAGAATACTTTACAATGTAATATAAACATTTTTCACGTACTTATATACACACCGGCACAATTAGCGGAACAGAAAAAAAAGTGAGACTATGAGATAATAACGCATATATTTGACGAAAATGTAATTAGACACAAAATAACAAATTGATTAACATCTTTTAACAACGACTTTGAAAAGTCTTCGTTATTTTTTATTGAAAAATAAAGAAATTTGAAATAAGTGAAATTTTTAGATCATTATGAACCATCACAAAAAATAAAAAAAAGTAAGCATTAAATGATTTAACAATAAAATTAAAGCAAAATTAATAACGAGTGTTTCCCTCTCTTGCTCTGATTACGGTTTCCATTCGTCTGGGCATGCTACAGATTATGTTATCGATGATTTCTTGAGGCAACCGCTCCCACTCCTCAAGTAATGCGTTTCCAAGTTCATTCAGATTGTTGGGGGTTGGCATTCTGGATTTAACCCTTCTTTTTAGCAAGTCCCAGACATGCTCTATCGGATTCATATCGGGGGAATTTGCTGGCCACTGCATCACCGGTATACCTACGTGGCTCAGATATGCCTGTACCGATTGTGCACTATGAGCACGAGCATTATCTTGCATTAGAATAAAGTCGTCACCAATAAATGGGGCAAATGGTACAACATGTTCTTCTAAAATGTCTCTGATGTATCGATCTGCTGACATGGTCCCTCCTGTGACTATCACTAACTCCGTGCGAGCTCCCAAACATATCCCTCCCCAAACCATAATCGAGCCGCCACCATAAGCCACTGTGTGTTCAAAATTAGACTGTATGTGGCGTTCTCCTTTGCGTCTCCATATTCGCTGTCTCCCATCGATCTGTTTTAAAAGAACTCTGCACTCATCAGTAAAGAGAACCTGCTGCCATTCCTTCAAATCCCAATGACGATGTTCTCGCGCATAGCTTAATCGGTTTACGCGGTGACGTCTCTCAAGTTTTGGGCCTTTGGCAGGTATATACGACCCTAAACCAACTTCTTCAAATCTCCTGCGAACTGTACGCTCACTTACTCGTACTCCTCGAACGTCTTCCAGTTCATTTCGAGCTTGTACAGCCGTTAATCGCGTATTCCTACGAACTCCAAGTTGTAAAAAACTGTCATCTCGCCTCGATGTACATCTTTTTCTACCTTGACCCCTCCTCCTCACAAGAGAATTAGACGATCTGTACCGCTGGATGCTGCGATGAATCGTTGATACTGGTCGACGAAGCCTTGAGGCAATCGATCTGTAGATATGGCCATTTCTTCTCATTTCATCAGCCCTAATGATTTCCAGTGATGTTAAGTCAGGCATAATAAAAAGCTTTTAATAAACAAAATTGCCTATAGAATAACAAATTTATAAAAAACCATTAAGTGCAATTTTTCAAAAAAATTACAATTACGTAATTATTACTCGAACAAGTTGACAAAACATATTGTTCGGGAAAATAAAACAAATGAATGAAAAAAGTATATGTCATCTAATTTTCTATTTTCAAATTTGACAATAAATTAAAAAAATATCATAACTGGCCAGTTCCTCAAGTAAAAGATTTTAAAATCCTGCTTTTTTTGTGTTCCGCTAATTGTGCCGGTGTGTATATTATCTGTTAAGTATCAGTGGTCTCCACTCTAGGCTTAGCCTTTATCGTGGTGACCAAATGGTGAATAAAGATGTGAGCATATTGCGTATGTGAAGGGATAATATTATTAAATATTTATATTTTAATATGGAGGTATTTGAGTTTATCGCACAACGGCCATGAGTTATATCTCAATTATATCTCAACGTATTTAAGTGTTAAAAGGAACTGTCGTAATTTAACTTTCGATTCACGAGTAGACAGCTGTGAAATATTACAGGAACGCGCGACACGATTATAAATTAAGGGAAGCAGACGATAAGGGCATTGTCGAGCAAAGGAGGTGCTCACCTGAGGGACAGATATTACGAATCTTCTTTTAGACAGTAGACTCTGATAAATAATTAGTAAAGGAACGGACGCTGGAATGAACCTTAAAAGAAGAGATCTCCAGATAAAAAGTTGTCGAATTCGCAGAAACTCGCACCCCTATAGAGGCAGTCTGTAGAGTAAACATACGGCTTTCGGTACATAGTGTATACTTGTTGTTGGTTGGTTGGTTGCTGTTACTTGTTACTAGTGACGTGCTTATCCGAATCCGTATCTGCGTCCGCGGATATCCGAGGGAAAAAAATCTGTATTCGTATCCGTTACTTTTTAGCGGATCTTGAACGGATCTTTTATATTAATATTCATTTCATTAAACTGAATTTTTGAAATAGATAGCAATGAAATATAAATAACTCAAATAATTTTTTATTGCAAAAATCAAACAAATAATGATGACAAACATTATAATAGTATGTTTGTTACCTTACTATGTTTACATTAAATAGGATTAATTTCATTTATATCCGTTTATTTAATAACCAATCCGTATTCGTGTTCGTATCCGCGGATATACATTTTTAACATACATTTAGTGTTGTGTTACTGCGTTACTAACGCATTGAGTTACTGTACTATGTGTTTTAAAAAAACGAATTATTACTTATTACTAGTCAGTCCCCCAGTTATTTGTATGGTGTCCATAGTACAAACTACAAACGTAAAGTTTACTTTGGGGCATACAACAACATTAGTTCGACTCGAATTTATTGCTGTTGGTATAAACTACATTGAATTCGAAGAATTTGTGTATATTACAAGGTTACATAAAAGCATGTTTGTAATAAAATATTAATTAACATCCAAAATCATCAGAATTGATTAGATTACTAATGAATAAATTATTTAGCTATAGAGTAGGTATAGGCAGGTATACGTAATTATGTAAAGATTGTACTTTTAAACTTTTTATTTTATTTTATCGTTTTATTAAATTTTAAAAAAGAAGGAGGTTCTCAATTCGGTTGTATTTTTTTTATGTTTGTTACCTCAGAACTCTATTATTTATAAACCGATTTGGAAAATTCCTAAGTTATTTGAAAGGATATACTTCCAGGTTAGTCCCATTTAAATTTCACTGGTATTGAAGCTTGGACTTAGAAAATACACCAAATAATGCTAACTACTTACAAACTGTATTTGCATTGATTCTCCTGTATGTCATTGCGCTCCAGAATTAGAAAAGAACCAACTCTAAATAGATATTTATTTAGGCCAAGATTACTCAAAAGGGAGAAATAAAAAAAATTAACCGAAAAAACACAGAACGAAATAACTATTGTTTGCTAATCAAAACTCAAGTACATAAATAACTTTATAAATACGATACAAATACCTACATAATTAAATTTGACAGTTATTGAAGTGCAGCAACAGAAAGTCTAATTTAGTAGGCTTGGCGTCGACTTCAGTAACTGTCAAATTTAATTATTGTGTAGATATTTGTGTCGTAATTATAAAGTTATTATTGTACTTAAGTTTTGATTACTTTTAAACCGTACGTCGTCATAGACCTTGTTTGTCTGAAGCATCAAAGCTTTTGAATTGATGAACAAATATCATGTGTTTTTTTTGTTTGTAAATGGTTTAAAAGCTGCATTTCTGAAAATGGCCTTAACTGTGTCTTATTAAAATCGGTCGAGATTATTATTCTTGTTAGGAATAATTAAATTTTTAACTTCTGCAGGCTTCCAACGCACTTTTAGGCTGCTGTGTTCATTATGTAAATATACGACCAAGCTGATTACAATACGCTGTCATTTTAATTTAAATTTGCATTCAACTTGCATTTGTTGAATATATCCTTGACATTTCGTAAATAAATTACCAACTCCAAGGAATACTAAAATAGGCAATTAAAATCATTTGTTTCTTTTCGAAGTATGTAAGTTACAAGTTTTTTTTTTACGTTTAAAGGAAAAAATAGTATACCTACCTACTTATGTGTTCCATTCACATTTCCTGAGATTACAACATAATATCTCAGATAATATCTATAAATAACTTATACGTTTAATTAATATTTTTTAAACGATTTCAATTTTGTTTAATGATAAAAATTGGAAAAGCAAGACCTTTGGATTTGGTATCACCTCGGTGTCTGTATGTCTGTGTGCAAAAGGTGAACTGAAATTAAGTTTTCACTTTTGGGGTTACCTACATAAAAAGTTATGAAAAACGATTTTTTTAGACATTGTGTAATACAAGAAAACTCATAAACTACGTATTGGAAAATATACCATCACATTGACTTAATATGCTTTCAGTTTCACGAAATTTTTATAGGAAATACGTTCTAAATTTCTGTCCCCCTCCATTTTGCCTCCAAAAGTATCAGGCTCAAGAAAAATGCTCAAAAATCTCAAAATACTAAGAAAAATCTAAAAATAATCTTGCATCAAGGTAAATTTAAAAAATCACACATGTTTAGAATAGAAGAGTACTTTAAAGAAGAATTATTAGAATTGCAAAAATTATTACAAAATGTTATATTATATTATACTGTGTTATAGTGTGTTGCGTGCGTTGCTTTGTGTTGAGTTGTATTGTATTGCATTGTATTGTACTGTATTATATTATAATAATATTTATATGATATTATTTTTACATTACATATGTAGTCATTTTTTTTATTTATGAAGTTTAACGACAGTTTTACCGTTGGTAGAATTTTTTAAATGCAGAATACGACTGATTTTTATAACAGGAAAATGAAGATTCCAATTGAAGTGGAGTAGAGAATTCAATTCTGTAGCACTAATACGTACTACTTACTTAGAAAATTGTATACGTTACCTACAGGGTCAACTGAAGAAGCGTGCTTGACGCGACCCCTGCCAGCCCTTTTAAGGGATGCAATTCCTTTCCTTTGCACACCATGCGAGACATCGATTATGATATAAGTAATCAGGGCGTCTCCCGAAAGCGACGTACACCGGTCTGTCCCCGCTGGTGTGTGCAGAGTGCAGTTCGGCGTTATGGACCGCCACCCAACACATTGTGCACCTCGCGGCGGAAAGTGGAGAAAAGAGTTCAGAATAGCTGCGTGGAATGTGAAAGGTGGGATTGAAGAGAAGATGAATGAAGTGATTGATATTATGGAAGTGAAAAGATTTGATGTGTTATGTTTTAGTGAAACCAAACGAAAGTGATTTTACCGACTTGCCCCGAGGGGTAATCGCTTTTTGGTCAGGGGTACCACATGAAAACAGGGGACGCCAAAAGGTAAGCCTTTTACTGTCTTCACGTTTGGTTAATTGTATAACTGCGTGTATGACTGAGAGTATGTGTAAATCCCAGACTGCTCTGGGTGCGGCTCAAGATGATGCTGATGAAAATTTTTATTTTAGCGGTCTATGCCCCAGTGTTCTCTGTCGGTTTGGATGAACTAGAGCAGTTTTTGGGAGAATTTTAGGGAAATTCTAGGGATTGTAGAAGAGAATGAGAGAATTGTTGTGAGTAGAGACATGATTGGATAAGTGGGGAAAGTCGAACAGGATTTGATACTGTCCTAGGTAAGTATGGAGATAAGAGAGTCAATGACGTGTCCAAACCTGCAGCTGTCTGTCGCATCAAAAGCTGGAAACTTCAAGACGCGACCACCAGGAATTAATGTGAAAGGGTAGTATCCGGTAAGCTTGATGATAGATTGAAAGTGATGAGCCAGGATGACGAAAAATGTTAGCAGAACCTTAGGGATAGTATGATCGAGGCTGTGAAAAAGTGTGAAACGAATACGATTGGGAATGCTAAAAAGTGTGTGAGGTAGAATGATGAGGTGAAAGACTGTATATAAGAAGAAGAAAGCATGGCGAGACTACCTCGCTACTAAAAATGACTGTGGTATGAAGAATTTGATGAGAGACAGATATAAGCTGCAGAAACAAAGGCACTAGTGAAAAAGTAGCGTAAAAGGTTTAGGGTGTTAGACAAAAGGTACTCCCTTTGATGCCAAGCCGACTATTGGAGTCCTTGGCATCGATATCTCGAGCGACATTCAGTTCCGTGGTCATCAGGAGGGTAAAGCTAAATTAGCTTCGAAAAAGCTGGGTGTGCTCGGTACAGCGGGACAGTATTTCACCCCGACCCATCGCCTACAACTTCAGAAGGCACAGTTTAGGCCTCACATGGAATACTGTTCCCATCTCTGGGCTGGAGCGCCCCAGTATCAACTTCCTTCCTTTTGACCGCATACAATGTAGAGCGGTCCGGGTTATCGGCGATCCGGTACTTTCTGATCGGCTCGATTCTCTGGCCCTGAGGAGGGATGTTGCGTCCCTAAGCATATTTTACCCGATCTATCATGGGGAATGTTCTGAGGAATTGTTCGGAGTACTGCCTGCTGCTGAATTCCATTACCGTACGTCACGCAATCGACTGTCCTTTCATCCCCACAACCTTGATGGATGGCGGTCTACAACTGTGCGATTTTTACGACATTTTTTACCACGTACGGCAATTTTGTGGAACCAACTTATAGCGGCGGTATTCCCGGACCGTTACGACTTAGGGACCTTCAAGAAACGAGCCCACTCTTTCCTTGAAGGCCGGCAACGCACCCGTGATTCCTTGGACGTTACAGGTGTCCATGGGCAGCGATGATAATTTTCAATCGGGTGACACGCTTGGTCGTTTGCCTCCTCTGATATAAAAAAAATGAATAAAAAAATACAGAAACAAGATTTCGGACTACTTCGAGAAAAATTCCAAAAATATTTTGGAAATAAATACGTGAATACCGAAGTGGTCCGGCACCATGCAGAATGAATAAAGTGCGTTCGAAAGGAAATCACCTGCTAACAAATAAAAAAGATGTGAAAAGATGCAGCGATCGAGTGAATACTATGGAGAACTGTATGAGAGTGGCGACTCTGTATCTAATACTGAGAGCAATTCTAATGAATTGTCACATTCGGGTCAGGGACTGGAGGATGCCATTAGTATGAAAGAGATTGAAAACGTGACAAGAAGTCTGAAATGTGGAAAGGCTGCGGGAAATGATGAGGTGACTGCTGAGATGATCGAGTATGGTGGTCCTAGGGTATTAGATATCTTCTGTGCACTGTGCAAACCTTTACTGGCAGAGGGGAGGTTACAGAGGACTGGCGCACCGCAGTCATATTTTGTCTCCATAAAGGGAAAGGTTCTCGATTAGACTCCGCGTGCTATACGGCCATCAGCTTAGTCAGCTTAGCAAGTAAACTCTATACTGAGATATTGACTGAACGTATGATAGGTGTTTCTGAAAGATAATTGTACGAAACGCAAGGTGGTTTTATGAACGGTAGGGGTTGTTTGGATCAAACTTTCTCGCATCGCGTTATCGTGAGGAAGTTTCTGGCCAAAGGTCAGAAAGTTTTCTGCGCTTTCGTGGATCTTTAAGAAGCATTCAATAGAGCAGTGCGAAAGAGATTGTAGAGCCTTTTGGCTGAATATGGCGTGGAGAGCCTCCTACTGCAGGCTGTGAGTACATCAGAAACAGAGTTGCAGACACTAGTTACGTGCATGAAAGAAGAATGCGAAGTTAAAGTATCAATTATGAGTGTGTGTATGACAAAACTAAGGTTCTGGTGTTTGAAAGGGAAGCGGTACAGACGAAATGTGAGATTTGGGTACATGGAACGTCTAGAACATCGAATGAAATTGTGTATCTAGGCAGTGCATTTTCGAGGGATGGAAGATGTGAGTTGGATGTGGAGAGACGGGTAGCAGCTGGTAATAAAGTAAACGGTGCCTTTTCCGCATTTGTAGGCAGTGTGAATATATCTAACGCAGCCAAAATGACCATACACAATGCGGTGTTGATTTCAAGTTTATTGTACGGTAGTGAGACCTGAATATGCTCGAAATCAAGTGAAAGTATGATAAACGCAAGTAGAAATGCGATCTCTTAGAAATATGTGCGGTGTCACCCTTGCGGACAAGATAAGCAATGAAGAAATACGCAATATGACAGGGTTGCACAACAGTACATATTATTGTTAAACTGAAGAAAGAAATGATTAGATGGTTCGGCCACTTAGAAATAATGAGTGATGAAAGACAGACGAGGAAAATCTACAGAGCGAAAGCGAGTGGTAAAAGAAGCCACGGAACACTAAGGCTAACTTATGAAGATCATAAGTCGGAAATGCCACTCGCATTTCCGTCGGCTAGCACTCGCATACCTAGACGAAAATGTGTGAGGAGGATGATGAGATTTGAGGAAGCGGAAGAAGTATTTAATGATCGTAACACTTAGCGCTGCGTCCACTCTAACTACCCCGTTGGCGATACAGCGTGAAGATATGTATGTATGTATATTTATATTACCCATGTACCTACCGCAGCTACTTTACACAAATGTATCCTCATGATAAAATATATTTTAACAATCCTCTCGTATTGTAAAAATACTTGATTTCAAAACGATAAAATGAAAATATTAAGTTTCAAACAACTTTCAGTGTTTTATAAAATTACCCAAACCCATTTTAATAGTTTCCTATATACCTACAGATTACAAATACCTATAATACATGCTTTATATAATAACACAACCTACATTACTACGCTTTCAAAGAACAAACCATCAAACTCTTCCTTACAAATTTTTGAAGGCCATAGAGAAAGCTTTGTACTACAATAGGTAAGTACGTACTTTTTTCTTACTTTCTTGCCATCACCCCAATTTTACAAACCCAATCTGAACACTAAACGTATAACTACAAACGTCACGCAACAAACTGATGGATTAGTTATTAATCGCAATGGAAACCTGTTACCAGGTTATCCATCACTGAATTAAATATAACAAAAGATAATCCTGTACACGTTGTGTTGTGAAGTGAACGTTCGCACGGTGCTTTCTCTATTTTTACCCTGACCGCAAAATATCATCTCCATCGCCGACTAGCGTCTCGCCATCGTATTGGTCATTGTTACACGAGAGGAAACCAGTATCAAAAAATGGCCCAATTCAATAGTTCCCTTATTAAGGTAACTACTTATTTATTATTTGATGAGCCGAAAGGAATTCTAATGGCTAAATTTTTTTTTCACTTTACTTTAGATTTTTTCTTTCACTTGGAATTCCTGTTGGTATATAACATTTTTAACAGAAATTAGAAAATCGCTTACTTCATTATTAAGTTAGATTTTCATCTACGCAAAAATATAACATAGATGATTACATTATTCATGTAACATTATTTATAAAGTTTTTTTCCAAGTAGTAAAATAGTAATTGTTTTTTTCTAATATTATTCTTCGTAATATTGTCTTCAAATATGAACACAAATTTCTTTAACACACAATTTTATGAACACAATTTCGAAGTAAAAGGATGTGCTCATTTCGGTCTTTCTCTCATTTAACTTAGTGCATATTAAGATGAACCGACCAGGGTCACATACCATACCGCGCCGTGTATAAATAACATTTTTATGAATAAGTGGGGAATTATAAACTATTGTTATGGATCGTAAAGCTCAGTTTATAAAAATAGAAGACATGAAACATAAATCAGAAGAAATATTTTAATTTAGCCCATTGGGAGAGAGTAAACTAAAAAAATGTTACTCATGATGTAGCCAAATTTGCAAACCAAAGACGGCTACTCTGGTTGATGATCCAAACATCATGTATCTTTAGTCAAAAACCTATTCAAAATATTTCATAAGAATTGTCCAAAGATTAAAAATTTAAAAAACCCCCAACTCAAAAAAACCTCCAAAAAGTAAAAAAATAATATGTACCTCATAGTCCTTTAATTTTGTGATAAGTTTCAATATAAATAGTAGTAGTAATATATCCAAGTGTCGTCACGTCGGGGGACCGCTAAGTTTACTTGTATTTAAATTTCATACATACTTCATCATTTTTAGTTCTATTCTCTTTTTATTACTTTATTTACTTAGCGATCCCCCGACGCGACGTGACGACGCTTGAATATTTTATATGTTGGTTCAAAATCAAAAATGGGCGTTCCCCAAGGATCAATTTTGGGATCTTTCCTGTTTCTAGCCTACATTAATGATCTCCCATTTATGTCCAGGGACCTACCTATGCGAAATAGTATTAGTTGCTGACGACACTTCTTTTTTATTTAAATTGGACAGAAAGAACCTAGTTATTACCCGGGTGAATAGGATCCTAACTGACGTCTCGAGATGGTTCGCAGTTATTAATTTACTACTAAATGCTCAAAAAACCAATGTACCCAGAATCCATGATAAAATAGAAATGGGTGGGAAACAATTAGACTTAGTTAAGTCTGCCAATTTTCTTGGTTTAACGGTAGATACTAAATTGCAGTGGGCGGACCATATCGGGGGGGCTAGTAGGCTCGGTTCCGCGATATATGCCATTAGACGCATTAGGCAATTGACGGATGTGGATACGGCTAGGTTGGTGTACTTTTCATATTTTCATAGCCTAATGTCCTATGGCCTTTTGCTGTGGGCATAAGCGGCGCACATTAACTCCATTTTTATTTCACGAAAAAGAGCGATACGTGCGATCAACATTATGAATGCACAAGAATCACTAAAAGATCGTTTTAAAGACATTGATGTACTCACCTTGCCATCCTTATATCTTTGAAATTATTATGTATACTAGAAAAAATATAGATCAGTTTATAAAAAAGGCGATATTGGTGGTATGGACACCCGAAGTTGTGATAAACTGGTTATTCCAAAATTTAAATTACATTAAATTGGTTATTCGAAAATTTAAATTACATAAGTCAAATGTTTCATTTTTGGATAAATGCATTCGTTTTTATAATAAAGTTGTTCAAGTCACTCAATTAACAGAAAATAGATTTAGATTAGTTATAAAACGTACATTGGTCAAACAATCATAGTATAAAATAAACGATTTCGTTGAAGATAAAACACTAGTCTGGAAATGATCTTTTCAATACATGCATTTACTGGCTTTCTGAATATTATGTTTATGTTTATGGTTTAATAAACCTTTTGCAAAATGATGTTGAAAAAATGATACCTAACTGAGTTTCTTGTCGGTTCTTTTCAGTGTTCAGGTTTTCTCTTTGAACTGAAATAAAGTTGATTTGACGTTGAAAAATACCTTATAATTGAGTTTGCTTGAATAAGTCAAAGTCGAAACTTTGACTTTAAGCAATGTAATTACTACTGTTTTTTCTAGCTACATAAAAATGTATTGAGTGTTGACTCATAAATTTACAAATATTAAGCAAAAGTTTATGCGTTATATTACGTGCCTGTTTAACAATTTCCAAATAAGCAGTCTCCAGCAGATGACTTTGAAAATAAAACAATTTTTGAAGATATTTGTTAGGTAAGACATTCGAATTATTTAATTTATATCATTGTCAAACAAGCCCTAGGTCCAAATAAAAATAATAAGGAGGAGGAGGTTTTTGGTCACATATAAATTGATCTTTTATTTTTTACAAAATCAAAACAAAATTTTAAGCATATGTATTAAATATTTTTTCTGAAAGTAATTTTACGATTTCTCCCAAAATAACAAATTTTAGTTGTTAGATTTTAAATTTACAAAATACCTAAACTTATTCATGAAAATAAAAATGTTCATACTACCAATGAATGAATGAATGAATGAATTAATTGGTGCCTTATAACATAACACCGTCAACTTCAATGCGTCTGAGGGAACCGTATTAAATGGTTTGCGGTATGCACGTATGACGCACGCTTGAGAATAAAATACTAAAATTGGACTATATGATAGATTTATAGATATTTGTATACGTTTTATTTACTTCCTATTACGTGGAGATGCTTAAATTAGATTTTACTTATCGCTGCTAATATTATACGCTGAATACTCGACTAGAGATATTTTAATACGAATTTTATATTTATTCAACACATAAATCAAATTTAAATTCAAGTAACATAAAATAATTATATTTTTTTATAATGTACCTGCCTACGTAAAAATTCCTAAGAAGTGACTTCAAATTCAAACTACACCACAGATCAAATTACAACTACTTTTCTAATAAATAAATATTTATTTAAATGTAAACTATAATGAGTTTATTTATGACAAAGAAGTCGTGTTGTTTTCCTGCACTCCTAGAAGACTTAATTGTATCCAATGATTTGAACGTCCGATAGAACTTAGTTGAATGGGTGATTAAATAATGAATTCGAAAGATCCAAAGTTCAAGTTATCTATTCTATATATTAATACGTGAAGCGAGAACTTTAGTTCCCTTTTTAAGAAAATAGAGCGAACGGAGGAGTGTGAAATTTGGTACATACACTTAAAGTTTATATGGAGAAGGTCTGGAGAAAGCTAATATTTTTATATAATTTCCATTAGAAATACATTAAATTAAATTAAATAAATTACTCATTGTTTACATTCATACTGCCAATGTCAAAAAGACTGCCACTTTCGAACTCATAATAGATTGTGATCACATATCGCCTCCTTGCGAAAACATCGTGTTATCTCGAAAAATGCAATTTTACAGGAAGCTACTTTTAAACTTTCAGATAAGTATAAAATCTAAATGAAGTAATGTTTACATTAAATCTGTCATTAATCATATAATTCAACGAATAAGCTTTCTAAAATTAAAAAAAAACAACATTAAGTTTGATAGTTTTTGCTATAAATTAGCACATTTAAAAAGAAGAGAAAATATGTCAAGTATTTAACGAAAATGACATTATGTATCGATGTAACAAATGTACATGTCACGTTGTTGATGATGTAATTTTTGTTTCGTATTCTTTTCGTACTGAATTATATGATAACAACTTGAAATTAATAATATTTGTTAAACAATAGAGAAATTTGTAGCATAACAGTGGTTATGATGGACAAAATATTAAAAAAAAATTATGAAACCCAACAGTTTTCTTCATATAACGCGAATTAACAATTAATAAAATCGGACAACTATTATTCTTATTTCGAATCACTATTTTTAATTATCCACCTACCATTTATTCTTTTATTTTATTTTTTTTATAAGAGGGGGTAAACGAGCAAGCAATTCACCCGTAACATCCACAACACCCGGGGAATAACGGCCAGCATTTGGGGAAAGAGGAAAAGGAAAGAAAGGAACGAGAGGAAGGAGATGAGCTACCGGCACTCTCACTCACCGATCGAAACACAATAGTAATAAATGCTGGTATTTCACGCCGATATTCTGTTAGAGGGTGGTATTTCACCGGGCGAGCCGGCCCAATTCATGCTGCGATGCAACATGGCTCTATCACACAATAGAATAATAGGTTGATAACAAATTAATCCATATAATGTTGATAAAATAGCTAAGTAGTATTAAAATCAGGAAGAAAAGTTACCTATCTATGGCACACATTATAATATAACTTAAGAACTCCTAGGCAGGCAGCTTAACATTTACGAATTCCAAAAAAAAACAGTTTCATTTGTAATAATCAGTACTTAATAAATTATTCATCACAGTAAATACTTTAAACATCAATAAAATCTCTTTGTGGCTACAACTAACTAAAAGATAACATTCTAAAAAACTACAATTGCACTTACTTAATAAAAATTAGTCGTAACAGTAATCTATAAAAACGGTATTCATACAGGCTATAAGGCTTCAAAAAATGGCATGTGTATCACATGGGACGAGATTTTTATCAATTAAATACATGAGATCTGATTTTATTTCTTGGTTAATCCGTAATATTTGATCAATTTAAACGTACAATCTTCTCTGCAAGGTGGTTTCAGCTGACAATCTAGAATAGTCTTTTTAGTATTTGTTGATTCATGTGGATTGACAACTATTCCTTAGTCGATTTGCAACATTTTTCTTTCAGTTTATTACTTGTCTTGGTCTTTTTTATTACTTTAACTGAAGTTGGAGTAGAACTTAGTTGTGTTAACTCTACTTGCATGGTGCTAACATTTTGAACAGCAGATGGTTTGTTTCATGTTGTGAGCAGATCTGGTTCCAATGTGGTGTTAAATACAATTTCGTGGTCTTTCGCTGAAATTACATTAAAATTTGTCAGTAACATTTCATCTTGTTTTGGTTGTGTTAACAGTAACTACACCATGAGTAAAGAAAATTAGTTCTTTGGGAAGTTGTCGGTACAGTACAGACATCTTAAGCATCGGATTCTGATGAAGTTTCAATACATTTAATTTTTGGTTATATTGCTTGATAGTTTCGGTCTATCACGGAATCGTCGCTGTCTGGAAAAACAATAAAATGTAATTAAATTTAATAGTACACGGTTACTCACTCAATACCTATATTAGGATATTACTTAATACCTCGATATTAAGTAATATCCCAATATAGGTGTTGAGTAAGTTATTTAAAAAACTTTTATTAAATTTTTACCTTCGTAGAAAGCCGGATCACAGCTGCCTATGAACTGCTTGAAGAGGTACTCGAAGAACTACTGCTACTCAATTCACCATGGCGACGTTTGAAGGATATTGCGTCTTCTTTCTCTAAAATGAACATAAATATATCTAACGTTATATAAATACAATGAAACTCCCGACCACTATCTGCTTGACGACTGTTCATCGCGACAATTCCAACGAACTCAAATGTGTTTAGGCTCATATACAACGGTATATTGTCACTACTCTCCTGCTCCATCATCAGACCTTGCTGTTATCCTAAAGCCATCTATTACCTATTGAGAACAATTAGTGCCCTCAAACATACAAAGTCTGTATTACAGATACAGGTAGGCTTCAAACATACATTAAAAAACAAAAATATTACTTACCTATTGCAATCGAAGAAATGTTAGAACCATCAACTTCCTCAGTTTGGATGCTGGAGTTATCAGTTATTTCTATTTGAGTACTACTGGAATTTTATCACTGTATTTAAACGTGTTCGTTGCTAATTGAATTAGCTTATTAGACCGCGATATCATCCAAAAAATTAAGTCTAGATAGTTATTTCGTTTTGGCATATATAACGTAATTAAACGATATGTTTTAAATAAAAACAAAAAAATGATCTAGAAAACTGAAACAACAACAAAATAACCGGAACTCATTTTTTGTATTTCAACATTATTCATCATCAACAATGTTTCATCTTGAGGTATCATATTGCTTAAATGTTATTTTTCAGCAACAACGTGATATTAGTATTTATAATACTTCATATTAAGACACGAATTTTCGAGAAAACTGAGATAAGTACATACCACAATAAATAATCAAAAAATAACATTGAATTGATACATACCTTTGCAACCTAATCGTTGTAAATTCGTGATACCATGTTGTTAAAAAAAAAAAGAGCACGTTGTCCTCTACGCGTCAAGTTGTCGCGTTGTAGAAACAAAGTTCTGTCTGAAAGAGACAACGCGACAACACAATATACCAAGTTGTGTTATCTATTTCGCTCATAAATTTGCCATTTTGCTATTAAATAATATCACGTTTTTGTAGACAATGAAGATGGGTAAGGCCGTTCTGATTATAGAATAAAAAAAATCACTTTTTCCTAAATGTCACGTTGTTTTCGCAAAGAGGCGATATATGGTACACGTAACCTCCTTAGATCAAACAGTCGCACGAGGTTGTCGCCAGAGTTTATATTAGAAGTTGATTGTTTAATTAGTAACTTATTAACTAAACATTTTAAATTAAATAAATAAAGTAAGAGATTATTTGTTTAATTTTTTTAATAGCCCGAGAAATGTATAAAAAAAGTATTCTTCATTTTTTGGATTTATTTAAATTGTATATAATTTGACAAAGATAAGCAAATTAACTGTGTAGCCTTGTCGAAACCTGTTATTATAGAGGTTTAGAAGTTTAATAACGTTCAAACTTAAAAATTAAATAAATTAAGGTCGAATTTCGACCACTGGGCGACCATCAGTAGTAAGTATAATAGATGTTACGTTACGTAGTTCTCCTACGGATAATTGTGGTAAGTAGCGCGCTCTCTTTTTCAGACACTGGAAAAACAAACTTAAAAAGGTACCCAACCCTCTAAAAGTAAGTTTATGTACATATTATTGGTTATGTACATATGGTACTACCATCTTTCTCGAAATCTGGGATTCTCGCTGTAATCGCCCGTAATCCATGTGGTTATTTTTTATATGCTAAAATAATGTAACAGTTGATCCACATCAAAAAATAAGGATCTCCATACACGTTAACAGAATAAATATTTAGTTACCTACATTAATTAATTGAAAGAGTGATAAAAGCTTCACGAAGAAAATCCGTAGAGCGCGAAAGTGAGCGATAACAGAAGCTAACGAAGACTAAGACTGACTTGTGTATACAAGGGGCTCCGCAGAATAACGGCGCGGTCCCGCGTATCACAGAAACGTAAAGTGAAAACAAAGCAGTGCACTGCGCTTTGACAAATAGATGGCGGGTGGGGTGGAGTCTATTTAAAGACCTATATGTGAGTATTGCATATAAAAGTACAATTAATGAAAGCGGTTTTTTTTTCCTTTTTTAAAGGTCCGCGGATCATGGTAAGGTGGCGCTAGGAGTCCACCTTTGAAAAAGGCTGGGATAATAAAGGACAATGCCCAAAAAGTATGTAACTTTGCTCCATCCACAAATTTACATGCTCAGTATTAATATTTATTGTATTGTATGGGTCATTATGAGCACTTCAAAATAATATAGTAATAAAAGCGAAATACGTAGCAAATCTAAAGATAATACAGAATAAACAGAACGCGCATTGCGATATTTTCTAAATTGATAAAGCAAATCCAATGTCCGTTGAATACAGCTAAAAGCAATCATATAGACTTATAGAGTATAAACAATCAAGGCACCCAGAAATACAGCAAGGGTTGTTATTTACGTGCAATCTCATGAAATCGCCAGAAAACAAGTTCACACATTCAAAGTCCACAAGCTAATATGTATGTAGATGTAGATACATACCAACTTCAGGAAAATCCGAAACGTCAATGTCAGTGATATTAAGTGTGTCAAGACGTCATGAGTGTGTTTTATCCAAACTTATTACAAAGGCGTTTCATTTTTAGTAATAGTTCAAAGAATGTGACGCTATTAAATTCTAGCATACTCTAATTTTTTATCAAATATCTGCGTTCGTAATGTAATATGAAGAACGAAAATTTCAATGTTTTCAGTCTTATTCAGCCATAATTCTGTTTCGGCTAGCTTATGGAATATATAAACCATACAGAAAATCGTAAGAAATTATAATATACTTATTAAATGGAATGGTTACTTTGGGATTTAGGACCAGTGGTAGCAAATTGGGGCATTATCATTTAGGCCGGAGGGGTTATTACCTCAAAATGTGCAAACAGCGACAGCCACATGATCACTGCGCGACTGCGCGATAATTGTATTAAAAAATTGGTATCATGTATGACGATTGCGTATTTATTATTCTATGACTGTAAAATGCACTTTTCGCGTTAGATTTAGCGCCACTATACAAATTACATTACACAAATTCTCGTGTGACAGCAGATATCGCGCGATATTGGCTGTCGCATGCTGACTGCATGTCACGTAATAAGCGCGCCGATTAGCAGGATACTGAGTACTTACCTGTTATCCGTTTCACCGAATATATAAAAGAGTCAACATATTATTTATTACGTAATTACTTTGTACAGATAACATAGATCAACATGATGGGTACATCTAGTAGGTGTGTATGTTATTCCACAATTATACGCGTATAGGTATCAAAAATCTGAGGAAAAGAAAATATCATTCATACAAAAAAAATCGCCTCGCGCTGTCGCCCTATAAACTTAGATAAGTATCTTAAGTTGACACATAAATTCTTACTATGTAGATAACAATATTTAAATACTTATATAAAAACCAAGACAATACCTACAGTTAAATGCACTTCATACATTATGTATTCCATTATTAACACTCATCTGTCAACAATGAAATCATTATTCTTATGCAGAGGTCTACTCTTGTTCGTAAAATCAAACTGTCGCTAATACGTCACATTTTTTACATTCATCGATTTTCATTTCTTATTAGGTAATACCCGCGATTTCGTTCGTTATTTTTATATTTAAGGTAGACTATGTCCTTCCCTGGAGCTTAATCTATCTCCATACCAAATTTCATCGCATTCGGATAAACGGTATGGCAGCCCATAAAATACGAACAAACAAACGTTGATATTTATACATTAGATTTCTATTCATAAAAGCTAACATTAATGATTATGACGTCTTCTGTGACATAAATAACTAGTAGACACATAACTAGTACATAACTAATAATTATATATGAGTTAAAAATATGTATCCCTATTACCATATTTAAATTTTGTCTCTCACATAATATAGAGAAAGTCGAATGTTATCTGTGATCTGTGACACAGACGGACGGACGCCTTAGTTATCAAATGAAGATTCTGGTTTTCCTTTAAGTTACCTACGGAACCCTAAAAAGGAAATAAAAATCTGTTAAGAACAGTTTATAATTTCAGAATTCAATGGGACCCAGGCCACCTTATAATAAAGATAATGTAATAATAACTACTTATTATTACGTTATCTTCCACCATATTATTTAATAAATGTCTTCAATTTACAGACACCGTTCTATTATTATTATTATTAGAGCCAATTTTATTAGAATAATATTAGGAAATAAAGAAATAGATATTTTCTGAAGCGTCGACCATATTCGAATATTCAAAAAGGGTAGACCTCACAATCAAGAGCTAAAAACAGAAACCCACGCGACTATATCACCCCGAATCATATAGTGGTTGGTTTGGACGCGAAAAAACATTTCGTCACTCATGAATATTAAATGTTTCGTATTTGCAAGTTATTTAACTTGATGCTCAATTGTTTGTTGTGACGACTTACACTTTTGGAGACGTTAATTATTTCTGTTTTTAAACATTACCGATGACATTATCATTCTTTACCATTCTGGAACGGAAAATTAAATGAAAGGGTCGTCGAAAAACATAAGGTAAGAAGTTCTTTTGTTTAAGCAGTGTCTATTCCATCATCAATTCTTAACTAAATTTCTACGGGACCCTGGACATACGCTTTCAAATTATTATTATTGTTAGAACCAATTTTATTTGAATAATAATAGGAAATCGAGAAATAACAATTTTCTCAACCGTCGACCGATATTAGAATGTTCAAAAAAGGTAGACCCCATATTCAAGTGCTAAAAACAAAAAACCCACTCAACTATATCACCCCGAATCATGTAGTGGTTGGTTTTGACGCAAAAAAACACTTCATCACTCATATGTATTCAATTTTTCGTATTTGCAACTTGATGCTCAATTGTTTGTTCTGACGACTTACACTTTTGGAGACGTTTATTTCTGTTTTTTAACACTACCGATGACTACACTAAGTAACGAAAGTTAAATAAAAGGATCGTCGAAATACATAAGGCGAGAAGTTCTTTAGTTTAAGCAGTACCTACTCTATCATCAATTTTTAGCTAAATTTCTGTGGGACCCTGGACATATGCTTTCAAATTCAAAAAAGTTTTATCAAAATCGGTGTATAAATGGAGAAAAAATCGGTGTATAAATGGAGAAGAAATCGGTGAATGAACACAAAAAAATAATTCGAACGAATTTAACGGTTATACCTGCAGGATCCGTCTTGCCTTCCTGTCACCTAAGTATAGAGACATTGTTCCAAAAACTTACGAATGAGCAAAAGGATGCAATATTTAATATTGAACACAATTATGTCACCTGTAACAATAAAACAAAAAAGTATAATGGAACCTTTGGAACACTAAAAACGACCTATATATATATATAAATTGTAAGTACTCAATTTTGAGATATCAGTTGACAGTTACCGAGAAAAATAAAGACGACAGCTTTGTGCGTAAATCGCTTTTGATACAAACATCCGTAGTTACGAACAAGCATTATATATATATATTTACGCACAAAGCTGTCGTCTTTACTTTTCTCGGTAACTGTCAACTGAAATCTCAAAATTAAGTACTTACAATTTTAAAGTAGCTAATCACATTAACCAACTGCGATAATTTTGTAACATAACGTATTACATTCTTGAGGATGCTTCGTAGAGAAATGGAACACGTAGGTACCTATCGATAAAAAAGTTTGAAAGTTTAAAAAAGGCAACCAAACACGAATTCATCACAAATCACTTCATACCACTGTCTAATTAGGCACCATGGAATTAGTAAACGAGTAACTGGAAGGTTATCTGTGGCCAAAAACACAAACCGAAAGAGAGGTCCAAAACTTCGCGCGTCCCTGTCTAAGGGTAACCACGGTTCATTGTATGAACGAATGAATCGTTTAAGAAAAATTTAAAAAAGTAAACCACTTTTAATTCGCTGTTTCGTTTTTTTAGTTCACAGAACTATTAGTCAGTTTCCCAGGAGTCACCTCAATCCATTTATTTCTTATCTCGCAGCATTCGCAGGCAGTCTTAAAATAAAATTTGTCAGATTGGTTCTTCTATGGAATGATTATGGTCACCATACTAATAGAAAGCGTACAATTTAACGGTTGAAAGATAACCCACCACCTGGGTAAGATTCTTTATTGCACCCACAGCATTGTAATTATTAACCATTTTCAGAAAGAAAACACCAGTCCCATTGCACCCAAGACATGGACTTATTCTTAAACGGAAAAGACCTTTTTTACTTATAAGTAGAAATTAAAATATGATGATTATTATTATTTTATTATATAACGTGACGGTGTGAGTGGCGCCCGGTGTCCCAACGTCGCCTCAAGTGAACGGCGCGACTCTCAGACGCCCGACGGAACAAACACTGAATATAAATATATATAACTACTCAATAGATTTATAGTACCCTATTCATATAACAAAAACAATTTGTGACTACTTCACTAAAGTTTACAAACTTTTAGATTATATATTGTTAAATTACATAGCATTTACTTAGGCAATATTCATTAGGTATGTACAACAGGCAGCAATAAATACTGTGATGTAAATATTGTAAGCCTAGTTAGGTTTCTAAGACATAGAAAAATATCTGTGCTCTATCGTCTATTTATTTTAAAAAGGAAATGTTTAAATATTTTATGAATTTTATAAAAATTAGCAACTTAAAATTTCGTTTTAAAACAAATTAAAACAAAAGCCAATTTCAGTGTGCGTGTGTCCGTAATTCTCCTCCTAAACGGTATGACCAATTTTGATGAAATTTAAAATGATAGATAAATTAACGCCCGAGGAAGGACATAGGCTACTTTTTAGGCCACACGGACGATGTCACGGGCAACAGCACGTATTTTATAAATCTAGAAATTAATCTAGTTATTATTAAACTTTTTCAAATCACTCAAAAGGCTTCAATGTGCGTCTAACAATACTACTATTAATCTATTACTTTTCTTAAATCCATACTGCGCTGTTACAAGGTTAAGTATGTGAACTATTTATTTTTGTAGTGATGTGCCAAAAATAACAGGCAATGGTAAATGTTATCTGATTACAATTGTTCGTTTCGGCAGTCGCAAATATTTTTTAAGATATTTTTATTGTTGATTTTTATATTAAACTAGCAAACCCGGCCCATTTCACTGGGCGTTAGTTGAAGTTAAAATAAATTAAACAGTTTTTATAATTATTTTGATATTGCAAAAAAAAAAAACAAACAAAAATTCTACTGATCCGATCGCTACCAAACTCTACAGGAACACCCGCTAGGCCAATCTGAAAATTCCCTGAAAATTTCATCGAAATCCGTCCGGCCGTTTCGGAGTCCATAAGGAACATACATACATACATCGCCTTTTATATATATAGATATTTTTGAATATTACTCTCGCATTTCTATTTTCTTTACGCTAGTTACATTCAGAAATTAGAAGCTAAACAAACAATTGCAAGTTATGTTACTCCTATATTAAGTCGGTTGAATAAATAATATAGTAGTGTTACCATACCTTTTGCCCATTACTAGTCATGACGAACTGACAGACGTCACGAACGCATTCTCTCAGCGGCCAGACTAAATTTTATAATCTATTACTTATAATAGGATAGATGATTTCTTAACGACTTAGTTAAAATATAGGTTTAGTTATATAGTTTAGAAAATATAGTTTAGTTTATAAACAAAACTGTAAAAAAATATTCGAAATACAATGAAAAACAAGTTATTTGCTTTTGAACGTTAGTAGTGGAAACAGAGCGGTGATAGTTTCCGTCTCTGTCACTTCTAGCGCCGTGCAATGTCATTGTGACTTTGTGACGCCACAGTTATGTAACGCTATCTCTCTCTAGCTCATCCCCACTCTGTTCCCACTATTGAAGTTTAAAACCCAATAACTTAGTTCCTGTCAACGAATGTCAATTAGTTTTGTCTCTATTGTATTTAAAACGTTTAATTATTTTGATACAATGTATAATATATACCACATTTAAGTGCAGTCATCTAGCCTATTCTTCAGCAGTTTAAGTTGTTATTTCTTTGTAAATAAAACATCATATAATAACAATAAATTACGTTTTAATCAAAAAGGTACTATACACATATAAATTACATATTATAAAGTTAAAGCTCCAAATATTGGAAATTCACTAGACTTGCTTAACCTATACCTAAACCTATTTAAAAATCCACTCGCGGCCACAACACCGTTAATACGACTAGATGACAAATTGTTGTGAGTCCTAATCGGTCTGTGCTTTGGTAAAACCTCTTTTGACCGACAACCTTTTATTTTTATAACAACACACTTTGTACTGTACTTAGTTGATTCAAACACTGCATCCCTTGGTATTATGTTCTTGGGTTTTATGTTCGATGGAATTAATTTCACTTTAGATCTTCGCATGACAGGCCTTAATGATGTATAGAAAAATTCTTCCTCTGATGATTTCTCTGACGTCGTATTTTCTTTTGCAACTTTGTCTGAAAAGGGAAAATAATTATGTATATCCTATTTTTTTTATTTTTGTTCTTAATGTTAACAAACATGGCGAGTATGACGTTTATAACATAACTAGACACGGGCTGGTTCGCAAATGATTGAATCAGTTGTCATACTTAATAGTTATTCGTAAAATAAATATTTTAGAAGTTTCCTCTGTTTGCATGTTAGTGCTTCTATGAAAACCACCAAACAGAATAATAAACGTCATGATAAGTGTAAAAATTTGTATTCGAAAAAAACACTTAAAACTAAAGAATATTATTGTTTGCACATCGCAAATAATAATATTCTTCTGTTATTATTCCGTCTTACATTTCGAATGAATCGTGTCACTCTTATTAGAGTGAACTGTTTTATGATATTAATTGGATCTAATTTTCCAATGCTATACTACACTGGATAATATTAGTGTCATATGTGCATATTTCACAGTTTGTTTATATAACAGAAAAGCAGTGTTATTAGAGTGCTATGTGTAATGTCGCTGGACCAGCGAACAGTGAAAATTTAAAGAAATTTTGGTTAGTTTCTTATTTGTTTACATTAAAGTCGTACAGTATAGTTAAAGTAAAAACACTAATAACCTCTTAGTATTTTGTACTAAACATTATCCCCAATAAGTTTTGTTTTACGACTTTCAAAAATTCATAAGTTTTTTTTTTTCATACAAAAATAAAAATACATTAAATGTTTCTGAAAATGGCACCTGCTCTACCCAGTCGCTAAAGTGGCACACGCACAGCGCGGCGCTGAGGCCCGGTGCGCTTTCACTGCACGATTAAATTTTATGTAGAGTAACCTTTTATTATAGAGCATCAATTTTATTTTTTATTTTTACACACACAATAAATTTTTAAAATAACAAACAATAATACTTATGTACCCATAACACTCAACAAACATTTACATGTGAATAAAAAGAAAACTCACAACGTGTAATTGAGTACATATTGCTCTAGTCCCCACACTAGGATACCCTGTGTCGTGGGTTTGTTATCACTCAACAAACATTTACATGTGAATAAAAAGAAAACTCACAACGTGTAATTGAATACATATTGCTCTAGTCCCCACACTAGGATACCCTGTGTCGTGGGTTTGTTAACACTCAACAAACATTTACATGTGAATAAAAAGAAAACTCACAACGTGTAATTGAGTACATATTGCTCTAGTCCCCACACTAGGATACCCTGTGTCGTAGGTTTGTTAACACTCAATAAATATTTACATGTGAATAAAAAGAAAACTCACAACGTGTAATTGAGTACATATTGCTCTAGTCCCCACACTAGGATACCCTGTGTCGTGGGTTTGTTAACACTCAATAAACATTTACATGTGAATAAAAAGAAAACTCACAACGTGTAATTGAGTACATATTGCTCTAGTGCCCACACTGGATACCCTGTGTCGTGGGTTTGTAAGTTTTAATTGAAGTGTTCAGTAAAAGAACTTTAATAGGTTTCATACGCAAATTAATATCAAAGTAACGATATACTAATGGCATTGGTTGTAAGCACTTAACCTATAAATCCGAAATATCGGACCATCCTACACACCACTGCTCAGTTTTTTTACACTAATAAATGTCAACTCTCGCTCGCATTAAAACAGTACATAACCAATACTGAACCTGTGTGTACGTCTCTGTATATTCCGACAGATATTTAAATAAAGGCTTACTGTTCTATTCGGAGACACAATTTCATTATCTGTAAATAACAGTAAATGTAGAATTTTCAAATTTACATTCATTTTATCACGGGTCAAGTTAAATTAGACTATCAATTAACGTGCCCGATGACGTTTATCTATGCGTCTCGCTTTCACCTTGGTGCAACCTCTATTACGTTATCTCTGTCTATTCATACGCAGGTTTTGTTTGATTTTGGGCTGATCAATCGGCGCGCAATAACTGCAGCAGTGTTCAGACATAAATTGTTTTCAAGCAAAATAAATGACATTTCCACTCTATAAGCTAAGCGCTCCATGGGTGTAAGCGACAAATATAATACCTGTAACAGGAAACAGCGTCCGCCGAGGCATTATTGCATCCCCAAGCATTTCGTATAGCGAGTAATCTGTTATGACGAAGTCTTCTAAATACGTCGTGGGCTCAGATCTGAGTAGTATCGTTGATGCGTCCTAAAAAATGTCATTGTTACATAAGATAAATGAATCTCGACATGAGTTTCTTCATTTCTATAATTATATGTAGTCAAACAAACAACATCACGAAGAAACAAAAAGTGAACGAAATTGTATACCTGGAGAGTGCGTTTTCGAGGAATGTAAGATGTGTTGGATGTGGAGAGACGGATAGCAGCTGGTAATAAAGTGAATAGCGCTCTGTCCGCATTAGTAGGTAGTGTGAATATATCTAAATCAGCCGAAATCGCCATACATAATGCGGTCTTGATTTCAACTGTATTATACGGTAGTGAAGCCTGGATATGCCCTAAATTGAGCGGAAGTAAGATAAATGCAGTAGAAATGTAATCTGTGCGGTGTCACCCTTGCGTACAAAATAAGCAATGAAGATATACGCAGTATAACAAGGATTGCACTATACTGTTGACTAACCATTTGGTTCGGTAGCAGAGCATCTGCTATCCACGCCGGGGTCCTTAATTCCATCCCCGGTCAGGTCAATTTAGGAAAACTTTTCAAAATGGGCTTGGAGTCAATTGGGTGTTACTGGGAGCTCCCCCAGAGTTCGTTGTGTGGTACCCATAGTACAAGCTTACTGCTTAGTTTGGGGTCACACAATTTGTGTAATTATCTGGAGTATTATTTATTTATTATTATTTATTTATTGTAGAAATGAAGAAGGGAATTCTAAGATGGACACCGTCTACTCTGACAATTAAATAAAGTAAAAAGAAAATAACGCAAACAAAAATATAATTCCAAAATTTCCGCGCTCGCCTTATTTTTATCCAAATGCGACAGAAAAAAACGCTCGAGATACAAATTCAAATCGAGGTTCGATTTACACACATTCAAAGATTTTCTAGTTCTAACACTGTGTTTCGTATAATTACACACGTGCATCTGTAGTGATAGTGAATGTTTACTTAGTTCAAAACACGCACACAAGTTAATAAAGAGACAATCTCTTGTCTTGACAATTGTAAATACGATCACATATCCCAATATCGTCGACATCTTAAATGGCTAACTATACGTCAGCGTCGTAACCAACGGATTCTTTGCACGCTTTATTCCATTTTAAATGATCCACTAGCGCCAGAATACCTAAAATCAAGATTTCGACTTCGGAGTACACTCCATGATTGTAATCTTCGCTCATCTGACGGCCTCTTGCTCCATGTACCTGTTCATCGATCTAGCTTCATGTCTGATTCGTTTGTTGTTCAAGCTATCAGAATCTGGAATGCCCTTCCCCTTGACATCATGAATGCTCCGAGCAAGTCAAGCAGCAACATCCCTGAGGGTATGTGACGATGTGGGATAGCCTATATTTTCAAATAAGTCACGAGCAGCGCATCCCTGAGGATATGTGAACGGTGTGGGCGATGTAGGTCATTATATTCGGTAAATAACCCAAGAGTAGCGTGTCCCTGAGGCCGGTGTGTGGTGTGAGTGAAGTAGCTACCCCATATTGATAAATAACTTACGAGTAGCGCATCCCTGAGGCCGATGCGGGTGGTTTGGGTGACGTAGCTACCCCATATTGATAAATAACTTACGAGCAACGCATCCCTGAGGCCGATGCGGGTGGTGTGGGTGACGTAGCTACCGCATATTGATAAATAACTTACGAGCAACGCATCCCTGAGGCCGATGCGGGTGGTTTGGGTGACGTAGCTACCCCATATTGATAAATAACTTACGAGCAACGCATCCCTGAGGCCGATGCGGGTGGTTTGGGTGACGTAGCTACCCCATATTGATAAATAACTTACGAGCAACGCATCTCTGAGGCCGATGCGGGTGGTTGGGTTGACGTAGCTACCCCATATTGATAAACAACTTACGAGCAACGCATCCCTGAGGCCGATGCGGGTGGTGTGGGTGACGTAGTTACCCCATATTGATAAATAACTTACGAGCAACGCATCCCTGAGGCCGATGCGGGTGGTTTGGGTGTCGTAGCTACCCCATATTGGCAAATAACTCTAATAATAAAATGAGGATATATGGATGATGTGGGCCATCATATATTGGTAAATAACTTTCTAGGAGTGTATCCCTGAGGATATGTGGGCGGTGTGGGCGATGTGGGCTATCTCATATTGATAAATAACAAGCGGTGCTTCACTAAAGACATGTGGGTGACATAGCTACCCTATATTAGTAAATAACTCACGAGTAGCGCATCACTAAGAATATGTGGCTGATGTGGGCAATCATATTGTTACAATTGAACCTTATCTCTAAGGAATAAATTTAATTTTTAAATGGAGCTAGACACGTAACTTTTAGTGCTTATATCTCGATACCTAGGCTTTGCAGTTGTCGAGCTAAAAACGCATTGCTAGGTTTAAGGTCTACTATCCAATGGTATAAGCAAAATTAAGAAAGAACAATAGTGTACTTCGAAAATTCCGGAGCGATGACGTGGCATATACCTATGACTCATGCAAATAGGTGGCGTCGAGAACAATGTCGAATTATTGTTAGCGAGCGTAATTAACTAGAAAGTTCCATCCTCTTTATTTCTATGAATTATTATTATTACTATCTTTCGGGTTTGCTCTAGAAGTTTCCACCCTCATATCGGACTATAAACAGAGCTCCGTGTCCGCCGCTGAGTCAGTTTTCTCAACTATCGATCGAACCGATATATCAAGACATCAAGGCGAATTACGAAGACCACTACGACGACTACTGCAACGACTATGGATAGAAGACTTCTGCGATTCGGGAACGTTGTTTGTGTGTGAAGCGTGTACCATCGGTGACTACTACGCGAGTACCTACTTCTAGGGGCGACTGCGAAGCCTAGGAATCGCCGTAATTGAGTTCGCGTGTTCTTGACATTGCTTGTACGAAGGAAAATAAACTCTTTGCACCCTTAACCGGCATCTTATTACCCACAGCTCGTAACAATGTTCTGGTAAGTACTACTCGGTTGAGCTAAGTTTGCACCTCACTAGATTGCGAGGCCCCCTCGAGCTTCCCCGCGCTTGCCCCGCGTTCGCCAAGTGGCGTCAGTACGGTCTGCATCTTTGTCACCGATACGCGCGTGTTAATTTTCGTTACCTACATACCTGTTTAGTTTTGGATTATTTTTGTTAAGTTTTTTGTTGATGGTTGTTGATGTTATTGTTGTTTTGTTTTGAGATTATTACTGTTCAGGAAAAGTTATCCATAGTGAAAGAAGGAACATCGTATTAAAGGTTCTGCTTTAAGCAAGAAAAGACTAATAAACGAATGACCTACCCCGTGGATCAAGTTTATCAATCGGACTTGAGCTGCAACCGGGATTTTTTCACTGATATTTTTTTGCATACCATACTCGAATGGCAAAATGACGACATCCGCACCAAGTGCACTTACCTCAACCAGGTTGTACCTCTAGCAGTGCGTCCGTAAGGATATGTGGGTAGTGTGGGCTACGTAGCTATCACGTATTAGTAAATAACTCACGAGCAGCGCGTCCCTGAGGCCGATGTGGGCGCTGTGGGCACTGTGGGCAGTGTGGGCGGGCCGAGGCGCGTGCAGGGCGCTGTCTACGTAGTCGAGGTGCTCGCCCACGCACTCCACGAGCGCGCGCCGGCCCAGCGCCGACACACACTTGATCATGGGCGCCGTCAGCCGCTCCTTGCTGCCTTGCGACAGGTACTCGAATAGTATACCTTTGCCTAACAAGAAACAAAGAACAGATAAATTAAGTACATATCAATGGTTAGGTCGATCGACACCAACGACCTCTCAAGGCATATTCAGAGTAAAAATCAAAGTAATCAATCGTCTCACTCTCACGCGTTGGCTTGCAACGGGGCTTGCAACTTCTCTTTCTCTCTAATGGCAAAACTCGTTATAGCTAAAGCTTTTTTACTAAGGTTTAAGAAAAAGTTAAAGGAAGGTCTTTTACCAAGGAAAAGCCCGGCTTTCATACTAAACTTCGCGCAAATTGAGCGATACGTCGTATCTATTCATATCGTTTCTAATACGATACGAATACGAATAAAATTATCGAATATTAGATGTAACCCCATTTACACTCATTTTTTGTTCTCGGTCAGCCAGATATGAAACCACGAGTTCGAGAGCTTTATCGCGTATTCCATAATATTTCAGCTTGTAAATTAAAGTTTTGTGACCACACAGTCAAAAGATTTGGAAAGATCACAAAACACGCCAATGACATCTCGTGACCTCTCCCAAGCCTACAGTACATTTTTGATCAAGCATTACGCATTTGGTTGAGCATTATATTTTCGAATATTTTATCAACGCTGGCAATATCAACACCGGGCGGTAGTTAGCAGGATTTGACTTGCAACTCGATTTAAATATTGGTATAATTTTACTATGCTTTATCAAATCGGGAAACACACCCTGATCAACACATGTATTAAATATATTTACTAAAATCGGTGTTACTGTTGGCATTATATTAGTGAGTACATGAACTGATAGTCCCCACAAATCTTCCCTTTTTTCATTAATTAATATAAACCATTATTATATTGGGTCATTAAATGACGTCACTGGTCTTTGGTATTCCATCAATTATGGAAAATTTTTTTTTCCACAAAACAAGTAACTCAATTTAATGAATAAGATAATGTTCTGTGCAGATGAGTGAGACAATAGACGAAAAAATATTAGTAGAAAAAATTGCCTGAGCTTTGAGCTTCATCTACCAACATTGAAAAAATTTATTGAATGATTCCCTTTTTTTTGCGAGAGAAGTGAAATTAATATAAATACCTTGTAATTGAATTTACTTGAATAAATTGATTTGACTTTGACTTTGAACTTAATTTATTTACTTATGTGAATTATTCAATAAAGGTAAAATTAAAAACATTTTTTATTCTAAACTAAAATGGTACAACATAACACCAATTACAATACCTATTGCAATAAAAGATGGCCATGTCCTCGTTATTTTAGTCAAAATAGCAACCATTTTCTCAGCTAATGAACCATTGCCCAATATATTTGATACCATTACTGGAAATAGCCTCTGGAACTGTAAACAAAAATATTACATTAATTTTTCAACTTATTGGTTTCTTGATAAATTTTTCATAATTCAAACACATAATAATTATAAATGTAACATCACAAAAAAATAAGACTTAAAGAGTACATATCGAAGCACTTAATATTCCTAACATTCTATATTAGTATCACTGTAAAATAATTTTGAGATAAATTAGAACATGCTAACAATAGTAATCAGTAGTAACAACACAAAGTACAATTTCATAGTAATAATATTGCATACTTGCTTACATACTGATAATATAATTAGTAATCACTCCCATGTGTGATTACTATCAAAGATATGGATGTGACCCAAAATTCCCGGGATGTCTCGGGATTCGGTACCTTAGCAAGATGTAAATAAATACATTACTAGGATTCTGGACGAGCATGATTCTGCTTCTAAATGTTAAAATCTGTTACACTCATGAACATTAACGACAGGAAATTGGTTATCAAATTAAGTAAATAAAACAAGTAACATGATTCTTAGAATTCTTTTCAAAAATAAAGAAAATTTAACAGTTTTTACTAAACAATCAAATAAAAATAATAAGAAATCCCGGGAATTTTGGGTCATATCCTTACTATTGATAGTAATCATACTCACCAATCCAATCACAATTATATTTTCTAATAATAATTTTTTATGCATACTAAAAATATCTGCAAAAAACGAAGAAGAAAAGAAACCAATAACACTAGAATACTATTAAAACAGAACTCAATACATGTGTATTTATTGTTTACCTGTTGCTGTATATTTGTGTCTAAACTGCAAGGGTTCGAACACAATGCGTCTACCATGTCCAATACATTAGACTGGAGGGGTTTTTTCGCAGGCACATTCAGTGCAGTCAAATTGTCATCGTTCAACACTAACACAGCTAAGTTAAAGAGGTTAGGAAAAATTGGACCTATTCTAGTGTTTGTTGTGAGATCTTCCACAGCCAATTTCTTAGGATTCTTCTTCAGATTGAGTATAGCTAAAACATCACAAAAATTAAATCGGATAATTTTTTTTTTCCATTTATTTAATTTCAATAAAATTTAAATTAAATCATATAAATTCAAATCGGGGGCGCCCGACAGAAGCGATGCTTCTACACATTTTTCTGTGAAAGTAATTTTCGGTCTAAGTATATATAGCACACTCAAAGCTGTGTGAATGTGTTCGAAACAGTAGTGTAGCCACTTACTAATGGAGGAGAAAGTTAACGGTGATGTTTTTTCTCTCCCCGACGGCCGAGCAAGCGACAACGCTATTGAAATTTCACTTCAAAAAACTGTTGTTGAAATTGAAGTAAACTTTGTAAGCTCAATATTTGTAACATACATACAAACATATCGGTGTATCCCTAACGAAGTAGTTAACGGCACGCCAAGCTTCGCGGTCCTTTCGCCTCCTCAAATCTCATCATTCTTCTCACATATTTTCGCCTAGGAATGCGAGTGCTCTAAACATTTCCGTCAGCTAACACTCTGGTTGTTTGATCTTCGTAAGTCAGCCTTGATCTTCCTTAGCTTTTACTACTACTCACTTTCGCCTACATTTTCTTCGTCAGTCTTTCATCACTCATTCTATAGAACTAAACTATCAAATGTGGGCATTAACTCGTTAATCCGTTAATTTCAGAAGTTAACAATTTGATAACGGTTTAACTTTTAAGTCAACTTCAAAAAATGTTAACGCTCTTGTTAACTCCCGTTAAACTAAACTTCCGTTAACTTTAGTCCGTTACATAGGTTGTTTGTTGACATGTTATATTTTTTTTTAATTACGCGCGGAGCCGCACTCGTACGTTCGGCGAGACGAATGGTCAAAGATATATTATGCGAAATGAGCGTGCGAGTGTGATGCATTTAAAACTGTTATTTATGCTAGACATTGCGTGGGTGTGAGCAGGAACACTAGAGTTGGTGTGGAGTTGTTGAGAATGTTTATGAAGAGCAACATGCACCTAATGCAAAATTATGATCTATTTATTCATACTACTCCATTCCTTGTATTATCACTGATTACCGAGGAATACAACTCATATGTCGAAAATCTTGTAAAGATGTAATTTATATTAAAAGTAGCAAATTTATAGAGAAAACCGTTAATTTTAAATATTGAGATTTGTAGAGAAAATTACTAATTCTATAGCTCCATTAAATATATCTCCCTTTTAATTAACGAATTAACGATTAACGAAGTTAAACTTTTGAATAACTGTGCCCACCTACGCAAACTATAAGCATTCCTTTCTTCATTTTTACAATATCTGTGGTTATGTAAAATACATAATATATCATATTCTTATGTAGAAATATTACATTATTTCCTAATACTACATCCCTAATGGGGCAGTGAGGAGTGAAGTGCCAAGCATCGTAATCTTTACATATTTCTTTCGCCTCCCCAAATGTATATATTATTATTTTCTACATTATTTATGTACAAGTATTTTTTTATTCATCCGAAACCGTTTCAGCCACTGTGTTACTTAAACATTAATTTATAAATTACACACCACATACAATTACATATTATATTATGTTTACTAAAAAATGACCCTACCCCTAGCTAATAGGTAATATAATGGTTAGGCCAAAACTGAAGCAGACATCAAAGTTAAGATTCAGTTATGCAAGCCAGTTTCCATCTGGCATTACAAAAATACGTCAATGTCTGACTTCATTCCACGCATAAAAACAACCTTAAATGGAAAAAATGTCAAAAGGGTAAAAAGAAACAAATTAAATTTATTTGATGGCAATTAGAAATAAATATTGTTAGGTACATTTTTCCTTCGTAGTAAATGCATAAAAAAGAAAATATCCATTTTACATGAAAGTAGTTGTTTCATTTTCATCATTTTCAAATTTATAATAATTTTGGAGATCTATAAAATAATCCGTAATCTATAATCTGTTCTCACGTACATGATTCAAGAAAAACAAAATTTGAAAAAAAGCAAACTACAGCTTTTACTGTCTAAACCCATTAGGCATCAATCATATTTTTCGAAAATGACTGTTCTGTGACATTAATCACCAATATTCTATGACTTGCTTAAAATGCAGTAAGAAATTGAAATGACCAATCACAAAGGTATTAGAGAGCCACGTGATTTGCCACTTTGAAATGCAATTTAATTTTGTATATTTGTCTCACTTTGCTTATGGTAATTGACGGGTAATTGTTATTCTATTTTGTTTACACTTCATCCTTTTGTTAGTGTGCATAAACAAAGTGTACGGTTTACGTGTGTGCGTAACCGGGACAATATTTTACTTGGATCGGTACTAATGTAACCTATCTACCTCTTTTGTAACATCATTGGATGTATGAACCAAATAAACATTTAATTCTAAACGAAATATGTTTTAAAACATTTGAATAGATTTGAAAATTTTAGTTTTAAATTTAACTTTAAGAAATTACTGTTCATAAAAAAATGGTAATAGCTTAATAAAGACTTCATCAGCCGTTCATAGTTCTCTTTTTTATAATATTAAACTATGATTACACCAAATAAATCTATATGTAAATATAACTAATGTGGCCATATATCTAGGTGGATTCCTAGATATTATAGTATCTTAAAATTACATATATTTAATGGTTATAGAAAGAAATGTCTTATTAATATTCTTTTTTCAAATTATATCTTTACTAGGCTATTAGTTTGAGGCGATACAAATGGTGTGACATTTGAAAGGTTATTGTTAAATACTTCATATTACTAATAGGATCATTACATTATACAATAGGTATTGAGACTTACCTCTTGCAACTTTAGTATAATAATTCTGTAAGCTAGGACTTATGGTACTATTGTTATTAAGACTTTTCTCATCTGTGATCCATTCCACTGACACGGTGGGTAGTGTGGAATACACATAGCTCTGTGTTGTCATAGCATACTCTGTTACATTCAATAGATTTTCCTGAAAATATGTTTCTTGCATGTACAATCTAAATTAATTAATTACTGTCTTAGTCTCAAGATTTCCAAAAAGAAATAGTACCAAAGGAGAGATAACAATAAGCTAAGAAAATCAGCTCCTAATTTGGGTCCAAACCACAAATGACCCTTTTCAAATAAAGAACTATTTATTTAATACACAGGACCTGTATTTTATTGCTATAAAAGAAATTAACACCAATTATTCTATTATACAAGCAATAAATATGCTGCGAAGAAGGGTTCAATTCCTGATTTTTGAGAAAAATGGCGATTTTTTTATATTTGTTTAAACTTTACACATAGAGTGAATTTTTTTAGCACCTTTATTGTTGCATTCATACAATATCTAGAGCCTAAAGTATAACATAAAATGCGCTCACAGTTATTACAGATAAACTTTTTCACCCTATCAAAATAATGTTCCTGTGACAAAGATCACTATTTATTTTATTGTAATGTATATGTAAAAGGTAATGACCTAATGCAATGATTTAGTTGATAATTACATTAATATGTTTTTTTACACAGGGTTCTTGGTCTTTCGAAATATAATAAGACAATTTTTTTACATGGGGCCGATTTTCTTAGCTTATCGTTACCCCTCCTTTTACTAATAACCGAATGTGATGGAGAATAAAATACTGTAATTCTATCATTCTTTGTTACGGATTATATGACGAATATAAAGAGAAACTGTTTTCTATCTCTTTCTTCCAACAATATACCCGTTACGTTTGCTGTAAATATAAACTACTACAGTTCTGCCTATGCCTTACTCTATGATATCTCTACCGTTATTATACTCACAACTTGAAAACAGAGTTTTTCTTCTCCAAAAGGTGCATAATTTGTAGCACATGTCCCAACTACAGGACTTGTATCCGACAGAGTCAATACTGTGTTGACATCCCAACTGTCAATACGCGATTTCTTCATCATCTCATTATGAAGTGCTATTGTCTGTAATAGTGTTTTTAATTGAAACTAAATTATTGTTTACCAAAAGGAATCTTACATTAATATTATACAATTTTATTACAATATACATTAATATTGAAATAAAATAGTACAATATTAATTTTTCTGAATTTGAGACTTAAAATTTTATGTGATTGGTGAATTTTCAAAGTAGACTAATTTTATTCTTGTCAAGTATATATATACAAAAAAAATAGAACTCAAGAAATTGTGTTTTAATGTTGGCAATTATCGGCTACATTTTTTGCATACTGTGATGTGTACCCAAAATGTGTACTGAGCATAATACATTAAGAGCACTAACTACTAACTGGAGAAGTACTCATAACACAGGCTCCAATTCGAATATGAAAAGTTTAAAGTGACCAGGACATAGAACTTGGTATCCTGTGCTTAATTAAAGATATCTAGACCGGAAGTTTTGCATCAACACACCAGTCAACTATGTTACACACATATTATGTTGAAAAATTCACATACAATCCAATGATAAGAATAAAACTCAGGTTACCATTTTGTGAATTAGATGCAATGTTACTGCGCTAATATATATTACTAAAGACCCGCCCCGGCTTCGCACGGGTAGCAGAGCCATTTTGTAAAATCAGTTCTTAGTGATTCAAGTCAATCGGACCTATAGTTTTGGAGATCTCATGATGAGTCAGTCAGTTAGTCAATGAGTGGTATTTCACTTATATACATATAGATTAATATCACAAGCTGCATTTACTTACACTGATAGTTTGTCGGAGCTTATAGCTAACATCTTCAGCGAGATTGGTGGCTGCTTCTGCATTAATTTCAGCTCCTACTTGTTCCGCCATACACTGTATTGAGTCAGGACCAACACCGGCAAATTTACCCTGTGTTGTGTTGCCATCCTAAAAAAATATTTAAAATAATATCCAGTTACCATCAGATGTAACCTCCTTATTCTTGAATTTGTTTTATTATTCATAAATTACTTAGATGGATATATTATTATGTAGAAAGATATTTTAAATTACAATAAAAATAACCAGAAATCGGAAGTTAGGGAGCATAAATACCTAAACTTCATTTGCCAAATGATACAGTTGCTAAAACGGGTCATAAATATAATATTGCGTGCTATTTATTTTATGAATAAGACAAGATTGTAAAAATACATTAGTGCATCAAATGCTTATTTCTTGTAGTCCTTATCCAAATTTAATACATTTAGTTGTTTTTTATGCCTTGCGAAACTTAAATTTAATCGAACTCTTGAACTTTTAACTCTTGAATAACTCCATAATTTAAGAGAATGCATTAACTACTTGTATTTTCAAAGAAATATCAAATTTAAAACAACATCCTAAGTATTTTATGGATAACTGTTAAAAGTACTTATAAAACAAATGCTTGAATATTTATGAACAAATTATTTCTACCTTTTTGTTATCTGTAAATTGAAATAGGTACATTTTTGAATTTTTTAAATATCTGCGAAAACAGAAATTCAATCGCATAAATTTAAAAGAATAATTTTAATGCTTCAACAACTTTTAAATATCAAAACTAAGAAATACAATAGTTAAATACAAGGGGGCCCTTGGGCCCTGGCTACTTATTCTACGAAATATTAAAAAATAACATAAAAACCTGATATGTACATTTAGAAACCAAAATATTTGATAATTACAGCCAAAACACTTGTACTTTTTAAATTTTGTTATTCATTCTAAGCACTCAAAACGTTTTCTGTCAAATGTCATCGTAATCTCAAGTTTAATCACAAAATGTATAAAAACAGTTTCTATTTGTGTATTTAAGAGAATTTATTGGCAACATCACATTTCCAATATCTAGAAGTTAAATTCGAGCCCCTGTAAATCTGTTTTAGGGACCTCTTTTAGCAACTCTATATCATTCTGCAAATTAAGTTTAGGTATTTATGCTCCCTAATTTCTGATCTCTGATAATAACAGATCTCTAAGATACAAGAATAGTGAATATGGCTACTATACCCAAAATGGTTTTGATTCATTGCTTGAAATTTCTTTTATGTGCTTATAATCAAAAGCCAAAGAAACAATTGAGGTCCTACAAAATAATGATACAGAAAAGTGGTCGACTTTAAACCAGACAATGGGTTGCAGCCAAAAATGAGTTGGCTAAAGTAATAGTACTTCAGTATATGGTACCAGCCTTAAATAAATATTATATATTGTATAATTATTTATTCCCACTTTCACACTATATTATTTACTATTTAGGTAGTGCAATGACATATTTGTAATACAAGGCACTCACTATAACACAGACAACCTATCCTATGAGACCTGAAATGTTTACGAATTTCTAAGCAAACTACTCTGCTCTGTCAAGGTAAAAGGATGTCAAAGGACAGAATGTCAGCGAACAGCATGGGTAACTTTGTTTACTATAGGAAAAAGAGATTAAGTATGTCGATATTGTATATATTGATAAGTCATGCATATGAAAATTCTTTTCATGTGTTTAAAAAATGAGTAATGATAATAATCAAAACAAAATTATTTATTTAAAATTGAATTATATATGGATTTACTAGTACAAATCATTAAATTTTTAATTTAAAAACAATTATTCAAATCAAAACTATATCTAAAAAGTATCAATTAATTAAAAGTTTGTAATAGTAGGAAGGAAACAAGATAATTTGGAACTAGGTATATAATTTCAAAGAATGATAGTCATTATAAATTTCTAAAATTAACTGAAACAATATTGACATATTGATGCATTTTTATGCATCTATACTCACCTCTTTCAAAATCAAGAGGCAACATGTAATTATAGCATGCTAGACAAGGACAAACGCTGACTCAAACCTCAGCACCAACCTGTATCACTAGAACTCTGCTCTCTTCTGTTACAAATTCTATTAGTAATTTTGAACTTATTGATGAAACATGATACTGTCCTTTTTGAAACTATTTTTACTGATATCACTACCACACTACTTTACAGTGCAATTTCGCATTGTTTATGTATTTTATTCTATATTTTTCGATACCACTTAGACACAGGTCACATATCTGATTCCTGGTTCCTACTAAACTAGCGCAAATTTGTGATTAAACTTAATTAGCATTTATGCAGACGGTTGGCAGAATATGGTGCCTTTCTATTATTTCAAGTCCCGTAAGCTAGGTTGTCTGTGCATTACAAAGTACTTTATATGTAAAGTTTCACTCCGTAAGCCCTTTCTAATCAAAGATGATTATTAGTGATTAGGTTAGAAGTTGCTGTTAAGTTTTTTTAGCTATTCAGAAAAACTTCAGAATAAGGTTTTTTAATTATTTGAATGCTTTTTATCGTAATGAACGCCTCAATAAAAGTAAATATAATGTAATCACATTATCAAACAGCATTAAATGTAGAATGTAATTATTACATACATATAACGCATTTACAGCGTAAATAATGTAAAGTCCTTCCGTTCCTACAACTGTATCCTAACAAATACAAATACGTGCGATCGGCACCCAACATGTATCATGTATCACCTTTTTATAACTTAAAATAGCAACTTAATATTTAACTACGACAGTAATATGTATCTTACTTACCTTTTCATTGAGTGGTGGAGTATCACATTGGCTAGAGCCACCTGATTCTGAAGCTATTACTTTGCTTTTATCACGTTCACGAGAACTGTTCACTTTTTTAATATGATTTTTACTTGATGAAGATGAGTTAGACATATTAATGGATAAATTTATAATATTCACGTTAATTCATTTCAGTTTTTAACAGTAGTCAGAAAATTCGCACATAAAATTCATACAATTATACAAAAAAATTACAAAAACAAAGAGAAAATCAAAACGAAGACAATAACTTTCACATTTGACAGCTAATGCATAATCTGTGTTTGACAACCTTTGACAGCACAGTTTGACATTTCATTTTGACAACACTTTTTTTTTCTTTCTTTATGGCATGCCTCACCTCACCGATTAGCACGTTTGCCAAAGTCACGTATTAATAAGTAGAATCCTCAGATTAATAACTATTCTTCCAAGGTAGAATCATAAGTAAATTAGTTTTTTCGTATCGTAAAACTCCTCCATTGAAGTGATAAAAGGCTTCACTGAAGTTATAAAGGACTTCTTGGAAGAGCACGAGAACTTCAGCTACAGATGTTAATTTAGACCTACTCCATTCTTTTTATTTATACAGAATTATAAAACACAATGTACTATCACTTTTGTACTTTAAAACCTATAATATTTTGATATAGGTACTAAAATGCCGCGGAAAATTAAAAACAAAGTAAAGAAATAATTTTCCACGGTATTAATTCTTCACTTATTTTATATCGTATGTAGAAAAGTGGTATGAAAAGGCAGGTAGCTCCAATATAAACGAGATTATTTAGCTTCTCTGTGTGGTATAGCACAATCAATCGATCATTATGCCTGGCCTTGAAAAACCCGGCACGCGCTAAAGGACAGAAAATACTTGGCACTTTTTTTTACTTTGCATACGGGTAAGTTAGTCTATTTCTTATGTGAATAAGATGGAATGTATGGCGTAGACCGGCGTGGTAGGTTTCTCTTTCTACATATACCACAGACTATTTCAGTACGTTACAATATAATAAATATTAATTCAATGGACATGAGTTCTGATATTATATAGTTAATAGGAAGTCTGTGATTTCTACCAAGGATTTCCATCAATTTTTTACTTTTCTACTAATGACAGCTGTCTTTTTTTTTAAATGTTAATCGGACTTTTCCAATGATTAAGGAAAGTAAAGGACATGGCATGTTGATCTATAGCAACTTTTAGTTATATATATTCTAACGCTTGACATTCAAACGTAGTGTTGTCTCTTTTTGACTTACGGCTTCATGCGTGTGTAAGAGAAAACAACAGTACTTTTCTCAAAGAATAATTTTTTTATGTGACATCATTGTACTGTCAAAATGTGCCGGTCCGCCATTTCTTGCGACACGCTGACAAGTACACGAAGTGTCAAAATATATCAATGAATTTAATATTTTTTAATATTTGTGATTTTGTGCTGGATATTGGAATTGTTTTGATAAAGGAGAAGCTAGCATAATGCCACAATAATTTCTAAGTGTAGTGTGTTAGGATGCGGCTCGAGAAAAAGCAATAATCAACGAAATCTATAATTGCACTGGTACGTTACAGAAATTCATTAATTTAGTCTGATGTCGTATATATTTCCATCGTAATTACTGTGTTTCTTAGTTTACTGTATTATAGTCATGTATATTTTTAGTTATTAGCAGTTTTTGTTCATATAAAACAGTAAATTACTTCATATCAATTTTTGTTGTTATTGTAGTTAGAGCTGTCCATGTACCTATATTAAAAAGATATCGATAAATACAGGTATTATGTTTATATGTCGTAATTATCTCATTTCAGATTACCATCATGTATTATTAAAGGAAAAGAGTAGCTTGACGTAATCGGAAAAGAAATTTGAAACCTCTGTAAAAATTACATACATGTATATGATATATACATACATATCTTCACGCTGTATCCCCAACGGGGTATTCATGATATATATTCATGTTATTTGCATTTCGAAGCAGCTTCTTTCAATAGAACATTAAGAAAATAATTTTACGGTATGATGCATTACCCTAGCAAAGATTATTGGGAATCAGAGAAAATATTTACAGTGGTAATTAATTACTTTTTTATTTCCTGACTGTAAATCCTCTATTCAGAAAAAGTAATAGGAAAATATTAATTGTTTACAGAATGTGGCTGAACTTTGTTTTGATGTCTCTGAGAGACAAAAATCTGCGCATAGTTCTAAATATCTGCTTCGGAATGATGTGAATCAAGACCACGCCGAGTTATTTCTGCAACCAATAAGAGCTTGTAGTGGTTTTACTAATAACCCAGATGCGGTACAATTTAAAGAATCTTTTAAAAAACTTAAAGTGCAGAATTAAGAGACGAAGGTGTCAGAAACTATTTTATTCTTTTCTTGACGTACAAAAAAACTACAGCGACATGATGAGTACAATGACTGCTTAAATTCAAATCTCAGTATTCCAAAGTTTTAATCAGAAATTGTTTAATAAAAATTGTGTTATTTAGTTAGCTATATTTATTTATTTAGTGAATATGTTATTAAAAACTTAATGTACTTAATATAATTATTATTTTACCAACAATAATATTAACAAACAGTTCTATTTTTCAAAACCCAGTAAAAATATGTTACTATAGTACATTAGATATGAGTAGTCTAACATTGGTCACCCTTGTAGTGCCTAGCAATTTACTATCTTAACTTTTAAAAGATTTATTCTAAAGGCCGGTATGTTGTGGATTTTTTACGCTAGATAATATTATAAACTATAATATTACTAACTTATTTATTCACAATATAAAGAAATAAAATTTGTTCATTTGTATGTACGGGGTATCCTCTGGAAGTACTTAACTGAATTTGAGAATTCTTCGACTAATAAAAGTCCACAGTGTTCTATTCCTAATTGAAATGTTATTCCCAATTACTGTGTGATAAGGCCACTAATTTTTAGTAAAATTAATTATTCTAGTATTTAGTTTATCAAAGTGCTACAGTACGCCATGGCTATAGATTTAGTCGGTCCGTATGTATGTTTCTCAGAGCACTTATTTTAATTTCACCATCACCTTTAGAAGAAGTAACGTTATGCATGTAAAGAAAAGAAAAGCATTAAAAGGACTGTGCTGTTCTTTAACTACTGTGACCTATGTTCATTGATCTTCAACATTTATCAAAGCGCTTCATAAAAATATGGGTTTCTTTTAAAAAGCAATTTTATTTCTGTAATAATCATGGACGTACTATTAAGTATTACAAAAAGAGATACCTAAGTAATTTGTTTGCATATAGAGTTCATTTAAAGTTCCATACAAAAATGATCGAAGGACAGAAAGGGGCTATACTTGAAGGTGCCTGTTGCTATCGTTGCTAATAACACCTTAAAATCGCCTTAAGCGCAGATTCTAATTATATGCCGACAGCATCGACCTACGCTGACTGCTATTGTCAGTTTGAACAATATTTCAGTACTTTTGTATAAATCTATGACACAAAAAAAAAGCCCTCCCTTTTTCTGAAGATATCATACAAAATGATATTTATTTCAATACTGATGCTGTAACAAAACTCATTTCAACAACTGACAACGATATCTACACAGTTGATATTTGGGACATCACTAAGTGGCAGCCATTGTTTGCGACACTCGAAGTTTAGGTGGCACGATTATATTGTCATTATTTCATGTCCTTCAATTTTCTTAGTCATTGGACTTTTCGGACCCTTGGACTTCGGAGTTGATTCTACGTAGGCGAAGGCAACTACACTCATACAGACACGTCTTCGTATCGGTTATTCAGATTCCAATAGCACTGGTCTGATATGATAATTCTTTATCTTTCACTATTAAGCATAAGTATGATGTAAAATTTATTGATTTTTCTCATTACTAAGTCCCTAACATTCCTCCAGTAAAGTATAGTGTAAATTCTAAAAGAGTTGAAAAGAGACTTCACGGAAAAACGCAAAAATTTTATGCACACAACATATTTATGTAGTCTTTCAGATTCTTTCATATTTGCACAGTAGGTACTTCATCGCACAATTTCCCTTCATTATTGAAAGTACTTTAAAACTTCCAAAAAAGTAAAAAGATTGTTTCACGTTCACCGGGCTGCACAGCACGTGTACTTCGCGCTGTCGTGACACTGCAAGGGTTCAGGAGGCTTTTTAGTGCCCCTCCGAGAAAAGCTTCGACACAGCGCTCCGGAGCTCCGGTGTGCTCCACAGGAGATACCAAAGCCCTTCGTCAACACACGACACGCTGAGGACAGCAATCGCAGGTGCTTTTGTGAATAAAAGCCCCACATAACCCAGTCACAGATACAGTCTTAGCCCCATAGGGCTGAACATCTATGTAGCGTAGATTTTTTAGTATACCAAAAAAAGGAATCCCAAATAGCAATTTAAACTTAAACCAGGCGTGCACCTAGTGTGCCATACAACTGTTACCACACGACAAAGATACAATGTCAACACAACAACAAGTGTTATGTGCTGGATTTATTCAGGCATGACACGCCATCTTCCATCAGTAGGCAATTGTGCAGTAACACACAAACGTAAATACCAAAATATAAACGAAAATTTGATACCTACTAAAAATTATAAACTCGTAGCAATATTGTCATTAATGTTATTGTTGACGCAGCAGTTTTTAATCATTAAATGTCGAAAATTGTTTGGTTATACTTTGTAGTTTACAATCAAAGAAAAATCAAGCATGCAACAACCTTATATTATACATGCTATCTGGGATGTAAGTTGGCGGAATAATTCGGCTATGACATACAGACGGACATGACGATATCTAAGATCTTATAGTGGGTAAACATTAACGCATTATATATATACACAAACATGTAGATCGGGTTATTTATAATTATTGTGTCTTGTGGAGTCAGTATTTAATATTTTACAGTTCTGTTTTTTGTTTTGACTACGGAACTCTAAAGAGATAAATAAATGAAACAAGTACTTATGCGATCCTCATTTATTTTATCAATAAATGTTTTTTTTTACATATTCTTTTCACAAATTTTTACGAAATCAGATCGTTATTTCTCATTTTATTAAATCGATGCTTACCATGTAATGTTAAAAATAATAAATTATTGTGAACAGTTATCGAAACTATTGTTTACTAAACTTATTACACAATTCGATATTTTATTACGATATTTTTTGGTATAATTTGATATGTAGGTAACTCATATCCAATAATTGGAAGGTTTTTTTTTAAATTCTGATAGATACATTACTAACATACATATTGACTCACATATCTAATATTATTTAGTTATTGTCACTTGTGATGTTGAGATCATACGTTAATATATACTATGACGAATATTTTAAGCCCGTTTTTTAAAACCTTACACAACTTCAATAATATAAGCAAATACAAGGTAGAGGTACAATACAGACGACAAGAATTACTTTTATATACTTGGACTGTTATATAGTGTATCATTAATGTTTCATCTGACAACACTTTGTATAGTACGTAATACGTATAATGCTTAACTCTTGCCTAGGTAAGAGTATCAAAGAACCAAAATACTTAATCAAGTTTTCTCCATGACCGACCCTCATATATTATGTGAGGCTAATATATATATATATATATTAGCTTCATATAAAATATACATATGCATATTGTGTTTTAAATTTCTGTGTAAGTGAAAAGAATGGAGTAAGTCTAAATAAACATGAGTAGCTGAAGTTTTCGCGCTCTTCCAAGAAGTCCTTCATAACTTCAGTAAAGCGTATTATCACTTAACTGTAGAAGTTTTACGATAAGAAAAAAAAACTAATTTACTTCGAACGTGCTTCAAGTGCTCGTTTTGAATTATGACAATATTGTAACGTGTGCATTGCATTGCCTAACTGTTTAATTCATCAAGAGATTCTACTTATTAATACATGACATTCGCAAATGCGCTAATCTGTACGCCATGCCATGAAGAAAGAAAAAAAAATGACGTAGCATTCATAAAATTACACTTTTCTTTAAATACATTTTCAAATGTAATGAGGACCTACCGATGCCGTTAGGGGTGGAACACAGTGAACAGAAATTCTTTATAATTTTTTTTATTTTATGTTTTTTATTTGTTCAGGAAAGCCTAAAATAACTAAAGATAATTTACATACAAGTTTAAATCAAGGCCAATTACAAGATTTCACCTCTAAATATTATAACAACATAGTAGATGGGACAACAAGTGGGAAAACAGAGGTGTAGATTGGAAACAATAACATTAGACTGGTAATTTAAAAATGAAATAATAACAATGAGAACATAAACAGAAAAAATAAAATAAGACTATAATTATAATATAGTTAAGTTATAACAAAATTTGAGAATAGTGACCCATTAATTTTCGCATTATCGACTTGTAGCTATCTGTAAATACATCTATGTCGACCTGTGAAAGAAGTTCATTTGCCTTATGTGGAGAACGCCGGAGAAAGGAATTTTAATGGTAGTTGCTCTTTACTAATGGCGTTGCAACAAATATTTTTTTTCCAAGAAGAATAAGTTGATACTTTAAAGCCTACTCTAGCCAAAAGTTCTGGACAATCAATGTCTGCTCTGATAATTTTTAATAGGTAGATAAAGTCAGCAATATGTCGCCTTACACTCACAAGGCAGAAAGTGAAATTTTCTGCATCGCCTCCCTTATCTATCGCCAGAATGTTCCATTGAACAGTCTGTTTTCAGTTCGACGAGATATTTAATAAATTTTCTTTGTATACCCTCAATATGATTTACGTAGCAATCGTAATAAGGACTCCACACTTGCGAGCAATATTCAAGATGACTTCTAACATAACTGCAGTACAATATTTTACATTAGTAAAGTCTTTACATTACTAAAACAAGTTGAAGTCCTCATAACGAAGCCCAAACTCTTAAAAGCTCTTGTAACGATAGAATTTAAGTAAATTCTGTGTGTTACCTTAGTGTCCTGCTTTATTCCTAAATCTCTAACATAATCAACTCTGCTTAATTGCCGTACTTTTAGAGTGTAGTTTGTGTACACAGACAAAACGCGAGATAGATATGAAATAGCATTTAGATATGTTCAAATTTAATTTGTTATTGGAGCAATAAGTATCAAAGCGATTGAGGTCCTCTTGAAGATAAAAAGAGTCTTCGTTACAGTCAATAGATTTCAAAATTTTCATATCGTCAGCACTTGTTTTCGTCGTTTATAAATAACAACACAGAAGAGACCCTAATAACGACCCCTGAGGAGTTCCTGAGGGTACGACAATCCAACAAGAGATGAAGCCCTTCAGTACCTCGGCTTGTGATCTACGATCAATGTAAGACGAAAACCATCTAAATAAATAAATTATAACATAAAAACATAACATAACATAACTTCACGCTGTATCCCCAACGGGGTAGTCAGAGAGGACGGAGCGCCAGGAATCGCGGTCCTTACACACCTCTTTCGCTTCCTCAAATCTCATCATTCTCCTCACACATTTTCGCCTAGGTAAAATAAATTATAACATCATTAATACCTGTAATTCACATCTTATGGGAACCGCGTTGCAATAATTAGGGGTAAAGGGGATAATGGGAGTCATTTAAGCGAGAAATTAAATAAAACCGTAATAAAATTATAAATGATATATTTATTGCAACTGCCAATATACTAAATTTACTTAACTAGCTATCATTTGACATCAATTTCAATCATTTTGGTAATCAAATTTGGTAATTATAACAATTTAAAAAAAGCAGATTTGACACTCATTGCACTGACTTAGGGGCAGTCAGAGTCAAAGTAAATTTAGCAGACATCGCAAACATAACCTTCGGCCGAGTCCCACCCAGTACAGTCCGCGTGAGCTCATAGCCCGCATTTCATTGTTCCTTCCGAAATCGTTGCATACCAGGCATTAGTTTCCAGCATCTTCTGCGTCGTCATCCTCATCATCCTGGCAAGTGTCGTTAGTATTTACATCTGATCCCGAAGTTTCGTTTGATTCTTAAAGTATTCGTCGCTTTGTCTTTTTATTGTCCTTCTTCTGTACTTTAGTTTTCTTTCCCTGACCTTTACCTTTCCATTTCCTTTTTTCTTTCTCTTTCTCTTCGCCTGAGTCACCTGACTCTCATTTCCCACAATACACTAATGAGAAAATAGTGGAAATTAAAAAAAAAACCTATGAAACACTGATGCAATCTAAATTTTACATCACTATTTTGAATGTCTGATTAAACACATCTGAAGATTTTAATCGTGTACTGTAAAAAAAATCGACGCTTACCTTCTATTTTATGGCGACGAAAAATTACATTGACGGAGCGCAAAAACAAAACACAGACATTATTTCCAAGTGAGGAGGCCTACTAGCGCGAGCCGTTCAACACAGTGCCGAGGGGCATAGGTGGAGCAGAAGAGATCGTTTACGCGATACTCACGTGTATAGTTACGTAGATTTGTGGGTGACTCCCATTACCCGCTGACTCCCATTACCCTGTTCTCCCCTACTGCTTACGTGTTTTTATATGTAATACATACATATCTTCACGCTGTATCCACAACGAGGTAGTCAGAGACGACGGAGCGCCAAGCATTTATATTTAATGAGGTGTATTATTGAGGTGTCAGTGATAGAATTTGATTTTGATGGAAGACTCTCGAAAAGCTAAATAAAAACCGATCGCTTTACTAAGCTTCGCAATCGCCTTCTCACTTAAACACCAGAAGTCGTTTTTCGTTAGAAAACATTTCGTAAAGCGAAACTGTTTTTGAAATTTGATTTAATGCCGAAAACACCATATAAGTACATAGGCATAGTTTTTACTCCCAAAAACTAGTTAACAATATGGGAAGTCTGAAGCTTAGCCTTGATATGTTACATAAAACAAAAAGTTAGATACGAGTAAGTACGGTACGTGCGTCTTGCGAGTGGACCTCAAAGATAAAGTCTAAAGGCTGTAAACAGCACAGTGTGATACATACGTCTTTGATTGAACAATATCTTGCCTCGTTCCCTTTCCAGTTTAGTGCTTCATTCCATTTATTTTGCTGCTGACTAATGTTTCTGTGTCGTGCCTAATACTCGAGCAACGCCGGTCCTAGATTTGTGTAAAATTTTTTGCAAGGATGTGGAGCCATTTGCAAATATTTTTACATATATTTGATATTTTTCCAAATATTTTATTTAGACGACTCCCAAACACTTGTAAAGTTTTAGCAGAGAAAATATAAATACTACAAGAAAAAAAATTTTTTTTCAGTCCGATGTTTTCGCCAGACCTTGAAACTGTGTAATCACTAGGACAATGGATTTATAGACCATTCATATTTCATATCTACAAATACGTAGCGTCTTCAGCGTATACCAGCACAAGCATAAAAAATATCGATACATACATTTTCAATGCACAAGCGTATTCATTCACATCTAGCGGACGTGAACGTATTAGCTCATACGTGATACGCCTTATCTGTGTTTAACATACGTAATGATATTTTTTATTTCTGAATGTACTTCTACTAACTAAGTACTTATACTTAGAAGTGAATGCTCCATTATTTGATAGGTGCCCAATGAATTTGAAAATCGATCTTATGTACCTAGAAGGTACAGTTATTTTGAACAATATACAACAAACATATGTCACAATTATTGAGATTAAATTTTTGTAGAAATATTTGAGCATATTTGTACTTACAATAACTACATACACACTAAAAGTTTAATTTATTATGCAGATAAGTGCAATATTACATTCTTATTCATCAGTCGAGTAGGTATAAATAGATCTAATATAAAGTGTCTTCCTCTCTAATTATATAATTGCACTAATACTTTCATTTGTTCACCGCTAGTCTTGTCGCAGATATTATCAAAATTATTACCTTGAAATAAATTTTCAATCTCTTGTAAAGTTCTACCTTTCGTTTCAGGTAAATATTTCCAGAAATATGCAAGACACAAGAACATGACCATCGCGTATAAAAAGAAAACGCCGTGATAGTCCATCAAGGTAAACATATCATTCGCAAATTTCACAGACAAAAATATAAAAACACCATTGAGTACACCAGCAATGAAAATGTAAAACGACTTGAATTCCAGAGGATAGATTTCAGAAAATTTTGATTCAAGCACGGGGTACGGACCAGCATACACAATTATGAAATACAGTCCCAAAAGAGTAGAATTAATCCAAGAGAAGTAAACATTGTTTTCAGGTTTGAAATATAGACAAGCACTCAAAGTCGTTAGAACTAAATTGGCTATAACTCCACTAGAGAATAACAGCGTTCTCATTCTCATCATGTTTATTAAAAAACAGGATAAACATGACCCCAGAATTACCAGTCCGTCCACTAACAACGTGAAAAACAATATATCTGAACGTCCTGTCATATTTTCTAACATTGTAGCAGCACAAGTGTTAAATAAAACCTTTCCTCCTGCAGCTCTATATACACCTATAACACCACTTAACAACATTAGGTTCCAAAAACGTTTGCATTTCATATGTAATATGAACCTTTTCAAAGTATGAGATACTGATTTATTCTCAGTAGACAATTTGTTGTGCTTAAATCTTTCTGCGTCTAAAAGTAATTGCAATTCTCTTTCTGCGGCGTTATCTTGAATGTGTAGAGCTTCGAAAGCTTTTTTACATTCTTGGAATTTGCCCTTAGAAGCTAACCAAGCGGGACTTTCCACACAGAAGAACGGTACTAAAATAGATATGCCTGTCGGTATTATTCCAATAAGAGCTACTGTTCTCCAGTGAAGTAATATCCCTAATATGTGACCGAGTGTTGTACCGATGGCAGGCCCCACAGACACCACTATATAAAGACAATAATCTCTAAGTTGTGGAGACGTACATTCGGCTGTAGTCATATTAATTAGCATGACTACCCCTCCATAACAGACGCCTACTATGAGTCTCGATACAATTAAAACTGTTAGATTTTGAGCATAATATAACATTAACCACGTAGCTAGTATAGGTGTGGTCAGTACGCTGATAACCCGCATTCTGCCAAACTTCTCCGTCACAAGTGCTGCCACAGCAAAGCCGCAGACGCACGACACATTTATTGTGGAAGCTGAAATCAAACAGTCATTTATTAACGTGTATTTATTTACAGTATATCCCGTGTGTTATATGTATGTAGTTCGAAACGATGATTCATTTACAGATAGATTTCGAGATAAAAAGCTCCTAATCCGTAATGTTTACCGAAATAATGTATGGTGTATAGAACCGATAGGTACCTTAAGAAATGAGTAAGGACCTGTAATAATAATTACGTTTCGTTTCCGATTTTTTTCATTACTCTAAAATACTCTCACAATACAAATCTCATTTGGAACATTGTAATAGCTGCTAACTTGTACTTGAAACACTATATTACGTACCAGAAGTAGGGCATTTTATTATTTTGATACAATTTGTTTTAACTAAGTCTGTCCACTGATTACTGTCTAATAACAAACATTGTTTAAGTTTCTGAAGACGTCGCCGCGTCGGTAGAATTACGAAGTGCTAAAATAAGTACTTTTTTGACGCAAAGGTAATTCCCAAATAAGGGTAAACTTTGTTTGTATGTAATGGATAAACTCAAAAACTTCTCAACCGATTTCAAAAATTCTTTCACCTATAGAAAACTATATAATCAGCGTGGGCTGTATTTTATTTTCAATAAAATTTCTACCCGCGCGAAGCCAGGGCGGGTCGCTAGTGTATTATATAGGTACTGAAAAAAACAAGGATACTACAAATTCCATAACTACGTTAAGAAGCTTGTCTTGCTTGCTTGTATGAAATCTCAAAATATTTGTAACCCTCGTGATTATTCGAAACGAATAGAGTTGTTTATTATTAGTTTTTTGAGAGAAAACAAAGAAAAGATATATAAAATTAGGCCACCCGGTACAACGCATCAAGTAGATAGCGAGAGCAATTTACGCTTTAAAAATAGTATGTATGCTTTGCGCGATCACAACTAAAAGGAGACGTTTCACAAATGTATGGAGCCCCGGCTCGCACTTTGTACACTTACATTTTAGAAACTTTAATATTAAATAAAAGTGTTTTAATTATGGTTTTGATATATATTAACCTAGTTCTTTCGTACAATAGTATTATATACACATATCATAGGCAACACCTTACCTAAACAAGATGGCGTCAATGACATATTTGACGTATTCCCCTTTTAATAGTTAATTAATAGTACTCTTTGTAACTAATTATATTACAGGTCTTAACTGTTGAAACCTATTTAAAATCTCAAACAGTCAACAGCCTGTTCACAGTTTGAACATATCCACACTGCAGTTTAGGGTATAAAAAAATTAACAGGAAATGAAATCTGACGCCTCGGGAAACAGATCAACCAAATAACTTTTCTTTTGAGAAATGCAATATAGCGACAACAAATGTTAAATCAAAAGATTAAATAACTTCTATTTTATTATATTGGTAAATAATATGGGTAAAGTATAAGTACTTAATATAAAAATAACCCCGTTTAAGGAACAGGTCAAAGTTAAGCGAAATTAGAAACAAACACGCCTTTTTTGATATATGCAGTTCTAGGTGAATTGTAGAAATTTTTAGTCAGCACATCAAAGATGGTGTTGTATTTTATCAAGCTTGGTTAATATGAATAGTGATAAAAAAAAATAACCTGAACATTAAGAAGGCGATAGTAGCGCCAAAACAATTATATATACATAACAATTACGGTAAAGCGACTGTCGCATCTGTAGCTTGCTACAAATCCTTAATCTGTGCTCCATAGTTTTTGACAGCGTTTTGGCTAATTTGACCCGTGACGTGCGCGACGTTCAAAGTACCTATATTCATAATTACAACTCGAAGACATTTTCAACTACAGATGTTTTCAACAAAATAAAAATAGTTGCGCTGAAAGCTCTTTGTAACTATGTATTTTTGTTTAGTAAAGAATAAATTAATGGATGAGATTTTTTTATCATTACTTTGTTAATAATATACCTACATTTCACATGAGTTTGATAGTAAATTGAATATTTCGCATTTAGTTTTGGAACGAACTCGTTATGGCGTACTTGTTGTCAGTATAGCCCTGTTAAATAATAAAATTCGGTTTAAAATAGCGAAGCAGTTTTCTTCGTGGGAAGCAAATGCTGCATTCATTCCAAGCAAGATCTGTCTTTACCAATATCCCTCTCGGAGACAATGACGCCAGAGCGATGGAAACGTACGTTGTGGACCGTCAGTCCTGCAGTAGCCCGGGCAAGAAACTAGGACTAAATGTTCGTCGCCTGTCTTAAGAGACGACTAAGAGGCCTTCGGGGTCGACGCCGAAAGGGGTCGGAGCTCTAGTCGTCCATTAATGCTACCCCTAGGAGGACGGCAGCGCGTGTAGTCTGCGCTATCATAGTACAGCGAGGGCGCAGAGCGCGGGCTCTGTTACTACCCCCCCGAAGTATTTTGGCACAGCGCGAGATGAGAAGTTCCGACGCGACCCGTAGGAGAACCCGGAGCCTTTCGACAAAGCGCCGAGGACGACCTCCGCAGGAGTTTTAAAGTATAAACGCCAAAAGTCCTGTATAACATAATCTCTCCCCCAGGAAAAGGGCGAAGATATCACATAATTACATAAAAAAGTTAAAAAAAATTGAGCCAAATGAGAACTTCCTTTTTTTCAAGAGGATTAATTAGTTTAACCTGAATGTGTACATACCTATGTGCAGATTTTTCCTGCGGAACTAATAAAAGAGAAGTAAATTGGCACAACTTACCAATCCAAGACAAATCGCTATCATTCAGCGGTATGCTATGATCTTTTGTATGCAGATCTGACAACATTCCAGACATTTGGCCAAAAATATAACCATCTGATAAAGTACCTATTATCAGTCCGACTAGAATCAGGGCCTATAAAATAAATTAAAGTAATGAGTAAATGAATTAAATTGTTTACACACCGTAATAAACTGATAATATTAAAAAATTAATCCGACTTCGACCGACAATTACGAAATAACTCCTTTACGAGATATTTATTTAGGACTTCCAATAACTCAAATTTTATTAAATAGGTATTTATATCATATTTATGAAGTTATTTTTGTAGGTACTTGAGTTTTGACTAGTAAAGGATAATAATACACTATTTTAAAATTTTCGGTGTTTTAAATTCAGTTAAATTTTACTCTTAAAAATCCACTTATTTTGTCCTTTTGACGTTTCTTGTCCTAAATAAATATCTAGGATAGGTACTACAATTAAGATTTTTCAATTCTGGAATGGAACATTAAATAAAAAGATCATCGAAATACATGAGTCATTGAGCTTTTTGTTTAGTGTACTCCGTCATCAAATCTTGATTAAATTTCTATAGGACCACCTTTGACATATATTATACTTTCAAATAAAAAAAATCAATGCTCACATAGCGAAGATACTGCGTAATTACATAAAAAAAGTTTAAAAAAAATTAGGCCTGTGGGATTTTAAATGGGCTCAATTATCCTGTCCTTCTTCACCGAAATTTCAAACGCGCGCGACGGCGTGATTTAAACACATTACAATGATGCGCACATGCAAAACTAGAGGTCGCTTTCAAAATAACACATTCGATCGCTAAACCGCCGGCCGACTTTACTCAATTTTCCTTCGATAATAAAAATATATAAAAAAAACGTAAAAAGAGTATGTGTATGTGCTTGTGAAACAAAGAGAAAGGACATTCGACTATCGCCGCAGATTTGTAAGTCCCAAACCTTTCTCTTGAGCTCTGCGGGTTATTCACTAATGTCGGAAACTCAACTTTCCGTATCCGACAGGAAGCTTTTCGCTGATTTTGTCTATACGCGATTCACAAATCCGAAATCGTATTATATTTATATTATATCCATATCATATTATATATAGTCGTATTCACAAATCCAAGCCTTCAGATTGAATTTATGCTTTTCGACGATCGGCCTTTCCGCCACGGAAAGTTTCCGACGTTTGTGAATAACCCCCCTGGGTTGGTAAAAATTAGAACCATAAAATTAGCGACCAAGGCTGAGTGAGAACTTATTCTTTTTTAAAGTCTAATCTGATTACGTACATAATATTTCAAACATATGTATATTACTACATGGGAAACGCTATAAAAATATTGTAATTTAGTAAGTACTTACTTAATATTATTTGTCGAAATACATAATTAGGTAGATATTATTTTATGAATTTTTCACTTGCGAAACATTATTTTATTTTTGTTGTACAGTTTCAGTTTTTGCCACTTTCAGTAAACTAAAAATAAAATTAAAAAAATGTATTTACCTGCCTAAATTGTTGATGTCGTATCATCTTGTTTCGCCTTCGTTGAACAATTTAAAACTTAAATTTGACCTCCCGGACGAAGCGTAGGTTTTTATCTTAGCTGTTAAATAAAAAGATGAATGTGCCGATGAATTGGACAGCGAAACCCAAAGTAATGCGAAATTTACAAAAATATTTACATGAATAATATAAGCACCTAGCTATATACAAATGCATACACAAACAATGTAGTCACAGCTGTATAAACTTGGCAATTTACAATGTCTCTAAATAACTCTCCTTACATTGTTTGTTTGAAATCATGATTTTATTGATTGAAATATAAACATTCAATAACAAATGGATAGTTAAAAAAGCTGCAGTTTGTCGCAATTTTCCGCGACTGTAAGAGAAACTACATAACACTTGCTAAGATCCTGCCTGAGAAAACTTGCAACAAAATTGCAAAGCCTGTCCTTTGTCTCTCTTATTTTTTTTTTTTTTAAATTTCTCAAACGAGAAATTATTATTTTAATAAAAGAAGGGGCAAACGAGCAAGAGAATGGAGCATCTGATGGAAAGTGATTACCGCCGCCCATGGACACCCGCTACGTCCGGGGAATCTCGGGAAACGAGGGGGAGGGGGGAGATGAGCCACTGGCACTCTCACTCACCGAACGAAACACAACAGCAGCGATATTATTTCAGGGTGATATTACACCGGGCGAGCCGGCCCAACTCATGCTGCAATGCAGCATGGCTCTACCATACAACATACCGACCAATAGCGTTGCATTACCACGTGGTCATACTCACAAAGTCGGAATATATCTGTATAGGTATATACAGGGGGGGAGCAGGGTGGGCTGTGCCAACCTCAGAATGGTTTGATGCCCACCCCAGAATGTTGGATTATCGATTCAAAATTCTACCTAGGCTGAACACTTGAATAACTTTGCACAAAAACAATTTCAATCAAATGAATATATACTAATCTATAACTTAGAAATCTACATAGTTATTGTTACTTATGTAATACATTCCATTTACCGCCGCCGCTTGTCGCTCCGCCTTAGAAGCCCGGTGGTAGCTGTGGTCATTCGCTCAGCTTTTCGCCAATGCGGAGAAATAAGACGTGGCTGAGGTCAACTATGGGAGAAGAGAGGTTCTCAAGCAATACTCTTCTCCATATAAAAAATAAGTACGTCAAGGAACACGTCTTGCAAGAAAAAGTAGAGAGTTGAATAATTGCGCGCAGTTGATAATACCGCGCCCCCACATAACTAAAAATCTGCCTAATATGCCATACACACCTTCCAGTTTGTTGGAACAACTTTCCTAGGGATGGTGATCTGGAAGAGTCGAGCATTCGATCTCGAGCAGTGAATCGATCCAATGAATAGACGATTAACAATCAAAAATCGTTCTACGGGTTTTTTTAAATTTTGCATGGGATAGATAAAAGTTAAACGACTCCAAAAAGCGCTAAATCTGGCTCCGAGAGCGCTAAGGTGACGGTAATGTTTGATATGTGTATGTATAATTTATAAAAAAATTCTCGCTAGCTCATTATTTTATAATTGCATTCTTACCAATACTCCATTTTAGGGTCTCCGCAATAAATTCACTAAATCGATTCGCTACTCGACATCGATCGATCAATTATTCCATTAATCGATTTCGTATCGCCATCCCTAGGAAAGTTGTTCCAACAAATTGGAAGGTGTGTAGGGCATTTAACGCATATCTGTGTGCGCATCGAACATGCCAAATACAATCGACAAAACCCCCCCCCACGCGTCGGCGTCAGTGGCTCAGTGGCTCACGATGTGTTCTGTGGGCTCACGAGTTGTGGTTCAGGCGTCACCTGTCACAACTTTCGCGCGCATTTCTTCTAGTTTTGGTTTAACAGAAGGATCCAGGTGTGTTCCACATTCTTTAAGATAAAGTATATGTGGGTGTCCAAAAAGGGTCCAGTAGTGGGGTATTGAGTTAAGACTTGATTCAGAATTTAGAATAGCCAATGATAATAAGGATTAAAAAAATATTCAAAACTTGGTATATATTTCTTTTATCAGACATTTAAAGCTGAAACTCTGGAAAAGCTTCTCTTGAGCAAAACCATTTTTAAAGTTTGATTGAAAAAAAAACACTTCCACTTGTCTGTTTCTACTTAGAAACATCATATAAAGTCATTTACCATATGAACTTATAGATAATTGAGCATTATTTAATAATCAATTAAAATCGCGAAATATCATTTTTTCACCCAACTTTACAAAACTGCGTATATCTTGGAAATTAAATGCCGACCACTGGACCCTTTTTGCTTGGACGCCCACATAATATACTAATAAGATTTACAGCATAAATTACTGTTATATATAGTAAATATGAGTTTTTGTGACAAAAATGTTATTAACGGATATTGTTGTGGTAGCAAAACAAAAAGGCGTAGTCTGATAATTGCGCGCTCAGGGCGCGCTATTATCAGACTGGGCACATTATTATCAAACATGTATAATAACATATTTTATTTCTAGATGACTGAAATTACTACAAAAAAAAAGGGGGACTTGGGACCCCTTCCAGATGCAAGCTGCTTTAGAAGCTGTAATACATGCTGTAAGAAAAATAAAGGAAATAGTAAGATCATGGTCTCAGAATCTTATATAAGAAATAGATTTAAAAAAGGATAGTATTATAAGTTATAACACTTATAACCCTCGACTAGCGGGTTATTCACAAACGTCGGAAACTCAAGTTTCCGTATCCGACAGAAAACTTTTCGATGATTTTGTCCATACGCGATTCACGAATCCGAAATATATTTATATTATATATATATCATATTATAAATAGTCGTATTCACAAATCCAAGCCGTCGGATTGAATTTATACTTTTCGACGATCGGCCTTTCCGCCACGAAAATTTTCCGACGTTTGTGAATAACCCCCTAGGTCAGAAGGCTACCTTTTCAGAGGATGACGAAAAGGAGTTATCCAACCATATTATTATTTTGGCTAAAACAATTTTTTGGCATTACGCAACAACAAACGCTATGCAATTACGCTACGCATACTGGCTTTTGATTTTGCTGTTGCAAAGAACATTAAAAAAAACAAGGACAATCATAAAAAAAGAAAGCATGTGAAAGGAAAAGCCTTAGTAACGGGAAAATTTGTCAAGAGACGAGTGTTGATTTCCAGTAGCGATGAAAGTAGCGATGACAAAGTTCCCCTAGCACAATTATACAATGATGACGATGATGATGACATGGACACAGATAAAGAAAATAAAAATACCGATTCTCTTAGTGATCTCTGCGCAATATGTGAGGGTATTCGGCCGGGTTAAGGAAATATGGTTTCGTTGTTGCACTTGTTCCAAATGGATCCATAAAAAATGTAGTGGAAAGGACACTGCTGAAAATTGTATTTGCGATTATTGTCACAATTAATAATAATAATAATTTTTATCCAGGAATAAAGACTGAATTCGTTCGGATATTGGTCATTATTTATAATGCACGGTATGATCAAACCAGGGCACGATATTCTCAGATTAGTTTGATAATGCCGCGCTTATATTAAGATTTTATTTTATATCCTATATTTTCATCAGGGTGCTGTAAGGACTAAAAATTGCACTTCAAGTTGCAAGCTACGTAAATTATGTGCCAGATAACCTAATTTAAGTCACTTTGCTTCCCGTCAGTAGAATATAATTATCTATTCTCTTAGGGGCGCGGCATTATGCAACCTTCCCTAAATATTAAGAAACTACATTCCGAAAATTAATGATCGAAATACCCCTAGCTCAAACATTCAATTTGAAATTACTTTTAGTGCCTACAGTCAACATACAATAGCTATACTATGCTATTATAGTGGTAGTTCACAGTTTATTGTTCATACATCTGAAACATGACGTTACAGCGACAAGGTATTTTAGAAGTATAAATCTATTTTTGAATAATAATCATGATAGTAATCGTGCTCACTAACTGTTCCATTGAACGTCGACTCGTCTTCATCGGCCATCGTATCTCCCTGGAAAATATCCCTAAATATGCCAACGTATATCTGTCGTATCTACCTGTCGTTCAAAAATACATCAAAAGAGCCTAATTTTTAGACAGTTTTTATAATTATATGTTTCATAGAGAAATTATACCGAGTTAGTATATTGCTGATATTTACACATTCATTAAATACGCAATAAAACAATACAGAACGAAACATTCCGCCAATTTTAACCTCGATCCTAATAGCCCAAGAAAGTTATCAACTAATATATTTACAATCGCGTTAAGTTTTGAATAACATTGTTGTAAGATTTTTGGATTGAACAACTATTTTTATACTGTTTGGTTCGTTTAGTAATTTTTTTTATTATTGAAAGGATATATTATAATAATTTACATATTTATAAATCTGTGCTGAACAACATAATTCCTATACATACATACACAAATAATTTCACCAATTTCATTTCAATTCTCGTCATTTATTAAAAGATTCAATCATTATTTAAAAGACTATTTAAAAGTAAGTACAGTTTTCTAAATTCAAGTGAATATCGATCGCGCTTTGAAGAGGTATTGACGCATATCTATTGACAAACCACCGCATCACTTGGGATAGTATGATAATAATATTGATAAAATCACAATTATTATTTAAAGTTATAGCTGAACAAATTCTTTCATAATGAAGAATTAAATATCATTGTCGTCCAAAGTGAATGCTTGTTAAATTCGCGACCCAGACACATTAGCAGCTAATGATTATCTGATCAGTCGTGGTCATGGTCAGTCAGGCGATCCTATTTAAGTCTACGTACTTCTACAGGTTTATACGTAATTCATGAACTTAAAAAATTTCAGAAATTTTGTTCCTTCCTTCCGATAATATTTAGCGGAAATGAAGATCACTGACTACACAGCCTAATGTAATATTAATTTGATCAAATCTTTTTAAATTGCTGCCTGTCTGTTTCTTTTTCTAAGCTAGTCTCCGAAAGGGCTGAACCGATTTTGACAAGACTTTCATTGGCAGAGAACATTTCAAAGTAATCTAGGCTACTTTTGGCTAATGGCTTACGCTGAGTAAATGCTAAGAAACATATCAAATTAATATACTATAGAATTGTAGATCTTAAAAAGAGCTACAAAAACTCGCGATGGCATGTCTATCTTCTAAAAATCATTCACAATACGCATTTTTGTCTCTAAAATAACCGGCGAACGACAGCCGAGGAAGGTGAAATATCTACTAAGTATTTAATTTTTGTTTTTGATTTTTGGATTTGGGTTACTAATTTACATTTCTGTAGGTAGATGTAATAAAGGTGGAATAATTCTACCATATACGACGTAGACCCGTTTATTTGTAACTAGCGACGCGTCCCAGCTTCGCACGGATAGAAATTTATTTGAGAATAAAATACAGCCCATGTTACTCGCTGATAATGTAGTTTTCTACATATGAAAGAATTTTTGAAATCGGTTGTGTAGTTTTTGAGTTTATCCATTACATATAAACAAACAAAGTTTACCTTTTTGTAATGTCAGTATAGATGCAAATTGTAATTGTAACACATCATAAGAATTTCATTTTTGGCGTTATAACTATACGGAACTCTAAAAAGGAAAGTAGTTAAATAAAACAATATTTATTAGTATATTATTCTTTTAATATTTTTTCAATACGACGATTTTATTTTTAAATTAAACTCTATAATATTTTTGTACTTAATCAATGTCTGTGTAAATAACTTTAAAAAATGAATAATCGTTGAGAAACACAGTCATCTTTTATTTACTACTCATTACAATCTATATTGGTATTTATATGTTATTATTATTTATTATTTATCTATTCTGTGACACTACAACGAATATAAAGCCTTTAACCACAGATCAACTACTTAGTAGATATTGCGTTAATGATTGATGTGGCTACTACAGTCTTTCTCGTTTGATAGCCTATATCTGTCAAACCGGCCTTCGCATATACTGGCGTATACACGAACAGATCGCGTTGACGTGTGACGATTTATAATTTGTCAATGCCACCTATGGAATGAATGATTCCCTTGATTATTGCGATATGTAATATCACAACCACATACAAAATACGTAACCATTATTGAAAAATACACCACTTCTTTGAAATAAAACTGATATAACACAAAATAGTAAAAAAAGTCAACAGTGTTTACGTACTTATTCCAAAATTATTAACAAATGACTGTACATTCATAATTATTTTATACTTAAGCCAGATTATAAATTTGAATTTCAATATGGGATCTATTACTGTAATAGATATACATAGGTGTATATAACACGTATTCATAATTATACGAATACATATCACATTAAATCATTTAAAATTACATGAAACATTAATTTTTCATGCAAAAATATGCGTAAAGTTTTTTTGTAATTGAACAAAAATGAAAAGATACTGTCCGAGCGTCTTGCGGACGAATCTCATACATACTACACAACAATATGATATGTATAAGTCTTGTTTGTTCTGCAGTCTATTGTGTCTACCTCTTTTGCTGCTGACGTAAGATACACAGGTGTGCGTAAATGTTATTGTAAACACATATTATCCCATCAGTCGAGTACAAAAAGTTCTATAATGTACCGTATTTTTGAGTATATCAATTTACTAGTACCTTCATTTGTTCACTGTTGACATTTTCATAAATATTATCAAAATTATTATTTTGAAAAAAGATTTCTATCTCTTGTAAAGTCCTACCTTTAGTTTCGGGTAAATATTTCCAGAAATATACTAGACAAAAGAACATGACTATTACATAAAAAAAGAATACACCGTGGTAGCCCATCAAGGTAAACATATCATTCGCAAATCTCACAGACAAAAATATAAGGACACCATTAAGTGTACCAGCAATGAAAAGGTAATACGATTTGAATTCTAGAGGATAGATTTCAGCAAATTTTGATTCAAGCACGGGGTATGGACCAGCATACACAATTATGAAATATAGTCCCAAAAGAGTAGAATTAATCCATGAGAAGTAAGTGTTGTTTTCAGATTTGAAATACAAACAGGCACTCAGGGTTGTTAGAATTAAATTGGCTATAACTCCACCGGAGAATAACAGCGTTCTCATTCTCATCATGTTTATTAAAAAACAGGATAAACATGACCCCAGTATTACTAATCCGTCCACTAGCAACGTGAAAAGCAATATATCTGAACGTCCTGTCATATTTTCTAATATCGTAGCAGCACAAGTGCTAAATAAAATTTTTCCCGCTGCAGCCCTGTATACAGCTATAAAACAACTAAGCACCATCAGGTTCCAAAAACGTTTGCATTTCGTATGTAACATGAACCTCTTCAAGGTATAAGGCAGCGATTTTTCCTCAGTGGACAATTTACTCTGCTTAAATCTTTCTATATCTAAAAGTAGTTGTAATTCCTTTTCTGCGGCATTATCCTGAACGTGTAGAGCTTCGAAAGCTTTCTTACATTCTTTGAATTTACCCTTAAAAGCTAACCACGCGGGACTTTCCACACAAAAGTAAGGCACCAAAATTGATATGCCCGTAGGTATTATTCCTATAAGAGCAACTATTCTCCAGTGAAGTAATATTCCTAATATGTGACCTAGTGTTGTACCGATCGAAGGTCCCACAGACATCACTATATAAAGACAATAATCTCTGATATGCGGAGAGGTGCATTCAGCTGTAGTCATGTTAATTAACATAAGCACACCTCCATAACAGACACCTACCACGAGTCTCGATATAATTAAAACTGATAAATCTTGAGCGTAATATAACATTAACCACGTAGCTAGTATAGGTGTGGTCAATAAGCTGATCGCTCGCATTCTTCCAAACTTCTCCGTCACAAGTGCTGCCACAGCAAAGCCGCAAACGCACGATACGTTTATTGTGGAAGCTGAAATGAAATACTGATTTGTTTCCAAACCTATTTCTCTTGACAGACAAAAAATTGCTATCCGTAATTTTTAACCCCGACGCAAAAGAAGGAGTGTTATAAGTTTGACGAGTCTGTGAGTCTGTGTGTCTGTCTGTGGCATCGTAGCCCCTAAATGAATGGACCGATTATGATGTGGTTTTTTGTTTGAAAGTAGATTTTCTAGCGGTGGTTCTTAGACATGTTTTATCAAAATTGGTTTAGCCGTTTGAAGAATATTAGCTCTTTTTCAGTTTTTAAAGGGACGCGAGCATCTTCTATTAGTCTAATCGATGCGAAGTTTAGTATATTGTGACTTCAGTAATAAACTTCAATGATGTCACAATAACATAGTAACCTTGACCAGATGCTCCAGCATCATCTAAAGTCAGCAGGATATCTAACTCCTCGCCACTTACAGTAGATGTATCATATTTAGGCTCATTGAAATGGTCTCTATAAAAAGGTTATAGATAGATAGATAGATGGTGATCAGGGTCTGATAATGGATCAGACGACTATTGTCAGAATAGTCAGAAGTCCCGGAAAGTATTTGCGTGAATGTGGGGATTAGAGCGTATATTGTAGTGTTTAAAAAGCATAAAATAAAATTTAAATAAAATGGCTACCGCTAAGTAAATAAAGTAATAAAAAGAGAATACAACTAAAAATGATAAAGTATGTATGAAATTTAAATATGTACAAGTAAACTTAGCGGTCCCCCGAAGTGACGACGCTTGGATATATGACTACTACTATTTATATTGAAACTTATCACAAATTTAAAGAGTTATGAGGTACACATTATTTTTTTACTTTTTGGAGTTTTTTTTTTTGAGTCGGGGGTTTTTTAAATTTCTATAGAAATTGTTAGAGCCTCTGCTCTCTAGCAGTTTTTGAGAAAGCCAATAGATTTATTCTCGTATCTATGTAATGTGTACACTGTACAGATGGATATAATGAATAACATAGGTATAGACATAGTACCTATAAATAGCGCACACTTAATCTAGTACTATCACTCTCCGAAATTTTTGTAAATTTAGTTTTCAGGCGCTATTTAAATACAAATAAAGTAATTCAGACGTCAGACCGACTCTTTTTCCACGGATTAAACTCAGGCATGGGACACCTGTTTAACATGTATGTGCGTCTTATGTATATTCTATTTAGATACCTATAGGTATGGTATACATATAATAAGTGTAACAAGAATATTAGGATTAAAACATATTATTGTTCCTAATCTTACAATATTCACGGGTCTATGTCGCGTTTTGACCCGCGAATGACCCGTTTTTAAAGGTTACTTTCAATAAAATGCATATTTCCGCATTTTTGTGTAACCAAATACCTATGTTAGAACAGAATGTGAGGGGATATCTATGTATTTTTTTTATCTAAGGTTGACACACCCGCTAGGAAAGGATATTTGGACATTCAACCCCGATTCAATGTGTTACGGAGAAAAAGAAATACATTTAAGAACTTAGAACTTTGTTTACAGAAATTACGAATCAATATTTAAATATGTATTTCGCCGCTTTTCTGACATGGAAAAATTTTAAAATGCGTTTTATGCATACAATTCATGAAATAAACGATGAAAGAGGATTTAAGGGACTATAAAAAACTCAGCACCGAAGGGGTAATAAGAACTATCAAGAAGCTGAGTATTAAAAATGAAAAAAATCGTGGATAAAAGAATCTGTGAAAAAAAAGGAAAACACGAATTTAGCCTATTTTGGAAATCAATCCTTAAAGGACGAAAAAAGGGTGTTACATTGAGAACTGAAAAAACGAAGAACGCATTTTGCGTAAAAACAAACAAAATTTTTAATTATTAAGTGTATTAAAAAAAAATTATAATGTATGCATAGAAAAAATAAATAAATATTTAAATTGCAAATATTTATTTACTTATTTCTATGGCTCTCCGTCTTGCATAATAGTATACGGTACATATCGTACATAGTTACATATCCTTACACTGTATACCTCCTTATAATAAGAAATAAATAAAACAGACTTCATAAATTAATACAATCAAAATTAAAACACACAGTATCCACATTTTTAGAGTAGGTAAGGGTACCTTGATTTTAGATTGCTATGTATAACTTACCAATCCAAGATAAATCGTTATCGTTTAGAGGTATACTGTGATCCTTCGTGTGCAGATCGGACAACATTCCAGACATTTGACCAAAAATATATCCATCTGATAAACTTCCCATTATCAAACCAACTAGAAGCAGGGCCTATTAAATGAATTGAAATAGTAGTAAATGAATTGAAATCGATTATTTTCATTACCAACTATAATACACTGACGATAATATTAGTTAAATCCAAACATACATATCTACATATCTTCACGCTGTATCCCTAACGGGGTAGTCAGAGAGGACGCAGCGCCAAGCGTCGCGGTTTTTATGATATTTACGTATGTATGTATGTAGATCTAAATTTTGATTTGTTACGTTTCTTTCTAACAAAGGTTTTAATATTTTTTAATTCAAGTGATTTAACTACATCAAAAACATTATTACAATGCTGTAAGTATTTATGGTATAAGTACCTAAATGGTAATATTTTCTCGAGTCGCTCAACAATTTAGTGTCTCACTGCTGTCCTGAACTGATAAAAATTACTCGGAAAATATAGTTGCGTAATTTCATATACATAAATATTGTATTTATATTAAGGCGACGCATTGATAAACAATAATTTAATCCAAAATAGACCTTTTGGTCTATGCAAAAGTGCGCGCGGTAGCTTATGAAAAATACAAAAAAAGTAGTTCTTTTCGTTTATTTTAAAAACTATAATTAATTTTAAAAAATCCAACTGTCATTTTGAAGAAAATGTTTAGATTAAAACTATACAGAAAATTTAGAAACATAAATCGGTCCGGTTACTCCTAAAAATGTAAATCTCTGTTTTAAAAGAGGTTTGTCAAAATTTCCAATGCGTTAAAAAACGCATCTTCTATCTCATCAACATACATTTCGATATTTTTCCCTGCTTTAGTGATTGTCCGTGAAACAAAGCATTTTCAGTTGTCCGAAGGACAATTTTATCTACTGTTCTTTGAGGTTTTATTCAATTTTATAATCATTCCTGTTCATAAAAGTACGTTGCTCAGAACGAAATTTTAAATTTGTAAATATGTAAATTACTGGGTATCTATTCTTATCAGTTCTTAGACAAAAAATTAATTAAAAAAAAAACGTATCTTATCAAATTAGGTGACCTTTTAGTCTTTAACCCTTTAGTCGAGTCGAAATACTATATTATTATTATTATTTCATATATTTTTTACTTCTGAAATATTTTATTCTTATTATACACGCAGTTTTGGTTACTTTCAGTAAAATAAGAACATAAAAATTGTATTTACCTGCCTAAATTGTTGAGGACGTATCATATTGTTTCGCCTTTGTTAAACAATTCGAGCTTAACTTTGACCTCTCCAACGCGGCAGGCTTTTATCTAAACTGTTAAATAAAAAGGTAAGTACATGTGGCGGTTGATTAGACGGTGAAATCCAAAGTGCGAATTTTACCAAAAATCTTTATGTGTATAATATGAGCTTCTATGTATAATATTATATTATGTAGATATGTATGCATATTCAATGTAACACAGCTGTTCAAACCCGTCAATTTACAATATCTCCAAATTATTATCGTTATACAGGGTGTATATGAAAACGGGACAGTTACTTTAATGGATGAAAGGGCATAACTTTAGTATGTAGTTACAAAAAGAATTATCGAAAAAAACGTATCCGTTTAAGAGTTATGACCGTTTTAATTTTCAAGTGTTATCCCCACCATTTCTCGTAAAATTGGGTTGATCGTGTACAGTTACAGATTTTAAATCTTACGTTTTTTTTTATTTTGTAATAATTTCATCCGTTACTGAAATACAGCCTGAAAACCTCCATTGGGGTATATGCATTATTTTCGAAAATGGTTACGAGAAATGGTGGGGATAACACTTGAAAATTAAAACGGTCATAACTCTTAAACGGATACGTTTTTTTCGATAATTCTTTTTGTAACTACATACTAAAGTTATGCCCTTTCATCCATTAAAGTAACTGTCCCGTTTTCATATACACCCGTATATCGAAACCGGAAATATTTCTCTGTTGCTTATTTGTAGGAAATATATTATCATGATAATCTAGTTACTTCGTTGCTGATTTTTAATTATACTGCACACAAAAAAACACAAAATGCATTTTTTTTGTCCATTTCCACCATACTAACTCAAAAACTTTTGAAACTAGAAATAAAATACTAGTAGAATTATATAAATAAAAACGTATTAAATTTGCAATAATATAAAATGAATAGATAATATGACAATTTAATATAGTACCTATTATCAAATACGTAACCCAAGAAAAACATTCAGTCCAAGTCAGTAGTCCAAGCCCTATTGCGTGTTTACGTACCAAACGACCGTAGGTAATTATCTCTAGGACACTGCCGAGATAGAATACTGTATGCTTACTTGTACTGTGTTATAGCGAATATAAAAAAATAAAAAAAGTAAGAAAACGCAAACAGGAAACATGTTTTTTTGTTTGTCTTTACTATAAAAAAAGTAATACATGCTGGCGTCAAACTTGAGTATGATTATAACATGATTATAATGCAATATCCGCAGTGAAACAACAAATATTTAAAACGGGACAATAGTGCGTCGAGCTCGCACTAAGGATACCGAATGAAATTTTTGATAAACACAAAACACAAATGTGCTTTGGTATGGAATCTGTGCGGTGTCATCTTTGCAGACAAAATAAGCAATAAAGAGATACGTGGTATGACAGGACGGGTCACAGTCTTATCATAAAAAGGAAGTAAGGCATGCTTAGATAACTCGGGTACATAGTATAGAATAGAATACACAACACATAGCATAGAATGAGTTATGAAAGATTGACGAAGAAAATCTATAAAAAATAAAATAAATCTAGCGAAAGTGAGTGATAGTAGAAGCCAAAGAAGACCAAGGCTGACTTATGAAGATCAAATAACCAGTGTCAGCTAGCGGAAATTTCAAAAGCACTCTAGGCTAAAATTGTAAGAAGACTGACGTAGACTGAAGAGGCAAAAGAAGGACAGCGACACTTAGTGGTCCGTCCTCTCTGACTACCTCGTTAGGGATATAGCTTAAGGATACGTATGTATGTATGTATGGCTAGGTATGTATCTACATAAATATATTGACAACACCCCCGATTGTTGATTATTTTCAATTTTTATTAGGTTAAAATGTCATACGTAATATGAGATTTTTTTCAAAATTATGCTAAATATTGTTGACTTTTGAACACGATTTATCTAATTAAAATGTGTGAAGAGAAGATGAGATTTGAGGAGGCGAAAGAAATATATAAGGGCCGTGAAGTTTGACGCTCTATCCTCGTCTAACTACGCCGTACAGCTGAAATGCGTATGTATGGGAATACTTACGCATTGTAGTTAGATGAATATCTAACTACAATACGTACAATGGCTACAGTGTCGACTATGTATTTAATTAATATTTTATTTAATAATCTAATCTATCCAATCTGGCCAATCTATCTAATAATTCTAAATTTCATCAAAATCAGTCCAACGGTTGAGCCGTGAAATCGTAACAGACAGACAGAGGCACTTTCGAATTTGTAATTTTTATTTATTAGACAATACTGACATACCAATCAGTTGATCTCAAACTAGGGCATTTCCTGTGCTATGAGAACCAGACGACGACTACTGGGGGCGTCTCCCAGTACACCCAGACCCGAGACAATTTAGAAAAGTTCGTTTCTTAAATTGACCCGGCCGGGAGATCGAACCCGGAACCTTTGGCGCTTAGACACAACACCTAAATTACTGCGCCATTGAGGTCGTCGATATTTATCAAATATTAACATAGTATGGATGACAACGACTTCAACTCGAAATCATGAATGGCTGATACTATTTGCATGAATATTAAAATAAAAACTATGAACGAGCGTCATAGCTCCAGTGGCGTACCCAGTGCGGGACGAGTGCAGTGCACTTGTCTTGGGCGCCAATCAATGGGGACTGCAAAATTCACAAAATTATTTATTAAACTTAGAATTTTTAAACTAAAAGGCTCCATGTAACTGGTGTATTGCAGCTGCGTATTTTGTTTGGATGTGTACCTAATTTCAAATAATCATGCAATGAAGGTACAATTTTTAACAGACTTCAAAAAAAGGAGGACGTTCTGTGTTCGTCTGTATGTATGTTCACCGAAAACTTTGTCAATTGCGGACCGATTACATATTTTTTTGAAAGGGTACCGAAGTTTGGAAGGGTATACTCCTGAGGTGGTCCCAATTAAATTGCAACGGTATTGAAGCTTCGACTTCAAAGATACACCAAATAACACCAAGCTACACGAACTGGTCGTAACCATTATTTTGATGATTCTCTTGTATGTCGTTGAGCTCCAGAATTAGAAAGAATTTAATTGTAGATCCGCCCTAGATATTTATTTAGGCCAAGGTCACTCGAAAGGGAGAAATAAAGAAATTAAAAAAAAATTAAACTGCCTTCAGAAAAACACTGAAAAGTACAAAATAACTAAAACTCAAGTACAAAAGAAATAACTTTATAAATACACATACTTATATAATTAAATTTGACAGTTATTAAAATCGGTGCCAAATCAATGTGCAACAACAGAAAGTTTATTAGTTTGGTAGGCTAGACACCGAATTCAGTAACCGACAATTTTTATTATATTTATTGGTATGTGTAGTATCGTAATTATAAAGTAATTTTTATAGTACTTGAGTTTTGATTAGTAAAGGATAGTTATTTCATACTTTTCATTGTTTTTTTTTGAAGGTGGTTTAATTTTTTTCGTATAAATTAAAACTATATAAAAGTGCATTTAATTTACCAACTAATTTTCGTTTTAAAACACAGAATAAAAAAATTGTAAAAGATTTTTGACTTTTAATTGGTGTACTTGTTTGTTTTATATTTACATAAATTACAATGGAGTGCAGCTTTCATGCTTACCCTAGGCGCCATTTTTAATTATTACGGCCCTACACAATTCACGAATAATAAATCGTGTTCATGAAAATGACACATAAAAAATACCCAAATTAGATTCTTTATTTCAGTTTTACTATTAATAATAATGACAATGCTCCAGACAATTACACGAATAGGCTAGATAACTGCTATTAAATGTAGTATATTTTATACATTGTTTAAAATAATTAAACATTTTGATTATAATTGTGAAAAAAGTAATTCATGTTCATTGACAGACTGATTTATTGGTACTTCAGTTGTAGGAACTGTGAGGATAAAGGAGCGCCAGGAGTCGCGGTCCTTACACACCTCTTTCGCTTCCTCAAAACTCATCATTCTTTTCACACATTTTCGCCTACATTTCCGTCTGCTAACACTCTGGCTATTTGATCTTAATAAGTCAGCCTTGGTCTTCCTTGGCTTCTTTTACCACTCACTTTCGCTCTGTAGATTTTCTTTGTCAGTCTTTCATCACTCATTCTTTCCAAGTGGCCGAACCATCTAAGCATTCCTTTCTTCATTTTTACAATAACACTGTTGTGTAACCCTGTCATACTGCGTACCTCATCATTGCTTATTTTGTCCACAATCGTGACACTGCACATATTTCTGAGAGACCGCATCTCCACAGCACTTATCATACTTTCACTCGATTTCCACATCCAACTCACATTTTCCATCCCTCGAAAACGGACTCCCCAGATACACAATTTCATTTACTTGTTCTAGACATTTTCCATTAACACAAATCACACATTTCGTTTGTACCGCTTCCCTTTCAAACACCAGAACCTTAGTTTTGTTCACATTCATTTTCAATCCTTTTACTTCACAATCTTCTTTCATACACGTGACTAGTGTCTGCAACTCTGCTTCTGATGGTGCTATTAGCACAGCATCGTCAGCGTACAATAGGCAGTTTACCACTGTGTCATCACATCCCATACCACTCATATTACCTTTCAATCTCTGGAGGCGACTGTCCAAATACAGCACGAACAGCCAGGCAGACATCACGCATCCCTGTCTGACACTAGAACAGACTTCAAACCAGGGCGACAAGTCACCGTGTGTCCTTACACAGACTCTGTGGCCTCGATATAATAACCTAGCAGCCTACAGTAAGGGGCCTTCCATGCTATATTCAGGGAGAAGCCGCCACAATGTCTTTTGCACTACTCTATCGAATGTTTCTTCAAGATCCACGAAAGCGTCGAAAACTTTCAACCTATGCCCAGAAACTTTCCAATAGAGAAAATCTGATCCATACAACCCCTACCGTTCCTAAAAGCATCTTGTGCCTCCCACGAATATCTTTCAGAAATGCCTTCCGTACTTTCAGTCAATATATCACTATAGACTTTACTTGCTAAGCTGACCAAGCTGTCAAACCAGGGCGACATGTCACCGTCTATCCTTACACAGGCTCTGTGGCCACGATATAGTGACCTCACAGCCTGCAGCAAGGAGCCTGCTGAGGAGGAAGAATATATAAATAATATTCTTCATAATCTTTAGTTGACGCCACTAAGTTACCTACTTAGATTCGAATAATGATGAGGTACGAGAGGATACGATATACGACAGAGGCGATGGTATTAGTACAGCAACCTTGCACTAGTTACAATTAGATAACAATAAATTGTAGTCACATTATGAATGCAAAAACATCTGACAATGTGCACTAAGGTAAATTTAAATTTATTAATGTCTCAAAATATTTTAAAAGACTTCATAACTAATGAATTCATAGTTGTATCTATATGTTATTAATAATTAAAAAGCTATTATGTTATCTGTAATCTTAAAAACAAAATAAATATTGAATTGATTTCTTTAAAATGTTATTACTTAATGATATTTGTTATAGGTTACAGCATATGAACTGAATGACAAGAATGAGTGCATTCAGATGTTTCTGTCAAAATTAAATTGGAATAAATTGGATGACCATTGGAAGAATCATTGCATTTGTAACATATTAATACGATTCTTGCTATTAATATTTTTTTAATTTTAATGCAAACATGTTACAATACTAAGTAAACAAAATTGGCTCACGTTCCATAAATATTTTCGTAAACAATGAAAAACACATAAACACACTTATTAATTATATGTAACAATGTAACATAATTATTACCTTCTATTTTCTGTAAACCTGAACACGACACTAGTAATGCGTTATGGAGAAGTTTGTCTAATAACGCTTTTTTTATCTCTCTAAGTTCACTTTCCTATAATATGTAATACGCGTATTTGTTTTAACCGCACGGATACACAGCTTGTATATTAATCTTACTTCTCATTATACTACTTATATACACACTTCCTACTTCAATACATGAGCGCATTCAGGGTTTCTCATATCCCCCTCATACGATATCCAACTCCGTATGACCTACCTACTTTATCTATGTATCATATCAACCTATTACCTATCTCAAAATAGAAGTCTAACAGTTACTTGTTCATTTATATGCTGTAGCCGCGAACGATCGTTGCTTGTAGTAACAATTTGGATAATAAGAGCAACAAAGTCTACGCAACGAAAGCTTTTATGTGATTGCTATGATTAGTCTATTTCATTTGGTGTGTATCCCATAGGAAACACAACTCCCCCAAAACAAACCCTGGATCTATACCTGCTTTACTCTGACCATCATAATATCTATACATAATAACAAGGTTATTTCTTGACGTTACATAGATAAATGGTAAATGAACATGAAATAATAGCAATATCCGTATAATATATTATTATAAAAATAATGCTCGTGTACATACAATGAAGATGATTTTGAAAAATGATCAGGATATGTTGTTCTGTTGTAGGCGAGTATGTTATGTAAATGGTACTGTGATGGATTGGTTTATAAGTTCTGGGTAAAAGCGTAAATTGTAGATTGAAGAAAGAAAGCTGCAAACCTATTTTTTTATAAAAATTATATTAGATTGTAACTGACTGCGTTTTATTGTAGGTACATGTGTGGTAGAGCCATGCTGCATTGCAGCACGAATTGGCCGGCTCGCCCGGCGGAATATACCGCCATTTCACAGAATATCAGCGTGAAATAACAGCATGCTGTTGTGTTTCGGTCGGAGTACCGGTGGTCCATCTCCCCCCTCCTCCTCCTTTTCTCCTTAAAGGCCGGCAACGCACCTGTATTCCCCGGAGTGCCGCCACGCCTTGCCTGCCTTCGGATATTCGCCGATTATCCTTAGTATAATCGTCGAATACGCCATCTGCGTCGATCGTCGCTCGTTCGTCGTGGAATGTAGCGGGAAGTATCAGTTCCCGAGTGCTTGCTGTTGTGTTTCGGTCGGAGTACCGGTGGTCCATCTCCCCCTCCTCCTCCTTTTCTCCTTTAAGGCCGGCAACGCACCTGTATTCCCCGGAGTGCCGCCACGCCTTGCCTGCCTTCGGATATTCGCCGATTATCCTTAGTATAATCGTCGAATACGCCATCTGCGTCGATCGTCGCTCGTTCGTCGTGGAATGTAGCGGGAAGTATCAGTTCCCGAGTGCTTCCTTGGCGTTCCGTTCGGCCTACTCCATCCCTCCCGGTCCCGGCTTCCCACCAGCGGGAACTACAGGGGGAGGGGGTTCAGCGTCTGGCCGTACGAGTCGACACCTAGAGGTGAACCTCCGTGCTGCCTCTAGATGAGCGACGACTCATCAGATACAAACAGCCTTTCTCAGGGCTATGAAAACCGCCCTTTTTGCATCGAGCAGCCGCTCTCATGCTGCTACAACTCGAGGCCGCTCAACGGAAGCTGAAAAGAAGGAAGCACGTCTCAGAAGAGACAAACGTCATGGCGTTGTAGTTCCGAGGACAGCCGCAAAGGCGCCTCGGAGCACGATTAGTTCCGCGAATGTCCGCGGAACGGCGACACCGTCTATCCGTCCTACGAGTCCAACTGTGTTGCCGATGTGCGCAGCGGCGCCACTGCGTCAAGTCAGTTCATGTGAATCTCACAGGGCGGCGCCACCGACTACGCCGACCGAAAAATTTCGACCAATTGAGATCGACACTCCTCAGGGAAAAGTCTTAATTGACGCCGAGACGGCCTTCGAAATGGCCGATCTAGCCAAATCCGGCAAAATTGCTGACGTGATGGCAATCATGTCCAGATCACTATCATCGGCATCAACAAATACACCCGTATACAATTCTACATCCCCAGAGATGGCGCCACATACAGTTCCAACATCAACCGGTAGTACTGTAACTCACCACGAGAGGGCACCGCTCACTGGGAGAGCGGAGAGTCTTAGAGATCTCCGAAAATTCGATAGGGAATTTCAGCTCCTCGAGGATAACCCCCACAAGCCCATGATGTGTGATGAATCGCGCGCTTCCTCAAAAAGGAAGCAAAGCAGTCCCGGCACAACCCACGAAATTACTGGATCCGAAACCGGCCCCAAGAAAGTTTATATCCCCGACACCCTCCGGGACCCCAGGCTGAGGGCCCTAGGAACACCATCTTTAACCCCAGCGGTTACTACTACACCGCCGATTACACCGTCAGCGAGCTATGCAGCCGCCGACAATGCGAATCCCAGGGTTTAAAAAAGTGAAGCAACAAAGTGGGCCGCCAGCGGATCCACCTCCACCGAGGCAGCTCGAACCCAACGCAGAGCTCCTACGCCCGTGTCAGCAACTTCGAATCTTGCGGCGCCACCCTTCAACTAACCGGCACCAAAGAAAATGAAACTTCCCCCACTAATAGTGGAGAATCTCCCTAACTAGGGGTCTCATTTCATGACCCTCAGAGAGAAATTAGGGAGAGCAGCGAACGTTTAGCCGTACGGAAAGGGATTCCGGTTCCTCCCGGCAGACGATAACGAATTCAGGGTGGTACAAAGACACCTTTCCGAACATGAAGCCGACGGCATAAGCCGGTTCGCTTACTCGTCTCCAAGCCAGCGGAACCTTAAAATACCGATCCACGGCATACCAGCTGACGCCCATTCTGAGGACATCGGTGACGAACTTTGCACCCTGGGCTTTGAGGTGCACTACGTGCGGCTTATATGCGCACGTGGGGACAGACACGGGTGCATCTTCTTCGCCAAAGTAAAGAGCGTCCCTCAGATGACTCCGGCCATCTACAGCGTGGAGGAGCTATTATGCACCCCGGGGATCAAGATCGAACCCTGGAGGGGCAAGCAAGGGGTGACCCAGTGCCACCGTTGCCAAGGCTTTAGGCACTCCTCGCACAATTGCCACCGGAAGCTCGCCTGCGTCCGCTGTGGGGGCTCCCACGTGGCGAGGGAATGCCTACCTGCCTAATGGAGGTCCCGCCTACCTGCGCCAACTGCGGGGTAGCGCACACAGCAAACAGTCCCACCTGTCGTATTAGAAGTCAGGAAATGCGGAACACCAAAGCGTGTACCACAGCAATAATCCGCCAGACCAAGAAACCTCTACAGCCGGAGCCGCAGTGCCGGGTTATTGAAGAGCATGCGGAGGCGTCACTGATGGCCCCTGCAAACGCAGCCACAAACCGAAGCGGGCCCGCACCTCTCGCACATCCCCGAAAGGCAAAGAAGCCGAGGAAGAAGAAGAGAATAGTGAAGCCAACGACCACTGAACGACCAGTAGAGAGGTCGATAGTCCCCTCCCCCAACAACGTTGACCGCCCCGGGACCCACGCCGAGGGGTCCAACGCTTCCGCCAACAGCCACTGACTGCCTGGGTAATCCGAGTACCGCCATGCTGAAGGCAGCCCTTGAAGTCTTGAAGGACGTCCTTGAGGCCGTCCTCAGTAATCAAGACCCAGCTTCAGCTATCGTTAGAGCGATAGCCAAGCTGGGCGATGCCATCCAGCAAAATGAAGCCTACGAAGTAAGCCGAAAGGCTCCTGAGCCCGGCCCTGTCAACACACCGCTTGTGCCGGCGGTGCGATGAACGGAGCCCTGACCCAGACAGTAAGACTCTGCTTTACTAGTGACATCACCGACCACCTACCAAGGCAGTCACTCACAGTGACCCTCCCGCGGAGGTGGGAGGCGAATGAAGTCCACCCTAAAGGAGGCAAAACGCCCCGAAGTGGTTTCTCCACGGCCCCCAAGTGGCTATGAGAACGACCGCGACGGTATTCCTCGGACTTTGGGGGTGTCCATGGGCGGCGGTGGTCCAACTTTCCATCAGGTCACTCGCCTTCTCGTTTGACCCTTCTTTTGTAAAATAAAAAGGTTTCTTAAAATTATTGCATTACACTTTATGAATGAAAATATTATTATTGTATATGTTAATTGTTGTCAAAATATGGTAGGTATCTGTGAAGTTTTTAGATTAATAGCCCGCAGTGTCAAATTCAATCGAACAATTAACGAGAGATTAAACTTCAGTCATGTGATGTGATTGTAACTGATTAGGTATTACTGTAGGTTTTTCAGAATTCATTTGTAAATTATACTTAAAAATATTACTATTATAAAAGTTAAGAAACTGTTATCGGAATTTGATAGATGCTTGTAAAATGTATACATCTAATATTGTCCCGCAGTGCCAAAAACGTAGTCAACATTCAATTTAATTGAAATGTAAAAGTTACAATTTAATTTTAAAAAAATCTTAATAGTTAAAGCATGTTATTGAACAAAGTTTTATATAACGGTTGTATTATATCCCAGTTGAGTGAGTAGAGAAAAATTAAGGACTAGTTAAATACAATGTAATTTAATTACATTCATTTCTAATAAAATAAATAAAAACAATAAAACAGAAAAGAAAATAAGTATACAGCAATATTTTTACAAGTGAAAACACAGAAGTAAATCATTGTAACTTTAGCGAGTCCATACTACACAGTCGACGTAGAGAGTCCGGCTGAGTGACCGTGACGATTTTTCCCTTCTTAGAAATAAAAAGAAGCATACAGGAGTTTCCATTCTGTACTCGTATTATTTATTATTCTTATTACTATGCTCTAGAGCTTTAAAATAATTTAGAGCACGGACGTATTTAAAGGGGGTATTTAGAGGGACCGGACAACGGACACGCCTCTTAGTGTACACTAATATTCGCTGAAAATCCACTTTTCTATCCGTGACACAACATATTGCACGATTGGATGATAATATGTTTGTGAATTTACAATTATTTTATTGGCGTTTAGAACTAGCAATTGGCTTTCCTTTGTACATTATTGGATCCTCCGATGAGAAAGCTAAAGCTATGTCCGCGTATAGTCGCTATAGCAAGCATTGTGCACAAATCTCATAGTAGAGGTACAATCTTCGTGGGTACTATATCCTTAAAAAATAATAAAAGAAAGTTGTGGTAGAGTAAATCCATCCACTATTATATTAAACGAGCAATATTTATATATATAAGATATATAATAATATAATAAAATGTGTTTATTCAGACAACTAAGGTCCATTTGTTAGTAACAATATTCTTAATACGCTATCTTAGTAATATAGAAATGAAAATGATACTAATATGGAATATAATAAGAAAATAATACTAATATGAGAATAATACTAATATTAAGATATTAATATGAAATACTAATATGAAAATAAGATTATGTCGGATCTTGGAAAACATAGCTCACATACGGAACACAAGCGGCGTCTATCGTCGTCTTGGATGAAGGCTGCCGCGGGAGGATGAGCTTGAAGGGCACGGTTAGAAGTAGTTGCGAATGGGACTCACCGCGCGTAGACGCATCTGTTCCTTGATTATTTTATTCCTCGTGTAATAATTATTTGATCGGACTTAAGTAGTTTTGTAAAGTTAGTGTAGGCATAGTATTGTGATTAAATGAGTATCTATCCATTATCTCGAGGTACCCACAGGATGACAAAGCCACTGAGGTCATGCAAAGCCCTTCTGCGACATATATATGTATTTGATATCGCTTTCTCGAAAACGACTATAGCGATATCGATGAAATTTACAATATAGAGATTGAGGGGGGTGAGAAATCGATATAGCTAGGTCACAATTCCGAGAAATATCGTTTTCTCCGTCTTTCACATACTTAAAACTTCTAAACTCTAAACTTCTAAACATTTTTAATTTTACAGCAGAATTTACCATCTCAATAGCACAGTGGCTGAGTGTAAATCTACCACGTCGAAGTGCATGGGTTCGAAACCTGCAATGTGGTCAGACCAGGTAACGTGAATTGTGACATGTTCTGAGATTGACGTGTTGGGTTTCGCTCCAATAAAATGAATAGTTTTTTTGTGTTTATAGTGTCCGAATACGTAATTTTACATATTTTTTTGGCGCCACGACCTCCGTGGCGCAACGGCTTGACGCGTCGGAAAGTAACCGGGGGTTGCGGGTTCAATTCCCGTCCCGAGTCTGGGTGTTTATGTATAATATGTATATATTTACAAAAGAAAAGTATATAAGTAATATATCAGTTGTCTAGTACCCATAACACAAGCGCTATGCAGCTTACTTTGGGACTAGATGGCGCTGTGTGAAATGTCTGATTATATTATAATTATAAAAAAAAAATCTAAGTCGTGTAATGTGTGAAAGTGGTGCTTAACTCCTTAAATATGAGTTTTTAATTGTGTGAAAGGACAAACTGTTGTGCCTTTGCGGCCAGTGAAATTGTTAACTACCCTCACTTACTGAAGGATTACTGATGTTCATGTAAGCGCTGAGAAATGAAATTATATTTTTGGGTGCCTAGTCAATTTTTATTGGCAATTTTGATTATTGATAATTTTATAAAACAAGAGGATTAGGCGCTTCTCTTCTCTTATTGGTGAATGCATGTGAAAACATTCACTGGTTACAAGTAACAACTATCCATTGCTGCACGCTCAACAACGCGGCTGCTTCTATATATAAGCTACTCTAGCTAGCTCCCTTGCATGATCTACGTTTGTTACTAAAACATCTAAATTACGTGCGTGTTTACCAACGAGCTAAAAATTTTTCAAATGTTCATTATCTATTAGAGAGCGGAACTGGTCCCAGTTAAGTCATGTTGAAAAGAACTCCTACGAAATCATTGGCTTCAAAACCTGTTTATGCGTCTCCTGATGATATAGAAAATGTAACTGTTAGACGAAAGGCAGATAAAAATGATGAGCAAAACCAACTGTCTAAGTTCACGGTGGAAATGAAATCCTTGTTTGAAGACCTAAAATGTCAACAAGAAGCCAAATTTGACTCCTTTAAAAAGGAAATTACTGAAATCAAAGCCCAAACAGCAGATATCCAGAAGTCGATTGAATTCATATCTTTTAGATATGATGAGGTGGTACTAAAAATGTCATCGTTACAAAATGCTTTCGATAAGAATACAGAATATATTGGTGTGCTGGAAAATAAAATAATAACATTGGAAAGGAGCACGAGATCTACCTCTATTGAGTTGAGAAACGTAACTACAAATGAACATGAAACAAAGAACTCCCTATGCGAAATATTATCAGGGATAGGTGACAAAGTGAAATGCCCAATAAAGGAAAATAATGTGCGCAGCATTTATCGCCCAAAATCAAAGAACAAAACCCAAACTCCTATTGTTGTTGAATTTATTTCAGCTATTACCAAGAAAAAGATAATAAAATCTACGAGAAATTTCACCAAAATGAATCCCAAAGTAAGCTAAGTACTTGGCTACTGACTTTTTTGTTTCTTTATTGCGGAGGGCCATCGACGATAACACAAAACATACAATTACTTCCAAACGCAGGCGAATAATTAAACCTTGGATATCACCAGGTCTTTTAAGATGTATACTAAATCGCGATAACCTACAAAAGATATGTAAACACTTTCCGAGTAATGATATCCTAAGAGTCACCTATGTTAGATACAGAAACTTTTGCAACCAGATAATTAGAAAAGTTAGACAGGATTTTAAAGAAACGAAATATCAAAAGCTGGTTCCAACAATAGAAAACTCTGGAAAGTAATAAATAACATAACAAATAGATCTAATCATAAAAACCTTAATACGCATCTAATTACCCCGACTCAAACACTTAATTACATAAGCTCCTACTTTGCTAACATAGGTAAATTTCTAGCTGAAGATATAACTGATGACTCTAAATTATATCCAGATATTCCTCCAGTTACCACTTGCTCTTCAATGTTTATGCTCCCGACCGATTATGAAGAAGTTGAGACAATTATTTCCAAATTAAAACATGACTGTGCTGTTAACAAATTAAACTGTTATCAAATGAACAATTGTGATATTTAATACATATAAATTGAATAATGAAGCAATTATTAGGTAGGTATACTAATTTATTTGCAATGATTTTGCTCTAATGCACTGGTTCCCAAAATTATTTTGTCTACTGAGTCGAGAGCTCATGCAGTCGTTGTCTAAGATGCCTCCTAGTTAAATGAAATTACAAATCACCCCCCAGGCCTCTACACAACGCCCCCATTTTTTTTCTGGGTCTCTTACCGCCCCCTTTAGGCCTGCAGCGCCCACAAGGGGGCGTTATCGCCCACTTTGGGAATGGCTGCTCTAATGTCAGTAACATTTATTTAAGACATACTAATATTGTCTCGTACCTCCTTTTGTTTTGTCTAGATACAGGTATTTCATTATACTCGTACAATTCAAAAATATAAGGAAAAACAGAACAAAAGAATTAAAGAGCAAACAGCGAAATTAAAGGGATTGTTATGAATGTGAATCATTATCATTATATACACTGTCTGGCCATAAATAATGTTACGATAAAAAAAACAATAATATTACATTTGAATTTAGAACCTGTCATTATCATAATATGAATATTCATAGTATTTTCTTATTTTCGCGCCAATCTTTGTTAAATATTCTTGTGATATTAAAATGGAGTAGGATGATAAAGAGGACCGAATTGCTGTAATAGTATTACACAAAGTAAGTATGGAGCCAAATGTAATTTTTGAAGGGCTATTGATAGGTATAATGAAACGTCCTCTGTTCGTGACGGAAAAAGATCTGGCCGTTCACGTAGTGTTCGTACTAAAAAGGCGATTAATGCAGTGAAGGAAAAAATCTGAAGAAATCCTGTCCGAAACCAAAATATTTGATCTAGCGCAATGAATATAGCACCCAGAACTCCATAACCATGTCGCGTATTTTAAAAGATGACTTAGGACTTGCAGCTTATAAGAGACGCACTGGTCATTACTCATTACTTAACCGATAATTTAAATATGAATAGGGTGGTAAAAAGGGAGGTCACAGAAATTTTTTATTTACTGACGAGACGATTTTAACTATCGAACAACATTTTAATAAGCAAAATGACCGAGTTTATGCTCGAAGCTGTAGAGCTTTTCAATTAGTCAGTAGGGTACAACGTGGGCATTATTCGGCTTCAGTGATGGTTTGGTGCAGTGTTAGCTATCAAAAAGTTACAAAGTCACTTTTTGTGAAAAAGTAATCAAAACATCGGCCCAGGTGTATCAAGATACAATTCTTGAGATGATAGTTAAGCCTCTTAACAACATCATGTTCCATAACCAAGTAAGGTCCTTTCGGCAAGACTCAACACCGCGTCATAAAGCTCGATCCACACAAGCGTGGCTGGCAATGAACGTTTCTGACTTTATTCCGAGCTGAAGACAAGCCGTCATCTAGTCCCAATCTTAATCTACTTGATTATGATTTATAGTATCTTTTAAAAAGTATGGCATGCTCTAAACGCCATGATAATTTGGAGTCCCTAAAATATTCCGTAAGATGAAAGAAGAATTTTCCCATATGAGAAAGTGCGTGTTTCATTCGATAACTGGCTACATCGTTTAAAGGATTGTATCGAAGCCAATGGAGATAATTTTGAATGAGCTTCATATTTTTAAAATGCTATAATATAAATGTATAAATTAACGCACACTGCAGTAATAAATGTTTTCCGTAATAGAAAAAAAACGATGTTTTCCTTGTAACAATGTTTATAGCAGGATTAAGTACATTGGGTAAGAGAGTAAATACCATGTACGCATTTAAAAAATAATAATATTTATTTACATAATTACACATATAATTGTACGTTACGATCATTTGTGTACTTACTTTATTCTACATTATATACGTAGAGGTTCAAGGGAAGTCGAATCCATTGTTTTCAATCGCAGCATTCAATATTTAGAAAATGTGTAAGAAAAATAAAAAAATGAAATTTCTCTACAAAACATTATTAAGTTTGTCACGAATTCTGAAATGTGATACATGATAAAAATAAAAACCGGTCAAAATCGGAGACGTGTTAACTTAAGATTCGAGAGCAATTTCAGACACGTTAGAACACAACATTCCACCTAATGTATAGGAAACACTGGGACACTTCCAATAAAATGTCCCAGGACCCGGACCGTGAAGGAGAATGTTAGACAGAAAACTTGCATATCGTGGTAGTTTTTCGACGACTTGGTTTAAACATATTTAGTTATATAATTAAGTATGATTATTTAATTGATACGGTTACTAGCATTAGTTACTTGTTACTCGTTGTTACATTTCCTAAACATGGCGGTTTTCTCCTTTCGAACATATTTACCTACAGCGAGAAACTCTTTCCTACATGTTTTTCTCTTCATAAACTCTTCCTCTCCGAAGGTTCCTCGTCTCTAGAGTTCTTTTGTTTAAGAGATTCTTCAGTTAGGTCTTCCTCTCCGGAAAGTCTCTTCGGAGAAATATCCGCATAGTTCTTTCTCAGAATTACTTTTATTTTTCAAAAGAACGGTAAATTCGTCTTTTTTGAAGTTACATATATCCTCACGCTGTATCCCTAACGGGGTAGTCAGAGAGGACGGAGCGCCAAGCGTCGCAGTTCTTACAATCTTCTTCTTCTTTTGAAGTTCTTCCAATAATATGTACTTTGCCCTAAATATCTTATTCACGTCCTCTGTCGTGTATTTATTCTTTTTCAGTTTCCTGAATCTCCCGTAGATATGCCTACTATTTCGGGCCCTTGAGTGATGTTTACAGACGTTTCTAAATTTTAAAGTTTTTTGGTTATTATTTTTTTTTTGTAAATTTTATGTACATTTTATATTGTTACATTTTTCACTTATTTTACATCTGGGCTGCCTTCCTGTCAACTATATATTTCTAACAATTTGTAACTATAAACAAACACTTATTAAAGGAACGTTGATTTTCAATGTGTAAATACTAGACATGTGCGATCGGCCACCGTTGAGTTTAGTCACACCGCCACCGGCTTTGTATTGACCGCGGGGCCAAAATTTTTTGTTTTAATTAATAATGGAAGTATTTCGAAGGATATGATTCTAAGGATTTCGTCAATGGAAACTTACTCTGTTATTGGAAAAATAAAATAAACACTAATCCTTGACTGTTCAGACTTCGTAGAGATGTGAGTTCCTGTCGTCAGTATTCTAAGCGAATGAATGTTATCAGACGCGGAACTTACAAGTACGTTAACATCAGTAGGCAGAATAATTTCTAAGATTCCGGAACCCCTACAATATCACTCACTCGTGTGTCTATCCGTCTGTCACGGTCGATTTTCTCAGAAACTATATACTCATGCAGACCAGGTGGACAAACAGATCCAGGTGTTTACTTTAGCCCTATTAATAATAAAATCCACATAAAAAGTAGAAATAAGTTACGTAAATATATTAAAATTAAAAAAATTACCAAAAGAACAGAAAAATTAAACAAGATACAGAAGCGCTTTTATAAAAACATAAAGTTAAGGAAATACCGCAGGGATCTGTTGGACCAAATGGTATTGATTTCTGAAAGTACCGATTTCTGTATTCACAAATTACAAAAGAACAGGGAAAGATATGACGTGGAGACTAGAGCTGCATGGATAAAAGAAAACAGTTCAAATATCTCTAATAAGTATAACCTGGTTTAAAAAGAATGTAACGAACTTAGGCTTGTATCCAAACAAATAGAGAATGAAATATCATTACGTAAAAGTACCTGTATAAATATACAAATGTCATCTGAACTTTCTAGATTGAATAAGTATAACCTATTCAGATAACATTTAATATTGAGAGATTTGATGACTCCAGTCCACAAATTAAAGGAAAATTTACGGACTAAAAAAAAACTACAATATTTTCTGATAGACTAGGGTTAGGTCTGAGTAATTTCATTGACAACAGTGTCAGTCAGTCAGTCACTAAATACTGTTTCCCATAGGCACCTATTTCTCAAATATTTAAATAAATAAAAAATTTAATGTAAATACCACCTTAGTAAATTCAACAAATGTAATGAAGCAAGAATTCGCTGAAAGTCTGAATTCTTTGGATAGAATAAAAAATATGAACGAAATTGTATTATGTGAGTTCCTTTATTGCCAAAGAATTATAATACCTAGTTATATTCAAAAATTAAAATAATATTATAGTGACACTTTGGTGTAACACTTTGTCATAGTGACAAATTCATATTGTTTGACACCAATAAGCATATTGGTAACATTTTGTATAAATTTAGAATGACAAAAAGTAATTCTTACTTGTCTAAAAAGGCAGAACATAAACTCGATACATTAGTAGCCAAATGTATTAACTCGGTTATAGGGAAACAATCAGACAACGAAGACACTTCATAATAATTTCGTTACGTCTGTACATCAAAATATCAATAGTTTCTCTGGCAAAATATTAGATACTGAATTATTAATAGAAAAATATAACATAGACATATTGTGCCTCACCGAGACGTGGTTGAGGCAAACAAAATATCTTTCATAATATAAAGAATTTTAATGTGGCGAGTGTGTTCATCTGGTTGATGATCCATCCAAACACCATGTATGAATGTTTAATAGTCATAAACCTAACCGAAATATTCAATAAGAACCGTCCAAAGAAAAGGAAATCAGTTGTTAATAACAAGTTACGTTTTGCGGATTGGACGACGAAGAGGATAAGAAAAAGTAGGAATAGACTTTATGAGTTATTTGATGAAAAATCTTAAACTGCAGATGAAAATTTTCATACCTATGTTCGCACTTATTTGAAATTATTTAAAAAAGTATCAAAACACGCGAAAGCGATCTAGATCGCGAATAAAATTAGAAAGTCAGACGATACGATAAAAGGTACGTGGAACACTATTAACAACGAAATCGATTTTTCAATACAAATTGGTAATAAAATTGTTACTTATGAAATAGAGCTAATGCTTTTTAAAATTATTTTTCGAATACACCTATAGCAATTACTAATCGTTTAGGATCGCCTTCGCATACAGCAGAGACGCTTTTGAGCAAAAATGTTAGAAAATGGTTCCCTAATTTTAAATTTAGGTACACATCTTCACTTGAGGTAGAAAAAATTTTTAAAACAATTAAATAAAAAAGAAGTGAAAATTTATGGATACTATCAGTTCATGTAACAATTAATATAATACCTATATTATCGGCAATTTTGGTAGATATATTTAATAAATGTATCGATCAAGCGGTATTTCCCAAATTAAACAAACACAGTAAATTTATTCCATTATTCAAATTAGGTTGTATGTTAAATCCAACAAATTATCGCCCGATGTGAATATTACCAGCGTTGAGTAAAATATTCGAAAATATAATACCCGATCATTCACGGGGTGTTTCATGGTTTACAGTACGGGTTCACAAGATCAACGGCGGTCAACAACTCATGTGTGAGCAAGCTTGATCGAGACTGTACTTCAGCCTTGGGAAGGATCTCAGGATACCATTGGCGTTTTTTGTCAAGTGTGAGCAAGCTTGATCGAGACTGTACTTCAGCCTTGGGAAGGATCTCAGGATACCATTGGCGTTTTTTCTGGTCTTTTTAAGGCTTTTGATTGTGTTAATGACGAAACTTTAATTTGCAAGCTTATATGCTGTGGAATTCGTCGCCATGCTAGGCCATGATAAACTGATTATTCCAAAATTTTAATTACGTAAGTCAAATGTTTTATTTTTGGGTAACTTCATTCGTTTTTATAATAAAGTCCCTCGGTAAGTTACTCAATTAACAGAAAATAGATTTAGATTTCCCATAAAACGTACATTGATTAGAGAATCGTACATAAAATAAAAGATTTCGTTGAAGATAAAACAATAGTCTGGAAATAATATTCTCGACCAACGAATTCGGAATTCTCAATACATGCATTTATTTAATGTTTTAATAAATCTTTTGTAAAACGCTGTTGAAAAAATGATACCTGACTGAGTTTCTTGTCGGTTCTTTTCAGTGTCCAGGTTTTCTCTTTGAACCGAACTCAATTAGATTTGACGTACAAAAATACCTTGTAATAGGGTTTAATAGAATAAATTGATTTGACTTTGACTATGTTACGTACCTACTTTAATTTTTTTTTAATTATTACCGAGACAGGAGAACGCTAACGGTTTACGTTCCCCAACCTTCTATCCTATGGATTACAATCTTATTTTGCTACAAATGTATATAATTCACAAATAAACACTTCATATTATACACAGTGATACATCTTATTAACCCCCGTATTACATTATTTAACATTTTAAAAGATTCATACAAGAAATTAAAAAAAAACGCAAGTAGATAATCAAACTAGGTTTGACTATTCCCCTCTTATGACTTGTATTCATTACCCATTTACTATTTACATTAGTATTTCTTTACTCAAAGAATGCCTGGAAGAGAGCTTTAGCGATAAGGTCGCACGAATTATACTTTTTCTTAGTGTTTTTATTCCTATATTTGTAATATACTTTTACTGGTGCAATAAAAAGTTTTGTATTGTATTTAAAATCTTTAAAGCTAGAATTTTCGAAATGTCCAGGAATGTAAAACCTTACCTAGAATGTATAGGAAATTAAAAGACATTACGATTTTATAAATATCATATGGCATCCTCGATGCGTGAGTCGAATTCGCACTGGAACAATTTTGGTAAAAAAAATGTATGTTCGACCTCAGTCTTTCCTGATGGAAAGCAATGACGAAGTCTAAATATTACTCACGCTTGCCCAAAATGTATCTATTCACTGTCGCTTTGAAAACGCCTAGGTTATATGATGAGGAAAAGTCCTGGCTTCAAGGAGCAAGTCGAGCGCCTAGTCCCCCAGATCGAGAGGGCAGCGGGTTCCTTACCGGTTCCAGTTCCGGTTCCGGTTGCTGCTCAATCGCGGCGGACTAAAGGAGGAGGTTCACCGCCTCTACGCAGAGGTCATGCAATCCATGGTCCTCTATGGGGCGCCCAAACCTCCGGCGCTGCATTCCTCTATTCCGATCGCACAAGGGTATCGAACAGTATCTTAGGAGGCTGCGTTAGCTGTGACGCAACTTCCACCACTGAACATCCTAGCGGAGATGGACGCGAGTGTGCTCTGCAGTTAGGATAGGGAAACCGCGTCCATGACGGCGAGTAAAGAACGTCGCAGGAAAGCCGATATGCAGGGGAGAAATGGCGCCAGCGATTAGAGAATTCGAGGAGCTCAGGCCAACGCGTCGTCGACGCGATCTTGCCGAACCTCGATGCTTGGCTTCAGAAGCGACAGCATGTCACCTACCAACTGACACAGGTACTGATCGAGCACGGCTGCTTTGCTCAGTAGGAGATCGGTCGAGAAGAGACGGCACGGTGGCACCATTGTAGTGGAGACCATGAACGACGACTAGCGCACACTGGAGGAGCGCCCCATTTGGACTTCCGAGCGCCAAATTCTGGTCCGCCAGATCGGACAAGATATTTCAAGATCTGACAGTTGAAGAGTAGAAGGCCATTTCCTTCTTTTGCGAGGCCGTATTGTTGTAGGAGGACGTTGAACCGCAGCGGAAAATTTTCAATCCCGCTGAAAGACTACGACGCCAAAGCGGTGATAACGTACGCCCCGGACCCTCAGCTCTGTAGACCGGGTCAAAGAATAAGGCTACAGTGTTCTTTGCCTATAGTAAGAGGCGATTAAACAAGCTTTCTGAGATACGGCCGATCAGTCCGAGCGAAGTGAAGGCTCTGGTTATACGACGCCGAGAAAAACGAGAACACGAGTAGTCCGCGCTGTCGTGGCACTGCATAGACCACGGAGGGGGAGGAGGGGGCTCCGGTGTTTTCCATAGAAGAATCCGGTTTTGTTATTTCGAATTAAAACTGGCAGGAATACCGTTACTGTCTTATAAATAATAAATTAACGTGGTTTTATTCAATCGCTTCTTTTATTTCACCATCTACGCCTATTACGCGGTCGGCGCCGCCGACAAATAAATATCGGTCGCCTCCCCCAGTCAGTGTCATATATCTATGTACCGGTTTTGTTAATTAGTCTAATTATTTCGTTACTGACTAACTAATTAGACGAGACTAAAAGTACATACATATATTAATATTTATAAACTTAAAACTATACATTATCTTAAATAATAGATTTCCTCAAAGTTGCCGCTTAGGAAGCTGTCATTGCTTAAAGTACCCAGCAGACTGGCACCATTGCCTCTTTGAATAGCCAGATTGATTCGTTGGCGGAAGAAGCTGCCATCCCGGCGGTCTCCCGAAGGTTCGACCAGTCGACCAGTCTCTTACAAATGTCAGAAACCAGTCGATGGGCTTCAGGGCCCCAGGGACCCAAAGTTTCGACTGCAAAGGGCGTAAATATGAAACTCTCTGAGAGAGTCGCATGCTTACGAGACTAGTATTATATTGAGCTCTGAGGTCCAGTAAACGGAAATTGTATCAAGAAGAACAGTAGGGCGAGCACGAACTTTCGACAGTTTCGTAACGTAATCGTATCGAGTTTACTATACGATTACGGGAGTCGCAGCACGAAGTGCATTTTACCAACTATCGAGAGCTCGCTACGATTACGAAGGTGACGTCATCCTAACGTGACTAGGGACTGGCAAGTTTGAGTAAACTACACAATTTATTGAATGAAGGGTGCGTCCTAAAACGAAATCAAAGAAAGTTTTAGATTTTTATTTGAATAGTAAAACTCTATTATAATAAATTTATTAAAAAAGGAGTAAATCTTTAAAAAATATATTGTATTAGATATTTGTAACTTATAAATATCTCAAAATATATATTATTGTTTTACAGTTGTGCATTATTTTTCAAAATAAAATTAGTTTTTATGTTATGGTTGATAGTTTCGAACGGCTTAGATTTGACGGTTTTTTTAAATAACCTCTCGATGTCTCACATTCCTTTATGTTAACACTATTGAAACATTCTTGCGGAAAAGTTTATTGCGTTTTTTGCGTACGTTTTGATTTTAATTTCATCACATGAAAATGAAAACAAGTCCCACACAATATTATTATTATTATGAAAAAGTATTCGTGCGTCTATCATCGAAATTTACGTTACCGTACGTCAAAATAAGGTTCGTGCTCGTGATTTTACTCTATTTCAATACAAATGGCTTACGTTACCTTTACGTTACGTTACGAAGGCGATACGAAATAGTTCTGTTTACATCCTATAAGGGCGCTGCACTAAAAGTCATACAATTTGCTTACGCTTACGATACGAATACTTTGTCGATAGGATTCGTGCTCGCGCTACTGAAACCACTTACTAAGTATTTACTTAAATAATGCAAAGTAATACCACTAGCAAAACAACGCACCGTTTTCGTTGAACAACGCGATATTCAGTCATAAAATAAAGTCTATCTATCACGGTGTAATTTTGGCCGACACCTTGGTAATCAAAAAAATAAAACAAACGACCGTGAAAATAACACGTTCAAGACATCGGCGCCAAATCGAAGGAACGGCGCATTAAATTTGTCGGCAAATACAACCTATTGATATGTAAAATCAACCGTGTAGTCATTACAAAACATAACCTTGTTGATTTAATCTGTTATTTTACAGGCGATGGACTCATCGAGCCATCGCTCACTGCATTATTTTTCAGTCAAATTTTAATTCATTTTTCATATTAAATTATCTTTATTATTGGCATTATAGAGGTAATCTGATAACATTTATGTGTTTTGTAGCTGCGCATTAGAAAACGGGCATTTTCGAGAACTCATGAAGATGAAAAGTGCGGTAAAATCGTTAAAATGATGCCACTTACAAAGTTCGAGAGATATGTGGTCAACAAAGTAACAGAGGAGGTTACACAGTGTACTCAAAGTTTGATTTCCTTACTTACTTTTTTCGCGCCGGTGCAGCTTCTTTCCAAAGCAGTCTAATATTTTATTTTCGAATAAATCCGTAGGTACCTTACACATAGGTTTACTTTAAATTTATGTATTTTAACTTTTTTTTAAATTAGAACGCATAAATTATTTCGAATTACACAATTAAAGGTAACTAAAGCACTATAGTAGAAATATAATGAACAAACTTTTATTAGGTAATAACCAATTAACTAAGAATTAAAAATTTTATTTCATTAAACACAACTTATTAGATAGGTATAACATATTACTTATTAGGTTATTACTCATTAGAATACTTATTACTTATTAAGGGGTATTTATTAGACTTAACATATTAGAATTTAACAACAAATTAATGCACCATTAGGTATTTTAAATCAACACTTTTATTTGTTCGTTATGTATTATGTCATTAATATCATTGAACTTATTGTTTTTGAAATATAATTCAATTTCTTGTAAAGTTCTACCTTTAGTTTCAGGAACATATTTCCAGAAGAACATTAAACATAAAAACATAATTATGGCATTCAGAAAGAAAGCGCCGTGGTAGCCAAGTAAAGCAAACATTTTAGAAGCCAGATTAACAGATAAGAAAATAAAAAATCCGTTAACGAAGCCCGACAGAAACAAGAAATAACTCTTTATATCATTAGGCAATATTTCACCCAAAAGTGACTCGACCACAGGATATGGGCCAGCGTATATAATTATGAAATAAGTTCCCAAAAGTATTGTATTTATCCATGCAAAATATATGTCATCATTACCTGGTTTATAGTACAAGCAAACACTAAACAATATTAATACGATGTTAGCCATAACACCAGTAGAAAACAACAAAGTTCTCATCTTCATCACGTTTATTAAAAAGCAGGACATAAAAGATCCTAAAATTACTAAACCGTCCACAATTAATGTAAAAAACAAAATATCTGACCGACCAGTTACGTTTTCCAGTATAGTAACTGCACACGTGCTAAACAAAATCTTACCAGCAGCTGCTCTATATACACCGATAATACTACACAGCAATAATATATTCCAGAAGTACATATGCTTCATTGATTTTAACCATGTCTTCATCGCAAAACGAAGAGACGTAGTGTTTACCGATGACTTTTCTAGTCTGCTTTTCTCAATTTGTAGAAGCAACTGCAATTCTGTTTTCGTGGCAGTGTTTTCTTCGAATAAAGCCTTAAAAGCTCTTTCACATTCTTTAAATCTTCCTTTAGATGCCAACCACTGCGGACTCTCCACCCAAAAGAATGGTAACAACGCTGCTAACCCAGTTGGTACTATTCCAATAAGAGCAGCCGTCCTCCATGGTAGCAAAATACTAAAAATATGACCTAAGGTTGTTCCTATTGCTATACCCACTGCTGTAACGATATACAGACAAAATTGTCTAATATTTGGAGCCGTATATTCAGCAGTTGTCGTAAACACTAAAACAATAACTCCTCCAAAGCAGGTTCCAACAAAAACTCTGGATATCATGAAAGTTATGAAGTCTTGAACGTAATAAATCATCAACCACGACACTATTATTGGCATAGTGAGAAAACTGATGGCTCGTCTTTTACCGAATTTTTCAGAAAAAATTGCTGCCAATACAAATCCAAGAACGCTCGATGCATTGATAGTAGAAGCTAAAAAATAAATAAGGCAATTAAATATTTCTTATTATTTATTGTGAGGAGAATGATAAAATTTGAGGAAGCGAAAGAAGTATGTAAGGACCGCGACGCTTTGCGTTCCGTTCTCTCTGACTACCCCGTTAGGGGATACGGCGTGAAGATATGTATATGTATGTTTATATTTCTTATATTATGTACTTTTGTCGTATATCTTAAACATAAATTCACTTTAATTTGCTTTTCATAAAAATGATAATTTTTGTTAATAAAAATTATCCCAGATCTAACGATTACATCTTAAAACAAACAAGATTGAGTTAAGCATTTATTAAAAATACTTACCAATCCAAGATACTTCATTATCTGTCAATGGTATGGTACTATTTACTGACTGCAGATCTGCTAACATACCAGACATCTGTCCAAAAATATATCCATCTGATATACAGTTCGTGGCCATTCCAAATACAACAAATACCTTAAAAGAAAAGAACATTCTGTTATACACAGAGATAATTATACCTCTATATACCAACTCCATTATAGAACACCACGTTTTGAGATAGAATCTAGTTATTATTTAAAAACGAAATCAAACACCGTCTCAAGAAGACTGAAATCTTAGAACCAATTAAAAATAAATCTCTAAATGTCTATAAACACAAAAAGGAAATAAAATCCTACCTGTCTTAACTTCTGCGCAGATGCCATGTTTTACTCACGAATTAAACCGCTATAGTAATGTCTTACAATGAAAATATTCATTTAAATAAGTTTAAATGATATTATTGAAAGAACATTTTCAGCGCAAAATAAAAAATGTACCTTTTTAATTAGGCCCATGCTATAATTCACAGCTGTTCAAATTTTAAAATTTTGTAAAAGAAAATATGAATACTTATTAACAAGAAAAAGTACACACATATCCTAACGTCAATAATTACAAACTTAAAACTACATATTATCTTAAATAATAGACTTCCTCAAAGTTGCCGCTTAGAAAGCCGTCATTGCTTAAAATGGCCAGCAGACTGGCAGCATTATTTCTTTGAATAGTCAAACTGATTCGTTGGCGGAAGAAGCTGCCAGCCCGGCGGTCTACATTCAGTCAAGAAAGTATCGGGAATGGATGATTTGTTTATGGTTCCAAATAAATTTTTTGTTTTTTTGTTAGATTGGCACAACTGTTTTCCATTTTGGCGCGGAGTTTGAGTAGCATCTGTTATTTAGATTAAATACAGTGCTGTTTTTAGTTATATCATTCTAGTGTATATTGCGAATTTCATAATGGACAAAAACATCCAACAAAGAGTTTGTCTTAAATTTTGCATCGCCGATGGAATTTCGTGTTCGGAGTCACTGAAAATGTTACAGAAGGCTTACGGTGAATCGACTTTATCAAAAATACGTGCTTAAGAGTGGTACAAAGCGTTCAAAAGCGGTCGAGATGTGATGGAGGATTTGCCTCGCTCTTGTAGGCCATCAACGTCTGCAACTGAAGTTAACATCGCAAAAGTGAAGGAAATAGTGACTGAAAATGCTCATTCAAGTTTGAGAGAGATAGCCGCCAAACTTTCTGTATCTCACGAGTCGATCCGTACCAATTTAAATAATCACTTGGGTGTAAAACATGTTGCCGCTCGGCTTGTCCCAAAAGACCTGAATTTTCTCCAAAAACTCAATCGCATAAGAGTCGCTGAGGACATGCTAGAACGAGTCAATTCCGATCCAGCATTCATTAAACGCATTGTTACTGGTGACGAGACGTGGGTTTACGAGTTTGACATGCAAACTAGTCAACAAGCTTCGGAGTGGCGCCTTCCAACTGAACCGAAACCGAAAAAACCACGCCGAAGTCGATCAAAAGTCAAAGTCATGCTGATTGTTTTCTTTAACTATCGCGGTTGTGCACTCTGAACTCTTGCCGGAAGGTCAAACAGTAAATAAAGAATATTATTTGGGCGTTATGCGGCGTTTAAGAAAGCAAATTCGACGAAAAAGGCCAGATTTGTGGAAAGAAAATTCTTGGATTTTGCACCATGATAATGCGCCTTCTCAGAAGGCCATCATTGTGAATGAATTTTTGACCAAAAACTCAACAAATACCATCGAGCAACCACCTTATTCACCAGATATGGCTCCAGCCGACTTCTTTCTTTTTCCTAAACTCAAATTACCACTTCGTGGCACCCGTTTTCATTCGGTAGAAGACATAAAGGAGAATTCGCGGCGAGCACTGAACTCAATTCCGGAAAAAGCGTTTAAAAAATGTTTTGATGATTGTATTATTCATTGGCGTAAGTGTATCGTTTCTGAAGAAGCATACTTTGAAGGTGATAAAATAAATTTAGATGAATAACTAACATTTCGTGTATTATTGATATTTTCCCGGTACTTTCTTGACAGAGCAGTATTATAATATTTATTAATAATACTCAGGACAAATAGCCTTTGTAACTAAATCCAAAGATTCAGTACATAAGTACCCATAGGCATAACCATTTTGGGAAGAAAACATTCAATAAAATTAACTTTAACTACATGTTACATTGAAATAAATGTTAATTTTTAAAATTAAATTGACGACGGGTACCTTTTAAAAGAGCAATTTTTTCGTATCTATGTTGTTCATGACGAAGAAACTAAAGAAATGGCTCTTCGCCGATGGGTGCCATCGCTGGCCGTAAAAACGGCTTGTTTTCTGGGATGGATCGGCCTAATGTGAGGTAACCATGTAACTTCACCTGCGAGCTCAAAAGCTCTTTTTGTAAGAATGGCCTACCAGCAGGATCTGAGTAAGTTGTCCGGTTAGTACATTCATTCTAGACTGGCGGCACGCCACGTCTAGCGGTTGAATACATATTATATAGCCTATGTCCATATGAAATAATGTACCTTTCAAATGGTGAAATAATTTTTCAAATAGATCCAGTGGTTGCGGAGATTACCTTCCACTAGAGCGCATATAAACAAACTTACACTATACGCTCTCTCTCTTTATAATAATTATATCAATATTAATATGACGACCTCGATGGTGCAGTGGTTTAAGTGTTGCATTCAAGCGCGGAAGGTTCCGGGTTCGATTGCAAGTCAGATCAATTTAGGAAATGAACTTTTCTAGAACGTCTCGGGTCTGGGTGTTCTGGGAGACGCCCTCAGTAGTCGTCGTCTGGTTCTCATCGCACAGGTAATGCCCTAGCCGAGAAGTATATAGAAATAATCAAATAACTAATTTCAAAAAAATGTAAATATTTTAGAAGATCGTTTGTAACTATGATGTAATGTGACTTGGGTATAATTATGTGGACAGAAAAAATATGCTTTTGTCTGTAGTCTGGGGTGCCACATAATTAGAAATAAGGTACTAGGTACAATTCAAAGCTTATCTAATGTAAACGTTGGTATCTGGATATACTTATGTATATGTAAAAAATAAAAATAATATTATTAACTACCTATCTTTTGTATACCTACGATGAGTGTTGAACGCAAGAACCAACATTTTTTTTTAAATGTAGTCATAATCAGACATAAACCAATAATTTAAAAATCTTAGCCGGTTTTCATAAGAAATAAATACTAAAACTCATACTTAAAGGGAGTCGTGCCCGATTTCACCAAAGTCCCCTAATACTTAGCGAACCCCTAAAACCGGATAGAGGTCCGCTAGCGACGAAAATGTCATCGTTAACGGACGCCTAGTCGGTTTTAGGGGTTCGCTAAGGGGATTTTGGTGAAATCGGGCATCTATTACATATTTCCTGGTTTCAAAGAAATGTTAATAATGCAATATATAATAAAAAAGGAATTAAAAAAATTAAACCACCTTCAAAACAAACGAAATAAAGAATACCTAACTGAAAAATAATAAGCTTTATATTATATCCTTCTACATACAAAAAATCGAAAATTTTATTCAAAAGTGGTTGCCTACCCAAGTACGCTCCTATTTTTTTTGACGTTAGTGCCAGCCGCAACATCTTCTATACTCTGTACATATAAATAAAGTGTCTGTCTGTTAATTCGAAATAAAGGCTTTTTCTTAAGCTAACATGATTTTCTGCGCGTAAAGAAGACTCAAACACACGTTTTGTAAATGATTACCTGGTTGTCGATCTGTTTGTTTGTCCGGGCTAATCTTCGAAACGGTTGAACCGATTTTGGCGAGATTTCCACTGGAAGATATAATATTTTTCTGACAATAGTCTGGACTATTTTTTATCCAGGAAGTATGTAGGGTTTCTTCGTAAATTGAAAGGCTCTAGAACTTAGAGGAAAACCTATAAATATACATACAAAAATATATTTGTATGAAAAGTGGTTTTCCCAGTTGCGTTTCTTTTAATATGCAGGAGAAGGTTTCTGTATATGCGACATCATCATAAATCCAATATGGCTGACGCTCCACAACAGAAAATAACTTTTTTGTTCAACACCGACAATGTTATTGTAGTATCAAGTGAAATGGAATACACAGGAGGTTTCTATATAGGTATGTGACGTCATCATAAATCCAATATGGCCGACGCTCCATAATAGGAAATATTTTTTTTGTTCAACACCAACAATATTGTTGTAGTATCAAGATTATTTAAACCTTTGCGATAGAACTCTGGGGACCCGGACTCCACAAACTGTGTGAGGGCATTTTGTACTGCATCCTGGGAAGTATTTTTTTTTCCGTGCAAAAAATTGTCCAAGTCGTGGTCTAAAGGTAGTCCGCGCGATATCCGGCGAGTATGGAGGATGACGAATAGTTTCCAACTACAGGTCTTGCAGTGTTAAAACTATTTTTCGAGCAGTGCGAGGTCTTGCGTTATCATCAGTGATCGGATAATCGGGCGCTAATATACCTAAACTTCATTTTTATGCCTACGAAAGAATAATATGGACATGCCTTTTAGAATCCCAGATCCCGGAATCGTTTGAAATTCCTGATTGCTAAAAATGTTACATGCATACAAAATAGTTAGAACTCGTTGTGGAAACAATACATTTTCTTTAAATAATGCTTACATACCATCTCGTACTTTCAAGACAGCTGTTCCTTGTTAAACTTGCTATAATTTCATTAAGTTACTTATAGTTGTTTTTACAAAATTGTTTAATCCCGGGAATCCGGGATTACTTATTAATTCAGGAAGGAATATCCATATTATTCTTTCAAGAAAAGAAGTTTAGGTATAGAAGCGCCCGATTATCCGATCACTGGTTATCATGGAGCAGTAATGGTGAAGATCGATTGTTGAGTCGGGGCTGTTTTTCTGCAAGTTTAATAATAAAAATAATAATTTTTATTTGTATGAAATGTGGTATACAAAACAAATGGAATAAGTCTTATAAGAAACGCACATTTCGCTTATAAATTAACTTACAAATGTTAGTCAATATTATTACTATATTAACGTTTAATTGTTAATTAGTTATTGGCTAAAAGATCATATCAGATCATCATTAGATCAGATTTCGCCATCATTGTTCGCAGTTCTGCACAGTAGACATCTGCTGTTATCGCTTTACCGAATCTGAGGAAACTGTAGTAAATTACATCATGAAGTGACCACCGAACAGTTACTATCCCCTTCTTATGGGTATATTTCGCTCTAGGGCATTGACGTTTGACCTGAGGTCAGCCTTGTTTGCTTGCGATTATCGTAAAGAATCCATTTTTCGTCACACGTCAAAACTCGGTCCAAAATACTTTATTTTTGTACCGGCTTAGCAAAGAAAGGCAAGCTCCAACGCGCGCTACTTAGCAGATCACTCAAATCATGAGGCACCCATTTTTCAAGTTTAGTAATTTTACCGATTTGCTACAAATGGGTCAATATTGTGGATTTGTTAACGTCGAACCATGCCTCTCTAATTCCTTGATATAACCTTCGCTTCATTGTTATTTACCTTAGTGGCTGGTCGTCGTGGTTCATTCTTCAAGTCGAAGTTTCCACTACTAAAGCGGTTAAACAAAAAACGCACGTATCCTCTCCAAACACAGCATTTACATTACGAGCTGTTGCGTTAATTCCACGTCGGAACTCCTATTTGAAAATTCATCTGATTTTCGCTGTATCCATTTTCATGTTAACAGCTGAATGTAAAAACAATTGAAAGTCGAACTATCAAATGTCGTGAATATATGAATGAATGAGTTTTACAAATTACAGGGTTTATATACCCGTCTTATCAATTAGCAAATATCTATTCTTAAAATGAGTTCCCTAGTGACTTACAAATAATAGGTCGATAACGGGCTATTGTAATTATTTACAAATATATATGTAATCTGTTACTGATACTGAAGAAATAAGTGGTTGACAGACACATTCTTCGTTAACAAATACAATCCTCACTGATTAGTTTATTTGATGATAACACAGTGACAATGTTACTTGACGTATAGCTTATTCTAATTGTTAATATATTGACATTCCTTATTAATTGGTTTATTCGATGCTAACATGATGTGTCTGTTAATCCTGGAGTGGTGAAGTGGCTTCTTTACTCCCCCCTTCCAGAGTCGAGCACATCGACATTCTCTTGCGGATGGCGCAGTATATGAGGTAAATAATTCCTCCAGTAATAACAATCGTTATCACATATATAATTATGGAAGTTTTTTCATGTGTTGCTGTTACACTCTGTTGCTGTTACACTCTGAAGTTCTTGTAACCTTTGTAACTGTCGATCCCATTCTTCTTCGTTCTCTATCAATGGTAATGGTGGAACGTTTTCAATTTGTGATGATTTGTAGATCTCCATTTCCATAGGTGTTTCTGTGTGTGTGCACGCAGAAAAACCTTCTAAAAAAGATGCAGCTAAGAATTGCGTATGATGTGCGCATTTGTCGGTAATCTTTTTTTCTTTTAATTCAAACCGATACATTATGTTTGGTTGAATCTAATATGAGTAACATAATGGACAATAAATTCTTGTTGTGTTACACATGTTTTTCTTTCGTAATATTGTTTCTTGTACGCATGTTTTGGCTATACCTTGTTGGCAGTAATCGGCGATATATTTTTCGCTTTTGTATATGTTTCGTTCATTGAGCAAATACTGCTCAAAAGGAATATGAGGGATAAAGCAGTGTGAGGATTCTTTTTGGATTATAGGTACGAGACTTATTTACTCACAGAGATTTTTACTGAAAACGGAAATGCTTAAGAGAAAGACAAGTATATTTTCTTTAAGTACTACTTGTGGTTCGATCTATGCTACAAGTTTCAAGATATTTCGTTCGATATTCACTTCGGGCGAAATGATCTTTAGTGAATCGCTCAGGTGCAATTCTGATACAAAATTAGGGTATACAAAGTTATGTTGCCGTTGCCGCTTCCTTCTTCACATAAATCATAAAGTTGTTCGATGGCTAATATCAGTGCGAGGTTACTATGTGCGTCATTTTCTTTCTGCAGTGCGCAGCTTGGATTCGGCGATATTTTCTGGCTCTTGTTTGATCTTAACGAATTCGTTCGTGATCGAGTAGATTTTAGCTGCATGGATGATGGTCCAGGTGTCTGTTCTAACTCTCATGTGGCCAAGGGAGACGGTGAGGATGTCTCCTGCTAGGGACTCGATTTCGGCGCGACATCTGGAACACAAACTTGTTACAAGTGAATTAATCTTTTTTGTTTTCCGTCGAGATATTATATATCTCAACGGAATTTTATTTCTTTCTAATATTTTTGTTACACGGAGTGGTCCTTTAAATGCATTTTTATGTTTTCCTCTTTCTCTTTGTTGAATAAAAATTTCTGTACCAATTGTTGTGTCTGGGCGTTTAACAGTTCGATATTTATTTAGCTTTATTTATTTTAATTTGATTCTTGATTTGGTTGAGATATTCGCTAGTTATGGATGGTTCTGAGTAAAAATTGATTTCTCGTAAGAAATGAAGGGTGTTTGGTCGTTTATTAGTGGTGCTGTGTATCGTAGAATTATATCCTAGTACAACAAATTCTATATCAACCGGGTCTTTGATTGATTTTGTTCTCGATAAGCGCGTAGGCGTTCGATGAGTGTTGAGTGAAAACGTTATAGTACTCTGTCAAGAAAGTACCGGGAAAAGATCAATAATAAACGAAATGTTAGTTATTCATCCAAATTTATTTTATCACCTTCAAAGTATGCTCCTTCAGAAACGATACACTTACGCCAACGAATAATCCAATCATCAAAACATTTTTTAAACGCTTTTTCCGGAATTGAATTCAGTGCGCGCCGCGAATTCTCCTTTATGTCTTCTTCCGAATGCAAACGGGTGCCACGAAGTGGTAATTTGAGTTTAGGAAAAAAAAAGAAGTCGGCTGGAGCCATATCGGTGAATAAGGTGGTTGCTCGATGGTATTTGTTGAGTTTTTGGTCAAAAATACGTTCACAATTATGGCCTTGTGCGAAGGCGCATTATCGTGGTGTAAAATCCAAGAATTTTCTTTCCACAAATCTGGCCTTTTTCGTCAAATTTGTTCTCTTAAACGCCGCATAACGCCCAAATAATATTCTTTATTTACCGTTTGACCTTCCGGCAAGAATTCCGAGTGCACAACACCGCGATAGTTAAAGAAAGCAGTCAACATGACTTTGACTTTTGATCGACTTTGGCGTGGTTTTTTCGGTTTCGGTTCAGTTGGAAGGCGCCACTCCGAAGCTTGTTGACTAGTTTGCATGTCAAACTCGTAAACCCACGTCTCATCACCAGTAACAATGTGTTTCATGAACGTTGGATCGGAATTGACTCGTTCTAGCATGTCCTCAGCGATTCTTATGCGATTGAGTTTTTGGAGAAAATTCAGGTCTTTTGGGACTAGCCGAGCGGCAACATGTTTCATACCCAAGTGATTATTTATTTAAAATGGTACGGATCGACTCGTGAGACACAGAAAGCTCGGCAGCTATCTCTCTCAAACTTGAATGAGGGATTTTCAGTCACTATTTCCTTCACTTTTGCGATGTTAACATCAGTTGCAGACGTTGATGGCCTACCAGAGCGAAGCAAATCTTCCATCACATCTCGACCACTTTTGAACGCCGAACTTTTGAATGGATTCACCGTAAGCCTTCTGTAACATTTTCAGTGACTCCGAACACGAAATTCCATTGGCGATGCAAAATTTAAGACTAACTCTTTGTTCGATGTTTTAGTCCATTATGAAATTCGCAATGTACACTAGAATGATATAAATAAAAACAGCACTGTATTTAATCTAAATAACAGATGCAACTCAAACTCCGCGCCAAAATGGAAAACAATTGTGCCAATCTAACAACACCAAAAAAAACAAAAAATTCAATTTGGAACCATAAACAAATCATCCATTCCCGATACTTTCTTGACTGAATGTATACACCAGTGTGATTCCCATAATACAGAATTAGTTGAATTTAAATTCAAATTTAATTTCATTATTTAAAACCTTCACGCGTTGCGTTCGTTTTAACCAACTTCAAAAAGAAAGAGGTACTCAATTCGGTTGCATTTGTTTTTATGTTTGTTACCTTATAGCACCATTATTTATGAACCGATTTAGAAAATCATTTTTTTATTTGAAAGAATGCACTTCCAGATTGGTCCCATTTAAATCTCACTGGTGTTGGAGCTTGGATATCGAAGATACACCAAATAGGACAACATGAAATTATCGAAATTTCCGACAATCGTTAAAAAAACGTTTTTTTTTTCAATAAAAACCGATAATTACCGGTTTTCATAATATTTCACAAAAACTTATTTTTTCACATGTAGGTTAACCATACAGTTACCTAAAATGAACCACGATAATAAAATGTTTTTTTTTTGTAGTATGAAATATATTTATTTAATCAAAGTTATTACCCTCATTGTCTATAGTAGTCTATACACTTGTCATATAATTGGAAATTCATTTAAACCTTTGCAATAGAACTCTGAGGAAATGGGCTCCACAAGCTGTGTGAGGCCATTTTGTACTGCTTCCTGGGAAGAAATTTTTTTCCGTGCAAAAAATTCCAAGCAAAAAATCAAGTTTCTCGAGCAGTGTGAGGTCTTGCGTTATCATGGAGCAATAATGGTGCAGATTGATTGACAATTTTTAGGCATTGGTGTGGCGTTTGACCTGGGGTCAGCCATTGCCTTGTTTGCTTGCGATTATCGTAAATAATCCAATTTTAGTCACACATCGCAATTCGGTCCAAAATCCCTTCATTTCTGTGCCAACTTTATTTTTATCTTATTTTTTTTTCGTAAAAATAATTTACTGAACTACATATATAAATAAATAGGTAGTGCAAGTTAGGTAGGTAGGTGTACTGCATTGGATTTTACTTCACTTGAGTTAAGTGGTAAACATGATTGTAACCTAAAAATTACATAAAAATATGTAAAAACTTACATTTATAGAGAATTATTATATTTTATGTGTAATTTGCAGTTAGAATTTGATAGACAATTACTAAAAACTATTTACAAATTACCTAGACAATTTTTTTTTCAGTTTTAGATTAAAATCTTGTTTACCACTTCCTGTTTAATTGGTTCCTGTTAATTGGTAATGAAACGGTTCTAATTGGGATATAATTCTTACATGATTTTATATTTTTTTATGGATAACTGATAAATATCGACTTTTATTTCGTTAATTATCGTTTTTCAAAATGGACCGATAATAGACAAATAACCGATTATCGGTTTGCATCCCCTAACACCAAATAACATCAAACAACGCGAACTGCTTATAACCTTTATTTGTTTATATATTGATAATTCATTGTGCTCCGGAATTAGTAAAAAAATTAATTGTAGACCGGCAGGTCTACAATTAATTCTTCTATCATGCAATTCTGTAAAAACTCGAATCACCCAAGCGAGACTCGCTCAACAATTCATCTCACTTCGCATTCGAACTCACTTGACCTTCAAATGGAATTCTCTAAACCAAACATTCTAAGAGCGAAGTGAAGTGATTTTTGAATGCGAGTTTATCGGGGATTGCTATAAGAGTAAACATCTCAGTCAATATTTCGTCTAAGTGTATTTTAACTTCTCTAAGATTTAAGATTTACGTTAAATATTGTTTTTATTAGATTAGATTGTCATATTTAGCAAAACGTCAAAAAATTCATTTACGATGGTATAACTCACTGCCGCACTCATCGAGGCGGCGCTAGTATCTCTGTCGACATTAGAGAATATCAGTCCACAGTTGACAATCTCACCGCAGATTCAGAAGTGAATTCAACTAATTCGCGTTAGAGAATCGCACGGCTGCCCTAGGTATTTATTTAGCCCAAGTTCATTCAAAAAAGAGAAATAAAAAATAATTAATAAAATAATCAAACCGAACTCAAAAAAAATCACTGAAAAGTACTAAATAACTATCCTTTACTAATCAATACTTAAGTGCAAAAATAACTTTATAAATACGATAAAAATACATATGTAATTAAATTTGACAGTTATTGAAATCGGTGCCAAATAAATGTGCAACAACAATAAGCCTATCAGTTTAGTAGGCTTGGCAATGACTTCAGTAATTGTCAAATTTAATTATATAGGTATTTATAAAGTTATTTTTGTACTCGAGTACATATTAGTAAAGAATAGTTATTTCGTATTTTTCAGTGATTTTTTTTAAGTCGGCTTAATTTTTTGTTAAATTTTTACACGCAGAGGCAAGTGAAATCAGTACAATGTGGAGTAATTTATTAAATATATAAATCCCAACTTAAAAGTAATTAAATTTAATAGGTACCTAATAAAATAAAATGTTTATGAGTAATTTATATTAACACTTTCATTTGTTCACCGGTTATCAAATCACTGACAGTAGCAAACTTATTGTTTTTAAAATATAATTCGATTTCTTGCAAAGTCCTACCCTTAGTTTCGGGAATGTATTTCCAAAAATAAAGTAAGCATAAGAGCATAATCATGGCGTTAAGGAAGAAAACACCGTGGTAGCCCAGCGATACGAACATTCCTGGGGCCAACTTCACAGTTAAGAAAATATAAACTCCATTTATAGACCCCATTACAATTATGAAAAACCCCTTTGAACCATTAGGAAAAATTTCAGCAAAAAGTGACTCGAGCACAGGATATGGACCAGCGTATACAGTTATGAAATAAACTCCCAAAAATATTGTATTCATCCATGCAAAATATATGTCATCATTACCTGGTTTATAGTACAAGCAAACACTAAACAATATTAATACGATGTTAGCTATAATACCAGTAGAAAATAACAAAGTTCTCATATTCATCATGTTTATTAAAAAGCAGGACACGAAAGATCCTAAAATTACTAAACCGTCCACAAGTAATGTAAAAAATAAAATATCTGTCCGACCAGTTACGTTTTCCAGTATAGTAACTGCACACGTGCTAAACAAAATCTTTCCAGCAACTGCTCTGTATACACCGATAATATTACACATTAAGAATAACTTCCAGAAGTACATTTGCTTCATTGACTTTAACCACGTCTTCATCAAAGAAGGAAGAGTGTTTATGGATGCTTTTTCTAATTTGCATCTCTCGACCTGTAGAAGCAATTGCAGTTCTGTTTTCGTAGCTGTGTTTTCCTCGAATAAAGCCTTAAAAGCTCTTTCACATTCCTTAAATCTCCCTTTAGATGCCAACCACTGTGGGCTCTCTACCCAAAAGAATGGTAATAACGCGGCTAAGCCAGTTGGTATTATTCCAATAAGAGCTGCTGTTCTCCAAGGTAGCAAAATACTGAAAATATGACCTAAAGTTGTTCCCAATGCTGTACCCACTGCTATAATGATATACAGACAAAATTGTCTAATATTTGGAGGTGAATACTCAGCTGTACTCGTGTAAACCAAAACAACCACTCCTCCGAAGCAAACTCCGACAAAAATCCTTGATATCATGAATGTTGCAAAATCTTGAGCGTAGTAAATCATCAACCACGATGCTATTATTGGCATAGTGAGAAAACTGATCGCCCGTCTGATGCCAAACTTTTCGGAAAATATTGCTGCCAATACAAATCCAAAAACGCAAGTGGCGTTGATTAGAGAAGCTAAAAAATAAATGAACTTCTAATTTCTCGATTCTTCATTATCATAAATATAAAGAACTTTGTAAATATATCTGTACTAGTCTTTTCTGATCTAAATGAAATAGAATTATGAGCAGTCCGTAGCTGTAGAAAATTACTTACCAATCCAAGATACGTTGTCTTCTGTCAGTGGTATAGTACTATTTGCTGACTGCAGGTCCGCTAACATTCCAGACATTTGGCCAAAAATGTATCCATCTGATATACAGTTCGAAAGCATTCCAATCATAACAAGTGTCTACAAACAAAAATGTGTAGTTTTAAAATTCAGTCAGGTCAATTTAAGAACCGAACTTCTCTAAATTGGTTTGTAGTTTGGATGTTACTGGAAGCTCACTCGGTTCGTTGTGTGGTAATAGTGCTTAGTTTGAGGCCGCACAATTTGTGTAATTGTCTGGAACATTGTTATTATAACCATAAAACAATCGCATATCTAATGCAGTAAGAGGTAATCGTAATAATGCCAGTTTATCAAGTAACAGGTTAAAATGAATTTAAAATGTTAAATGGTGTACATACAGCGTTAATGATAAAAAAAAACGTTAATGACAAAAACTTTGTTTGCCTCATTCAGTCTGCTGCAATGTTTTGGCGCATTAACATTTTGTTTTTGGCACGTTCGTGTACCTATTGAGTAACAGTTTCAAATTATGTCTAAGCAACAGTGTATACTTCTATATAGAAAATTACCCGTACCTTCGACTTCATCCACTTGGAAAAATTTTCCGTGACTTCCCCGGGTTACAGGTAGATTTTAAAGAAAATTAAGTAGCCTACGTCTGTCTCCGGACACATACTATCTCTGTACCAAATTTCATCGTAATTAGATTGTAATTAATAAAAAAATATGTCTTTGTCTTTTTGATAAAAAGCCTATGTCCATACCTAATTCGTAATAATTGGTTCAACGGTTTAGTATTTCAAATACAAAGTTTCATCCCGCTTTTCAATCCCTTAGGAGTAATTTTTTGATACGAAAAGGTAGCCTAAGTCCGTCTCTTAGCGTCAAACTATCTCCGTGTCGAACAAAATCGGTTTGGTAATTTAGCCGTGAAAATGCAACGGACAGATAGACTTTCGCATTTACATTATTAGTACGTACACATGTGTGCCACATCAATGCCCGTGAAAAATTACCCTGGAAGTAAGGGCATAATAAATTATGCATATAATTATGATATTAGGTCTTTATTAAAGTATTTATTTTACATATATTTTTTTTCTGGTAATCAAAGTATGCACCCATGCTATCGATGCATATCTGCCAGCGAAGTGGTAATTTTTCATTGCTCTTCTTGAAGAAGTCAGGTGTACGGATGGCAAGAAACTTTTCAAAGGCATTTTGTACTGCCTCTCGGGTATAGAACTGTTTTCCTGCCAAGAAGTTGTCCAAATTTTGGAAAAAGTAGAAGTCTGTCAGCGCAAGGTCTGGATGACGCAAAACTTCCAACCGTTAGAGACCGTCTGTTGTGCCGTGTGAGGTCGAGCGTTGTCGCGCAGGAGTAGCGTGGACGAGAGATTAACCAAAGCTGCCCTGATCATTGTGTCCAGTTCCTCACAGTACACATCTGCAGTAAAGCTCGTGTCATTTGGTAAGAAGCTGTGGTCAATTACACCAGCACTAGACCACCAAACAGCAACCATCACTTTTCTAAAGATAAGTTTTCGTTTGGGGCATTACCTAGGTGCTGAATCAGGGTCTAACCAACATAATGACCGCTTACAATTGTCAAAAAGAATCAATTTTTCATCACCAGTGACAATACGGTTCAAAACCCCTTCATATCTGTGTCTATTAAGCAACGCAAGGCATACCTCAACACGTTCGTTGCGCTGGCGATCGTTCATATCATGCGGTACCCACTTATCAAGCTTTTTTACCTTGCCAATTTGACAGAAATGGACCAATATTGTTTTGATGCAGCAGTAGATTGAGTATCGTCAGCCTCCACTATCGCCTTTAATGCGTCGTTGTTGACTTTAGTTTTCGGGCGACCACGGGGTTCATTTTTCAGATCAAAATGTCCATGTCGCAAGCGTTCAAACCAATAAGGGGTTGTGCATTCGTTTGTAGTGTTCACTCCGTACACGTCGTTAATGTTGTGAGCCGTTTGTGCCGCATTACTACCGCGACGGAACTCGTATTCCGTAATCACTCGTATTTTTATCGTGTCCATACTAATGAAAAAGATACAAATGTAGTAAAAACAAAACACTAATAAATAAACAAATGACTGAATTTGAAAATAAAATTCCATGTTTTTAAAAAAACAAATTACATTTCAAATGGCCAGTATTGTAGATCGGCAACTTCAGAGGTAAAGACCTATTACAATTCCGCGCTGGCGGATGCACGTTAACACTTGAAATCCATTTTAACCTATAACTTGATAGTAAGGCATTATCACGATGATGGCTTGGACCATAATCTTATTAAAAATTACTGAATCATTTGTAGGTACGGTTCACGCTGACGGAGTAGTCAGAGAGTACGAAATGCCAAGTATCGCGGTCTACACATACTTCTTTCGCCTCTTCAAATCTCATCATTCTCCTTACACACTTTCGTCTTAGTATGCGAGTGTTTCTGACATTTCCGTCAGTAACATTCCAGCCATTTGATCATCGCATTTCAGTCTCGATCTTCCTTGCCTTCTGCTATAATTCACTTTCGCTCTGTGGATTTTCTTCGTCCATCTTTCATTAATTATTATTTCCATAATGTGTCCGAAGAGTTCCATCCATCCATCTAAATTCTAAGCATTCCTTTCTTCATTTTTATGATGATGATTTGATGATGAACACTCGATTTCACTTTAGATGAATTTCCAAAAAGTAGTATACTGAATATTGTTTAGCAATAAACATCAAAACAAATAAATATCTACAAACTACGTACGTAATATAGTGAAAGTAAATGAGTAAAACTGTACCTGTCTCAACTTTTGCGCAGATACCATTCTTAGTCTCGATATGAACCACTACAATAATGAATTATAACGAACACACATGACTTTGTACAGTGTACGTAAAGAAGCATATTGATGAAAGAAAAATCTCATGGTCTTTTTAACAATTACCATAATGAATGCAGAGCACAGCTGTTCAAATTTTTACAACGTAGATTATTGTTTTAGCAATGTGTCCATCCCGATTTTAATATGATACTCCTGCGAATTAATTATAACGCGATTGGTAATATGCAGGACCGTTGTCGCAGTGGCAGAACATCTGCATTTCAAGCTAGAGCCCCGGGTTTGATCCCTGGTCAGATCGATTTAGGAAACGAACTTTTCCAAATTGACTTGGAGTCCAGCCCCCTTATTCACAACGCTTCGAAAACTTTCCGTGGCCGAAAGGGCCGATCGTCGGAAAGCATAAATTCAATCCGACGGATTGGAAAATGCTATTCACAAACTCTATCGGAATCACATCGGAAAGGACTTAACGAATCCGAAAGAAAATGCATTTATGAACCATGTTACAAAATGGTAGAAATTCTATTCCTTTTGGTAGAAAATATTAGTGTGGTTTAAACGTATAACATTTTGACAATCACAATGTATTAAAATATCATTTTAAACAGACAGAGAAACAACTTAGACAAAGAAATTACTTAGTATTTTTTGTATTTTAGTATTTTTGTAAATTATTTTACTTACGTTCGAAGAACTAAACAGGCTTTATAAATACGGATTATACTGTCTGTGCTTATCGTCTGTGCGTTCAACAAGTTCAAATAAATTATACTAGATGTCGCTTAGTAAAAATTAATAATAACTACAATAGAAAGTACAATAGCGTTTTTACTTTTGATTGTTGCTGTTTCTCAAAATACTTCAAATACCTCAAACAATGTTTAGCTATGGATTGCGTAACTAATAAAATATGTTATAAAAATATAGATAAGGCAAATTAATTCTTAGGCATGTGTATTTAAAAAGGGCACGAAATTTGTCTAGAAGTCTAGATTACATACGCGTACGCAATTTGTCTAGATTTTTGACGACAGACGTCATTGATTATGCACATATTACATTAATTTACTCGTCTCGGAAATGTTTTCGACACTAAAAAGTCGTCGGAAGCATCCGAAGGTTTCGTCCCGAAATAAACTGTCCAATCATGTCGTTTCGGAAGGGTTTCGGATTTGTGAATTGCGTTTAGACAAAATCATCGAAAAGTTTCCTGTCGGATACGGAAAGTCGAGTTTCCGACGTTTGTGAATAACCCCGCAGGAGGCCCAAACAAGTGGCTCAATTGTTGTAAGCGCTAGTAGAATATAATGACAAATAGCACGTAATCTAGCGTAAAGGTGGCACTTCACATGGCTATTTGTATTTGCGTATTTGGCATATTTGGCAAACAATTGGCAGTATTGGCCTTATTTGCCTATTTGACAAATGTGGGCAATACCAAATACGCGTTACCGTGCGCTTGTCGGTTTCTCGACGCACATCAAAGGGGTCAAATAGGCAAATACGCAAATAAACCGTCTACACAATGGCCATATTCAGAAGCGCACACGCCGTGGATCTGTATGAGCGTGCAGTATTTTGTGTCTGTGTTGTGAGCGCGAACTGGAACAATGATTGAAAATGCAAATTTTTATGCATAGTCAGCATCCACCAGCGCCTTGCTCTCCATGGTCTTTTCACTACTTTGTATTTTTTCACGTACTGCATGTAATAGTTACACGCATTTAAATAATAAAATCCCGCTGCACGTTAAACACATTCATAGTTTTGGTGAACACATTTCCTTCTGCTGCCAAATGTTTGTGTGTTTGTTATTTGGCTGCCATGTATGGATGGTCGTATTTGCCTGTATTTGCATGATTGCGAGTACGTCATATATTTTTCCAAATACAACAAACACCCAATAGCGAACACAAATAGCCATGTGAAGTGCCACCAAAACGAATTTATAATCGCCTGTCTGCTAGCTAGATCATTTTACGTTCAACGCGATTGTGCAGTGAACAATGTATAACGCATTTTAATTCATTTCGTACTAAAACACTTATTTATATAAAGCTTTTATGGTAAGTAATAAAAACGTACTAAGGTGTTATAGAGTAAGATGGAGTTTTGAGATTTTTGGAAAGGTTTAGTACGTCTGACTATGAAATATATGACTGAGTATATGACTTCATCATATACAATTTAAAATTAATAGTAGTCATTATTATAAAGGGGTTTGAGAATTTTGGCATACTCATCAGCCCACTTTTAATGTTTTTCGAAAATGTTACGCACGATGTAACCTCTAATCACTCCTCTAACATATATTATGTATATCGATTAATTATCAGACGCTTGTAATGGGTGTCCTAAAATTCATGCAAGAAGTAATTTTGATGGAAAATACAAGTTTTTAATTTTTTTTTTTATTGTTTTAAAAAGTAATCTGTATAGTTAGTACTAGATCCAACTGCGAGATTACTACGTTAATCTAGTTTTTAATCGAAATCTAATTTTTACATATATATTTATGAATGAGGGAATATATTTTTACCGAGGTGCCTACCAAAATGTGGCCGCTAGAGCATTTTTAATTAAAATAATATTAATTGATTTTCCGGAAAAAATTTCATTCGCTTGTTTTCAAAATAAAATATAATCCACTTCACAGCAATGTATGAAAAGAACTTGAAAAGTTATGGTTGCTCTTGCGCACTTGGCCGCAACCTCTTCGCAGCCAGGTATTATTACGAGGGCTGCTATTTATGTATCCGGAACTGGCCAGTTACAGAACAATATTAAAAAAGTAATTATAACATTTAAAAATGGAACTCTTTAGCTGAAGAATACAATTTGTTTCATGTAGTTGTCATTTGTTTATCCTTTGTGGCGTCATTTTGAAAATTGCGAGTCTTTATCACCATGGACTTAAGTCGTGAAAATTTTCGTGCTATGATTTATTACGATTTTCGGCGAAGGCTAACTCAAAAACAGTGCATCGATCAACTCACTTCGACTTTTGGGGACGAAGCACCATCGAAAACTACTGTGTATCACTGGTTTAGTGAGTTTGATCGTGGGCGGTCTGTGCTCACGGACGAAGTTAAAGAAGGTCGCCCTAAATCGGTTGTTGTACCTCAAAATATGGATGCTGTGAGGGAACTAATAATGCAAGATCGTCATGTTACATATCGCGAGATAGAGGCGTCTCTGGGCATAAGTTTGACGAGTATATATAAAATATTACACGAACATTTAGCCGTAAAAAAATTTGTTCACGTTGAATTCCACACAACTTGAGAATTGACCAAAAACGGGCTCGTTTCGATTAGTGTGAAAAAATGTTACAAAAGTACAATCAGGGTGCGTCAAAAGCTGTCTAAAATATCTACACAGGTGGTGAATCTTGGATATATGCGTATGATCCTGAAACTAAACAACAATCAACGGTTTGGGTGTTCCAAGATGAGCCGAACCCATCAAAAGTCATTCGTTGGACATGTAGCTACAGTGCTACTAGAGGATCGTAAAACGGTTAGTTCTGAATGGTACACGACCATTTGTTTGCCAGAAGTCTTTGAAGAAATAAGAAAGAACAACCGACAACGCAGAATTCTTCTTCATCATGACAATGCTAGCTGCCACACATCGGCCGAAACAACTCGGTATTTGGAAGATCAAAAGATCGAATTAACGCGGCATCCGCCGTCCAGCTCCGACTTGGCCCCCAACGACTTCTATTTATTCCCAACCGTGAAGAATAAATTACGTGGTCAACGTTTTTTGAGCCGTGAAGAGGCTGTTGAACCGTTCAAAATGCACATTTTGGAGATACCTCAATCCGAGTGGAAAAAGTGCTACGAAAATTGGTTCCAACGCATGCAAAAGTGCATCGATCATCATGGTGAATATTTTGAAAAGAAATAAAACTATAATAAATGCTATATGTTTGTTTCACTTTGTTATTCCGGATACATAAATAGCAGCCCTCGTACTATATTACTTTGTTACATTTATACATTCATGACGTATATTCATTATTTATATATCGACTTAAAGGTAATTTTTTCTGTGTATGATGGAATACCACTGCCTAAGTAAATGTGGCCGCAATTGGCAGGGGCAGGGGTTGCTAGCTGTAAATGATAGATTAAGAAAATTATATTATGCCGGTAATTCTTTTCATATGAATGTGTGAATTAAAAACATGTGAATTAATTTTTTCCGGAAAATCAATTATTAATATTTTAATTAATAATACTAATAGAAGAATATATTCCCCCATTCATAAATATATGCAAAAATTTGATTTTGATTAAAAACTAGGTGGATGTCGTAATCTCGCTTCCGGATCTTAGACTAAGGGTTATGGTGTGGAATAGCATATCGACTAAATAGTCTCCACGACTTGCCGGCACATACCTACCTGCGTACTCTTTTGTCAAAATTTCGATGCCTGTTTTGCATAAATGCGGCCGAATTTCGTTGATACAGCGCTCAATTTCTTCCTTCAAGGTGGACGTAGACATGTTTCCATGAACCTTAGACTTCAAAAATTACAGAAAAAAATGTCTAAAGGCTCTGCCTGAATTTTCCAAATAATCACACTTGAAATAATCATACTTCACAGTTGATGAAGTTAAATCAATATTCCGGCCATATTTTGTACGAAAATTGTGAACGGGTGATACCAAATCTCTTCGTTTTTAAAATGTTGTTTAACAATGAAAACGCACTGTTCTTTCGTGTGGCGCTCCATTTTTTTCAATAATCCTGAACAATCAGTTGTCACGCTGTCTTTTTTTTTATTGGCAACACTTTACCGTACAAATGACGCAAAATTCAAATTTTGCGTGAATTTTGATACATCCGTTACGAACAAAAAATTACTAAGGTCGCTATTTCCTAAACTATCACGTTACAGTTATTTGCAGGAAAAGATCGATTGCATGAGAACTTTAATAACCATATGAAAAAAAATCACAGTATTTTTTAAATATTATAATTAAATTAAAGTAGTTATTTTGGTTCTTAAAAATAGACCGTAATGTACCTACTGCCAGCTCAGATGAATATTAATTGCCAATGAGCGCGTTTATAATTTGTTGTTGAACGTTTTTTCGTTACGATTTTTTCGAGGATGGCATATTGTGGACATTCGCGCCGTGGAACGCTTTTATAATTACTTCTTCTTCTTCTTTAATTGAATGCCACCATCACGATTGCGAATATTGTCAATGTCCCGTAAAAATGAAAATCACAAAAACATGATAGTTATGACAAACTTTAAGAAATTTCCAGAAATTGCGAAGTAGGAAAATACACGTTGAGATCAATAAAATCTTCCTTTTGTTTATAATTTGGAGATAACAGATTTGAGCAGATATCCACACCTAAAAAGGAAACAAAACAACACAACTAAAATATAGACAAATCGCAGGACACCACATTTTATAGACAAACACAAATACGATGACATCCGCATACAACACAATATTACCTACTGAGTTAAAAGAATAATACATACATATATGGACATTATAATAAACATTACAAATAAATTACAATTTAATGTTATTTACTGAGATAAAGTTAGAGAGGATTGTAGCAAATGGAGAATGACCTCAGGATAATAACAGTAAAAAGTAGGACGAGGAACATATGATGGAAGAACGTCATAGAGGGAAAATAGTTTTATAACTTACATATCGTCACGATATTATCGTGGAAAATAACATCACTTCGAGTTTGTGGTAGAAACCGAACTGTATTTATAGCGACGTATATTGTTTTGTAATTTACTGCTATAGATGACTTCGTCTCTATTTATTAAATTTAATTTATAATACGTAACAAAATACAACGAAACTATACTGTGTAACGTAAATAAAATATACACATACATTAAATAATATAAAGTAAATCTACTGAACCTATATATTAAAAATAATCAATGAAAGGTTCTCGAAACTGCGTCTGCGTAATTCTAAAGCTCGTCGCGAGCGTTGCATTATGAGTTTATGAGGGTAATTTTTAGTTAACAGTCGCAAAGTTCATGAGTGAATCACGGATCACACCTCCGAAGTTGACACTCGTCGTCTAACGTCTGCTTGTTGAGTGCTGTGATAATTACGTGTATCTTCGTCTCTGCGTAGATACTACAACTGGAATGCCGCTGGGGTGAGTTCCTATTAATTGAATTAAGATATTAAGATTGAATTAAGCGCTGTAATAATAAATTGTAAGCGGTTTTAACGCTTTAGAAATTATAAACGTTGCGCTGTTAGTACGTGCTTGTTTCTCGAGACACTGGACCTTGAACGCTCGTCTATCTACCGATCGTGCCTACGCCCGCTCTAATACATGCGCTCTAGGTTTCCAGGATTCCAACTTCCAACTACAACTTTCCAACTATCCAACTACAAGGTTCCAACTACAGGAGTACGGTTCTAGTATTCCAGTGACAACATTCCTGAGTCTAGATTCGGGAATTGTAGCTGATTTTTGTAAAATACATTTACTCGTGACTGGAAATGTCCATAGTACCTGCTCGAGAGTGAAAGCTACAGGGACCAGACCGAAGCTTCTGGTCGGAGCTGCCGTAGGATTCAGGCCAGTGACTCACTAAATACCTACGGGAGACCGGGTTATACGGCGTATGGCGGATTGTTGGCTTAATAAACCAGAATACTACAGGATATAAACTGATTTATTTGACATACACCTAGTCTATCTACCTACCTGTTCACGGGTCACCTTATTTCACCACCCCCTAGTAACCCCGTGACAACTGGTAGCATCTACTGTAAAAATAAAATGTTTGGAACGAACCTATTAATAATAATAAACCTATTAGTAATATTATATTATGCATATTTTTTTTAAATTAAGGGAAGATTTAAAAGGTTTTTAATTTACATATTTATTATCTATTATAATTATTAATTTGGTTGTAATATATTTTAATTAAGTCAATAAATTGTCTTTACTTAGTTCAATAAATGTAACGACATCGTATTTGAAGATAAAATAAAAATTAAAACGCGTAATGTACATACACACACATATGCACATTGCACATATCTTCACGCTGTATCCTTACCGGGTTAGTCGGAGAGGACAGAGCGCCAAAGCTCGCGGTCCTTCCTCAAATCTCATCATTCTCCTCACATATTTTCGCCTAGGTGTGCGAGTGTTTTTTACATTTCCGTCAGCTATTAACACTGGCTATTTGATCTTCGTAAGTCAGCCTTGGTCTTTATTGGCTTCTTTCATCACTCATTCTTTCTATGTGCTCGAACCATCTAAGCATTCCTTTCTTCATTTTTACGATAATACTATCGCGCATCCCTGTTATACTTCGTATCTCTTCATCGCTTTCCTGTCCGCAAAAGTGACACCGCACATATTTCTAAGAGATCGCATTTCTACTGCATTTATCTTACTTTCATATCCAGGGGCTGCAGTCCCGACATAGCGATTATTTTCGTAAACTACCGATCGAAAAAAATAACGAAAAGAATCACTTGCCCTAACGATAAACACGAACACTTTGCGAGCTGTCAAATTTGATCGTAAAAACATTATAAGCAATCGTAAAGTTGACAGTTAGATTCGATATGATTCCAATCACAATCGATAGTTTTAATGTAGAGACTCAAAAATCGTTAAAAATTAATCGTTATGACTTATCAACCGAAATCGGTCGTAAAGCGATCGCTATCTATGTCGAGACTGCAGGGGCAGGCCTCACTATTGCACAAAAAAGTTGGCACCATCACGCGTTGTGGATGACCATTTTGGCTGTAATAACGTGTAGTATAAAATTAAAAAAAATATAATTGTGGCCATGGCAGTCAGGCTCCAAACAAATCTTCAAATCCCTTTATTTTTCATAAGCTTATTGCAAATATTAAAATTAATAATTTTATCAATAATTTTTTTAACTTCAAGCATAGGCAGATAAATTACGGATTAATCAAGGATAAATCAGTTAGGATGAGAGCAAAAATTGTTGTAATGGATAGTAGGTAGTACAAATTACTAACCTTCGTCATAGTGGTAGTGTACTATGTGCGTATGCTACGTGTAAAATATCCCTGATAGCACAGAGTTGTCGCCTGCTTGATTTTTTTCTTGGCTTATAAATGGCATCAAATTTGACGAGGCAAGTTTTTGAGATTTTTGCTGCAATCTTATTATTTTAGTGGGTAACAACTTTCTGTTTATATTTTGGTACCTAATATAAAGGTTATGTAAACAGTCATAAATTTCAATTAACTGACCCGTACGAAATACATATGTATTTATGAATTAAAAGCGAGGCAATTAAAATGAGTTCGAATGATGCGAGGGATACCATATGAAGGAAACTTGATGATGATGAGGTTTCCTCAAAATTTATGTTCTCGTTATTTAGTTGTGGTAGTATAGCAGGATCTTTGTAAGTAATTGTGCAAGTTTGTTAGTCGACATTATATATCTTCTTTGTAGCAAAGAACGTCTGCAAGTTTGATATTTGGTAACTAGAAAGTCAAATTTTAATGTGCCTCAAGTGCCATAGTGCCTTACGCTTGCCATATGGTTGCCAAACACACTTAGTGCAACCTTATTTTTCGATACGTCAGACCTATCGCACTCCTGGTTAAAGTTTAAATTACTATCTGGGATACTAAGACGCAATACTTAAAATTACAGCCGATAAAAACGGACCTAAAATTTTCTCAGCATTTTAGACATATACAGGGTGTCCCGTAAATAATGGATCTTACGGAAAAGGTAAAACGAACACCTAATTACCTAAAACCTATTTGACTAGTTTTAAAAAAACCTTAGGATTACCGAGAATTTTTTTTCCATTATTTTGACCGTTTTCTCCGCCAGGCTTCAGTTTTTTTAATGCTGTCGTTCCAAATGATAATATTTTTTAAATCTGATTTTTGGAAAATATTGCTGAATAGTTAGCTTATGTAGCTTAATAACGATTTAGTTAACTTATCTTTATTTCTAAAAAAAAAGAAGACCACACACGAAGAAATTATTTTTTTCAAATTATGATAACTCAAATTGGATAAATTCTCCTGAAAAAAAAATGTACTTACACTGAAGTGGTCCATTATTTTAAAAACTTATACTATTATTAAGGTTTCTAAAATAGTATAAAACTTTCATCTAGTGCTTCTCATTGCAAAGTTATTGCTATTAATCTGATGAAGGGGCTACATCACCAAAACTTTTAATTTAAAGAAAATGGTCTAACTGCGTGTTTATCAGGTTTATTATTTTATGTTTTATAATCTTTTATCTGCGTGATAAAATTGTCATATCCATGGCAAAACTGTCACAAATTATATGTAAATTTTGAAATAAATACCTAAAAACCTTCAAACATATGATTGCGTCTAAATACATTAATTACTACTGTTCTGCAATTTAATCATGTCCATGTTTACTTATACCTAAGTATTACCTAGTCTGTTTGTACAAGTGTCTTGTGTGCTCTGTGCTGTTACAATTGCATGTATACTATTATAGCTAATAGTTGAGTATTATGTATTATGCTTCAACGACGTAATTTTACAACAGGTATCATTGATGTTTTTGCGATAACTATTAAATAGCTGGCAGAAAAAACATACACCAGACACTGGAAATTTAGTGTCTACTTATCAATAAACGAATATGTGTAACCGCACGTTTTCACACGATGCTCGCTTTTATAATTTAACGTTGAAGAATTTCATCGCCACGGTATTACTGTACACGATACAGTACATATGGAGAAACAAAATATATATGCAGTTGTATAGAAACCGTGAAACTGAACAACTTTCCCCATGGAACATGGGTCGAAATGTGAAAAAAAAATTTGGACCTCTCATACTAATTTCATCAGCTGAGCGTTCACTTTGTATGAGAGGACCAACATTTTTTTTCATATTTTGACTCATGTTACTTAGGGAAACTTGTTCAATTTCATGGGTACGTCAACCCCCTTTCGGTAGTACAGGGTATTTTTGTAACATCTTGTATACGGTGATCACGGCGTTTATATGTCTACGCAAACTGCGTCAAATAAATTATCTATATCTATATAAGCGAAATACCAATCACTGACTGACTGACCGACTTATTGTGAGATCTCCGAAACTGTAGGTCCGATTGATTGGAAAAGCATAGTTACTCCTTTCGCCGTGTAAACGCTTACTAAGAACTACTACTACTACATAAGGCTTTGATTATTTACTCTCAAGGTAATTCTTTCAAATCCATTAAACGCCTATCAAATAAAACAATATCGTAGCGAGTGACCTTAGCTTTTACACGTGCCGAGTGTAGGTACTCGCTACTCGCATTGTACTCTTGTAAGTCGTACATAGTTTCAAGGTCGAAGGTGTTTCCCTCCCTTTATATCATAATTCATAATATTACGCATTGTCTTTGTCGCGGCAGAGCAGAGGGCGTAAAACCGTCCATTTCTGAAATTAATTATTATTATTATCATCGAAATGTAGTACTTATTTCTTTGTTATAACTACCTACTTTGTTTTTTTTTTAATTAACATAAAAAAGTAATTATTGTATTAATGTGAACATCTTAATCATATTAACTTTGTAGTTTCTAACTATCCACTATTATAGTTTACGTTAGTAACTAATTAATCTGTGATTATATTAAGCTCCGTCGTCTCTGACTACCCCGTTAGGGATACAGCGTGAAGATATGTATGTATGTATGTTAAACGACCAATATTTGTATATATATATTTGATTTTCTCGAAAACGGCTCGAGCGATTTTTATTAAATTTACAACATAGGGGTTGAGGAAAGCGAAAATTCGATCTAGCTAGGTCTCAATTCTCCAACACACTAAAAACTACTGAACTCTTAACTTTTTTAATTTCGCAACAGTTTACCTTCTCAACAGCACAGTGGCCGAGTGTAGGTCTACCACGCCGAATTGTGCGGGTTCGTTATTTTTAAATAATATGTCTAAGTTTAATTTGCAACAAGTACCTATTAAAACACATATATCATTTTAATAATGTACTTATAATAAGGAAATAAAATGAAGAATAATGATAAAAGCATTGACTTCCTGTCCTGCCTGTACCCGTACTACGAAGTGAGGCAAATAACATCAGATAAAATATAGATGTGTGGGTGCTGTTTTCTAACAAAATGGCGACCGATCAGCTTATCTGATAATAAATATATGTCGTATGTACAGGTGAGTCAGGTTATCTGATTTAGCTCACTAGCGGGTTCGAAACCTGCAATGTGGTCAGACTTTTTTTGTTATATTTTTTGTAAGATACCGAGTAAAGCTCAGTCGCCCAGGTACTAAACATAATACATACATACATACATATCTTCACGCTGTATCCCCAACGGAGTAGTCGGAGAGGATGGAGCGCCAGGAGTCGCAGACCTTACATACCTCGTTCGCTTCTTCTAATCTCATCAATCTCCTCACACATTTCCGTCTGCTAACACTCTGGCTATTTGATCTTCATAAGTCAGCCTTGGTCTTCCTTGGCTTCTTTTGTAAGCAGGTTGTTTTCTTTTGAACGCACTTTATTCATTCTGCAAGGTACCGGACCACTTCGGTACTTACGTACTTCTTTCCAAAATAGTATGGAATTTTCCTCGAAGTTGCCCGACATCTTGTTTTCATCCAACACCCTACACCTTTCACACTTCTCTTTCACTAGTGCTTTCGTTTCTGCTTTCTTCAGTTTATGTCTGTCTTTCATCAAATTCTTCATACCACAGTCATTAGTAGCAAAGTAGTCTCGGCATGCTTTCTTCTTCTTATACAGACACTTTCACCTCATGATCCCCCATCACGCTTTTTGCCGTTCCGAATCTTATTCCTTCCACACACTTCTTTCGCAGCCTCGTTCATACTATCTCTAAGATTCTGCCAACAATTCTTCAACATCCTCGCTCATCACTTTCAATTTATCATCAAGCTTACTGGATAATACCCTTTTGTATTCATTCCTGGTGGTCGCATCCTGCAGTTTCCAGCTTTTAATGCGACAAACCGCTGCAGGTTTCGATACTACGCGATGTCGCCATGCTGCAATCAGACCCCTTATTCTGGTTATCACCAGAAAGTGGCCCGTTCCCAAATCGGCTCCTCTATGCGCTCTTGTGTCCATAACCTGCTTCTTAACTCTGCTATCCACCAGGAATAAATCAATCGCCCTTAATAAACAATCGTTTTTCCCACGTGTGCTGATAGATCCTTTTGTGCTTAAATATGGTATCAGCTACAAAAAGATCCTTTTCCATACACATTCCTAACACAATCCTACCAGCATCATTCACTCTCTTATCTCCATATTTGCCTAGGACAGATTCAAATCCTGTTCGAGTTGTCCCGACCCTTCCATTCATGTGTCCACATACAACAATTCTCTCATTCTCTTCAACCGTCGCTAAAACTTCTCTACATTCTTCCAAAACTGCTCTAGTTCACCCAAACCGACAGAGGACACTAGGGCATACACTGCCAAAATAAAAATTTTCATCAACCGCATATTCAGGCGTACCCAGAGCAGTCTGGGTTTTACATATTTATACTCTGTCATACATACACTAGACATAATATTATAAAATATTGTTTTAAATCTCAGATTGTTTGAATTTCAAAATACTTATAAATCGTCGGGCGTCGCTCCTTGGCTTCGCGTCTTTCTTACATATGGAGACGAATGAAATTGATACCTACAACGTGGAATAATTTTATTAAAAAACGATTAAAAAAAATTACAATAATAATAGTTCTTTATTGTTCTTTGACTTAATCTAAACATATAAAAGAATATTTTTAAATTCTAAACTAGAAATTTCAATACCAAAAGTTTGTAATATCTAAATTAGCATTAAATCATGGTATAGGACTCCTCTAACTTTCCCCATTTTTCTCTATTTTGTGATAGTTCTACTCAGTCTCCACATGCTACCTACTTTTTATAGGTAAATCATCAGCGATCCTTGGGTTTGCTTCTTGCTCTAATGAAAATTAATACCAATTAAATAATACATAGGTAGCTTATATTAACACTTTAATTTGTTCACCGTCTATCAAATCACTGACGGTACTAAACTTATTATTTTTAAAATATAATTCGATTTCTTGCAAAGTTCGACCTTTGGTTTCGGGAATGTATTTCCAAAAATAAAGTAAGCATGAGAGCATAATCATGGCGTTTACGAAAAAAAAACCGTGGTAGCCCAACGATAGGAACATTCCTGGGGCCAACTTAACGGATAAGAAAATGTAAACTCCATTTATAGAGCCCATTACAATTAGGAAAAAGCCCTTTAAACCATTAGGAAAAATTTCAGCTAAAAATGACTCGAGCACAGGATATGGGCCAGCGTATACAGTTATAAAATAAACTCCCAAAAGTATTGTATTTATCCATGCAAAATATATGTCATCATTACCTGGCTTATTATAGTACAAGCAAGCACTAAACATTATCAATACGATGTTAGCCATAATACCAGTAGAAAATAACAAAGTTCTCATCTTCATCACGTTTATTAGAAAGCAGGACATGAAAGACCCTAAAATTACTAAACCGTCCACAAGTAATGTGAACAATAAGATATCTGACCGACCAGTTACGTTTTCCAGTATAGTAACTGCACACGTGCCAAACAAAACCTTTCCAGCAACTGCTCTGTACACACCGATAATATTACACATCAAGAATAACTTCCAAAAGTACGTTTGCTTCATTGACTTTAACCATGTCTTCATCACAGACGGAAGAGACACAGTGTTTACAGACGCTTTTTCAAATTTACATCTCTCGACCTGTAGTAGCAATTGCAGTTCTGTTTTTGTAGCTGTATTTTCTTCGAATAAAGCCTTAAAAGCTGTTTCGCATTCTTTGAATCTCCCTTTAGATGCCAGCCACTGTGGGCTCTCCACCCAAAAGAATGGTAATAACGCGGCTAAGCCAGTTGGTATTATTCCAATAAGAGCAGCTGTCCTCCATGGCAGCAAAATACTGAAAATATGACCTAAGGTTGTTCCTATTGCTGTACCCACAGCTGTAATGATATACATACAAAGTTGTCTAATATTCGGAGGTGTATACTCAGCGGTACTCGTGTAAATTAGAATAAGAACTCCTCCAAAGCAAACTCCGACAAAAATCCTTGATATCATGAATATTGTAAAATCTTGAGCGTAGTAAATCATCACCCATGACGCTATTATTGGCATAGTGAGAAAGCTGATCGTCCTTCTGATTCCAAATCTTTCGGAAAATATTGCTGCCAATACAAACCCAAAAACGCTAGTGGCGTTGATTGAGGAAGCTAAAAAATAAATAAACTTCCAATATCTCGAAGTTATACATCTATATCGAATATAACATATCTCGAGAAAATTTATCATAAAATGAAAGAACTTTTTGGATATGTACATAGTACTAGTATTTTCTCAACTAAATAAAATAGAATTATGAGTAGTTCGTAGCTGTAGAAAATTACTTACCAATCCAAGATACGTTGTCTTCTGTCAGTGGTATAGTACTATTTGCAGACTGTAGGTCCGCTAACATTCCAGACATTTGGCCAAAAATGTATCCATCTGATATACAGTTCGAAAGCATTCCAATCATAACAAGTGTCTACAATCAAAAATGTGTAGTTTTTAAATATATACATAAAAATACACATTATCCTCGAATTTAGTTAAACAAATAGATGAATAAACATTATTTCAGTGATTACTTTGTATATATGTTTAGGTACATTTCGCCCAAATCTTTAAACTTGTTCGACAGTCGACATGTATTTCGCTTCCCATGGAAGTACCGTCTGACTAGGTGCTGTTGCTGACCGAGTCCGATCTTTGGAATTTCTTGAGGATGCTTCGTTGAGAGATGAAACACGTGTCAAACAAGTTTCGAGTCCTTGGGCGGAAGATAGATAAAAACCTACACGGGTTGACACTTGACACGAATTTCAGAAAAGTAACAACCGACTTGATACTAAGTACATAAAAAATATTTAAAACAAAGACCAATATAGTATTAAGTAATAATAATTAAATACTATAGAAATAAAAAGTAGGTATCTACAATCTTTATCTATACCTACTTCCAAGATACTTATAAATAAAACAAAATTGAAGTGTTTGTTATATCGAAATAAAGGCTTTTCTTTAAGCTTATGAGGTCACTTACACGTAACGAAACTCAAACACGCTTTTTTTAAATTGTTGTGTCTGTGTGTCTATCTGTGTGTCCGTTTGTTTGTCAGGGCTTATCTCCGTAATGGCTGAACAGACTTTTACGGGACCTTTATTTGCAGGTAGAGGACTTTTCTGAGAGTAATCTAGGCTACTTTTTATTCCGGAAAAATACCAAATTTAATGCGGGTGAAACGGCGAGGCAAGGCTAGTACATTATAAAGCGAAAATGAATAAAAAAAATTACCTGTCTTAAATTTTGCGCAGATATCATTCTTAGTCTCGACATAGATTAACGGCACTAGCGTAAGTCTTAATATAAACCACTACAATAATGAGTTCTAACGAACACATTGCTTATATACTTAATGTTTATTGATAAAGAAGTATATTCAGAATGAGAATAGAAGTCACGTGGTTCTAATTACAATTACCCTAATGAATGTAGTGTACAGCTGTTCAAATTTCGCGTCTGGATTTATTTACGTTATAACCCAGCGGTATAATGGCATTTCGTTGCAGTAGTAACGCCAGTAACAGTTATTTTTAGTTCACTGCACTGATCACTAGGCACAGGGAGCACTAGTGATTTGCGATACCACGTGATATAATTGCTTGTTCTACTAATAAATATCGTGTTATTCGGCTAACGCATACTGGCTACAGTTTGGTAGTAAAGGACGATTCGCTTAGTTGAGTTTATAGAAACCCAAATTTTTTTTTTTATGATAACTAGGTCCGCGTTTGACTCCTACTGTACCTGATTTTAAGTAGCAGTGGAGCCTAAGATGTAGCACGTGGATCTAGTAAGTGCCTATTCACTCTGGCCTTAAAAACATTTAGGTTATACTCGTCAGGAAACACAGACGCCGGCAGGGCGTTCCACTCCTTAGCCGAGCGTATTAAAAATGTTGAGGCAAAACGGTTAGTGCGAGTGGGGGTATATCTACAATATAGGGATGGAAACCCCGCCGAAGTCTGCTTGTCCGGTGATAAAAAGGGGATGGCGGAATCAAGTCATGCAATTCCGATGCACACTCTCCGAAATGTATCCTGTAGAAGACCAAATAAATGTGACGGACGGCTTCAAAACACTTTCAATTAAATAACAAATTAATTCATACTGGATCTGACAACTCTGAAGTGAAATACTCTTGCTGACTTGTCTAAGAATCCTCTTTTAAAATGCGGTAAGGTAAATAATTAAGCCTACTTCAAAATAAAAACAATAAAAGTAATGTAATAAAGCAAAGGATAAGTATTTTGTACTTTTTGGTGTTTTTATTTTGAAATCTGTTTAATTTTTTCTTAAAAAGTTTCCATTTCAAGTGGCTTCGTCTTTAATAAATATTTAAGGTAGGTCTACCTCCAAAGAACATTAAATAAGAAGATCATCAAAATATATAAGCCGTTGAGAAGTTATTTTCTTTAAGCAGTACTCCACCGTTAGATCCTAACTACAATTCTATGAGACCACGTATAACTTTTCAAATAAAAAAATTAACATCAAAATCGGCGTATTGGTGACGAATATATAACGTAACATACACACACAAAAAAAATTCAGTCGAAATGACAACTTGTTAAAAACAACACTTGGTTAAAAAAAACATATAATTTTAAAAATAGCATTTATTGTATAATGTTGAAATTAACAATACGTAAGGTAACATAACATCAGTGTCAAATGTGTAGGCTGTGTTCAGAAATATTATAGTTTTATTAACATAGCAATGTAATATGTACCTATATTATTAAACATAAATGCTTTAAGTAGTTTTTTGAACCGACCACTCGTAGAATTCGAGACACGTCTGACAAAATAAAAATATTAAACATTAAAATATAAAATCTAACATTTATCTACAATGAGATTTTATAAGTAACGGCATTCCGCGTGAGCAATTACCACTTGACTTCAACTTACAAAAATAAATTTTAATCACAGCTAAAGCCGCTTTTTGTTTACATTTCATAATACATACGTAAAAGGGGTTTGAAGATTTTTGTTCTAAGCCTGGCAAACTCAACAGACGCCATTTTCTTTTTTTTTAACCTATATAAATCAATTGGGGGCAGTTAAACGAACAAAAAAATACTAAGTTTGCTATATCCTAAAGTGTCACGTTACAAAGTTATTTGTAAGAAAAGATCGATGTACAAAAACTTCAATTATATTACTCTTAAATATGTTTACGCATTACCATAAATATATTCATATAGCAATATCTAGATACATTAAACTTTTTACTATATATATTAGTATCATATATTCTAAATGGTATTAGCGAGCACATATTTCTTTTAACCTTATTGTTATGTGAAGAGATAATGGACAGTATCTAATGAAGAACCCGATAAGTATTTACTTATTTACAATTTATATTCATCTGAACTGGCAATACAGTATGGTGCACTTTTAAGAACTAAAAATAACTATTTTAATTTATATTATCCCGGGATTTTTGCTAATAGTTATTAAAGTTCAGTAACTGTAACATGATACTAGATAATAACAACCTTAATAATTTTTTGTGTCCCTAATCGATATAATTCCATATACAGGTTAGGTGCACGTGCGCCGCCATTTTCGAACAAAATTAAAATGGCGGCTGATAGTTTTTCAAAATCTTCAAACTCCTTTATTTTGGGTGATTTTCGAGGCGATAAAAAAGTATATTGGAAAGTAATAAATCATAAAATGTTTGCTTTGGTTTCGCATTAGTTGGGTTGAAGAATACTTTTATTAGATTTTGTTTAACACACGCTATAATATAGTTTTGTTGCCTAGTATGTAGTTTGCTATTCAACAACTGTGTTCTCACATATCGTTAAATCATATGAAACATAAATATGTACCAAAAATCACCCAAAAAGCGTTGACTGTTCATATTAAATACAAAATTGTACATAAAACATTGGCGAACACGTGCATAAAGTAATTTTACAAACATAGGTAGGTATGTAAAAATAACAAAAGAATAATTAATTTTCTTGAACATTTAACATTTTGTCTCTTTTGTACAAACACCGCCAGTATTATTTACTGAAATGATACATCAAATAAATATATTAATCTATATTAAACACGTTACGACAAAACCTAAAATTGAGCAAAATAAAAACTGCTTCACAGTTCATATTACGTAAATTCCTTAAAATTATAACGAAAATCAATACACTAACTGGTATGTAAAATTATAAAGGCACACAATTTCAGGTTTTGCTTGTAACTATAACAACCATCTTCTCTGTAAATTTGATTTATAAAACATTAAACATTTTATTATTATGAGATATAACTTGACAACTTTAAGACCGAGGCTTTCTGTTGCTTTTGCAATAATCGCAATAATAAACTGATATTTCTAACTATTATGTAAATGACAGGACTAATAGGTTTTTAAAAACTCTATATAAACATATCTTCATAACCTCGATGTACATCAATTATTGCATCGTTAGGCAGATATTTAATTAAACAATAGTTATAGATAGACATAACAATATTGTTACGATAACATCAATTAACTACATTCTTATTAAAATTAAAAATATTGGCATAAAATAAAGATGTATATCAATTTTGGAGGCACGTTATTTTCTTTATTTCATATATTATGTCACTCATACTTTGATATCTACATGTACATTAAGTTGATGGGTAAAAATAAACATGACAAAAATAATTACTTATATAATTACTGTTTAATGTACCATCGCTTAAACTACGAACAACAAAACGTGGCAAGAGTCATGTAATCATGTTTTATACAATAAAAGGCGTGAAAACATTGCTCCGATGAAATGAAATCTTTTTGTGTTCCTTTTTATATTAACATGGCATAATTTAATAGTTAAAAATAGTCATTGGCAACCCTAACACATATAACTAGGTAAACTGGTTGTCAGACTCGTTTATTTCCATGACTTTACAAAAATTAAAACGCTAATGACTTGCAAAAGCGGGACCATTGTTATATTCCGAGAGCGCACACTTGAAACGAAGAAAGTGTTCAGCTGTCTAACGAACTGAGTGTAAGAATCGGTACAAATTTTTTTTTTTTCCCAAAGGCGTTAGAACAATTTCTCGAATCCATGCATAAAGCAAACTATTTCCGTCAGACAAATCTTACAAGTAGGGCGCGCATGAGCAGTTCTAAAATAGCTAATTTGTTCATTTCGTCAAAATTTAACGCATTAGATAATTTCAATACACCATTTCATAATTCTAAAAAAATATCTGAACGGTTTAAGATTCCTAAGACATAAAATATTGGTGTCCAACTCTCGTCAGGCAAATTATTCGAAATCACCCCAAAAAATGGACGCTTCCGTCTATTTACAGGTGCACTTACATCATGAAGGTTTTGAGAATAGTGCAGCATGTGTGTAAGTGCACAAAAATTTGCTTTTTTACACATTGCCCTAGGTCTACGGCCTATCAGCTACGCCTTTGAGAAAAAGTTTTTCATTTTTGCAAGACGCTTACACTCTTACGTCTTCAGACAGTTGTGCGCCACCTTTTTTTCGATTACGAGGTCTCGGAACATTATGGAGAGTTTATCACATTTAACTTAGAAATTATTTAATACTACTTTTGTTGCTCCAATCTTTACAAATAAGAGATTGAATCTATGCAGATAAAATATTGTCATTTGTGGATGTATATCGTCATACCAACACAGGTATCCGCTAGAGTTTAGTCTATCCCGTGACTAGACCGTAAAATTCAACAGATATTAAATACAATATCACTTTTAAAAATATTATTTTAAACATTCTCGCGTGAATCGGTGACTACTGCTAGTGTTCTTTAAACTGGTAACATTACGAGTATATAATATAACCAGTGGTCAATATATCTCTTGTCTGGATTTTTTTCTGCTATGCTGTCAGTGTGCTCTATAAAATTGTCCTCAGATCACATCATCCTCACATAACCTAACATAACATATTTTCACGCTGTATCCCTAACGAGGTAGTCAGAGAGGATAGATCGCCAGGCATCGCTGTCCAAACATACTTCTTTCGTCTTCTCAAATCTCATCAATATCCTTACAAACATGTTATAAATGTGCTAAATAAATCAGTTTAGATTTACGGGCAGACAGACAGACGTAACAAAACTATAAGGGCTTCAGTGTTACCATTTTGATTCTACATACATATTATCGTCCCAAACGAGGTAGTTAGGAAGGACGGAGTGCCAAGCTTCACGGTCCTTACATACTTCTTTCGCTTCCTCAAATTTCATCATTCTCCTCACACATTTTTGCCTAGATATGCGGGTGCTTTTGTCATTTTCGTCAGCTAACACTGGCTATTTGACCTTCGTAAGTCAGCCTTGGTCTTCCTTGGCTTCTGCTACCACTCGCTTACGCTCTGTAGATTTTCTTCGTCAGTCTTTCATCACTCATTCTTTCTATGTACCCGAAACATCTAAGCATTCCTTTCTTTTTTTTTTAAATAACAATAAATAGCTGGCAGAAAAAACATACACCAGACACTGGAAATTTAGTGTCTACTTATCAATAAACGAATATGTGTAACCGCACGTTTTCACACGATGCTCGCTTTTATAATTTAACGTTGAAGAATTTCATCGCCACGGTATTACTGTACACGATACAGTACATATGGAGAAACAAAATATATATGCAGTTGTATAGAAACCGTGAAACTGAACAACTTTCCCCATGGAACATGGGTCGAAATGTGAAAAAAAAATTTGGACCTCTCATACTAATTTCATCAGCTGAGCGTTCACTTTGTATGAGAGGACCAACATTTTTTTTCATATTTTGACTCATGTTACTTAGGGAAACTTGTTCAATTTCATGGGTACGTCAACCCCCTTTCGGTAGTACAGGGTATTTTTGTAACATCTTGTATACGGTGATCACGGCGTTTATATGTCTACGCAAACTGCGTCAAATAAATTATCTATATCTATATAAGCGAAATACCAATCACTGACTGACTGACCGACTTATTGTGAGATCTCCGAAACTGTATGTCCGATTGATTGGAAAAGCATAGTTACTCCTTTCGCCGTGTAAACGCTTACTAAGAACTACTACTACTACATAAGGCTTTGATTATTTACTCTCAAGGTAATTCTTTCAAATCCATTAAACGCCTATCAAATAAAACAATATCGTAGCGAGTGACCTTAGCTTTTACACGTGCCGAGTGTAGGTACTCGCTACTCGCATTGTACTCTTGTAAGTCGTACATAGTTTCAAGGTCGAAGGTGTTTCCCTCCCTTTATATCATAATTCATAATATTACGCATTTTCTTTGTCGCGGCAGAGCAGAGGGCGTAAAACCGTCCATTTCTGAAATTAATTATTATTATTATCATCGAAATGTAGTACTTATTTCTTTGTTATAACTACCTACTTTGTTTTTTTTTTAATTAACATAAAAAAGTAATTATTGTATTAATGTGAACATCTTAATCATATTAATTTTGTAGTTTCTAACTATCCACTATTATAGTTTACGTTAGTAACTAATTAATCTGTGATTATATTAAGCTCCGTCGTCTCTGACTACCCCGTTAGGGATACAGCGTGAAGATATGTATGTATGTATGTATGTTAAACGAGCAATATTTGTATATATATATTTGATTTTCTCGAAAACGGCTCGAGCGATTTTTATTAAATTTACAACATAGGGGTTGAGGAAAGCGAAAATTCGATCTAGCTAGGTCTCAATTCTCCAACACACTAAAAACTACTGAACTTAACTTTTTTAATTTCGCAACAGAGTTTACCTTCTCAACAGCACAGTGGCCGAGTGTAGGTCTACCACGCCGAAGTGTGCGGGTTCGTTATTTTTAAATAATATGTCTAAGTTTAATTTGCAACAAGTACCTATTAAAACACATATATCATTTTAATAATGTACTTATAATAAGGAAATAAAATGAAGAATAATGATAAAAGCATTGACTTCCTGTCCTGCCTGTACCCGTACTACGAAGTGAGGCAAATAACATCAGATAAAATATAGATGTGTGGGTGCTGTTTTCTAACAAAATGGCGACCGATCAGCTTATCTGATAATAAATATATGTCGTATGTACAGGTGAGTCAGGTTATCTGATTTAGCTCACTAGCGGGTTCGAAACCTGCAATGTGGTCAGACTTTTTTTGTTATATTTTTTGTAAGATACCGAGTAAAGCTCAGTCGCCCAGGTACTAAACATAATACATACATACATACATATCTTCACGCTGTATCCCCAACGGAGTAGTCGGAGAGGACGGAGCGCCAGGAGTCGCAGACCTTACATACCTCGTTCGCTTCTTCTAATCTCATCAATCTCCTCACACATTTCCGTCTGCTAACACTCTGGCTATTTGATCTTCATAAGTCAGCCTTGGTCTTCCTTGGCTTCTTTTGTAAGCAGGTTGTTTTCTTTTGAACGCACTTTATTCATTCTGCAAGGTACCGGACCACTTCGGAACTTACGTGCTTCTTTCCAAAATAGTATGGAATTTTCCTCGAAGTTGCCCGACATCTTGTTTTCATCCAACTCCCTACACCTTTCACACTTCTCTTTCACTAGTGCTTTCGTTTCTGCTTTCTTCAGTTTATGTCTGTCTTTCATCAAATTCTTCATACCACAGTCATTAGTAGCAAAGTAGTCTCGGCATGCTTTCTTCTTCTTATACAGACACTTTCACCTCATGATCCCACATCACGCTTTTTGCCGTTCCGAATCTTATTCCTTCCACACACTTCTTTCGCAGCCTCGTTCATACTATCTCTAAGATTCTGCCAACAATTCTTCAACATCCTCGCTCATCACTTTCAATTTATCATCAAGCTTACTGGATAATACCCTTTCGTATTCATTCCTGGTGGTCGCATCCTACAGTTTCCAGCTTTTAATGCGACAAACCGCTGCAGGTTTCGATACTACGCGATGTCGCCATGCTGCAATCAGACCCCTTATTCTGGTTATCACCAGAAAGTGGTCCGTTCCCAAATCGGCTCCTCTATGCGCTCTTGTGTCCATAACCTGCTTCTTAACTCTGCTATCCACCAGGAATAAATCAATCGCCCTTAATAATCAATCGTTTTTCCCACGTGTGCTGATAGATCCTTTTGTGCTTAAATATGGTATCAGCTACAAAAAGATCCTTTTCCATACACATTCCTAACACAATCCTACCAGCATCATTCACTCTCTTATCTCCATATTTGCCTAGGACAGATTCAAATCCTGTTCGAGTTGTCCCGACCCTTCCATTCATGTGTCCACATACAACAATTCTCTCATTCTCTTCAACCGTCGCTAAAACTTCTCTACATTCTTCCAAAACTGCTCTAGTTCACCCAAACCGACATGGGACACTAGGGCATACACTGCCAAAATAAAAATTTTCATCAACCGCATATTCAGGCGTACCCAGAGCAGTCTGGGTTTTACATATTTATACTCTGTCATACATACACTAGACATAATATTATACAATATTGTTTTAAATCTCAGATTGTCTGAATTTCAAAATACTTATAAATCGTCGGGCGTCGCTCCTTGGCTTCGCGTCTTTCTTACATATGGAGACGAATGAAATTGATACCTACAACGTGGAATAATTTTATTAAAAAACGATTAAAAAAAATTACAATAATAATAGTTCTTTATTGTTCTTTGACTTAATCTAAACATATAAAAGAATATTTTTAAATTCTAAACTAGAAATTTCAATACCAAAAGTTTGTAATATCTAAATTATCATTAAATCATGGTATAGGACTCCTCTAACTTTCCCCATTTTTCTCTATTTTGTGATCCACATGCTACCTACTTTTTATAGGTAAATCATCAGCGATCCTTGGGTTTGCTTCTTGCTCTTACCTACCTCTTAATGAAAATTAATACCAATTAAATAATACATAGGTAGCTTATATTAACACTTTAATTTGTTCACCGTCTATCAAATCACTGACGGTACTAAACTTATTATTTTTAAAATATAATTCGATTTCTTGCAAAGTTCGACCTTTGGTTTCGGGAATGTATTTCCAAAAATAAAGTAAGCATGAGAGCATAATCATGGCGTTTACGAAAAAAAAACCGTGGTAGCCCAACGATAGGAACATTCCTGGGGCCAACTTAACGGATAAGAAAATGTAAACTCCATTTATAGAGCCCATTACAATTAGGAAAAAGCCCTTTAAACCATTAGGAAAAATTTCAGCTAAAAATGACTCGAGCACAGGATATGGGCCAGCGTATACAGTTATAAAATAAACTCCCAAAAGTATTGTATTTATCCATGCAAAATATATGTCATCATTACCTGGCTTATTATAGTACAAGCAAGCACTAAACATTATCAATACGATGTTAGCCATAATACCAGTAGAAAATAACAAAGTTCTCATCTTCATCACGTTTATTAGAAAGCAGGACATGAAAGACCCTAAAATTACTAAACCGTCCACAAGTAATGTGAACAATAAGATATCTGACCGACCAGTTACGTTTTCCAGTATAGTAACTGCACACGTGCCAAACAAAACCTTTCCAGCAACTGCTCTGTACACACCGATAATATTACACATCAAGAATAACTTCCAAAAGTACGTTTGCTTCATTGACTTTAACCATGTCTTCATCACAGACGGAAGAGACACAGTGTTTACAGACGCTTTTTCTAATTTACATCTCTCGACCTGTAGAAGCAATTGCAGTTCTGTTTTTGTAGCTGTATTTTCTTCGAATAAAGCCTTAAAAGCTGTTTCGCATTCTTTGAATCTCCCTTTAGATGCCAGCCACTGTGGGCTCTCCACCCAAAAGAATGGTAATAACGCGGCTAAGCCAGTTGGTATTATTCCAATAAGAGCAGCTGTCCTCCATGGCAGCAAAATACTGAAAATATGACCTAAGGTTGTTCCTATTGCTGTACCCACAGCTGTAATGATATACATACAAAATTGTCTAATATTCGGAGGTGTATACTCAGCGGTACTCGTGTAAATTAGAATAAGAACTCCTCCAAAGCAAACTCCGACAAAAATCCTTGATATCATGAATATTGTAAAATCTTGAGCGTAGTAAATCATCACCCATGACGCTATTATTGGCATAGTGAGAAAGCTGATCGTCCTTCTGATTCCAAATCTTTCGGAAAATATTGCTGCCAATACAAACCCAAAAACGCAAGTGGCGTTGATTGAGGAAGCTAAAAAATAAATAAACTTCCAATATCTCGAAGTTATACATCTATATCGAATATAATATATCTCGAGAAATTTTATCATAAAATGAAAGAACTTTTTGGATATGTACATAGATAGTACTAGTATTTTCTCAACTAAATAAAATAGAATTATGAGTAGTTCGTAGCTGTAGAAAATTACTTACCAATCCAAGATACGTTGTCTTCTGTCAGTGGTATAGTACTATTTGCTGACTGCAGGTCCGCTAACATTCCAGACATTTGGCCAAAAATGTATCCATCTGATATACAGTTCGAAAGCATTCCAATTATAACAAGTGTCTACAATCAAAAATGTGTAGTTTTTAAATATATACATAAAAATACACATTATCCTCGAATTTAGTTAAACAAATAGATGAATAAACATTATTTCAGTGATTACTTTGTATATATGTTTAGGTACATTTCGCCCAAATCTTTAAACTTGTTCGACAGTCGACATGTATTTCGCTTCCCATGGAAGTACCGTCTGACTAGGTGCTGTTGCTGACCGAGTCCGATCTTTGGAATTTCTTGAGGATGCTTCGTTGAGAGATGAAACACGTGTCAAACAAGTTTCGAGTCCTTGGGCGGAAGATAGATAAAAACCTACACGGGTTGACACTTGACACGAATTTCAGAAAAGTAACAACCGACTTGATACTAAGTACATAAAAAATATTTAAAACAAAGACCAATATAGTATTAAGTAATAATAATTAAATACTATAGAAATAAAAAGTAGGTATCTACAATCTTTATCTATACCTACTTCCAAGATACTTATAAATAAAACAAAATTGAAGTGTTTGTTATATCGAAATAAAGGCTTTTCTTTAAGCTTATGAGGTCACTTACACGTAACGAAACTCAAACACGCTTTTTTTAAATTGTTGTGTCTGTGTGTCTATCTGTGTGTCCGTTTGTTTGTCAGGGCTTATCTCCGTAATGGCTGAACAGACTTTTACGGGACCTTTATTTGCAGGTAGAGGACTTTTCTGAGAGTAATCTAGGCTACTTTTTATTCCGGAAAAATACCAAATTTAATGCGGGTGAAACGGCGAGGCAAGGCTAGTACATTATAAAGCGAAAATGAATAAAAAAAATTACCTGTCTTAAATTTTGCGCAGATATCATTCTTAGTCTCGACATAGATTAACGGCACTAGCGTAAGTCTTAATATAAACCACTACAATAATGAGTTCTAACGAACACATTGCTTATATACTTAATGTTTATTGATAAAGAAGTATATTCAGAATGAGAATAGAAGTCACGTGGTTCTAATTACAATTACCCTAATGAATGTAGTGTACAGCTGTTCAAATTTCGCGTCTGGATTTATTTACGTTATAACCCAGCGGTATAATGGCATTTCGTTGCAGTAGTAACGCCAGTAACAGTTATTTTTAGTTCACTGCACTGATCACTAGGCACAGGGAGCACTAGTGATTTGCGATACCACGTGATATAATTGCTTGTTCTACTAATAAATATCGTGTTATTCGGCTAACGCATACTGGCTACAGTTTGGTAGTAAAGGACGATTCGCTTAGTTGAGTTTATAGAAACCCAAATTTTTTTTTTTATGATAACTAGGTCCGCGTTTGACTCCTACTGTACCTGATTTTAAGTAGCAGTGGAGCCTAAGATGTAGCACGTGGATCTAGTAAGTGCCTATTCACTCTGGCCTTAAAAACATTTAGGTTATACTCGTCAGGAAACACAGACGCCGGCAGGGCGTTCCACTCCTTAGCCGAGCGTATTAAAAATGTTGAGGCAAAACGGTTAGTGCGAGTGGGGGTATATCTACAATATAGGGATGGAAACCCCGCCGAAGTCTGCTTGTCCGGTGATAAAAAGGGGATGGCGGAATCAAGTCATGCAATTCCGATGCACACTCTCCGAAATGTATCCTGTAGAAGACCAAATAAATGTGACGGACGGCTTCAAAACACTTTCAATTAAATAACAAATTAATTCATACTGGATCTGACAACTCTGAAGTGAAATACTCTTGCTGACTTGTCTAAGAATCCTCTTTTAAAATGCGGTAAGGTAAATAATTAAGCCTACTTCAAAATAAAAACAATAAAAGTAATGTAATAAAGCAAAGGATAAGTATTTTGTACTTTTTGGTGTTTTTATTTTGAAATCTGTTTAATTTTTTCTTAAAAAGTTTCCATTTCAAGTGGCTTCGTCTTTAATAAATATTTAAGGTAGGTCTACCTCCAAAGAACATTAAATAAGAAGATCATCAAAATATATAAGCCGTTGAGAAGTTATTTTCTTTAAGCAGTACTCCACCGTTAGATCCTAACTACAATTCTATGAGACCACGTATAACTTTTCAAATAAAAAAATTAACATCAAAATCGGCGTATTGGTGACGAATATATAACGTAACATACACACACAAAAAAAATTCAGTCGAAATGACAACTTGTTAAAAACAACACTTGGTTAAAAAAAACATATAATTTTAAAAATAGCATTTATTGTATAATGTTGAAATTAACAATACGTAAGGTAACATAACATCAGTGTCAAATGTGTAGGCTGTGTTCAGAAATATTATAGTTTTATTAACATAGCAATGTAATATGTACCTATATTATTAAACATAAATGCTTTAAGTAGTTTTTTGAACCGACCACTCGTAGAATTCGAGACACGTCTGACAAAATAAAAATATTAAACATTAAAATATAAAATCTAACATTTATCTACAATGAGATTTTATAAGTAACGGCATTCCGCGTGAGCAATTACCACTTGACTTCAACTTACAAAAATAAATTTTAATCACAGCTAAAGCCGCTTTTTGTTTACATTTCATAATACATACGTAAAAGGGGTTTGAAGATTTTTGTTCTAAGCCTGGCAAACTCAACAGACGCCATTTTCTTTTTTTTTAACCTATATAAATCAATTGGGGGCAGTTAAACGAACAAAAAAATACTAAGTTTGCTATATCCTAAAGTGTCACGTTACAAAGTTATTTGTAAGAAAAGATCGATGTACAAAAACTTCAATTATATTACTCTTAAATATGTTTACGCATTACCATATATATATTCAAATAGCAATACCTAGATAGATTAAACTTTTTACTATATATATTAGTATCATATATTCTAAATGGTATTAGCGAGCACATATTTCTTTTAACCTTATTGTTATGTGAAGAGATAATGGACAGTATCTAATGAAGAACCCGATAAGTATTTACTTATTTACAATTTATATTCATCTGAACTGGCAATACAGTATGGTGCACTTTTAAGAACCAAAAATAACTATTTTAATTTATATTATCCCGGGATTTTTGCTAATAGTTATTAAAGTTCAGTAACTGTAACATGATACTAGATAATAACAACCTTAATAATTTTTTGTGTCCCTAATCGATATAATTCCATATACAGGTTAGGTGCACGTGCGCCGCCATTTTCGAACAAAATTAAAATGGCGGCTGATAGTTTTTCAAAATCTTCAAACTCCTTTATTTTGGGTGATTTTCGAGGCGATAAAAAAGTATATTGGAAAGTAATAAATCATAAAATGTTTGCTTTGGTTTCGCATTAGTTGGGTTGAAGAATACTTTTATTAGATTTAGTTTTACACACGCTATAATATAGTTTTGTTGCGTAGTATGTAGTTTGCTATTCAACAACTGTGTTCTCACATATCGTTAAATCATATGAAACATTAATATGTACCAAAAATCACCCAAAAAGCGTTGACTGTTCATATTAAATACAAAATTGTACATAAAACATTGGCGAACACGTGCATAAAGTAATTTTACAAACATAGGTAGGTATGTAAAAATAACAAAAGAATAATTAATTTTCTTGAACATTTAACATTTTGTCTCTTTTGTACAAACACCGCCAGTATTATTTACTGAAATGATACATCAAATAAATATATTAATCTATATTAAACACGTTACGACAAAACCTAAAATTGAGCAAAATAAAAACTGCTTCACAGTTCATATTACGTAAATTCCTTAAAATTATAACGAAAATCAATACACTAAATGGTATGTAAAATTATAAAGGCACACAATTTCAGGTTTTGCTTGTAACTATAACAACCATCTTCTCTGTAAATTTGATTTATAAAACATTAAACATTTTATTATTATGAGATATAACTTGACAACTTTAAGACCGAGGCTTTCTGTTGCTTTTGCAATAATCGCAATAATAAACTGATATTTCTAACTATTATGTAAATGACAGGACTAATAGGTTTTTAAAAACTCTATATAAACATATCTTCATAACCTCGATGTACATCAATTATTGCATCGTTAGGCAGATATTTAATTAAACAATAGTTATAGATAGACATAACAATATTGTTACGATAACATCAATTAACTACATTCTTATTAAAATTAAAAATATTGGCATAAAATAAAGATGTATATCAATTTTGGAGGCACGTTATTTTCTTTATTTCATATATTATGTCACTCATACTTTGATATCTACATGTACATTAACTTGATGGGTAAAAATAAACATGACAAAAATAATTACTTATATAATTACTGTTTAATGTACCATCGCTTAAACTACGAACAACAAAACGTGGCAAGAGTCATGTAATCATGTTTTATACAATAAAAGGCGTGAAAACATTGCTCCGATGAAATGAAATCTTTTTGTGTTCCTTTTTATATTAACATGGCATAATTTAATAGTTAAAAATAGTCATTGGCAACCCTAACACATATAACTAGGTAAACTGGTTGTCAGACTCGTTTATTTCCATGACTACAAAAATTAAAACGCTAATGACTTGCAAAAGCGGGACCATTGTTATATTCCGAGAGCGCACACTTGAAACGAAGAAAGTGTTCAGCTGTCTAACGAATTGAGTGTCGAAACGAATCGGTACAAAAATTTTTTTTTTCCCAAAGGCATTAGAACAATTTCTCGAATCCATGCATAAAGCAAACTATTGCCGTCAGACAAATCTTACAAGTAGGGCGCGCATGAGCAGTTCTAAAATAGCTAATTTGTTCATTTCGTCAAAATTTAACGCATTAGATAATTTCAATACACCATTTCATAATTCTAAAAAAATATCTGAACGGTTTTAGATTCCTAAGACATAAAATATTGGTGTCCAACTCTCGTCAGGCAAATTATTCGAAATCACCCCAAAAAATGGACGCTTCCGTCTATTTACAGGTGCACTTACATCATGAAGGTTTTGAGAATAGTGCAGCATGTGTGTAAGTGCACAAAAATTTGCTTTTTTACACATTGCCCTAGGTCTACGGCCTATCAGCTACGCCTTTGAGAAAAAGTTTTTCATTTTTGCAAGACGCTTACACTCTTACGTCTTCAGACAGTTGTGCGCCACCTTTTTTTCGATTACGAGGTCTCGGAACATTATGGAGAGTTTATCACATTTAACTTAGAAATTATTTAATACTACTTTTGTTGCTCCAATCTTTACAAATAATAGAGATTGAATCTATGCAGATAAAATATTGTCATTTGTGGATGTATATCGTCATACCAACACAGGTATCCGCTAGAGTTTAGTCTATCCCGTGACTAGACCGTAAAATTCAACAGATATTAAATACAATATCACTTTTAAAAATATTATTTTAAACATTCTCGCGTGAATCGGTGACTACTGCTAGTGTTCTTTAAACTGGTAACATTACGAGTATATAATATAACCAGTGGTCAATATATCTCTTGTCTGGATTTTTTTCTGCTATGCTGTCAGTGTGCTCTATAAAATTGTCCTCAGATCACATCATCCTCACATAACCTAACATAACATATTTTCACGCTGTATCCCTAACGAGGTAGTCAGAGAGGATAGATCGCCAGGCATCGCTGTCCAAACATACTTCTTTCGTCTTCTCAAATCTCATCAATATCCTTACAAACATGTTATAAATGTGCTAAATAAATCAGTTTAGATTTACGGGCAGACAGACAGACGTAACAAAACTATAAGGGCTTCAGTGTTACCATTTTGATTCTACATACATATTATCGTCCCAAACGAGGTAGTTAGGAAGGACGGAGTGCCAAGCTTCACGGTCCTTACATACTTCTTTCGCTTCCTCAAATTTCATCATTCTCCTCACACATTTTTGCCTAGATATGCGGGTGCTTTTGTCATTTTCGTCAGCTAAGACTGGCTATTTGACCTTCGTAAGTCAGCCTTGGTCTTCCTTGGCTTCTGCTACCACTCGCTTAGGCTCTGTAGATTTTCTTCGTCAGTCTTTCATCACTCATTCTTTCTATGTACCCGAAACATCTAAGCATTCCTTTCTTTATTTTTTAAATAACATTTGTTATGAAACCCTGACAACAAACAATTATTCACTTGAGATATCTGCTAATTCTAGCACTAACAAGTTCGTAGCTTGATGCACCGTGACGACGAAAACAGATCAAAACCGTCAAAGTAGACAATTGCGTCAACAATTTGACGCAAAAACTAGAAAAACAACAATAATACATTACATTGTCATGATCTGCATGGTGTTTATTATACACTCTCGAGCAGAAAATTCAGCCCACAATCATTTTCACTTTCAAGATCATAATTTCAATAAATACAATTTCTACCCCATAAAATAACGTTTATTTAAATAAGTAAACATTTAGCTTCAAAAAAAAATACATGCGTTAATAAAAATGCATTACACCATGTGAAAATATAATTAAATTACACCGTCAATATTAAGTTAGGTAAATTTTTTGCCCAAATGGATAAGACACTAATTTTTACCCCCAGCTTTATTTGGGTCGAAAACTGCTTCGTACCATGTATTCCCGACAGAAATTCGAAAAACATTGAACTCTGTACATCACATTTTCATACCGTATACATTCATATCCTCTCGCTGTATCCAGAGAGGACGGAGCGCCAAGTATCGCGGTTCTTACATACCTCTTTCGCCTCCTCAAAACTCATCACTCTATATACACACTTTTGCCATTTGTGAGTGCGTTTGACTTTTCTGTCAACTAATACTCTAACTTTTTGATCTTCATAAGTCAGTCTTGGTCTTCCTTGGCTTATGCTACCACTCACATTTGCTTTGTAGATTTTCTTCGTCGACTTTCATCGCTCATTCTTTCTACATTCTCATAAATACGTACTTATTTAAAAAAAATTAAACATTAAAACATTACTCTTTTTTCACTCTTATAAATTCATTCAGTTTTCTAAAGTCCTGAATATGTTACTACACATTACGAATAGCATATTATATCCTCAAGAAGAGTGCCTGTGCAGTTAATACTGCAGTCAACACTTGCAAGTGTAGATATACAAGTAATATATTTTTATACATCGTGCCTGTTTAAAATATAATAAAATGCTTTGTCAGATTTATATATTCCGTGAAAAAACAAATTCTTTTAAGAAACCAATTTTAGAGTTGATTGTTGCTTCTTAAATAATAATTTGTAAAAAAAAATTACGTATGGATTAATAATTTTAAATTAGTGGTTGTAAACATTTTTTAATTCATTGGGATAGCACCATTTGATATTGAATATTAGCAATTAATGGAAACTTGACTGATGTATATATTACTGCATTGCTTTAAATTATATTGTGTTTCCCAAACAATAAAAAAATAATAAATATAATACGGTACAAGTACTGCAAACAAGTGCCAAAGTTATTAAAAGTAAAGTACTTTGGCAATATGGCAAACAAAAGGTTTTTATGTGATAAATTCCTAAAATCTTTAGCTATTTTCAGTTCAAACTCCAAAAACCACCAATCGACACGTGTTTCGCCTCTCAACGAAGCATCCTCGGGATATACCAGAGATCGGTCGGCTAATCAGCCTATTTATTCGGTGTTGGTTAGCTGACCAAATCCTTTCTTTGGTATATCCTGAGGATGCTTCGTTGAGAGGCGAAACACGTGTCGATTGGTGGTTTTTGTAGTTTGAGCTGAAAATAGCTAAAGATTTCAGGAATTTATCACATGAAACGGATTTCCGCAAAGTAACACCTGAGTCTATACAATATCTTAAAGGTTTTTATTACTTTCATCGGACTGAAGCGTGGCTTGAATCTCCGTCCATAAGCTGGATTGTAACCGTGCGAACTAAAAATTGTGAATCCAATGTTTGGCGAGTCAGTAATTATACAAGCTGCGCTTTTCAACTTGCGAGAGCTACCGCATCGCAGTCCTCATGGACGCGATTACTTGAGCTGAAGGATGGTGGAGTTATTGGAATTTAAACTTTAGTTGCAGGGACAAAGTGGCCATAAGGTAAAGGAAGATAGCGTTACAAAGCTGTAACGTCACGAATTTGCGTTGTCATTATTCAGCGCTAGGCGTGACAGAGATGGAGTTTATCCGCGCTCTGTTTCCACTACTTGAGTTTAAAAGAAAATAACTATATTGTTCATTGTATTTAGAATATTTTTTTGCAGTTTTATTCCTGATTACTGAACCTCGTAGTCAAGTCAAGTAGTGTACTGCGTGGCTTGCACAAAACTCTTATAATTTCTGCTCGCAGCTTTATCGAAATCGGCTTTTCTCGTCCAATTACTATATTACTATTATTTATTTTGGTGCAATATTCAATTTGTTTTAACGCAGCCATCTTAGTCGCGCGTAATCCAATTGTGAAAGTACGGCTAGAACTTGTCTAGTTTCTTAATTATATATGAGCAATTTTACCAGCTAAATGGGAAACCATCGTTGGTGCAGAGTGCATAAATGTTTCAAACTAAAATCTTGGATTCGCTTCTGAATAGGTCACTGCTGTAAATAAACTGTAGTCTAAGTAGTACCCATAGTACTAGCTAATGCCTAATGCTTATTTTAAAACCACACAATTGGTACAAATATTAAGGCATTTAAAAAATATAGAATAAAAAATTTAAAAGAGATTTTAATCACAATATTAAATTATAATACAAGAATGTATTCTAATTCTATGCTTGTTTGGAAGCCAATTCAATTGCTATATGTATATGTATATTCACAAGACAAACGTATTTCGCTCAAATCGATTTCATTTCATCGGACTAGAACAATCACGATACCTCGTATGGAGTGTCACGAGACACTTGCCAAGTTTTCCGATTGAGCTATGCGAGTGTAGGAATAAAAGTCAGAAAATATGTCCATACCCGAACAGAGCGAGTTTGTCGCGAGGTCAGTCGGAGTCGCTGCCCGACTCCGAGAGGCACAGGTCGTCGTTGAGCACGTCGCTGGCCAGCCCCGGCGCTAGCCTCAGGCCGTGCGTCGCGCCTGCGTTACACTTCTTTATTTATTTCATGATTTTATGAGACACAGGTACAAACATTGTGTTAATGTTATATCCTTTTTTTTTAATTTTTGTCCATAACGTAAACAAATAATAATTATATACTCCGACATTTCACACAACGCCATCTAGTCCCAAAGTAAGCAACAGAGCGCTTGTGTTGTGGGTACTAGACAACTGATATAATACTTATATACTTTTCTTTTGTAAATAAATACATATTATACATAAGCACCCAGATTCGGGGCGGGAATCGAACCCGCAACCCCCGTTTACTTTCCGACGCGCTTAGCCGTTGCGCCACGGAGGTCGTTGGGAGGAGGAGGAGGTTTACATTTTTTAATTTATTTCATGATTTTATGAGACACAGGTACAAACATTGTGATAATGTTATATCCTATTTTTTAATTTTTGTCCATGATGTAAACAAATGTGGCAACAATGACATTTATAACATATCTAGATAAAGATGGGCTAGTTTGCAAATGATTGGCTCAGTTAGCATACTTATTAGATATTAGTAAAACAAACATTCCTAGAATTATTGCCCGTTTCTGTTTATGCTTCAATAAAAACTACCAAGAATTAAAAAAATAATGAAAAGTTAGAATAAGTGTAAAAATTTGTATGTTTAAAAAACACTTAAAAATTAAGAATAGGAGATTATTATTGCTCGCACATCGCAAACAATAATATTCTTCTGTTACTATTCTGTCTTACATTTCGAATGAATCGCGTCATTCACATATTAGAGTGAACTTATTTATGACACTAATTTGATCCTTGAACATAGGCAACTTTTAGGTAACACAAATTAAAAACAAAACGCTTGTCAAATAACCTCAATTTTTCAATGTTGTACTATATAGGTTAATATTAGTGTTATTTGTGAATATTTCATAGTTTCGTGTACATGACAGAAAAGCAGTGTTATTAGAAAAGAAAAGTAGTAGTGTTATTAGAACAGAAAAGCAGTGTTATTAGAACAGAAAAGCAGTAGTGTTATTAGAACAGAAAAGCAGTGTTATTAGAGTGCTACGTGTAATACGCCGGACCAACGAATGGTGAAAATTTAACGAAATTTTGGTTAATTTCATGTTTGTTTACATAACGGTTAAAAGTAATTAAAACAGACATTTTTATAATGCTTTCCAATCCATATATTTTATATGAAACGTAAAACGGCTGTGAATTGATTACAAATATTGCTTAAATAAAAAATAATGAGATAGGTGTTCCACTTTTGCTATAAAATGAACTCGCAAACCCCTCAGATTGAAACTATGTTACAAGGAAGTTTTAAAAAAATAGAATCACGATTATAATTAAGTTTTCACGACTGAACCTTGGGCCGAGTAATGACAGATCAACCTAGACGACCTAGAGGAATGATATAATATGCTACTTTTTCCAAATCCACGCGGACGAAGTCGCAGGCAACGACGAGTAGTAATAGATAAACGTAACTGACCGTTAGTAACAGAATGTTGAGCGCTGGAATCATTGTCATCGGTGTCGCTATCGCTGCCGCTACCGCTATCGCTGTCGCTTGAAGAGCTCGATGAACTTTCATCTTGCTGCTGGACCTGCTTATTTAGTTGTGTTCATTATCAGTTCAGTATTGTTCAAAAATAATTTTTTTTGCAATAATACAAAATTTTTGCAGTTGTTACTGTACATTTAATTCTATTTGGCTGTCCTTAAAATTTGTTTTATATCCTAAATAAAAATCATGATTTCATGTGAAAACAAAATTAGTAAAATATACAACTTATTGGCTTTTTAATTTCAGTAGAGAGCATGAAGCGAGGATAACTTAGAGGAAGTGACACTACGGTCCTGCTAAATACCGTTATATAGTTTGTCATACAGCCAAGAGAAGGCTCTACATCTCTATAAAGTTGGTGAGTTGGCAGTATTTAACAGTAAAAACTATGGAGCACTAATTACGAAAAGTAATTAGTTTTAAAAAACTAAACTAACTTCAAAATACAAACAAAATAAAGAATAACTGAAAAGGGAAAAATAATAAGTTTATCTTATACCTGTAAAAAAAATCAAAAGTGTGTCTACCTGTCTACCTAAGTGTGAATTTTTTTAAGGTCGATGCCAGCCACAACATTAGGAAGAAAGTACTAAAAAGTGTATCCATAATGCTTAGCAACATTACAGGGCTAGCACCGACTTGAAAATAGTAGATTATATAAACAAGGGAGTAAAGTAATATTTTTACGACGAGGCGTTATTTGAGTCATAAGCGAAGTGAAGGCTTCTAGAGTAGAATCCTGAGCGCAGCGAGGGATTCAATATACGTCGTCCGATGTAAAAAAATAATTTTACTACCTAGTGATACACTACTTTTCATTCCCCTCTATGGGATAAATACTGAGAGACCTTCAACCACAAATAAAAAACAAGATTCACAATCAACGCTCCAAAAATTTCCTATCCAAATGTGCATTCAAATGAGTATTTAAGTGCACATTTGTTTAGTAATATTTGAAAAAGCTAACAGAAAACGTGTCAAATTGCTTCTCCAAAATGTGTAAAAACAACACATCTAAAAAGGTAAAAAAAACTGGAGATTCTTTTTTTTGCCAAATAATTAATACCATTTTATTAACGGGTTCATTATTTCGTAATAAATACGTTAAATAGCTCTTTTTTATTAATTTCGTATTTATATTTTCCCAATGACATGACCTTAAAACCACTAAGTATAAAATCATGAATAAGAAGTTTAGAACCATACTACCGCATTCACGTCTAATTTACTCGGGTTATACTTTTATTTTGTTCTGAATAATAGACTCGAATTTTTAATATTATAGGTACTTATTTTTTAAATATATTTTCGGTACTGAAAACTAAAGATTGTGAAAAGGATTTGCTGTACCTAATTATAAACTTATGAACACTGTACGTTGACCATAGTAATATTTTTTCTCATAATAAAAAAAATATAGCTTTCCTCCACTGGCTGTACCTCCACACAAGCCCATGAGCCCGGCTTGCCTTACTTAATTGCTCAGTGAAGAATAAATGGTGAATTGGTATCAACTTTAAAGCAAATCAAACGGTTTTAGAAATCTCTGTGAATTACTTGTCAAAAGAAAATGCAAAAAAAACAGGTTCTTAACCCCAAGTTGCGACCAATCAATGGCAACAGCCAGCCAACAGACACTAACGAGACAACGAATTACTCTGATTATGTCTTGAGAGGACAAGACATTAAGCAGTACATAACCAATACTGGACTTGTGTGTATATCTTTGTATATTCCGACAGATATTTAAATATTTATGTAATAGCTTATTGTTCTTTTCGGTAGCGTGGCAAAGACAGCAAAAAAATCTAAACATGAAACAGAATGCAGTAATCGCAATAGTGTTTAGACGTAAATTGTTTTCATACAAAATAAATGGCATTGCCTCTCTATAAGTTGAGTGTTCCATATTAGACGTATTATCCAATACAATCTTTAAATTAGTACGCTTAACTTTTTTTTTTCTTTCTTTGTGGCACGGCGCACATATTAGCGCATTTGCCAATGTCACGTATTGCTAAGTAGAATCACAAGTAAATTAGTTTTTTCTTATCGTAAAACTCCTCCAGTAAAGTGATAGTAGGCTTTACTGAAATTATAAAGGACTTCTTGGAAGAGCGCGAGACTTTCAGCTACACATGTTTATGTAGTCCATTCTTTTCACTTATACAGAACTTTAAAACACAAAATAGAATTACTTTTGTACTTTAAAACTCCCAAAAATGTAAAAAATAGAAAATGTAAATGAAATGACAACCTCACTTCTCCCGTTCCCGCCAAAAATTAAATGAGCAGATTTATTTTGTAGTTTTGTTAATTAATAGGATTTTTGGCGGGATATTATGGAGAGCGGTTGGGTAAATTATGAATTTGAAGATTATAGTACAATAGCGTTACATAGCTACTTTTGAATGTACATAATACATAGACTTGTCAATAGGTCTGAACTGTGACTTAGACCTATTGAAATTCGAAGAGACGATTTTTATATGCCAAGGTAGTGTGTAGCCCTAGGATACGTACGAGTGGTGTGGCGGGCGTGTGCGTGGGCGTGGGCGTGTGTGAGTGAGAGGTGACGTGTCGCTCGGGCTGCGCGGGGTACGGGCGGTCGGCGGGCGCGCGCGGGCCGTACCCGTTGAGGGCGGGCGCGGGGGCCGCGGGGGGGGCCGCGAGGTGGGCCGCGGGGGGGGCCGCAGGGAGGGCCGCAGCGGGGGCAGCGGCAGGGGGGGCGGCGGCCGCGGGGGCGGGCCCTTCGTCCAGCCCGATCATGGGCAGCGACGCGAGCGTGCTGTTTCCTCCGCTGGACCAACTACTAATTTTTTTTAAATCGACGGTTAATAATCAATCGCAAACTTAGGGTGGCTTGGACCAACCATGTAAACTCAATTTAAGAATTTGACATCTCGCTTGCACCAAGGACTTAATAGATTTTTGGTTTTGTTAATTAACTCGTTAGCGCAGTGGCATATGCATCTGCTTTCCAAGCTAGGGTCCCGGGTTCGAACCCCGGTCAGGTCAATTTAGGAAACGAACTTTCCTAAATTGGCTTGGAGTCTGGGTGTTACTGGGAGCTCCACCAAAGTTCGTTGTGTGGTACCCATAGTACAAACTTACTGCTTAGTTTGGGGTCACACAATCTGTGTAATTGTCTAGAGTATGTCTGAAGTATTATAGTTAGTGCAAGCAAGATGCCAAATACTTAAATCGAATTTAAATAGTTGCTGCAAGCCACTTTTAGTATATCCTGGCGTATAGACGTACATAGAGTGCGAGTGACAATTTAATCTTTTGCGATAGTGGCACGAGTAGGAAAGGGACAACAAACGAGACGCTATTGTAACCTTTTTTGAATGACAGGTCGTCACAAGTCGTCACGCTGGAGAACGCTACTTATTTTATTATTTTGTATTATTCTTGTTTTATTTCAAAGAAGTACTGTATTTTCTAATAATGGTGACGTGTTCTGTATGTGATTGTGATATTACATATCGCAATCATCAAGGGAATTCAAGAGATTTCATAGGTGACATTGACAAATTAAAAATCGTCACGCGTCAACGCCTTTTATGTTCGTCTATACGCCAGTATATAATAAATTTATCGAATCAATTGTCTCTATCTCAAAAAAGTTAACTTTACAGAAGATATAAAAAGTTGACTGGAATATTCGCGCTCGACTTACGTCACAATTCTTTTTTTTTATGCCAGAGGGGGCAAACGAGCTGAATAAATAATATACTGAATAAAACAATTTTCGTTAATTTAGAGATAGTCGAAAGCGAGTCGACTGAATAGGTCAATCCAAATTAAAACTTTAAAACTATCTGCATAGAAAAGCAAAAATGCAAAAAATTGAGATAGACGCTATTGATTTTTATACATCGATGTTATTATTATTATATTATTATTTTGAAGCTTTCGATCACAAATAAAGAACTAGATTCACAATACGACGTATTCTGTAAAATTTAAACAAATTACTGTCCGAAATGACATAAACATATAGAAGAATAATGGATTATCGATAATATTATATTAATTTAAAGGAGACCGTACTATCAAAGCATAAAATTGTAAATGCTGGTACAATATCCTTGTACGACATTGAAATGAAGTTTGTGAAACAAAATATTCAAAAAGCAACCTTATGTTTCGCGCTTAAATATTAAATTCATAAAATATAATATTCATCGCTATTTACATCATTTTGGTTTTACGTGAAAGTGACGAGGCATATTATGTAGTCAGACAATATTTAAAAAATATTAGTACGAATTTAACATGTATATGAACGTCGATTGTGTGTATCTTTTTTTTATATGTGATCGAAGCTTGAATCACAGATTTACCACTAATAAATATAACCTTTCACGAGTCACGAATTGTTACATGGAAAAATACATAGAAAGATATGGGAATAAACGTATTTTGTCTCTGTCGGTATCCTCAATATTATAAGACTGTTAGCCCGTTGCATTTGACAGACATAAGAACCAAACAAACCTTTGTTTGTTAATATTTTTTATTTTTTTAATTATTTTTGAACTTTACAAGTGAAAAATTATTATAGTTACTGTATATATATAGTTATTTTTGTGTTAATTTTTCACTTGTAAAATAGGTAAGTTTATTATTACAAGATATAGCTATAGCTATATGTGAGATAGAGATTACTTTGGGTGTGATAGTAAAATGCAGTATTCTAGACTGCAAAGGCCGGTTTGACAAAGATAGGTCGTCAAAGCCAGAAAGACTACAGAAGACCCATCAATGCAATAGCTATTAGTAGTAGATCTGTGTCTTGAAGCAAGCGCCTCATTCGATTTTATGATATTGTCACCTATAGAAACATAATTTTATTGAACTGTATAATATTAGTTCAATAAAATTACACAATATAACAACAACGATGACATAGGATTTGACTCAAAGTTATTACATGTTTATGCAAAACATGCTTGTACAACTTACGGTGCAGCTGGAGGCGAAGTTTTAAACCTTTGTGGCGAGCGAACCATATTTGGGGGTGTTTTTTGCATTCCTGACGAAGTCCCGTTAAAGCGAGTCTGACTGGTTTGCTGCACTACTGGAGCCGGACCTATTCACAATTACATAAATATTTTTTTAATATGAAACATATCGCACCTTTAGAATGAAACTGACTTAAGTAAAAATTGTAAGTTGTTGTTTTGGCGAGTTATAAAATCAATCAATAAATTATAAAACCTATTTTTCACAATTGCATGTTTAAATATTCCTGCGGTATATATCTAACGGGGCGGACAGATAGGTAAATTGATACTATGTCTGGATAGTAGGCAGGTTAAATTTATTATTGTAACTCAGAATTCTAAAATTTTGAATTAGGTCAGGTTCATTCTAAAGGTGCGATTATGACTGATACGGTGTCGCCATTATATGTATGCTTTTTATTTTTGTGTAGCAAATACTTTAATAGTAGTACAATGATCTATTTCCTTGTTTACTGTGTACTGTGACTACTTAAGTATAATATTCTGAAAAGCAATCAAAAAAAAAAAAATTCTCTTCTCGCTTTCTTAAATCCACCCACCCTATAGTCCGTTTCAATCTAATTTCTCTAAAAGTAAACAATCTCTTAACGACTTTAATCTCTTAACGATATATATTTACGAAATGGGAATAAAAAATTTGACAACATTCATTTTCACGAATTTTAGCATGTCTTATTCATTAAAATGAAATGCTGAATATTATTTACTATTTTGGCAAATTGGATTTAAATAAGGGATTTAAAGGCTATAGTTTGCTAAGGAATGTTATCTGTATTAGAATTAATTAAATGCATATAAAACAGATATAACTTGGGAAAAAATTCGTCTATATCTCACAATCACGTGCGATGTTCAAATGACAAAAATCACCTCTAAATATATTTCATTTCAGTTCGAAATCTTTACCTGCACTGTGATTTGTACGTCTATTTGTAGCGACACGCGTTCTGGACGTAGACCGCTGTGTGGTGTTGGTGAAGTCTGTCGTCACCGGGGTTAACGGCCTCGGCTTCTGTGCTGATTCTTGTCTGTAAATAATAAATAAGCATGTCATCATATCAGAGAATGTGAAACACACTTCCCAGATTGTAGGAAGTATGATAACAAACGGGTAGATACTGTAGGTGAACTTAACGAAAGGTGGGAAGGAGCAAAGGAGATTGTACATTCAGACATCTTGGAATGGGCAATCAAGTCATTTGTACCTCTCAAAGTTGCAAGTCCTGACAGCGTAATACCAATATTACTACAAAAAGGACAAGTTAATAAAATATTATCTAATTAAGTTATATAGGGGCAGTATAGCACTAGGATACAATCCAAAAGGATGGAGAGAAGTGAAAGTGGCATTTATACCAAAACCAGGAACAAATGCTACATTGAAGCTAAATCATTCAGATGCATCAGTCTACCTTCGTTTATACTGAAAGCTCTGGAGAAAATAATAGACCATCATGTTAGATAAAAATTAAGGAAAAGCGAAGACAAACTACATAGCAGTCAACATGCATATGTGGAGGGTAAGTCCATGGAAATAGCCTTACATAATCTCACTATCAGGGTGGAAAAAACTATAGCGAATAAGGAATTTGCAGTGGGATGCTTCTTCAATATCGAAGGAGCTTTTGATAAAGCAAAATTTGAAGCTATAGAAAGAGCAATGATTAGAGGTGACATAACTGGAATCTTAAAAAAATTGACTGTTTTTATTCTAAGAAATAGAGTAATTAGAGCACATCTGGATAATACAGTAAGCAAAGTTAAAGCAAAAAGTGGTTTTCCACAAGGAAGATGTCTGTCGCCTCTACTGTGGTGCCTACTAATAGACTTGTTAATATACTCCACCAATAAAATGGGAATTTGTATGCAAGCATATTCAGACGATGGAGTGATGCTCATTACCGGAAGCATCTAAAACCACAAGATCAGTATTAAATGTGGCCATTAAGACAGCCTTAGAGTGGTGTAACGTAAGAGGGCTAGATTTGAATCCTCTGAAAACACAAATAGTTATCTTCACAAACAGAAAGAAAGCCCTGGATATGAGACCAATCACAACTAAAGGGCCTTAAATAAAAGCAGTCAAAGAAGTCAAATACCTAGGGATAATGCTTCATCATTCTCTGAGATATACAAACCATGTTAAAGAAGTGTCCAAAAAGCTAACGGTAGCACTATATCCACGCAAAAAGGCAGTTAGAAACAAATGGGGCCTAACACCCAGAATAGTACACTGGATCTATACAGGATAATCTATGGAACGGTGATCTGGTGGCATAGAATAACAAAGGAAATAAAAGCAGAGTTAAGCAAGGTACGAAGGTTAGCGTGCTTGATGATCATAGGAGCGATAAAATAAAATCATTTTAAACCTTAACCCTATGCACTATGCAGAATTAAAAAAGATAGGGAGTATATGCGATCATGGAATGTGCATCAGCACTACTAGACTCAGTGACTATAGTCACTGAGAATATTATAATATGATCTGACAGTCAAGCAGCCCTTAAATCACTAGATAAGCCAACAACTACATCAACCTTGGTTGGAGAATGCAAAGCAATCCTAAATAAATTAGAAGAGGAAAGTATCGTTTTCATAGCCTAGATCCCTGGACAAAGCGTAGAAGGTAATGAAAAGGCAGACAAACTAGCAAGATGTGATGCGGTCACACCGATAATAGGACCAGAACCATATCTTCCGATCTCAAACAAAGTAGCAAAAAGCGTAATATAAAGATTAATTAATGAAGAAACAAAAATGGAATAAATTAAAAACATGTATGTGATAAATTCCTGAAATCTTTAGCTATTTTCTGCTCAAACTCCAAAAACCACCAACCGAATCAGGTGCTGGTTAGCTGACCGAGTCTAATCTCTGGAATATCCCGAGGATGCTTCGTTGAGAGGCGAAACACGTGTCGATTGGTGGTTTTTGGAGTTTGAGCTGAAAATAGCTAAAGATTTCAGGAATTTATCACATGAAATGGATTTCCGCAAAGTAACACCTGAGTCTATACAATATCATAGAAACATGTAGACAAACCAAGGTGTAGTTCGAAACAAAAAACTAAACGAAGGCTAAGTATATCCTAAGGTTAGAAAAAGGTAATGTAAGAATACTACATAACGACAATGCGACATAACAGGTCACTGTACACTAAAGAGATACCTATCACTACTCACACTAACAATAGATCCTCTATGTAAACATTGCAATGGGGAGGAAAACTAGTATACATTTCATAGCAAAATATGGTATGTATACAGGCATTAGATTCAATACACTAGGGTCAGACACACTAGAAGTAAAGGAACTGAGGACAACCAAACTAAGGGTTATACTCATGTTTTGTAGGAAAACCGTAAGATTCAAGGACGAAACCAAGGATGGAGAACTATCAAGCCAGCAGTAACTGGAGCTCAAACCAGGGAACAGGGCTAATTGGCACCACTCGAGGGAAGTGGATCTATTACCTAGCTGACCTAGCCTATCTGGAGCCTGGCGGACGTCACTACCAGCAATCTGCAAACTCTGTCAGAGAATGTATCTCCTTCACATTACAGTGCCTTCTTTCAGAGCTTATTACAATCATATCTGTTAGTAATAATATTAAAATTGAAGAAAAAAGTAATAAAATCATACAAACCTTGTCTTTTTGACTTGTATATTACTAGATAGCTTTTCCAGTGTGATTTCTCCCGTGACCCTATCGATTATGAGTACACATTCCTTTGTGTAAGGCCTCTGACTTCCTTTAAATACTGTCTGTGGGACACCAGCACCATCTAAAACATAGTCACAGAGAATATTTATTATTTTAAAGTCATGACAATAATGTGAACAATTATAATATAAATAATGTATATATATAATTATATATATGGAACTGTCACTCTCGCAAGTTTGCGGGAAGAAATTTCTATTAGAAATAAGCTGTAACCCGTGCTCAAATCCTCTATGTGTAACATTTTTTTGCGCATGTTGCTTGTGTGATAATCATTTAAATAAATAACAATAAATACAATAATCAGAATTGTTTCCTTTGGCTTCTGTATTTATAGTATAACTTAAATTCTGTTCATATTCGACTGGTCAGTTTATGAACCGTGGGCGCGGTGGTATGACATCTATCTTCCAAGCCGGATCCCAGGTTTATTTTCCAGTCAGGTCAGTTCAGAAAATGAAATTTTTTACATGTAATTTGAGTGTCACAAAATGCTAAGCCAATTCGTAGTATGGCTATCGCATTCAGACTGCGCCCCTATCTGAAATTATTCGACTTTTATATCAGATTCGGCTATGCTTTTGGTTAGGTTTTTATTTCGCATATCTGATAGTTTCGGTTATGGTTACAGAGCTCCAATACATCCCTAGCAAGAATATTTAAACATGTATTTGTGAAAAATCCGTTTTATTAGTTTAATTGAATTCATTGTTGCCAAAAACAAATCTCAAAAATTTGAACTCTAGGTTGGTTGCGTTCTAAAAGTGCGATATGGGCTTACCTAAATGAGGCACTGTAACTGTAACTTGATTATTTGTACCAACATCCACTGTGGCCATTTTGTTGACATCCACTGAGGCAGGCTTGAAATCATCTAAAAAACAAATTATAAGCACACATTGTTTCTCCAAGTACTGGGTATAATCAATCTAATATAAAAATATTAAATTGCATATTTTTAGTATCATATTATGTTAGAATTTATGAAAAATTTGAGCCTATTCTATTATATTATTATCCATAGTGTAAATCCATAGTGTAAATATTAAATCAGCCATACTCGCCTATGGACCGCATGTGGCCCACCAGGCTTCAATTAAGTGGCCTGGTAAGTAAAAAAAACTTACCTATTTTTGAAAATTGAATATACCTATATATTCAATTTTCAAAAATATATTAGCAAAAATATCTAATGATTTGGCATTTAATAAATCCCATATGGATGATATTTTATAAGTAGCATACAGTATTGACAAGATTGATTTAGATAAGATGTTTGAAAGCATTATTATTACAATCACACACAATCATGGAGCACTTAACCCATAGAGCCGAAATATTGGACGATCCTACTCAGAATTGCTCACAATTTTTTCACTAATAAATATCAAGTCTTGCTCGCATTAAAACAGTATATAACCAATACTTGATCTGTGTGTACATCTCCATATATTTTGAAAGATATTTAGTGTGGCAAAAACAGCAAAAAGTCAAACTATAAAACAGACATAATCTCATTTCATCTGTAAGTTACAGTAAATATGTTATTTTATATTTACATTCATTTTATCCGGAGTCAAGCTAAATTGGACTATCGATTGACATGCTCGATGACGTGCATCTATGCGTCTCGCTCTCACCTTGGTGTGACCTCTATTACGTTATCTCAGTCCATCCATTCATACGCATGTGCAATGGTTTTGTTTCAAACAATCGGAACACAGTAACTGCAGCAGTGTGCAGACATAAATTGTTTTGAAACAAAATAAATATCATTTCCACTCTATATGTTAAGTGCTGCACACAACTATGTTGTGGCCCGCTTGAATAGCTATTTTGAACATGTGGCCTGAGAAAAAACCAGGTTAAGTATGGCTGCTTTAAATGAAACACTTGTTCAAACATTAAATGTAAAATTCGAAAATGCAGACAAACATTATTTAACATTTCAAAAACAGTCTTTTCTTTTATATTACTCAACTAAACAAAGCTGTAAAGAATTCTATTGAACTTCAGCAGTCTATATATTAAAGTAATGTAGTATATACTATATTAGTGGCATAGTATATTGTGGCATATTTATGCTACTGCCTACAAGGTACACACCTCTACCAATTTTATTTTATGGCACTGTTTTCCAAGAAACTTAAAAAATTAAATAAAAAACAGTACTACAATAATGAAAACTCCTCTCTATGGATTCAATGTAAAGTTATAAACAAATTGAAATAACTGCATTTCCATGAATTCGTTGTCTAAAGCCTAATATATCATCCATTTTTTTTTCTGACTCTAGTGCAATGAATGTATAAAATTAAGTACAGATATTTTATTTGCAATTTTAATAGATAATTAAATTTAATAATAATTAATAATATAAATAAATAATTCATTATACATTTTATTTGAAATTTTTAATTATTATACATATATTAATTATTATATATATAGTATTACTTAATTTTCTAATTTCAATTAGAAAAGCCTGAACCCTAGAGAACGCGTCCCCAGGTGGCGGATAGGGGAAAGCTCGCCAGGTTGTCTCGCAAGTGGCACCTGGAGGGTAGGAGTGAAATATTGAAATAGCTCCCACGGACCAACAGGCCGGAGATGGTAACTCCGAAATCAAACCCCTGTAGCGGGCTTCTCTAACATCTTTGGAATTTAGGTCGCTGCAGTGCTGAGCTCTTAGGTTGGAGTGCTCAGTAGGAATGGCGGCGGATGAACCTTATGGTCAACGGCGGCTTCCGAGTCCTCCAGGAGGACCACAACCTTGGCGTCAGGTGGCAACCGGCCGGAAAACCATATAGCCAGAAACTTTCTCCTAATTATGAAATACAAGGCAATGAATAAGGGTAAAAATATTAGGGCGTACCCCTCAAGCGACGTAAGGACTTTGGATGCGAAAAATACTAGGGCGTTCCCCATAAGCGACGGAAAAATTGACATGAATCATCATTCGCAATCTACCCGTAGAATTAGAATGGCAACGTGGAATCTGGGATCCCTCACTGGACGCAGTCGGGAACTAGCAGAAACTCTGAAAAGGAGAAACATAAACATATGCTGCATCCAGGAAACACGCTGGAAGGGAGCAAAGTCCAGAGACCTAGGTTTAGGGTATCAACTGGTCTACTACGGCACAAATAACAAACAGAATGGGTTGGGTATCGTGCTTGATAGCCGCTTCAAGGACAGAATAGTAAATATTGAAAGAAGAACTGACCGACTCATAGCCGTTAAACTAGCTTTGGATAATCAACCAATCATAAATGTCGTCTGCGCATATGCGCCTCAGACAGGATGCCAGGAAACGATAAAGGAAGACTTCTGGGAGGAAATTGATGAACTCGTGATGAACATTCCCCCAGAAGAAACAAAAATTATCATGGGCGATCTGAATGGGCACATAGGTGTATCGAACAGCAACTATACAAGTGTCCATGGTGGGTTTGGGTATGGAAGTGAAAACAAGGAAGAACAATATATTTTGGAATTTGGTTCTCGTCATGGCTTAAGTATAGTCAATACCAACTTTAAAAAGAAAACAGAACATCTCGTTACTTATAAAAGCGGAGGAAATACCTCACAAATAGACTTCATATTGGCCGACTACAGTGTAAAAAGGCGCTTCAAAGACTGTAAGGTGATTCCGGGAGAAGCTCTAACTGGCCAACATAGAATCTTGGTGGGTGTATATGAATTGCCAATACCTATTAAGAAGACTGCTGATCGTACGGCGAGGATCAAGTGGAAGGAACTCGGGGGGCATGGGGGGAATTCCCTTCTTGAGATTTTGCGAAGATATCTTGAAAAAGATATGGAAAACACCTACATGTGTGCCGAAAAGATGTGGTGTAACTTTGAGAAGGAATGTAGAAGTCAAGCCAGTGAAACTTTAGGAGTATCCAAAGGAGGTATAAGCACGGGCAAAGATTCAACCTGGTGAAATGAAGATGTAAAGAACACCATTAAGTTCAAAAAATCTGCTTTTAAAACCTGGCAAATTACAGGCACCGAAGAAGACCGCATCAAATACAAACAAGCCAAATCATCTGCAAAAAAGAAGGTAGCACAGGCGATGGCAGAGTCAAGAGAGGGATTCTATGACAGAAGTCCGAAAGTGAAATTTTTAGAATAGCAAAAACGAGAAATAGAGCAGCACAGGATATTAAAGCAAATAAATATATTAAAAGTAAAGACCAAAGATTGTTGACGATGAGTGATGATATAAATAACAGATGGTTTGAGTACTATAAAGAACTTATGAACGAAGAATTCCCAAGTGAGAAAATGCAACCCCTTGAACCAGTGAAAGGTCCAGTCCAAGCAATTGGAATGGATGAAGTAAAAGCTGCAGTAACTAAGATGAAAAACCGTAAAGCCATTGGTCCTGATGAGGTTCCCGCGGAAATATGGAAGCAACTTGGATTAATTGGATTACAATGGCTTACAAAACTTTTTAATATAGTACTGGCAACCAAATCTATGCCGGAATCGTGGCGTCTTAGTTACATCATTCCTGTTTATAAAAATAAAGGGGACGTAACACAGTGTAGCAATTACAGGGGAATCAAGCTGACGTCCCACACTTTAAAAATATGGGAACGCATACTCAACCAACGTATCCAGCTACTCTCGTCAACAACACACAACCAATTTGGATTCACACCTTCAAAATCAACAACTGATGCTATACAGGCAGTTAGAATTTTAACAGAAAAGCATCGCCTCAATAAAGAAGATTTACATCTGATTTTTATAGATCTCGAGAAGGCCTTTGATCGGGTGCCAAGAAAACTAATATGGCAGGCATTAAGAGCACAAAACCTGCCTGAGTGTTATATACAGTTAGTACAATATATGTACCACAACGTACGCACAAAAGTTAGATCAGCAGCTGGTCTCAGTAAAGAATTCTGTGTGGGTGTGGGAGTACATCAAGGGTCTGCACTTAGCCCACTGCTCTTTAACCTAGTCATAGATCACATCACGAAAAATATTCAAGAACCGTTACCCTGGAACCTTCTCTACGCAGACGACATCGTTCTCGTCTCCAAAACACCCAAGGAATTGCAAAATGCATTGTGCCTATGGATTAATGCTCTGGAAAATGCAGGACTCAAGGTTAGCAGAACAAAAACAGAACACCTAGAATGCCTCTTCAGTAATAATGTAACTACTGACACGACAATATGCTATCCGGACAAAACGCCTGTACCGAAAGTAACGCAATTTAAATATCTTGGATCAGTAGTTAGCAATACCGCGGGTATAGAGCAAGACGTAGCACATAGAATAAGTGTTGCCTGGCAAAAATGGCGTTCTCTGACTGGGGTACTGTGTGACCCTAGTATGCCTGTTCGCATAAAAGGCAAGGTTTATAAGATGGCGGTGAGGCCCGTGATGTTATACGGGGCAGAATGCTGGACGGTAAAAGAGTCGCATGTGCAAAAATTACACACTGCAGAAATGAAAATGCTAAGATGGTCGGTCGGAGTAACAAAACTTGACAAAGTCCGGAATGAGTATATCCGAGGCAGCTTGAAAGTAGCCCCCATCAAAGAGAAGCTAAAGGAGAGTCGCTTGAGGTGGTACGGTCACGTTATGCGTAGAGACGAAGAGCATGTCGTTAGGAAAGCGCTATGCCTCCCAGAGAACAAAAAAGGCAGAGGCCGCCCCTTGTTGACGTGGTGGACCAGTATGAACAAACTTCTGCAAATAGAGAATTTGCCCGATCTGACTACTCAAGACAGGCTGTCTTGGCGCCACAAAATTAGGAGAGCCGACCCCACCTGAATGGGATGGAGCAAAGATGAAGAAGAATTTCACTTTAAATATGAGTGAAAATTAAAATTAAGACGTTTTATTCATATTAAAATAGATTTAACATTACTTAGAGTAATTAACAATACTCACACTTAATTGTATGATACTGTGAAGATTTATTGTTTGTAAAGCTTGCTCCCAATTTTAACTCCCTCACTTCATAGTTCAGACTGTGTTTGTCAGCCATAACTACTGACAGGTCAAATATTATGCCATATATGTATGGATTCCCTGGAAAAAACAAAGAAAAATTATTTCATATTAATTAATCTACCTGCCTATTTGTATTGATACAGTGGAAGTATAATATCTGCCTTTCAAACTTAAGGTCCCAGGTTTGATTCCCTAACAAGTCAATTTAAAAATGCATATTTCTAAATAATTGTCTTAGAGCCTAGGTGTTACTAGGACTACCCTATGTCATTGTTTTTGTAGTTACACTATTGATGTACATATATTGTCTGGAGTATATTATTAAGTAATAAATTAAGTATAAATATACGATATGCTATGATAATCTAAAATCCAATAACTACCTTAAATTGTTCTTTTTAACATTGTGAAGATGTAAAACAATATCTACATACACATGTTATTCAATTGTATGAATGGAGCATGGAAACACTGCAAAATGATACCTTGACAGTATGTATCTTGGGCAGTAAATATTTAAGTCTAAGTTGGTAAAGCAGAACCATGAAGTCACAGGTAGTTAGCCCATGCCGACCCATTGAAAGACAACTGTCATTGATACCCCCTTGACAGGACTTTAAAATAACTAACATAGGAAGATAAACTGCTCACTGAACATTATTATTTTGTTTTTCCCAGACAAACATAGAAACAGTAAATTAATATTTCTTATTGTATGCGCTTTTTTCTAACACCATTAAACACCAATAAAAATAATACATAGATACATGTCGGAAAAGACATGGGGCAATTCGTGCTTTTGCAACTCAGCCATGAGATATAGGTAAGTAATAAGTATTTAATCTTACAAGAGGTGAACTACTCCATAAAATACAACGTTAAGACAAAGTTAATGTGCAAATTACAGAAAACTCTTTGTAACAATTATTACATAGGCAATTGGAAATGTAATAATGGCAAACGATCCGTCAGGAGAAATGCTATTGCACCGGCTGCCATAGTCTAACAGACTCTCAGCGCCAGCCCTGACGTTCCATTAGCGCAGTATCCCTTCAAAACCGGAAGTCGCGCTTTGCCATAGTATAGTCAAATTAGTGCCTTTTATTAATTCCACCGACATATATATTATATATTATACATATATATATATATATATGATATGTATGACTGATGACAAACTTCCCAGAATCCTAAAATATGTGTGAAGTGATAAGAGTGGAAGAGACAACGGAGATAAGTAAGGAGCACAATGCTTGGTGTTCCTTCCTCTTTAGCTTCCTCACTGAGCACACAGTATAATAAAATATATTTAAAAAAAAATCATAACATATCCTCATGCTATATCTCTAATAAGGTAGTCAGAGAGGATGAAGATGTTTTAAAAATCTACAATAAAACACAAACTAGATAGTTCAGGCAGTTTTTCTAATATTTTCAATAAATAAGTAGGAATTAGTTATACAATTATAATAATTTAATAGATAAATTATAATTCAGGAAATGAGTACTATCAAACAGTGACATAAGAAATACAGAATATAAATTTTATATCATCTTAATGACATTCTAAGATAAAGAAACATTTTATATTTTAATAATAAAAAAATTTATTATTTCTAGAGATTTCATAGTGAAAATCACAAAGTATGTTGCTATTTTTTTCACTTCATTTAAGATCCAATAAAGTTGATTTAAGTAATTATGTGCATAAAAACAACTGAATTCTAACAATTCTATTTTCAATGAGGGACATAATTGTATAATAAATGTTTAAATAATTGTTTGTGGCCACAAATTCAATGATACTGTTGATCGTATAATTTATAATAAAATTCTATTCCACAAAATATATTACACATTCACTAAATATATTAATATAACTAGCAATTAGCACAACAAAATTTTCCTCCTTATACAATTACCATTGTCATCACTGTTTTCTAATAATATTACTTCTATATGATGACGTGCTACTTGGACATGTAAAATATAGGATAATTAGCTACAGATAGTTATAAAAGAAAGATCAAATGGACAAAATATGGCAAGGAAATTTAGAGACGAAGTGACTACGATGATTACCTTTAAGTTTACACCGAAGATAAGTGTTATCTCTTAATCAGTTATTTTGTCATCATCAGTGTGGTTTCTAATAACACTGAATACTGCAGTTCCATCAAAAAAAACAACAAAATATTATATTTCTCTTAAAAGTTGAGAAGCTGTTTCGACCTAGTTACCATGACAGTTGACGTTTGTACACAGAATATTGTAAAAACTCATATCTATTTATGTGCAATTTACCAATCAAACGAAAAAACAACAGAAAATCGATTCATGAAGTTAGTCATGTAGTCACATAAGTTGTTTTCGGCGGAACCGATTACCGATATTACGAGCCACTCAGAACGTTTTATTCATCTCTCACTACAGGATTATTAGGAATTCATAACGTTAGAATGAAACTTCAGACTAGCACAGAATTTTATTATTTTAAAATAATCAACAGCAGCCTTATTTTCATGATATTTTTAAACAATAATCACAGACTGCCATTCTATGACATTTATACATGTACGCATAAACATCCTCACGCTCTATTCCTAACGGGATAGTCCAAGGGCGTCGCCAAGGTGGGGGGGGGGGGGGGGGGGGGGGGGGCAGTTGCCCCCCCTTAGAGATCAAATGTAGCTAGCCGCAAAGCGACCAAAGTGCGAGCAATTGACTTCCTTACCTATTAATAAATTCCGCATCGCATGACAAAACGTAAATAAATTCACATTCACAGCTATAATAAATAAAAACCTAAATAATTTTAATGATAAAGTGGTTGAAAGTTTTGCGAAAAATCCCCGCAGGTTATGTTTTAATTAAATATTATTTTTGTTAAAATAAATAATTATTACTGTGTTTAAAAGTTTGATTTAGTTATTGTGCTGTCGAGGGCTTGTGAAGTTTTATACATTGATATTAGAACCGTTCTTATTACAATCGTCATCGAGGCAGACTTCCAGAGTGTAACGCTTCATACTCTCGGCGTTCATATTTTTTATCCTCCATAATATTGCCCCATTGCCCCCCTTAGTCATAAGCTGGCGACGCCCTTGGGATAGTCTATTTATATAATTCTTGTCACAAAACGGCCGAATTCATAAGTTAGTGTCTGACTTGGTCAAGCTATAGTCAAGCATTACACAGACTAATATTAGTTACAACGTAAGAGTATGACACCTACATGAACAAAGAGAATGTGAGTATTTATCAGGCCTGTGACAGTTTTGGTTCCGAACGACTTATATTGGCGCTGTAATCGCTTCTACCGTCTTGACTATCTGCTTTAAAAGTCAATTGTTTGTCAGTGTGCTGTCAGTCTGACTCATACTTAGACTGGCTACTTTTCTATTTCGATTTAAATTTTTTTTGTGTTTTCTTCGATTTCATGCTTGAATTGAGAACCTTGAAACGTCTATTCTTTTCTGTTGATCGATGTAAATAATCCTCTAAACCGCTACGTTGGTGGTTTTTCGAAATTACTGAGATATACATACGTAAAAATATATAAAAAGTATTGATACGTACGTTGTGCGGTTGTCAAAAAAAGTAGGCGATAGTAGCACCAAAACGAAATACATAACAATTACGGCAAAATGACTGTTGCATCTGTAGCTTGATATAAATACTTAATCTGTGGTATTAACTATTATCTGAAGAAAATTTGAGACTACGTCATGTAGAATCAGAATAGTAGTTAGTACTTGGTCTTTGTTGAGTATTGTAGAGACTGTAGTTGTAGTGTATTACATTACATTATGTTTGGAAAACATCGTGAATTCGTGAATATGTGACGGTCGCTTTAGAAAAGTTAACGTCCGTTACATTAGTAAAACGACGTCGTTTTTCATTCGTCGCTTTGTTCAACTTACATTCTTACGTACGATAAATAACATAATTGCTTTTTCATCTAGTGATCCACAAAATAATTTTAAAAGTATCGATACTTACTCGATGCCAGGCGTAGACTACGCTATATAGTGCATCTCATTCACACAAAAAAGACTGACTTATCCGCATGCAACGTAGAAGAAAGTGACAAACCTATTGTATTTTTTGTCCTTTAACGTGTGTCGGTTTTTTCAAGGTTGCACAATGCTTGTGCTCAAGGAGTTTTTATACATAGGGACCGCGCGCTTCATACAATTGAAGCGATCTAAAATCGATGACCTTGAAGTTCATAAAAAGTACCCAAGTATGGATTCTGTCTCATTTTAATGCTCGCCACGCACGATCAAGTACCTGCGGCCATGTACTGGTGGATTCGTAAATATAGTTTTATTTAAAGTACGTATTATATTTAGCGACTGTCAAAAGGAATACGATGTGTTTTGTGATAATATTGATTTTTACATACTGTAAATATAGTTCGCTGGTACATTTCAACAGATCGATAAAAGTATATTTCAATAACATAAAAAATAGCACAGTTAAAATATGATTTGAAAAAAAATTGTAATGAGACATAACAGAACATCACTAATAACGCTACAACAAAAGTTCGTGGGAACTGACAAAAAGCCAGGATGAAAAAGGTGTGACTTGATCAAGCAGGCAGAATCGAAGAATTATTTTGTTTCAAATAAAATTGAACATGCCAATTAGACTACTACAGACTATTAAGTTCACCTGGTGTAACCTCCGACTTCATGCAACTGGGCTTGATTAAGTATACTTGACCATCAGTGTCCGGCTTCATTAACACGTCCAAAAATATTAAATACTGTTGCCATACGAATTACATAATGTGGATAGAACGAAATCAAAATATTTGCTGGAAACCACTTCAAGTAAAGTAATATCAAATAAGAAAAACTTTAGACGTTCAAATTTTACAAAAGTGAAATATGTGGTATTTTTAAAGTGAAATAGAAACATAGGAAGGAGACAAGAAGCATACTGGGGTGCCTCTCACTCTATGCGAAATATGGACCGGTTGAGATATATTGATTGATTGATTGATTTCTTGTTGGGGCTCCCAGCCTTTTAACACCACTTTTCCCCATACGATACAAAATATAATAAGTGAAGAGAAAATATAGTGAAAAATTATTCCTTTAGTTTGTCATGCTTAATTTTTCGCGGCATTTTATTATATTAAAGTATTCAACCTTAAACGCTTCTTCAGAAAAATTCTGATTTCTTAAAAATTTCGTTTGCTGATGAAGCGAAATAGTATTAACTTTTACACAAATCTCAATTCACAGAAATACTTTCAATTTGTTATACAAATGCCATCTTTCGTTTGTCTGATTTATGCACTATCTGTTAAGTAAATGCAAAAACCAAAATTGCGATAAAATGGTTATGCAGTAACATAATACTCAGATATAAACGACGGAAACCGAAAAAAATGTTATTTGACATTAATTTATTTTATGCTAGGACCGTGAATTATAATAGACGAAACCATAATAAGTTGCTACTCTTACCACCGTGTGACAAACTAATTTTCTTGTCGTAGCGTAACTATGAATGACAGTTAGCTATAGTAGGTATGGCAACCTCACAATGTCAGCGTAATTCGTGTCAGCTAACGAGTCGGTCATGTAATAATTATTTCAAAAAACTCGTGAATCTTAAGTGTTTTGGCTATTAGTATTCACAAAATTAAATATATGTCATGTTGAGCTGTGTATCGTCATACTGCGACCTTTCCTAGTCACGCACATTAGTAAAAATCTAGAAAGTCTGTCAACAAAGAAAGGTACCTAAAGGATCTTTTAGTACAATCGCTCCAACCATTGTTACTTGCTCCGAGATTTTGTAATTGGAAAAACATATCTTGTATTTAATTCTAATTCTGATATATTCAGCTGTGAAAATGCCAGCTTCGAGAACACGACTTAGTCTGGGATGATTGTTGAGGAGTCAAACTCCACACAGAGCTTGCACTGATGGACGCGACGGGTAGATATGGGGGCATAATCGAGGTGTAGAAAGGTAATTTTTTTCCCGAAAAGCTTCGAGAGTTATCTCAAAAGATTGGGTTTCTGGGTCTTTGAGTGCGATGATGAGAGCATACGCAGTGGGACGGTTTGCAGGTCTAGAACAAGCCGACTTACTTCTGAAGTGGTTGCGGTCCATGGAGGAGGTGGGAGGCTCCGATGACTCTCGATTAAGGCACAGTTCGACTATTTCCGTGAGGTCTTCCCGGCGGAGAGCATTCCGGGCAGGAGGCAGCACCGTCTCTACCACCTGAGTTGCCCTTAAGAGTTAATGTTTGGTCAACTTTGCCAAGGATTGAAGTGTGAACAGCGTCGCAAATAATATCTGATAGACTATCTCTTTTGTTTGGATCGGAGAAGGACGTCCCGCACAGGTTCACAGAGAGCGCGAGAGCTTTGAAGAGCATAGCTGTTTGCTGGCCTATAGTCCTAATCTTGTCCTCCACGGACTCAATATATCGGCGTACCACATCCAGCTCATGCCCAACCCCATCGACGCAAGATTTATCGAGATATTGTAGTCCAGTGCAGACGGAGTCGATATTAACGCATTTGACAAGTTGCTCGACGTTGAGATTGATCTGGGCAAGGTCGTTTTTAATCTTAAGTTTGTTTATTCTGGTGAGGCTCTTGCCTTCGTCAAGAATGGAGTTAATATGTTCAGTGATACGAGTATCTCTGACCTTGTCATAATAGATTTGAGGTGAATGTGAGCCTTTAGCAGGCTCCGCCACAGCACGGGACTGAGCCATCGCAAGTGGGTGCGAAACAGCGGTGGTGATAGTGGTCAGATAGGTCACCCGGACTCCCAGGAGCTCACACCAAAGGTCCCGTATCCGATGGAGAAGATGGCACCAGCAGCAGCGCCAGACGCCCGCCATGAAGTGCCACACACTTAACACACTTTTACACTATTGAGCCGGCAACAGTTGCACTAATTTGAAGATTAACAAGAGTCGAAGCACTCACTGTACAGCACACTCGACAGGCACTGAACCGCGGCAGACACAAAAGTAGCAGATAGAAGCGCGCCGACTCAGAGCGGACGCAATGTCCGGACGTTAGCTTCCGACGCAGAGGACGCAGCCTCTGGACGCCAGCGTCAGCTTCCAGACGCAAAGGACGCAGCGTCCGGACGTCAGCTGACAAACGCAGAGGACGCAGCTTCCGGACGTCAGCTTCCAGACGCAAAGGATGCAACGTCCGGACGTCAGCTTCCGAACGCAAAGGACGCAGCTTCCGGACGTCAGCTTCTAGACGCAAAGGACGCAGCTTCCGGACGTCAGCTTCCGACGCAGAAGAAGCAGCTTCCAGACATCAGCTTCCAGACACAAAGGACGCAGCTTCCGGACGCAGAGGAAGCAGCTTCCGGACGTCAGCTTCCAGGCGCAAAGGAAGCAGCACTGGAAGCAGCGGACGTAGAGAGGACTTGGACGCGTGCGCTCTCTAGGGCGGCCCGACGCAGACTCTCCTTTTGACCGCATACAATGTAGAGCGGTTCGGGTTATTGGCGATCCGGTACTCTCTGATTGTCTCGATTCTCTGGCCCTGAGGAGGGACGTTGCGTTCCTAAGCATATTTTATCGGATCTATCATGGGGAATGTTCTGAGGAATTGTTCGGAGTACTGCCTGCTGCTGAATTCCGTTACCGTACGTCACGCGATCGGCTGTCCTATCCTCACCACCTTGATAGATGGCGGTCTACAACTATGAGATTTTTACAACATTTTTTACCACGTACGACAATTTTGTGGAACCAACCTAAAGCGGCGGCATTCCCGACCGTTACGACTTAGGGACCTTCAAGAAAAGAGCCTACTCTTTCCTTAAAGGCCGGCAACGCACCCGTGATTCCTTGGACGTTGCGGGTGTCCATGGGCGGTGATAATCATTTTCCATCGGATGATACGCTTGCTCGTTTACCCCTTCTGATATAAAAAAAAACGCTCTGCTTTTCTTGGTGTTTATTGTATTAATAGGCTTATTTACGCGGTATAACAGTGGTGAAATAAGTCCAGAGAATCAAGAATGTTTTGCTTTATTGTGAGATGAAAATCATGCTGTTCTCGAAAAGAAAACGATGCCGAATCATAACCTTCCATTGGTAAGTTAAGAAGTATTGATAAATTTCGTCTATTCGATTTTATCGTTACACAACGTAGATTTTTCAAATGTTTCGGAATAGCTATAAAGCTAATTGTCTTTAGGAATAAGATTTAAGACATAATTTAGTACCTATTTAAGAGTAATTTGGCATTTTTCTAAATTTTTAGTATAATTCTGATAGTGATGAGTGTAATGTGCTGTAAATTTATCGATATTGAACCCCGTCGATTGCACCCTGCTGCTGCTGCAGAAATAAGAAAAAGCACTGTATGCTTTTAATACCTTTAAATGCGCTTTGTTTTTATTTTGTTTTTACGTATAATACATATACCGTTGGATGTTACGTAACTCATCTACATAAAAAATAAAAACACGGGTGTTACGAACTATAAATATAATAGAACTAATAAATAACTAACTATTAAAACTAGTAAAATATATTAGAACTAATAAAATATTAATGTTAATTAGTCGTATACCAATCACCATTATTTTGTTTCAGAATATTGAGATTCCGATATAAAATATTAGCTTGACATTCTTGAAATACCTTTTATATAACTTAACGAACGAGGCTACATCAACATCCAATTTTGTAGCTACTCTCACAAGTCAACGCATACAAACCGTAAAGCTACGTTTGTTAAATTTTTTTATTGCGGTAGAAGATAAAACGTTTGAAAAAGAAAAATGCGATTTGAATTTCAGATCAGTCTATTTCTAGCTATCCAACCTGGTCTAAGCGATTTCAGCTCTATCGAAAAAAATAAAGTTGGGTTCATTATGTTACATTGAGGACATTATTATCTAAAACTATACTGTAATTATTATCTTGTGTAATGTAATATCTGAAAAAAAGTTAAAATCGTTTCTGTGTACGAGTAAAATGTTATGAAATATTATCTTTATCTTTCTTATAAATAAATTATATATATTATGCATTCGTTTTTATTTTATATTCTGAATACTACTGACATAATTCAAATATTACCTTTCTATAATAAAATATAGTATTAAAGTAATAGCATTATTTAATTTATTTTGTAATTTTATCTTTATTATAACCTTGTGTGATGAATTATAATGCTAGTTTATGAAAATGAGAATTTTCCCATATAAATATGGGTCAAATTACGAATTTTTTTTTTAACACAACCATTTCACCATACAGATTGTAATAATTACAAACATACGTACATGATTGAAAGACCCAAAAATGTTTTTCTTGTTACGACCCATTTGTAGAAGCTTGTTTGTAAGATTATACGTAACATCTGTGTAGCTATTGACAATAGACCAATATATCGATATTTTCTGTATGGACACACTCATAACACTCGTAAATTTTTTGCTATCTATGGCACTGTACACGAAACTACCATGATAGCTCCGTCCCTCCGTCCATGTAATCCTTCTTCCAAGGCACAGATCTAGTACTAGTTCTTAGTTCCAAGGATACGGTCGTAGACATAGAAACCTCACGATTGTCAAAAAAGTAGGCAACACGCAACAGTAGCTCCAAAATGAAATACATAGTAATTACAGCAAAGCGATGTTAACAGACGTCACATGATTATTAGTCTATGTACTATGTACATCGAAAAGTAGCTATGAGACGCTATTGTACTATAATCTTCAAATTCATAATTTACCCAACCGCTCTGCATAATATCCCGCCAAAAATCCTATTAATTAACAAAACTACAAAATAAATCTGCTCATTTACTTTTTGGCGGGAACGGGAGAAGTGAGGTTGTCATTTTATTTAGAATTTTTATTTTTTATATTTTTAGGAGTTTCAAAGTACAAAAGTGATAGTAAATTGTGTTTTAAATTCTGTGTACGTGAAAAGAGTGAAGTAGGTCTAAATAAACATGTATAGCTGATGTTCTCGCGCCCTTCAAAGAGTCCTATAAAACTTCGGTAAAGTCTAATATCACTTTACTAGAGGAGTTTTACGATAACGATTTAGATAAAGATTCTTCTAGATTCTACTTAAATACTTTCTTTGTCATTCATTGCTTAAATACAATACTTGACATTGGCAATTGCGCTAATCTGTGCGCCATACTATGAAGAAAAAAAATCGGTGTACAGAAATCTTATATTTCACTTTTTGGCGGGAGAACGGGAGAAATGAGTTTGTCATTTTATTTAGATTTTCTATTTTTTACATTTTTGGGAGTTTTAAATTACAAAAGTGATAGTATATTGTGTTATAAAGTTCTGTCTAGGTGAAAAGAATGGAGTAGGTCTAAATAAAAATGAGTAGCTGAAGTTCTCGCGCTCTTCCAAGAAGTCCTTGACTACTTCAGTAAAGCCTATTATCACTGGAATAGTTTTACGATAAGAAAAAAAGAATTTGGTTGTGATTCTACTTATTAATACGTGACAATGGCAAATGCGCTAATATGTGTGCCAAGCCACAAAAAAAGAAAAAAAAATCTTATATTCTCTTTGGAGTTTTTGGCGGGATTTTATGGGGTGGTTGAGCGTTTATTTTAATTATTTGCAAATGGTTCCTAGTAAATATTGTGATGTAAAATTGGTGTAGTTTTGCGTACCAAGTATCTATGCTGTTGTGATTTTGTAAAATTGTTTAAATAAGTGCTTATTTAGTATCGTGACGTTCAAATTTACAGTGGCCTAGTCCGCCTCAGTGGAACCTACTAGAAAACTGCCAATATATTTATAGCCAGAAATTCCAGGAGACATGAAAATGTATTGCGTCTACATTTTATTAAAATAGCATGAATTATTAATGTATATATTACTGAATACATGGTTATATGGGCTACAATGCTCTTTATTTTCCCTCATAAATAAGGGAGAATCGTAGTGACAGATGACACACACACGTTATATTTTCTTTGACAGAAATCTCTTCGTTTGGTTTTGGCCAGTTGGTCCATTCATTAGTATCAGTTAGGGATGTGACATTAAGTGAAAAAAATCGATTACTTAAAAATCGATTGTTTTCTTTTCAGTATTAATCGATTTGAGGAAAATCGATTTTAATTACAAGAAATAATCGATTTTTGTGAAAAAATCGATTTTTTTAGTATTAATTGAAAAAAAAGTCTGCTTTTCTATATAGTAATAAAACTAAGATATTAGAATAGTATTAACAATTTATTAGAATAAAAATAAAATAAAATGATAAGTACGAAAAATAACCAAAACGACAACCTCCTGGTTTCAAAACAAATCTTTCTGAAAACTTCTAAGTTTAAACAATGAAAAAAAATTTAAAAAAATAATTTCCACGTTAGGTTAGACTGTCTCGGCATGTCATTTTTGCTATGTTTTGAGTTATTTCCATCAGCTGATATCCTGAATATCATCTTCACGTGAGTTCTACGGCAAAAAATCAATTAAAAGATATGACCCGTTAGTTTCAAAATAATACAATAATTATCCGTAAAGGTAAGCAAGGTTCAGGAAAAGAAAATACTTTAGTTACTAAGTGTTTGAGCAGACGGTCTCGATGCCAATGCTTATTGAAAAAAATTAACGAAAAACTTCCTGTGCTTTTAATTTTAATGTTGACTTTTTAGCGGGAACGGGTGAAGTGAGGTTGTTATTTTATTGAAACTATCTATTTTTTACATGTGTGAGAGTTATAAAGTACAAAAGTGATCGCATATTGTGTTTTAAAGTTCTGTATAAGCAAAAAAAATTGAGTTGATCTAAATAAACACGTGTAGCTGAAGTTCTCGCTCTCTTCCAAGAAGTCCTATAAAACTTCAGTCAAGTCTACTATCAGTATTACTTTACCGGAGGAGTTTTACGATAACGATCTAGATAACGATTCTTCTAGATTTTATATAATACTTGACATTGGCAAATGTGCTAATCTGTGCGCCATGCGCACGACTCGCTTGACAAATATTATTTGTCATAAGGACCATAATTATAACGAAATATAATAATTCATGCTACCTGGTTAGCTTGTAGGACAGTGGGATGTTTTCGCTCCATATGTTGCTTTAAATTTGTAGTATTACTACATGTTTTTAATTCTTTCGGGAAATATTTGCATTGTGCTGTGGTATTATCCTTCTTCATGAAAAAATACTTCCGCCAGCCGCTTTTAGGTGTTTTACCGTTAGAAGATGTTTTTTTAAATTATTTACACTCGAAAGAAAGAAAACTGTAAAACGTATTTGTATACGAAACTGTTTTACGTACATACATAGAGATGGCGCCGTCTTTTGATCGACTTGTTCATGGTAGTGAACTTACTTCGCGTTTTTTCATTCGTCGCAATTAAAATGTGTAATTTTGGCAGCATTGGATTTCTTTATTTTTCATTTCTTCATATTTTTAATAAAAATCGATTGTTACTATTAAGAAAAATCGATTTTTAAGAATCGATTGTTACTATTAACAAAAATCGATTTTAAAAATCGATTACAAAGAAATAATAATCGATTAAAATGAAAATCGATTATTTTTTCACATCCCTAGTATCAGTGCGATTAATCTCAGTACTGCGAACGAGGTAATGACAAAATAACAACTTTATCAAATTATGAAGAACGCTGAATGTGTTCTAAATCTACGATCTCGTTTGATTTTTAATTTAGTCGAATTAAAATGTAACACTTTTTTTCGTAGATATATACTTACGGTTAATTACATACAAATTAGAATCGATCACAGATTTCATTTGCATTCCACAGTAATATTTGTTGAGGTTAGTGTGTGACAGATGACAATTGTCTACGATACAATGATTAATAGGTAACGCGTTCGGAAAGTTGTTCGCAATCGAGTACGTAGTACTACTTCATTTCTTCTCAGGTAAAATCAATAAATATTGCACTTTAAGTGTATACTATTTAAACCAGAACATAATATACTAAACTTTTAATTATTTAGTTGTTTCATTATAAAGTTCATTGGTACTTTCGTTAAAATCTACATTTACTTACGTTACGTTCAGTAATAACATTGAATGTTTGGACACATCGATAGTAATAAGTATAGTGGTAATAAATCGATAATCGATTTTCTTTTGTATAAAAATATAGTTTTGTTATAAACAAAATAAAATAATTTTAGGTGATAATACTTTTATTAGATATTAATATAATTTGTCCACGTTTGCTTTCCCATTTTGACGATGAGATAAATAAATTGTTGTAAAAATTTAAATACGAGTAATTCCTAATAATCGATTGTATTCGAAGAGAGAGAGACGAGTGTTGGTATATATCTGTTTCACAAATCAAGTAAGATGGAATGTTCGAGCGGATGGGCGTTGTTTCCAGTTTGTTTTTCGGTGGCTACTTTTATCTGGATCTTTCTAATTCTGTTGTGGATCTGTCAATCTGACATTTTGATGTTGTCACTTACAAATTTTCAGACACTTCCTATTGGTCGATGTCTTTTCAGAGACTTGCTGTCTCTTTCTCATGTCGGAAACCTCAGACTGAAATCTGAGTAGTTTTCAGTTACATTAATAATGACGTTAGAGGGTACAAATTTTGTCGAGGTGTAGTATCAGTCATGGAAGGAGCCATCCACTTTTGGTGGTGGTTAAGTGGCAGACAAAAATGCCCATATAGAAATATAATAGACATGCCTATATATTTAGGATGTTTCTAGTAGTGTTAAGAAGTTTTTTTTATTATATTTAATATGTAAAAGTCCCATGATAGACCTCATGGTAAGTAGAATGTAGAAGTTGTAGTTTTCTTTTTAAAAGGATTTTCCTTGCCTAATCTAGTGTATTAACCCTAGGAATTTTGTTACAGGGTTCCAGGCTAAGTGCCATGTCTAAATTCCAGGCTAAGTTCCATGTTTAAATTCCCGGCTAAATGCCATATCTTATTTACATAAATACCGTGGATTAGCGGATTGATGGTATATTTTACTTCCATACTTAATTCCAAGTTTAATTCTATAAACACCAGGTACTAATGGTGTACTCATAGTTCCATAAACCCAGTGGACTAATGTTATCTACTTAATCTCAGAAACACCGTGGAATGACGGTGTATTCCACATCTAGTTGGATATTTTCTTTAAATATACATGATCAGTTACCTTCTCGGATCGTTTGTTTGTGCATTGCAGTATGAGGTTAGATTACCTTAATACATATTTAGTCTCTTTTCCTTGAGATTTATTAGTGAGTTACGAGTATAGTGGACTTCATGGACATACTTTGAGACCATTGGAGGGACAACTCGGCTTGCAGAAGACCTAACTTAATTGTGCAGTCACTAAGGGTTTAGTGAACACTGTGGATATTCTTATAGACCATTGGTGGGACAACTCGACTAGCTATATACATACATGGTTATCTCCTTAGATGGCACTGTACAAGCGTATATAAAAATTATTAACATTCAAGAATAAATATACATAACTAACCTTATATTTTGTTATTGTAGTTCATCTTAATGTTTTGGTTATACCAAATATTAAGAAACAGTTACACTTATTATTGGTTACAGTACTCATTTTTGTCATTTCCAATACAGATGTAATTTAGTTTGTTTTGTATGTAAAATCTCATTTAAAATTCTTCTATATATAACATTTAAGATTTCATTTGGTGAGCTCATGAGATCTATATTTAGGGATAATTATAATTCTTTAATAAATTGGTGAAGGTTGTATTAGTGTGTATTTATTTCACAACTGAAATCGATTGTAGCAATACAGGGAAGGCGCCTTATAAAAATTTACTCTGTATTCCTCTCCAGGGTGGCCAGAAACCCAATATCCTGAGTAGTTCATGCCTACCAATAATAGAACATTCAATGTTAACATCACCGAAGCCGCGTTATAATGTTTCACTTTCACTTTCGCTCATAGGTGGCGGCGTAAGTTACAAATAAAAAATATTTTTTCATTGCAATCAAAAGTAATTATTTGTGGCGGACGGCGAGACCTAAGCTCGTATATGTTTGTATACAGTCTATTTCCCGTATTGTTATTGATTTATTAGTCTTTTATTAGTCAGTATTTAGTTCAGTAAGGGAAATATTATTGATTTGTATACACGCTTTATCTTTGTATTTGTTTTGAGCATCCTTGTATTTATATCGAGCATTGTGTTTTATTGTAAAGGATATTAACATGTGTTTATCTTTGCATTCATACGTAGAGTAATATTAATGGTAAGACTCAATCGTACTAGTTTAGAGAAATATAGATAAATAAATGAATGTAACGTATGAATAATTAGTGAGCGAGCGAGAAAGAGACATAGTGTCGTCTCTAATTACAGAGGTCCGTGGCTCGCGTAATGCGCGCTTGTAATTGGGTGATTAGGCGGGCGATGTATTGTTCTAGCTCGCTCTAATAGCGCATTACGCGTCGGCTATAAAAGAGATCCGCCGCTGGCCTCTGGCAACCAGCCTAGGTGCGTCAAGTGCCACGGAGACCACGGCACCCCCGAGTGCTCCCGCACGCCGGAGACGTCTGACCCTCCCGGTTGCGTACTGTGCGGAGAGCTCGGACATCCCGCGAACTATCGCGGATGCCCGAGAGCTCCACGCCGTCGCCGCCGCGGGGGTAAGTCGCGCCGAGCCGGCAGAGCACATTAGGGCCAACGTCGTGGTCCGCCTGCGCACCCAGCCCAACCTAAGGCCGCCCCTACCGCGACCTCCGCACTCACACGGCCCGCGCCCTCTGCGCCAGCCAAACCCGCGCCCTCTGCGCCGCTACAACTCGCGTCCTCTGCGCTGCCACAACCCGCGCCCTCCGCGCCAACTCAACCTGCGCCCTCAGCGCCGAATAAACCCGCGCCCTCAGCGCCGACCAAACCCGCGCCGCGCGCGCTCTACCGGCCAGAGACCATAGCGCCGACGCCAGCACAACAACCGCGGCGTAAGGGGCCCGCGCCTCTAACGCGTTCAGCGACGCCGGCTCCTTCAGCGCCGGCGTCTGACCTCCTTGGCGACATCCGAATACTCGCCGACCGCGTTAAGGATATCAACCTTAACGAAATTAAATTAGTCGCGCGTAAAATCCGCGACTGTAGCGACAGGATGAGACGGCTCATCATACTCGCCGAACACGCGTCCCTCCTGGACAGCCTAAGCCGCGTCACGGCGCCCCCTCGTAGGTTATAAAACTGGGCACCCACGAGTCAACTTCCTCCGCGCGCATCAAACCGCGCGGGCTCTCAATCTCATTTTTTAACGCGGACGGACTCCGCAGGCAACGCGACCTTCTTCACGAGTTTACGCGAGACCACCAAATAGATATAATGCTAGTGCAGGAAACTTTCTTGAAACCTAGAAATCGCGACCCCGGCCTCTCCGGGCTTAACATCGTGCGAAACGATAGGGTGCCCGCCCCCAAAGGCGGCACTATTATCTACTACAGAAGGTCCCTGCACTGCATTCCGATCGATACGCCTACCCTCACCAACATAGAGGCGTCGGTGTGCCGGGTGGCTCTCACGGGGCACGCGCCTGTCACACTCGCGTCTATCTCCCTCCCGGTAAAGCGCTAATTAGAAGCGATCTAGAGGCCCTCCTAAACTTAGACGACTGTCATACTCGCCGGCGATCTCAACGCTAAACATCGTCGCTGGAATTTGCACACCACCTCGCGAAATGGCAGAGCTTTAGACGAACTAACCAATGTCCTTAACTTTGACGTTATCGCCCCCATGACGCCCACCCACTATCCCAGAGTTACAACACACAGACCGGACGTACTCGACATAGCGCTTCTAAAGAACGTAGCTCTAACGCTGCACTCAATAGAGGCGTTACACGAGTTAGACTCTGACCATAGGCCGGTATTATAGCCGGTATAATAGTAATTAATTATTATGAATAATACATGAATTACATTGAGTTGTTAGCAATAAGATAATAATTAACTTGAGGTTTTTTTCTGTATATTTTTTACTTTCCTTGGCAACACTGAAATTTCGTCGTGGTCACGGGCTGGTACATTTATGGAAAAACTTGTACAAAACAGGTTCCCAAATCGAGTGTTAAATAAAACCAATAGGTAATATTCAGCGTTATATTGGGTATTCAAAATTTAAACATCACAAACCGTTCTATGTAAATTAAGTCAACGGAATGATAGCGCGTTTTAAATTGCTGCTTACACCATCTAATAACATTTTATAATACAAATTGGACATACCGCCCACCAAGGGCATTTATTGAAATGTCCTTTTAACTAACCGCCCACCATGAGGGCGTATAACAAAAAAAAAAAACAAAACTAATAAAATTTAACTTACGTACCAAAGTAAAGAAAACTTAGACTACAGCTTATTTTGCTACAGGCAAAATACACAATTTTGATGTAGGTCTTTTAATTAATGAGCCATTACATTGCAAGGTTACGACTCTTGTCAGTGTCCAAACCTGGGTGCTTCTCTACTACTCTACCTAAAAGCCAACGTGCCGGAGGTAGTTGGTCTTCTTTAACTAAAACAACGTCCCCGATTTTAGGTTCCGGAGTTTGCTTCGCCCACTTGTAGCGCTGCATTAAATAGACTAAATACTCCTGGGACCAACGTTTCCAAAATTCTTGCACCATTCTTTGTGTCACCTGCCATCGTCTCAAACTTCCTACATTAGATTGTTCATAATTGCGATCAGGCGCGGTTATCAGGGACTCACCAACGAGAAAATGACCTGGGGTGAGAGGAACTGCGTCATCCGGGTTGTTGTTTACTTGAGAAATCGGTCTTGAATTCAAGCAAGCTTCGATCTGCGACAACACCGTGATCACTTCCTCGAAGGTTAATGTGGAATTGCCAATCACCCTTTTTAGGTGGTGCTTCGTCGATTTGATACCCGCTTCCCATAACCCTCCGAAATTGGGGGCATGAGGGGGTATGGAATGCCATGTAACACTGTGGTTACTCAACCAGCCTCTTATCTCTTGAGCGATCGAAGACTGTTCAGCATTTACTAAAATGAGTAATTCTTTTGAGGCGCCAATAAAGTTTTTTCCATTATCGCTCCAGATGTCGCTGCAGTGTCCCCTGCGCGCCACAAAACGCTTGAATCCTGCGATGAAACTTTCTGAGGTAAGGTCACTTATTGCTTCCAAATGTATTGCCTTTGTGGTCATGCACACAAACAGGCATATATAGCCCTTGTATGATCTATTACCTCTACCTTTAGACACTCTTATATTGATCGGGCCTGCGAAGTCAACACCACTATGAAGAAATGGTCTACTTGGTGTTACTCTACAAGCTGGAAGCTGTCCCATCAATTGGTTTTGTGTAACTGCAGCGTGTCGTGCACAAGTTACACATTTGCGGACATATGCCTTTACGACATTTTTGGCAGAAATGACCCAATATTTTGTACGCAAATAATTCAGCATAAGTGATGGTCCTCCATGAAGCGTTCGTGAGTGAGCTTCATCAACTAGAAGCTGAGTAAAATGACTTCGTTGAGGTATGAGAATAGGGTGCTTAATATCATCATCTATGTGGGAGTGCTGTATACGTCCACCAACTCGCAGGATGCCCTTATCATCCAACACCGGACACAACGGTTTTAGCTTGCTTTTGCTGCCTACTCTTCCTGTCTTTGCAATGCTATCTATTTCTTTCTGAAATTCTTGCGCCTGCACATGTTTTATACAGAGTTCTAAAACCTCTTTTATTTCTACTGCTGTAAGATATGGTAGAAACTTTTCGTTGCGATCTTTCAATCGTTTCGCCTTTAGAAATCTTTTGCAATAAGCAATTACTCTGATCAACTTACGCAAGGATGAAAACTTAGTCCAAATTGGAAGCTCCTGAGAAGTTGCATCTGTTGCTACATGTGATTTAATCGCTCTTTGTTCCGTAGTTGTATTGATAGATTTTGGTCTGGTGTACTCGATTACTTCATTTTGTAACCAGGAAGGTCCATGTTTCCATAAGGAGCTTACAGCTAGCTCTGATGGCGTGACTCCCCTCGAGGCGATATCAGCTGGGTTATGAGCTGACTGTACATGAGACCATTGAGTGTTATCTAAGTTTGTTATGATCTCAGATACCCTATTGCCAACGAATGTTGTCCATTTACTGGGATGATGACTCAGCCAGGCCAGGACTATTGTGGAATCAGTCCAAACATGTATTTCAGACCGAGGAATTTTCATTACTTCGGCCACTTCGCAAATCAGCTTGGTAAGTAGAACTGCTTCGCATAGCTCCAGGCGAGGGACTGACACTTGTTTTATGGGCGAGACCTTAGTTCGAGCAGTGACTAAATTTACCTTGACCTGCCCATTCTCGTCGACTACTCTAAGATACACAACAGCGGCGTACGCTGCATTAGATGTGTCACTAAACCCATGCAATTCCACACATGCATCGCTTGATTTGGTCTTAAGCCACCTTGGAATATAAAATTGACTTGATTGGACTAGATTTTCTCGGTAAGTATCCCACTCTTTTAATAATGCTAGGGGTAATTCTTCGTCCCGATCGATTCCAGAAAGCCATATCTTTTGGATGAAGATCTTTGCTGTAACGACGCATGGTGCTGCCCAGCCCAACGGATCAAACAACCGAGCGATGTCAGAGATTACTTTTCGTTTAGTGATGGGCGCTTGATGAAGAGGAAATTGGACTGAATATTTAAAGAGATCAGTTTCTCGATCCTAAGATAATCCGAGTATTTTAATCACCTCATCTACTTTTATATCCTTTTCCCTTTTTTGATTCTCTCCGATTCTTATTTCCTCTTCCAATTCTTTGCTGTTGCTGACCCTTTTTTGTAACTCGAACCCGCCCTTGGTAAGTATTTCCTTCATTTCTTTTTTTATTTTCTTTGCTTCTTTTACAGTTTCACACCCTGTCATTAGATCATCTACGTAATAATCTGTTTTTATTTTTTCAGATACTTCAGGATGCTTCGTGCCTTCTTCGTTCGCGAGTTGCTGAAGAGTTTTGACAGCTAGGTATGGCGCTGATGCTGTACCAAAGGTAACCCGTAGCAGTCTGTAGTCGTTTATTTCAGATTCTGGATTATCACGCCATACCAACCGTTGGAAATCAATGTCACTACTTGCCACCTTGACTTGCCTGTACATTTTTACTATGTCTGCGCCGAGACAATTGGGATGCATGCGCCATCTCATTATGATATACCGCAAGTCCGGTTGTAAAGTTGGATCCACCATCAATATATCGTTGAGAGACACGCCGTTCGACCCTTTACAGGAAGCATCGAACACTACTCTGACCTTGGTCGTGGTTTTGTCCTCACGTATAACTGCATGGTGTGGTAGGTATACGGCTGTAGATCTCAGTGGATCCTCATCAGCAGGTATGCGTTCCATGTGGCCAAGGTCCAAGTATTCTTGAATTACTTCAGAGTACTTTGCTTTGATCTCCGGATTCTTTTTGAAACGGTTTTCAAGAAGATGGAATCGTTTTACAGCAATGTCTCTTGATTTTCCGTATTCACATGAATCGTTTGATTTACGAAACGGGAGTTGAACTATGTATCGTCCTTCTTTATCTCTTTGTGTCGTTTGATGATAAAACTCCTCACATTTTTGCTCTTCGTCGGTCAATCTTCTTTTCGTGAAACTGGGGTTTTCAGACTCTAGTTCCCAAAACTTTTTGAGCATATTATTTTCGTCAACTTGTGCATGCATACTAACTACCACATTGCGACGATGCGTTGAAATGGATTGTGAGTGCATTCGACCAGATAACACCCATCCTAAGGCTGTACATTGAGCAATTGGTGCACCTGAAGGGCCTTTAATTAATCCATCTCTGATAATTTGACAATATACTTCTGCACCAAGCAACATGTCAACCTTGTTTGGTGTATGAAACTCTGGATCGGCCAAGTTTATACCCTGTAACTCTGGTCAGCTACACTGAGTCAATTTCTCTGATGGGAGAAATGATGTGATTACTCCTAATACATAAGCTTGAACTTGGACACTGAAACTGGGATCGTGACGTGATGATATGTTAACAAAAACTATAGACTTAGATGCAGTCGTAGAATTTTCACCTCCCAATCCTGAAATAACGCTTCTGGTAGGTATTTTCTTGAGCCCAAGTAGCTGTACTGCTGATTTAGTGATGAACGATGCTTGAGAGCCTTGGTCCAACAACGCCCTCAACAATTGATTACAGCCGTTTCTTGTCTGTGCTTCGATAAGAGCTGTAGCGAGTAACACATGATTAGATACATTTTCCTTAGCAAAATGAGTAGCTATTTTTGACGCTGATTCACCGTCTGATAACGCTGCTTGAACTTTAGACACCGCTGAACTAACATCAACTGCTAGCTCTGATTTATTACTAGAAGCGGTTGAGTCTACATTCGATTTGGGATGCAACAAGGAATGATGCTTCCTTTTGCATACGTGACACTTAGTGGATACGCTACAAAACTTAATGGAATGGTTTGCACCTAGGCAATTAAAGCAAAGACCGTTAGTTTGTACAAAGTTGTGACGAGCGTCGTAACTCTCCTTGGCAAATTATTTACATTTTTACATTTACATTTACAATTTTAATTTACTTTACATTTACTTATTTTGTGGCTTTCTTTACAGAATGGACATGATACCGCAGTGGTGCCGCTAGCACCAGTAACATGAAGACATTTTGGTCTATTATTAATTACACTGTTTTTTGACTTGTTAGGTTTTGTGTCCAAGAATTCTAAGCCTCGGAATTTAGACTCTAAAAACTCTTTGAGTTGAGAAAAAGTTGGTAGCTCATCGGACAAACTGATTTTCATTTCCCATTGTTTGCGGGATTCGGTATCTAACTTGGCACTGACTATAAATAATCATGATGTCCCATGAACTAACATCTATTCCCAAGTTTTTCAGTCCGTTTAAACACTACTGTGGTATCTAAAAGGTCCCTGATTGCTTGCGATGATTCAACTGAAATCTTTGACTGACTCATTAGTCGGTCAAGCATAGAGTTGGTCAAAAACTTCTTATTATCGAATCTATTATTTAAAAGAGACCAACATTCTTCATAATTGGCGGCGGTTACCGGGATGTGCCTAACGAGCTGTTCTGCTTCGCCTGTCAAATGACCCTTCAGATAGTGCAGTTTCTTGTACATTATCGATGGACGCATTTTTATGTATCAACGATACAAACAAGTCTCTAAAGGATGTCCACTCAGTATATTTGCCCGAAAAACTAGGAATCGAGATTTTCGGCAACTTGACACTTGAACTATTACCACTTGTTTTAGATTCTGGTAAAGTAAATTTCACCATACTGTTAGTTACTTTAGCTAACGCATCCTTTAACTCAGACTTGTATGAAATATACAGTTCTTCTGTTTCACAATGAATGTCATCTGTGAAGTATTGTTGAGCTAAAGCGGAATCTGCAGATGACGATCGCTGTACAGCTTCTTTATGCCGAGCTTGAAACCTTTCCCAATCTGCGTCAAGAGTTTCTGAACGAGTTTCTATGTATGTCTGTGTTAAACGATCCTTTGGTGATTTTTTAAAGTTAGTTCTCGCTTTTTCTATTGATGCAAATCGGGCATAGGTTCCCCGTCTCGTCACTTTTTACAAAACTATTCTAAGTCTAAACTAAACGTAAAATTATTCAGTCCGATTATTAGTAAGTTTTTCAATCTTCTAACTTGAATTTTATAAGACTCACTCAATTGTTTGATGTATCGATATTTGCAAACTAACTTTGTAAACAAACAGAATGTAGTTACGCCGTCCGACTCTACCATTCCCTCGCGTCAGCAGAATATATTCTAAGAAGCATAAATGTCATCTTAGCATTCTAAGAATTACAAATGCAAGTTAGCACAAGCCCATCCGCCCTGCGTGGACTGAGTTGGGAATCCATTGTTCTCTTATAGTTAGTCTTAGACGATATTTCGAGACGAATACACGTCTCACTTAATTAAAATTGTATTTTTAAAAGACCCTCCGGCTCCCTCACGTTTTGACTGGCGCAGCCGGTAGGATTTCCGCGTAACTATAATACTTAAAATCAGTATCGTTACGTACGTTTTTACACGTTTTACGGGAATCCAACGAACCAAACAAATAAGTCAACAACATTGCGACTCTACACGACGAGCGCAGACAGCTACGGAGGATCGCGTCTAAGAACTCATCGAGTGACATGGGCAGTCTGTGAGTAGACAAAAATCGCTATTCCAGTCCAATTCCCATTCATATTCACCCATAATAGTTATAAGTGTCGAGAAATTTAGACTCACTGTTTCCAGACATCGAAAAAGTGTTTTCTATTTTCTGCCGTTAGTTATATAAGAAGATATAATTGAATATATAAAGAAAAATATAGAAATAATATTAATTGATTATATTAAATAAATTACGTGATTTTATAGACGGTGTTACTTTTCAACATCAAAAGTAATACTTGATATTAATTAAACGTAAATTTTATTAGTGTTATATTAAATAAAAAATAATAATAATAATAATTATTAGATTATTACTTTTCCACTTCAAAAGTAGTATTCGAATTAATTAAATAAATAAAATAATTACTTTTCAACTTCAAAAGTATTATTTAAATTAATTAAATAAAATGGATAAGATAGTACAGATTCCGCGTGAAATGTCTAGCGTCATTCCAGTTTTCAATGGAGACGAAAAATTATTAAATTTATTTGTAAGGAAATGCGAATACGTCATTCAATGTTGCCGCGTTGAAGGAAATTTGGACCAAGATTTATATATATTCCATGTAGTCACCTCACGGTTAATTGGTGAAGCCGCCGCTCTTATTAGTGAACGGGAAGATTTAGATACCTGGGGAGCGTTAAAAACAGCTCTAGAACAACATTTCGGTGATCCACGATCAGAGGAATGTATAGCAATTGAACTTGAAACATTAAAAATCAATACAGGCGAATCATATCTAGATTTCTGTAATAGGATACAGCAAGTTAAAAGCACATTGATCGCTAAAGTAAATTTATTAGATGACCTCAGTTTAAGGCAAAGTAAAATAATTATTTATGATAACCTAGCTATGAACGTGTTTTTTTATAATTTACCTGAAGATCTTCTTCGAATAGTTAGATTGAAAGGATGCAAATCTCTAGAAAGTGCCTAAAGTATTGTACTTGAGGAAGTAAACTTTTTATATCAATACAATTCCAGAAATAAAATGTTGAAATCACAATATATGTTTCAGCCAAAGCAATCGCAAACTATAGTTAACAATAATCCTTTTATTGACAAATTTGGAATGAAGCCATTCTTTGCTTCAACACAGTCACAACCACAGCATTTTAAGTTTGGAATTCCACATAACACAGCTGATCTTAGAGTATCAAACCAACCACGACCTAGAATCGATATTCCATTAAGCAAACCCAATCCGCAACCTCAGCAATTCGGTTATAAACCTCAGTTACCTCAACAGACATTTGGATATAAACCACAACTTGGTTACAAACCCCAATTTGGATACAGACCCCAACTCCAAAACCAACAACAATTTGGTTACCGCCCGCCGCAAAAGCAGGCACCACAATTATCTACGGACGTCAGTATGCGTACGGCGCCACCAGCTAAACCTTCAGGGTTCCGTTTGAACGAATTATATAATTTAAACGAAATCGAACCAGTAGACGACGAAAATGAATATTTAGGTTATAACGAAAATATTGAATACCCCGAAGAGATTAATTTGTTAGAAACCATACCTGAACAGGACGAACAATTCTGTCACGAACTTTCAGAAACTGTAGGAAATTTTCACATAATAGCCTCCAGTCACAACAACCAGAAATAATCCACCTTAACTATAATACGTTAAAATTACCCTATGTCTATATAACCGAAATTAACGCAAGACTGATGATAGATACCGGTAGTTCCAGATCTTTTCTAAGTCCCCAAAAAGCAGATGAATACTTTATTAATTACAAACAGTATGAACCATTCGAAGTCATTAGCACTCACGCATCAAGTAAACATGATGAAGTGATAATAATTCCTTTATTTCCCACTTTTAATAGTCCAAAATTACATAAATTCTATATTTACGACGTCGACGGACATTACGACGGACTAATAGGAAGTGATCTACTTAAACAATTAAATGCCAAAATAGATATGGAAAGAGAAATGCTATTTACGCACTCAGCCTCAATTCCTATCGTCTATAGTCCATCTAACGTAATTAAACTGGCACCGCGTTGTGAACAGCGAGTTAGGTTACCAACAAACATAAAAGATGGCGAAGCTATCATGAAATACCAATTATTTTGTGAAGGCGTAAGAATGCCAGAAGCATTAGTAACATGCAAGAACGGTAGTGCCACCACCATTATTCAAAACACATTAGAAACAGAAATGACATTAACAATTAGTAGACCCTTCATTGTAACAAAATATAATAGTGCAAAATTAGTATTGCACAAATTGAACGACAAAACTAACATAGAGACTGACAGGATACTTACTGAAAATATTGAGAATTTAAGATTAGATCATATTAACAAAGAAGAGAGAGAAGCAATTTCCAAACTCTGTCTTGAATACAAAGATATATTTTACTCCGACAAATTACCTTTAACATTCACAAACGAAGTGAAACATCATATTAGAACTCATAATGAAGACCCAATTTACATTCGTCCGTATAGACAGCCTCAAGTGATCAACGACGAAATCAATAGACAAGTAGACGAAATGCTGGATAACAATATAGTTACCCAGTCCCATTCACGTTGGAGTGCCCCAGTACACCTGGTGCCTAAGAAATTAGACGCCAGCAATAAAAGAAAATACCGCTTAGTAGTCGACTATAGACGACTCAATGAAATAACAGTAGATGACAAATATCCATTACCAAACATTACAGACCTGTTTGACAAATTAGGACGCAGCTGTTACTTTTCTACCCTTGACCTGGCCAGCGGTTACCATCAGATAGAAGTAGCAGAAGAAGACAGACAAAAAACAGCGTTTACCACAAATTCCGGACATTTTGAATTTACACGTATGCCGTTCGGACTGAAAACCGCTCCGGCGACTTTTCAACGGATGATCAATAATGTATTGCGTGGATTACAGGGCATGCATTGTTTAGTATATCTTGATGACGTAATCATATTTTCCAGCAGTCTTCAAGAACACATAAGTAAGCTACGAACCATCTTCGAGAGATTAAGACAAACTAACTTAAAAATTCAACCAGACAAATCAGAATTCCTAAGGAAAGAAGTCCTGTACTTAGGACATACTATTACCAGCAGTGGATTAAAACCCAACGACGATAAAATCGAAGCAATTCTGAATTACCCCTTGCCTCGCACTACTACAGAGATAAAGAGTTTCCTAGGCCTTATTGGTTATTACCGCCGCTTTATAAAAGATTTTGCGAAGATCACACAACCAATGACAGCCAGACTAAGAAAGAAAAATTCAATGCCAATAACTGATGAAAAATATATAGCAGCGTTCCAGAAGTGCAAAGAACTTCTCGTTAATGCTCCTATACTCCAATACCCAGACCCTGATCAACCTTACGTGTTGACCACGGACGCTTCAGAATTCGCTCTTGGTGCAGTCCTATCTCAAGGCCCTATCGGTAGTGATAAGCCCGTGGCCTACGCCAGTAAAACTTTAAATGGTGCTGAAACTCGTTACAGCACTACAGAAAAGGAATTACTTGCCATAGTTTGGGCAGTAAAACATTTCCGTCCTTACCTTTACGGAAAGAAGTTCACAATAGTTACCGACCATAAACCCCTTACCTGGTTAAACACTCTAAAAGAAACAAACAGCAGACTCACGCGTTGGCGTTTACGTTTATCAGAATACACATTTGATATTGTACATAAAAAGGGCAAACTCAACAGCAACGCAGATGCTTTATCGCGAATTCGACTTAATGCTTTAGGTAAACATGACAATGAATCTACCAAGCCTAACGATGATAAAACTGAAGATTTAAACAAGTACATAACAGAACTAACTAAAGAAATTGAGAGGTTAAGTAGAGATGAGAAGGATACATCGAACCGTCCAATCGAGACTATGTCCATTTCAGACTCAGAATCAGAGAAACCAATATCAATTTCAGACTCTGACTCTGACAGAACCTTAGCAATTAAAAATAAATCTCCTTACCCAATACCAAGTCCTACTAGTTCAACTCTAACAGCATCAAGTAAAGCAGCTAGTGAAACAGCTCATTCTGGAAAAGATACCGAGTCCATAGGTATTCCTATCCTTCAGGAAGCAATAGACACAAAACCAAATCAGATATTAGTACATCCTTGGTTTATCGATAAATTGTTAGTGAAAAACATTTCTAGAGAAAGACAGGAAATTCTAGAAGTACACTTGCCAGTAAATCGTCCCGACCTCGTTAAACAGTTTCTAAAAGAATACATTCGTAATAAGATTAAATATTTCATATACTTTGAAAACGACATACATAGACGACAATTTTCTGATACAGTAATTAATTTATTTAAAAGGGAATCAGTACAATTCTTCGAATGCACCAAACGAGTAGTATTTGTAGAAGATGAAATAGAACAGAAAGATATTATAGAGAAATATCACACAGGCAAAACCTGCCATCGTGTTATCAAGGAAACTTTGGCTCACATTAAACGCACATATTTTTGGAACAATATGGAACAAACTATTTCTAGTTTCATAAATTCATGCGAAGCATGTAAGCGAATGAAGTATGACAGAAAACCGTTGAAACCTAAACTCCAAATGACACAAACACAAACAAAACCTCTAGAAGAAATATTCATAGACTTATTTTCTATTGAAGGACGATACTACTTAACAGTAATCGATGCGTTTAGTAAACTAGGCCAAGCATTTGAAATTCCTAATCGTTCCACTCCTGAAGTAGTACGAGCTCTTATAAAATACTTCTCTTTTTATGGAATCCCTTTAAAGATAAGTGCAGACCCCGGTACAGAATTTAATAACACACTTCTAAAAGAACTTCTTACGTTGTATAAAATAGAACTTCACATAGGTACACTGAATAACCCAAATTCGATGGGCCTCATAGAAAGATTCCACTCTACAATCATAGAAATATATAGATTAGCTAAATACGAGCAAAAATATACCGATGCTGCTTTCATAATGACTTATGCCGTCATGGCTTACAGTCACTCCATACATTCCACTACTGACTTAACTCCCTTTGAAGTTTTGTTAGGACATACCGACTCCCGACATTCTTTTGGCATGGAATTTGACAAAGCATATACACAACAACTTGTAAAAGAATATGCAAAGAGAACAAAGTTTTTATATAAACATTTAACGGAAAAGGCAATTAAAAGAAAAGAACAAATAATTGAAAAAAGAGGAGAGGTAAAATTTAACATAAACCCCGGAGACACTATTTTTGCTAAAGATATTAATAAAAGAAGTAGTAAAGAAAAACCCCGTTACCATAAAGCTATAGTTACAAACGAAGCCTCTAGAAACGTAATCCCGATTCAAATGAGAAATCGTGATACGAAGGTTCCAATAAAGAATGCTAAACGCCCTTCACAGACGCCTCAGCGCCGTCCTGGTGATGACTATGACGATCCAACTCCAGGCCCTTCAACTGCAGGTGTTAAATAAGAATCCTGGAATCCTGCCAGTGAAACTTGGTGTAGCAGTAGTTAGCAAAGATAAGTGGACGATCGCGAAAGTGTTGGATTTCGAACCCATACGAAACGATTTGAGGTTCAACAGCGAACGACTCTCTGAACTAGATAAGTTAATTAATTCTAAGTTTGATAACAATTTTACATATAATTTTATAGATATAAGAGAACAAGTAGAATATATTAAGAACTTAACTGTAAATAAACGAACAGATTACTCCATCAATAAGAATAAGACGTGGTCTAATTAACCCATTAGGATCATTAATTAAAATCATTACCGGAAATCTCGATCATGATGATGCTATAAAGTACGACAAATTAATAAAAGAAGTAAAGTCAAAACAGAACTTAAATAATAGGAAACTGACGTTGATTACAGAAATGGTACAAGTTCTAGCTAACTCTACGTTAAAGCTAGATAACAATATTATTCAACTTAACCAAGCAGTTACTGATGTAGTTAAGAACATTAGTATAGAATTAAATAAAGAACATCTTGAGATTCAAATCATTAATACATATAATTTATTACTTCATAATTTTCAAGCGATTCATGCGAAACTAAATGAAGTAGAAACCAGCTTTGCTCTAAGTAGGTTAGGTATTCTACACCAGTCGATAATAGAATCTTACAAATTACTAAATCTTTTAAGGAATATTAACAAAGAAGAAAAGTTAGTTTTTGCACCAAAAATAGAAAACTTAGTTAGATTGGAGCAAACCATTACTATAAAAGGATATTTCAAGGGAAATGAAATTGTTTATCTGTTAGAAATACCGTTAGTTAACGAAGACACTTACATCTATTATAAATTAGTTCCTTTACTTGTTTTATCCAAAGAATCCACTGTCGTTATCATACCCAAATATCCTTACCTAATAGCGAAAGGGTTGAAGATCAGATTGCTCAACCAGCCCTGCCAAGAAATTGATGAATCCAACTTCCTATGTGACAACGAGAAAATGCCTCAATTTATACAAGACTCTTGTATTATCGACTTGATGACGTATGTCGAGAACGTGACGTCATGCACTCAAACGCCTGTGAACATAGAAGTCAAGGTTCAGAACATAACCCTGAAAATGCACTTAACAAGTACTGAAAAGGTAACATATGAAAGGTTACCTATAATCAACTTGCCTCCTGTCTACTCACCCACAGCAGCCATGAGACCAGTGAATTTAGAAGGCATCGACCTCGCTGACCTGAAGCTCCTATCAATAGCCCTCAAGAACAGTGTTAGTGAAAGCAGTGAAAGTGATAGAGTAGTAATAGAAATTAATAGAGTGAGCATCTGGACTCTGATAATGTATATTCTCTTTTTATTGATTCTATGTTTTATGATTTATAAGTATCGCTTGGTAATGTTTAAAATTTGTATTCGAAGTCCTTCAAAAGAAGAGAACTTCGAACTTAAGGAGAGAGGAGTTACACCGTCCGACTCTACCATTCCCTAGCGTCAGCAGAATATATTCTAAGAAGCACAAATGTCATCTTAGCATTCTAAGAATTACAAATGCAAGTTAGCACAAGCCCATCCGCCCTGCGTGGACTGAGTTGGGAATCCATTGTTCTCTTATAGTTAGTCTTAGACGATATTTCGAGACGAATACACGTCTCACTTAATTAAAATTGTATTTTTAAAAGATCCTCCGGCTCCCTCACGTTTTGACTATGTACTCACAGTTTATCACTTTCAAACCACACAAATTCCAATCCAATCGATGTGACGTCACGTTCCTGTGCTGCTTTTGACTCCAACTCCTTGTAGTGATGCCAGCGTCACCTAGCGGTAGTTCACCATCGATGTCCAGGCTTCGCTTCCACTGAGCCTCGGTACTTCGAGGTAGCACTACAGTGGCGATCCACCACTGGTTTCTATGCTTCTTCAAAAAGTTGTATCAGCAGACACAAATTTTGCGCCAAATCCGACTCGAGTAGGACCATGTACAAAACAGGTTCCCAAATCGAGTGTTAAATAAAACCAATAGGTAATATTCAGCGTTATATTGGGTATTCAAAATTTAAACATCACAAACCGTTCTATGTAAATTAAGTCAACGGAATGATAGCGCGTTTTAAATTGCTGCTTACACCATCTAATAACATTTTATAATACAAATTGGACAAACTACATAATGCTATGAAAATATTTTTAGTCTGCGAGTCCGATACACTAGAAATGTAATTTTGTTTGTAACGCGTTTATAATTAAATGTTAGCTAAAAATATAGTCTCACAAGGGAGTGCGTTTACGTCATAATTTGTACAATTCGGCAATTAAAAACTGTAAGGTACGAATTTAAACCAATTCAAGGTTTATTATTGTATGACAAACATTACGATATGACTTTCTAGAATGACGAACAAGTTATTGCAACATATTCGAATTAATTGAAATACGTTATAATGAGTTCGGTAAATCGATTTTGTGATACGATTCTGAAAAATTATATTTACTTATGAAATCGGTATAATTCCGTCCTTGGATTTTTCGTTGCATGTCTACTGGTATAAAACAACATATTTTGCGGAGCGCAATAAAGTAAAAGTAGTATAATTTTTTTCCCATATTGTCATGTTCAATGAAACGATTTGAAAATCATCAAAATTATCAATCACTTTGTTTTTGAGCGAGCACATGTTATGACGAGTTGATATTGCGATGTCATGCCTAGACTACTTTTTGTACATGCCATTCTACAAAATGGCCGCTTCTAGAGTATCGCATCTCCCCCCCCCGTAGCCCTGTCGTACTAATTATTATTTTCTTCGCCTGCAAGATTTCTGTCTGTATACTAGTACATTAATAGTCTGTGGTCGTCGTTTGTAAGCGGAAAATAGATTGTTATCGTTATCATTATTTATTTACTTTTGTTATTTTCTTTTCTTTTTCTCTTGTCTTATGTACGCGTCATTGCAATGAGTTTATAATATCACGTAGACAATTTGTTTAAACAGTTCGTGAATGTAATAATAGACATGAGATATGAACAACAGCACGACACGACAGAACGAAATATTCCGAAGTATTATTTATCATCATGAAGTCACCAGAAGAAAGTTTTTTTGAAGAACACTGCTTTGTAATTATTGTAATAAAGTTCTAATTACTTCCATTTAAAATAGTTTCATTTATTTCCCATTAAATATCTGAAATAAAGCATATTCTATTATATATCTACATATTATATATTGACGTATGATAGTTCCAACTATGGATAACAGATGGCATTAGTTGTGCAGTTACCCATTTGAGACCCAGACTTTGTTCTCTATTTCAGTATATAGTAATAAGTACTTTGTATTTAGTATTCTGTGGTTCATTCTCTGGTCCATTCTTACCACAGACAAACTACCCTCTGTGATTCTTACCACTATTAAATATGTTACTCTATTAAATTAAATAGGTTACTCTATGCTCTATGCTTACCATTCCTAATTTCTTACTATTTTCTGGCTTGCTCCTTGGAGTATATATTGGTATATATGTTCTGTGGGCTTGCTCCTAGAGTTTTGGTCACAAAGTACTTATTTTGGTCACTACTCATTAGTATAAAAATATTTTTATCGCTATAGCAAGTTCTCATAGAATCCCAACAAACAATGTCGAAAACACTGTCTTTAGAAATTGATCCGTCAATTATGGAGAAAAACATGAGAATTATCGAAGTGGGTAATAAATAAACTTCGTCAAAATCAAATGAATAACATTGAACAATTCAGTTATTTTTCTGTTTAATAGGACAATCCTGTGGAAGATGAAATAAATAAACTATTTTCCTCCATGGATACTGTACCATCAAAAGTTGTTAAACCAAGACCAGGTAAAGTGTACCTACCCACCATTTTTATAAAATTATTTATTCGTCTTTATTCTGTGATACCGAACAACATCCAATACATATGAACCCAGTGCCGGCCTGAGGCAAGTTTTAAGGTGGAACGAGAATTATGGCGCCTCTTTTGCTTCTTACCCATAATATACACATGTACCATTTGTGCATGCAAACATGGAAGAATTTCAACAGTATCTTCAGTCTAATTTGTCGATTGAAAACAGCAGTCGTCATGAAAATACCGAAAAGTTTTTTTCTTTATTTTTCTTTACCAATAAGTTGCCCCTGGAACTTGGTGCTTAATGGGCGCTCCATTCGCCTTATGGTAAGATAAGCCCTCTATGAACCTAATGCATATTACCACTTAATAAATAATATTAAGGAAATCACATAACTATAATTTTCCATGGTTTATAGGAAGAATAAAAAACTGTCTCAAAAATGTATCATGGAGCTTTATATTAAAGATTTAGTTTTCTTTTAGTACATAATATGCCTATTGTAATTGTTTAAGTTGTTGTTGTTTGCAAGATTTTCGCTCAAGAGGCTAGTTTAAGATATCTATTATGAAAGAAATTCTTGTATGAGTATACAGCCTATGTCTTTAGTAATAATTATACATAAATCATGTTTGATGTGTAAAACTCCTTCTTTTCTCTCGTCACTAAGTCCCTAACACTCTAGTAAATCGATAAAGTTTTACTGATGTTAAATGGAACTTCTTGAAAAATGTTGTTACATATGTTTATTTAGATCTCTTCTAATTCCTTTTACTTTCACTTGAACTTTAACATACAATATACTATAACTTTTGTGATTTAAAACTCCCAAAAATGCAAAAAATACAAAATCGAAATAAGCCTAACCATTCTTCTCCCTGTAGCATTTAGATAGTGCTTAGTTAAAACAATTTTTTTTCTACAGATTTTTTTATAGAAATTGTTGTAGCATAACAATAAACCTGAAGTTGATTTTAATTAATCTAATATTTTTTTAGGTTTCTGTGTCAAGACCTTCACAAAACCAGACAATAAAAAAGTATTTGTAAACATATGCTTAATTGAAGATATACCCCAACCTCGAAACATATCTAATGATGAACTCATGAGCATTTTGACCTCAGATGACCCTTCTAGTTACTGCGTTCCCATGAGTATTGGTAAAGGCAGATCGGAACTAGACAAGTCTGGAACTCCAGCAACAGTTTACGACGTAGCCATTAATCCAAATTTTTTTACAAAAGTTGAAAAGGATGATATGTTTCAGACTTTTTTCCTCACAGTGGTCTTTGAAGGTTTACAGGACAAATATCAGTTCGAAGTGGATATGCAAAAAATAAACATTTTGAAAAATAGAAAGTCCATTGGTACATTGCAGTCACACAGAATTCAAATGAGAGATGTTGTGGGTGCAGAGAAAGCTACAAAATCTCCTCTCATTGAAGAGCTTGAGAATTCATCTTTTGAGATGAATGCAAAAATTATACCAAGAAAAAATAAAATAATTTACAGATTGAGAAGGGAACCGCCCACAGGAGAGATAGAATATTTATTAGCAGAATTCAAAGTACCTGCTTCGGTAAGAGTTATTACAATACTTACTATAATAAGCTTATATCGTCACTTTGGAGGCCAATGGAGCTATGCCACACGACTAATATTTTGAGTAAATAAAGTTTACATAAATATTGCCACACGTAAAAAACATTTCTACTTTTGTATTCAAGCAATTAAATGGATATAATTTTTACAGAAAATTCTCAAAAATTGTACAAATATTAAATATATCTTATCAAAAGCTAAGTTATGTATCTAAACTATATGGAGGGGGGGCGATTATGCAATGCTGGTTCTGTAATAAATGTTTGGATATCTCGAGAGATAATAAGTGGACTGTATTTTTGCGGTGAACTTATAAAACCATAGCTGCTTATAATAGATATATAAAACTGTTTCCGAGCACTTGTAAATCACGTACAGCTGCACAGGCATGGAAACAGAACTGCAAAGGGCTAATATTTAGGATGGAAAAACAGTTCTGTAAGGATGGAAGTAATGCACACTTACCTATTCGTAATCCGGTGCTTGCAGCCTTTGTGATCCAGTCCCCAGTCAGGCTCAATTGCCTGCAGTTCTATATAATATATAATTTGCTTGCAAAAACAAAAAGAACACACAACGTAGTCACTTGCGATTAAAACCAACAGTTTACACAAATAATAAAGTAGTAGTGGTAGTAATAATAAAGCGGTAGTTATTTTACAGGAGTTAACTTGATGAGTTAAAGTTCAAGATTGGGTAGATCACATATAGCACTCGCGTATTATAATATATGCACGGACAGTGTGCATTGTAGGAAAGGGATAGATGCGGAATGGGAAGTACAGTACCGATTTACAAGTGCATTACGTGTCGAATATAAAATGATTCACTTTTAAATCCACCACTATATATGAAGATCAAATAGCCAGTGTTAGCTGACAGAAATGTCAAAAGCACTCGCATACCTATGCGAAAATGTGTGAGGAGAATGATGAGATTTTGGAAGCGAAAGATATATGTAAGGACCGCGAAGCTTGGCGCTCCATCCTCTACCCTACCATACTACACCATTAGAGATACAGCGTGAAGATATGTATGTATGTAAAAGATAAAATAATTTCAGAATTATGTAGTTTAGAACTAGGGCATGCATCCGGTTCTATCTGGTTTTGAAATACCTAGGTATACCCGATTCTTTCGAGCTATGTTTAGAACCGGTTCCGAAACCAGTAACCCGGTTCTTCCAGTTCTTTACAAAAAAAAATTAGAAATTGTTTAACTTTACATTATTAGATGTAGATTGCTGTTAGGGATGTCCGCCAGGCCGCAGACGGGCTGTTGGCTTTCCGCAAGTGGTGCCTTTCAGCCCTATTCCTTGGTTTGAGCTCCAGTTAAAGCTGGCCTGATGGTTCTCCTTCTCTGGTTTCATCCTTGAATCTTCTGGTTTTCTTACAAAACATGAGGATATGCCTTAGTTTTGTTGTTCTCAGTTCCCTTTCTTCCAGTGTGTCTAACCCTAGTGTATTGAATCTAATGCTTGCATACATACTGCCTTTTGCTATGAAATGTATACTAGTTTCCTCCCCTTTGCAATGTTTACATACATAATCTATTGTTAATCTCAGTAGTGATAAATGTCGGTTTAGTGTACAGTGACCTGTTATGATACCTACTAGTATTCTTACATTACCTTTTTCTAACCTTAGGATATACTTAGCCTATGTTTTGTCTTTTCTTTCAAAGTACGTCTTGGTTTGTTTACATGTTTTTAATTTTTTCCATTCTTCTTTTGTTTATGCATCGATTAATCTTTCTATTACACTTTTTGTTACTTTGTTTGATATCAGAAGATATGGTTCTGGTCATATTATTGGTGTGATCGCCCCACATCTCGCTAGTTTATCTGCATTATCATTACCTTATATACCGCTGCGTCCAGGGATCCAGGTTACGAAAACGTTCTTTCCCTCCTAATTTATTTAAGATTACTTTGCATTCCCCAATCAAAGCAGATGTAGGTGTTGCCTTATTAAGTGATTTGAATACTGCTTGACTGTCAGAGTATATTATGTTATTCTCTGTTACTATACCCATTGAATCTAGTAGTGCTGATGCACATTCTATGATCGCGTTTATTTCCGCTTGAAATACGCTAGCGAACTTGCCTAAGGGTCTCAGTATGTCTCTATTCCAGCAGGTAATAAAAATTACCGCACCTGCCATTTTTGATGATTTTCTTCTAGAACCATCCGTATAACATGTGATGGTGTATTTGTCTATCTTTAAGTTCCAGTATTCTCTGTTTCCTATGTCTATTCTACATTTATTGTCGAAGATTCTTCTTTTTATGATTAGGTCATTATTATGTATCTGTGTTATGTTCTGACTCTGACTCTATTCTAGTGTGTTCTTTGTCAAAGGGTTTACCTTTCCACTCCCTATATCTCTTCATTCTATACCATTGTTCCGTGGCTATCTTTTTTAGTTCTAAGTGCACAGGGTTACGATTTAAAATGATTTCCAGGGAGGCGGTAGAGGTTGATCTTATCGCTCCTGTGATCATCAAGCACGCTAACCTTTGTACCTTGCTTAATTCTAAAACTATTTCCTTTGTTGTTCTATGCCACCAGATCACCGCTCCATAATTTACCCTGGGTTTAATGACAGCTGTATAGATCCAATGTACTATGCTCTAATGAGATATGTGAGGCCGTTTTCGTGGACTTACCCTTCATATATGCTTGCTGATCACTATGTAGTTGGTCTTCGCTTTTTTTTAACTAGTATCTAATATGATGGTCTATTATTTTCTCCAGAGCTTTCAGTATAAACGAAGGTAGACTGTTGCATCTGAATGATTTTGCTTTTTTGTAGCATTTTTTCCCTGGTTTTGGTATAAATGCCGCTTTCACTTCTCTCCACCCATCCATCTATTTGGAATGCATCCTAGTGCTATACTATTCCTATATAACTTAATTAGATAATCTTTTATTAACTTGAGTCCTTTTTGTAGTAATATTGGTATTAAGCCGTCAGGACTCGCTGCTTTGAAAGGTGCAAACGATTTGATTGCCCATTTCAGGATGAGGATGTCTGGATGTACAATCTCCTTTGCTTCCTCCCAACTTGCTTGAGGTTCACCTTTAGTGTCGTTCGTTGTACTTCCTACAATCTGGGAAGTGTGTTTTAAGCATTATTTCCCGTACCCTTTCCGGTTCCGAGATAGTTTCGTCATTTATCTTCAAACTGCTTAATTAGTATGTTTTCTCGTTGCTTAATATTTTTCCTAAGCGTGCTGCTTCGGAGTAATTATTTATTTCCTTACAGAATGTACACTAGCTTGTTCTTTTTTCTTTTAGTCTTTCTCTCGTGAATTCGTTTCTCGATTTTCTCTACATATTCCAGCTTGTTTCATAATTTTTCTTCAAGGCTATTCTTAAATAACGCCTTACCTTTTTCCTTTGTTTGTATAGTGAGTCATTCCACCATATCTGTCCTTGCCTGTCCAGAATTTTTTCTCAGGGCATGCTTGTTTAAATGCTGTCATTATGGAATTCCTCAGATTTTCAGAGCCTACTTCTATATCTTCCTTTATCTTGGTATTCTGTGAATTTGCTTTCCAATTTCCCAATTTACTGGCGAACCTTTGTCAGTCTGCTCTTGGATTTCTGATTTAACTTTCTCTGTGTAACTATCCACTTCAAAACTTATTCTCATGTGATCTGAGAAATTTCCTGATTTACTTTCCATTTGCTACTGTAGTTTTCAATTGTGCCTTTTGACAGGGTAATATCTAACATCTATTTCCCAGATCTTGTTATAAGTGTTGATTCACATCCTATATTGAGAATCTCTAAATCATTGCTAGTTATAAAGTTTAGCAGAGTTCTCCTTCTTTGTTCATGTCCGAACTTCCCCATTCCCCATTCGTGTATTCTTAGCTTTCGATCTTAATATTAGTTCTTCTACAATTTAAATGTTATCAGTTATTTAAGGTTGTATTATCAAGAAGTATTTTAAAGAAAACTAAAACTGCTTTGACTGATAAAGAATACTAAAATAAATATTATAATAAGATGTAACCTGCTGAGGAGATGATACGTCCGGGAAGAAAAGTAGCTGATTTGTGAAAAGGATTTTCTTCGTTATCTAAAGTGTTATGTTTAATTATTTAGATTTTATTAAAAATTTAGTTGCCTTGAATGAAAAGAATATACTTTTAGTTTTGCAATACCTACTAATGTATTAAATAAAAAAAATATAAAAACGAGGACATAATATCGTTTATAAAGACTGATTTGTTGAGTTCCTTTACTATTTCTGTGATTTTATGATAAATAGATATTAAGAAGCTTTAAGTACGCAAATAAATGTTGATTGTTGTAGATCATAACTTTTTTTGTTTTATATTCCTTGAAATAATACCTTATACAGTATAATGTATATAGAGAGATATAGAAAACTCGAAGGCATAAATTATTATCTCAAATTCTCTATGATTTAACTTAATAAAACTGTTTCCCTAGTTTTAACTGTAATTCCAGAACCGGGTATCAAAAATCTGGAACTGGGACCAGTTTTGCATGCCCTACTTAGATCTATTTGACTTACAATTTTTTCCTAATATAATAATAATTTTTCGCAAACTTCTAATGTGAAATTTGAAAATAAGTATGTTTAGGGCAAATTATTGTTACAGCTATTGTCCAATACAATCTTTCAATTTTTAATGATAGTACACTTAATTTTATTTCAACAAAACTGTGGCTTAGACCTATAGACATCAAAGCGACGTGTATTTGTGTACGGGATATATGTATATAACGCAGCAATAAAATTAGTAGTTTTCGCTACAATTCGCGGTATTTAAAATAAATGGTTTTGTCTATAAAGTTGCTACTTTTGATATAAATCACATCTTTAAAATGTATGGTCTTTCCAATACAAATATGGTAAATTTCAAATCAAACAGTTTTCACAATAAAATTTAGGTTACAACTTCAAAAACTTTAATGTGGTGTAATGGTGATAATAAATACTTGGGAGGAAATCGTGAGGACTAATGCAGGCTAAGGTTTAGAATGTTTCACATTGGGTAAAATTTTGGATATTTTTTTTGTAATTTTATACAAACACAACGATATATTTATAATACAAGGCATTCGCTAAAGTATTCAAGATATTAATTTTGTAATTTCTCATATACTCAGCCGAACTCTACGCCGACTGAGTAGTGTCGGACTCGAACCGACTAAAAAAACCCCTATCTTTGCTGTTAGCCCTAGTGGCTTTTACAGCGTCACCGGTCGCTTTGGGGCGAGCGCTAAAGGCGCCCTGCCAAATAGTCGACCACCTGAGGCTTCCTTCAGCCGAGGGATACCTCGTGTGGCGGGCTGACCTCGGGATCAAGGCGTCGCCAGGGGAGTTTTCTGCACCTGCGTGCATTTTAATGGGCTTCAATGGAACCCAGCCGGCGAGATGGCTGAAGGCAGATTAGTATGCCTAGAGTTCCGCGTGGCAGTTTACAATGTGGCTTAAGGCCCGCGTGTGTGCTTGTAGTACGACGTGATCGAGCTTCTAAACGTGAGACCCTACGAGTGTCACGGGGTTAACTCCTATAAAGCTAAAATCAGACTCATATACAGCCCACTACAGACAGGCAGCATATTTAATTCCCATTCTTGTTATTTTTTATAAAATGTCACATGTGGCTAATTGTGATTAAAATTAATGCGAAGTTAACACTTTTTATTATAACACTTTTTTGTTTTATATTATAGAATAAGTGTGTACATATTTTTTCAAGGGATTCCATTATGAAAGGCTTAAAATTAGTTTGAAAGTATTCTATCATGTAGGTACAGTAAGACCCCGCTTAACGCTGTTTCGGTTTAACGCTCTTTTATTTGAATTGTGGGATTCCCGGAGATTGCACGCAGCGTTAGCGTTAGGGTTCCCGATATCCGAAGCAGTTTATATGTGTTTCTTCTTTCCTGTGGTTAATACGAACGTATTTTTATCGTTTCAAACATTTTTAGTTTTTATCATGAGTAATAATAAAAAACACGAAAATAAAACGACACGAAAAAGCATTTCACTAGAAACTAAAATGCAAGTGATTAGAAGATTAGATACTGGTGAACGTCAATCTCAAATTGGTGCTGTATTGAATTTGGCAACTGAATGACTAAATAATCTGAAATGTAAACATACCGACTTACAATTTTGTTTGTTTTTATATGTATATTCGTTTATTACACTCTGTCAAGAAAGTACCGGGAAAAGATCAATAATACACGAAATGTTAGTTATTCATCCAAATTTATTTTATCACTTTCAAAGTATGCTCCTTCAGAAACGATACACTTACGCCAACGAATAATCCAATCATCAAAATATTTTTTAAACGCTTTTTCCGGAATTGAGTTCAGTGCTCGCCGCGAATTCTCTTTTATATCTTGTACCGAATGAAAACGAGTGCCACGAAGTGGTAATTTGAGTTTAGGAAAAAAAAGAAGTCCGCTGGAGCCATATCTGGTGAATAAGGTGGTTGCTCGATGGTATTTGTTGAGTTTTTGGTCAAAAATTCGTTCACAATGACGGCCTTGTGCGAAGGCGCACTATCGTGGTGCAAAATCCAAGAATTTTCTTTCCACAAGTCTGGCCTTTTTCGTCGAATTTGCTCTCTTAAATGCCGCATAACGCCCAAATAATATTCTTTATTTACCGATCCACATTCCGGCAAGAATTCCGAGTGCATAACACCGCGATAGTTAAAGAAAACAGTCAACATGACTTTGACTTTTGATCGACTTTGGGATGGTTTTTTCGGTTTCGGTTCAGTTGGAAGGCGCCACTTCGAAGCTTGTTGACTAGTTTGCATGTCAAACTCGTAAACCCACGTCTCGTCACCAGTAACAATGCGTTTCATGAATGTTGGATCGGAATTGACTCGTTCTAGCATGTCCTCAGCGACTCTTATGCGATTGAGTTTTTGAAGAAAATTCAGGTCTTTTGGGACTAGCCGAACGGCAACATATTTCATACCCAAGTGATTATTTAAAATGGTACGGATCGACTCGTGAGACACAGAAAGTTCGGCGGCTATCTCTCTCAAACTTAAATGAGGATTTTCAGTCACTATTTCCTTCACTTTTGCGATGTTAACTTCAGTTGTAAACGTTAATGGCCTACCAGAGCGAGGCAAATTTTCCATCACATCTCGATCGCTTTTGAACGCTTTGTATCACTCATAAGCACGTGTTTTTTATAAAGTCGATTCACCGTAAGCCTTCTGTAATATTTTCAGCGACTCTGAACACGAAATTCCATTGGCGATGCAAAATTTAAGTCGAAACTCTGTTCGATGTTTTTGTCCATTATGAAATTCGCAATACACACTAGAATGATATAACTAAAAAAAGCACTGTATTTAATCTAAATAACAGATGCAACTCAAACTCCGCGCCAAAATGGAAAACAGTTGTGCCAATCTAACAACAACAAAAAAAACAAAAAATTGAATTTGGAACCATAAATCATCCATTCCCGATACTTTCTTGACAGAATGTGTGTTTCTATATTTGTAAGAAAAATTATTTTGTTTTATTGTTATAAAAACATAATAAATTTAATGGTAAAATACCTGACCAATTTTCTACCCATCTTCCCCTAACCCCATTATTTGCATGATGAGATAAATTCGTTTAACGCTGTTTCATATTACGCTCTACTTTGATGGAACGTATACCACGCGTAAAGCGAGGTCTTACTGTATTTGTAATCATCCTTCTTATTTCCTATTTACACTTGGCCAGGTGAAGTCTTGTATTGTATTTATAAATAATTATAAAATATTTATAAATAAATCAAACATTTGATTTACATAGACATATTTTTTGTTCTTGAACTTTTTTAAATACAATAAGTAATATCTGATTCTGTTAATGTATAGGTATTGTTTATTTGTAGGTTGAACTGCAAGACTTGAGTCTGGAAGTGGGTGAAGATCGTTTTGTCCTTCATATAAAAGGTCTTTATGAGTTATTAGATTTTTTCTTACCATGCAGCGTAGATCAAGACATTATTGATGCACAATTGAATAGAAATAATGATGTAAGTAAATTTGAGTCTCAAAAACCTTCATAACAGTGTAATTCTGGCTCATTTTAAAAATATAGCATTGAGTACATTTAGCAGAGCTTGAAATATTGGTTTTTTTCTTTTTGTAAATCAATACAAAATAAAATAATTATAAATTTTGTCTCTGTAATTTTTAACTTCATTGGAATCCTTGTGTGCGTCACTTGTCACGGAATTGCTTTTTGAGCCTAAAAGTATACAGAGATGCTAGCACAAGGCAGGGCATTCATCATTACTATTTATAAGCATACTAGCTATACCCGCGACTTTATCCACGTGGACAATTTTTCCATGGCTTGTCCTGGTTAAATATCCTGTGTCTGCTTCCGGGCACATACTACCTCTGTATCTTTTCTTTTTCATCATTCATTTCATCATAATCGGTTTCCCATACAAAGTTTCATCCTCCTTTTCACCCCTTTAGAAATTTAAATTTTTTATAAAAAAGATCTTGTCTTTTTGAAAAAAAAAAATATCTTTGTACCACATTTCATGATTATCGATTCAGCGGTTTAGCATTTCCTATACAGTTTCATTCTCCTTTTTCACTACCTTAGGGGTAGATTTTTGATAAAAATTAGCCAGTTTTTTAAAAAAAAGTACCCGTGTACCACATTTCATCATATCATATGTCTGTTCTGCAATTTATTTCCATTATGTCTATGTAAAATCGGTCTGACGGTTTAGTTGTGTAAAGGTAACAGACAGACAGCCTTTCGCATTTATAATGTTAGTATGGATGGATAGTCTAAAAAAAATGTATGTGTTCTTGTGTTGTTTGCATTTGCACTGCGCAGTCTGTTTTGTGTACGCCTAGGGTAAATCATTAATTAAATAACTGCTAAATAATATGATATTTTTTCTATTGATATTGTCACATGCGTTATATTTAAACATCAAATAAACATTTGTTTCAGATGTTGACTGTGAAGATGCCTGTCATCCACTAAATTAGATAAGACAGCTCAATGTTAAAGGATTTTTTTTGAATAAATACATTTTTAGTAATTTGTTATTTAATTTTTTGGCTTTTATACCATATATGTCGGTGGAAATAATAAAAGGCACTCATTTGACTATACTATGGCAAAGCGCGACTTCCGGTTTGTAACGGATAACGCGCTAACGGAACGTCAGGGCCGGGGCCGGTGCGATACTATTCCTCCGGCGGATCGTTTACATTATTAAATTTCCAATTACCTACGTAATAATTGTTACAAAGTTTTCTGTCGTTTGCACACTTTGTCTTAACGTGTTATTTAATGGCGTAATTCGCCTCTTGTAAGATTAGGTACCTATTTCTCATAGCCGAGTCGCAAGAGCAAGTCTTTTCCGACATATACATGTATTATAGCAATCACACTTAGAATTATATTTATTAAGTGAATACTGTTCTGATATTTGGTAAAATAATACATTTAGACATTCTGTGATTGCTCAATTATTGTTTTACTGTCTTCAATTTACAACAGTTATTCAATACACTACATCAACACGTATTTTTAGGTTGTTTCAATAAAATACAGTTTTTGTTAACGTATTTATTGAAAAAATAAGGCACATACATTCATTCATAAATTATCAGTACCATTAGTAACATATCTAACACATTATCATCAAGTTTTTGTGTTTAAAAAGGAATTCATTTGTTCCCACAGCATAGGTAATAATGTAGTAAATATAAAGCCAGGTTAGGAACATTCTAGATACTAAACATTATTTATATGCATTTTTAATTAGTACATAGTAAATAGTAATTGCAATATTGTTATTATTTTTTTTTGAAAAGAAAAAATCATGTTTTATATCTGTGAAATTTATTAAAACTGGCAGGAATTAACAGTATTTACCAGTTGTAAAAAAAATTGGTTATTTTTATTTCGAAATGAAAAGTAGGTACACAAATACTAGCTATCACTAGTTTATTCATGCTTTAATGCGAGAAAAAATATTACAATAATTATTTATTCTCATATGAAAATCTATTGTATGTTGATCTCACAATAACACACCTCTATTATAATTAAAAATCATATAAATGTATATCACAAAATGCATGTTTAAAAATTTTATCCAAGCACCTACTTATTTAATATAATTTTTATAAAACATGGAATTTAAACCTTAAAAAAAGATTTTTTGTACTACACTAACTACATAAATAAATATTAATTCAAAATAAAAAAAAAACACGTTTTGTAATGATGACAATAATTCAAAGCATATTTGATCAGTAACATTTTTGCATTATATTTAAACTGCTTTATCCCTATCTAAAAGTTCATAAGAGTTACAAGTAAATCCTAAAAGCTGTAAGTATTTACATATTTTCGTTTTAAAATTGCGACAGATGATCGACAAATAATAGATGTATTATCTTTATCTTATACATAAATTATTTCTATTAGAATAATTAATGAGATTGACAATTGTGATGTTTATTAAATATCTATACATACTAGGGATTTTACGGAGCTTCGATTCTGATTCCGAAAAGTCGGAACTTCCGATTTCGACTTCGGCTCCGACACTTTTAAATCTAAGGTTATAATCGGAGGTCGTAATACAGCTGCGGCGGCGGCCGCGGTACGCGCGTACGAACAGGTTTATGCTTATCGCGCGGAGATCCACCTCCCTAAGTGCTTTCTGTTGATTATGGCGACGTATTGATAAACAATAAAAAATCTAAAATAGACCTTCTGCTCTATGCAAACGTGCGCGCGCTAGCTCATGAAAAATACGAAAAAGTAGTCATTTTATTTAAACAAATCCAACTGTCATTTTGAAGAATATGTTTAAATTAAACTATATAAAAATCAGAAACATAAATCGGTCCCGTTACTCCGAGAAATATAAATCTCTGTTTTAAAAGAGGTTTCTTTAATATATTTTTTTGTGTTACAAAAGTTAACCAATCGTGTATCGCAACTGGCAACATAAAGTCAATGAAAGGAAGAATCAGGTTACCAAATATCACTTTCATACGTTTTGTAGTCACTTACAAAAAATAAGATCCCTGCCTTCAAAGTTTCCAATGCGTCGCCTTTTGTTCCACCAGGTTCAACAGTAAGCGAACAACTTTTTAGTGGTGCTAGAGTGCTAGCCTAATATATGACTCATTGAAAAATAGATGGGATGGTAAAGCTTTTGTTCATTAAATACATACTCGTATACTTCTTTTGGAGTCACTTCATTTGATTTAATTTACTACTAGTACTGTTTAAGATTTAAAAAAAATCGATTATTTTTATTTTCAACGCCTAGTTAAGCAGGTGTACTATATTTTGAACTGAAATTAAAAAGGCAGAATAATATTTGTATTTTATTTTATTAGACTTGCCCTTAACACATCTCTTTCTGCTTCCGCCGCCGACTCCGATTCCGGTTCCGACAAATCAAATTTAAAAACTCCGACTCCGACTTTCTAGCCATTGCGATTATTACACATAATTATGTACTCAATGATATTCTCCAATACAGATCATAATATATTCGATAACGTTTTGTTACATATCTTTCAAGAAAATGTATAGTAGATTGTATAACAAGCAAATAACAAGGGAGTAATATAATATTTTTTCGGCGAAGCGCTATTATGACACAAGAGCGAGGCGAAGGATTCTAGAGCAAAATATCGAGCGCAGTGAGCGTCTTGTCTGTATAGTTACATAAAAATTTGCAAAATTTTACCTAATGTGAAACAATCTAAACCTTAGCCTGTATTGTCTTCACGATTTCTTCCCGAGCATTTAGTATCACCATTACACCACATTAAAGTTTTAGTGATTGAAGTTGTAACCAAAATTTTTATTTTTAAAACTGTTAATTTTGAAGTTTACCATTTTTTTAAAGCAAAGACCATTAATTTTAAAGAAGATGTGATTTATATTAAAAGTAGCAAATTGATAGAGAAAACCTTCAATTTTAATATTGACATTTGTAGATAAATAATCCTTCACTCCACTCTTGGACTCAAAATTGTGCCTCCCCGTAAAAATAATATTCTACCCCCTTGTTATACAATCTACTATTACTAACAAGTGATACATACACTACTTTTTATTCCCCTCTATGAGAAAAATGAATGAGAAACGCTTTTCGAATATTTTTAAATTTGGAACTTCACCCAGGTAATCACCAGCCAGTAACAATTTTCATACAATATTTTCACTTGATCTCTTTGCACGCAAAATATTAAGGATGAATTTGTGTTCCTTATACCTGCCCTCTATGAAAGTAAGACAAAAGACCTATTATGGTCGAACTTATTGAAGAACTTATCAGTTTTTCGAATAAATGGAATGAAAAAGAATTTAAATACTGATAGCAACACAGCAGATCTAACAGAATAATATGAGTCGCCGGTCGACCCAATGTACCTGCGCAGTAGATAAGTTTTAGTAGCGCGGGAGCTTCAATCTACCAATGACAGAGTTGAGAATTTCTCGCACTAAAATCTTGCGCTGTTATTGGTAGATCGATTTCGTGGCAAAATCACAGCTGTCCTCTCGCGTGATTGCTTTCAATCAGTCAACAGCAAAGGGTCAATAGTCGGACTTTTTGGCGGGAACGGGAGAAGTGAGGTTGACATTTTGTTTAGATTTTCTGTTTTTTACATTTTTGGAGTTTTAAAGTACAAAAGTGATAGTATATCGTGTTTTAAAGTTCTGTATAAGTGAAAAGAAGAGAGTAGGTCTAAATAAACATGTGTAGCTGAGGTTCTCGCGCTCTTCGAAGAAGTCCTTTGAAACTTCAGTAAAGCCTACTATCACTTTACTGGAGGAGTTTTACGATAAGAAAATCTAATTTACTTGTGATTCTTATTAATACGTGACATTGGCATGGCAATGGCAATGCGCTAAACTGTGCGCCATGCCATAAAGAAAAAAAAAAGAGTCAATAATCAGCACACGTAAGTCAGAGGAGTAAGTAATACTTGTTCTTGCAGATAAACTTCAATATACATTCTGTCAAGAAAGTATCGGGAATGGATGATTTGTTTATGGTTCCAAATTAAATATATTTCGTACTACAAAAAAAACCATTTTATTATCATGGTTTATTTTAGGTAACTGTATGGTTAACCTACATGTGAAAAAACAAGTTTTTGTGAAATATTATGAAAACCGGTAATTATCGGTTTTTATTGAAAAAAAAAAACGTTTTTTTAACGATTGTCGGAAATTTCGATAATTGCATGTTGTCCTATTTGGTGTATCTTCGATATCCAAGCTCCAAACACCAGTGAGGTTTAAATGGGACCAATCTGGAAGTGCATTATTTCAAATAAAAAAATGATTTTCTAAATCGGTTCATAAATAATGGTGCTATAAGGTAACAAACATAAAAACAAATGCAACCGAATTGAGTACCTCCTTCTTTTTAAAGTTGGTTAAAACGAACGCAACGCGTGAAGGTTTTAAATAATGAAATTAAATTTGAATTTAAATTCAACTAATTCTGTATTATGGGAATCACACTGGTGTATACATTCAGTCAAGAAAGTATCGGGAATGGATGATTTGTTTATGGTTCCAAATTCAATTTTTTGTTTTTTTTTTTGGTGTTGTTAGATTGGCACAACTGTTTTCCATTTTGACGCGGAGTTTGAGTTGCATCTGTTATTTAGATTAAATACAGTGCCTTTTTTAGTTATATCATTCTAGTGTATATTGCGAATTTCATAATGGACAAAAACATCGAACAAAGAGTTTGTCTTAAATTTTGCATCGCCAATGGAATTTCGTGTTCGATGTCACTGAAAATGTTATAGAAGGCTTACAGTGAATCGACTTTATCAAAAACACGTGCTTATGAGTGGTACAAAGCGTTCAAAAGCGATCGAGATGTGATGGAAGATTTGCCTCGCTCTGGTAGGCCATCAACGTTTGCAACTGAAGTTAACATCGCAAAAGTGAAGGAAATAGTGACTGAAAATCCTCATTCAAGTTTGAGAGAGATAGCCGCCGAACTTTCTGTGTCCCACGAGTCCATCCGTACCATTTTAAGTAATTACTTGGGTATGAAACATGTTGCCACTCGGCTAATCCCAAAAGACCTGAATTTTCTTCAAAAACACAATCGCATAAGAGTCGCTGAGGACATGCTAGAACGAGTCAATTCCGACCCAACATTCATGAAACGCAATGTTACTGGTGACGAGACGTGGGTTTACGAGTTTGACATGCAAACCAGTCAACAAGCTTCGGAGTGGCGCCTTCCAACTGAACCGAAACCGAAAAAACCACGCCAAAGTCGATCCAAAGTCAAAGTCATGTTGACTGTTTTCTTTAACTATCGCGGTGTTGTGCACTCGGAATTCTTGCCGGAAGGTCAAACGGTAAATAAAGAATATTATTTGGGCGTCATGCAGCGCTTAAGAGAGCAAATTCGACGAAAAAGGCCAATTTGTGGAAAGAAAATTCTTGGATTTTGCACCACGATAATGCGCGTTCGCACAAGGCCATCATTGTGAACGAATTTTTGACCAAAAACTCAACAAATACCATCGAGCAACCACCTTATTCACCAGATATGACTCCAGCCGACTTCTTTCTTTTTCCTAAACTCAAATTACCACTTCGTGGCACCTGTTTTCATTCGGTAGAAAACATAAAGGAGAATTCGCGGCGAGCACTGAACTCGATTCCGGAAAAAGCGTTTAAAAAATGTTTTGATTATTGGATTATTCGTTGGCGTATGTGTCGTTTCTGAAGGAGCATACTTTGAAGGTGATAAAATAAATTTGGATGAATAACTAGCATTTCCTGTATTATTGATCTTTTCCCGGTACTTTCTTGACAAAGTGTACATTCTTTACGCGTTCGATCTATTTCTCATGGTGGATCGGTTACCTTTTTTTGAGCAAACTAAGGCATCGTATTTTGGGTAATAATATAATTAGGTTGTACAGTGTACTATCGCTGCACCTATGTATACAATTAAAACCTCGGGTCAAGAACCAATATGGATGGAGTTCTTGCTCTAAGAGCGTGTTCGTTTTTCGTTAACCTAGTTTCTAGATTTTTTTTACTAATGTGCGTGACTAGGGAAGGGTCATAGTACAATACACAGCTGAAGATATTTATATTTTTTGAACAGTAGTAGTAGTAGTAATAATAATAATGCGCCAGACAATACACACTAATCATCTGATCTCAAACTAGGGTTTTCCCTGTTCTATGCGAACCAGACGACGACACTGGGGGCGACCCGAGACAATCTAGAAAAGTTCATTTTCTACATTAATTTTATAAGTATTTTGCAAATAATTATTTCGGTACTACAATTTTTTGTACGTCAAGTGGGTCATGAGGTGACACGAAATACACTAACAGTACGAGGTTGCCATATTTACTATAGCTAACTGTTTTACTCGTGGTTGGTCAATGGGATAGAAAGAGAGACATGAAAATTCGTTTGACACACGTTGATAACAGCGACAACTTATAATGGCTTCGTCCATAACGGTTCTTGGTCAGAGATTAAAACATAATTTATTGCAACTTTAACAGTTTTTCGACGATTATTATTTAACCCATAATAGTTTAATTTAAAACACCTCAAACGATTTCATTTATTTGGAAAAATATGATTATTTCATTTTGATATTTAAATTAAAAACTTATTGCATAACATATTACTATCATTTGTTCTACAGATATAACCATGTCTAAGTTGGAGGAATTTTTACTAATATAATAACTGTAAATAAACTGTCTCTTTAAAACGTCTGGCAAAAATATAAGCTATTTGTTTAAAACATATAAGTAATCTATCGTTATTAAGTATCACACGCGCGAAACCGCGGGCAAAAGGTAGTTAATAATAAAATAAATAGGCAATTTGACTGATTCTTATACTGTTCTTAGATTATTTAACAAAAATTTAATAAAAATCATGAACATACATACATAGATATCTTCACGCTGTATTTCTAACAGTGTAGTCAGAGAGGACGGGACGCTAAGCGCCGCGGTCCTCTGCGGACTATGCTTGTCAATAAATTTCAAAAGGATGTAATTAAAAAAACTTTCAGGAAATTACCATAAAAATGCTATTTTTTACGCTCATAGTTCATGATTTTTATTTTATTATAAATCATACCAATTTCAAAAACTGTCAAGAAGCCTATTATTAAAATTAATATAACCGAGTCTAAAATACAGCCTCACGCCTAAACTTACTTGAGATCAATTTATAACTCATCATGTTTCACACCAAAACCTTGACTCTTGACCTCGAAATCGACTCCGGCCAGTAAGCCCTCATCATATCTTGTCAAATGGGGTTTTATGAAGAGTAATAAAGTACTGTAATCTTTCACTGGTATAGATATAACACTGCTAAATGTTTGCTGGTTGTTTCTGTTTAAATATAATCTGAGAGAAGGGTAACTCGTGATTTGTTCGTGTTGGCAAAGGCTGCGTTCGGTTATACAATTCACTTTACCGAGATTCACTGCATTGTTTAGAAGCTGAAAGAAAAATATTATTAATTTATAATTAGTATTTCATTGTTATAACAATTTTTAATTTACTCTATGGGTCGATCAATTATTTTTTGCTTCAAATTCCTGACGGAAATTATAGTTATATACATAAATTATTATGGTATTAATTATAAACGAAATGGCGAGGAAGGAAGAGGCGAAAGAATGTAAGGAACGCCTTGCTTGGTGCTCCGTCTTTTCTGACGATATGCGTTTGTTTGTGTGTAATATCTATTGAATCAATACATTAAATGATTTTTTAGAAATTTTTAAATTACAGTAAACTTTCTATAAGGAACTTCTTCATAACAAAAAACTATAGAATAGAACATAGATCTTGCTCAAATTTGTTTTTGTTTAGACATCTGTGCTTTTTTTTTCCTTGGTTTGGGCACCAATATAAATTTATTATCTTTATTGTCGATTTACATTTATGTACTAATAAAAATATCAGTGTTTTTCCTTTTGTTGTTTACCATTACTGTCCTAATGGGAGTTTTTATTATTTTATGAAGACGATCCCTTGTATCTGAGAAGACATGGTAAATTTACAAAAAAAATACAAACCAAGTTTTGGGTTAGCTAAAAAGTCAGGCAAAAGTAACAGACTATACAGAGTAATAGAGATTTAAATATTGACTTATTTTTTTTAAGTTTCCATGTAACGAAAACTTTATAACGAAAGAAAACACTGAGTACCTCGAGTTTTATTATAGAGTGTACAGACACTGTATTCATTTTTTATTTTATTTCTTTTTTCAACATTTCGATACTTTTGTGGTTATCCAGAAAACAAAACAGTTTCAACTGAACTGAAATATTGTCCCTTGGACAACTGTCCAAGGGACAATATTTTATTTTTTCTTAAATTTTTACTGTTCATAAAAGTACGTTACTCATCACAGATTTATAAATATTTAAATTGTTCTAAATCCTTTTCAGTTATTAAGGCAATAACTAAACGAAAAAAAAATACCCAATTAACCGACAGTACAAAAAATAGATGATCAACCTGTTCGGATTTTGTCTAGTCTTAACAAAATTTTTATTTGCAATATCCTACCTCCTTTATAAGCAATGTCAATATAATAAGGTCAAGACGAAAAAAGAAGAACAGAAAAATTAAACATCGGGTGTGGACGAAATCAGCGGCGGGTTTAAAGGATAAACATTCGATAAATATAATAACATTGTTTAAGTAAAATATCATTCGGTCGGCCGAGGAATGAAGCAGTTATTAACAAGCAGAATACATAAATTTATTTTGGAATGGTCTATGTCTGAAAGACAGCCCACTATAACTAATTGGGAAAGCATAGAATCAACGTTCCTATATATCTAAGTAAATTCAAAATTATTATGTCCTCAACCCAATGATGTTATAATACAAAAGAGGTAGATAGGTTATATGCACTCGAAAAGTGGCACCCTCAAAATTTTGCTAATTAGCCAACCCGGACTTGGTCAAAGAATATGAAATGTAATGTTACAGAACCAATAATGTGATGCAATGCCTATTGCGCATTCAAAATTCTAAAATATTTTAATAATCCAAACGTTTTTTATAATATACACGATCATGTGATGACGAGCCACCCAATTTTAATCATTGTTTACATTTATTAAAAGAAATAATATATAATTCATCATTTTCAAATTTATAATTAAAAAATGTTGGCGATCTTTTTAAATAAATATGTTCTCATGTACGTGATTCAAGAAAAACGAAATTCGAAAAAAGCAAACATCATTTTTTACTGTCTAATCCCATTAGGTATCAATCATATTTTTTTTAAATGTCTGTTCTGTGGCATTAATTACTAATATTCTATGAATTAGTCACGGATTCGTTTAAAATGTAGTAAGACATTGAAATTGATCAATCACAATGATTTAGAGAGCTATGTGATTTGTTAGTTTGAAATGCAATTATGTTTTACATTGCATAGCGAAGCGCAGTGCAATGTATATTTGTCTCACTTTTTAACGTTGTAACTGGGACAATATTTTACTTGGATTAGTGTTAAGGTAACCTATCTACCTCTTTTGTATTATAATATCATTGACTCAACCCATAATAATGTGTATCGATGTAATTAGAGAGAAAAATCCACTAGTCATTTTTTGACTGTGTCACAAGGTCACAGCTGTCCATACGTGTCCACTGTCCATCTAACATTTTTAGGTTTTCATAGCTATACTAATTACAACGGAAACCAAGTTTTGTTTTTTTCCGTTATTTCTAGAGACCTAAATTATAAACCTGAACCCAGAAATGGAAAACAGCAAATGAATAGAGGTTTTTAATATTTTATTTTTACTTCATATTAATTCCTTTTCTAAAATTTCGTTTCCTAAATAGAGACCTGACCGGGATTCGAACCCAGGAAGCCAGCTTGGACAGCAGATATTATGCTAATACAAGCAATAATATTAATCTTTTTTTTATGTTAAATAGAATATGAGAAAACGACATTGACAGACGGACACACGGCGAGCTGATTTCATGTATTCAATTTATCCAATTTGAAATTTAACACTAAAAAGACGAAATGTACTCACAATTCCAGCGATAGCGAAGTCCGCATACATTTCATAACATCGATAACATCTTGGAGAGTGAAAATACACCAGCCAAGGTTTTTTACCACTGAAACCAATGTTACCATATACATATGTATAAGTCTAACCGAAACTTGTTTTTAGAACCGAAATATAATTTCGATCTAATTTCGGCTGAAAACAAAACAGCGTTCCTTATATTTGCAATCTTTTTGAAGTACATAAAATGAGGGCTATCTAAACAAAGACAGTATGTATATTAAATTATTAAAACTTTCGTGAGACATTATTAATGCACTAATTATTGAATTCGGCTATACTCACGTCCAATCGGTATAGGTACCGACTAGTTTCGGACCTATTGGAGGTCCATCACCAGGGTGCGTGTGATGAGTTCGCGGCCGCGACGGCGACGGCTCGCAACGCGCGGCGCGACATGTGCGCCGGCGATGGTGACGAACTCGGCGAGACCGATTCGTTTACGTCACTGTTGGTGTTTACGGGCGCACAAAATGTACTCACGATGTCCGCTATATAATCGTCAGCACTATCGTTCTTATTCCGCGTCGCGTTTAACAACAAGGGTTTCCAAGTTGGCGGCAGGGCCCATCCCTTGTCTCTATTAAAATTAGGCCGGCGGTCGATTTCAATGGCTTCAAGGAGCTTGCATGATACAAAGTTCTTTTCGCGAGCCAACACTTTCACCTTATCGAACCTAATATAATGTGAGGTGTCGGAGTTGAGGGCGTGCTCTGCCACCACCGAGGTGTTGGTGTCCATTTTGCGCACACTGCAGATGTGCTCGGTGAGCCTCATATTGATGTTGCGTCCCGTTTCTCCAATGTAGCTTTTGCCGCAATCGCATGGAATTTCGTAGACGCCAGGGCTATCTAGAAGGTCCCGATCTTTAGGCGATCGTAGAAGTCTTCTAATCCGTGTCATGGGGCGGAAAATTGTCCTGATGCTATATCTACGGCGTAACAGGTGTCCAATTTGATCTGTTACCCCTCGCATGTATGGTAAAAAATATGCGAGACGGGGCGCGGCCGCGAACTCATCCCACTCTGACATCCTGATGATGGCCCTCCAATAGGTCCGAAACTAGTCGGTACCTATAACGATTGGACGTGAGTATAGCCGTATTCAATAATTAGTACGGTATGTATAGTATGCATAAATTAATTAGTTACTACGGTATATGTATAGTATTTACCTAGTAGGATTCAGATCTTCGGCTATGACATTCTTGGAGAAGCTGTGCCAGTTGAGTTTCTGGACGGAGTCGTCAATGTGTTCGAGGGCCCATTCCAGGATATATGGTGCTTCAGTAAGGTGCTGTAGACTAACACTGGAAAAATCAAAATACATAAATATCATGTACTAGCCAGTACTCGTCCGCCTCGCTGGGCATATCTAAAAGGTACCGTGAGTTTTAAACCAGAGCATCTTCATCTAATCTAATCTGACATGTAGTTAATTAGTTATAACTTTTAAGAAAGCGAACATGCAAAACTGGACTAAAATGTGTATAGTAGTACATACATATATACATACATATCTTCACGCTGTATCCCCAATGTTAAAAGTAAATTAATTGGACTAAATAATATTAATATGAACGTAACCAAACATAATACAGAAAATTATTCTATAAAATAAAATAACTTACTTTTAATAATAACTTATAATATTTACTACTAAATTACTTACTGAATGTAAATGAATACATTTACAATATGTAAAAAAAAAGTTAAAACTATTACAACACTACAATGTGTCGGACTTCGCCAGTGAAGCGTATTTTAAGGACACTGAAAAACAAGCTCTTTCTACAATTGCCGAGTGTGTATCCGAAAATATCCCATATATCAATAATTACACAATCAGTTTTCTTTGAAAGTGCTGTTCAAGATCTATTAGATATCATACATTTTTTCAGAATTTTTCACTTCGTAGTTGAAAAGTTAGATACTCTCAGCAAAGTGCTATTCAAATTTTAGATTGTAACTAAATTTTTTTTCTTTATTTGAAGTCCTCCATTCATAGTGGTGCCCTATTTTTTTTTTTCGTGAAATCTATGTCAAGAGTCCTGATTTGGAGTTTTTGTTAATTAAATGGATTGCAGTCTAGTAAACTTTGGGAACCACTGCTGTAATGTATGCTGTAACGTGTAACTGATATTTTCTATTCTTTTTGTTAAGACATGGTTTTGACCTTATGAAGGTCAAAAGCTTGAAATCCACTTTTTAGCTAACGGGGTTTTCGGAGAAATGCTTTTTTTATGATTATTATTGTTTTGCAAAAAAACAAATATCCAAATTATTTTCCCTGTGACTGTCATTAGTTTAATTAGTACTTTCAGCCAAAATGGCCATACACAATGCGGTGTTGGTTTCAACTTGATTGTACGGTAGTGAGGCCTGGATATGCTCCAAATCGAGTGAAAGTAAGATAAATGCAGTAGAAATGCGAATTCTTAGAAATATGTGCGGTGTCATCCTTGCGGACAAAATAATCGAAACTGTAAGGGAAATGCTAAACCATTGAACTGATTATGATGTAGCATGGATATGATTTGACACATGGGAACGGACGTAGGCTACTTTTTTATCAAAAAGGTACCTGTAAGGGGGTGAAAAGACATTGCCTTTTGAATTAAAAAGAAGCATACGGAGCATTTGCTCTAAGAGCGTGTTCATTTTTTTTTTTACCTATTTTTTTAGACTTTTAATGTGCGTGTTAGGGAAGGGTCACAGTGCAATATACAGCTGAAAATGACATATTTATTTTTGTAATTTACGAGTATTTTGCAAATAATTATTTTAGTAATTTACGTGAAGTCAGTCATGAGCTGACACGAATTACACCGACAGTGCGATGTGCCATACTTGCTATAGTTAACTGTTTTACTCATGATTATGCCCAATGAGATAGAAAGAGACAGATAATTCGTTCGACCACGGCGGTAAGAGCGGCAACTCATTTATTACGGCTCCGTCCATTGTGTCTCTTGCTCCGAGATACTATAGATATTATAGATAATAACAGGGACTAACGGTTTTTTTGGCGGGAACGGGAGAAGTGAGGTTGGCATTTTATTTAATTTTCTATTTTTTATATTTTTAGGAGCTTTAAAGTACATCAGTGATAGTATATTGTTTTAAAGTTCCGTGTAAGTGAAAAGAATGGAGTAGATCTAAATAAACATGTGTAGCTGAAGTTCTCGCGCTCTTCCACGAAGTCCTTTAAAACTTCAGTAAAGCCTACTATCACTTTACTGGAGGAGTTTTACGATAAGAAAAACTAATTTATTTGTGATTGTACTTATTTATACGTGACATTGGCAAATGTGCTAATCTACGCGCCGTGATATGAAGGAAGAAAGAAGTAGGGACTAACGTGTAGTGTTGTCCGGACGCGAGCGGGTACAGCCTGGCCGTGGGCGCTCGCACATTGCGGCACAGTCCGACCGCGCCCGTCGCACACCGCAGTACACCCGTGCGGACGAATTGCAGCGGACGAAGCTGAACACACACGCGCACACATATCATAGTATGGTGGCCCATACACCTACAATAATATTGCGCAATATTGATGATTGCGCAATACTATTAAACGTTAGGAGGTAGTATTAAAAGGATGTGCAATGATTGAACACACGCTTGCGCAATCTTAAATTTTATTGCGCAATATTTTTGCATTGCCCCGTGTAGTATTTTTGGTGCGGTCGCGCATTAAAATGACGAACAAAAATACGGCGAAAAATAAGGAAAGAGACTTTTTAATAGAGTGCATGGAATTCTATCGAAGTTGGTAACTTTTTTTACTTTTTCGGCAAAATCACTGCAGCCAAAATTCGTCGTCAGACATGTTGCTCGTACGGAAATATTGACGCGAAGACCTCGTCAATTTCAAATATAAATTTCAAGCAGTTTCAATTTCTTAAAACTTAATTGCAACAATGAGATAATAAAACTCACATACGATTTAAAACAAAAACATAGTGCCGCGACGCGCGGGTTCCGCCCCACGTAACGCTTTTTCTTTACGTGACGATTACTACCAACTTAAACCTCCCGCAAGCTGCGTTAAAGAACGTCGTTCTAAAATTCGTTAATCGGCTCTTTTCGGTACGCGACGAAATAACACGCCTGCAATTTTCAAGATGCCTATAATAGAAATTATATTGTAGGACAATTTTATTTATTTTTTAATTACCTATTCTTGGAATGCTAACGAAGTTTTTATATAAATTAGGTATTTTTAGGTACGCGATGTTTATTCCTTTTCAAAACTTTAAAAAAAGAAAAAAAAAACAACGTGCGCGGTACTGAATTGGCGCGAATGAAAATTAGATACTGTACTGTGAATGTTTAATAATTTTATCACAATTGTAAATTGTTTATTAATAAAAATAAGTAGTTCACTGTAAACTGTAGGAACTGCAATGTAACTTTTAATACGAATAATCATTTGTATTTTTTGAATTAATTTGTACCTGTATTGTTTCCTCGCAAATTAAAATTAGAGAAAGTACTTTTCTTTAATTTGCGAGGAAACAATAAACAATTGAAGTCTTGGCCGAAATAGCAATTAACGGCCTCGTTTAGTTAAAGAAGACTTTGGAAGTACTTGGCTTCGTTTCGTCCAAAATTATTCAGCCGTCAATTGCTTTATTTCAGGCCTGAACAGTAATATAGTTTCTAATTGGTTTCCTGAAAGTACTGTGTGTATTAGCAACGTTAAAAACTATTTAAATAACATATAAATATTATATAAATGAGTACATAGGTACACATGCACTTAATAAGTGTAAGGAGACCTACAGCCCCGTACCTTCTTAGCGACCAATCTCAGTTCATGCATCAGGCCATCACAGTGCGGGCCGCAGTTCGACGGCAAAAACGAGACAAGCCAACTCTCCTCACGGTTCGATGGATCCATTATTTCCAGTAATTGCTGTTCGGTCAGCTCCAAATCTGTTTGAGATTAGAGCTTACATGAGATTACATGACATCAGACTTTTAGGGTTCAATACTTCAAAAGGAATAATGTAACTATTATTAGGATTTATAAATAGATCCGTCCATCTATAACAAGTGATACATCTTGGTAATACATTTGGTATGGCAAGCCACATATTTTGCTCAAGACGACTTAAGTGACTTTTTGATTCTAATATTCTAAAGGTTAAGGGTAATAAAAATACCACAAAACAACTTAGAATTATATTTAGTGACAACCAGAGTCCAAGCGTCCAGGATAATTTCAATTGTAAGTTTATTTTATAAATTGATTTACTCGGGAAGAATACGGAGGTTAAAAAGAGGTTAAGGTAGGTCAAATCTGGATTTGATTCCAAATATTCGTTTTTCATAAGTCACAAACGGTTATAAACATTATATATGTAATTAATATAACACAAAAACACAAGTAGTTACTTTTAAAAAATAATCTATACTTAACATTACAAAGAGAACATGTAGCACATTAGACAATGAAATTATGCAAAGTACACCAGCCTTGCCGCATCCTCATCCGTCGTTTGCCTAATGCGTCTAATTGCATATACCGCGGAACCTAGCTTACTAGCCAATGCCCCGATAGGGTCCGCGTGTTGTACCTTGTTCTCTACTGTTAAACCAAGAAAACTGGCTGGCTCTCAAACTTAATACAGTTGAAGTGTATCAATAAATTGCGTAGAATGATTTTTAATACTCTTATACTCTGCGTTTTTTACATTTCCTACCATGTACGGGCAATTTTATGGAACCAGCTTATAGCGGCAGTTTTCCCGGATCGTTATGAACCTACTCTTTCCCTAAAGGCCGGCAACGCACCCATGATTTCCCGGACATTACGGGTGTCCATGGCCGGCGGTGATCACTTTCCATCAGGCCACTTACGCCTCTGTAAGTGACAAAAAACCGTTCCTACATCGCTATAAATGAGAAACTTGGATAAGTGAAAAATCTCCATAAGCGAAAAAAAGATTCCGGCACCTTGAACTCTTGCTCATCTAGATTTAATTACTTACCATTGCTGTTTTTAATAAGTTCTATGAACTCTATCAGCCTATGTTGGTCGATGCGGTCTCGGTAGTAGTGCCGCCGCGAGCGGTCCTGTAGTAGCACCGCGGGCTGGGAGCTCACGATACGTTTACAATACTCGTCGCTGCTTGAACTGCACGACGCTATGCCGAACTGTGGATTACAAACTAATTGATGTCGTCGTCCGATCGAAGAAATATGGGCATTTCATGAAACGCCGCCCGTTTCATGAAATGACCATGTCTAGGACCAGTGTTCTTCGACCTTTTTTGAATAAGCGGACCGTAATAAAACTGGTGATTTCAAAGCCGACGTATTTAATTTTCATTCAATTGAGACTATACTGATCGAGAAATGAAGTGCACTCGGAAGTAAGTCGCGCGCGCTTTGGTGATCACTGATCAGTGACAGTGTTTTTTTTAACTAGACAGTATGGGGAGATTAGAATCCGGGAGAACCGTCTTTGAAACATTTTGGCCTTTTCTTGTGAAGCGTGGTCGTTTTGGTCAAACGTGAGTATAAAGAAATATTTTATTTTTGAACAACTTTTCCAGTCCAGATTTTTTTCTTCCGATACAATGAAATAATTCTTACATGAAATTCAGTCGATCTGCATTACAAAAAAAAAGTATTTTACTATTTTTATGGACATCTAACGCTTGATCTAAAATTTATAATTCTAAAATTGTTTTCACAAAAAAAGAACGAATCGTTCCTAACATGGTTCTCCTGTATTTCTTATGGATTCGGATTTTCCCATACTGTCTCAGTTAAAAAAATACTGTATTGTTTTGCGCGGGAAGCAACAAATTATTTTTTAGAAAATAAACAGGCACAGACTTTTCACTAAAATTGTTATAATTTTATTATAATGACATACAACCTTTACTTTTTACTTTTACCTATCTTGCGACCGCGACACCTCAAAACGAAGAACAAGTGTTTGTGACCCCCCTGAGGGTCGCGATGCACAGATTGAAAAACACGGATGTAAGCAACATTATGTGATACATTTGTCGATGTTATGAGAGTAAATGCTTCGCTACGTAGTTATTTGGATGTGCAAAACTTACAACAGTTGCATTTAATGCCGTTAGCTGTCTCCACGTTTTCCAACTAACGTGTGTGAAATATAGCGTCAATAGAAATTGAATATTGCAAAAACTGTTAATAAACTAATTGACGAGAAAAATGCATTTCAATGAAGCTATGAGAAGCAATTACAAGATTTTGTGCAAGTCACACATGTGCATTTAATATTAATTTAATTATTAATACTTCGAAGACCTGAAGAAAATAAGTTACGAATAATTTAACTTTAAATTAACAACCTCAAAAAAGATCATGGCCCCATCTCGGGTGTAGACCTCTAACATTCTCCACTTTTCTCTATTTTGTGCTATATCCATCCAGCTTCCACTTACTGCCTTTTGTAAATCATCAGTCCAGCGATCCTTGGGTTTGCCTCTTGCTCTTTATCCTTTAGCTAATTAAAAGTTAAATTATTCGTAACTTATTTTCTTCATTTATTTGTTTATATTAAGTCAAGGAGAAATAAAGGTTTATTATTATTATTTTGAAGACCTTACAGAACCGATATACCCCACTACAGTCGAATAAAGGCTTATTATTATTATTTTGAAGACCTAACAGAACCGATATACCCCACTACAGTCGGATGACTCGTCAAACGATTGGCATGTGGTGGGTATTAGCTATTTCACAGAATGCTCAGACATAAAAATCTGTACAATTCTGCGATCGTACGACGACATCGATACACATACATAATTTCGCGCTATTTCTAATACCTAGTGGACAAAGCCTGCAGACGCAACAAAATCTAACCTTGACCCATCGCTATATAAGTATGTATGTATAGGTTTATTAAATTCTTAGTCGTCTTTTACGACATACGCGAATATATAAGTAATTGGTCTAAACTTTCCTTTCTCTCCCAAAATAACATTAAAGAAGAAAAAATTATATTAAAAATATTTCATTGTAATCCCAATTCATGGAGTTTTCTAAATGAAACGGGATTATGTGTCAACCTGTTTTTTTTGTTTTGTAACAAGAGCCTGAAAATACTTGTCGTTACTCTGTTTGCTTGTCTATGTATCAATTTTCCAATGAAACAAATGTTATAATTTGGACATACAATACATACAATCTCATACATAAGACCTACTATATAACAAATAAGCAACAAATACAAAATAAACACAGATTTTGAATTAAGAACATTGAAGCTATTAACGAAAAATAAGTGGCCAGTTATAAAACCAGTTATTTCATGGCACCAAATATTAATTCGCTAACCTAAAACCTTAACTATTATTCTATAGGAATAAGCAGCATGAACACATGCAATTACAATTAAAACAGATCATATTGTGAAATGAATGGTAATTGTACTCACACTAATATCTTGTGAATCGATGAAATGTAAGCTGGCTTGTAGAAATGGCTCATAGACGTGATCCCATGACAACTGATAGGGAATTACTACCAAGACCCAAACACCAACATCTGATGATGAAATGATGAATGAATGAAAAAAAAACAATTCAACATTTAGCTTGTCTTTCACCCGCCCATGAGAAAAGTATTGTAAATATAAACATTTATTCACCTTGAAATCTGATCACTGATGATCAGTGAACATACGAGAAAAGTTCCAAATACTATCACAATGGTATTATTACAAATTCTGCAACTTCTTCGAATACCTACATTATTTTTATTTTTCATATTTATATAAACATTATGAATAATATGTATCTCGGCATCCTTTTACACTAAAACAACTAATGATACTGATTACATATTCAGTAGATATTAAATTATATTCCAATTCACTACACAAGTTCAAAGGTTTTCCAGTTGAGATTTATTCGACTTCCAATTTCATTTATTTATTTTTAGTGCTAATGTAATCTCTATCATAAGTAAAGTGACTTTAAGAAATCTGAATTATTTCAGTCACTTAAAGATAAAATATTCCCAGTAAATTACATACCTCCACCAACAATTCTGCTTAATTCCGAAGCTGAGAGTGAATGCAAATTTACAGCAGCCGTTGCAGTATTAAGGAATGAACGAATATCAACAAAGTTAGGTGCGAGTTGATAGCCTCCTCCTCTCTTTAATAAGGCCCATGCTGGATACTCTTCCACTTGGAGGGAGAGGCATAGTTGAGACCACTTGCTGCAGTCCACTTCCCCTAAAAGTAAAATCAAAGGCGATTCATATTTCTGTTCTTACTTTACTAAAATTAAGTAATATTTGATATTCTCTGGGATAATTCCTCATTACCAGTGTTATTAGTATTACATGTTCAGCCATATAGAAGAAATGAGCGATGAAAAATTACGATGAAAGTATATATAAGTAGCAAAATTTAATGGTAGCAGAAGTCAAAGAAGATCAAGGCTGACTTATGAAGATCAAATAGCCAGACTGTTAGCTGACGAAAATGTCAAAAGCATTCATGCGAATGCTTAAGTATACACCTAGGCGAAAATGTGTGAGGAGAATGATGAGATTTGAGCAAACGAAAGAAGTATGTAAGGACCGCGACGCTTGGCGCTCCGTCCTCTCTGACTACCCCGTTGGGGATACAGCGTAAAGATATGTATGTATATACTTATGTATCTTTACAAAAACTATATATACATATAAAACCATTATCAAACTTTGTTATACCATACAGTGTTGTTCGCAACTTCGTTAACATGGAATTAAAAAAAAGTAGCCTGTCTTTTCTCAGGGCTTAATTCGGTCCAGCGGTTTAGCCATGAAAACGTAACAGACAAACACAGAAGCATTTTCGCAATCAAAATATTATAGCTGTTACTCGCAACTTGATAGGAGGCCGATGATGCTGTAAATTACAGCATGTGTAATACTTTAATAAGAAATATTTGTACTCAATTTCCAGTTGTATTTCCTTCCATGTAAAAGTTTCATACGAAGTTCAACTCCCCTTTTCCCCCTTAAAATAGACTCCTTTCTTAGAGGGCCCCTACATTACACAAACTATCATCAGACTAAACTTCATGATCCTAGCTTCACTAGTTTTCGACGAGATTTCGTGATTAATCAGGCAGTCAGTCAGTTAGTGAGTGGGATTTTGCTTTTTTGAAATAGCCTATGTCCTTCCTCAGGATTCAGGCTACCTCTACACCAAATTTCATCGCAATCGGATGGACGGTAGCACGACGGTAGCGGATGGCAGCGCATAACTAACGAACAAAGGAACATTGATTTTTATACATTAGACTAAATGAAGCCCGCGACTTCGTCCGTGCTTTTTATTTTTCATATAGCCTATATCGTTCTTCAGAATTCAAGCTATCTCCATACCAAATTTCATCGCAATCGGTTAAACGATATGGCAGCCCATAAAATAACGAACAAACATTGATTTTTATGTATTATACAGGGTGTATATGAAAACGGGACAGTTACTTTAATGGATGAAAGGGCATAACTTTAGTATGTAGTTACAAAAAGAATTATCGAAAAAAACGTATCCGTTTAAGAGTTATGACCGTTTTAATTTTCAAGTGTTATCCCCACCATTTCTCGTAAAATTGGGTTGATCGTGTACAGTTACAGATTTTAAATCTTACGTATTTTTTTATTTTGTAATAATTTCATCCGTTACTGAAATACAGCCTGAAAACCATTTTCGAAAATAATGCGTATACCCCTTAACAATGTTTACAAATCGCTAAGGTCATGAACTGTCAGCTGTTCAATATGTGCGGATTGGCAGTGTTACATCAAAGAAAGCCACCGTAAATCACACGTCGGCAAAGTCAAAGGCAGAAAGTATTTTAGTGACGTCACAAAGATGCCGACAAAATGTAAAGGAGTGTACATACTAAGTACGAATTGATTTTTTAATGAATGAATATTTTTGAAAGTTTCTATGAAAGTGGACAAAGAGAATGAATTGATGAGGTAAGAGAATTGTTTCAAGGAAGCTCGGCTTCTCAAGATGAATTTCAGTAAGATAAAATGTTATCAAAATGTACCAAAGTAGTTCGACGGATGTAAGACACAACGAATACGTCTCACAGAGATCGTAACCCGAATGCAACATTTGCAACATATTGAACAGCTGTTCAAATGAAATTTATTCAGTTGCATTCGGGTTACGATCTCTGTGAGACGTATTCATTGTGTACATCGTCAATTCGTTTTTAACTACTTACGAATTATTTTCTTGTTTAAATCATGCCGTTTTATCTGTATAGTAATCTGCAATACACCGATATGGTTTTGGCTTATGGTATGGCTAGTGGTAATTCTAGTGAAGCTTTGTGTTTGTATTTGGACCATTTTGGACATCGTAATGATGAGCATGTGCCTTCGAGTGGTAGAATACTGACGCGAGTGATGCAACGGTTAAGGGATTATGGCAGCTTTACACCGCGCAATACAGATTCCGGCGCCAATGCTAACCAAGGCATCCGCGATCTCATTCTTAATCATTTTGATGAACATCCCGCTGATAGTACAAGGTCGGCCGGAAGATTACTACAGGTGCCCCACAGTACGGTCCATAAAGTGCTGAAGGAAGACCTGCGCCACCTTTTTACCCTAATCTGATACAGAAGAGGTCATGAAGCACAAAATCATAGATGCCTTTAATAAATTACAACGAGAAACGTCAAACGTATTGCATCGTGTGCATAATGAGATAGCGCGGCGTGCACGTGCATTCATAGAAGCGCAAGGCCGCAATTTTGAACATTTACGTTTGTGAACTTGTGAATGTGTAATTACTACGGACCTCAATACATATGGAAAAAAAAGTGATGTGAAAAAGTATCAAATTGTAGCAGTGTTATCGTGCGACATTTTGTGATTTACCCACATTGGTAATTTGCAGCCTGAATACAAGGTCAGAGTCTATCTTTTGTTTTTTTATCGATTTCTTTCATAACCATTTGTACGTCCGCAGTGAGAGGTCAGAATCATTGCGACGAGAACGTGGCGACAAAGGCACACTACCTACCTATCATTCTAATCTAATTTAAAAATACGTTTTTTCCACATACACAGGAATATCAACCTTATTGTTACATAAATAAAAGAGGTTCTGTGGATTTGTGAAATTAGGTAAAAATTAAATTTCGGTGTCTTTTACTTGTGTTAAGGGGAAGCACAAGTGAAATAAATTGTGTTTTAACCTGTATCTTTGTTATTATTGCATAATAATACTTTATTAAATCGTAATCAAGATGAATTCTCGATATACTATAGCATATTCAAAAATATGTCCCGTTTGTATGTACTCCCTGTATATACGAGTATATTAATTTCTATTTTCCTAAATAAACTTTTTTCAGTCAGAATTTTTATAAATATAAGATTTTCGTCAATAAATAATATTTGTATAATAAGTATTATAACTTACCAAAATGCATATGAGGATATGAAATTGTCATTTGATGCAACAACAGTTTGTTTTGCCCTGGAGTTGAAAAGTATAGTACCCAAGGCTTGTCATAACCATTACGCAATTGGTTTCTTATATCCTGTAACGAAATTAAAGATTGAAGCATGTATCTAGTAACTGTAATTAAAACAGACTGATTTGCTTTCTTTTTTTAATTAATAAAGGTCTTTTTTAAACTTTCCTAAAAGAAATGTTAACTATAAAAAAAAAGTAAGCAAAAAAATCTGTAAGTAAAACAAAGCAATGTGTAGTGTTAAGTCTTCGTAAATACTTTCAAATATCACAAGATTTGTTATGGTAGTGTGGCGTGGTTTGTATGTGCGTGCGTGTGTATGTGGTATGTGTGTGTGCGTTCTGCGTTTGTATGTGTGTGCGTTTGTATGTTTGGATATCCTTGCATGTGCATATGTCGTCACTACAAACCTTTAACTTTTCTGGAGTGACTGCCTCAATCTTTGGTAGTGCTTCAACAATCTCTTTCAGTATGTTTTTCTCTTCTGTGCTGCTAATTTCTTTTTTTATATCTTTATACTTAAATACTACAGTTGTATATTCATCATCTGTCAATTTTGCACGAAGATCATCATCTTCTACTATAACTACAGTAACTAGATCCTTCTGTAAACATGTAAATACTTTTAATGTAATATTGTTATATGGAAGATCTTATGTCACAACAATTAGATTCATTTTAAAACAACATTAGGGTCGTGAAGGACATAGTTAAACGTGAATGTTATATGTATAATATTTGTTACGGATGGCCTTGACAATAGACATTGTGTGACAAAAGTGCAAAATATGTATAATCTGAGTGAGTGAGATGAACTCATTGTGAAAAAAAAGACGAAAATATAGTCGTATGTCTAGCACAGTCACTAGTTGCGCGCACCTGTATTGTGCGAAAGAGATAGATATAGTTAAGATTAGCGCTAGTTGGGTACACATGTACATGTAGATATGTAGGATTGATTGGCCAAATAAATGAGTTCACGGAAAAGTTTGGAATTATATTACTACAACACGCGAAGCGAAGAAAAGTAATTCAGCACCTCCTGGTGGAAGAGAAAAAGTAACGACAGTCACCAACAATATTGATATGATATTTCTGAGGGTTAGAGGCGTTCTTTGGTGCGTACATAAGTACACACGCTTTTTACTTCCAATCAGTGACGTGCACAGGCATTTTCAGTAAGGTAGACAAAAAGAGAGTTTTATATTTGTCTACTGAAAACCTACTGAAACTACCATACTGAAAATTCCTGGTAAAAACCAAAATAGCCACTTATAATTCGTATGTAATAAATAAAAAAATGTTAATGCGATTTAATTTTATTTATTTACTGGAACTATGTACTTTGAAAAATATTTCAAGAGTAGCAAAACTGCTTACTTGCTATATTATAAACAACAACAAAGTCAATTAAAGTTAACACAAACCTACATTACCGTTACTCTAACCATACATAATACATATTTATAATATAATTTTGTTCGAAACTGAGTGCCGGTGAGCTGTTTTTTGTACGTATCTATTGAAATTTCCATAAGTAAGGAAGAGAACGACACTTTTAAACCTTTAGAGGGCGCTAAAATGAGAAATAGCATTTGATCGTACGTATTATTAATTATAAAAATAAGGCGAGCACGGGAATTTTGAAAACATGTTTTCGGTTGCGATATTTTTTTTTTTACTTTATTTAATTAGTAAATTGTTAGGGTAGACGGCGTCCATTTGTCTTTATGGAATGCACGCGCCACTACTTCCCATAGATACCAAAATTAGTTTAATAAATAAAATGTATACGCTAACTACTGGGTACACTTTAAACTCATTTTCAGAGAACTTTGTTAATACCCTAGTAACCAAAAACAATCTATTTAATTTATCTAGAAATGGAATGGATTACCTTTCAAATCATGTCCTTTAATCATACCATCACCATTAATGAAATAAGTATGAAATGAGTTTGAAATACTCAGATAGTTTAAGCACTTTTATGATGCCGAGTATATAGTGGAACCACTTACCAAATGATAAGAAATCCTAGTAAGAATGTTTTTATCTATCCTGTTGGACCCCAAAACATATGCCATAGGTTTTTCATTACTCCTAAGTTGAGCGACAGTTGGTACATGTACTTGACTTCTGAGATATTTCATAACGAAGGCATCTAGTGCCTCCAAATTTTGCTCACCGTGATAGTATATGAAGTTCCCATGTTTTGCCTGTAATCAGTTGTTTCATTAATCTAAAAATGTTTGGTGAAATTCTATAAACAGATGATTTATTCCTTCATCAGAGCCAAATCACAATCACTGGCTTACAAAATAATTGATTGGTCATTTAATAATTTATTCATGGAAATACAATGTAATGTTCAGAATGACTGCACGTCAATTCCTTACATCCTATACAATTGATAAACCCGCGCTAGCTAAAATATGTTCTGGTTCGTTTATTTCAAAACAAAACTCAATATGAAATTGAAGACAAAACATATTTTACCTTGCAAAATGTTTTACAACTTTTATGAATGAGGACCTACATTTTTATTCACATTACTGAGATACTTACATTTGGGTAGAATAATAAAGAAGGGTAGCTGCCAATTCTCATAGAGTTGTAACAGAAGGAATTATGATATTTGCAGTTCACGGCACCCACTTTCATCTATAAGACATAAATTATGAAAATAACATATTTTTTATGGAAAAGAATTAAATTCACTTTAAAACGAAAACAACCAAAAATCACGAAATAATTATCTTTCATCAAAATTCTTCATAAATATGAACCAAATATTTATACTTATAATAATTAAAAGAGAATGGGCAATAGTGTGCCCTAAAAAAAAATTGTAGCATTCTGAAGAATGACTGTCGTTGTTACTTTCATTGATTACTTCAATTTATCCCAAGTCATTTAGGTATATTGGTTCAATAAATGACAAGTCACTACATCTGTTAGCAAGTATGATCCTAATATTAGCTAAAATGCATATACTACTATACCAATTATTAAATAGTTGTTGCAAGCCATCCTAATTTAAATAAGATTAAGTTAAGATTAAGGGAAAAAGTTTCATTTTAAAGTTCAAAAACATTTTTATCATTTGTTTACTGTATTCTAATGAATTGACACACTCGGGCCAGGGACTGGAGGATGCCATTAGTATGAAAGAGATTGAGAAAGTGATAAGAAGTTTGAAATGTGGAAAGGCTGCGGGAATTGATGAGGTGACTGCTGTGATGATCAAGTATGGTGGTCCTAGGGTCTGGGATGCCTTCTGTGTACTCTGCAACCTTTGTTGGCAGAAGGGGGAGGTTCCAGAGGACTGGCGCACGGCAGTCATAGTACCTCTATATAAAGGGAAAGGTTCCTACCTAGACTGTGCGTGCTATAGGGCCATCAGCTTGGTCAGCTTAGCGAGTAAAGTCTATACTAAAGTATTGACTGAACGTATGAAAGGCGTTTCAGAAAGATATTTGTGGAAGGCGCAAGGTGGATTCAGGAACGGTAGGGGTTGTATGGATCAGATTTTCTCGCTTCGCGTTATCGTGGGAAGGTTTCTGGTTTTAGGTCGGAAAGTTTTCTGTGCTTTCGTGGATCTAGAGAAAGCATTCGATAGAGTAGTGCGGAAGAAATTGTGGAGTCTTCTGCCTGAATATGGCGTGGAGGGCTCCTTACTGCAGGCTGTGAGGTCATTATATCGAGACCACAGAGCCTGTGTAAGGATAGACGGTGGCATGTCGCCCTGGTTTGAAGTCTGTTCTGGTGTCAGACACGGCTGCGTGATGTCTGCCTGGCTATTCGTGCTGTATTTGGACAGTTGCCTCCAGAGATTGAAAGGTAATATGAGTGGTATGGGATGTGGTGACACAGTGGTAAACTGCCTATTGTACGCTGACGATGCTGTGATAATAGCACCATCAGAAGCAGAGTTGCAGACACTAGACACGTGCATGAAAGAAGATTGTGAAGTAAAAGGATTGAAAATGAATGTGAACAAAACTAATGTTCTGGTGTTTGAAAGAGAAGCGGTACAAACGAAATGTATGATTTGTGTAAATGGAAAATGTCTAGAACAGGTGAATGAAATTGTGTACCTGGGGAGTGCGTTTTCGAGGGATGGAAGATGTGAGTTGGATGTGGAGAGACGGGTAGCAGCTGGCAATAAAGTGAACGGTGCTCTGTCCGCATTAGTGGGTAGTGTGAACATATCTAACACTGCTAAAATGGCCTTCCACAATGCGGTGTTGGTGCCAACTTTGTTGTACGGTAGTGAGGCCTGGATATGCCCAAAATCGAGTGAAAGTATGTTAAATGCTGTGGAGATGCGGTCTCTCAGAAATATGTGCGGTGTCACGCTTGCTGACAGGATAAGCAATGATGAGATACACAGTATGACAGGGTTGCACAACAGTGTTATTGTAAAAATGAAGAAAGGAATGCTTAGATGGTTCGGGCACATGGAAAGAATGAGTGACGAAAGACTGACGAAGAAAATATACAGAGCGAAAGTGAGTGGTAAAAGAAGCCAAGGAAGACCAAGGCTGACTTATGAAGATCAAATAGCCAGAGTGTTAGCAGACGGAAATGTCAAAAGCACTCGCATACCTAGGCGAAAATGTGTGAGGAGAATGATGAAATTTGAGGAAGCGAAAGAGGTGTGTAAGGACCGCGACTCCTGGCGCTCCGTCCTCTCTGACTACCCCGTTGGGGATACAGCGTGAAGATATGATATGTTATGTTTATGTTTACTGTATTGAGCACTGACGGTTTTCCATCTGTCTGTCTGTCTGCAATGTCTACTGTCTGGCTGTCCATTCTATCGTGTGGAAAAAAAGTGTACGGAAGTGTGCCATGGAGCGACAGCATTTCGAAAACTATTATTCAAAAATATAACTGTAGTATATTTGCCCCTTGGACTGGTCTAATTATCAACATGCTCTAATATATTATGGATTGTTATTTTTATTAATAAAATAAGCTTTTATTTCTGATTATTAATAGATCTGATTAATATATACAATTAGACACCTTTTAACTACTCAGATTGCCCGAAGACATAGGCCATCTCCACTGTACTCAATTAGATGATTTTCTCCTCCATTCTTTCGGAAGGGTGATCTTCCTATCTTTTGAACTGTCTTCCTCTTTTCCTTTTTCCGTCTCTTGGATACCATTCTGTTACTCTTTCTGTCCATTTATTTGTTGCATCCCTAGTCATATGCACCATCCTATGCCCATTTTAATTGTTTAACTTTTGTTAGTACATCTTCAATTTTTGTTCTATTTTTTATTTTTTATTGTACACCTGTCTTTTATTTTTATATTTAGCATACTTCTTTGAATAGAGTTTTGACATACTTTAAGTTTTTGTTCCAAATTTTTAGTTAAACACCATGTTTGGCAACCATATTTTATGTTAAACATCAGAGAATGCGTGTGTGTTATATAATTTGTTTTTTTTTTTCTGGTAATGGTACATTTTGATTTTTCATAATATTTTTGAATTACCAGTATCTTTGTATCTTTTCAATGTTTTATTTATCCTTCTCATTATCTCTTTTTTCATAGAATCTACAAGTGATATAACTTGTCCCAAATATATATATTCTTCTACATTTATTATTTCCATTTCTGTATTATCTACTACAATTTTTTCTTTTAGGCTATTTCTCATTATTTTTGTTTTATCTGTGTTCATTGTCAATCCTGCTTTCTTGCTTTTTTCAGACAGTTGTTGTAGCAAGGTTTTTAATGATTTTGGGTTTTCTGTAAAGATAACTATGTCATCAGCAAATCGTAGATGATTTAAACTAACTCTATTTATATTTAGCCCACAGTGATCCCAGTTTATGTTCTGAAATATATGCTCCAAAACTACTGTAAACAATTTAGGAGAATTTAGGAGTGGGTCTCTTTGTCTTACTCCTTTGCTAATTTTGAAAGTTTCTCCTTTTTTTCTAACTGAACTCTTGCTCTGCTATCCATATACATTTTTCTAATATTTCGAATATATTTCTTTTCTATCCCTTGATTCAGTACAGCTTCCCATAGTACTTTATGACTTATAGAGTCGAATGCTTTGTTGTAGTCTACAAATGATATGTAATATGTTTTCCCATATTCGTTGCATTTTTCTATAATTTGACGTATTACATGAATATGGTCAATAGTGGAGAAGTTTCTACAGAATCCTGCTTGTTCGATTAGTTGTTTGATCTAGCTTTGATGTTACGCGACCCAACAGGATCTTTGAAAAAATTTTGTACAAATTTGTCATTAGGCTAATAGTATAATAGTTGTTAATTTCATTTTTATCACCCTTTTTATATATTAATGTTGTCCATTGTTATGGAATGTCTTCATTGTACATTATTTCATTAAACAAGCTTGTAAGTTGTGGGAGTATTGTCTCTATTGGTCATTTTAATAATTTGTTCTTCGCTAGGTGATGTAATTTTTCTGTGATAATAGTGAATTTTTTATTTCGCTGCCCATAATAGATGGTATATTATCGTCGTCGTCACAGTCATCTAATTTTAGGTTTTCTTTTATGGTATCCTCACTTTCTTAATATAAATTTTGATAGAAATCTGTAGCAATGGTGCCTATTTCGGTTCTTGATGATGTACTTACTTGCTTTCCTTTTTGATCTATATTTTTCAAGTTTGGTATCCATATTCTTTTCTCATTAAGTAACTTTAGCGCTTTTTCAATGCCACCTGTTTTTTCAATCTCACTCCTTATGGTATGTAATTTAGTACTCTTTCTATATTCTCTTATTTTTTGTGATATGTTTTTGCTGATTAGTTCAATTTAAGCATTTTTCTTCTTTGTTGAATTAAATCTCTTGCTTCCAACCTATTTTATTTTTTATGAGTAACATTATACATTGCATTTTTCTTACATAGTTTTGCCTATTTCAATTTTCTCTAAATTGATTTTAAGTTAATTAAGATGTTCTTCAGGTATTGGTCATATTATGTCACTAGTGTTTCTTTTTTTTAATTTCCTTCTATTCAATTTTGGGAATTCATAAGTCAGTTTTGTTCTTAACATTCGGTGGTTTGTGCTGAAATTTAAGTTATTCACTGTATCAACATTTAATAAAGTTTTGGGAAAATTGGTTAGAATGAAATCTATTTCATTACAATATTTGCCGTCTGGGGATATTCCAGTGCATTTTCTGTTTTCTTTCTTTTTGTAAAAACTATTCATTATTGTGAAATTATGTCCTTGAACAAAATTAATTAGTCTTTGACCATTTTTATTTCTCTTTCCAGTACTGTATTTTCCTATAATTCTTTCTTCTGCGTGCATTTGTTTTCTTATTTGACAGTTAAAATCTCCCATAACAATAATTTGTTTATGTAGTCTTTGCATGGTTTCAGTAACGAGATTATAAAAATCGTCCAATTGTTCTTTTTGTGTTTGTTCTATAGGAGCATATACTCGAACTATTGACCACATATGTTTGTGACCTGGTATTTTTAAATTTAAAACAGCAACTCTGTCATTTATCATAATAAATTCATCTACATACTGTTTCATATTTCTATTGACCAAAAAACCAATTCCATACAATCCCTGCTTTTCTCCTTTATAATAAAACACATATTCATTGTGTTCTTCAACTTCTTCGCCGATTCTTCTAACCGCACTTAATCCTATTATATCCCACTTAATAATTTTTATTGCATTTTCTAATTCCATTAATTTTTCATCTGTTCTAAGAGTAGGTGTGTTTAGAGTTGCTATAAATATATAATAATAATACTCCAGACAATTACAGATTGTGTGACCCCAAACTAAGCAGTAAGCTTGTACTATGGGTACCACACAACGAACTCTGGGGGAGTTCCCAGTAACACCCAGAATCCAAGCCAGTTTAGAAAAGTTTGTTTCCTAAATTGACCTGACCGGGGATTGAACCCAGGACCCTAGCTTTGGAAAGCAGGTGCATATGCCACTGCGCCAACGGGCCAGTTAATATATGATTTTTCCTTTTCTTCTGTGGAGGTTCATCTCCGTGGGGAGTTAGATCACTACCCTCCAAATTGTTATTTTTATTAGTGTTTATCAAATAAATATGGACATTTTGTCTGATGTAAATTGAAATAAATAAATAATGTGAATATTCTTTTTTCAAATGAGTTCAACATGCTGTCTAAATATGAACGGAATTACTCAATGAGGATAACAGTTTCCGTCATTACTGATAGTGTCACAATTAAATGTCTGAGGGGATAGATCCCTTAAAAAATTACCCATTTTCTTTTGACAGTTTTTGAAGTCGGTACAAAGATCAAGACTAACAAAAGAGAATATACTGTGGAACTCACAGTACGTGCAAACCGGCAGCAGAACAAAAAGCTAGAATTTTCAACCAATACATTCTCCAGTGTTAACTTATGGAACAGAAACTTGATTCTTAACAAGAGACTATTAATAAAATGCAGAAAAATACAGAAAGCACTGGTAGGAGTTACACTTAAAGAGACCGCAAAAAAATGTACGGCTTAGAGAGCAAAGCCAGGTTGCAGATGCCAACATGTGCCAAACCTTGGAAGCAACTGGCAAGCAGTGGGTGAGCCACAATTGTTTTTTACAGAGGAAGCAAAAAAGTTAAAGAGATCAAGAATGCGAATTTAAGTCTTTATGTTGTGAATGTATTGCATTTGATGATGTATTATGATGTACGCAAGTACCCATGGAAAAGAAATTTTGACTGTAATTTTCTGATTTTTAATTGAAATATGCAATTTTTTTAGATATTCAATTTATATTTTACACTAATAGGCATGGTTAACAACCATGTACAATAATCCCACACCATGTATAATAAACCCACTTCATTGTCCTGACCAATGACAGTTGTATGATAGATTATGAGTGGATGCTTGGTTTTCGCTTGTCAACCATGTAGAAAGTGTATTATAATACTGCCATAACAGATGATCGTGCAGTTGGCCCACTTGTTACAACATAACTAATACACAATTGCTTTCAAACTAATATTGTACATTTTGTACTTACAATCCCTTTGTACAACTCAGCTAATTTTTTCCAATGATCTGCTAAGTTTTGGCATGGTGGACAGAATGGTGAGTAGAAGTTTATGAAATGAAATCCTTCAGTCAAATAATTATCTGAAAATCATAATTTACATTATAATTATCCAAATCATTATATAAAAGATATAGAATACAGAAGATCAAAAGTAGTTTGTATAAATAAGTATATCATAGTATTACTATAGTTTGCTCATACCATATTATCATAGATTAATTAATTACTATAGCACCATCGAAGATGACCTCGTTTTGACACTTGATAATAGATATTGTTAACTAATTCTTGGGAGCCAAAATTATGCATGTATAACTGACATTTTAAGTATTAATCAAATTCCGAAAAGATGAAGTAATTCCAAATTTTATTCGCGACTAAATCACGTAAAACAAACTTACAAAATCCAGCTCCAGTGACTGTGTCCACATAGGGATCATTATAATAGAGTCCATTGTAATATAAATTGTTATACTCTGCTTGTGACCGATAGTCATACTTCCTTGTATATGAGGAGAAGGTACCATATAGATCATATTTTCTCCTCTTTTCTGAATCTTTTAACATTTCATAAGCTTCTGTGATTTTTATAAACTTTTCTTGCTCTTTTTCATTCTAAAATATACCAAAAACAAATGATTTAGAATAAACTACAAACATATCAACACTTAGTCATATTTAACTATAATAGATGTTCCCAAGTGAGCAACTTTTCAGTATTGGATTTCCAGTACTGTAGTTGATGACACCAACCCATTAAATTAAAACTATTGGCAACATTTAATTTGAGCCATAAGTACCTTAGATAAAATAATAAAGTTTAAAATATATTTCAAGTAGAACATAACCTTTACATATTAAAAGAAACATCTAGATTTAGAATTGAAATACAATAATTTAGGCAATATTAGAGTACTTAATATGAAACAAGATAGTAAAATACTGATTTTATACTTACAGAATTTTTGTCCGGATGATATTTTACTGCTAATTTTTTATATGCGTGCCTTATTTCTTGAGAGGAAGCCGTCTTGGATATCTCTAATATCTCATAGTACGTAACATCGGACAGATTCGCTGCTCTTATGAGCATTAAACTTACAAGAAATAGTTTAAACCTAAAACAGAAGAAAACGTTTAATATTTATTTCATTACTGATTTCCTCATTGGTTTATTGTAGAAGACCTTACATTTAGACGAACTTATTTAAAAGCCGGGAAGTCAATAACCTGTGTGTATGAACACTGTAACTAGTAAGTACACAAAAAATTATCTTGATTGATAATAACTTTGTTCTGAGGACATTAACATCAGCTGTTAGATTAAAACAACGATAACATTTTCTACCAGTCGTCCTAATTACTCTTAACCGTGTTAGCAGTAGTCGATTCAAAAAGCTTTTTTGTGTAGGTGTTCGAGGTCACATTTTAGTAGAGTTTATACTTTGTATTATAAATCCACATTTTATTCTACAGTACTGTATCCAACGACATATCAAAGAGAATATAATCACTACGTTTTCGACATATAAAATTCTCGTTCTTCGGTTAGATTTGACCAAAGAGTAAGGTAATTATTTAATGGATTTGACAAACGACTTTTAGGGTGGTTTGCACCAACTATTTAAACTCGGTTTAAAGATTTGACATCTCTTTGCACTAACGATGTAATAGTTGCTACAAGCGAGATGTTAAATCCTTAAATCGAGTTTAAATAGTAGTTGATGCAAGCCACCCTAAATTACTTTTTTTTTGAGCATGGTTCTCCCTTAGAAGGAAAGATAAGGGGTTCTGTGCCCATATAACCGATGTCTTCAGTAGTAAATAGATAAATTCTTCATATTATTTCATTAAAATGTCGGTGTAATAAATTTTAATTGTTTCTTGGAGTTTCAGGTGATACATATATTTAGGCAGTCTTTCTAGCACGATCCGCTGAGGCGGACTAAGCCACTAAAAAAAATCTCAACATCACACTACTAATTAAGCCCTTATTTCAAGAATTTCACATAACAGTACAACAGCGTAGATATTAAGGATGCAAAACTATGCCAATTTTATATCATAATATTAACTAGAAACCATTCGCAAATAATTATTTGAAATAAACGCCTAACTGCTTCCCATAAAATCCCGCCAAGAGCTACGACTTTTAATTACTTTGTTTGACTTTTGACATTTGTTATACTCAAGTTTTGTCTACAGACGCTATAATTTGTTAGAAACAACTTATTTGAAAGGTTGGAGGCATCAAAATGCCTATGCATAAAGTCACTTTCAACTTGCTTCCAATTTATCAGAGATAACTAAGCCTTGAAATAGACGAATCTCTTTACTCGCGATGTCACGATGCCTGCAAGCCTTTCTAAAACTTAAAAATTGGCATAGCCATGAGTATATCAGGTTTTACAATGTATTTTATTTATCGAGGACCCTAAAAATCAAAATATAGGTATCAAAATATATTTCGTAAATATGACATAAAAAAATTATATTTTTAAAATGTAAGTAGTTTTGGAGCAAAAATGTAAAATACTTCCTTCTAGCGAAAAATTAAACTGTTTATAATACATTATAGAAGTACGTATAAAGTCACTAAGGCTTTTTTTTAAGAAATATATTTATTTTTTTCTACAAAAATATCATGTTTAAGTCACCGTAACATTGTGAACACCGTTAGTTCATAATCTATCTCGCGAAATTGTTGATATTTTGTTCTACAAAAATATCATATATATGTCACCGTAACACCACCGTAACATAGTGAATACCGTTAGTTCATAATCTATCTCGTGAAATTGTAAACTGTTGATAAATTGTGAACTGTACCGTGCTACTCACAATATAACGTATTTAATTTTCGATAGTTTATAATCTATTCATGTCGAACCGTCAAATTGTGAACGAACCTGCACTTACCGACAGGATTCACAATTTCCGTCCAATTTATCACCCGTAAATTGTGAACCGTCCCGGATTGATCAATCTCGGCGGTAGATCGTTATTACTTAGGTTATGTTTATGAAACTTTACTTGTTTGTTAATCGTAGATTTAATTTTACTATTAAATTTACATTTAAATAAAAGTTATCATAGTTACCTCTATTATAAAAGGCCTTACTCACGGTGCAATCTGACTAGCGATTTGTTACTGCAATTTGTTGCAGTCGCAGTTGCCTTTGCTCTATTCACTTTAGCAACCGCGATTACAATTTCATTCTGCGAACAAACGCCACAACGTGTATACGCGCCTACCTATGTGTAATAATAATAATGGCACCAATAAACCAATGTTGTCTAAATTTAAAAAAACGAGTTTTGTAATTGACGTTGCTGCATCAATTGAACCACCCAAGAGAAAGAAAAAAGATTTTAACCATCTTTTTTGGATAAATGTAGTGAATCTTTGTACATTTCTAAAATTTTTGTCCTTATAGATTACACTTTGCTGTTCATTTTTGTGGCACAAACGGCGAAATAGATAAGTAGTCTGTACAGGTGCTATTGCGTGAACGGTAACGGCCGCGACTGAGCCCAAATTGCATGCAACCGCATTACACACGTTGCAACTTGTTGCAGCGATTAGTTGGTTGTGGGCGCGGGCGATGCGATTTGCGATAAGTTGTTGTGTGCCTAGTGTGAGTTTTTTAACTATTCGAATACTATTCGATCGCGTTAACGTAAACTGAGAATTGTATGGCGTTGGAAGAGCGCCACCTAACGGCATTAATGTGAAACATAATCGCTGAGTGCAAGTTTTTTTTGTCGATTCGAGTATTGAATACGTACACGAAAGTGAGCGCGTAAACGGGCGTATGACATTTTGATACTAATTTAGCGAGTGTGGGTGACATTTTTGACAGTTCGAAAAGTAAACTTCTCACTATACGTGTAGTAAAGTTGTCACTGAAATTTCGGCTCGCTATTCACGGGAACTTTAAACGTCTGTAAAATCATAACTACTTGGTATTTTTAATGAAACAAAAACTAATGTATTTCTATACACATATGCTCTACTGTGATAAAGTTTCAAACGATTTTGCATACCTATTAACATTCTCCATTGCTAGTCAGATTGCATCGTGAGTAAGGCCTTTTAGCTATTTTCAACACGAAAACTATTAAACACCGCGAAAATATCTGCCTGTTTCCCGACCAACTGAAAAATGTTGGCAATCATAATAATAAAGTTGGTCGACTGCGCTACAGACGTTACAATTTATCGGCGTAAAATGCACTTTTCGCGCTAAATCGATCGCCACAATACAATAACATTACACAAATTTTCGTTTTGACAGCAGATATCGAGCGATATTTGGTTGTCGCATGTTGACTACAACTATAGTTAGGTAATAAGTGTGCCGGGCAGTCACGTGAAGGCAGGACGACTATGTCGCACGCATAAAATCGCAGGCAGCAGCTACATCCAAAACATAATATTAGGTCTTTACCTATGAAATTGCCGTTTAGTATACAAAAAGTTAAAATATTTTTTTTTATATATTTTTTTACTTCTATTAATCAAAGTATGCACCCATGCTATCAATGCATCTCTACCAGCGCAGTGGTAATTTTTCAATGCCCTTCTTGAAGAAGTCAGATGTACGGGAGGCAACAAACTCTTCAAAGGCATTTTGTACTGCCTCTCGAGTATAGAACTTTTTTCCTGCCAAGAAGTTGTCCAAATTCTGGAAAAAGTAAAAGTCGGCGCAAGGTCCGGTGAATACGGTTGATGACGCAAAACTTCCAACCCTAGCAGTCTGTTGTGCCGTGTGAGGTCGAGCGTTGTCGTGCAGCAGCAGCGGGGACGAGCGATTAACCAAGGCTGGCTGGAGATTTGCAAGCTTCTCCATCATTGTGTCCAGTTCCTCACAGTATACATCCGCAGTAATGCTCTTGCCATTTTGTAAGAAACTGTGATGAATTACACTGGCACTAGACCACCAAACAGTAACCATCACTTTTCTAGGGGTAAGTTTTCGTTTGGGGCATTGCCTAAGTGCTGAACCAGGGTCTAACCAACGTGATGACCATTTACGATTGCCATAAAGAATCCATTTTTCATCACAAGTGACAATGCGGTTCAAAATCCTTTCGTTTCTGTGTCTATTAATCAACGCAAAGCTTACCTCAACGCGTTCGTTGCGCTGGCGATCGTTCATTTCATACGGCACCCACTTACCAAGCTTTTTTACCTTCCCAATTTTACGCAAATGGACTAATATTGTTTTGATGCTAACAACGAAAGCTGTTGCTAACTATAATAATAATAATAATAATAATAATAAAACTTTATTGACATTCCAGAATTTACATGTTTTTTGTGAAAACTCTGAAACCTGAACTAGGTATAGACCTGTATCTCAGGAGTCAGCGTCCTCTCCCATTTTACATGAAACAGCATGTCATTTGCTTGTTTGTTAGTGCAGTGCATGTGCGAGCGTGTGAGTGCATGTGTGAATGTAATTGTGAAAGTTTAAGTGTGTATGTGTGTGTGTGTGTGTGTGCTTGTGTGTGTGTGTAATATATTGAGCGTTTTTGTATGAATGTGTGAAAATGTTTTTTCTTTTTAGCGAGTATATACAAATTATTTTACGATACTTTATTAAACAGGCTCTCAGTGTCATGATAATCCAAACATAGAAGATGATTTCGTAATTTTTCATTACATTCGTGGTAAGAGAGTGGATAAAAATTAAGTTGTTTATTTAATTTGTTATATAGATATACACTTAGGTAGTTACTTTGTTTACTAGCGAACGAAGTACGACAAGAGACATGTTGGTGCATATTAGGTATGATTCTTTTTTTGCGGTATAAATTAGAGTCATAAGTTGTACAAAGGTGTTGGTACATGACATGAAAAATGTTGGACATGAAAATGTAGATTTGTCTAACGGTAAGGACTTGACATTTCTTGTATAGCAATGAGGTTGGATACCTGAATGGGCTGAAGGTCATTGTTTTAAGAAGTGATCTTTGAGCCCTTTCTAAATGTATAAGATGACTTCTCCATGTACCTCCCCACACCTGGATACAATAGTTAATTAGAGATTGAGCCATTGCACAGTATACTTTAGTCAGTCGGCCACATGTCGGAAATTTTTAAATACCCCGATTAATTTCCTAATTCTTGTGATGATGAGTTCAATATGGGAGATCCAGTTCATTCTTTCATCCAAAATGACACCAAGATACTTAACAGATGTTGTTCTATTTATTGATAGACACGAACAGACACTACCCTCAGATATATCGCAAGAGTGTATTTTTATAGGGCAATATTCTACTATGCTTTTTCTAGTGCTAAAATTGATGTAGGAAGTTTTTGGGACATTTAGGGTAAGTATATTAGCTATAAGCCAGCAGTTAACCTTATGGAGTCCCAATTCGGTGTTTTGTTTAACCTTTTCCCAAGTCTCTCCTCTAAACACTAGAGCGGTATCATCTGCATACGAATATATTTTCCCGTTGGACAGTGACATTTGACAGAGATCGTTAGTATAGATTAGGAAGAGACTTGGGCCAAGGATACTACCCTGAGGGACGCCGAAAGTTACCCCTACATCAGAACTAAGGAATTTATTTATTTTCACTCTCTGTACTCGATTATTAAGGAAGTCCTTAAATATTGCTAAAGCAACTCCACGTATGCCAACTCTCTCAAGCTTGTCAATCAGAATGGGGATCGAGATAGTGTCAAACGCCTTGGCCAGATCTAGGAAAACAGCAATACATTTTTGTTTAGCATCTAGATTTTCTGTAACAAATTCTGTCAGCTTTCTAACAGCGAGTTCCGTGCTTTTTCCCGATCTGAAATCAAATTGCGACTCCGAGAGAATATTATTTTGTTCTAAAAACTTCATGAGTCGAGTATTTATTAATGTTTCTAGAATTTTGGAAAGTGCAGGCAAAACAGAAATAGGCCTATAATTACTGACACTGTCTCTTGAACCTCCCTTGTAAACAGGCGTGATTAATGCTCTTTTAAAAACTTTAGGGAAAACACCCTGTTCAAGACAAAGCGTATATAATCTAGTCAAATGTGGAATAATTACATTTTTAGCTATTTTTAAAAATTTATTGGAAATTAAATCCCATCCCACTGCACAATCGTTTTTAAGGTCAACAATTAGTGCCTCAATTTCTGCATCATCCGGCGGCAGTAATACAAACGATTTTAAGTTACTCCCTATGTTGAATCGATAGTTATTTTGATTGTTGTTTACTGTGTTTTTAACATTATCCTCCAGATGTTTACCTATATTAGCAAAGAATTGATTTACATTCTCGACTGCTTCTATCTTGTTCCCAGACTTGTTTAGTAACTCCTCTGGAATTATTTTAGTATTTTTTGTATTTGTGATTGTCTTGATTGCGTACCATGTTTCTTTGTTACTTCTTGCTCTTTGTAGTAGCGACCTTTCGTAATTTCTTTTTAGTCTCTTTAGAAGAGAGTTACAAAAATTCCTGTATCGCTTATATGAAATCTCAATGACAGCGTTATTTGAGTTTTGTTTAAAATTTTTATGTAACCTGTCGCGATGTCGAATACATCGGAGTAACTTAGGTGTTATCCAAGGTTTGATAACCTTTTTCCGCCTTGAGATCGATATTTCACTAGTGTTTGATTTGATCATGGTGGATAGCCTATCGACAAACAAAGTGGCTATCTCCTCTGCGCTTGCCATTGAGTAAATGAAATCTGTAGATTCTAGGGACTTTAAAGCCGTAGCGTAATCAGTTTTAGTACTAAACCTAGAGGTGCCTGTTTTACGTTTCATCATTGATAAACCAACCACAATCAAATCGTGATCAGTGACGGTATTCTTTACGACAATGACTGTGGCGGGAAGACTTGATTTTATCATAGTATGATCTAAACAGTTACTTAGCCTTGTCGGATATGTGTGCCCAGGTAAAAGTCCCATCTCTGCCATAAGGTTTAGATAAGAGGAACTATTTTTATCTTTGTTACCTGGTTTTATGTCTATATTTACATCACCAATTAACAATACATTTTTAGCAGTTATTGACCGAAGGATGCCTTCAGTAGTGTTTAGGAAACTGTCTATGTAATTGACTGAAGGACTCTAACTCAACAGTAGATTGAGTATCGTCAGCTTCCACTATCGCCTTTAATTCGTCGTTGTTGACTTTAGTTTTCCGGTGACCACGGGGTTCATTTTATAGATCAAAATTTCCATGTCGGAAGCGTTCAAACTAATAACGGGTCGTGCGTTCGTTTATAGTGTTCACTCCGTACACGTCGTTAATGTTGCGAGCTGTTAATGCCGCATTACTACCGCGACGGAACTCGTATTCCGTAATTATTCGTATTTTTATCGTGTCCATACTGATGAAAAAGATACAAATGTAGTGAAAACAAAACACTTATCAATAAACAAATGACTGAATTTGAAAATGAAATCCCATATTTTTAAAACAAAATTCATTTGAATTTAGAATTTATTGCCAGCGGTACACAAATTACATTTCAAATGGCCAGTATTGTAAAACGGCAACTTCATAGGTAAAGACCAATATTATTATTTGATATTATGATTTGATGTACAAGATCCACTCCATGTTGATAAACATATCCAATTACTAGATGATAAAGTGTAAAATAGACTTCTGAAGAGTGCAAGATCGTAGATAAATCGATTTTTTTATGGGGATCACACGATCGTGTAACAATTTTATATTGACATATAGAAATTAAAGTTTGTCTGTGATTTCGAAATAAAGGCATTTTTTAGGCTTATATAGTTACCTAACACTCGCAAGCGTTTTGTAAATGTTTGTTTGTCCGTTCATTTGTCTGGGCTAATCTCCGGAATGGATGAACCGATTTTGACGGAATTTTCATTGGCAGGTGAACGACTTTTCAGGAAGTAATCTAGGCTACTATTTATCCCGGAAATATACTAAATTTAAAAAAGGCGAAACCGCGGGCCGCTGCTTGTTTATAATATGCTAAATATAACACGCATTGTAAATTATGTATAACAGATATTAACTTGATAAGTCTAATGAAAGATAAGTTAGTAGGTATTGTTTTGACACAATAAACTTCTTAATGAATTAATATAAGCTCGGATTGATAGCTACCGGTAGCTAAGTAGCATAAAATACACCTAATTAGATACACGTTAAATTTTTCGTGACATGTTTTATTTAATTTTATTTAATAAAATATGTTTTCGTTAATTTTCATTTTAGTGTTAAGCGTAGTCATAACTAAACAAGACGATATCTTACATCGTAATGATAAACTATATGACTACGATTTGTACAAGCGTGTCTTAAATAGTGAAGAGTGTAGAAATCAATTAATGAATATGAATCCTATTGAATGTAAGTATAAAAGTCACTTGAAACTCTATTTAATTCCCCTTGTTCCCCTTCCCCTTCAACTTTGACACTACACCAAAACAAATTATTATTGTAACTTCGCACAGGTCGAAGTTTTTTCGAAAATAAAATACAGCCCATTATACACGTTGCTTTCTGTAGGTGAAAGTGTTCTTGAAATCGGTTGAGTATTATCTCCCATTATCTCCGAGTAAAATGGCGCGACTTACAGATAGACAGACAGACGGACAGATGGATAGGTCGAAATTATTAAGATTCCGTTTTTTTCCCATTTGGCGATGGAACCCTAAAAAGGCGATGTATTATAGTATGATTATTTTCGTAGTCCGAGAGCAAAAGTTTAAGTTTTGAGATTTTGAAACACAAACAATTATTTAATATTATTTTTCACTATTTTGTTCAGTGTTCGAATTTTACACTTTACAAATCTATATTTTTTTAGTTTTCGATGCCAGTACTCGAATGCCTCAAAGTATATTAAGAGGAAATTTTGCTGGTCTTGGAAATATAGATCAGTGTCTAGTTATAGATCAAGAGGTATCTGAAAATGAGCATATCCGGGGGAAGTTTTGCATGATGAGCATTCCATTGTCTCAAAACCCTATACAAATACCAACGTTACCTGACGTAGATTGGCCATCTCTGAACATTACTTGGCCAGGATTAGAATGGCCGGAGTTGAACATATCGTGGCCCCGGGAGACGATACAAAGATATGAAATGCTGAAGAACAATATTAACTTTTTTGCTGGGAGGAGAAGTATGAGGTTAGTATTTTAAAAATTTAGGCAGTGTCTCAAATTAAAGAGAAAGTTTTAAATAGAGATTAAAATATCTCAAGCTATTAACAATAAATTAACACCAACCACGTAGTATAATATAAATTTATTGTGACCTTCAAGAAGACTCGATAAGACTCTTTATTCGTATTAGTGACCTTAAGCGGTACAGTAAGTGGCGTAGTGCGGGGTCCACACAATTGACAAAAAACCTATATGCTGAAGGGGGCGAATGAAAATGTCATCTAGGAAAAATAAATTTGAGAAATAGAAAAAGTAAAACGAAGATAAATACATATAACTCATTCTTAATGTTAACTATTTTATAGTAAATATGGAATAGAATGCAAGTTTTAAGATCTTCATCGCGTATGAGCTAGGTATTATTATTAGAATATTTTTTTATTCTTTTCACGTAACTTTGTTACAGAAACAATGAGAATCAGGAAAATAGTGGTAGGGGATCTATAGTCAGTCAGATGACTTTGGATCTTGCCATGTGCATTCCAACACCCTGTTCAGTTCGGGATATCGTAGATCCTCTCTACAATACTAGTTTTTTTAATCTCGAATATAAAGAAGACTTCTGTCGTTTACCAAACGACAAACCTTTTATTCCTGTTGATTATATCACTTTGTAAGTATACATATAATTCATTAATTTGTGAGTGCTTCAGAAGGTACTTTACTTAAATAATGCTGGACATGTCCAGTTAATACTAGTTTTTTTAATCTCGAATATAAAGAAGACTTCTGTCGTTTACCAAACGACAAACCTTTTATTCTTGTTGATTATATCACTTTGTAAGTATACATATAATTCATTAATTTGTGAGTGCTTCAGAAGGTACTTTACTTAAATAATGCTGGACATGTCCAGCATTATTTAAGTAAAGTTTTTTTTAAGTCAGAGGATAAGGCAATGGATCAAGTTTCTTTATTTTATCGTGAATATCATAAATACAAGTCGGTAGTCTCATAACAGCGAATGAATATTGTTTCGCTGCTGTAAAATCTTTGACTGGTCATAACGACTTTTTAACAATAGATTTATTTTATATTTTCCTTTTTTGATAGGTTTTTGATGTTATAGTGTGCTTCTTGAATAAGAAAATAATTAAGAATGATCAACAACCATTGACATCAACTTGTGTGTTTCCTTTGATGTATATTGTATGACGGGGTTTCACTCTTTGATCATTAATAAAATTAACCTGCTACTACTTTAAGTGGCGATGGGCTGACAACAGGATCTAATTGATAATAATTATTCTTTGATAATAATGGGTATGTGATATATTACGTAAGTCTGCGCCTCTGAATAACATGGAGATCTAACAAAGACATTAATATTTAAGACATTGAAATTGCTGTCGTGGCTAAGTATTTTACTTTCTAATAAAAATATTTCCTATTTTAGAATAATATTGGGTATAATCGGATTACTGACGATTTTGAGCACGGTATATGACTACCCTTTTCACTATGGTTTGAAAAAAGGTAAGTATTTAGTAGCAGAAGTAATTGTCTGTCTTTTATAAATGTTTATACATAGATCTTGCATATTAATTTAATAGTGCTAGTAATATTTCTGTTCTCTCTTTTTTATTCTGGATCAGATTTCATTTAAAAAAATTGAAGCCGAAGAATGAAATAAAAGTGGTTGATATCGTTAATGATTAAGACATTATTGCTTTATGCCATTTGGTAGGCATAGGGAAATATAGAAGAGGGAGAAGTGAAGTCTAAATGCGTAACTTCTATTGGTTATAAATAGATATCAGAATGAAATTTTAGACATTCATCAATGTTTAATTCGTCAGTTGAAATTTTTTTAACTATGATAACGTGAATAAAATAATGAATAAATGAATGCATTATTATACCTGCAGTCAGTATAAATTGCACTATAAATTTATAAGACGAGAATGGTTAGGTTACATACACGATATTCGTGTCACTAGGTATTTTTAACCATTCCCGTCTTGCAGTTAGAAGATAGACTAACAACGATATTTCCAATAACAATGTTATTGCTCATAATTTTTAAGTATTCATAAGAATATTCATAAGTATTCATAGTCTATTAAGTATAAGAATACTGAGCTTTAACTTTGTGATCTATTTCAGGTTTAAAGAAAGCTGATTCAATAAAAGCATGTTTTTCTGTATACACGAATACACGTCGGCTTTTTACATTCAACGATGTTCCGGGAACTATATCCTGTTTAGATGGAATTAGATCAATATCAATTTTATGGATTATTATTGGCCATACCTTTACTGCGTATCTCGCTAATTACTTGGCTAATGTTTTAGATGTGATTGAAGTAATAATCTTTTTTCTCTTTTCTTTTTTTATTAATTACTTACGTCAAGAAATCTTCTTACTCACTTAGCTTTGCCTTTTTAATATCGTTGCCAATTTCTCTTCCTCATTGATTTTGTTCGCTTAAAATATTAAATTAGTAATTTTGTTGGAAATAGTTAAATTTTTAGTTACAGGTCCATTAAACACAATTTTTATCACTTTTATAACGACGCTTCGGAAGCACGTTACAACAACTACTGCTTACGTGTTTTTTTGTGTATTATTGAGGTGTCAGTGATAGAACTTGTTTTATGATAGAAAACTTTCCAATAGTAAAAAAAAACTTAATCTAACCGCCAGAAGTCCGCCAAGTTTTTGGATAGAAAAGATTTTATAAAGTGAAACTTTGTTTTTAAAATGTGATTAATACCGAAAACACCAGCTATACAGGCATAATTTTGGCTCACAAGAACTAGTGAACAATATTTGTTATCCAGGGTCAGAACTGGAAGCAGTTACCTATATACCTACTCTTGTTCATGCTATTATTTGACAGATCTGTTAATATTTAGGAAAGGGATGAAAACAAGCAATTTTTTTTAAATTTCTATGGTATACAATGAAATTTTGGTGTATGCTATATTGAAATTTTTAGTTCGATTTTTATACAAGGATTTTTAAATTGAACTACCTATATGAGTACAATTAATATTAGTATATTATCAGAACTATAAGATACAAAATTTTGAATTTTTTAAAACGTACGCGTAAATTACCTTTTCTATTAGCAGACGAGCCGGTATACCAAAACGATTTTTTAAACTATCAGTAATTTTGCAGAATTGAAGAAGAATTAATTAAATTGTTTCAGTTATAAGAATTCAGTATAAATTATCGGGACAGCCGAAATAGCCGAATGGAGCACGTTTTGATTAGTTAGAATAAAATAGTTACGTACAATAAGAGAGCGATTTCAAAAAAAGTTTTCATTTTCAGTGGTCAAATAAAAAGGAGTCTTTGTGGTTATTGTCGGCAAACATCAGTGTCGATACATTTTTCGTTCTCAGTGGCTTGTTGCTGGTGTATACAACCACGAGCAAAATAAATCAGAGTGAGTTTCCATAATCCTCCATATCTATACGAATTTATTTCAAATCCAATATCATTTGTTCGAATAAACCCGGGCGCTTATTACCTAACTTACAGTCAGCATGCGACAACAGCTAAATATCGCATGATATCCGCTGTCAAAACAAGAATTTGTACAATGTAATTTGTATAGTGGCGCTACATCTACCGCGGTAAGTGCATTTTATAGTCACGGCGCAATAGATACGCAATGGTCATACATGATAATTTTTTCTTACAATGTTAGTCCCCGGTCGCACAGTGATCGCGTGGCTGTCACTGTCTGCAAATTTTTAGATAATAACGTAATAAGGTAATAACCCACATTAGTTTACTTAGTTTACCCAGTGTTTACACGGCATTATTGAACGTCACACAATTGCCGGTATGGGAAATAATCGCAAGAAAAACCGGTAAGAAACTCAGTTTTTAGTTTTTTTAACATCATCTGACAATGGAGTTTAATTTTACGTTAGTAACTAATTAATCTGTGGTTTAATTGGCCAATGAAAACGAAAAAACATAGAGGTTCTCTAAAAAAGATTACCATCATTAATATTTTATTACTATACTTTTAAAATATGTTTTTTGATTTGATTTGTTATTAACATCTACATATTATGTATTTATTTTGTTAACCGTAAAGGATAATTTTGACTAATATTATATATAATAGTAAAATAACGACTACGGGGTTAAATAATAAATGTTATGAAATACTTGTCTTAAATCTTCTAATACTAATACACTTATTTATTGACAGTAATGTTTCATTTATATCTTTAATAGCTAAGCTATAATAGCTAATTACAAGATGTAATTTCTAATTGCCCTAATAAAAGCAACCTACTTATAAAGTTGAAAGATTGATCCATCTTCTAAGGAGTGTGTGAGGAGAAAGATGAAATTTGAGGAAGCGAAAGAAGTATGTAAGGACCGCGACGCATGGAGTTCCGTCCTATCTGACTACCCCATTGAGGATACAGCGTGAAGATATGTATGTATGTAATAAAGTTAAAATATAAAAAACTCTAATTAAATTACGACTTTTAAAAATTTCAAAAAACATGGAAACATGGAACATCTTTCAAAAACATGGAACGATGTAATTTGACATTAAGTCACGTGAACAAACTATACGAAAATATTCGATTTCAAATAAAAAACTAGATACACAATCAACGCCCCAAAAATGTCCGAGCCAAATGTGCACTCAAATGAGTATTTGAGTGTAGTTCTGTTTTAGTAGTATTCGAAAACGCTAACAGTGAACATGTCAAAGTGCTCCTACAAAAATTGTAAAAACAACATTTCTAGAACGCTAAAAAAAGACGGAGATTCTTATTTTCGGTTAATAAATTAAATAATATTATTTACGTGTTCATAATTTTTTATTAAAGCCCCTTTTTTATTAAATTCGTAATCATATTTCTAAATATTGCCTGATGAGTGATGATATATGTATTATCCTTGTCACTTTCACGTAACAAGTCAAAGTAACGTAAATAGCAATGCAAATAGATTATAGAACTTATACTTAATAATATACTTTACGCACGAGACGTAAGATTGCATTTTAAATATTTTTTTAACAAACTTCGTTTCAATGTCATGCAAGAATCGTTTACGACCTTTTACAACATTATGGCTGGACAGTAAGGTCTACTTTAGATTAACGCAATATTACCGATAATACTATACGATATTAAAAATATATATGTCAATTCGGACAATAATTTATTTAGATTTTATAGGAGATTGTGAATGAAGTTCTTTATTTGTGATCGAAGATGAAAATAGAATTACATTTTCGACAGCTAACATGAAATTACAGCGTAAACATAATATTGCAGTTTTTTTCTAGGAGGCTGCTGTGTTACTGCAATTAACTCTAATCAGCTTATTTCTTACAGAATCGCTCATAAAGTCTCTCCATCTATTCTATATCAATCGTCTCCTCCGAATGTTTCCACTGTTGGCTACTGCGGTATTGCTACAATTATCATTACTGCATCACGTGTTAGATGGTGCCAACTGGCAGATAGTGGCTGATAATGTCCAGCGATGTCGTGAGTATTGGTGGTCAGCCCTACTGCATATTCAGAACATCGTAAATCCTCGAGAAATAGTAAGTAAAGTTTTTTATTTCATAACATTTGAATAAATTCCTTGTCAATGTAAATTAATACCTTATCATATAATTTGCTAAATATCAAAACCCACGAGCAAAAAATTAGCCCAGCTAACATTTTTAATTATTATGGATTTTTTAATTTAATTACACGTTTTATAAGTCAATTTTCTATTAAATCCCACAATGCAGTGTGATAATTTTTAAATGTTCATTGTTTGTATCTTTTACAGATAAACGTTGCTATATGAAAGTAGGTAGTATAAGTAGTGATACCATAGGGACGCATTTAATAGTTCTTCGCAATTTATTGCTATAAAAATATAGTTTTACAATTCATTAAAACATAACCTTTTTTAACTTAAAAAAATATAATAACGATATAAAATAATTATAGACTATGAAAATAGTATATAAGTACTTCTAAAATACAATCCCATGTACAATTTTTTTTAATTCTTTTTATTTCTGCTGTTATTGTGACATCTGCTCGTGGTTTCTATGATTTAAGTTAAAATTATACAGTGTGAAAATTAATTTTGAACTTTACGACAGTTTATAGTTAAGAGTAGTAAAATCCTGCTGAGTTTTATACAACTAATCCAAAATAGCTATTAGATACACCATTAACTGCCGCTGCCTAGTTGCAGTTTGAATTAAACTAATTCTTAAATAATTAACAACTAATTCATTTAACTCTTAATTTTGCTATAAAATACTAATACTAAGTTTTTCAAATTAAAAAGTTTCAAATTGCAAGTACCTATTTAATTTAAAAACGTTCGTTTAAAAACGTACGTTCACAAAACAGTAATTGTTATAAAAAAATTCTAGAAAGTATGTACTACGAGTATTTTTTAATAATATCCAGATAATGTAAAAAAACATTTTCGTTTTCATGAGATGTATTAAGAAGCTGTTTGATCTAGAGGGGGGTGATATCCACATTAATTTCAATAAACGACTATTGCTCCGCAACTTCCGAAACTAGTTTTTCTTTTACTAATTAGATCAATTATTAATATTAAAATGCGTACAGCATTTAAAAAAAAGACATTATCAAAAATGTTTTCGTAAAATAATTTACAAATATAGGCATTATGTATTATCAGTTCCACATTAATTTTAATCACATTAAATACCCACGTTTGATATTTTGTAACATTTTAGTAACAAGAACGAGGGTAGAATGCATTTCCTGGGTGAAGTGGGGCTGCATAAAAGCCTGTTTTTCGTCTTATAAGAGTTCAGTTGTTGAGAAGTAGTCGAATAGTCAAGTACATATTAGTTGTGATGAAGAATTGATAACGTGTTCATAGTGATCAGTGCTCCCGTTACATTTCATATTTAACAGTGTATTGATGACATCATTATTTTTACTTGCACCTAGAATCGTATCGCGTTATTAAAAATTATGATTTATTTTCAGTGTCTACCGCACACTTGGTATTTGTCAGTTGACATGCAGTTACATTATTTATCGCCTCTTATCTTATATTGGGTGCTTGGTAGCCGTCGATCGTCTTTCATTGGATTAGTAACAGCTTTACTGGTATCAATGACCGCTACCATTATCTATAGCTTCTTAATGAACATGCAGGCTTCACATTGGATTGTCGGGTGAGTTCGAGCAAAATTTATTAAGGTGAGCTCACAGTGGGTCACAAGAGACATTCCTGATTTTCGTTAGGTATTTAATTACGTTAAAATGAGAACTCGCATTTTTGAGTACTATGTTTCGAGTAATAATAGGCAATAATCCAGATAATCAGAAAAATATTAAAAAAATTTATTTAAACAAAAATTGAATGCTCTCCATAACATCGTCAAATAAATGTTCATTAATTGATGCCTTACAAAGTTCTTGATTGTTTACTTTACTTTAGTGCATCTTTTTTACTTTTACGAAAATAGTTACTGTTAGTACAAGGAGAGAAAGAAACGACATACCAAAATAATGTGCCATTAATAATCGGCCTAAGAATAGCGCTCATTATAACAGAACTTGTATAGACGACAGGCAGCGACTTGTCAATGTATTACATTGACAAGCCTTTGATTATTTGGTTTCGCATTGCTATCTTTAATCCTGAATACTTACTGTTCAAATTAATTTCAAGGCATCATTTAATTATGTCTGTAAATTCTGTTCACTTAGAATTTCATTTCAAGGTTCATTAGATAAATTGACGTAAGTTTTTGATATGCTCCTGAACTTTGTTTTAAAATAATCAATTAGGTACATCATGCTGATAACTATATGCACACTTGCTGACACTTGCTAAAACTTACATAATATGCATTTTTCACGTTCCAGTGGTGATGTAGACTATTTCACTATATATTATTATTATAACACCATGACGAGAGCGTCTGTATTTATTATGGGAATGGCTTTTGGATACGTCCTATATCTTCTAAAAGGAAAAAATATACGGATACCTTGGGTAGGTGATAATCGATTCTAAATAATAAATTATTGTTAATACGGTAGGTACCTACTGCTTTTTTGAGCATAGGTGTAAGTTTGGATTTACAAATTAATTCTATAATTCATGATGATGGATTGAAGAAATGAGTGACCAAATGTGTTACTTATAAGTTATAACAAAAACATTAAATTAATTGTCATTTGATTACATCTACATAGCAATGAAATATCTAAAAACCAGGGAAATTAACGAAAGGGAAAGGGAAATGAACCTTTTATTTTCGCTTGACGTTTCGGCCGAGTTGCATCGGCCGTGGTCTCAAGTAAACTAACAAAAGTAAAGTAACAATTAAACAGTAAACAAGAGTTTACTTGAGACCACGGCCGATGCAACTCGGCCGAAACGTCAAGCAAAAATAAAAGGTAATCGCGTTAATTTCCCATGTTTTTAGATATTTTATAATGCAACGCGAAAGTTTAAAAGTTTATACATAGCAATGTTTTTAATAGACAATAGTTAAATTTTCTATTTCATTAATAATTGTAATTGCCATTATTTATGCTTGCTAACGTATTTGGCATAGTTTTAGAGATTTAAAGTCTCTTTAGAAAGTGATAGTTCTAAACTTTGTTACTTAAAGGTAACACCTTTGTCCACTCACTTATTCAATAATGTTCGATTTATTATTTGATAACAAAGCGTAAATACAATCACGTTAATCTAAATGGGGTTATTATGTAGAAGTAATATAACGAGTACTTAGTATAATTATGTATACGAGTATATTATATATAGGTATCGAAAAGAATATACAGTAGTGCGATTCTCTAACGCAAATTAGTCAAATTCACTTCTGAATCCGCGGTGAGATTGTCAACTGTGAGGTATTCTCTAAAGTCGACAGAGATACTAGCGCCGCCTCGATGAGTGGCGGCGGCGAGTTGTACTATAGTAAATGAATTTTATGAAGTTTCGTTAAATACAACAATTAAAACTAAATAAACGAGTTTTACTTAACGTAATTATCTCAGAAGAAGTTAAAATACTCTAATACGAAATATCGACTGAGATGTTTACTCTTAAAGCAATCCCCGACCAACTCGCATCAAGATCACTTCACTTCGCTCCTGGAATGTTTGGTTTAGAGAATTCCATTTGAAGGTCAAGTGAGTTCGAATGCGAAGTGGGGTGAATTGTCGAGCGAGGCTCGCTTTGGGTGATTCGAGTTTTTACAGAATTGCATGGCAGAATTAGATAAATATCTAATATATCTACATAGAGGGAACAGTAAACGTGCCACCGACCTTGCAGCTTAGAATAAGCAACGAATGCTTGCACGCATATTATGGTTTTCATGAATGAAAGCATGTTGTAATTAGCGCACACATTTTCGCCTTCAATTCAATATTATAATTTGAATAACACCAATGAGAAATAACTAGTTCTTGCGTTTCTACACATTACGGTACATCGCCGTGCGTAAGCGCATCGCGCGCTATTTGGGTTCACTGCGCGCCATTATCACTTCAGTGTGAATTGATCCTTAGCCGTTTCAGCACAAGACCGGTTTTTAATACTAACCCATTATACTATATTTTGTGCATTATCTGCAAGACCAAAGTCCATGTTGGATGTTATTATTTAAAACAACAAAGCGATAGAATTTGAAACTAACTTAGCTATGAACCATCGTCTCGGCCAAAGAATGTATTGATATATAAGCGACCCGGCCCAACTTCACACGGTTGTACAGTGTATGTGATGTAGGTATAACTATAGAATGTTTTTATATGCAATGTTTAGAGCTGTTTTTTCAACAACGCAAACAAATTTTGGTTAGATGTTACACACGGAAGGGCTACATACCATATACTTGTCCCATACTTATACTTGTACCACATAGTTGTCCATGTGAAAAACACTCAAGGCTCCGACCGCCGTTTTGCCGCGATCGATTAATAATTTTAAATCTGTGATATCTTCTAAGATATTAATTTTAATGATATGCGGTGAAGGGTAATTTTGATCTACATTAAATGCACAACGTATCTAACGTATTTAATTGGATAAGGATTAATACTTATTGTTTACAATAGCTTCGTAAATAACCCATTATTTTTTAGTAATATGAAAAAGATAAAAATCGTTAATCCTTAGGAGATAGACATATACTATTGCGGACTTTTCTGTAGACCTTTTTAAGATATACAATTCCTTATTACAATATTTTGATCTATCCAGTAAGATTTAGGCAGCATTAGCAATGTAAGCCCCCAAAAATATGTTTTTTACTGCAGCATTAGAGATCATTAAAATTCTCGGCTTCTCTCCACTATAATATGCATGTATTTTACATATAAGCCTTCCCGAAAAAATTCTCTAAATTATAGTGAAAACCGTATCAAAATCCGGTGCGTGGCTTATAAGAAGTTAGCCGAGAAACAGACAGACGAAAACAGCGGCTTTGTTTTATACTATTTAGAGATTAGAGAAGAGAAGATAAGATAGAGAAGAGACTAGAGAAGAACGGATAAAGAGAAGAGAAGAGACGTTGTAGGAATATTGTATATTGTAACCTCAATCGGTCAAGTCGTTCGGATGTTACACGATAAAGAACTAATAAACGCACTAACTATTATATAGCTACATAAATAAACATGGTATGTGTACACCATTATTTACTGTTAACGAGGAGATGGTCAGAGAGATATCAATATATATCTGGCATAAATCTACGTTTCGCAAAATCATTGTCGTATTTACAATGTAGATAATTGTCACTAGATATATTTGTACCTTTTGTTATTTATTATGATTAATGAAGATTACTATCCTAAATACATTGTATAATACTTTTAATTAGTTTAACAAATTGATAAAAAATGAGATTACACGGATAGATGTGCAAAGTTTTTAGTGCAAAATAAAAACATTAATTTGGGTTGACTTTAACTGATATCTGTGTATTTTTGTCAATATCTACAGTAGTCTCACTAATCCGGCACTATTAAAAACTAGGGGGTGTCGGATTATTAGAATGTTCGGATTACTAGATTGTATAGAAGTTCATAGTACTTAAATAAAAAAGCGTTTCATAACAGGAATTCATATATTTGTGTTCATGTACTACACATTTTTATAACAGTGAGATATCTTACAATTAACTAATTAGTCTTAAATAATCCTTAGTTGAGGTTAGTTTTTTTTCGACTTGTATTCCCTATTAAACTTCTTTTCGCAAAGAAGGAAGCGCGGGCGGAAGGTGCCAGATTATTGGACATGCCGGACTATTGTAGTGCCGGATTAGTGAGACTTACTTACCGATTTACTATCAAATACTTATTTATTTACGTACTAAGTTATTTATTTATAATTAAGCTCCACATTCACCATAAATTGATAAATCGTGTCATTAATTTTACTGGTTCAGTGATCTATTAGACCACTGGTTCCCAAACTTATTTTGTCTACTGAGTCGAGAGCTCATGCAGTCGTTGTCTAAGATGCCTCCTAGCTAAATTACAAATCACCCCCCAGGCCTCTAGACAACGCCCCCATTTTTTTCTGGGTCTCTTACCGCCCCTCTTTAGGCATGCAGCGCCCACAAGGGGGCGTTATCGCCCACTTTGGGAATGGCTGTATTAGACCATTGTATAAGTTCGAAATCCATTAAAAGCTACCGTGATGGTGATTGTCCTATCTTCATTTATCGCGTTAACATACTGACATTTCACAACGTAATATTTTACCTTTATTAATTTTTGAAACAACGTTTCATTTGGTTTGGCAGAGGCAGGAAGTACGGCGGGGCTATTACCTATAAATTTGCAGCCAGCCACAGCCGCGCGATCACTGCGCGACCGGTGATTAATTGTAGTAAAAAATTAGTATCATGTATGACGATTGCGCATCTATTATTCTATGACCGTAAAATGCACTTTTCGCGGTACATTTAGCGCTACTACACAAATTACATTATACAAATTACAAATTCATTACACAAATTCTCGTTTTGACAGCAGATATCGCGCGATATTGGCTGTCGCATGCTGTCTGCAAGTTACGTAGGTAATAAGTGTGCCTGTTATGTAAAATTATTCTGAAACCTTCAAACAATATTATTTTAAATACTTATTTGATTAACCGAAGAAAGCGCAAGGAACCAAACGATGTTATCACATCATTCTGAACATCAAAAATATTAAAAGTCTATTATATATTAAATTAAGTATATTAAAAGTCGTTGATAATATGAACAAAAAGGGAAGAATACCATTGTAATTATTCCTTGAAAGAGCTTTGAATAACTGCGAAAGAATTTTTTTTTAAATCGTGGCATCATTGCCATTTCTATTTTCAGTGGATAATTGCATTATGTTACATACTATCGGCCGTGATGTCCTTCTATTGCATATACCACGTGTACATCATCACCCAACCTGGCTACGATAATCAACTTGTCAATAACTTGATCAACAGCTTTATGAGGCCTGCGTGGGCACTTTCTCTCGGATGGCTTATATTTGCCTGCGCTAAAGGCTATGGAGGTATGTATGAGTACTAAAATATTTACATATAGGTAAACAACATCAAAGTTTCTATCTGTGATTTCAAAATAAAGGCTTTTTCTTAAGTTTATATGGTTATTCGTACGTAACCATAACCCAAACATGTTTTTTTAATTTTTGTCTGTCTGTCTGTTTGTTTGTTCGGGTTTGGTAAAACCGATTTCGACGGGACTTTCTTTGCCAAGTAAACTACTTTTCAAAGAGTAATGTAGACTACTTTATATACCGGATAAATACCAAATTTAACGCAGATGAAGCTGCGAGGCACAGCTAATACACAATATAGTCAAGTTCTTACTATAGTGACGAGTTGTGACTCCAAACATATACACAAACGGCAACCAAATTAATTTTAAATTCACGATAATTTATTCAAATAAATTTACTTACTAAATTTATTCTACCATCAATTTGAAGATAATGTGTACTGAGAATAATCTACAAGAAATTTAGTCAAATCTGTTTCTTATTTTTTCAATGTTGTTTTACAAAATAATTTTTTTACAATGTTCTTCAAAGGCAATGAATAGAGTGAAGATGATTATTTGATAAAGTTCCCATTTTCTATCAAAATCGATACACCGACCCGAGGAGCGCACCTCTTACCTTGCAACACCGCACGATTGTTTTGCGCGATTCCTCGGTTTACGAGTGGTTATTGCGGATCTCTGAGATCTACGCGACGCACCAGAACCCTTCTATTACTGTGCCCGTCAAGTTTCACTGTAATATCTGTCTTAAATACGTCTTGCTGAGGGCCTCGCGCCCTTATCCAGTACCCTTGCAGTGCCACTGTTTTCATATCTCCACCAGTTGGCAGTTAGTTGGTTGGTACCAGAGAAGAAGCGGTGAAAAACCTTTAAAGTCGCCCGTACAAATATCAACCTATCAATTGAAATGGTTTAACGTATCATCAATGAATTTTTTTCGTGGAAATATATTTCCTTTGTCTGTCAATAGCAAGACCGTTATAAACAGACATTGCAAGGCATACAAGCACATATTTGTTTTGTTTTGTTGATTGAGAATAATCCGTTTGTCAAGAGCAAGACCATGATAAATAGGCAGCCTTTGTATATTATTATTTTGCTTCTTTAGGTCCTATCAACTGGTTCCTGTCGCTGCCTCCATGGAAGTTCACGGCTCGTATTTCATATGCCATGTACATATTCCACTACCCCATGCAATATGTTATGAGCGGTGCTTACAACAGACCTTATTACTTCAGCTTAAAATACATTGTAAGTACAATTTCAGATTGTAACGTTTAAACTAAATCATCTACGCATTCATACGTAATATACCTTTATAGTACACATTCTCACCATTTCCCACACAGTGTGTACAGAGCGCAACTTTGCACTTGACACTTAACAATAAATATTTATGCTCAATCTACATTGCCGCGGAAGAGAGATAAAGGTGATGGAGGGGAAACGAAGCGAATTTTTTGTACATAACCTATTGAACCTCATTTCCACGAAGTAACGTACAAATACGAGACCAAAAATGAGTAGCACGTCTTCCTGAGAATCATTCTTGAAAACTTGCACGACTGGCATCGGTGAAGTCGAGAGAATAATTTGTACGTTGCTATATGGAAATAAGAATCAAAATATTATGCAAAAACGATTTGCTTCGCTTTTCTTCCTCTCTTCGGAGAAGAGAAGGGAAGGAAACAGGTTAAAGGTTAGGCTTATAGATATCAAAGTAAACTAGACGGTAATAAGTTGCTAACCGGCGATCACTCATAAAACTGCTTCGCTTGCGTGGTAAGATAAGCAGCTGATATATTTGAAACATTTCCTTTTATTCTCGACCAGCATGAAAACACTTTCAATACATTTATAAAATGATTTAGCATCTTTAAAATGTCTATTTCAAAATGTCACTATTTCATTCATGCTCCACTCCTATACTTAGTAATATTATGTCTGTTTGTACGTCTTTACTACTAAATTGCCGTCTTCACTACTAAACTTCTGAATTAATTTTGATTAAAATTACGGAGATAGCTTTAAACCTGGCGAAGGACAGGCTACTTTAAAATAAACCCCTAAGCCACTCATTATTATATTTAAAACTATTAATTCCTCTCTAACAAAGTATTAGGAAACAGTAAACGTAGGTAAGTATATAATATTAAAAAAAGTATATAATAATTAATAATAAAATGTTTATTTCTAGTTTGCCACGTTTGCGGGGGACGTGATGTTCACCATACTGGTATCAACAGCGGCGTGCATAATAATCGATGCACCCTTCTCGACTCTACAGAAATATTTTCTACTCAGAGGTGAGGACTAATGTGTAATTAATGAATTGAACTACAAAATAAAACGCCTGAATATAACAGTATCGACCATTTTTACAATTAGCTAAAAACGAAATAAGATTTAGTAATAATAACAATAAACGATACGTGAAAATAGCCTACAATTTCAGTTCAATGACGTGGGATTAAATTTGCGATAATAGTCTGCAGTGCAGTTTCCAGGGGCTACATCGCCAAACGCCGCGCGCTCGTAGTACTCATTTACGTATTTTAATTAAATATTTATGGGATATATATAATGGAGCCATAGAATTAGTAATTTTGTCTACAAAGCTCAATATTTAAAATTGACGGTTTTCTCTATAAATTTGCTATTTTTGATATAAATCACATCTTCTTTAAAATTAATGGTCTTTGCTATAAAAAAAATGGTAAACTTCAAAATTAACAGTTTTCACAATAAAATTTTGGTTACAACTTCAATCAGTGAAACTTTAATATGGTGTAATGATGATAATGAATGCTTGGGAGGAAATCGTGATGACAAATGCAGGCTAAGGTTTAGATTGTTTCGCATTGGGTAAAATTTTGCAATTTTTTTTGTAACTATATACAAACACGACGATATATTTATTACACTTTTGTTGATTAGGTTGGGTTAGGTCTTTTTTTAGGAAGCGCCAGATCGAAATCCGCTTTGTACATGGAGCGGTATTGAAACAGGAGTCCGCGCTCCAAAGTGATAGTTGAAGTCGAGAAATGTAATCCCAAAACATCTCTAAAATCCTCCGTCTCTTTTCATCTTTTGCTGTTGGTATATCTATATCTATATATAGCAATGTTATTTATTTGTGTATACAACATTGCTATATAATAGATGTGGTGTATTTCCAAGTGCAGTATTAAAACAGGAGTCCGCACTCTAAAGAGATAATCGAAGTCGAGAAATTTTTTAAAGGTGGTAGAGCCATGCTGCATTGCACCACGAATGGAGCCGGCTCGCCCGGTGAAATACCAACCTCTCACAGAATATTGGCGTGAAATAACAGCATTTATTGCTGTTGTGTTTCGTTCGGTGAGTGAGAGTGCCGGTGGCCCATCACCCCCTCCCCTCCTTTCCCTCCTTTCCCTGTTTCCCTAAAGGCCGGCAACGCGCCCGTGATTCTTCGGATGTTGGGGGCGTCCATGGGCGGCGGTTTGTTACTCTCCGTCAGTAGACATGCTTGCTCGTTTGCCCCCTCTTTTATAAGAAAAAAAAAGAAATTAATCACAAAACATCTCTACAATACTCCCTTTTCATTTTTTGCTGTTGATATATCTATCAACAATAATCTTATATAAACTAGTATTTAGTAGTATTTCCGAGTTATTTCGAAGGGTAGTATTGAAATTGGAGTCCGCATCTGTCCGCACTCAAGGAGATCTTTGAAGTCGAGAAATTTCATCTGGAAACATCTCTACAATACTCCATCTCTTTTCATCTTTTAGCTGCTGGTATTACCTACCTATTATTACCTATTATGTATATATAGGAATCTTATACGAGTATATACTAGTAGGTGTATTTCCGAGTTATTTCCAGGAGTTAAGAAGAGACGTTGTGCAATTGCACCGAGTCCATCAAGGAATATAATTAACTCCATTCACTACGCCGGCACTTGTCAAGATGACAGCTTGTCAACTTTATTTATTTATAATAGTTTATAGAAAATGTTATTTTACATAGCACAATCTATTATTTTAAAGGTTCTTTAATTATTTTATAGCATCTTAAAATTTTGTAAAGTTAATATCGGATTAATGAAAGAGTTACATTACGCAGATACGCAATATCTGCGTATCTCTTCATTGCTTATCCTGTCCGGAAAGATGACACCGTCAGTGTTATTGTAAAAATGAAGAAAGGAATGTTTAGATGGCTCGAGCATATAGAAAGAATGAGTGATGAAAGACTGACGAAGAAGATCTACAGAGCGAATGTGAGTGGTAAAAAAAGCCAAGGACGACCAAGGCTGAATTAGGAAGATTAAATAGCCGAAGTGTTAGCCGACGGAAATATCAAAAGAATACCTAGGCGAAAATGTGTGAGGAGAATGATGAGATTTGAGAAAGCGAAAGAAGTATGTAAGGACCGCGACGCTTGGCGCTCCGTCCTTTCTGACTACTCCGTTAGGGATACAGCGTGAAGATATGTATGTATGTTATGTCATTTTTATAATCGGCACTATTATAAACCTCGAAAATGTTACTCATGTCATTATATTCAAAAAATGAATGTCCACTTCGATTAATCTTCAAAAAAAAGATCGAAATAAAGGATTTGACAAGATGAATTTAGATGTTAACTAATAAAGTACTTTTGAAATAATAGTTTTGATTTGTTTTTAGGTTTAGGTGATAGGAAATTATAACTCTATATCGACCAAAAAATGTGATGAAAAATCTATTACATTTTGCTTTAGTGATTTTAGATTATGAGACCTTTGCTTGTATTGTCGATGATAGATGTTCTTAAAGTTCACAATTTCACCACCACGGTGTAGGATTTTGAATTTAGATTATCCTCATTCTTCTTAATAGAGTCGTCTCTGTCGACTCTGTTATATATGAATCCTGAATTTAAAAACTGACAACACCAAAAAATGTCGGATGGATAAGTCGTAAAAATTTAACCTGTTAAAAAGCTGATTCTTATGAAATATGGTGAACTCTTGATTACTTCCAGGTGCTGGTGACTTTTCGATACAAAACATGACATTATGTCTTATAGCTCCTTAGCTGATATGTTTTTGACGCATTTTGTGCCACCACTGCCACCAGACTTTTTCTAGAGAGTAAATAATAACAGTCTTACAGTTATATTTCCACCAGTGATCGGAAATTCGGGTTTCGAATGTTGAATTTATTTCATATATAAAGTTGGGAAACAATAACCCGTTTACTTCGCTTACGGCAGACTCAAAAGTAATAAGCATATTTAGGAAGGGAGGGCCTACAAGAATAAAAAAACAACGTTGTCGTTAATTCAAAAATATTTCATTTAAAAACTAAATGTAAATCACAGGACGAGGTAGGCATGGATAAAATTTCGCAGACACACATACAACTGAGTTCACATTGGTAATTTTAGTGAGTGTAAAATATGTACATTGAAATCTTTGTTAGCTTAGATTACGGGCATGCAGTTACAGCTAGCTTACTTAACTAGATTCAATCAGGTCTTCTCCTAAAAAGACGCAAAATATCTATAATTACTTACATAGCTTCGCGTTTTCTAGAGGCTACAGGAAATTATCGAAAACTAAAATTGATGGGCAAACTAAAGTGTACCGTAGCCGGCATTGGACATAACACGGGCACAGAGTCTTCGAGAGCGCCGCGTGCGACGCAGACTTTGTAAAGGCGTCGCGAGCGGCGCTCCCTGGACCCTACACCTGTGTGCCAAAGCCGTCCATGTGATGGAGTATTGTTCCTTATTCCTTCCTTCTTCCTTATTCTTGCTTTAGGCACGTAATTCGTTACTAGAGTAAAGAGCAAGCTTAGCTGGCTCGTAGTTCGAGAGTAGCTTAAGGTTTAAAATTGATTAGAACGTTATTCTGGCTCTACAGAGTTGAATGTGATCGACTAAATGAGTTGTAACCAATTGACTATTGTTTAGGTAACAAATTTTTAGTTCTACATTGCCAGTCTTGTAGGTCAATGGTTTTTAAGTTTATTTTACTTGTAAATTATCAAAGTTAGATTATAGGCGTTATTTTAATATTTCACCTTATCGTTTTTTTGTGTCTAGTCTAACCTTCAAATAGTACCTATAACTAAATAGACAACAAAAATTAAATTCAAATACATTTCAATATTTCAGGTAGTAAAAAAAAAACAAAGACAAAAATAGAGGAAATCGAAGATAAAATGGACGCCAAAGCTAATGTTATTATTAGCGTTGCAGTACATGCTACTGATGATGAGGTCATTAAAAGTAATGGGAACATACCTAGAAATCATCCTAATGCTAATTAGCAAACGGTAAATCTAATTGCATTAAACGGTACTAATGGGATTACCAAAGAACCTATAGATAATGATACCATTGAAAAAATTGCAGAAAATTCAAAGCAAGAATTTATTGGTAATTAAAAACTATAGAATAAAGAGAAATAATTCAGACGGCGATACGTAGGAGACACTTAAGGTTATTTACTTTTGTGTTTAATTAATAGTATAATGTAGAATTTTCAGAATACATACTATTTTAAGAAAAAAATAAAATTCTTTTAATTTAAAAAAATATTATATTTATTATTCACACAACAATTTATAAATTTTAATTAAAAACTGAAAAATATTTCAAAGGTCAGGTATTGTTAGGAAAAATGACAATTGTAATATCGGATACATGTATTTATATTATGCTGTTCCCAGACATGTATAAAAATCTATTCAAAGTTATCATTATAATTAAAATAGTTACGGTGGGAGGTATTTTGCAAATTGTACCAATATTTTATATTTCCACGAATATTTGATTTTTGATTAGACTTCCGCACATTTGCAGAGAGTTTTAGTGAGCGATGCGGATTCGTAATAAAATGCATTTTCTGTTTTGCGAAAACTCAACAAATATTTTCGAAACGTTTATCGCTTTTAGCAGTTCTAGGGCGGCTTTTTTTTCTTTCTTTATGGCATGGCGCACAGATTAGCGTATTTGCCAATGTCACGCATTAATAAGTTAGAATCACAATCACAAATAAATTAGTTTTTTTCTTAACGTAAAACTCCTCCAGTAAAGTGATAGTAAGCTTTACTGAAGTTATGAAGAACTACTTGGAAGAGCGCGAGAACTTTAGCTACTTTTGCATTTTAAAACTCCCAAAAATGTAAAAAATAGAAAATCTCAATAAAATGACAACCTCACTTCTCCCGTTCCAGTCAAAAAGTCCCTAGGGCGGCTTGCACCAACTATTTCAACTCGATTTAGAGAACTGACATCTCGCTTGCACTAACTAAGAGTTGGTCCAAACGAGATGTCAGTTCCTTAAATCGAGTTTAAACAGTCGGTGCAATCCACCCTTAATGTTAATTATTAAAAAAAATGTAAAAACAATGTCCGGGACCGGTGATATAATTCATTGTAATGGAAAAATATAATTTAAGTTGTCATTATGTTAAAAATATAATTGGAAAAAGTTAAGGAATAACTGTAAAAGCTAAAAAGAAAAAATCAATTGTCTTTATAATAAATAGAGTTAATAATACAAACTTTCACCTATTAATATATTTTATCACAGCCCTTCATAAATTTGAGATAGTTTCTGCTCTCAAATTCTATTTCCAATTCCTATAATAAAAAATCTACAAATTCCTGCTGTGTATACCATTACCTACTTCACATTATAATGTAAAAAAATAAATATATATTCATTGTGCTAATAAATACATTTTATGTGGATCGTTTAATGTTATTTCTTAACGTTATATAAGCTAATATCCTAACAACAATTATCGCCGTAAATAACATGAAAATGTCATGCCAGTAGTTGTCAGGTTTAAAACTGAATATCTCTAATATTTCTTTGGGATGCCTGAAACAATACATGAAAAATGATTAATGAAAATATTAATAAATTATAATATTAATAATCTACCACCAGCACCGGTTCAGGAAAACTGTACACAGAAGAACAAAGAGGACACTTTAGGCTACCATTTTTTCAACACATGTAATCTTATAAGAGCAACATTGCAGATTTCCCTTTTTCGCTTGAAAACCTATCAAATCCCACATATTATTAAAGTACGAGTCTTCCCAAAAACAGTTAAAATAGTGAAATATAATTACTTGTAGCTCTTTGAGAGTACTTGCTTATTATTGTCAGGGTTATTTTAACGAAAGAAAGAGATACGAGTCTTTCTCTAGGGAGACGGCGGACCGGGCTGGGAAATTCAGCGATATAAGGCGCAGGCAGGCAATGGATCTTTTGTGATTTATGTGTTGGTGATGATAATATGGTACGTAACTTAAAATTTTTCCATACGTACCTCATATGACAGTAAATTTTGTGATCCGGACACAACAAGGGTTGTCTGTCGTATGAGTAGACCGATAAGGCTAACCCTTCGAAACCGTATCTTACGAAGGATATGTATGATATCGCTCTCATAACGGAGTTCATATGCGCCAACAGGACCAGGAAACCAGCGAACGCTAACATCGCACACGTCATAATTGCTCCGAAAAATGTGCCATTCTGAAAATAACGTATAGATGATATATTAGCTTTTTAGTGTTTTGTACGCAAATCGGCAAAATGGAATACCTACGAAGTGACTTCAGTCTATGCCTTAGATCAGGATTTCTCAAACTTTTGGTTCCACGAACCCCTGTTAAAGTTTCGAGATGACAGCGAACCCCTTAACTAATTTAAATCCCCCCTTCCTCCCCAAAGAAAATAATAAAATTGACTGTTGAAGAAAATAAGATTTTTATTTCAATAAAAGGTAACAAATACAATGCAAAAAGAAATATCTTTTAAATATTTCGTTTTTATCATGACCAGATGTAAAAACCCACTCTCACATAAGTATGTTGAGGTGCCAGTCTTCAAGCCACCATTACGTAAATTTTGTCGCGAACCCCCTACCGTCGAATGGCGAACCCCTAGGCGTTCGCGTACCCCACTTTGAGAAACCCTGCCTTAGATTATAAGAAATATTATAAGTATAATAAGTGGGATGTAGATAAGATTAGAATTACAGAAATAAGAATTTGCAATATCATTAAATAAATAAAGAATGAGGAATTAGATTAGAAAAAGGGAAATAAATGAATGGGGTGGGGCGAGTAGCATATTAGGTAGTGCAGAATTATTACTGTTATGTTATAGAAATTAATAAAGCTTAATAAATTTCCTTGAAAAACATCAATTTTTTTGGGGAAGCAGCGGTTATAAAAAGTATCCTCGAGTACATGTTTTTTTCGTATAAGTATATTTAGGCATTTGTTTGGGATATTTGTACATTTGTGAAGTGACCTATATATTTCTCTAATAAAAAATGAAATGCCTATTAGAGGTGGATTTTCAGAAGTTAATGCAACGAAAAAACCGGATATATAACCGCATTTAAATAAATAAGCAATAAAGAGATACGCAGTATGACAGGGTTGCACGACAGTGTTAGTGAAAAAATGAAGAAAGGAATGCTAAGTTGGTCGGGCATATGGAAAGAATGAGTGCTGAAAGACTGACGAAGAAATCTATAGAGCGAAAGTGAATGGTAAAAGAAGCCACGGAAGACCAAAGCTGACTTATGAAGCACAAATAGCTAGAGTGTTAGCCGACTAGGCGAAAATGTGTGAGGAGAATGATGAGATTTGAGGACGCGAAAGAAGTATGTAAGGATCGCGACGCTTGGCGCTACGTCCTCTCTGACTAGCCCGTTAGGGATACGGGGTGAGGATATGTATGTATGTATTTAAATAAACCATCATATATGCATTGCCTTAGTGTTCCTTAAAAATTTATGTAAAAATTTATTTTTAAATAAATTAATACTAAAAATTAATGTTCAGATTAATATTTCTATTTACTAGGTCTTCACTTGTTACCGCCAGTACCTATCCTATACTGTAATACAAGCAACATTTGTATATATTTTTGTAATCACGTTCTCGAAAACGGCTCTAACGATTTCGATAAAATTTACAATATAGAGGTTTACAGCGGCGATAAATCGGTCTACTTAGGTTTCAATTTTGGGAAAATTCGTTTTCTGCGTGTTTTCACACATTAAATCTTGCCTACGAAATATGATTGGTAAGCGACAAAATATGACTGATAGAGCGTACGTCTACCACGCCGAAGTGCGCGGTTTCGAACACAATCAACGAGCAAAGCTCAGTCGCCCAGGTCAAAGAGTATGCAGAAAAGAAGGCCGACTTCCGCTTTATGCATAACGGAATTGCTTACTCTCGGCTGGATTTATGTAGGGTTGTTGAGTTGGCTGTGAGATGTGGAGAGCATCTCGCTTAGTTCTGGGGGCACGGCAGTGTCCCCGCCAAGTTGAGCACAGCCTTACCATTCTTTTCTCGGAGCGACTCACGTTACTATTGACCCCCCTGTAACTTCGTTGTGGATAACGCTAGAAGTCTGAAATTTCAGTGACTAAGAGGTTATAATACAACTAGATATATTTTCAAATTACATTCAATTTGAACCTGTAGTTTAAAAACTATTGCAAGTAAAATTTCCTTAATTTCGTCACTGACACACTCGCCGATCATCAAAATTCTAAGGTGCTGATAGTAGTCTCACAAACTTCAAATTTTGAATTTTAGTTAGTTAGTAAAGGAAGGAAAAAATTAAAAATCTCGATTTCATTTTTCATTGAATGCTGTGAGCGCCGACATGCTGTTTGGATGTGCTCGAAACGCTACTTATACATTACGATTTTCGTTTTATAATTTCTATTGCTATTATTGGCTTAATGATTGAAAGGCTTACTTATTTATTTACTGATATTATTTGGATAATATGAAATTGATATTATTTGAATATTGTTTGAATAATTTTAGGGCGCAGATAACTTTCGGTACTTATCTACGCTTTTAGGTACAGCTGGCGGACGCGATATATTTACCAGAGAAAAAAAAGGATAATGACCTACAAAAAGAAATGAGATCCCATCAAAAACAAAAAATGTAAAAAAATGCCAAGTCTCGCGACGCTGTTCTTCCGCTACAAAAAGTTGTGAGATCTCATGTAAAACCAAGTCAGTTATTTTAGTTGGTGTCTATGGAAGCACCTACCACCTTAACAACAGAAATAAAGATGTCTAATATTGATAGGCTCACTATAAATGTGATCAGCATCAAACATTGCCATTCGTGTTTGCGAGTGCTCGCATTTACGAATGCGAATGTGATTATTCGTTACATCACTGTGTCTCTGTGTATGTACTTACGGTAGGATTCACGCATGTTCCGATAACATTTCCCAAAGCGTCTGTTAATAGAGTGACGTGGGCAAGTACGAGCACGAACATGAGGAAACGAAGCAACTCTTGTGGTTGGCCAGTGAGGAAGTACGAGGGAGCTGAAAACACTAAACTGTAGCAAACCTGGAAAAATATAAAGGAGTAATTATATATCGCACCTTTAGAATGAAACTGACTTAGTTCAAAATTTTGAGATTTTGTTTTGGTAAGATTCGATATTGAATTGAACTATAATAATACAATTAATTTTTCACAATTACATGTTTATTAAAATTTTAAGAAAAAAATTAAACAGACAAAAAAAAGCACTGACAAGTAAAATATATATGCCATACCTTGCCGTATCGGTTAGCAATTAAATTATTAAAACTTTCGTGAGACATTATTAACGCACTAATTATTGAATACGGCTTTACTCACGTGTAATCGGTATAGGTACCGACTAGTTTCGGACCTATTGGAGGTCCATCATCAGGGTGAGTGGGATGAGTTCGCGGCCGCGCCCCGTCTCGCACTGCGCACCTGAGCTCGCAACGCGCGGCTTGACAGGGTGGGGGGCGCGGGGTGCGCTGGCGATTTTGACGAACTCCGTGAGACCGATGCGTCTACGTCAATATTGGTGTTTACGGGCGCACAAAATGTACTCACGATGTCCGGAGGCAATGGGGTCACCAATAGCACCAGTCGTGGCCAACATATTAGTGGAACATTCCGAGGAGGAAGCGTTGAAGTGTGCACCATTAAAACCAAGATACTGGTGGAGATACGTGGACGATGTGTTTGCTATAGTTTCCAGGCGGGGTGTAAGACAACTATTGGACCATCTGAACCAAATACATCCAAAGATATGTTTTACAGCAGAGGAGGAAAAAGACGGTACTCTCCCATTTTTGGATGTACTGGTGAAGCGTGAATTTAGTGGAAGCCTGGTACATTAATCGTGCACTTCGTCTATGTGATTCTCAATTCCTAGAGTCGGAATTGACACACGTGCAGCAGGTGTTAGAGTGCAATGGTTACAACTGGCGACAGAGTTGCCGGCTAGCAAACACGACCAGCAAACAACGGCCTCAGGTTGTAGAGCGAGTCCCGGCATATTTACCATACATGCGAGGGGTAACGGATCAAGTTGGACACCTGTTACGCCGTAGATATAGCATCAGGACAATTTTCCGCCCCATGACACAGATTAGAAGTCTTCTACGATCGCCTAAGGATCGGGACCCTCTAGATAGCCCTGGCGTCTACGAAATTCCATGCGATTGCGGCAAAAGCTACATTGGAGAAACGGGACGCAACATCAATACGAGGCTCACCGAGCACATCCGCAGTATGCGTAAAATGGACAGCAACACCTCGGCGGTGGCAGAACACGCCCTCAACTCCGACACGTCACATTATATTAGGTTCGATAAGGTGAAAGTATTGGCTCGTGAAAAGAACTTTGTATCACGCAAGCTGCTTGAAGCCATCGAAATCGACCGCCGGCCTAATTTTAATAGAGACAAGGGATGGGCTCTGCCGCTTACTTGGAAACCCGTGTTGTTAAACACGACGCGGAATAAGAACGATAGTGCTGACGAGTATGTAGCGGACATCGTGAGTACATTTTGTAAACATCAACAACCGTAAACACCAATATTGACGTAGACGCATCGGTTTCGCGGAGTTCGTCACCATCGCCGGCGCACCCCGCGCCCCCCACCCTGTCAAGCCGCGCGTTGCGAGCTCAGGCGCGCAGTGCGAGACGGGGCGCGGCCGCGAACTCATCCCACTCACCCTGATGATGGACCTTCAATAGGTCCGAAACTAGTCGGTACCTATACCGATTACACGTGAGTAAAGCCGTATTCAATAATTAGTGCGTGAATTAGGTCAGTTCATTGTAAGGGCGCGAGTTGTATATTATGTATTTTATGCAAAGTTTATGTATTTAAACTTATGTATTTTATTCATAATATCTTAAAGAGGGGAAATTATCTTATTATTAGTGGTACATATGCTAATAATACTCGTATCTGTACCAGCGTTTGCGTACGCGCAGACTCTTATGTATACATATATAGCAATGCCATTTTAGATTTTGACTACGTCTGCCTTCAAGCGTCTGTTGTTTCAGGTTGCTGACTCAAATTAATTCTCATACCTTTTGAACGAGTAATCCAATAATAAAATTTAAATAGTACTTTAATATAAGATCTACATTTTTTCCTAAATTGGTTTAGTAGTTCTTGTGGAATGCCTTCATAGACAAACATACTTTACGTCTACAGTTTTATTAAATGAAATTGTTAAGAATAATGGCTGCAATACATTATTTAATAAGGTTTCAATATTTGACTCCTCAGTAATAGTCTAAGTTTGGAAGAGTATTTTAACTTTAATGGGCAACGTTTGGCATAGTCATTTCCGATGGAACAGACAAACTAGTCTACGGAGACTGGAAATAGAAAGGCACCGTTTTCTACCGATCGTTTGCGAAAATGTGCCCGATGGAGACAACGATGAGACTTAATATTAGTCACGATTGCTCAGAAGATACCTGTTTCACCAGGAGATATCGGCAAAACCATGACAAAACAAAGTGGGTAAATCACTACAAAAAAGTTGTTTTGGATACAAATCCAGTTACTTTTTTGGTGAACCTGAAAAAGTCGTTTATAAATATTAAGATATGATTAACGGGACCATGTCTATTTTTATTCAAAACTGGTCATATTTTTATAATTACGACTAGAGAAGAAGCACAACGAAAATATATTTTTTATTTATTTATTTTATTGCACACAAACAAAAATTACAAATAAATAAAATTGAAAGCAGTAATCTACAAAAGGCAATGCTTATCTCTTTAAGAGATCTCTACCAGCAGTCCTCCTTAAAAAAGAAAAGGTATGAGAGTAGTGCGTGCTCATTAAAAAATAATAATAATACATACGTTCAGTCAAGAAAGTATCGGGAATGGATGATTTGTTTATGGTTCCAAATTCAATTTTTTGTTTTTTTTTTGTTGTTAGATTGGCACAACTGTTTTCCATTTTGGCGCGGAGTTTGAGTTGCATCTGTTATTTAGATTAAATACAGTGCTGTTTTTAGTTATATCATCCTAGTGTATATTGCGAATTTCATAATGGACTAAAACATCGAACAAAGAGTTAGTCTTTGGCATCGCCAATGGAATTTCGTGTTCGGAGTCACTGAAAATGTTACAGAAGACTTACGGTGAATCGACTTTATCCAAAACACGTGCTTATGAGTGGTACAAAGCGTTCAAAAGCGGTCGAGATGTGATGGAAGATTTGCCTCGCTCTGGTGGGCCATCAACGTCTGCACCTGAAGTTAACATCGCAAAAATGAAGGAAATAGTGACTGAAAATGCTCATTCAAGTTTGAGAGAGATAGCCGCCGAACTTTCTGTGTCTCACGAGTCGATCCGTACCATTTTAAATAATCACTTGGGTATGTAACATGTTGCCGCTCGGCTAGTCCCAAAAGACCTTAATTTTCTCCAAAAACTCAATCGCATAAGAGTCGATGAGGACATGCTAGAACGAGTCAATTCCGACCCAACATTCATGAAACGCAATGTTACTGGTGACGAGACGTGGGTTTACGAGTTTGACATGCAAACTAGTCAACAAGCTTCGGAGTGGCGCCTTCCAACTGAACCGAAACCGAAAAAACCACGCCAAAGTCGATCAAAAGTCAAAGTCATGTTGACTGTTTTCGTTAACTATCGCGGTGTTCTGCATTAGGAATTCTTACCGGAAGGTCAAACGGTAAATAAAGAATATTATTTGGGCGTTATGCGGCGTTTAAGAGAGCAAATTCGACGAAAAAGGCCAGATTTGTGGAATTCTTAGAATTTGCACCACGATAATGCGCCTTCGCACAAGGCCATCATTGTGAACGAATTTTTGACCAAAAACTCAACAAATACCATCGAGCAAAACCACCTTATTCACCAGATATGGCTCCAGCCGACTGTTTTCTTTTTCCTAAACTCAAATTACCACTTCGTAGCACCCGTTTTCATTCGGTGGAAGACATAAAGGAGAATTCGCGGCGAGCACTGAACTCAATTCCGGAAAAGCGTTTAAAAAATGTTTTGATGATTGGATTATTCGTTGGCGTAAGTGTATCGTTTCTGAAGGAGCATACTTTGAAGGTGATAAAATAAATTTGGATGAATAACTAACATTTCGTGTATTATTGATCTTTTCCCGGTACTTTCTTAACGGAGTAGTATTATGTACATATATATAGATATACGATATACCCATATATGTCAAAAAAAAATTACAACATAACAATACTTAACAAAAAACAAAACATGATAATAGTATCATGTTTTGTTTTTTGTTAGGTATATCAGGTACATATTAAATACAATAAATCGGTATTATGCACAAGATAGATAATGTAATTTTAAGTGTCTTTTGAAAGATGCCAGTGTAAGACAATTCCGAACAGATGTGGGCAGAGTATTCCAGAGTCTGACAGCTTTACAACAAAAGGAACTATTATAAACACAAGGTACAAGTACTGTTTCTGATATTGTGATCTCTGGAAAAAAGAAAATGAAAACGATCGCGATTATGAAGAACATTGAACAGAAGTGTAAGGATATGAGAGTCCCTGGTAAAACGGATAGGGAGCCATTTTAACTGTTTGCGGAAAATGGAAACATGATCAAATTTACGTAGTCCGAATATAAACCAAATCCAAAGGTTCTGAAGGCGCTCGAGTTTATCCAACAGCTCCTCAGTGACGTCCAGGAAACAAACATCAGCGTAATCCAAGAGTTGCAAAAGAAGTCTTTGTGCCAGAGTGATTTTAAATTTTTGAGGCAGAAAATTCTGAAGGTGTCTCATAGAATGACTAACATAATTTATACGTCTAGAAATTTCATGAATATGGGGCGACCAAGAAAAGCTAGAATCAAAAACAGCCCTAGATTTCTAGCCGTACTTGCATAAGGCATAGAAACTCCGTTATAAACCACGGAACGTACAACTGAATCTTCCAATAATCGCAGCCAGTATCTATTACCTATTAACATAGCTTGTGATTTAGTAGGATTAACGGGCAGGCCACGAGAATGAGCCCATTGGTGGATGTTTAACAAATCATTATTCAGTGACGAAGCTGCTGATTGTAAATTTTCAAGATTAAAGGACCGACAAATTTGAAGATTGTCAGCGTAAAGGTGAAATTTAGAAGAAATAATGGAGTAATACGACAGATATATAGAGAAAAGCAAAGAGGAGATGACAACACCCTGAGGAAAGTAAGCTCACTCCATTTAGAACGTTAGTTATCGTCAGCATGGATGTACTATTGTCTCCCTTTTAAATAGACCAATCAATCAAACCGATCAATCAAACCAATTAATTGTACTGGAAGAAATATTTAAAGATAATAGAATATTTAATAAAATGTCAAAATCCACTGTATTAAATGCACTGCTGAAGTCCAATCAACAGTAGTATAGTAAGTTGTTTATTGTCCATTGCTGAACGAATATCCTCAGTGACATTCAATAATGCGGTGACAGCATTGTGTCCCTTCCTGAAACCTGATTGTAAAGAATTAAACAGACAATTACTGGTTAAGAAATCGCATAACTGTATATAAACAACTTTTTCTAATATTTTATAAAGTGTAGAAAGAATAGAAATGGAACGAAAATGAAAGTAGACGGATTATTACATTTGGGAAGAGGAATAACATAAGATTTTTTCCAAGCAACAGGGAAGAAACCAGTTTCCAAAGAAAAATCAAACATGTGTACTAAAATGCTTATAAATTCATCAAATAACAGTCAAATCATTTGAATAGAAATGTTATCATCGCCTTTGGCTTTTGAAGAGACATTATTCAAATATCTAACAATCTCCTCAGCACTGACTGACCTGAAGCTAAATGCACTGCATTCAGGTTTAAGTAGGCTATGCAAATCCGCTATGGTTTGAGCCTTGGTCATAGTATTCATAGTTAAAGGAGGATGTGAGAAGTGGTTAATGAGGAAATCTAGATCAACACCAGCATATGATGATGGCCGACACTTTCCAATACCAAGAGACTTCAGAAACTTTCAGACCTGGGCAGAATTAAAATTGAGACTTTCGATTGAATTGTGAATTGATTGAATCGTCTTTTAACATTTCTACACATTCTATTACAAGCATTACGTAACTTTCTATAATGAGCAAAATTTGATTCCGTTGGAGATTTTCTAAAACACTTAACTTTTATACTTTTACTTTTTATTTACTTGATAAATTTTACATATCCATAGATCAGTGGTTTGAGTAATTAATATAATTACAATAAAAAATTATGAATTAAAAAGAGACATACCTATATACTTCACTTAGTATTTATATTATTAGTGTATTCATTACTACATTTCCTATTACCGTTGTTTTTTAAAAGACGACAAGTCTTTCCTATTTACATGAAATATGTTTTATTCTTCAGTTCCCAAAGTTTTTCCGTGCATAAGTGTAGTACGGCACAGCAAATGTGGAACAATATTTGAATTTTTGTGTAGCTTTCTCAGAACGCGACAATTCTCTGTCTCAAAAGTTTCCTCAGGAACACCGAGACAGAGTAACAAAAAAGGGACTGTTCCTTGTAAAACGGGACGTATGTTATGATTATATGGTCATGTTATGATTATAATGCATAATTCATATTTTTCCAATCATATTTTTACCAAACACTAAATCTAGCGTTTCAAATTTATTTCTACCTGTTTCATTGTTTTAACAAAACGACGCTTTTGTTTTGTCTGGTACAGATAACGTAGACATTATTTAGCAGTCATATACAACTATGACAATGTTAAGTATACACAATTATCCTGATATCCTGATGATGACTTTGATTATTCCTGAAGATATTGTGTAAGTATAACGAATAAATAATACATAATTTTAATAGCTAGAATTAATCACTTTAACTACTCATATCTTATAAATAACATAACCGATTATTTAAGTTATACACAGACCTAATTAAAAATTTCAGAAATTTCGGGTAAAATAATGAACTCTAAAATACCTTCTATGCAGACTATACACTACGAACACACATATCTGCCCGCCCCATTAGCTACATGTCTTGAGAATATTGAAACATGTATTTGTAAAAAATACATTTTGTTATTTTAGCTGAATTCACTGTCGTAACTTGCCACATAAAATTTCAAAATTTTGAATTTATTGTAACTTTGAAATTTCGAAATGCGCAATAATTATTTTGTGAAATTATTGTATACTTACTTGAATTGGCATACTGGACACCAAAACGGCTGCGTAATAGGTTTTGAGGTTATACCAATTGTTGAAATGTTCTTTTTTCAAAATGGGTATCTCGGCTGGAACTAATAAAAATATATGCTATGCAATACTGTAAGTACTATATTTATTTAATTTCGGGCTCAGACAAATGATGTGTTTGCCTAACAAAAAGAAATGACTGGTAAGTTGAGATGGTCCTGTTTCCATACCCACCCAAGTCATCTGATTGCGCAATTTCTTTTCATTGCAAATGACCACAAAAATGAATTAATTCCGGCCTTCCCATTGTAAAACTGTACGTACATAATTATAGTTAAGTAATTATCTCAAATAATTGAGAACTTAAAGCGACGTAAATATGCAACTCTCTCTGAAAATTTCATATTTACACCCTTCGCAGTTTAAACTTTGGGACCCTGGAACCCTGAAGCCTATCGACTGGTTTCCGATATTTCTAAAAGACTGTTCGTTCACTTTGAACAAGCCAAACGAATCAGTTTGGCTATTTAAAGAGGTAATGCTGCCAATCTGCTAAGTACCCTAAGCAGTGACAGCTTTCTGGGCGGCAACTTTGAGGCAATTATTAAGATAATGTTTAGTTTTAAATTTGTAAATATTAACGTTATATGTATGTACCGTCAAAAAAAGTTAAGTATTAAATTCCAGGTTAACTTTAAAAAAGTTTTCTAACTTTTCTTTAAATTGAATAATGCGCATGTGCTTCCAAGTTCGTTGCGTGCTAAAGGTTTATTCCAGTAGCACGGGAAGCAGAATAAGGCTATGGTACAATCCAGCTACGGTATCCCTTGCCTACCGTATGAGGTGAGCGAAAGGTAGTCTTCAGGATAGCGGCCGATCGGAGTGGGGGTTCAGATCGTCCACTTTAGGCGACTCCGAGGAGGATGGCGCCGCTTTTTATTTCAGCGCGTTCCATAAGAGATCCCTGAGCACCTCGATATGCTGAGGATAACTGCCGCGAGAGTTTTTGTAGGTAAAAGTCCCACATAACTCAGTCTCTCCCCCAGAAGGCTAAATAACATACCGACAGAAAGACCCCGAGTGAATTTATAACGATTTTGTCTTTCCTTTCAACATACGGAACTTTAAATATAAGAAATCAGCATGAGTTATGGCTAGGGCCAAAAGCTTTATATATATTTAAAATACAGCGACTTCAGGCCAGGTTACCAGGTAAAGAACACATTGAAAAGGTGAGGTAGTAGCGAAGAAATAGGGTTGAGAACGAAGTGTGTTTTTCAAAATGTTTTCGTTAATTTAGAAAAAATGATAAACTTCATAAAAACGTAATCGACAAATCGTATAATTCAATATTATTCCGTTCATATTTCAAAAAAAACGTACGGTTATCGCTCAAGTAAACGGCAACTTCGAAAATAAACTTTCTTCCGTTACTAAATTACATATTTTATTTCTAATTATATATAGTGGTTTTTATAAATTCTATTCGATAAAGAGTATAATAGAGATGTATTCCTTTGCGCGTGTTTTTTTCTGAGTTTATAACTGCAGTAGAGGTGCCTCTCACAACACGGTATTTCGGATAACCTGGTCCTATGGACACTTATTACACACCTAATAGAGCAAAATTAAACCCAATTTATACTTACATTTAAGAACAGCGGGCATAACAGAAGTGTAACTCAAATAAACGACCGATACGATCATATAACTCATGTTGCTAATAGTTTTCGATCCGTCGGTGCCGGCTTGTTGGTATAATAGTCCAAGAAGAATTCCTATCAATATGTGTAACAGCACTTTCAGATGCGTTACAGTCTGTAAACATAAAAAAACACCTATATGTTAAATCTATTGTTTTCGTCGTCCAGAAGAGTAAGAAGCATATATAATATTCCAGCTGCGTATTTTTCTGCCGAAGCTGGCCATTGAGTAGAGCTCTATAAGTCGAAGTTAAATCAATTTATTCTAATACATTTTTGGGCGCTAAATCTACAATCGGTTTAGAAAGAAAAAATGCACTGAGAAGAAGCGAAAAGTTTAGTCAGTAGGTATTAAAATATAGTATTTAGAAAGTCCGTAAATGCATTTGCATAGAATACTTATTTCCAGACTGTAGTCTTTTTTCAATTAAATTATTTATTTCATACGAAAAATTTGCAATCATTGTATACGGTTTTAAAATGGACCAATAGTTTTTCACTATTGCCCAGTTACAAGAACGTGAACTAAAGTTTATGTAAAATAATGCTGGTTTTATTATGAAAAATTATATCAAAAAGTGACCCAAAAATTTTAAAAATAATATGGAACATAAGGCCTTGCTCGTAGTTTACCGGAAAACCTAAACAAAAATCTTATGTCTTAAAGATAAATACTAAAACATAAGATAGATACTAAAACACGATGACAACGATTACAACATAAGTTTATATTTTTTTCAGCACATTTGCTCAAAAAATGCATCTACGAAGACTTCGAAGAAGATTGTTCGGAAGTTAAAAATTAAGGACCATACAACGGAATGTGCGGAAAAATAGGTACTTTCAGCTAAATACCTGTTTTACCGCATACTCTGTTGTATAGCGCCGTGCGTACCCTTTCCGGTTTTTTTTTTATTTCCATAAAAAATATATTTAAGACTTTCAACAAGAAGTTTCACATTACGAGAATAAAAATAGGCTGAGTGTTCGAACCTCCTTGGAAGCGCTTTTGCTCAATACGTTTGTTTCGCTTTAATACTAAAGAGAAAATGAAACGAAAGATGTAGTTCTAATTTTCACCATGTGTAGGTACGTGGCGCCATTTGCAAATGCGCGCCATTTTTATATTAGAAATGTCAAAAATTGTTGCGACTTTCCGACTGATATTAATAAACAAAATAATAATACGAGTTCAAGCGAGAAATCCAATATTCATATGGAATCGACTCCATCTGATATCATCAATGAGGCACAAATTGCAGAAAATGGTCTCTCGCCGCCAAAATCGCGAGAGCGCTATTTAATGATAAGTTACTGAGTTAAGCTTTTAAAGCAGCAAATTTCACATAATTTCAATAATTGTTCAAATTTTACTCTTAAATTCCAAGAGTAGTGACTAATCTGTATAACTTCTTATTTGCTATTAAAAATAGTCTAATGAAAAAGTTTGTTTCATTATCTATTGTACTGTTTTCTCGCAAATGTGTTGAAAAACGTTGTATGACACACGTGCGCAAATTGGTATTTACAAACTCGAGACAACGGTAAGCCCCCGACTTCGTCTCGGGCTTACATTCGTCTACTCGTTTGAACTACCACATTAGTAAAACCAACTTATCGCACTAGTATCATAAATAACTATTCCTTATCATAATATCAACGTCCATTTAATATATTTTTTATTCAAAATAGAAAAATGAAGTATCAGATAACCTTCATCACTCAATTTTAGTCCACTTTTAAGAAAATATGTACTTACGACAAGCATAATTCAAAAATTGACATATTGAACAATTTTCCTTTAAAAAGTGGTACCGTGCATGAAGCGTGCATACTTATTATAATCACCACAAAGCGACGGATTTAAAAAAAACGTAGTAAATACCTAATGCGATTATTATAGAACTCTCTCCATGCGAGACCGACTCGCACTTGACCAGTTTTTTAAAATATATTTTCACATTCCTATACTTCCAAAATTATAATTTTAACCTTGTAAACATTATAAAAACCAATTACCCAATCTCTGTACTGTTGTATGAGACATCTTTTGAAAAGAACACCAAACTTATAGATCTCATGGGGTTTACTGATTGGTATGGTGCTTTTGCCATATGAAAACTCCTTCCCTTTACCATTAGCCGTCGTGAGTGCAGTTTTTTTCGTCCAGTCATTAAGATTGCTTTCATGAGCGAGTGATTCATTGAAATCTCCATATTCTCGATTTGCTATTTCTAGAACTGAAATTATTGGAAGACTTCATTATTTAGTTGATGGCAATGACAATAACACTTGCGTAACTCGACATAATTGCAAGAAGAGAATTAGACGGTTTGAGAAAACGAAAGAAATATGTAATAACCACGATGCTCGACGCTCTGTCGAAACTATAAAAATCGTTGAAATCTCTACGAGTATTATTTTTTCGGTTTTTAACTAGTTTTAACTGGCATAAAGCGCAATTCACAGATAAATACAGGTTAAGAACGGATTCATAGCCTTTATTTTTTGTCGGTTCCAAGTGTTGTCATGATCACAGATCGCCGACTTCTTTATATCTATACCGAACTGACAGGTTCAATGACCTTTATTGGTTTATAGTTTTATAAAACTTGTTTCATTTTAAACTCAAAACAAGTTTCACTACCCTGACATTCGGTTTAATAATAAAGAAAAAATAAAAAAACTTTGAGTCAGTGTTCAAAAAGAACTTTTTATAGAATAAAATAGTTTTTTATAATGCCTTTAACACATATTTCAATTCTTTAACTTATTTAATAAAACTTCAAACTGTATTTTACATTTACATATACACACATCAAAAGAGTCTAGGGATCAAGCACATTTTTAACTGTAAAAAATCATCCAATTAATATTTATCAAATCTAGTCTTCCAGACTGGCTTCTTACTTTAATTCCTATGGTTAAGTTAACAAGTTATCCCTATATTTTGTAATAATTAAGAAAAATTGCAATTTTTGCAAATTGTGGAAAATTAACATAATGTCGTTAATTAAATGGCAAAAAAAGGCAAAAATGAGGATTTTCTAAATTTTTATTGTAAAGATAAAAAAATTAATAATCTGTGTTTCTACCATTGACACGAATTACACAATCACAATGATTTGACATGCTTAAAATCAGTTCATCAAAATCACTTTGAGGAATGGCCGCCCACATTCTTTCTAACAAGTCAAAAAGTTGTTGTGGGGTATGCACGGCGTCCATTCATTGAAACGAGATTCTTCGGAAAAGCAAACACAACGCCAGTCTTCTTCCTCCCGATTTCTGTGTTCGCGAGCCCATTGTAAACGGGCCCTACGATTGCAGGGTGCTATAGGTGGAACTCTCAGCGACCTTCAGGAACGTAGACCCACTTCACGTAAACGATTTCGGATGGTTTGGTCGCTTATCAGCAAGCCCAAAGAGCTGTGGAACCTCGTAGCCAACATCATGGCGGTCATGGTACGATTCGAGCAATATTTTGGATGTACTGGTCCTGTCTGCGAGTGGTGATGCGAGATCGTCCTCCATGTCGCTCGGCCACGCTGCCCGTGATCCGATAGCGTGTTCAGAGACGGCTTTGGGCACGCTACGCGCAAGCGACGGATAACGCTCTGTGTAGTGCCAAGAACGACAGCGACAGAACGATGCCTGGAACCAGCATGCAACATTCGACGGCTCTTATGATCTCTTCTCGTGTCAAATGATGTCGTCGTTTCATATCGATGCAATTTTTTTCAGTTCCGATGCAAAAATTGTAATGATTTTGTAAAAACGCTATTACACATCTTTATAGGAATCCTGATTGACAGTTGATTTTCTATTTTTAATCAAAATTTAAAGAAAATTCTTTATTCAAATAGTGAAAATCACTAAAAAGAATCAATAACGATCCAAAAAAGTTAAAATAATAATCCTCAATTGCGCCGATACTCTAAAACGTACTTGATCCCTAGACACTTTTGATGTGTGTTGTGTGTGTATATGTAACCAAAAATAGTAAAATACAAGGTTTGCTTGCGGCTCTGCTTGCAGCATTGCTTCCTAAGAGCTTCATATAATAAAATATTCGGGCAGAGGATACAAGCGTCATTAGAATACTAAAACAGCGATTCTAGAAACTTTCCCTCGCATTAGTCTATTTATCTATATATAATTTATCCATCAAACCAACCATTTATCTTTCTATCCATTCAACCACTCTATTCATCCATCTCTCTATCTATCCGGATTAATTATCTAACATGTTTCTATTTACTTATCCATCTATAAATAGATGGATCAAATATCCAACCAATTACACAACTTACATTCATCCATCCAACTAATTAACTATCAAACCATCAATTCCGATCAACTTCCAAGTAGCTATCTCCTCCTAGATATCAAAAATCAGTTTTGGAATTACTTACTGTAATCGGCGGGATTATGATACTTTGGACATTGTAAACCAACTGAGGCCAAGTATGCCACTGTGTTTTCGCTCGCACCATGATATATACACATGCCATCTGCTAATATGTAAACCTGGAGTCAAAAAATGCATAAGGTACTATATAAAAATACATTCATAACTTCGCTGTATCCCTTTTAACAACGTTAAAACTTGAAACAACCGATAGAATTACCGTTGACACAACCGATGAAAAGTCAATACATTTACCTACTATATTCAACACACTAAGTTATGTTCGTTAGCGTATTTAGCATACTAAATTAGAAAACTAAAATATAATAAATACATGTTTATCAATTTCCAAGTAAGAATTATGAAAAGATTATTTGTAATTAATTTCAGAAGATTTTATTTATTGTGTAGTGAAGTTGAAATATTAAAGCAAGTGACAAGATTACCTACAAGACATTTACCTGATCAAACATTTCATAAACCGATGCTGACGGCTGGTGTATAGTGCAGATAATGGTACGTCCAGTACGAGCCAAGTTCTTCAACATTTCTATACATTGCACTGAAGTCAAGCTATCAAGTCCACTGTGAATATATGAAAATATGTTTTTAATGCACATTTTCAAATGAACATAAGTTAAATTTATATTTTGTTTGGATTTGGAACATTTATACATTTCGAAGCTTTATGTAGTATACTTCGATACTACAACAGAATATGCGTCGCAATTAAGCGAGCATGAGCGTATAATCATGATAGACCCTGTACACGTTAGGTCATATGCTGTAAGCATATGCTGTCCGAATATAGGAAATATTAACCCTTGTTGCACTACCAGTGACTGGCCCAGAGTACGATCCACATCCAGAGAAATGCTCTTGATATGTTCATCTATGTGAGTACACGTATTGACGAATCTTAATAAACGTGTGAATCTGGGTTAGTCTTCGAAATTTGGTGGTTAGTTTTTCTCTGAATTTTGAACTTCTTTCACTACGGTACTAAAATAAAGCGTGATGATGGTGAGCCTACTTGCCGGGTACACTTCTTATCATCAGAGCTATCGCAATTAAAATTTATTTTGTTACAGCGTATTATCGTGAAAATGTACTGCAGAAATTAAACTGGACGTCACGAAATGACGGGAGGAACTGCAAAAATCTAAAACTAGCATTCATTCACTACCTACCACTTAATTGAAAAAACTATAATTGCGAGAGAGTTGTGGACGACATTTATTTTGGAAATTGAGAAAAAGTTGGTCATTGATGAATTTGAAATACAAAAATTACAAAAATAGAGATATTGTATAGACTCAGGTGTTACTTTGCGGAAATCCATTTCATGTGATAAATTCCCAAAATCTTTAGCCATTTTCCGCTCATTCGATTCGTGTTTTTTGGTGATTCCGATTGGTGGTTTTTGGGAATTTATCACAAAACATAGAGGGTTCCAATATGATATTTATAAAATGTTAAATAACTAAATTTGATTTCTGAAAATTTATTTTTGAAAGCATAACAGGAAGCAGGGTATGGTCAAATTTAGTCGCATGGCTCTTCATGATGATCTTGTAACGGTTCCGTACTTCCTTTTAACGGACTTACAACATGAAATGTCTACTTTCTGCGATATTATTTTATTGTAACATTCAGTTCAGTCATTAATTCAACAACACAAACGATAAAGATATTTTCCGAAAAAAGGTTTTTTGAGAAACTTATTAGGATAGTATCGTCAGAATATTGCAAAAATGAAGAAAGGAACGCTTAGACAGTTCGGGCATATACTCGTATAAATAATGAGCGACGAAAGACTGGGACAGACAGCCAAGCCTACTAAACTAATATATATTCTGTTGTCCAACATTGATTTGGCACCGACTTCAATAACTGTCAAATTTCATTATATGAGTACTTGTATCGTATTTATAAAGTTATTTTTGTACTTAACTTTTGATTAGTAAAGGATAGTTATTTCATACTTTTCAGTGTTCTTTTTGGAAGTCTGTTTAATTTTTTTATATTTTTTTTTATTTTTCCCTTTTGAGTGACCTTAGCGAGATCTCTATAAATATACAATGGTCAATGGCAGGTCTACAATTAGTTTATTTCCTAATTCTGGAGCGCAATGTGTTAACTTCCATTCTACCGAAGAGCATAAACCGTGGGCTTTCACAATAAAAAGATGCGAACAGATTGAACATGGGATATTATTGTCCATTATGGCCATTATCAATATCATCAATATCGTATCATATCAATATCAATCAGTTATAAAAGAACAGTGTAAAGGTTGCATCATAATTACACCTTAGCAGTATTCTTACAATCCGAAGACGACAGCCACCAGCCATATTCTCTGTCCGCCACAAGACTGACTCTACTGACTGAATTTATTATATCAGAGGCAATTTATATCTTCTCCCTACTACCATTATACCATGAATCATCAATATAAATGAATAAAGGTTATAACCAGGTCGTATTATTTGGTGTATCTTCGAAACCAAAGCCTCAAAACCAATGAAATTTCAATGGGACCAATCTGGAAGTGTATTCTTTAAAACAAAAAAAGAATTTTCCAAATCGGTTCATAAATGACGGAGTTATGAGGTAACGAACATAAAAAAAAACATACAACCGAATTGAGAACCTCCTCCTTTTTTGGAAGTCGGTTGAAAAATGACGTAAATCGTAAAAATAGTGTTAGTTCCACATTAATTTTAATCACATGAATTACCCACGTGTGATATTATGTAACATTTTAGTGACAAGAACGAGGGTAGAATGGATTTCCTGCGTGTAGTGGGGCTGCATAAAAGCCTGATTTTGGTCGTGTTAGAGTTTAGTTGTTGAGTGTCGAATAGTCAAGTACATAATAGTTATGATGAAGAATTGATAGCGTGTTCATAGTGATCAGTGCTTCTGTTACATTTTTTAGTTAACAATAGCTATAATACCGACTTCCAAAAAAATGAGGTTATCAATTCGACCCGTATGTATGTAATATTGTCAGAACTGCACAGTTTTTGTATATGTTAGTCTATACCAGCTTCTAAACATGTGTGCCGAATTTCATAAGTGTATGTATGTATATTTGCATGTATGTTTATATATTTGTCCGCGCATATCTCAAAAATCATAAGTTGAATTGCAAAAAATATTTTTTAGTTAGACTAGGTATCATCCAACTTAGGGAAAGTGCAAGTTTCATCAAAAACGGTTCAGAAGTTTTTGAGATAGAGAGTTAAGTGAGTATCAGTTACTAGGAAAACATGTCGTTGGCTTAACAGCATAATTCTAAAACATGTCATTAATCATTATGCATATTCTTTTTTTTTCAATGTTTGCATGCAGTTAGGCTCTAGCTAAACAATCTCGATGAAAATTTCAAAAAGTGGCTTAGCAATTTAAAAAGTAATCGTGTAATCGTTAGATGGCAACATAATAAAAAAAAATTATTAAGTAATTAGTTTCAATTACAAGTGAAATAAAAAAAATGAAGAAATAAAAAAGTAATTTAACAAATTAAACCACCTTCAAAAAGAAAACACTGAAAAGTACAAAATAACTATCCTTTACTAATCAAAACTCCAGTACAATTAAAATAACTTTTTAAATACGATGCACATATCTTATATGTAATTAAATTTGACAGTTATTGAAGTCGATGCCATATCAACGTGAAACAACTTGGAAACAACAGAAAACTATTAGTTAGGTAGGTAGGCTTGGCACCGACTGCAGTAATTGTCAAATTTAATTACCTATATAGATATGTGTATCGTATTTAAAAAGTTATTATAATTGTACTTGAGTTTTGAATAGTAAAGGATAGTTTGTACTTTTCAGTGGTTTTTTTTTGAAGGCGGTTTAATTATTTAAATTACTTTTATTTTTATCTGCTAATTTACTTATTTCCTAACTTTAATTTAAGTTTTTTTTCCCTGGTTCTTTAAATATTGTACTGTAAATTCCTTAATTATATTGTTCATTTTTTTAAAACAACCGTTTTAAAGTTCAAGATCTGGACAAGATTCATATTTGTCGAAATTATTATTAAAACAACTTAACATCGCGACTTACGGTACGCATTTACATGTATTTTAAACTAGCCGTGACTCACAGACAGACATTTCCATTTTATTTATATGTATAATTTCATAGATAAGTTTAAAAGTGTGTAAACAATTTTTTTTGTCATCTATTTTGTGAATTAACCACTTGTTATTAATATAAAATTAACCGCATGCATATTGGGGTAATTTTATTATGTATCGAAGTTTCAAATATATACCAAAGTACATTATTTTAAATTTCGTATTTTGTAACATAAATTATAGTTGGAATTAAAATAGACAAAGTCCATTCCTATCCAATTTCCCGAAATCTTAAACAAGACAGTGTTTCATTTATTTTGATAAGATATTAAAATAGCTAATCTTACAATGGAAAAAATTGCCAATTTTTTTCATATAAAACACTGCGTTGTTTTGTAATACCCCATTTATTTATATAGGCGCAAAAAGATTGTTTACCTTATTGGCAAAAAATTGGATTGTGACGTTTAAATTAATAATCGTCCGCGTAATAAATTCTTCGCATATATTATTTTAAAAACAATGTTGTAATGTTATTAGGTAAGGCTGGTTATTCGAACAAAACAAGATTTTAAATTCGTTTATCAACAAAACAAGAAACATTTTTAATTACTTATAACTGCAACGTTTTTTGTGGTAAGCAAAGAATTGTTTTGAACTTTTTTGTTTGTTAAACAAAATTTTATTATTATCATCAAAGCATGACTAATTATTAAGCCAGTTTATTATTAAAATTATAAAATATTTACAAACTTAAAACTACACATTATCTTAAATACTTAAATAATAGACTTCCTCAAAGTTGCCGCTTAGAAAGCTGTCATTGCTTAAGATATCCAGCAGACTGACAGCATTGCTTCTTTGAATAGCCAATATTATAAAATATTCAATTTACATATGGAATGAATGAAGTAATATCTAAGTAAGTATAATATCGTTTTTTTTGTGATGGATAAATAATAGTTGAACAGTAATATAAATTAGTAATTCAGTCTACAATTCATCATATTTAAAAGTAATAGTTTTCACTGTAAACAAAAATGGCAGTCAGTTTTAATTATGGAGTGCGTGTAAGTGTAAGAGAAACTATATTATATATTTTATAAAATACAACACTGGTTTATTTTCAATCGATTAGTTCTTTTATTAAAAATATTTAAAAAAATGATATTACATCTGCAGTAAATGAAACAATACCAAAACGCAAAACCAATGGCAAACTAATGAAGTTGCCGTATTCTATAGTTTGGTACACAATTATAATAGTAGATTGTTCATTCAAATATTAACAACATTTTTTATTACAATAACAACGAAGGTAGATAGAGAATTATTAATTTTGAAGTACAGTGATTGAAATAAGAAATAGCAAATTTATAGCTAAAACTATTACTTTTATGTATGATAAATTGTAGACTGTACTAATTCTGTTACGTATTATATACCTTTATATTATTATTGTTCCAACTCTTCTTTATCCACCACAAAAAAAAACGATATTATAATTATTTAGATATACGAGTATATCCGCTATACGAGCAGAGACACGACAGTGATTTTGTTACATGACAACGCTCGGTCACATGTTGCAAAACCAGTGAAAACCTACTTGGAAACGCTTAAATGGGAGGTTCTGCCCCACTTCTCCGGAACTATTGAATAGAGAATTTTAAAAATTTTTAGGAATGTGAAGCCCTATCTAACATTTAAAGGAAAAATGTAAAAAAATCTTTACCATTTTATAAATATCGTTACAAAAAATATTGTTGGAAGACTCGTTTGATCGATTTTTGGAGTTTACTCCTAAAGAATCGATTTTTATATGTGGCCCGCGGTACGGAAATTTTATGGAGAGTAAGATCGAGCGTTAATAAAAAGTGAAGCGTAACGTTTTACGTCATTTTCAAATCCAAGATAGCGAATATTAATTTTTTAGATAAATAGATATGGGTGTCATATTCTAGGTTTCTCATGTAAAACACAAGGGTTAGGATCCACACGGACTCGAAATTAAAAAAAAAACTGCATTTATAACAAAGGATATACATACTTTATTATCAAAAGTAAGTTCTTAAAATAATTATATATGCACTTATGAAATTGCTAGTTATTTTTGGTATTTGTGTGTTATTAATTTTAATAATAATTATAAAACTTTAATATGTAATCAAAATATGTAATGAAAAATAATAAATTAAACTTTTGGCTTAAAGAAACTATCAATTCTAGATTGCTTCGCTTCTTTCTTCTTGCTATCATACAGATCTTGGTAACACTGATAGGCTGCACAAATTTTATTATTAACGTTGAAACTTCTCTCAAAATTAGGATCATTTTCTTCAAAAATTTTAACAAGACAAGTGAATTCTCCTATGCCGGAAATCGAAACGAATGACGTATGCTTGAGGAATAGTGTCAAAACATTGTTCGACGTAACTTGAAACGACGTAAATCGAAACGACGTAAGTCGAGGACTGCCTGTATTTATTTTAAAAATTGTTAATTCATTTGGACGAAAAATATATTATGTTCGTGGATTTAAGCATTTCAGAAAACAGATTTGGCACCCTGAGTTCGTGTCCTACGTGCGCTCAGGGTAAAGATTAAAGATGGAAAAGTATTCTTGAATTTAAGATAATAATATGTAATAATACTCCAGTCAATTAGACGATTACTTAAATTGCGTGATCCCAAATTAAATAAAAATCCGTACTATGGGTACCACAGAACAAACTAAGGGAGGGTCCTTTAACACACAGACTCCTAACCAATTTAGAAAAGTTCATTTCCAAGTTTGACTTGATCGGGGATCGAAGTCGGGAATCTTGGAACACAGATGCTCTGCCTCCTTGCCAACGGGCCAGTCTTAAAGATAAATTCAAATTAATAATATTTTTAACGTTGTTAAAAGATATTTTTACTAATGTTATAATAACAATGGTTCGGAAGAACCTGTCCCGACAAAAAGGCAAAATAACTCGGATAGCAAATATAATTTCGTCGTGTCAATGTGTTTATCTTTCCATCAGTTTGTATGTAAGCTAATTTATTCTGACATCTTTACACATGTACCTACTGAACAGTTTGATGAAGAGACAAATTATGAAAATATAACTATAGATATGTAATGCATATTTTAAACCTAATGTTTCTAATTTGTCCGAAATTACTACGGAACTCTACTTAATACGTGTTCGATACTCTTTTAGTAGTTTTTTACGTTATTTTTTAAAACAATGTTATTAACCACAAGGCAAATTCAAAATACTTTTTATCTAATAAATAAGGTATTTTAATTAACGTACGGATTGAAAGAACTACAGAAATTTTTTTAAGAAACTGACAGGAATCATTTTTTCAACATTTTACAACATATTATTACATCATACTACAAAAAAAAAAAGAAATAGGCACTTACGTAGTTGGCTCATCTAGGAACACGACAGGTGGATTATCTATTAATTCTACAGCTATAGATAATCTTTTTCTTTGACCACCAGATAGGTGAGAACATCTCGTATTCTCAGTATTCGAAAGACCTAGAGTATCCAGTACTTCTTTTATCTGCAAATAATTAGATTAAACTATCACATACATATATTATGGAAAATTTATCATCATTACTTTACTAGGTATTTATATATTACTCGACTACGGCGAAATAAAAAGAAGGGTTATGATTAGACATGTGTAACTTCGAGTTCAAAGACTTATGATTCGATACTACACGTGGAGTCGGAACCTTTATATTATCTAATACGAGGAGTTAACTGACTCCGAACGTTCGTACGATTCCGGGCAGTCCGGCAGGACTCGACAAGTCTTCAAACGGATTCAAACCAATTCTGAGACAAACCGATTCTGAGATTAGACTCGGTTAGCTAACTAGCACCGAATATATTTGAATTTCTAACTGCGCTTATTTAATAGCTGACGGAGTCTGAGTTCTGGAATATCTTAAAGGTGCTTCGTGAAACACGTTCGATTAGTGAATTTGGAAATTTGGGCTCAGAATAGCAAAAATTATAAGAATTAAGATTTCCACAAAGTAACACCGGAGTCTATATCAATCGTTCATTTTTAAAGATTCGATCATTCAAGTATCAATATGAAAAAAGATTCGGTCAAATGATCGAGTGGTTTTGGTTGGATCATTTGATCTAATCTCTTTTAATTGTATAAAAATCCAGATACGATCATATATTTTTTATTGAAATGAAAGATCAAACAATTGTATTGATTGTATGCATACTAAATTTATGATTAAGTAAGATAAAGTAAGATAAAGCATGAGTAATGCGATTTTTACGATTTCGATATTTTTTAAGTTTTTATTATAATTTTGCCGCATTGATAATTTTATTGTTCGTTTTGAAACTAGAAATTATATTAGGGGGTCAACTGAGGAAGCGTGCACGTCACGACCCTGCCAGGCCTTTTCGGCTGCAATTCCTCTCCAGTGCATACCATGCGGGATAACGATTGTGCTACATTTAGGGCGTCCCCCGAAAGCGACGTACACCAGTCTGTCCTCGCTGGTGTGTGCAGAGTGTAGTTCGGCGTTGGGGACCGCCATCCAATACGCTGTGCACCTCGCGGCGGGAAATGGAGGTAGGAGTGCAAAATAGCTGCGTGGAATGTGAGAGGTAGGATTGAAGACAAGATGAATGAGGTGATTGGTATCATGAAAGAGAAAAGATTGGATATGTTACGTTTGAGTGAAATCAAGCGAAGGGTCAGTGAACTTGCCGACTTGCCCGAAGGGGGCATTGCTTTGTGGTCAGGGGTACCACAAGAAGAAAGCGGATGCCATTGATGGGCGTTTTACTGTCCTCTCGTTTAGTTAATTGTGTGACTGAGTATAAATGTGTAAACCCGAGTCTGCTCTGGGTGCGTTTCAAGACAGAGTTGACGAAGATTTTTGTTTTGGTGGTCGGTGTCAGGACAGCTCAAACAAAATTTGAGACTGTCCTAGGCAAATATGGATATAAGAGAGTGAATGATGCTGGTAGGATTGTGGTAGGAGTGTGTATGGAAAAGGACCTTTTTGTAGCTAATATCATATTTAAGCACAAAAGGATGCATCAATACACTTGGGAAAGATAGGGTGAGAGAAGTATGATTGATTTATTCCTGTTGGATATAAGGCTCAAGAAGCAAGTTATGGACACAAGTAAGAGCGCATAGAGAGGCCGATCTGGGAACGGATCACTTTTTGGTAATAATCAAAATAAGGTGGCTGTTTGCAGCATGGCAACATCGCGTAGTGTCCAAACCTGCAGCGGTTTGTCGCATTTAAAGCTGTAAACTGTAAGATGCGACCACTAGGAATAAATATGAAAGGGTAGTATCCGGTAAGCTTGATGACAGATTGAACGTGATGAGCGAGGATGTTGAAAAATGTTGGCAGAGTCTTAGGGATAGTATGATCAAGACTGCGAAAGAAGTGTGTGGAACGAATAAGATTGGGAACGGTAAAAAGCATGATGTGTGGTAAGATGATGAAGTGAAAGAGTGTGTGTATAAGAAAAAGAAAGCATGGCGAAGCTACCTTGGTACTAAAAATGACTATGGCATAAAGAATTTGATGAAAGACAGATATAAGCTGCAGAAAAAGAAACAAAAGCACTAGTGAAAGAGAAGCGTCAGGTGATTAGACGAAAATAAGATGTCGGATATCTTCGAGGAAAATTATAAATAATAGTACTAATAATACTCCAGATAATTACACAGATTGTGTGACCCCAAACTAAGCAGTAAGCTTGTACTATGGGTACCACACAACGAATTCTGGGGGAGCTCCCAGTAACACCCAGACTCCAAGCCAATTTAGAAACGTACGTTTCCTTAATTGACCTAACCCGGGATCGAACCCGGGACCTTAGCTTGGAAAGCAGATGCATATGCCACTGCGCCAACGGGCCAGTAAAATTTTTTAAAAGTCAAAGTCAAAAATGATTTTGGGAAGAAGTACGTAAGTATCGAAGTGGTCCGGCACCTTACAGAATGAATAAAGTGCGTTCGAAAGAAAACAATCTGCTAACAGATAAAACAGAGATGTTCTGTAGCGATAGAGTGAATACTATGGAAACTGTATGAGAGTGTCAACTCTGTCTCTGATACTGAGAGCGATTCTAATGAATTGCCACACTCGGGTCAGGGACTGGAGGATGCCATTAGTACGAAAGAGATTGAGAAAGTGATAAGAAGTTTGAAATGTGGAAAGGCTGCGGGAATTGATGAAGTGACTGCTGAGATGATCAAGTACGGTGGTCCCAGGGTTTAAGATACCTGGGGAATGGTAGATTTTCTCGCTTCACGTTGTCGTGGGGAAGTTTCTGGCTATAGTTTAGAAACTTTTCTGCGCTTTCGTAGATCTAGAAAAAGCATTCGATACAGTAGTGCGAAAAAGCGAAAAAAACTGTGGAGTCTTCTGCCTGAATATGGCGTATAGTTCCCACTTTTATTTTTGTTCCATTTGTAAATTTTACCATTGACATACCAGTAAACGATCTTAAATACGACTTACCACAGTAAGTTTTAATTTGTCAGTCAAAGTATTCCCTAACTTCATATCTGCTGCGAATTTCATGAGCTCGCCTACAGTGAATAGTGGGTTCAGTCTGTCGTCCTGTAGTATGTAACACGATTTCTTTCTATAAGCCCTCAGAGAGCGAAGGGAGCTATGGTTTCCTAATTCGCATGCACTGTCGGCAGCACGTATGGTACCAGTAACGCCACTTAATCTGCAATAAAAGTAAAATAACTTAAGTATTTATCTCATTAGATAAAAATAGATCTGAGTTGGTTGTTGTGATTCAGGTTTATTAAAGCCTGCAAAAAAAAATTGTTGGAGTGTTAATTGCTTCACGCGTAGAGGATTTTGTACGTTATTTATACGACAGCTATAAATTAGCTTGTCGAATTTATTCATATTGTGGGGTCTGTTTCCCTTACATTTATTGTATGTAGCTCGTACACACATTAATAGAGAGTTTTTTTAAATTTCATAGCAAAATCCAATATTTTAAATGATTTCTTATTTTTTTATTGTCTATAATTTTTTTTTAAATAATGTACTTTTAGTGAAGATGTAACATTTAATTATATGACATTATATTTTTATATAGCTATTAATAGAAATTTTGAAGACAGTTAAATGCATGCTTTTGTAAAATTCATTTTCGAAGATTTAAAGACAGGACTTCTGTTATTTCTATAAACGGATAAAATAAGGTTTTAATTCTGATTTTTTAAAAATATCATGTCTAGTAATTTCAAGATAAAGTGGAAAGATAAAATCGAGTTCCAGTACAAGGTTTAACTCTTGCTCATCTCTCTTATGAATATTTTAAAATGTTAACTAATACATACTCGTAATATGGGGCTAATAAATAATATGTATTATTACGCCAAAAAATTTTAAGTTACAGTTTCTCAGAAAATCGACTGCGATAGACAGACATTTTTTCTTTCAGATCAGTTTGGAAGCAAGGTTAAAAAATGATTTTATAATGAATTACATTTAAAGGCACTTTAAAATTGATATAAATATCGACAAAATTGTTATTTATTACCATTAAAAATATAATTTTATACAATTAAATGTTACTCCCTCATTAAAAATATATTGTCTTTTATAAGCGCTATAAAATAATCATAACCAAAAAAAAATAACAATAATTTAAAATATTATATTGTGATTTAAAATTAGTAGTATTCTCCATAAAATAAATGAATCAACTTGACAAACAGTCAAACTGTTCTCTTCTAACAATTCAACTTTAAGGTTTACGAGCGTTTCGCGACAGTTCGAACTTAGTTGCCGTCGATAGAATTTTTTTAGTTGATAGAAGGCTTCTGAACAGTTAAACAAAGAAAGTCTTCTGCTACGCTAAAATCATTTTTGAATAGAATATTTTCCCTACCTATCATTGAGGCAGCCAAATTCGAACTGTCGCGAGACGCTCGCTAAAAGTGACTAAAAATATAATTTAAAAGAAGGGATATATTATATATTATAATCATGGTCTGGAAGAGAAAGGTTAGGTACTTACGAAAAACCCGTGAGTGCGTTCATAAGTGAAGATTTTCCGGCTCCTGAAGGCCCCATAATAGCTGTAAGTTGTCCAGACTTGAATGTTCCTGAAACGCCTTTGAGGATAGTTTTCTTTCCTGAAATAAAGCAATAATTAATATAAATTCAGTGCACAGAACATGTGATTCCAAGAAGTATGAAATTAATACTCAAAGTATACACGATGTAGTATTCTATACTCTGAAAATTATAATAAGTAATAATGTATGGAAGTCAATCGACTTAATGCCTATTTAAGCTCTTTCGACAATGTTTCAGTACTCAATTTCTTTCTGTTATACATTTTAGTAGATTCATATTATGTATGATTAGATGACAAGAAAAAGTATGTACTTTCATAATTCAAATTGAGTTTAGAATTAAATGGGATATAATATACTACGAATAAATTTTTATAAGTAATACCTCGGTCTAAGGTTTACAATATTAATAATAAGCTAAGAAGGAAAATTTTGTTTACAGGTAAATAAAATGTTATTTTCTTTAATATATTCGAAATATAATTTAAAACAAGGGATATATTATATAGATGGTCTGGAAGAGAAAGGGTTTACGATTTGTTTACGTGACTTAAAGAACTATGTACTTCGTAGAGAATCAAGAAAGTCAATAAGTAGGTACATATACTAGGTACGTAGGTGGTATCCATTTTTTTAATCCTCCACGTTTTACTAATCCTATACTACAACCATACGTGTATCTTATACTTATTTAATTATTTATATTATAAATAGGCGATATTATAATTAAATTCAAAACCTTTGCAACCTATTTTTGTGAAATACATTATTATTTCACAAAAATAAGCTTAAAAGATGTTTTATTATTTATTTGATAGATTATTTACGCAGTTTGGGTTACAAAAACGAACAACCAGTAGGTACCACATTATTTTATGATTGCAATAGCGATAAGGATATGTTGTGCTATTAATTATATTACTTAACTTATAAAACAATTTTACAGGAAAATTAGAGGAAAACTGTTACAGAAATGTAAAGCTTATAAATGGGTTGTTAAATTCTCTGATTTAAGATTTCCTTCTAAGGATTATTTTAAACAATGTAAAATTATCTAATCTATGTTTTAGATCAAATTGCTTTTATCCAAGTGTTAAAAAAACTGTCAACTGAGGAAGCGTGCTCGTCGCAACCCCTGCCAACCCTTTTCAGGACTGCAATTCCTCTCTTGTGCACACCATGCGGGACAATTCAAGTCAAGTCAAATCAATTTATTGAAGTAGACCCAAATGCAAGGTATTTTAAACGTCAAGTTTACTTTAGTTCGGTTTGAAAATAAAACCTGAACACTGAGAAGAACCGACAAGACACTCAGTTATCATTTTTGCAACATCATTCTACATTAGTTATTTAGTTAGTTTAGTTAAATCGCTAATTTTGTAGTATGCTTTTCTAATCAGTGTGCGTTTAATAACAAGTTTAAATTGCTTTTCCGTTAATTGAGTAATTTCTTGAGGCATTTTATTATAAAAACGAACACAATTGCCCAGAAATGACCCACTCTCTTGACTTTTGTAATTTAAATTTAGGAATAACTAGCTGATCACGACAACGAGTTCCCATACCATTAATGACACCTTTCTTTTGAAATAGATTTTTATTTTTTCTAGTGTACATTATGTTTTCTTAGATGTATCACGAGGGTAAGGTGAGTACATCAATGTCTTTAAAATGGTCTCTCAGCGACTCTCGTGTATTTATACTGTAGATGATACGTATTGCCCTCTTTTGTAAAATAAAGAGAGAATTCATATGCGCCGCTGATCCCCACAGTAGTAGCCCATAAGACAATAAGGCTATGGAAATATGCAAAGTACACCAGCCTACAGCCTAGCCGTGGCCACATCTGTCAACTGTCTTAATGCGTCTAATAGCATATATTGCCGAACTGAGCTTATACTGCAACTTGCAAAATGTTGCTTTATTACTGTTGTAGTAATAAAGCAACATTTTGCAAGTTACAGTTTTTCAGAAAATCGACTGCGATAGACAAACACATTTTTTCTTCCAGATCAGTTTGAAAGCAGTTACAAAAAAAAATTATAATGGAAAATATTTAAAAGCACTTTAACATTAACAAAACAAAAATATCGATAAAATTGTTATTACCGTTAAAAATATAACGTTACACAGTTCAATATTTCTGCCTCCTTAGTTAAACATATATTGCCTTTTAAAGACGCTATAAAATAATCGAGATCATAATCATTGGCCTAAATAGATCTACAATAATCGAGACATTCAATTGTAGACATGTAAAAATAGTTTTATATATAATATAATATATATTATAATATAATGTACATTCTGGTAAAACGAAAACACAAATGGATTAAGTTTTCTAGATAGAATTTTATACCAAAGTAGACTGTTTTTACAAACTTTCCTTTAGTACTTTAAAATAGGAAAGGTTTTATGCACATTTTTTACTTATTGAAACATTATGAACGTTAGAATAAAAAATTAAACAAACTTTAAAAAAATACTAAAGAGTACAAAATAAGTAACCTTTAGGTACTAATTAAAGCTCGAGTAAAAAATAACTTTATAAATACGAATACCTATATAATTAAATTTGACAGTTATTGAAATCGATGCCAAAAGCCACTAATAGACTTTCTGTTGTTGCATATTGATTTGGCACCGACTTCAATTCAAGTGTCAATTTTTCAAATTCAATTGTCAAATTTAATTATATAGGTATTTATAAAGTTATTTTGTTCTTGAGTTTTGATTAGTAAAAGATAATTATTTCGCATTTCCATTTTTTTTTAAAAAAGGCTTACTTTTTATCATTTTTTTTTAATTTCTTCCTCTTGAGTGACCTTGGCCTAAATAAATATTTAGGGTTGGTCTACAATTATATTCTGGAAGTATATCCTTTCAAATAAAAAAAGAGTTTTCCAAATCGGATTATAAATGACGGAGTTCTGAAGTAACAAACAAAAGAAACGTACAACCGAATTGCAAACCTTTTTTTTGTAGTCGGTTTATAAAACGAAATATTATTCTGTTCATTCGATTTTATTTTCTAGCCATTTTCACATACAAATGTAAATAATGTTCCCACTCGCGCCTACGAAACCAAAATTATCGCACACAGTCATAGTTCAAATTTTGGTGTTCATGTTTGCATTTCGGGTCACAATTTGCTAATAAATTGTTAATAAATAATTTCTTCTTTGTTTGTGTGGCACCGAACCGTTGAGAGAAATAAGCCTCTGCCAAATGAGTAGTCTGTGAGCAATCTGACAAATGCGCAAATAGACAAATAGAGCTAAGATAGGCTAACTGAAACTCCGATGTGAAAAACCAGTTCGCAAAAAACCTACACTGAGAAGAAATAGCAAGACCCTGTGTCGAGTATCACTTTTTCCTTCCTCGTCTGTTTAAATTATTATTACAACATTGCAGCATAGGTTCCATTTTGGTAACTTATTTTTAAGTTATCAACCGGTGCTATGTCAGTAAATGTCAAAAGCCAAAGCGACCAAGTTAAAGTTCGCTAATTAATGACCGAGGTCCATCGGTTAACCTGTATCCTGTAACCTGTATTACCGGTTTTGGATCTGCAAGATTTCTTGAAATAATGCTTTATTACTTCGTTTGCGATTTTATTTGAGTTTCAATGAACACTTCTTTTATATCGAGTGACTTAGTAACTGATTTAAAAAATAGCTTATGCAAGGTTATTGTTTTACAACGTGACGATGTTTGCTGCTACGAGTATATAGCAGATATTATAATTACGGGATAGGTTTATTTTGTTGTTCATAGAAAAAAAAAGTAATAGAAAAGAATGTACAATCCTATCGTTATGCCCTACATTCCAAACACAGTACAAGTAAGCAAACAGTATTCTATCTTCATACAAACGCTTCCAAACGACGCGCCTCGAAATCTCGGCATTTCTCGGTATACAACAGTCGCGAGCATAGATTAGTCGCGAGAGTAAATATATTCCTTGGTCGCGAGTACGCCGCGGTTGTCGTCGGACGGTGTGAGACGCTCTCGCGCATTTTCGAGCATATTGTTCAGTGTATGGATGTTTGAATACATCTATATCGAAACCGGAAATATTTCTTTGTTGCTTGTTTGTAGGAAATATATTATCATAATGATCTAGTTATTTTGTTGCTGATTTTTAATTATTCTCGTACTGCACACAAAAAAACATAAAATGCATTTTTTTTGTCCATTTCTACCATACTAACTCACAAACTTTTGAAACTAAAAATAAAATACTAATAGAATTATAAATAAAAACTTACGAAATTTGCAATAATATAAAATGCAATGCAATTTAATATAGTACCCATTATCAAACACGTAAGCCAAGAAAAACAGTCAGTCCCAGTCGGCAGCCCTATTGCGTGTTTACGTACCGAGCGACCGTAGGTAATTATCTCAAGGACACTGCCGAGATATAATACTGCTTGCTTACTTGTATTGTGTTCCAAATATTTGTTAACGACGTAAAAACACTGACAGTAGGGTTGCCGCACCTTCATCTTTTTTTTAACTTTGAAGTGTTACACTTAACTTTGAAGTGTTGAAGTGTTTATTACCCTTTGGTATTTACACATCCTTTCCTTATAACCTTGTAGAAAGAAATAACCTTGTTTATCCTTCACCTTTACGAATTCGTTGCCTTCCCCATAGTTTAAGCTATCTTAATATCAGATTTCATAAAAAATGATTCGACGGTTCAGCCATGAAATGTAACACACACCCAAACAGATTTTCACATTTGTAATAGTGAATATCGAAATATTATCGAGATTTGAGGAAGCGAAAGAAGTATGTAAGGACCGCGATCCTTGGCGCTCCATCTACTCTGATTACCCTATTGGACGGCAGCGTGAGGATATGTATGTATATATACATATGTAATATCGAAATATATATTATTTACTATATTTTTATAAGTAGGTTTTGTGATTTAGCTAATCATCGAAGTAGAATACAGCACAGTGAAGGCAGCCTTCTACGTAGCCAGACCAATTTATTGAATGTTCGCATTTCAAAATACTTCAAAATTGATAAAAATAACGACAAAAAATTGTTTCTCCCAACGTATAATAAAATGTCACTATTTCATTAAAATAGAATTATTTACAAAAACATAAAATAAAAAAACGTTATAAAATAATGCTCAACATAATCCCGTATTTTCCTTTATGGAAACTACTCGTAGATACTTATTTCGAAAAGACACAGTGTCTATACAGTAGCTATATTCTACACAGTACAGATACATTATACTTTATCCATAGAGGTACAGTATGCTAGAAAAAGTTTATCAGACATTTCTTTTTCCAATGTAACAAACTTCTGTTCTCATCCTGACAATGACATTTGCTTACTTTCAAAATGACTAAAAACGTTGTCAATGGTTAACTTTTTTTTTGTTGAAACTATGTGTTAATCTATAAGCAGTAGAAACCGTGTGTCTGTACATTTCATAAATTTATCAAGAAATGAGTGGGGGCGCTAAAGAAAGAGAAACAGAACATAAAAAATCATTTTTTTAAATTTTTGTCTGTCAGAGCAACACTTAGGCTTTCATTGTAATCGGATGACAATGAAAAAAGTTATCGTCATTTAAGGATAATTTGAAATTAAATGAAATTTGAAACCATTTTGGCGGAAATAACAGCATCTATTGCTATTGTGTTTCGTTCGGTGATTGAGAGCACTGGTTTGCCAGTGGCCCATCACCCCCTCATATCCCTCCTTTCCCTATTTCCCTAAAGGCCGGCAACGCCCCCGTGATTCTCCAGACGTTGCGATTGTTCATGGGCGGCAGTGGTCACTAGACGGTAGTGCTGAAAGAACTCGGCCCAGACCAGGGGGGAGGAGTTAGTGTTCCCCTTCCTCTTAGTGATGGCGGAGGTCCTGCGTGTGGGGCCTCCGGCCCCGAGGTGGTAAGAAGGAAATCTTATTAAAACCCGTAAGTAAACACTTTAAAATCAAGGGTGGGACTGGACTGGGACCGAATAGATGGGAGTGCTGAAAGGACCGGCCTAGACCGGGGGATAGGTTTGTGTTCCCCGTCCTCTGTGTGAGGGTCGGGCGTGTGGGGCCTCTAGCCCCGAGGTGGAAAGAAGGAAAGCTTATGAAAAACCGTGAGTAAACACGTAAAAATCTTAGGTGGAGAGAAGAACAACTGGTATGAAATCCGTGAGTAAACGCGTAAAAATCAGGTGTGGCGCGCGAATGCCGCTGTCGTGGTGAGACGGCGGGGTGCTGATGCCGCTAAATTTTTGGTCTGAGTTGTCCTCGGGGTAAGGCAATCTGCACCAAAGGCCTCGGGATGGTCGCGCGCGGTGTTCTCATGCGCCTACCCAAAGAGTACAGGTAGGGCAACCTATTCGTAAATCGAGGTGGGCCTGGCTTCGGCTGGGCGTGGCCGTCGGTGTAAGTTAGTTAGATTAGGCAGTAAGTTAGATATTTAGAACAGAACTTAACGACGCAGTTAAACAATGCGAAAACTTTCTTGCGGCCGGCAAATAGCGGCCGCGCGGTAGCCATTTTCATGGATTTATTAATGGCGAATGTAAACTCTATTCATTAGGTAACAACATTCAAATTCAAAACCAAACCAATTCAAAACCGTGCGACGATCGCGTAGTGTCGGCGCAAAGAAATTCGTGTCGAATAAACGCGCCCTCAGGGTGGACATAGGCTGTATATTGTACATCCACGCAGATAAACAGCCGCGAACAAGATTTCAATCAACTGTTACTTTTTGGATAATATTAACCGCAATAATCATATCTACTCTAAATCCTACATAAACAACGAATATTTATATTAGTACATTAATAATGTAATGTCAATTATAAACAATATTCTTAATTTAATAACGTGTATGTATTACGAGTAGCATGTACGTTAACCTTGATACTTATGCGCTTACCTACGTATGCGTTAAACGTAATAACATGAAGAGTATTAACAGGTAGCAATTTTCTATATTCGTCATTATAACGGACAATAAGGATAATCTGAATAGCCTTTTATAAGATAATTACAATGTTTACTCGTATGTTGTTTGAAAAACTATCTTATGATAAACGACACAAAGCTTTTTATTTTTTCTGGAACTTTTAGTCAAAAATTGTGGTTATACTTTTCTCAATGTAAAATAAATTACGTACCAATTTATGTAAATATCAGAACTTTGCCAACAAGATAATAATAAGATTTTGCGAAAGTTACCTATATTGGTATTCTTTTTAAATTTCATTTATGAATTAATATTTTGCTTGTACAGATTTGTGCAATATACAGCTTTATACAATTAAGGTGGGATTACACGATATACGGAAATTTGCTGATTTTTGGAACACCGTCCAGGACTAACGAAGCAAAAGATATACAAACTGTAGCTTGTAATAAATAGTTCATTCTTTCGACTACAATACAACACCTTTTATTTTCAAAATTTCTTACTACAATATATCGAAAAACTTTTTTTCTGAGAAGAGTCACGTAAAAACGAGCAATTTTGCGGATTTTTGGGACTTCACCCAGGGTGAACTAAGAAAACTACGTACCGAATTTAACTCGCAATAATTTGTTCATTATTTTTACTTTAACACAACACCTTTGAAATTTTCAAAATACATACAGGAACTGAATGAAACAATTTTTTTTCCGGGACAAATCCGCTGGCTATGTGGTAATTTTTCTACTTACTTTGGCGGGCAAGCCTTCTATAATAAAAAAACACAGAACTTTCGTATTTCCGCAAATAATAAGTTCACTCTTCTAAAAAAATATTATTTAAAATATTATTTACATTAAATTAGTAAAGTGAAAAAAAACAGGATTAAGTAGAGCAAATGCATACGATAAGCTAACGCTATCTAGCGTGAGTTATATGTTATGAAAAGGAGATTAATGATTATAAACGTAGTGATTACTTACTCAGTGGTTGTACAGAAAATAAAACACACATATGTAAACATATAATGATAATATTTATGACATACTGATGTCATAAATATGACACGGGTTACCAGTGGGTTACCAGTACACAAAAAGAAAAAGAATCGTATTCGATTACTATAGTCTGATTATGTACTGAAATTACCTCATGGAAATTATGATGAAATTCAACTTTACAGCTTTAATCATCCAAATGTTAAGGTCAGTTTATAAATCGTTCTAATTTAATAGTTGACGAGATGCACATTAATAAGTAAGTTTTTAAATGAGATTTTCGTGTATTTTCGGAGCTATATCTTTAGCATTTTAAAATTGTTAACAATAACAACTAAAATGCTATTTATAGCCACAAAATATAATATCCCTGCATTGAGATTTAATAGTAATAACTTCAATTTCATTACATTATTTATTGTAACTTGAAAAAATATAATGACACAGTAAAATAATTAAGTTATTAAAAAACTTGAGGCAATGGAAAATTCTAGTTCGCATTAGTGCTATTGAAATACAATTCCGTAAATAGATTTTTCTAATTTGAAGTTCGTAATATGTAGTTATTTTATATATGTAGTAAATGAGAAATCGTAGAAACAATAACATTAATTTTAAATTATGTAGGATTTTATGAAATATAGTTTTATAGTGGAGACTTCATTTTAAATACAATTTAGGTATAGATTGTTATTAATTCTGTTGCTCAGTTTGGTAGATATTTCTCTGTATTACTATTATTTTATTATTACAAGGTTTCTATTTTATTATATTATTATTACAAGCTTTTATTTAATTTTTTTAATGTTTAGTTTAAATTTTGCGAGATTCGCAAAATTATGATACACACTAATGATAGTACACTAAAATCATGAAAATGCTGATCCTGCAGTCAGGATTGTCATCTTCTGAGAGCACTCCTCAACGGTTGTTAGTTAGTGAGACTGCAATCTTTCTAAGAGAAGAAAAACTCCGAAATGAAAACCGGATCACAATATTCGTTAGACGCAACTAAGGTTCAGCACGAAGTAAGTGGCGCATAGACCACGAAGTAAAAACGAAGAGGAGGCGCCGTAACGAATTTTCCTCATACGAACCAGTGTAACAACATGCGGGTTGAGGGGGACGCGGAATAAATGGAAGGGGATGTTGCGAATCTCCCGCCATCTAGCGAGTTGTAGCAGTCTCTGTGTTATGATTTTTCAAGTAGTTTTATTATTGACCACCAGATGAGTAAAATACATTCTCGATACATAAACGTACTCGATTAACTTACTCGAGGTAACTCGAAATTGCACGATTCAAAAATTTTCACATTAAGTTATGCAATACTTACATTTGTATTTAAGAGTAAATTGATATAAATGCATAATGTATATTATGATGAAGCCATAAAGCGGATGAGATGTAGCTTTAGATTCGTAAATTTTTTTATCGTAATACAACGTATCGTTCAATACAGCGTGAAGATATGTATGTATGTATCGTGCGTGTTGGGGACCGAATAACGGTCTAGAATAGCAATTTTTAAATTAACGTTTGTCGATTTGTTTGTATGCGCATCATGCAACTGTCTCTTTATTTAAATAGAATGATAATAGAGATCGCGCCACGAAAGATGAGTCTTTACCAGCGATTGTAGTGGGGAATCCGCCTAGATACATTCTTACGAAATTGTAATGCGTTTTTAGGGATTTTCTTTGTGTCCATTCTCTTCATTTATTGTAAATCCAAATAAATTAATTACATATTAGTATCGAACTTTTATTTTCTTCTTACACGATTTAACTAGCACGAAGTGGCATGGCAGGGCGATGGTATGAAAGCGACTGGCGAGCCACGCGTTCGAATTGCTTTATACATACATACATAGCTTTCACACTGTATCCCTAAAGGGGTGGTCAGAGAGGGCGGAGCGCCAAGCGTCGCGGTCCTTACATACTTCTTTCGCTTCCTCAAATTGCTTTATATTCTACTAAAATGCAATTCAGCACTTTTAGCATCGCCAGGTCGCTACGTATTTATTATTGGTAAGACAATATATCACATCTTTATAATGAAAGCGACTTAATTTAAAATTTCAGAATTTCGAATTAAAATAATGAACTTAAAAATACCTACTACTTAATTTAATAGATAACAGTACAAACTTGCCTGTCCCATTAGCAACATATCGCGAGAATATTTAAACATGTATTTGTGAAAAATCCATTTTATTATTCTATGTGAATTCAAAATTTCGAAATTTGTCAAAACAAAATCTCAAAATTTCGAATTAGACCAATTTCATTCTATGATCTACGTAAGCAGTTCCCATTACTATAAAACTGCTACGCCAGTATATGCGTAATTTAGTTTCGGTTAGTTATTTATTACGTTATAGCTTTGTTATAAAATACAAAATATGAATGCATTATCAAGTAATAGTTATTATTAAATGAATTAGTTTATGAAAAGCATATAAAAATTATCCTCACAACAACAACATATTATCTTCACGCTGTATCTCTAACAGGGTAGTCAGAGTTACATACTTTTTCGCTTCCTCAAATCTCATCACTCATTATCACTCTTCACACATTTTCGCCTGCGTATGCGAGTGTTTTTCACATTTCCGTCAGCTAACAGCTCTGGCTATTAAATATTCATATGTCAGCCTTGGTCTTCCTTGGCTTTAATTATCCTTTATAAAAGAGTAGTATATTAGTATTAATACGTCTAGAGTGCGGTCTTTTTAATGTTTTGTAAAGTAACTTTTATTCTATTTCCCAACAGAAATTATCCGTAACAAAAAAAAAATGTTAGTATTATTGTAATACGTCTACCTCCTGCGTGCGGTCCTGCTGATAATGTCAGTTTTAGCAAAAATTTTTATTCCTCAACAAAGGTCACTTCACTCGGTGTAAATGAATCGATGTAGCTTTTTACAAACAATTTCATGAATTAAATTAACAATTGAGCAATGTTAGGAATAAACAGGTAGGTTTTTAATATGCTTAGCGATATCTGAGTGCAAAATGTGATTTTAAAGGGCGATTAAGTTGACATCTGTCGACGAATAGTAAAACCTACACGAACAAGAAAACTTTCTAGAACTGTCGATGTATTATTGTATAAATTGATACTTATACATGAAATGTGATATTTTTTAGAGTATCACAGCATCCATCTGAATGCGACTTGCAACCAACCACACGACACTTCATTTTTCTATTGTACAATCACTGAAAATCTTTTTTTTTTCGTTAAATAATACGCGTGACTGTCAGGATTGAACTGGCATACGTGTAGTCGGATACACCCCTACGCTTTAAAGCTGAGCTTATATTTTTTTACATACAGGCTCAGCCATTACAACGTCTCCTCGTTCCTTCATGGCATAGACTTAGCACCCAAGTTCAAAGTGAGATTGTGCCAACGAATGAGTGGTATCACGATCTAAACACATGTAAACATACCGTACCTTCTCAAGTAGCCAAGGCGCGCGCTATTGTAAATTAGCCCTTGTCATTTTACTTCGAAGCTCTGGAAGGGATGAATGTCATAGTTTCTGTTCAAAAGTGTTCGCTGTCAGTCAAGCGTATGTAACTCAGAGTAGAGTTATGTCTGTAGACAGTCTAAAAATGGAAAAACTGGATTGCATAAAATTAACCGGCAAGAGACCTTGCATAACTAAAAAGATGTAAATAAATTAAATCTACAAATTGAAGAACTTTATTACTTTGTAGATCTACTTAAAACGTACTTAAGGATCGCGAAGTTTATTCCTAATTGAAAATTTTGTTTTAAGAGTTAAGGAAATTAAGCGTTGAAGGACTATCAGATTTGTTTAAACGCGACAAGCTTTCAAAACGCGGAAAAATATGAATATACCGATTTTATAGATAGTACGAGTCTATTTATAATACTTTTAATGACGACACTTCTATAAAGCAGTCATATTCAATCTTTTTGCGGGTTTGGGGTTTACACAACATTATGGTTTTTATGAACTCCTTGGTTTATTGTTTTATTTTTTATTTTAATAAAAGCATCTGTATTTAATTTTCTTTTTTATTTCTATCTAACTGGAACTTATTTGTTTGTAACGGTTTACGTTGTTACATTGTATTCCAAGTATTTACGTATTTGCACACGTTTAACTTAATTTATATAATATGTAAATGTATTTCATCAACCTTATAATATTATGGGACTTCTTTGTATTAAATAACAAAGACATTCAGGTTAACATTTCATTTTATAACTACGCACTGTAATAAAATTTCGGTACGTTTTATTTCGAAGAATTATGCAGATCTTTATCAACAATAACATTGTATTTTTTTAGTATGTATAATTTCGTTTCTTTTTGTCATGGAATTTTATATAGTTCGGGTTTTATTTTTTAATGTTAAATACGTGAGTTGATTTAAGCCTAACTTTACAAGGACAATAAAGTAGTATACACTAGTTACATCGTATATACAGAATATACAGGTTGGAGACATCATTGCAGCTACTGTACACTTAACTACAGGTATTTGTATCATATATTCATGAAGTTATTTTCATACTTGAGTTTTCATTGGTGAAGGATTAATTATTTTGGACTTTTCAGTGTTTTTATTTTGAAGTCGTTTTTTTTTTTAAAAAGTTATTTATTATTATTCAATGTTCCGTTTCAGAATTGGAAAAAAAGTTCGTTCGAAAGGGAAAAATAAATAAATTTGAAATATAAATATCAAAAAATACGTAATAATTATTCTTTTTTAATCAAATCTAAAGTATAAGAATAACTTCATAAATATGATACTAAAATACCAATATGATTAAATACACAAATATGACAGTTACGTTACCAATATTGTTTCCATGAAGCCTACCTTTGTGATCGAAGAGCCTACCAAACTTTTTAGTCGTCAACATTAACTTATTCGTCAAACACGAGGGTAAAGGAATTTATTCGTAGTTACACATAAATTAGCTCTATTGACAAATAAAATTACCATAAAGTTAGGATACATGTTTATGAAAATTACCTAAGTGTAATACCTATAGACTGATTAAAATATGTAGGCAACAAAAAGGGTAATTCCGTTTTGTTTTAAGGATATTGCGTTCTTTTTATTTTCTTCACTAAGTTATGAAGTCTCTCATGTCCAGAGGCATTATTTTTCGTTGCATTACAATTTTCAAGTAAAAATATTATGCGTTCATAAAATGCGATAGTTATTCACTGTTGTTTTGCCAGAGATTTACACGTAAGTATTAATATGAGCACGTATGTACATCTGTATATCTAACAATAATAATTTTAAGTTGGTTAACATATATGCTGGTCTGAGAGGCAAAAAACATACCTAGAGACACAGCTAGAGATGTCTCTAAAGTTCCTAAACAAAGGGATGGTTGGCTATCATTGGATTTGGCTATCAAGCTGCTTTTAAATTTTTTTAATTTTCCGTCAACTTTATAATTTCAAAAAAATTAAGACATGTAAATAAATGAACCATCAAATTCCGGGTCACGGTTCATGTAGGTCAGATGTTTCGTCAATAGTTCGACTATCTGCATATCATTGGTGATAGTGCAATTATTGCGTGTTGTTGTCTGAAGATAACACGATAGCGTAATAAAGCAAATGTCACATAAGGTTGAAAATTTTAAATAAACAAAAAACTGTTTTTATAAGTAAACGAATCTCTACAGTACTGCTCGGAGACCAGTTAGAATTTACACGAGGGGTGTTCAATAAAAAGTGTGAATGTGGTACAAACTGATTATCGGTTAGAAAAGTATCACAAAAAAATTAAGCGGTCATCTTTGATCTTTTAAAAATAAGAAACGTTGTAAAGATTGCTGTTTGTTTTGCAGTGTTGATGAAAATTGAAAAAATTGAACTACGCTACTAAATACTACGGAACATGTTAATCAAGATTTACGAGATTACGAGATTTATTAGTACTATGCTCCACAGTTGGACGTTATCGTTGACGAAGATCAAATCGCCGGTGTTAGCTGACGGAAATGTGACAATCACTCGCATACTCAGGCTAAAATGTGTGAGGAGGGTGATGAGATTTCGTAATAAGACATTCGTAATTAGACGAGCATCGCTGAGACATAACACAACTGTCCCCTAACCAAAATTTCGAGCTAACTGACGAAACGGCATGATGCGCCCACACACGGTCAAGTACGCAGGACGGATTTGATGTATTGATGGCTTGATGGATTGACGGAAGATGCGAAAAATGTTTTACGTCAAGTATAACTGATCAAGCCACATCGACACCACACTTGATCAATATGACTTGATGAAACCTCCGCTTAATGCATACTGGACAGGATTCATCATGCATACTTGATGGTGCGTGGCGGGCTTTACTATGGGATATATATATTGGCTTAGCTATAATATTAATAATTCTATCTACAACTCACAATCTTTAAAATTAATAGTTTTCTCTATAAATTTGTTACTGTTCATGTTAATGACATGTAATTTAAAACTATTGGTCTCCGCAATAAATTTACTATTTTTATCCAAAATGAACAGTTTCGCTGTAAAATTTTATTTACAACTTTAATTACTGAAATTTTAATGTAGTATGATGGTAATAATAAATGCTAGGGGAGGCATCTGTGAAGACAAATACAGGCTAAAGTTTAGATTGCTTCACGTTAGGTAAAAATTTACAAAATTATTTTATAAATTATTTAAAACATTCGATACAAGTATTCAAATTTTAAAGTGTCACTTTACAAGTTTAAATTTTTTACGATATTAATTTTGTAATATCTGTATGAACACTCTTTTAGGTTACGTTATAAATATTCTATAGAATCACTTATTTTTTTATGCTAATATCTTTTTATTGAAAGAGTAACATTTTATTGTATGACATTATATTTTTTAATAGCAATTCATAACAATTTTGTCTATATTTTCACCAATTTTGAAGTGCCATTAAATGCATTCCTTTTACTATCCGCTTTATGAATGATAATTTATTATTCAAATTACGAATGATAATTTATTATTCAAATTACGAATGATCATTTACTATCCCAATAATGAACGAATCATACAAATGTAAATGTACATAAAAAATTAAAAAATACCGACACGATAAAACATATACCTACTCATACGATAGGTACATTTAGTCGAAAAATAAATTTAATTCAAATGTATGTTTTCATTCGAATTACGTAAATAATACATTTTTACTATTGAATATTCGAATTCGACCACACTATTCGCTCATCTCTAACCTCGTTTTGAATCTGATACTTTAGTGAGAAATTCTGGGTATACAAGTAGTTCCTAGTAGCTCGTTCTAGTACATCTGTAAAATAAATAGTAAATACATATAAGCCTATATATATATATATCATATGTAGAATAGGCAACGTGGAGTCCTCTTTTTATGTTTTTATGTACATTTAAAATTTCGTGAATGATGCTCGAACAGAAACAGTAAAGATGTTAAAAGATTTGTAGTCGACCAGTTTTGTTTCTAAAGAATTCGGTTTTTTACACAGACTCGACTCTATTATTGTTTCATAATAGTATACGCAGATATTTCGAAATATAATTTTGTGACCTTGATATTCACATGTGTTTGCAACTTCATGACCTTGGTTCTGGTCGTTTTAGCTTTATCTGCCAATAGATTTATAATGAACGCGGAAAAACAAAATATTTTATTGCAAATATTCTGACATAAGTATGCTTGTTCATTGCATAACTGATTGGTGATTAGGTATGAGTTCTCATGTCTGGAAGTTTTTGCCAAAAATTGCTAAAAATGGTAGTTACGATGAATAAAATTAAATTACGCATAACCCGGATACATGAAAAGTGTTTTCACGTGTATAGATTATGCGTAATTTATTTTTATTAATGTTCGTGGTTAGTTCGAAGTGTAAGTATTTACTCTTCAAGCTGATTGTTTTTTAAAGTTAAAGTGCAATCAATTTATTCTAGTAAACCCAAATGCTAGGTATTTTTGAATGTCAAAACAACTTCAGTTCGGTTCGAAAAGAAAACCTGCCTGCAGTACAATTCTCTAACGCAAATTAGTCGAATTCACTTCTGTCGCTGTGAGATTGTCAACTGTAAATTGGCATTCTCTAAAATCAATAGGGAGTTACTAGCGCCGCCTCGATGAGTGTGGCGGCGAGTCGTGCTATCAAAAATTTTAAGAAAAAATAAACCGGCTTAAAGGAAAACTAAAAAGTACAAACACGTTATAAATACCTATGTAATTAAATTTGACAGTTAATGAAGTCAGTGCCAAGCCTACCAAACTAGTAAACTTTCTGTTATTGTACATTGACTTCAATAACTGTCAAATATAATTATATAGCTATTTGTATCGTATTTATGAAATTATTTTGGTATTTGAGCTTTGATTAGTAAAGGATATTTATTTCGTACTTTTTAGTGTTATTTTTAGTCGTTTTATTTTTTCTTAAATTTTTTTTATTTCTCGCTTTTGAGTGACCTTTGCGTAAATTATCTAGGGTAGGTCTACAATTAGCTTCTTTTCTAATTCCGGAGCGCAATGAACATAGAGAAACATCAATATAAATAAAGCATAATAAATAATAATATAAGCAGTTAGCTTTTTTTGGTGTAATTTGGTGTATCTTCGAAGTCTAAGCGTTAATACCAGTGATATTTTAATAGGAAGTACCTATACCCTTACAAACAAAAGAAGAATTTTCCAAATCGGTTTATAAATGACGGAGGTCTGAGGTAACAAACAAAAAAATACAAACGAATTGAGATTTTTGAAATCCAATTTTTTTAAGTCGGTTAATAAATGATTTTTTTGACGTTTCGCTAAATATAACAATCCGATCTGAATAAAATATCCGATATAAAAAGTTTTATTTGACGTAATTGTCTCAGAAGGAGTTAAAATAGACTAAGATGAAAAATCGACTGAGATGTTTACTCTTAAAGCTATCTCCGACAAACTCGCATCCAAAATGTTTCTCTCCTACTATGTTTAGTTTAGATAATTGAGTTCGAATGCGAAGTGGGGTGAATGGTTGATTGAGTCTCGCTTGGGCGTTCAAATTTTTACAGAATTGCATGGCTGGACACTGAGAAGAAGAACCGACAAGAAACTCAGTCAGGTATAATTTTTGGCGTAATTCTACAATAGTTATTAAAAATACCTTAAATTAATATTCATAAAGCCAGTAAATGTTCATGGTTCCTTTCTCCATGAGGTCAATTTAGTAAACGGATTTTTCTAAATTGGTTTGTGCGTTTGTGTGTTACTGGCATTAACACACATACTCATTAATTCACTAAATACGCAACATCACGCCAATTTAAAGGGGCCATGAAAGTATCAGATAGTCACGGGTAATTAACCTATCATATTGAAAACCTTAAAATAAGCGGAAAAAAAATTGAATATGAGACTAAAGTTCTTAGTTACAAATTTACGTCTCTGTGCTTTTAACTTAGTGGGTATAAAGATGACGGATTAAAACGCCTTTGACACACGGACCTTTGACCTTGAACATACAGACTGAGAGTCATAACGAAATCGTAGGTGATACATTTTTTGAAACTTTGATTACAGAAACCTAAAAAATAATCTGTCCTAGGTATAACAAGAACCGAAGGTGACCTGTCAATGCGCGATGACGTTCGAATTAAACCCGCAGCTGTTTTTTTAAATAAAGACACGGGCTATTCGTGTGAATCTTGAACTTCATAGAGATAATAACATTCATTGTGAAGATTATTACATAACAGTAAATACTGATTTTATTGTAATTAGGTATTACTGGCATTACTATATTTATAAGTAACGGTTCATATGATACGTTTGATTTGAAATTCAAATAAATCACTGAACTATACCAAAGCAATTGTACATGAAAACGCCCACATTTTTTAATGTATTGTTCCAAAAATGGAGAAACGAAATACTTACGGGGTTACCGCGATGTTAAGCTATCAGTCACCTTTCTTACAAGTCCGCCTATATAGACTTAGAGCGTTTTTGCATCTGCCTACACGATAACGATAATATCACAGACGACACACCAGCCCCTTCAGTCTCGACATAGATAGCGATCGCTTTACAACGGATTTCAGTTGATAACGATTAATTTTTAACAATTTTTGAAAGTCGCTACATTAAAACTATCGATTATGATTGGAATCATATTGAATCTAACTGTCAACTTTATGATTGCTGATAATGTTTTTGCGATCAAATTTGACAGCTCGCAAAGTGTACGTGCTTATAGTTATGGCAAGCGAGTTTTTTCGTTATTTTTATCGATCGGTAGTTTACGAAAATAATCCCTATGTCGGGACTGCAGCCCCAGAGCGATACCGATATTATCTTTTTTTTTAATTTATTTATTAGGGTTCCCAACGAATTTAACATTACAAAAGCATCTTAACTTAGGCCAACTTAAGTAACAATGTTCATCCAATTATAGGAAACCACAACTTACACATGTTTTTTAACCTAAGTACAAGTATTTATAGAAAGAAAGAAAGAAATCATTTATTCACTACTTACAACGACAACGCACGGCCCATGGCAACAAAGTTACACATTAACATAACACTATGCTGCGGCAGTGAAAAGGCAACGACTCAGTTCCAATGCCTCTCAATTTACAGAGAGAGCAACACTGATGTTCTGTCGCGCCTAAATGTGATGGTACTATAGAATACATAAATAAATACTAATTTATAATAAAATGTTGACCATGTACTATAAAAAAAAAAAAAATAAACGAAATAATATAAAATAATAATAAATAAGATAACATAAAGATATAAATAAATTAAATAAATAAGTCGTGCAACCAAAGAATAGAGAGTATACCCCCAAATATTTATGTGAGTATGGTATCTACCTATTAATTATTACATCATCTATTAACCAATAGTAGTGTTCTATCCTAAACAAAGTTATACGTAAATGGCAATTAACCTGGTAGTTACTGCATCCACAAGACGGAGTTTTTAAAATATAAATAAATATTTTTCTTGATCTTTGCCAAGTTTCACAAAATATGTCTAAATTGGCCGCCCTACATATTGAATTGTAAAATCTTATAGTTCGTGCCACGTAAGAATTGCGACCTACGTTGGTACTATGCAATGATTCCGCAAATAACTTGCATGTATGAGATCTGGGTAATCTAGGTGAAGCCGAAATTCTAATTGAACATAGGAGTTCACTGCAGTCTATTTTATTGTTTATTAACTTGTACAGGAACACTATATCCAACACCTTCCTCCTACTTGCGAGACTTCTCATGCGATTGTACCGACATCTAGTTTCATAAGATTAGAAAGAATTAAGTTTGAAATTCTGGTAGGACAGATGATATACAAATCGTTTTTGTAGTCTTTCTATTCGTTGGACATGTACATTATATTGTGGAGACCAAATTTGCGAACAGTATTCTAAATTGCTTCTTACTAACGTGTTGTAAAGTAAAATTTTTGTCTTGGTTTTTTTGAACTCTACAGTTCCTTAGAACAAAACCTATCATTTTGTTAGATTTCGTGACCACATAGTTAATGTGCTTGACGAATCTAAGTTCGCTGTCTATGTATACACCCAAATCACGCATGCAGTTTACTTCCTTTCGAGTACTGGTTCCCAAACTTATTTTGTCTACTGAGTCGCGAGCTCATGCAGTCGTTGTCTAAGATGCCTCCTAGCTAATGAAATTACAAATCACCCCCCAGGCCTCTACACAACGCCCTCATTTTTTTTCTGGGTCTCTTACCGCCCCCCTTTAGGTCTGCAGCGCCTACAAGGGGGCGTTATCGCCCACTTTGGGAATGGCTGCTTTAGAGGGATGTTGGAGATCTTGTATTGGCTATGGACGACATTAACCTTGTTTCTAGTTAATTTCATAAATTGACACTTCTCTGGGTTAAGAAACGTTATATTGTCTTTACACCAATCATCCAGTCTATTTATGTCCTCTTATAGTAATTTAGTGTTATCTTTTGATGCAATTGGTAAGACAAGTTTTAGGTCATCCGCAAACAAAAATGCCCTTGCATAATGGAAACAGTCTACAATGCTGTTAATAAAAATTATATAATATAATAATAAGGCCCCAGATGGGAACCTAGAGGTACTCCAGAGGTAACATCGAACATATTCGAGGACTCACCGTTAACTGCAACAAAGAAGCGTCGGTCATGTAGGTACGAGCGGAACCAGTTTAATATTTTTCCGTGTACCCCGATCTCAGCAAGTCTTCGTACAAGTATCTTATGATCACCGTAATCAAAAGCCTTGCTGAAATCAGTGTACACGGCGTCCACCTGTAGTTTTCTATCCATGTAGTGTGCGATATAATCCACGTAAGCCACCAAACCACTCTGAGTGGACCTACGTTGGAAGAATCCATGCTGCTGAGTACTAATTAGTTGGCAGACCTGATGGTACAGAAAAGGATATACCAATGCTTCGAACACCTTTGGTATTACTGAAAGAATGGAGATAGGCCTATAGTTTCCGATATTGCTTTACTACCGTTATCATAAACAGGGACCACTTTAGCCTTCTTCCAAGATGTGGGAAATACACCAGTATTAAGGGAATAATTAAATATTAATGTTAGTGGCTTCGATAAGTGCTCAGCGCATTTTTTATAAAAATGGTTGGAATATCATCCAGCCCCTTTAAAAGTAGCAAGAGTCGTCAATTTTTTGAACACACTGGTCTCAGTTAATGTAAGTGAACTTATTACGTTGAGACCAACATCGCACAGCATATATTTCTCATCAGTAATAATACCATCAAGTCCACCAAATACAGAAGAAAAATTTTTTGCAAATAAATCACAAATGCTTTGGTTGTTTTTACAACCGACATTGTTACCCAAGCTCATAACTACTGGTATAGTACTGTAATTATTCATTTTCTGCTTGAGGTAGGTCCAAAAAAATTTAGGATGTTTAGCTGTATTATCTTCAATTTTATTTATATATTTATTTATATATTTATATTTATCATAACATATATGTTTTAGTCTGTTACACATTTTTTTCAGTTTATTTAATTCAATTTTATCCATAGAATGATTATATTTTTTTACGTTTATTCTCATATTACGAGTATATGTTTCTTTAACTAGTCTAACCAGATTGCGCGTGTACCACGGAGGATGGTGATTGTTCCTATTCTTTTTAGGGGTACATGAAGTTGTATAATATCCCTAATCCTCTCATGGAATCTGTCAACCATAACATTAACGTCATAGCATTCTGAGAAAATAAGTTTCCAATCACTGTTATTCAAATCTTTTATAATACAGTTATAGTCAGCAAAGTGGAAATTACGTGTTGGACGAACATTGCCTTAAAATGTTTCTTCGATATCTATTGTCATGTTAAAAGTAATTGGGGGATGGAAGATGTCCACGTTTATAAGAGAATCACTGCACAGCTCCACCCTAACATTAGAAAGATTAGACAGTACCAGATCTAATATATTGTTACTGCAGTTTTTTATAGCATTGTACTGATATAGAAAAAGATTAGTCATGGAGCAGTTTGATGAAGTAGGCAGCAAACGCATTTCTTTTCCATTTCCACACCAAGACAACTTAGACAAATTGAGGTCGCCGATAATAAAAATGTGCTCATTACAAGTGGGTATAAAAATTGGTGGGCGTATATATACCATACGGCACATATAAGAATTTTGTGTTTTCCTATTATCATATAGCTCTAACCTAACCCACAAATCCTCGCATAGACTATCGTACATTTGTAGCGTATGGGTTATGCACTTTTAGGAGATGGCTATGATTACTCCACCTCAAGTTCCCTTTTTACACAAATCATTTGCGTATCTGTCACGTCTATATACATTATAACAGGAATCAAATAGCTCCGAACTATAAACGCCATCTGTTAACCAGGTTTCGCAAAGTACAATAATCTCATAATTACAAAGTGCAAGATTTTTGCAAAACGTGCTGGTCTTCATATTAAGCCCACGTACGTTCTGATAATAACAATTTAAAGTAATCATTTTGACAGTAAAAAGATGCTGTATAATCTAACAATCTTAATAAGGTAAGTAACAAATTAATATACAGAGTAGATCTACATTCTCTCAATAGAATCAAAATCTTTGATGTTAATAATTGAGGAAGACTCGTCTTTTCTCACGATTATGCGTCCGTTCCTAATCCATACGAAATTATAGTTTTTATTTTTCGCAGCTTGTCTTGCCGCTTGATGGAGAGTTTTATTATAGGGGTACAGATGCTCTCACACGTATACTGCTTGCTTATCGCCTCCTATACCGAAATGTGCACTATTTAATTTATCGCTTGGGTTCTTCTTATTGAATTTTATAGTGGCTGCCAGTATGTCATCCCTCTTTCTAGATGTAGATAGTTTAATTACTCTAGCACGAGGTCTTTCTGACTCTGGGTTTAATTTTGCCACTCTAATGCATGCAATGATGTCACTATCCTTGAGCTCACACTCCACGGTCTTACGAAGTTGTTTTGCCAATATTATGAAGTTCTCAGTTTTATGTTCAGGAACACATTGAATTTCAATGTTGGACTTGCGAGCATTCTGCTCTAGTTGTACGTATCTCGTATTCAGATCTTTGACGGTGTCCTTCAACTTATGTACGAGCACGGTCAACTTCAACTCTTCATTCTCATTATGAATCAAATCGCATTTCCTCGCTCTGCTGTCCACTAACTCCTTTATGTCCTCGTACTTTTCGCTTATGAATTCCATGGAAGCTTTTTAGCATCTTGAAGTTTCTTGATTCAACGACACAGTACCGATACCGATAACGATAAAACAGAACTTTCATTCCTTATTGACGAACATTACACGTTCGAGATCAGTGCATTAACTAGAAAACAGTATTTATTCAATATGGCAGACAAGTTATATTTATTACAAGCGACCCGCCCCGGCTTCGCACGGGTAGAATTTTTTTTGAAAATAAAGTGCAGCCCAAGTTACACGCTGATAATGTAGCTTTCTATTGATGAAATAATGTTTGTATCGGTTGTGTAGTTTTTGAGTTTATCCATTATAAACAAACAATCAAATTTTTCTCTTTATAATATTAGTGTAGCTTTATTTACGTCGCAAAAAAGAAAAATTGTAAAACAGCTTTGGTTACATCGGATCGTTAAAGTTAGATACATTGAAGGGACTTATTTGCAAGTCATTTTGAGTATTTAAACAAACTAAATAATTCACACACTGTTCAGTTTAATGGAGTGATCCTTGAGCGAACGACAGTTTAGCGGGAATCACGTCACACATCCTTGATTTTATCGGGACAAATCTATGGGTCGCGAGAGTGGTACCGACATGTCGTCGCCGATAACCTGTTGGCGAAGATAAATCGGTATCGTGTCGGTCAATGAAAAAACGCCCTTAGATGTGTTTGGTGACCTGAATCTCGATATCTAAGAAGAGCGAGAGTTAGATATTTGGATACATACTACTTCAACTCTTTGTCTTCAAATCCATAAAAGTGGAAACATGATTAGAAAAAAATCCATAAAAACCTTTGTTTTGTACAAAGATTCAGTTGTATCTCCGAAATTCTACAGAATTTTGAAGATATTTTTATTATAATTCCTAATAAAACGGATGGGTAATTATAAATCTCAAATCTCTAAAACCAGTTTTTAATTGGTAACATAGTTTTCTTACAAATTACAATTATGTGCAAAATTGAATGTTGAGATTTCTTAACTCTAAAATATGATCAAACTGCAACTGCGAAAATCAACTTTATTGTTATGGTCACAGGGTGTGGGGATAATGAACGAATTCGGTTGAGCTGGGCTGCATAGGCACTCTTAAAGAGAATATGACGAGAGGAACTGAAATTTGGAACAGTTATAGAAAGTAGTGTCTTTGGTAGCCTATTATAACCTATACAGTAGGCCTAAACACAGATGTGAATATTACATGTTTAGTTTTTACATTCGTCGTTATACATCTTTGAAAACATAATGTATACTAGAAAAAATATAGATCTATTTTAAAAGAAAGGCGTTATTAATGGTGTGGAAATTCGTGGTCGTGATCAGCTAGTTATTCCTAAAAAGTCAAGTGGTTCATTTTTGGTAATTGTGTTCGTTTTTATAATAAAACAAGCCGTTTCCCGCCCGCTTCGCTGGGCAAAAAAAAAAACAGTTCAAAAAATGAATAAACTTAAACCATCTACAAACAATTCCGCATCGAATGGTCGTGGTCCCATGTGGATCCGTTCAGTAGTTTTAACGTGATTGACGCACAAAGAAAACATAACTTCATTATATATATATAGTTTTGATGTTTGATGTTTTGAGCATAGAAATCAACCGGCGTTAAGTCCGGACTCCTCGCAGGCCACGGAATGGGTCCTCCTTGCCCTATCCAACGATTCGGAAAATGGCTTTCGAACCATCACCTAACATTGACACCAAAATGTGCAGGACACCCGTCTTTCTGGTATATCATGTTTTGCCTTGTAGCCAAAGGCACGTCTTCTAGGAGGTCAAACATTTCATTTGTCAAAAAATTTTCGTAAGCTGCAGCATTTTGCATGCACATTTTGGTGTCAATGTTAGGTGATGGTTCGAAAGCCATTTTCCGAATCGTTGGATAGGGCAAGGAGGACCCATTCCGTGGCCTGCGAGGAGTCCGGACTTAACGCCGGTTGATTTCTATGTCTGGGGTCACATGAAATCCCTAGTTTACGACGTCTCGCCAGTGTCTTCCGCGGATGAACTCAAATCTAGAATTATAAACGCAGCAAATGCGATGCGGAATAATTTGACTACTTCGGTAGTTAAGTCACAACTCAGAAAAAGAATGCGACTTTTCGTACGCAATAGGGGAAGTCACTTCGAGCAAGAACTTTAATTCGGCTAAATTACAAAATGTCTTAATTGTTACTTATTATTTATTAATTGTTACTTGTTATTACTACTAAACTGTTACTGGTTCTACATTTTATTTAGAATTTTTATTTTTTGTTTTATTTACATTGGGTATTGTTTTTAATTAATTTTATGGAAATTTTAAAGAACGACCTTAAGTTTAGTTCGATTACGAATTTCCGCCTGCTTCCTTTGTGATCTTTTTTTTTCAGTTTCTTTGAAATAAGTTCCTAGTTGTTAAGCATTGGTGGAGAGCTAAGAAAACGGTTATGTTTTTAAAATAATTTGCAAACCCAGTTTTATAACGTTTTATTCGTTTTTAAGGCAATTTAGTGGAAACAAATCTCAAAAAAATTTTGAACTAATATCGTTTTTCGTCTCGCATTTTTAAATTTGGACCGATAATTGTTGTTTTAATATTGATAAATAACCAGTGTTTAATCGTTTTTATAAATCAGAAGAAAAAATGAGATTTAAATTGATAGTTTTTTTTAAATAAATTTTTGATATTGCATTTTTGACTTATTTTGCTTGAAGCTAAAAAACATGATAACTCAAAAATGGTTCACTTTTGAATAATGCATATAGGGGTTAAAATTATCGCAAATAGTCACCCCTATCACCTCCTAACGGGGATACGTCGAATTACCAATAACCCTGTATATATAGATTACTCAATTAACGGAAAAGAGATTTAAACTTGTTATTTAACGCGCACTGATTGGAAAAGTATACTACAAAATTAGCGATTTCATTGAAGACACAACAATAGACTGGAAATAATCTTCTCTGCACATGCATTTACTGGCTTTATGTTTATGGATATTGATTTTAAATAACTATTGTAGATTATTGTTGAAAAAGTGATACCTGACTGAGTTTCTTGTCGGTTCTTCTGTGTCCAGGTTTTCTTTTCGAACCGAACTAAAGTAGATTTCACGTTCAAAAATACCTTGCTATGGGTTTACTTGAATAAATTGATTTGATTTTGACTTTGACTTACATTGAGGGTTTCTTTAGGATCTTCAGAAGACATTCTACAATTTTTTTATAAAGGTCATCATGTGGAGTATCAAATGATATGACAAATTCTATTTTTATTTCTTTATTTATTTATTTGTTTAGGATAACACACAGTAATGCATTAATAACGAATTACAAAGAAAGAAATAGACAAATTAGTCAATGCGGTATCTACATCATTATCCACAGATTAAAATAATTTATTCATTTGTTAAGGTTATGTATGTTTTAATTATGTTATTATTCAAGTATTATTTACAAGCAGGTTATTTTATTTTATAGAATAATTTTCTGTATTATATTTAGGATATTAATTACTTATAATGTAATGTTAGATATTTGTACTAAATTGTATTTATTAATGAAAATAAATTAATTTAAATAATAAAGTATTAAAAAAAAAATAAGGAAACATTCTTGGAAATGCTCGCCTTAAATGAGATTGTATTTTAAGTCCGCATTTTTATGTAGGTAATATAAATATTAGATAGTGTCGGAAAACGATGATACATGAAATTACTGATTACCTCGTTATTTACTGGAATGCGACCTTGCTTCGCTCGAGTGGTTATGTTGGTAATACAATAAACCATATTTTCCGGAACACTGTTTTTCAGGGACATGTCGTCGTTATCAAATGACCGTCATATTTCGAAGTAGCTGTGCCTGCCTTGCTGTATCATTTGTACAGCGTGTTGTTATAATACGAATGCCATTTTTTTCATATTTACAAAAATAACAAATAAAACCGGTTAAGACCGTTTCGTTCATGTATTAACTTTGGTTTTATAGTAGTAGTTCAACCCATTGGTTCAACCAATGTAATTCAATCAAAACACGCTTGGTCGTCTTTTTTTATTTCGCATTTTGTAATGCGTTTCCGGTAATACATTGAACGATTGAGAATAAACATCAAAAGTAGGTGTTTTAGTTATTTAACGGTATTATGGAATGCCTCAGTCCACACCCTGATAGGTCCCGTTAGGAAAGGCGTGAAAAGATAAAATCAACAAAATCGGTGTGGTCTCCATGCAGAAGATAAACATTCAACATGACTGCCTTAAATATCGATATGTAAGACTGATGTAAGTTAATGACTTGCTTTAGTCACTACGACTCATCACTTAGTAAGATGTTTTAATTTCTTGTTATGTTTTAAAAAAAATTATAGTAAAATAAATCCCAACAGCTTTCTAAGCGGCAACTTTGAAGTCTATTATTTGGAAGTCTATTATTTTAAGATAATGTGTAGTTTTAAGTTTGTAAATATTAACGTATGTATGTACTTTATAGAAACATAGAAACATGCAAGAGTTTACCAATTTAGTGTAAAGTACTAGATTTGTCAGATTCGCCAATAAAATATACGAGATCTAAGTGGGTATTAAAAGTTCAATCTAATAAAGTTCAAGTCATTATAACCTTGCTAATTTTCTTGTACACTTATTTGAAATGGCAATATTTAGTAATTATTGTTTATTTTTGAAGATAAAGTAACATTCTGCTGTTGTGGATTTTCTTTTTTTATAGTATTAAATAGCATTGTTATCGTTATTTTTACCAATTAAAAATGGTCTAAATGCATCCTTCAGACACACGCACATCAAATCATATTCAGAAAATCATATTTTTTTTTAACTTAAATAGTTTCATACTATGTAAACAAAAAAAAATCTAAATTTACTACCTATATATAGAAAAAATTACTACATGTAGCCACAATAGAGGTGGCATGTTCTTTTTAAGAACAAATCTTCTTTAAATAAAGAAAAAAAAAACTTAACTAATGCCAAAGCAATCCAAACAAATATTCGAATTTTGGTTACGCTAGCTTTTAACATAGTTGCATGTTAATTACTTAAGTAACATGTACTACTCATTAGGGCATGAAAAAACCGAATGATTTTAGAGAACAAAGTTTTGCGGTTTTTATTTTTGAAAACCGACTAAACCGGTTTTTTCGGGGTTTTTGAGTCAACTGTTATGTTCGCGTCGAATATGAATTATTATTTTTTCATATTCTAGTTTAAGTTTAGATTGACAAATCATTACAAAAAGAAAACAAGTTTAGTTAGACTTTAGACCTTTTAAATTAAAGAGATCAATATTAAACTTACATAAATCAACAACAGGGTATTTGCTTACAGGTAAAGAAAAACTTTGACCATAGTTGTGCTTAATTAAATATTTAAAACATATATTTTGAAAAGTCTTCGAATTGACTCTACTACTGCATTATACACCCGTGTATTTAACCCTAGGGGTCGCGACCACCAGAGTGGTCACAAAGTTTTACCCAGAGGGTCGCGTCGCAAGTTAAGTAAAAGTAAAAAGTATATGTTGAAGGTCATATACTAACAAAAAATTGCAACAGTTTATTTCCTAATAATTTGTCGCTTCCCGCAATACCATTATATTATGTATCACTGCCTACAAAGCGCTCGCGACTAATTTGCACAAAGCACTAGATTTCTTGATCCAGTGTACTCTCAATCAAATAAAAATTTAATACGTCATCTTTGTGATCACCAGTTTTATAACAATCCTGGGGTGTCGCAAGAGCTTTTTTACTAGTAAAGAGGTCGCGTATTCGAGAAAGTTGAAAGATACTGCACTACACTATGATAAAGGGATAATCTGGTCTGTGCAGTACAAGAACATGTTAGACATGATGGAGTCATCAGTCATCGCTAAGTGACTGCAGATTTTATTAGACATTAGTCCCGCTGAACAGAATGCTCTTTCGCATTCAACAATTGTTGGGGGTATAGATTTTAAGGCTTCGTATACTCTCGACAAGTGATTTCCTATATTACCCTCACTATCGTAAAGTGCCAACTTATTAAATCATCCTTTGTTCAGATTTTAGCCGGGGATTTGAGCCGGTTGTTTGTAATTGTATGTTGCTTAAGGCGCTTGCTCTAGTCAAGTACTGTTATTTTGCAAGTTTTAGAAGATATCTTTTTGTTATTTGAGAAAGTATAGAAAACAATAAAAACATCTAACATTTTAGCAACACTTGCCATTTCGTAATTTTCATTTATATATAAAATACATATAAAATCTCTATTCAAAAGAGAACTAAAAAATTTGAAATACGTGCATCTACTTCATAAGTAAAAGTTATATTTACTTGCGATATACACCAATGTATAGATAATTCTATGATATAAAACTTGATCACTTAATTTTTTCAAAAAACGGTCTTTTAGTAAGTAAAACCAATAATTACTAGATTACTAAAGAATTTTACGAATTCTAGAATGAGGGGCTCTATACGTTAGCCTAGTGTTTGCCTGTGGTAGCGCCTTAAGAGTTCTCTTTATTTCTTGACCAAGTTGCTCTTTGATGTTAAATGAAATATTTTTTTTAAATTAAATAATTACATACACATACGTGACATGACATCTTATTTTATTTTATAGCATTTATTTATTTTTTTGTGTTTATGACTGAAGAAGCATATTTCTGTGCGAGTTAAATAAAATAGTAGAAAAACCCGAAAATGTTGAAAAACCCGGATTTGTAACTAGGAAAAACCGAGTTTCGAATTTATCCGGTTTTTTCGGTTATCCGGTTAACCGGGTTGCATGCCCTACTACTCATTTACTACTTAGTAAATAAACAAAAATACTTCGTCTAAAGGCGTTTAGGCAAGGCGTTTCTGAGATACAATAAATGGCGTATTTTTCTTACTTCCTCCGATGTAATATGGGAAACATCAAGGATCCCTTAAACTTTTTATTTTATAGACGATTTATTAATTTTAAAAGTAGTATTTATTGCGGATATTCGAAATTAAATTAATAAGAACATTTTGCAGATTATTATAAAAACTTCACGATATTTGTTAATTTTGCTCCCCTTTGAAGGAAAACAAGAAGTTAATCCAGGAAAAACCTGAAGTCTCACATATACAAAATTATAAACGGAACGTAACCGTTCAGAGGTGGATGTTCTGAATATATTACTGCATTCAATATATCAAACTATATTCATAAACCGAAATTAATGAATCACGGAGAAAAGTGTCGACACAGTCAATGTTGACAAACAGAATGTCACACCTCTCCATGTTTGCTGCCAACTGGCGAGGCATTAAGTATCGTAATGTTTTTCATCATCAGTAATTCGTTTTTACCCTCGAACGTCTACAAAGATAAAAATCTTTCAGAAGATTCAGCGAAATATAGGTAATTATCTATTCAAATAAACTTAAATAGCACAAATTCAATGTCGCAATGTGTTTATAAGTTAGGTCTTCCAATAGATTATAAGAGAAACCTAACTTAGTTAGAACCCATTTTTATGCGAAGATAAATTAAAACTAAATATTCTGCTTTAAACTTAATGACGAGACGGTGAGAGATGTGTCTAGAGGTGGGGACAGATTTCAGGTTTAATTTTTGAAATTGGATTAAGCATTTGTAATAATGGTATTACAAGGGCACAATGGTACTCGTAGTACAAGCAAATAATATTTCGAAACAACCAGCTCCTATATAGGTAATAATTACCGTTGAACTTCCATTAAATGCAGATAAGTTCCTTTTAGTTTTTTTAAGAGCTATGGACGCTTACAAAATCGAGAGATTCATTTTCGTGTAGTTAACCATTTAAAAATATCTTCACGACCTTTTTAATAAATTTTATGCTATTTCACGTTAAGAACTCAATCATTCTAAAATCATTCAACTCATTCTAAAATCTCATAGAAAAATCTCGTGGAAAGCTCATTAGAAACCTCATAGTACGCGACCCTTCCAGTTCCAAAGAGTTTGAACGAACTTTTTACCAGCAAGCGATCGTCCATGACTATATTTGATACTTGATATGTTATTGTTATTGGTATGAAATAATAAATTTACTTCATTAAATTTTTATTTTTACTCTCGTATTTACCACAATGATCGGTAATTTTTCGAAATTTTTCCAACTATGGAAAAATTTCTAGAAAAATTTGGGAAAAATTTGTGAAAAATATGAAAAATTCTTAAGGAATTTCAATGACCAATCATTACTACTTATCGCGAAAACAAGTAGGTATCTTGTCATTTATAACTAAAATAGGTGTATCTCTTTTCCACATTTTATATTTTTTCAATGTAATAAACACATAAGCCATAAAAAATGATTGATTGTTTTACTAATCGGTATGTATAATTGGCGTCTTTAGTTTCATGATTATTGTTCTTACGAATAAACATATTGAGAAAACTTTAAAATACTGTAAGTAGTTTACAGAATACAACGTATATTTACAATGTTTTATAGGAACAAAACTAAAAGTAATAATTATGCAATAAAAAAACTAACTAAGAACTAGATATATCTAAGTCGTAGCGTAATCATAAACATGTCGTTAAAGATGAAATAATTGATTGGAAAATGCATGATAATTATGGAATACTCGTATGTGTGAGATTTCAAAGATGAACATGTCAAGTACATAATTATTGTCAACATAATGCAAAAATATTCTATCTAAAATACACTTCGCACAAAATACAAATGAAAATGAAAAAAATTACCCTTACGTATAGGGGGTATACTTCTTTATACATATACAAAATACATACATAAAATGTATAATGCGTAAGTGTAAATTTTTTCATATTCATTTGTATTTTGTGCGAAGTGTATTTTAGACAGAATGTTTTTGCATTATGTTGACAATAACTATGTGTGTGACATGTTCCTCTTTGAAATCTCACACATATTCCATAATTATCATGCATTTTCCAATCCATTATATATATATATATATATATATATATATATATATATATATATATTAACACATAGCCTGTAAACCACTGGATCTAGAAACTTGTTGTTTTTTTACACAGTACACTTGGCTTATAATGTAAGATAATATAATGTAAGATAATGAAAGATATTTTTACAAATTAAACCCATAATGATATATTTGGAAAAAAAAAAGGACTTAAATGTGATCAATAATCCAAAACATTGTATGAAGAATCCAAGAAATTACATAACATATCTTCACGCTGTATCCCTAACGGGATAGTCAGTGAAAACGAAGTGCCAAGCGTCGCGGTCATTACATACTTCTTTCGCTTCCTCGAATCTCGTCATTCTCCTCACACATTTTCGTCTAGGTCTGCGAGTGCTTTTGATATTTCCGTCATCTAACACTCTGACTATTTGATCTTCGTAAGTCACCCTTAGTCTTCCCTGGCTTCTTTTATCATTCGCTTTGGCTCTGTAGATTTGCTTCGTCAGTCTTTCATTACTCATTCTTTCTATGTGCCCGAAACATCTATGCATTCTTTTCCTCATTTTTACAATAACACTGTCGTGCAACCCTGTCGTACTGAGTATCTCTTCATTGCTTTTTTTTTCGGCAAGGGTGACATTGCACATATTTCTAAAAGAGCGCATTTCTACTGCATTTAGATTACTTTGACTTGATTTTGGCCATATGCAGACCTCACTACCGTACAATGAAATTGGCACTAACATCTCCATGCCAAATCTAAGAAATAATGGCTCAAATAAGTATTTCTTATAACTAATTTTGAAAAATCATCCACTAACACGGGCAAAGTGGATGTTAGTATGGAAAAAATTGAATTCTACAGGGACAAAGAGCACATTCTACTAAATAAATTCAATCGAAATTAATTTTTACTCAATCTAAACATTTTTTATTACCTAATTAAGTATTGTAAGAACTGAATAAATAATCCTTAAAGACCAGTAACTCACTCGTGAACCCCGGATGTCGCGGGTGTCCATAGGCGGCAGTGATCACTTTCCACGAGGTGACTTGCTTGCTAGTTGACCCATCCACCATAAAAAAAACAAGACTTTTATTTCTTAAAAGTTACATTGAAACTAAAAGATTGATTTTAATTACAAATAAACATAATTAAATATGTAGAATGAATCAAGTACTATTTATCTTTCTTATATATTTTAACAGATCGAAAACGGCCGATGTCTCCCGAATGGCCCTTCGAGTGAGTGCGGTTTGACGGTGGCGACGTTACAAATATAAATTTTGTTTACGAGTTTAGATAAAAAATCCTTAATTTCAATTGCCCAGCTGTATTGCCCAAATGTCCGGCTATACGAGCGGGTAAAACCCGTTTTCTGGCTTCTAAACCTGGCAAGTCTAGTCATAACTGTGAGAGGAATACATTTGTATTTCAGTTATATGTATCACTTTTCAAATTTTCGAAAATTTGGAAAATTTTTATGTAAGTTTACTTACCCAGAAATATACTACCTAAATATTGGGAATTTTCCCGATAAATTCCCACTTTTATTTTTTATTCCTGTCGGAAATTGTCTCGTTTATACATCCATGCCTCAGTCAGAAAATATGAATTAATCAAGAAAGTATACATCACACATACGAGAATTAAGTTTCAAAACGCAATAAAATCACAAATTGGCAGCATGAAAACAATAGCAGCGGATTATTACTTATTACCTAAAAATTGCAGACAGCGATAGCTACGCGATCATTGCGCGACTGGTGACTAATATCCTACTGAAAAATGTACATCATGGTATGACGCCAGATATCGCGCGATATTTGACTGTCGCATGCTGACTGCAAGTTAGGTAATAAGTGTGCCGTCACGGAATAGGCTAAAATATACGGAGAGGATATTTTCATTTTAAAAATAGCTAAAAATAGATAAATAAAGATTTTAGACTAAGGTAACACTGAGGTAACGAACGGATAGAATATCATGAACTTTGATCCGAATGACGATGCAGCTTTATATTCGAATTTATTAACATTAATATTAATGAAAATTTAATATAAACAGGGGAACTGACACAAAAGGTGCGTACTAAGGACCGAGTTTCCAAGGATGACTCAGATTTCTTGATGATGACGATAAACGGTTACATACGTAGGTAAGTATATAATATTTTATAAACAAGTTTAAAAAGAAATCGTAGTGACACGTTAGTGACACGGAATACATACATTATGTATATTATTCTACAATTGTAACATAAGCTTTTGTAGATTGTAGATTTAAAGGAAAATATTTTACAAAATTGTAGCTTTACAATATTATGTTAGTATATTTTTGTGTCACTCAAGCTTCATTCAATAGGTACTACTTAAGAGCAAGCTCCCAAAAAAACTCTTGAGTAGGCCCCGTCGTAACACTTTGTCATCGAACGCGACATATATCGTTATAACGGGAATATTAATTCACATAATAAAATATCCTTTAGCCAGTGTTTTGTAAACTGTATTGTCTTCCTGTTAGCAGCGATTTTATGTAACTTACTCAAGATATTTAGAAGAAATACTTAAAAATCTCTCAAAAGGCATGACATTGCAAAAAAAAAAATTATCGAACGAAAATATATAAATTGCGTTTTGGTTTTAGACAGTCACTAGAAAATCTTTAAAGAAATATATATTTAAATTTCACATTCATTAAACAATTTATTTAAAAACGCTCACAATTTTACAGCCGGATCTCAAGTATATGATATTTATATTTAAAATTTTGAATCGAGATTATGGTGTTTGAAAGATTGGGGTTACAGTTTAATACAGTAGGTAATACGACATAAATGCAAAAGTAAAAGCAAAAATCGTAGAAAAGATTCGATTTTTAAAATATTAATTACGTTATCGGAGTTTTGGGCGGGATGTTATGGGGAGCGGTTGGGCGTTTATTTTAATTATTTACAAATTGCTACCAGCGGACATTGTGATGTAAAATTGGCGTAGTTTTGCATCCCAGTGTCTACACTATTGTGCATTATTGTGGAATTGTCAAAATAAGTGCTAATTTAGTAGCGTGGCGTTGAGACTTTTATAGTGACCTAGTCCGCCTCAGTGGAACCTACTAGAAAGACTGACTGAATACATTTATACTCCAAGAGACATTAAAATGTATTACGTCGACGTTTTAATCAAATAATATGAAGAATTTATCTATTACATACATATCATACCATAACGCACCGGCGAGCTGTCAAAATCAGCTGCTTGAAATTAATTTTAAATTTGGTTATTCTTGTTAAATTCGTTTAAATTTGTACTACAAATAGATGCAAATAATCATAAATATAAAGGAAAAGTGTTTGTGATATAATTGAAAGTGAATAAAGTCTACAACTGAACTTAAAGTGGTACCGGCATCTGTCAACGGACATACGTTTTTGAATTATACTTAATTCTGCGTTAACCCGGGGAGTATTATTTTTATATTGATTAATATACATAATCGATTGTTTATTATGTTCGACTATTGCTAACATATTGCTAAAATTACTGTTAACAAGAAGCACCACTCCCCAGTTCTCACTACTTGTGAGACACGTCAAATAACACACACTTGGCAGGTTGCAATCTCTTTTTGCTTGACTATCAGGTGGAAGCAAAACTGAAGAATAACAACATATTGCCACAGACATTATTTACTGCTTTACTCAACAAACACAACTTCAGAGAGTAAATTTAAAAATAAAACCTTTCATTTTTTTCAAAACAATTATTTTCATAATTAGTTTATTGAAAACACATTCTTTATTTTAAATTACTTTAAGTATTACATTAATTTGTTTTTAATTCAAGTATTCAATTAAATAAAATTTACGTTTACATATTTACGTTATTTAATTTATTCAAGTACTAAAGGTGAAATCAGTAATCTACCTACAAAAAAAAAAACTAATAACATAATAATAACTCTCTAATTGTAAATAATCTCAGTATTTTAAGGACTTATTTCATATATACGTAAACTATTTCAGGATAATGGCCACCAAAACAGGAGTGATGACACGTAAGGTAGCCTCTCGTGACATAGAAAGTAAATTGAAGGCCGCACTCTCACAACTGAAGGAGGCCCGTGACCTCAACGAGCAACTGTTGAGGGAGCAAGAAGAACATGAAGAGGAGGCTAAGCGTGTCGTTGATCAAAATACAGCGCTCAAAAGTCAACTGGTCGAATTGCACAAACAGTTTATGGAAGCAGTGGAAAAACAAAACCAGCTCCAAGAGATGGTGGATATGTTCCACCAATGCAGTAACACCTACGAACAGACCCTGGGAAGAATTCATGAACTGGAAGGCGAGCTGAATGAGTCCCACCAGCTCGTTCAGCAATTGCAAGACGACAGAAAAGACCAGGAAGCTTGGCATACACAGAACCTGTTCGAGGAGCTGGTCGCTGCTAATACAGATGAGTTATTGTCAGGCGGACCAGATGGACCAACAGATCCAGGTGTTCACTTTAGACCAATTAATAATAAAATCGAAATACAAAGTAGAAATAAGTTACGTAAATATATTAAAATTAGAAAATTTATTAAGAAAACTGAAAAATTAATCAAAAAACAGAAGTCATTTTATAAAAACATAAAATTGAGGAAAGACCGCAGGGATCTGTTGGACCAAATGGAAATCTGTACTCATAAATTACATGAAAGCAGGGAAAGATATGATGTGGAGACCAGAGAGCTGCATGGTGTCATAAATAAATTAAAAGATAACATTTCAGATATCACTAATAAGTACAACATAGCTCAAAAAGAATATAATGAACTTAGGCTTCTATCAAAACAAATAGAAAGTGAAATATCTGTATATAAAAGTACTTGTATAAATACAAAAATGTCATCTGAATTTTCTAGGGTGAATAGGTCATACTCGCAGGTTATTAATGACAGATTTGATGACTGCAGTCCTCAAATTAAAGAAAAACTTACTGACTGTAGTAATATTAAAAATAACATTGCAATATTTTCTGACAGATTAGGATTAGGTTTGGGTAGTTTAATTAACAACAGTGTCAGTCAGCCAGTCACTAATTATTGTTTCCCAGAGGCACCTGTTTCTCAAATATTTAAACTAATTCTAAATAAAAAGTTTGATGTAAATACCACCTTAGTACTTGTATTGGGAAATTCAACAAATGTAATGAAGCATGAATTAGCTGATAGCTTGAATTCTTTGGCTAGAATAAAAAATGTGAACAAAATTGTACTATGTGCGTTCCCCTATTCCACATGGTTGCCAAAGAATTATAATAATTATATTCAAAATTTAAATGATATATTGAGTAGGGTGACACTTTGTCATAGTGACAAATTTATATTTTTTGACACCAATAAATATATTGGTAACATTTTATACAAATTTAGACTGACAAAAGGTACTTTGTACTTGTCAAAAAAGGGAAAGCATAAACTCGCTACATTAGTAGCTAACTCGGTTATAGGGTCTATAACTAAGAACGTAGTCAGGGACGAAGCAAGTTTTAGTAGTAATACTAATATGAATGCTGAAAAGAATTATTTAAATTAAACAATCAGACAACAGAGAAACTTCATAATAATATCATTACGTGTGTACATCAAAATATCAATAGTTTCTCTGGCAAAATATTGGATACTGAATTATTAATAGAAAAATATAACATAGACATCTTGTGCCTCACCGAGACATGGTTGAAGGCAAACAAAATGTCTTTTAATATAAATAATTTTAATGTGGCCAGTGTGTACAACAGAGCGTCGACAGATGGCGGCGGTAGCATAATTTTGTGTAAAAACTTTCTTAAATTAAAAAACCGCAAAGACATAGTTGCTCTCTCTGTTGAACGTGTATGTGAAATGTCGTGTGCAGAGACGGATCAGTACATATTCTTATGTGTTTACAGACCTCCGTCATCTGATTTTAGCCAATTTTTAATTTCTATGGAGGAGAGTCTCACAAGACTCAGCAAATGTAAGAAGTCGGTAATAGCGTGTGGTGACTTCAATGTAGACATATTAAATAGTTCGAAGGAAAAAGATATGCTCATCTCGCTCTTTCTCTCATTTAACTTAGTGCATATTTTCGATGAACCGACCAGGGTTACATACCATTCCGCGACATGTATAGATAACATTTTTATGAATAAGTGTGAAATTATAGAACATACTATTGTTAGTGATATCCGTTCAGATCATAAAGCTCAGTTAATAAAAATAGAGGATATGAAACATAAATCAGAACAAATATTTGAATTTAGGCCATTGGGAGAGAGTAGGCTAAAAAATTTTACTCATGATGTAGCCAAATTTGCAGACACGGCTCTTCTGGTTGATGATCCAAACATCATGTATGAATCTTTAGTCAAAAACCTATCCAAAATATTTAATAAGAATTGTCCAAAGAAAAAGAAAGTAGTCGGCAATAACAAGTTACGTTTTGCGGATTGGGCGACGAAGGGCATAAGAAGAAGTAGGGATAGGCTTTATGAGTTATATGATGAAAAATCTTACACTGCAGATGCAAATTTTCATAACTATGTTCGCATTTATTCGAAAATATTTAAAAAAGTATCAAAACACGCGAAAGCGATCTATATCGCGAATAAAATTAAAAAGTCAGACAATGCAATAAAGGCTACATGGAACACTATTAATAACGAAGTTGGTAGTAAATGAAATAGAAATAACGAAGATTTTTCAATACAAATTGGTAACAAGGTTGTTACTAATAAAATTGAGGTTGCTAATGCTTTTGAAAATTATTTTTCGAATACACCTATAGAAATAACGAATGGTTTGGGAGCGTCTTCGCAAACAGCAGAGACGTTTTTGAGAAAAAATGTTGGAAAATGGTTCCCTAATTTTCAATTTAGGTACACATCTTCACTTGAGATAGAAAAAATTTTCAAGCAATTACATAAAAAGAAAAGTGAAGATTTATGGGGACTATCAGTTCATGTCATGGCTGGTGTAATACCTTTATTATCGCCAATTTTGGTAGAGATATTTAATAAATGTGTCGATCAAGGGGTGTTTCCCAATTTAATGAAACACAGTAAAATTATTCCATTATTTAAGTCAGGTTGTATGTTGAATCTAACAAATTATCGCCCGGTGTCAATATTGTCAGCATTGAGTAAAATATTCGAAAAAATAATACTCAATCAAATGCTAGCACATTTTAACATTCACGGGATGTTTCACGGTCAACAGTACGGGTTCACGAGAGGGCGGTCAACAACTCATGCGGGAGCAAGCTTGATCAAGACTGTACTTCAGGCTTGGGAGGGATCTCAGGATGCCATTGGTGTTTTTTGCGATCTTTCCAAGGCTTTTGATTGTGTTAGTCACGAAATTTTAATTTGCAAGCTTAAATACTATGGAATTCGTGGTAACGCTCTCGATCTCGTGGTCTCGTATTTGTCTGGCCGGGAGCAAAAAGTGAGTGTCAATGGGGTTTTGTCTGTTGGTTCGAGGTTAAGAATGGGCGTTCCCCAAGGATCAATTTTGGGACCTTTTCTGTTTCTAGTCTACATTAATGATCTCCCATTTATGCTCAGGAACTTATGCGAAATAGTATTGTTTGCTGATGACACTTCATTGCTATTTAAACTGGACAGAAAGAACTTAGATATTACCTGGGTGAACGGGATCCTGGCGGACGTCTCGGGGTGGTTTGCTGTTAATAATTTACTACTGAATGCACAAAAAACCAAATGTATTAAATTTTCCCTTTCTAATGTACCCAGAATCCATGATAAAATAGAATTGGGTGGGAAACAGTTAGAATTAGTTAGGTCTGCCAGTTTTCTTGGTTTAACAGTAGATAGTAAATTGCAATGGGCGGATCATATCGGGGCATTGGCTAGTAAGCTCGGTTCCGCGATATATGCCATTAGACGCATTAGGCAATTGACGGATGCGGATACGGCTAGGCTGGTGTACTTCGCATATTTTCATAGCCTAATGTCCTATGGCCTTTTGCTGTGGGGATCAGCGGCGCATATTAACTCGATTTTTATTTTACAAAAAAGAGCGATACGTGCTATTTACAGTATGAATGCACGAGAATCACTAAGAGATCGTTTTAAAGACATTGATGTACTGACCTTGCCGTCCTTATACATCTTTGAAATTATTATGTATACGAGGAAAAATATAGATCGATTTACAAAAAAAGGCGATATTGGTGGTATGGAAACCCGAGGTCGTGATAAATTGGTTGTTCCAAAATTTAAATTACATAAGTCAAATGTTTCATTTTTGGGTAACTGCGTTCGTTTTTATAATAAAGTTCCTCAAGAAGTCACTCAATTAACAGAAAATATATTTAGATTAGTTATAAAACGTACATTGATTAGACAATCATACTATAAAATAAACGATTTCGTTGAAGATAAAACAATAGTCTGGAAATGATTTTCTCTGCACATGCATTTACTGGCTCTCTGAATATTGTATTTTAATAAACCTTTTGTAAAATGACGTTGAAAAAATTATACCTGACTGAGTTTCTTGTCGGTTCTTCTCAGTGTCCAGGTTTTCTTTTCTCTTCTCTTTGAACCGAACTAAAGTAGATTTGACGTTCAAAAATACCTTGTGATTGGGTTTACTTGAATAAATTGATTTGACTTTGACTTTGACTATTTACACAGAACAGAAAGGCACAGAAATAACCCTTTACCTTCCCTCCTATAAGGGAGAACCGTATTAAAAAATAATAATAATTACGTTATCTTTGTTACTTACTTATCGCGCGATTAAGTCACAGAAAAAATTAATATAACGGTAATTTTAGTTTCAACATTCCATCTTTTATTTTAAATATTATTATTTGAACAAAGAACGACACAAACAATTTATTTTTAATGTATGTACTTTATTTAAATCAAACAAGAAACCACCCATAAACATTATTTACCTACATAAAAACATTGTTATGTAGAAAATGTTTATTTATAAGCCCAATAAAAAAGAGCTTATAAATATAAATGGGAAAGAAATATTAATTTTAGATATTTAATTAGATATCTATCGTTTTTATGGAGTGTAATCCAGAAATAGCAAAATTTTGTTCTTCGTATTCTTATCGGCTTCTATCGGGGTCGTTTATGAGAATTTAACCTTGACACAGTTTTTTGCACGAAACGGCACCATTATTGAGGTTCTAAGCGAAAAGGATCTATGTGTGTGTATGGTAGTGTGTTAATTTGAGGCATTTTGAGGTTAGTGTGATTTAAGAGCAGCAGTTTGAAAAGTATTTAATCTAACTATAATATCTAAATTGTATAAAATAAAGTCACAATCTGCGTTTCTCTGTAAATTTTCGGCTATAATTCTCAACTTCTGAAGAGATTTCAATACGGCTTAGGATATTTAACGCGGAAAGATGCGGAAAGAGAAAAAGACAATTATTTTAATTATTTACTAAACTAGACTTCTTCCGTACTATTTTGTTTAAGGAATTAATCATAAAGAAGTTATATAGGAAATGAAACATTTTTTAACGAATATACCACAAAAAAGCTCAACATGAGAACAACAGACGATTGTCCTTTAACGTACAGATCAATGACAGCAGTACCATACTAAATAATTAATTAAAAAATTGCAATAATATTCGTTGTAAGATTTCGTCGTGCGTCAATGACTTGACATTAACATTTGACATGTTGACTTTTTTGTTTTAAAATGCTTTAAAAACTAAGAGGATCTTAAGCGTATAATTGGATTCGATAAAGTAGAGGCAGTACCACAGGTAGTACTAACCAGATTCTGTAGTGCCGTGGCCGCATGAAATAAAAAATGTAGGTACTATAGATTTCCATTTAACTTTGTTACAGGTCGCATACATATTAGTGTTGCTACCTAAAATTTATTACCTTGTAACTGTATGGACTGTACAGAGTAGGCTTCTTCACACTGCGGCGCAGTCAAAGGTTTTAACGAGGTTAACAGTATGACAGTGTTCAACAGTAGAACATATCATATAATTATGTACGTGTAGATACATGTACGTTACGTTCTATAAATCTTAAATTAAATTAATATCAAATAACATTATTTATTTCTAAGTTCTGACATTCGTTGCAGAGTATGTTACTTATGTAATCATTGTTTTTTTTACTTCACAAATATTGCAATAATCGAATAAATAAATGCTAGGCATTTGTATGGTAAATCGAGAGTAATATAAAATATAAGAGGAAATAATCTGAGAGGGTAGTAACAACGTAAAGCTTCCGCGAGAGTCAATTAGGTACAGTCGTACATATATTATAGAATCGGAGAAAATATGTTTTCAATTAACAACATTACGATTGCCGAAATGTATCACCCATTCAAGGACAAATGTTTTGATATATTTTTAATACCCACTACCAAGTGCAACTGGAATAATACGATATTTGAATTACAAATTAGACATCTGTTTGAGATTTTTTTCACGCAATTAATTTAAATATATAGTATATCAAATGATCGGAATAATTAGAAGAAAGATTGTTAAATTCCATATATATTTTTTATAGATTTGACATCTCTATTATGTGCGAATATAACATTTTTAAACACACCCTCCACCATATCCTTGTGAACGCACGTTTTAATAGCTTCACATATTAATTAAATAGTTAAATTCGCGGGTTAACCGAAAAAGCGTGCCCGTCGCGACCCCTGCCAGCCCTTTTCAGGGCTGCAATTCCTCTCCTGTGCATACCATGCGGGACAACGATTGTGCTACATTTAGGGCGTCCCCTGAAAGCGACGTAAACCAGTCTGTCCCCGCTGGTGTGTGCAGAGTGCAGTTCAGCGTTATCGCCATCCAATGACCCAACACGCTGTGCACCTCGCGGCAGGAAGTGGAGGGAGGAGTGCAGAATAGCTGCGTGGAATGTGAGAGAAGGGATTGAAGAGAAGATGAACGAAGTGACTGATATTATGGAAGAGAAAAGATTGGATGTCTTATGTCTGAGTGAAACCAAACGAAAGGGTAATGAACTTGCCGACTTACCCGGAGGTTGCATCGCTTTGTGGTCAGGGGTACCACATGAAGACAGGGGATGCCATGGAGTAGGCGTTTTACTGTTCTCTCGTTTGGTTAGGTTAGGTTATATGTGTGGTAGGATAATGAGGTGAAAATGTATGTGTATAAGAAGAATAAAGCATGACGAAACTACCTTGCTGCTAAAAATGACTGTGGTATGAAGAATTTGATGAAAGACAGATATAAGCTGCAGAAACGAGAAACGAAAGCACTAATGAAAGAGAAACGTGAAAGGTGTAGGATGTTAGACGAAGACAAGATGTCGGACAACTTCGAGGAAAACTGAAAAATAAATAAAGGCATCTTGCAAAATGAATAAAGTGCATTCAAAGAAAACAACCTGCTAACAGATAAAAAAGATGTTCTGCAGCGATGGAGTGAATACTATAGAGAACTGTATGAGAGTATCGACTCCGTCTCTGATACTGAGAGTGATTCTAATGAAATATTACACTCGGCTAAAAGACTGGATGATGCCAGTAGTGTGAAGGAGATTGAGAAAGTGATAAGAAGTTTGAAATGTGGAAAGGCTGCGGTAATTGATGAGGTGACTGCTGAGATGATCAAGTATGCTGGTTCTAGGGTCTGGGATACCTTCTGTGCACTGTGCAACTTTTTTTGGCAGAACGGGGAGGAGTCATAGTACCTTTCTCTAAAGAGAAAGGTTCTTATTTGGATTGTGCGTGCTATAAGGTCATCACCTTGGTCAGCTTAGCAAGTAAAGTATGTGCTAAGGTATTGACTGAACGTATGAAAGGCGTTTTAGAAAGATATTTTTGGGAGGCGCAAGGTGGTTTTTGGAACGGTAGGGGTTGTATGGATCAGATTTTCTCGCTTCGCGTTATCGTGGGCAAGTTTCTGGCTGTAGGTCAGAAAATTTTCTGCGCTTTCGTGGATCTAGAAAAAGCATTCGATAGAGTAGTGCGAAAGAAATTGTGGAGACTTCTTCCTGAATATGGCGTGGGGGGCCGATTACTGTAGGCTGTGAGGTCATTATATCGAGGCCACAGAGCCTGTGTGAGGATAGAAGGTGACATGTCGCCCTGGTTCGAATCTGTACAGGTGTCAGACAGGACTGCGTGATGTCTGTCTGGCTGTTCATGCTGTATTTGGACAGTTGCTTCCAGAGATTGAAAGGTAGTCTCTCTCTAGGGTCGGTCTCTCATATCTGAGGATCGTGGTCAGCATCAGGGTTGCATCTTCCGCGGATGATCTGCTTCCACCGGTCTCTGTCCATCGCATCCTACTGTATTGTAAAATTTAGAGGACGTCGGGGCTTTTATTTGGTCGGTCCATCTTGTTGGTGAATGACCGCGCGATCTTTTGCCCTCAGTGTTTCCAACTACTATTCAACTACTCAGTCTTTTTAGATTTCCATTACATCCACGCATTGTGTGGCCGAAATAGGCAAGAATGCGTTGCTGGCATATGGTGGGCAAACGAGTCTTTATTCGGAGCTGGGTCAGAATTGATGCATTGGTGCGTTTTGTTGTCCACGGTATTCTTAACATTCGTCTCCAGCACCACATCTCGAAAGCATCAATCCTTTGTCTTTCTCGGGCCAGGATTGTCCACGTTTCTGCGCCATATAAGAAGATAGGAAATACCAGTGTTCGGATTAGTCTGACCTTGGTTTTGATACCAATTCATCTTTTCTTCCAGATGTTGTTTAAGCGGGTCATTGCATCCCTGGCCATCCCGATTCGTCTTTTTATCTCTGGGATACAGCTGCCATCGCTACAGATTTGGGAGCCCAGGTATATGTAGTGGTCGACGATATTAATATCGGGAATACTGCAGGTGGTGGTACTCCGGCTCGATCCACTACCATCATTTTGGTTTTTGCTCTGTTCACTGCCAGACCCATGTTGCCACTTTCTAGTTCGAGTCTTTGGAACAGTTGGCTCATATCCTCCATAGATGTTGCCAGAAAAACGGTGTCGTCGGCATAACGGAGATTTGATAATCTCTTTCCACCTGTAGGGAATCCGTTCTCCCAATTTTCGATGGTTTTGCAAATAATGTGTTCTCCATCTATGTTAAAGAGTGCAGGGGATAAGATGCAACCCTGTCTCACTCCTTTTTTCGTTTGGAACATACTGGAGCACTCAGTACCTATCCTGATGAAGGAACGGTTCTCAGTGTACAGACTCTTAATTAAAGCAACGAGGTGTTCGGGAGCTCCCATTTCGAGTAGCACTTCCCACAGTTTGTCCCACTGAACTCAATCAAAGGCCTTTGCATAGTCAATAAAACACAGAATCACAGGGTTGTTGAATTCTCTGCTCATCTCGATGATTTGGCGAACGTTTAGTATTTGTTCCTGCGTTCCCTTGCCCTTCACGAAACCTGCCTGCTCTTCGGGGATCTGCCGCCTTAGAAAGTAGCTGAGACGTCTATTAATTACATGGTGGAGGATCTTACTGGCATGAGATATTAACGGTATAGTTCTGTAATTTCCACAGTCTTCCACGGTATAAACACCGATTCTGTCCAGTCTTTTGGCCATCTTCCAGTACTCCAGATGGTATTACAGATTTCGGTGATAGCCTTTGTACCTCGTTGACCTAGATTTTTTAGTATTTCGGGTGTAATAGCATCTTTACCCGGTGATTTCTTGCACTTAAGAGCTTTGACGGCAGGCTCAATTTCTGATGGTAGGATATGAGGTTCTTCTGTCTCCCATTTAATATTTGCGTTGTTTGGCTCTCCTGTGCTATATAGTTCTGCGCAATAGTTTTTCCAGCGTTCTAACACTTGAGCAACATTAGTAAGTAGCCGCCCATCTTTATCTCCCATGACCCAGGTTTTCGGTTTACGCGTTCCAGTTAAGTATTTTACTTTTCGAAAAAGATATCTGGATTCGTTTTTCTATGAGTGTTGTTCGATTTCGAGGCAGATTGAAAGGTAGTATTAGTGGTATAATCTATAATGACACAGTGGTAAACTGCCTATTGTATACTGACGATGCTGTGCTTATAGCACCACCAGAAACAGAGTTCCAGACACTAGTCACGTGCATGACAGAAGAATGTGAAGTGAAAAGATTGAAAATGAATGTAAACAAAACTAAGGTTCTGGTGAGAGTTGGGTAAATGGGAAATGTCTAGAACAAGTGATCGAAATTCTGTATCTGGGCAGTGCGTTTTCGAGAGATTGAAGATGTGAGTTGGATGTGGAGAGACGGGTAGCAACGGGCAGCAGCAATAAAGTAAACGGTGCTCTGTGCGCATTAGTAGGCAGTGTGAATATATCTAACACTGCCAAAATGGCTATCCACAATGCGGTTCTGGTGCCAACTTTATTGCACGGTAGTGAAGCCCTGATAAGCCCAAAATCGATTGTAAATATGGTAAATGCAGTAGGAATGCGATCTCTTAAAAATTATGAAATTAGAAATTAGAAATATGTGTGGCGTCACTCTTGTGGACAGGATAAATAATGAAGAGATACGCAGTATGACAGAGTTACACGACAGTGTTATTGTAAAAATGAAGAGAGGTTCGGGCATATAGAAAGAATGAGTGATGAACGACTGACGAATAAAATCTACAAAGCGAGTGTGAGTGGTAAAAGCAGCCAAGGAAGACCAAGGCTGACTTATGAAGATCAAATAGCCAGAGTGTTAGCAGACGAAAATGTCAAAGTACTCGCATACCTAGGCGAAAATGTGTGAGAAGAATGATGAGATTTGAGGAAACGAAAGAAGTATGTAAGGACCGCGACGCTTGGCGCTCCGTCCACTCTGACTACTCCGTTAGTGATACAGCGTGAAAATATGTATGTTTGTATGTACGTACATAAACAGTGTCATATTTATTTACGTCTGACTCGCTGGTTATTATTTGTTTTATTCCTATGGAAATCTTACGACCTAAAACTATAAAATGCTAAATAAATTTGAAGAAAATGTGGAAAGCTTCACGATTTCACGTGTCATCTTTGCGCAGGGGCCATGCTAATATATTCTGTATTGTTCCAATTTCAGTGTATGTACTGCCACAGCAAGTACAAGTTTGAAGATTCAATTTGAGGACCAAATTACTTATACAAAGATAATGTTGCGATAAATAAAGTATTTTAGATAATACTAACATCAAATTAAATATTTATCAGTGAGGTGTATAGATGTACATTCGAAATTATATAAACGTATAATATCCGTGAATATCAAAAATGGTCGTACTTTTTTTAGTGTTTGGGTAGTACCTCTACATGTATCTACATTAACTATTTTTTGTTTTGGTTGGTTAGTTTGGTAAATTTTTTTTTAATTTATTTTTCGACTCAATAATTGAAAGAGATAGATAATGATATACATAATTATAAGTCTGTGCTGAGCACCGTATAAACAGGAATTATAAAAAAATCGAATAATCTTCAAAGAAAAGAATAGTAAAATTGTCCCTTGAACAACTGAAAGTACTTTGTCTCCTGGATAACCACTATAAAGTAAGGAAAAATATCGAAATACCTATTGTTAAAAGTTAATTTAATATATCGATGGGATACGTAGGTTACGTACGTTATTTCCCAAGTAATTTTGTCCGGAATTCAGGCACATCAATAAGAAAAAATGGTTCATCGACCTCATCACTATACTAATATTACAAAGAGGTAAATTTTGCTTGTATGTAATGGATGAACTCAAAAATGTACACAACCGATTTCAAAAATTCTATCATCTACAGAAAGCTACATTATTAGCAAGTAACATGGCCTGTATTTCATTTTCCAAAAAAATTCTACTCGTGCGAAGCCGAGGTGGGTCGCTAGTTTATTATAAAAGAAAGGGAATATCATGCAAAAGGTACTGAGCCTTAGATGAGCACGAAAGAAATCACGCATGTGTGTATTTTATAGTTATGGCAAGTAAAATAAAGTGAACATACGCACATGTTTTTTTTTAATAAATCCGAATTGAATTTCGTTAATTTATAAACACAATTGGTCGAATTTCGACCACAAACGATACTAGTTATTATTTATTTCATGTGCAATGGTACAAGAGTGAGTTAATAAAGTCAGGCAATGGGATTCCGCCACATAAGCTATTTCAAATGTGATAGATATCTCCATTCTTGACACACTATAAAATAATCAAAGTTTCAAACTGTCTTTAATTAATTTTGCCACTGTCATCAATTTACATTGTGCCCTTCAAAAAAAACTTTGAAAAGAAATTACATTTAGTCGTAGCTACTATTTACACTGATATGTCACCGCTTCTTAATTTAACGTTTATAATTGATTTTTCAGTACAAGTGATTAAAAAATTAAAATGTACTTACTTCGCGACCTGAATCCATCCGACACAGTCAAAGTGATGTTTGTAAATTGAACATCGACAGATTTAGGCGAAGGTAGATCCACCTGAAGAGTTCTACACTCATAATGATCTTCACTACCAATTTTATTCCCAAGGTCTTTCAAAAACGCTAACGCTTTCGCCATTATCACTGATTTTTTTATCGAAGTACTTTATGGAGTATCGAAATATAGTGCATATTTTTTTTAAATCAAGAGCGGAAATAGATACGTATAATTTTCAATAATAATTAATGTATATTTTTTCTATTTAATTTCTTTTATTCTGTTCTTCAATAACACTTCGAGATTCGAATTTTTTATCAGATTTTCACAGTCCGTTGAATAGCGTGTGCACGCAATAACGCGGACTTATCGACTGTTTGCTGTTCCACTCCATCGCTGCCACACTTCAAAAACATTATTCAAATTGAACTAGTTTCGTGTATAATATTGATGACTCTTATTTCATTACTAATAATTATTATACTGAATGAAATATTAATTGTTATGATTTCATTTTAATGTAATTATTATAACATTATTACGTTTGTACTAATTATTGCAACATCTACATGAAATCGACTGCACACGTCAAATTTACATACAAGTAAAACTTCCGTACATTACATATCTATAGATACGAATGCTTCGGTATTGACTTTTGACCTCTTTGTATATTTTATATCTAAATTCGTAACTGAAGTGCAGGGTGAATATTTTTTATATTTTTCCACCAGCAATTGCCATATGTGGGTAGTCGTTATACAATTTAATTTACTCAGGAGTCCTGTAGCCCGGGCAGTTTAATAAGGCTACGGAATTCCTTAGATGTCGTATACGGTGACTAAAATCGCGGCCAATTGGCAGGGTCATGGCCTAAAATTTTCAGACAGCCACCGCCACGCAATCATCACGCGACCGGTGACTAATCGTAATAAAAAATTGGTATTACGATTGAGTCTCTATTGCACCATGACCGTAAAATCACACCATATAATGCATTCTTCGCGGTACATTTAGCGCCGCTATACAAACGTTGTACAAATTCTCGTTTTGACAGCAGATATCGTGCGATATTTGGCTGTCGAATGCTGACTGCAAGTTAATGGGAGTTCCAGTCGTCCATACATATAACCCCGAGGAGGACGATATTTGGTCATCCGGTTGATATGGTAGATTTCTTGCTTTCCTGAGACATGTGTGTTTCAGTACAGCGCAAGAGAAGCTACGGTGCGTTGCATCTCGGAGCTCGAGCTCAGTGCGAATAATGCGCCAAGGACCACCATAAGAAGCTTAGTGGTCGGGAGTCCCATATAACTTAATTTTACTTACTGAGGGTTGATAGACCCCTTGAAGGTTTTTCTTGGATTATTATAATAATAATTAGGTTGCCTCAGATTCAGTGTAAAGAACATAAAAACTTTGACAGAGGCCAAATACTTATCTATCTCTGTAACACCCTGGGATCAGATGTTGCAGGACAGCCTGCCTCCAAGACAATATAGAAGTTACCATTTTCTTAAATTGACCTGACTAGGAATTAAAACCCGGGACATAAAAGCTTATGATTAATAGCTTCAGTGTTGCCAATATCAGTTTTTTTTTCAGACCTAAAGAAAATCCTAAAGAGTCCAAGAGAAATTCAAGTAAATATCTCCTAAAATCAAACCGAAACCCCATGGATCAAAAATTATTGCGATATCTTGTAAAACTGTAACTGTGTTTTTCACAGAACAGTAAATTTTTCTTTCAAAATACATGTAGATTTTATCATTTTAAATTAAACTAATTTAATGAGATAAGAGTTGAAAAAAACTAAAAATTACATTTTCTCTTAATAATCCCTGCAATCTTTATACTCCTGAAGCCTGAATATAGGGGAATATCTATAAATTGGCTACACTGTATCAATTATACGTTTTGAAGGGAAACCAGAGAGAGGTACTGTATCGATTATCGGTACATAACATTATATTGACATCGATTAGAACAAGGATATCGACTATAAGAATAAGTGGCTGAAGTTATGCAATGCTAATGCCTTAATATGAACATAATGAAATTAATGAACTTGTCATTCCTTTAAGTTATATATATGAAAGGAATGTAACTTTACGAAATTTTAAATTACTGTACCTACTCGTTGTCACATATTGTTCTGTACAGGTACTCACAAAAGAATTAGAGAATTTAGGCATATGGCCGGCGCATGTGTGAAATGTGCATGCGCAACTTTGCAACAGGCTGTACACACTCATTTAAAAATCGCGTTACATTTTTACAAACACGCCGCAAAAGCAAGCACTAGGGCAAAACAAAATCAGTAAATAAAATGGATTATATGGAGTCTAGACAAAGTGAGGAAATTTATACAAAATAGTAGCATTCGGCACTGGTTAGCTGATCGAATTTATCTCCGTTTCTGGAGGATGCTTCGTCGAGAGCAGAGACGGATTCAATGTCGTGAGCGCCCTAAGCTGGGACCTCATAGTCGCCCCTCTGGCGGTCATATATTTTGCAAGATAATAAGCTAGCTTGGTGAAAATGAAAAATATGATGAGAACGAAAAAAACACCCCGCCCCCGCACACTTGCGACGACGAGCAAAGTCGCGAAACAACGCAATTCTACTAATTTCTATTACAGGATCGGGCGAAGTAGGAGTAATCAATTATCTACTTGATTATGTAAGATATATTAAGATATCTGTAAGCTTTCGATCTGGTGACAGCTTCGAAAGCTCTACATTTCTATAGAAATACGATTATTTGTAAGTACTTACTTCATTTTTTTTAGTTTAAAGACTTCTGCGCGCACGCCCCTTTGTAAGTTCGCGCCACTGGCCACGTGACTTTTGCTGCTTCTTCTATCTTAATCGCTTGTATTTACCTAATAGACTTATTAGGCAATTTGTACCTGTATGTATTTAAATAGGTCCCAATACCAATAATAAATTTATCAATAAGTGCTTTCTAAATTCAAGTTTCAAATTCAAAGACTGATCTGTGAGCAGATAGCTAAAAATATACGGACTCATTTCGGGAAATCCTGATGACCTAGGACATTCGTTATATTTTTCTCATAAACTAGTTTAAAATAACTTTACTTTTTTTTTTTAACGTATGTAACAAAACTTCATCGTTATAGACCAATATGTACATACATATCTAAACATTAATATTTACTAACTCAAAACCAAATATCGTCTTAATAAACTTCCTCAAGGTTGCTTAGAAAGCTGGTATTGCTTTGGGTGCCTAACAGACTTGCAGCATTACCTCTTTGAAGAGCCAAACTGATTCGTTGGCGGAATAATTTGTCAGCCCGACGGTATCCCGAAGCCTCTATCAGAAAATATAAGAATCCAGTTGACAGGCTTCGGGTCCTCTGGGTTCCGAAATGTCATTTTTTATAAATTGTGGGTAGGTTAAGATATAAGGAGGGAGGAAAATTGTCAGTTGAGTTCGAGAACCAAAGTCTATATTTTGAAATGTTAACAAGATATATGGATTAATATAATAAAGGGTATAAATAGAATAAATATAGAATAAAGGGTATAAAAAATTAAATTGTTATAACAGTATTTCAACTTTGTATGATACGTCACACAGTTTCTGAAAAAGTCAACTGAGACAGACGGGCAGATGGACACAGGCAAGAGTAAGGTGTTGTTTTTCCCTTTATGGCGTGAAACCCTGAACAAGTGGCCAAGAATGTGTTGGGCACACCACACATGCATTGTTTTTACCATTTAATGAAACTATTGACTTGCTCCCTATATTAAACAGACAATGGTCGTCATATTTACTAATAAATGCTTCAATTACTTCTTTTTTTTTTCAGAATTTCCAAAATAATAATTTATAAAGAAGTTGGATACCATCTGATTATAATTTTGAAAACAAATATTTCCTATTCGAAAGGATTAAAAACAAAAATTAAAATCAACACTTGTTTTGTTACATTTTAGAAGATTTTAGACCTATGACCTATGCATTAATCCAACATCACTTCCCATTGGTCATGTTGTGGAATAAAATTTTTTTGTAGACTTTCCATTCAATGGGAGGGGGCTCAAGAATATTATTTTTCCAACAATCAACGATAAAACGAACCTAAAGATGTTTGATTTAACCAGTTACAATAGTGAAACTAGAAAATGGACTTTGAGTTAATATTCAAGGGCATAGTATTAAATTATAATAAGTATTATAAAACAATCATATTTGATAATGAGGTTATTATGGATAATGCAATTATTATTACTAAATTAAATTTTAAAACGTGATCTATTTCATGATTACATGATGTCTGATGTCTAAGGACTAAAGACTCATTTTCATCATTTGCTGGCTCCGGGAGTCGTGGATAATAAGTCTTTATAATTTAAATTTCTATTTCAACAACTACCTAGAGTACCTACCTTCCCCACATCACATAAGTAAATTAATACCATTGCTCTGTGCCCACACTTGTTCGCCGTAGTTGTCGGGATTTTTCATCATTTAATTAGGTAATATTCATATTTATATCTTTATATTTAACAATTTATTGAACACACTACAACATATAATTGTGTAAGTAGATCGATACATACAAAAAGAAGAGTGAAAAGTACCATTTTCTTTGTATAAGAAAGTTCTCCAATCGAACCCGCGAAAGAAACATTTTATAAAAGAAATAGATACTGCGCTATGTGTATTATAATGACATTACTCACAGTGTACCATTACCATTATTCTTTATCATTACCTGTATCATACTTACCATTACGACCAAAACTTGACTTCTAAGTTAACATGTTTGTAAAACAGAAATGTACATATTTATACAGTCTTACCTAATGGTAAGCGTCCACAAGTCCGCATGTGGAGATGGGTAGGTCTGGCTTTTTTAAAGATACGGGTCCGGATGTAAATCCTAGTCTGCTGATACGGGTCCAGGTTTCATACCCGCGGACCTGTATTAGTAATTTGGTACCAACTCCCGAATTGGACCTACGAAGCGTGCGGAGCTGGATCTAATGTAGTGCTAGGTAATAGAATCGTACCTTATTAGTCTGTGATCGTACCGTATTCAGCGTACATTCCACTCCACCGGCAAACATTTCTGTTCCAAAGGATACGTGTCCGACTTTCGTCTGGACTTACATCCAACAGTACCGCTAGGGATACGGGTCCGCGGACACGTATACATCCGGACCTGCCCATCTCTACCGCATAGTACACATTGGATGACGGTTCGTAGCGAGTGGACAATCTGTGTGTGATCGAATGTGTTCACTGATCGGCAATTCTACTAATGCAATGACGTCATCGGCACGCATCGGAATATTTGCCTCTGAGAATTTGCGTCGGCATTACCGCCGAGTCAATACGTGCGGTACATCCGCAGCGGATCAGTGGACGCATTAGTATGTGATGACCAAAGGTGGGCATTAATTCGTTAATCCGTTTATCGTGAATTAACAAAGATAACAATTTGCTTATCGGATTAACTTTTAAGTTAACTTCAAAAAATGTTAACGCTCTTGTTAACTTCCGTTGAATTGAACTTCCGTTTACCTTAGTCCGTTACATTGGTTGGTAGTTGACATGTTGTTATTTTTTGTTTGAATTATGCGCCATGCCACACTCGTATATCCGGCGAGTCGAATAGTCAAAGATGTATTATGCAAAGTGCGTGTGCGAGTGTGATGCATTTAAACTGTTATTTACCATATATTAGGCATAGGCGTGGCTGTGAGCAGGAACACTAGAATTGTTGTGGAGTTGTTGAGAATGTTTATGAAGGGCAACATGCATCTAATGCAAAATTATGATCAATAATAGCTATTTATTCATACTACTTTATTCTTTATATTATCAGACCGATTACCTAGGAATAGAACTCATACATCGAAAATCATCTGCAAGACGTCGTACATATGAGATCTCTGCTAGTGAACGACCTAAATTAGCATTTAACACATGTAAGGATCGAAACATAGAGTGACACCTTCCGATATAAATTTCAAGCACAAAAAATTAACTGATGACCAAAGGTAGGCATTAACTCGTTAATCCGTTAATTATTAATTAACGATTTAATTAACATTAACATTAACAATTCGCTTAACGGATTAACTTTTAAATTTATTTCAAAAACTGTTAGCGCTATTGTTAACTTCCGTTAAATTGAACTTCTGTTAACTTTAGACCGTTACATTGGCTGCTTGTTGACATGTTGTTATTTTTTTTGTTTCTATTACGCGTCATAGCACATTCGTACGTTCGGCGAGTCGAATGGTCAAAGATATATTATGCGAAGTGCGTGTGCGAGTGTGATGCATTTAAAACTGTTATTTATGCTAGGCATTGCGTGGGTGTGAGCAGGAATACTAGAGTTGTTGTAGATAGGGTTTGCAATCCGGAAACCCAGATCTGATAATCCGGTGGATCCGGCATTAGATGTCCATCGGATCCGGCACTAAAATACCGGATCCGATCCCGGATCCGTTCTATTGAAAAAAATACATAAAATAGATTTTTTTTTAAATCTCGCGTTGTTGCATGTAAGTAAATAAACAATGTTATGTTTATGTTGCATTTATGAGATTGATTTAAGAAGATAAATCGATATTTCTGATTTTTCTTTATGAGATGTCGTTCTTCTTATTTAGTGATGATCTAACGTTTTAAATTGAAAGTATGTACTTATTTATATTGCATTGCAGGTAGTACACTAAAATTCTATAACAAGGATGTCAAACAAACACATTCGCTTGTTTGCCTTTTATATAAAGGTTGTCCAGTGCCAGTTTCGAACTTTGAATGAATTAATCCGCAGCAGTTGGGGTTTCAATGACGTTCTGCCCACTCCTAGCACTTGTCTCGTTCAGAAATAAAATTTTAATTTCTGATTTTTTAGTAGCCTGGAGCAGTAGAACAGAAAGCACCATGCTTTTGCTGTCGAGGCTTACATTTCGAGTGAGTTTTTGCTGTCTAAAGCACGCCGTAGATTTAACAATCGATACCTTTCATACCAAGGTACTTTCACTTACACATTTGAGGATGTGTGAACAAGCTGAATTATCGTTACTGGGATATTAGCAACCCAAAACAAATGCATCAAAAGCCTTTGCAATGCACAAGCCTAAAATTATAGTGTGTGCAATGATGTCTGCATATGCGATTTTCGGACCTTTTTTTTTAAAACCAGCTTATCCAATCTGTGATTGTAAATCGGAAAGATATAGTGAGAAGATAAAAGATTTTTTTCAGTCTGGAATTACAGAATAGTCACCACTTGAACCGAAATACGTGGTTCCAGCATGTCGAGGCAACTGCTCATACAATTAATGTATCTATGAACACAGTGCGGCAGTTATTTTCAGAAAAAAACGTATTCTGCTATGGCACCATACCGTGGCCACCCATGTCACCAGATTTGAGACTGTACACTTTCTTATATGGGGATATTTAAAATCCATCGTTTACAAGACAAAACGGGGCACTTATCACGCAGCTAAAAAAAATATTCGCGCTCAAATCAACATGATTTTTCAGGTGCTCTGTAAATGAGATTTTCAAAACGTGCATGCTAGACTTGAAGAGCGTGTGAATAATTAATGAACAGGAAAAATTGTTTTGTCGTGACCAATCCGGCCGGATTGAAACTTGTGTCGGATTGCAATCCCTAGTTGTGGAGTTGTTGAGAATGTTTATGAAGGGCAACATGCACCTAATGCAAAATTATGATCAATGATAGCTGAATAAATAGCTATTACTACTACTTTATTCCCTATATTATCAGACCGATTACCGAAGAATATAAATCATACGCCGAAAATCATCTGCAAGAGTTCGTACATATGAGATCTCTGCCAATGGACGACCTAAATTAACATCTGACAAAAGTAATGATCGAAGCATTGAATAGTGACACTTGCCGATTTAAAATTTTTTACGAGATACTGTACAAAAGTAAAGTACCATTCTCTGGATCACAGAGCGAGAGATGCAGGTTACTAATGTCGGTTCTAAGGAAATTCCTGACGTCTCTGTAGAGATACAGCTAGAGCTGAGCCAAATAAAAAATAGAAGATCTCCATACCAAGATAATATCATACCCGAGATGTTAACACTGTTTACAAACTGCATATTAAACCGCAAAGTACCTCCGGTTTGGCACAACGCAGTGATAATCCTGCTCATCAAGAACGGAGAGATTCGAAAGCTACATAACTATCGCCCTATTAGAGCCTTGTCCCATATTTATAAATTATTAATCAGAGTTATCCAAAATAGACTAGCTAATAAACTCTACGATTATCAGCCGAGGGAGCAGGCCGGTTTCCGATCTGAACACGGCACAAATGACCACCTTCAAACGTTGAAGACACTAATTGAAAAGTGGTTTCATCAAAGCCAATCATTATCACCTTCGTTGACCATGAGAGGGTGTTTGAATCAGTGGAGGCTTGGACAGTTGATAGGGCACTAGTAGACCGCAACGTTGACGAAAGGTAGGTACATCCAACTTATGAAACATTTACAGCAGCGTGGGACGTTATCGGTCAGTCTATATAAACTTACAGAGCCATTTAAACTGGAGTGAGGAGTGTGCCAAGGCGACACAATTTCGGCAAAATTGTTGAATGTTCTCAAGAACATCTTCCGAGGACTCCATTGGAGTGACAGATGCATTAATATCGACGGAATGAGACTGAATAACTTGCGGTTTGCGGATGATATCGCACTGGTAGCGGATAACGTTGAGAATAAAATATACTCACTATGATCGGCGACCTGCAGAGTCAGTCAGACGAAATACGATTGAAAATGAATACGTCAAAAACTAAGATCATGACAAACATCCCAAAGGCAAAAAATCACCAGCTGCCTGTAGGTGTCGCCGAGCATTATATATTGAACCATAAAATTACCCTTGACATGGAAGACCAAGCGGCAGAAGCCGAAAAATGTATCACGGATGGCGGAAGCGGAGGAGATAAACCATCTCGAAGATGGCTGGATGACATCTTACAATAAGCGGGCATGAACTGGAAGAAAATGGCAAGAGATACACAGACGTGGAAAGAAAGTAAGGAAAGAAAGAGAGTAGGCTCATGTCCAAAGACGGACGCATTAAAGGCTGATACAGATAGATATTCATATTACTTTATTGTTATCTATCTTAGAGCTAAATACATGTATATTTAATTGTTCATTCTACATTACCTATAATAATTAATCCACCCACTTATTTTTGTGTAATTACCATTTTTGTTTAATTTCAGCCCAAAGGCAGTATTAGTTTTGGATGGTTAAATTTTCGAAAAAATAACGCTTTAACAATTATCGAAGTTAACTTTTTAATTAACGAATTAACGGTTAACGAAGTTAACGGTTAACTTTTGGATTAACTGTGCCCACCTATGGTGATGACTAACTAGTAACTAGAAAGAATTCTAAAATCTGGTTGATACGTTCCATCCGATGTGTACAATGCGAACCTGTGGACGGTTACCTTTAAAAAGAAAAACGGCACGCCTATTACCTTACTTACCGATATCTGCTGTCAAAACGAGAATTTGTACAATGTAATTTGCATAGTTACGCTAAATCTACCGCGAAAAGTGCATTTTACGGTGGTGCAATAGACACGCCATCGTCATACATGATACCGGTCGCGCAATGATCGCGAGGCTGTCGCTGTCTGCAAATGTTTAGGTAATAACCCCACGGGACTTCTAAAATCACCTATGCGTCCGGTCTGTGAGTTTGCGACAATGATTTTCTCAGAAATTGCATGTGCTTTGCATACAGGTTTGGAATTAGGCAAATCTACATATTTTTCACAAGTTAAAATTTGCAAATATTCATAAGAGAATTAAAAAAATGAAAAATTGAGTAGGGTCTCAAATTTAACTTGAATTCTCCCAGTTTATCTCTGAAACCATTGGACTCAGTATTTAAACATTTTCAGGGATACAGTTAAAGCTGTATGTGGGCGTCCAAGAAAAAAGAGTCCTATGGTCGGCATTTAGTTTCCGAGATATACTTACGCAGTTTTGTAATGTTGGGTGAAGAAATGGCATTTCGCGATTTTAATTGATTATTAATTAATGCTCAATTATCTACAAGCTCATAAAGTAAGTGACTTTATATGATGTTTCTAAGTAGAAACAAACAAGTAGAAGTGTGTCTTTTTTTTAATCAAACTAAAAATACTTTTTCTCTAAACAAGTTTTTTCAGAGTTTCAACTTAAAATGTCTAATAAAAAAATCAAAGACAGTTTTTGAATATTTTTTAATCCTTATTATCAATTGACTATTCTAAATATGCCGAATCTAGCCTTAAACTCAATACTCCACTACTGGACCTTTTTTGCTTGGACGCCCAAATAAAACTATAAAGATTGCAGAAATTAAGTTTAGAAAGCCATGTTGTAGATATCGTAAGAATTCTGTAATATGCGCGAGTTGGGTTTGCGTCTGATTACCTACTTTTGAAAATACAATTTTCTTCATGAGTTTGCCTACGCACCGCAGACTACGACGGTAGTAGTTTGCAAGTTTGCATAAATGTAATTTGCAAGAAAACTTCATTACCGATTAAATAACTGAATTTAAAAATTTGAGGTAGGTTTGTTATTTCATAATTATCTATAGGTAATTATGAACAAAATTGTTTTTATGAAACTATTATTTTATTATTTTAGTAAAAAGCATTTTAAATTCTTTAAAATTGAGGAGATCCACCTGAATTTTCGTGTAAAACAGGGATTTTTCTGGATATTTTTAATCGAGATTTTTTCTCTAATCATGTTTCCACGTTTGAGAATTTTTAGATTAAAAATAGAAAACTGTCTTCAAAGTCTCTGATGAAATAAAATCAATTTTTTTTCTTATGATATAAATTTAATAGCTGCGTGTCCTTTAATACGTTACGTACCTATGAACTTTACGTTAGTAACTAATTAATCTGTGCTATAAATAATTAAAATATGAGTATAATTATTAAAAGCATCCATATCTAACATGCATTTGACGTGAAATTATTAGAACTTTGCTTAAACAACTCTAAAATTTTAAAAATTAAGAATAAAATAAATGCTTATTCTTAATTGCTTTCATTTATGGACCTTTTAGTTGTATAAACTTCCTTAATTGTCATATATTTGAAGATCACATAAAAATATTCAAATAGTACAGCTAGAAATAGGTACGTAAATAAAGAATATTTAATTTACTTACTTAAGGTAGATTTTCCGGCGTTTACATATGAATATACGTAGTTATACTACCTATGTATAATCTATTCTAATAACATTTGTCATCATAGTAAACAAAGTTTATACGGAAAACTATTAATTTATCTAACAATAATATGTATTTCAATAAAAACTCCGTTATTGATGAAGTGTTGTAGAAAGTGTTGTTCACGTTCGCTATAATTTTTATTGGTACTCAGTGTAATTATTTTCATATCGATCATAGAAATTCTTTAAGATTCTACTAGTGGGTACCTACTAATTTTCAATAATAATAATATCAAATGATAACGTCATAGTTTTGTTGCCCGGTACAATTAATGAAAGATAATACCTATACACCTACAGAACTCTAAATAGTACAACAAAGTGGAGATCCGTGTTTGTTTGTGCATTCGCTTGTAACTTCTAAACTTAATGCGGTTTTCACCAACCTTTGGAAGATTTTAAAGATGTACGTTTATATTACAACCATAGACTTTATAACTTCAGACAACTCGTCCCGTGTTATACGAAGTGAGGCAAATAAAATTAAATAGAATATATTTTTTTTTTCTTTATGGCATGGCGCAAAGATTAGCGCATTTGCTAATGTCACGTACTAATAAGTAGAATCACAAGCAAATTAGTTTTTTCTTGTCGTAAAACACCTCCAGTAAAGTGATAGTAGGCTTTACTGAAGTTTTAAAGGACTTCTTGGAAGAGCGCGAGAACTTCAGCTACACATCTTTATTTAGATCTTCTCCATTCTTGTCACTTACACAAAACTTTAAAACACAATATACTATTACTGTTGTACTTTAAAACTCCTAAAAATGTAAAAAATAGAAAATCTAAATAAAATTACAACCTCACCTCCCGTTCTCGCTAAAAAGTCAAATAGAATGTTTTCTATCGAAATGGGGGCCGATCAGCTTATATTGAGCAGCAGAGCAGAGCAGATTGCTCATATCAAAACGTAATAAGTCAATTCTTTAAAAATAGGATTTCTTTGATTATGAAACTTAAGTTTACCATATATGTACAATTTTTAATAAATTAATTTATTCAAATACAAGTAAGTATTAGAGAAATTGCGGAGACCAATATACAACTAATTAATTTTTTTTTAAATGTCCATTGAAATCGAGTTTGTGTTCCATTTATGAATGATTGGAAGTTTTTGAACATTGGTAGATACCAATCCAGATGGATTAGTATTGTATTCGATAGTATAGTCGTTACTCCTCTAACCTACACCTTAATATCTAATGCGCTACTCAGGGCATTAGTATTTGGCAAGCATTAAAATAGGAACTAAATATAGAACAGTTTTTATTATATAAATATACGATTACTACAGAGACTTTTCGCTTCTTTGCCACAGACAGCTTATTTAATACATTAAAATGAAAAATGTATGCTGTGTTTACCTGTAAGTGATTGTGCACTTAGCATAATACTATTAATGTTAAATCTATGTTTTACTTGGTGTAACAATTGTTGGTGAACTTAATTAAAAAAAAAAATTGAAAATTATGCTGAGCGCGGAGACTACAAATATCTGATCCGATGAGCTGAGAATGATCGAAGAAGAGCTGGCCCGAGTCGCGCGATACCTCATCTCATCTCAGATGATCTCAGATCTATTACTCAGCGCTCGTGCTGGTCGCCAATTTGGAAAGCACCCTAACGGCGTAACGGAGTCTTTATAGCACCCTTCTTTTTCATTGATGGGAGTTTTAAATACGTATGATCCAGACAGACATATTCTGGTTTTAATGTATGCTATAAATAATTATTTAATTTAAAAACATATAAGAATTAAAAACTAACAAAAATTTGCAAACAATAAAAAGAAATTCTTCAAATTCATCGCCAGAGTCGGAGGTCAAGGGTACCCATAGTACAAGTGCGCCGGATATTATCGTTTTTAACCATTCGGTAGTTAAGTTACGTTTTTTTTGTTAATAGTTAATAATTGGTTTGCTTAATACGGTAATTGTCTTTGACTTTTTTGTCGTATATACAAGTATTTTACTATCTGGTTCAATGAGCTGAGAATGATCGAAGAAGAGCTGGCCCGAGTCGGGCGATACCTCATCTCATCTCAGAGACCGGCGCATCGCGCCAGGCCTGGTTGGTATTACCGAGCGCTGGTGCTGGTCGCCAATTTGGAAAGCACCCTAAGGCAACGATTCTACAGCTGTTTCCGAAAGAGTAGAGAGCTTATTCCGCTATGGATAGAAAGTCAAGGATGGTCCTCTTAAGAAGTACGACTTTCGTTCCGACCCGTATACTTGCTGAACGAGGCCAGCAAGTCGGTCGAAGTAATAATCGCCGCGCGTTTGAGCAGACATCTGGAATGCGAAGATCCCGAGATGTGATTGCCAATTCGGCTTCCGATAGACATGTTCGACAGTGGACTTCCCGCGAGGGATCGCGCTCCGCGGCAAGTCCGGGCGCTGTCGAACGGCGCAGTATAGACAATATTACGTGCGAAAGGCTCACTCTTCAAAGACATTTAAACAAATACCTACTCTCATGCCGCGACAATAAAGCGCAATTTAGCTTATCACGTACAATCCTATAATACGATCCACGACCGCTGCAGGCGAGTACGCAAAAGCTTGTTTTACTCTGAGTAAGGGGGTGAAAGAAGATCATTCAAAAAAAGAACTGCAATGGTTCTGTCGCTGTCTTTACGATATGTTCACACAGTTCGAGAGCCTCCGATGCGTTCCGTAAGGTTGGGTGATCCCGGAGCCCCTTAACGGTGCCTGAGACAACCACCACTGGATATTTAGTGGGCCTTAAAAGCCCCACATAAGCCGCAGTCTCTGATTTCATCTCACCCTCAGTGTTGAGTTATCTGTGAACGTCATAATGATAGCTGACGGGTGATTCCCGCATACTTTCGGGCACACGTTCAGTCATGTTTTGATGTTACAATCATGTTTTAGATGTAAAGAAAACATATAATAATATGTTAATTATCTGCATTGGAGTATTATTCAAAAATAATACAGAGGGCTTGGCATCTGTGGTCAAGTTTCTCATGTCATCAAAAAAAAAAATACAAGCACTTACCAGAATTTAAAAATAAAAACAAAATTTAAGTAAAGTTTACTCTTATTGTTCCCACCAAAAGGTCCAGTGTTTGAGAAGTGTTTGAGTGTCAAAAGTTCATAGCAATTAACCGCGAAATATAAATATTTACGTAAATTTATAAACTAAGCATACATTAACGCTTTAAACGACGTAATACACGGAGTAATGTACATTTAGACGTCTTTGTATTCGATGATAATGGTGATGACCTCGACTTAAGTAAGGATGACCTTTAGTATGGACCTCGACTCGAAATAACCGTTAAATTCGCTATTTTATGGTTAGCAATTTATTTTAATGTCATTCTTTACATTTTTCCCATAAATGCAAGTCAGATAGTTCTTCCATAGTACAGCCACTGTAATGCATGACGTAAAAATCGTTATTTTTTCTTATCCTTTATAGTAGAGCCCTTCAGTAAAATGATAGCCTTTTCATAGCAGACATGTCTTATTTTCTTCTGCTTCTTTCGAGAAGACTGAATTTTTCTTAGAGTGGAAAATAAATTATCGAAATGAAATAGCTGGTCAGTAATCACAAAACAAATATGTTTCAACTCGATTTTTATTATATTTCATGATCAGTTTCGAAGACGAATAAAAGCATATTTAACAATAAGTGTGGTGACTGAATGATTGCTAGGTGATCATAGGTGAGTAATACAATAAACTGCAATGTTCTTTTTCTTCGACCAACTAATTACATTTTACCTTTCGGTTTCGTTATAGCCGAGTAAAGTCCTAGGTGTACTCTGTGAACAAGTTTCAGGATCTACTAACTACATAAACTACTCTAATCTGTAATAATTTTTCGATTTCCTGGTTCCCTTAATTAAATAGTATCATAATAATTGTAACATTGCATTTCGTTATCGAAACAACATAACGTATATAATAAACTATAAATTACGTGGATGACTAGGAAAGTCTTACGACGCAAATTTTTAAACTTATCAGCTTTTATACAATAATGAGTGCCACGAATATTATTTGGAAAAAAACTACACAAATTTCATTAATTGGAAATCATTACTAGTTATTCATTCTGGCCCTGAGATTCTGGCGTCCCCATTGTAATATTGAATATCTGCATGACGTTTATATTCTTGATTCAGGAAGAGAAAGAAGTATGCTCCATCCTCTCTGACTACCGCGTTACGGATACAGCGTGAAGATATGTATGTATTATCTGAATTTAAATTTACACTTATCATCAGATGAATTGTTTGCTCGTTTATTTTCTCTTCAGTATAAAAACAAAACTCCCGAGGGAAAAGAGGAATATTACGAGTTTCAGTACCAAGACAACATTATCTATTTGTCTGTATTTGTCTTTAGCCTGGTAGTTTCAAGCCTCGTAGATTTTCGAAAATCTTCTTAATTACATTCAATCGCAACTTTTTGGTTCGAGGGTTTCAGATTTTAGTTACCATCAATGGAATTTCTACAATTAGGTCCTAAGTGAATGTACAAAAGGGTTACATGTATAAAGAATTAATAATAAGAATATAACATCCAATCACTCTGCTGTAAGGACTTCATCTACTTTCACGTCTTGTTCATCCACTGGAATCTCTTCATAGATCTGCTCGTTATACCCAATGGCTAACACGTATGGTCTACGGAATGTGGAGTCAGTTCGGTGCCTGGATATTAAGGAAGTTAGATAGCGATCATAGTAACCACCACCGTGTCCAAGTCTCCAGCCACTCCTTGTAAATGCTGCCCCAGGAGCAATAACTAAGTCTAGGCCTCCTGTAAACGGAATTATTTTAGACATTCAAATTGTATTGTGAATCATTATGTAGGTAGGTACTATGAAAGATGATTTACGTAGCACCTACTTTGCAACACACCTATGTTCGAAACTAATAAGTAAGCCCAATACAGGAGGAAACAGATTGTCGCATGCGCAATATATGAATTTATTGGCGATGGCTTTGTATCGGAGGCAACGGGCAGTTAAATATTTCCTGTCCATTTTGTCCAATTCGTTGATACCTAATGATGCTTTACATATTTATGTCCTAAGGTATTCGGGATAGGCTATATTACACGGTGCACTGGACATTGCTTTGGTTAAGAAACTGTCAAATAGTGCCAAATCCTACCGACGAAAATACATACCAAAATATTACCAACTTTATTACATAATGGATACATAATGGAATAAATATATCATAGGTGAAATTAAGGGGCTAAATATGCTAAAAAGACAGAAGTGAAATCACAGTCCTATAGTGTGATCTTCCTCCAGCGACCCTTAATTCATCTCTACCACTGGAGTTTAAAAACTAATAAATTCTATATTTTTCAGTGGATGTCCATTTCTCTTCGCAGTTGTGTTCATGATTTTCAATTACTTTCATTTTTAGCTACTTAACTGTACCAATTTCAAAAACGGTAAATAACCTGTGAGATTCCATAGTACTAGACTCGTAATAAGATTACCAGATCATGAACTGGTTGAGCACCCAGCGACGTCTAAAGCAGCTTAGAAAAGTTTGTTTATCAAATTGTCAAAGCCGGGAATCGAACTAGAAACCCTTGATTTGTAAGGTAGATAGATGCACTATCGTATCAACGGGTCAATTAGTCACGAACATAAAAAAATCACCATTATCGACACCATCCTCTCTTTCGAGGTCTTTTCCATGTTGCTTTATTTTCCAACTCGTCTCGACCATGAGGTTCAGATCTCCAGGCAAGACTCTCAACATTCTCATCTTTCCTTTTCCATATTGAGGAGTAAAAACAGCATCACCACGATCGAGTATGTCGTTCAATACTGGCAATGTGTCTACTTCATTCGGCAAACTCAGAAACAGGGATATACGTTTGGCTGATTTATATTTCGGATGATTTAATATCTGAGGAAAATGAAGTTTCTGTTATAATTAGAAAATTGGATTAGCGCAATATTGATTCACGTACAGAGGGGCTCGTAATTAGTATGTAAATAGTACTGAAGATAAAAACATTTATCTTTGGTGCCGTCGTGTGGGTTATCAAACTGAGTCGGTTATGCAAAGAATTTTATACCATTATCCCTAAACAATATACGTAAGCTTATACCAAGGTATTGACCGAACGCATGTAAGGAATTTCCGAAAGGTATTTGTGAGCTTGAAAAGAGCGGCAGTTTTAGGAATGCTAGGGATCGTATGGATCACATTTTCTCACACCATGTTCTTGGGAAGGTTAGGTCGGAAAGTTGTCTGCGCTTTTGCAGATCTAGAGCATTTGGTAAAGCATAAAGCATTTGGTAGAGTAGTGTGAAAAATATCCGTTACTCATTATATCTTGATAACAGAGCCTGTATAAAGGCGATTGGTGATATGTCGCCCAGGTTCCAAGTTTACTCAGGGGTCAGACAGGATTGCGTGATGTTTGCGCTGTTATTGCTCATATTTGGACGATTTTTCTAAAGAATTATAAATATTAACAGTGTGGCGTGATGAAAAATTATTAACAGGGTTGCATTATCTTATAAAGTTTGTTAAATGAAGAAAGAAAAGAAAGAAACCTATGCGGTTAGGGGCTGGTAATAAACGACAGTACCGAACATTATTGCGCAATTACGACTCGCAGTTCACGCCAGGCGGGTTTTTTCCATTATTTATTATTACAAACGTTTAATGAACACCGATCGAAATTAACGATATACAAAATCACACAATTTGTGTATTAAACGCCTACTGAAAATCTGTAGTCATCTTGGTTTAGACTTTAAGTCACATTGCAATTTAATTTTTTATCGTAACTTGTAGATTAATAGATTGCTTTCCTATTTTTGTAATTGAAGGATATCTACATACTTACGCTATTAGGTATAGTCGTAACTCGTACCAGTTTGACTTGTTGATAAATATTGCTTTAGCTTAATATAAAACTTGTCTTTTAAAAGTTTTGTAAACACTGAACAATGAAGCACTCCTGAATAGGTAAAAACTTTGAAAATTATTAATTTATTTTGTGACGTTACCATTAGGTTCATTTTTTGAAGGAAACAGTTTTCTTATTTTCGGATCTGATGAAGACATCTTTCGGTTTTCGTTATTTAGGAACACTAAACAATTATTATATTTAATGTACCTATGTAGAAGAAATACTTAGAAACCTTCTCGTACTCATCACTTTTTATTGATCAAAAATATTTATAAAATTAACTAAAAACTTTGCACTGTTTTCTATTTTAAGTATAATATTATTATTAATACAGTTATATGTAATAAAGAATTATTTAACTCACTTTATTTACAATTACGGCCGATTGCCGTTGTCTTTCTTCGTCAGTCATAGCCAACAACCTTTTGTCGACATCTGTACGAAATTCTGCTTTTCTAGGATTAGGTTGTCTTTTACTATTCATTTTTCACAGATAGAAATAATTATCTGAAATTTTTGTTTGAAAATATGAAGAATTCTCCCGATTTAATGCAAGTTACTCAATGTTCTGTCAACTTCGAAAAATAATATTTGTAGACTGTCATCAACTTAACTGCGAGGTACATTTAGTGAGTAATAACAAATGATAAAGAAATAGGTACTGTTACACAGCAGCCATATTAATATAATTAAAATATATTATTTATTTTTTACAGTGGTTTGTAATAAATAAAAATGAGAATTTGACTGACCCGCACGCTTATTACGTAAGTCGCAGTCAGCATGCGACGCCAATATCGCGCGATATCTGCTGTCAAAACGAGAATTTATGGTGTAATTTGTATAGTAGCGCTAAATCTACCACGAAAACTGCATTTTACGATCATAGAATAATAGATACGCAATCGTCATACATGATACCAATTTTTTATTACAATTAGTCACCGGTGGCTCAGGGATCGCGTGGCTGTCGCTGTCTGCAAATTTTTAGGTAATAACCCGCCGTTCGGCATGATGGTCAGGTGGTTACAGTGCATGATATGCATGCCATGTTGAGAGTCCTGAGTGCAATTCCCGGCTAAGATAATTTAGGTAACAAATTAGATAAGTAATTTAAATTTGTCTGTATTGTTTTGAAGTCACTTTTAAAGAAGAGTGTGCGTCGACCACTGATGCACTATTACGAATATAATGATCAGGTACACACTGGCATGTCTGTAGTTACGTACATTAAATCCAATGCTTCGATTGGCTCGCACTATGCTCAAAGAATGGGCTTCATGAAAGGGACAAAAAGACAATACTACTTTGGAACAAATCGTATCTTTATGTTAGACTGACAATCGATAACTGTATTATCGATAATGTGTTGGCGTGAATGAAACATATTTTCGCTGTTGCTTGTTATGCACTTATCTTCAAAAAGTTTTATAGAATGCTGACAATGTAGTGGTCTATTTCACCGTTTTCGTTCAAAACTACAATAATTCAAACACATCCTACCTTTGCGGAGTCGAAAAATATTACAGGCATACCATATTACAAAATCTCGTTTCATAGATTTAAAAAAAACTGAGCAACTATATGGACATCACAATTCACAACAATGCCCTCATAATGTTTAATATTCGAAACTACTTAGTGATTTTGTGACCTATACAAAGTACAAAAGCATAATTATGGTGAATTTAGAATTTTTGTTACCGAACATTACAAATATAATTCATTGAATTTCTTTCAAATAAATCGGCATTTTCAACATTCATCATTTTAAACAAATCAGCAATTTAAACATTATGCACTATGACTACATCGCGTCTGAGACTGTCGTCACGACGTTTCGGAACTTTGTTTGCCACGTAATGCCTTCTCTTATATTATATTATCTCTTTGCTTCTATGATCTGAGGTGCTCTTCCAATTCCTTGGTATTATACCCACAATACATATCTAGTGCTCAATTTGGGGTAGGTTACTACGACAGGTTACATAGCTACCTGTCGTAGTAACTATTAAGTAATCCGTGATTTGACTGCTTTGTGATCCATAAGCCCAATCTTTAACAACTCTAACGAAACTAACAAAAATAATCGAGGTGGGATTTTGTTATGGGTACCTTGACTCTTGATGCTTCAACCCGAAGGAAAACTTACATGACGCATATCGCGTAATTTTTTATTTAATAAAGTGCATATTATTATTTATTAGGTACATTTAAAATCCTCCGAGTAAGTAGGTAGGTATCTAAACAATAATAACAAATCATTGACCCAAAGTACTAACACTGTATCTTTATTTATTAATCTTCATCATGAATAAATTGTCAGCATATAGACATCACGCTATTGATAGTGATAACCTTAAGTCGGAGAGCGGTCACGTTACCGACCGAATAATTAAAATTCAGCATTAATATTGTAATCTTATTTATTATTTTCCTTATGCTACAAAAATATCGAATGCCTGTTTCGCATACACACATACATATTCTTACGCTGTATACCTAAAGGGGTGGTCAGAGAGAATAGAATATCAAGCATAACGGTCTTTCCATACTTCTTTCGCCTCACATACTTTCGCCTAGGTAAACGAGTGCTTTTGACATTTTCGTCAGTTAACACTGGCTATTTGATCGTTATATATCAGCCTTGGTCTTCCTTAGCTTCTGTTACCACTCACATTTGTTCACTAGATTTTCTTCGTTCACTCATACTCGTATTCATACTTTCTATACGCTCGAACCATCTAAGCATTCTTTTCTTCGTTTTTACAATAGTATTGTAATCTAAAACCATGTCATACAGCGTGTATATTCATTGCTTATTTTGTTCACGAGGTCGATACCGCACTTATTTCTGAGGGATCGCATTTGCACTATATTATTTTAACTTCAGTCAATTTCGGGCATATCCAGGCCTCACTGCCGCACAATAAAATTAGCACTAATGGTACTAACGCCACGTTGTGGATGGTCATTTTGGAGAATTTAGATGTATATACATTGACTACTACTGTGGACAGAGCACCGTTAATTTTATTGCCAGCTGCTACCTGTCTCTTCACATCCAGATCACATCTTCCGCCCTTCGAAAACTTACTCCCCAAATATACTATTGTTCACTTGCTCCAGACATTTTCCATTTACCCATATTTCACACTTTGTCTATACATCTTCTCTTTCAAACATCAGAACCTTAATTTTGGTCACATTCATATTCATTACTTTCACTTCATTGCCTTTTTTAATCCACGTGACTAGTCTTTCCAACTCTACTTCTGACAGTGCTATAAAAACAACATCGTCAGCGTATAAAACAAAGTTTACCGCATTGCCATCACACGTCGTATTACCACTCAGGTACTCATACTAGCTTTCTGTATGAAGGCAACTATTCAAATGCAGCATGAAGTCAGATAGACTCGACGCAGCCCTACCTAACGTCGGAATAAACTTTAAATCAGGGTGACATGTCACCATCTGTTCTTACACAGGCTCACCGGCCAAAATGTAAAGACCAGACAGTAGCAAGGGGCCACTCACGCCGTATTCGGGCAGAAGACTCCTTCGCAGTACTACATTGAACGCCTTTTCTAAATCCACAAAAGCGCAGAAAATTCTCTAACCTTACGACCAGAAACCTCCTCACGATCATGCGTAGCGGCAAAATCAGAGCCGTTCCTAAAATCTCCTTGTGCCTCTCACAACAATTTTCCTGTTTCACTATTTCTAAATAAGGACGAACCAGTAGTTAAGTACTAAAATTGAACGGTTTTTTCATGAAGATATCTGATTATTAAGATATTCTGAATTTACTTTGATATTGTGGTGCTGGTGGTGGTGGTCTGTATTGAGTAACTATATTTTATAACACGGCAAATAATCACCAAGTGAACTACTTCATTTGAAATCAATTGCTATTTTATTTTACACATTGTCTGTGAATTAAAATGTAAATAATGTAAATATTATAATGAAAAATGTTATAGGTTAAGTAATAGATGCGTATACTGATATACGAAACGCTTACCTTGTCGCAATCGTATGTACTTAAAAAATGGGTTCGCATGTGTTATATTTATTCAGGCGTTTATTAATTTAATTAAAAAATAAACATATTATAATCGAGATTAAAATATTATAAGTTATTTGGTATAATATAATTACATTTCAATGATTTGCAGTAAAATGTTGGATGTTGCATTTGAAAATTTCCTCAGTTCTTACAGCTTATCTTTCCATATTGAAAAAACCGCAAAGTGCACATAAAAACATGAAACGGTAACGATTTGGTATAAACTTACAATGACATCTAGCGATGATCTACGGAACTTCGAGTACTTAACACGTGATTTATCGCTCTCAAAGTATATGATATAACGAGTATTAATAAATACGATGATTTAGTCTGGAATAAATAGATGCCATTAGTTTCTACAATGAGTTAATAAGACCACAGAATATTTAGTTACTAGCACTAATAACATAATAGGATAATTTATTACGTAGGTATAAAATATACCTATATAGAATTTGTCTGTCACCTATTTAATGACATGGAATTGTAGGTACTTACATGTACTATGTGGAGACTACTTATAGTGTTGTTTTCCTTTTAATTATCTAACTTTGAAATACATGCACATGTAACTTCAAAATCTAAATCAAAACGCAAAAAAATCTGTACGCAGAACTATGCAAAAAATTTTATGTAATTTTGTGCGTAGCGTATTAGATTATTTGTTCGTAGTTGATTTATAAACCTCATGGCTCAGCAGCATTATGTTCAGGTTTGAAGGGTCGTCACCCACCAAGCACTTGGTTTATCTACCTATTATGAAAAATATACCTAGTAAATTGACATGCCTAATTCTTAACCAGAGCTCCCACAATACCTATTTGTGTTGGTGTACCTGTATCTGTAATTATATCTTCATAGGATATAAAAATTGAGTCAGTGGGTCAGGAGAAATTAGTTATTACCGAATTTAAATAATAAAGAAATACCGGCCAGAGTATGTCGGACATGTCGCCATTTTAGCGTTGCTTAGCAATTTAAAACAAAGTAGAAAAACGTTTAAAAAATGTATGAAAATTGAGACTAAAATATACATTAATTAATTTTTTTTTCTCAATACTGGTTTTGGTTTAACGATTTACGGTTTTTTTGAGACAGGTAGCAGCTGATAATAAAATTAACGGTGCTCTGTCTGAAAACAGTACCAAAATCCGTTGCGTGGTTTAAAAGAAGTTAGTGGAGAAACAGACAGACGAAAACAGCGACTGCTTAATAGTATTTAGAGATATTACAAATTATATCATTATATTACAACTTTAAAACAATTACTTGTACCTATATATTAATAATATGTTAAAAAAATGGTTATAGTTACAATTAATACAATTAAAAAAAGTAATTAATGAAATTTTAGGTATATTATTTGTTAAAATTATTTTCTTATAATAACACTTACATATAAAAACGTTACGCCATTTCTCATTCAGGATGGACGTAGTATCAATCAGCAACAATTCCTTGACATCACTTTTAGCAATAAATCATACAGATAACAAGATTAAACCCGATAGAGACAAGGATTATTTTCTTATTTCTTAGCCTCTGGATAGAGATCCCACATGCTGATGCTTCACATGCGAATCACGACAGGCGCCGAAAGCGTTACGTTTTAGATGTTCACTTCGCGACAAATAAACGCTTATTCCTCCATAGTTACTATACATATCACAATAAGAAAATACCGACTGAAAGCTATTAGTTATTTAAGGAAGTCACTTAATTAAATATAAGTAAAAGGTTCTTTTTATAACACAAGTTCAGACATAAAGTAGATTATGATCTACTTTATTTTACTACATTTGCAAAATGTATCTGTGAACGAGCCGAACGAGCGGAACGAGCGAATAATCTTTCTCGTTCAAATGAGTTTCTTTTCTTGTTTCTTTCTTGTTTAATAGACCATAAACTAGAGAAGTAAAATAATAGACCATAAGGCTTACCTCTGTAATTTATAATTTACGTAATTTATCTTTTACAAAATGAATAAATGCTATCGCAATAAATATTACAAAATAAATAAATACTTCCTCAATATGTATAAAAAATATGTATATGAATATGTATAAATAATAATAATAATAATTTAGCGCGATAACTTTAAGACTGACATTATTTAAATGATTTATATGTATTTTAGTGTTATACCAAAGTTTGACCAAATTTCGGTTCTCACCTTCACACTGTGCTCATAACACGGCAGACAGAAAGGAGAAGCCAAGTATGGCGGTTCTTACAGTATATGTACTTAACAGGACCATACGTCCCGCTTTCGGCGCGACGGTCCCGCTTACGGGCTGTCTGTCCCGTTGTTCCCAGCCAGAGCAAAATGTCCCGATTTTGCAAACAGACCAAATGATCGGGTACCCCTACCTACCTACAAAATATTCAAATCATGTGATAAGCTCTAACAAAGAGAATAAAAATGGTCACGTTAAGTTACTCCTTTCGCTCCTCGAATATCTGCATTTTCTCACTCTCGCTGAGGTATGCAAGCGCCGTAATATCAGTAGTAGTCGAATTCGACATACTCCAAGAGAAAAAAACTCACGTTCGTTGCGTCTTTAATATACATAAATAAGTCAATATATTAATAAATACAGTAAGATCTAAACAATTACACTGCCTCTGTCATATTGGAAACGCAATAACCGTATTGTGAGAAACAAAACGTGTATTGTATATTCCTACACACGTTCATAATCATATCAAACAAGAGTGAACACATTGTTAGCATACGTGCAGTTGGAACACGCGGTGCAATTATTTGCCGGTTCGGACAAAGGAGCTACCTATCAGTGTCAAGTTGTACTGTAGTCCGGCAGTCGACACTCAACACAGTCCATTTCGAGACGCGCGCGCAAACGATCGCGCGATCCGTATTCCCGCGTATGAGCATAATTCGAATTCCAACTTAAACTTTTTAATTTAAAAAAAATGATGCTCGCCGGCGCACAAATCGTGGAAAGCGGCAGCACAGAATGCTGTAACTCCAATGTCACAAAAAATTTCACCCCTTTACAGTCACAAGGGCCCTCTATGGCCTCTCGCCAGAGTCTCACTGGAAGTCCAGGATGGAGTCCTGTGGACATCCAATTCACCAATATCACATGCACTGTTAAATTGGGGATTAATAAAGGTAACGAAATTTTACTTTTGCCGTTAATTAATTGACAATTTGTCTTGATGATTTCGTTAATTTCAATAATTTCTTTGGTCATTTACAATTAATAAATAATGTGTACATTATACCAATTACTTGACTCCAAGCTAAGTATAAAGGGTACTGTGGGTGCCACACCGATTTGGAGGAGCTCTCAGTATCACCTAGAATAAAAGTCACTTTAGTTTTGTTTCCTGTATTGACCCGAGAATTGGGCCTGATTAGGTCAGTTTATCTTAAAATAATTAATTGTGCTAAAGTACTTTTCTTTTCTTTGTTCTTTTCGTAAGGTTATTTTTAAAATAGTATTTTTTCCTGAAATAATTTTATATTACAGAAAGCATAGATTTTATTTCAATTTATAAAATTACTAGCGACCCGCCCCGGCTTCGCACGGGTAGTAATTTTTGAAAATAAAATACAACCCATGTTACTCGCTGATAATGTAGCTTTCTATAGGTGAAAGAATTTTTGAAATCGGTTGAGTTTCGAAATTAAATAATTAAAACAAAATAATTACATAACGGGCAATGGAGTTTAATCAAAAGAAAAAAAAATCATTTTAGTGAAATACATGGGTACACCTGTTTTAAAAGTAAGTAAGTAATGCGATTTATTATTTGTAACGGAAAAGTCATCACACAATCATAAACTTCCTTTTGTGTGCAGCGCGAAATGTCAATTATTATAACTAAATTATGAGGTATATAATACGTAATACAATGATTAATGTACATAGGTGCTTATGTATAATAATAGGAAAAATACTAAATGTTAATAAACAACTGCTATTTAACGATATTTATAAAAAAAAAAAAACTTTTCAACTTAATTTCTGAAGATCTAGACTTTTATTATAATCTGTGTGAACTTTTGTTAAAATGTGTGTCAATTCGACGCATAACTATACTTCTCAAGTTCTTACGCAGTTCGTCGTAGTTTCTGAGAAAATTGACTGTGACAGACAGACGGACACAGACAAAAGTGATTTTTAATAAACGAAAAAAAACGAGCAAAATATTTCTGTTACAACGAAATCTATACTAATATTATTGAAACAAAGGTGCCTTTATCTGTTTGTTTGTTATGTTTTCGCGACTAAATCGCTAGACCGATTTTGATGAAATTTAAAACGGAGGTAGACTAAGCCCTGGGGTAGGATATAAACTATTATTTTTAATTCCACGCGGTTGAAGTCGCGGACGATACTAGTAATAAAATAAAGAACCGAATAAAGAAAGACGCGAATGTAAAAAAACATGTACATATTAGGATATTAGTTAGGCAGCGGAAGACAAAAGAATAAGTAATTCAATGTGAATAATAAATTTGAGAATAATACGAAATAAGCTCTCTCAGGAACTCAAGAGGTGAACATAATTACCTATAATTACCTGAAACATTTTATTTATTAATATTATTATTGAAAACCGCTCAGTAAATACTTATTTGCCTTTATCTTTCAATAATTACATATATAAGTCCATACAAGGATAGAACGAAAACAATATTTTTATGACACATTTATTAATAACGAGTTATGTAATAAAAAAACAATTATTTGTATGTAACTAACGTAATATCTGAACATATTTAGATAATATAGTAGATATATAGGTACAGTAATTTATTTAATGTTTATGATATTGATATACAGGGCGACATGATGTATATAATATAATATGATGTTTAGTCAAACTTTAAATGGTAGCTGTTCTTTTGATATTGGATTGAATTCTGTATATTACTTAGCCAATAATATATGTTAGAAAGAAATAACTCAGTCAATTACTTTTCCTTTCCTTTTAATTCGCTGTAATTAGGTAAAAAGTGATATCCGAAATCATTTTGTCACCGAAAGCAAAACAAAAACCGTATTTCGATTTCTATCTCAGTTTTGGCCGAAATTGAAACCGAAACTTCCATCAAGTATAGTCTATCTATCAATTAAATAATTATTCTATTACATTTTTAAATTTCTGTTCATTTTAACCAATGGTGAATATATGTTTAAGAGCCCTTTGAACAATCATAAGCACTTGAATTTAGGTATTGGCGCGATCGGGCACTCATGTATTCGTGCGATTTTCGTAGCTTTATTGCAACATGAGTAAAGAAGCGACTTCAGTATAAAATATAATTTTGATACTTTTCCGAACCAAAAGTTTCGATTCTTATTAATTTTTTTTTCTTTTTAGATGAATACATAGAATATTTATAATTAGTATTAAGTGTTCTCGACGCGTTAAATGCATGTAAAGGAAATACAATAACATTCCCTAACACAAATATTATAATATTATTTTAAAATTGAATGGAGTTGAATATTTACCTGTCTAGCATTACATTATTAGGATAAGTTAGCTGAAAACTACTAGTTACGTATTCATGATTAGATATAATATATTTTACTAATCAAAACTAAAGTTCACATTTTTTACTAATTAAAAATAACTTCGCACAGTTATAATAAATATGAACGTGATGATATGCACTTTATTAAATAAGTGTATATAGTATAGAAATTCAATGGCAGTTTCTTAGCTTTGAAGAAATAAACATACAAACACGTATACAACAATTCTGTAAGTATCTATTTTGGACAGAAAAGCCTAAAATCATTAAAAAAAATCGTCAATGTACAGACATGGCTTTCTTGCTGTTTTATAATTAAACTAGCTGTACCCGCGACTTCATCTGCGCTGAAAACTTTTTTGTGGCTTTCTCAGATTAGATTAGATCACATGTACATGTACATGCATAAAAAGATTATTTTTGAAAAAACCTCATTACAATTAGTTCAGCGGTTTAGCATTTCTCATTTAAAATATAAATCTACCCTTAAGAATGTGAAAAGGGGGTTGAAAAAGGAGGAAGGGGTGAAAATCTATTCACCCCTTTAGGAATAGACTTTTTAAAAAATAAGTGCACTATCACATGTTCTTATTACGTACCATTTTCAATCAAGATCAGTCAAGCTGTTTTTTAGTTATAAAAGGACATACAGGCAGATACACAAACATTTTCAAAATGGTAGAATCGAAGTCGTTGAGTTGTAAAACGACTATTTAACACAAAATTTGTCAAATAAAATTGAAATTACAGACAGACGCTAGTGATTTATTTAGTAATATAGATGTAGATAGATGTATTTGCTATGCTTATGTATGTTTATGGTAAAAATATAGGATTAACGAAAAAGCCACTATAAGATAAACAAATATTATAGATGCAATTTAACTAAAAAGAGCTCATTTTAGATCTCGACTTCTAAACAGCGGATCACGATAAAACATACTTAATGTGCAACTTGTCTTTAGATTCTTGAAGTACTTATTCTGAGATGCTTAAGTATATATTATACGTTGTACGAGTATATCCAAACAGACAGAGAGATAAAAATTTTAAAAATACTGTTTTGGTTCCCATTAGTGTTATGTGTACCTCTCGGGTTATTTTTTATACATATCTTTAATTAACAGGTAACAATTGACAGTTTAATTATTTGTGAAGTTTTTAAATTTTTACATAGGAAACTCAGATTATTATTGAAAAATTCTGTCTTCCTATGAATGTCACGTTAAAATCTGTATAGATTGTTATAAATGTAATAGATATCATCTTGATACCCTTACAATATTTCTTGTAAGGTAGCATTAACTTTTTTATTTAACTTTACTACTAGTGATTATATTAAAACACAGTTTACATGCCTAACAAAAAATGCAGGAAATCAGAGTCATAATAGATTAATGGAACAGAGAAGTAAACACTGGATCAAAACATGTCATACGACATATACGGGTCGTTATTTAATGTTCTCGCTTGTGATCGCTCGTTATAAAGTGCGCGTATAAAAATATTCTGTATACAACTGGTAGTACTAGCATTCCTGCAAATAAATATATTATTATTATTTAACACTAATGAAGATCAAATAGCCTGAGTGTTAGCCGACGGAAATATCAAAAGCACTCGCATACCTAGGCGAAAATGTATGAAGAGAATGACGAGATTTGAGGAGGCGAAGGAAATAAGCAAGGACCGCAATGCTTGGCCTCCGTTCTCTGATTATCCCGTTAGGGGGATACAGCGTGAAGATATGCATGTATGTATTTAACACTTCCCCAAAATTTGCGAAATTACTGCACCTAGAATTTTTATTATTGGAAATATATTTCCAATAATAAAAGGCTATATATAGCCTTATCTGAAGTTAATTAGGGTTAACTAGAAAAAGAAGTACAGCCTAAGTGGATCTTAAAGCACCTACAAAATCACAAAAGTACGGAACTCTTGACACACGAGTCATATACTCGCACTTAAACCATTTATTTAATGTTTATTTCATAATCATTAAATAATTGTGCGCTTGCAAGTATTACCATCAAGTTGATTGCTTTAAGTTTAGCGTGACGTCATAAGTTTTCATAAGAAAAAATAACGAAGTCGCAATACGCAACATTATTCAGCTGATATCAAGCTAAACTAATGTAGGTATATGGGTTACAAGTTCGATGGCTATCTGAGAGTATTAGCTTTATCGAAATAAATGCTGGTCTAATTCCTATTTATTTTTCTTTATATTTCAATGATAAACAGGTGAATTGAGAAGCGACGAATTAAATTCAGTAGATTCTCTAGCGATAGTAATCTTGAATAACATATTGATTTTGTCATTTTGATACTTGCAATCATTTTCAATTAATATATAGGGGTTAAAGTACGAAATTGATATTTTAACACACTGGCCACTTGCAATTAAAATTATGGCGACGCATTCGAAATTTTGACGGCAGGGATCAGAATTTTTCTAAGTGACTACAAAACGTATGAAAGTGATATTTGGTAACTTGATTATTCATTTCATTAACTTTATTTTGCCAGTTGCGATACACAATTTAACTTTTGTAAGATAAAAAAAATATCAAAGAAAGCTCTTTTAAAACAGAGATTTACATTTTTCGGAGTAACGTGACCGATTTATGTTTCTAAATCTTCTGTAGAGTTTAATCTAAACATATTCTTTAAAATTCCAGTTGGTTTTTTAAAAATTAATTATAGTTTTTAAAATAAACGAAAATAACTGCTTTTTTGTATTTTTCCTAAGGTAGCGCGAGCACACGTTTGCATAGAGCAGAAGTTCTATTTTAGATTAAATGATTGTTTATCAATGCGTCGCGATAAACCTGCACGGTGTCATATTTCCAGAGTGAAACTTTTTTCACACGAAAACTATAACATTTTAAATTTAAAAAATCACGACATTTGATTGTTCGACTTTCAATTGTTTTTTACATTCAGTTTTTAACACGAAGATGGATACAGCGAAAATCAGATAAATTTTCAAATACGAGTTCCGACGTGGGACTAACGCAGCAGAAACTCAGATTCGGTCAAGCAATAACAGCAGAGAAAGTGATAAGAAATGTGGAAAGGCTGCGGGAATTGATGAGGTGACTGCTGAGATGATCAAGTATGGTGATCCTAGGGTCTGCGATGCCTTCTGTGCACTCTGCAACCTTTGTTGGCAGAAGGGGAAGGTTCCAGAGGACTGGCGCACGGCAGTCATAGTACCTCTATATAAAGGGAAAGGTTCCTACCTAGACTGTGCGTGCTATAGGGCTATCAGCTTGGTCAGCTTAGCGAGTAAAGTCTATACTAAAGTATTGACTGAACGTATGAAAGGCGTTTCAGAAAGATATTTGTGGGAGGCGCAAGGTGGATTCAGGAACGGTAGGTGTTGTATGGATTAGATTTTCTCGCTTGGCGTTATCGTGGGAAGGTTTCTGGCTTTAGGTCGGAAAGCTTTCTGCGCTTTCGTGGATCTAGAGAAAGCATTCGATAGAGTAGTGCGGAAGAAATTGCGGAGTCTTCTGCCTGAATATGGAGTGGAGGGCTCCTTACTGCAGGCTGTGAGGTCATTATATCGAGACCACAGAGCCTGTGTAAGGATAGACGGTGACATGTCGCCCTGGTTTGAAGTCAGTTCTGGTGTCAGACACGGCTGCGTGATGTTTGCCTGGCTATTCGTGCTGTATTTGGACAGTTGCCTCCAGAGATTGAAAGGTAATATGAGTGGTATGGGATGTGGTGACACAGTGGTAAACTGCCTATTGTACGCTGACGATGCTGTGCTAATAGCACCATCAGAAGCAGAGTTGCAGACACTAGTCACGTGCATGAAAGAACATTGTGAAGTAAAAGGATTGAAAATGAATGTGAACAAAACTAAGGTTCTGGTGTTTGAAATAGAAGCGGTACAAACAAAATGTGTGATTTGTGTAAATGGAAAATGTCTAGAACAGGTGAATGAAATTGTGTACCTGGGGAGTGCGTTTTCGAGGGATGGAAGATGTGAGTTGGATGTGGAGAGACGGGTAGTCGCTGGCAATAAAGTGAACGGTGCTCTGTCCGCATTAGTGGGTAGTGTGAATATATCTAACACTGCTAAAATGGCCATCCACAATGCGGTGTTGGTGCCAACTTTGTTGTACGGTAGTGAGGCCTGGATATGCCCAAAATCGAGTGAAAGTATGTTAAATGCTGTGGAGATGCGGTCTCTCAGAAATATGTGCGGTGTCACGCTTGCTGACAGGATAAGCAATGATGAGATACGCAGTATGACAGGGTTGCACAACAGTGTTATTGTAAAAATGAAGAAAGGAATGCTTAGATGGTTCGGGCACATGGAAAGAATGAGTGATGAAAGACTGACGAAGAAAATATACAGAGCGAAAGTGAGTGGTAAAACAAGCCAAGGAAGACCTAGGCTGACTTATGAAGATCAAATAGCCAGAGTGTTAGCAGACGGAAATGTCAAAAGCTCTCGCATACCTAGGCGAAAATGTGTGAGGAGAATGATGAGATTTGAGGAAGCGAAAGAGGTGTGTAAGGACCGCGACTCCTGGCGCTCCGTCCTCTCTGACTACCCCGTTGGGGATACAGCGTGAAGATATGTTATGTTAATAACAGCAGATGTCTACTGTGCAGAACTTCGAACAATGAACTCGCAGCAAAACGGCCCTGACTTGTCAGTCGATCTTCACCATTATAGTGTCATGATAACGCAAGATCTCACACTGCTCGAGAAACAGTTTTAACACTACAAGACCTGCAGTTAGAAACCATCGCTCATGATCCATACTCGCCGGATCTCGTTCCAACCGACTGCCATTTTTTCCACAATTTGGACGATTTTTTGCACGAAAAAAAATTTCTTTCCAGGATACAGTGCAAAATGCCTTCACACAGTTTGTGGAGTACAGGTCCCCAGAGTTCTATCGCACAGGTATAAACGATCTTCCGATTAGATGGCAATATGTATGGACGAGTGTAAATACTGTGATTAAATAACTATATTTCATCCTACATAAATAACTATATTTCATCCTAATAAAAATTGTTTTAATTTTTCAGTAAGAAACGGAAATTTCATAATTGAACCCCTAATAATATTAGGATATTTATTAATATTTTTTTTAAATCATTTAAAATTTTTAGTTACATTATACTCATGTATAGTGTCTGACCGCGTTTCGTCTGCTTTCGGCAAAGAATTGTAGTTTCGGTGTCAGCGGCAAATCTGCCGAAACTGTAACCGAAATCACAATTAAATTCGTCAGTTTTGCACTGGTTTCGATGATCATCATAGTTGAAAGTTACTTCATTTCGTGCCATATACACTAGAAAATATTGTTTTGAGCAGTATTTTTCAACCTTCTGGAATAAGTGACCGCTTTACAAATAAAAAAGTTCTGGCGATTCTCCAAAACCGTAATAAAATTGGTGATTATAAAGATTGAGACAATATTGAGAAATTAAGTGCACTGTGTAAGTAGGCGCTCTGTGATTAACGATATTATGTTCTTCATCGCGGGAGACGACAAATTATTCATTAAAGAATAAATAGACACAGCCTTCGTATAATTGGGGTATAATTATGTATTTGTATTTTTATTTTATTTATTTAACAATTTATTGTACACAACGACATATACAAAGAGAGATACAGAAAAAAGAGCAAAAGGTACCGCTTATTTCTATAAGAAATTTCTCCCAGCGGACCGTTATTATTGTAGTGATTTTAATAAAATAGACTGCTACTAGTAGTCTTATATGGGTTAAATTTTTGTTGTTGAAGCATAGAAGTCTAAAACCACTTTAAATAAAAAAATATTATTGACAATAAACGAAAAAGTGTTTATAGTTTACAGACGTTGTTTATTAAATAATAAAGGCTTTGTAACATTTACATGTTAATTAATTTATTTTTCTGTTTCCATAGTACTTTATAGATAGGTACGTACACATGTTGTCATTTCTTGCATCAGGAGTTAAAAGTTAAAGATGAGTTCATGTCTGAAATAATAATGGCAGTAGGTCGTATTATTTTGTTTATGTAAATACATACATTTGTAATATGTTGTATGTACATACATATTCTCACACTGTATCCCTTGTGGGATAATCAAAGAGGACGTAGTGCCGAGCCTCCCTTGGCTTCTGGTACTCAATTTTGCTTTGCAGACTTTCTTGTTATTTAAATACTGATTCAAAAATGCAATCTGGAAGCATTTGTTTTGCACTAGTTAAGATTAAAGTTATAGGATTTAAAGACCTCTAGAAATTAATTTCATAAACAACATTTTATAAAAATCATATCGTACCCTCTGTGTGTAATTTGAATGAATGAATTTGAATTTTTGAAGAATTCTTATGTCTAACTAGTTTTTGCTATTGAATTAAAGTGTAGCTTATGTCCTTCTCCTGGATTTAATCTATATCCATTTTAAATTTCACCAAAGTTGGTCCAGCGATTTAGCTGCGAATGACGACCAAACAGACAGACACACAAAACTTTATGAATTTACTACCTAATGCCCGCGACTTCGTCCGCGTTTTTATTTTTAAAATAGCCTATGTCCTTCCTCAGGATTCAAGCTATCCTATCTATCTCCATACCAAATTTTATCGCAGTCGAATTAAGGATAGGCAGCCCATAAAATACAAACACACAAACAGACATTGATTTTTATGTACCAGATAATTAACAATAATAATATTAGTGTGGACGTTAGTATGGATATAACAAGTAAATGACACCTAATGCAGTTTCGTATCGAAACCATTACAAACAAATAAACTAGTGGCAGTTATCTTTCTGTTACATTGCCATTTGCCATGTTAGAGCGCGGGTAATGTGCTAAAACAGTAATTGTGTTTGTAGACACATTCAAAACAAATTATACTTAATTTACAGTAATGATTGAATCATTATTGTACATTTAAATCAATGTCACAAGGCACTGACCTCGTCAAGTTAAATATTCATATTTTTTGCGATAGCTGAAAGAATACAGTAATATTTAGCAGTGTAAGATCGACGTTTAAAGTATTCATGTGCAAAAGTTTATTCATTGCATAGTTCGTGATAAAATGGACTTTGACCGATTTATGGACGCGTGAGTAATCCATAAACTTAGTATATACTAGCGTATAGATATAGACGAATATAAAGCTCGTTAATGCGTGTTGATTTTTAATTTGTCAATGTCACCTATGAAATAAATGATTCCCTTGATTATTGCGATATGTAATATCACAATCACATACAGAACACGTCACCATTATTGAAAAATACAGTACTTCTTTGAAATAAAACAGGAACAACACAAAATAATAAAATGTTGACTTATTTTATTATTTTGTGTTGTTCCTATTTGCGTTCTTCACAGCGTGACGACTTGTGACGACCCGTCATTCAAAAAAGGTTACAATAGCGTCTCGTTTGCTGTCCCTTTCCTACTCATGCCACTATCATAAAATATTACATTCTCGCTCACACTCATTGTACGTCTATACGCCAGTACATACTAAGTTTACGGAGTAATCTTATAAGAGCTCCATTTTCCTTATTGAGATTCAGACCCTAATATAGAATGAAGAAAATTCCCGAAGGAATGAATTTATTACAATACTTCATCACAGATGTAATTACACAGAGACAACAAGTTTCACAATTGTAAAATTACGAGTATGTATACTTGTTAGTTGCTAATAAGTCCAAGATTAGAATTTTCCTGTTAATACAACTAAACTCGTAATTTTTATATCTCTGACCACTGATTGATGCAATTGAGGATTGAGGAAAATAGGGCATGTGCTTGGCGCATGGAGCTCTTAAATTGAGGGGAAAGCTCTCAATGTGATATGTAGCGTAATCGAACAGAATCGTAACGACCCCATTTATACGCTCAATGACAGCTTGTTTCACTCTTGCTACAGTCTTTTGCGTTGTTATTCTATCTGTTTTTTTACTGTTGACCCTCAATGTCCTAATGTCCAACTGTGAGAAATGTCTCTGGATAGGTAGGTTCTTGATTAGTAAATATACCGCTGACTCGCTGAGACCCGCGATAAATTCATAGGATCCCAAGCCTACGAATTCGCTACGGGACTCAGTAGCGGGCCCTCCTTCAATGTAAACATGCATCTACAAGTGGCCGTAACTATATTCCGGACGCGTTTTAAAACTGGGCGATTTCGATTTCTTACACATTCATTCAAATCTTAGTACATATATATGTTTTTAGTAGGTAACTTAAATTAATTGAAAACTATTTCATCTACATCCTGCCGTTAGAAGTTTTTATCTAGCTTTTTTTATCTAAAAATGATAACGATTTTAATGCATAGTATCCTGTGATTTCGTCCAATCCGAATGGATTAGAAAAAGTGTCTAATTTAGTCTTTGGTCCGTTTGCGTGATAGTTATTGTATTTGGCTTCCAAACCAAGGATAGTAGGTTTCATGGCTAGCTAGGTAATTTTGGGAAACTATTTTTTCTAACATCGTTGCTTCTCCAGTTTCCTGCAGTACCCTGGTACTTTTAGTACCTGATTCTGATTGAGATCACAAAACTGGTGTAATTGTATTTAAATAAACATTTATATCAGTCTTATACTTTCAGTATTTATTGACTCTACCATTTATTATCGTGGGCTTTAATACATTTTAGAAAAATGAAACAAGATTACATTCCGACTTAGATTTCGCAGGAAAATAAGTGCATCGTGACTTTTCTGTTTATTTTGAACCAAATTTTTTTCGACGTCTGTGGATGATGTCATGCAGTAAATGTAGAATAAACTAATTAGCACGATTTGTATAGAAAAGATCCTCACAAAGTCATGGATAATGTTCAAATGTTATCACCAAGATATCGCAAAATGATAACACAATACACGTACATGCAACAAAAGCTAATCTTCGTATTTATATTAAAGAAAGATGTTACTGACTTACTACAATGACATTGATTCGTTCCCATATTCTTTAATAAAAAATAAATGTTGTGACGTTCAATATTTATTGTTTTCAAATTCAAATTCAAAATTCCTTCAATATTTATTATTACGTACATATAATTATATCCTCGCGCTGTGTCCTTACGGTGTAGTCAGAAAGGATTGTGCTACAAGTATCGCAGTCTTTACATATTTCTTTCGTCTCCGCAAAACTAATTTTATTTTATATTTAATAATTACTTTATAGTTTTCTTTTTGCTTCCTGCAGCTAAAGATAAGCTTTATCTTCAAGATAATGATGATAGTGATAGGTGATTTTGAGATAATTCGGCAATCAAGAAATTTAAATCTTCAAAATTTTTCAATCAATCGCAACGCAACGCAATTCACATGTTCAACGAAAATCGACTGAATCTTTCAGAAATAATTTAACATGTTTTCAATAGTTTCGAATGAATAAGGCGCCTGTTTCTGACATCTAAAAAAAGGTCACGTTATTTCCGTTCACACATCACTTTATATCCCCGGTTGTACTTTGATTTAGACGATTCAGCTATTGCTTCAATGATTTCTGACGAGTTGCTTTCACTCGATTGAGTTTTCGATTCGAAAACTATCGATTATATCAGCAATCGCTGCAATACAAGAGCGTCAAACCTTTTATCATCGTCTGACAATAAATGTACACATTAGCCACATAGTCGAATACGAATATCTTTCGGGTAATCTTTAGTATAGCCTGTGTTAATCCCTAGTTCACTTCTGGACAAAGACTTTTCCCAATGTATGTCACTAAACGTGACCAATTTCCTCTTCGGCTATACTTTGCGTATATCGTAGACGATTCATCTCGTTTGGGGACGACATTCTCCACTTCGTTGCCTTAATGTGGTTCCACCCTATCAGTTCAGTATCAGTATCAGTTATCCAACAAAATGAGATCAGCACACTGCCTACTTCAGCTTGCTTATTCTCTAGGTTGCCTAACCATTTCAGTTACTTCGTTTCTCTATCAGGTCCCCTCATCATCAAACATGGGTCACCTAGATGTAGATTTTAATCCACCTATTGAAGGACACGTGCATCGTGCTGTCATGAATAATTCAGAAGTTCTAATTGTATGATTTGATCATTTATCCTTTCTCTGTGTTTATTTATCTGTCTATTCATAAAATAGGTCTGTCTGTCCATTGACTTGAGTTGAGCTGGGGGCCTAGACAAGTGGCTCAATTGTCGTAAACGCTAGTAGAATAGTATGATAAATACGTGATCTAGTATAGCGAATTTTAAATTAGTAGTCAAACGTTATTAAGTTTCTATTAAATCAAAGGAAACGTAAAGTCGTGTGAAAACCGCCTTATAAAACGTACCCAAATGTCATTTTTGACGGACAATAACGCCAGCGAACGTTTTTTTACAAAACGTTTGCCACTTGTCTAGCTGCTCTGGTACTTATAGACTGTGACATAATATTACTACTCTATAAAATGTTATAAAAGGTTTTTGTGTATAAATGTAATGCACTGAGGAGATATTTGTGATGATAATTGTCGAGGTTATAAATAGATATAAGCGTAGCCGTAGGAAAAATGTGTTAATTTAATAGATAACTATTGCCACTTAAAAGAAAACGAAGCGCTGTGGGTATTCAAAGCTCCAGTTTTCTTATTCTCGTTTGTAATGGTTATATATACGTAATTGCTAAAAATATTCAAAAATAACCACTGTACCATTTATTTCGCTTGGAAGTGTAACATTCTGTCATCTAGAGATTCTGTGGAGATCCATCTTTGTCAGATGCAAGATATAAATAGTGGTGCTCATATGGAAGTTCAATGAACCCTTTAGCCCAGAGGATATAGACAATTTTGTCGACAACTCTTTAAGTGTTTCTGGATAGAAACATGAGTATAAATGTAGGACACTCAACGAGAGACAGTCACATGACAATATTTAAATCTAAATAATCACGTCTGTTGCTTTTAATTTTATTTATAGCGCAATTCAAAATATTTTTGTCCGATTAACTAAGTAACTAACTGACATTACTTAATTATAATCATGGACTGATTGATAGACAAAAGACAACGCACGGACTGAACTAGTGAATATAGAAACTTGAGATTTTTTACATGAGTCTTACGTAACGTAGATAAAGGTAGAAATAGCACTCAGGGGCGTTAAATAGGGAATGAAAGTTCGTTTTGTAGTTACAAATATGGATTTTTGTGTTTAGACTTCTGTTTCTCGTCGCGACCAAAGGGAAAGGAAGGGAACACGGGCAAAGCAGGTAACCCAAACAATTTTACATTTCAGAAAAGTCGGTTGATTCCCCTGATGCTGTCGGTGAGAAATCCAATCTCATCACAAGAGAAACAACGAGACACATAGACATCGTTTTTCAAAATTTTTACAGGCTACACTCTTTGCTGTCTCTACTAATTCGCACAATACCCACGGGTGTGGCTGAAGTATGGCCTTCCTATTGTCAGTATTATCTTTATCTCGTTCGTAACTTTTTGTTGGTCTGATAGAGAAAGAAATATACAAGATGCTTATCTTCGATTGAACATAAATAAAGGCTAAGGAATAAGACTTATCATAACGAGCTCATGCTTTAAAATCTCTGTCGTTGTTTCTCTTTTATTCCTAACTAGTGACTCGCCCCGACTTTGCACGGGTAGACATTTTTTTAAAAATGAAATACAGCCCATGTTACTTGCTGATAATGTAGCTTTCTATAGGTGAAAGAATTTTTGAAACCGTTTGAGTAGTTTTTGAGTTTATCATTTACAAACAAACAATCGAATTTTTTCTCTTTGTAATATTGAGTATTAGTATAGAAATCGTCAAAGGGTAGTACTTTGATATTCTGTCCTACTCAAAAAGAAATGACGTAAAAATATTTGTATAAGTAAGCAAAAATACCCATACTACCTACATATTGTATATAATATTAATAACAGGTAGTTAAAATATTTATTTTTGTCAAAAATAACATAAATCAAAAAGTACGTTTAGAGGAAAATAAATTTCTGAGTTGTTATTCTAATACAGTCATTGTATTTTTAAAAATAAACCTATTTATTTTCTTTTGTGTTTTTGTTAAAGTGTGACGTTGTCTGTATATTGCTTAATAAACTTCAAAAGAAACCAACTTTGCCAAACACGTGTAAAGTACTAATGCACTTGCAAATATATTTGTGCTGTAATGTATTTCTAAGATTATAATTATATGTATATTTACAGGGGAGATATTATGAAGTCGTTATTAGATCTGATTAACGATATTTGCAAATAAAATATGGAAAGAAGTCTAACAAACATTGTAATGAAATTTTGTTGCGATAGGATTACATAAAAAGCCAGACCAAATAGAACCAAATGGAGCTGGTATTATCTGTGTACTTAGGTAGAGACGGAAAAACGCTTAAAATATAGAAATAATGTGTGAAATTACGCAAAATATTGAAATGAAAACAATAATTGTAATACTAACAACTTTGGTTGTTTTATTAATGTTCACATACATACATATTTTCAGGCTATATCCCTAACAGCGTAGTCAGAGAGAACGGAGCGTCAAGCCTCGCGGTCCTTACATACTTCTTTTTTTTCCTCAAATCTCACCATTCACCTCAGACATTTTTGCTTAGATATGTGAGATAGTGCCAGACATTTCCGTCAAATTTATAGTTATGTAATTCTCTAAATGTTTGGTTATTATATTAGTAGGCTTTGCGTCTTTTGTTACTAGAAAATATTTATTATATAGGAGAAGCAACAATGTACCACCGAGGTTACTGGACAGTAGGTACTAATATTTATGTGCAGTATTAGCAGATACAGTATTGCACAAAGTTTCACCTGAGGCGTTTTAATTTGACGCTTCATAAACTATGTAATTTAGCAAAAATATGTCGCATTAGCAGATTTACAATTAAATATGCTCAAACCCGTTAAAATAACCAAGCTATGCAAACACAAAATATTCGCCGGTCTCAGTATTTACGCTGTCATTAAAGTTTGTCGCAGAACTTCATAAAGTTTGTTCCAGAGCTTTCTGTTTATACTGGCGTTATTGCCAGTCAAAACGGCTTTCACACGGCTTTACTTTTCGTATGATTTAATAGAAATCTAATAACGTTTGTCTACCAATTTAAAATTCGTTACGCTAGATCACGTGGTATTTGTCATTCTATTCTACTAGTGTTTACGACAATTGGATCACTTCTCCAGGTTATAATAAAAACGAAAGACGAATATCGATTTGGTGCTGAATCAGAATTAAGATTGAAATTATCGAAATTGCTCAAAAAATCGACTGAATTAACGATCAGGAACATTTTTTTTTATATCAGAGGGAGCAAACGAGCAAACGTGTCCCATGATGGAAAGTGATCACCACCGCCCATGGACACCCGCAACGTCAAGGTTTCTTGAAGGTCCCTAAGTCGCAACGGTCCGGAAATACCGCTGCTATAAGTTGGTTCCACAAAATTGCCGTAAGTGATAGAAAATGTCGTAAATTTTGTACACCACAGTTGTAGACCGCCGTCCATCAAGGTGATAACATATCCATCCGTGCAGGTCTACTTTTTGTGACTATTATATTTTATTTAAATATAAAAGACTTTATTGTTTTCTATCGTTAAATATTTTTAAAAGGGTTTGCAGTCGTCTGGTAAATTAAATAAGAATATGTACCCGTAAATGAGGTTATTTGATAAAATATTTTGAATTTGTGCTTAAATAGTAACAAATATCTTCACGCTATTTCATTAGGTCATGATAATTTCTATATACAAATTAGATAAGACAATTTGACAACGAGTTATCAAGCAAACAGTACTAAGTTCAATAACACTATTGCTAATATATTTTGATATACCTACTTATTACGTAGGTATACCAAGCCTAATGTTCAATTGTTTATTGTATTAATATTATTGAATGGAATTTGAGTTATTTTAGTAAAACAATGTCAATCGAATCAAACTTTTTAAAAATAGTAACGATTTTTTCGCGATTTGTCTAAAATAGAAAGAATTTCTTGCACATTGGTGCTCTATGCATTTAAAATATGACATAGCGTGAAGTTATGTACCTAATAAATTATTTCTTAATATTTACATATTTTTTTAATAACAAGGAGATCCTTTGATTATTTACTTGTAAATATTCAAAAAAGAAGATCATTAATGTGAGAGGAGTATAATGAGATTTAAGGAGGTAAAAGAAGTATACAAGGACTGTAACAATTGGTACGCTTGGCACTCCGTCCTCTCTAATTACCTCGTCAAGGATACCCCGTGAGGATAGGTATTTATGTATTAAGATAAAAGATTAAATCATAAAAAGCTAAGAACGTGTATAGAACATGCATTAACTTAGGTTTCTCTATAGTCTAACTTTACGGTAGTAAACTAATTAATCTGTGGTCTAACGTAAACTAATTGATCTGTGGTCTAACTTTTAATTCGATAGAGTGATTTGACATTTCAATGTGTCAGACTTTTTGGCGGGAACGGAAGAAGTGAGGTTGTCATTTTATATAGATTTTCTATTTTTTACATTTTTAGGAGTTTTAAAGTACAACAGTGATAGTATATTGTGTTTTAAAGTTCTGTGTAAGTGAAAAGAATGGAAGAGATCTAAATAAACATGTGTAGCTGAAGTTTTCGCGCTCTTCCAAGAAGTCCTTTTTTAACTACAGTAAAACCTACTATCACTTTACTGGAAGAATGTTAGGGACAGTTAATGTTTCTTCAAAAGTTTCGTCATTAGGCTGATGGTCTTGTTACCAATGCCTTAAGAAATATAAATAAAAAAATTTCAATGTGTCAAAGTTATGTGGCCAGCTAAAATAGTGTTGTTAAGGTACAGAACTGAGTCTCGATTCAACTAAATCGATACACTAATCTAACATTTAATTCATTTAATTTGGCGCTGACACAACTGTGTAGCGTCAGTAATGTATAAAATAATACTGTTTCACTCACTTTCATTATTGCTACAAATATTCGTATATTTTAGACGCTACCGCTATCTCATTAAAGAAATGATCAAAAAACGCTATATAGACTTAATAATATTGAGGTCGAGATAGAGGAAATCACTATTCAAAAAATTGCAAGAACCGGTTACCTAAGAAACGTTAATAATTACTTTACCGAATTAAATTAGACTGTGTAATTTGGGATAATATTAAAAAAAAGGTAGAGTTGACAAGTTCAGCGTATGTTACAGCACAGCTCATAAGCTGTGATATATGGGACTGTCAAACAAATAGTTGCCATTTTCATGTATTTATTAATGGCGATTGTAAACTATTCACCAGGCAACAACATTCAAATTTCTGGGATTTACCTAACTGCGTGGTAGCCGCGCGGTCTCCGCGCGGTGGTTCACGCAACGGCCGCGCGGTCGTTTGCGGTCACCGCGCGTGCTAAAACTATCCCGCTCTTGCATTCCATTCCTCTCTGGCCACTCCAGACAGAATGAAGTTACTTGCGCATGACATGAGATTAGATATATAAATATATAGTGTATTTTTCTATAGACACTGCGCGTGCTCGCCAAGCGGCGTTCACTTAGCCGTCCGCCGCTTGTGTCGGCGTAAAGAAATTCGTGTCGAATAGGCGCCTTAAGGGTTTCCTTTATGCCATTTCGGCTATGGAATCCTAAAAATAACAATTAAAAACGTGATAACATTTTTACTGTACATCGCTTTACATTTTCACATTTAATTATTGACATTTGCAGTTAAACGACGGTGCTTTTTCATTGTTAAGGTAATGCAATATTAAGTCGTTTTAATTATTAATGTTTATTTGATGGATTGTGCATGATTTTTAATTTTCTATTTTTATTGTAATAATATAATTTTTTGTCTGTACGCTTTCGGCAAATTACAGAGGACTGTTTTGTATTGTTTACAACCTATATGTATATACAACCTGTAATAACTGTATAACCACAGACGAATGAAGTTGAATTTGAATTTGAATGGCATAAATTTAAGTATGTAATATAAATTATGTAGGTAACCTTGAATTTTTCCCGAACATAGATCAAGTCAGGTCAGGGTCAAGTCTACAGAACATTGTGCTTTTTGAATTGACATTGTTAATCCGATTTAAAAAAAATACCATTACCTACATTTATTAATTATATGGTATCTGCTCATTGCGTTCTAGGTACTAAGTAGTAAAAGTTTGTAATTAAACTGCAATTTCGACTTTTATCTCGATTTTGATCAAAGTCTTGCGTTTTCATTAACTTAATTATATTAAGTCATAAGGCAGACGTTCCAATATTCCTTGAGGACTATGTAATCAGTATACAGCCGCAGCTGCTATCCGCAGTCTGAATTAGATATTTAAACCATTCATAACCATTCGGTTTTGGACATAAATTACATCGACATATCGATGTTGCCAAGCTTATTTAAAATATAAGTACTTATTGGGACTTTTTGGCCGGAACGGGAGAAGTGAGGTTGTCATATTATTTAGATTTTCTATTTTTTACATTTTTGGGAGTTTTAAAACACAAAAGTGATAGTATATTGTGTTTTAAAGTTCTGTATAAGTGAAAAGAATTGAGTAGGTCTAAATAAACATGGGTAGCTGAAATTCTCTCTTCCAAGAAGTCGTTTATAACTTCAGTAAAGCCTACTATCTTAAAAAAAACTAATTTACTTGTGATTATACTTATTATTACGTGGCATTGACAAATGCGCTAAACTGTGCGCCATGCCATAAAGAAAGAATAAAAGTACCTATTGCTTTCACTCGTCACTGTTTAAATTATGAGGGAAGATAAAAAAACTTTATGTAGATTAAATATGTTATAATTAATTACTGGTCTGAATTGAGATTATTGTAGGCAGATTATTTGTTTTGTCGGGAATCGGGAGTCGAAAATATATAATACGAAATGGTGGGAAAATCCCGCCAAACGCCGCCTATCTGGTAACACTGCCTTGCATATAAGGAATTAGTAGAGTACCCAGGTATCAGACGTCGGACGAAGTTTCACGATAGACAGAGCATTTGCTCTAAAAGCGTGTCCTTAAAGTGTCCTTTTTTTGTTGACCGACTTCTAAATTTTTACTAATACACAACGATACACAGTTGAACATGACATGTTTTTACTTTTGTGAATACCAGTACCCAAAACCCTTAAGATTTACGAGTATTTTACAAATATAATTATTTCATGACTGACTCCTAAGCTGACTGAAATACACTGTCAGTAAGAAGTTGAAATACTACAGCTAACTGCTTTTTTTACTCGTAGTTATGCTCAATGAGATAGAGAAAGAGACGCGAAAATTCGTTTGAAACAGGATGATAAGAGAGCCAACTCATTACGACTCCATCCATTTTGTTTCTTAGACCGATTATTTATCAGACTAACAGTCTGTTTCCTAAACTGATTTGCTATTGGGATTGGGCTCGGAACTTTATTATTTTATTACTAAAAACAATATATCGTAAACGTCATTAATGTCTTGTCTCTTATCTCATGAACTGGTAACTATACGAAACTCTCTGATCCATAACCTTACCTGAATGATATAAATTGTCCGTTTACAAACCCTATCAATCCAATTAACATTAAAATGACTTGTAGACAATACCAATTAGTTAACACTGTATGTTATCTTACTTTTGTAGTGACCGCTAAATGTTTACTTTTTCAGAAATGAAAGATATTATTCCCAGGTTTGTTATCTATACGTGACAATCATGTAGATGAATATTTATGACGAATAACTTTCAGCCAGCCAATTCATTACATACATTGTATTATTGTACAATCGTACAATCATACTATAAAATAAACGATTTCATTGAAGATAAAACAATAGTCTGGAAATAATGTTCTCTGCACATGCGTTTACTGGCTTAATGAAAATATTGTATTTTAATAAACCTTTTGTAATATGAAGTTGAAAAAATGATACCTGACTGAGTTTCTTGTCGGTTCTTCTCAGTGTCCAGGTTTTCTATTTGAACTGAACTAAAGTAGATTTGACGTTCAAAAATACCTTGTAATTGGGTTTACTTGAATAAATTGATTTGACTTTGACTTTGACTCTATGAAAGTAAAGGTTCCTTTTTTGCTACTGGTAATACAAACGAGCAAATCTATCTAATGGTAAGTGGACTGAAGGCCACGAACATTTAATTTGTCAATTCTAAGAAAGCACTTCAGAATGTAAATGTGTTGGCTACCCTGAAGAAGTGAGGACTATGATGTTGGTTTCTCTTTCACCAATATTGTTTAAAAGTTATTTTTTGTTTCCAGTGATATGTATTTCTAATGAATTTTTACTTCCAAACTACCAGTTCTGAACTCGACCCTGATAAATCTTAGCTTAACGCTTAACTATGATTAACAATATCAATTTAAAAAGCACAATGTTCTGTAGACTTGACCCTGACCTGACTTGATGATCTTTGTTCCGGAAAGTACATTTACGTTATTCGCTTTTAAACTCCCTTACAAACTTTCATGCTCTAAATACAGCATGAAAGTTTGTAAGGGATCTCTTCAGAGGACATTTTTAAAATTGAAATACGTCATTTTTTATTTTTAATTAAGTACAAAGCTAAATATCAATTTATATAGCTACAATAATAGCGGGATTGCTATACAAACTTTCACCGCCTATTTTAACCCATTAAAAGATAAATTTTAAATATATCTCGACCTTTTTACTCTTGTAACCAAAATTTTGTAACCAGAAACGAAATACAGTTCTCATGGACATGGGTTTGGGTTGCGCGTTGTCTATCAGTTAGTCAATTAATCAATCACGGAGTGTATATTGTAATATTGGACCAAATATCAATGGACAGAGCATTTGCTCTAAAAGCGTGTCCTTAAAGTGTCCTTTTTGTTGACCGATTTTCTAGATTTTTAGACTAGGGAAGTCACAGTACAACGATATACAGCTGAACCCTGAACATGACTTATTTTTATTGTTGTGAATACTTGTAGCCAAAACACTAACCGTCTTACTACAAAACATATTTTAAACATTGGTCTAACACGTGTTTAGGTAAACACAGTTTTAGAGATAGACATAGTTTAAATACATGTAAAAAATAACGTTAGCAATGGCTAGTGTCAATATATTACAGCGTTTCAGTGCTTTTAGTCACACGTTAAACTAGCTCCAGCTTGTGTTTACATATAAACATAGTCTACGCTGTGTACGCAGTCTTTTTTCTAGTAAGACGGTTAAGATTTACGAGTATTTTGCAAATAATTATTTCTTGACCAACTCATAAGCTGACACGCAATACACTGACTGTTTTACTCGTGGTTACACTCAATAAAATAGAAAGAGATGGAAAGATTCGTCAACACTGTGGTAAGAGTGGCAACTTATTGTTTTATATTGTTCGGGACCGTAAAAGAACCTTATAACTAATAACCTTCAAAAGCAAAGCTTTGATTTACTATTTTGTTATAATTACTATTTTGTGTTATTATCCTCATTGGATTTTATACAGGAAATTAAAAAGTTTTTAATACAATATAGGACAAAATCGGATCTACACTAAAATGTCAGCAACATTTCTCTCGTACAATAGGTAAGTAATTACATTTTCTGCCAGGCAGTAGACACAACCGAAAACAGATGTGGGTACACGAGTTTATCAATGTCTGTCACAGGAACCTAATTGCAACTGCCAAATCTTATGCAGAACATCCACTGTCCGAACTGCAGTCTCATAAGATTGTAACCACCACCATGATCACGGGTTAACTGGCGAATCTATCCACCTGTAAATATTCACCCGCAGTTAACCCATAATCACGCCATTTAACCCATAATCATGGTGCTTGCAACAGCGGAATATCGGGAAACTGCAAAATATTTAATATTGCGGTAAGAACCCGTTTTTTTATTGTTACAATCTTATGAGATTTCGATTTTTCATTTTAAGATGCGAAACTCTAAAAATGATACCTGACTCAGTTTCTTTTCGGTTCGTCTTAGTTCGCATCTTTTCCAAACCGACGCGACGGTAGATTTGACATTCAAAAATGTCTAGTAGCTGGGTATACTTGTTTAAACGATAATGAATTGGTATAATTTGACAGTATCTAAAACAAATGATAAAATTCTTAGCACGAAATAGAAAAACGTGCAAATTGACTAAATTAAAAAAATTGTCTCATTTTCAAATATATATTGTACATTTTGTAAAAAAGTTCGTGCTTCTTTCTTCTTCTTCTTTCATCTACCTCTCTTTCACCTTCTAATCGTTATCGTAAAACTCCTCCAGTAAAGTGATAGTAGATAGAACTTCTTGGAAGTGCGCGAGAATTTCAGCTACACATGTTTATTTAGACCTACTCCATTCTTTTCACTTATACAGAACTGTAAAACACAATATACTATCACTTTTGTACTTTAAAACTCCCAAAAATGTAAAAAATAGAAAATTTAAATAAAATGACAACCTCACTTCTCCGGTTCCCGCCAAAAAGCCCAAAACAAAAAAAATTCGTCAGCGACAAAGAAAACCTATGACTTTATCTACTGTTCATAATCTTCGACACTTTTCATATAAAGTTACATTTTTGACAGATGATAAAAAGTAGGTTTAAATCATTTGATTAGTTGTCAACTCACCCAATTGAATCATATTAACACCGAAGTCTCAGTATTGTATAAGCACACATTAATTGGTTACTAACGCAAAGTAAGCATAAGTATTAAGTCTATATATTATCTACCTATGTAATTAAATTAATTACCATTCCTTCATTATGCAGAAATCATGTGGAATACATACACAAGCCGAAGTTTACATACATAGATACGTGAATAGAATTTAATGCGACGATTTTAAAACAACGCTGAAACAAGGTTATCGTAATAACAAAGACAACGTGTGCGCATAATTGTTTTCAAAACAAAATACTGCGATATCGATAAATGCGTATGTAGCAAACAAAGACTGATATATTTTAGTGCCAAAAGTAATATAACGAGATATTTATGAAGTTCCACATAACGCAAGTGATACTCCTGGTGTCGCAAGCGTACATAGGTAACGGTAACCGTTTAACATCTGGTGGGCCGTGTGCTTGTTTGCTACCTTCGTGGTAGAAAAATAATACACCATATTAAATAACGAAAAACATAAAACGTAACTGCTTACCTTCCCTTAAAACTCGGCCAAGGGTTAGGTTTATTTTTAGGATTTGTGTAGGCGACAGGCTATCAAGTTTCGGTTGCCACCTTTAAGCGTTGAGACCAGCCGAGTTTCCCAGATAATAAACGAGTTGATAGGGCGAAACAGAGGTGAAGAATTAGGGTTGAGATTTGTAAAGCTAAGCGTGAGCCTTTACCATTTGGACGCCGAATAATGTGTTTTCTAAAATGTTTTTATTAATTTAGAAAAAATGATAAACTTAAAATTATAAAATTGTAAGTCGTAAATCATTTATGTAGTTCAATAGTATTCAATTCCAATATTTCAAAACAAACTTATGTTTATAGCTCCAATAAATGAGAATTTTGAAAGGAAACTTTATTTTCGGCTATTAAATTATAGATTTTATTTAAAACTAGCGACCCGCCCCGGCTTCGCCTGGGTGAGAGGATGAATTAGTTACGCACCAAATTTTTTTGTTGAGATTTTCATGCAAAAATTATAGCCCTGGATTCCAAAATTCGTGTCGGAGAAGTCTATAAATTTTGTGTACTAGAAAGGATTGCGTCAGAAGCATGGCAGAGGCGAATTTTTTGAATAAACAAGGAGGAGAACCTCGAAAGTTGGGATATATTTGCTTTGAACACGTCCACTGCGGCTTGAGGTCGAAACTGCCTTAAGGTAGACTAAACTGGTGCGGCGCGCAAAACTCGTGTTTTCTCTCTCGTGCGGGAGCTGTCTACGCTCAACCGTAAGACGTATGACAAAGGTAAATATAGTTTTCTTTATGTATTCAAAGCTTCGACTCATAGGTATAAAAAAAATATTTTAGGTCAAAATAAGCCTCAAACGCACTGAGTGCCGTATAATTATTTTTATATTTCATATCGTGCGGGTTGAGGCCTATTTAGACCTCAAGTGGTGTGGGACGCGGGCGGCGTGGGAGTAGTTTACTCTACTTTAGTGTGGCTACCGTAGTTGATAACGAAGCACGCGTCTTTTATGCAGGAGTCGCACCTATATAACAAACGCGTTAAATAATGTGTGTTATGTGTTTATTGTCTTTTTCGATTCCCGATTCGCTATCAGCTTCTGACGATGATGAAGAGCAAATTTTAGTTGATCCATTTTCGTCGTCAATGTCACTATGTAAAATTTCACTTACAGATTCAGATGTGTAACCTCTTTCTTCTACCGTTACATGTACGTTAACTTCTTTTTCTGATCCATTGTTTAAAATTTGATATTGTTGATTCATGGTGATATTGTTAATTTGATTTTATATTGCAACCATATTAATGTTTATGTTCAAAATTTCAGAATTATTGGTTCTTTTATGTGTGATAATTCTTTTCATTGGATATTCTTTTTCTTCTAATTGTTTGTCTTGTCTTGTTCTTATAGATGTAGAATGATATAGTGAACCGATCTCACCTATCCAGTAATTTAAAAAGAAGCCAAGGAAGACCAAGGACGACTTATTGAGATCGAATGGCCAGTGTTAGCCGACGGTAATGTCGAAAGCTCTTGCATACCTAGGCTCCTCACACATCATTGAATCAGAATCAGAATGATGAGAGTTGAGGAAGCGAAAGAAGTTTGTAAATTAAAGTGATGTGAGTGTGTGAAATAAAGTAATAACAGAAGACAACTAAAAACTTAGCGGTCCCCTTACGCAACGACGCTTGGATTTATTGCTATTATTATTTATATTACAAATTATCATAAATTTAAGGGCCCAATAAGCATATTCTTAAGTCGGGGTTTTTTTAAATTTTAAATATAAGTTTTTTTCCAGTTTCGGAACAGATTAGTGATATAATAATTATGTTTACATCGATATAACATATTGTGTACCTACATAAATGCGTACCTAAGTATACAATCAACTCAGCATGGTGCTTCACTGAAAGCAATTTTAAAAACGAAAACTAAGTTAGGTAAAAATTAGTTTCAAAATGTGTTCTAATTAAGTATTAGCTCCAATTTTTTGGTAATCAACTAGCAGTGCAAAATATGTGTATCCAATTATGGGTGTATAAAAATATGGGTTCCTAGTCGTACATATAACTATGTTTACATATGCACTAATTAAATACTGAAATATTTGATTATGTACCTCAATAAGAACGCAAACGTCGGCACGGTATCATTTCCCTCGTTCTTACGACGCGCGACGTTTAATTAATGTGCATATATTAACCATTTTTTGTTAGGTAAACTGTCTAATTGTTATGCTATATTTATAGTTATGTATAGCTTTTCGTAGGATTCACTTTATTAAAATTTGACAAATAATTAAATTTCATTTGAAACTTGAGTGTTACGAATCACTTATTATTTGTTAGGGCTCATTTCCACGAAACGATTTCTACACAGCCCGGGCAATAGAAACTGGGTTGTATAGAAAATGGTTCTAAAATATCCCATATATGACTGACGACCGGACGTAGATTGTTGTCACTGGATAAAACTAGGTCTCGTGGAAATACTTTATTAATATGAAATAAATTATTAATATGAAATCTTTAAATGAATAATTGAAACAAATGTAACAAATGAGACAAAGATATAAGGTCCGAAAAATAAAAAACGATAAGTGAGGAAGAACTGATGAATTATATTGATAATTTACCCAGCGAAAAGAAGTAATAGTAATAATAACAAAAAAGTCACGGCTAGCTAATGAAAATCAGACAACCGGACGAGACCCTAAAAAGAATACACATACCTCGGTGTAAAGTTATGAGAACAATAAAGTATGAGGAATCGCAAGAGGTGCCCCTTCTCACCTTTTATGTCTACCTGTTCTAGTTAGAGAGTGAAAATAACTTAAGGAAACTTTTCCAGAATCTGTTTCCTTTATTATAATGAAAATTACATCAAATTCTGTCGAGTACTTAGTACCTAGTGAATTTATATCATTACATAATTAGCGTTTTAAAAGTGGGTGAAATATCGTAAATTTAAATCTCTCGGATGCTATTAGAATTATCTCAGTATAGTTTAGCTATATGATGACTTTCCTAAAGTTAATAATGTTTGTGGTGACTACAGTCTAGTATTACTTACAGACAATTAAAACTACGCAAAACAAGTCTGCGGTTTATGGACAACTATGTCCAAGTCCAAGGATATTCTGTTACAGATATAATAACGGATACCTGAGTGTAAAAGTACTGCGTAGTATACAGTGATGTTAATGTGATATTCACCCTTTATGTAACTTCTGACCAAAAATACGCGCCATCTGTCTCTCGCCTCATAGATATAGGTTCATAGATACAACAAGCCAATCCCGCTCAGACATCACGATGCAGCACCATGCTAGAACGGTAACAATATGATATGACAAAAGTCTACATATGAAACCCTTATCACATTTGGCGATCTCATAAAAACAGTAACTCCGCGATAAGTGCTTATAAATCTTCGAAATAGGTACTTAATAAGTAAATATATACTTGGAAACAGAAAAACCGGTCCATTTTACAGCTTTAATTTAAAAAGGTAATAATAATTTTTAGCTCATAAAGATACTTGTCAATAAGAATTTAACTAAAACTACAGGTTTATTGCAAAATATCCTCTTAGAAAAATAACCTCTTCTTAACATTATTTCCATTAATTTTTGTTCTACGGCTTTTAATTATTCATAACTTTTTCTTTCATACAAAAATAAAAATACATTAAATCAAAGTCAAAATCAAATCAATGTATTCAAGTAAACCCAATAACAAGGTATTTTTGAACGTTAAATCTACTTTAGTTCGGTTCAAAGAGAAGAGAAGAAAACCTGGACACTGAGAAGAATCCATAAGAAACTCAGTGTTTATTAAAATAGAATATTCAGAAAGCCAGTAAATGCATGTGCATAGAAGATCATTTGCAGACTATCTTCATTTCAATGTTTCTGAAATTGATACCTACTCTACCGGAGGCGGCGCGGTGTTGCGGGCGGTGCGCTTTTTTTTTTCTTTCTTCATGGCATGGCGCACAGATTAGCGCATTTGCCAATGTCACGTATTGTATTAAAATAAGTAGAATCGTTAATTCGTTGTCGTAAAACTCCTCTAGTAACGTGATAGTAGACTTTACTGAAGTTTTATAAGACTTCTTAGAATAGCGCGAGAACTTCAGCTACACATGTTAATTTAAACCTACTCCATTCTTTTCACTTACACAGAACTTTAAAACACAATAAGGTATACCACGACTTTTGTACTTTAAAACTCCTAAAAGTGTAAAAAATAGAAAATCTAAATGTCGCCATATCCGTTCCCGCTAAAAAGTCGGAGGCGCGCTTTTGTATTTTACAATTGGTAATACGTACACAGATTAATTACATTATAGACAGCACCGTAAAACTTTAAAAATATTTTTTGAGGAACGGATTAAGTTTTGAAAAAACGGGTATGATGTCAGCTATTTTGTACTAGGAGGTTATTAGTACTTTACAATTAACCCTGTATTCGCGTTGACAATAAATAAGCCACATGAAAGGAAAATACATATTTTTTAAATATGAAATGTAACGGGAGCATTGATCACTATAATAATAATAATAATTATGTAATTATGTACTCAGACATTTCACACAGCGCCATCTAGTCCCATACTAAGCAACACAGCGCTTGAACACACACACTATGAACACACTATCAATTCTTCATCATAAAACTATTATGTCCTGGACTATTCGACGACTGCTCGACAACTGAATCTTACAAGACCAAAATCAGACTTTTATGCAGCCCCACTACACGCAGGAAATCCATTCTACCCTCGTTCTTGTTACTAAAATTTTACAAAATATCACACGTGGGTAATTTATCTGATTAAAATTAATGTGGAACTAACATTATACATACATATACCTAATATATATAAATTAAGATCCCAAAAAATGGTCCATCATATCGAAAACGCCGAGGCATACATTTACGAGAAAAAAACATTTTTTGCTCGTAAGTGTATTTACATAAATTATACTACGGTTTGTAAACAAACAGCACAACGTCACTTCTTTTAATATAATATTAAAACGTTCTGAATAAAAACAAAAGAAATATTTATATGAAATATCGAATTCTACGATGGCATTTGTTATCAGAGAGGTAAATGAACTCAGCTTGCGTTAATTAAAACGTTTGTAAATACCGCTGTTCGGAGCTTTCATGTGAAATTTTAATTATAAATAGAAAATAAATCTATTGTGAACTAACTTCATTTCTAACGTTTCTCTGAACACTTCGGTGCAAAAGGAAGAAGAGAAGGGAAGCGAAGCGACGTTTTTGTGCATCTTGAACCGTATTCGCATGAAGTAATGGACAAATTAGATATTAGACCAAAAACGGATAATGCGTCTTCCCGAAAATTCTCAAGCATTCGAGATAATTCGTATAAAATAAACACAGAAATAGGAGCATAATGGCATAAATTCTATTGACTGGAAATGTAAATAAAACAATAATTTCGGCGTTCCTATTCTTAGATCGTCAAGCGAGTCGTACGTAAGTCGTACGTAGTCGTAAGTCGTGTCAGTTGCTACTTGTTGCAACCGCCGATTTAAAAACAAAGTTTGTCTTGGAGCTCCCTTTTTATAGAAGAAATAAGTATTATTGGTAATTTACCTTAAATGTACCAATTCTCCATGGTCATGATTTTTTTTTAAGTGTTTTCAAATAACTTATTAAATTAAATTACAATTTTACTAAACACATGTTTACATGTGATATGATACACCAGATAGATAGAATCAATAGAAGTTTTGTAATCGGTGCTGGTAAGCCACGTGGTAAGCTGACCGAATCCTATCTCTGGTGTATCCTGAGGATGTTTCGGTGAGAAGCGAAACACGTGTCGATTGGTGGTTTTTTGAGTTTGAGCGGAAAGTAGCTAAAGATTTGAGAAATTTATCACACAATATGCATTGTTTATGAGAGCTTCTTTGTAAAAGAACTTCTACACAATATGATATTCGACAAAATATAATAATATTTTGCCGCAAGATAATATATCGTTTCTATTTCTTATATTAAAGGTCGAAGTGGAGGTCACAGACCACAATAATTTGTGAAGGTTAATTCAATAGTTACCATTAGTATTTACTAATACAACGTTATAATCATCAGCAGTGTTCATAGTCTAAAGTTTAAATAGAACTTGTTTTGTTTCATAGTTAAATGAGTCACTTTGAATGCTTCGAACGCCATCACCGTTGTATTGTTTTAACAAAATTATCTTCCTATAGGCACGTTACCATATAACAGCAAACATAAAATATAATAAGGAAGACAAAGCAATAATTTATGAAGTGTGCTTAAAATAAACAATTAAAAAAATTAATGTGTTCAATATGATATAAAAATAACTCGTTTTCCATTTTAAGTAGAAAAATATTTATACTGGTTGTTGTCTTAACAACTTACTTTAATTGTAGGAACAATTTTCGAGTAGGTCAAAGTCCAAATTTCTCAACAAAATTACTAAAAGTTTTTATACAAACAGAGCATAGACATATCTGTGATACAAATAAAGATACAAACGAAAATAAGAGAGCAGATTCCGAGTCGTGTAATTCACAAGTGGAGCGATTAAAATAAGCCGGCACGTGTTTGCACGTGTTACTTATGTAAGTACTCATTTACATTTAATAAAACATTTGGTTGCAATTTCCCTAAAGAACTGTGCCGCAAATGTTAAAATCATTGGTTGGTACGATGTTTACTAGCGTAATTGAGGCCTATCGGCCTATGATATTTAAGTGTGTCGTATTTACAGGTGTACTGTATAATTTTAGTTGTTTCACTTTTGAGTTATGGAACATGATGTACTATCTTTTTATGTCTATGGATTAAAGTTATACTTTCGAAGAATAAATTGGAAATTCTTTGGTATAGTTAGCAATGAACAGTGAACAAGCTCGTTTCAGAAATAAAGCATACAGATATTCTTACAAAATAAAAATGTACCATTTCACATGTTCTCAATAATAAATGTTGGAAAAGAACACGTAAGTCCACATATCTACTAAACGATTTCATTTTATTTTCATTTTATTGAACTTCATCAAAGCTATCAATTAACGGTGTTAATTGATCCCTAGTTCTTCCGTTGGTTGTCACTTGTTATCAGATGAATAGCAACTATCGTTCTACTTAATGCTACGCAAGGACATTTTGTAACGGGGCCACACAGCTGTAGAGTTCGAAGTGCAAGTATTTGAGATAGATATAATTGAAATTTTAGTAAATTATTTAGATAACTAAGTAAACAGCTAAGTACATGTAACCTTCGCTTAATTAGCAGTTTATAAGAAAATTAATTATGATTTAATCTTTGCTTAATAAATTGGCAGGCACATATTGCTGCTAGGGATATTTAGCATTCGAAAACACGATATATTTCAAATTACTGTACTTTATGTACTGACGTATACTTTATATAATACACATTAAAATATTGTTAACTAGTGGCCCGTCCCGGCTTCGTCCGGGTTGAATACACAATATATAGCCTATGTCCATCGGGAATAATGTACCTTTCAAATGGTAAAAGATTCAAATAGGTGCAATGGGTTTAGATTAGTTTACCCTCTACATATAAACAAACACAAAACCCGCACTTTCTCTTTATAATAGTTAGTATGGATAATATTAAATATATCCCACTATCCAATATTTTGTAACTATTAGGTATTGCTAACTATAATTCAATTCTGCTCATATCTTTTTTGCATATTATTGTATGACAATTTAGTTATGAATCACATACAAAACGTAGGTACTGTACTAGAATCATAGTCCATCGAACAAGTTAGTTGTCCTTTACATCCTTGTGTCACGGATGTATTGCAATAATAATCATTTTAGTTGAACGTTTTATATCACGCGGACTTTGGTACGTCGTGATTATCGAATTGCGTTATAATGCTGTCATGGGTACTCGCATAATATATTTTTATATTACATAATGTTACAACAAAAATTCTTAGGAAATGAATGCCGTAAAATGTTTTTGTTAATTATCAAATTTTGTCTGTTTTTTCGTTACTTCATACAACTTCATTTCAATATTACTGTCAGCTATACAGTTCGATTACTTGTTTTTTACTGTAGTTACCTGCTATAATATTGAAAGTCTAAGTATCTACTTGCTCTGTGGAATTTATGTGTAAATAAAATCGCGGGTTATTACCTAAAAACTTGCAGACAGCGACAGCCACGCGATCACTGCGCGACCAGTAATTAATTGCAATAAAAAATTAGTATCACGTATGTCGATTGCGTATCTATTATTCTATGACCGTAAAATGCAATTTTCGCGGTAGATTTTGCGCCATCATACAAATTACATTACACAAATTCTCGTTTTGACAGCAGATATCGCGCGATATCGCATGCTGTCTGCAAGTTACGTAATAATCGTGTCGGTTTATTCGTTTTTTTAGCATTTTATGTTTGCAAACAAATTCGGATGTATGATTTCGAAAAACGTAATTTTTGTATATGATTAAATCGTACATTTATATAGACATTTAAAGCGACCATATTTATCTAGTTTTTTATTACCCAAATACAATGTTGAATTGTTAAAAATTGTTTTTTTAAGCAAAGGTTACTTCTTTTGCCTTTCGTGTTGGGCGGGACTATGACAAGCGATGTTGATGTTTTGATAATAATGTATGTTCACAGCCGGCCTTTTTGGCGGTAGCAAAAGAAGCGTAGATGACATTTTGTTTAGATTTTCCGAGATTTCGTGTTCTTTCAAAAAAAGTTCATTTTAATTTCAGTAAAGCCTATCAAATAACTGGAGGACTTATATTATAATACTCTTAATTTATAACAACCCTCTCTTCAAAGGAAAAAAATGAGTTATGAAATTAAACGGCAAAGATTAATTTATTTTACGTAATATGTTTTCTTTTATTATCGTTTATCGATATGAAAAATATTGATCTACGTCGCATTTTTATCTAACGTGTTATTATGTTTTTGAAATGGCCTTCTTAAGTTCTTGAATTTAATGTCAATCACGATGAGGCCAAAAAAATTATTAGACCTTTATAAGTAAGTCAAACAACCTAGCAACCTGCGCGTACTTGAGAGCGATCGCATGACACTTCATATGTTAAAATTAAATATTGTTTTTCGACTTTGTGAGTGAACAGATGGACATATATTTCTTTAATATATACTAATGCCCGTTTTCACTAAACTTAGGAGTCGCCTAAAATAAATGTTTAATGAATTAGGAACTGCCTAGAACGAAAGTGTATTTCACTAGGTACCCTCTAGGTAACGCCTAATAGAGTAAATGGACGCAATCGTTTAGGTTAAACTTAACATTGAGTATTAGTTAGTTAGGAGTTGCCTACATAAGTGTTAGTGAAAACGGGCATGAGTCGTTTTCTTTACAATTATACACGTAATTTTAAGCTGCGAGTCAACTGTGGTGAGTCTATTGTACTCATTGACCTGACCTCAATTTTTTTTTATCGACTAGTTTTTTACCATAAAGACTGTATTCTAACACAAGGTCGCCTTGCATAATACTGCTGTTCTATTTTTTTATCAAAATTACGTTATCGGCTCTTCATTTATTATTTCATTTAATGAATAAAACATCATTTACAATATATAACTTTGATTGATCTACACAATGCAGTAAGTATAACTTTGTTTATTATAGTGACCCAAATATATCATATATTTGCTAAACTTTTCCAGAAAAATATAGATCGTGTTTTTATTAACTGGGATAATATGGGGAAATCCGAACCTGTAAGTGATACATATAAACCATTTCTTAGGAATCATTCCATCTTTTTTGTGAAAACAATTTTGGTATTATAGATTTTTTGGTCAAGCGTGAATGTGCTTAAAAACTAGTAAAATCGTCAATTTTTTTTAATGCAGATAGACTCAGATTCATATAAACATCATTTATTGTACCTGAACAAAAAAATTTAGACAAATTTAATGAAATATTTTTTCATGCAATACATTACGGGAAAATCCGAATCGATAAGAGACACAACGGTACAAGATACGGTGTTTGGAACCATTCGGTCTTTTTTGCGAAAATAATTTTGGCGCTATAAATTTTTTGGTCAAACGTTAGTTGTCTACAAAAATTACTAAAATTGGTAATTTATATATAAATTGCCAATAAAGCATTCTATAACTCACATATTATGTATGGTATCGTATTTCCGCAGAATTACGCAAATCATGATACGTGTACTTGTGTAGTCTAGACCAGCTATACTCAAACTTCGGCCGGCGTACTCCCGCATGTGACCCGTCGAACTTTATTGAATATAGCCCGGTAAGTTATTACAATTACAATTTATGAAGGCACAGGCATACAAATTTTGTTTACATTATTTGCACTAATATATCTTTGCGAATGGTCGTACTCAGATATGAAGTAGTATGCAATAATTGAAAAAATTCTTAAAAGGCACACATATAAGGATCGTATATTTTTTTTGTTTAATAAACATTACTAGATTCTTTGAATTTTTTTACAGCTATTCTAACCATAATTGGATCCCCTTGAAACAGTATTATAAATATGTGGCCCGAGAAAAAAAAGGTTGAGTATGGCTGGTCTAGACACTTCGTTTCGCAAACATTTAATGAAATACCTAATGTAATTCGTTTAACGATTCACTCATCCATAAGCACATCCACTCTGGGTTCAAATTATTTGTATAAATTCACAAAACTCACGTTTTCCGTATCTATCAAAGGGAATTGATCTACAACGAAAAAATAAAAATAGTAGACAAAGAAACATTTTATTTACGAAATTCAGTAAATACAAAGAGTAATACATAGGTTAAACACGTTAAAGTTGGCTACTCCTGACGACAAGATATTCAAAAGTCTATCAATAATATTACTGTAAGTTGCTGGACACTTAGGTCATACTGAATGAATAGTATTTAGGTTAAATTTAAATCTCTTTAATAATCTTTAAATTTAAAAAGTTAAAACATTGGATGGCCGAAATGAATATGTTCAGCGTGCGCCCATAAATCAGTGTCACGCAAGTACGCAACATTACAAAAAGGAAAAATTGTGTCGACGATCCATCTTTATTCCATCATCTCGTATTTCTTCTGAAATTTTGTACAGAAATATAAGAAAAAATAAATAATACGTTTTGTTTCCATCTTAGAAGGCTTAGGTTAACTACTGCTTACATATTTTTATACTTTTACTACTAGTCGTTTTTGTGTAGAAAAAAATCTCATAAAATAAAGCTTCGCTTTTGGAATCTTATTAATACCGAAAATATCAGCTATAGTTTTGTCTCAAAGAATTATTAAAAAAATATCTAAGATCAAGTGTCAAAATGGGAAACGGTAGTTAGTTTAAAGCATAGCTTTTTCAACTTTGTTCAATTATTTTTTAATTTAATGTTACACACACACACGCTCACACATTCATACGTCATATTCTCACACTCTATCCCCAATGGGGTAGTCTGAGAAGTTGAAGTGCCAAGCAATAAGCGGTTATTGCATACCTCTTACGCCTCTCGAACCTCATCATTCTAATCACACACTTTCGGCGAGGGATGCGAGTGTTTTTTGACGTTTCTGTCGGCTAACACTCTCGCTATTTGATCTTCATAAGTCAGCCTTGATCTCTCTTGGCTTCTGGTACCACTCATTTTCGCTTTGTAGAGTTTCTTCGTCAATCGTTCATCACTGATTCTTTTTATGTGCACGAATCATTTAAGCATTAATTAATATTAATTTTATTCATATTTATTAATTTAATATTGACTGAATTGAACTTTGTCCGAAATCGCTACAGAAAGCTAAATGTTGTGTTCGACAAGCTTTTGAGTTAGCTTTTTGAGATGTTCGATAACATTCACTTACATACATATATACTTACATACATAATACATACAAACATTCACCCATATCTGTGAAATCAATATATATTATTCTATATGTTTATACAAAAACATGTAAAACCTTCGTTTCTTTAAAATCAATTAAAAATATTTGCTTTTCTAAAATAAACAGTATTGGAACATTACCAAAGTTTGTCTTTGACTTTTATACTGAAATAAGCTATAATACTATTTCAATGCTTTAGCTAATACAATAAATTAAATATACTAAAAAAAGTAAAAGATAACAAAAAGAAATACTTCAAGAAGAAGAAATTTATTTATAGTATGTGTTACAAATAATATGTACATTACATTAAATAAATTGAATATTAAATATTTAAGTTCATACTGTCAATGTCAAACACATAACATAGTTATAATGTCAATGTCAAAGACATAATACTTTGTAGTAAAATGAGGTCAAACTGAGGGTCAAACAATCGCACAGAGTAAAGATAGTCACCAAAAATTTTAAAAATGTTGCCAACAAATAATTCAATTGACAGATTAATTGAGTGAATGAATTTCGAGCTGCAAACTTAGGATTATCTGTGAGCTGTGAGCTGCTTTGTTCGTGGAGTGTACCTATGTCAAGGAAGAAGAGTTTATTTTATATTTACGGTCTATTGTCGACCACTAGGCGACCACTACCACTAGAATAGTGATAATAAAGGAACATTCCTCATTTTATGTCCGTTTGTGTCACAGGGCTTCCATACTCTTCTTTATTATTATACAGCCTTTATACTTACTTAAATAAGTAAGTAAACTATACATACATTATCACACGTGCGGCCGAGTTCCGAAGTTTCGAAGTTTATCGCGAAACCGCAGTGTCAGTGAACGCGTGACGTCATCGCAGCTGGCACAGTGCAGGCTGTTGATATAACCTGTGATATGATTCGTCATATTTTACTGTTAGTATCTACGTAAATATACTTTAGTTACGTTAAAAGAAGTCCCGAAAAGATTTATTTGACTCTACTAGCCTGTTGGCGTTATGGTATAGCATCTGCTTCCAAACCGGGGGCCCGGCCTCCCATTCAGAGTTCCATCCCCCTTTTTACCTCTTTAGGGGTAGATTTTCTACAAAATATGTAGCTTACATGAGCGCAATCACATATTCTTACTACGTACCGACTTTTATCAAGATCGGTTAAATCGTTCTTCATTTATAAAAAGACATACAGACAGACAGACAGACAGACATAAATTTAAAAAATGGTAGAATCGAAGTCAGTGAGACATAAAATGACTATCTATCTTAAAATTTGATAGTAAAATTATAATTACAGACAGACGCTAGAGATTTATATAGTAGTATAGACGATCATACTAGGTGTTTAAAGATTGTTTTTGAAAAAATCTCTACGTCTAGCCTACGTCTGTCTCTGGCCACATACCATCTCTGCTCCAAACATCATAATTGGTTCGGCGGTTCAGCATTTCTCATTCAAAGTTTCATCCCACTTTTTACCCCTTTAGCAGTAGATTTTCTAAAAAAATAAGTAACCTATCATGAACACAATCACATGTTCTTACTACGTACCGATTTTCATCAAGATCGGTCAAGCCGTTCTTCAGTTATAAAAGGATATATAGACAGACAGACAGGCAGACGGAAAGACAGAAAAATTTTAAAAATTGTTGAATTGAAGTCAGTGAGTCATGAAATGACTATCTATCACAAAATTTGACAATAAAATTATAATTACAGACAGGTGCTAGAGATATATATAGTAGTACAAATTATCTGGAGTTATTACAGAGTTAATTACATATTATTGTTACTATTTTCGAATTTTTTTTATATTAATTATTAACTTTATGATAAAATACAGTGTGAATAGTAGTACAAGCCAAGGAAGACCAAGACTGACTTACGAATACCAAGTAGTCACAGTGTCAGCTGACGGAAATGTCAAAAGCACACCGAGATGATTTTTTTTTATTTATTGATCTGTTTTTTTGTCTTAGCTGTTTTTCTCGATAACTAAATATTTAACGTACACAGCTGAAAAGAACAGTTATGTTAAACTATAAGTAGTGGTCCAAAGAAGTTTGTATTTTTTTGCTACCTACACGGGAAAATGGTTGTTATGTAATTTTTTCTTCCTCTCATAGCTTTTTTTATCTATCTCTCTTTGTCTAATCTCTCTTTCTTTTTCAGTTTAGACACATTAATTAGTATTAACTTCATAAGTTACTGAAAATTATAACAGCCATATTATAATTTTATAAGAAAATTCCATATTTTCTCTTTTATTGGTAACGCAAATAAATAAAATTGAGCGAATGAAATGGCTTCTACTGTCGCATCCTAACTTCATCATGAACCGCCCAGACTATATTCTATACTCACTATCTAACGTATTTCTACGAGTATAACGCGTCGTGACCAAATACTAAGAAAACTACAACATGATTATCACTTTTTAACCTTTTTGGATTTACCAACACGCATTACTGTTTTTATTATAAATATATTTATTCAAATGAACCCTTAATAATAAAAATTGCAATGCTATTAACAATACTGCCTATTATTCCTTTGATAAAAATATTGCATTCCTAATTCGTCTGAGTAGTGAGTACACATAGTTTGGATTTACGCTAATAACTAATAATCTGTGGCTTGGACATCGATCCATAACAATTAACATCCATGACAAAGGCGTTTATCATTCCTTCAAGAAAATAATGCTCTTTGTTGTCACTTGATATGCACACGTGCTAGTTACGTAAGAGACCACATTACTTTTACAGTCATCTTTCTTCTTTCATGATAATAACATTATGTTACAGCATTACTCATAGTATATCACTACTCATATTTTATTATTGTAAAATTATAACAGGATGTTAGTTGCGTTGTAAACTTGTAAGCAACGTACTGTTGGTTGTGCACGTCTAGAGGTATGTTCTGTACATCCCAACTGCAAAATGGTTTGTAATTACATACTTATAAACATACAGTCCTGTAACCCATGTTAGGGATTAAGTCTACGGTATCCCCCATGAAGTGAATAAAGGGTAGCCTTCAGATCCGATCTGCGTTGGGACTCTGGTCGTTCATTCATGCGAGCCCGAAAAGACGACAATGCCTGTGGTCTGCGCCTCCTCTTCATGTCGTATAAGGTGAATATAGGGTAGCCTTCAGATCCGCGACCAATCTGAGTAGGGGCTCGTCGTCCGTTTATGCGACCCCGAGAAGAACGACAACGCCTGTGGTCTGTGCTATCGTTGCACTGCGAAGGTGCTGAGAAAGGCTGTCTTTGCCTTCTTGAAACGTACTTAGGCACAAGTACACAACGCGAAAGAGGCTTAGTTGCGTTCCGCCGAGGTCGACCATCACAAGAGTTCACCCCCAGGGGTAATTGTATACAGGTTTCTCCTGTGTTACCAAGAAAAAGGTATAAATATCATGCATATCCACATGTCCACATGTCTAAAGACAACCTGACAAGTATTAGACTATTCACCAATTGATGTAATGAACAAGGTGATGAAACATCATTGAAATTTTATAATCGCGCACGACCTTACCCGTATTCAGTATCAACAAGTGTCATGTAAACAATAAATAACATATTTGTGATAACGGTGAGTGTGGACTAGCGTTGAATGTTTATTTATCATCTAAGACGTCATACAGCATTTGCGCACTTTCCAATACACAAAAGACTGTTCATAGGTACTTTTAAAGAATTAAACTGGAACCACAATCTAATATTTTTGTACAATAACTAGTGATTACGACTCTGCTTACATTACTTTTAGATTTTTGTCGGACAGAATAGGTTCATTGCATTGAATTATACGTTACACTAGAGGTAGAAAACTCAGTCGAAATATTACGATCATGGTGTCACGCGCTGGCAGGGCGTGACGCCAGAAGTAGGTATTAGATCTAACTCTTCTAAAAGGTGGCGCTTGGTAAAAGCAAGAGAGTTCTATTGTTCTATCGCTCTGAATGGGCAAGCCCAATTCAAAGTGCGAAATGGACTTCTCCACGACGTTTAATTTTACGTATTTATGCAATGTAATATTAAATTTTTTAACAAAAAGTACATACATATGTTAATATTTACAAACTTAATCTTAAATTGAGTATTAATTTTCTTCATAACTTACCATAAAAGTATTCCGCAAGTGTAACATCATTCAATTGGTTATGAATTCAATCGATCGTTTCAATCGAACGAAATGAATCGTTCCAAGAAGAAAATAAGCGAAATACTCTAGCACGTTGTTCACTGCATAAGGGTCAAAGTGCATGTGAGCTATGTGTGGTTCCCTAGCCTCAGTTGAGTAGAAACATAGCGATGCTTTCAAACATTCAATCTATTACCAACTACACAGATATCGTTGGTTTATTGATAAACTTTCGACTTTCAGTAAAACAGAAGAAACCTGAACACCCCTAGAGTTGACACTGAGTTTTGTGGAGCTTTTATCCACTTCAACTCCTGCGTGGTCTTCGGCGTTGTCCAAAGACTATCAGTCCGTTTCAGAATTAAAAAAGAAGTTAGTTATAGACCTACCCTAGATATGTAATTATTTAGCCCATGCTCACTCAAAAGGAAGAAATAAAAAATTATTAAGAACCGACTTCGAAAAAAACACTGAAAAGTACCAAAAAATATCCTTTACGAATCAAGTCTATGTAATTAAATTTGACTGTCATTAAAGTCGGTGCACAATGGTCATTACCAAACTAGTGCGATAAACATTTTAATCCCGACGTTTCGACCGGTTTTCATCATGGTCACGGACAGACACGTACACGACACAACATAAACCCGGTTAGTTAGGATGGAATGAGATGATAAACCTCGCAATAGTGCGGGCGTTTTCCCGTGCTCCTCGCACGCAGTAGGAGCAGGTCTCAATCACCTGTCCTGTGCATGAGAGATGAGATATACCCGCAGCCCTGGCACTATAATATGGTGTCTCGAAAAATATCGTCAGGTTTTACTGGGTAGACTCGATTCTCGTTCTCGAGGAGTCCCACGTAAGCTCCGCCGCAGCCGGGGATGTAAGCGTATCCAGACATTAAAAAAATGATTGCACGGAATTGAATGAAGCAAAGTAACAAAACCGGAACTCTCTTGTCTTGTCACGCCTATCCGTCCATCAGCTTGTCTGTCTGTATGTCTGCTCGTCTGTGTATCAGTCTGTCCGTACATTTACTTTTTATTTCATCGTCTTTGTACCCACTCCACTCCACTTGTACACCCAAATCGGTAATCTAAAACCAGAACAGAAAAACAAAAAATTAAGTACTTAATATAATATAATAAGAATTTCTTTTTAATTTAACATTAATCTAATGAAGTGCGTCTCTGACACGCTCTTAGCCGGTTTTTATCATTTTTCAATGTCACTTGCAAAAATCTTAAATAATAAAAATCATTAGCGTATTTTTTTCTCCATAATGTATTTAATTAACATCGTGAAGACAATGTTCGGTTTCCAACATAATTTGCGGAAATTATCTCTTTTAAAAGGATGGCAACAAGTTTGCTTTTCTTGTGTTATTGACCTACTATTACTGTTAGATCACATTCAACTACTACTGAAGGTTAATAACTACTTTCGCATAATTGCCATTATCATACGAAATAGTCCAAAAAGCGTTAACATGATAAGGTTCGTTAAAGGTTAATTAAATATTTAGTTGACTGTAATACGAGTTAGAGCATCATCATGTGAATATCCCGCAATCACATGCTTAGTCCATAGGTTTTATCGTTGCCAGTGAAGGAAACTATATACCTATTTTTTTGGAAATAAAATACAGCCCTTGCCACTCGCTGATAATGTAGCTTTCTATAGGTGAAAGAATATCTATAATAGGTTAAGTAGTTTTTGAGTTTAACCATTACATACAAACAAAGTTTACCTTTTTATAATATTAGTATAGATGTATGTATACCAATGTACTTTTACTTAAGCTCCTTCCTAAGTCATACATAGAAATCGATCGATGCTCTAAGCACTAAATATGACGCTAACATTCTCACACAATTTTTTTTATATATTTCAAACACCATTATTAATTAAATACCAATTTCAAATAATTTCATTAGATATTTTGATGCTAAAAACTTTATGACACATCATTTTGTTAAAATGTTATTAAGGCCGGTTATCCGAATAAGATACCACTTATATTAGACAATAAAAAGTGGACAATTCTATTACAACTGTAAACTCAAAAAAAACATGTACAAAGGAAAAACACACAACTATATAATTTATCGAATAGAATCTACAGAAACCTATTTCATTAGAAATAAAATACGTGTATGATTTAACAGGCGAAAAAGAGAAGTTTCGTTTTGAAGTTCTCGTAAATGTGAACTGAATACTATTGAATTAGATAATTTATCGATTACATTTTTTATTACGTACACATACATACATACTGTTAAATATGAAATGTAACGTGATCACTATAAACACGCTATCAATTGTTCATCACAACTATTATGTACTAGACTATTCGACGGCTTCTCAACAACTGAACTCTTACAAGACCAAAATCAGTCTTTTATGCAGCTCCACTACACGCAGGAAATCCATTCTACCCTCGTTCTTGTTACTAAAATATTACAAAATATCACACGTGGGTACTTCATGTGATTAAAATTAATATAGAACTAACAATACGTATCTTCACGCTGTATCCCTAACGGAGTATTCCGCGAGGACGGAGCGCCAAGCTGCGCGGTCCTTACATACTTCTTTTGCCTCTTCGAATCTCATCATTCTCCTCACGCATTTTTGCCTAGGTATGCGGGTGCTTTTGCCATTTCCGTCAGCTAACACTCTGGCTATTTGATCTTCGTAAGTCATTAGTATATATCCCATTTAATAGGATTTACACTGTCTTATATTTTTGAACATTAAATATATTCTTATAAGTACAGAGTTATTTATCATCATAAATTCAGAAATCATTGATAAAAATAAACAAAAAAAGTGGCATGATTATGTAGATAATATTTTTCTCAACGAATAACGGCAGTAAGTTTACTAGACTTTGAATTACACATTACTTGAAATTTTTCTAAAAAATATTGTAGTCAATCTTTTGAAAAATATGAATGACATGCATTCACAATATTACATACTAATACTAAGCCACCGGCGTCGTTAATGAAAACAACATAAATCATACCTGTCAAATATGCAAAGCAAATACAAGCAACTAGTGTCACGTATTTATTAAACATAATTAATTATTTTGATAGGCAATAATTGACACGAAACTGACTTTCAAGAGTACGTTTGTTGTCGTATGCTTAATCGTGTTGCTGACGCTCGCGAAGGTTATCTTGGGCCGGACGAGCCGCGGAAATACGCTCATATAGGTCAAACTTTGAAGTAAATAGGTAGGGAAGAATGTAAACGCGCTTTATAAACAACTTCTTATTAACCGCGTACAAATTTTAATTAATTCGAAAATGTTATTAGTATGAAAAATATATTTTAAATATATCTAATAATAATTATGAAATGATAACACTGAAGATATACATATTTTATAATAACAAGCACATAACTACATACAACGCTAGGCCCATATGATTAAATTAAAAAAATCGTTTTCTAAATTATGCAAATGCCAAATGCCGACAGATCTCAGCCCTACCACTGCATTTTTGTTTTCTTAAATATATTTAAGAAAATAAAAATGCGGTGTATAATTCTTCTTTTATTTACTAAATTAAAGGAAGAATTATTTTAGTAAATTTATAAATTTACTAAAATAATTCTTCCATGTTTGTTTGGAAAAGAAATATAGAAAAATACCAGATGCACCAATCCAACGTAGTTCGTGAAAGTTGGCCAGGAGAAATTAGAACTCGGAATATTAAAAAAGAATAAGGGAGGACTCTTAAGGAAAGTAGGGACAGATAGGTTATTAGGGAACTTAAATACATAGATGATGGGCAAGCAACCTTTCGCTGTATCAAGATAAGTATCGTGAAAGGTTGAAATGCCTAAAATGGTATCAGTGTAATTTTACAGTTTCTATTTTAAGAGGAATATGTATTACAAGCTAGATTTAAAAAAAAGTGACGAACTTATCTAAAAATTATACCTATTATTGATAGTGCTCGTAAGTTTCCGACTTCGGTGATGTTTTCCGCATACATAGATTTTGCCTTCTGATCTGGTTCCATAGGGAACACTCAATAATGTTATTATATCAGTATCATCTTGGTCTTGTTTACGATTTTTTGTTGAACCCGTACAGATATTTTATTATTTTTGCTTGGACAGTGTTTGATAAGAATAAACTTCCTTTTTTCAGGATACAAACAGATTCTTCATGGTGTCAACGGGAGGCTGCGACCTCGACAGCTGGTCGCTATTATGGGTCCATCTGGCGCTGGCAAATCCACGCTATTGGATGTGCTGTCAGGGTACAGAATCACGGGGGTTGGAGGCGCTGTTTTCATCAACGGAAGAGGCAGGATGATGAGTAAGTTATCGTTTTAGGTTCTCGTAACGTCCGTAACAATACATAAATTCTATATGAACTCGTTAACGGAATAGCCATAGAGGATTTGGTGTCGATTCAATCATTGCTGTATAAAATATCAGCTACATCATATAATCAGCTACGTCAGACACATTTTTCACATTTTGATACGAGTATAACCATATTGTTTCTGACGTCCCCATTACGTAATATAATATACCTACTGAGACCATCTGATCTTCAGAAGTTAATGTTGTTTTGTAAGTTTTCATCGCAAGTTGGTTTTCACATGTTAACATACTTACACGTCTTGTAACATTCATATCTACATCATCTAATAGCATTCCTTTCTTTGTTTCTATAATAATATTTTCTTCTAACCCTGTTATACTTTACAATTCTCCTTGACTCTACATTCATACTTCATCTACTGCAATTCAATAGTTCGATAAGTTTTATTTCAATAGTGCGCTTATGTGAGTGAGGCACACATGTATGTTTTCCAACTAGATATGGATATAAATATACGTTATTATTACAAATAGCGATAACTAAGCACTTGTTATCGTTAATAAGAAATGATTAAAATACTTTATATATCGATATCAGCGCTGATCCGGGTTCAGAACTAGAAATTTGTAATAACTGATAAACTAGTGCTTAATAGAGATCCTAACCTTGGGCTTGTTTATGTATTTATATGAAACACGAGGAATAAAGCGACAATAATGCATATGATATCAAGGTTTTTGTTAGATCTAATTTATTAAGTGATCGGACCAAATGAAAGTGTTACAATAATTTTATTGGACGACTTACATTCAAAAATAAATTTTATAAATATTTAAATGGAATAAAATGAGTTTTCTGTGAACAGCTTGTTATATGTATGTACTTACTTCTTATTACCAATAATATTAAATTGCTAATAATTTCCAATTAGAAAAATTAAATAATGTTTAAATAGTTCGACCATGCGGACTAAATAAATATTTCATGAGGACATTTGACAAAGCGGTAGGTGTAGAGAAAAATCAAGGTTGACGCATGAAGATCATATGAACCAAGTGTTTCTTAGACTAATACAAATAACGTAATATGAGCTTAGCAATAAAAAATATAGTTTGCTTATGACTCTCAAATAGTTATAAAATATTGTCTGTAAAATTGTGTTCGCAAAAGCTTAATTGGTTTTTAACTTTATTGATCTGGATGAAAAAGCAGTAAAAAATAGACACATTGATTATACTAGGTAGCACTGAATTTGAAAAATTCGGTTTGTGTCCCACTGGAATTTGAAAATTTATTTCGTGCCAAAGAACTATTTTTTTTTTGTATCGTATTACTTACGCACGCGAGGCTTCGTAGCTATTCTCACAAGTATTCTCTTACCACGCCACGGTAGCGTTGATGAAAAACGTGAAACATTATAAATTGTTAGATGGTTAGATTGTTCGGAGTTCGGACACATAGAAAGAATGAGTGATGAAAGACTGACAAAGAAAATCTACGAAATGAAAGCGAGTGGTGGCGATAAGAAGCCAAGGAAGACCAAGGCTGACTTACGAAGATCAAATAGCCAGAGTGTTAGCTGACGGAAATGTTAAAAGTGCTTCCATACCTAGGCAAAAATGTGTGAGGAGAATGATGAGATTTGAGGAAGGGAAAGGAGTATGTATAGACCGCCAAGCTTGGCGCTCCATCCTCTGTGACTACCCCGTTAGGGATACAGCGTGAGGATATATATGTATGTATATATTTATTATAAATTGTGAACCAAAGGAAATAAGTTATTTAGGATTGTTATGTTTGTTATTGCCGATTATTTAGCTTTCAAGTACGTTATTCGGTTAAACAGGCTTTTATGAAGTAGATAATATCTAAAATTTTAAAATTTCAGAGCGTTTCAAGAGGATGTCATGCTATATACAACAGGACGACCGATTGCAGGGGTTATTGACGGTTGGGGAAAATATGACCCTTGCCGCAGACTTGAAATTGCCAGTACATTTTAACAAATACAAAAAAGGCGAAAGGGTGAGTTACAAGTTGACAATATTTACTGTTAAGTAGTACATTACTAAAAGAGCGACAGGTTTGAAACGACGGTAGGCTTGTTACGTAATACGAAAGTCGGGGACTGCAAATTTCTCTTAGAGTGGAGACTGAGGTTGCATAGGGCGAGTGAGCAGAAATATAGTTATGAAGGAATGACATCACGATCCCACTTCCATGATGCTCTTCATCTTACCACACATGAGAATAAGGGACAAGAATGGGGTCCAAACTCCTCGAAATAGATCAAGATAAAGGTCTTCTCTAAAATTTTGCGTTATAGCGGCGAGCATATTGAGCTGGGGAGAGATATAAACTGACAGTGAAATGACGATAGGTGGTAGTCAAGTAAGGGTAAAGAGAAAATTGAAATGTTATTGATTTGTGGCGCAAAAGACTTATACACATATTACGTATGCTATACTATAACATATACATATCATCAAACGATTTCTATTTCGAAATAGATGGATAACACATCACAGCGCAATAGAATTACACCTTAAGGCGAGGCATTGGAAATTTTTACGGCAGGGATTTTAATTTTTCGAAGTGACTACAAAATTTATGAATGTGATATTTGCTAACGTGATTCTTCATTTCATTGACTTTATTGTGACAGTTACGATACACGATTGGTTAACTTTTGTAACACAAAAAAAAATATCCAAGAAACCTCTTTTAAAACAAAGATTTACATTTTTAGGAGTAACGGGACCCATTTCTGTTCCTAAATTTTCTGTATAGTTTAAATCTAAACATATTCTTCAAAATGACACTTTGATTTTTCAAAATTAACTATAGTTTTTAAAATAAACAAAAATAACTACTTTTTCGTATTTTTCGTAAACTAGCGCGCACACTTTTGCATAGACCGGAAGGTCTATTTTGTATTAAATTATTGTTTATCAATGCGTCGCCCAATAAGAATAATATTATTTGAGCTTACTGATCTGGGAGAGAAAGGCTTATAGAAGTGCCAGCTGTTTATCTTCTATGCAGGTCATAAAAGTCTACTGAGGGATACGGCTTATAAAGGAACTTGTAAAAACCATAGGCTAACAAGTTGACACCTACTGTAATAATTCCATTTCGCCATCTATAAACCCTGATACTTACTTGACGTGGCGTCAAGGTTTGATTTAGTTGTACCTCGATGAGCTCTTCTCCCCAAAGAGAAAATGGCATGAAATTATGTAGGTTCTTATATGTATGTATTTATGTATATATATGATGCGATTAATAACTTGTACACTGATGTGACTCCATAAATAGGATATTTACTACGTTTAACTAATTTAGTACAAGGACCCTCATGCCCAGTTGCAAGAATGTCCATAAAAGTTAATGCCGCATTAAAAATCACGCTGGCTTTATTGATTATAATATTGCCGAAAAGTGACAGCATGATCTTTAACGAGACATTAACTTTAATGGACGTTTCCGAAACTAAATGTTATAGTAATTAATATGAAGGTACATACATACATATCTTCACGCTGTATCCCCAACGGGGTAGTCAGAAAGGACAGAACGCCAAGCGCCGCGCTTACATACACTTCTTTTGCTTCCTCAAATCTCATCGTTCTCCTATAAACTCACTATAAAGATGCATTGCTAAATTAGTAAATAACTCGACGAAGCTTCTTTAGAATACATGTAATTTTATTTTCTTTTCAGATAGAAGATATTTTAACCAATCTTGGTCTTTATGAGCATATGAACACTCGTGCTGCCCAGCTCTCAGGAGGTCAGAAGAAGCGACTTTCTATAGCTTTGGAGCTTATTAACAATCCTCTCGTCATGTTTCTGGACGAGCCCACCACGTGAGTTACCAATTACCGTCTATAGTTTTTTCTTAATCCTCTTTAACCGATAAAAAAAAGATTGATTTAGTTCTGTGTTCGTTTGTATATTTTTTTTTTATGTATGGTCACCGATAACGTCCGCAATTGTGGATCGATTTCAATGGTTCTTTTTCCGTTGGGTTCAATATAGGTGGTCCCATTTAAATTTCACTGATATTGTAACTCGGACTTTGAAGATACACCAAATAATGCTAACTACTTATAAGTTTTATTTATATTGATGATTATTTGTATATGATTCCACTCCAGAATTAAAACATAAGTTAATTCTAGACCTACCCTAGTTATTTATTTAGGCCAAGGTCTCAAAGCCAAAAGGGAGAAATTAAAAACTGTTTAAGAAAAAAATTAAACCGACTTAAAAACAAACACTGAAAAGAACAAACAGACAGTTATTGAAGTCGGTGCCAACTCAATGTGGAACAACAGAAAGTCTACAAGTTTGGTAGGTTTGGTGCCGATTTCAGTAACTCAAAAATAATACCTATAGGTATTGGTGGTACTGTGTTTAAAAATTATTTTGTACTTGAGCTTTTAATTACTAAAGGATAGTTATTTTAAGTCGGTTTAATTTTTTTTTTCTGGTTATAGTGAAATATGTTTTATTATTGAATTTTCTTGCACTACATGTGTAGGCACCTCACGGTCACAGACGTACATATATTTATATTTTATTTATATTTTACATTTCTAAATATTATATTTTATATACAGACAAATCTTTTATATGCATATTTTATTTTAGTACCGTTTAACATTTCAAGCCACGTGTCAGTTAAACACTCTGTGCTTGAAAACAAATAAACACGATATTACTGACACTGTTTGATCTTGAATTTTATGGATTCTTTTCAATATATGATATTTATATTACAAATTTTAAAATAAATATATATATCAACTGAGTTTTATTTTTCTGTAATTGTTAATCTTTCCACCTTTACGTCCATACATGTAGATAATCTAGATATATACAAGGTTATTGTGAAAGGGGGTATAAATCCGCTAGGGTTTCAACGTGTCAATGTTGGCTGTTATATTGCAGATATAATAATTACGAGATATGTTTATTTTGTTGTCCTTACAAAAAAATATAATAGAAAATAATGTACAACCCTAACGTTATGCCCTACAATCCAAATGGGATACATATATATAATGGAGCTATAGAATTAGTAATTTTGTCTACAAATCTCAATATTTAAAAATGACGTTTTTCTCTATAAATTTGCTATTTTTATTATCTATATAATATATAAATATTTTTCAAAGAAAAAAAGGCTAAATCTCGGTATAAATAAATCTAAATCTCAAAAATCTATATAATCTAAATCTCAATAAATCTAATATAAATCTCGGTACTTATTGGGCATCCTTTTATTTCGCATTATTGTAGCGTCCATTACTTCCACTTAATTTAGGCAAATTAATTCATGGTCATATCGTTAATAAAGCAATTGCGATTACACTGCGCTATTTATTTTTCTCTAAAAATATTGTACATTAATATACAAATATTCGTATATCATCGAGCACAGCGCTAACATTGAGAACTCCCTTCCACATTACTACTCATCAGACTTCTACAATATATTTTTATATTTTGTTCATATTCCACATTATTTGAACTCCTCTTTTTGAAGCGACGTTGCCAAACCTTAATTATATTAGTTACAATCTAGTTACAATGTTGAGGTATTTAAATGTGGGCGATCAAACAAAATGGGTCCAGTAGTGGAGTATTGAGTTAAGACTAGTCAATTAGTAAGAATAGTGAATTGATAATAAGGATTAAAAAAATAATCAAAAACTGGCATATATTTTTTTTATTAAACATTTAAAGTTGAAACTGAAAAAGCTTGTTTTGAGAAAACGCACTTCTAAAGTTTGATTAAAAAAAACACACTTCTAGTTGGTTTCTACTTAGAAACATCTTATAAAGTCATTTACTATAGCAACTTGTAGATACTTGAGCGTTCATTATTAATCAATTAAAATCGCGAAATGCCATTTTTTCACCCAACTTTACAAAACTGCGTATATCTCGGAAACTAAATGTTGACCACTGGACCCTTTCTGCTTGGACACCCAGAAAATAAAATTATAGAATCGTATCGTATTACATTATAAATTATTATTCGGAAGCTAAATATCATGCGACATATATAATTTAGGGTAACCCTACGTCCATATTTATAAAAAGTTATTAAATATTTGTAATAAAATTGAGTCTGTTGAAAAAGACAAAGTCGAATTTTACACTCAATGCACTAACGAGAATACAAAATGAAATTATAGAATCGTGTCATTACTTTACAAATTATTATATGGACGTTAAATATCGTATGGTGTGAATAACTTCCGGTAACCTGACGTCCATATACAAAAACTATTCAAGGGATTTTGATGAAACTTTAGTATAATATAGCTTATACATCAGAATAACACATAGGCTATAAATTATACGCAAACAAAGTCGCGGGCAAAAGCTAGTACGAAGTAAAATTATAGAATCGTATCATTATGTTAGAAACCATTATACTGACGTCAAATACCATGCGATGTGAATAATTTACGGTAACTTGACGTCCATATACATAAAAACTTACGATTTTTAAAATGAAATCAATAGTTTGTTCAAAAACAATGTTAAACTGAATCACACTCAGTGCACTAAAGAGAAAACTAAACAAAATTATTAAATGACATCGATATGTTACAAATTAATATATAGACGTCAAATTACGTAGGTACGGTGTGAATAATTTACAATAATGTGAAATCCAAGTCTGTAAAAAGTTAATAATATTTGTAATAAAAATTAAGAGTATGCTCAAAAATACAAAATTGTACGTAAACTACACTCAGTGCACTAACGAAAGAACAAAATAAAATACATAATGGAATTACCCATATCATTATGTTACAAATTGTTATACGGACGTCAAATATCGTTCGATGTGAATTATTTATGGTAACCTGACATCCATATATATATGAACAAAATGATATTTTGAAATAAAATCAATAGTGTTCAAAAAAACAAAGCCCAACTTAAACTACATTCAATGTACTAATGAGAAAACTTAACAAAATTATAGAATCGAATTATTACGTTACAAATTAATATATGGACGTCAAATTACGTGCGATGTGAATAATTTGCAGTAACTTGACGTCCATAATATATGTAAAAATGAAATAATATTTGAAATACAATCAACAGTCCATTCAAAAGATAAATCTGAGCTTAAACTACACTCAGTGCACTAACGAGAAAACATAACCATATTAAAATCATTACGTTACAAAATAGCGGATTTCAAATATCTTGCGGTATGAACACATGAATGTTTTGAGACGATCTGACGTCTGTATTTATGCGTGCCACTATAAGTTAGTACGTATCTCTGCATACTATCACAATTAAGCATAATCCCTTGTAATATACTTTAAAAATAATCACATTTCTGGCCATTTTCTACGATACTAATCATTAACCGACTTCAAAAAAAGAAGGAGGTTCTCAATTCGTCTGTATGTTGTTTTTTTTTTGTATGTTTGTTACCTCATAACTCCGTCATTTATGTACCGATTTCGTAAATTCTTTTTGCATTTGGTAGGTAATATTTCAGAGGTAGTCCCATTTAAATTTCACCGATATTGGAGCTTGGACTTCGAAGATACACTAGATAATATTTATTTATATTGATGATTCTCTTGTATATCGTTGCGCTCCGGAATTAGAATGAAGTTAATTGCAGAATTTCCCTAGAAGTATAAAATAACTATCCTTTACTAATCAAAACTCAAGTACAATTGAAATAACTTAATAAATACGATACACGTACCTATATAATTAAATTTGACTGTTATTGAAGTCGGTACCAAGTCAATGTGCAACAATAGAAAGTCTATTAGTTTGGTGGGCTTGGTTTGGTGCAATTTTTTTTTGACATAAACAATTTGTTTTAAACAAGTCTCAAATATATAAAGTACCTACTCATATTTTTTTAGACTAAAAAATTTTTATTAAAAAAAGTTAAACCGCCTTAAAAAAAACACTGAAAAGTATAAAATAACTATTCTTTATTAATCAAAACTCAAGTACAATTAAAATAACTTTATAAATACGATACACATACCTATATAATTAAATTTGACAGTTACTGAAGTCGGTGCCAAGCCTACCAAATTAATAGACTTTATGTTGTTGCACATTGATTTGGAATTTTTTTTACAGCTTTTTAATTTTAGCACATTTGATAGACGTACAACGTACATATTATTACCTACAAAACTTCTGAAAAATTAATATTTTTTTGTTATTTCCCAAAAATTAGACCCCTTTTTTGGCGTTTATAATTGTTAATAACTTTGGCAATTGTTTATTTGCACGTTTGAAACTTTCGCATATGTTTCTTGATGTTATTATAAATCCAAATTCTTGATGTTATTATAATCCAAACTAACTGTAGAAAGAATTAACACGTTTTTTATCTTGTGAACCAGACTAAAAGTGAAACAAATGAACAACTTAGGTATCTTAATTTCAATAAACTGACTTATATAATCAATAGCACTAATGAGATGGAGTCACTACATTGCAGAATTAGAACAATTCAGTGTGTATTTAACACGTAATTTAAAAACCAAATTCTTGTCAATAGTATGAGTAGGTATCTATATTGTTTCTCTTTAAGAAATTATTCTATTTAGAAAACACACGACAAAAAGAGTCAAGAAAAAGCCTTAAGTAAACAGAAAACTCTCTGGCGGGATATCTGTTTCATGTGAGTGATTAAACGAACTTAAACAATTTGAATACCTAAATCTAAACAAATAGACCTTAATCATTATATACATACATACATACCCTCACGCTGTATCCCTATCGAGATAGTCAAAGAGGACGGAGCGCCAAGCGTCGCGGCCCTTACATACTTCTTTCAAATCTCATACCATAGTCAGTAGGTTCGTAATAAGTTGGTATAATGAAATTCACTTACAATGAAATCGAACGGAGATAAACATGAAAGTATTTTAAAACGTTAATAAATTGATTTGGAACGAACTACAATACTTCTAACTACTAAAATACGAATTATATCTAATATAATTTATAACGATTACTATTAGGTACTAAAATACAACGTAAGCCGTAATAAGAAATGGCGATGTTGACAAATAAAGGAATAAAAACTTCACGCTAGTCTTAAATTATGTACCTACACCAGAATCATTACAAATTAAGTAGATTTTATTGTACATACAATACGCCATACAGATCAATACGCCATAGACATAATAAAACATTTCATAAATTGACTTAATCCGTGATTAAAATCTTAACTGTAGTGCCTGGGATTAACTTAAGTATCCTTGCACTATAACGACAGCTTTTATTTAACATTTTCTCAAATAAAATAGAAGACGGACGTCGCTTCTAACGTGAAATAAACGTGCCGCGCTTATCGCGAATATCAAACGGAATGATAGAATTAAAAATTAAAAGCAAAATACTCGTATGACATAAAATACGGTTTGGCAACGTCGCATCACGTTCTCGACAAAGTGTGGACGTCAAAAAAAGCTAACCATGAAAGTATTGTTTGCGACGAGAGAGCCACTGTAATTTGCAACGGAAACAAGCGGAACTACGAAAATATTCAGTACAGCCAGATGGTAAGATAAACGACGTCCTTTTTTTATTTTTTATTTTGATATTGCTGTAGTCAGTAGGACTAGTGGAGGTCATTGCAAACACTCACTTATTTGGCGTCCGTATACCGGACGGCATAAGCAGGTGGACGTCACATTATATGCAAAAAAGCCCATAATGGACGCACAATAAGTTACAGGATGTAAATATATATATATATAATGAAAGCTTTTTTTCTTTGACCGTGATAAACTTGAAAACTACTGGACCGATCGGCATGGGACCATGACCATTCCACGCAGAATTAGTTGTAGATGGTTATAGGCTACTTATTTTTTGAACTCCATAGACCCTTCACCATTTTTCAAACAAAAATGTACTATTAAGTACAAAATTTCACTTACGCCCAGCGAAGCGGGCGGGAAACGGCTTGTATATTATATTATATACTTTTCACTCTTTTCATCTTTTGCTGTTGGTATACCTATATACTGTTATATATACTAGTAGGTATATTACTGAGTTATATCCAAGAGCAGTATTGAAACAGGAGTCCGCACTCTAAAGAGATAGTTGAAGTCGAGAAATTTAATCTCGTAACATCTCTATAATCCTCCATCTCTTTTCATCTTTTGCTGTTGATATGTCTATATATAGCAATCTCATATAAACTAGTAGGTGTATTTCCGAGTTATTTCCAGTAGTATTGAAATAGGAGTCCGCACTCTAAGGAGATAGTTGAAGTCGAGAAATTTAATCTTAAAACATCTCTATATCCTTCCATCTCTTTTCATCTTTTGCTGTTGGTATACATATATATAGCAATCTTATATATACTAGTAGGTGTATTTCTGAGTTATTTCCAGGAGTTAGGAAGAGACGTCGCGCAATGGCACCACAGAACACTATAAATTGCACCAACTTCTTTCACTGCGCCGGATGTGTCGGCATTGTCAGAATGACAGCTTGTCAAGTTCATTTATTTAGTTTATAGTAAATCTTATTTCCCCCTCTATTCCTCGACCTGTAAATTGTAAATTTGTTTTGTCTTTGGTAAATACTCCTTTTGTTAAGGTGTTGGATAAATTTTTATGTGATAATGACATTAACTTATAATGTGAAGTTTGTTTGTGTTATAATTTATATACCACTATATTATTACTAGCTATACATTATATATAACTAATACTATTATATAATAACCAGTTGTGTTTGTGTGTCATCTGTCCTTACATAATCTTATTTGTTTTAGGTACCTACCTACATTTGTCTGAAAAACAGCAAATCAAAATTTTTTTTTTCTTTCCGTATTATGCCAACCCCTTTACAGTGTCTTTTTCAATACGTGGCATTGGCAGAATTAATGTGCTTGTCACATTAGAAGCCATCACTGAAAAAGAATAGAATAGAAAATGTTATTTGTCATAATATAATCTATTATTTTAAATTATTGCTTATTTTCTTTTTATTGGCGATAATTTTATAGTGTCTTAAAATGTTTTAAAGCTAATATGTTTTTAATGAAGGAGTAACATTGTATTGTACATAAGATTAAATTTTTTATTAGCGATTCATAGCAATTTTGTCTATATTTTCACCAATTTTGAAGTGCCATTAAATGCATCCCATTCCAAATGTTTGCTAGCGACGTGAAAACGCTGGTATTAGGGTTGCCTCACCTTTGAGGTGTTACACTAGAACTTTACCTTAGTAATTAATTAATCTATGCCTCTATGCTATGCTAGAACTATTGATTTTTAGCGAAGTCGTTGAATGCAAATTTTCCGTTGTCATGGTTACGTTAATGCCCTTTCGTATTTACACATCATTTTGAAATGTTTTTTTTTGGAAAACGAAAAATACTATAATATTATTAAGCGATGTACATACAAAGCGATATGTTGAAATGTTATGATCGAATTCGGCTTTTGATCAAAAGCCTAAGATTTTGTCAAGCTGGGATTTGAGAAAATAAATACTCGATTTTATCATAACCCTATGGTCCACACGGGTTTGGTCACAGTACAAACGCTCCCAAACAACGCGCTCGAAATCTCGACATTTCTCGCCATACAACAAGTGTATGGATGTTTGATTACATCTATATCGAAACCGGAAATATTTCTCTGTTGCTAATTTGTAGGAAATATATTATCATAATGATCTAGTTAATTTATTGCTGATTTTTAATTATACTGCACACAAAATGCATTTTTTTTGTCTATTTCCACCATACTAACTCACAAACTTTTGAAACTAGATATAAAATACTAGTAAAATTATATAAATCAAAACGTATTAAATTTGCAATAATATAAAATGAAAAGATAATATGACAATTTAATATAGTACCTATTATCAAATAAGTAACCCAAGAAAAACATTCAGTCCAAGTCGGTAGCCCTATTGCGCGTTTACGTACCAAACGACCGTAGGTAATTATCTCTAGGACACTGCCGAGATAGCATACTGTTTTGGTACCCTCGGGGGCTCCGGTACCAGTGAAAAGATCTGAATTGAAATAAAATAATAGGTACCCATTGAAATTAATTTATCATATTACTAATCCAATCTAAGCTTCTGAATAAAACATTGGATTTCATAACCGCTATATGATAAAATCAAGTTTACATTATGTGAAAACCTCGGCTTGATCGAACAGGGTTTTTATTATAAGACCTGAATTTCTTCATAACGAGGTATAAAATAAAGCGGGATTATCATTTATTACTAAAAGAAAAATGTAATTCAACCCTTGAAATTAATTTTTTTTTAAATTTTAACATCTTTATCAAAATTCTAACCACGCACTCTCTGAACTCAAAGTTTAATGTGTAATTGTCCATTGAAATATTATTCCATTGTGTTAAAATGGCAGTTCTGCGACTTGAAAAAAAATAACATACAACCCAATCGTGAACCTTCTCCTTTTTTGAAATCGGTTAAAAAACATTAACTTTAGTTTAACGCCCAACCTTTAACCTTTAACCCAACTTTTTAACCTTAGCAGGTTAAAAAGTTTTAGTTTCCTCACGCCACTAGGTATTTTTTTTTATTGCTTGTTCACGTAATTATAACGTGCTGAGAATCTGAGATTGTTTTAATACATATTTTTAGGGTTCCGTAGCTAAAATGGTACAACCCTTTTAATTTCGTTATGTCTGCCTGTCTGTCCGTCTATCCGTCCGTAAGTTCGTTCGGTTTATGCCGTTGGCTTCACATTTAAATCGAGACGAAAAGCACGAAGATACGAATCGAAGTAGAACCCGAAAAGAAACAAAAAGCAAAACATAACGAGTATTTTCAATCCCATTTGTTTTTTAATTATTATTTATAACATTCATTTGCTAAATTAAACGTGATTTTTGTGCGATTTAATTCGTACGAATCTTTGTGCCGTAGGTATAAAGTATTAGTAGTAGTATTGGAATAGTAGGTAGTATCACAGTAGTATAGCGCTCCCAACATTCTAACGTAAAATTCGCGTCGGAGGCAAAATGGCAAGCACTGCGTAAAATTTGACTAAAACCACGCAATATTTTTTTCACAGAGCGCGTATGCTAATTTCAGTACACAGAATATAATAAGTAATTTACACCAAGAAAAATAATCTTGCGGTATTTTTTCGCAGAACGGTCTAGTCTTAAGTATGAAAAAATATTGTCAATCAAATTCGCTTCAAAAGACAACGTACCTTGATATTTTTAAAATGACGAATTATTGATAATGATATTCATTACTTTACAGATTATTTTAAGTTCTGCTTTCCTAAGATTTAAACGTTTAAATGTACATTATTTACTTTTATTTGTTACCTATTTTCTTCATGTGTCGTAATCTATTTACATATTCATATACTATTTACATGTAGTTGTCGAACTATAAAATCTTTTCTTTGTGAGTTAAGATATGTTCTGTGGGTTCTATGTTTTATAACTTCTTCCTGTTTATACAAGCATTTTTTATTGCCATTAACATTTGTATAGACGACGATAAGGCTATTACATAAAAAAATTATCAGAAATGACGTTATAAATAAAATATTGATAAAAAACAATATATTTTTTATTTATACATATGTATTTAATGAGTATACATAAACGTTGTACTATAACGATTTAGAAGTCGAGAGGACAAATGCATCGCGTATAAATAAAAATTACTGTGTACATTCATAAAAATTCAACATCCATGTGTTTGTGGTCGCAAATTTCAAAAAGTAGTCGGTGAAGTATCTTAAAATTTGGACTCACAGAGTACATTATATATAGGGAAATAGAGGTATTAGTTGAAATTCTCCATCTAGTGCTATCTAGTAAAACTAGAGTCAAACTGTCAAGTAATCTTCATACATACAAAAAAACTACGTAAAAATGTTATTATTTGATAAATAACAATGAAATTGAATAATAATGAAATAATAATTACAAAAAATGAAAATTCAATGGTCAGATCAAGGTTCGAACTTTGAATGACACGAAGCTCTATACAGGATTAATTTAAAAATACTAATAACCTCTTAGTGCAAAAAAATATTTGATAATTTTTGTTGTACTGTCTGAAACGTAATTACTCTGTACGTATTTCCAATGATGCAGTGCAAGCGCACCGGGCCTCAGCGTGTGCCGCTTTAGCGACTGGGTAGTGTAGGTGCTATTTTCAGATACATTTAATGTATTTTTATTTTTGTATGAAAGAAAAAGCTTATGAATTTTTGAAAGTATTAAAGCAAAAGTTATTGGCGATAATGATTAGTACAAAATACTAAGAGGTTATTAGTATTTTTAAATTAACCCTGTTTATACAACGCAACGTTGAATTCAATTGACCTCTCACTAATTTTAATACGATGGTGAAAAAGTTCAATATTTAATATAAAAAACTAGTGGTGATATCTAACTATAGTACTAGACTGCACTACTACGAAGGCTAAAAATTCATACAAAAAATTTTTGTGTGGAGTGAAATGACCCTGTTATGACCCCGAAATGACATAACGTTACATTCGAATACGTGCGTGTTTTTTATATACCAATATCTATAATTATCTATATATATTTCGGAACAAAACGATGAACAGTTTTAATTTTGTAATAATACTTTATAGATTTCATACACAGTTATGAAAAGTACAAACGTGTCTTAGCCATAATTGTCCGTTCGTTCACCTTGTGGACAGGATCTCGAAACAGCACTGGGCATCAGGCAGACACTGTTATATAAATTAGTATGCAACTATAAACAATATGCCTAATGTTATATTTGAAAAAATATATTCTTAAATTTTTATCATTTGAATAAAAACATAAAATTAACCTTTTCAAAATTCGAACAGATCCATTAGACGTCCCTATATTTTAAAATAACATTGAAATATTAGTGAAAACCTAAAGAAGCTGAACCATGTAGTAATCAATTGCTAGCCCATCGTCTATACAAATTCCTTAATAAGTTAATAAGCCCTTGGCCGACTTTTAGGACTTACACAGGAAGAGAAGCGGTTGGCACAATCGATGTTTTTCTCTCTCTTGGGCCAGGAGCTTAATTATACGACTCCTACTGCCTGAAAATGGCCAACAATTTGAAATTTTATATTCATTGATCAACTGCAATCAGATAACGAGATTAATGAACTAATAAATCCATTTTTATTCAATGGAAGTGACAAATAACAAATTTAAAAATAATAAAAATATTAAATACCATAGTTGTTGTCCGTGACTTCGTATTAAATTAAATAACGTAGCCTATTCCTTCCTGCCCTTTCCTGGGGCTTAATCTCATCAAAATCGGTCAAGCCGTTTAGGAAGAGAATAATATTCTCTTACGCGCACCGGAATTTTATAAGACAAGCTGTTGCCCGCGAATACGTCCGCATGATTTTCCTTGGGGCTTAATTTATCTCTATTCTAAATTTCATCAAAATCGGTAAGCCGTTTATAGCCGGTAAGAAGAGAATTATGAACACACGCTCACCGGAATTTTGTAAGATAAGATATTATTTTTTTATTAGTGTCGGCAATAATCAACCCACGATAACCTACTTACATATTATTTCAGAGGCTTGGACAGTTCATCTTGTACCCAAGTAGTCCAGCTGTGCAGAAATCTCGCTCACCAAGGACGTACTATCGTCTGTACCGTTCACCAGCCTTCAGCGTCTCTGTTCGCTTTATTTGACCAGGTGTACGTGTTAGCGGCTGGCCAGTGTCTATACCAAGGCACTACGAAGAATTTGGTGCCGTATTTAGAACAAGCCGGTGTACCATGTCCAATTTACCATAATCCAGCTGATTACGGTAAGCAAACTTTCGAAGAATATTTTTTGCAAGAATACGTGCACTGGGTTTTTGATTTAAGGAAATATCATTCTTGAAACAAAAATCAAAGCGCAACAAAAACGAATCGCAAGAGACTGCATTTCTGTAATATAATGAATGCAGAAACTAATATACGATTAATTATATGTGGACGAGAATAATCTTCCGAGATCTGGGTGTCATTCACAAACGTCGGAAACTTTCCGTGGCGAAAAGGCCGATCATCGAAAAGCATAAATTCAATCCAAAGGCTTGGATTTGTGAATACGACTATGTATAATATGATATACATAATATAAATATAATACGATTTCGGATTTGTGAATCGTATATAGACAAAATCATCGAAAAGTTTCCTGTCGGATACGGAAAGTTGAGTTTCCGACGTTTGTGAATAACCCGCTGAACTGTATATTCATTTATTTTTAGGTACGTACGTTTTTCAAGCCTTACATTACTTACAGCCTTACTTACAGTGAATATTACAAATATGAATAAAACTTACCTAAACTAAGATTTTTTTTTTTATTTACATTAACAAAAAGTACATACATATGTTAATATTTACAAACTTAAAACTACACATTATCTTAAATAATAGACCTCCTCAAAGTTGCCGCTTAGAAAGCTGTCATTGCTAAGATTATTATTTTATTATTATTATTAGAGATATTATTTTTAGTAAACTATATTTCTTTATTATTATATTTTTATATATTTTGAAGAAATATAAATTGTTAGGTTTTAAGTATTTTTAGCGAGATGTATTTTCGTGAAAGATTCTTCATTGTTTTTCATCAATATAGTAATAAAAGTAAGATTTCATCTGTTTTCCTAATTTAAACATTTACAGTTATCGAACTGGCTTGCGGTGAGTATGGGGAAGACAAGATCCAGATTTTGACGACTAAATCCGAAAATGGCAAGGCATTAGACTGGTTCAGTGAGCCAAATAGCATACCGTCCATGGAAGGACTTAGAAAACAATACCCACTAAGTGTACTACAGGAACAAGATGCAGGAAGATGTGGAGAAGAGGAAACACCGCAATCAAACCAAAGATCTGTTTTGATTAAAAGGGGATTCTTGAAGGCCAAACGTGATGCTGTAAGTTCGCTTGTAATAATAAACGAACTTAATCTTCATCTATTATACAATAATTTCAAGAACTTGCCACGTACATAAGTTGAAATGTACATACTTGTGCTTGAAAAGTTTTCATTTAGAAAGACATTTTAAAATGAGCTTCTAATTACAATCCTTTCATGCTTTTAAGAAACGACCTTAAAATATAATAGTAGCGACAAAACAAAGATATTTTTTATCAAATGAAATTCTCTTGTTTTCATAAAGAATGCGTATGCTTTCAATTCACTGTCAAGAGATTTCGAAACTATTGAAGCTGAAAAAAGAGCTGGTAAACAAATCTTTACGAGATTAAATATCTATGTACTGTTGCTCAATTAAATATTACGAGAATACCTTTTACACAACAGATTTAATAGTATTTTCCCTGCCATAACTTTCTTCCCATAATCGTGTAATGCTCTGCACGAGGTTAACAGCAAAATAAACATATTTATGCATTTTCTTTCTAGACTATGACTCATTTAAGGCTAATGGTCAACGTGGTAGTCGGAATAATGCTGGGTAGCTTGTTCATTAACGCTGGTAACGAAGGATCGAGGGTTCTAGAGAATTACAATTTGCTGTTCGCGATACTGATGCACCACATGATGTCACCCATGATGCTTACCATACTTACATGTAAGCTATCGTCTATAATTTATATTAAAACTTTTAAATAACCATGAAATAATGTTGGAAAGCCATAGAATAAATAATATAATAATAATAAATACTCCAGACAATTATACAGATTGTGTGAGCCCAAACTAAGCAGTACGCTTGTACTATGTGTACCACACAACGAACTCTGGGGAAGTTCCCAGTAACACCCAAACTCCAAATCAATTTAGAAAAGTTCGTTTCCTAAATTGACCTGACCGCGGATCGAACCCGGGACACTAGCTTGGAAAGCAGATGCATATGCCACTGCACCAACGGACCAGTCATGTTTCGATATTGATGTTATAGAAACTATAATAATATCGTAATATTAATAGCACTTCTTGATGAGATGTAATAGTTGGATTACCTGAAACAAGTAAAGGTACCGAGATCAGAGTCTATTTGCTTTGAATTAGAATGAAATACCACTTTTTGATACACATTAGCATTAAGTAAAGAAAATTAAAGGACATTTTAATAATTATACATTAGTATAGACCGGTTTTTTAAAAATTGTAATCAATTTTGTTGTAAGATTAGCAGTAATGCTCTGCGATATCACTGGCCTTAAATTTGTTGTTTTTCTAGAATAAAAAGTAACCTCAACTATTCTCTCAAAAGTAGTCTATCTGCGATCGAAAGTCCCGTCAAAATCAGTTCAGCCGTTGCGTGGATTAGTCAAATAAACAAACGAACAACATAAATATAAGAAATACATGACTGGGTATTGATAACATGTAAATAACTATATGTATAAGCTTAGTAAAAAGCCTATATTTCAAAACAACATACAGACACTTCGATTTTATTTATTTGTGTAAACGTTATTGAAATAATACTGCCAGACTGAAGTTCTTACTGGACTCAAAATTACAGTACAGTTTATTTCCAAATCGGTACGCGGTATATTTAACTCGCAAAAGTATAGAAATATTTTGGAGTTTGATTTTAGCCATTAAGTAATGTTTTGTTTTCAGTTCCCTCAGAAATGTCGATTTTGTCAAAGGAACATTTCAACAGATGGTATTCATTGGGATCTTATTACATATCAATCACGATAGTCGACCTGCCAATATCGGTAAGTAATAACATCTTCTCTGATGTAGAAGGAAACTACCTAAAACAGCCCGTAACATTATTCAATAAAGTCTCAGTACTGATTTAGAAAGAAAAACAAGTTATAAATGGAATGTGGACATATTCTTAAGTAGTAACATATTATAACGGTACTTCAAAAAATACCCCTATCTTGTCTTATTGTTTTATTAAAGAAAGGCAAAATATACATCCTCTTCGTAAAACGTTAATAGAGTAATAACAAAATCATCAACTTTTTACAGGTAGAAATACAACTCATGAAAATACTCCATATTATTATTTAAACACTATTTTCAATGCTATTTTGGCAGTACTTTAGATTAACTACTGTTTTCGTGTTTTTATACAGAATAAGGCGTCGGTGATAGAATTCGATTTTTGCGATTTCTTACCATTGACCAGTTTTTAATGAGCCGATTCTGTTCTGACGGTTCGCCAGTCGCTGCCGCGGCACGCTCGCTTTGCTCGCTCGGCTCGCGCGCTGTGCCCAACATTACTAACCTAACCTACCCAAAAAGAGTGTTCTTGATGAGCCGATTCTGTTCTGGCGCTTCACACTCAACTCGCTAAAAGTGTCTTTGAGGTTATTTTACGCAGTTTATCTAACGCTTAACCTTATTTTTTTTCAAGGCATCCACTATCTCCTTTAAACAAAAATAGTTGTAAAACAAAATTACAGGTATTGAAATGCCGTTACAAGAATTGAACAGTTTTATTTGATTTTATTAGTTTTATTCTATTGTTCCAGATAATATCCTGTACAATATTCAGTGTGATAGTATACACGATGTCGTCACAACCGATGGACATTGCAAGATTCTCGATGTTCTTAGCCATCTCTATTTACACAGTTCTAGTCGCCCAGAGTTTTGGACTCATGATCGGAGCCGCTTTCAACGTTGTTGTAAGTAGGAATATCTAAATAATTAATAACTAAACATAACCTAACATAATATGCTTATTAATTACCTAACCAAAACAGATTGTAAGGCCCGGCCGACAACAGCGACTAATTTAATTGAGTGTTGGTTTAAAAAGTTTATTAAATACAATAAACTCATTGACAAACGTCATTCAGCTTCGATCACAAATAAAAAACTAAGTAAGTACACAATCAACGCTCCAAAAATGTCCGAACCAAATGTGCGCTCAAATGAGTATTTGAGCGCGCTTCTGTTTTAATGGTATTCGAAAACGCCAAAAGCGAACATGTCAAAGTGCTCCTTCAAAAATTGCAAAAATAACGCATCTAGAACGCTAAAAGTTCTTATTTTCGGTTAATAAATAAATAATATTATTCACGTGTTCATTATTTCATTATAGTAATGACGTTACATAGCTCTTTTTTATTAAATTTGTAATCATATTTTTAAATATTGCCTGACAATATTTGTCTTAGCCATGTCACTTTCACATAACAAATCAAAATGATATACATAGCAACACAAATAGATTATTTGAACTATATTTTATGCACGAGATGTAAGATTGCATTTAAAATATTTTATTTAACAATGTTCGTTTCAATGTCACTCAAGAATCGTTTACGAGCGTTTATAACCTTATGGTTTGACAGTAAGGTCTACTTTAGATTAACACAATATTGCCGATAATACTTTACGATATTAAAAATATATACGTCAATTCGGACAATAATTTGTATAAATTTTATAGGAGATTGTGAATCTAGTTCTTTATTTGTGATCGAAGTCATTCAGATAGTATGTGTATAAAAGGAACACCGATATTGGCGTTCCCATTTATAGTCAATAGAAATTGTATAATTAGAATTCTGATTAGAGGTTATTCTGATAAGATTCTGATTATGGATCGTTGACACTGTTTTGAATAACAGCCTAATTTTTTTTATATCGAAAACGTTACCAGCGGTGGGTTTTCGTTGTCGTTAAAAGTCGTTGAAGTACATAACAAGTAGATTACGTTTTCTTTTCGTGGAATAGAACTAGTTAATTTCTGTTTTTGTATCAAACTGTAGGCCGCAGTCATAAGCATAGTCTAGTTTGAGAGAAAATTTGTGTGAAAAATGAACTGCACAAAAATATTGCGAATATACGCAACTATTTATTTTAAATCCTTTCCAGAACGGCACATTCCTTGGTCCCACTCTATCTGTGCCTATGATGATGTTCGCTGGTTTCGGCGTCACTCTCCGAGATCTGCCGTCTTATTTGTACTGGGGGTCGTATATCTCGTACTTAAGATACGGACTTGAGGGCTACATTGGTGCCATCTATGGCTTGGAGCGACCGATGTTAGAATGCAATGAAGCAAAATACTGTCATTACAGGTAAAAAAACCGTTCATTGTTATTTTACTAACTCCATATATTTTAAAGACCTGCCCAATTTTAAAATCTGTAACTGCAGATTTTTAAAACCTTTATCTGTGTATTAAGTTCCCGAATTAACTTATAACACAAACAATAAAAAAATAATTAAAGTTTTCTTAGTACATGTTTAAAACTGCAGTATAAAAGCTACAGAAAATTTAATCAAGGAAATAAGTAAGCAGTGAAAGTACATAAAAATGCATTAAATTTAGGAGGCTAAGGAAATTACGCTCATACAGCCACATCTTCGATATTTACGTAGGTAACTGCGTCTATTCAACATTTTTTTACCACGTACGACAATATATGGAACCAGCTTACAGCGGCGGTATTCCCGGAGCCTTATGACTTAGGGACCTTCAAGAAACGAACCTACTCTTTCCATAAAGGCCGGCAACGCTCCCGGCAATTGGCAACACTATAACTAATGTGTCTGATATTATCTGTATCCGACTTTTTGGCGAGAAAGGGCATAGTGAAGTTTTTTGGGCTCTTGAGAATTTTAAAGTAAAAAAGTGGTAATATAGTAATTATTGTGTGTTAAAAATTTGTGAGGAGAATGATGAGATTTGAGGAAGCGAAAAAAATATGTAAGAACCGTGATGCTTGGTGCTCCGTTCTCTCTGACTACCCGCTAGGGATGAAGCGTGAAGATATGTATGTATGGATTGTGTGTTAAAGTTCTATGCAAGTGAAATAATATGCAAGTAAATTGGATGATCAGTATAAAGACTTGTATTTGAAGTATTCGCGTTATTTCACGAAGTCCTTTATACTCCATTGCTTTTTTACATCATTTGCATTTATATGACTAAAAATTTTTACATCAGACAAGTGCTATTATTGCAATCTGAACAATGAACACGGAACACAAGGCTGTATGGGTATAGTTCCCTTTATCTCCCAAAAATTGAGGAATAATAAAAAAAACGGTTTTGTGTATAGTTGAGTTTTTGGCAGGATTTTATGGTAAGCGGTTGGGTGTTTATTTTATTTTTTTGCAAATTGTATCTAGTGGACATGTGTGATGTAAAATTGGCGTAGTTTTGCGTCCCAAGATAGCGTATACTTGGGACGCAAAATTATGCCAATATGTGGAATTTGTGCAATACTTATGTGGAATTGATAAAATAAGTGCTAATTTTAGTAGTGTAATGTTGAGATTTTTTTAGTGGCTTAGTTTGCTTAGCGGATTCTACTAGAAAGACTCCCTCAATATATTTGTCACCATAAACTCCAAGAAACATTAAAATGTATTACCCCCATTCTAGATAAATTTGAAACGAAAACATCATCTAAATACAAAATTTAATCCAAATCGTTAGAGCAGTTTCCAGGAAGTAATATACATACTAATATACGTATAATACAAGTATATAAGATTTGCTCACATAAGTAATAAGATTTTTACATCACATAAGGGCTGTATTGTGTCTACTTTGCCTTTCCATACTTCACATATGAAAACAAACTAACTGTATTTATATTTGCAGGTACCCCCGCAAATTTCTTAATGAGGTGGCCATGTCCCCCGACATGTTCTGGTGGGACGTGCTGGCGCTCTCCGTCACAGTGCTGGTTTTGAGGGTCGCGGCCTTCCTACTGCTGAAATGGAAACTGAACGCGGTCCGGTAGACTCGCCCAGGATACTTCCGTTATCTAGAACTCTCAGTTCGTTCTTGAAATTTGAAAGAAGCGCAATCTGCTAAGGGAAATGTCCTTTTCGGTCTGCTTTTTAAGATTGAATGAATGTTTATAGTTCATTATTGCAGAGTAGATATCTTGGATATCTTTATAAACTAAACATGATAGAAAATATGATAAAAATTGTAGAGATTAATAGGGCAAAGCTTAAATGAAAATTGTCGTTGAAGACCACAATAAGTATAAAATAAGGAAATCATTATTGAAACTCATTCAAGATAATATTTAAGAATAATTTATATTACAAATATAAACATAATAACATCACAATTGTTAGTTCTTAAATGGCACAAAATTTTCTATTTAGAATTAACTAGTTCATTGTAATTATGTGTGATATGTGCAATTGTACATATCGTACATCCTGCATGTGATTTTTCAATATAGTTTCTATCTGCAGTAATTTTTTCAGTACCTACATACTGTATAATGTACCGTAATTACAATGAACTAAATCAAATTAATTGTAATTAGTGTTATTGTGCAAATCGTCCTAAATGTTGCAAAGGGACCAAACGTAATTAAGCTGTGATTTTCCAAATTTATTTCTATCTTATTATATTATTTCTTTTCTTGCCTACAACATATATTTAGCTTTATTTTTGTTCATTAAAGTTATGTTTCTGGTTAATTACTTTTTGTAGTTAATTACTTATGTTATTATCTATAATTATTATGTCATACATAAGTCGGTACCTACCTAGTGTAGGAGTGATAGCTGATATTATATAGTCGGTATATACAAATTTATCGTGTCTTATTGAAGGGCTCGCTCTAATTTAAAGGTGAAATGACAGGACACTTATTTAAGGGAGGGAGGATTTAAGAGACGACGTTTTGGCTGTGAATGTAACAAAATATTAATTGGGTTAAACCATCCAATAAGCGATAGAAATTCTAAGACTTAATTATTAATATCTAAATATATTTTTTACTTACTGTTTTGTACTTATAAAAGCTAAAATTACAATCAATGTAAATATGTATATGGTTTCATTATAATTAAATTCTTATTTAAAATAAAAACATATTTTAATAATTACATACTTAAATATATATTTCAGGGGTGGAAATTACTCTTTATGTCCAAGACGACGTATACATATATAGATACATATAATTGCTAGAGCGGGCACTTCTTATTATCGTAGCTTTAAGAATTATTGCTCAATATTTATTTATTATAAAATATTTAAAATACAAAAAAAAATAGGTGCCATTACTTTTCATTGTAAATATCAGTAGATAACCTTTTTTATTACCAACTTATTTACGAAAAATATTGAAAAATATACAAAAACATGCATAATTATTACGTTGTTTTTTTTCCTGGTTTAATTATTTTTAAAATGAAATGTTTAAGTAAATAAATCAGTTTGATCACAGATATATAATATATAGAATGTCCCTAAAAGTATTATTAATGAAATCGAGCAAGATGACCTTATGAATTCTGGTGTAGGAGCTAGGACGACTACGCTGATTCAATCTTTGGCGTTTCGAAAGTTGTGACTTGTGACTAATTGATTTTTAATGTTATTTGATCTTAGTGCTTAAACATAAACTACTCGTATAAAGAACAAATATCGGCCAAGTTCGACTTGGACTTGCCCAACTAGGTTTCTGTAATTTGGAAGGAAAGGTATTGTAACGAAAATACAAAAAATTGGTAGAGGTAGAGTATCACAAAATTTATTTATGTCTTATTTATAAATACATTAAAATTTCACCGCAAAAAAAAACTACATTGGCTGTGACTACAATTCCAAAACACTTACCACCTCTGAGAGTATTGGGTCACCCTTGGTGACACCCTTGGTGTCGAGATCTCTCGTGACCTTCAATTCCGAAGTCATTTGATAGACAACGTCAGGCTGGCGTCCAAGAATCTCGGTGTGCTCAACAAGGCAAAGCGGTACTTCACCTCGGAGCGGAGGCTATTATTGTATAAGTCGCAAGTTCGGCCTCATACTGGTTTCACCTGTGGGTAGCATCTGAATACCAACTCCTTCCTTTTGACTCGATTCAAAGCCGAGCTGTGACAGTTGTCGACGATCCCACGCTCACGAGCGGTCTCGAACACTTAAGACTGAGCCCTTTAACGAATCGTAAGCACTTCAATTTAGGTACTGCTGCGCTCGCATAGTTTATTGTAGTGTGCATAATAAATCCTCTACCGCATAAAATATAATTTCGATACTTTCAGAATCGAAGAGAATTCATTCCGAATATTTTTATTAAAAATGTTTTTTCATTAATAAATCCATATCCATACTTCCATACTCGTACTAATACTTACTAACACCATAAATGCGAAAGCCTGTTTGTATGTCTGTCTGGTACGTGTTCACGGCTAAACCAAAGGACCGATTTTTGTGAAATTTGGCATGGATATAGTTTGACCAGTCCGATTATGATGGCAGCACCTCATACCTAGGCGAAAATGTGTGAGGAGAATGATGAGATTTGAGGAAGCGAAAGAAGTATGTAAAGACTGCGACGCTTGGCACACCATCTTCCCTGACTACCCCGTTAGGAATACTGCGTGTATGTATTTAGTTTGCACCAAGGCACGGCCAAAGGCTACTTCTTTTTTTAAATCTACCCTAGTGGTGAAAAGGCGGATGAAACTTGATAGGGGAATTGCTAAACCGCTGAACCGATTGAACCGATTATGATGAAATTTGGTACAGAGATCGTATGTGCTTGAAAATAAATGTAGGCTACTTTTTTTCAATAAACGACATGTGGTTTCTTAAATATGTGATGTAATCATAAATCCAATATGGCAAATGTTCCACAATAGGAAGTAACTTTTTGTTCAACACCACCAATATGGGTATTAAATGAAATGGAATACATAGCAGAAGATTTCTGTATAATATGTGACGTCATAAATCACAATAAATCCAATATGGCGGATGTTCCATAATAGGAAATAACTTTCAATCGGAATGTTCAACACCAACAATATGGGTATAAATGAAATCGAATACGCAGGAAAGATTTCTGTATTTTAATTCAAAATGTTCAGTGTGTTAAAACGGCAGTTTCATACTTTAACAAAAGTAAAGATTAAAATTTAAGGTAAATATGTAACTTTATAGCACTACGCCAGCAAGTTTTAGGATCGATCACCTGCAAACCACTAGTCTTGATTAAGTAAAATACCAAAATTATAAAAAATCTCTCGTAATGGCATTGATCGAGCTTTACGGGGATCTATTAATTCGGGGAGTGTGCAACTATGATAAAAGTTTGTAGTTTTTAGCATAGCATTTTCTCTTTCCAAAACTCATTTTTATACATTTTCACGACTTTCATTGGGTGTTCATTTCCAGTCCACACTGCTAATAAACACTGATTATTGGCAATACGGAGCTGGCCTTGGATTTGAAAATGCCAGTCATGATTCAGATCAAATATTACTTCAAAGTGGTTATTCACTTTGAAGCATTTCAGTTTTTATTGACGGATTGCTACATCGGTATTTAATCCGAATGTGGAGACAGGGCATTTGATTACCACCAAACCATTTTCATATACTCCGTCGGGTGTGGCACCTAAAAAGAAATATTCTTCATCGTTGAACAACCCACACTTTTCAATAATTATGTTTTCTTGACTGCTGAGTTGTGCCAAAGCCTTATGTTCATTCTCCATGCCATGCTTTATTGCGGGTAAATGTTCAAGCCGGGAGCTATATAATGTACTTTTACCAGGGGTGCTGAGTTTTGGTTTGGGCGTCTTTTACAAATTTTGCTAAAAGTAGACGCAGTCAGAATGCATGGCCTAAGTTCCAACTACAAAGCACTTTCTGCCTGTAAAATAGTGTTTCTTTCAATTCAATTCGCAGCTTGTAGTTTCAAAAAAATTAATTTTGCTTCTTCGCATTGGTCATTATTGACCGTAGTTCGAATGTGAACGAGCAAAATTAATTTTCCTGCAACAACGTTGAGAACCTGATCAGTGTTTCACATTTCGAGCATGTTATGATGGCTTCTTCGAGGTGCTTTAAAGTTTTTCCCGGACCTTGTATAATGTATATTCCGGCATTCCAATGTTGAAGGCACCACCGCTGCGTAACATCATACAGTATATGAATCCTTAAGAGAAAAATTGACTCTTTTCCACCCACCATTTTTGCCACGATGCTGTTGAACTGTTCGGCGCGATTATTAGTGTAGGAATGCATAAAGCTTCTAGAATAGAAAGCAAGTTGCGATACATTCTTTTGCAATTTCAACATTAAAATCGCAACTTCTGGAACATGGTTTTGCTCCTGTTTTCATTCGTTTTTGCAGTAATAACTTTCACAAGCCTGATGGTCTTCGAAGACATGCCGTGGAGTGTTCAAAATATCTTTTAGTAGATATTTAATTTTTTCTGACGCAGCGACATCTTTCGAATTTCTACATGTTATTCCTGATCAGATAGCAATACCTAACCTCGTCAGGCGGTCCATCGTCAAAAGTTTGCGTTCAATTAATGGAACCGATGTATTTATCAGTAACTGTAAATTTTTGCTGTTGTAATTCCTTAATACACTATTTTTTCTACAGAAATACCTGAAAACGACTGCAAATTTTTTTTTATAGGTACTAGCAGTCTCCTTTAGCAATCAATGTGTTGTATATCAGACCTCTTGTTTCTATTGACTTCATAAAAACTTCCACCGATATAGCCTGTGCCATGGATGTCGACAAGCCATTATAATTTTCAGTATAATTGTGTGTCCGAGGTTCTTCTTTCTGAGTCTTAGCATGTGCGCAAACAACGCAGTATTTGTTTTTGACTCCTATATGCAACATTTTACCTGTATGTTCTCCAATTATTACTGCAACCCCAGAAAGAGCCGAGTAGTTATTTTTATACAACATTTTACTCCAACAAACATCTGCTCCAACTGATATCACTGAGATACCCGCATTAGTGATATCTCCCCTTAATATAGCTGTATCTTTTTCTTGTTAGGCGGCATCTTGCACACTTCTTTCGGCAGTAGATATCCACATTTCAGAAAGCGCATCGTGCGTTTTGCTGTACAAGTATTGTGGGGATATCTTTAGATGCAACAAAAGTTCGTTTAGGTTAGAATAACCTATTCCTGTTACGATGGCTTCCGACATCGGACCAGCGTTTATATTCAAAACTTCTTCTTCTGAAGTGTTTATGGTGGTTTGTTTTTCTTTTAATATTTTTAAATTTTGTAACTTGCAGCCAAATTTATCACCGTGAGCATATATAGAAAATAACTGACCCCTGAAATATTAGAAGTCAATAATTCTCCGACCTTTAACATTTTGGTCTTCCTGTAACAAAAATAGGAAAAACATACGAGTATATAACGACATTATCTTCACGTTTTTTTATGTATTTTTGGTATATAAGGTCACTATACCTGATTAGCAGTAAATATTTCCTCTTCCACTATTGAGTGGTGGTCTTCAGAATGATCTTCAAAATGTCCACTTTCTGCGTTAATTTTTGATTCATCAGTAGGAACCTAGGAACACGATTTGAACTTATATCATTTCCAAATGACACAGAAGCCTCTGCCTCCTAAAAAATAGTAATTGTGAATAGCAAAATTTTAGCCATAGTTTATCCTGCCAACACTTATTGTTTTACTCCCTGTACCCGCAACTTCGTCAGCGTGGAATATTTTTTCGTGATTTTTCCGAATTACCCAGATTACCTGGGATACCAATATTGTTGGAAGTCTTCAAAAAAGTTACATCCTATCACGGAGAATCCGCTATATTGGATTTATGATGACGTCACATACACAGAAACCTTCCACTGCGTATTCCATTATGTTTTCCAGTATAATATTCCAACTGCTTCATGTTGGTAGAATAATACTGCGGACTGTGGTGGATGGTATATTTGTACTGATTCGGCGTGTCGATGCCATAGCGCTGTCGTTTACATCTTATGTTTTATACTAATTTTTTCAAACTATTTATATTACGTACGGGAAAAGTTCCCTTGCAGCGATGAAATTTTTAATTTGTAGATCGCGCACAAGGTCACGATTTGCTATGGAAGGTCACGAAGTAATATCTGGCACAGTACTTCCTCATTAATTAATTTTTTATTTAATATTCATTATAAATAAAATGATATCTTAATATATTATTGTCTTAAATATTTAACTGACTTAAATAACATCGATGCTTAAATTATGTTAATAAAATGATTAGGATGCACTTAAATTCTGCTCATTTGTCTTGTTCGCAAAAATCAAGCAGTGCAGGCATTGATATATATATTTTTTTTCTTTTATTTGAGAAACAAACGGTCATTCACAATAAATTTACAGAGATATATATACTATATATATATAGTATATATATATATAGTATATAGTATATAGTCTAGTATATATATATATACTAGACCTACAGTTTCCTGTATTCGTAAAAGAAACAGTGACATTTTAATGACGCTAGTTACAATAACAACACAAAATACATAGATAAATAAATAAAATTACAACCAGAAAATACCGATCCATCATTTACACTTTTTATCATTTTCATTACACTGCAATAAAGTTTTTATTTCTTTTTAAAATTTAGATAATTTGTTACTAAATAAGTCTACACTTGAAAATATAAAATTATATGTACTACAGGATCGTCTTATGAAACTATTTCGGACATAACATTTTCTTGTCATTTTTATACAAATTTTTGCGACGTCTTGTGTGATGGTGCGTCAGCTATTTTCAGGAACAACACGTTATATTGTGTTATACATTCTAATCTCGCTTATGTACTCATTAATAATTGTTGATTTTTCTTTTGTTCAGCTGATACTTGGGCTCGTTATATGATAAAATGATAACCGAAGAAATATAGCTTTGTTTAAGAAATCACATTTATCAATGTTATTTATTATTCCATATTTGTTTACTTGTTCCACAGACAAACTAGCCTAAAGATAGGAAATAAAAAGGCACCGTTTTCTGCCAACGATTTGCACAAATGCTCCTATAAGTTCAAACACAAACGCGCGCTCCTTTAGTATTGACCAGGAACCAGATCCGTGACCTGTCTAATTGTTTTGAAAAATATAGAATAAAATACCTAAACAATGCCAAATTGCGCTGTAAAGTGGTGTGGTAGTGATAGTCGTAAAAATACATAGTTTTAAAAAAGACAATATCACCTTTCATCGGTAAGTATAAAATTAATAGTAAAAATTTATAACAGAAAAATGTAGAGCTCTAGTGATACTGGTTGCTGGTAGCTTTGAGTCAGCGTTTGTCCTTGTCTCGCAAGATATAATTATATGTTGCGTCCTCACTCTTACAAGATGTCACGTGTAAGTAGGGATGCGAAAAAAAGGTTATATACCGAATTCCATATTATAATAAAAATCTTGTTTCTTTTCTACTATTGTTATAAACTTAATTAAATAATTAAAATATTTATTACATACATTTTGAATCGACCCCACCGCCCACTGATGATAGTTTGCACAACCATCATGGTCGTGGAAACTACCACCAGTGCAATCAGTCCACCGAACAATGGCGGTCAAACTACTGCGGAATTGTCGGAAGTTAAAAATACTACCACATGATGGCAGCGTTTCTGTAGAAAACTACCGACCAACTGCGATCGCCAACCCGCCTGCCAAACGTGGCGATTATGGCAAACCCCCCCTCAAAATGAACACAAGTATATTACTCCAGCCCCATGGCAGCCTCGCTATCCCTGGTCATAGTAGCGGCCATGGTAACGGCGGGGCAAGGGGTGCGAAGAATCTTCGGCAGACGCCAGGCTACCACCACCTACGACCATTGACCCTGGCAACATATAACACGCGTACACTACGAACAGACGAGAAGATAATCAAACTGGAGGAGGAATTAAGCAAATTGCGCTGGAGTATTATAGGTTTATCTGAAGTCCGAAGAGAGGGTGAGCACTCGATAATACTTAAATCCAGCAATTTGCTCTATTTCCGGGAGGGCGACCAACAGTCCAAAGGTGGTGTCGGGTTCATCGTCCACGGGTCCCTTATGAACAGCGTAACTCAAATCGAGTGTGTCGGCGAGTGTAGTGTACCTTATACTCAGAATCACCAAACGGTATTCGCCGAAGGTCATGCAAGTATACGCCCCGACGTCTACACATTCGGATGTTGAGGTAGAGACTATGTATGAGGATATCTCTAAAGCCATACATACCTCCAAGACTCACTACACTGTTGTCATGGAGGACTTTAACGCGAAACTGGGCAGGCGAGGCGAACACATGGGGTCAGATGCTGGATGACTTCTTGGAGAGGGAGGGACTCTATATGATGAACTCCTTCTACAAGAAGCCGGAACAACGCAAATGGACCTGGATTAGTCCCGATGGTGTAACCAAAAATGAGATAGACTTCATCATGTCGACTAGGAGACAAATATTTAATGATGTCTCTGTGAACAATGCGGTGAAAACCGGGAGTGTTCACCGATTGGTCAGAGGCACATTGAATCTAAAATGCAACAGATATCATCGATTAATTAAGTAATCGTATTCATATTGATAATAATTTTATAATTTTTTAGCAAATACCTACCTATAGTGTTAAAAACAAATCACAATCCTTCAAAATATTATTATTAAAAGTTTAAAAAAAAGTGCATTTATATACATAGGGTAAATATCCTCACGCTGTATATACATAGTGTTAACGTGGTCCTTACATACTCATAATTATTTCGCATCTTTAAATGTCATTATTCTCCTCCACACACTTTTGCCTAGGTATGTGAGTGCTTTTGACATTTTGGTCAGCTAACACTGGCAATTTCATAAGTCAGCCTTGTTCTTCCTTGGCATGCACGCATGTTCGCAATCGAAAATGGTTTTGGAGAATATTATAACGTAATGTTTGGGGAACTATGTCCCCGTTTTGCAATGCTTTAAATGCTTGCAATTCGGACATACGAGATTAAAATGCACCAATAAAGAGTATGTTTTCATTATTCTGAAAGCAGCCACGAATACAAGAATTGTCCTAATAAAAATGAGAATACGAAAGCCAACTGTTATAACTGTGCCCAGTTTAACAAAAAACGCAACAGTACCAATGAAACTAATCACAGCGCTACTTCGAATATTTGTCCCAAAGTTGTTTATATGTTTATAACATTAAAAATCTCACAGATTATTATGGATAGTCCGACTCGTAGAAGGAACATCAATACAATTAATTAATCCTATATCTGCTTACAGATACATTTGGGACGCGGTTATCACGCTTTAAATGAATTGTTGCTTCATCTGTGAAATAAAATTTGCGACACTGTCTTCGTCACCGAACCCTCTGTCGGTAACACTGGCATTATGAAATCTATGTCCGGATATACACCTTATCAGTACTGGATTCCAGATCGCCCGGTTAAGGCTGCGATCCTTATCAAAAATAATACCTTTAGTACGCTTAGCATCCGTTATCGATAGATTTTATCCTAACGACACCTTAGACTCTTGCAACCAACAGCGAGTGGCACGGGTTGAAATGATTTCCCCTTGGCGCAGTGGCATATGCATCTGCTTTTCAAGCTAGGGTCCCGGGTTCGATCCCCGGTCAGGTCAATCTAGGAAACGAACTTTTCTAAATTGACTTGGAGTCTGGGTGTTACTGGGAACTCCCCCAGAGTTCGTTGTGTGGTACCCATAGTACAAGCTTACTGCTTAGTTTGGGGTCACGCAATCTGTGTAATTGTCTGGAGTATTATTATTATTATTTATCTGTGGAAACCTCTAACGACTTCCCATTCACTTATTATCAAATTTTTACCTGCCTCAGAAATATGAACCACAAAAAGGCTCCTGGACCAGATCATCTGATTTCAGATATCTGTCTTCAGTTCGCCGAGTGCTTTTCAGACATTATTACGAAATTAATGAACCGTTATCTTGAACTTGGATATTTCCCTTTGAGTTGGAAACCGACCTATGCAAAAATAATTCCAAAGCCAAATAAGACAAATTACAATGAACCCTCTTCTTCCGGCCTATAGGTCTGCTTAACGTAATTGATAAGCTTCTCGAGAAGCTGATCATCAATAGGCTCACCCATCATATGAATATCACTGGAACCTTGTGCGAAACTCAGTTCGGCTTCAAGCAGCAAAAATCTACTGTCCAGGGAATTCATAATGCCATAAGAATTATAAATAATGCTAAAGCAAACAACATATACTAACCGTTTTGTTAGATATAAGGGCCGCGTTTGATAACGCAAGGTGGCCCGCCATCTTCAAACGACTCCGTGCCATTAAATGTCCTAAAAATATTTACAATATTTTACGTAATTAGTAATTACATTGATAACAGAAAAATACAAATTAATTTCGCAGACTGCTCCGTAGATAAAATTTTGCCAAGAGGATGCATTCAGTGGTCCGTTTGTGGTCCCACGCCTTTAAAGGGAGACGTGTCATAATCCTCAAAATATGTTTTCAGTGTTTCTTTTCATTCCAATGAAAGAATGAAAAATGAATAAACAAAAGAGCAATATTAACAAAATCTTTATTGTTTTTCCAAGTAATTTTAGATTTATTAAAGAATCTTGATAAATTCTACATTAAATCTACTATTTGAGGTGCAGTCTTGATAAATCATATTTGTCTCAATTTGACACACTTTAATAATATATTTATTCTAAGTTGTGACTACCTCGCTACTGCTAGGGCATCATATGTTCTCGAGAATTACTGACGATGGATAAATAAACATGTACTAAGGAAATTGCTGTATTTATGGCGTTGTGAGATGAACTATTCCGTTAAATTATAAATTATAAATGTCTATATTATAAATCTAGTTTATGAACTGTAGTCTGATACATATGTAGCGCTGCTTTACAATCTAATATTTACCTACAATTAGATGCCCATAATTGTTTCAAGTATCTGTGTTATACTTTGTTCAAAAATTAAAGAATCTAAAAGCGTAATTTTTTTTAAAACACGTTCTTACATTTTTACCCTACTGCGAAGGAGGGTTATGTTTTTCGAGTGTATGTATATATGAGTGTGTCTATTTCTTTGGCACACTCTGTAGCCTTAACGACTTGACGGATTTCAACATATGAGGTGTCGTTAAATTAGTCTTAACTATGGGAGTGACAAACGGTATAAAATTTCAAATTGGCATCCGAGATAAAGGAAGTTGAGGAGGAAAAATATAACAATATGGGTATCAAATGAAAGGCAATAAATACCCAATTCGAAATATATAATAACTAACAAAAATTGTGATATGCAGTAGGGTTTTTGTTTTTTTCAAATAATTGTATTTTGTTTAATTTTCAATTACATAATACTATAAATCTTAACCATTACATACGATTGCAGATGCAAAACAATACCCGTGACTATATCCCTCTACAGCCCGCCATACACCATCCAGTATGCTGTCAAGTTGATCAAGTCTGTCCAGTACGCATGAAGCGGCGTTTGGCATGACGCCCCTAGAGCACACACACGATCCGTTGTACTTGACGTCAATCCCGTCCAGTATGCATGAAGCACTTGACGCGCCATCCAGTTTGCATGAAGCATTTAAGGGACGGTTGTGCGAATGTATTATTACTTTTATTACGATTATTTTTTTTAAATCGTATTAATTTTATTGAAATATATATCGAAGTGAGAGCTATGTTCAAGATAAGTAAAAATTAAATTCATGTTGTTACAATATAGTTATACTATATTTGTAAATTTAAAAATTATCAATTGATTATCGATTATTATCAATTGATAAAAATTAAATCAATAGAAAAATTAAGTCATTCAATGAATTCGATTGAAAAATTAATTAAAAAAATATTAATAGATTAAAAATTATAATTCGATTATATTTTTTAGAATTAAAATGTTTTTATTTACTTAATTTAAAATGTATTTAATAACAAATAATTTGACCTTCCACGAAAGAATGAAGATCAAATAGCCAGAGGTGTTAGTTGACGGATATGCGAAAATCACTCACATACCTAGGTGAAAATGTGTGAGGAAGCGAGGAGGATTGAGGAAGCGACAGAAGTATGTAAGAACCGCAAAGCTTAATGCTCCATTCTCTCTGACTACCCCATTAGGGATATAGCGTGAAGATATGTATGTATGTATGTATGGTATAATAATTGGTAATTGATATTCAGTTACAATTTTTTAATTTATAGAAATTGTTTTTCTCCTTGCGTAAACGCACCTTATAAAAGTATATTTCTGAACGGAATACGTTTTAAAATCTCAATGTTCTCTTTTTTTTTAGATTAAAATGTGAATCCTCCAAATAAATCGCTGTAATTGAATGAAAATAACTTATTTAAATACGCGACCAAATGCGAATAATTTCTTCTATAATAATTTCTAATAAGTGTATTCGCAAATAATTTCTTAAAATACATATTACACATATTTAACAACTAACCGCAAAAAGAAATATGTTTTTTTTTTTCAAATCATATTTTTACTCGTATTGTAATAACATTAATTTATTCTTTATTTGTCTTAAACATAACTCGCTTCGATATATAATTCAATAAATCAATACATATTTCAATAAAATAAATCAAGACATTCGCACAACTGTCCCTTAACCATAATTTCGAGCGAACTGACGAAACGGTATGAAGCGCCCACACACGTTCAAGTATGCAGGACGGACTTGATGGCTTGATGGATTGACGGAAGATGGGCAAAACGATTTCCGTCAAGTATAACTGATCAAGTCAAATCGACACCACACACGATCAATATGACTTAATGGAACCGTCGCTTCATGCATACTGGACAGACTTGATCATGCATACTTGATGGTGTGTGGCGGGCATACGTAATCGTTGCATCCGCAACTATATTGTAGGTATAATTTTTCAAAAAACATTTTCCTACCTACATTTTTTTAAATAAAATGTAACAAATAAAACATTATAACATAACATAACATAATATAACATAACATATCTTCACGCTGTTTCCCCAACGGGGTAGTCAGAGAGACCGGAGCGCCAGGAGTTGCGGTCATTATAATATCACGGAAATCAGCTCATATATCCCAAAATCCAGAAAATAATGCAATAACTATAATACAGTATAGTAACTATAACATAGACAACGATAAACATGATATTGGGTAATCTTCTAAAATATATAATAATGTCTAGAATGTTCAGTCTTATTGACAAAATGATTACAGTATTTACATAAATTTGGATTAAATTAGCCATTTTTACTCACACATATACCTACCCACATTCTACATTTTAAACTGTATTGCATAATAAATTAATATAAATAAAAATAAGTAAGTTTCATTGATTCCAGCTAAAATACGTTCATTTGCTAATACAATGGAGAAATAAGCCTCCGTTTCTGCACATTAATAGCAATATCACATTGTATACTTTAGCATGAAGCTTCTCATATAAAGTACATCTTTACCTTTTTATATTCAAACATTCTATTTTTTACGTTCCACCGACCCAAATCTATTATATACCACTGTACAATGAAGTAAAAGAGGACTTCGACGTAACAGAAAATCATCAGCAGAAATAATCTTGACCAGTTGAAGGTTTTCAAGAATGGATATATAAATTCTCCATGTGCGTAACTGAAGATAGCTCTGTAAAAAAAATTGATGTAAAACATGCTTCCACTTTCGATATGCGTACAGTAAACATAAAATACTTTGATTATTTAGCGATAAAAACAGCCATTCTTTTTCTTTATGAATAGACTTAGCTACCCACACTAACTAAATGTTATTTAGTGGCAATCGTAAAACTATCCTTAATGTAGACGAAAGAAGACTGATAGGACCTACCTAGTACCAGATGCATATAAACTTGCTGCAAGCTTGATTTTTATTTGATTGTAAATTGCCAAGTCAAACGGTTGCCAATTAATGATTAAAAGCTGCTATGTTAGATACGACGACAAAGTTTTTGACAATTTTGTTGCAATCTTTATTTCTAGTAGGTATTAAGTTTTGTTTATATTTATTTTGGTGCCTATTTTTGCATATTACTACAAAACTGCTTCTGGTACAACGATGGAATTTCATACCTAAATAACTCCAGCACAAAGTGCTTCGTTTGCCATGTCAACACTATTTTTATCGCATGGTAACTTAGAAAGTCTAATTTAAACTTGCTTAAAGTGTATGCAGTAGCGTGGCAAACTTGATGCACGCCTGATTAAAGTTTGAATTTTTACCGGTAATGGTGAAGCACTTATTCTGTAATATTCTTTTATGAACTTTTATCCTTTCGTGGGCTCCAGTTAGGTGTATGTAAACATAGTGTGTAAATAGTACCGTAAGGCTAACTCACACCTATCTATGAGTTAAAAGAATAAATGAAGAGTTTGCTAACTCTTGAGTTAAATTTTTAAATTCTGGTATCATAATTCGAATTATTTATATTCATGTGGTATTACTATTATGGGATGGTATAACATGAATTTGTTATTATTCTTATTGACTGATTATTTAATAACACTCGGTTTCAAAGAAATTCAAAAGTTCATTTTTAAACTTCTTACCGGAAATAGAACCTACTGTCTCATACATATACATTTGCAATAATAGTTTTGCACAAATTGTGTCACTTGCGGGGGCCACCATTACTAACTTGTTCGTATAATTCCTCGACGAATTAAAACAGTTTAATTCGTTAGCTTGCGGCTCGCTAGCAGCACTGATTATAGTTCGTTCAGTGCCAACGAGCCCCAGAGGTCGTTCGCGAATTACACAAAATTCATCCACTTTTGGATTGAATAGTCCTCTCCTCGTATGTGACAAAAGGCCTATACTATACCCTATCCAGTAATGAGAGGCATGTCTAGACTAAAGGCGATTACTACAACTCGAAAACTTTATTGTCTACTCACGATCCCAAATAAGCAGTGAAGAACACCATAAGTATAGATGTTAATAACTTAATATTCTTCGGCTTACTCCTCGGTACCCAAAGGAGGTCCAATACAATTACAATAATAGACACAGAGTGTAAATTGTGCTGGACGATGTCTCTGGGTAAATAGTGAACCAGTTCCTTTGGGATGACGAGCCTCTGATCTTTAATGTACAACCGCCAGAAGATAAGGCTGCCAAACTGAAAATAAAAAATAAAATTTTAAACTTAAACAATTTAGAAATTTTTGTTTCCTAAATTGATCTGATCAGAGAAGAACTCAAAACACTTATAAAACTAAAGATTATCTACGAGCCAGTGATTGAACCGCTTTAGTAGTGGAAACTTTGACTTAAAGAATGACCAACCACTAAGGTAAATAACGATAAATTGAAAGTTATGGTGGAAGCAAATTCGTATCAAACTATCAAGGAATTTGCGGCAGGTTTAACGTTAGAATACCCACAATATTGACCCATTTGCCGCAAATCGGTAAAATTAAAAAACTTGAAAAATGATTTCCTTATGATTTAACTGATCGGAAGAGAAGAAGTTTGCTTTACCTTGTTAAGCCGATGCAGAAATTAAAGGATTTTGGACCGAATTGTGATGTGTGACGAAAAGTCGATTCTTCGAATCGAGTCGATAATTGCAAGCGAACAACGCAATGGCTGACCCTAGATCAAACGTTACACCAATGCCTTAAAGCGAAGATTACCCAAAGGTGTTATTAACTGTATGGTGTAATTCACTACCACTTCCTCTGATCTGGTCAAGTAATAACAGCAGATGTCTACTGTGCAGTGTGCATAACTCCGAACAATAATGGCGAAACTCGCAGCAAAACAGCCCTGACTCGTCAATGAATCTTCACTATTATTGCTCTGTGATAACGGAAGACTTCACACTGCTCGAGAACCAGTTTTAGCACTACAAGACCTGCAGTTAGAAACAATCCGTCATCCTCCATACTCGCCGGACCTCGCCTCAACCAACTACTATTTATTCCGCCATTTGGACGATTTTTTTAACGGAAAAGAATTTTCTTTCTAGGAAGCAATACAAAATGCTTTCACACAGTTTGTGCAGTACAGGTCCCCAAAGTTCTATCGCGAAGGTTTCAATGATATTCCGATTAAATGGCAAAAATGTATAATTTTATTACATATTCGGGTGTCGCTTTGTTAATGTCTGCTTAGTATTTTTTTATTCTTATTGATGTGTTAATTTTTAAAATTTTAATAAACAATTTTATTGTAAATTTGGTTGTCGTTTTATTAATTTCTGCTTTATAATCTTTTATAGATAGATACACAGCTAAACAGATAAATTAGGTACATTTAATATTCAATAATATTTTAATATTTCATATAAAATTAACTATATTGGACTAGGGCTTAGGTGGACGTTGAAATTTTTGTTCTCTTCTAATAATGGGGGCGATGATTCGGAAAAGTTTGGGCATCTATGATGTAGAGGTTTTACGATCCCTTAGTTGCTGAGATATCAGATATGTGCTTCTAAACTGATACAATGTGTCCCCCTCGTCGAACTTTTCAAGTATGGAGAGGAATATTCTGTACCGAATTTGACAGGACTTCCTTTGGCATTTATAGGACTATTTTTGATTACGAAATAAAAAACAAATTAACCGCTGGTGCAATCGCAGAGCAATATAATTAAATAATGCCTACATACCATTGTAATAGGAAATATGAGGCCGGTCATCAGTACGTCTCGTAGTTGTTTTAATTGTATAATACGTCTCGTGTTATCTTCACCGCGATTTTCTTTCCAGTCACAATACGCGCTTATCGGGTAGTACAACAACATGAGCATCTAGAAACAAATAATGTGTTAATTGAAACTTTGTACTTTAATTATATAAATATAAATAAATGAGGCAACCCTAATATCAGCTTTTTACGTCGCTAGCAAATCTTTGGAATATGGGCCAAAATGATAGGGTTGTACATTTTTTCCCATTTATTTAATGTTTTTTTTTTGTATGGAAAACAAAATAAAGGTATCCCGTAATTATTACATCTGCAATATAACAGTCAACAGTGACATGTTATAGCCCCGGCGGATTTTTAATCCCTTTCACATTAATCTTGTAATATAATAAATATGTAAAAAAGTGCCGGCCATAATTATTGCATAATTTTCAGATTTCTCTAAACTTAATTATTGTAATATGGTGGGTAGACAACAATTTCTTAACGTTTTTCCCGTTTTTCTAAAAAGTATTAGAAAAATGTAACAACTCAATGTAATGTCAAATCTACCGTAAATTCGGATCTCATTTCTTGGTAACACAGGAAAGACCTGAACACCGGTACTCAGGTCCCTGAGGGTGGACTGGGTTATGGGGGCTTTCGCCCTTATAGAATACGCCTGCGGTGGTAGTCTTCGGCGCGTTATCAAGGGGCTTCGGGAGCCCCTCTCGCATTGCACCGAAACACCACTACTCGTGGGAGCAGAGCCCTCTCTATTACAGAGCCCTCTCTAACACCCTCACATTGCTACGACAGTATGGGCCACAAGCGCTCTCCTTTTCTTCGGGGTCGCATGGGAGGGCCGGAGCCCTCGCTCCGAACGGCCGCAACCCCGCGGGGTTATTTTCTAAAAATTTGCAGACAGCGACGGTCACGCGATCATTGCGCGGCTTTTGACTAATTGTAATAAAAAATAGGTATCATGTATGACGATTGCGTGTCTATTGCGCTATGACCGCAAAATGCACTTTTCGCGGTAGATTCTCGTTTAGACAGCAGATATCGCGCATTATTTGATTGTCGCATGCTGACTGCAATTAGGTAATAGCGTGCCAAAGAACTGGTGGGGAACACCGTATTTTTCTTTGGCCCAGGCTACGGGTCTGACTACTTACTGTAACTATTCAACCATAGATGTGTTAAGTACCGACGTATAAATCTATCTACATACTGTATCTACGTATATAATATCATGTCTCTGAGAAAAGCAATTGTGACAGACAGACACCGAAGTGATTCCGTGAGTGTTTCGTTTTTCTCATTTTCGAAGGGAACGCTAAAAATTATCAGTTCTTTATGCATACATACGTATCTTTCGGATTCTTAATCTTTTCAATATAACAAGTAATTCCGTAATTCGTTACATTTTTAAGAAAACAACATCGATTAGATAACATTTTAATAAATATTTATTTAATTATTAAGGTTATTATATTATAATACTGTTGTTATATCCCCAATATTTTACATATTTTATAAAAATACGTTTATTATTTTATAAATGAAGTGATTTATGAAAAGTAAATCCACTTGAAAGATATTTTTGAAAGTTAAATCTACCTTCAGTTTGATAAGAGAACTTGCACACTTAGAAGAACCGACAAAAAACTCAGTCAAGTATCATTTTTTTCTAACGGTATAGTAATTTATTTTGTATCTAGATATGTACCTATTCATAAAAAATATCAAAAACTGAGATTTTGAAACGAATATTGAACCTGCATAGAATATAAATTGGCTTCACAACACTGCAATTTTCGACTTTAAAAATTCTCTTTATTCTTCAAATAGTTCACTGTTGTTCGAATTTCTTTGATTTAATGAGATTTAATTAGAGCAGAAAACAACTTACGTTGTACCAGCACGTGAGAAGTTGCCATTTCATACGCCCATAAATTCTGACACTGGGATTCTCATCCTGCGATAGGTCAATGGAAAGCAACACAACAGCTAATACTATGAGATGAATAGCCTGTACACTATTGAACACCATCCTAAATTGCAGCACTCGCTTATTAGTCTTAGGTATTTCGGTACTTGGATATATTTCTTCCAAATTCAGCATTTTTATTATATGCACGTGCTTCACTGACAGAGTAAGACCGCGAAATGTTTACGTCAACTGTCTACAATTATTTACTATATTAAAGTATTTATAAATACATTACATTTATTACAACTGACTTACTACTGCGTAAGCACGATCCGTGATCTAACTACCTATATACGTATACCGTATATGTATTCTGTATATTATATTACCGAGGTTGGTTATTTCGTAATGACCTAATAAAACATAGGTATAGTGACCAAGAATAAAAAGAAAAAAAAGAGTTTTCATTTTATTTAATGACAGATGTTATTATAACATTAATGAATTTTTAAAGGATAATACTTTATATTAATTAATTAAAATTGACATTTACACACTGACAACGTCATTTTGTTTTGATTCTTATCTTTTTTTTTCTTTATACAGTTGTCGATTTCTATTTTGTTGTTTGATTTGACATTATTAATTAATAATTTACATTAAATAATTATTTAATATATTAATAGCTTTCTAAGCGGAAACTTTGAGGAAGTCTATTATTTAAGATAATGTGTAGTTTTAAGTTTGTACATATTAACGTATCTATGTACTTTTTTGTTATTAATAAAGAAAGATATTTTAATATATGAACTGGAGGATTATTATTAACAGGTATTCAATTTTTTGTTCTAACATTATTTTGCCGTTATATCATTGGTTAAATAATTGACATATAATTGACTGTTCCATTATTAATGTATTAATCCATTATTAACTAAATGGGTAATTAATAGATTTTTTTTCCAATATCCACTAGTTTGGATATAAAATAATTGCATGCTATGTCTTAGTAGAATGCGTAAAGGCAAAGTTTATGTCCATCTATGTTTTATGTAACTAGTAACTACTCGCATTCTAGCAAATAAAACATTATTCTTATTATTAACAAAACTGTAAAAATATTCAAAATATAATGAAAAGAGTTTCGCTTTTAAACATAATAAGAATGGAGTACAATAGGTATAAGATCTGTCTCTGCAACTTCTAGGTCCTAGACTAGCGCTGTACTGGGCGATGTCATTACGATAAGCTTGTGCTACATAACGCTGTCTCCCTCTAGCTTTCGCACTTCGTTCCTACTACTAGGATTTAAAATATAATAACTCAATTTCTACTAATGAATTTCAAGTATGTTTTACACGATAATACTATATTCATCTCGAATCAAGTATCACAATCGACAGCATTTGCTTTAAAGGCGTATCAATAAGGTGTCCTTTTTGTTGACCGACTTTCTAGATTTTTACTATGTGCGTGATTAGGGAAGGTCACAGTACAACTACAGCTTTTGTTAAACACGGCTGAACATGACATATTTTTATTTAGGATATACATATTGGAGGTTCATTAATTAATTTTAAAGATTGTGAGTTGTAACTCACAATCTTTAAAATGAATGGTTTTGTCTACGAATTTCCTACTGTTCATACTTTAAAATTAATGATCTCCACAATAAATTTACTATTTTTATCAAAAATAACAGTTTTGCTATAAAATACAAGCAAAAGTTTAAATTGCTTCACATTGGGTAAAATTAAAAAAAATATTTTGCAAATTATTTAAAACATTCGATTTCTGCTGTTGGTTTATGCATATGAAAAATAAGTCTACTTAAATTACTCAATAATCCATCTAAGACCAATTAGCCCCACCTCTTCAAACAAACAAGTAACGTTACCAACTTTACTTACCCAATAATTGGAATAATTACAAATGCCAATACTTGTCGAGGTTTTACCACCGAGACGGCTCGATCCCAGCGCAGAACTCCTATGCCCGTGTCAGCATCTCCGAACCCAGCGGCGACTTCCTCCAGCCAACCGGCGCCGAGGAAGATGAAGCTCACACCACTTATAGTGGAAACTCTCCCTAACTGGGGGTCTCATTTTAAGGACCTCAGAGGAAAATTAAGGAAAGCCGTGAATGTTCGGCCGTACGGGAAGGGCTTCCGGTTCCTCCCGGCGGACGAAAACGAGTTCAGGGTGGTACAAAGGTACTTCTCAGAACATGAGGCTGACGGCATAAGCTACTCGCCTACTCGCCTCCAAGCCAGCGGAACGTCAAATTAGCGATCCGCGGCATACCAGCTGACGCCGAACCAGAAGACATCGCCGAAGAACTTCGCACCCTGGGGTTCGAGGTGCACTACATGCGGCCTATACGCGCACGAGGGGGCAGACCCGGGTGTATCTTCTTCGTTGAACTGAAGAGCGGCCCTCAGATGACCCCGGCTATCTACAGCGTGGAGGAACTGCTGTGCATCCGGGGGATCAAAATTGAACCCTGGAGAGGCAAGCGGGGGCTGGTGCAGTGCCATTGGTGCCAAGGTTTCAGGCACTCCTCCCACAACTGCCACCGGAAGCTCGCCTGCGTCCGCTGTGGGGGCTCCCACGTGGCGAGAGAATGCCCCCGCCCCAAGGAGACCCCGCCTACCTGCGCTAACTGCGGGGAAGCGCACATAGGTAACAGCCCTACCTGCCCCGTCAGAAGCCAAGAAATGCGCAATATCAAGGCGTGCACTATGGTAGTGACCCGCCAGGTCAGGAAGCCCTCTCAACCGAAGCCGCGGCCCCGGGTCGTTGAAGAGCACACGGAGGCATCATTGATGGCCCCCGCAAACGCAGCCACAAACTGCAGCGGGCCCGCTCCTCCCGCACATCCCCTTAAGGCTAAGAAGAAGCCCAGGAAGAAGAAGAAGTGTCTACGCTGATGACACGATATTATTTACTGACATAATATCGAATCGCTTAGGTACTGCGGAAGAAAGCCAACACAACACAAGCCAAATATTTATTAAAACAATTGAGAATGTTGACTTTGTGTCAAACACGTGTTGAAAGAATTACCCACTATCATATCATGCCTACTACGTCACCGATCAGCGAAGTCCTGAACAAGAAATCAGAATTAGAATAAAGCAAGCAAGAAAACCATGCCAATGAGCAAATATCTCTGTAATACGAACCTGTTTAAAAACGCGACTACGTGGATATGTTGAAGTGCTACGTTCTTCCTGTCCTCCTACGGCGTAGAAAGTTGGATTGGACATTAACGCAAATAAAATGACTGAAAAGTTAGCTGTCTTTAGAATAGGTAAATTATACGTATTAATGATGCATCCTGAGGACGCTTCGTTGAGAGGCGAAACACGTGTCGATTGATGGTTTCTGGAGTTTGAGCAGAAAATAGCTAAATATTTTAAGAATTCCTCACATGAAATGGATTTCCGCAAGGTAACATCTGAGTCTATACAATATCTTCTAAGCCTTTGTTTCGGACAGCGACTTCAAAAATCTAGATTTTTATGATGGTCACGAAAATCCGGTAAAAGATACATTAAGAAGTTCTTTATGTATGGCAGTGACCCGCCAGGTCAGGAAGCCCTCTCAACCGGAGCCGCGGCCCCGGGTCGCTACTATCTACTAATATATTCCTTTAAAATATTATATTCTTCTATCGAAGTAATACATAATTGTAAAATATTATCTGGCTTAAAATTAGGTCCAAATTATAATAAATAAATGCCTATTGTAACTTAATTTAAACAACGATAAACATATTTCAACAGCTTCTGATATACATAAATAAACATGTGTAGAGGGATCGTCTGAACACTACTTACTTACAAAATTGTTTTTAATATACTATAAGAAATAAATTCACAATTTTTATTCACATATGTTATATTCTACATTTTAAAACTGTACAATGTAAATGTTTATTAAAAAACGATAATAACTTATAAAAATATATATTTTCAATATCTAAGTACATTTCCATCCTGTTCTTTCATTCATGGATTGTCAATATCACATGGAGTACTTTATCACGGAGCTTTTCTTGTGGAATGCATCGTGCAATCTTTATCTATTTGTATTCAAACATTTTTTCTGTTTTCGACTTTCCATCGACCCAAATCTATTATATGCCACTGCACAAAGAAGTAAAAGAAGATTTCCACGTAACAGAAAATGATCAGTAGAAATAATTTTAACCCTTCAAATTCTTTGAGGAATGGATATACAAACTCTCCTTGCATGTAACTGAAGATAATTCTGTAAGAAAAAAATTAATATAGAAAACCCATGCTTGCGCATTTACTACTTTTTTGATTTCATGTAATAGATAGGCGAGTCACAGAGTAAATAAGCGATTGAGCGATCAACGAGCAAAGTTGGATACATTTTTTCTGCAATTTTCTAAATAGAAATAAATAAGCAAAATTCAATATCTTGGACGATTTGCCTAAAATTGACTGCAGATACACACCTAATACCTATGAATATAAACATTAAATATCACATTAAATATGAAGTGTAGCTCACTGAAACCTCATGATAAAATATATATGAACACAATCTTATTCAAACAACGGTCATGTACAATGTTGAATAACTTGAAACTTTGAGCAGAAGATAGATAAAAATGTGAAATTAATATAGAGGTTATCGTTATTTAAAATTTGCAAAAATCAGTGATCCTCAAACAGTTAAATTACTCTAACGAAGTAAATTTATATCAATGAGTTCCAGAAGGAGCGCGGATTATTAAAATTTTCTATTTTTTACATTTTTAGGAGTTATAAGTACAAAAGTGATAGTATATTGTGTTTTATAGTTCTGTGTAAGTGAAAAGAATGGAGTAGGTTTAAATAAACATGTGTACCTGAAGTTCTCTTCCAAAAACTCCTATAAAACTTCAGAAAATCTACTATCACTTTACTGGAGGAGTTTTACGATAACAATTACTTATTAAAATACAATACGTGACATTGGCATACTCACTGATCTGTGCGCCATGCTATGAAGAAAGAAAAAGAAAAGAAACTACCCTCAGGTCACTGGAAGGAGTGCTTTTTCGAACTGTATTGTACGCAAACTACATAAAACTAGTCCAAGCTGAACCCTCATGAAAGACTGAGTTTGTCGCCTCCTCGTTTGTTAGAACGGGCTGTATCTAGTGGTGGAGGTCATGAAGCCTATTAGGTGATTACTAAAATTAGGATACTAAACCGCATTTACTCACGATCCAATATAAATAGTGAAGAACACCGTAAGTATAGATGTTAATAATTTAATATTCTTCGGCTTATTCCTTGGTACCCAAAGCAAGTCCAATACAATTACAATAACAGACACAGTATGCAAATTGTGGTGAAGAAACTCTCTAGGTATATAGCGATTCGCTTCAATTGGCATGAGAAGACTTAGATCTTTGGTGTACAATCGCCAGAAGAAAGCACTGCCGAACTGAAAATAAAAAATAATTAAGAACTTAAACCCTTACAATACATTTTTTTTCAACACTAACAAAAATTATGAAATATTATTGCCTTGAATTCAACACTTGTAACTTGTCTAAAATGATTCTATGTTTTCTACGACAAATTAATTACATAGTAATAGAACAAAATAAAGCAGTAGAATTATAAAAGAAACTAACTACGTAGAATATCACATAAGGCGTGCTATACACATAATAGGGTCGACATGCGACCCTAGGCGACCATAGGGATGCGGCAATTTTTATCTAACGACAACCCTATGGGACTTCTACATAATAAACTATATCCTCATTCGGCTCGCCCGATCGGTAAAATTCGCCCTTTATTTGAGAAACTGCAGAACAAAACAGCACGCGTAGCCATCTCTATTTTTAACACTACTGACGCAAAAAGCACTGTCGATCGTCAAAACTAGGCATAAGTCAACAGTTTGATTCCTCACCCGGCTATATACCTGTTATGTAAGTACACAAAGGCAGGCAGAGCGGCCTTTTTGTCGAACACTATTCAACACATTATGTACTATAGATATGATGTATGTATAAGTATACAATATACATATGTTTTCATATGTACACATAATTTACATCTATATACGAGAATGTATATCTCATTGTACTACCCGCCTGTGCCGACCTAAATTATGTACACAGCAACCCCATATTCTACATTTATAGCAATCCCCTTGAACCGTAACATCAAGGATGTATCACATTGCGATTTTTCTCTTCAATTTATGGTGACGCAGTGATAAACTATTATATAAACTGTCATTTAATTAATCTAAAATAGACGTGTGCCATAGAAACGTGCGCGCGCTAGCTTACGAAAAAGACGAAAAATCAGTTATTTTCGTTTATTTTAAGCGCTACAAATAATTTTAAAAATCCAACTGCCATTTTGAAGAGTGTGTTTAAATTAATCTACCAGAAAATTTATTTATATATACACAGATTCTTAGATTTTTTTTTCAGTTACAAATGTTAACCAATCGCGTAACGCAAGTGACAGAATGAAGTCAATGAAATGAAAAATCAGGTTATCAAATATCACTTTCATAAGTTTTGTAATCACTTAGAAAAATTGAGATCTCTACCGTCAAAATTTTCAATACGTCGCCTAGAGGTCCACAAACCAGGTGGACGTCATATTTAATTTCTATATCAATGCATGAACACAACAAAGGAAAGGAAACAAAGAATAAGAAATAAATATAATAAAGGAATAAGAATGCATGAATACATATACCATAGCTGTAGGAAATACGAGCCCAGTCATCAGTACATCTCGCACTTGTTTTAATCGTGTCACATGTTTTGTGTTGTCTTCATCGCGACTTTCCCTCCAGTCACAATACGCGCTTATTGGGTAGTACAACAACATAAGCATCTGCAAACAAATGTACTAAATAAAACTTCAAAAAAAAATAGATAACAGGAACCTTCGATTGAGAATAATTGGTGATCGAAGCCAGGAATGATTTAAATCGCAGTATATCACTGCAAAACAAAAACAAAATTTAAAGACATTAAGTATCATACTCATTCCTCGTTATTACATCTTTGAAAACATAATGTACACTAGGAAAAATATAGATTATACAAAATAAAGGCGTCGTTAATGGTATAAAAACTCGAAAACTCGAGGTTCATGATCAGTTATTACTCTCCTACATTTTTCTTTGAATTTTTTTTTGTGTTACACAAATTAACCAATCGTGTATCGCAACTGTCAAATTAAATGAAATGAAAAATGAGGTTACCAAATATCACTTTCATACATTCCACTTAGAAAAATTGAGATCCCTGCCGTCAAAATTTCCAATGCGTCGCCTTAAGTGTATACCGTAAATTATTTCAAATTTGGAGTTATTAGTAATTATTACCCATTACTTATCTACTACATATTATACAATAACTATATGTACATATCATATAGTGAAATTGTAACACTTGTACGAGAAATTACATACATAAATATCTCACGCTGCACCCTAACGGGGTAGTCGGAGAGGACGGAACGTCAAACATCGCTAAACAAACAAATACAATGCCAATTCAACAAAATACAATAAAAATGTGTTGACAAATTCTAAGCAATGCAATGCGCCTAACTTAAAAAACAGTTGTCGTTTATTTTTCGTTTCTATGGTTATGGTTTTTTATGAATCTTAGAAGGGGAAAACGAACAATTTTAAGATCTCCGATGGGTTCGCCCGTCTGTGACAGGCGATTTTCTCAGAAACATGCGTACAATACGTTACTTTAAAATTTATTTTTCCCTCCGCCTTATCCCAAAAAGTGTTACCTACTCAGAAAATTTGAAAACTATCATGAACGTGAAGAATAACGTGTATATTATGTAGCAGTATTGTATAGCATATTAAAGGAAAATTATTAGCATTGGATCATCTTAGACATTTAATTTTTCCATATGGAAGAAATTCAACGTTTACATAAATAGACCAGCCATGTTTTGCGGCTACCGGTTGATGCTCTCCGTCCTAACTTCGTCCAGGTTGAATACGTGATATATATATAGCCTATGTCCATTTGGAATAATGTAGCTTTTGAAAGTATTTCAAATAGGTGCAGTGGTTCCGGAACCACTGTACCTGTTTGTTGTACAGAATCCATTCTTTTTATAATATTAGTACAGATAAGCTGTAAATTCATTTTTTTCTAACTATTATCTCAATAACGTGCACGAAAGAAGTCTGAGAAGACTTCTTTCGTGCACGTTATAAAGGGAAAATATACAGATAAAGTGTGAAATATGGGTAAATAGAAAGAAGACTGACGAAGAAAATATACAGAGTAAAAGCGAGTGGTAGAAGCCAAGGAAGACCAAGGCTGACTTCTGAAGATCAAATAGCCAGAGCGTTAGCAGATAGAAATGTCAAAATCACTCACATACCTAGGCGGAAATGTGTGAGGAGAATGATGAGATTTGAGGAAGCGAAAGAAGTATGTAAGGATGCGGCGCTCCATCTCTCTGACTACCCCGTTAAGAATACAGCGTGAAGATATGTATGTATATATTATCTCAATACCTACCGTTTAACTAGAAATAAATATATGTTCATTCTAATAATCAGTCTAAATAAGAAAACTGTTACAGTTTAATTAATGAAATTATGATATATATTTTTTTATATTGTTACAGCTATAGTTTTCAATGTAATATAAATAAATAAACACTAATAGCACAAGTATGTTTCATCGATAATTTTACTATTCACGCAGCTAATTCACTGCTGACATGTTATTTCAAAGCTCAAACAAAACTAGAGGAAAATAATGACTTACGTTGAACCAGCACGTGATTAACTGCCACTTAATACGCGCGTAAGCTCTGACACGGGGATTTTCATCATGTGATGTATCAATCGGAAGTAACACAACAGCTAATATGACAAGATGAATAGCTTGTAAACTATTGAACACCATCCTAAATTTTAGTACTCGCTTATTAGACTTAGGTATTTCGTTACTTGGATATATTTCTTCTAAATACAACATGTTGTTTTATTTATTATACGTGCTTCACAGAGGGAAAAATGCCGCGAAATGTTTTTATCAACTGACCACAATGTTATATAAATGATTTATGTGTGTACGTTGATAACGGACTAATCTAAAGCGAAACGACGAACCGTAGTTGATAATATTTAAATTGATTAGATCAGAAGTTCTCGAACTTTTTTTTTCGTAGACCACTTTCAAAATTTTACTGGTTTCGGTGGATCACCTGCTGCTATATTTCTACCATATTCCCAAAACTCGTCAAAAAATTTGAAGATTAGATCTAACGATAGAAATTTACGCCGCGGTTGAGTTCCAACCCTTAAATTTGGAGTGGTAAAAATAAAACAACTGCTTTAATCACTAATTTAGGCGATTGGTGCAATCTATCACTCAAATTTTTCGCTACCAGGTGTTGTCGGTGAATGAAACAATAAATTGCAGTTACTCCTCGTATAATTCTTTTAAGATGGTTTACAAACCCCACGAAATCGCCCGAACATGGCAGGCGCTCAATCTGCTGCCACCGAAATAATGTTTGTAAATGGAATCGATTTTTCCTTAAAAAAATCACTCAGGGCATTAAATATTGATTTGCTTTTAGTACTCGTCTCCAAAGTTTTCGGGAATAGCAGCTCTTCATGGATTTCTTCGTCTATAACAAATCGAACATATGCCAATAATAATGCCTTATTACCAGGTAAAGTTGACTCGTTGTTACTCAAAGGAATTCTTTCGAGAATGTCAAATGGAGGTTTATGCAAAACAGTTTTTAAAATCTCTTCAACAGTGGGTAAAATTAACTGTTCTTCGATGGTGTACGGTTTTCCATATTTCGCTATAAGCAATGAGATATTGTAAGATGCCCGCAAGCCATCATCGTTACTTTGAGACGTTGAAGCGAACTTACTATGCACGGTGTCTCTTTTCATATTTTTCCTTCAATGTTTGAAAATATTTTAAATCTTTAACTATTTTATTATGGCGACATCTTCTTAGATGTTCTTCGAGCTTCGATGGTTTCTTAGAGTCATTGCTTAAAACTTTTTTGTATAAAAGTCATATGAGCACTCGTTTGCCTTTGATGGAAGAATACCAAATTTCAAATAATCAACACTGTACTGTCGACATTTCTTCTTAGGATCAGCCTTGTTTCGTATTAGTTACCTACCTGTTAAGAAAAAAATGTTTGTTTTAGTAATAATAAGGCGATTTTAACAGAATACGGCTATTTTAACAGAATAGAATAGGATTAATTAATTATTGCAATAAAAAAAAACGCCGGCGGCATTTTGGTTTTTAATTAAGGCAAAACTGATTTTAATTATTAAAAGCAATAAACCGCTAAGACCCATATAGAGGTTTTCACAAAACGGCTGAAGCTATTATTATTATTATTACTATTAATGTAATTAACTTATTTATTACTTTGATATGCGTTACGAGTGGTATACAAAGACACGTACAATTTATGAACATATTTTTAATTTTTAGCATTACCAACTACGAGGGCACTGAAATATGTACAAACATGCAGGACAATCATATATCTCTCCTTCAGTGAATCACCACAGTCGGGTAAATAAATAATTTAATACTAAAAATACTAAAAGTTCAACCTTTCTCGGCTTTCTGTTCTTTTATAGAAGCATCGAATACTGTTCGGCATTTAATTTTTATTATGTACCTACTACACGCAAGCAACAAATTACAATGTAAAAATTACAATATTACGATGTAAAAAAAGTATGTATAACAAAGAGGCAGGTACTTACTTTTTCCGGCACTGGCAAACACTGACATCGATTCACTCGCAACGTTTGTCCTTGGCCTTCGTTTTTATATTGGTGAAGAATCAAACAAGTTCATGAAAGATTCCAAGCACAAGTCATATTTCGTCCCTTTGCACGTCTGAACAAGCGTTGTAGCGCTTTGCAAGTTTGGACACGCGTTGCACTGAATATCGAATATACAAATTTTTTCAAGTAACAGTCGCTGACCTGACATTGATAGGTAAACCCAAGCCAACATTTTTATTCATTACTATCGAAACCAGATTAATTTTCGTGGACCCCCACTTACAACTTGTGAACCCTCATTTTTTTTTACGCCAACGCCAATTGTTGTCACAAAAAAAAACCGAATGGGTCCTCCGTATTTCTTATGGATTGGGATTTCTCCATACTGTCCCAATGAAAAAAAAACACTTTGTATACAAAGGTACGAATTCTGAATAAACTTTACATAGAATCAGTACGGAAAGTTTATTCAAAATTCATATTTTCGTATGTACCTGGGTATAACACTTAAAATATATTATAGATTTTATATAATTAGAACATTAAGACTGCGCGTGCTATAGGGGCATCAGCTTGGTCAGCTCAACAAGTAAAGTCTATACCAAGATATTGAATGAACGTATGAGAGGCGTTTCTGAAAGATATTTGTGGGAGGCACAGGGTGGTTTTAGGAACGGTAGGGGTTGTATGGATCAAATTTTCTCGCTATGCGTTATCGTGGGGAAGTTTCTGGCCATAGGGCAGAAATTCAATATCTTGGACGATTTGCCTAAAATTGACTGCAGATACACACCTAATACCTATGAATATAAACATTAAATATCACATTAAATATGAAGTGTAGCTCACTGAAACCTCATGATAAAATATATATGAACACAATCTTATTCAAACAACGGTCATGTACAATGTTGAATAACTTGAAACTTTGAGCAGAAGATAGATAAAAATGTGAAATTAATATAGAGGTTATCGTTATTTAAAATTTGCAAAAATCAGTGATCCTCAAACAGTTAAATTACTCTAACGAAGTAAATTTATATCAATGAGTTCCAGAAGGAGCGCGGATTATTAAAATTTTCTATTTTTTACATTTTTAGGAGTTATAAGTACAAAAGTGATAGTATATTGTGTTTTATAGTTCTGTGTAAGTGAAAAGAATGGAGTAGGTTTAAATAAACATGTGTACCTGAAGTTCTCTTCCAAAAACTCCTATAAAACTTCAGAAAATCTACTATCACTTTACTGGAGGAGTTTTACGATAACAATTACTTATTAAAATACAATACGTGACATTGGCAAACTCACTGATCTGTGCGCCATGCTATGAAGAAAGAAAAAGAAAAGAAACTACCCTCAGGTCACTGGAAGGAGTGCTTTTTCGAACTGTATTGTACGCAAACTACATAAAACTAGTCCAAGCTGAACCCTCATGAAAGACTGAGTTTGTCGCCTCCTCGTTTGTTAGAACGGGCTGTATCTAGTGGTGGAGGTCATGAAGCCTATTAGGTGATTACTAAAATTAGGATACTAAACCGCATTTACTCACGATCCAATATAAATAGTGAAGAACACCGTAAGTATAGATGTTAATAATTTAATATTCTTCGGCTTATTCCTTGGTACCCAAAGCAAGTCCAATACAATTACAATAACAGACACAGTATGCAAATTGTGGTGAAGAAACTCTCTAGGTATATAGCGATTCGCTTCAATTGGCATGAGAAGACTTAGATCTTTGGTGTACAATCGCCAGAAGAAAGCACTGCCGAACTGAAAATAAAAAATAATTAAGAACTTAAACCCTTACAATACATTTTTTTTCAACACTAACAAAAATTATGAAATATTATTGCCTTGAATTCAACACTTGTAACTTGTCTAAAATGATTCTATGTTTTCTACGACAAATTAATTACATAGTAATAGAACAAAATAAAGCAGTAGAATTATAAAAGAAACTAACTACGTAGAATATCACATAAGGCGTGCTATACACATAATAGGGTCGACATGCGACCCTAGGCGACCATAGGGATGCGGCAATTTTTATCTAACGACAACCCTATGGGACTTCTACATAATAAACTATATCCTCATTCGGCTCGCCCGATCGGTAAAATTCGCCCTTTATTTGAGAAACTGCAGAACAAAACAGCACGCGTAGCCATCTCTATTTTTAACACTACTGACGCAAAAAGCACTGTCGATCGTCAAAACTAGGCATAAGTCAACAGTTTGATTCCTCACCCGGCTATATACCTGTTATGTAAGTACACAAAGGCAGGCAGAGCGGCCTTTTTGTCGAACACTATTCAACACATTATGTACTATAGATATGATGTATGTATAAGTATACAATATACATATGTTTTCATATGTACACATAATTTACATCTATATACGAGAATGTATATCTCATTGTACTACCCGCCTGTGCCGACCTAAATTATGTACACAGCAACCCCATATTCTACATTTATAGCAATCCCCTTGAACCGTAACATCAAGGATGTATCACATTGCGATTTTTCTCTTCAATTTATGGTGACGCAGTGATAAACTATTATATAAACTGTCATTTAATTAATCTAAAATAGACGTGTGCCATAGAAACGTGCGCGCGCTAGCTTACGAAAAAGACGAAAAATCAGTTATTTTCGTTTATTTTAAGCGCTACAAATAATTTTAAAAATCCAACTGCCATTTTGAAGAGTGTGTTTAAATTAATCTACCAGAAAATTTATTTATATATACACAGATTCTTAGATTTTTTTTTCAGTTACAAATGTTAACCAATCGCGTAACGCAAGTGACAGAATGAAGTCAATGAAATGAAAAATCAGGTTATCAAATATCACTTTCATAAGTTTTGTAATCACTTAGAAAAATTGAGATCTCTACCGTCAAAATTTTCAATACGTCGCCTAGAGGTCCACAAACCAGGTGGACGTCATATTTAATTTCTATATCAATGCATGAACACAACAAAGGAAAGGAAACAAAGAATAAGAAATAAATATAATAAAGGAATAAGAATGCATGAATACATATACCATAGCTGTAGGAAATACGAGCCCAGTCATCAGTACATCTCGCACTTGTTTTAATCGTGTCACATGTTTTGTGTTGTCTTCATCGCGACTTTCCCTCCAGTCACAATACGCGCTTATTGGGTAGTACAACAACATAAGCATCTGCAAACAAATGTACTAAATAAAACTTCAAAAAAAAATAGATAACAGGAACCTTCGATTGAGAATAATTGGTGATCGAAGCCAGGAATGATTTAAATCGCAGTATATCACTGCAAAACAAAAACAAAATTTAAAGACATTAAGTATCATACTCATTCCTCGTTATTACATCTTTGAAAACATAATGTACACTAGGAAAAATATAGATTATACAAAATAAAGGCGTCGTTAATGGTATAAAAACTCGAAAACTCGAGGTTCATGATCAGTTATTACTCTCCTACATTTTTCTTTGAATTTTTTTTTGTGTTACACAAATTAACCAATCGTGTATCGCAACTGTCAAATTAAATGAAATGAAAAATGAGGTTACCAAATATCACTTTCATACATTCCACTTAGAAAAATTGAGATCCCTGCCGTCAAAATTTCCAATGCGTCGCCTTAAGTGTATACCGTAAATTATTTCAAATTTGGAGTTATTAGTAATTATTACCCATTACTTATCTACTACATATTATACAATAACTATATGTACATATCATATAGTGAAATTGTAACACTTGTACGAGAAATTACATACATAAATATCTCACGCTGCACCCTAACGGGGTAGTCGGAGAGGACGGAACGTCAAACATCGCTAAACAAACAAATACAATGCCAATTCAACAAAATACAATAAAAATGTGTTGACAAATTCTAAGCAATGCAATGCGCCTAACTTAAAAAACAGTTGTCGTTTATTTTTCGTTTCTATGGTTATGGTTTTTTATGAATCTTAGAAGGGGAAAACGAACAATTTTAAGATCTCCGATGGGTTCGCCCGTCTGTGACAGGCGATTTTCTCAGAAACATGCGTACAATACGTTACTTTAAAATTTATTTTTCCCTCCGCCTTATCCCAAAAAGTGTTACCTACTCAGAAAATTTGAAAACTATCATGAACGTGAAGAATAACGTGTATATTATGTAGCAGTATTGTATAGCATATTAAAGGAAAATTATTAGCATTGGATCATCTTAGACATTTAATTTTTCCATATGGAAGAAATTCAACGTTTACATAAATAGACCAGCCATGTTTTGCGGCTACCGGTTGATGCTCTCCGTCCTAACTTCGTCCAGGTTGAATACGTGATATATATATAGCCTATGTCCATTTGGAATAATGTAGCTTTTGAAAGTATTTCAAATAGGTGCAGTGGTTCCGGAACCACTGTACCTGTTTGTTGTACAGAATCCATTCTTTTTATAATATTAGTACAGATAAGCTGTAAATTCATTTTTTTCTAACTATTATCTCAATAACGTGCACGAAAGAAGTCTGAGAAGACTTCTTTCGTGCACGTTATAAAGGGAAAATATACAGATAAAGTGTGAAATATGGGTAAATAGAAAGAAGACTGACGAAGAAAATATACAGAGTAAAAGCGAGTGGTAGAAGCCAAGGAAGACCAAGGCTGACTTCTGAAGATCAAATAGCCAGAGCGTTAGCAGATAGAAATGTCAAAATCACTCACATACCTAGGCGGAAATGTGTGAGGAGAATGATGAGATTTGAGGAAGCGAAAGAAGTATGTAAGGATGCGGCGCTCCATCTCTCTGACTACCCCGTTAAGAATACAGCGTGAAGATATGTATGTATATATTATCTCAATACCTACCGTTTAACTAGAAATAAATATATGTTCATTCTAATAATCAGTCTAAATAAGAAAACTGTTACAGTTTAATTAATGAAATTATGATATATATTTTTTTATATTGTTACAGCTATAGTTTTCAATGTAATATAAATAAATAAACACTAATAGCACAAGTATGTTTCATCGATAATTTTACTATTCACGCAGCTAATTCACTGCTGACATGTTATTTCAAAGCTCAAACAAAACTAGAGGAAAATAATGACTTACGTTGAACCAGCACGTGATTAACTGCCACTTAATACGCGCGTAAGCTCTGACACGGGGATTTTCATCATGTGATGTATCAATCGGAAGTAACACAACAGCTAATATGACAAGATGAATAGCTTGTAAACTATTGAACACCATCCTAAATTTTAGTACTCGCTTATTAGACTTAGGTATTTCGTTACTTGGATATATTTCTTCTAAATACAACATGTTGTTTTATTTATTATACGTGCTTCACAGAGGGAAAAATGCCGCGAAATGTTTTTATCAACTGACCACAATGTTATATAAATGATTTATGTGTGTACGTTGATAACGGACTAATCTAAAGCGAAACGACGAACCGTAGTTGATAATATTTAAATTGATTAGATCAGAAGTTCTCGAACTTTTTTTTTCGTAGACCACTTTCAAAATTTTACTGGTTTCGGTGGATCACCTGCTGCTATATTTCTACCATATTCCCAAAACTCGTCAAAAAATTTGAAGATTAGATCTAACGATAGAAATTTACGCCGCGGTTGAGTTCCAACCCTTAAATTTGGAGTGGTAAAAATAAAACAACTGCTTTAATCACTAATTTAGGCGATTGGTGCAATCTATCACTCAAATTTTTCGCTACCAGGTGTTGTCGGTGAATGAAACAATAAATTGCAGTTACTCCTCGTATAATTCTTTTAAGATGGTTTACAAACCCCACGAAATCGCCCGAACATGGCAGGCGCTCAATCTGCTGCCACCGAAATAATGTTTGTAAATGGAATCGATTTTTCCTTAAAAAAATCACTCAGGGCATTAAATATTGATTTGCTTTTAGTACTCGTCTCCAAAGTTTTCGGGAATAGCAGCTCTTCATGGATTTCTTCGTCTATAACAAATCGAACATATGCCAATAATAATGCCTTATTACCAGGTAAAGTTGACTCGTTGTTACTCAAAGGAATTCTTTCGAGAATGTCAAATGGAGGTTTATGCAAAACAGTTTTTAAAATCTCTTCAACAGTGGGTAAAATTAACTGTTCTTCGATGGTGTACGGTTTTCCATATTTCGCTATAAGCAATGAGATATTGTAAGATGCCCGCAAGCCATCATCGTTACTTTGAGACGTTGAAGCGAACTTACTATGCACGGTGTCTCTTTTCATATTTTTCCTTCAATGTTTGAAAATATTTTAAATCTTTAACTATTTTATTATGGCGACATCTTCTTAGATGTTCTTCGAGCTTCGATGGTTTCTTAGAGTCATTGCTTAAAACTTTTTTGTATAAAAGTCATATGAGCACTCGTTTGCCTTTGATGGAAGAATACCAAATTTCAAATAATCAACACTGTACTGTCGACATTTCTTCTTAGGATCAGCCTTGTTTCGTATTAGTTACCTACCTGTTAAGAAAAAAATGTTTGTTTTAGTAATAATAAGGCGATTTTAACAGAATACGGCTATTTTAACAGAATAGAATAGGATTAATTAATTATTGCAATAAAAAAAAACGCCGGCGGCATTTTGGTTTTTAATTAAGGCAAAACTGATTTTAATTATTAAAAGCAATAAACCGCTAAGACCCATATAGAGGTTTTCACAAAACGGCTGAAGCTATTATTATTATTATTACTATTAATGTAATTAACTTATTTATTACTTTGATATGCGTTACGAGTGGTATACAAAGACACGTACAATTTATGAACATATTTTTAATTTTTAGCATTACCAACTACGAGGGCACTGAAATATGTACAAACATGCAGGACAATCATATATCTCTCCTTCAGTGAATCACCACAGTCGGGTAAATAAATAATTTAATACTAAAAATACTAAAAGTTCAACCTTTCTCGGCTTTCTGTTCTTTTATAGAAGCATCGAATACTGTTCGGCATTTAATTTTTATTATGTACCTACTACACGCAAGCAACAAATTACAATGTAAAAATTACAATATTACGATGTAAAAAAAGTATGTATAACAAAGAGGCAGGTACTTACTTTTTCCGGCACTGGCAAACACTGACATCGATTCACTCGCAACGTTTGTCCTTGGCCTTCGTTTTTATATTGGTGAAGAATCAAACAAGTTCATGAAAGATTCCAAGCACAAGTCATATTTCGTCCCTTTGCACGTCTGAACAAGCGTTGTAGCGCTTTGCAAGTTTGGACACGCGTTGCACTGAATATCGAATATACAAATTTTTTCAAGTAACAGTCGCTGACCTGACATTGATAGGTAAACCCAAGCCAACATTTTTATTCATTACTATCGAAACCAGATTAATTTTCGTGGACCCCCACTTACAACTTGTGAACCCTCATTTTTTTTTACGCCAACGCCAATTGTTGTCACAAAAAAAAACCGAATGGGTCCTCCGTATTTCTTATGGATTGGGATTTCTCCATACTGTCCCAATGAAAAAAAAACACTTTGTATACAAAGGTACGAATTCTGAATAAACTTTACATAGAATCAGTACGGAAAGTTTATTCAAAATTCATATTTTCGTATGTACCTGGGTATAACACTTAAAATATATTATAGATTTTATATAATTAGAACATTAAGACTGCGCGTGCTATAGGGGCATCAGCTTGGTCAGCTCAACAAGTAAAGTCTATACCAAGATATTGAATGAACGTATGAGAGGCGTTTCTGAAAGATATTTGTGGGAGGCACAGGGTGGTTTTAGGAACGGTAGGGGTTGTATGGATCAAATTTTCTCGCTATGCGTTATCGTGGGGAAGTTTCTGGCCATAGGGCAGAAAGTTTTTTGCGCTTTCGTGGATCTAGAAAAAACATTCGATAGAGTAGTACGAAAGAAATTGTGAAGTCTTTTGCCTGAATATTGCGTGGGGGGCCCCTTACTGCAAACTATAAGGTCATTATATCGAGGCCACAGAACCTGTGCAAAGATAGAACTGCGTGATGTCTGCCTGGCTGTTCGTGCTGTATTTGAACAGTTGCCTCCAGACATTGAAGGGTTGTATGAGTGGTATGATATGTGGTACAGTGGTAAACTGCCTATTGTACGCTGACGATACCGTGCTTATAGCACCATCAGAAGCAGAGTTGCAAACACTAGTCACGTGCATGAAAGAATGTGTAGTGAACGGGTTGAATATAAATGTGAACAAAACTACGGTTCTGGTATTTGAAAGGGAAGCGGTACAGACGAAATGTGAGAATTGGGTACATGGAAAATGTCTAGAACAAGTTTTTTTATTTTTTTTTATTTAGTTATACCATCTGCAATCAGCCAACTATGGCCTCTATCAGATCTTATCCACGCAAAAGGAACATGAGAAGTTGTTGTCCAGTAACATACAACCTCATTTACCATTACAGAGCGTCTAGAACAAGTGAATGAAATTTTCTAGGGATGGAAGATGCGAGTTGGATGTGGAGAGACGGGTAGCAGCTAGCAATAAAGTGAACGGTGCTCTGTCTGGATTAGTAGGCAGTGTGAATATATCTAATACAGCCAAAATAGCCATCCACAATGCGGTGTTGGTGCCAACCAATAGCATGCATCCCGTATAGGCACAGAGACACTGCCTACTCTGCCAATTTAAACGAGTTATTTCCACATCTACCATTTATAGACAGTTTAAAATTAAACAACGATTTAAAAATATCACCATCTACCATCCTCGTTCTTCCGTCATTCATCTGTTTGTAATCGTATTTCGTATTTTTGCATTACTGTATTTTATTTTTAGCAATCATGCTATCTATCGATAAAAAATACACACCATGTAACTTATTCGCGGAGGCACGTTGGTCTGGTGCCTACAAGTCACACCCACATGTTTTCATTTCACCTATCAGTATACGAAATAATCTTTCAAATGTGTGCTATTTTATACTCGAAAATTCAGTTTGTGTGCGTGTTTTGGAGACATTGACTACATCAATGACATTATAAAGTTAAATGAATTTGATAAATGTAACACTTTACCAACCGATATTGTTTTGTGTCACTAGTTTTTACTTAGTTTATAGTTCACTGATTTATACTTGAATCAAAATTAAACTCCATATTTCATATAACTCTTCGTGCAAGTGATGTGTTATTCCATGAGTTATTTTAAAAAAATATATTACAATCTTTACACTTCAATTCGTGTTGAAGTAAAGTATCGGCTTATAGTAGATAATTTCAGTTGTAATGGAATATTTTAGCTGTGAGAATTGTGTTGACGTGTGCGTTTACAAAAACTAAAGGAAGCCGCTTTTTCGAAATGTTCTTAAAGTAAAAAATTATAAACTATAGCTAAAGACAGGTACGACCCAGAGTTGCATTTATATCAAAAGTCAGGTAATGTGTCTTGAAATTTTAATTCTAAATATTACGAAACATTATTTAATATTCTAAATTAATTATTGTGTAGCAGTCATATTGAGTCTCCACCGACATGGAGAACAATAACTTATAATATTTATAGATGCATGTAATTACTTAAAAGATAAATTAACATTTAACTTCTGTTATCTAGAAAAATAAAGCATTCCTTGGTTAATCTAATTGTTTACAAACAACATTCACTTTGACAGACGGACATGGACAACGTAGACCAGTTTAGATTTCTTAAATCAGTTTGAAGCATTGACCGTAAGCCTTTCAGCAGGTATAAATTTGTCATAAATATAGTATCTTTGAGTATTGAGTGATATTAATGTAAAAATAACAACCTACAAATTATCTAGAACTCCTTTAGTAATATTATTGTTAATAATTCGTTTCTAAATAGAACTTTCCACAACATTCTAGAACACGCACACGGCTTCGATGACAAATGTACCGTTGGTCTAGATTATGTATACTTAGAAGTATGGATGTAAAGATATGTTCGATAAACATATCGATAGACTCTAAATATGTAGCCTTTGTTTTCAGATAGAATAAGCTCTAAATTAATGAAATATTAGGTCTCTAGTTCATAAACTTATTAGTACGAACAAATAATAATAAAACTATAGTTGACATAAACGTCATACACTTAGAAAGAATTAATGAATCGTATCGACTCGCTAGGTAGGTGTAATTTTAGATAGGGTTTGTCGACCACTGTCTCTTCACTAGTTGTTCCAGGAGTAGGAGCATAGGTGACCTTCGTCGTAGGGTATAAAAAGCGTCTCGTATCTTTGGTCCTGACAATAACGAACATAAAAAAAAAAGAATTATCTAATTTGGTGCAGTCGTTTGGAAGTTATGGACGTACATACATTTCGACGATTCATTTTTATTTATATAGATTTAAGATTTCATTTTTTGTAATAACTGGAACAAAATCGGAAACAAAGAGTTCACATTTGGAAAAATTTAATTCTAAGCCAATATCTTTAAACCTTTGAATCAGGGGTTTAAGGTCATCTAAAACAGTAATTGCTTTACCTCCTATTGTTCCGTCGTCAAGGTACCAAATATTAAATTTGGAATTTAAATTACAAATCGCAGGATGGATAGCCAAACTGAAAATAGCTGGTCCGAGAGGATCACCTTGTTGACAGCCAACTTCGGAATGTAATAAATTATCTTTATATATTAATTTTGAAGGAATGCTGTAAGATTGCCAGAGGTAGGGATATATGTCCGGAACATGCTATTTTATCTGTGTCAATAAGGTGGATCTGTCAACAGAATTGAATGCATTTTTTATGTCTACTTTGAGGAGTACCTCACCTCCATCATGTGTAAAGAAAGCGCGTGCCGCATGCACTGCCGCTTCACATCCTCTCTTTGAGCCAAAACCTACTTGTGTAGGACAAAAATAGTTTGATACGGAAGAGAAAATGTGATGGCAACAAATTTTGGAGGCAATGCGGCGTATAGTTGCACCTACGGCAATTGGCCTAACGCCACCGCCTTTTTTTTTCAGGGCACATAAATTAGCACTATGCAGGATGTCGGTTATCTCCGAGGGCACCTTACCAGCCAGCATAATATTTATTAGAGCTGTTAAACTAGATAAGAGTGTCTTACCGGTATCACCGACAGAGCCTGTAATCAGATCTATATAATGTTGTGGCGTTAAGCTATCGAGACCTCCCGCGGACACGCTTTTAAAAGAATTTATTGCGGAAAGCACATCTTTCTCCGTAGCTCGAGTCGACACATCATTTGGATGTGGGGGATCTGGCAGACAACAAGCCACAGAGGAAGATGGATGCTTTGATCTTAGAGCAAAAAGAGTCTCGGCCGTATTCGGTCCCATAACATCGCTGGAAAATAGCAAGCGGGCGGCTCCTCTTAGATTGCCGTCGCTAATTTTTGATTCTATTTTTAGAATACTGTCTGAATTGAAAGATTTATAAATGGGCCGAACATGAATGCTCGGAACTGAATAGTTAGAGCACTTATGTTTAATTTTTTATGTTAAGGAAATTTTGTCTTTATCGTTTTGTTCCAAACATAAGGTTCTATAACCGAAAACGAGCAGTTCTTCCCAATCGCATTTGTCATTTCGGTTTAATATTCTTTGTATTATTAAATTAAGAGATTTGGCAACACTGATGCGTGCGCCACGTGGAATACGCTTTATTAAGCATATATTGTTTTTGAGCGAACCAAATATATTTCCAAAAAGGTGTGCGATTGTGATTGGAATTTGAGGAATTAGTCAAATTATTGGACTGAGATGGCACTGATAAGGAAGAGGGGCCTGAAGCAGTGCCGGCAGTGTCACACCGTTTGTGTACCCTGGCGACATGAATCTTCAAGCCTCTATTTCCACGAAAAAAACGAGGTTGGGAACACTGCTCACATTTTATTAAATTTTCTAGCGACGTGTCATTAATTATATGTGAGCTAGAGGAAGGTGAGGATGTGAGGGCCGGGAGCATATCACGACATAATATTACGAAAAATTACAAAAAAACTACAGTGAAAAATAAGCTATAAGCGCTAAAATCTCTAAGCAACCGTTCTTGTTGACGTTGCTATGGCAGAACTGTCACACCCGGCCGGATGAGAAAAACCCAGCAATATGTGGACTGCCGCTGCGTCCACCACCTGAAACATAAACACCACTGTGAGAACCAGATATGGGGAAAATGATGGTAATGAAATTTGACCAAAAAAAAGGCGAAAGGACTTTAAAATAATTTTAAGAACGAAGAGCCAAACAGTTGTCAATGATGACAATAGACTTTTTTTTCAATAATCATAATAATAATAATAATAATAATCAATAATAATTTTTTCAATAATTTCGCCAACGAATCAGTTTGGCTATTCAAAGAGGCAATGCTGCCAGTCTGCTGGGTACCTTAAGCAATGACAGCTTTCTAAGCGGCAACTTTGAGGAAGTTTATTATTTAAGATAATGTGTAGTTTTAAGTTTGTAAATATTAACATATGTATGTACTTTTTTATTATTGTAATTTAATATTACCACAAATTAATTAGTTACTGATATTACAAACAAGCTGACGGGTTGTGCACATACTAATAGTGTATTTTGTTTTCCTCGCATTAACTACATAATAACAAATAAAAACCACCTACGAAAAATTAAAGTAACGGTAACGTTCTCGCTCGTTAGCATTTGCAGTTTTAGTAAATATAATTATTAATATTATTGTTTTTTTTTCAAACATTTGTTTCTACCCTGTTGAAAAATCCTTTGCCCGCCACTGGTGCCAACTTTATTGTACGGTAGTGAAGCCTGGATATGCCCGAAATAGAGTGCAAGTATAATAAATGCAGAAGAAATGCGACCTCTTAGAAATATGTGCGGTGTAATCCTTGCGGACAGGATAAGCAATTAAATGATACGCAGTATGACAGGGTTGCACAACAGTGTTACTGTAAAAATAAATAATAGATTTTATTTTATTTCGTGAAAACCTTAGGTGTCTGCCACTAGGGGACTTCCCCCTACTTATATCATAATGAAATTTCTTCAAGCATATCTCTGATGAGAAAGACGTTATGAAAGTGAAATTTAATATGTATGAATCACAAAAAACTGTACAAAAACATAAGACACATCATATACAATAAATCATACATAAACACAATATACACAATATGTAAAAATTACACATATCATACTTCTGTAATGCAGCGTTCAATATTAGGGCTAGATTTTTGATAAAAACTAGCCTATATCTTTTTGCAAAAAAAGTCTAGCTCTCCACCAAATTTCATCGAAATCGATTCAGCGGTTTAGCATTTACCATACAGTGTCATCCCCTTTTTCACCCCCTTCGGGATAGTTTTTTGATAAGAGAAGTAGCCAATGTCCGACCCCTGGTATCAAACTTATCTGTGTGCCTTTCATTAAAATCGCATTATAATATGGAAGTATCGATATATATCCTCACACTATATCTCTGACAGAGTAATCAGAGAAGACGGAGTGTCGAGCATCTCGGTCCTTACTTCTCTCGCCTCCTCAAATCGATGAAATTATGTCTTGAAAGATTGTCTTTACACGTACAAGGAAAATAAGTTATTTATGCCGCCATCTTGTCAGATTGCCGGATTACATACCGGCTTTTGCAATGGTTCCTTCCAAAATTACTTCATTTATTATTAAAATATTATAAGAAAAAATAAACATATACTTAAGTAAATATAACTTATACGTTAATGTGGTTTTTGGAGGGAAAACGAAGACAACTATTTAATTTTCCTTATACGAACTTCGACGTCGAAGTTACACTTTACATTTAGGGTTCTATTAGTGGAATACTCAAACCCTTGACCTAATTGTAAATTAGTATTTATACTTACACTATTAGCTGTATCCGTGACTTCGTCCGCGTGGAAAATTTATCCGTGACTTTTCCGGGTTACCGAGGTTACCCAAAATATTTATATTGTTGAAGAAGATCTTGAAAAAAGTTACTTCCTATCGCGGAGCATCCGCCATATTGGATTTATGATGACATCACATATGCAGAAACCTTCCCCTGCGTATTCCATTTTATTTGATACCCATATTGTTGGTGTTGAACAAAAAAGTTATTTCCTGACAACACCAACAATATGGGTATCAAATGAAATGTAATACGCAGGGGAAGGTTTCTGTATATATGTGATGTGATCATAAATTCATTATGACGGGAGCTCCATGATAGAAAGTAACTTTTTTCAAGACCTCTAACAATATAGGTGTCCCGGGTAACCTCGGTAACCCGGCGAATTCACGGAAAAATTTTCCACGCGGACGAAATGACGGGTACAACTAGTTATTATAAGTTTATTTTTTTTAATTACTTAAGTAGATATTTTTTTTCGTATTGAATTTAATATTTGCAAGTCTCCTCGTGACTATAAGCGAATGTTTTGAAGTATAGTTGACTTGTGGACGAGTCTTTCCATCAAGAGGCTAGTCTCTTCTCTTTACAGGCCGAATCAGTCTGGGCGCCAAGTTTCATGAAGTCGCACCTTTTGAGACGCCTTATATAAGTGGGCATTTGCAGTTGGGTCGCCAGTTTGTTAGGGTGTGCCCTTAATCTCGGCTTTAATTATATGACCTAATGACCAAGCAAACTGAAAAACTAGATATGCTACTTCAACAAATAGATATCAATAGATAGAAGCGAACTGAAGTAAGTTCGATTGTGAGGTGCTATTGCAATTCCCTTTCAGAATCAATTGAATATTTTTTGAATTTACGGCTAAAACTACCCACGGTTTGCGAATCCCTTATGGTGGCGGTAGATCATTCAAGCACTTCGAGACAGAATATTCAAAATTGCCACGAAATGCTGTTGTTCTATGTCCGGGAATAACCAGCGAGTACATAGTATTTATAAGAATACGCAGAATATTTCCAAGACAATTTTTCATACAAGTATTTAGGTAACTGATATTTGACCACTTTAAAAACCAAAACGGCAAAGTGTTAATCACGCCGACCCGTACATTATTAGTATTAAGGACACGAGTAACGTGAGAACGTGGTGGCACAGCGAAACAGAATCGGGCACAGGTATTCTGCACTCTCTGCGACACCTGTTTGGTTCTTGCTAACAAGCAAGGCCCATAAACAGTGTCACAGTAGTTTAATCTAGATAAAACCAGGAACTCACATAATTGCTTACGAAGTTTTTCATTGATCAGATTACGAATGTCATAAAGCAACGTCAATCTATAACAACAACCTCTAACGACTTTCGCCACATGGCTTTCAAAATGAAGACCACAACCCATAACCACTCCAAGATTACTCGCCTCTGTTACTCTTTCTATCAATCTGTTGTCTATGGATACAAAAGGCATTGAGCATTCGACTCGTCTGATTTGGTTTTTTGATCCACAAATTAAAAATGTTGATTCTACTGGATTGAGAAAAAAAACTTCTTAAAAGACCACTTACAGATTAGATACAGATCACTATTAAGTTGCTGTAGAACCCTCTGCAGAGTTACGAGATTCGAAAGAAATTTATATTTGTAAAGCATTAGCATATCGATAGTACTTGCTATTGCAAATGGGACTCACAACTGTATTGTCACTCCTGTACAGAATAAATAAGAATACACCCCTGTGGCACACCCTTGGAAACCACATACTCACCGAAGATAATGATGAACCATCCTCCATATTTAAAACAACAGTCTGCTTCCTATTACTGAGATAGGAACTAAATCATTTAACACTATTGTAATCAAACCCATAATAAGTAAGTTTTGATAGGAGTGTGATGTTAATTGTATCAAAAGCACAAGAGAAATCCAGTAAAGTAACCATGAAGCTATTCTCGCATCTTGTGCCGTAAGAATGTTATCTATCACGTCCAATAACGCAGTTGCAGTGCTTTTTTTTCTCCTGAAGCCTAATTGAAACTCAGGCAAGATATTATTTTATTCGATATTATCATAAACGACTTTTCGACATTTTGAAAGGCAAGATAATAAACTGATAGGCTTCAATTCTTCACAATTAGTGCGATTTGAAACTTTAGGATTTTGTCTTATTTGAGTAATTTTCCAGACGTCAGGAAATATATTTGAGCGGATTGACTTATTTATAATGGCCGTAACCACCGGCAATGTCCAAGGTATTGTCAAGAGAATCATATCCATAGACAGCCGGTCGATACTCATGGAATTTCCTTGAGAATTCATTATCAATTTTGCTACAATATTTTCATCAGTCGGTTCTAATATAAAATGTTTGTCAATTTTTTTATGAAATTCAAAATAGGTAAGAAGCGAAATATCAATATCGTTAGTACCAGAAACCTAAAAAAATCTTGATTAATTTCATACGGATCGTAAAAACATTTCGACAAAACTTCATTATTACCACCATCACGTAAGAGTCTTACGTGATGGTGGTAATAATGAAGTAGTAATGAAAAAATTTCAAATTTCACCAAAGCAGTACAGCAGTAGATTTTTAATATTAGCATTAATAAAGTTATCACAATAAGCTCGTTTCTCATTAGCAATTGCTTTTTCTGCAATAGGCTTCAACTCTTTGTATTGAATTTCATGAGTTTGAGATCTTGCTCTACGGATCTTACAATATTTAATTGCGGGTCTATGTCGCTAGTTACCTATTTTAACCCGACGTTAGTAGGTAATTAGCCTTAAAATATAAACGCGAAAGTTTAAAAAGATTAATTGTTCTACGAAATTTTGAATGGACAGTATTATGAATCCTCATCATTAAGCGTACAATGTCAGTAAGCCAGGGCGTTGGTTTATCTTTAACATTTATCGTTTTTATAGGGGCATAGATATCAACCAGATTTGTTAAAGTAGAATTATGTAAAGTGACTATCTCGTTTACATTATCTCTGCTTGAAATTGCACTCCAATCAATGTTTACAAGATGTTTGTTGAAATTATGAAATTAATATCACGAAGAGGTCGATATGTAATACAAAGAGGACGCGAAAAACTCTATCTCTTTTTAAATTAAGAACCATACTAACGATTACATGTCTATTTAAGTCAGGAACGTACGTAACTACGTAACAGTGCAACACTTAACCTTAGCATCAGTGCATTTCAAATCAAGTAAAATCTCACTTCACATTCCCTAAAATGAGTTGGGTCATTACTGAAACTGAACTGAAAAACAGAAGTACTTACTTCTGTTTTTCAGTTCCGAGTGAGAGTTTAATACTTTATTTTCAGAGGCTACCTATATATTTTCCACCTAATGTAGTACCTACCTACAGCCTACTTTTAATTTGAATATGATTTCCTTTTTCCTGTATGATTTCTATATGATACGATATACTGAACCCCTTTTTTTACAACAAACAAATACTTACCCATTAAATAAAAGATGGATGAACTCAAGATAAACCGGTACAGTTTATAAGTTACGTTTTGCAAATTCAAGAATCCTTAATTTATTCGTAACATAGGAGACCTCAAATAAATAAACATTGTACAGTTCATTGTATTATTGCTAGATGTGTAGGCATTTTGACGTAAACTTGTTTAGTAGCTTCTTAAAGTTTTGGCCGTACCTGCTACATAATATTATGTAATATCAAGGGTCAATCGCATTATCTTATTGAATAAATTTTAAACCCTGTGATTTTAAAGTCTCCGTAAATAATATTTTGGACACCCATCTCACAAAAATTAAATACGTACTCCATAACATTGAAATGCATTATTAGCACTATTGCAATGCTTATTTTAATTTCATTTACGTATCATGGTCCGCCAACCAAGAACTGAGATCTAAACTGAGCTTTAGTCACGTTCGTGAAGCGGGTTCACCAATAGTGATTTTCTGTTAACTTTTTTTTATGGCGGAGAGGACAAACGCTCCTGATGGAAAGTGATCACCGCCACCCATGGAACACCCACAACTTCCGGGGAATCACGGGACCGTTGTGAGCCTTTAAGGAAAGAGTAGGCTCGTTTCTTGAAGGTCCTTAAGTCATATCGGTCCGGGAATACTGCCACTGTAAGCTAGTTCCATAAAATTGTCGTACGTGGTAAGAAATGTCGTAAAAAATACGCAGTTGTAGACTGCCATCCATCAAGATGGTGGAGACAATCGATTGCGTGAAGTACGATAGTGCGGTACGGTAATTATGGTGCAATAATAATGTATACAGCCAAAACGAAGGAAGGACTATAAGACAAAAGGTTCATATAAGACTACAAAGTTCTTTATAACTAACTTTCGTTTCGTGAAAAAGGTTGCGGGCATTTAGCATTTAGCTAATTTGTAAAAAAGAAAGAATAATAAAATAATCGTTCTATTAAAAATAACTGATTCGAACACGAATAATTAAAATTATTTTTTCCAACCAAATTTATAGTTGCACGAGTTCATTTATGTGACCTAAAAGAGCGAGATTTCTTTTTCTTACAAATAATTTTTTTTTCTTCGTAGCATGGCACACAGATTAGCGAGGTATCTCTCTTTTACTCACAATTTTTTTTTCTTTCTTCATATCATGGCGCACAGATTAACGCATTTGCCAATGTCACGTCTTAATAAGTAGAATCGACATGAAGCACGCTCAAAATAAATTCGCTTTTTCTTCTTATCGTAAAACTCCTCTAATAAAGTGATAGTAGAAAGTTACTGAAGTTATAAAGGATTTTCTACTATCACTTTTGCATTTTAAAACTCCCTAAAATGTAAAAAATAGAAAATCTAAATAAAATGACAACATCAAGTCCCCATTTCCGCCAAAAAGTCCAAATAAATTTAAATGAACATTTCATTAATAGAGAACAATTCTTCGGTCTTTATTAAAAAAAAAAATTAAATAATGAGTACGGAATTCTTTTTATAACATTAACGTAAAAACTGTTTCCTGTAGTATAAAATGTTTATTTCATTACGACAGTAGCTACGTAACGTTTTTTTGGTAGATACAAATCTATTAAAATTTTAACAGAGAAGTACTTAAGTAAACAAGAATATAAAATATTCAAAAATTGTATACACTCAGGTGTTACTTTGCGGAAATCCTTTTCATTTGGGCTTAGGCTAACTAAAAATTATAAGAATACATCATGTTCAAATCCGTATCCAAAACCCGTCGCGTAAAATTATTTTCACGCTGTATTTAGCTACGTACATACATTACTTCACGCTGTATACCTAACAGGGTAGTCAGAGAGGACAGAAAACCAGGCTTCGCGATCCTTACATATTGCTTTCACCTCCTCAAATCTTATCATTCTCCTCACACATTTTCGCCTAGGTATGCAAGTGGATTCCTACTTCGCCTTATGCGCTTAAACTCCTGTTCGACTGAAACAAGTTTATGCTCTGCCAAATGACAAGGATGAGACAAAACTCGAGGCCCGTCCGTTGTTCTGCCGTAATGGACGGTAGTATGCTTTACAACTTTCGCAGGCCAGAATGGCGTGTAATATCTGAGAATTCAGGTAACACTTGTGCAGTAACTAAATTTCCACAAGACACGACTTTTATATTGACTTGAAATGAGAGCTACACAAGCGACTGTAGATAGGCTTGTCTTATCATCATCTTGACATTGTCGTCGTCAATCTGGTAGTAAATTGTAAACCTCGAGAGAGTCCGAACCAATTATTGGGTTATGGACATCAGCGATAACAAAGTTTCAGCTCGAAAATCTGGGTGTAATCCTAAATCGAGAAGGAAAATACTTGTATTATCATACACTAACCAATTACTAAGCATAACATTAATGGACCCGTAAAAAAATTAAGGAACGGCTCTAGAAAGAATTGTATTGCGCCGAAAGAAAAAATACATGATTTTCTTCGCTCTCCTATAAAATCAGAATTTATCCCCAGGTTCTTTAGTAAAACAAGGCACCCGTACACTTAAAAAGCTGTAACTTGGCATGATTGTACATATTAAAAACTCTAAACTCTAAAAAAAAAATTTTTTTGGTACCCTTACACATAAACGGAGACGATTTTGTTTTATCCGTCTATTCCATTGTGTGGGGTGTCATTGGATAGATTGTACAAAAATATTTAGGGTATGTAATAAACATTTTTTCGATTCAGCGATCCTTTTGCAAAATACTATAAAGCCTCAAAGTGGCCATTTTTTACTTTACATTTTTGTTAGGATCACGTGTCCCTAGGGTTACCAACCGTACCATTATATAAAGTATTGGGATATATAATTATTGGGAGTCAGGAAGCGGCTCGGAACGGGGGTTTGTGCAGAAAATATTGTAGTAAAGGCATACCGAACGGTCTCACTTGACTCGGTCCTTCTGTTCGCCGGGATTCTGCCCTTGGATCTGAGAATCCCCGAAGCGGCCTTGCTTTGCGAGACCCGGAAGGCTGACGTGTAGTGGGGGCCCGGGACATGGAGAGATCGATGAGTCATATGGATATGCTACACCCGGCTGAGCAGATCGAGCTGGAATTCGAGTGTCTGGCGGATGGTGAAGCAATAATTCAAAGCAAACATTCCTTGAACATCTATACGGGTGGTAGCAAAGTAAAAAGGAAAGTCGGCGTGGGGTTATTCTTATGGAATAGCGACGTGGAGACCGGTACCCGGAAAATAAATTGAATCATTGCTGCACCGTCCATCAGGCGGAACTTCTGGCCCTGTATGCTACCGCTGAGTGGGCCTTCCGGAGCACCGCTCAGGATCGCGGAACATTCAGCAACTCCAGGTCGGCCCTCGAATCATTTGTTGATAGCAATTCCCCGCATATCGTTTCCCATTCCCTATCTGTGAAAGCCCGTCCAGATGTAATAAGCGCCAAATAACAGGGAAGGCGGTATGTCTGTATTGGGTGAAGGCTCATGTGGGTATTGCAGGGAACGAGAGGGCCGACAAACTCGTTAAAGACGCTGCAATAAATAAAAAATCCAAACTTGATTATGACAAATGTCCGATTTCATTCCCAAAGCAGCAGATCCGTCAGGAGACGCTCTGTAAATGGAACCGGCCGGCGTTATAATTCTTTCCGGATGAGGTGGCGGTGGTGTAAAATTAAAATACATATATTCGAATCGAACCCGAAACCCCCGTTTACTTTCTGACGCGCTTAACCGTTGCGCCACGGAGGTCGTCTTTCTACATTACTTTAACAAAGACTGTTTGATAAATAATAATTCAATAAATTTTACTCTAAAATGTGTTAATGTGATCTGTGAAGTATCAAAGACCCACACTAGGGCAAGCCTTTATCGTGGAGACCAAATGAGGAAAAAAAACAAAATGTGAAATTGTTGCGTATCTTAATAGACACCTTGTTCGTCCACTTTGCCGATATGGTGGACATGATGTGCGACCGCAATTTATTGATAGACTAGGATTATGTTTACGAAGAATTTTTAGTGCCCCCTCTAGTTATTGTGTTTTTGCCAAAAGAATTATCAATTACAAGCCAAAAAATTACTTCGAGTTTCCTAAAGGCTACAATAGTACTTGTCATTACAATATGTTCTCCGCCATGCATCATGGATTCAATAATGAAAATAGGATTCCTTATAAGCTTGTCCTTGTGTCATTTACACACACACACACATGTATATGTATATATACATATATAATTTTAATACGTGTTTACGTAGGTGTTAAGCATCACGAATATGCAAAAAGAAATTTAAAATGCATGCAGTATTTCCTTTGAGTCAAAAAGTTGGAGTTTTTTTGTAAAAGTGAGATAGAAATTCCTTTGTAGAACGTAATTGTCATTTAAAAGTAACATATGTCTACTTTTATGTGCCGTTGTTAAATCATAAAAGAGATAGAAGCTTCGTTATATTACAATTGTGTATTAAAAGAACTATAAAAATCATTATACAACAATTCTGCTCTAAAAAAGTGTCTTTGTGACAAGTATATCACTGAGACTATAATAGGCATTTGAAAACTATTATAATGAATACAGTTAAACCACATAAGCGTAATTTGAAACTCGACTGTATCTCGAAATCGCTCTATTGTAGTGTTTTCATAACCACTAACGTACTATGTACTAAATTAGCGATCTGAAAACCAACATTTTCCAAAATATTGCCCTATTGTTAAGTCTTCATCACTACTAAAACAAAGTGACTATAGCACCTCGCTTGGATCTTTAATTGCGCAAATCATTTACATAAGGGCAACTGCAATCACTTTTATGGAGTACCTAATATTGTTCTGTACTAGTCGCATTAGGGCTTGCCATAGTACCTGGCTATAACCGTTGTATAAAATGGTAAAGTAAACCTTTACATCAATTCGTAATAGGTCCTTTTTGCTGTGTAAACCTATAGAGCAAAGATGTAATGTTAAACGCTCTTATACAATAAGCTGTCATCGCTAAAACCTTAATACAACATTTACCCAACGTTTTTGGGGTATAAGCTTTTTGTTGTTCAGTTGGGTACAACCATTGTCCAACGCTTCTCTAAAAACAGTTCGCTGTTCTTTACGCCTAGCAATATTTTTAATAATATGTCAATATAATTGCTTCGAAGAACAAGCAGGCGTAATTATCTCATTATAATTTATAAATTGATGGGTATAAATAACTAACACAGGTACCTTTATTAAATATCTACCTTTAACAGATAAGAATTTTTTTTATTATTTATCTATTACACATATATAGTCCTAATTTTAAAATTTTATGCTAGATATAAATTCTAAGAAATAGGTACGCGCGGTTACACATTTTGCGGACAGAGTACGCGAAGGCGCTGTGGTATAACTGATATGCCACGAACAGTTACGCAGTATTCAGATGATTTTAAAAATTCAGAGAGGAATACTTTGCTTTATTGGTTCGAGCATGTAAAAAGAATGACTGAAAAACGACAAACGAAGAAAATCTACGAAGCGAAAGTGAGTGGTAGCAGAAGCCATGGAAGGTCGAGGCTGACTTATGAAGATCAATTAGCCAAAGTCTTAATTGACGGAAATGTTAAAAGCACTAGCACACCTCGGCGGAAGTGTGTAAGGAAAATGATGAGATTTGAGGAAGTGAAAGAACTAAGACCGATATGCTTAGTGCTTCGTTCTCTCCGCCTATACTTTATTACATTAGAATGGAGACTACATTTAAACAAAAGAAATTTCAGGATGACCCCCTACTGGATAGCGTAAAGACTTATGTGATTCTTGATTTACGATAATTGATTAACGAAATAACTGTTTCCTGCTTTCGGAAAAATCAGTTGAACTAGTTTAGTTCAACAAAAATATAACTTTTATGAATCGAAATCAATACACATTGTGATTCGTTGACGTTGACAGAGTTGTAGGCTGTAGGGTGTAAGTTGTAGGTTTGATGAGTTGTAGGCAAGCATGTCAAGCACGTAATAACTTATGTTTTGCATTATCATTACAATTTCGGAGAAAGTACATACATATCCTCACGCTGTATCCCTAACGGGATAGTCAGAGAGGACGGAGCGCTAAGCGTCGCGGCTCTTACATACTTCTTTCGCCTCCTCAAATCTCATCATTCTCCTCACACATTTTCGCCTAGGTATGCGAGAGCTTTTGACATTTCCGTCTGCTAACACTCTGGCTATTTGATCTTCATAAGTCAGCCTTGGTCTTCCTTGCCTTCCTTTACCACTCACTTTCGCTCTGTATATTTTCTTCGTCAGTCTTTCATCACTCATTCTTTTTATGTGCCCGAACCATCTAAGCATTCCTTTCTTCATTTTTAGAATAACACTGTCGTGCGACCCTATCATACTGCGTATCTCCTCATTGCTTATCCTGTCCGCAAGGGTGACACCGCACATCTTTCTAAGAGATCGCATTTCTACTGCATTTATCATACTTTCACTCGATTCCGGGCATATCCAGGCCTCACTACCGTACAATAAAGTTGGCACCAACACCGCATTGTGGATGGCCATTTTGGCAGTGTTAGATATATTCACACTATCTGCTAATGCGGACAGAGCAACATTCACTTTATTGCCAGCTGCTACCCGTCTCTCCACATCCAAGTCACATCTTCCATTCCTCGAAAACGCACTCCCCAGATACACAATTTCATTCACTTGTTCTAGACATTTTCCATTTACCCAAATATCACATTTCGTTTGTACCTCTTCCCTTTCAAACACCAGAACCTTAGTTTTGTTCACATTCATATTCAATCCTTTTACTTCACATTCTTCTTTCATGCACGTGACTAGTGCCTGCAACTCGGCTTCTGATGGTGCTATAAACACAGCATCGTCAGCGTACAATAGACAGTTTACCACTGTGTCAACACATAACACACCACTCATACTACCTTTCATGTTTTGGAGGCAACTGTCCAAATACAGCACGAACAGCCAGGCAGACATCACGCAGCCCTGTCTGACGCCTGAACAGACATCAAACCAGGGCGACGTGTCACCCTCTATCCTTACACAGGCTCTGTGGCCGCTATATAATGACTTCACAGCCCGTAGTAAGGAGCCCCCCACGCCATACTCAGGCAGAAGACTCCACAATTTCTGTCGCACTATTCTATCGAATGCTTTTTCTAGATCCACGAAAGCGCAGAAAACTTTCTGACCTATAGCCAGAAACTTCCCCACGATAACGCGAAGCGAGAAAATCTGATCCATACAATCTCTACCGTTCCTAAAACCACCTTGCGCCTCCCACAAATATCTTTCTGAAATGCCTTTCATACGTTCAGTCAATACCTTACTATAGACTTTACTTGCTAAGCTGACCAAGCTGATGGCCCTGTAGCACGCGCAGTCCAAATGAAAACCTTTCCCTTTATAGAGAGGTACTATGACTGTGGTGCGCCAGTCCTCTGGAACCTCTCTCTTCTGCAAACAAAGGTTGCAGAGTGCATAGAAGGTATCCCAGATCCTAGGACCACCATACTTGATCATCTCAGCAGTCACGTCATCAATTCCCGCAGCCTTTCCACATTTCAAACTTCTTATCACTTTCTGGATCTCTTAAAAAGTTCGGAGAAAGTAGATATCAATTAAAAAAAAATTATTTCTAAAATAACCATTACCATTTTTTGTTTATTATTTTTGGGTTTGTATTACCTTCCTTCCAATACCACAACTCTGGACGTGTAAAAATGAGTAAATAAATCGGTTGTGACGTAAGAACAAACGGACGGACGGACTGGTAGACATAACGAAAATAGTAGAAGTCAACTTTTAGACTTTCATATTGCATAATAAAACATTTAAAACACGGGAAATCAACACGATTACTATGATTACACAGTAAGCCAAACAATAAAAAGTGATCGTTTTCATTTGTCTTAGATGTTGTTTGATATTGGAAGTCAGCAGAGATGTGCAAAATAGTTTATTAAAAGTATTTAAATACAAAATTCAAATGCTTAGTTATTTTTTTATTCCAAATACAAATACAAAATGGTTTTGAAAAAAAGTATTTAAATACAAAATACAAAATAGGTATTTTCCAAATACTTTCTTCAAGTAAAATACTTCACCGATTTTAGCACTAGTTTTGTTCGAAGAGTACATCTTTCATGTTGTCTGTGGCCTCATATTCATTCCACCAAACGAAAATAGACCTGGAAGTGTTTCCAGAGCTATTGTAGTATTGGCATTACTGGCATTGTCACAGAAACAATTTGACTAGCAATGTTGGCATTGTTGTTGTCAACATTTAGGGTGGGTGCGTTCTTAAATAAAGTAATTATGAATTTAAGAATGAAAAATACGAACTATGAATTAAAAAAATTTACAAAACCATTTTGCATTTTACAAATACTAAATATTTATGTAGAAACCAAGCCCACCAAACTAATAGACTTTATGTTGTTGCACATTTGTTTGGCACCAACTTCAATAACTGTCAAATTTAATTACATAGGTATGTGTATCGTATTTATAAAGTTATTTTAATTGTACTTGAGTTTTGATTGGTAAAGGATAGTTATTTTATACTTTTCAGTGTTTTTTGTGAAGGCGGTTTTATTTTTTTAATAAAATTTTTTTATTTCTCCCTTTTGAGTAGTCTTGACCTAAATAAATATCTAGGGCAGGTCTGCAATTAACTTCATTCTAATTCCGGAGCGCAACGATATACAAAAGACGCGTCAATATAAATAAAGGTTATAACCAGGTCGTGTTATTTAGTGTATCTTTGAAGTCCAAGCTCCAATATCGATGAAATTTAAATGGGACCACCTCTGAAGTATTACCTACCAAACATAAAAAGAATTTTCGAAATCGGATTTCGAAAAGAATTTTCAACATACAGACGAATTGAGAACCTCCTTCTTTTTTTAAAGTCGGTTAATTATTGAAAATAAGGCCGCTGCCGCGGCACGCTCGCTCCGCTCACTTGGCTCGCGTGTTGTGGTGAAATGACCTAACCTTTTTTTTTTTTTTTTTTTTGCGTCAGGAAATGCTTTATGCATCCCGTCCTGCCGTAGGGGGGTGGCAGGGGGGTATGTAGGACTCCTCGACATTAGGGTGCTAGGCCGAGTCTACCCACTAAAACCTGACGGTGTTCCTCGAGAGCCTTGATGCCGGGGCAACGGGAGCGCGTTGGCATTCTTCCGCGACCCCGGCGGCTATGCCCAGCCTGAGCCGAGCCCTCCTCCGTTTGCGGGCAGTTTGACCTGCCCGCTCTCCTGGGAGGCGCGCGGGAACACCGCGCGCACCATCCCGAGGCCATTGGTGAGGCGCCTTCCCCCGAAGGACACCCCAGGCCTCCGAAGTGGCGGCTTCCGCACCCCGCCTACACCACGGCAGGGGCGTCAGCACGCCCACCTGATTTTTACGTGTTTACTCACGGGTTTTAACAAGTTTTCCTTCTTCCCACCTCTGATTTTAACGTGTTGTCTCACGGGTTTCATTTCGAGTTTTCCTTCTCTCCACCTTTGATTTTAACGTGTTTTCTCACGGGTTTCATTTCGAGTTTTCCTTCTCTCCACCTCTGATTTTTACGTGTTTCCTCACGGGTTTTTAAAAGTTTTCCTTCTTTCCACCTCTTGACCCGCGTCCTCCGCGAAGGACGCCGGAACCAACACTTAGCCAACAATACCCCTCTCAAAGGAGAGGGGCAAGTGGAAAGACGACCCACACGGCAGACCCCCGCCCTCACGCAGAGGACGGGGAACACAAACTTATCCCCCCCGGGTCCAGGCCGGGTCCTTTCGGCTCCACCTCCTACTCGGTCCCAGCCCGGTCCCACCCCTGATTTTAACGTGTTTACTCACGGGTTTTAATAAGTTTTCCATCTTACCACCTCGGGGCCGAAGGCCCCACACGCCGTACCCCCACCCTCATTATGAGGACGGGGAACACGACCCCCTCCCCCCCGGTCCGGGCCGGGTCCTTTCGGCTCCACTACCTACTCGGTCCCAACCCGGTACTGAGGGCATCGCCGAAGCGACACCCTCAGGAGTGTTTATCGACTCTCCAGTCTAGATCCGCAGTGTTCAGTGGAAACAGGGTCACCTCGAGAAGGATGTAGACATGAAGTCTACGCACTGCGGTCTTGGGATGGCAGGCTAAGGCTCCACTTAATGGGAGCTATAAGCGCCTGTTAGTCCACCCCCTGTGGCGGGTTACCCACACCACTCGGCCCCGAAATGACCTAACCTAACCTAACCAAAAAAAGTGTTATAAATACATCGTCGTGTTTGTATAGTTACAAAAAATTTGCAAAATTTTACCCAATGTGAAACAATCTTACCTGCATTTATCCTCACGATTTTCTCCCAAGCATTTATTATCACCATTAAAGTTTCAGTGATTGAAGTTGTAACCAAAATTTTATTGTGAAAACTGTTAGTTTCTAGGTTTACCATTTTTTTTATAGAAAAGACCATTAATTTTAAAGATGTGATTTATATCAAAAGTAGCAAATTTATAGAGAAAACCGTCAATTTTAAATATTGAGATTTGTAGATAAAATTACTAATTCTATAGTTCCATTACATATATCCCATAATTATTGTGCTTTAGAGTTATAATGCTTTATATTTTTTCTATTCTGACTAGTTCTGTAGGTTGTATGACTACGTCAATGAGTATGTGTATGAGTACTTATGTGTTTATAAAATAATAATTATATACTCGTACATTGTCATTCATCTTAATCAACACGAAGATATCACACGAACTTTGATATTTCCTTAGGTCATCAGCCTTGATTGTGATTGAAGTATAACAAAATAAATATATGACTATATCAAATGAAATAAATACAATGTACAATAAATACAGTATACACATATTACCTACACGTATATTTAGAAGACATATTGGACTAAAAAGATTAAAGTAATAGCAAGGAATGTGAACCGATAAATTTATGCATTCATATTGTTAAAGAAGTTAAATTGAGAAAAACTAACAAACTTGAAATAACTTTTAGCGTGGTCGTTGTAATCCGTAACCAACTTGGGGATTTCCTTCCTAAATTTATGGGTATAACATTGTGTAAAATGTAAATATTCGAGGAAGCGAAAGAAGTATGTAAGGATCGCGATACTCGGCGCTTCGTCCTCTCTGACTACCCCGTTGGAGATACAGCGTGAAGATGTGTATGTATGTATGTAAAAACATGTAAATAATTATACGGTTTTAGAAATTTAAAAATCAACAGAAAAATTTATTTTGTAGGTTATTTTAAAAAGATGAAATCTGTATTAGTCTGGAGTATTTATTGAATTTATTTGTTATGATGTCGTCAACTAAGGATTTCATTGCCGCCCAGAATTAGCCCAATAAACAGTTGGTATACTGAGGTATCAAACTTTGTTATCACCCGATGACGATTTCGACCTAGAATCGTTGTTCCAATAGCTTGAAAGTCAAAACGAAGTGTAAAAACTGAGTGAAGATATCAACATTCAGGAGCTCAGGACGATTAAGTTTATAGCCAGGCTTACTATTAATTGGTCGAAAAAGCATTAATTTTTCTTATCCTTCTTCATTTTTTTTCTTATTAATTTTCATTCATTCATTAATTTTTCTTAGCCTTCTTCCTAAAACTAGCAAAAAATTTGAGCTTAAATATCGTTCTATATCTAAATGACAATCAGATGATATTGTACAATAGATGGTATATACCATGCATAATAATAATAATTATTATTATTATTATATGTATGTATACAATGTATAATATATGTATATAATTATGTTTATATACGTGGCCGATCAGCCTGGTGATCTCGTAGTGTACTCATCGCTGGGCGGAGGCAGTCGAGAGTAAGGGAGAGGCCCTGGAAGTAACTCTGGACATAGCGAAAGCCTTTGATAAGGTGTGTCGCGGGGCTCTACTTTACAAGCTTTCATCTTACGGGCTTCCCGAGAAGTTATGCACGAGGGTTGCCAGCTTCATCTCTGGGCGTAGCATAAAAGTCGTAGTAGACGGTATATGCTCCGACTTGAAGCCCGTGAACGCTGGTGTCCCGCAAGGGTATGTGCTATCTCCTACTTGCTTGCTTCTGGATATCAATGACATGCTGCATAATAGCGGCATTCATTGGTATGCAGATGATAGTACTGGGGATGCGCTTTATACCGGACATGCCAATATTTCTCTGGAAAACGTCATTGAGAACCGGAACAAACTTGTGACTGATAATGAGAACAAGTTAATACGTCTCGAGTTGGGGCCTAAACTTAGTTCAATTCAACCCCTCTAAGACACAAGTTCGTCTCTTCGTCGTATCCATCTGTTTTAAAGATGCTCCCCTTGATGCCAAGCCGACTATTGGAGTCCTTGGTGTCGTTCAAGTGACGTTCAGTTTCGCGGTCGTCTGGAATGTAAAGCTAAAGTAGCTTCAATAAAGCTAGTTGTGCTCGGTAGAGCGGGACAGTGTTTCATGCCGACCCATCGCCTACAACTTTACAAGGCACAGGTTAGGCCTCACACGCAAAACTGTTCCCATCTCTGGGCTGTAGCGGTCCAGTATCAACTCCTTCCTTTTGACCGTATACATACAATGTAGAGCGGCTCAGGTTATCGACGATACAGTATTATCTGATCGGCTCGACCCTTGCGAAGGGATGTTGCGTTCCTCAGTATATTTTACCATTTATCATGGTGAATGTTCTAAGGAATTGTTCGGAGTACTGCCCGCTGCTGAGTTCCATTATCGTACTTAACGCAATCGACTGTCCTTCCATCCCCACCACCTTGATGGATGGCGGTCTACAACTGCGTGTTATTTACGAAGTTACTTACTATGTACGACAATTTTATGGAACCAGCTTACAGCGGCGGTATTCGCAGGCTGTTACGACTTAGGGACCTTCAAGAAACGAACCTACTCTCTCCTTAAAGGCCGGCAACCCTCCCGTGATTTCCCGGACTTGTGGGTGTCCATTGGCGGCGGTGATCACTTTCCATCAGGACTCGCTTGTTCGCTTACTCCCTCCGTCATTAAAAAAAATATCTACATATACATTTTCCCACCATCTATTGATTTGGTAAAGTAGCCTACTCATAGCCCTGCCTTTTTCCAATATAATTTCTACTGTTGATGCTGCTGTCAAAAATAACATTTGTCTGTTTTTATGTGTTTTATATAAATTCTTTAAGATGTCGATTTTAAAGTATACAACACTTAATAATGGTTAATAGTAGTAATTGTGGAAATTTTTTATTTAAATTGCATATGATTAATCTCATAAATAACAATATGGACAAAACTATTAACTTTAAATAATTACATTTTTCCTTAAATTATTAATACTTCATTTTATTATTTTTCTCTGCGAGGTGTACTTTACTTTACAGTTGACGATTGGCGGCAACCGACAGTCTGCGTTGCTCTTGTACTTGGACAGGATTTATTCATCTTACAATAATCTTAAAGGCTAACGAACTAAACGAAAATATAATACAAACAAAAGTGGTAGATACGCGAAATTTTCCTCTCTAATTAAACAAATGACTGTAAAAAACTTTCTTTAGCTTATATTTGCTTTAATTACCTATCTTATCATTATACGCAATGAGTAAATAATTTGTGAAAACAAATAATAAATCAGTTGACAATATAATATTATCTACTTGTTTAAAACTTAACAGTAACATTTTGGAGAATACAATTTTCAGTCTTAAAAAGCGGCCATCGAGAGCGGTGTAAAGGTACATTCGCAGAAGGGTCTAGTAACGACTTCGAAAGTAAACACTGAATGGTAAAAATCAAAGATGGATAAAAATTTTTGGCAAATTTTAGAAGACCTACTGTTGTCTAACGACACCCCCCTTCATGGAGTAGGTAATATTGGTGTAAATACTTACATTTTCCATTCTTTAGAAATTAAGGCTCATAATCAGTAGTGGCGTTAAGGCAGGCCGCGGTTGGGCGATAGCCTAAGGGCGCCTATATTACATAAAAAAATTCAATTAAAAAAAACTTTTTTTTAATTTTTGTCTTTGTTTTTTTTCAATTTTTTTCCACATGTGTAAATTAGAAAGTAGAGGGGGGCGCCGTAGAAATCTCGCCCAGGGCGCCAGAATTATTAAAACCGACACTGCTCATAATAACATTTTTTGATAAATTTTATCATTGCTGTACTACTTATATCTTTTAAATAGAGCCTTTTCATGTGATACTCCACTTAACCCAGTAACTTCCCTTTAAAATTTTCGCCTTCACCCCCTTTTTACAATAAAAATAAAAATAATTTATGAATTTTTCATTTGCAATAAGGATGGGCATGCTTTGAATATTTAAAATTATTTCAAACAAGTCGATAGCATTTTAATTTAGCTGAAAGAAGCAACTATAGCAGACAGACGGACGAAGTATCGCCCTAAATGTTCTGTTTTTTTTAATTTTTCAGTTGCAATTTTGTCGACAACTTAAGAGAAGGAAAAAATACTTGTTTGACACTTGGGGATGAGAAACATTTTTATTTCATTACTTTTAAACTCCTTTTTCTAAACTTTAACCCATCAAAAAATTAAAATGTACATAAATTCAAGTCGCGCAACGCAGCTGACTTTCACCGCAAAAAGTAGTGAGATCTCATGTAAAACTGTCAGTTGTTTACTATCTACGGAAGCACCCATTCAACAACTTTGTCATAAATTGTTCCTTAGTTAGTTACCTACCAACATTTACAGTGACGTATCAATATTAAACATCTTTGTTTCTATAATAAATATAATGGACTTTGCAAATAATAACATCTACCTAATATTAGTGATCTGAGCGCTTTATTTGTGCTTGTTTACATATTACATGAACTAGGCTAGCGCTATGTTCGATTAGAAATATTTTATATAGATAGTAGATTATTCTTATGTTATAACCGCAAATAAGGAAACAGGATAAAAATTTTGCGAAGTATCAGTTTCTCCTTCCTTTATAAGCTAAACACTAAATAAATTCAAAATTTGGTGAACCTTAGAATTTTGATGATCGGTGAGTGTGTCTAGTGACATGGAGCACTTAACCTAAAGAGTGGCAATGTCATTTATTTTGTATGAAAACAATTTACGGCTATACACTGTTGCGGTTCATGGAGGAGACGTTGTAATGAGACTGCCCCTGTGTGTAAAAATAGAGGCTCAGCTTTAAAGCGTAGAGGTGCATCGACTACACGTATGCCAGTTCGATCCTGACAGTCACGCGTATTATTTTACGAAAAAAAAAATGTTCAGTACAATATAAAAATGAAGTGCCGTGTGGTTGGTTGCAAGTCGCATTCAGATGGATGCTGTGATACTCTAAAAAATATCACATTTCATGTATAAGTATCAATTTATACAATATTACATTGAAAGTTCTAGAAAATTTTCTTGTTCGTGTAGGTTTTACTATTCGTCGATAGATGTCAACTTAATCGCCCTTTAAAATCACATTTTGCATCCAGATATCGCTAAGCATATTTAAAAACCTACCTGTTTACTCCTAATATTGCTTAATTGTTAATTTAATTCATGAAATTGGTTGTAAAAAAGCTAAATCGATTTATTTACACCGAGTGAAGTGACCTCTGTTAGTGAATAAAAAATACTTGGTAAAACTGACATTATTACCAGGACGGCACGTAGGAGGTTGACGTATTACAATAATACTAACGTATTTTTTTTGTTACGGAAAATTTCTGTTGGGGATAGAAGTTACTTTGCAAAACTAACATTATAAGGACCGTACCCAGACTCACTCACAGCACTCAGACGTATTAATACTAATATACTCTTTTGTAAAGAATAATTAAAGCCAAAGAAGACCAAGGCTGACTTACGAATATTAAATAGCCAGAGCTGTTAGCTGACGGAAATGTGAAAAGCACTCGCATACCTAGGCGAAATCGTACGAGGAGTGATAATGAGTGATGAGCTAATGAGATTTGAGGAAACGAAAAAAATATGTAACTCTGACTACACTGTTCGATACAGCATGAAGATAATATGTTGTTGTTGTATAAAGAATAATTTTTATATGTATTTCATAAACTAATTCGTTTAATAATAACTATTATTTGATAGTGCACTAATATTTTTTATTTTATAACGAAGTTGTAACGTAATAAATAACTGACCGAAACTAAATTACGCATATACTAGTGTAGCAGTTTTATAGTAATGGGAACTGCTTACATAGACCATAGAATGAAATTGGTCTAATTCGAAATTTTGAGATTTTGTTTTGGCAAGTTCCGACATTGAATTCACATAGAATAATAAAATGGATTTTTCACAAATACATGTTTAAATATTCTCGCGATATGCTATACGCTAATGGGATAGGCAAGTTTGTACTGTATCTATTAAATTAAGCAGTAGGTATTTTTAAGTTTATTATTTTAATCCGAAAATCTGAAATTTTAAATTAAGTCGCTTTCATTCTAAAGATGCGATATATTGTCTTACTAATAATAAATGTGTAGCGACCTGGCGATGCTAAAAGTGCTGAATTGCATTTTAGTAAAATATAAAGCTATTTGACGAAATGAAAGAAGTATGTAAGGAAAGGACCACGATGCTTGGCGCTCCGCCCTCTCTGACCACCCCTTTAGAGATACAGCGTGAAGATATGTATGTATGTATGTATAAACCAATTCGAACGCGTGGCTCCGCCAGTCGCTTTCATACCATCGCCTTGCCATGCCACTTCGTGCTAGTTAAATTGTATAAGAAGAAAATAAAAGTTCGACACTAATATGTAATTAATTTATTTGGATTTATAATAAATGAAGAGAATGGACACTAAGAAAATCCCTAAAAACATATTACAATTTCGTAAGAGCGTATCTAGGCGGATTCCCCACTACAATCGCTTGTCAAAAGTCATCTTTAGTGGCGCGATCTGTATTATCATCCTATTTAAATAAAGAGTCAGTAACAGTTGCATGATGCGCATACAAATAAATGGACAAACGTTAATTTAAAAATTGCTATTCTAGACCGTTATTCGGTCCACAACACGCATGATACATACATTCAATCAAGAAAGTATCGGGAATGGATGATTTGTTTATGGTTTCAAATTCAATTTTTTGTTTTTTTTGTTGTTGTTAGATTGGCACAACTGTTTTCCATTTTGGCGCGAAGTTTGAGTTGCATCTGTTATTTAGATTAAATTTAGATTCAATAGTGCTGTTTTAAGTTATATCATTCTAGTGTATATTGCGAATTTCATAATGGACAAAAACATCGAACAAAGAGTTTGTCTTAAATTTTGCATCGCCAATGGAATTTCGTGTTCGGAGTCACTGAAAATGTTACAGAAGGCTTACGGTGAATCGACTTTATCAAAAGCACATGCTAATGAGTGGTACAAAGCGTTCAAAAGCGGTCGAGATGTGATGGAAGATTTGCCTTGCTCTGGTGGGCCATCAACGTCTGCAACTGAAGTTAACATCGCAAAAGCGAAGGAAATAGTGACTGAAAAGCTCATTCCAGTTTGAGAGAGATAGCCGCCGAACTTTCTGTGTCTCACGAGTCGATCCGTGCCATTTGAAATAATCACTTGGGTATGAAACATGTTGCCGCTCGGCTAGTCTCAAAAGACCTGAATTTTCTTCAAAACACAATCGCATAAAAGTCCCTGAGGACATGGTAGAACGAGTCAATTCCGACCCAACATTCGTGAAACGCATTGTTACTGGTGACGAGACGTGAGTTTACGATATGCAAACTAAACTAGTCAACAAGCTTCGGAGTGGCGCCTTCCAACTGAACCGAAACCGAAAAAGTCAAAGTCATGTTGACTGTTTTCTTTAACTATCGCAGTGTTGTGCTCTCGGAATTCTTGCTGGAAGGTCAAACGGTAAATAAAAAATATTATTTGGGCGTTTTGTGGCGTTTAAGAGAGCAAATTCGACGAAAAAGGGCAGATTTGTGGAAAGAAAATTCTTGGATTTTGCACCACGATAATGCGCCTTCGCACAAGGCCATCATTGTGAACGAATTTTTGACCAAAAACTCAACAAATACCATCGAGCAACTACCTTATTCACCAGATATGACTCCAGCCGACTTCTTTCTTTTTCCTAAACTCTAATTACCACTTCGTGGCACCCGTTTTCATTCGGTGGAAGACATAAAGGAGAATTCGCGGCGAGCACTGAACTCAATTCCGGAAAAAGCGTTTAAAAATTTTTTTGATCATTGGATTATTCGTTGGCGTAAGTGTATCGTTTCTGAAGGAGCATACTTTGAAGGTGATAAAATAAATTTGGATGAATAACTAACATTTCGTGTATTATTGATCTTTTCCCGGTACTTTCTTGACAGAGTAGTACATACATATCTTCACGCTGTATCATCGAAGGCTGTATCAAACGATACGTTGTCGAAAATTAGAAATCTAAAACTACATCTCATCCGCTTTACTGCTCCGTCATAATATACATTATGGATTTATATTCATTTACTCTTAAATACAAATATAAGTGGTATTTCATAACTTAATGTGAAAATTTTTGCTTTTGCTCGACTTGGCGGGGGCACTGCCGTGCCCTCAGATTAAAAATTCAATTTTAAATTTTTTTTTTATCCAATTTGATTCTCTTACATTTGAAAGTATTGTTTGTGAATAGTAATCTAATAAAAATAACCTATTACTTAATCATAATAATCTGGTGTCTACTTCTACTCGCTTTGGTCGGATTTATAAACAACAATAACAAAATTAAAATAATATTAGAACTGCTTTTCGTCAAAAAAAAATACAAAAAATTTCACAGAAATCAATTTTATATTTTTTCTATGTATTATAAGTATTATTAAGTGTCAAAAACGAATAACTAATACAAGAAAGATTTTTTCCATATTCTCATTCATCCACTAAAAACAGTTTTAATGTAAAGTACACAACCTTCGATAAAAATATTTACAAACGACAGATTCCAAAATGTTAATTCCGTAGCTTTCATTAGACAAATACATAAGTTCATTGAATACAGTGTTTGTTTCATGAATGATTTTGAAATATCGAATTCATGTTAATTTCCAATGCAAATAAGTTATATAATTAGCGCAGATCCGCATTCGCGCCAAAATGTAAACAAAAGAAACAGCCAAGAGCGCATTGTGTACGGTCAAACACGCATGGTTCCGTAGTCATACTTGACATTCGAGATGAGGTTTTTGCCACAAAACAACATCTGGTGCTCCTATTTTCTATGGTGGTGGCATTGGTATGGCGCTTTCAAAAGGCCCAGCACCCTCATATCATTCATGAAGACTTTTGGGGATCTTTCTTTATGTACCAGAACATTTCACCCACTAAGCTGGCACTCCGTTGAATTCCAACAAAACGTGAAATGCTCTTTCTTCTGCTACTATTCTGAAATAATTAATTTGACTTTATTCTGTTGCAATATGAGTGTGCGGTGCAGCTCCAGACACGACCCGTTCGCGTGCTGGGACCTTTATAATTTCGGCAGGATAAAAAACGTGCCGAGAACTGCGCCGACATCGACCGCTATACGTGGCGCTAGTAAACTATGTTGTACAAATAAGAGACTAAATATCTTTAATGTCCGTTAGTCTTCAGGCTAGTGGCAGTCGGCTTCTGACGCCGTAAAGTCACAAAACGGAAGATAGATCCACTTATCACCTTCCTAACCTCTTTTCCTACCACTTCAAGAATTATATAGTAACAGTATAATGCAAAATAATTAAATACCAATTCCAGTTGGCGAACACAACATAATATGTAAACACGATACGGCAGAATTTCTTTTAGCTTCAAAACAAATAAGATAATTGAGATTTACAACCAATATCCCAAAAACTTTCCCTTTTTCTTATCACAAAGCGATCGATGCTCTTTTTTAGACTTCTACATTACAACATTCGATTGACACACTAAATTACCCACATACCAAAAGAAAATAAATTAAACCGACGCTGACGGGACAACCACCGCCATCTCTTGGTAACAAGAGACAATAGAAACAATAATATGTTTTATTCCGAACAATAAGCTATTTCACTCTGACTTTACTTGCTTCCGAAAAGTAAATCTTTGCAAATTTTTGTTAGGATGTTCGTCATAAATTTTACTTAAAGTAAAGGTAGGTAATGATGAAATTGAGGATATTTTTTCGGAAATTACAAGAAAGGGCGCTCTGATAACGATTTGGAAATCGAGTACTAATTTTTCATCCTTTGTGTAAAACGTCATCATTAATGTAAAAACCAAGTAATAATAATTTTTCCGAAATTACAAGAGAGGTCGCTTTGATAACGATTTCGAAATCAAGTACTAAACGACTAAACATCTCGGAGACTTTAGAGTTAAAATCTTTTCCGTTTCTGTGTTATTAATTAACTTTCGCACATCAAATTCGTTTTAATTGATATGTAAATGGAAAGAAGGAGGCCTTTGACACAGACGGACGGACAGCTGATGCCACGGGGGTTCCTAATTTGACTACGGAATCCTAAGCCATCTATAGGTACATATTTGAGAAACGTTCGATAACAAGCCTGAAACGCGGTATATTTACGTGATCATCTTTCGATCGAATGTTAATGTTATCATTGTTTTTAATATTACGCAAATAGTAGGTCACTTAGTCAAGTTCCCAACTAAGCTATTTCAACTTCAAACACTTTACATTACTTCCTTTTGATAACTCAAGGACGGCCGCGGTAGAATTGAATACCTCACATCAGTGACTCAACTCCCCTAGACGGTTAAATTGAACCTAAAGAATTATGTGTCTACTTAGTTGTTATCGCTCACAAACTTCGCGCATATATCATGCATAGATAGACTAATATTGCGTGACGTTAACCTACAAAGATGACATAATACAGATTATTACTTACTACCATAAAATAATAGTATTGAATTCATACATGCATAATATTTTCTTTCTCTAGGTTAGGCGTAGTGTGTTAGGTAGTCTAGATAGTCTAGATAGTACATTATTTTGAGCTATCTCGTAAGGTTTAGCCAGCATTAGCAATGTAAGTCTCCAAAAATATGTTTTTTACGACAATCATTGAAATTCTCGGGTAATATATAGTCTACTATAATATACACGTATTATACATATAAAGCTTCCGGAAAAAAATCTGTAAAGGATAATGACAACCGTATCAAAATCCGTTGTGTGGTTTGGAAGAAGTTAGGGGAAAAACAGACAGACGAAAACAGCGACTTTGCTTTAGAGATGGAGATATTACTCTGTTTGACCTAAATTAGTATAACATATACTTAAAACTAAACATTATCTTAAATAGTAAACTTCCTCAAAGTTGAAGCTTAAAAAGCTGACATTGCTTAGGGTGCCCAGCAGACTGGCAGCATTACCTCTTTGAATAGCCAAATATTATAATTTAATTATAATATACATAATATTATAATATAAATACATTTTAAAGACTTTATTGCGGTAATTTTAGTGTGACTACGGAATCCTAAGTGCAACAATACTGTTTGATGAGTTTTAATTAAAAAAATAATGTGGGTAGTAGGTACAGACTACAGAAACGTATTAAAGACTATTTTTATTAGATTTATTAAATCAATTATTAACTTTTTAGGGCCATTTTATGTTATTAACTGTACAAAATATCATTTACTAAAAAATTAACATTGAAAAAATATCAATATTGTTTGTTTGATCGATCACTTTAATTATTAAAACTTTACTAATTTTTACACCTTTATAATACATATGGATAAATAATCGTTGATGCGTCTGTTAGTTATTGTGTAACTTCTGAAAGACGACCCGTTAAATTCTTATGCCCACGATACACATGTTTGTTTTATCAAGACGACGATTCATAGCCATAGCAAAATCCAAAAGGTGGCGCTGTAGTAGACTACATTCGGCGCGGGCGAAGCCGCGAAGTACAGCTAGTCTATTATTCTAGAAAGACGTCCAATACATTTCGGCAAAACATGTACAAATAGACAATAATTGCTATTTTAAGCTTTATTGACAATAATTTTTTTTTAAATATTTCTTACCTGTACAAAAATATGTCCGTAAAATACATATCTATATACAAAAACACATACTCGTATATGTACAAAGTTATTTCGAAAGGATGGGTAAATACGGAAGGATATAAAAGTACTAGTCATGTGCCGGATCGTTAAAAATGTATATCCGCGGATACGGATCCGAATACGGATATTTGGTGTCAAGATCCGCGGATATGGATACGGATCTTAACTTTCTTACTCGATCGGTGTCGGTGCGCGTGACTTTGAAACGATAATTGACGCCACTTGACGCTTTGCGTGACGGGACATGTTTCGACTTACATAGAATTTAATCTATGCATTGACAGTTAATAAGGTAAAAGATCCGTAAAAGATCCGCCAAAAAGTAACGGATACGGATCCGGATCTTTCTTCTCCCTCTGATGTCCGCGGATACGGATACAGATATCCGGCACATCACTAAAAAGTACGCATGCCAACGGAAAACTTGCGTTTTACAATTTCGGAAAAAGTCAATAGTACTCGTGTAAAACCTCAAAGTTTAAACAAAAAAAAGGTGAGACTACCTTAATATAAGCGTTTTCCCGTCTGTAACAAACATTTCCAATATATGGCATAAGGATATGATTGTACATTTTTTTCAATAAACTGAATGTTTTTTTTTTGTATGGAAATGAAAATAAACGTATTCCGTAATTATTACATCTGCAATATAACAATTAACAGTGACACGTTGGGACCCCGGCGGATTTATACCCGCTTTCACAATAACCTTGTATATACCCATGCAGTTACGCATGCGCGCACGGATTTGGTTTACTTTGTATGAATTTCGTTGTGTGTCGATAACATCACAAGAAGGTTCGCCGCGTGCATCGCCAACTGGACAACCGTGACATCGTTTGCCCGTTTACGTTTAGTTTTACATTCTTCTTCACCTGCGAACAAGCAACGTACAATAATAATATCTTCATCAATCTCATAAACTCACAAAAAGAACAAACTGAATATAAAAAATCCAAAGTAACGATACAATAAAATGACACCACTGGCAACTCCGTTCCATACTTGTACTGTGGTTCCATTCTCTTCGCTACGAGCCGTGCGAGCCATTCGACGTGTACCTTTATTAAATTTAATAAATAATATACATATAAACAATAGTACATTCACAAATTTCGAAAACGACTGTGCATGCAGATGTAGGCATCTGCGTCTGTTATCCCTCCTCATTTCATTCTATTCTAAAATTAAATAATTCTCTAACTATTGTTATAAATTCTAGATAACGGGACAGTATTAAATGATTGACGTACGAACAAAATCACGAACGCAAATAACTGTCACTGCATGATAATATAATTCAATATTCCTACCTACATTGCATGACATGTATGAACTCAAAATATTGGGTTAGTAGATATAAATCAAGTCTAAATTTAGGCTACGCAATCACTCACATGAAATCGTGTCAACTGTTATATTGACCTCTATCTCCACGATATAATACAGGGATTTCTACTGAGCTAAAAAAAGACGCAAAGCCGAAACATAGCAAATCGTCCTCACAAGTTGCACAAATGCGCGAATATTCGCGTGCAAAGCGCATTCATGCGCGTGCGCATACCAATCGCGCAGGTCGCTTGCATTCGCGTGCATGCGCGCGTCTTTCTTTTAGCTCAGTAGAAATCCCTGTATTATATCGTGAAGATAGAGATGAATATGACAGTTATGATATTTTAATTAGTCGCTTTGTGTCAACTCTGCATCATCGGAGAGCCCTACTTACCATACAATTAGTTAAAGTCCTAAGTCTTATAGATCCTCAGAAATTATGTCTAAAAATATTTGATTACTGTTATTTAATAAAAATTCATCATTTTATAAATATACGGAATCTTTTTGCGCCAGTAAAACTCGTGGGTTTGTGTGTGCGTCTTGTAGTGAACACTTACAGAGGAAGTAAGTCTATATCTATAAGTTCTGTTTCTATAAGAGGCTGATTTTGTTGCGTTTTGATGATCTGTCCATTCCGAATGAGTCATGGCGTGTCGTTAAATGGATGTATATAATAATAACACACTTTTTAATGTCATAATACACACTAAAAATAGTAGAATAAAGAAAAATTACAAAATCCACACATAGACGCCCTGAGAAGCCAAAATAATGTTATGTAGAATTTTTACCTGTTTGTTTGTCTCAAGCAGCAGGTACATCTGCAATCCGTTTGTATTTGCAGATGCAGCTGTCATATCTCTCATATTCAGTCAAGCAACATTTTCAATATATTATCTGCTGTCGTCCTGAATATGATTAGGGTTGTTATTTAATGGGGAACATTAATTTTAATTTCGAAAGCCAAAAGTTGTCTACTAGGCATTCTCTGAGGTATAAAAAGAAGTACACGATATTAAAAAAAGTTTTTATAATAAACCTATCTTGTTCATATCACTTCAGGAACTTTTCACTTTCTTTTACATGCAATCGGGTTTTTTCTTTTAATTAACTTTTTTTATTTACAAATTCTTAGTTTCATTTTCCCGTAAACGCGTTATGACTTTTGCTATGGCAAATGCTGCTACTGGCGATGGAATGATGGAACGTATCGATTGTCATAATTTTCGTTGTTGGTTAATAGCTTTCGGAATTCTTATTTATGAAATTCTAGTGCGCATGTGTTCATAATTCCTCTTCTCCTAAACGGCTCATTCATTTTTTATGACATTTAGAAAGGAGATAAACTAAGCTCCAGGAAATTACATAAGCTATTTTTTCTAATATAAATATCTTACGGAATTCCCAGTACACGAATCGAATTCGCAATTTATCAATTTCTTAAAGAAAATATTCATCCTACAATTTCATGTGAGTGATTCCGTAGCCTAAATTTAGTCTTGATTTATATCTACTAACCCAATATTTTGAGTTCATACATGTCATGCAATGTAGGTAGGTATATTGAATTATATTATCATGTAGTGACAGTTATTTGCGTTCGTGATTTCGTTCGTACGTCAATCATTTAATACTGTCCCGTTATCTAGAATTTATAACAATAGTTAGAGAATTATTTAATTATAGAATAGAAAGGAATGAGGAGGGATAGCAGACGCAGATGCCTACATCTGCATGCACAGTCGTTTTCGAAATTTGTGAATGTACTATTGTTTATTTATTAAATTTAATAAAGGTACACGTCGAATGGATCGCACGCCTCGTAGCGAAGAGAATGGAACCACAGTACAAGTATGGAACGGAGTTGCCAGTGGTGTCATTTTATTGTATCGTTACTTTGGATTTTTTATATTCAGTTTGTTCTTTTTGTGAGTTTATGAGATTGATGAAGATATTATTATTGTACGTTGCTTGTTCGCAGGTGAAGAAGAATGTAAAACTGAACGTAAACGGGCAAACGATGTCACGGTTGTCTAGTTGGCGATACACGCGGCGAACCTTCTTGTGAAGTCATCGGCACACAACGAAATTCATACAAAGTAAACCAAAATCCGTGCGCCCATGCGTAACTACATGGGTATATATATACAAGGTTATTGTGAAAGCGGGTATAAATCCACCGGGGTTCCAACGTGTCACTGTTGACTGTTATATTGCAGATGTAATAATTACGGAATACGTTTATTTTCATTTGCATACAAAAAAAAAAATTCAGTTAATTGAAAAAAATGTACAATCATATCCTTATGCCATATATGGAAATGTTTGTTATAGACGGGAAAACGCTTATATTAAGGTGGTCTCACCTTTTTTTTGTTTAAACTTTGAGGTTTTACACGAGAACTATTGACTTTTTCCGAAATTGTAAAACGCAAGTTTTCCGTTGGCATGCGTACTTTTTGAGTGATGTGCCGGATATCCGTATCCGTATCCGTATTCGTATCCGCGGATATTCGAGGGAGAAGAAAGCTCCGGTTCTGTATCCGTATTCGTTACTTTTTGGCGGATCTTTTACGGATTTAATATATATATATATATAACCCACGAGTTTTACTGGCGCATATATTTATAAAATGATGAATTTTTATTAAATAACAGTAATCAAATATTCTTAGACATAATTTCTGAGGATCTATAAGACTTAGGACTTTAACTAATTGTATGGTAAGTAGGGCTCTCCGATGATGCAGAGTTGACACAAAGCGACAAATTAAAATATCATAACTGTCACATTCAACTCTATCTCCACGATATAATACAGGGATTTCTACTGAGCTAAAAGAAAGACACGCGCATGCACGCGAATGCAAGCCACCTGCGCGATTGGTATGCGCAAGCGTATGAATGCGCTTTGCACACGAATACTCGCGCATTCGTGCAACTTGTGAGGACGATTTGCTATGTTTCGGCTTTGCGTCAGTGGGTATCGAGCCTTAGTATTTTATATTCCCTGCTAAAACTCTACCTATCTAGAGCAGCCATTCCCAAAGTGGGCGATAACGCCCCTTTGTGGGCGCTGCAGGCCTAAAGAGAGGGCGGTAAGAGACCCAGAAAAAAAATGGGGGCGTTGTGTAGAGGCCTGGGGGGTGATTTGTAATTTCATTTAGCTAGGAGGCATCTTAGACAACGACTGCATGAGCTCTCGACTCAGTAGACAAAATAAGTTTGGGAACCAGTGATCTAGAGTACCTAGGATCTAGAGTACCTAGGATCTAGAGTTATTTAAACAAATTATATATATGTAATTATATATATATATATATATAGACCAGACTATTATTATTAATAGTCTGGTCGAATGTGATTACTCAACTTGCTCATTTTTTAACTTTTCTAATAATATTTGAAAATGTTAACTAGTGCAAAATATATGGGTAAACAAAATGTATCACTATAACGTACATACATTTTGAATTGACTGTATTACAAGCAGACGGATGAAGGGGTCGTTATTCTTTTTATGACACAGAACGCTATATAATAATAATAATAATAATAATAATAATAATAATAAAAACAATAATTTATTTACCAAAAAACAAATTATTCATGTAGATTAAATACAGCGACCCCCACACTAGGCACAGCCTGTGTCGTGAGGATCCGTATACGTTACTAAGATTTGTGCACAATACTAACAATCATTACATCGACTAAATCCAAAACATCATTCATCATTAAATAATCATATCAAATATCATAATTAAAATGACAATAATTTATGAAATCAAAAATAACAATCAAAATAATGTTCATCATATAAAATAGGTCGGTGATATAAAAATACAATTGTAGACACTTTCGTGCATATTTTTACAATTTTTACTATTTTAGTAATATTATTTATATAATATATAATACTAGCTAACTATACTACGTATATATACACTTATAGGTATTAATGGATGTATAGTAGATAGACGCAAGCGCCACGCCTCTGCCCGTCTCGATACGTATGAGATGTTGACCGTATTGAACCGTATGAGTGATGACAACGACCCGTATTTGTCTGCGCTACGCTGCCCTAGAAATTTCTAAAATCACGAGCTTCTATTCCGATAAGTCGTACTGCGATAAGTGCGTAAATGTTCGTTCAAATATTAATAACTAATTTAATATTCTTGTTATCACATGTTTAAAATATATAACAGTTTTGAAGCGAAAACATTTGTAAGAGTATAATATCCTTCCTGACATAATACTTATTAGGTCCAATTTTTTTTTATAAAAGAGGGGGCCAACGGGCTAGCGAATCACCTGATGGAAAGTGATCACTGCCACCCATGGACACCCACAACGTCCGGGGAGTCGCAAGAGCGTGCCGGCCTTTAAAGGGAGGGAGATGGGTCACCGGCACACTCACCGAACGAAACACAACAGCATGTAGTAGATGCTGTTATTTCACGCCGATATTCTATGAGATGGTGGTATTTCACCGGCCAAGCCGACCCAATTCGTGCTGCATTGCAGCACGGCTCTACCACACAGAGATTTTAATATATAAATGGATTGAAAGCGTTAAATATATATATATATCAAGAAGAATGTGAGAAGGTTATTAATTGGGTTATATTTACGTATACAATCCAAACGCGTATGAAATGTAATTATTTTTTTAGTAGTTGGGGAAATAGTTTTTAAACAGGCCCATTTCAAAAAACAGTTGCATTTTACCTACTAGTTCCTTTGAAATATCATGAATATACGCCAAGGATTTCTATAACATATTACGCTGTATTACCATTAGGTTATTGTCTTACAATTACAATGCAAAAAAATGACGTTTTAGCATCGTATGTACCTCTTACATCATTTACTTCTTTTCCCTCACAGAGCTGAAATTCCTTAGCTGATTTTAGTTCTATGATCGATCGTTATTTTTTGTAAAATTCAATAGGCACCTTGTAACGTTTATGCTACGACTATCTTCGATCATTTTACGGTTGGTATCAAATTTATGAAGCTTAAAAATTGTATTTCAAAACTTTTTATGTCAATTTTCAAAAACCATTTATTTGTCTTGTCAGAGCGGGACGCTTGCAAAATTAAGTAAAAAAAAGCCTATTTTACTATTATTTATTCAAAAACAAGAACATGAAAACAATGTATTAGTAATAATACGTAATTTGAATTAATCAACATTAGATACAGTCGCAGACACATTTGTTTTATATTTGTCGGCGGAACAAATCATTTTCAAAATGTCGAGTCTAGTTTTCAAGCAGGAATCGAGCTTATCGCATGATTTGTCGATGTTAGTTTTAGTATTTAAAAGGCTTTTAGAACTGCGATATCTAATTGTGTTTTGTCACTTCTGACATGTAAATCCAATACTCTGTAACTTAATATACAGTGTTTTAACTTCATAGTGCTTATTACGTTTCTCTTAGTGTGTTTCATACCCCTATTATTTTATTTTTCAGATTTTTTTGTTCTAAACAGAGTTATTATTTATTACTCATTACAAATACAAAAACACTGTATTGAAGGAACTTATGGGAACTGTAACGACAAAACTTCTACTTTAGTTGCAGTGTTTAGTTATAACAGCGTCTGTGGTAGTTACTAAAATAGGTAGTGTGGTAGTTAGTAGATACATTGTTTAGGTCAAACGCGCGTCAAATGAATGCGTTTCTAAAGAAATTCAATTACAAAGAAACTCAGTGTGCTACCTTGCGGAAATCTATTTCGTATGATGAATTCTTATAATTTTTAGCAATCTTCCGCTCAAAATCTAATTCGGTGCTAGTTATTTAACCAAGTCTAATCTCATAAAATTTCTTGATTAGATAGATTAACGAGATTGAGATTTTGGTCGGAAGATTGCTAAACAATATGAGAATGCATCACATATTATTTACATTGAACTTTTAGCAGTAATTTGTAGTCCACTCAAAGTTTTACCTATAAATTCCTTTGAATGTTCAACAGTAAATATAAGATAGCTACTCAATTAATGAAAAATCAAGTATAGCAGAGAAGGATCAGCTACTTCTGGCGAAAGATATCAGAAGTAGTAACGATTTTTTAAGTCATTCACGTTCCATCACAGCCCGAAAAAACACGTCTGCTACCTAACAAATTGAGTCTCAACCTCCAGAAAAGATGTCAAAAATAAGCATTCTACACTTGACTCCGCTTTTAGTGATAATCTCCCAAATCATTACGCAATACATTAGCTCGGGCAGTCACGTCAGCCACCTCGCAAATTTGCTGGAGATTCACAATCTCCTGTAGAAATATAAAAAGGAAGAAAGACGTACACACTTCAAATTGGAATGTCGAATGCCCGCATTATTCACACGATATTACAGCTACCTTGCAAATTGAGCTTTCATCTTCTTAAAAAAATGTAAAAAAGCATTATGCGACTGACTGACGATCTTTCGAGTCATACATGGGACGCAATAACCACTTCGCAAATCAAGTCTATACTGCCTGCAATAAAAATAAGAACAAAAGCTGTCTGCATCTCTGCTGGTACTGACGATCTCCCAAATCACACATTGCCACTCATCAGCCAAAACTAACACATCGGCCACCTAGTGAAAAAGCAAAAAGAGTAGCTAAAAAAACCAAGAAGCCAAGAATAAGCGCCCGATTTTATTACCACGTGCTTGCAAAAGAAAAACTTTAAAGAAGAAGAAACATTGCTTTGACAAACTCTTTTTGGTTGTCGCACTTTTTCAATTGCAATTTCCGACAATATAAGACCAAAGATAAGGAGATACAAGAGTTGAGACGTAATTCATCGAGTCTATGAATTGAGTAATATAATTATGTATTAAGTTGTACGGTTTAATTTCTGTATTGTCGGGTAGTTTTTGCCACATTACTTTGTCACCGACTATACATTACTGTCAGTGTATTTCGTGTCAGCTTATGACTCGATCATGAGATAATTATTTGCAAAATACTCGTAAATCTTAAGTGTTTTGAGTATCAGTATTCACAAAATTAAATACATGTCGTGTTTAGCTGTGTATCGTTGTATTGTGGCCTTCCCTAGTCATGCACATTAGTTAAAATCTAGAAAGTCGGTCAACAATATAAAGACACTTTAAGGAAACCCTTTAGAGCAATTGCTCAGTCCATTGATACTTGGGTTTGGTCCACTATACATTTTTACGCCTCCATTTTGTATTACTTACGCAGAATTTAGGGTTTTCATTGATGTTGTTTTTAAGGACATAATTATTAGGTATTCAGCGATAAAAGAATGCTCTTGCATTTTCGATTAAATTTCAACAAGTCTAAATAACAGGCCACTGAATAGAACCAGAACGATCCGCTGGTATCATTATCTGTCACGTTGAGAGCCATGCCTTATTTATATGCATATTATGTAATACAATTACTGATATTTGCTAACTGTTTAAATAACAAAATAAGTTGGTAGATACATAATATTAGGAGCGAACCGCTCTTCTAGGAACTTGTCATTGCAATAACTAATCGCTTGTGATTTTGTAGAGTAAATCCGTCTCTACCACTAAAAGTTCATAGCGTTCAATAACTATACAAAATTAAACAACAATTCTTATAGATTCCTACCTCATAAAGAAATATGTTAGGAAAAGAAATATGTGCCGTGTCACCATCACATGCGGACAAAATAAGCAATGAAGAGATACGTTGTATGAGAGGGTAGCTCGATAGTGTTATTGTGAAAATGAAGAAAGGAATGCTTATATGGTTCGGGCACATAGAAAGAATGAGTGATGAAAGACGCCGAAGAGAATCTACAGAGCAAGTGGTAGAGGAAGTAAAGAAAGACCAAGGCTTACTTACGAAGATCAAATACCCAAACTGTTAGCTGACGGAAATGTCGAAAAGATTCGCATACCTAGGCGAAAATGTGTGAGGAGAATGACGAGATTTGAGGAAGCGAAAGAAGTGCAAAGATCGTGATCCTTGGCGCTCCGTCTTCTCTCACTACCCCTTTATAGATACAGCGTGGAGATGTGTATGTAATAAATAATGATCTACGTTAAAAAATAGTTCAAAATTCTGAAATTATTTTAGCTGTTATTTTCGCTAATTTTTCAGTTGTTACCATAAGTCAGTGCCGGATTAAGCCAAATGGGGGCCCTAGGCCATTCAAATTTTGGGGCCCCCTTTTTTTTAATAATTGTAAAATTAATCTTTATTTATGCATTTATAGAATTTAAACAGCTTATTCATATCATTTAAAGGTTGTAAACACAATAAAACATTCAAAATACAATTTTTTCTGACAAATTATATATTTTTTGATTTTACATAATTAACAGTATAGTAATTTATAAAATAATCTTTGGACATCTCTTTTAAATATGAAAACGATGTTCATTTTTAAAAAAGTTTTCTCCTACATTTCAGATCACTAAAATCATTAATGACATCTTCAAAATCAATTTGACGAAGAACATCCGATTCAATGGACATCCGACTTAGCATGTACAATCGTTCTTGACGCATAACACTTCTTCTCTCGTTTTTATGCGTTTCAACTTTGAAAAACAGCGCTCTGTTGTACAACTTGTAATCATAAGAGTTAAAAAAATGCGAAGAGTAATTCGAATCGTCAGATGAAATAATAATCGAAAGAATAAATGAATAAACATTTTTAAATAATTTGCGTTTAAAAATACATATTAATATGATAAGTAAATTGGTTGGAAATAAGAAATTTAAAACTTTTTTCTAGAAATTTAAAAAAAAAGAAAAAAATTAACTTGATATTAAAAATTGTATCTAAAAAAAAATTCATATGAGATTTTCGTGGGGGCCCCTGCTCGTACAGAATACAAAATATTTTTTACTTCGTAATTAATTCCACGAAGTAAAAACGAAGAGGAGGCGCCGTAACGAATTTTCCTCATACAAACCAGTGTAACAACATGCGGGTGGAGGGGGACGCGGAATAAATGTAGGGGCATGTTGCGAATCTGCCGCCATCTAGCCATCATTTTTCAAGTGGTTTTATTATTGACCACCAGATGAGTAAAATACATTCTTAATACAGAGACGTACTTAGTGATTAATCGGTAACTTGAAATTGCACGATTCAAAAATTTTCACATTAAGTTATGAAATACCACTTATACTTGTATTTAAGAGTAAATTGATATAAATCCATAACGGTGGAGCAGTAAAGCGGATGAGATGTAGTTTTACATTTGTAAATTTTTTTATCGTAATACAACGTATCGTTTGATACAGCGTGAAGATATGTAGGTATGTATCGTGCGTGTTGGGGACCGAATAACGGTCTAGAATAGCAATTTTTAAATTAACGTTTGTCCATTTGTTTGTATGCGCATCATGCAACTGTTACTGTCTCTTTATTTAAATAGAATGATAATACAGATCGCGCCAAGAAAGATGAGACTGTACAAGCGATTGTAGTGGGGAATCCGTCTAGATACGTTCTTACGAAATTGTAATGTGTTTTTAGGGATTTTCTTAGAGTCCATTCTCTTCACTTATTATAAATCCAAATAAATTAATTACATATTGGTGTCAAACTTTCATTTTCTTCTTATACAATTTAACTAGCACGAAGTGGCATGGCAGGGCGATGGTATGAAAGCGACTGGCGGAGCCACGCGTTCGAATTGGTTTATACATACATACATACATATCTTCACGCTGCATCCCTAAAGGGGTGGTCGGAGAGGGTGGAGCGCCAAGCGTCGCGGTCCTTATATACTTCTTTCATTTCCTCAAATTGCTTTATATTCTACTAAAACGCAATTCAGCACTTTTAGCATCGCCAGGTCGCTACATATTTATTATTAGTAAGACAATATATCGCATCTTTAGAATGAAAGCGACTTAATTTAAAATTTCAGAATTTCAGATTAAAGTAATAAACTTAAAAATATCTACTACTTAATTTAATAGATAACAGTACAAACTTGCCTTTCCCATTAGCAACATATCGCGAGAATATTTAAACATGTATTTGTGAAAAATCCATTTTATTATTTTATGTGAATTCAATGTCGGAACTTTCCAAAACAAAAGCTCAAAACTTCGAATTAGACCAATTTCATTCTCTGGTCCATATAAGCAGTTCCCATTACCATAAAACTGCTACACCAGTATATGCGTAATTTAGTTTCGGTTACTTATTTATTACGTTATAACTTTGTTATAAAATACAAAATATGAATGCGTTATCAAATAATAGTTATTATTAAATGAATTAGTTTATGAAAAGCATATAAAAATTATCCTTTATACAACAACAACAACATATTATCCTCACGTTGTATCCCTAACAGGGTAGTCAGAGTTACATACTTTATCGCTTCCTCAAATCTCATCACTCATTATCACTCCTCACACATTTTCGCCTGGGTATGCGAGTCTTTTTCATATTTCCGTCAGCTAACAGCTCTGGCTATTAAATATTCGTAAGTCAGCCTTGATCTTCCTTGGCTTTAATTATCCTTTATAAAAGAGTATATTAGTATTAATACGTCTAGAGTGCGGTCTTTATAATGTTTTGTAAAGTAACTTCTATTCTATTCCCCAACAGAAATTATTCGTAACAAAAAAATACGTTAGTATTATTGTAATACGTCTACCTCCTGCGTGCGGTCCTGCTGATAATGTCAGTTTTAGCAAGAATTTTTATTCCCGAACAGAGGTCACTTCACTCGGTGTAAATGAATCGATTTAGCTTTTTTACAAACAATTTCATGAATTAAATTAATAATTGAGCAATGTTAGGAGTAAACAGGTAGGTTTTTAATATGCTTAGCGATATCTGAGTGCAAAATGTGATTTTAAAGGGCGATTAAGTTGACATCTGTCGACGAATAGTAAAAGCTACACGAACAAGAAAACTTTCTAGAACTGTCGATGTAATATTGTATAAATTGATACTTATACATGAAATGTGATATTTTTTAGAGTATCACAGCATCCATCTGAATGCGACTTGCAACCAAACACAACGGCACTTCATTTTTCTATTGTACAATCAATGAAAATCTTTTTTTTTTTTCGTAAAATAATACGCGTGACTGTCAGGATCGAACTGGCATACATGTAGTCGATACACCGCTATGCTTTAAAGCTGAGCCTAAATTTTTTTACACACAGACTCAGCCCATTACAACGTCTCCTCCTTCCTTCATGATTAATTCACGGAACAGTCGCTATCATTCCGAGTAGATAAGGAATTTCTTTTGCGAATAGGTACTTTAGAAGCGGTTTGTAAATTATTTCTAGATATATTTTTTTAATATTACGAGAATAAAAATTGTTATATTATCATGACTTGACAAAATTATTCGTGAACTTCAAATGAATTCACGAATAATTACAAAATAACCTTACGAAAAAACCTGACCATTTCTATTGCTTTTTTCGGCGCACGGACAGAACAGGTGGCGCCTGGTCGACCTCAACAGGTACTTGGAGGAATAAACAAAGCCGCAAGTAATGATGTGTGAATTGGAAAATTCCCAATGCCAATAAAAACAAATAGGCATTTAGCGGGAAAATTGCCTGTATTTAAGAATATTTCCGGAAAAGCCAGTGTTAATTGACGGTAATGTCGAAAACATTCGCATACCTAGGCGAAAATGCAAAAAACCGATGAGATTCGAAGAGGCGAAAGAAGTATGTAAGGACCGTGAAACTTGGCGCTCCGTCCTCTCCGACTACCCCTCGCTGAAGATATGTATGTACATACGTATGTATGTATGTACATACGTAGGTATGTACATACATACATATCTTTGTGAATCGGTCTCAGCCTTCTTTAGCTTCTGCTACCGCTTGTTTCCGCTCTATAGATTTTCTTTGTCAATCGGTCATCGCTTGTACATCCCAATTCTTTCTGTAAATGTATGTAACGCAATCCAAATTAAAGTAGTAGAAGGAAACGGAGCACTTAAGATGAGTTCCGAGTGAAAACATGTATCTGTCAACGCATCTGGACAATGAATTCGATATTGAGCGAGGAAAACGATGTTGCAAACATCAAAGTTTTTATCCCTCTAAGAGTGGTCCCAGAATCTCTCAAAATTAAACCGTAACCCTTAAATCAAAGATTATACTCAGGAGCAATGGGATAAAATTTTATTTTGTGATGAGTCCCGGTTTGGATTTAGGCCTGATACGAGAAGGGTAAGAGTGTATCGTCGTCCCGGAAATGTTGAACGGCTGAGATTCGTCTATGGGCGGGTATTATGAAGAACAGACGAACTGAGTTCATTTTTGTAGATGGCAATATGAACGCTGAAAGTTACGTCGAAGATGTCCTCGGGCCTTATATTCACCCATTTGCACAAAGTCTTGGCTGAAATTTCACGCTGATGCATGACAATGCGCGTTCGCACACAGCTCGGTGGACCAGAGAGTACTTGGCAATGGAAAACATCCGGGTATTGCCATGGCCTGCACAATCGCCAGACCTCAATCCCATCGAGCACGCATGGGACATGCTCCAGAGACGTGTTCTAGAGAACCTGGACGGAGTGTCTACAACCCAACAACTGGAAAACTTGTTGAAATTCCATTGGGACCGAATGCCGCAGGATCAGATAAACAATCTTATAAATTCAATGAAAAATCGCTGCCGACAAGTTTTAAACAACAGAGGCGGTCACACTTTGTATTGAATTACCAAATAATTAAAATAATGTCGTTATTTAATTTTGTAAAACACGCAAAGTTTAATTTCGTTTTAACTTTATTTTATACTACGTATGTTACGGTACACATATTGTTAATTACTGTGATTAAATGAACAATTGAATGAAGGATTTTGTTGCTTTAGTCACTAATGCGTCAAAAAATGCTTAGTTATTGTTTATAAAATAAATATAAATATATTACAATAGTAAAAATAGTTCAAAAGTTCAAAATCGTACATATCGCTTAGACTTTTTTGATGTGTGTATTTGGATCTCATGATTTTTTAATTTATATAGAAAGGGACCAAGAAAAGAGAAGAAACAAATAAAAAATACAAATACAAAAAAACATAAATATTTTAATTTAGCAGAATGCTAGTAATTTCAAAGTTACCTCTATATTATACCTAGATTAAAAAAGTACATACATATGTTAATATTTACAAACTTAAAACTACACATTATCTTAAATAATAAACTTCCTCAAAGTTCCTAGATTAAATATTTGTAATATGCGTTATGTAGATATTTCATGAAAGTATATTTATAAGCCTTATTCAATTTCAAGTAACAATAAACAAATAGTGTTGTATCAACAATCGGTCTTTAGTGAAACTCACCCGGAAGATGTAAACCTAGACATACCTTATCATTTCCAGATAAGATTAATATTCAACAAAATAGTCATAACACAAGTCGGGCTGATTGGCCTGTTAGAGTAAAGGTTAGAGCGCCTATGTGTATGAGCCGAGGGTTTTGAGCATACATTAGAAAATATTTTTTTCTAATTTTCCTGGAGTTCTAATGTTACTGGGTACTCTCCCTGCACTTAGTAACAATGGGTAGATCTGACATTATAAAGATACGTGTCCGGAAGTACATCTAGTTCCGCGGATCTATACATCCAAGTTTCATATCCGTGAGCTTGTATGGGACCATGAAGTGTTTTGTTAAGATTCCCGACTCATGCGATCGTTCACGTTTTCATTCCCACTGATTAGATTTCACTTCGACGATAAGCAATCGGTATCAAGAACTACGTGTCCACTATGTACTAGAATCCATCATTACTCAAGAGATATATAATGTAGGCTTGCGAGCATCCATCCGGACCTGACCATCTCTAGTTCGTGGTTTTAGTCCTTTCAAAGTTGCAAGCTGGGCAAGCTTGTACCATAGATGCTTTAATGCCGTAGAATCTATGTAAGCCCGTGATAAAGATACCACTAAACTAACTAAACCATCTATCGAAGACCTCTAACACTTGGAGTTAATCGATGGATGATAAAATGGCATCCATATTGATTTGATTCTGACTATCGCTGAATGTCGTTTATATGTTGGTATTATAAAATGATACTAATATTCTCCATGGTCAAGCTTAGTTCGCTCCTTTATTTTACTCTTTCCACACTCTAATCTTTCAATTACTCTTCACATATTATTTTTAAGTTATACTACGTCGTTAAACGAAATCAGAAATAAATGACATTCATTTAACTCTAGTCCAGTGTCAAAATATCCCACTCTTTCTTGCTGAGCCTTTCTTTTTCGCCTCGTAATGAGAAAAGACTTTGCCTAGCAGTAGAAGGAGATGTATAAGTTTTATATTAACGGAGTAAACATCGATAGTTTTGCTTATGAACATCAGAATACATAGTCTGATTTCACTACATTCTTTCAATGACAGGATAACTAGATGCAAGAAAGGTATCCGTTCATATACAGTTAAGAACTCGCCTGAAATATACTTTTCGGATGAAATATACTTTCCTCTTATAATGTCTTCTGCTATAATTTGGAAAACCCTTCCAGTTTGATAGGAAACCTTATACGTATAACGCGTACCATGTACGTTTTTCAAGGCATGAGTATCTTCTGGACAAACGTCATTAATGTTCGGTCTTGTCACTGCTTTCCATCTGCCGGGATTGTGGCTAAGTTGTGTGCCTATCAAATATAAAAAACTTCCCCTGGAAGTCGTATGAGACAGGAATTTCAAGCAATTAATTTCAAGACATAATCGTCATCTATAATTAGATTTCTTTGACTAGCAACAATTTTACGACTTGACACGCGTAAACTTAAGCCAATTTGTTTTTGTTTATCATGGACATTTGCCAAATATCTAGTCTATATACATTAAAATAAGATCAACACAGTTGTCAATGGAAAACTAGTATGGGCACGATTCTTTACGTTACTTTTCACTGGCCTTAAAAAGAAAAAAATATGTGAAACATCGAAATCGATTAATGGTTCCGGGTTTTATCCGAACTGTCGGTAGATTTGACTTTAAAAATATCAACTGGAATAAATTATTTGAACCATGAATCCCTCGAAAAGCGCTAGTGGTTTGTATATTTTGTCAGTTAGCCAAAAAATCACGTAAAAAAAAGATCAGTGTACTACGCATTTTTCTGAACAACTTTTTCCTGTGACTACATCTGTATGAACGGAAAGGTCTTAAGATCAGTTTCAGAGTTTAATCTATGTTATAATGCAAATAGAGGCATTACATCACATTTCCAGAGGTCAAAAGATCCATTCGAGGTAAACCCTAAAATCGTCCCGCGACGCGACGCTCACACTTTCAACCGCCATTAACAACTTTACTATCGAACGTCCTCCGCAGTCGAATACACATTACGATCTTATCACCGTCTATTTTATCTCACAGACTGGATAAGCACATTGCATAGGCCTCTTTTGTAATTTAACGTTGAACATTCTTACCGCCACGATTTCACTGTCCACGATAGCTACAATAGGTAATCAAAATGTTTCCCTATTGTGTGGTAGAACGAGATGCTTTTTCAATGTCCATAGCATGACGTTATCGTGGATAACTGCATACATTTTGCTTCCATATTGTACCGTGTACAGGAAAATCGTAGCGATAAAAGCGTTCGACGATTTATAAAAGCGCCTATTGCCCCACTCATCTCTCTAATCTTTATCTCTCGAGGGAAAGGTAGGAGCGGCGATCTCTAATTGGAGAAACAATGCTGAAACCCGAACCTGAAAGCTCAAACTGGAGGACTGCTGCACTATCTTCCAGACGGAACTTTAAGCGCTGGCTGTAGCGACGGAGATGGCGTTAAAAGATGGGGATCCCTTCTGCAGTGTATTCAACGGTTCTTTTTCGGTTTTGGAAGCGATTGTGGGAGGTACTTCCCTCCACCCCTTAGTGGTCAAGGGCCGGAACAACGCAACAGCGATATCTAAGTCCAAAAAGGATATTAAACTGTTCTGGGTCAAGGCACACATGGGGGTGAGAGGGAATGAGAGAGTGGATGATTAAGCGAAAGAGGCTGCATTAAAAAAGACCAAGTCGAACAATGAACGGTGCCTGGAGTCGTATGAGAAAAAGGTAATACGAAAGGACAGCATTGAAAGGTGGAATGCGAGATATGTGAAAGGTGAAGTAGCGAATGTGACTAAATGTGACTAAAACTTGATTTTTTCCAGTGTGATAGCGGCTTATCGGCTGATAAGGAAGATAGAGACAACGATGATGTTCACTTAGGTCTTAACGAGACATGGCGAGTTCTCCGCGTACCTTTACCGTTTTCGGTGCAAGGAGAGCCCGGCGTGCATCTTGTGACTAGGGAGAGGAGGAGGGAGTCTTACACTAGGTTGTCGTATTTTTGACAAAGTGAGATTTGAAGCAGAAATGAAGATGGACGTAAAAATTGAATTAGACGATATAAATATAATAATAGATAATAAATTTAAAAGATAGGTATTTGTTGTGTTTTGCGAAATGAAAGTCAGAGTAGATAGACACAAATAAGACATGTATGTAGATAGTAATATGAGATTTGTAGATATGTATATAAAGAAGTAAGCTCAATAGTATTAAATTTGGGAACAGGAATATCTAAGAATAAATAATAAGTAATATAAAATGAATAGTTAAAAGGGTACATACTGAATATATGATAGTCATATAGTCGTATTAAGTATTCTATAGACGAAATGTATAATAGATAAAAAGTAGATAAGTATATGTAATATATTAAATTAATAGTTGAAAAAGTAAAGAAAGAAATACAGGATTAAGAAGGATGAGATAAAGATGTACAAATATAGAGAAATAATGTAGTAAAATAAGAAAATCAGTAATAAATAAAGATTAGATTGTAACCGAAACAAGATAAAGATTTTATAGAGATAAGGAACTAATATAATAGAATGAGAAAGCCCCAAGAGATGGAAAAGGTCCTTGAATTAATTATAAATCTGAGGAAGCAGAACTATACAAAATTAAAAATAAACCTTTATTTCATGTACAGTCTCACATTTTCCATTTTATTCGTAAAGTACACTACGTGGGAATCCTCATTATCGCACAATTTGCGATATTTTATTTTATGAAAGAGGGGCAAACGAACAAGCAAGTCACTTGATGGAAAGTGATTATTGCCGCCCATGGACACCCGCAACGTCCGGGGAACCATGGGTGCATTGTCAGCCATTAAAGGAGAAGGAATTGAGAGAGGAGAGGTGAGAAATGGGCCACCGGTACTCTCACTCACCCAACAAATACAACAGCAATAGATGCTGTTATATCACGCTGATATTCTGTGACAGGGTGGTATTTCACCGGGCGAGCCGGCGAGCCATGCTGCAATGCAGCATGGCTCTACCACACATATATGAATATGTATAATACATATAACACATAATTATACATAATATATGATTTAAAGTATTTTAGTGGCTTGGTGTTTCCAACAGTGCAGTTGGTTTTGAAATACATTTAATAGTTTTTCAGAATGCTCAAACAAACGGAAAAAAGTTTTAAAAATGTTTGATTCCAATTCAGAGCAGCTTATAAAACATTTCCCAAATATTTTTTTACAAATATATCATCATATACAAACAGACAGACAGCTCTGCTGTTTTTAGTGTAGTAAGCTTATATACATTCTATTTTTGTAGAAACATGTGTATTAATGATATTTATAAAGTTACTCGTGTCGCGATCGTGGTAGTTAACATCCTACAATTTAATGCATCGATTCGAACTGATTCAAATATACGTAAATACGCACACTGTGATACGCTCCGGATAATTCTGATTATATCTCGTTTTGCGAACACGTCTACTACATGTGATTAAATAAAAGCTTCGCACATTATTTACATTAATGGATGGCAGACAGTTGAATAATTATTGCTTTAAAGTTAAATACTGTGATAATTCGAGTTGTATACCTATAACAATAATTAATAACAAATACAGATCTTTCTCGGTTACTCGTTTATATTTCAATTTTATATTATAATAATACATCTAATAAATAACGTACGTACTCAGAATTAGAGTAATCTTCGATTAGTATTACATACACACATACAGACATACATACATACATACATACATACATACATACATATACACATACATGCATACGCGCACACATACTTAAATGTTTATATTTATAATAGTAAATAATAATTTATTGTTGGATTCGACATCAATTTAAATAAAAATATATTTCTTTGAATGATAATTATACAGTAGTAAGGATCTCGGATCTTGATACATGGCTGCTTAGTCCAATACTTATAGCCGCGTAAAGTATCAATGGGTATCAAGCGCTAAAAGCCTTGTAATATTCAAGATTTCCAATTCTTGATGACAAATTTCTGCCGTGGCCCACCTGCTCCCCCTTTATGCCAATGTCATCTAGCCAATTGAATTAAACTCAGGAATTAATGAAGATTTAAGAAAACTAATAATAAATAAGTTATTAGTACAACTTGTTTATTATTAGTTTTCTTAAATCCGTTTCTAAAACAAAAAACCGGCCAAGAATAAATATTACACTGTTCTTACTGTCACTGTTCTTATTGTACTGTCAATTGCCACGCTGCCACCAATCGCCAGCCGCTAAACAAGTTTGTCGTAGAACGTGATAGATCTCTGTCTTTGGTAAAAAAAAAACACGGGATAATAGAACTATAGAATTAGTAATTTTATTTACAAATCTCAATATTCAAAATTGACGGTTTTCTCTATAAATTTGCTACTTTTGATATAAATCATATCTTCTTTCAAATTAATGGTCTTTGCTATAAAAAAAATGGTAAACCGCAAAATTAACAGTTTTCACAATAAAATTTTGGTTACAATTTCAATCACATAATCTTTAATGTGGAGTAACGGTAATAATAAATGCTTGAGAAGAAATTGTGGGGACAAATGTAGGCTAAGGTTTAGATTGTTTCAAATTGGGTAAAATTTTGCAAATTTTTTTGTAACTTTATATATACACGATGATATTTTGAACATTTTTTTTGGTTAGGTTAGGTTAGGTCTTTTTACCATAACGCACGATTCGAGCGAGCGTGGCGAGCGTGCCGCGTGCCGCGGCAGCAGGCGGCGAAGCGCCAGTTCGGACACCGCTTGATACATGGAGCAGTATTGAAACAGGAGTCCGCACTCTAAAGAGATAATTGAAGTCGAGAAATTTAATCTCGAAACATCTCTACAATCCTCCATCTCTTTTCATCTTTTGCTGTTGGCATATCTATATATAGCAATGTTATAGATACTAGTAGGTGTATTTCTGGGTTATTTCCAAGAGCAGTATTGAAACAGGAGTCCGCACCCTAAAGAGATAGTTGACGTGTATTTGTGATAGAAGATTGAAGTCAAGAAATTTAATCACGTAACATCTCTATAATCCTCCATCTCTTTTCATTTTTTGCTGTTGGTATATCTATATATAGCAATCTTATATAAACTATTCGGTGTATCTCCGAGTTATTTCCGGGAGTAGTATTGAAATAGGAGTCCGCACTCTAAGGAGATAGTTGAAGTCGAGAAATTTAATCTTGAAACATCTCTATATCCTTCCATCTCTTTTCATCTTTTGCTGTTGGTATATGTATAATATAGCAATTTTATAGATACTAGTAGGTGTATTTTCAAGTTATTTCCAAGAGTTAGGATTAGGAAATGACGTCGCGCAATTGCACCAACTCCATTCTCTGCGCCGGATGTGTCGGCATTGTCAAGATGACAGCTCGTCAAGTTTATTTAGTTTATAGAAAATGTTTTCAATTGCTGGAATCTTTATAAATATCACCTTAATTGGCCTCCTTTTTTCTGTTATCCTCATTACTACGTGACATTGGTAATATTCGCAATCGCGATAGCGCCTTTCAAATAAAGAAGAAGAAGAAAATGTTATTTTTCATAGCACAGTCTATTATTTTAAACAATTGCTAATTTTTTTATTGACAATAATTATTTTATACCATCTTAAATTTTTTTAAAGCTAATATCTTTTTCATGAAGGAGTAACATTTTATTGTACAACATTATATTTTTTATTAGCAATTCATAGCAATTTTGTCTAAATTTTCATCAATTTTGAAGTGCCATTAAATCCATCTCAAAAAATACTGCTAACCGCAAAACATAGTTTATCATGGTCAGGGAGCTTTATTTTTATGAGAGTTATCGGCGAGAACGGGGGGACTGAAATTGACATTTTTAGATATTTTTTAAAATAATAATATTTCAATTTTAATGAATGTTTAATAAGAAATAACTCCTCACAAAAAATAATTGAGTTATTATAATCTCGATGTGAGTTAGCAACTTCTTAAACCTAATAAAACACACGAAAGCAAGGGGCAATCTCAATGCAACTCGTATATACAGGGTTAATTTAAAAATACTAATAACCTCTTAGTGCAAAAACATACCTAACAAACTTTCGTTCTACGACTTTTTTCAAAATTCAATACGTTCCTCAAAAAATAGTTGTTAAGTCTTATTGTACTGTCCGAAACATAATTACTCTGTACGTATTTCCAATGGTGCAGTGCGAGCGCACCGGGCCTCAGCGCCGCGCTGCGCGTGTACCGATTTAGCGACGGTAGAGTAGGTGCCATTTTCAGAAACATTTAATGTGTTTTTATTTCTGTATGAAAGAAAACACTTATGAATTTTTGAGTCGTGAAACAAAAGTTATTAGAGATAATATTTAGTATAAAATACTAAGAGGTTATTAGTATTTTTAAATTAATCCTGTACGTTTACACAACATTCCGGGCTGTGAACTGCCTTCAACCTGCTACGTCCCCCACCTCTTAATTATGATACAATCATCTTCAAATGTAAATAAAACTCTGGAAGTCGGATGAAAGGGTATTGATCTTTGTTTACAAATGGAATATCGTAATGAACAAAATATGTCTATTGTAGAAATTGGACGAGAGAACTTTGAGTATAACCGGCAAGAAACTCATCTGCGTACTATTTTACCAGTCTACATTGTATTTACACAGTTAGATATTATTTTGCAGAAATCTTTCGCACATATTAGGTACTTAGGTACTTGTAATTTTTCATATTATGTACGTTTTGTATTTTTAAATAATCCGTCAAAATTCAAGTTTAATTCGCTTTGCTTTCGCTTCTGATACAAGTTCAAGATGTACAGAATAGAATCAGAGTTACAATTAGAATCAGCTTTCTGTCAGTTAACTAACCAAGCCAAAAGGTTTATTTTTAAACGACTTCAAAAAAAGGAGAAGATTCTATGTTTGTCTGTATTATGTTTTTTTATGTATATTTAGCGATAACTTCGTCAATTGTGGACCAATTTAAAAATTCTTTTTTTGTTTGAAAGGGTAACCGTCCGAGGTGGTCCCAGTTAAATTTCACTACTGTTGAAACTTGGACTTCGAAGATACACCAAATAATCATAACTTATTATAAGCTTCATTTATATTAATGATTCTTTTGTATATTATTCCGTTCCATTATTAGAAAAGAAGTTAGTTGTAGACCCACCATAGATATATTTATTTAGGTCAAGGTCACTCAAAAGGGTGAAATAAAGAACACATACTAAAATTAAAGCGACATCAAAAAAAAACACTGAAAAGTACAAAATAAATGTCCTTTACTATAATAAAAACCCAAGTACAACAAAAAAATTACTTTATACATACGACTCAAATACCTATATAATTAAATTTGACAGTTATTGAAGTCGTGGCCAAATCAATGTGCCAAATCAATCAACAGAAAGTCTGTTAGTTTGGTAGGGTTGGCACAAAGCTTGGCGCCGACTTCAGTACCTGACGAATTTAATTAGAGTACATATTATACCATTCTCACCCGGATGCCACAAAAAGCGAGTGGATACATTTATTTTTTAATAAAATTTGGAAATTTTTAAACAAAAATTTTTTTTTGGAATCAGACATATAATAACAAAATTTAACATAAAAGTTAAAAGATTATTTTTATCAGAAACAGTAAACAATTAAAAACAGAGAAGTGTGAAAAATGGAGGTGTTGTGTCGTGTAATTGTATGAGGTTACCTTTAAACAATCCTTGAAACTATCACTAACGTTACAATAAAAAGACTTTATCCATTGGCTTATGTTAAATATCACAGTTCTATATACCTACTCGAATTTCACTTGTGACTATTCTCACATTAAAGGCAAGTTTCCTGTAGTTATTTGTTCGTTTCATAGAATGCTCTAAATTAGACTATCCGTCACGTCCAAGCAGGGTAGAGCAATAAGTATTAATAAACCACATCATCCTTTCTCCATCACACTATCTCTACTCCCTTCTTTTTGATTTTCTCTTCAAAATTCTATTCCATTCTTCCAAAAATATTTTCAAATTTCTAACTTGCCAGTTCTACATTTTATTTTATTTAGATCTATTATGCTCAAAAAAGGGTAGAATAGGAAAGAAATGGTACAATATACGAATATGTATTTGTATCATATACAAAGTTATTTTTGTACTTCAGTTATAATTAGTAAAAGATAGTTATTTCTACTTTTCATTATTTATAAAGTCGGTTTAAAAAGTATTTTTATATCATCTTTAACCATTTTTATTATATTGCATATCTACTGTTGTCGCTACTTCGTATTTTTGCCATATACTAACTTTGAATCAATTTTTTACCTCCTTAAGGATCGATTTTTTAAAATCGTCCAAATATGCGTTTAATTATTTATTTCATAAAATTTTTGAACAAAATTTTGGGTTAATAAGCGCGACTTTAATTTTTTCCAATACGAACTTTGACATTCATTAACATCCCTTTTCAAGTACTTAGATAGATATTATCATTAATCTCTTCTTAGTCAATGTCTGCACTACATAAGGAAACTACGCAAAATTTCAAGTTTCTACACTACGGTTTCAGCTCATTGTCCAAAAATCAGTCAACATTATTCAGTACATATAATATACACATAGATATTGCATAAATATAAAACAATTGTAAGCGACTGTATTCTTAAGTGGGTCACCATTACCTGTGTTGTATCGATGCCGTCGGATGCAATTTGCGTCAATATGTATAGGGGAAGCTGGACATTTATGAACTGAGGACATAACTACTTACAATGCTGAAGGAAAAATGTAAATTACCTACTAGCTTCGGTGAGTTTTATTAAACCAAATTAGCATATTGGAGTAACATATACATATAACAAGTTTTTTTTCTATTAGAAAACGCACCAAGCGACTAGTATAGAAAATTATTAATTTGATTCTTAACTACAAAAAATTTATAAAAAAAATTAAACCGAATTATCTCAGATACACAAGTCTAACGTGCGTTTGTGTCCTATCGTAAGTCAAATTGCATTTCCTACTTACGTTCTTGCGAAGCACGTTGCGTACGGTTAAATCTCTCTCAAAAATCTACGGTTAAATGTAGGGCGTTAGACGAAAACAAAATATCGGATAACTTCGAGGAAAACTACAAATTATTTTGGAAGAAATACGTAAGTACTGACGTGGTCCTGCACTTTACGAAATTAGAAAATTGTGGAGCCTTTTGCCTGAATATGTTGTGAGAGGCCTCTCACTGCGGGCTATGCGGTAATTATTACGTGGCAAGAGAAAGTGTGAGGACAGATGGTGACATGTCGCCCTGGTACGAAGTCTGTTTAGGCGTTAGACAGGGCTGCGTGATGTCTATCTGGCTATTCGTGCTGTATTCGGGCGGTCGCTTCCATACGTGGAAAGGTAGTATGAGTGTTACGATATGTGATGACACAGTGGTAAACTGCCTTTTATATACTGACGATGCTGTGCTTATAGCAATGTCAGAAGCAGAGTTGCAAACACTAGACTAGACTAGACACTTGGGTAAACAGGATCCTAACAGATGTCTCGAGATGGTTGGCTGCCAAAAATTTACGACTGCAGAATGCCCAAAAAACCATATGTATTAAATTTTCCCTTTCTAATGTACCCTAATGTATGTGTAAAGAGAAGATGTACGACAAAGTGTGAAATAGGGGTAAATTGAAAATGTATAGAACAAGTGGGCGAAATTGTATATCTGGGGAATGTGAGGGGAAATGATGAGATTTTAGAAGGTTAAAGAAGTATGTAAGGACCGCGAAGCTTGTCGCTCCGCGATATGTATGTTTGTTATAATACAACACGAAAGTTTAAAAGTTTATGTAATTCAGTCCGCAAAAAACTAAGTCGCGTATTAGCTCGGCTCTGACTGCCGACCGTGTTAAAACTGTCGTAGTTTATTATCCGATTTTAAAAATTCAAAGTGTACATTACAAACGAAAAATGAAGCAAGATTTTTTATCAACTATTTTTAATCTAATTGGCGTTTATACCGCGTTATTTAAACTACAAAAAATGAACACTACAATTTTTGTTTTTTATACAAATAACTTTTTAAATATTGAACTTATGCGTATGACTGGTAGACATTTTTTGTTAGGTATTTTAATACCTTTCATACGACACCTTACTCATTCAAATAGGTTAAGTAGTTATTGAGTTATTCGACAAAATTTAAACCAAGAATCACCATCTCTGTGACGTCATAGCTCCCCGCTCCACCTATTGAGAAAGTGACAACACCATTTTTCTTACTCAGGATCACTACTGAATATGATGATACTAGTTATCGGTATAATACTGCTCAGTCCCACGAAAATATTTGTCTGCTCAGTCCCACAAAAAAATTTGTTTTATCGCTTAACCTCTCTACTATATATATATGGTGTATATATGATTCTATATATATGGTGTAATGAGAAATTTTGTTTTGCATTATAGAAGAGGTCAATTCTAATCAGTTCGTCTTTTCTTCTTAATCTTCAAGTAACCTTGAATTTGACTGTAACCCCTCCCCACCATGTCTCCGAAAGTACAGGACCTAAAACTTTCATAATTTCACAAAATATAAAGCCTTACTAAAATTTACAGGAAAAATATAACGTCCTAAGTCATAGGTCTCGAATATCTCCAGAAATTAATTTTAGAAATTTATAATTTTAAACTTATTATACGGACCCATCTGTACGCGAATCAAACTCACTCTTGACCATTTTTTAAACTGTAACAATATAACAAAAAAAAAAATACACTACAATAACTTTAAAATCTCGAAAAATAAAATTTTGAAGTATAAGTACTTATTTTAAAGTAGGTGACAGAACACAAACGTGGTATTTAAAAAAATTTAAATATGCAAAAAAAAAACTTAATCATAAATAAACGTTATCTGTGATAAAATATAGATAATAACATTACGTGAATGGTTAGTATTAGGTACAAGATATTCCAACCAGCCTGTTTATCATGATTATGACGATTATCATCTCAGTGCCTTCCAAGGTTGCATCTCTAATTCATTCCAACGCGCTTCGACTAAACAAACAATTCTATGCACCTAAACGTGGACACGTGTACTATTGTTAATATTTACAATGAACACACATTTAAATCAACACTATAACACGGTTATTTAAGATAATACTTCATTTATGAAATCATCAATACTTACCAAAATTTAAATGCTATATTTGACAAGTTAAACTGTTTTCCTTAACAGTACAGTACAGTAGTACAGTTTTAAATACATAGAGTATCTATATTTTGGTCTTGGGACCTAATTACGTATCTTTCATTGACTGATAAATAAGTACCAACAAACAGCATCAATTTTCCGTTCAGAATGGGCCTCAGGGGTGGACCGTGATCACTAATATACTTACCCAAAATCTTATCTCTAAGGGCAAGCCGTCTATCAGCTTACCTTGCCCCAATACTAATTTGGGCAAGTATTTAAACCATATTATCCTCCGTATTATCTTATAGCCATATAGATCTTATAGCCGTAAAGTAAAAGCGACAAGTTTCAAGCCTATCGCTTATACTCACGAGTACTCAGTTCTCGTAATAAGCTCTAAGAGAAGGTGGCATATTCAGTATTCACACTAATAAGTATATCATATTGTTCTACCTCATTGCTTACACCTGCGAGCATGCCTGCGACTGCTCATCGTTCAGTAATATATAACAATATAAGCCCCCTAGCATCTAGCAGTGCTACGACCATATGCGCTGCCGGCCGGCCTCCTCGGTGTCGCGTGGATGGAATAGATTTTCTCGCTCGAATAGATTGTGTGTCAACTAACCCAGCGTGTAGTCAACGGCCGCCTTAGAGAAGTTTTTCCAAAAGTTTTGAAGATTTGAATGGTAAAATAGTACGTACCTAGTCCATGAAGCGTCATGTGCGCGAGTCTGACTCAGCGTCAGTGCGGTGCACGTGTTAGACGCGTGCGCGGCACGCAGCGGGCACGCGACCGTCACATCGCACACACTTCGCTCCTGCCGCGAAAACACGGAAAACTGAAACACATCAAACTATTATTGGCCCAATGGAACGTAATACTAATAACATAACTGTACACACGTTGCAATTAATGAAAACAGATTAATTCGAGTAACGTTTTTCATTGATACTTTGTTATTAATAAATAATGAAGATAATTTTATTCTACCTACACAATTATTTATTAAAGCCATTAGCACATGTAATTATTTTTGTTTTAAATTACCATATAAACGGATATATTCGTTGAATTATTAGGATTAAGTCGTGATTCAGTAATTAAAATGGCGAAAAGGAAATCCTTACATAATTTTTTCATATTCGTCCAATTTGGCATGGCGACAAATTAGTAAATTATTAAAACCAGAAATATGAAACAAAAAATTTGTAAATTGTAATTTGGACTCATTTCGTTTTTTATTAATTATTTATCTATATATATACATTATAAAGAGAGAGAATGAATGTTGTAAGTTTGTTTATACGTGGAGGTAATTTAATCTCCGGAGCCACTGCACTATTTGAATAATTCTTTCACCCTTTGCAAGGTACATTATTCCGGAGGAACTTAGGCAATTATGTACCTATTCAACCTGGGCGAAATCGGGATGAGCCACTTGGTACATAATATAAATTAAATTCTGGTTTGTGCAAAATTAGTACCGGCACTCCATACATGTAACTAAAGGATAAAAAAAATCCAATGCACACAAGCATGTGGTTCCTGAGATAGGTCTTCGAAAATTATTTATATAAATTTCAAAACTACTTTTAATTTACAATTAAATGAATAAATAGTTGAGATATTATATTCCTATGAAGTCGTAAAAAACATGTCCCTCCTCTAACTTTTCAACTATGGAATGGATTTTTTTTTAATTTGAGTATTAGAACTTATAAAAAAATTAAGTGTAAATTGATTTAAATAGATACTTACCTACCTATGTTGTGTAGTTTTTGAGATAAGTATAGGATATTTTCAATTACACACTATTATGAGTTTCGCGACCGCAACATTTTTCACAATGTCTCCAAGAAATACTATCAGATACAAATATATTTTTACCGCCAGTAAATTGAATATTATGCATTCGTAATACTAAATTTAAGTTAGTAGTGCGTAAGTAATTTTAAAATTACGAAACTATTTATAGAATTATTAAATTATATGAGAATTATAAGAATTATCACTTATTATAAACTATGAATTTTAATCATGAATTTTCATTCGAATGCGGTGTTCTTGACTGTGTGTAACCCGCCTCGCTCTTGACCAGTTTTTTTATTTTTTCCCTGATTGTCTGTTTATTATATGTATTTGTTTGTCCGGACTAATCTCCGAAACGGCTCTCTCGATTTGATTTTAACGAGTGTAATTGGTAGGAAAAGAACTTTTCTGGTAATAATCTAGTCCACTTACTATTTTGTAAAAAATACCAAATTTAACGCGAGAGACGTTGTTAAGCAGAGCTACTTATAAATAACTACAATTGTTAATGCATAACTTTACATTAGTAACATAATTAGTCTGTGGCATAACTATTCATAGGTATAAAGAGCATAATTGCAAGTAGTTCTACTTTATGATATCGTCCATGTATATATTTTAATATATTATGTATTGTAGTAACAATTCATTCTAAATGGAACTGTTGATAACAAATATGCGTTAGTTGAAATCGGACAGCACACATAGAAGTTACTGATATGCACACCAAAATATTCGCAATTCCAACCGATTGGATTATAAACAGTAAAGGCAACCCTCATCAGGTCACACTGATAACCCTTGATGAGACCTCCGAGGCACTCGGACGCAAGCGAGACTTCGCCCTTCTGCGACGCGTCTCACATTAAGTCTATAAAGGCAACTCGCGTACATAAAAGAAACAGTCTGCTGTCGGCATCCGGTGACGATGCTTACATTATAAAAGCCGTGTGTAAAATACATATGCAGTCCCGCAATAACTTGCTATGAAAAACATCAAAACAATAACAAAAAAGCGTAATAATATTTGACTGTAGTTCAAAAAGCCCTCCATTTTGTCCGCGCATGCGTATATGAAGCGTCATTGTGATTGGTTGTGAAAAGAACGTTCGAAAAGAAAGAAAGCAAAATGAGTGAAATGAATAACTGTGTCAGTCGCTCGAAGTGCAAAAGCAAAGCAAGCATGATCGTTGTATCTAATAGATTGCCATTTATCCTAAGGAGAAATGAAAAAACCGGTGAATTGGAAAGAAAAGCCAGGTAAGACTATTTCTAAAATTCTTATATTAGTAACACGATATTTATAAACATTTAATAACCTCGGTTATGAAATTATTGTCTTAGAGATATCTGTAAAAATATTGATAGATTTTGTTAAGATACTGAAAGGAAGTTTTATAAGATACAGTGCATAAAATAAAATACTGCGCTAAAAATATCATTGAGACCGGTTTCAGAGCTGCTAATAAACCTTAGCCCTCGCATGTATTGAATTATATCATTAATACATATTCATCAAAATCGAATGACATGAAATAAAAAACTTAGTAATGAAAATAAAAACGTAGGTACTGTATAGAACATAATAAAATCTTTAGATCACCTAAATTTGTCACAATTGTTACGAAATTAGTATATATGTATATTCTAGAAATAGAATTTCGATAGACCGTGTAAGATTCGGGAAATTTCCGCGAATGTGTATTGTGTACGACATTCCTTGCCTTCTTTTCATAAAATATAATAATATAACGAATCTGATTTAGATACGTACCTATATTTAATACGAAATTGGAAGTTGGAAAATGAGTGTTGTTTATAAAAAATATATTCTTTCTACCTGGTTTTAATACAGGTACATCAGCTGTTTTGAAAGCCGACAAATCGTGAATAACCCGTATAACACAGCCAAATAAACGAGTCCCTCATGTTTCCAACTCATACAAAGGAAGATGTACATTTTCAATTCAGTTATATTGTTTGTCAATTGTAATGTAACCTTGAAATTATGCTGTAACAAGGTCGATAGACAGACATCATTACCGGTACTTTAAAGATTTTTTATTTACCGTTTACTTTAAAATGATGTCACAAATTATTCATTTTGTGTTTCTATAATAGGTCTATTATTACCTAGTACGTATTAAATTTTTTTTCGTTAACGATATACCTGTATTCGAAAGTCCTTTATCGATTTTTGGCGATTATAATTAACAAACTAGCTGATAATATTTGTCTGTATTAAAAACCACAGTGGAAAGCAGCGTTGCTTACACGTATATATTTTTTAAATTACATTAGTACATAATTATAATATTATTAAGGATGTAACTGGATTCATCCGTTTCTTCTGTATTAAACTGTAGTATCACAGGTAGTATCTAGATTTCGCGACTTTTGGCATTCGTTCGAGTACTTAGATACTTTCTAGAATGATAGCATTCCAAATTAAAACCTCAGGAGCTTTATGCTTTGCTACTGTAAAAAGTTTCTCCAACACACAATACCTATTACCTAACTAAGTATTCAAAATATTTAATTTTATATATATCTTCTCAACACACATGAATTGGAATGAATATAAAAGCACTTTATAATAATTGGTAAAAATAACAATTATTTAACGCTATAAAATATAATAATCCACAGCAATAAAACGTTACCGCTTTATTTAAACTACATTATCTTCAAAAAATATAATAATGTTATAAAATCATTTATTGTAAGTTATAAAAATTGTTGGAACAATATGTTATAAATTAGGTAATAGTTTAATACTATTAACATACGACATAATCTTATCAATATAATTTCTGCTTTTTTGCTGTCATCCCTCAAATCACTTTTTCCGTGGTTTATATGATTAATTAAAGAAAATTGTTTCAGATATTAATTTTAAATTGCATACTATGATTGTATCATTCTCATTTGTATACATAGAATATATACCTATCTTATTTGAATTTAAATATAGCTATTTTAGTTTAGATTTCATATAAACATAGAAACAACATTCCTCAGACGAGATGCGATACCATAGTAAGCGTAGTTTTAGGGCTTGGAGTTGTTTTTCAACCTCTTTTCTGATGCATTTTTGAAACATCTAAGAAATCAGTATATAAATATGTGGTCGTTATTTTAATAATAACTTTGTAATATCTTTATCAAAACCTTATATTAAAAGATCCTTATAATATTGATACTCCTCGCATTGTTTAAATGATTAATTATATTACTATGCAATAATAATAATAAAACTCGAAATACCCAATTTTAGATTTATTCCGCTATTGCATTCGGTTGATTCGGTTGCGACTTGCAATTTGGAGCATAAGAATTGCGTTGCTGTGATAATTGTAAGCGTCCAAGCAAAAAGGGTCCAGCGGTCGGCATTTAGTTTTCGAGATATACGCAGTTTTGTAAAGATGGGTGAAAAAATGGCATTTCGCGATTTCAATTGATTATTAATTAATGCTCAAGTTCATATAGTAAATGACTTTATATGATGTTTCTAAGTAGAAACAAACAAGTAGAAGTGTGTTTTTTTTTCAATCAAACTTTAAAAATGCTTTTACTCAAAACAAGCTTTTTAAGTTTCAACTTTGAATAATAATAATATAATAATAATAATATAATAATAATAATATAATAATATATAAATAATAAAATGTCTGATAAAAAAAAATGTCTGTTTTTGAATATTTTTTTAAATCCTTATTATCAATTGACTATTCTAAATTGCGAATCTAATCTTAACTCATAGTCTAAGATCCCACTGCTCGATTCTGTAGGTATCTGTTTTTTTGATAAAACTAATTTTAAATGAATGTTAGGGAGTATGCAGTGTATTAGCGATAGGTTGCCTATAAAAAATTATCAATACCCCACTACTGGACCCATTTTGCTTGGACGCCCACAATTATTCTTTCATTTCCTCAAACCTTTATGAATATGACATTAGATTAAGATTACATTATGACAAAATAAACTTCGAATAAATTGTAACTCGGAAAATTTTGTCAATTTTTCTTATTTATTTGTAATTAGACATACACTATACGAAACCTGCAATTTATAATATTATAAAATATCTTCACACTGTATCCCTAACGAGGTAGTCAGAGGACGGTGTGCCAAGAATCGCGGTCCTATGCATACTTCTTACGCCTCCTAAAATCTCATCACTTTTCTCACATACTTTCGCCGAGGTATGCGAGTGCTTTTGAGGTTTCCGTCAGCTAACAGGCTCTTTAATCTTCATATTATTTCAGCCTTGGTCTTCTTTGGCTTCTGTTGCCATTCACTTGCACTCTGTAGATTTTCTTCATCAATTTTACATACCTTTTTTTTCTATGTGGCAAAACCATCTATATCCTATTTTTTCATTTTTGTCTTTAATGTAGACAAAGGAATATAAGGAATTGTCAAATTATTGGACTGAGATGGCTCTGGTAAGGAAGAGGGGCTCGAAGGAATGCCGGCAGTGTCATACTGTTTTTGTGTCGTACCGTTTGTGTACTCTGCCGACATGAATCTTCAAGCCCCTATTTCCACGAAAGATTGGGAACACTGCTCACATCTTATTAAATTATCCAGTGATGTGTCATTATTTATATGTGAGCTAGACGAAGGTGAGCATGTCATGACATAATATTACGTTAAAAATACAAAAAAACTAGAGCGAAAAATGAAATGAAATATACATCTAATATAGATATGGTATATATTTTTGCATAGGTACTTTGTTTTTGCAAAAGTATATTGGCTCAATTTATTTTGAAGTGTTATTGACAACCCTGCCCTTGAGTATGAGCCTATGAGGTATATGGGTATACCTATAAGCTATAACTATTCCCAATCCACCGCTATCTATCAATCATACAATGAAAATGTTCTGTTACCATATAATATGTAGACAAAGTAGTAAAGCTTAAATGAGGGGTCTGACGTACTAACAGAATTTTCTGAATTACCTAAAAATTAAATGTAATAGGTAATAGCGCAGATTAATTAGTTACTAACGTAAATAGGTAGGTACTTAATTTTTGAAAAATTATTATACGCTTCTGCACGCAACCCAAGTCGTTGCGTTGGTATACATTCTACATCGACATTGCGTAACTACTATTGACTGGAAATTGACATAAAAGTCTATTCTCTTCCGCATTCTCATTGTAATATGTATAATATTATGGTCAACAATGAGTCTAAAAGATCAAACTGATATTCATTTTAGATCAATAAAAATTACCATGGACCTGTGGTGATTTCTTCCAAATACATATAAATCTACCTACCTATATTGCAATACTTCCATTGACTGAAAATTAATAATAGTTAATGAGAAACACTTTTGAATTAGTAAAGGTAACTATAAAATGCTAACTGTAGTTATATAAAATATAATGCCCTACAACTAAATGTTACCACCTTTAAAAATATAGCGACTCGATGAATAATAATAACGTTAAGTAGGTGTGTAATTTTAAGCTTTAAATATAAATCGAAATCCTGATCATCCTAATGTATATGTGCTGTAGTTTTTAAAATGATTTTATTTAACGTTATTATATAAAAAGCTTTTTAGATTCGACGTCGTATGCGAAATACAGACGTTCTCTGTCTTCAACCAGTATTTACAGTTTTAACATTTACAAAATAATTAAAATTGAGCATTTTCTTTTAATTGCAGACTTGATATTCCGTAGTAAAATTTATTTCTTATAATCTGCACTATAATTACGGCATTAAAACAACCAGTGATTTTTGCGCAAGTAAATGACCAGGGTTTGATTCCTAATCAGTGATCAATTCATACGTGATTAGTAATCACGTATGAGTCGTTACTAGTAACGTAACCCTAAAATCGACGACATAATTGCTTAAAAATTCTTCATAATGTTCCATCACAATTAATTACCTGATATTAAATTCTTATGTATAAAACAATATAGTCATTTTATTTTTTGTCTGATGTAATATAACGGTTTTTTTGTATTTTGAAATACTTGAGTTAAATCAATGAAATTTTGAAGATTTCAGTAAAATAATGAGATAAGAGACATACGTTCTGATTAGGTTGCTTTAATTTTCAGAATAATAATTAATTAAACAAATCAAAGCAAACATTTCTAACCCTGCGCCTGACTAAAGAAATGTTTATCATAACAATAAAAAAATAGTGAAACCAAACAAATATGTTTTAAAATTTAACTTATTACCAGTTAGGTCAATGGTCTTTGAGACGTTGAGGTTAAAACAACTCAGGCTCTACGCAATTGGCCCCGGGCTGGATTCCCGGCTGGATAAATTTACTAAACAAGTTTATCTGTAACCTCAGATCTCAAGTAAATGGCCTGGACATGTCTCAGATTGACGACAAGCTGTCTGCTTTTCATGTTGACGAACAAAAAATAAATCAATATCGTGAACTTTTCTTATATTAGATATTTTTAGATCAGATCAATACTACAACACAAACAAATTGTTTGTGAGAGGTGGAAAAATACGGAGATTAATTCTTTTTTGTGGCCGTTGATTCTTTTTGTGGTTTACTTCGTGGCTATTGACTGAAAATTGACACAATACTTCAATTACTAAAAGTTTATCTGATTAACGTTCATCAATGAAATAAATAAATAAATACGCCAGACAATACACACCAATCATCTGGTCTCAAACTAGGGCATTTCCTGTGCTATGAGAACCAGACGACGACTACTGGAGGCATCTCCCAGTACACCCAGACCCGAGACAATCTAGAAAAGTTTGTTTCCTAAATGGACCCGATCGGGAATCGAACCTGGAACTTTCGGTTCCGGTTAAATTAAATTACAATTGTTGTTGTAGAAGGTACTGTCGCCGAAAGGAAATGTTTAGCAGGTTGGCCGTCACTTTAAATTGGCCGTATTATGCAATCACGAGATAACACGATTGATGACGAATAGAAAGACACGAATTGCACACGACGAGATGGCAGCTCAAATTTTAAAATACAAATTTGTATTCGTTTCAAGGTCCAATCTCGAACGGGTGTTTCCTCATGAATACAAAAATAAATAAATAAGGCTATTTTCATAATTATTTCTAAGTCATGCATGACATGACTAAAAACAATAAGAAATTAAAAAAAAAAATTTGGTTAATTTCCGATCATTTATTTAAATATCACAAAAATAAGAATAAGGATAAAAAAATAAAAAAACAACTTCATCAATCAAATTAGAAACTACTCTCGATAGTAACGCAGGGTCGAAGCTCATCGAAACGAAACTTATTTTAAACAAATACCTAAACAGAAAAAAGCGCATTCCACCGAATGCGCCAAACATTTAAAACGCAAAAAGTTAAATTCTTTTCATTTGCGACAGCAGAATGTCCTATATGTTTTTACGTATTCAATTAATTTAGATCATAGACATTCTGCTACCTACATCTAATTGAAGCTATAGAAATGCATGTTAATTTTGTACGGCATTATACTCCAAATGTTCAAAAAGCAGAATGTTATATATGTATATAGATAGATTCTTTGCTGCGCACATTCTAACAAAAATCGTTTACAATTAAACTTAAAACTAATGTGTGCAAGGCGGTTTTATCGCTCAAAGCGATCTCTTCCAGACAGCCTTTGTAGAAGACATTTTATATGAAACTGCAGTGTAGAATATATGTCGGAAAAGACAGGGAAGGTGAAAGGATGTGAAAGAAAGACAAACCATATTGCAGAATTCGAACCCGTGCACTTCGGCATTGTAGACCTACGCTCTAGCGTAGGTCTACCATGCTCATACCACGGCTAGAGCCATTGTGCTATTGAGAAGGTAAACTCTGCTGCAAAATTAAAAAAATGTAGGTTTAGTTTAGAAGTTTTAAGTGTGCGAAGAAGGAGAAAACGAATTTTCGCAGAATTGAGACCTAGCTTGATCGATTTCTCGCACCTTCAACCCCTATATTGTAAATTTCATCAAAATCGCTAGAGCCGTTTTCGAGAAAGCGATGTCAAAGCGATATCGTTTAATATAATAGTGGATTTACTTAATTTATTCATTTCTTTTTCAGTATAGTACGGAAATAGGTCTGTAAATAACGAATAATCTTTCCTGTACCCTTTGCATTCACTAATTTTTTTTAAATGTCAAGTTACTATTTCTTAAAAATGATATTTTTTACAGATAAACATTACAGACAATAAGTTAAATCGATTTGCAATTATATGGTGGTTTATGGTTCTGATTTTTAATGTATACACACATGTAGATAGAGGATTACATGATTAGTGATTACATCTTTGTATAATATCTTGCAACTATGTTAATAGCTTAACGTTGTCGCTAACATCGATATATATATATTTTTTTTATTTATTTAACATGTGAATCACAGGTATTAATGGTGTTATAAATTATAATACATATTCCGGTCACTGTGTTCCACTCCTAAGGGCATACATAGGTCATCATTATATTTAAAATTATATTATAAAGAAAAGAAAAGCAAAGAAAGGAAAAGTGTTACATCAAATCATCAAATACATTGTCATTTTTTATAAATTACCGTCGTCTAGAAACTCATTAAGTGTATAATATGCCTTATCTATTAATATTTTTTCACATTTTTTTTAAAAGAATATATATTATTATTTAATGATACCCTACCAAAAACGAGCTGAAAATTCAACTCCTTATTCTTCAATCACATACATACATATTTTCACGCCGTATCCCCAACGGGGTAGCAGAGAGAAGGAGCGCCGAGCGTCGCGGTCCTTACATACTTCTTTCGCTTCCTCAAATCTCATATTCTCCTCACACATTTTCGACTAAGTATGCGAGTGCTTGTGACTTTTCCATCGGCTAACACTATCTATTTGATCTTCATAAGTGAGCCTTGGTCTTCCTTGGCTTCTTTTACCACTCACTTTTTCTCTATAGATTTTCTTCGTCAGTCTTTCATCACTCATTCTTTTCATGTGCTCGAACCATCTTAGCATTCCTTTCTTCATTTTTACAATAACACTGTCGTGCAACCCTGTCATACTGCGTATCTCTTCATTGCTTATTTTATCCGCAAAGGTGGCAGCGCACATACTTGTAAGAGATCGCATTTCTACTCTATTTATCTTACTTTCACTTCAACCAATTTCTATATATTAGACCTATTGGATTCCATTGCTTATGTTTATTTTAATCTCGTACTATCGTCTTTCATCATCTTTATTTGCTGTTTTTGTATGAGTGCATATACTTCTGATTTTGTTCATAATCTTTAGATCTTTACATGTATATTCTATTTCTATTTGTGTGTTTATTAACTCTTTTGTTATTTATACGTCTTTATTCTATACAAGCCGTTTCCCGCCCGATTCGCTGGGCGTAAGTGAAAATTTTGTACGTAATAGTATATTTTTGTTTGAAAAATGGTGAAGAGTCTATGGAGTTCAAAAAATAAGTAGCCTATAACCATCTACAACTAATTCCGCGTCGAATGGTCATGGTCCCATGCCGATCGGTCCAGTAGTTTCAAGTTTATTGCGGTCAAAGAAAAAACTTCATTATATATATATAGATATATAGATATATTTGTATTGAGCCACAAGTTTTTCTTGTAAATAAATAACTAAGTAAAATAATATATGAAATAATTTGTTTGGATTCTTTCACAGTGCCGGTGGTCTAGTAACGGCAGTAGCGCCAGTGGTGATCCGAGGTGGTGGTATATGGGTCGGGTGGCCGGGCATACACTTAAGTGACCCCAACGAGAAAATCCCTGAATCAGACCCAAACGACAATACTCCCACTGCTGGACTGCTCTCTAAAAAGGTATGAAGATCAGAGCATCTGCGGACCAATTACGAAGATACATAACTTCTATTGTAATGGAAATGGACATGAAGTTTATTCATTCTGAATTATTATTCTGGTGCTCATTCTAAAGGCAGTGGATCAAATATAATGATTAACCTTAATCAATGAATATGAAATGACAAATTAAAATCCTTTTCCAGTGCATCGAAAGCATAAACTTAGTACACAGGGTTAATTTAACAATACTGCTAACCTCTTAGTGCAATATTCCTGTCAACTTACCTAACAACTTTTGTACTACGACTTTTTTCAAAACTCAATACATTCCTAAAAAAATTTGCTAAGTTTTGTTGTACTGTCTGAAACGTAATTGTACGTAATGATAATGACGTAATGAAACTTTGTACGTATTTCCAATGGTGCAGTGCAAGCGCACCAAACTGACCTGTACATACGACACACATTTATAAATAATCAGATAAATAGCCGCCATTTCGTTATGAATCAGCACTCACACATCTACATATTATTCGATATTATTTCGTAGTATTTTTTTTATTTAATATTAGCTATTGTCAGGGTCTTTGTTCGTCGGTAATTCTCTTTCTCTCATCAGTCTTTTATGCCATTCATCTATGTTTCTTTCTACTTTTCATTCTTCTCACTCATTTCTTTCTTTTTCTTTTCTTATTTTCTTATCTTTTATAATATATTATCTTAATTACTAAACCTTTACTTGTTCTTTTACTTATATACTAGTGTTTTAACTTCAATCTTATACATTTCTTTTATTTCTGTACATTACTGATCCTTATATTCAGACACTGGTTCCTATTACCAGTTCTTGTATCTTATTTTGTATCTTATATGTCGTACATTGCTTCTTTCCTTTCTTACTATCTGTCTTTTGTTTCTTTTTATACTATACCCTTTCCTTATTTCTAATTTTTCCCTACGTGGCTCTGAGTGCTCCATTTTTATATATTTATGCATACTACATTTATTGTCCTTTATTTATGTATGTAAAAGTCCATTACACATTAGTCTTTACTTATGGTTATACATTGCATATCAATAATTATATACAACATTATAACTATTTACTTTTACATACATACATACATATCCTCACGCTGTATCCCTAACGGGGTAGTCAGAGAGGACGGAGCGTCAAGCATCGCGGTTCTTACATACTTCTTTCGCTTCCTCAAATCTCATCATTCTCCTTACACATTTTCGCCTAGGTATGCGAGAGCTTTTGACATTTCCATCCGCTAACACTCTGGCTATTTGATCCTCATCAATTTATTTATTTAGATTATTATTATTTACTCATTTATTTCTATTTATTACTTTTTGTGATGCTATTTAGCAATATTTTATGAAACACACTTCGTAGTATGGAACTGGCTGTCTGTAGTTATAAAGTCTGTGCCTTAAGGTAATATTAAAGAATTGTTTTTCCGTAATACATACCTATAATAAGTATTAATATATACCATACCAAAATATTATTGTTAACGCAACAACGTGTATAGCCTGGAAAATATGAACATTGAATCACACTTCGCGACCTTGCGCATTATAATCACGTTTAGTTCACGCATAAGGCACATGGTGAATGAGCAAAGGCAAATTCGCAATGTTTACTAAACAAAAAGTTGTCCATTACTTAGCAGTAAACACAATTCAATCGTGACCAAGTTACTGGTGACATAATCACATTTTCACGCTCCTGGAAAACTCCCTTTCCTTTTACTAGAATTTTCTTTTCTGGTTCTTCTCAGCGCAAGTTCAAAGATTAGCTTTACAAAAAGTGTTATAAAAATATTTATATTTATTATAACACTTTTTGTAAAATTCTGAATATATAATTTATTTTAAATAGGTACCAAATATGTCGAAGACTTAATTATTAATATTATTTTGAATACATAAAAGCAATGGCTTCAGAAAAACAATGGCTCTAGTTTTTAGAAATTTAATTCATTTGTAGCCCAATTGAAATAACTGTCGCTCATTCGTCATTATTTTCTTTACTTACAAATTAATTATAATATAATGAAACATGTTTAGATTCCCTAATATTAAACATTAAAATTAGGATACAGATATAAAATCATTATGTCTACGTATATTTTGCAGCCTTCTTTTTTTTCTGGTATTTATTATTAATGACACTTATTATATGATAAACATGAGGCGTGCTATGCCCATGGCTGTGCCGTATGATATTAATTAATTAAACTTAATTACAAAAAACCTATCCTCTATAACATATAACATAAATAAAAACAAGTTTATAGTACCAATGAAACGCTATTTTTCTGTAGTATTTCCCCGTTTCTTATAAAATTGAAATAAATGCTATGAAATAGCGTTAAAATTAGAAAAGACTACTTTTTATGTAGGTACATACGAAACTAACATTAATAATAATGTACTATGTACATATAATTAAAGCGTGAAATCGAAAATGTTAACAGGTACCATTTTTATGTATCAATAGCATAAATGGAAATGTATATGTTCGTTTGTTCAAAATCTCATATCTTCGAAAGTTCTTCACCGATTATTTTGAATTTTTGACACAACGTTTCATTCGAATATACGCATCTTTTTTACTTATGTAATTTATTCGTACTTCTTGAGCCGCAGCAACGCGTGCCCAAATGAATTAGTCGATTGAAGTTTATACCATTCGAAAAATATTCTGCACAATTCTGTACTCACATATAGTGTGTGTGCTGAATCTATATGCATAGCGCAGTTCTTCTGCACACAATAAATGTGCACAAAAAAATTAATGTGTATACTGCAAATAAAACAAGTAAATAAAGTAAACATACACTAATTCTTTTTCTAAATAAATTCAGAGGTTGACTTTCATTACTTTACAGACACGATCAGTCGAATTTCGACCTTAAGCGATACTAATAAAATTCACAGGAGAATTTATTTCAATGTATAGATACCTCAAAATTCCATTAAAAACGCCGGGAAAAGAGACCAAGTTCACGCAGTGAATAAACAGGTTACCGTAAAAAGTAAATTTACCTCAGTCGAGTTGAATTTGAAAAGTTCTTACGCTATTTTGTGATACATTTTCATAATCATTACAATGTCATAAAGATCAAAATGTCACTGTAGTCGATGCACCCGCTATCGTTTCAGATCGTGCCAATTTACGCGGAACCCAAACTCTTCGACAGTTACTACAACGGTTGCTGCAATGGTACCTTTTGGCCGCTGTTCCACTCTATGCCCGATCGGGCCACATTCATTGCAGACCACTGGAAAGCCTATGTCAAAATCAACGAGGAGTTCGCCGATAAGACTGTCCGTGCTTTGCATTTATTAAAGGATAATAAAGAGAAAAATGGGTCGCCGCCGCTTGTTTGGGTCCACGATTATCATCTCATGTTAGCTGCTAACTGGATCAGACAGGTTAGTTAAGATATTATAAACTTTTAAACTTTCGCGTTGCATTATAAAATGTAAGTGGCTATGCAGGTTCTACCAGACCTGTATCACTGCGACCAAAATTGATCTATTGTGATCGATTGTAAAATGTATCTAAAACGGGAAATTTAACGCGATTACCTTTTTATTTTAGCTTGACGTTTCGACCGAGTTGCATCGCCCGTGGTCTCAAGCAAACTCAGTCTCAGTTTGCTTGAGACCACAGCCGATGAAAAAGCCGAAAAAGGTAATCGCGTTAAATTTCTCGTTTTAGATACATAGTTAAGAGAATTGTCATTACTACTAGTGCAATTAATCAACATAGTACTGGAACAAAAGAAACAGCAAAGAATTAGTATAATAGAAACTAGTTGTCATTGAAAATTATGTCAAGGTACATCAAATGAACTTCAAACGTTCAAAAAGAAGGAATAGAAAGAACACGAAAAGATATACTGAAAACAAGTGCATACATAAAGTAGTATTACCCTTCAATCTACCTAAAGGCGGATTTCCCATAAGGCCGACTAGGCCTGGACCTAGGGCAGCCAGATGTTAGGGGCGGCTAATCGCTGTTGCCTATCTACTAAAAATTCTTAATATGTCTTAATATGTTGGTATGTCTGTAGTATATTGCATAGACTCAGGTGTTAATTTGCGGAAATCTATTTCCTGTAATGAATTCTTCCGCCCAAATATCTTCTGCCCGAAATTCCAAAACTAATCAACATGTGTTTCGCTTCTCAACCGAGCATCCTCAGGATATTTTAAAGATCAGACTCGATCAGCTAACCAGCACCGAATCAACGAATGAGTCAGCTGCCTGTCTTTATGCCTGTAGTAACAAACAGATAGATTTGTTACTTCTTCGCGACCTAACTTCTAACCGATTTCCATAAAAGTTGGCAAGAAAGTAGACATATGACTCAGTAAATGATAGAGCTGAAAAGGGGGCGGCTGATACTACACGCCTAGGGCGGCCAAAACTGCTAGTCCGCCTCTGAATCTACCCCTAAAAATTAATAATAAAGAAAAGTGAAAATAATTAGAATTTTTCCTTCCAGCGTGCGGAAGAGGAAGATTTAAGATGCAAACTTGCATTCTTCTTACACATTCCTTTCCCACCATGGGATATATTTAGACTGCTGCCGTGGTCCGACGAAGTCTTACAAGGGATACTTGGTACGACTTCATCCAAATATTCATTCCTTAATTATATTCTGGAGTTTGAAATGAAAAACAAGAAATCTATTCATAGTTATTTGTTTTTTGCAGGATGTGACATGGTTGGATTCCACATTACAGACTACTGTCTGAACTTTATAGACTGTTGCCAAAGAAATTTAGGTTGTCGTGTGGATAGAAAGAATCTATTAGTCGAATTGGGTGGTCGTACTATATGCGTGCGACCGCTACCAATCGGCGTACCTTTCGATAGGTTTGTTCAGTTAGCCCAAAATGCAAAACAAGTGCTCTCTACTAACCAAAAAGTAATACTCGGTGTAGATAGACTCGATTATACCAAAGGTTTAGTACATAGGCTTAAAGCCTTCGAACGGTTATTGGAGAAGCACCCAGAGCATATACAGAAGGTCGTGCTACTTCAGATCTCAGTACCGTCGAGGACAGACGTGAAAGAATACCAAGACTTAAAAGAAGAAATGGATCAATTGGTCGGAAGAATCAATGGAAGGTTCACTACCCCTAATTGGTCACCTATTAGGTAAGAACCTGTATATTTAGGTGATACATTAGTAATTTAATACTTTATGCTTTTTCGACTCATAAAATATCTTACCTATTGATTATGACCGATTTCAACTTTTTAATTTATGAATTTCGTGTCCATTCTTCTAGATATATTTACGGATGTGTCGCTCAAGACGAATTAGCAGCATTTTACCGCGACTCAGCTGTAGCCCTCGTGACTCCCCTAAGAGATGGAATGAATCTAGTCGCTAAAGAATTCGTCGCGTGTCAAATCAACAAGCCCCCTGGCGTTTTAATTTTGTCCCCCTTCGCCGGAGCTGGCGAGATGATGCACGAAGCGTTAATATGCAATCCTTACGAGCTCGATGACGCGGCCGAAGTCATTCACAGGTAAATTGTTTTTTTTTTATGTTTGTTGAAATTACTTCCTTGTTTTTTATATACAATTGTCAAAGAGGAGCATGACAACAGCGATCTTCATTTTAATAATAAGTTTGACTTTAGACACAGTTTTTTTAATTAATTAAATATTTGGTAAAGGGATGTACCCAACTACCACATGAACAATCGCGCCTTATAAAGTTTCGAATAAAAAAAAAATGTAATTGTTATAAGAGAGTAAATTAAAGGGTTAGGTACATGATTTGACCGAATGATAAAGCCTATTATCATAAAGAAGAATATCTATATCTATAAAGGCTTTGTACAAGCAATCTACAAACGCTGTCCAGTTTCGTTTGTAATCCGCAAGTTTATTGGTAAAAGTGACGTCAAAGCGTATTTTTTTTGCGCTTGCGGCCTTGCTTTCTTCACCCCGTATGAGAAATGGTACGAAGTTATTTACTTATGTATATCGTGTGTATGTGTGTACATTACGTACGTATATTGCATTTTATTTGGAAATAGTTGCAAATTTAATCATGTTTCATTAAGATATGAACAGTTTTTAATCCCCAACAGAAAAATGGATTCAATGAGAACTGTCGTGAATGACTCTTGCTTGTCTGTCTGCATGTTTGCCTGTCTGATCTGAATGTGATTTATAGAATTCCGTAGCCAAGGCTAGAACGGAAACCTTTTAAGCGTCGTCGTCAGTGTCTATTAGTGTTAACCGATTTAAAATTTACCTATGTCATTATCTTTTCATCTACTCTACAGAACTGTTTGATACAGAGACGTAAATCAGTGACCTAACCCAGAAAAGAACACCAAGTTAATTAATGGCTATTTAGGGTCCAATTTCTTTTATGATTTTTTGTTTGAAAACTGCAGTTTTATAGAATGTTCTTAGTTACGTTTTGATGGAAATGAATCAGATTATTTTTTTGAATACGGTTTAATAATTTTTAATTTCAGTTATTGTACTTTCATAAGTAGACACTAATTTTATAGTGTTTTAAACATTAGCATTCCCAAAAAGCTTTTTGATACGTAAGGCCATAAATGCAAAATACGAATGTAATTAATATTGGTCTGACAATGACAACGTGCTTGCAGTATTCGTCTAACCAAATATGTATGTAGGCAAATATATTTGTTACATAAGTAAACTTAAATGTAAAACTGCGTCATACTAAAACTATACAATAATAAGTGTAATCACGTAATAAAAGTCAATGATCGGAATAATAATACTGCGAAGTACTGCGAAGAACTTTTATTGAGCGATAAGACGGGACAGTAATTCATAAAAGATAAGTCATGGGAATAGGTATGGGATTAGACAAATATCGATTACAACTATTATATTACCTAGTTATTAGAATTGCTGATATCATTCTTTGAATAGGTAATATTAAAACGATTTAATTTTGTTAACAAAATTAACAAATATGCAAAAAAAATGTACGCTACAAATTTTACAATATGCCACGAACTTCTACTTGTAGATATCATCGATATAATCTAATACATTTAATGAAATCACTCTTTATTTATTGTTTTTAAATCTTAATCTACGCCTAACCATGGCACGTCAATTTTTTATGTGTATTTTTTATAAGATTTTCAATTAAATTATCAATAACTGGCTAATACTGAAAATTAGAGAGTTGATAAGAAAAAGCGTCAGAAGAATAGTTATGCTGTTAAATAAAATAAGAAATTATGTATAATAAATTACAAAAATGACATAATCGGTACACGAGTAGGTCAAAAAGAGGAAGCTTCTTATTAACTTGTGCTTTCATTTTTTTATATGTAAGTACTTTTATTAATTTTCTTTTTCCTATTTTAAAACTGAATACAATATCATGGGGTTGGGCAAAAAATGTAGGTACGCCATTATCACACTTTCATTACGTGAGGAAATGCATTATGCTTCCCTATCCCGTCTCAGAGTGACGACAAAGTGTATGTGGGACTCTTGGACTGAGTATACCCACTAAAACCTCACGGTGTTTCCTTCGCCCTTTGCTATAGAAACACTGTAGCGCTCTTCTGTAGACGCGGCGCCAATATAATCACGCCGTATGCCACCTCTAGCAATAAGTATTTGAACTTTTCCAGAGTGTCTCGGGTCTGGGTGTACTGGGAGACGCTCCTAGTAGTCGTCGTCTGGTTCTCATATCATAGGGAATACCCTAGTTTGAGATCAGATGATTGGTTTATATTGTCTGCTGGTGCATTATTATTATTTGAACTTACAGATGACTAAAGCGACCATACTATAAAAAATCGACTTTGTTGAAAACGAAACAATAGCTTGGAAGTAATCTTCTCTGCACATGCATATACTGTTTCTGAACATGTAATTCTAATAAATCTAGTGTCAAACTATGTTGAAAAATGATCTTGTCGATTCTTCTGTGTCCAGGTTTTCTTTTGAAACCGAACTAAAGTAGACTTGACGTTCAAAAACACCTTGCAATTGAGTTTAATTGAATAAATTGCTTTGACTTTAACAGGTGACCAGCCATATACTCAATAAATAAACTTGTAACCATCAAACTTGTAATCTTTTGCCAACCTTAACGACCTGCACAGGAATATAAATATATAAAATAAAATAAATATAAACATTCAACATGAAATTTACGAGCCCTGAATAATCTTCCTACTTAAAGTTTATTGCTCAGTTAGTACTTCATTGTCATATCCATAATGATACGTGATTGCGAGAGGTTTTATTCGACTTTCGCAAATCTCAATTGTTTCATACTTCCACTCTATATAATCGAAAACATCAATCAAGTGAAAGTGACTGGAAAGAAACAAATCGCTAAGTCGATATTGTCGAAACCTAGGTACAATTTGATTAAGAAACGATGCATGAGAGAAAGAATTGGGAGACCTTTTTTGTTGTCAGGAGCAGACGCCTCTCGATTGTCCTTTAGAAGACTTATTCGATTATTCAACTGATTTAAAATTTTAACTCATTCAATTTAATCGATACTTGAAATATTTTGGAACCGCCCATCACTACATTTAAATCTTACTTTCAATTGTAGTATAGAAAAGTTTTAAATTCACAGGGCACTAATAATGCCAGAAGACGAACGCATAGTCCGCATGAACCACCTGCGGCGACGTGAGCAGCTTAACGACGTGGACAGCTGGATGAAGGCGTTCCTCAAGGCCGTGGATTCGCTGGAGGAGGAGGCTGACGATCTTGGAGCGACCACCATGCAGCCGGTCACTATCGATGACTTCGACGAGTATCTCTCCAAGTAAGTACCTACTTTTAGGCACTGACAGAAAACCTTTTATTGTTAATGTTCAACTATAGAAAAACAGATTGTTTTGTTTTTTCAAATACTTAGTTTAACGAAATTCTGCGAATTCAATCGTTAACGAACGAAACGATTAACGATGAATCGTAATGGTTTCGTAAGTAAACGATCAAACGTAATCAATGATCAGTCAACCCCGTTGCTTTAACCAGTTTATTGAATCGACATTCACCTCTGCTGACATATACACTCACACACGACCAGAGGTCTAATTGCAGAACTTCCATTAATTGGAAATAAACATAATAGTTGATTCATTCTGGCATCCCCGGGATAAAGAAGTACATATTAAATGTACAAGTAATAAGTTTAGTATTTTGTCAAATTGTTATTAATTTTCAGCTAATGGAAGTTACGCAATTATTCCCCTATCGTCGCTGTCGATAATTCGATAAACAATACTAACGACTACTTACAACCACACAGGAACGACTTCTGGTTTTCTAACACAAGACACACTTGCCAATGATTATATCGTCTTTCTCTGCCAATAGATACATCGGGTATACTCAGAAGCTCGCTCTTCTTCTGGATTACGACGGTACTCTGGCCCCGATAGCGCCGCATCCAGACCTGGCCACGTTACCGCTCGAGACAAAGTACACACTACAACGATTGTCCAATATGTCTGATGTCTACATAGCCATTATATCAGGAAGGAACGTGGACAATGTAAAAAACATGGTAAGTTATATTTACAAACTTTTACTGAAGATAATTTTACTGAAGAACCATCACCAATGCAATAACAAGTTACTTTAATTTTTGTAAAAGTACTGTTATTGTTTATTTTTCACTAATTTTTTTAACGTAAGAGTTTCTCGTCTTACTTTGTAAGTACTAGGCATGCATGTACGATACGTTACGAAAATTATTTCGTCTATCCTCGGCTGTTTTTAGGAATGTATAAGTGATACAAGCAATATTTTTATCTATCGTATAGCTTAGGATCTCAGCTAGATGCTCCCACTATTCATTCCATTGTGACGATTTTACTGAGCCAAACATTGTGACGTTCAAAACACTTGCGGGAGTAACATAGCCTATCTCTATTTTATTTTCTAATGATATACCTGAATATACTTCATTGAGGTTACATAGTCTAAAAAGTAATTTAAAGACAAACTGCCAAATAGAAAGATTGTGTCCAAAAAGTTATCTTTGGTCTTATATTTTTTTAAACTATCACAACTGTGTACGCAAGATTAACATCTGACTAAACTCAGTTTACTAATTACTAATTCAGTTTTATCGTTTTGTCTTCTCACTCTACATTCGCATTTCACACTATTGTTGTCGTGAAGCTGGAGAGTCTCATCAGCTCAAAGTTGTATAAATATCAATATTATAAATATAAATATACGATTTTAACACTAAATACATATCCTGTCTTTTTTCTTCAGATCATTTCTTTTGTGCGCATAATAAAACTTGCTAATCATGATGAAATCGTTCTTTATTGATTTTATTTGTGTTTCAATATTTCGGGCAAAAAATATCAAGACAATAACTGCATTGTCCTTTATTACTTATTGCCCGCTACACACGATCAAGTATGCTTAATCAAGCCCGTCCAACTGGCATGAAGCGTTGTTTGTCACGACGCCCCTACAACGCCACACACGATCAAATTATCTTGATGCAACCTCCACTTCATGCAAATTGGACGGGCTTTGATCATGCATATTTGATCGTGCGTGGCGGGCATAAGAGTCCCCCTACGCAGTCAGTGCACCGAATTTGTTCATTACCCGCGCGCCCTAGGACGATATCAATAAAGTTGATTTTCGCTGTAACAGTTTGAACATATTTTAGCGCGGAAAAATTTCAACATCTGTTTTTGCATATAATTGTAATTTGCAAGAAAACAACATTACCAATTAAAAAACTGGTTTCAGAGATTTGCAAATTATATACCTATGAAATTCTGTAGAATTTCGGAGATGCAACTGAATCTTTGTGCAAAACAGGGTTGATTCTGGATTTTTTTTATCGACATTTTTTTATCCAATCATTTTTCCACGTTTAAAGATTTCAAGATATAGAGTTGAAGTTGTATGTGTCCAGATATCTAACTCTCAGTCTTCGTAGATAGCGAGATCCTGGTCATAAAACACACCAAAGTCTACATAGGCGGACTCTTAACACCATTGTCTACTCGCCATACTAATACTCGTAGATAATCTAGGTCAGCGCCGGCCTTAGCCATTCGGGCGCCGCGGGCTAGATTTTCTTCAGCGACCTTTATTTCTCTCTGATAGGCGACACACACACACACACCATGCTACCATGATCATAACGATTTTGTTTACATATGTATCGATATTGTACAACAATGTTAGTCATGTTGAATATTAATATTCAATGTATATACATCATTTATACATAACCTCACGTCATAAGCGTCTTTTAGAACCATATAGATAGCTTGCTAACCAATGATATTATTACGTTGCTGTTAACTCATTGCCGTATCATCTCGTACGTATAGTAACATTACCAATATCGTACGTATAATACTCGTAGTCCCTTTTAACAAGCTCTATCTGTTGTTTAACTACAAAACTTAAACACAAGTACTTAACAATAGCAAACACGAGAAAGAAATAACAAAATCATATCGCTTTCTTGTATGAACAGGGTATTAACTCAAAAAAGTCGATTTTCCAGGAGAGCAATTTTAAGTTTTTATTGTGATATTCCAGCTTTTCTGTATAAGATCGGTTAACCATACCTATTTTTTTATGAAAGTTACTTCTTTGATACGGTTCCAGCCTACTCTATATTTTGGAGAAGTTCGTAATACACGAAATAATAAGATATTACTGAAGAGAGGTACATAATACTCACTTTTTCTTTTTCTTTACACTACTTTTTCTTTTACAGAAAAAGTGAGTATCATACTCACTTTTTCTGTACAAAATGATCAACAAACAAGGCATTATTTTAAGATACTGCCGAATTTCACAAATATGTGATATTCAAATGTAACACCTTTTGTTGAATACAGCATTATTTCAGTTTAATACTTTGTTCAACAAAAACTGACGTTCCGTTAGCAGTCTTTTTCTTCATTAATCTCAGTAGGAAAAAACAAACTGTTGTTTGACTATTACTACCTGCATGAGTAGATAATCAGTTAACTGATTTTTTTAGCTCCTAGAACAGTATAAAGACATGCGTGTAAAGATGATGTAAAGAAGAATAAGTAAACAAAAAGGTTTTAATATTTCAAAATCGATTTGTAAGAAATAATTTTGGAATATTAAAATCTTAAAACTCATTTACATATTTTTTTTCTCAGAAACCATATTTCTTACACTTCTTAGCTGAGAATCCGAGAACTAAAAATTCTTGTACAATTTTTTCCAATTGCGTCAATGTTGATAAGTGTAAATTATAATAATACAAACAATAAATTCCAACGAGCTATGAAATAAGTGAACTGTATTACGTAATAGTTTATTAGTTTTATAAAAGATAAGTAGAACATATTACAGCATATACACGTTAATGTTCTTCTAATGTTGCTAGAACTATAATCGAACTACCTATTTATTACAAGATAGAATAAATCATTTACCTTGCTAGTTCCTATGTCGATATTGTCAACTAGAGCAAACCATTTATCTACGACTAGCGACACAGTATGAACATAACAGTAGGATGTCTTCATAGAAAGCTAGCGTACGCAGTTTGTATGTGTGCGCGCTAATACACACGCGCCGTGGCACGCAAACAACGGACATATTTTGGCCGAATATAGGTTATTGTTGTAGCATCAATTGGGGTTACATACGACGCAATCGCTTCCGTTTGTCTTTAATTCGTTCTTCACATCGTCGCAAATACAAAAATGTCTTAATCGCTTAAACCAGCCATTCCCAAAGTGAGCGATAACGCCCCCTTGTGGGCGCTGCAGGCCTAAAGGGGGGCGGTAAGAGACCCAGAAAAAAAATGGGGGCGTTGTGTAGAGGCCTGGGGGGTGATTTGTAATTTCATTTAGCTAGGAGGCATCTTAGACAACGACTGCATGAGCTCTCGACTCAGTAGACAAAATAAGTTTGGGAACCAGTGGCTTAAACGAACGTATTATAATGTCCTTAGATGCTCAAATAATTTTAGTTATTCGAAAACAGTTGTAATTTTTCAACAGAACTATAAAAAATTACATGTAACAAACATGATTACTTATCCGTGTGTATTGTTTTTTATTACTATATATTAAATGCAATTAAATGTATAACTAAATGAGATGATCTCCGCATCTTACACCCAACGCAACAGCCCTACGTCTCCAAACGAGAGTAGGCCATTACGCATGAGACGGGAGTCGGCCTTTTTCTACATATTCTTTGTTAGCGGTCGGTTCCGACTTGGCCCTGGTTGAATACATAATGAGACATATTGTATAGCCAATGTTCATCTGGATTAACATACCTTTCAAATAGTAAAATAATTTTTCAAATAAGTGCAGTAGTTCCGGAGATTACCCTCTACATATAAACAAACTTACAAAATCCTTCTCTCTCTCTCTCTTTATAATATTAGTGTTGATAAGTGTATTCAATACTATCAATACTTAACATTTCTATTTGGAGAAAATAGTTAAGTAACAACTTAACAAGGAAACCGTGAATATACCTAATAGGTATAACAGATAATTCTATAGCGTACGTACTGTTGGCCACTATAACAGAATGTAGATACAAAATAATATGTACGTACATAAATGATAAAGCACCAGCACGCGAATGAACTGACTTTTGATAAGTTTGACGTCATCTTCAAGTTTATCAGTCTTGGTCTTAATTATATTATTCTTTTTTGACCCCCAAATACACACAGAATTCAAGCACAAATGTAAAGACATGAACATAATACATGCTTATTTACCTACTAATAAAACTGTAAAATCGATTTTATAATAATAAATTAGTTACAGAATTTATAAACAAAACTTAAGAGAAGTAATACTTAATAATTTTTTTTAATTCTATTATTGTAACATATTTTATTTTATTAATTTTTATCTTACAACTGAAATAACAAAAGTTATTACTTACGCTTCCGCTTTGCCTTGTTAAGCACACTGAGCTTTTTGGACGCCAGGCTGTCTTTGTCTTCCGAATGATATCGGAATTGAAGGTCGCGAGAGACGTTGACACCAAGGATCCCAATACTTTCAGAGGTGAATATTTGAGTCGTCGCGATATGAAATACCACGTTTTCAAAACGTAGAAGAAAAAACTTAAAGATTGCTAATCATATTCGCCCACCTTATCTTCATAAGTATCGCTCAGAAAAATGTGTAAAAAATGACAAGTATTGAGTAGATTGATTAAGTACAGTAAGAATTAGATTCAAGATTTCTTTTTTTATACCACGTGAAAGCCGAACGTGCAAACAATACACATGATGCTAAATTTGCTGAGACCAATATATATTTAAGGCTAATGTCAAACCTAGAAAGCACTTCAGATTGTAAATGCATCGGCAACCCTGGGAACTAAGATATTGTGCCAGTTTTACCGGCGGTCACCCTCCACACCAGAACACAACAGAGCAAGCACTGCTGTTTGGCGTGGCGGAGGGATTAGCGATATAACTATTAAAATAGTGGCACCGAATGATAGCTATTATTAATTTTAATTATTAAAGTGACGCAGTGATAAATAATAATTAATGGTAAATAAAGCTTCTGCGGCCATACAATACTCCACGCAAACGTGCGCGCTCTGGTTTACGAAAAATATGAAACAAGAGTTATTTTAGTTCAAATTAAAAATTATAATTAATTAAAAAAAATCCAACTGGTATTTTGAAGAGTGTGTTTAGATTAATAAACGTAGATAATTTACAGGCACAAATCGGTCTCGTTAGTCCAAAATATAAAAATCTCTATTTTAAAAAAGGTTTGTTTTATATTTTTCGTGTGATAAAAAAGTTAACTCAACTCACAAAATGAAGTCAATGAAATGAAGAACCTGGTTACCATAATAATTTTCTTACGTTTTGTAATCACCTCGAAAAATTGTGATCCTTGCCGTCATTTCCAATTCGTCGCCTTAAATGTTATATAAATATTTATTATCATTAATAAATGGCAGTACCGTCGTTTGTGAGTGTTGCTAGTTAACGATAAATAACCAGTAATATTGTTCGTGATCTGACAGTTGGTATTTTTTAACGACAGTTTTAAAAAATAGGCAGTCGAGAAGTACACTAACTAGAGGAAGCACGTCTTTATATTATATCTCAAAATATCCTGATATCGTAGAACGAAAAGCTTTTACGATCTGAACAGACCCCGCGCAAACTCCTACCATCTGTTTCATTATCAATATTAGATACTTTTTATGTAAAAATAAAGTTCTGCCAAAAACTTTGATTTAATGTTTTGGTAAAAACTGACAAAACGGAACTTCAACTACGTCAATACGAGTTTCACTTGACCGATTTTTATATTATTAGACTACTTATTTACTGAACAATTAGCAACAAATAATAGGGTAATCACATGAAAATGATGGGTGAGGTCGAGACGTCCAGGCTCGCAATAATAAAGTCAATGATATCTATTGAACTTTGACTATCGGTTATCACGAAATTAACAGTAAGTGCAATTAAACGAAAATATTTATAAACTACACACACATACACATTTAGTTCAAAATCCTAGATAGCGCTGACCGTGTTTTTACATGGCGTCGTCTCTTTGTATTACGATTGCTTACATAGATAATATTTGTCTAACACTGTATTGGGTCGGGATCTATGCGTGTTCGATTTATCTCTACGTATATGACCTATTTACATTCATTTTCCTGCCTATATTCCAAAACATACAGTATAAGTTTACGTTAGTAACTAATTAATATGTGGTATAAGTAAAAAACATTAGCAATTTTTATATACTTTCTTGTAACTAAATAATAATAATTAATTATAATTGAACAAATAGGTGACATGTGAGTTAAATATATAATGAAACTCAATTTGGAAAAGCTTTTTGGATACATGTATACATACAATATACTCGTACATAGATGACAGGACACTCCAGCCTTAAGCCTCAATGAGACCCAGTCATGAAATTATTTGATGTTTTTCAGAAGAAATTTAGAAAATGGATCACGATTTTGTAATGTCAGACCAAATGTATCATACATAATTTGTATACTTAAAAATCGTATATGTACATCATGTGGCCTTTATTTTGTGAAGTACTTCCTTTTTAATTATTGTACCTACCTTAAACCTGAACCTGACGTAAATATACCTTTTATTATAGGGCACTATACCTCTTCATGCCGATGAAATAACATTTTTATCTTCATTTTCGCCAATTTTAAATACCTAACTTTTAATTGTATACCAGCAGTAGCGGTACCTTCATACAAGCCCAAAAGCCTGGCTTGCCTTACTAAAATGCTCAGTCAAGAACACAGAATACTAACGTGTCAAGAATGAGGAATAAATATCACCTTTAAATCATATCAAATAGTTTTAAAAATTCTCACAAATTACTTGTCAAACGAACAGTGTAGGAATCTTAGAGAAATAAAACAGGACTTCTAGTCGCGACCAACCAGTGCGTCGGTCGATCGACATTAACGACATTTCAAGGCATAAACAGAGCAAAAATCAGAATAATCAATACGCGTTGGCTTGCAACGGGGCTTGCAACCTCTTTCTCTCTAATGGCATAACTCGTTATAGCTGTAGCTTTTTTACTAAGGTTTATATTGCAATTAGTATGAAGCGAAAAGCCCGGCTTTCATACTGAAATTCGTAGATTGAGAAATACGTCGTATCTATTCGTATCGTATCTGATACGATACGAATACAATTCAACTTCATCGTTTACACCTAACACTTGTTTGTTTGAGCCGGTGAACGAGTGATAAATATTTTTTTAATTTCCATCATAAGTGTTAATTTGTAATTAAAAATCCAATAAGTTGTTCATTGTGAGGATTTAAAGTGTATACTTACAAGTTTTAATCGACATTGAAAATGTAAAATCTTTGAACTTTGCATAGAAATTGTTTCGTTAAACTTATATTATAACCTACGCCTGATTTGTGTATTCGGCTAGTAGTACCCTGCTAGTAATTCGCATAAAAGACAATTTAATATTTACGTTTACGAAACTGATTCGATTTTCGTTTGTTCTCCCATGAAGTTAGAGGTAGGTGGTACTACTTATTATTATCGGTGCTGTGTATTTTATTCAAATGACGAAAATATTGGGAGTTGAGAAAATATCTGGTTAAGACGATTAAAGATCTATACTGGCGCCATAAAACACACATGAATTCACATAAACACATTAATACTCTGATTTCTTTTAGTAATTTGGATAAACAGCAACTTGAGACTCATTGTTATGTTAAGAACTGATAAAGTATTTACGCCTGTACATTTTTAATAGCGTAGTATTATAAAAATACTTTGTTGTAAAACTATTGCGGGGAGCATTCTCTTTCCTCTCTTCTTGTCCATCGGCTGTGCCAAATAGCGTTGGGTAAGCAGCTCGCGAGTAAGCACAATTGTGCCAGCACAGTTTTGGAAAAGAGGGAGGGCCTCGTAGAAAAAAACTGTGGTAGCACACTAGCACAGTTACACGATATAACCGCCTGCGAACCGCGATGATGTGAGGCGCGAGTTGAATGATCATTCGAACTTTTATTATCTATGGGTAACGACATAATGATTAATTTCGTACGAATAGATAATATAAGCTGGTGAATGTAGATATACATATATATATATACGTTTCTTTCGTACTTGTTGCCTGTGAGCGAGGGGACGTATAAAATTTATTTTCCTCTTTTGATTGTGCTCGCTACTCACGAGTCGTCGCCTCAGGCACACTCGCACAGTGCGTGCGACGTGCACCGCGTGCATTCAACACTCAACGGTCACCTCCCCACTTCTCTAACACAGTTAGCAGTTAGTCCAACCTCGCACAAACGTGCCAACACACTGTCCTAGCACGTTTGCAAAAAGAGGCCCTCGCACGATACTCATTTTTAAAGTGCGTGCTGTCCAACTCTAGTGCCAAAGTCATGATAAATTAGTAATCTATAATATTTTAGCCTTCAGAACATGTATGGCGGGCTTGCCTTATTCTGAAACCCTAGGCACGCCACTGTCCAAAAGATAACCAATAATAATTCTAATCATCGGTCTAAATTTATTTTTAATTGTTGTATAGGTGGGCATCGAGGGCATTACGTATGCTGGCAATCACGGCTTAGAAATCTTGCACCCTGATGGCAGCAAGTTCGTTCATCCTATGCCCATGGAACTACAGGACAAAGTTGTAGATCTTCTCAAAGCGCTTCAAGAGCAGGTAAACTGTTATATTCAAAATTATTTATCATTTATTTACTGATTCATATTATTGGTGTCTAGGTATATATTTTCACATTATTGCACTTATTAGTTTATGATGTACATCGTTCTAACCATTGAATTATACGTTACACCAGAATAGTAAAATCAAACAATATTCACGGCCTCACGCGCTGGTGTAGCGTCTCGCGAGAGGTCCCTCTATCTCCTTTACGCGTGGTGCTTCACCGTAAGTAAAAGCGGGACAGGGCTATTGTTTCGTCGCTTCAAATGGGCAAGTCCAATTCAATATGCAACAATGGGCTTGTCCACGACGTTTTAATTTTGCATATTTATGTAGTCTAATAATGAGTATTAATTTTCTGTATTACTTACCATAAAACTATTACACAAGTGTAAAATCATTCGATTGTTTATTAATTAATCGCGGTAAGTACGTAATACAGTGAACGTTGTTCACTGCTTAAGCTTCAGAGAGCATGTGAGCTAGGTGTGGTTTCCGAATCTTAGTAGAGTGGTACATAGTGATGCTTTTAAACAATTAATCTAGTAGGTACTAGATAGATCTCGATGATTATTTCACTGTATGTATTATGTATCTACATTAGATCGATCCACTTTCTTATTATTATTAGTGGATATTTATTACCTATGCAAACAAGATTAATGTGGTGTAGGTAGGGACGGATGATCCTAATAAGTATATATATAGATAAACTTATTAATTGACGCATATTACGTACTTACGGTACTGAGATAGGAGAAGCAGAGAGCTGTGGGCGTGGTCGCTGTTTAAGTATATTACTAAAATATGAAGTCTCGGGCAAAGAGTTAAGCGTCGTTTGGAGCTCATCTATGTTCTTTGTTGATGTTATATCTAAAGAAAAGACAATTCAACTCGTCGAGGCAGTCCTTTTAAATCCTTTTTGAGACGCCTTACTGACAGTTCTTGAAAAGATACTTTCTGTATTATTAAAGTAGAGGAGAAGGATAAAAAGTAAAGGAGTATTGTTCCAATATAGGCTGTAAATGTATGTATTTCAATTGCATTTCCTTTCCAGGTGTGTAAAGACGGAGCTTGGGTTGAAAACAAAGGCGCATTACTGACATTCCATTTCCGAGAGACTCCATTGGCGAAACGCGCGGTTTTGGCAGACCAAGCGCGGAAGTTGATCACCGCGGCCGGATTCACACCGGTGCCTGCGCATTGTGCGATAGAAGCGCGTCCGCCCGTGCAGTGGAACAAAGGTCAGGGCTTTACCTATACTTACACCTAGAGATTGCGGTCTTACGTGTTATGCGATATCAAATAACTACATTTTTTATTAAATTGAGTCACTGTCTTCTGCAGTTTTCGTCAATAGATTGTGCAAGAATGAATGAGATTTGACTTTGGTTGTCGATATTTTTATCGTGCGACTTAATGTCGGATTACGTCCATAACTTTGATAGTTCGTCTATGCAGACTTTGATGTGTTTTGTGACCTGGATCTAGATATCTAATAAGTATTTGGATACATACAACTTCAACTTGATTAGACAAAAAAATCTCGATAAAAGAAAATCCAGAAAAACCCCTGTTTTGCACAAAGATCCAGTTGCATCTCCGAAATTCTACAGAATTTTAAACTGATTTTTGCTAATATGAATAGGTAATGAATTATAATATCTCAAATCTCTAAATCCGATTTTTTTAGTATATAATGTAGTTTTCTTGCAAATTTCAAGTATGTGCGAAAACAAATTTTGAGATTTCCTGCACTAAAGTAATATGATCAAACTGCAACTACGAAAATCAACTTTATTGTTATCGCAATAGAGCGCGGGAATAATGGATGAATTCGGGTGCACTGGGGTGCATAGGCGGACTCTTAACGATAGACAGTAAGAAAGGGCGTCAGTCCCTACAAAACTACTTTAAAATGAAATATTCAAAAACGTCCGAAATGAAATATAATATGGAACAATTTCAACCAAACATAGCCAAGAGTGAACAGCCAGTGTTAGTTGATGATGGCGAAAGTGTGTGAGAAGAATGATGAGATTTGAAGGGGCTGAAAAAGTATGCAAGGGCTTCGACGCTTGGCGTTTATTATTTTGCTGTACAGTACGGCTGTGATTTTATACGGTATTTAATATTATTACATACAAACATACATACACATCTTCACGCTGTATCTCTAACGGGATGTTTGGTATTATTATTATGGTACGAAATCATTACGATATTTCGAATAACCCGCGGGGTTATTACCTAAAAATTTGCAGAGAGTGACAGCCACGCGATCATTGCGCGACCGGCGACTAATTATAATACAAAATTGGTATCATGTATGACGGTTGTGTATCTGTTACTCTATGACCGTCACTTTTCGCAGTAGATTTAGCGTCACTATACAAATTACATTATACAAATTCTCGTTTTGACAGCAGATATCGCGCGATATTGTCTGTAGCATGCTGTGACTGCAAGTTACGTAATAAGCATGCTGGTCTTAACGGGATAAGTAGAGAGGACGAAACGCCAAGCATCGAAGTCCTTATTTCTTTGTTGTCGATTTAATGAAGGGTATCTCGTCGTAACAGATAACCTTTTGACGATAAAAAGCTGAAACTTCTACTGAAGCTATAAAACTCAGAAAAAAGACAGAATTTACAAAAATACTGTATTAAATGGGAACTAAAATATATAATTTAATACCCGAAAACAAAATTTCCTTTTGAACATCTCGTTTATTTGAGTAATAACTGTAGGTTTTATTAAAATATGAAGTGAATACTAATGAATTATATGCGCTATCGATTATACTTTTTAACCCTACTATTTTCCTTCTCTGCCTCTCTCCCTGAACTTGGAAATACGTGATCATAAGGATATAATGAGAAGATATGTAGTATGTATAGCTTCTAACATTCTAGATAACTGCCTCTAAATAAAACCTAAGCAAATTGGTTTATTCTTTCAGGATATACGACGCCATAGATACCTCAAGCCGTAGATGCGAATAAACTTCGAACTTAATACTGTTACTACTCTCTTTCTACTTTTCAGGGTTCGAATGCAAGAATGTAAAGGATTTGTTGTTAGCTGAATAGACAAATAAAATATTAAATCTTTTTGTCAAACAGGTCGTGCGTCTATTTACATCTTGAGGACAGCGTTCGGTTTGGACTGGAGTGAGAGAATTAGAATTATTTACGCCGGTGATGACGTCACTGACGAAGACGCTATGCTGGTAAGTTTATTACGACTGACGTCTTATTTCAATGGAAAGGTCTAAAATATAAGAAATAAAGTCAATAGGCAGATAACTTTTGTGATCCAAGCACAGAATCTAGTTTTGAGGCATAGTCTTTTAAAGATCAAGGTTCTTTTTCCAACACGGCATCTAAATACCATCGTTTTTCCTCGAATGGTTGGCAATTTTATATAGACTGGCCATACATAATATATACATATTATACACTCACTTTGCAAACATGAAAGATAATTTAATATTAGATATATTGTGGTGGCAAAAATTTTTATATGTATCTCTTTCGCTCCTCGCCGTTACAACCTCGGATCAAGTAACAACAGACGGAACATATTCCTACAGCTAGTGGTTTTCTGTTTATTATGTAGTAAATGGTTATACTGTTTACTCCTCAGACCAAGTAAACTGGACGGAGCATTTGCTCTAAAAACGTGTTCTTAAAGTGCCTCTTTTTGTTGACGGCTTTCTAGATTTTTACTAATACGTGTGAGTAGGGAAGGTCACAATACACAGCTGAACATGACATATTTTTATTTTTGTGAATACTGGTAGCCAAAATACTTAAGATTTACGACTATTTTGCAAATAATTATGTCATGGCTGATTCATTAGTTGACACGTATTACACTGACAGTGCGAGGTTGCCATACTTACTATAGCTAACTGCTTTACTCGTGATTACGCTCAATGAGATAGAAGGAGACAGGAAAATTCGTTTGACACACAGTGGTAATAGCGGCAATTTATTATGACTTCGCTCATTATGTTTTTTGGTCCGAGGCTGCAACAATAATCCATATTTTTATTTACTTCAGCGCGAATTAAGTGAATTCCCGCTTAATTCTATGACACTTGTCATCTGCAACTATTTCACTAAACTGATAACACATGTACACCCATATGGCTGGTTTACACGTATTAAGTAGTTTGCAATTAACTAAATTTTGACTTAATTTTAAGTAAGCGTTTATATGTGTCCATCACTTAATATTAGTAAAGCTCATTACTTTGCACGATGGACGGTTCATGAAACAACATGTTCATGTCATAAATGATATCCTAAAATTTGTTCAAAGTGAGATTTTAGAGAAAGTAAAGGATAAAATAGAGAAGCGAGAATATCTTGAATAAGCGAGATTGTGGTTGAGAAATTGGATAAGCAGGAGAAGTGAATATGGTGCAAGTGTAAATGCCATTTCATGAATTGGCGACAGAAGAAGAATGTTTTAATTACTTGCTGTCTAAAGTTGAACACGAGATACAGAAAAATGTTCCAACATATGCACTTTGAACGCGACGTTCCGCCAAACTTATTAATTTCAGTAAATTTTGACTGTCCAAATGTGTCAAGTGATTAGCCACGCCCACCAACTATATAAGACAAACTATCTTCGTAAGACTCAAAAAAGAACTCCGTATCTGCACCGGAAAGCACTCGTCCGCATGCGGATGGAGAATAAACCAATTGGTGATAACCGTCCATACGCGAGTGGCGTCCAATATTCTCGACAACTCATTGAACATGCGGTGTGTACTCGCTTGACCGCGAGGCATCAAATCGCTATCGGCTAGTCGACATTCGACTTTTTGGCTAGCGAAGTGATAAATAACCTTTATCAACACCAATGACGTAAATCCTCTTAGTTAACGGGTTCAGAAACCATAGCTTATGACCTGCATTATGTTAATCAGTGTCATACTATTACCTTATAAGTACCAATGTTATAATGTTACATTACATAAGTCAAAACAATTTCACAATGATTTTTTTATTATCGTCTCAGCTTGCACTGCAATTTTTTTTAAAGAACAAAAAAGCGCATGCAATCGCGATTTGAAAAGCCATTATTTAAATGTAAAATTATTTGTGACTGTACATAATGAGGTATTAAAACACTATTGTGAAAACACTATTTTGTGCTATTATGGTACTCGCCATCGCTTCACTCGGCTCATTCCATAAATTCACACTCGAGATTTAATAGCGTTTGTATGGAAAGTATAATCTTACATTCCATACAAACGCTCTTATGTAATTATGGCGTCCTGTCAAAATTTTATTCAAACGTTTTGAATAGATATCTCGTCCGCCAGATCTATCGCAGCACAAATTAAGTTTTGTAACATAAATTCAGTAACAGCCTTCAAAAATCCGCACTTTAGCATAAATTTTACCTAAACTTTGGCTGTTTATAATGTACTCATAAATTGTAAAACTAACGAGACATCCCGATACAAACTTCGCACATGTAATGGATTTTTCCAAATAAACAATTTTTTTCATAAACTTGTAAGGCTTTTTAAAAACCGTATATCTCTTGGCAAAAGTTTTATCACATTTCTGCGTATCCATTTTCATTGCGGTGCGAGTGAACAGCTCTCTTTTTTTCGCATTGCCTTTTCAAACACCGCGTTGGACTAAACAACATCCTTTTAGACCTTATTTGCATTGCTCTTAATAAGCTTCATTATAGTTCCATAGTTTTGTAGTATTTATCAGACATTCAAATACATTAATATATAAATACTTATATCGTTTTAAAAGATTTTGTCTCTGATGACCTTTGTAAATCCTTAATCCACATAAACTTCTATCTTACTTAGTATCTACTAGATACACCATTTCACGCCATTGGATTGGATTGGACAAACCATCAATAATATGACACAATAAAATAACATCTCCTTACTGGAAATATTTAGGCTTATAAACAATGGATAAAGCGTGACTAAAGTGTGACATACTGCTTATCCATCGCCACTTTTTTAAATACCACTTTTTTAATACTAACCCATTGGCCGATTCCACTTTTTTAATACTAACCCATTGGCCGATTCCACTTTTTTAATACTAACCCATTGGCCGATTCCACTTTTTTAATACTAACCCATTGGCCGATTCCACTTTTTTAATACTAACCCATTGGCCGATTTCTTCGACATGGAGAGATTTTTTTTTGGTCAACAAGAAATCCACTCTATAGATTGTAAATTAAACAACCTACCATTTTATTCAACAGGCTCTGAAAGGTATGGCTGCGACGTTCCGCATCGCATCATCAAGCATCACAAAGACATCAGCCGAGAGGCGCCTATCGTCAACAGACTCTGTTCTCGCGATGCTGAAGTGGGTCGAGCGACACTTCTCCAGACGCAAGCCAAGAGCTAACTCTCTGACGTATAAAAACGCCAGAAAAGCCAGAGACACCATACAGATGCACGTATCCTATCAACTACCTACAAAAACATCTCCCAAAACTTCACCACGACAATCGCCCCCGCAAAGTTCTGACAAGTCTTCTAGCGGTTCTGAATCAAGTTAATTTATTTAGGTGCACTTGACTCATTGGTAACAACCTTGTTGCAACGCAATATACTACCCTGTATTTAGTCAGCTAATCTTTGAATGGATTTCTATTTGCCTGTATACCTCACGAAATCTGGATTGTACTTGAACAGTGAACGTTTTCGATGAATATAGAAATTATTTTTAATACTAAAGATTATTGCATAAATATATTTATTCATAGGAATTAATTCAAAGTACATGTAACAGTATTTAAGTATCGTAAATTAATCAATCACAGAACTATCAAATACATTCCACAATTTTCTTTCTGTTAGTCGTACGTAAAGTCGAGTAAGCAAAGTTATTTCTATATATATTATTGTATTACACAAATCATAGCCCAGACAGATAAATACATATATCGAAACCGTAACATCATAATATTTATGCATAAATTACAATAATGTCAATGTTATTTGCTTTTAATTAAATATGTAAGTGTTAAATGCTTAAATGCATATCAGACCTTACGTAATTTCTGCATGCTACTTTAATGTCATTTATGTGATAGAATAGTCATAAACATGTATTTGTATATAAAGCTACGTATAGACAAGCGACATGACTCGTCGACAATTTAGACTATATTCCTAAACTATATTATTATGAAACGGATTAAGCAACTGTAATTCATTTGAGTAATCTTTTATGTAACCCAGTAAATCTGTTTTTATTAAACATTTCATTTGTCTACACGTAGCGAATAGGTTAGGTATTTATTGAGCCTGGCATCAATCAAAATCAATCAAAATTGTTATGGTAAAACCAAAAATATTGATGTCGTTTATTTGAAAGCCTTGTTGTTTTATCGATAAAAAATAGATATAGTTATGTTGGTGTATAAGCTTTATGAACAACTTAATATTTAGACGAACTGTCGTTAAAACAATAAAGTTCAAAGTCAGCAGCTACTATGTTTGTAAGTATTGTGATTTCACGTATGGTACGGTTGTGTGAGAGTACTAGTCTAGTTGGTGTACCTGCCAGGTCACTGTAACCCTTATCCAAATAATGCACTGAAATATCTCGAATTTTGATCAACCTTGTATTTTTAGATACATATTTTGTTTTATAAGAATTTCAATAAAACTTCAACAGACGGAAAAAATAGCCTTTTAATTGATAAATACAAAACTGTGTGTTCTATGCTTTACAATTGGAGTAATTTTTAAAAGAATTGGAATGTTAGGTACATTGTAACACAAGAAAATGTAAAATGCTTTGACCAATAACTTTGAATAGATTAGTCTATCCGTATTATATTATATATATTGGACTCGAATAAATATAGTACAGTACATACATCTTAATACAGTCAAAAACATTAACCGACTTATTTAAAAATTCACATTTATTCACAGATTATCCTACAAAAGTCCATATCACAATAATAAATATAATACACTTATATCGTATGTGCGTCTTAAACGTTACTGTGCGAAACGACTAACCATGACAATACGAGGTAGAACAAACATATAGGATATACTGCCAGCGCTTTTTTACCTTCTGGTTGACTGTCTCCCAGAAATTTCGTTGCCGCTGGAAAGACATATATTATGACATTATTATAAACAAAAAATAAATAGGTACATATTATATCTGTGTGATTTTAAACTAAACATAAGTAAGTCCTTACTATTGGTTAACTGGTACTATCTGTGGGAGAACCTAGTATCACTCAAACTCCTAAGACATACAGACAAAAAGATTGTTACCTAAATTGACCCAGACAATGCAACCCAAAAAGGCATTAATTAAACACCGTGTCATAGCCAGCTTAGCTGTCAAAAATAGAGTCCAGAAAAACATATGTCGTATGGTACCAATAAGGTCTAAACTTGCACTATGGATGCCAGACATTAGTGTGGGAGAGTATCCAATAATACCCAGATTTCAATTTAGAAAAGTTTCCGACCTTTAACCTGGGACCGAGATTACAAGACTAACGTGCTAAACTTCATATCAGTAGATCAGTAATTACAATTAATAAAATACTGTTTAAAAAATTGTTATATACGTATCTTACTGCTTTAGGCAAGCAATCCTTGTATATTACACCTATATACAAGGTTATTTCGAAAGGGTGGGAATACGTAAGGGTATAAAAGTACATATGACAACGGAAAACTTACGTTTTACAACTTCGCCAGAAGCCAATAGTTTAGTGTAAAACCTCAGTTTAAACTAAAATAAAGGTGAGGCAACCCTAATATCAGCGTTTTCCCGTCTATAGTAAACATTTGGAATATAGGGCACAATGATAGGGTTGTACATTTTTTTTCCAGTAAATGAAGATTTTTTTGTACGGAAAACAAAATAAAGGTATCCCGTAATTATTAAAACTCTAATATAACAGTTAACAATGACACGTTGAAACCCCGGTGGATTTATACCCCCTTTCACGATAACGTTGTATACTGTATTGGTTTCTCGGAATCTTCTCTAACAATTTGTATTAAATTTTGTATTTAGATAATGGTTTATTTCCAAATTATCTGGAATAGGTTTACTCCCTGAAAAAATTGGTTTTCACGCAATTTTTTTTTAGAATAACATGGTAAAAAAAAAAAAATTTCTAACAAAATCTCATGGTAAGTATGGCTAAGATAAAATATTCATGTATTGATATTAGTTATTGTTATTTAACAACACTATAAAATACTTATAATTACAATACATATTATACGGATATGATATACACATGAGGACCAAAACACAAAGCAATTTAAAAGGTAATAAAATCATTTACTAAATTATTGGTCTGACTTTGGAATCTTAGACCTTTGGTTTGGAAATTGGAAGGCAGATCTACTATCTACACACGCATGCAGAAACGGATTGTCACTGCCATACAAATTTTAATAGTAACTAGCTGACACCAGTGACGGATTAACCCTTAATCAAATTAAGCAATTGCCTAGGGCATCACGTCTGAGGGGGCACCAGAAGAAGCACAAAAAAAATCCGTCCTTAGGGCATCACGTCTCACTCTCACGTCACCAAAAGCCACACCAAAAAAAGTTTCTAGGACTAATTTGAAAATTCGCGCGTTTTAAGTTGACATAGAGTCCGACCTAGAGTCATAACCCCACTCCCGCTTGCCCACTCGCTGCCCGCTAGTGCATTCGACAATTCGAATGCACCGGAATTGCGATCAGCCAATCACAAACCACTCCTTCCCCGCGGACCCCAAGCCTGGCGCCTCCGCAAATCTGTTTCAATCAAATATTTTGTTTTTTGAGTAATTGTGCCGGCCGGCTTCTATGCGTACGTAATACAATTTTTGTCGACAATTCATTCAAGTTCTGTTCATAATATTGTGTTCGCTTAGGTACGTAAAGTTTTATTTTGTTTTGTTTTGATAATGTCCAAAGTCAAAATATCTAAAGTATTTTGTTTCATTTAAGTAATTACTTTTGGTTATGTAAATTTACTCAAACCAATCGAAGCTGAAGGTTTCTGCAAGCTCCAAAATAGTTTTTTCTAGGTAGGTAAATTAGTCTGAGAGGTCAATGACACGCACGTCAAATGATACCTACTGAAAAACGACTACCGATACCGATATCTAGCGGTCGGGCGTGTTTCTTTAATTTAAAAGCTAATAGATATTGTTATAAGCTTTTACTACACTTCACGTCAAGTAAGTTTATGAATTTGTACGGGCGGAATATTGCAGTCGATTTTTGAGTGACTTCCAGCGGTCCGATTGAGCTGAAATTAGGTATGAAGGACAATAAATACTCAAAGGTATTAAGCTGTATTCCCTCCCGCCCGGTGACAATAGGTTCTATCAGGAGTTGGTATTGATCTGATGATCGGGTCCAGAGAAGGAGCTGCATTTACCCGATTCGTCAATTGTTTTTAATTTTACCCGACTGCGGGAGGGTAATGTGTTTGTCAGTCTATGTATGTATGTATGTATGTATGTTTGTTCCTTTGTACCATTGTAGAGACCAAACGCGTTTACCGATTTTGATGATTCGCACGTCAATCGGTTTGCCTTAACCTTGCGAGTGTCACTAAGGATATGACAATAATCGAAACTCATCACAGCGACATCCAGACGCCATAACGTCAAAATTAAAAAAAATTTTTTGACAAATTATGTCATGTGGGGTATCGTTGAGTAGCTATTTTAAAAATCATTGTGGGGTTACTTTAACCATTTTTCAGTTGAAATAATATTTTAGGATATAAAGCGATTTAAAGTTTTTTAATTGGGGTTCTCACTAATATTCATATTTGTTACTAACTAAAATGTTGGAAATAAAATTAATATTATTAAAACAAAAAACCCGACTGCTTAAAATTAATAAATTTAAAAGGAAAAAACAAGTTAAAATTGCGAGTTACTTTACATTACATGCAGTCGGAAGCAATGTTTTGTTGACCAAAGATACAAACTACCATTGCCTCCGACTGCGTGTAATGTAAAGTAACTTGCAATTTTAACTGGTTTTTTCCTTTTCAGTTCATTAACTTTAAGCAGTCGGGTTTTTGTTTTAATAATAATAATTTTTTGAGTTTAAGTATATCGCTATTTTGAACACTTCGAGCCACGTCAGTGTGGTGTAGTGGTCTGACTGCATGAATTATAAGTAGAGTCTCGGGTTTGATTCCCGGGTGAATGCATTTGCTTTTTTTCAACTTTTTTTTCACAATATCTATGTTTTGTCATATTTTATTAAGTTTTGTTAAAATTGTACACTTAAGTAAAAGCTTGTGACCAAACATTTTTTTTTCGATAATTACTTGTTTTAAGATAATAATCATAAGGATGATGAATAGAGAAGTTCTTACCGTTGCGGTTTCTTTCTTTAGAATAGAATTTTCGGATGTCGCTAAGGTAGGCATCGAATGTTTTTCGTTTGCAAAATAATAGGCAAGAATACATAGGTAAAAAAATATCACTAGGTATACCTAATTATTTAATTTTAGCTTGAATTGAATTGAATTTATAAGGGCTCTGAAGCCTTCGGCTTCGGAGTAATTAGATTCCGCTTTACAGCGTTTAGGTACTCTTTTTAATCATTTATTTCTTTACATACCCCTAGATTAAATCATGAAGCGTTCGCAATTGAGTGGTGCACAAAAACGAAAACACGCAGAAGAGAATAAAAGAAAAATAGCGGAAACAATAAGTAAAACAAAAAAGTTAACAAGTTTTTTCCGTCCCCCTCAATCTGAACCACCGCCATCAGTTGATATTCTAATTCCAGGGACGTCAAAAAACAGTGAAGAAAATTTTACGATTCAAGAACCTTCTGATTCTGAATAATACTGAAGATATAATAGACGAAACTGAAATTAACAGAGCACCAAATCAAGTAAATGACCCAGGGCTATGGTGTGAATTTTCAAACGTTGACGTGGAATATTGGCTATCTTGCGGACCAAATGACTGTCAAAATCATAATAGTTCATTTGAAAAATCCCGTTGAACTTATGGTTCAACGTCGCGTTACTGCCATGAAAAAGTATTTATTGGCCGAAAGCCTAATGGCGAAAACTACAAAAGAGAGTGGCTACTTTATTCGCTGTCTACAGGATCACTTTATTGTTTTGTGTGTAAGCTTTTTTGTTCAGATAAATCTTCAGTTTTTGGTAGTTCAACAGGTTTTAGTGACTGGAGGAATACCAAAGTAATGATTGAAGGTCACGAAAACAGTTCTAGTCACAGAGATTGTCTATTAACATATTTAACGCGCAGGCAAGGTTTAAGCTTGCATCAAGGTTTTGATAAGCAAATTCATGAAGAGAATGTTTACTGGGAGCACGTATTACAGCGAGTTATAGCTGTTATTCGTACATTGGCAGAAAGAGGCCTTCCTTTTCGCGGTGCAGTAGAGAAATTTGGATCTCCTCAGAATGGAAATTTTCTAGCGGTGCTGGAACTTATAAGTCAATTTGATCCCTTTTTAGCGGCACACATAACCAAATATGGAAACACCGGAAAAGGAAACGTCTCTTATTTATCTAAAACAATTTGCGAAGAGTTGATTACGATAATGGCCCAAGAAGTGCATGGTAAAATTAAATCGCAGATAAAAGATTCTAGATATTATAGTCTTTCAGTAGATTCTACGCCGGATTTGACGCACATGGACCAGCTCAGCGTAGTTATTCGCTATATAAAAGATGGGCAGCCAGTAGAGCGATTTCTTACATTTATTGAGTTGGAAAGTTGAGTTGGAGTTCACACAGGAGATAAACTGGCAAAGCAGAATCTTCAATACCTTGAAGAACATTGTGGATTAGATTTTTCAAAATGCAGAGGCCAGTCTTATGACAATGCTTCAAATATGTCTGGGCGTTACAATGGCATGCAGCAGAAGATTCTAGAGGCGAATCCGTTTGCAATATATATCCCATGCACAGCCCATTCTCTCAATTTAGTAGGTCGAAGCGCCGTGGATTGTTGCCTAGCAGCTGTAAATTTTTTTTTATTAGTTCAAAATCTATACAATTTTTTTTCTGGTTCAACCATAAGGTGGCGCCGCATATTAAAAGATCATTTGGATAATGAAAGTGTTTTGAAATCTTTATCAGAAACGAGATGGGAAGCACACGCTAAAGCGACATCAGCTATTTCACAGACATATAATAAAATTATAGATGCATTAGACGTCATTTCTGTGGATGACATGCAAAAAGGAGAAACCAGAAGAGAAGCAGCTAATTTGTCAAATAAACTACAAGAATTGGAGTTCGTACTCATGTTGGTCATGTGGGACGAAATTTTGCAAACCTTCCGAAAAGTCAGCAAGATATTACAAGACCCAGAAGTTACTCTAGAGACTTGCGCTAATCTCTACAAATCACTCGTGGATTTTTTAGAAAAATTGCGGTGCGACTTTGATTCTTTAGAAGCCCGCGCAAAAGAAAAGCTACCAGATGTGGAATACAAAGACACCCGTCAAAGACGAAGAAAGAAAATGCCCAATGATGGTTCAGCTCCTGAATTAAGTTTCAGCCCAAGAGAACAATTCAAAATAACGTGTTATTATAGCATCATTGATAAATTAAATGCAGAGATGCGAAAAAGAGGAAAGATATACAAAGAAACAGCAGACAAATTCTCATTCTTGAATAGAATACCCGATGCCGATAAAATTATGTGTCCCGATCAAACTGCAGAATACAGTCAGCACAGTACAAATCTAGTAAACACATGTCCAGAAGACTTTAACACCGAATCAATAACAGAAATTCAACAGTTTCATTCATATGTCACAAGTAAAATAAGTTCCAGACCCAGTGATTCGGCTCGCACAAGTTTACATCAAACTCACGCACAATCGTATAAAATAATACATAATGATAAGATTGAATCAGCTTTCCCTAATGTGGAAACAGCCCTGCGTATATTTTTATCGCTTATGATTACAAATTGCTCAGCGGAACGTTCTTTTTCAAAATTAAAAATATTAAAAAATGAAAAAAGGACAAAGATGATACAAGAAAGGCTCGATAATTTATCGATATTGTACATAGAGTCCGATATGTTAAAAACGTTAGACGTTAATACTATCTTGCGTGAACTCAATGCTCGGAAAAGCCGCAAGGCGCATTTCAATAAATAAATAAATTATGCTTTGGTTTTTATTGTTGTCGCACCTACTCCACTTCTAAAGTACGTTACATCTCATCATCCTATTTTACAAAAAACTAATGTTTTTAGGCGGTAAAGGTTTAAAGACCGATTCTAGTTGACATACGGATAGGGGGGCCCACAGGCATGGATTGCTTAGGGCATCAAGTAGTCTTAATCCGTCACTGGCTGACACCTGTGACTTCGTCCGCGTTTTTTATTTTTAAAATAGCCTATGTCCTTCCTCAGAATTCAAGCTATCTCCATATCAAATCTCATCGCAATCAAGCGTAGTAGTAGTAAAGTAGTAAGATACATATATAACAAGGATCCCCGGTATGGCAGCCCATAAAATACGAACAAACAAACATTGATTTTTATATATTAGAATATGGGTGTTATTAAACAAAAACATTTTTGACTTACCGAATGTAGCCCACATGAAACCGACCACAGATATGACGAATCTTAAAAAGAATAAGAAAGTGTTCTGAGTTGTAAACAGTATCACACGACAGATAACCAGTGACACTGCAATCGGAAGGAGACAATAGCCCAGCACACATACTGACTGGAAGAACGATCTGGAAAAAATTAGATTCAAGTTAGGCAAAAAGCTATCTCCTAAACTTGAGTTTAATTATTGGAGAACTTATAACCGCCAGATACGATCAAATATGCATGATCAAGCCCATCCAATTTGCATGAAGCGGAGGTTGCATCAAGTAAATTTGACGGTGCATGGCATTGTTGGAGCGTTGTGACAAACAACAGTTCATGCCAATTGGACGGGCTTGATCAAGCATACTTGATCGTGTGTGGCGAGCATTAGAATATAAATTGTAAGCCTAATTCATGCTTGACTCTGGTATTTGTGGTAATCTGGGATGTCCAACAGTTAAATATTTGGATATAATGTATATCCCGTTAGGGATACAGCATGAAGATATGTGTGTAATGTATGAACTTTAGTTACTACCCCATCAGGGACACAGCATAAAGATATTTACAATACAATTTCAACTCTGTTATAAAAGCCTCAAATGTAGAAACTGGAGAAAACAACTGAATAAAAAAGTTAAGAAAAATCCTGATTTGCACATGAATTCAGTTGGATATCCTAAATTCTACAGAATTTGAAAATGCTTTTTGCTACAATGGATAGGTAATTATAATATCCCAAATCTCTTATAACAGTATTTTAATTGGTAACATAGTTTTCTTGCAAATTACAATTATGTACAAAAACAAATTTTGAGACATGTCCGTGCTAAACTAAAATAGGAGGCACACTGCGAAAATCAACCTTTTGGCCGCTCTTAATATTCACCTTGAACAATTTTATCGCTACGATTTTACACAATTTTTTTAAAATGCTTCCCTATTGAGTCGTGCAAAAAGACACTTTTTTCGGCCTCATACAACTGCATACATTATGCTTCTCTATTGTATCGTGGATGATAAAGTCGTGGAGATAAAATAATCATTCAAGGGAAAATTATAAAACTGGCCTTTCGTTAATGCCATAGAACACGGGGATGAAGAACAAATTCGCTTGCGCTGAGTGCACAACCAAGCTCTTAAGCAGTTAAATATCAATCGCCATTAAAATATAGAAGAAATACAAGTAAATAAATATTGCTGCTTTAGAACGAAACTGACCTAATTCAACATTCTGAGATTTCGTTTGGGCAAATTATGAGAATTAATTCAACTATAATAATAAAATTGATTTTTCACAAATTTAAGTTTTGCATATTCTCACAATCTAAATGTTGACATATGGTGTTTCAGTAAAATTCTCCATAACCATTTTTCACAGACCTATGTAAAATAGAGAAATATGGATATGAAGAAATGACCTCATATCCCATAGAAACAATAAGTTAGATGTTTTCTAAAATCTATACTAATATTATAAAAAGTTAACAGATTTTGTAATTGCAGTTTTGCAATTGCAGTAGATAATGTAATTATTTCACCATATGAGAGGTAGGTACATTATTCCAGATGGACATAGGACATACCCTTATACCACCAATAAAACTAACTTAAAATTTAAAAAATGGACATGCATTCACTTCAAGTTCAGTAACAATTTTAAATTAAGGAAATATTAAAAAAATAGAATCATAAATACCCGTTACCTTAAATACTTATTAAAATTTTTGTTATCATTTCTGGGTTTGCGTTACCAATTAATGTCTATGTCAGTTCCATAGGTATAAAAATAATGGTCACATATGGGCAGACATGATGAAACTAAAAGGGTTCCATTTAACCATTTTGGTTAAAGAACCATAAGAAGGGTTCTGTACTTAAAGTCACCTTAATAATATAGTATATTTTAAATAAAAAAAACAAGTAAAATAATGCTCCTAAGGACTGCCGTAGATGTCTGTTAAGAAAACTATAATACAGTGTGTAATCTCATTACGATTGAATATATTGCTGTACCCCTGAATACCTTTCAGAGAGGTTACAGTACCAAGCATTTTGCTCTTTAGATACTTTTTTGTGTCTTCAAATCTCGACACTACCCACCCTTACACACTTTCGGTTAGTTCTTTTAACATTTCCTTCAGTTAACACTGATTATTTGATTTTTATAAGTCAACCTTGATCTGCCTTGGCTTCTGCTATCACTCACTTTTTTTCTGTATATTTTCTTCGTCGATTGTTCATCACTCATTATTTTTGTGCTCGAACCACCTAAGTGATATTGCATTTTTGCATCTTTACAAAAATACTGTCATCTAAGCAAAACTGCAAATTTTTTCATTGATTATTTTATTATTATTATTATTATTATTATTATGGATGAGCAGCCATTGGCTGATGTGCGACTTGCGGACGAGCGGTTGAGTGTGAGGCTGTGTCCCCGGGACGCGCACACTTTTTTCTGCATTAGAAACATATCTCTAATATTTGGTAAATATTGTATTTATATGTCAATATTTTGTAGCACTCAATAAGATCACCTCTTGCTCTATGTTCCTTGAGTGTAGGCAAGTTCAGTGTTTTCAGGCGTTCTTCATAGGATTTGCATTGGAGGCTATATGGTATCTTCGTTGCGTTTCTTTGGACGCTTGTCTTTTACAAAATATGGATTCCAAATTGCATATTGCATTGCATGCATATTTTAACAACGGTCTTACATAAATTTTGTATATTTTGATAAAATATCATAACATGTAAATTTTAAGTGCAAGGGGTATTAAATGCCGAAAAGATTGGTCTGCTTAACAATATTATTTATGTGCTCTGCCCACTTTAAGCCACAGGTCATAGTAACTCCGAGGTCTTTTTGGGTTTCAACTGTAGCAATAGTTGTTGCCAATTATGTATGGAATGTTAGGGTTATTTTTCCCCAGACGCAATATAGTACATTTATCAGCATTGAGTTTAGCCATCCATTTCATCTGATTGCAGCTGCCCGACTGTTCTACTAAAAAAGTTACCGTCATCTGCAAAGAAACACAATTCAGATTCTATAAATGCTATGAGGTTTGTGGTATAATTGTTGCAAAGTACGGGTAAGAGCACTAATCCCTGGGGAACTCCACTGAATACAGGCTTCCTTGCAGAGACCAAGTTTCCAACTCTATCTGGATAGGTTCTGTTTAGAAGATAATTTTGTAGCCATCTTTTCACATATGATCTTCTCCAAACATTTTCCTATGTTACTTGTGAGACTAATGGGTCTGAATCTGGTTGGGTCAGTTTTATCACCGCTTTTGTAGACAAGTGTCACAATGGCATTTTTCCAGTCTTGAGGTAATAAGCCGCTAGTGAATGAAGACTCCATGAGTATGGTCAACACAGGTGCCAAAATAAGTGCCTTAAGATCATGTTGGGAATATCATCAGGTCCAGGTGAAGAATTGATATTGAGCTACCTAAGAACTTTGATTACTTTTTCCTTGGTGAATTTGATATCGCATAATGACGCCTCAACACGCTCAATACTGTTGACAGATGGTGTCACAAATCACCTCTTGAGTTCCTTTGAGCAGGTGGTATGCTGACCTTGGAAGATATGCATCTTCTTATGTAAGAATAAAAGTTTTTTTTTCTGTTTTTGAGAATGTTGGATTCATAGTATCGTCTCTGCCTTCTAGACTAGTAATAAATGTGTTGAGGAGTCTACACATTTATTAAGACTTATTAAGAGATTTATTAAGACTCTGTAGTGTACATCTTCGTTTTCATATTTGCATGTAAATAGTTGAAGTCTCCAACTATAACTGTGATGTTATTTGCAGCGGCGGCTGACAGGTTACTTAACAAGCAAGTATTTCCGGCTACCCAGTCATTTTTATTGTCTATGAGGTAGACATCAAGGACTAAAAAATGATATTGACCAAATTGAATGTCAAGATATAACGCTTCCACATTGTCCTCCATGTATTTGTTGTTTTTCCTGGCTACAATTGGGAATCCATACACAGAGTTCACAAGATATATAGCGACACCACCCCCCTGGATTTACCTCCATCCACCTTTGATCCCTTTTTGCGGTCTTTTCTAAACAATGTGTAGTCTGGTATTTTATAAGTGCTGTTTCTATTGTTACCATTTAACCAAGTTTCAGTGATGATTATAAATGCTTGTTTGTGCGTGTATGTACTATCTAGATGTAATAAGTCAAATTTAGCTGGCAATGAACATATGTTAATATAATAAAATATCAAATCTACGTATGGTTGACGGTTGTGTCGCCGCACATATGGGAGATCACATTTCCACTGAATTTGTATAACAAGCCATATTAGATTGGCTATACAAGTTATAAGTTTCAAATAAAATACAATTAATATATTAACCCCGTTGGGGATACAGCGTGAAGATATGTATGTATGTATGTAATGTATTTGCATTGCAGAAATACTTTGGGGTTAGATTTCATTTAAATATATTCTTAGCCCAAAAAAAGCTCACTTACATGTTACCACCCAATAGTTTAGAGTTCAGCGTGACAATAGCAGCACCTATCCAAACCAGTACAAATACTTCGGCAAACTCTGGACCACCATCATTCGAGTTGTCAGCTTTTTCTGTTGACCCTTGCAATATGGTGGCCATAAGAGTGCAGAGCAGCAATGGACCCCAGAGATCCCCTGAAATGCATTAATGTTTAGTTAATTAAAAATACTACAGGATATACTTTTACAAAATGTAGACAAATATTATCAAATATTTTTCAGGTCCAAGTCCGGTCCAAAATTGACTCCTTGTTCATGATATGTTTGAAACATCCTTGAGCACTTTTCCAGTGTATTTAATCTAGATACTTTCCAAAACACACTTTTGAAGATGTATACTTTATTTACATTAACAAAAAGTACATACACACTCGCGACTCCTGGCGCTCCGTCCTCTCTGACTACCCCGTTGGGGATACAGCGTGAAGATATGTTATGTTACATACATACGTTAATATTTACAAACTTATAACTATACATTATCTTAAATAATAGACTTCCTCAAAGTTGCCGCTTAGAAAGCTGTCATTGCTTAAGGTACCTAGCAGACTGGCAGCATTGCCTCTTTGAATAACCAAACTGATTCGTTGGCGGAAGAAGCTGCCAGCCCGGTGGTCTCCCGAAGCCTCGACCAGTCTCTTACAAATATCAGAAACCAGTCGATGGGCTTTGGAGCCCCAGGGACTCAAAGGTTCGACTGCAAAGTGTGTAAATATGAAACTCTCAGAGAGAGTCGCATACTTACGCCGCTTCAAGTTCTCGGCAGTGCTAGCCGCGGCACCTGCTGACTTGGAAGTCGCCGGCACATAGAAAATAGCAAGTGTATCGACACAAGTGGCATCCCACACCAGCGATCTTTCAAATTTCCAAGGAATGAGCATCAAGCCATCCGGTCTCCTGCCGTCGCTGCGTGCAATACCTACAGGCTCTAAGACTGCAGGAACGCCAGCGGCGACAAGAGCCCGCCGAATGACGTCATTCAAGGCAGCATGTCGTGACATGCGGCCCGCACTACGTAAACAGGATAAACCGTGGTGACCTAGTACATCGACGAGATCACCACAGCGACAACGGTGAGGAAGGTTAGTCCTGGCCCCCAGACGAAGGGATACTATGAGAGAAAGTGTGGTATTGTCAATCAAGATTCCTAAGTTTTTTGAAGGTATTACCTTCAACCAGTGTCCTGACTCCTTCTCAGAAACAGCCAGGAGGCGAGATCGAATTTTTTCAGTACTACAAGAATCTAAATGTTGTAAATGAACATTTTTGTATAGAGGCTCATCCCGGTGATTCTGAGAAATGGTCGAGGTAGGCAGGTTAGTACTCGGACAAACACTTAACCAAGCATTTCGAGCATCAGTCAAGCACGGCACCTACCGATCCTAAGGAAGGGCGAATAACAGATAGGAAAAGGTTTTCCGTGCTGTAGGCTAACGAAAGAAAAGCAGGCAGTGACACACTCGAGATTTTGCGTATGCCCAGCCCTCCATAACAGATAGGAAGCGAGGCTTAATTCCAGATCCTGTCATCAACAAAGGTGCAATTTAATATTTTAGATAATGAATTTTTGAGAATATTGTCTACAGATTTTAAAAGCATTTGAAATTGAAAAAGCTGAGAACAGCGAAGAGCATATGTAAATTTTGGAACGAAAAAGCGAAAAGGCAAAAGCGGACAATGAGGAGAGCCATGTGGGAATTAATTTCGAAAAGTTTGTCTGAAGACTGGCTAAATTTTTGTATTTTATCATTGATAAAGCAGGGTATGGAGTCTTTTGACAAGATTAATATTTGGTGCCAGATTGTTAAATTTATTAATCATTTCTTTTTTTTTTAATAATTGGAACATAATCGGAAACAAAGAGTTCACATTTAGAAAAATTTAATTCTAAGCCAATATCTTTAAACCTTTGACTGAGGATTTTAAGGTCATCTAAAACAGTAATTGCTTTACCTCCTATTGTTCTGTCGTCAAGGTAGCAAATATTAAATTTGGAATTTAAATTACAAATCGCTGGATGGATAGCCAAACTGAAAATAGCTGGTCCGAGAGGATCACCTTGTTGACAGCCAACTTCGGAATGTAATAAGTTATCTTTATATATTAATTTTGAAGGACTGCTGTAAGATTGCCAGAGGTAAGGATATATGTCCGGAACATGCTGTTTTATCTGTGTCAACAAGGTGGATCGATCAATAGAATTAAATGCATTTTTTATGTTTACTTTGAGGAGAACCTCACCTCCATCATGTGTCAAATGTATAATTATATTATTCCACAATGATTATACTAATAAATAATACATATAGTAAGTATATAGACTATGTACAATAACTTGAGACTTGAACCCAGTGATGCAACATCATTGTCTTATGCTTGTATGGTGCACAAAAACACAAAAACGCAATGAATGACACAGGGCAATAATTTAGCATGGACATCTTAGACCGGCAGCTAGGTGCAGATTTTTTCGATCGATCACGTATGCCCTTCAGGATTTTCGTCATTTAGTAGGTGTAGATTAACGACGCGGCTGTGCGAGATCGTGATCGCGGGACATGCCTCGTACAATTGAGTTTCAAATTGATAAAAAAAATCAATTTTTAATCAATTGAATCACGTATGCCATGCACGTTTAATGATGATTTGTAAAAAAAAATCCATTGGAAAACCATCGGCATACGTGTAGGGCGGGCCTTTTGGGCTAAGGTCGTCGCTTACATTTGAAAAAAACAAAAATGCTTTTTATTAATCGAATCACGTATGCCATGTGTACCAAATAATCATTTTGATGACAAAATGATTATTAACCATTTAAAACAAAAATCTTGTTAAGTTTACAAAAATTCATATGATAAATTTTTGAACAGCGTAGGAAGGTAGGAGGTGGAAACTTGTCGTAATACAAAGTTTCTCTTTGGAGCCCTACCCCCCGCAGCGCCCGGCCATAAAACAAAAAGAGAACCTTTGCAATGTAGATATGTAGAATAGGTCTTAGGTGAATAAATCATGACGCCAGTTCGCCCAGTGGCGTGTTTATTTCGAATCTTCCAAAATTTAAATAAACTACAAAATTTTCATTTTCTATAAATCACACGTGGTATACTGCTTTTTTTTATACAATTGTTCCTCTAAATTATATTATATACGTGATTACATTGATAAAAAATAATATCAAATTTTTTAATACATCGTATTTAGTCGTAAGCATTTATTCGAATTTTATACGATTATTGCCCAGCACGATTTGTATGCCCCTTGAAACTTGGAACAATTGTATGATTATAAGGTGAAATGTCGAAGGGCATACGTGATTCGATGGGTAAGACATGACCCCTATTTTTGATGAGTTCTTTAACGTATGCCGCCACTTTAGATCTCGTTAATAAGTATGCGTTGAAATATATAAATCATTTTACAAAGAATAACTGAGTGTTTCCGAGGCATACATGATTCGATTGATTAAAAAAGAAAAAAAATTTACAAAAGTAGTAGTAGGCACTAATCCTCGAGACCAGCGCTACACGTATGCCGAGGGTTTTACGCTGCTGAATTTTGTCATCAAAATGATTATTTGGTACACATGGCATACGTGATTCGATTAATAAAAAGCATTTTTTTTTCAAATGTAAGTGACGATCTTAGCCCAAAAGACCCGCCCTACAAGTATGCCGATGGTTTTCCGCTGGATTTTTTTTTTACAAATCATCATTAAACGTGCATGGCATATGTGATTCAATTCATTAAAAATTGATTTTTTTTTATCAATTTGAAACTCAATTGTACGAGGCATGTCCCTCGATCACGATCTCGCACACCCGCGTCGTTAATCTACACCTACTAAATGACGAAAATCCTGAAGGGCATACGTGATTCGATTGATCGAAAAAATCTGCACCTAGCTGCCGGTCTATCTAGCAGTATACTGTAACTATATAACTTCAATTTTTGTAGTGTTATTACATCACATCAAAAATTGAACAAACTCGACTACAATATGTTATTTCCCTAAATGAAATATTAAAATTAATAATTGAACGATTTTTAATATATATACATTCCAATATCTTTAGAACTGGTTAAAATAATTATTATTATTTCTAATATAATCAAACAAAATTATAAGATAACTCACATTCTTTTAATAGACTAGTTTTCTCTCTAGGAATGAGGACATGGTAGAATTTATTTCCCACTGCTCTTAGGTCTCGGAGCTAGAAAACAAATAAAAAACTATAACTCCAAAGAATTAAAATGTCCTTTACACACTTCATCTGCGAAAGACAACAAATTCTAATTTCAATAAATAACTGAGATTTAGATTAAAACAATTAATTGCAAATAATGAAAGTTTGATGGCTGGGCCATACCAAATGTATGTGTAGTGTAGTATATACAGTGCTTACAGCAAGCAGCATTTAAACAGGTTTAAAAGTATATAATGACATTTACATTTATCCATAATAACAAAGGCACATGATTCTACAACCTCCTAAAAAAATTGGTAAGATTGTTGATTGTTTCTAATTTTTTTGATAACAATAGTAAGCTATTATCTTATAAATTGTTGAAAATGGAACTAGTAATAGTTAGAATGTTTGGAAATTAATGCTTTTACTCAATTTTAATTTGACTTTTAGAGATATTCTATGTGAAACATATTACAGTATGTATTGTCATCTCACACAATTTCATGCAAGTTCATTGCATGCACTGCACCTGCGTTTAGTTTGACCCAGCCATGCCTACTTTTAGGTTATCATTTAGTACTCACAAAAGTCTCTTTAATAGGTTCATCAAGTGTATTAAACTCCATACTATCCCCAGATGGTACTCCTCGGGACGGAACATTCATTTCTCCTTCAACAACTCCTACATCCCCAGCAGGATACATCTGAAATTACAAACACAATCTTTTTTAGCAACTTTTTCCAATTATATTTCGAAGTAACTAGATTAATATAATTCACGCTTTTAAACATATTCATGACTCAGACAATCGCGAATCTAAAACATGATATCAATTACAATTGAAAAGGCTCGTAGAACATTGTAATATTATTGTTATCATTATTTATCATTTTCAACTTATACACATTCGGGAAATAAAAATTGAAAATAAGTCGTAGACTAATTTATCATCTCACTAGTAATGGCAGAGAAAAATATTTACACAATCAACAAATTAAATTGAACACTTACGTCGAATTTTGAATCAAATGTCGTCATTATTAATTTATTGTATAATTACAATTGTACGTCACCACTAATTACTATAATATTAAATTAAATAAATAAAATTTTATAAACCACAAAGACACAACATTGGACATTTGACATTTGCGTAGTGTTGGTGTTGTCTGTTGTCACTTGCCCAATGACTAAGGCCCTAAGGCACTTGCCAGATTTACAGAATACAGCTTGTGAACATCTTCAATAATTCAAATATTTTGCAAAGCGCTATCATAGAGCAACACACTTACCGACTTGAATTTATGACGAAAGAAGAAAGAGTTATGATTTTCAGGAGTCAGGCTCAGAATGGGCTATTGAGTCAGAACTCAAGAATCAAAGAAGGTAACTAAAAAATTTGGTTGTTTTCTATGCGTGGGTGAACCGAGAATTCTATCGTATTATTTATTATTATTTGTATCAAAATACTGTAAAATTAAAAACTTTTTATTTTAAATTACACTTGTGCGGAGCTGTGCGCCATCTAAATTTTATCGGTGCTGCCAACACTGAATTTTAATATGTCAATGTTTTCTATGTTTTGCTATTTTTTTGCCTAGGTTTTTGGTGTGCATTTGAATATTTGTGATGTGCTACTTTAAAAAAGAATTAAAAAATCGTATTGTCCACTATTTATATTAAACATATATCATAACATAAAAACTTATACTAGAATGTGTACCACCGCACTATGAAAGTCACCGTTAAAAGTAAGCTAATATACAACTGGGTGTTCAAATATCATTTTCTATTTTCTATATTGATTTAACATTGAACGTTGTATCTGATGCATAGGTTGGACTGGTGTAGCGACTTGGCGTTGGATTGCAAACGACGATAACTGCGGCATTTGTCGTATGCCATTTGACAGTTGCTGCCCAGATTGTAAATTGCCCGGTGACGACTGCCCGCTGGTTTGGGGCGCTTGTTCCCATTGTTTCCATATCCATTGCATCGTCAAGTGGCTACATTCACAGCCTCAACAACAGTGTCCTATGTGTAGACAGGACTGGAAATACAACAATAAATAAATAGTGAGTGTTATGTTCATATGTATTATTAGGGAATAATGAGAATTTTAGATCATTCTATGTTTTCTATATTCTATGTTTTAAAGCTTACCGAAGTGTCAATAAACAAGCTGTTTTTCAATAGAAGACATTCCAATATTTTGAAAAACTGAACAGTTAACGCAGAGCCTGATCGACCTATTTAGCCACCCAGCCAAAAAACAAGTTTGCCGCCTTTTACGATAACACCTTGTATCGTAAGCATGTTATTCCATAGATGGGATGGTGTATTATTAACAGACTTAAAAAAAGCTTATTATTTCGACCCATATCTATGTATTATTTTTGGAAATGTATACTATTTACATATGTTAGTTTACTGGGGCTTCTGAATGAGTGTACCAAATTTCATGAGTTTATGGAGGTATGTATGTTTGTACAAGAATTTATCAATTTTTCATTACTAATTGGATTGAAATGATTCTTTTTTATCGACATGTATCTTTTGACTAAGGGAACAGTACATATTTTTCAATAAAATCGGTTCAGAAGAGAAGACATGGATCAAGATGTTATACGAAGTCAGTTTATATTTATGCAACTTTTGATACATCGACTTGTTAATAACAGACATGTTAATGACAAACATGAGAAATTATTTTTTTTTAATTTAATGTAAATAAAAAAAAACAGTAATTATGTAGACTCACAAAACAAATTAGACATTCTTAAAAAATAAACAAATTAAATCAAAACACTTTTTTCTAAGAATTTGAAACTATACCTAATAGTGACTATGGTAAAATAATTTTCTTCACACTTTCGTTCTGCAAAATCTAATTTTTGATAAATGTATACTGTAGCTGGTTCCCTGAATAACTGCTTCCTGTCTTCCTGATCCTTATCAGCACATTATTTATTATTTAACAAAAATTAATAGGTACCGTACTTATGTGTTCTCTATCTACTGTTTTATATTTTTATATCAAACAAACAAATAAATAAAAATTGGTTAGTAATAGACAAGTGTAAATTATTTTTTTATGTATTGTAGATTAATGAACAGATAGGTAGCAATGGAGTGACTAGGGCTTTAGGATAGCGCAAGCCCGATTTACATGTTCTTCATTGTTTTTCTAAAAGTAAAGGAAAGGCTAAAATATTGTAGATTACTAATTAATCATGATTTTGATGCAACTGGTGGACAAGAAGAGAGGAAAGAGATTGCTCCCCACATTATCTTTCAAAAAAACAAATTTTATAATATTTTTCTATAAAAAATGAACAAGCGTAAATAGTTTCAGTTTATCAGTTAACATATTAATGTGTCTCATTTTGTTGTTTATCCAAATTACTAAAAGAAATCACTGTATTTTTGGTGTTTTTGTAATGTGTCTTTTATGCCGCCAGTATAGTTTTTTAATCGTCAGAACCAGAACAATTCTATATATTTTCATCATTTGAACAAAATATAATCATAATAAGTAGTACCACCTACCTATAACTTGATGGGAGAACCAGGAGAACAAACATAAATCCAATCAGTTTCATAAACTGATAAAATTGTCTTTTATGCGATTGGCTAGTCAGAGAAACACATTCATGAGATAAGTAGTTTGGTAGACTGATTTATTGTCTGTTATGCAATTTACTAGTCAAATAGTACACAAAACAGGCTTAACAGGTTATAAGTATAATGAAACAATTAGTTGTTTTTTCTATCAGAGTTCAAAGATTTTAAATTTTCAATGCCGAATGCCGAATTGTATTCATTCATATTCGTAATCATACTTTTCAATCTGTACAAAGTTCAGTATGCAAGCCGGGCTTTTCTCTTCATACTAATTGCTATATAAACCCTAGTAAACAAGCTATAGCTTTATCGAATTTTGCACATTAGAGAGAAAGAAAGGTCGCAAGCCAACGCGTGAGAGCGAGATGGCTGATTACATAGTTACGCAGTACACTGATTGCGCCTTGAGAAGTCGCGAGTGTCAGTACTCGTACGGCCGCCGTCATGTGTTCATTGCCATGGTTGTGAGCAGTTATTTTCGTTTCGACGCGAATTTTGAAATTCGCGTCGATAGATAGAATAGAACCGATAGGGTTTGAAATTAGTTTTTATTTTACTATTTTATGCTTGACTGAGCATTTTAGTAAAGCATGCCAGTTCAGCACCAGGGCAGCACCTTCATACAAGCCCCTTTGGGCAATGGGCTTGTATGAAGGTGTTGCTCTGGTGCTGCTGTAGGTACTGCTACTGGTAGGGAGGTACTTACTTATTAAATTCGCACATGCACTTCAATATTTGTATGATTTATGTGCCACTGAGATCCATGCATATAAACGTTATATGAACCTTATGAAATAAAAAACACTTCAATGCTAGATCGCTTTGTAGCTTTTTTTATCACTACACTATTTTGCAAACCGCAATGTGATATCTTCGTAAAATTGTGTTTTAAACGAATTAAAAAATAATATCTAAATTTTTGCTTAATAGAAAAGTAAATCAACTTGTTGAATCTTCTAAAACATCATGTTGCAGGAAATAAGCATATTCAGCAAAAAATATTGTTTAACCTGCATTACATGCAAACCATAGACTATAAATACAAACTATCAGAAACAACTACTTCTGTCACTAATGGTGGGGAATCCCTCTGGAAACATAAATGAAATGAAAAGGGAAAAGTCTCCTCAGTTCAGTAATGTAAAATCGGTAAATTTCCTTGTATTTTTTATACTATTTTTCTCTTCTCGCCGCGCAACCACCTTAAATTTTGCCACCCCTCATTTTTGCCGCTTTGGACATTTGCCCAGCTTACCCCCCATTAGATCCGGCCTTGCATCTAAGTCTTCATCGGAGCGCGCCTTGCATCATTGCCTTCTCCTTTTGCTGCTAATTAGCTGACTGAGTCTGATCTCTGGAATTTCCTTCCTCTGGAAGATGCTTCACTGAGAGGCAAAACAATAAGTTTAAGATTTTGGGCGGAAGATAGCTGAAAATTATAGGAATTAATCACATTAAATAAATTCTCTGCTTAATATTTTTTTATAAATATTTTGTAACAATAAAAGTTAGTATAATTTTTATTTTAAAAGTAAAACATTAAAAACTTATGTAGTATATTTTAAACTGCTCCTTATCTTCCCACGTATATCGTAAAATTTAACCAAATAGGGCATGGCATACGGAACTGGTATAGGCTTGGTCTAAGAAGCATTATCCTGGTATCGATTTGCTTTACATTTTGGAGCTCGGCATGTTGAAGTGGCATCAAGGTGTCATTTTGTTGTGGCTTGATTATTCTGTCCATCCCTATTGGGATTTCGAGATGAAGTAATAAATTAAGCAAAATATATTAAAATTTATTTTATTCTTATGTAACAATAATAACACAACATATCTTCACGCTATATCCCTAATGGAGTAGTCAAAGAGGATGGAGCGCTAAGAATCGCGGTCCTTACTTACTTCTTTCGCCTCTTTAAATGTCACTGTTATCCTCACACACTTTCTCTTAGGTATGTGAGTGTTTTTGACATTTCCTTCAGCTAACGCTTTAGCTATTTGATCTTCAGAAGTCAGCCTTGGTCTTCCTTGGCTTCAGCTACCATTCACTTTCGCTCTGTAGATCTTTGTCAGTCTCATCGCTCATTCTTTCTGTGCCCGAACCACCTAAGCATTTGTTTCTTCATTATCTTCAAGTGTTATGTAATAATGCTACGAAATAACAAATACTTACCGCAATTTAAGAGTTTTTACCTATTACAAAGGCACTTAATACTGTACCTATTTCGACATTTGTTATTTTTTTTTGTATAATTATAATGAAATAAGTCAAGGTTGTTACATTACTTGCTGCATTGAATAATTCTTTTGATTATGTTTTTATTGAACGTACTTAGCTACACTACTCTGAATAAAAGATCCATAACATTTTGATTACACTACAGTAAAACAATAGGTTGAAAAGTGTTTTCAACATCAGCAACAATAGCCACCATCGCATGTCGCGTGTGCTGCCAACCGGTAGCCAATATTGCGTTCGTTCTCATAGTAAACAATCACTTTTACATTATTAAAAGTGTGGGTCAGCTTATTGTTCAACTGTATAACATAAACTGAAAATACGCAATGGTGGTTATACGTCTTAGAGGCAAAGTGGCTTTTAACGCTATGAATTAAAGTTGTAAACCCGTTATGCACATAACGTGACGATGTAGCGGTGAGGAGGCGGCATTCTCTTCAGTCGATGTCGCGCTCCCGCGGGTACGGCCGCGTCGCTTTGTATTCGTGCGTCGGCGAGTGTTATTCCTCACGCGGCGTATACGCGCTCTTTATACTATAGCATTCTTCTTATAGTATTCCACGAGTGACGCTTCTAAACATGCTGATGGTACAGACTAACGCGCAACCCATGAAGCCCAACAAATTGAAAGGGCCTCCACCTGTACCTCCGCGACCAAATCAAAGTGTGGTGGCCGAAGCACTCGCCAAAACAAGAAAGGCCGTTGCCGAGTCTAAGGCTCACTCTAAATCGCGCTCGACATCCAAACAAGAACAAACAATCGCATCAAAAGCTAAAACTTTGGATAGAACTACCGCATCGCATCAACCGACGGTATCTCAAAAACAAAATGGTCTAGCACGCGTTAAATCGTTCATCAGAGATGTTATTAGTGACAGAAGCTCCTCGTCAGATGAAAAGAAATCTAGCGGACAAAACTCCAGAAGAAGTTCTAGCGATAGTAGCTCTGCCCCGTCTTCTATTAAGAAATCAAACGAATCGCTAAATTTTAAAGCAGTAAAAACATGTAAACAAATACTAGTGAGATCTCTTTCCACGTCAAATAAATTAGACCAAGATGCAAAGTGTAAAGTTTCAAAATCATCTAGTTTTGCTGAAAAAACATTACCATTGCGAAAGGCACCTCCACCGCCACTGTCTCCAAAACCTAAGTTGAAACCAATGAAACCTTTACCCACACAGAAAAAGATTACAGATAAGAGTCCTAAGCAGCCGCCAGAAATAAGTCCATATTCAACACCGTTGGATGCGAGACCCCCACAAAATCCAATTTCAGAAGCTCCTTATGCCACTGTAGAGGAAGTTCAGGAATTCGACGACAGATTACAAAATAGTCCATCGAAACAAATCGATAATAATATTTCAAACGGCCAAAATGTTCCTGAGAGCCCTAAAACTGAAGAAATTGTTAACGAAAATTATAATTCTCTAGAACGTAAAACTTCTAGAGTTACGGAAATGCTTATTTCAGAAATTATTGCGAGTAGAAATAACAAAGACGAATCTAATATCGTTATAGATAAAGGCAAAAATTCTGAGAATGTGACTAATAGCAATGACTCGCCAGAAATCGAAATAATGAAGGACATGAGCAACCACGAAATGTTAATATATGAGCTACAAACAATGCGGTCTCAATCAAACGTTCCTGAAAGTATGGAAAAGGACTCTACAGATAAGAGTGAAAAGTGCGATTCTGAAGATTCAGAACAGAACTATGCAGTGTCTTCAGTGTCTAGTGGGATTACAGATGATGGTAGTGACCAAGCTTACGCTTACATTCTAGATGATGACCTCAAATCTAGGTACGCTTTTTCGTTACTGCTTTGTAGAAGAAAGTTCACAATTTCTCTCTTTATCAACATCGTTACAATTTAATGTTTGTAATGTACTGTTTTCCTTTCCGTTTTAGTACATCCAATGGCAGTTTCATGTGAAAGGTCAACCGCGATTTATACTCGTTTGTACATCCGTCCAACCGAATACTAAATGTGCTAGGCCCCGATAATACTGCGTTTAACAACTAAAATGTCAATGTATTATCTAATTCATTTAAAATGACGTAATACCCACATTGACGCAAACATTTTTGTATACGTTACAAAGAAAATTCAGAAAATAGAAGATTACCTCACCTATTAAATAACAAATTGAATAGTTTGATGAATAACAGGAGTTTCTAGTACAATGGATGTATGCAATTTACGTTACGGAAAAATTATTGTCTGCAGACTACGTAAGCAGTTCCGAGCAATCAGCACCATGTCGCTTCAAGGTTTGCCACCTCTTCCGAAGAGTTTAAGCGGATTTGCTGATGGTGAACCTGATCAAAATAAATCTCCCACAACTGGAGACAGCAAAACGCCGACTGATCTCGATTCACAGCTGACTTATTTGAAAAAGGAAATGGTAAGAATTTATTTTAATCAGGTGTAACGCTTCACTGAGATACAGTTCGAGGAATTATGTAATTCTATGCGTTGGCATTATAATATAATAGCATATTATTTATTATTATGGATGCAAGACGAGATATAACTGCAAAGTATTTCTTAGTTGGTATGTAGCCTTTTTTGAAGCTTCGTACGTAAGGCATTGTAAATAGTACATATAATTTAAGAAGTTTGATCAAACCATTATCTGTGATAAATAATATTAACTTTGTCGGAATTTCGATATAGTCCATAACTATTTATCTGCTACTTTTCTAGTTACAAATATTACTTATAAATTTTACAGAGAATTATATAATATATTAATGATATTATTGTGATACCTACTGTCAACAATACAACACCATTTTGAGTTATAAATTGAATAATTGTATCATAATGATAGAATTATCCATATTTATAGTATGGAACTAAAAATCGACGATATTTGAAAGTTATATTTTCCATATAATCATACTAAGTGTGGTATAATACTTCTAAATTAAGCTTTGAAATCTTGTATTGTGAGATGCCACATTGTATGAAAATCATGGAAGATGGAGGTACTACAGTTGTTGCTAGCGAGTGTACGATACTCATGGTGCTAGGGAAAAATTTAGTATCAATCAGATTCCAATCAACACAAATTTCGCATATTATAGATTAACCTGATCTAGGATCAAACTTGATGCTTTAAGAACTAGATAGATTAATCTTAACACCACGGGTCTAGTCCAGTCGATAATTATATTTTTCTTACCATCCTAAACATACATAAGACCATAAAAACAACATCATAAAATATACCCGGAAAATAGGTAGCCCTTCATAATTTACATTACAACTGTGTTTATAATTAAAAATATAATTACGTACTGTGAATATAAACAGACAGCCTTTGCGGTCTTGCCACATCCGTCACACAATTATAATGAATATACCATACTTACATACATATATCATGTTAAATGTGATAATAGAATAACTTAATATTCAAATACTTCTTTGTAAAGTACATAAGAGAGAAAAATTAATAATAGAAGGGCTACTACCTACAGGTAGAAACGGTGGGTAATAAAACTTATTTCGTACTTTCAAAGAAAACTTATAGAGTGGATATTCATGTAGTGCTCTATTCAATCTACTCTGTTAGAATCAGTGCTCTTGTTAGTTAGTACACTAAACGTTGCGCACAGCTTGAATGGGACCGCATGTTCGTTTGTGAAAGATTTTCGTAGATTTAACACAAAAGACATCGTTTTACTTTTCCAGTAATACTGACATAAACCTCTATTGACTAATTATCTCAGAATGTTTTTTTAATAACTTGATTTTTTTCATTTTGCAAAGCTAAAAATATTTAAGAGGGAAGGGTTTTTTGGAAATTTTTTATCATATGTCGAAAACCAGACCGCGACGCTTGGCGCTCTGTCATTTCTGACTACCCCGTTAGGGATACAGCGTGAGGATATGTATGTATGTATAAGTCGAAAACTATGCGGTATAAAAGGAAATGAACATGTAATTAATTTATGATTGGCATTATTTTATAATGTCTAAATGAAGTCAATAAAAATATTTTAAAACTATTTCAAACTAAAATAAACAGCCGTGACAGACAAACGGACGAAGTCGCAAAAGGATTTTATTACCATTTCAGTACGTTTTTAAATTGAATGTCAAAAATTGCGTAATGTATAACATTAAATTCCGATTTTATTGCGCACCTAAACCGGTATAGGCATATACGCTGTTGTGTGCATCCATAGAGACAAAAAGACACCAAATAGATACTGTCTACTCCCGAGGTCTACTATTACAATATGCCAATTAAATAAAGTTAAAAAATTAATGAAACAATTTATAAGTAGAAACATAAAAGAGTTTGAAGTTTTTAATTTTGCTTTTTTTAACCTTATTTAATTAGCTGACAATATTGTCAGGCTACACTGTATTTGTCTCTATGGAATGGACTCCACTGATATGTGGGTGTTATGAACAAAATAACATAGTTATAATGTTCCATAAAATGTATATCCGCTTCATATGTAGTTTCTACAATTACACCTTATACAGAAATTTCATAAAAACTAGCAAGTTGTGCCACCAAAAATAGAAATGCTCCCCTGTGCTAGTAACGGCAAATACATACACGGTTACGAGAAATAAATAATGTACACAATTTAAACGTACGCCGTTCAAAAACAGATGTTGTTCATACTTTTAAGTTTATGGCTTGTTGCAGTTAAATGTTCGATTTACGCGTTCATTTTTAGCATGTTTAGAAATATTCGGAAGGTATTTTCTGACCGGTATATCACAGCTAGCTTTGATCTTCTGTTTTACCAAAATGATCGAAATATTGGCCTTTTCTAATGGAGTCCGTGATATATACCTACATAGTTTTAGTAGTGGATGTTCATTCATCATTTATTTTAATCATTTAATCATTTTGTGAGACATAGAAGGAATGAGTGATGAAAGACTGACGAAGAAAATATACAGAGCGAAAGTGAGTGGTAAAAGAAGCCAAGGAAGACCAAGGCTGACTTATGAAGATCAAATAGCCAGTATTATCAGATGGAAATGTCAAAAGCTCTCGCATACCTAGGCTAAATTCTGTGAGGAGAATGATGAGATTTGAGGAAGCGAAAAAAGTATGTAAGAACCGCGCCGCTTGGCGCTCCGACTTCTCTGACTACCCCGTTAGAGTTACAGCGTGAAGATATATATGTATGTATGCGAGACACAAGTACAAATATTATGGTGTTAGTGTTACAATAATCGATGGACAGAAACAGAGTTAAATAAATCTAATGAAAATCTCAACTTACCAATATACTACAATACATACAATATACTACAAGTAATTTAAATAAAATGCTTTCTTCATATTCAATATTTTGAATTAAAATAATAATAAAAATTTTCTCGATCATAGTCATTAATTTGATTGCTAATTCCTCTTATCATTTTGACCGTATATTACAATCCACGCCAATATTATTTACAATACTTTTTTAATTTATTTCATGCTGTTATGCCCGGTATTTCATCCGCGTTAAATTTGGTATTTTTCCGATATTAAAAGTATCCTAAATTATTCTGAAACTTCTTCTACCTGTCAAAGAAAGTCCTGTCCTGTCCTGTCGGTTCAGCCTAGCAGCCTAAATGTTTGTCTGCCTGTCAACTAACAGACAGACCGACAAACATTTAAAAAAAACACACGTTCGGGTTTTGGTGACTTGCAAATTAACTTTATTAGCTTAACAAAAAGCTTTACAGACACTTAAATAAATTGTAATTAAATTAAATTATAATACTCATATACTAGATGTGTAGATATGGATACACGCAATATTTATGTAGATAAGTCTCATTATAGTTATAAATGAAACACACACTATAACGTCGATGTTGTGTTCGTTTTCTGTGTTTTAACTGTCAGATAAATACCACAAGGAAGCATTATGCCTAGCTCTTTGTCTGTACAGATAATGGAAATCATTGTCACAGGCAAATGCGTATTCCTTGTACTGAATGATGTAAAATCTTGTTATGACCTCGTTACTCATACTTCTTTACACTCTTTTTTTTTGAATGCGTAACAAACATGTCCATGCTAATTCTAGCTTTTTTAAATTTCCATTTTCTTCGTTGCCGTTTATTTCTTTATAACCTCTTAAAACTTTTTAGGGTCATCAAAACCATATTAGCAGTCTAAAAAAACTGTTCTAGTTACACAATTCCTAATTTATCCGTCGCTGTTGCAAGTAAATTATAATAAGCACAGGAGTCATACAAAGATGTTCAAAGGTTTCCATTTTGTGTATCGATCGAGCACCTTTTTTTATGATTACCAAACTAATTCCACAATTATATAATCCTAAACATATTTCTAAACCTGTATGCTATGTAAAATACATTTGCAAAGAGCCAGTGCAAACCCAGTAAAAATTTATGGGAAAAATTATCTACAACGGATAAATAAAAACACAAAAAAAAGGACCCAATAATCAGATTAATTATAAGAATGTTGGCCGATATCACCAACATTACCTACTTGTCACCTTTGTTCTACCTAAAACAAAAGGACCACGAAACTGGTTAGTAGTCAATATTCATAGCGACCCCTAAATTTTAGTGAAAGACAAAAACAGCTTTTCAAATACAAGTTTCCTTTTTTATGGATTCCATGTATCCTAAATGTTGTAGAAATATATCTTTAGTATCCTAAACTGAACTGACCCGAAGAAAAACCCAAAGATTTCGGTTTAGAAGTCAGACGACCTAATTTCCACATTAATTGATAAGTCAGTCAATATCAGCGTTCGAGTGTCTTAAATACAAATAAATAGAAAATATTGCCTTTACATACAAGGTCGTGACTTGACACTTACAACTTTAAACAACAAACAGTTGTTAGGTAGCCGGTGTCTAATAACAGGTTGAATTGCAATTATACACAACTTCCAAGTCCTCGTAATTTACGTCCTACACTTTGTATTCATTTACTAAGACATTATCTAGTCATAGAAATATTTACTTATCCCATGCATAATCAAGGGACAGTGGAATTAGAAAAAAACATTTTTTTTGTCCACATCTTCAATCACGTTAAATAAATATTTTCATATCGTTAGTGGAAATAAACAGTAGATTTTGCAGAACTAACGAATAATTCATTGGCAATTATAATATTAAAACACGTCCTGTGACAGGCTCGAGTTCGCTAAATAAAATATAGCTGAATGTAATGATATTTTTATATTTCCTCAAAAGAGGCGATTTAGTGCCTTCCCGCTAACGTTAATGTATCAAGGATTCAAAAGAAACAAATCACGAAAGTTTTATCGAAGTTAATTTAGTAATTTTTAAGGTCGTTTCGTATCAAGCAAACAAATGTTCAAAAGCAAAAAAATCAACTATACGAGATAATAGACATTATGTAATAATAAACAAAGAATGTAGTTAATTCCATTAATCTTAATATCTTGTACAAAAAACATCAAATTTAACATTAATGAACTCTAGTTTCGAAAGCACGATAAAATTAAGCTGGTTATCTCATACATTGTGTTGTCAGGTAAAGTTAACATAACAGAAATAGAAATCTTGCACTATATCACTTTTATCACTATAAAATGCATATTGACGAACGATGTCAGATCCGGCTTAACTTGGTTACCATTCAATTCTGTCGTAACTCCGTCTTTGCATTTATATCTTATTTAATACGACTTATTATCATTTATGTGGGTGGCGCCTTATGGAAAATGAACATCTTCCTACAGCTATTGTGGTGTTCTGTGTATTATATAATAAACTTTTATACTGTTTATTCCTCGGACCAAGTAAAAATGGATGGAGCATTTGCTCTAATAGCGTGTCCTTAAAGTGTCCTTTTATGTTGACCGAATTTCTAGATTTTTACTAATGTACGTGAATAGGGAAGGTCACAAAACAACGATACACAGCTAAATATGTGATGAATTTTTAAAATCTTTAGCTATCTTCCGCTCAAACTCACAACCACCAATCGACACGTGCTTCGCCTCTCAACGAAGCATCCTCAGGATACACCAGAGATTGGACTCGGTCAGCTAACCAGCACCGAATCAAGGACTGGGTCCTTATGTAAGATAATGTGAAGTTTTAAGGTTGTAAATATTAACTATTTGTGTACTTTTTTCTTATTAATAAATAATAATATAATAATATACTCAGATATTTCACACAGCGCCATTTAGTCCCAAAATAATCAGCACAGCGCTTGTGTTATGGGTACTAGACAACTAATATACTACGTATATACTTTTCTTTTGTAAATAAATACATATTATACATAGACACCCAGACTCGGGGCGGGAATCGAACCCGCAACCCCCGTTTACTTTCCGACGCGCTTAGCCATTGCGCCACGGAAGTCGTCTCGTATAAATGTATAGCATATAAAAAAAAATGCTGGTTAGCTGACCGAGTCCAATCTCTGGTATATCCTGAGGATGCTTCGTTGAGAGGCGAAACACGTGTCGATTGGTGGTTTTTGAGTTTGAGCGGAAAATAGCTAAAAATTTTAGGAATTCATCACATGAAATGGATTTCCGCAAAGTAACACCTGAGTCTATACAACAGCTGAATATGACATATTTTTATTTTTACGAATACTAATAGCCAAAACACTATTTACGAGTATTTTGCAAATTACTGTTATGACCGAATCATAAGCTGACACGTATTACATTGACAGTGCGAGGTTGATATACTTACTACAGCTAACTGTTTTACTCGTGGCTACGCTCAATAAGATAGAAAGAGAAGGAAAATTCGTTTGACTACACAGTGGTAGGAGCGGCAACGTATTGTTCCATTCTTATGTTTCTTGGTATGAAGTTTACTGGAATATTATATTTCTGATAATCTTTACGTCATTATGACAACCAGTCTAAAACTCCTATTTCTCTTTGTCCAATTTCTCAGAGGTAACATATATTTTTCCCAAGTTTGCATTTAAACTATATTATAAAAATCCTTATTTGTATATTCAAAGAGACACGAGTAGGCGACAACTTTCTACGTGAGAATTCTTTTGTAAAAGACTATCTTCCCACGCTATTGTTGTAAATTATGCTTTAAAATATATGGGTGAAAGGGACAACTGTTTATTGTTTCGTAATTTACAGTTAGGGTTATTATTTATTAATATATGTAGACATGAAGCGACAACAACATCAACATGTGATTTATTGAAGCATCACATCAAACATACCTGCAAAAATATATCAGAACAAGGATTCTTTATACCATTCCTGAACTAAAACTTTGAGTGTAACTCACACAAGTGATCACAGAGTTACACAGGCTCGAAAAATTTTCTTCATAACTTCATGTTACCCTTTTAAAAGTGTATTTTCGGCAGCGTTCCCTGCTTAATATAAACTGTCTCTAGCACTTGTATAATGCCACCAGTCGACAAACTTCAATTGATGACTGATGCGTGACATTTGAAGTAACTATTAACCCTCTACCCGCATTAACGTCAAGAATCGTATCCGCGTTGGCAGCTATATCAGGATCTTCTTCGCCCATACTACGGTAATACTCACATTGCTATTGGTTCTTACATATAACAAAATGTATTTTTCATAATTATTGTTTTTAATTCCATGAAATAAATATCAACTGTAAACAACGTTATTTTAATATTTTTTACTTTTTATGATTTTTTCATCCCTATGGAAGCCTTTTTGGTTCCTTTGTTATTTTACAACGAAATATTTTTGTTATTATGCTTTTCTACTTGATTAGTTGCTATCGATTCGATCTCTAGGTTACTCGATAATAAATGATAGAGGCCACGTGCTATAATCAGATTATGTCATGCATCTGGCCTGGAGGGAACACACGTGGTGGTATTTTTGGCACGAGCGACACTCGGGGGCGGGTTACGTCATATTCTGTAACCGTATTGAAAAGTCATTGAAGGTCTTTAAAAATAACTGTTTACCCGCTTTTCGGAAATTACAATTTAATGTTTTTGTGACAACCAGAAATAGAAACAATATTTTATCTCTTTTTTTCTTCATACTAATGAAAATGTCAAATACATGTTGTATCATATAGAAGTAACGGTTAAAAGTACTCATAAACTCTTCGATCTTTAACGAATTTGTCTCGTAAGCATTTTTCAACCTAATTTTATACAAAGATCGTACCAAAAGAAATTAATTACTGCTTATTAATTTCTTTGACGCTAATATGTTATATATCGCCGTTAAGGCTTGTTATTTGCTGATTAATTTTGAAATAGATTTTTTTTGACAAACGGCAGGAATCTGGAAACCGGACCTTCTCTGGCATCACGACAACGCCCTTCCGCACATTTTTGCCAGAACACTCGACTATTTTAATTAAAAAAACGTGTCTATCCTACGTCATCCGCTATATTTCTCTAATCCAGCACATTGTGATATTTACCCCTTTCCAATTATTAGAGGGTTTGAAAGCAAAGAGAATGCGCTCGCTAGTGTCTACCTAAAGAGATTTCAGAGGTGTCATTGGTATATTACAAGTCGTTTAGACGAATGGAAAAGTTTATACGTGCCTTTACACTTTAAAATACTGTGAAATACAATAATACTTTATACATATATACATATCTTTACGTTGTATCTCTAACCTAACGGGATAGTCAGATAGGACGGAGCGCCAAGCATTTTATACATATATGTACTTTAAAATATATACTTTGAAAGGTAAATACAAACTTTGAAAAGATGGATACCTGTAATAAAGAATAAATTTTATAATTTTTGAGTAACTAATTTCTCTTGACATGACTCTCGGAACACTGAATAATTAATTGTCTAGACTTAAGTGTTACTTTACGGAAATCCATCCCAAGTGGTCAACTTGTATTCTATCTATTTGTTAGCTAAGCTACCTTTCGCCGAAAACTTCGAACTTAGTTATTAACAGGGTTGAAACTGGACGGAAATAGCTCGAAAATGTACCGAGTAACCTAGAGATTCAATCGATAGCAACTAATAAACTACAATAGAAACGCATAAAAAAATATTTAGTTGCAAAATAACAAAAGGGATAAAAAGGTATCCAGAGGGATAAAAATTTGTACCGAACTGAATAATTACTATAACAACTCTATCAACAAACTTAAAATGCACGAATACCAAATGAAATACGTCGTATCACGATTTCCAGAAACACTGGCTCAATAGTAATAAACTCAAAATTTACTGGAAGTGTTATTATTGTCCTATACTCAACAATTCGTTACAAAAGGGCGACTAACAAATTTTGAGGCAGTCATCGGATGACATTTAGGTAGGACTAATTTTACTGCTTCAGTTATAAATAACGGAGTCAACGGGGCATTAACTAAAACAAACTGTGTTGACTTGTCTCCCCATAGAGACGACATGGCTCGTTTAATAACATCGTTATAAAGTTCTTTAAAGTTTTCAGTTTGGCACAAGTAAAATAACAGAACCTATTTCACATTACAACCATTTAATAAATTCTAATTATTAATAATTAAGTTAATCTCTTGGTTTAAACACTTTGCAATTGATAATGATAGTGTCAGAATTAACAATTATTTGTAAGAACTAAGCATTTGCAACCGAAATAATCACCATTTAAGATCACTGTGATGAATAAATTACTGTAGAGTTTAATGAAACTGTGTCAAATGTCATCACAACGGTGAATGAAAAGGCCATCGACCTCGAGAAGTGACATAATGCCACATGATTGGATTACTGACAACTTAACAAGTCATCAGTTATCATAGGTATATGCTGATAGGAGTTCTCACTAACGACTAATCAATATAATTGGATTCCATTTTGACAAGTCAATTATCTGTTATTAATTTAATATCTGTATTGCAGACGTCCTTCCGTCGTCTGTTGATGAATCCTTACAAATGTCCACAGTATGTTTTCCACAAACTAGTTTCTGTGTTACCTACTTTCGTAAGTCATTGTTAATGTAGGACAGTGTAAGATTTCATATGTATAAAAGTTTATAACAATTACTGTCTAAGCAATGTTAGGTAAGACTGAAGACATTTAAAATTACTGTTTGTAATTAATATTTGTAGGAGATGCATTGTTATACTGTACATTATTATATACATTCAGTTTCCACAGTAAGTAATGGTGTCTTACGCTTACTCTCTATGTTACTTATTACAGTGCAAGCACACACTATTAGCTAATGCGTCTCGCACTTACGTCGTATTCACACCTGTTGTCACATCTCTTAGGTGTTTAAATGTCCTATTAGCGAGGTACTGTCTATTTTCGTAATAAACTCGTTCTAGTTTACATCTTACTCTTGTGTATTCTTTGCTTCGTTACCATTTCTCAGAAACAGCTATCTGCTATGCAATTTTGAATTTAGGTTAATCTTCTCTTTTAATGTTATTTTTCTTAAAAAGTAACATGTCTATTATTCTAGTTATTATTTGATAAATCTGTCAACAGTAATAATTTTTATTAATCGTATACTTTGCAGTGATTATATGCTATTCCTTAATGTGTATGCAATTATAAACTCATTCACAACAAATTCATCTAGAAACGAGAGTTTTTGTAATGTCAATAGCCTTAGATACATCCATACATACGACCACATTTTATAGAATCCTTACCACAAATCTCGTATTACATTATTCTATATCGCTATATCCAAGGAGTATCCATTTCAAACTTATTGATTTTATTTCAGAACTTTCACTAACTATTCATGTTCTTTACTTTACCATACTTAAATTTAATTTACCATAAATTAAATGTGTTGTCACTTGTGCCTCGAAACGTTATGTAGATCATTAATATCCAGATAACTATTCATCCATCTGTCTTTTAAATAAAATCTTATTATCAACATACCTCGTACATCTAGGTGTATTTGCTAGAATTGTTGTGTTCTTTGTAATTTCTATTTGAGTGTCAACTTTACATTTATAAGTAAATAGTCTAAAATTTCCTACTGGATTTTCACATACATCCTCTACGTCGTCTTGTGGGAATGAAATTCATACATCTCATTAGTTTTTACTGTTCTACTCCAAAGCGTAAGCGCGATGGTGCACATCGGTTTCGCATCGTAGCACTGGACGCACTGCGCGTACGTTGCTATGTAATACTTTCACACACAACCAATAAACACGGTTTCACCTACATTTAAAATATTTTAATTTCGGTCAGTGATAATAAGATCAACACACTTAATTCATTGACTTACAAAAAACGAAGCATTCATTACTATTATAACGTCATTGTTTTCATAACGCTACAAATGTTGAATAAGATGCATATTAAAATGTAGGTGTAAACAAAAGATAAATAATGTTGGAAAATATATTAACTTAAAAAAACGGCATATTGGTTTAACAGCTCAATATTGATACATTTTCATTGATAAATTCTAGGTTCTTGTTCGTTAAATCCAAATGTTTATTGACTTCATTATAGGTATGATAGGTTCCAAAGAATATTGATAAAAAAATACTATTAATAAACACATGGCCGAATTGTGATTAATAATAAAGCTTGTCATAAGATTCATTTGGTTAATTGTATACTCACTTATTCGATGGGGCTCTGGTAGTATTGTTGCATAACATGATCCAAATCATATAATTAGATATCTTAATTACGTTTTGTGAAATTTTTTATGATCCATACTGAAATTGAAAAACGGAATATCGTCTCTCTGTTTTTTATTATGTTATTATATTATATAACTAAACTATTTAAAATATTTTTATTTTCTACTATAATTTGACATTGAAATTAGTGATGAAACAAATATGAGTGCGATAATCGTAAATCGGCGAATATTGTAATTATTGCGATTCATTACGATACATACTTTTATAATAAATCTTGGTTCGTAGCAAAAAAAAATTGGAATGAAGAAAGAAGAAAGTAGGTTAGAGTGGCTTAAAGAAGATTGCACACAAAATGTGTTGATCAAGCACTCTTCTGTTCCGTCAAGACATTGTTCTCAGCAGCTTGGTTGTTCCACATCGATAAAATAGAAACATACTGAAGGGTGAAGCTTAAAAATGTTATGTTAAATTAAGAAATTAATTTGAAAATAAATTAGAGAAACGTTTTTTTTTGTGGCGTTAGCCCCTTTGAAAGCGAAAATCATAGAGCACCTGTCTTCATTCGTAATCGTAATACGAATTACGATGTGTTCGTCGTTTTTATCGGTATTGTATTTAATATCGGTATCGTTTCATCGTTAATAAAAATTTGGAAGGCATAATTCTAATTTATAACTAATGTTGGTAATTGCGAATGTCTTTCAAAAGTTAAATTTTGAAGTACAAGACAATTTCGGTGATTAGAAATATCTAAAATTAATTATATCCTGTACTAAATTATAGGCAAGGTTTGACATTCCTTGAAAGAAAATGGATAATTTTGTATAAGATCCGCACCCTTATTTATTACCTAACTTCTAACTTTCAGTCAGTATGCGACAGCCAAATATCGCGCGATATCTGCTATCAAAACGACAATCTGTGTAATGTAATTTGTACAGTGGCGCTAAATCTACCGCGAAAAGTGCATTTTACGGTTATGGAGCAATAGACACGCAATTGTCATACAGGATACCAATTTTCTATTACAATTAGTCACCGGTCTCACAGTGATCGTGTGGTTGTTGCTGTCTGCAAATTTTTAAGTAATAACTCCGGCATACTTTCGATCACGAATATAAAACTGGATACACAATCATCACTCCAAAAACGTCCGATCCAAATGTGCACTCAAATGAGTATTTGAGTCTAAGTTTTCTGTATTCCTAGATTGCGTCTGAATACGTCATTGCCTGACGTGCAACATTTTACTCTTTGTCTAGCATTATAATTTATATATGTCTTATCCTTGTCATGTTCACGTAACAAATCAAAATGACGTAAAAAGCGATTGAAATGTATTACATGAATTATACTTTAAGCACGAAACATAGAATTTTAAATATTTTAACAGACTTCGTTTCTATGTCAAGCAAGTCTTTTACGAGCTTTTACAAACTTATGTTTTGACGGTATGGTCTACTTTAGATTAACACAATATTAGCAATAGTACTATACGATATTAAAAATGTATATGTCAATTCGGACAATAATTTATTTGAATTTTATAGAAGATTGTGAACCTAGTTTTTTATTTTTGATCGAAGAGCCGAACCCAATAATAAAATTTATTGTAATGCTATGAGCAATGACGCAAAATGTTAACCTCATTGAGTATTTAAACTTATACTAAGAGCGTACTGTAATTTAATTGAAAAAAAATTCACATTACAAGATGAAAGAGTTTCCCTTATGTAAGTACCTTCCATGCATTTTAAGTAAGATTAAGATAGCACTTGATAAGAGATTCAGTGACCTGTCATTTAAGGACATACATACAAGACTTAGGATAAATTTAAGTAATCGTCAACAGTAATTGTCTATAATGCAACATTTTTTTTTGTGGGGACGCTTTTTATAATCCTAGCATTTAAATAGTTTTGTAGATAAGGGGTGGAGGTTCAGTCGAATTCTACTAATTTTCTTCAAACCATATATTTGATTTGGATATTTTTTTGGCTTTCAGAATATAATTTCGCATGGCCCTAATAACTTTCGAATCGGCCGACTTTTTTAGCATTTCATCACGTTAGCGTAAAGGTATACTTACCTTAACGGTATTATGATATTGAAAACGAATTTCTCTAAATGTTAGGCAATCACCAATATCTTACATTGTAATTTTTGCATAACGTTTAATTAAATTTCACTATTAACTGTTTGTTGATTTTTATTTAGTGCATTGCAATATCCGTTGTATTGGGTTTTATTATCGTAAAAATTCTGTTATTGGTTCATATTTGGATTAATAGTCCGTTTTATTCTCAAACCGGAACAACTACGTAGCGAGAATAATGTTATTACCAAAATAGAGCGTTGTAAACAGTTAAGTATCGAATTAATTATTATTATTTCTCAATCCATCTTGACTAAACATCACGTCGATACACTTTTACTCCTTTTGTTCTCGGTTGTTACACTTTCTATAACCATTCAGCCTCTCGATCTTCGCGAAAAATTTACGCGTTATTGATTTCGTTTATGGCGTCACCGACAAGGTCAAATTTATTTTCGTTTACTATCATTTTTTGTGCACTGTCATTTACAATATTTTTATGAAGCATTTCTCTTCATTTCCCGTGTATATTGCGATGATGCATAATACAAATTGTCATACATCAACGTCGCGGTGGAGGAAACGTTTAGCCGAGCCTTCCTTAATGACCCTCCATTCAAATCTACTCTTTCATACAGTGGATCGTTTAACGTGAGTCACGATTCCGTATTCTAGACAGCATTACATATACACGTTTAATTATGCATTGTTAGCAGTTTAGTTGCCAAAACAGTTCTGTAATATTTTGCGTTTTATTTTGCTCATTCTTAAATAAAAATTGTTTCTTTTACTAAGTCAGTACTTAAGTTTGGATAAATGGAGTGAATAGAAAGTTGTAAACGGATGTCACTAGTTCATGTTGATAAAAATTCATACACTTACACATTCGGAATCTCTCGAACTCGCGAGGACGTGAATGGAACCAGGTCGAGGAGACAAAGGCCTACTTCGCAGTTCTCGTAGTGATGTATTACTATCATAAAGATTCACCTTAATCTCTACACTCGCATTGGATTATTACTAAGTTTAGCTCTATCGTAAGTAGATGTTCTAGAATACAAATCAATCACGGTAAAATGCAATAATCGGTATATTATAAATTATAATATCAAAATACATATTATCTACGTCCGCTTTTCGACTTATTGTTACGGGTTTTTTATGTAACCGTAAAAAGTATTTTCTAATTGTTTCGGGAACTATTCTATTATTCTCTTCATTATGGTGAAATATACCCAAACCGTGAGAAGGCTATTGTTTCTATTCCGCCATAGCGTTCAACAGAGCGCGACTAGAGGTCTCAAACTTCAAGGCATTTATTGTGACTCAGGGCATATTTTATGGGTGTCCAACGTATAGCGCTATTTTTTACATAACCATTGAAGAAAAACGTGAAGTTTTTGTGCCATTATAACCGAATTAAGTGGAAACGACCATGAATACTGCTGGTCATTACACTGTATTCAAGACGTAATTACCTACGTTCAATCGCATAGTTTTTTATTTCAACTAAATCCATAATTATTATTATCACTAAATAATACCTGTGTTATGTAGAGACCGCGACGCTTGGCGCTCCGTCATCCCTGACTACCCCGTTAGGGATACAGTGTGAAGATATGTATGTGTGTATGACATACACACATATATATCTTACAGGTATTACATACACTGTATGTAATACCTGTCTTATTATCGTTATATGTGTTTAACAAATTTCACAGTAAAACAATAAATATTGGACACTTAATCGTCATTAACTGATTAAAAGTGTTAATTTGGTAAAGACTTGATTTACTTACTTCTTTAAATTGAAACGTTTGTGTCTTGTCTATTGTACCTAGTCCTACTCTTAACTTTTATTAAGACAACTTCAGAAGGAATAATAAACTAAAAAAGTTCAGTGGAATAAAAACAGATTTGCTGTAATTAGTACGTTTATCATGAAACTGACTCATTTCTTCTTGGCTTACCCACTTCATTATTGTTTAGTCTGAATTAAATATTTTAAATTCAATGGTCGCTTTGAGTAACTCATCCGAATTCTATCTGTCATCACATTGATGTCATTGCAAAAATGCTACTCATTGCTTTCCATTTTCTTTCCGTTCTAACCGAATATTCCGTTCCGTTATAACCGAATGTTTGTTCTCATTCCATCTGAAAATGTTTGTGTTCGTTATAAATTCTATCTTTTCTTGTAAATGCACCGTACATGTGTTGTTTAGGTTTTAATTGCGTAGTAAATTTATTCGCTCAAAACTATTATTTTACCACGTTCTAAAAACGTCTGGGATGTTGACCAAATGTCCAACTGGAATCATATCATGAGTCATCATTGTCGACCTTTCCAGCGTCTAAATTCGCGCTGCCAACGACCGGTACTCGTAATCCCCATTCGCTTATGACGTTAATAATAAATAATAATTAAGACACTTAGTTTATGAACATGGATTACATCAACTTTTTACATTTACGCTAAATACAATGAAATTTTCTCAACTTTTCTTTTTTAGCTTTTTATCTATAAGTAATTACACATTTTAAAGTTTTATTAATTGTTGTTTTCTTTCGCCGCGACATGATTTATTAATAGTTTTTATAAGTTCTAATTAATAACGGCAACAAAATTAAATTCAATGGCTGTGATTTTTTGACTGAGTTCAGTCCTGAAGAGTCCGTGTATGCAAACTTTGTTGTGTTTGGTAACCTGGATCTCGATATTTAATAATACTGAGAGTAAGGTATTTGGACACATATAACTTCAACTTTTCATCTTGAAATCCTTAAACGTAGAAACGTGATTGGATAAAAAAATTCCAGAAACAACCGTTTTGCACAGAGATTCAGTTGCACTTCCGAAATTCTACAGAATTTTAGAATGATTTTTCTGAAATGGATAGGTATCTCAAATCTCTACAACCAGTTTTTTTATTTGGTGACAGTTTTCTTGCAAATTACAATTATGTACAAAAACAAATATTAAAATTTTTCCGCTCTACAATGTGATCAAATCGCAACTGCGAAAATCAACTTCATTGTTATCACCATTGGCCACGGGGGTCATAGGCGAATTTAGTTGTACTAGGCGCATAGACGGACTCTTAATTATTTATAAATAAATTCTATAAGATGTTAACCTCTACTGAATATTCCGTTTCTGACATTTAATGAGATTGTTATGTACATCACAGTGCTGTCTATATTAAAAGGTCACGGTGTTTGTCCAAAATGCTAATTACTGTACTCTCAAGGTAACTTGTTACCATTCAAGCCTACTTATCAACTTAATCAGTGTCTCGACTATTTCTAAGCGTCCAGTTTTAACCTTTCTACCCAATTGATATTTATACTTTCTTTATAATCAAGATAAAGATTGAAAAGTATCCGAATTTGAATTATCTTTTAAACAAATCTTTCTTCAACTTTCACAGTCACATCAAAAGTAACGTTAGATTGTACTTTTGGCTAAAATCTAAAGATCCTGTCACATGAACACATCCATCTTATAAATCGAAATTTCTCCACTGCTTTGACACACCTTGTGCTACATATTTAGGTCGTTGCACACCGGACCAAATCAGAGACTAACGTGTGCTGAATGTAAATAACGTTTTATATATGTATTGTCTTTAATGTTACAGCGTGTATTCCTTATGCCCGCTGCTACTCGTGCGCACGAGGCTTTAAAATGGTATTGTTCTTATAACCGTCACCCGCTGCATTGTCTAGTAAAGATTTGTAATTCTTTCAAAAGCAGTAAACATCATAGTAATATGTATTGTGTATGTTTTGGATTTTTAGTATATTATCTATTTTAAGAGATAAACTGGCAGATAGAATCTACAAATATCTTTCTAATTCGCTGACTCACCGATTTGATTAACCGTAAAGTATGTGACTGGCTAATTGCAACATGACAAGGAAAATTCTTTTGGGCTTAAAGCAACGTATTTTAGTGCCATTTACGATCATAACCCTATAAAGTTAGTTCCTACACTTGTATATTCTATTTTACGTTACAGAAAATGCATATTTTTAAGAACGTTAGACATGTTGATCATCCAATAGCAAAGTCATTTTTATTCGAACCTTAATAAGTTCATGACATCCTAGTAATGCGATTTCAAACACCTTACTCACTCCACTGATCACAATCACATCACTGAAGTATTAAATGCAAATTACAAAATGAAATGCAATAAAGACCCGGTCTTAATGTATTAGATTATATGTTGTATATCATTTGACACATTTCCTTTTCAAACTAACAAATCGACGTGTAGTAATAACGATGACGTCACAATTTTATTTTGTATTCTCTCAACTACATGCCGAAAGATGATCGTATCGTCGGGCATTGACATCACGGCAGTCCTCAGTCGTTGGGGCTCGTCCACGTGGGCAGGAAATTTTGTTATACGTCAACTTAATTCAAATTCTATTAACTCTCACCTACGCGCGACGTTTGTTGCTTTTATGTTTGTTTTTTGATGTTGTGTTTATTGTAATTTACATGGCGATGTCTCTCGACTTCCGAATCTCGTTTGTGTTTACTGAAATTGAAATATTTATATTGTCTATACTTCATTGGTGTATTTCAATGTTTGTGTTCTAGAACATTTATTTCTTTTGTCATTGTTAAAAATTCATCGTTAAGATTTATTTTTGTTGTATGTAGTTATATTGTTTGTTGCCAAGTGCTAGTATGATAGTCGCATATTATTCAAAATGTGCAATTGGCACGAATCGCTGTAACGATTACGTGAATCATATCTCCCATTGCTTCGATGAACATAAAACAGAATAAAATCGAGCGCAAATTGATCTATCAGTTCAATAACAAAGATAATGACGGACATCCTCCACGTGAATAATACCAGCCGAAACGAACGCAGTGATATTGTACAATATTATTATATTTTTTGCAACACTCATGTATTAGGTTGTAATAATGCTACAGAATATTATAATAATATAATACGTACCTCACCTGATATAACACAAGTTGTAAATAGACGAAGAAAATCTACAGAGCGAAAGTAGTGCTAGAGCAGAAGCCAAGAAAGACCAAGACCGACTTATAAACATCAAATAGCCAGACCAAATGCCAGCCAAATAGCTGACGGAAATGTCAAAAGCACTCGCAAAGTTAGGCGAAAGCGTATAAGGAAGATGATGAAATCTGAGGAGGCGAAAGAAGCACGTAAAGATCGCGATACTTGGTGCTCCGTTCTCTCAGACTACCCTGTTAGGGATACAGCGTGAGGATATCTATGCATGTGTGTAAAATCTATGTGCCCACAGTACAAAAATAGTATTTAATTTGGGACTGTCTCTGAGCACTCCTATAAGAAACCGCAAAAGTACTCAGAGACAGATTCCAAACCAACTTACTAAAGTCGTATTTAAAATGAGCTGGTGGGAAAAAAACCTCGGCGTCCTCGTTTTGTAAGGTAGACGCACTATTTTAAATATCTTTACAGTGATTCATAAACGTCTGGTTATGTTTGTTTACGAAATGTCCTGGCACGTTGCTGTATGATTCAGCTTTGAAACCAATATATAAATATGTATCTACAATGTACATATAGCTCTAGAGATAATGGAATCCGCTAAAACTGGCTGAACGTGTCTATCTAGGAAGTCCAGGATAACATTAGACAATTGACTGTATATCCCTTTGTTTTTGCTTAACCTCCGTTTACCTGTCTCATTCATGCCATGCATAACGAATGTGACGTCATCGCCGCTCGCCAACCGCGACCTTCTCGATACTGTCCTGTCCACATGGATAAGGAACCGCATGCCACTGCTGGTCAAACCACTATTGTCGATTTAACTCGATTTTACTCGTCAATCGTCACCAATCTTATTTTCGTCGTCGATAAGTTTTTGCTAATATAACCTAATATTTATAAACGACAAAACGAGACTATTTGTATCAGAGAACAATATAGAGTGATAATGGAGATAGACTTTTGGATCACTCTCAAAACATACGGAATGATCCGAAATTGGATAATCGTTCGAAAAATTACGTTACCCGTTTTTTTTTAATTTGAGATAATGTATATGACGCTATCTTTATTATATGAATGGGTAATGTCATTATCGTTAAAATAAAATAAAGGCTAATTGAAAATAAAATTTTAGAATGTTAACAAAGTCGCCTATAAAATTCGCAAACAAAATTATTTAAGTATACATTATTTTAGTGTGCAACTTCGTTGATGCACTGTAAAAAGAAAATTATGGTCTTCGCCACAAGAAAGAGTGGTACTGTAACATTGATATCTAACAGTAACAGTAGTAATCCTCCCTCCCGTCACCCTTTTCACAGATTTTTGATAAAAAATGTAGTCTATGTATTTTTGATACATAATGTCTTATCACCGCACCCAATTCTATCATTACCTAGATTTAGCGTTGCCCATATAAAGTTTCGTCCCCGTTCTCACCCTCTTAGGGGTAGATTTTTGGTGAAAAAATGTAGTCTATGTCCGTTCTTTGATGTCAAACTATCTTTGTCAATTGTCAAATTTCATAGTCCGTTCAGCGGTTTACCATTTCCCATACAAAGTTTTGTCCTCCTTTTCACCCCTTTGAATGCAAATTTTCTAAAAAATAAGTTATAAAAAAATCATAATCATAAAAAAAATACTCATAATCATGAGCCAATCACGTTTCTACTACGTACCGATTGTCATCTAGATCGGTCAAGCCGTTCTTTAGTTATAAAAGAACATACAGACAGACAGACAAAAATTTTAATAATGGGTAGAATCGAAGTCAGTGAGTTATAAAATGACTATGCACTACTCTGTCAAGAAAGTACCGGGAAAAGATCAATAATACACGAAATGTTAATTATTCATCCAAATTTTTTTTATCACCTTCAAAGTATCCTCCTTTAGAAACGATACACTTACGCCAACGAATAAACCAATCATCAAAACATTTTTTAAACGCTTTTTTCGGAATTGAGTTCGGTGCTCGCCGCGAATTCTCCTTTGTCTTCTACCGAATGAAAATGGGTGCCACGAAGTGGTAATTTGAGTTTAGGAAAAAGAAAGAAGTGGGCTGGAGCCATATCTGGTGAATAAGGTGGTTGCTCGATGGTATTTTGGTCAAAAATTCGTTCACAATGATGGCCTTATGCGAAGGCGCATTATCGTGGTGCAAAACTGTTATTTATTATTTATGTAAGTAGTAATAATACAACCATTATTTGTGTGAAGTTAATAATATCTACTTAACGCAAGGTTCCCAGATTTGAAAAACAAAATTATGTGATCTTGGTTGTTAAATTATAACACAAACCTAAAAATTATAGTAGTAATTATAGTACAAAAATTGAAATCACGAGTTTCTTCTGGATCTAAAAAAAAAGTCATTGGAATCAATTCTGCAATTAACGGGGTTTGTGGCGGGATATTATGGGGAGCGGTTGGATATATTATAAATTTAAAAATTATAGTACAATCGCGTCACATAGCTACTTTTGGATGTACATAGTACATAGACTAAGAATTATGTGACATGGACTATAATTATGTGACTTCTGGTAACCCTGACTTAACGTGACCCCAAAATAAGTAACTACTCTTGAATTATAGGTACATACAACGAACTGGGGAAGCTGCCAGTAACAACAGACTCAAAGAAAAAGAAGACTTCTTTTCTTCAATTTACCTGCTCGAGAATCGAACCCAAAACCCTGACTTGGAATCGCGCCTACGGTTAATACCGTCAATAAATATTTCATTAAAACAAAAATAACCCCGCTTTAAAAAAAACAATAAGAAGTACATACAGAATAACTATCCTTTACTAATCAAAACTCAAGTAGAAACATCTCTAAATAAAGCAGTCGCTGTTTTCGTCTGTCTGTAAAATTATTTTTATGCTTAAGTTTTAATTAGTAAAGAATAGTTACTTTGCAATTTTTAGTGTTTTTGAAGATTTTTTCTTTAAATTTTTTATTTCTGCCTTTTGAGTGACCTTAGCCTAAATAAATGTCTACGGCAGTTCCACAATTAACTTCTTTTGTAATTCCGGAGCGCAAGGATATGGAAGAGAATCATCAATATAAATAAAGCTTATAAGCAGATCGCGTTATTTGTGTATCTTCGAAGTCCAAGCTCCAATACCAGTGAAATTTAAATGGGACCACCTCGGATGTAACAAAAAAATAATTTTCCAAATCTGCCCACAATTGACGAAGTCATCAGTGAACATACATAAAAAAAAAAACATGTGCAGCCGAACATGGAATCTCCTCTTTTTTTTGAAGTCTGTTAATAATACAAAACATCTCGAGCTTCTCATTGTTACGATACTTCTCATTCTTTCTCTACACATATGAATAAGTACAAGTACACACATCAAAAAAGTCTAAGCAACATGTACGATTTTGGACTTTTGAACGATTTTTACTATTGTAATATATTTATATTTCTTTTATAAATAATCACAGTAATTGACAATATGTGTACCGTAACATACGTAGTATAAAATAAAGTTAAAACGAAATTAAACTTTTCATGTTTTACAAAATTGAATAACGACATTTTTTTAATTATTTGGTAATTCAACATAAAGTGTGACCGCCTCTGTTGTTTAAGACTTGTCGGCAGCGATTTTTCATTGAATTTATAAGATTGTTTATCTGATCCTGCGGCAATAGGTCTCAATGGAATTTTAACAAGTCTTTCAGTTGTTGGGTTGTCGACACTCCGTCCAGGTTCTCTAGAACACGTCTCTGGAGCATGTCCCATGCGTGCTCGATGGGATTGAGGTCTGGCGATTGTGCAGACCACGGCAATACCCGGATGTTTTCCATTGCCAAGTACTCTCTGGTCCACCGAGTTGTGTGCGAACGCGCATTGTCATGCATTAGCGTGAAATCTGAGCCAAGACTTTGTGCAAATGGGTGAACATAAGGCCCGAGGACATCTTCAACATAACTTTCAGCGTTCATATGGCCATCTACAAAAACGAGCTTAGTTCGTCTGTTCTTCATAATACCCGCCCATACCATCACTGTGGAGCCACTGTAAGAGCGCACTTCCTGGACGAATCTCAGCCGTTCAACATTTCCGGGACGACGATACACTCTTACCCTTCTCGTATCAGGCCTAAATCCAAACCGGGACTCATCACAAAATAAAATTTTATCCCATTGCTCCTGGGTCCATATCAAGTCTTCCCTATACCATTCGTTTCGACGGGCGCGATTCCCATGGCATATAGGTGGGCACCTAATTGGGCGTCGTGCTCGTAGGCCGTATTCATGCAGCCTATTTCTCACGGTTTGGTGGCTAAGAACAACACCGCTTGAGAAGTGTAGCTTTAAACCTATCTCCCGGGCAGTTAACATCGGCTGACGTCTTGCAGTCAGTTGTATGTATCGGTCCTGTCGAGCAGTTGTACTCCTTCCACGTCCTAGGTGCTGCTTAGCAAGATCCCCTGTATTAACGTAACGCTGCCAAAGACGACAAATCACGCTCCTATTGACACCAAAATGCCGAGACACCTGGGACTGATTTCTCCCCGCTTGTAGCATTCCTACAGCTCTGCATTTCATCAGCAATCAAATGGCGTCGCTCCATAACATCAAAAATGACACCACTCAATTTTGTCAAAAACTGTATATCTCAAAATGCTAAAAGTGCGATAAATACCAAAATCAAACAACGAAAACACATGAAATCGGGAAAAAAGAATTAGCTTTTATTTTAATGAAAACAAAACACAACCGAAAAGGTTCTATTTTTAAAATCAGCCAGTATACTACTCTGTCAAGAAAGTACCGGGAAAAGATCAGTAATACACGAAATGTTAGTTATTCATCCAAATTTATTTTATCAACTTCAAAGTATGCTCCTTCAGAAACGATACACTTACGCCATCGAATAATCCAATCATCAAAACATTTTTTAAACGCCTTTTCCGGAACTGAGTTCAGTGCTCGCCGCGAATTCTCCTTTATGTGTTCTACCGAATGAAAACGGGTGCCACGAAGTGGTAATTTGAGTTTAGGAAAAAGAAAGAATTCGGCTGGAGCCTTATCTGGTGAATAAGGTGGTTGCTCGATGGTATTTGTTGAGTTTTTGGTCAAAAATTCGTTCACAATGATGGCCTTATGCGAAGGTGCATTATCGTGGTGCAAAATCCAAGAATTTTCTTTCTACAAATCTTCATTTTTCGTCGAATTTGCTCTCTTAAACGCCGCATAACGCCCAAATAATATTCTTTATTTACCGTTTGACCTTCCAGCAAGAATTCCGAGCGCACAACACCACGATAGTTAAAGAAAACAGTCAACATGACTTTGACGTTTGATCGACTTTGGCGTGTTTTTTTCGGTTTCGGTTCAGTTAGAAGGCGCCACTCCGAAGCTTGTTGACTAGTTTGCATGTCAAACTTGTAAACCCACGTCTCGTCACCAGTAACAATGCGTTTCATGAATGTTGGATCGGAATTGACTCGTTCTAACATGTCCTCAGCGACACTTATGCGATTGTGTTTTTGAAGAAAATTCAGGTCTTTTAGGACTAGCCGAGCGGCAACATGTTTCATACCCAAGTGATCATTTAAAATGGTACGGATCGACTCGTGAGACACAGAAAGTTCGGCGACTATCTCTCTCAAACTTGAATGAGCATTTTCAGTCACTATTTCCTTCACTTTTGCGATGTTAACTTCAGTTGCAGACGTTGATGGTCTACCAGAGCGAGGCAAAACTTTCGTCACATCTCGACCGCTTTTGAATGCTTTGTACCACTCATAAGCACATGTTTTTAATAATGTCCATTCACCGTAAACCTTCTATAACATTTTTAGTGACTCCGAACACGAAATTCCATTGGCGATGCAAAATTTAAGACAAACTCTTTGTTCGATATTTTTGTCTATTATGAAATTCACAATATATACTAGAATGATATAACTAAAAATAGCACTGTATTTAATCTAAATAACAGATGCAACTCAAACTCCGCGCCAAAATGGAAAACAGTTGTGCACATCTAACAACAACAAAAAAAAAACAAAAAATTTTATTTGGAACCATAAACAAATTATCCATTCCCGATACTTTCTTGACTGAATGTATATTTCCGAGAACAAAAAAGATTGTATACCAATCTACTTTCCTAAGAAAAAAATAAAGTATATATTAATAAAACATGCAGTTTCTGTAAATGATGCGTGTTGCTTTGACTTTTTTGATGTGTACAGTATTTATTTGTAAGCGTCTTGAAAATATATTGCATGTGTATATTTTGAAAAATATAATCTGATGTCAGAAGTCATACGTATATGAAGCTTTCACTTTGAGATAAATCTTGATGTGAAGCACAATAGAACCCCTGACACAACAACTAATCAATCCCAATTTCTATCAAATTGAATTAAGATATTCCTAGAAGAATAAACACATCCAAATTTCTTCATCTATTTATAAGCTATGAAGCTACAGAAACACAGACAACGGCGTTAAATTTATAGAAACCCTCTTTTCTTTTGGAGGTTAAAAAATATATGTCTAATACAAAATAGGTTTTATAACTAGCCAGGTGAACCGGTGACTTCGTCCGCGTTTTTTGTTTTTACAATACCCTATGCCCTTCCTTAGTATTTAAGCTTATCTCCATTCCCAATCTCATCGCAATCGGATGAACATAAAATACGAACGAACGAACAAACAAACAAACATTGATTTTTATATATTAGCTTATAATAATGCTGTGGTCGACGGTGTCATTAACAGGAAAGCGAGATTGTGTACGCAGCTGCAAACAACTGTATAATAGCGTTGGCACGCGTATAACCTGCTGGGTCTGGTCCGTGTGCAACTAATTAAACGTAAGAAGGTTTGTAAAGACGAATCTGTTATTTAATTTATTTATGGCATGTTTTTTACTTGTCTTACGCCCAAAGTTTTAAACGTGTTTCGCTTCTCAACAGAGCATCCTCATATTCTAGAGCTTAAACTCGCTGAGCTAGCGAGAACCAAAATTCGGTACTAATAAAGTTCGAGCTTTGAATTTCCTCAGAATGGTTCGTTAATCCGTACAATGTTCTATAGAAAGTTAAACAAAATAAATCGATCGAAATTGTAAGTATGTTCAATAGAAATATTTGTTTCGTGTCTTTGTGGTTAATAAGCTTCGAAAGACACCGGCTTTTTTTCTAATCTATTTATCTATTATTGTTCGTCGTTTAGTATTTTGGCCTCGCTATGTATTAGACTTGCAAATATGTTCGATAAATAGGTTTTTACGAAGACAGCGTTTGCGTTTCCTGAATGTTTTTAAATTTATTATCAACAAAAAAAATTTTCTTTTTTAATATTTGCTCTTTTCTAGTTATAATGTCTTATTTGGTAATTCTAAAGACTTAAAATAACACTCGAAAAGGTAATTTTCAAACAAAAAAAATCGCATCTAAATCGGTTCGTCCATTCCAGAGCTCTAACACCGCGGAGACACAAGCTATATACACAAGCTAAGCATAGACAATGAGAGAATTATGACACCTAATTAGTAGGAGATTAAAAAAGGTTTTATAGAAATCAATTGAATATCTATCTCTAAGACGATCTCGGAAAAATCATATTTTTTATTATTTAATACGTAAACTGAGATTTGATTAGAATTTTTGTGATTCATTACTCATGGTATGTATTTTCCGACACTGTATTTCAAGATTAGTAATATGTAGGTACATATATCGCTATCGTAAGCTTGTCGTTATCAGTAACCTAATCGAAACTAAATCGATATAATTATTTTGCAATTCCAGTTGCTATCTGCAGTGACCTTGTACAATTTGTTCACTATGTACGCTATACATGTTTCATAGTAATAAAACGCAAGTCGGACACGCTCGTAATGCCTTTATAGTCTAACCAGTCCAGTGCACCTTTGTTTATGTTAATAAAACAAAACGTTTTCCTGAAACCGGATCGCCACAAAGTGTTTGTTAAAATACCAAAACGATACGTATGTGAATGTGAATAAAATATAGTCATAGTAAAGGAATAAAAGTAGGATTGCATAGCGGCTTGCTTGTGTACGTGCGCTATTCGTACGTTCCGTTATACGACGTCTTTTAACATAAATAAAGACACGTTGCTATTTAGAGGTGGACAACAGCTATGCTGTAAAAAATGTCACTGCAACGCCTTTTTTGCAATAAAACTCACAGGTGTCAAAGTGAAACATATACATAGATTGTATTACATATACATATACTTATGTTATATTCTAAGACATTAAACTATCATAAAACGTAACTATGTTGGTGCAATAACGTTAAATTATAGCAACTGGAGTAACGATTACGCAAGCGCATTATTCGGGGTAATAAATTCGTCATTATCTCGGTTTATGAGATTAAAGTTCACTTACTGTCCTTTTTCCGCTATGTTTACTTATTATACCATATAACTTTAATAATGGTAATGTCCACTTCTGACAATAACAGAACTAATTGTATGACTCCTAAGTTTTAGAGCTTGTACTATGGATAACCCATAACTTATTTGAGAAAATACCCAATAACACTCTGAATCCAATTCGATTTAGAAAAGTTCTTTTCCCGAATTTAACTTGACCGAGGAACGATTTTCTCACCAAAGCCGACGGGACACCAGAGTATAATTATGTAAATCCAAATTAATTAACTTGTTATAATAAACTCTCGATTTTACTTGATTACGAGTACATGTTTAAATTAAGAAACAGGCGCACAATCTATCAATCTAATATACTGTAATATTATCTACCTACAAGTACTTACATAACATATTCACAATAGATATTCGAAATCTTTCGAAGTTGTGAAAAGTGAAGACCGTAGACTAAAGTGTGTACTGTGTTTTTTTTGACTTTGACATGTTATATCTTCGCCGTCTAAATTATAGAAAATTATTGAGAATTGAATGAGTCTTATGAGAAATATGCGTCAATCGGTTCTATATTGATCTATATCTATCTGAACAAATTAATAAAATTTAACTATCTGTTTGCGATTTCGAAATAAAAGCTTTAAATTGTTAACAAGAAATCTGCTGAAATATATTCGGTGAAGTATATCACAATTTTACGTCGATACAAACACGATAAATGGCATTTCCATTATAATGTGTAGGCTCTTGAGTAAAATATCCGCTGCACCCACATATAATAATCGAAGCCCTATCAATAAAAAGTTGACAATCCATGATTGACGAGACAAGTCTACCAACTTGGACATGAACATGGTCTGGAGTCATCGTGGGTGGACGGGTCCCACGAGGCCGCTGTTTTTCTAACGCCTTCGTCTCTAACTGTACTCAATATCTAAGCAAACTCGTTGGCATGTAGCGCGACCCTTTGATGGCTTTGGGAAATAGCGACTATTTTGTAATTTACACAGTGTCAGCTATATTTGTGGTTTCTGGTTCAAGCTTTTCGCTTCCATTGAAACTTATCCTTTCATTAAGTTTGCTAACAGCATTACGTGTACAATTTTGTTTCAAACTGGTTTCCTTTTTTGTATCAGTTTCAATGTTTTTAAAATTATTATTATAGAATTGGCTTGAAATATTATTTAGTCATAGTTTGTCGTTTTATTATTTTAAATTAGGTACCTACTCAAATAACTTGTTAAGGTTAACGTTTCGTAGCTTTCTTCCGGTTCGTCTAAACAATAACGGGTTATCATATCTACAAATCTCGAAATCGGCGTATTGAATTCAAATTAACAGGGGCACGTGGGTGCTACGTCCTAAGGCGCCGGCGCCGACCCTTTACGCCTGTAAATAAAAAGTTGAAGCAATTCCAAATATGAATTTTTCTAACATACTTCGAATAACTTTTATAGATTGCCAGATGTCATAGATAATAGGGTAGAGACCCTTATTTCAACATGTATATACATTGTACTAGCTGTACCCGAGATTTTGTCCATATGGAATTTCTTTTCCGTGTCTTTGTTAGAGATAGTTTACGAAAAAAAAGTAGCCTACGTCTGTCTCCGAGCACATACTATTTCTGTACCTTTCACCATAATCAGTTCAGCGATTTAACATTTCCCATACAAAAATTCATCCCCTTGTAAACCCTCTTAGGGGTAGATTTCTTATAAAAAATAACCTATATCCTTTCCCTGGTCTCAAACTATCCCTGTGCCCATCGTAATCGGTCTGGCGGTTTGGCCGTGAAAACATAACAGACGGACAGACCTTTGCATTTGTAATAAGAAGTATGGATTAATATAAGTCGGTCACTTCCGAATTCAAAAGTTCTCGTGATTATAAAGACTCAGAAAAAGATCTGGTTTTGTCCTTTCATCATCATGTAAGAAAGACTTGACAGTTACAATGTAGTTGGCAAATAGGTTACATTAGAGTTGTGATAAAATGCAGTCAAAATTAAAAATAGGTTATTTTTAATCTCACGAGAGGTAAACAAAGACATTAAAACTCCATTACGTAATTAGCTCCTCTCACCCAAACCAAAAATAACTTTAAAAGTTGATTTTTAAGTTGATCGAACCGGCAATCTAACCGTAAAATCACGCACCGAAGTTACATTAGTTATAGTCGAACATCGAGTCAAATTCATAGTCTTTTGGAAGTCATCCACTATTCCATATGTTGTTAAGAGCGATTAAATCACATACAAATTATTTTCCATTTTCGCTAATTTATATAAAATTACAGAACGAGATGTCGTTAACTCTATATGACATGTTTCTTTTTTATTTTTCAAATCTTCTTAAGTTTTCTTAAGTTTTTCTTAGGTTTTATTTCTTAGGGTTCCATATCCTGAAGGAAAAAACAACTCTTTTAAAATTACTCATTCTGTCCATTTATCCATCCGTCCATCTGTCACGGATCACAATCAATTCAAAACCTACATGACGTACATACTCGACATAGGTATTACTTCAAAAATTTCATGTATTTTTTTTACACAACAGAGTGGAATCATCTACGTTCTATTGCTAAAGAGATTCATATAATTAAATTTTACTCCTCTTGGTGTAAACCCTAAACACAGCATACTACAGGTGCAATAAGTTTGCATAAAAATTACTCAATAACGTTTTTAACTAAAGCTAGAAAATCCGAAAAAATATCTATTTGTGATTAATGTTGTTCACGTAACAGCACATAGGGAGAGTACTGTCTCTGTCCAAGGGCATATCTACAATGGTAATCTGATAATACGGTTCTGTATCATCGGTTCAGCCATTCCATAGATTAGACCGGACAAACAATAGAGACAAAAATTTTGAAATATCGTGGTTTGCAGGAGAAATATAAAGACATTCACAGGTCACAGGATTCACAAGTCATATAAATTAGGTTTAGTTTCATGTTTTAAAATATTGAATGGAACCTTCTGTATGCGAGTGGAACTCTCACTTGATAATTTTTTTTGTTGAAACGATGTGATACACAGTTTGCAGTCTAAGTAGAAACTAGAAAGTTAGATATCAAAATTCATTATGTAAAGTGTCTATTTTAAAATGGTTTAATCACCTTAATCCATGCCGTTCGACATCATCGAAACCAGGTTTAAGCCCGTTTATAAGCGCTATGTTACGGTAATCGATAAATTCATTAATGAATGTAATAAAGACAGCAGCGATAAAATAACAATACTTAAACAGTGAAGTAACATTGTTCCTTCCGCGGCCAATGCTCCAATAGAACATTTTCCATCGAAGGAAAATTTAATGCGAATGAAATAGCGGGTATTTACACGAACGGAAAGGAAGGCAGGTCCATTGCTCCTAGCCACCGGAACACTTATTGTAGGGGTTCTAAGTCTACCTTATTGTTACCATGCGCTCCTAACTTAAATATTGTATATTTCACTATCATTTCACATTCAAAAGCTATACAACAAATGATGATCTTTTAAGTTTTGTCTAATATTCAATTATCTTCTGTAGGCTAACGTTATATTTATACACATAGTAAGTACCAGCTAGTGTCTTCATTAGTTTTACGCATTTTAATTATAACAATAAGTACCTTTAATTATCTTTATTGAGCATTTTTTTTCTTCAAACTCTAAGCGCCTACAACTTAAAATTAGAAACAAACATTTGAAGAAGTAATGTCACTGTTTTCTTTAATTATTATGAGTAGAGATGAACATAAATCTTATTTGAACAAGAGTTATCTACATGTGATACCAATTCTCATACCACTTTGCTGCTCCGCAAGAGTTAAGTAACATATCTTCAATCCAAAAGTATTAACCATTAGTGAATAGTATTCTAACTATAGGCCAATTGGTATACAATAGGGCGGACGTCGCTATGCACTAATAGAAGTTTCCTTTGAACTAGCTAGAGCAACAACTCGAAACAGCTTGTTGATGTAACCAGTTTGTTTTCGTTCTTAGAAACTATTAAGTTTTCAGTGTGCATTAGGAAAGGAGCGGATGTTTGTAACCTTTAGCGAAGGTGAACCGCCTCTTTGTGGATTTATTTTTTATTAAAAGAAAGGAATCTAATATCGAGTTGTAAATTTTTTTTATGTGTATTGATCCAGAAATGTTTGGTCGAATCTTTACTAAATCAACTTCAATCTTCTACAAACATTCAAATGTTTTTATTTTTATCCATTTTGGCCTTTTTCGGAGATATTAAACGCGTATGTAATCATCCAGCATCTGTTTGTACATAATGAACACTTTCCTTGAATGAAATAGGTATTGTGCGTACTAAGCTACCCAATTTCTGAAGTGATGTGGCAAAATTTAAATTTTGTTTTGAGGGTGTATTAATCATCATATCGCGTCACCATTTACGACCTGTACGAGTCTGATCTACAATCAGTTGGTCTATTCACTCATTATTAGTTTCATATCACTTTAATACTACCCCGTTAGGGATACAGCGTGAAGTATGTATGTATCAGTGGCGTGCATTCCATAGAGACAAATAGACACTGTCTACCCTAGGTAGACCTTGACAATTTGCTAATTAAATAAAGTAAAAGAAATACATCGCTACCAAAAATATGATTTCATAATTCCCGCGCTCGCCTTATCTCGATCCAAACACGACAAGAAAGCGTCACGTCAACAGTTCGCCCGAGAGACAAATTTAAATCGCGGCTCGATTTACACACATTTAAAACTTTTCTATCACTGTGTTTCGTGTAATTACACGCGTGCATCTGTAGTAGTTGCGAATGTTTACTTAACTCGAAACGCGCACACAAGTTATAAAGAGACGGAGTCTCTAGCCAATAACAGCACCGAAAAAAGAAATTGTCAACTGTTTGAATCTTATTAGTTATAGCACAGATTAATTAGTTTACTAACGTAAAGTTAGAGATTAATTTAACCCATTAGAAAAAAATAACATGTTAACTTCATTAAAAATATTAACATGTTTGTTAAATGTTCTAACTCTTGAAATAATAATACGAACAAAGTCATGGTATTTTTTTCCTTATTTTAGCGCCCTCTGAACGTTTTTAATGAATTTCTCTTCCTTACATATGGAATTTTTAATAGATACGTAAAAACACAACTAATGGCGCTTACCGGCATTCAATTTTGAACAAAATTATATTTAATTTTTCGTTGTTGTTGTAGTTTTATAAGATAGCAAGTAGGAAATTTGCTACCGTTGAAATATTTTTTAAAGTAGTTCCAGTGAATAAATAATGTAAAATTAAATCACATTAACATTATTTATTACATACGAATTATATGATGTGGCGATTTGATGAGTTTTCTTTTTGTCTACCCTACTGAAAATAATATCTGTGCACGTCACTGTTATGTATGTATATCACTTTAATAGGGCGCTGCTTGTGGTTTCTTACTGTACAACTAACTTCTTCGAAATCAGACTCGTGGTAATCAAATTCTATTTTATTTTTGTTAATGATTTTCATGTATTATTTGGCACTTAATTCCAATCTCCTTGCCTTGTTTGACTGTAAATTCAATATATTTGAACAGCAAGGAGTCTCCTAACATTATTAGGCACTTAATATTTACTTATGTATACATGTCTGTAATTGATACAGCTTTCTAAATATTTACAAAGTTCAACGTCCACTACAACCATATCGAAGGTGTGGGAAGGGCTAATTCAATTATCCATTGGGCACCCCTCTGTCATAGCTCCATAATATGTCCACTAGTCGCATGGGTACGTGCATTACCATGGATGGAATAAACAAAGCACTGCTATTAATGATATCTTGTCATGATAAAATTAATCTTTACCAGTATCCTCATTTTTTGTACTTACTGTAGGAACTTCAATATTACGATGCACAAGTTTATGGCTGAATACGTTGCATTACGTAATTAATACATGTCCTCATTTTGTAAAAACGTATTAAATTATGTTTAACCATTAAAATTTTCAACCGTAGATGATAATGTTGCTTCCCTAATTGTTGTAACGGCAACACTGGCGCGCGTGAACTTGTTCGTAATCTTTGGAATACAGACTATTTTTGCTTGCACGTGTGATGTTTTATTTATAGCTAATTAAGTAATTACATAAAAATTTTCATATATACATAATACAGTCCATTCACATTGGTCCTTCGATTTAAACCTGCGCTCTATGGATGAGACTGTGAATGAGGCTATATGTGATATTCAACAAAAGAGGAGAAATCCTTTCCCTAAATTGTAATATTCCTAACAGACGATGATTGTGTGCATAAAAGGCGACGAAATCAGATGGATAGATAAATATGTATACACATAATGTACACATTTACAAAATTGTATAATTGAACGAACAACTTCTTTTGGAAAAATAATAATATAATATACCCAGACATTTCACACAGCGCCATCTAGTCCCAAAGTAAGCAGCACAGCGCTTGTGTTATGGGTACTCGACAACTGATATACTACTTGTATACTTTTCTTTTGTAAATAAATACATATTATACATAAACATCCAGACTCGAGGCGGGAATCGAACCTGCAACCCCCTTTTACTTTCCTACGCGCTAAGCCGTTGCGCCACGGAGGTCGTCAAATTTTTATTTAGTCTTCAAACGTTTATTTGACCTAGAAACAAAAAACCATTTGGCACAGCAGCAAATAGGAATTTTGTTTACATCACATTTCAAATCAGTGTCACCGTACACTTACTCATTTTTAAATACGTGATTTGCTATTGTTATTCTCTTCATGTTCAAAACCTGTTAAAGTAACATGAGATGTTGTATACGTTTTATTATATTCGTTTTGTTTTGTATTAGTATTTATTACGTTTCAAAGTGACTAATATTTCAAATTATTTATTGCAATATTTTATCATTTATCACACAGAAGTATTTTTTCAGTAGATTAACGATGTCCCTAATCCAATATTATCGCCCCGGCTTCGCACGGGTAGAGATTTTTCTGAAAATAAAATACAGCCCATATTACTCGCTTAATGTAGCTTTCTATAGGTGAAAGAATCTTCGAAATCGGTAATGTAGTTTTTAAATTTATCCATTACATACAAACAAAATTTACCTCTTTATAATATTAGTATAGATTATCATTCTTTACAAATATTTATTCAGAACATCAGATCATATCATAGGCAAATCATAACAATGGTTCAATGGTGAGATCCGAACTAAAGAAGATGAAGAAAGAATGAACTGTACAAGTAGTTGAAATTGACTCGTACGTTACCCACTTGTATACAATCATGAATTTTATCTTCCGTAGGGTTGCCTTTGAGTAGCTATGTTTATAAACAATATTTATATATAAAATAGGTTCTTAAAGTTTTTTATAAGTACGGAAGAGGGGGGTATAGTGGGGTATCTGAGGTTTGAAATATCTTTATTCGGACATGAAATATATTTTCTTCATTGTTTGAACCTTAATTGGTAGTTCGATATATGACGCAAGATTCGATACAACAATTTTCATTGTTAGTTTATTACTTTAGCTTTAGCACAAACACATTATGAGACATGTTTGTCCCATTATGTCCCATATACTGGGCTAAAGTGGGATACCATGAGAAGTTTGTATTGCGGGGTATTTTTTTTAAATTAAAACGGCAGCTATTACAAATTCAAGGTTTTTGAAATTTGAATATTATTTGAATATAATTAAAGAAATGAGCTAAATCATTATATTTCATTATTAACACCAACTCCCAAACCACATTTAATCATCAGCACGATGTCTGCATAAGTGAACAGCTTCATCATCTTCATCGTCTTCTCCTGCGCAAGAACAGCGTGCCCAATAAGTGTGCTTTATTCATTTTGTCCACTCCTCAGTTGATTAAGACCATAAATACCACAATAAAGACATTTCGCATCACGTTTTTTATCGATACAGTGTTTTGTAAATTTTGCTGTGATTTTTCTTCTTCGATTTTTGTTTTTTTTTGGTTTCCGCTTAGAATCAAATTCAATAGTCTCGGTCCACCTATCTTTTAGATTCGTTTTTACTTTGTCTGCATTTATTTGAGCGACGAGTTCATTTTTGTAGGGCGACCGCTTTTTCCTTAGCTTCCAGTGACCAGGAATGTTGATTTCCTATTCTTTTGTATGTACGAACCATGTTAAGTAAAACAATTCAATACATTTACACATACATCTTAGTAGATGGGTACTTAAGTAATACCAGATATAATATGGGGTAAAGTGGGGTACGAAATGCCTATTCCCCATTATGCCCCATCCATGAGACCCCACTTTGCCCCAAGCTAAATAGGTATTAAAATGCGGACGCTGCTATCTTACCTTTGTTTACAAATAAAACTTTAGTTATGAAGTAGAATCCATTAAGTTCAACTGCAAATATTAATGTATTACCACCAGTAAAATGGTATCAAGTCACAATGAACTAGAAATCAATATCTGCAAAAATTTTAAGAATATCACAGATTTAACTATTATTACTTGTAGCACATAAACACACGTTTCGGTTACATGTAACATGAGTGAAGATCACGTGTCGACTAACCACCAATCACAGCGTGCTGTTTGAATTACAATATGGCTGCAACCTTACGATATACAATGCCTTCCCACTGCATTTGCATTGGGTAACATTTTAATAGCAAAAGTGAGGTTAAAATTGGTTGCCTGTGTAATAATGAGACTTTAAATAAGTCTTACTTTAGTCTGTGTGTAGTAGTCGTCAAGTAGCAACAAGCAAGCGTGCACAGTTTACACGAATGGAGGTAGTCAGAGATATCAGTATTAGTATATCTTTAACTGTATCCGCGAACGGTCACTATTAAAATATAATCAACATTAGTGTGAAGCGAGTTATTCCAGTACATTATATTCTAGCACAGAATATACATAACAGTACGATATCTTCATAGAAAGCTACCGTACGCGGTTTGTATGTGTGCGTGCTAATACGCACGTGCGTGGCACGCATACAACGGCAATATTTGGGCGAATATGGGTAATTATTGTAGCGCCAGCCGGGGTCGCACGCGATGCAAACATGCGACCGCTTCCTTTTATCTTTGATTCCTTCTTCACATCGTCGAAAATACGAAAATGTCTAAATTGCATAAACGAACGTATTATAATGTCCTTATATGCTTAAATAATTTTAATCATTCCACTGCAGAGATCATTCTCAACATAACTACAAGAAATTAAATTTAACAAACACGAAAAACTTATCCGTGTGATTTGTTTTTTATTATTATGTACTAAATGTATAACTAAACGAAATGCTCTCTATATCGCACTCCTAACGCAACAACGTATGAAAGTAGGTAATTCCATTACGCATAAAGCGAGAGTCGGGCTTCTTTTCTACATATTCCTTAGTTCTAGTGAGGCCTAAACGTGGCGTTTTGATGAGTGTTTAGTGAGTTTAATAGTGTATCTAATCTACATATTAATTAGTGTGCTTTTACACGTAACTAAAACCCAAACACGCTTTTTTCAAATTTTCGTCTGTATGTCTATCTGCTTATTTGTTCAGGTTATTTCTGCGAAATGGCTGGACTGATTTTGATGAAACTTTCATAGGCAGGTAGAGGACTTTTCGGGGAGCAATCTAAGCGCTAGTTTTTAAATAGGAAAAATGCCAAAGTTAACGTAGGCACAGCGCTCAGCTAGTAATAATATAAACCAAACCACAGTCACAATATATTGCTTCCAAGACGTAGTTAAGAGTATCCTTACCACTTGACCAATTTATTCTCGATCCTTCGACATGAGAAATGGTTAGCTGAATTAAATTGTCACTGACTTAGGATTCAAAGCGAGGTAATGATAAATATTTTTTATTTTTTTACAGTTCCATACCTTAAATGGAAAATCGGTACTGTTATAAGATTATTCATGCGTCATTCCGTCTGTCATAGTCGTTTTTCTCAGAAACTAACGCACAAACTTATTTGGCAGGGGTAGTTCTGGTTAACACACACATCATACTTAACATTGTAGAATATTCACGAGAGAATTAAACAAGATGCTAATTGTGTACTCGAACTTGACTCGACCACCCCTAGATTTCAGAGCCTTACCCAAGAATCTTATAATGGATATTGCGTTACGAAGAATTATTTGAATCCAAACTAAATGACCTTGAATCCTTTACGTATAAGTTTTATCTCACCCTTATTGTTCTCTGCTACCTAACCATAGTTACGTATCTACTATTCTTTGATAATATTGGTTACCATAAAAGAGCTAGTGCAGGGTCTCAAATTTATATTTTGTGGCTTCAAAAATTTGTTAGTAATACAATTTTCAATGATTCTAAGATTCTCGGTCTTACCTAAAGTAAGATAGATCTCCAGAAATTAAGTTTAATTTGCCATTTTATAAATACTTATAATATAGACTAGTCGAGCTCTCACTATGATGTGAATTAATTCAGTAGAGTGATTTGACTTTTTCATATGTCAAAGTTCTAAATGTGGCCCGCTAAAATAGTGTCGTCATATGATAGAACTGAGTCGATATTGATTCATATCAACTGAATTGATAGACTAGTATAGTAAAATTTATTTATTTTGGTACTGACAATCGCCCTGTAGCTTCGTTACTAGATATTGTATTAAATTTTTTTCTTCATGGCATGGCGAACAGATTAGCGCATTTGCCAATGTCGCGTATTAATGAGTAGAATCGACATGAAGCACGTTCGAAGTAAATTCGTTTTTTCTTCTTATCGTAAAACTTCTCCAGTAAAGTGATAGTAGGCTTTACTGAAGTTATAAAGGACTTCTTGGAAGAGCGCGAGAACTTCAGCTACACATGTTTATTTAGACCTACTTCATTCTTTTCACTTATATATAAATTTAAAACACAATATACTATCACTTTTGTACTGTAATACTCCCAAAATTGTAAAAACTAGAAAATCTAAATAAAATGTCAACCTACCTTCTCCCGTTTCTTGTTTGTTGTTTTATTTATCGCGTCACAAAGATTTACATTTCTAAAGAAACCTTTTATGTTTATGTAATAATTTATGAGTAACACAAAAAGTATTGGATTGGTTTGATTAAACGTTTTTTTCATACGCCTTTTTTGTTTTCAGTTACATAACGAAACCTTGTCAGAAGTGTTCATTAGATTTCTCTAAAACTCAAATTTTAATATTATACTCCGAGTTTATATGGACTCAAATAAAGTTTACAACAGTGATATTCATAGTGTTGCCACACTTAATACATGACGTAGTGTTGTATGAATTAAAATAAGTGTTTAAAAAAGTCCTCGGCTTGCGTCTGCCTTTGTTTCTTCTGCTGTCTTAATCACGAGAGCCACTCAACAATTTAAGTGCAGTTTGTACTGTTCTCCATTTCTAGAGAAGACATTACTTTAGAAGCTGACCATTAACGGCTTTATTCTCGTTGTCCACAACAATTCTTAATGTTAGATAATCTCCTAAGATAATTTAAGTGATACTTAGTTCCAGTTTGTTTTCACCAACGTTCAGGGGATATCTAAGATAAAAAAAATAGATAAGGAAAGTGTTTTTGTTTAGTGTATTGTTTAGTGGTGAGAGACTATTATTTTGGACTAAAGATCGTATACAATTCATTATGTCCGAGCATAACTTAACGAACATCCCCTATGATTTAAGAAAGTCAAAGTCAAATCAATTTTTACAAGTAAACCAAATCACAAGGTATTTTTGAACGTCAAATCTACGTTTGGTAGGTACCAAAAGACAGTACATGTGCAGAGAAAATTATCTCCAGACTATTATGTCGTCTTCAATGAAATCATTTATTTTGTACTATAATTTTCTAATCAATATACGTTTTATAACAAATCTACCATAAATCTTTTTTCCGTAATTGAGTAGGAAACTTCCTGAGTAACTTTATTATAAAAACGAATGCGACGAATCTTTTTGCGCTTCAGAGTACGGCAGGAACCTCCTACGAATATTATTCAATATCCTTTTTGGCAGTGGCGGTACCTTCATACAAGCCCAAAAGCCTAGAATGCCTTATTAAAATGCTCAGTCAAGCATAAAATAATAAAATAAAAACAAATTTCAAATCTTATCTGTTTAAAATTTCAAAATTCGAGTCGAAACGAAAACGACTGCACGCAATGGCAACGACGCACACGTGACTAACACGTGACGGCCGTTCAAGTTCGACATTCGCGACCTCTCAAGGCCCAATCAGTGTACTGCGTAACTACGTAATCAGCCGCCTCGCTTTCACGCGTGGGCTTGCAATGTGGCTTGCAACCTTTCTTTCTCTCTAATGGGCAAAACTCGATAAAACTATAGCTTGTTTACTAGGCTTTATGTAGCAATTAGTATGAAGCGAAAAGCCCGGCTTTCATACTGAACTTTAGAACTTAAAGATTAAAAGGCATGATATGAATACAATTCCACTAATATTTATTTGTTTGAACCGGTGGACGAGTAATAAGTATTTTTTAATTTCGATCATAAGTGAATTAATTTGTAAAAAAAAATCCATTAAGTTGTTCATTGTGAGGACTTAGTGTATACAAGTTTTAATTGGCATTGAAAATGTAAAATCTTTGAACTTTGCATAGATAAAACAACTAATTATTTTGTTATACTTATAACCTACGCCTGATTTGTGTATTATTCTACTAGTAAATTGCATAAAAGACAATAAATCGGTGTACAAAACGTCCTGAAGCCCTGGGCACGCCACTGCTTTTAGGGAACCTTTTATTTTAAGTGACAGGAAATGAAAAATGACGAAGGGTTGGTGACGCATATCGTGAGCTCTTAGGTATTTTTTTTTTACGATTTTGTTACATCATATTGCAGTCCTAATAATAATAGGACTCGAACCAACCTATTATGTATCCTTATACTTTAACCGTTTACTTTTTATCATAAAATCCTCTAACATTGAAACGTGATTGAAAAAAATCTTTTTAAAGAAAAATTCTAAAAAAAATCCTATTTTTTAGAAAATTTCAGTTGGGTCTATGAAAATCTACAGAATTTCAAAATGATTTTTACTGCAATGGATAGATAGTTATGACATCTCTATCTAAAAAATCAATTTTTTAATATTTTATGTAGTTTTCTTGCAAATTGCAATTATGTACAAGAATAAATTTTCAATCTTGTACTAAGATATCAAAATGCCATTACGAAAATCTACCCTGAAATGAACTACCATTACGCACGGAGGTGCGTAATGAAGTCGCTCGCATCGCAGCCATATGCAGGCTTTTAAATTCTCTTTAGTGATTCCTTTACATGGCAACGTGGAGTAGAATTATCGGACAATATGTTTGTACAAAGCCAACAGACCGTAGCTGCTGTGCATATTATGGACCGCATTTTCCCCTTTCCTGCACATACTTCGTTTCGTACATGCTACGTGCTTTTAATATTTATTCCGATATGGATTTATTGCTGAAATCACGCAGTCTTTACGATACCTGTGCCACGAATCCATAGCAAGCAGTGGAATTTTATACATAATTATAATTTCTTTTATGTCTGTAGTAATAATACTCTAGACAATTACACAAATTGCATGACCCCAAACTGAGCTCTATCTATACTTTGTAGGCTCGTATTACAGACTTGTACTATACCTCTACAGTACCACACAACGAACTGGGGGAGCTCCCAGCAACATCCAGACACCAAGCCAATGTAGAAAAGTTCGTTTCCTTAATTCACCTGGACTGAGATCGAACCAGCGACCCCAGCTTGAAAGACAGATGTCTGTGTGTATTATGTAATGTCTATTTATTATAATGTTCTAGCGGTACTAATATGTGTTTCTGGAATAGTGCTTTTTTAACCCTCGCCGGAAAAAGATTTTATTAGAACTTTGATGAATTTGTCTATTTCTTTATGGCATCATAGTTCTTATGAACCGATGCATCTGCGTTTTTTTTTTGTTTGGTACCTGTGTTTACGAGAATGTTCTCATGCGTGGTGGAAATGGGTCCAAATAGGGCCAGGCAATGCGGAGACCCTTCAGAGTTTGGTGACCATTACAGTAAGAAAAAAACTGCTCATTTATTTACACTAAAGTCGATAGGCATCGCTAAGCTGTATGTAACCTAAAATCCCATATCCCATAAACCTTAAAGTTAAGGAATTTCACACCGACAGTGATTTCTGTCCTACTAAACTGATTCCCCCATGGATGCGTACCGTTAGCGGCCAAAAAACAGTGCATCTGTTTTGTTACTTTTAGGTTAAATAAGAATAATATCTCGCATAGCTAGGCGAAAATGTGTGAGGAGAATGATGAGATTTGAGGAAGCGAAAGAAGTATGTAAGAACCGCGACGCTTGGCGCTCCATCCTCTCTCTGCCGTTAGGGATACAGCGGGAGGATATGTATGTATGTAAGAATAATATATTCTTAAATCGATTAACTTAATTGAAGAAAGAATATGTGAAAAAGGATTTCGGCGTTTGGAGACTCTCATTAAGCCGGCGGGGATCCCGGACTTGTGAGACCCCACGTGCTCATCGGGTAAACATGAAACAGGCTCGAAGATTATTTTTTCCGTCGAGGTTTTCTTTAATTATTGGATTTTTATGCAATCAATATAGTACATTCTGTCTAAATTTACTAGTTAATGGTTATTTCATAGTAATTATTAGACTAGAATGAAATCATTCTAAAACTTGTAAATGGTATTAATGAAGTACTCGAGAAAATATCTTAGATTTGTTTGTCAAGCGCGACTTGCGCCTGATGGTTCAGGATAATATTTATATAGCGATAGATTGTAATATTAATATCTATCGATTAATTAATATATATTATATCTATAAAGCGTAATATTCCTTGGAATTTTTAAAATTATAGAAGGAAGAAGTTCAATGCATTTGTTTATGAATAATTCGAAATTTGTTACATGACACTTCTGTCGCTGAATTAGGATGTTCTTATTTGTATTTCCATTTGAATTAGCGTTGGTTTCAGACTCAGGAGTAATTATGTGAAACACAAATTTAGTTTTAACTAGTTATTAAAAACCTACTTTCTTTTGGCCTAGTAAAGAACTCTATAAATCGTGGCGAAATTGTTCTTAGTGAATTTAACAGTAAATGATTATGTATTTACCACGTGGGCGAACTACTATTTATTAACCTAGTTAAATCACACTGTTTATAGCTGTAACAAGAAGACAACGGACGCACATTTTTTTGTATCTATACATATAAATAAAGTTGAAGTGTCCATCTGTAATTTTGAAATAAAGGCCTTTTCTTATCTTAATATGGTTATTATCTATCTGTCTATCTATCTCTATCTATCTGTCCGGGCTAATCTCCGAAACGACTGAACCAATTCAGACGTCTCATTGGCATGTAACAGGTTTTTAGAGAGAAATCTATGCTCTAGGTTTACTCTTTATACTGGAAAACTACCAAATATGACGCTGTTGTTGAAACCACGAGGCACATCTAGTTTATAAAATACCATGTAGGTACTTGCTAATACAATTAACGTCTAAAAGGCCTTTGGCATTTAAAAAAGAAACTAAAGGCTGTTACTTGCTGTTAAAGAAGATCTTATCCAATTCACTGTTTTTTTCGTCTCCGGCTTGAGAACCGTTACATTTAAATGAAATTTAAAAACTTTCGACACAAAAAATAATCTCAATCAATTTCCACTAAGCATAGCTAATAATATCTAGTATGAAAGACCAATTTTCCTGCGACACACACAGGGAATTACCATTGTTTGGGAAAGCGGAGTTCATCTACCGTACAAAATAACATTAAATATGGCGTTAATACAAAAAGTGCAATGTTTTACCGTGAGACTTTTTTGTTTTGATAATTTGTTCCGTGTACTGAGGACTAACAGATTATTCTTATTATAACATCTCCAGCGTTATGGTAACAAAGTTATACTACTACTCTCTTGTCAATTGGTACCTGCGACCGAGCTTCGCTCAACATTTGTTTAACATCTATTAAGTTTGCCAAGGGACACCTATCTGGATAAACTTGGAAAGTAAAACCACAGCAGAAACATAACAGTAGGATGTCTTCATAGAAAGCAAGCGTGCACGGTTTGTATGTGTGCGCGCTAATACGCACGCGTCGTGGTACGCGATACAACGGCAATATTTTGGGTGAATATGGGTAATTATAATAGCGCTAGTCAGGGTCGCACGCGACGCAAACATACGACCGCTTCCATTTGTCTTTAATTCGTTCTTCACATCGTCACAAATACAAGTGTCTAAATCGCTTAAACAAACGTATTATCACAGATTAATTAGTTACGTATTATGTTGTACTTAGATGCCTAAATAATATTGGTTATTCGAATCCAGTTATCAATCTTCAACATTAAATTTAAAATATGTTAAGAACTTATCCACCAATTACATTGTTTTTATTATTATGTACTGAATATAAACTAAACGAGATGCTCTCCGCATCTCACACGCAACGCAACAATCGAACGTATCCGGCCGGCGGGGTTATTACCTAAAAATTTGAAAACAGCGACCGCCACGCGACCACTGCGTGATCGGTGACTTATTGTAATAAATAATTGGTATCATATATGACGATTGCGTATCTATTATTCTATGACCGTAAAATTTTTTGTTTCGTAAAACTTTTCGCGGTAGATTTAGCGCCACTATAAAAATTACATTACACAAATTCTCGTTTTGACAGCAGATATCGCGCGATATTGGCTGTCGCATGCTGATTACAAGTTATGTAATAAGCTTGTGGGAGTAGGCAATTCCGTTACACATAAAGCGAGAGTCTGCCTTCTTCTATACATATGTGTGGACATCCAAGCAAAAAAGGTCCAGTGGTCAGCATGTAGTTTCCGAGATATACGCAGTTTTGTAAACTTGGGTGAAAAAATGGCATTTCGTGATTTTAATTGATATTAATAATTAAAGCTCAATTATCTACAAGTTCATATTGTAAATGACTTTATATGATGTTTCTAAATCGAAACAAACAAGTAGAAGTGTGATTTTTTTCAATCAAACTTTAAAAATGTTTTTTCTCAAAACAAACTTTTTCAGAGTTTCAACTGTAAATGTCTGATAAAAAATATGTATGCCAGTTTATAAATATTTTTTTAATCCTTATTATCAACTGACTATTTTAAATTCCGAATCTAGTCTTAACTCAATATCCCATTACTGGACCCTTTTTTCTTGGACGCCCACATATTCTCTGGCAAAACGTTGTCTAAATATCGAAATCGTTAGAGCCGTTTCCGAGAACCCGATTACATGTTCAAAATCGTTACACTTACCATATAATATAAGGGTTGTAGGAATTGATTTTTGTCATTTATCTGTCTTTACATAACATTGCAATCAAAATCTGTTTTCTTAATCTTTGTGAAAAACCATCCACCAACATTATATAGTCCACTACAAATGTTACATATATATGTACATATACAAGAATTGCTCGTTTATTAGATACAGGTTTATCTAAAATTATTTTACTTTGAATTAGATTTTACCAGCAATTGATCGTGTAGCTCGCAGAAGATGAAACAAAATTACTCTTTTACAACACTTCTATAATTCGGTTAAATCCAACTTCCAAAGAGGTAAATAAAACAATGTTACTATTTGACTTAAAATACTCCAATTTTATTTCATATAGTTATTGCCTTATTAAAAACACTAATTTTATCGAGAAAGACTAAAAAATATTTTTTACCTTTTTAGCAAATTGATTTAAACATTGTATAGAGAGCAAAATAGAATTAAATATTGTCGAGTCGTGGCTATGAGTTCCTTATAAGAAGACCTTATTTCTCTATAACCTGTGTGGAAAAAAAAGCAGTTGGTGCATGGCGCAGTCTCTTCTTCTCTTCCTTACGATTATAAAAGGAAATATTATTTTGATTAATTTTATACTTTCATAATCCAACGGCTCTACACCTTCTTATAATTAAAAAAGTATTATATTGATATTGAACCTTATAAGTATAAAAGATAACTCTTTATTTTCCTTAGTCTTCTAAAGGAAAAAGCGTAACTTTGTAAGTTTAAGTATATTAAACATCATCGTTATTATTGAAATGCATTCAGTAAACTTTCGGTAATAATCGTAGAAACAGACCAAAATTATAAAAATACATTATACATATGTATTCTGAACTCAGAAAAACCTAAATACCCAATCGCTTATTCAAAAAATTTTTGTTTTATTAGCTTTATTCTTTGTAATTATTGAATGATATTAATCTTAATTCTCGTATTATTGAAAACTTTCATTTCTCAATAAATATTTGCAATAGGTACCTATTTCTATAAAATATTATTCTTGGGAAAACTATTAGCTAATTTATTAACGTATTTCATATCCTACAAAGACATACCAAAGTTTCTTTCATCAAAATTAACTTAAATAGTTACCATATTTTTATGAATACGTTACGAGTTTATAATACTCGGTCTGAGTGACCTTCCAGCGCAGATTGCGTTACTGAGGAATGCGGCGCGATCACGACCGTCATTTGTGGGACACCAATAACTCAATGCTTATTGATATTAGTTACATAGGCTGCATTGAAAGTACACGTTTAATACACTGGCAGCTATCTAGAACATTCTAGCCACTGAACAACTGAAATCCAGAGTAGCTATAATCTGGTTTATAACAAACCTAAATGTAGGTGTGCTTGTGTGTAATATAAGTAGGTCGGTCATACGATCGAAAAATACGTGATCTGCTGTCGATATAGTATAATTTGTACGTTAATTTTATATTACTTCGTGCTAGTATAAAGACATAAATTATTGTATATGTCATATAAATGAAATCTTCTTCTTCAGCTCATTACTACCCACTCAGCATTGGATGGATATGGGCTATACCTCTTGTAATGCACGCCATTCCCTTCGATCTAAAGCCTTTCTTATCCAACGTCTTCCCGCTATTTTCACCAGGTCGTTGGTCCATCTCGTTAGTCGCCTGCCCACGGTTCTGTGCCCCCTTCTCAGAATGAAATACGTGCCATTTTTTCGTGATAAGAAAAGAAAATAGTAACACTTAATAATGGCACTAGATTTTAGTATAAATTTTCGATGGAATCGTTATAATACTTAATAATTAAAATTATTTTATCTTTGATAAAAATAAGTATGTCGCGTCATTATGGCAACGGCACCGCGGCGGTGCAAGTAAACTGGGGATAGTTGGACCATAGTACCTTGTGTGGGGTCCTTCTTGGTCACTATACCACCTTACTCGCGAATTTTATCGCCTAACTGCACAGCCGATGAAACATCTAACACAAGAGGCACAACATCTTAAAGGTCCTTATACCTTAGTCTTAACTTATACCTTAGTCTAAACTTCCTGTCAAACAGAGTTGACAACACACTTGCAATCTGAAATGCTTCCTTAGCTTGGATACCGTAAATGTAATGTGCCGCAGTCCACTTAACATCATGTGGATGATTTAATCCTTTGTCGTCCCAGTAGTAAATATGAAAAAAACTGTGCTTATATATTTGTGATGTGTTGTAATCCTTCAACAAGGCAAAGTTTATTTTTATCTGGTCAAAGTTATCATTATTAAACGAAAAATTGGTAAAAAATGTACATGTAGTTTTTCTTTTATACATACAGTTTTGCATGTAGTTTTTGGTTTGAAAATTGGTAAGCTGGCCAATGGCCTATCTCTAACGCTCCGCACAGGGTATGGCTGGTTGAGTAGTATAACAATTTATCGATTTCTCATCTAATTTCTGAGTAATGCCCATAAGACATAGGTTTGTAAATGTACTATAATTTTATAATAAATTGTATCCAGTTGTACTAAACAGCCCACAATGAGCCTAATTTTTATTCGCAGACTCAATTTACTAAGTTCCTTAGAAAAAGATACAAAGATTACTGTTTAATATATAAATAAGGCGAATTTTAGGTTGTTTGGTATTGATAACGGAATATATTTTATCTAATTGTAGTTTGAAATATTTTAGCAGAACTGGCTCCAATTAGCACAAAGCAATACACGTTTCGCAAATATTTTTGTATTCGTCTCCTCAAAAAGAGTATTTTTATACGAATCCACACATCGTTTACTAAGACTTATGCAAATGAGTGGGAGTCTAGTAATACGAAATATCCTACTAATATTATAATTGTGTTTGTGAGGATGGATGTATGGATATTGCTTACTCTTTCACGCAAAAATTACCAATGGATTTTAATGAAACTTTACAATAATATAGCTCATATATCAGAATAATACATAGGCTATAATTTATAATGATATTCTGTGTTTTTTAATTTTACGCGAATGAAGTCGCGGACACTAGTACGAAATATTTCTACAAATATTTTCAAATAGCCTCCCACACAGTTTTTACGCATTATGTAAAGATTTTTACACATATCTGTAACCGGCATAATAAATACCAGTTTTAAGAACTGTCAAGTAGCATAGGTATTGTGCTCATGTGCTCATTACTAATTAGTGGCCCTGTTGTCCCTTCCAGGCCAGCCTTCGCCAGTTGGATCTGTCGCTCCTGTCCGAGTTGTGGGCTCTCAGCGAAGCGATGGCGTCGTGGCGACGGCAGCTGGAGCGAGGCTCGCGACTGCGCCCTGCACCCCCGCCACCCCCGCCTCCGCATTATCTGAGAGCTTAATAAATAATGAATTCTAGAATCTGATTGTTTTGATAATCGACCACTGCAGTTCTACAGAATAGCTTGATATCTGTGACATCTGTTACAGAGTCATGTCTAGTGATGGAATAGTTTGATGGATATAATATTTTAAGGGCTAACCATATTTATTTTTATTTATAATGTGCTTTACTATTATAAAACAGAAATGACAATTGTTGCAAAATAAAATTATTATCACGACGCTTGTTCAACCAAAGTTATATCGCTGGTAATCTTGACAACTGTCACTAGTATCAACATATTCTGTACGAACTGTAACGTATTTCAAAAATGGAATACCTATAAACTTGTCCAGTTTATATTCTAATAATAGTTGTGTAATGTGTTGCCCTCTATCGGTATTCTTGTCATAACATGATAACACAAAAGTTTGTCATGAAACAGTTTAATATACCTAAAGTTGGATGCATTTATGACAATAATTTTTTTTCATTGTTTAATGTCATATTTTTAAAATAATAGAAAAAAAGCATTGATGACTCCGTTTTAATTACCATTTACTTAATCTTCATCAATTAATTTAAATGAAAATGTCAATAACTACGAAAATTGATTTGGCCATAATTACTTTGTACCTACTTCAATGTTTGGTGTATAAATCTACGATGTTTAGTGTGTAGATACATATTATACCTATGTGTATATTTGTGTGGACTGTAAAAAATAAATAGTTTAGTTTTAATGTGTATTAAGTTTTCCGTAAATTAATTACACGAATTTTATTTTTTTATAAATCCACCTACCTACCAAACTAAAATCCATTTTATAAATCTCTATCGCAAAAAAAAATATTTTTATTAAAACTCAAAACGTTCAATTGATATTTAATTATCAATAGAAATTTTATAAATACTAACAATTGCATCGTAAGGATAAAGAAGCAAATTGTGCTCCATTCCAAAATTCGGAAAACGAATGTAACCTTGGTGTCTATCAGTCGTTTCTTAGGGACCTTTGATGTTATGGCTGGTTTACACGTATTAAGTAGTTAAGTAATTAACTTAATTTTAAATAAGCGTTTACACGTGCTCATCACTTAATATTAGTAAAGCTTACTAGTTTGCATGATGGATGGTTCATGGAACATGTTCGTGTCGTAAATGCTGTTCTGTTGTGAGTGAGATTTTAGACGAAGTAAAGGATAAAATAGAGAAGCGAGAATACCCCGAATAAGCGCGACTGTGGTTGAAAAATTGGATAAGCAGGAGAAATGAATATGGTGCAAGTGCAAATGTGTTTCATGAACTGGCGGCGGAAGAAAAATGCTTTAATTACTTGCTGTCTAAAGTTGAACACGAGATACAGAAAAATATAAATAAATGTCCATCCACTACGACCGCGATATTCCGCCAAACTTATCAATTTCACTAAATTTTGCCTCTCCAAATGTGTCAAGTGATTAGCCACGACCACCAACTTAACAGAATAGTAGACAAAATTCTATTCTACTTGTTTACTTGTATTTTAACTTGCAACTTATAACTAAATTGTTTACTTGCATTAAGTCGCTTAAAATTAAGTTAAAATTTAGTTAATTGCTTAACTACTTAATACGTTTAAACCCGCCATTAGTAAAATTTGGAAGTTAATAAACAAGTGACTCAAACAGAGTAAACACAAAAGATGAAGAGACTAAAATGTTTTAGTAAGTCGTTTCTGTGCTTTGTATGCAAAAGTTTATCATTAAAACAAGCGACTGTTCTTAATTTATTTTTATTATTAGGTACTACTTTTTATATACCTACATGTATCACAAACTTCGCGTTAAGTATAGTAATCATTTACGTACATAAATATGGTAGGTAGGTAATCTAGCGTAATATACCTACTTACTATCTTAATAGATTGGGACATTATTAGTAGGTACTTATCAAAATCGAATAGATACATATATGTAGGTACCTACATAAAAATTAACAACGAAAACAAAGTTTGTTTTCGTTGATTCTCATGTTATATGGCGCTAGGCGCAAAACATAACATTATTTAATAGAAGACAATACAGGGAGTTATATTTATAGAATATTTTGCGAAAACAACGAATAATCCAGATTTCGAGTCAGTTATTCGGATACAACACGTTAGTCTAATAAGTCTTTATTTGATTGAATAAATAAGATATTTTGCAACAAGTTGGGACTTATACTACTTCTCAAAGAACTTCGAATGAATTTTAATGATGAAAAAAGTCTTTCTACCGATATTTGAGTTGCTGGAGTAGCCAGCACGGTTTTTGCGACCATTGCCATATCCGAATTAACACCAGATTTGTTACACCAATGAAGAATTATATTAGTGTTTAGAGGTAATCTAGTCGAATTTCTTAATTCAACTATACATGCATCAAAAGAACTCTTTGGTCTTGTAGTCAGTCCACGCGCCATTTCCGTTTTTATTAGAATTCGTTCTAAGGTGCTTAAATCATCATTAAGTGTCGCATTTGCTGATTTTTCTGTATTACTAGAACATGGTTGCTCAGAATCAGGAAACATTTGAATTTGTTTCCATGTTTGATTTAAAAGATTTTTGGCTCTTTGACATTGCTCATCTGATAAAATGACGTTTAAGCGACCGTCCAAGTAAAGTGCTTCTAAGACGACATCAGTCTCCAAAAGGGTTTTCTCCCTCGACTCCATTGCTTTGTATAAACTCGACGCAAAAGAATTATGTGCAGCTCCAATCTTTGATTTACACTTCATCCAGTTTATAAAAAAATCACCTATGGTGAGCTGTTCTTTTTGTAAAATCAAAGTGCACTCATTAAGGGGTCTCAGACAATTGACTACGTTCTCAATTTCGGACCAGAACACAGGCGAGAGCAATCTAGCAATATCATTAAAATTTTCACAAAAGTCTCGTAGAGGCAGTAGCTGCACAAGCATGTTACAAGAAGATGTCCACTTAGTGGAACAGTCAATTATTGGCACCTTTAAGTTAGCCAATTTTAAAAGATTTCTGTTCGTAGGTGTGCATAACAATTTACATATATTTCTTGCCAACTCTAAAGTTGTTTGAGCTGAAATATTTTCAAGAAACGCGTCTTTAATGGCCAGTTGTAACATATGCGCTGCACACGACATGCATCGGATTGAAAAAGTCAAATCATTGTCATATATGAAACTTTTAAAAAGCGTATGGTCTAAAATGTCAGCCGTTTGCACTTTTTCATCATTTTCAACATCAGTGTCTCCATCAGACTCTTCTTCCTCATTCACATCTGTCTCTTCGTTATGGTCAATTTCATCATTTGTATTCACAGTTATATTTTCATCTGTAATATAGTACATAATATGAATTATCTTGTTGTTTTTCCAAGATCTTAAATAAAATACGTAGTTACTTAACAGTGCGTTTACATCTGAATGTATGAAAGTCAATAACTAATAAATATCAAATAGGTACTGATTGTTGACTGAAATGTTTATTAGTTCTCTAATAAAAATGCTAGACTGTGATCTCTACTTAAGGGCGTCGTGTGATTGAATTTTAAACTAACTACATACAAGTAGATCACGAGACGGATTTTTAAAAGGAAAATTATAATTATTTATCCATGTAATAGTTAAAGTATACCTAAGTATACTTTATTACTTTTTCTTTTATTTTAGTCTGCCTGCTCTTAGTCATAGGTTACATATTTTTTCTCATAGGTCAGTAAAGAGGTGGGTTTTCTTATTATTATTCTTATACCTTTTTAATATAAAATCTGCTTTGTTTTTCATTTTTTTGCACATGATTTAATAATCATATATATAACAAAGTAATTGTATAACTTTTTATATAACATTTTACAAATACGTAGTTCATATTTAAAAATTAGTTGGTTGACTACAAAAATACCTACTTTTGATTAATTTACTCATTTTCATTACATTGGCTCCGATATCCGTGGTCAAAGAATAAATTTGCTCTTTAGTTATTCTGAACACATTTAACACTTCTAATATCTCTTGTTTTACAACATCGCTCGTCTTATTTTCTTTAATTTCAGAAACATTTAAATTTCTAAGTATTACTTTATCGTTTTTAATATATTGTATGTTGATTCCTATAAACTTCCGTTCAAGACATGCCACTGAGTCAACTTTTAAGCTGATTAGTTTATGTCGAACTTCAGTAGCAATTTTCAATTTTATATTATGAGCTACATCAGGAATCATTGCTTTAATCGCTTTCGCATTTATGTCTTTTGATCGTATATTAGACGATGCTGCTAGGTTCAAAAGTTTTTGGAAGGGTTCATCATTAATTAAAGTGAAAGAGTGGCCGTGGATAGTCACTAATCGCATGCACAAATTTTTCAAAGTGTCTTCTACGACTATGACTTCATCGGTTTTACTGTTAATTTCCTTTCGCTTGGATATTTGCTTGTTGCATTTTAAAACTTCATTGAATTTATCTACATGTTTCCCAGCCAGATGATTTTTTAAGTTACTGGTATGCTTTCCCTGTAAAAAAAATTGTAGAACTTTTTATATTGTCGTTAACATTCATAGATGCCTATGACCTACTTTAAATACAGTTCGATATAGTTCAAAGAAGGAATCGATTCGGTAAGCCCTTCAAAGGATTTTGAACGGGTTTTTAATAAGGGTTTCCTTAACAAAACCTTTACTAGTCAAAACCTGTTCAATTTGGTTTTGAAGCGCTATCTCAAAAGAATAACCTAAATCCGTTTAATATGGCCTACCGTTATCAAAACCTTATCAAAGAACTTACCAAACCTTTAAGTTTATTTAAAATTTTTTTTTTCTTTTTATTTTTTGTTTGTAGGAGGGAATCCCTGAAACTACTGGTCCGGTTTTGAAAATTCTTCCACTATTAGTAATGTAGATGTTAGTAACAAAGTAGGAGTTAGTAATAGACTATAGTGGGCTGTAACAGTAGGCTACAGTCGGCTATCAATGATGTTATATTTTTTGTATTATAACATCATTGGCTATTATAGTCTGTAGCAGACTATAATGAACTAGAATAGTAGGCTATAGTGGGCTATATAGTAGTAGGTTGTAATGAGCTGTAATAGGTTACAGGTTATAGTGGACTATAAAAACTATAGTGGTCAATGGGCTACCACGGGGTTGTAGGCTAGTTTTCGGATATAGGCTACAATGGGCTATATGACAGTGGGCTGAAAGAAATAGTGGTGTATCGAACATAGTGAGCTAATTACAACTAATTAAGGAATTAACAATAATATACTAGGTAAGTATATTTTAGCATTCCTCGGAACGTTTTGTTACATAAATATGACGAAGAATGTAACAATAATTTATGTCGTAAAACTCCTGAAATAATATAATTTAATTGTACTTTAAACACATATAAAATGTAAATATTGTGAAGTAAATATCGTAAACAAATTTAATAAAGGAATTACTTTCAATTTCCTGCCACATAATTCGCATTTACTGGAATTACTGGAACTTTCAAATGTGAAATATCGATGTACTGCATCTCGTTTAGGTTGTGGCATCTCTATGTATTTAAACTAATTCACGTTCAAACTAAACAAAAAGATCCAAATATGCAGGGTATGATCCGTGTGATATAATTGATGCAACAATTTTTAATGTAAAACGAGAATAATCACAAATGCGCAGCGAAGCAGTGTGCATCCCACTTCTGTGATCCCACCACAAAGTACATTACTTATATGGATCCCACTCCATACACTCACGGTCCTCAGCCCTCTCACATCGCTCTCCTCCGATCACAGAATAATAAAGTGTCGAATAATAAAGGTGTCCCTAAGCATAGATAATACATTATAATATATTTGGTATAGATGTGCCACTCCGATCTCAATACTTTACAAGAGAAAACTTAGGGCAATGTCCAACAGATGGCACTGTAACGAAATAGTTACAAACGGAATTAAGAATAATTTCAAAATAATGCAAATTGTTAAATAAGCATTCCAATAAATATATTGGAATGCTTATTTAACAATTAACAATAACAAAGGTCCAGGGTAACGAGATTACTATAAAAATAAATACTTCAGTGCCATATTAAAAACATTTATTACTTTGTTTGTTGTCTTATTTCTAAAAGAATATTTACAAAAACAAAATTTTAATTTTAAAAAATTATAATACATGACTTAATAATTAAGAATATTTACAGATTTGCAGATGAAATTAAAAATTAAACCCAGGGTAAGAAAGTTAAATATTAACGAAAAAATTATAAGTTAACAGACATGTATCTCCAGAAGTTTTCAGATATTAAAACAAATTATGTACATTACAATCAAAACAAAATTTACTGAAATTATTATGTGTCTACAAAGGCAGATGCAAACCCAAACAATTTTGACCTGCAGAAAAGATTATTGATATTAAATATGTTGTCTCCAGGCCATGGAATAGTATTTAAACTGGAGGGTACAATCTGAGGAGGTACTTGAAGTCGAGAAATAAAACAATGAAACATCTCAATACCCCACCATCTCATTTCATCTTCTGCTGTTGGTGTATCTCCATGTTATAGCAATATCATGTATACTAATAGGTTTGTTTCTACTAATAGGAGTTAGAAACAGCCAGAAATGAAACGTTAGTGATCAAAGGATACTCGAGGTCATATAATTTGTCTACAAATACCTCTTCAGAGTACAATATCCAGCTAGATTCAAAGATTCTTGCTTCAGGTTTATATTAGTTAAATATTAAAAATAAGAAAATAAATATAATACAAATATAGATACATATCTTCACGCTGTATCCTCAACGGCGTAGTCAGAGAGGACAGAGCGCCAGGCGTTGCTATTATGTACATAATAAATAATATAATAACAGGTTTTCATGGAATAGTATAAAAGAAAATCAAAATAGGAGATTTTATAAATGTTCGTTATTATTCTATTAAAATTTAAGGCAATTTTTATGTAGAATTAATTCTATATTAAAAATTTATTCCATTTCTCCTCAAAAAAGAACTTTAATGAATTGTAAGATTAAAATTATTATGCAAAAAATAGAAGATGGACCATATTATTGTTAAAATAATATCCACGAAAACATCATTTAAAAATAATTAAATAATGGATGACATGCCTGAATCAATAAGCATATTTCCAGAATTCTAAATGAAATAGAAAATTAAACCCAAGGAAAGAAGATTCAATATGACAAAAAAGAATGGCTCTTAGTACATACATACAAGCAATCTCCAAAAGGTTTCATATATTTAAGAGAATTATTTACATTACCATCGAAACGAAGTATATTGAAATTATTACATAGTGTCCATAAAGTCAGGTATAAAACCAAATATTTTAAAACATTTAAGACTAACGATCAGCAAATTACCGGAAGAAAAGAGATTGTTCACTTAAATATTTGATGAAATGGCATTATCTTAAAGCATTTATTACAATCAAAAATTAAAAGTAATAACAGGCGTTAAAGATTTTGGACAAAAAAGAACTCAAAAAAATAGCAGACCATGCACTTGTTTTCATGATTAAAAGTACAAAATCTAAATCAAAACAGCCTATATATTTAACATTTTCCAAAGACCTACAAAAAAATTCGACTTAAAACATCTATTGAACACGGTAATCAAAGAGTTAACAGAAACAAACATAATTAACATTGCCACTGTCTATGATCAGTCACCAACTAATATAACAGTTATACCAAGTTTCCAAGAATACACGAAACGGAAATATTTAAAAGAAAATGAAGCAAATGATTCTACAGCTATTGAAATCAAAGGAACAAAAATATTCCCATTATCAAACACGCCTCATTTCTTAAAAGGGGTACATAACAATTTAATTCAGAAAAACTAACAATTGGAACGAAATTAAACACTAAAAAGAGCGAAAGGGGAACATTTTCAGAAATTATTGTATTAAACATAACAACATGTACGAATTTTATCACATTTACAGAATCGTTTACATGGGATAAAAAAAATCTAAAATATTGTGAAAAACAATGAAATCAAATGGAAGTGATGTTTCGTTATCACAAACGAAAAAATATTTAATTTATAATATTAAAAATTTTAAAAAGAAAACGTGTAAATATATTTCTTTAAACTGTGAAACTGCAAACCGATAAAAAATATTCATTACAATGCAACATATAATAAAATAATAGAAATGCAGCATAAAAGTGTAAATTAATATAAATGTGTAGCTAGTTTTTTATTATGTAATTATTTATTACATAGTAGTATCACAGGTATTATGATATCACCGCATTTTTATGTCATGCACATTCACTTTCGAACGGTTTTGTATTTATTGGCAGTTTTTCAATTAAGAATAATAATAACACAAAAAATACCAGAGTGTAATATGAAAATACATACATAAATATCTTTAAGCTGTATCCCTAACGGGGTAGTCAGAAACGACGTATGAATAATATGAAAATATGTACTATTTATTGCTTTGTTTCATGGATTTTGTAATAATCATATGATTGACATTTAATTCTATCATTTCGATCAAAATTAGTTATTTTTTGAACAAAAATTTGGTTAACCCCAGTGCACCGACTACTGCTAAATAAATTAATTCGCAAAATGTGAAACATATAGGCTGTTTTGATTTAGATTTTTTACTTTTAATTATAAAAACATATGCATGGTCTGCTATTTTTTGAGTTCTTTTTTGCTCAAAATCTTCAGCCTATTTCTTTTAATGCTTGATTGCAATGAACGCCTTAAGATAATGCCATGTCATCAAATATTAAAGTGAACAATCTCTTCTACCGATAATATGCTGATTGTTAGTCTTCAATGTTCTAAAATATTTGGGTTTATACCTGGCTTTACGAATTGCTTATATTTATATACTAAGAGCCATAATTTTTTCGGTAATATTGAATCTTCTTCCTTCGATTCCTGTCTGGTAATTGTTAGTCTTAAATGTTCTAAAATATTTGTGTTTATACCTGACTTTCTGGATTGCTTATATTTATGTACTAAGAACCATATTTTATTCGGTAATATTGAACCTTCTTCCGTTGGGTTTCATTTTAGATTTCATCTGCAATTCTGTAAATATTCATATTGATTCAAGCATGCTATCCATTATTTTATTTTTTTTAAATGATGTCTTCTTGTATATCCTTTTAGCAATAAAATGGTTCTTCTTCTATTTTTTGCACAATAATTTTAACTTTTCTTTTCTTTTTTCAGAAAAAAAATGTAATAAATTTATAATATAGAGATGGAATAAATTCTACATAAACATTGCCTTACATATTAACAAAATAATAAAAAACATGCATAAAATTCAATTTGTATTTGTATCATAGAACTACAGTATGTGCGTGTGCATACAACAAGAAACCGACTTGTGAATACTGTATTACTTATAACTATGCAATTGATGGCATTTTTCTTATAGACACTGACGTCATGTTCAATTTGACTAACAGCGTTGTGTTTAACTATTTTAAAATTTCCACGCATTTTTTGGAATATTTAGTAAGTAATTATATTCATAATCAAATATGAATTAAAAAAAATTTATGCAGGCAGATAATTTCATGGCAATAAAGATTGCATTAAAAATATTTGACCCAATTTGATCGAATCAATCAATTTATTTTAACAATAGTGAGAACAAATTACAATATGCAGAATATAATCTCAAACGGTGCACGAATGTACAATTTTACCTACACACGTTGTACACAGAGTTATTCCATACATTATTTGAATAGAATTTATTTAATTATGTGATTAATATTGTTTCAATTATTACTAAATAGTTTTGATCTGGCCTTCTATTTGCTATGAAGAATACATAGAAAATTATTTTTTGTTAGTTTTCAAGTGTTGTAGATTTATTGTTCACTACATTTTACAATGTACAAGTAGCAAAATTTTTCCTACAATGTTCGTATTTTAAATGACTGAATCATCTCATTCATACATTCGATGCGCAAGATTATTATTTAACCATAATAACATTACATAACTTCCAAAACAATAAAGAAGTACCTGAACTTAATACATGTTTTTTACCATTTGACCTGTGGAAGTCTCACATGAACCAGAGGCTGATTTTTTTGGTGCTAGTATTTCCGGATGAAAACTAGATGTTGATGGTACAACATTGGTATAATAAAAAGAAGAAGCCGAGATTTCACATATGCTCGACTCATGCCGTGACTGAAGAAGTTCTGAAATTTAACAAAAACGCTGTGAGAGTATACACATTTCCACAAATCGATAATTAAAATATCGTAAGTAACTGGACTACCAGATTAGTGTTCACAATACTGGACAATACTCATAACTCAGTAATATTCAGACTCCAAGAAAAATTTATTTTCTATTATAATATAGCTGGGATTCGAACCCAGTTTACAGATACAGACAAAGATTGCAGAAGTATCTTGTCACAGAAATTACAGGTCATGAAAAATATTTTGGAATTTACACTGTAAAGTACTTGTTTAGAACATATTCAAAAGATAGAGTCCATGAGAAGGTCCTCTTTTTGTTTTTAACATAATAAATTTAGTTTCGCATTGTTTTCTATCACCTTTTAAAACTGTTTTCTTATGAGTATTTTGTTATTTGTATAAATATAACAAATTTGAATTTGAAATAAATTTAAATGTAAAAATTGTCTGAAATATACAAAATTGTTCTAAATATTAATCACAAATATATAACAAGATACACAATCAGCGTTCCAAAAACGTCCGAACCAAATGTGCGCGCAAATGAGAATTTGAGTGCACACAGTCCTTAGTAGTATTTGTAAACACTAAAGGAAACATGTCAAAGTGCTCCTTCAAAAATTATAAAAATAACACGTCTAGAACGTTAAAAAAGATTATTTTATTTACGTGTTCATTATTTCGTTATAATAATAACGTTATATAGCTCTTTTTTATTAAATTCACAATAATATTTTTCAAATGACAGCTACATAATACAATTAATTATACGACCGTGAATAAGACATTGAGAATAATACTACCGCATTCAGATTTGATTTATTAGGATTATACTTTTATCTCTGTTCTAAAATTATAGAATGGAGTTTTTAATCTTACACTTTTATTTTTTTAAACATATTTTTGGAGTTGAAATTGCAATTATGACTGTAGTATAGGATTTGCTGCTAATTATAAATTTTAATGTAATTTATGTAATTATGTATTCTTTTATAAACTGCAAGTTATTGCAATATTTTTCTCGAAAATATTAAAAAATATATAGCTTTCCTCGAGATCCTATTCTAATTCACTAATGTGAAAAATAGACTTCTATAGTAGCACGCCAAAAATGAGATGAATACTTCATACCAAATGAACGAAGCGTAGTTTGCTCTAATCACTTTTTAGAAAGTGACGAATATATCATAGCGAAAGCCTTAAAAAGGTGACATAATATTACGTATTTACTTAAACCTGCACTACATTTCTATTTGACAGTAAGTTATTATTTGTATTGTGGCATCGTTAGAAGATTAACGTTGATTTTAGATCCTTTAATTGTTTTTTATCAAAGTTGAGATTTCTAGTCATGACATATGTATTTCTCTGACTACCCCGTCAGGTATACGGCGTGTTGATATGTATGTATTAAATGATGACTAGCATACGATTTCGTATTGAAAAATTTAAAAAATATCAGCACTTTATTGCGACTTCACTCTGTATTTCTAGATTACGTCATTGCCTGATGTCCAACATTTTTTGCTTGTCTCGCCTAATCTAAATATTATGTCTTATCCTTGTCACGTACACGTAACGAACCAAAATGATGTAAACAGCGATGGAAATATATTACGTGAATTATACTTTAAGCACCGAAACGTAAGTTTTTTGACAAACTTCGTTTCAATGCCTTACAAGGATCTAAACGAGCTTTTACAAATTTATACCTTTAAAGTCTACTTTAAATTAAAAAAATATTACCGATAATACTGTACGATGTTCAAAATATATATGTCAATTCTTACAAAAATTATGTATTTAGATTTTAAAGAAAATTGTGAATTATTATTTGTGATCGAAGAACCAAAAATAAAAAAATATTAATAACCGTGTAAGAATGCTGCTCCCTCCCTTTTTCTATTCTTACATTGCGTCTGAATATGTCATTGTCTGACATGCAGCATCTTATTCCTTGTCTAACATTATAATTTCCATGTGTCTTATCCTTGTCACTGTCATGTAACAAATCATAATGACGTAAAGGCGAAACAAATAAATTACGTGAATTACACTTTAAGCATGAAGAGTAAGATCGAATTTTCAATATATTTTTGTTAACAAACGTCGTTTCAATGCCATGGGAGGATCTTTTACAAGATTTTTACAACCTTTATATGCATTGATAGTAAAGTTTACTTTAAATTAACAATATTGAGATAATACTATACGATATTAGAAATGTATATGTCAATTCGGACAATAATTTGTTCCAATTTTATAAAGGATTGTCAATCTAGTTATATATTTGTGATCGAAGAATATTAATGAACATTCATAAAATCCTACTTATATTTGTATCAAAGTAAATGTCAACAATTACGTAGGAATAGATAATTTATTTTACCTACTATTGCCTATTTTTTTTTATTAATTTGTTTACACCTGTAATGTTCTTTCTTTTTTTAATGATTGAGTATGGATAATTAAAGTATGCCAGCTAGGCTCATTCAGTTTAGGTGAGGGTCACATAGGTAACGCTAGGTAGGCTAAACCCGGTTAATTAAAGTTGAAATATTAATTATATTTTTATTTTAAATATATTTTTTTAGGCGCCACATACGATAACGGATCCAGACCGATGAAATATTTAAATTTGTAGCCCGAAGTATTCTAGTAAGTATTATACATGTATAATAATAAAATTATAATATTAATTATAAAATTGTGAGTGAGAGTACATACGATTCGTAACGGGAACCTATCTGATGTAATAACAGCATAGGGGACTGCAGGACTCGGTGATGTTATGACGGGCGCAGGACGTCCGTTAGGCAGACAGCACCTCTCCACTAGAAACCTGAAATTCCAAGAAAGTTAGTATGATTAAAAGACTATGCGAAAAAGGAAGGCCACAGCGTTAACAAAATAAAATTAAACCGCCTTCAAAATCAAAATAACTATATTTTAATAATCAAAACTCAAGTGCTATAAATATAGCTTTATAAGTACGATACACATATGGTGCCAAATCAATGTGCAACAACAGAAAGTTTGGTAGGCTTAGCACTAACTTCAGTAACTGTAAAACTTAATTATATAGCTATGTGTATCGTTACTTATAAAGTTGTTTTAACTGTCCTTGAATTTTGATTAGTAATTTTCTACTGTTCAGTTTTTTCTTTGAAATTTTTTATAAAAAATTTATTTCTTCTTTTTGAGTCACCTTGTTCTAATGAATATCTAAGGCAGGCCTACAATTAACTCCTTTCGAATTTTGGAGCGTAATGATATACTAGAGAATCATTAATATAAATGAAGGTTTCAACCAAGTCGTTTTTTGGTGTTATTTGGTATATCTTCGAAGTGCAAGCCCCAATACCGGTGAAATTTATATGGAACCACATCGGAAGCATGACCAACCAAAAAAAAAGTCTTCGAAATCAATTCATAATTGGCGGAGTAATCGCATAACAAATATACAAAAACATACAGTCGAATTGAGAACCTCCATCTATATTTTAAGTCGTTTAAAAATTACTCTGGAAGGGGTGGATTAGCAACCCATGGAACAACCTTACAAAAAAAAAACATTCAATACGTACCTACTGAAAGACGTCGACAATAGACAGGATCTATTCGCAGATCCAAAAATCAAACGGAAAATACAGAACCCAAACCCATCAAAATTTGGAGCAAGGTACTATCCAAAGAATAAAAATGCAACGTAAATATTTTTTAAACACGCTAGAAATGTACGTTGGTGCTGTTACGAAGGCAGCCGAACCGTACCCGAGACTCCCTCCAGTACCTCGATCTCCGAAGAAATAGTCAATGGGTGATCGTGGGTTGTCATTTTAGGAAATTTCCCTTATTGCAAGGAAAACTTGCAATAATGTGATATAAAACAATTGAAGTATATTTCAATGTAAAATAGAGAATTGCGATATTAAAGTAAGTATTAATCTTCTCAGAATAAAACCAGCACATATTTATTGAGTTACTAACAAGAAGTACTTAGGAAAATCAGGTGACATACCAAAATATGGCGGTAAAAATATAAAGAATAAAAGGATTCACTAAGATACAAAATCTGAACTATAAGCATCTGAAAAAGAAATAACCACAGTAAAATAAGGTTCCGAAGACTTTCCTTTAGTATTATGTACTTCTTAACTGGGAAAAAATAATTATGAAGGGCAACGCAAATGCAGCCGGCGCGGAAGCAAACCGGTTTGCATTTGTAAAGAAATCATAGTGTGTTCAGAAATTACATAAAAAATACAACACGGGACAATATTTTTTATTAAAAAAGAATAAATATGTAACACTACACCAAGAACAAATTAGGTAACCAGGCCTCACATATATTTATGATCTTATGGATCACTGTATGTTTCAAATGGAACAAATTTTTTTTCTATTTAGTGCAGTAGAATTAGATTATCAATTTACGAGTTATGTCTGTGTATGATTACCTTAAATTTGCAACCGATTTGGAAGTGCGGAAAATGGTGAAAATAGAGAAAATCTTGGATTTTTGAATAATTCCAAAACAAAAATTGTGGTACTAGTTGCGAGAATACCACGTGTTTGGAGTACGAATACCTACCTACTCAAGCAATTTGGACCGGTTGCTACATACGAAACATACCTAAATTTAAAAAAAAGTGATTTCTGTCTTTATCTTCTAGGCAAAATTTGTGGTACTAGTTGTGAACTCATCGGACATTTGTTTTACTTAATATACTTAGTTTTAAGTTTGCAACTGGTTGCGACCTATGGAACCCTAAGAAAATACTTTTTTCAAAATTCTACTTCCAGCAAAATCTCTGAAACCACTACTGAACATAGTCTATTTTGTAAATTAAATATACGCTTATACGAATGCGAGCGGCGCGGGAGACAGGGTACGGCTCGAGCGACTACGACTCGCCGTGCGGTTCATTCATACATTTTTAAATATTAACGCATTAGCAAGCTATTATTCCAAATTGAAAATAGATGGATGTAGACCCAAAAGTCGGAATGGTAGAGTGTTTTCTTTTTATAATTATGAAAAATAGGCAATAATTATATCTTAACAACTTTTAACAGTAGAAAAAAAATTACACCAATTAGTTTTCGTTAAAAAAAAATAGGCAGTCATTAAGGACTGCCGACAGAAGTGAAAACCTAAAATTATGAAATAATGTAAAAAATTATATCCAGTCAGTCTATTTATTATACATTTTTAATTCAAATCACATTTATTTTCAAATATTCCTACGTATATTTTTCTACCTGAAATTTCGTTAGTATTTGCTAATAAATCTTAAATTTGAAATGAATGTCAGTTTGCATAACTAGGTTTAAATTGAACATCTAAGGCTTTTTTGCAAATTTTTCAGTCTAAAATTTGTATAATATAAGGTAGTAACTTTGCATTAGTAACCATTTTTCTGAAAATTTAATATGCAAATTTAAAATTGTTATAAAATTTAATAGATTTTTTAATTTTAATATCCACGAGGAAAATATTATCGAACACAGAAATTTGTTTTACCACGCTAGTGAAATAACTCATAAGCATAATGCAATGAGTATTACATAGGTAATACTCATTGCATTATGTATTACATAGGTAATACTCATTGCATTATGTATAGCAGAGGTCAAATATAAAAAGAAAGAATAAATGTCATGTCGTGACGCGAACTCATAAAATTTTACTTATTCAAAATTTAATTTAAATTTGGAATTCTAAGTACAATGAAAGACATCGATATTCGCACTGAAATCATAGGTATTAAAAATCGATGTTATAGGTAAAGATCTAATAAAAAAATCGATTAAGATAAATGACTTGAGTTCTACTTCTTCTTTGTTTTTGTATTATTGATGTTCTAGCTGTACCCGCCACTTCTTCGCGTGGAAAAATTTTCCGTGACTTTTCCGAGTTAGTGTTTCTTTTTCACCCCTTTATGGGTAGATTTTTCATAAAAAAGTAACCTTTGTGTTTTCCTTTAAAGAAGTCTATCACTGTCTTAAACATCGTAATCGATCCACCGGTTTAGCATCTCCCACACAAAGTTTCCATCCCGTAATGAAAAGCTAGGCTCATTCAGTTTAGGTAAGGGTCACATAGGTAACGCTAGGTAGGCAAAACCTGGTTAATTAAAGTTGAAATATTAATTATATTTTTATTTTAAATATATTTTTTTAGGCGCCACATACGATAACGGATCCAAACCGATGAAATATTTAAATTTGTAGCCCGAAGTATTCTAGTAAGTATTATACATGATAATAAAATTGTGAGTGAGAGTACATACGATTCATAACGGGAACCTATCTGAAGTAATAACAGCATAGGGGACTGCAGGACTCGGCGATGTTATGACGGCCGCAGGACGTCCGTTAGGCAAACAGCACCCCTCCACTAGAAACCTGAAATTCCAACAAAGTTAATATTATTAAAATACTATGCGAAAAAGGAAGGCCGGTGCTAACCAATACCACAGCGTTAACAAAATAAAATTTAACCGCCTTCAAAAAAAAATACTGAAAGGTACAAAATAACTATATTTTAATAATCAAAACTCAAGTACTATAAATATAGCTTTATAAATAAGTACGATACACATACGGTGCCAAATCATCGTGCAACAATAGAAAGTTTGGTAGGCTTAGCACTAACTTCAGTAACTGTAAAATTTAATTATATAGCTATGTGTGTATCACACAAAGTTTTTTCCCCGTTTCCATCCCGTTATGAAAAGATTTTTGATAAACGAAGCAGCCTATGTTCGACTCCCGGTTTCAAACTAGATAGTTTGAAGTTCGATTCGATTTGGATTTCCAGTTCGATTTTGATGGCACGGAGATCCATGCCATCAAAATCGAACTGGCGGTTTAGCCGTGAAAACGTAACAGACAGACAGACATACTTTTGCAAGAATAATACTTATTATTATGAGATAGTATGGATCATATAGCATACTATGTACATTTTAATGTACATTTTATGTTTAAGAAAATATATTTCAGGTTTCTAGTGGAGGGCACTAGAAACCTGAAATTCCAACAAAGTTAATATTATTAAAAGACTATGCGAAAAAGAAAGGCCGGTGCTAACCAATACCACAGCGTTAACAAAATAAAATTAAACCGCCTTCAAAAAAAATACTGAAAGGTACAAAATAACTATATTTTAATAATCAAAATTCAAGTTCTATAAATATAGCTTTATAAGTACGATACACATACGGTGCCAAATCAATGTGCAACAACAGAAAGTTTGGTAGGCTTAGCACTAACTTCAGTAACTGTAAAATGTTATACAGCTATGTGTATCACACAAAGTTTTATACCCGTTTCCATCCCGTTATGAAAAGATTTTTGATAAACGAAGCAGCCTATATTCGACTTCCAGTTTCAAACTAGATAGTTTGAAGTTCGATTCGATTTCGATTTCCAGTTCGATTTTGATGGGACGGAGATCCATGCCATCAAAATCGAACTGGCGGTTTAGCCGTGAAAACGTAACAGACAGACAGACATACTTTTGCAAGAATAATACTTATTATTATGAGATCGTATAGCATACTATGTACATTTTATGTATAGGAAAAAATATTATTTTCGTAATCTGCACCGGGAGCAACTTCAAAAATGACACCTATATCATTTTACTAAAAGAATAATGTCCTCCATCTTGGATTTTAAGATCAACGTCATTTTCGTAATCTACTCCCTGAAAAACCTTAAAAATGACGCCTATATCAATTTATTGAATACCTATAATAATGTCTGCCATTTCAGATTTGAAAATAAACTTTTGTAAGCAGTACTCCGAGAAACCTCGAAAATGATACTCATGTCATATTATTTAAAAAAATTAACATGCATTATTTTTTTTTTTAATTATGACAAAGACGTCGATTTGAAAATAGATGTCTGTCATAATTAGTTCCCCGAAGAACCTAGAAATTTCACCCATTATCACTTTATACAAGAAATTAATTTCGGCCGAGTACCCAGCAAGTTTTGCGGATCACATAATATACAGAAACCTCCTGTGTTGTCCATTACATTGGATACCGATACTATAGAAGATCTTAAACAAAAAGTCACTTCCTATCGCGTAGCATTCGCTATATTGAATTTATGATGACGTCACATGTTCAACCTTCCTTTGCGTCTTCCATGTCATTTAATACCTATATTGTTGGTTTTAAACAAAAAAGTTAGCCATATTGGATTTATGATGACGTCACATATACAAAAACCTTCTTCTGTGTATATCTTATCATTAGATACCCATATTGATGGAAGTCTTGAAAAAAAGTTATTTCCTATTGTGGATCATCCGCCATATTGGCATATCATATTGTATATGATGACGTCACATATACAAAAACCATATAATTTTTTTGAATCACAAAATTTTTTGAAAAAATAGCCTACATTTGCTTTCGGGCAATTACTATCTGTACCAAATATCATCATAATCGGTTCAGCGGTTTAGCATTACCCATACAAAGTTTCATCCCCCTTAGGGATAGATTAAAAAAAAAAGATAGCCTATGTCCGTCCTCTGTTGTCAAACTATCTATCGGTCCGGTGGTTTAACAGTGAAAACACAGACTTTCGTATTTATAATATTAGTATGGATGTAGATAATTTTTTATTTATTTCGATTCAGACTAAACATAACGCCGTCTCAGTTTTATTTCCAAATATATTTTCATTGTACGTACTACATTTTCATTGTACATACATATACGAAAAAAGCACTTCCTCCCGGTGACGTGTTGCACGGTGGTCTGTGAGGTTTCGATTTCTTTTAATCTTTTGATTGAGTGGGTCGATTTCGATAAAAATGACACTATATGTTACTCAGATAGAAGGTTCATTTTTTTCAGAAATTAGATTTTTAATTCAATAAGTGGTATATGCGTGATGTGATTACAAATGAAGACAGTCTACGATTTTATTACGTGTATAGATTATTAAAAAAAAATGGATGCAAGTGGATTCTGTTTCAATTAATTTTATTTCAAGCTGACTTGTTGGACGTAAATTAATTAATACTAAATTTTGCATATGGAAAGATGTATGAAAAGAAAATAAAAATAATTTAAACTAAAATGAATATACACGAATACATACATACATACATATCTTCACGCTGTATCCCTAACGGGGCAGTCAGAGCGGACGGAGCGCGCCACGCTTCGCGATCGATACATACTTCTTTAGCTTCCTCAAATACGCGTACAAAAAGAGTTAATTTTTATTTTAAATGATGCTTCTTTAAGCTCTGTAAAAACAGACTATGATTAGGACAATAAATCGCTTTTTTTAAATCACTGTCCTGTATAGTCAGTAAAATACAGATACGCTGAATTTTTGTTAAAAGAAAAAAATCTAAATTATTTTTCGAAAAAAAAAGAAGACGTAAAAGTCTTTTGTTTAAGCAGTACTCATCACTCACCGACAAATTTTTATTTTATTGGAAATATATTCCAATAAAAATTTAGATAAGACAGGATTTCAAATATTAAAAACAGTTATCATACGCAATGCTAATTTCAACGCTAGTCCCGTACCTGTACCGCCCGCCCCGCGCCGCCCGCATTTCCCTCGCAAGACTTGTAATTATACGTAATTTTTATTTACAAAATAGACTAAGTTCCGTAGTGTTTTCATAAATGTGATATAAGCAATAATATTGACTTCACTAATTTTGCTGGAAGTAGAATTTTGAAAAAAGTATTTTTTTAGGGTTCCGTAGGTCGCAACCGGTTGCAAATTTAAAACTAAGTATATTAAACTAAAACAAGTGTCCGATGAGTTCGCAACTAGTACCACAAATTTTGCCTAGGAGATAAAGACGAAAAATCACTTTTTTTAAATTTAGGTATGTTCCGTAGGTTGCAACCGGTCCAAATTGCTTGAGTAGGTAGGTATTCCTACTACAAATACGTGATAATCTCGCAACTAGTACCACAATTTTTGTTTTGGAATTATTCAAAAATCCAAGATTTTCTCAATTTTCACCATTTTCCGCACTTCCAAATCGGTTGCGAATTTAAGGTAATCATACACAGACATAACTGTATCGATGTGCCAAAAATCATTAGTAATACAATTAATGCAAAATCATGCCTTATTTTGAGCTAATTCTACTGGACTAATTATGTTCTCATTATAGGTGGCTGCGTTGTTTCATGAGAATGTTTTCATAGTATCTAAAATTATAAACTTACGTGGACTTAGTCCATGTTTCTTCATGATTTGATCTGAGAATGTCGCACATAAACCTGAGTCTAATGATTCTTTTGGTGTTCTTCCGTATTTAAAGTAGATGTCGAAGAAACAGCATCGGTGTAAGAAAAAGAAAAAGCCGAGATTTCGAATGTGCTTGACTCATACTGTAACTGAGGACGTTCTGAAATTTATAAAAATACTACGTGAGCTTATAAATTTGTACCAGTGGCTTCTGAATAGGGCAAGCCCGGGCTAAAAATATATTCTTTTTAATTTATGTAAAAAAGGCTAAAATAATCATAATTAATTAAAGGCAGAACCGGTGGACAAGACGACAGGAGAGAAATAGCGCTGCTCGCGTTATTTTTAGCAAAACAATATTGATATAATAATTTACTACTAAAAATGTAGTACATGTACCTAAATTACTATACGAAATCACTGCGTTCATGTGTTTCTGTGAACTTGTCTTTTTTGGCGCCAGTATAATGGTTTAAAATCGTCATAACCAGAACTATTATAATATTTTCGTCATTGGAATAAAATATGCAGCATCAATAATAAATAATACTTACCTATAACTTGTTGGAAGAAAAATCAAAAAATCTAATGAGTTTCGTAAACTGATTAAATTGACTTATATGTGGTTTATTAGTCAGAAAATCAATGAGTTAGTTTTGTACACTGATATATTGTCTTTTATGCAATTTACTAGTCCAGTCCTTGAACCGAATTGAAGTAGATTTGACGTTCAAAAATACCTTGTAATTGGGTTTACTTGAATAAATTGATTTGACTTTGACTTTGAGTAATACACAAATCAGGCATAGGTTTTAATGAAGCAATGAGTTGTTTTTGTTTGCGCAGTTTTGAGATTTTACATTTACTTTACTGATTAAAACTTGTATACTTTTTAAATCCACAATGAACAACTTTATTTATTGCTATATATATAAATACTCAACAATAAAGTAATAAATAAATAAAGTTTAATATATATTATATATAATATTAAACTTTATTTATTTGTTGAGTATTTTAGTAAAGCAAGCCGGGTTTTTGGGCTTGTATGAAGGTACTGCCACTGATTTCTACAAATGTACACATTATTACAAAGCTACAATTAAAAGTCTCAAGTTACTGAATTACATACATACAGTAACATTCAGACTCTCAAGAAAATTTCATTTTCTACATTGATATAGTTGGGAATCAAACAGAACTTTAGGATGCTTACAAAGATTTAAGGAATTTGTTTCTGAAATTTAAGGGCTTAAACTTAAAAAGTAGCTTAAACTGCTTTAAATGTAATACTAGAAAGTACCTGTCTACAAGATAACACGTTTACAAAATAGAGTTCAAAATTTTAAAGTGATTATGTATTTAAAGTAATTATATATGATTCAAACATTTCTTACCATTAATACAAAATGTTGGAATTGCATTTTCTGAATAGCTTGGTTGCTCGGTAAACAATAACATTCTTGTGTCTATTAAAAAGTTGAACTTGATTGTATATGTAAACGTCATCTTCTTGCATTGTTTATTGATGTACTTTTTTCCACAAATTTAATCTTATTTACTATTTATTTCATTTGATACAGTGTAAAGTAAGTACCTGCAATATTTAAACCGAAATATATAGATCAAAATTATTAAATTATTAATAAAGAATATAATATAGTTTTTAAATACATAGTATTATAATTTATAATACATGCCTTGAACAAGATAATTATAATGCATGATTTCTTAAAGAGTAAATAAAGATAGATTAAAAGGATGTAAGAACAAAACAGCGGACTCTTTAAGCAAGTTGCAATGAAAGTTTATTAATAAATAAGTAAAAATCTAAGTTTACAAATGCTTGAAATTTAAACCTACTTTTCTTAATATTTTATCTTCGCTTTTTCAAAAATTCGTTTTCCATAAAGAATAGGGCAGCTTTTTTCAAAAGGCTGTTAAACAAGACAAACTTCGATAATAAGCTTTTATGTAACAAGTAGAAAGAAAAGTAATAACTATTACGATGCGTATGTAATTGCAACACGAAATATAAATAAATTTAACTGTGGATTACGTTTTGTCCGCCATATTGGAATCTTCGTAATTTTATAACTAATATTCAATCAGTGTCCTTTGAATTAATAATGGCTATATTTATGTTAGTTACTGATATTAAAATTATCTAATTATGTCTTTTAACTGTCCATAAAAATCGCAATTACATTAATCCAATTAGAACATCCATTGATATAGTGAAACAATTTCTAATAGGTACTTATCCTTACTACTTATATACATGGACAAATAACTTACCTTTGCTAGCACGCACATTCAAAATAACATTTAAATCGTAAATTGAAGACATTTTCAAAAGCACCGGGTAAGACAAAACGTTAAAAAGTTTATATTATGTCCAGAAATTAAAGCCAGGTCAACGTATTTACAGTAATCAAAATGTCCATTAAACAAAGCCGAGTCAACGACGAATGCGATTCAATCAAAGTCCAAAAACGAGTAGTAAAAGTTACCGTAATTATTAAACAAACCAAAGTCCACTATCACATCAAATTAAAATAATTAAAAACTTGCGAAGCTCGTATACCAAAAACAATGTCGAATCTCGATAAGTACCGGAAACGGATAGAAAAAAACCATAGAGCAATATATATCGACAAAACACAGTTAACAAGTAAAATAGATTTAAAATTAGAAACTTGCCATAAAAGAAATTGCTTCCGATGGTTATCATGTTTTTTTCTTTTAAAGTATTTGTTAGTAAAATAAAAAGTAATTGATTTAATAATCACAATTACTACATTCAGTAAATTATTGGATGTTTATATTTTAAGTACGGATGAGAATGCGACGCAAGTGACATCTTATGGTATTAGATAGAAAACAGTTGTAATTTTTGTAAAGCCATGGCCAACAGATGGCAATTTAAACAAAAACGAGTTGCACCCCCCTGTCCCTAAGCGTACAGCGCCAGTTTACATTTAGTTGAAGTTAAACGAGTCTTTTATTAAAGGGTATCCATCTACGACAGGATTACATCTATGTTTGGCTATTTTGAATAAATAATTTTAATATCAATTGGTTATATTTTCACACAATGATTTATAGTATAACTAAATTAAAAGGGTTACAACAAAGAACGGGTTTGATAAGTAAAACCCTAATAACAAACACGTTGAATTGCTTACTGCTTAGCACAGAATACTAATATTATAATAGTGCTAGTGTTGTTTACGCTGCGCCGCTAGGGCGCCGGTTCCACCAAAGATAATGCAAAATAACTTTTTTTATATATTTCTAATGGCATTGGCAACAAGATCATCGACCTAATCACGTAACTTTTCACTTCTCCCGTTCCCGCCAAAAAGACGTAAAATTACTATTATGTCGCAGACAGAGAAATAATAAACAAAAACTGGTCCTTGCTGGTAACGGAAACAATAGCTCTTATTTAATAATCAATAACGGTGTTGTATAATTTTGAAATCACTGTTATCATAAACTGTTGTATATTTATGCTGTTATATTGCCCTTTTGCAAAACGATAATGTATTACAGGCAGTCCTCGACTTACGTCGTTTCGATTTACGTCATTTCAAGTTACGTCGAACAATGTTTTGACACTATTCCTCAAGCATACGTCATTTGTTTCGATTTCCGGCATAGGAGAATTCACTTGTTGAAATTTTTGAAGAAAATGATTCTAATTTTGAGAGAAGTTTCAACGTTAATAACAAAATTTGTGCAGCCTATCAGTGTTACCAAGATCTGTATGATAGCAAGAAGAAAGAAGCGAAGCAATCTAGAATTGATAGTTTCTTTAAGCCAAAAGTTTAATTTATTATTTTTCATTACATATTTTGATTACATATTAAAGTTTTATAATTATTATTAAAATTAATAACACACAAATACCAAAAATAACTAGCAATTTCATAAGTGCATATATAATTATTTTAAGAACTTACTTTTGATAATAAGTATGTATATCCTTTGTTATAAATGCAGTTTTTTTTTTTAATTTCGAGTCCGTGTGGATTCTAACCCTTGAGTTTTACATGTAAACATATGAAAAAATATGTCTCGACTTACGTCGTTTCGATTTACGTCGCGTATTTCGAGAACCTAACATGCCGTAAGTACGAGGACTGCCTGTAATTACATTACAAATATAACATTATGTTATGATAAATTTATTTTCATAGGTACATTTCGCAGGCTTAGAACTGTCAGAATTATTTGTAAATATTATGACAAACAACATTCTATTTTTTAGCAAACTGACATTACGATTATATTAATTCTGGCGTATTTATAAGTTTATTAATTTGTACATATTCTATTAATTACATTTCTTTTCGTACATAATTTACATTTCTATAATATCTATTATTTTACAAGTATATTTATTTACACTGGTCATTCAATCCATTCGCGTCCAAAAACAATATTTGTATAACCTTTATAAGCAACGCTTTGTATGTTACATAATATATTACACCCAGATACCACCTTGGTTGCTTGGAAACGCTCAAAAAAATGTCTACTAAAATTTGTAGACATACATTTCACCTCACTCAGTGTTATTGGAAACATTACGCGTCATTAAGGTTGTCGATACTAATTGATTTCAAATCGCCGTTTGTCGAATCAATATCAGAGTAACTACAATTTGCTAAAAAATAAAAAATTGCCAAGTACTAATTTCACAAATTATTTAATGTTTTAGATTCCCTGTGGATCCTGTACTAACTAAGAGCTGGATAAGTGTCATCCGGCAAATGAGAGGTGAAGATTAATGGATATCTCACAAAACTTCTGTTGTGTGATCTATGCCTTTTAATGCTAGTGACGTTTATGTTATAAATAAGAGGTTACGAATGTTAAAAAAAGGGTCTGTACCATGCAAGGTATTTATAAGATAAAAGAAAAAAAAATGACTACATTAGTCTTGTGTCGTCTGTCGCAACTTCATACAAAAATATGATGTACGGAACAGAGGTATTTTTTTGTGTTTTATCTCCGATCAAGTATGTTTTCTAATGCACTGTCCAGATTAGAAAAGATTAGATTTGGACGTCCATCATCCCCTTAGATTAAAAGGTAGGAGTTTTATGTGAAATTGTTGAAATAAGTGCTTATGTAGTAGTGATGTTGAGATTTTTTTTAGTGGCTTAGTCTTCCTCAGCGAATTATATTAGAAACACTGCCTCAACATATTTGCCGCCATAAGCTCCAAGAAACATCTAAAATGTATTACCTTGACATTTTGATGAAATAATATGAAGAATTTATCTATTTATTACTGAAGACGTCAGTTGTATGGGCTAAGATCCCTTTATCATCCCTTGTATTTTTTTTTTTTTTTATTTATTCTTTTCAACATTAGGGACATTGTAGAACACTTAGTTTCGTCATAAATCACAATGTTACATTACAATACAAATTTTCTTAACTAAAGTAATAACTAATTAAATAATAGTAATAATGCTTGTTATAAAAGAAATATTATGTAAACACATAAATAGGTACATCATTCCCATGCATTTTTGTCATTTAAATAATCCTTTACGTTATAATACGATTTTGATAACAGTTTATGTTTAATAAATTTTTTAAATTTGGTAATAGATAAATCCAGCTTGTCTTCAGGGAGTTTATTGTAAAAACGTATACAATTACCCATAAAAGAATTACCGACTTTATGGAGTCTAGTCGTAGGTGCAACCAGTTTATTTTTATTTCTAGTGCTGAAATTGTGTACATCACTATTTTTCTTAAATTTATTAATATTTTTATGAACATACATTAAATTTTCAAATATGTACTGATTATAGACTGTCATTATTTTAACATCTCTAAACTTATCTCTTAGAGAGTCTTTTGGACCCATATTGTAAATCGCACGAACGGCTCTCTTCTGCAGAACAAAAATAGTGTCAATGCCGACTGCATTACCCCATAATAGAATCCCGTATGACATAACGCTATGAAAGTAACTAAAGTAGACCAATCTAGCTGTATCTACGTCTGTCAACTGTCTAATCTTTCTAACCGCAAATGCTGCAGAAGAGAGCTTACCCGACAAGTCATTGATATCTGCAGTTTGGCATCTAAAGTTAATCCCAAAAATGCGGTAGTGTTTACTAGATCCAATTTCTGGTTATCAAGCTGTATATTGTTTTTAACATGCTTAACATTAGGTAATGTAAATTTAATGCATTTAGTCTTCCTTTCATTGAGCAGCAAATTATTAACATTAAACCACCGTAATGCCTTAGAGATAGCGTCGTTTATATCATTGCAAACATGTTGTTGCCTATTTATCTTGAAAATAAGTGATGTGTCGTCAGCAAACAGTACTATTCCATGATTATTTTTGACAAGATAGGGTAGATCATTAATATAGACTAAGAATAAGAAAGGCCCCAATATTGAGCCTTGTGGAACCCCCATTTTCACAATAGACCCGGAAGAAAGCTCGCCATTCACGTCTACCCGTTGAACTCGGTCTTTTAAGTAAGAATTAATAAGATCTAAAGCTATATTCCCAAGTCCCATTCAATTTCTCGACTAACGTTTCATGCAGTACACAATCGAATGCTTTTGTTAAATCACAAAAAATGCCAATAGCATCACACGACACCTCCCAGGCTTCAAATATATCTTTCATTAACTCGACACCAGCATCGGTTGTTGAGCGCCCCCGTGTGAAGCCAAATTGTTTACAATGTAATAATTTATTACTACAAAAATGATACATTAGTTGATTCAGAATAAGTCTTTCAAAAATTTTACTAAATATGGGTAGAACTGATATTGGTCTATAATTGTTGCAGTCAGATGTGCTACCCGACTTATATAATGGAGTTATTTTGCTAATTTTCATCAAATCAGGAAATATCCCGTAGTCAATGCATCTATTAAATATCACCACCAAATATGGTGCAACAATATCTATCAATGATCTAACAACGACAACCGAAATGCCCCAAAGGTCATTGGTTCTTTTTACATTTATCGCTTTAAAGGTTTTAATAATTTCGTGTGTACTGACATGTCTGAATTGAAACTTAACATTGCATGCCGGTACATTATCTTTTAAAAGAGATATAGCGGCGGCAGGTGAAGAATTCAGGGATTTAGTTAAGGAAACAGGATTTTCAGTAAAAAAAGTTTCAAAAGCTGTTGCAATTTCCGAATCTGTCGTTATGATTTTGTTGTTAATATTTAATTTAAAATTATTTTTTTGTGGTTTCATTCTTTCTGTTTCTTCATTTATGATTTTCCACGTCGCTTTGATTTTATTGCAGCTATTTTTTATTTTATAACTAAGGTGATTTGATTTTGAATTTTTACAATCATGTTTAAACTTTTTAGAAAACTCCCTGACATAATCATTAAGCTCTTCATCAACATTATATTGCCTTTCCGCGTATAGATCATATAATATTTGTCGATTTCTATGTAATTCTGTTGTTGCCCAATCGTCAAATTTTAATGCCTTAGTAACCGTAATTGATTTTGAGGTAAATATTTTGCCAAATATACTATGAAACATGGTAAAAAAACAGTTATACATTTCATTCGGATCAGTATTAGCCAACGATAAAAATTGTATATCTTTAATTAAGATATCTCTCATAGTATCCAATCTGTTTGACGTTATTGGCGCATAAGTTATTTTATGTTTTGTTACAGTTTTTCCTACACTTTTAAATTGAAGTAATTGACCGCTGTGATCAGAACCTAATTTATTGAATATACTTTTACTTATTGGAGTAAAATTTGTATAAATATTGTCTATACAAGTAGCGCTTGTAGCAGTTACTCTAGTAGGCTCCAAAAACATGTTTGTAAGATTGTAACATTTAAACAAGTTTAGCAATTTCATGCTGGAGAGGCCACGTTCCAAAATATTTATGTTAAAATCTCCACAAATGATAAGTTTTTTATTTGATTTTGATAATTTAAATAAGACCTCCTCCATTACCTTTTCAAAGATATCAAACAAAGCTGATGGAGGACTATATACAGTTACTATTATGAATTGCTCTATTTCTAATGCGGCCATCTCTATTGTCCGTTCAACAGACATGTCCACAATGTCTTTACGCTCTTTAAATTCCAATTGCTTATTTAATATTATCAACGAACCTCCATGTATTAATTTTTTTCTGGTGAACGAACTACCAACCCGGTGATTACTAAAGTTAAACATGTATTCATAATCTCGCAACCAATGTTCCGTAACACACAAAATATCAACATTACAGCTATTCATGAACAATTCAACTTCTAGTACTTTACTTAACAAGCCTTGAATGTTTTGATGCACTAAGTTGATGACGTTGACACTCTTTTTACCTTGCGGTTTAACATTGCACTTAATATTATTTGTTAACACAGTGGTACATTTGTTAGTCTTTGAACATTTTTCTTGATCATTAATTGAAGATAGTATATTACTAGATATTTTTGTCTGTTTTGGCAAACTATATCTCCCCAAAACAATTTGTGGCTTATGTATGCTAGAGGCTTCCTCTATTGTCTTATGAACTAGTTTAAATTACTAGGAATAGCTTCGAATGTGGAGATGTCACGGATGTGTTCAAAAGAAGCAGTCTGCTTAGCCAAATTCTTGGCTATTATGCTAAAATAATATTTCAGAATTTTATTTATAACATTCTTAGATTCAATATTTGATTTTATAATTGAATTAATATTTGAATTTAATTTTAACAAATTGCCAGAGAAATATTCTGTTGTCTCAATATTTAATTTAAATTATCGAATGTCAATACTATGTTACTTGTTTGCTCAATAGAAGCAGTTTGTTTTGCCAAATTCTTGGCAGAAATGTCAAAATAATATGATAGCGAAATAGCTATCTGTTTCTTAAGGTAATAAGAGAGATAATATTTATCTCTTGTTAAATAATAATTTCTACTAAACTTGTTAATATCAATTACATGAGTATTTTTATTGTTACTCGATAAATTGTGCAAAGTCTTATTTAATTTATATCTTAAATTATTTTCTTCTTCCGCTGTCAAACTGTTAGTATAAGGGAATGTGAACAGTATAATATTCTTTACATTTATAGAATATAATGTGTCAAAGTATCGTAACAATTCTTTTTTGTTTAAATTGCCTCTATTTCCTAGAAATAATATCAGAGTTGAGTTGCAACCGACATTTGTATTATTAATATTTTTCATAATCTCAGAAAAGGATGCATTGGGCATACAATAATTTAATACTGATCGTCCTAGGTGATAATTCAGCAGTGGTCCCATGCCCTTTCCTATTTCATCGCAGAACATCACTACACTGTTATTATTGTGTAAAACGGAACTATTTTCTGCACATAAATTATTTATTTCATTTGAACTGCTATGCAACGATGACTGAGAAGCGGTCGATTGAAGAAAAGATGATGACGACGGCTCACGCCCTACCTGCGATCCTTTAAGATATTTGCAATCACACGATGTGAGATGGTTTTGTAAGGAATAAAAACGTTCAGCATTGTATTTATTGAATTCTAAGAGGTTTGTCAAAGCCAGAGAATGCTCTCCGACCAGTCTCTGTGAATCCTCATACATGGAGGACATCATTTGAAGAGATGACTGTAATTGCGAAATTTGTGAATTAAGTGCATGTGTGTCAGCTTCATATTTTTTTCTTGTATTTTCCAATTCTAATGTACATAAATTTAGTTGATCAACTGTATATAATTTTTGCTTGGAACTATTAATTATCTTGGCAAATCTTTTTTGCTTTTTCAATAATTTTTGAGTTTTTTTAATAAAGTTATTAATTTTTATATATTTTTTCATTTTTTTAATTTTGTCTCTGTTGCAAACAGCTACCTTTTTTACAGATACTGAGTTAATTGTATCGTTTCCTGTGAGGTCTATCACTGTTGTATTAGAACAACCGGCAACAAAAGTAGGGTCACTATTTATTAATTCGTCGAACAAGCTTTGTGTTTTTAACTCTTCAGATTTCTGCGTAATTAGTTCAAGCTGGGCAATGTGTTGGTGGGCGTCACAAAGTTGTTTCTCAAGTGAAGATATGGTGTCTAATGCTACCACATAGTCGTCACAGCATTTATCAAATTGATCTACCACGAATTTCAGTTTATCCCGCTCCTCGCTCACTACTATAAATTTTAAATGTATTTCTGACAATTCTTCTTTTAATACCTTATTTTTGTCTAATGTCTCTAATATTTCTCTCTCATTGTCATCCCTCTCTTTGTTTAATTGGTCACATTTATCTTTCGCAATCTTTAGTTCTCGCAATACCAATTGCAGTTTGGATTCCTCTTGGCGAGCAGAAGCCTTACGAGTCAACATTATGTTGAGTTTTAAGTTATAATAAGATGTTAAATTATTTCCTTGTCCTGAACTGAATATTAAATTATAAATTAGATTAATTATTTTTCTTGGTTCGAAGTCTATTTCAAAATATTGTTTAGATGTAAGTAAATTCTTTTTATAATTATTTCATATGCTAGATGGTGCCATTAAGTCTTCGTTGTAATTAATATATCAAATAAGTCACGACTTTAGTTTATATAACATTTCGACTATATGTAGACTACGAGTATGTTGATGACACTATTCACCGTTTCCACTAATTTTTAAGCTTTCTTGTGTTATTTTATCACTTTTCTTAATTTCCTCTGAAGTTTAGAAATGTTTCTTAGAACATGCTAATTTTCAACTTATGTAGGCCACGAATACATTGGATAACGTTATCACTGTAAATTTACGAGGCAATAAATACATTTATGCGTTATTATTGATGAATTATAAGATATTCACTACTATTTAATATTATTGTTTATAAAAATTGCCGCAACAATACATGTGGGTAGTTGCACACCACATACCCGTAAGAAAGGAGAATCGTACTACTATGATACTATCATTGCTACTACTACTACTGTTTAGAAAGTAGTCTGGTGTTCTTCCATTCTTTGCTTGGCGATGGCTTTTTTGGCGGAAACGGGAGAAATGAGGTTGTCATTTTATTTTCAATTTTTTACATTTTTAGGAGTTGTAAAACTCCTCCAGTAAAGTGATAGTAGATTTTACTGAAGTTTTATAGGACTTCTTGGAAGAGCGCGAGAACTTCATGTTCACACGTTTCTTGAGACCTACTCCATTCTTTTCTCTTACGCAGAACTTTAATACACTATATACTGTCACTTTTATACTTTAAAATTCCCAAAAATGTAAAAAATAGTAAATCTAAATAAAGTGACAACCTCAATTTTCCCGTTCCCGCCAAAAAGCGATTCCGTAAATCTTTCTACTTACTAATGCCAATGCCACGTACTACCGTGACATTGGCAAATGCAAAATCTGTACGCCATGCCCAAAGAGAATATAATCACTACGTTTGTCATGCCATGAAGAGTTGTTGATGATGTGCCACGAAGTTAAATGTTGTAAAGTTTGTTATTCATTGAGCGATCGTTACTATTAGTACCCGAAACTAGATGTACATACATTAACAAAAATACTTAATTTTGATTGTGTAACACTTAATATATTTAAAAGTCAATATTGTATCTATTGTTAGTAATTTCATTACTCAAATAACTACTTAATTACTATTTTATTGTTACAGGATGTTTGGATTTAGTTTATATTGTTTATTGTTAAATTAATAATGTTACGTAAGACGAGGCTGTATGGTATCTGACCTTTGCCTGCCCCTAGTTGGATAAATAATTAAAAAAAAAACTGATTAATTCATTCTAAGAAAAATTGTCAGACACAAATTAATGTTTTTCTTAAATACTTGTTTGTAGTCATTGTAGTTATTTTATTTTAGATAAATAGTCACTCGTATCTTGTATGTAAATTAAAAACATCAACCCATGTCAGAAACTTCTATACAAGGAAGCCAAACCAAGGAAGAACAACCACCGTCTAAAATACCCGAGTCTGTGAAGGTTATTTGAATTGGTTTTATTATGTCAAAAAAATATTCTAATCAAACATTTTAAAATTAAATAATATACAACTTTCAGAAAATAATATCAATGGAAAAGGAGAACGAAACAAACGCTAGTCGTAAATCAAGAATTGATCTCAATGCACTGCCTACTCGCCAATATCTAGATCAAACCGTAGTTCCTATATTACTCCAAGGATTGTCAGCATTAGCTAAGGAGCGCCCACCGGACCCAATAAACTACTTGGCAGCCTATTTATTGAAGAACAAGAATACCTTCGATAGCAATAATACGGGATCTAATAACAATGCACCATCAAATCCTCAAACGTAGTGATCTCATTTATTTTAGTACTTTAAAATGATAAAAATGTTGAATAGTTACAATAAATATTCAAGTTCTTATGACATTACAGTGTTAAGGGTGGTACCAGAGACAAAATAAGCAACTTTTGTTTGTTATATTTTTTTTATTCCTAATTGAAATTGAAAATCGAAAGAGAAAAAACCAATACAAACTTGCTTGTTAGGAGACATTTTATATCAGTGCTAATATTAATCCATTCGCTCATGATTGCCCTTGTGGCTGCCTATGCTTATCATCATTGTTATAAGAACTAATTAATGATGCTTTAATGTTAAGATTTAGAAAAAATAAATTTATGCGTTTCCATTAAGTATTTTGACATAATGTGCTATTTAATTTTGAATAACTTTAAAATATATTTGTTGAGAAGCGGTTCAGTTAATATTTGCATTATCAGAATAAGCAGACAAATGAATGAAAGGAGTTTTGCAAACAGATTGTACAGTTGATTAACAAGTTTATTGCTAATGTTATTCAAAGTAGTAGTTATTATGGTATTGTGTTCAAGACTTAGACCAATGTATACTGATTTTAAAGAGAGCTGCAGTGAGTTTTAGTATTTAAAATAAATCTTTAAGTAGCATTTCATTTTTCCGCCTTAAATTTTCCTGTTGTAAATTGTTTCATTTACATGAAAACAAGACTCAATAAACGTTTCATGAATAATTTTTGCCTTGTTTACATAAGTTGGTAAGTGAGTCAACGTAATTTCTATGTGTAAATTGTTTAGTAGGTAGCAAGTCAACTAGCTACTAAAGCCCAATTTACCTACATGTTATCAACAGATAGCAGCAAGTCAACAAAGTTTTCATGAGTGGAGTTTCGATATGTTTTAATTTGCCACTCTGATTAAATAGGGCTGAATGCTCATCTTAGAAAGGAAGACAACATCCCCTCTGGAGTCTGGTGAATGTCCCTGCACAGAATTGTGTCATTCTCTGCTTACAGAGCTGTATACTTCGGTAAAGTTTGTTTACTTGCTACTATCCAACTTATAACATGTGAAATAGGCATAAATGAAAACTTGCAACTTATCAAATTATTTACATGATGGAATTTAGTTAACTTATCAACTCGAGGTTGCATGTATGAACAACCGGAGTTGTTACTCTGATGTGCCAACCCTTAAGGCTAGAGGCGGGGTACAGTGTACTCTTATTCTATGGCCCAGACTACAGGGCTAAATATAATAATACCTGTCCTGCATAGCCACTTACATGAAATGAAAAAAAAAATGTACCTGGATTGATAGCGAATTTCAATATATTTCATTTAACATTGACATTTAGACGTTTACTATCAACTGCAAAACATTAAACACATACATATTTATCTATACAAGTATATATTGCTTTTTTTCGATATGTAGGTCATGTACTATAATATGTTTTTTTTCATTATTTTATATTTATCTAAGTGAAAGAAAAGATGTTGTTCTGACCACAGTATCCTCTTTAAATTACTTTGTTACTTGTAGACCCATCGACCACAACTGATACACGAAAATTTAATATTGATGTAAATTTATTGAATGAAATATACAAACAACCTGTTACAGTTCTTTATGTCTTCTTCAGAACATGTAATGGGTAATGCATATATTATATAGAATAAAAATTCATTTTAAAGACATTACATACAAAAATTACTTCATTTTATTTAACATTACTGTAACGTCATTCTTTCTGTTGTTCGGTCTCTTCAAGAAATCTTTGTCTGTGCATTAACCAAGAATCATTATAATCAGCAGCTTCTTCCTCTGCCACAACTGAGGGTAGATCAAACTGCATTACGTCAGTCACACAGGTTTCATCTGACAAAGATGGTAGAGAGTCGTGGACTGGGAGTGGGACGGGTTCGGGAGGAAGGAATTCCGCCATATATGCCGTGATATTACGTGCTCTCCATACAGCTATTTTACCTGTAATTTTTTTACGTTTTTATAGTCTATTTTAATTGCATTATTAATAATCCATTGTAATTGTATTATTAATAATCCATTGTAATTTTATTATTAATAATCCATTGTAATTGTATTATTAATAGTACAATGTAATTGAATGCTGACTAATTAGGCTATAGCAACATGGTTGGAGTTAAAAATATAGACAGCGATATTTTATGATTGAGTTTCATGACTTTTGTACCAAATACGAGTTCAGTACAAAGGCACAGATTAATTAGTTACTAAACAGAGGTGACAAAACTCTCTCTTTTACTCGCCTAACTGCATCACTTACCTATTGTTTCGTCAATCTCTATCTCCTCTTCACCTTCCACGACTGCCTCATCTTTCTTCTCTTCTTTCTCTTCTTCGCCTTCGCCATACTCTTCTAGCGCCGGGTCCTTAATCAGCAGATAAAACCCATGTTGCATACAATTCGTATCAAATACGAAACAACCTGGACCTCTCGGCACTCCTTTATACCACGAACCATGATAACGAACTCTAGGGTATATAATCTGCCCTGGACCCTCAATTTTTCCTTCTACCCACGTTCCCATGAACTTTACTTGGGTTTCAGCGAAGAAATACGTCCCGAGTCCGTGACGTTTGCCTTTGAACCAGGCTCCTTCGTAAATGTCTCCATTGGGATAATAATAGGCACCAAAACCGTGTTTCAAATCGTGTCTCCAGTCGCCTTCATATCGGGAACCATCAGGGTAAGTCATTTGACCCACACCATATTTCATGGCTCGACGCCACTCTCCTAAAACACGTAATCGGATAAAAATTTGAATCGATTAATAATTACAGAAACAATGCCTCTACCATGAGTTAATGGCGTTGATAGACGCTAACGATAACAGAAAAATTTTGAAGAGTTGTTCAGCCCGCAGCGCCCCTAGTCCAGCAGTAGCATAGAAGTTTGCTACATACTTGATTTTTCTTTGTATGTAAATCGTCAAATCAAAATATGACGAGGCAAGTTATTAAAAGTTAATGATTAAAAACTGCTATGTTGAATATGACAACGAAGTTTTCAACAAAATTGCTGCAATTTTGTAATTTTTATTAAGTATAAAATTTTTGGTATCTACTTTTATTTTTTATTAATTGTATGGGAATACAATCCATCTTCATGGAGTGTCATACCTGAATAACTTCAGCACAAAAGAATCTGTTACATCCAGGGCCGGATTTAAATTTTTGCCGCCCTTGGGCACTGGAAAAAATGCCGCCCTATCACTAAAATTTCACTCAAATATATATAGATTTGATATCTTATTTTTAAAAAATTAAAACATTTAATGTATTGCAAATAATTTATTATATGTACTATATACGATATACCTCAATATAATATAAAAAAATATTTTTATATTATATTTGTTTTCAGAACTACAAATTTTGCACTAAGCTTGACTCATAATTATATTATAATAATTTTTTCACAGGCAAACACGTCTGACTTTCTGAATTGCAAATTGGTCGATTAAATCTTCACAATCTAAACGTTGAATTATGTCCGATTCGATGCATAGAATAGCTAAGCTATTGAGCCTATTTGCACTCATTGTAGAACGTAAGTAGTTTTTAACTCTTTTCAAAGAAGAAAACGATCGTTTTGCGCTACAATTCGTTACAGCTACAGAAATAAATTAATTAAATTATTTCGAAGGTTAATTTTTCCTTAAGACGCCAAAATTATGATTTACCAAATTTCGATTCGACAAATAATGTATGAGTTGAATTTTTTGAATTCTCTCTTAAATAATAAATGAGTAATTAAAAGAACAAAAAATTCCTATTGAGAACTTTTAATAACACTAAAAAAATTTTTTTCCACTTTCCAAATTTTGCTGCCCTAAAAAATTTGCCGCCCTGGGCACTAGCCCCGACTGCCCCTAGTGTAAATCCACCACTGGTTACATCAATATTGTATGTTTGTCGTGTCGCAACAAGTTCAAACTTGCTTTAAGTGTACACAATTGTCTTGCAAACTTCATGTATGACGGGTTTAAGTTTAGATTGCTATCTGAAAATGAACTAAGAATTGTCACACAAAACTGACGCAGTCGCTACCAAGTAACGACGCGAGCATAAACCTATTGTAGAGGTAATCAAAAGTAGAGGTGCTGGTTATGGTGCAACACTTTCCGGCTTTTTTACATCGAACTAAATTAATCGATTTAATTGATTTTATCGGCCTAAGACAATAATGAATAGATAGGTACCTAATCTACACCAACTAAGAGTCGGCGCTTACTACTTAGGTAGTCTACTGTCTCTGTAGCTACATCTTCGAAATATAATAAAAAAGGAAGATTTCTTTTAAACTGAAAAACAAAGGACACTTAGAAATATCTTTTTTGTAACTCACTTTTTTTTCAATAATATTCTTTGACAGTTAATTGAGTAACTATAACAAAAAGAAGTTACATTTATAACAATAGCATTATTTTATTAAACAGTTAAAAGAGTAAAAAAAGAAAATATTTTTATAATCTAGAGAGATGGCTCTCTGCATTCCGTATATAATTACTGATCTCTCTCAAATAATTGTAATCAAACTGTATGACGATGTTGAAAAAATAAGCTGCCATTTCGCAGTAGGGACAGACTTCTCAAACTAGTGATGCTTGACTAAAATACAATGTGATTTTATACCCTCGTATCTCGACCCGTTCTTCATAAATACGTACAATCCCTTCCCATTTCTCATACCACGACAGTAACACCCCTGATAGAAGTCACCATTTGGCAGCACAGCCCAGCCTGCACCATGTCGTTCGCCATCGGCGTTACGAGCGCCAACATAAATCTGATACGTAAAGTTTTATTATTATTGCCAATAGTATTATTACAGGCGTTATAAAAATATTCCCACCATATCTTTCTTATGCGACAACGATTACATAAAGGTAATAAATATTACAGGAGAGCACATTGAAGTGACAGTGTTCAAGTGTAACTATTCTAATCTTCTAATGTATAAAAATCAATGTTTGTTTCTTCTTATTTTACGTACTTTGAATACTTGCTGTCTAATTTTACTGAGGAATTAACTCAAAAAACATATTTTTTATATACCTATGTCGTCCCTGTTGCAAAGGAGCGATATATTCATAATTCCATACTACAGTCTATAAAGGAAACACTATTACAAAGAAAAGATATGAGAATATGCCATCTACTGAGATCTACGTCATTTACGCCATATACAACCATGCTCACAATCACAATAATAATAATGATTTTTATACAGTCTGTTCTTTCCGCACAGAGCGTAAAAACCTTGACCAAGCCCTTATTTACTTAGGGTTTATTACAAAGAGTTTGTAGATGCAATGGGCTAACCGGCTAACAATCCGAACTATTTAATTCTGCTTTACCGTCTGTAGGTAAGCCTAAATACTTGCTTGCAATGTAATGTTGTGTTTTGATGCTCTCTATCCACCCTGGAAATGGGGTGAAGATATGTACATATATATGTGGTATGCGCCTACAATATTTTTAAAATATTTTAAATCTAATACGGCGTGAAGACATGTATGTATGTATGTATGTACTAGAAGGTGTATAGGTGAATTATTGTTATTTAACTCTAATTTTATAACATTATGCCTATGCCCTTACACCAATAGTATCTACATCCTCTGGTCCTTCTCCCTTTTCTTCGGCCGCCATTCTGAATTTCCTTATTTCCTTCTCTTAGCTACAAAGAAAATAATTAACAATTGTTCATCAGCTCAAAATTAGTTGTGAAAGTTATCCCGCATAGGTTTGTATCTCAATGAAGTTATCAACCATTTATCAACATTTTAATATTTGACAGTATTTAACTTGTCACAATATTAAAAAAATAATAACAATGAGTTTGTTCTTTAAGTCGTCTTCGCATATACTGTAAAAAAGTTAAATTTAATTCTAGAATTGTTGAATTATTGCTAATCTTATATTCAAAAGCTTTATGTGGTGTAGGCCATATGGCCTACATAGGGCCTACACCGCATAAGGCTGTTGTATGAACTTCGACATAAATTGAGAAATTTATGTTAAAGTATTGCTAAGTGTAGAATTACATATTTTTAATATGAATATCTTTAGAAGTTGTAGTGTTAACGGAAAATAAATTAAAATACGTTATTAAACTTACACTATAATTGAAAAATCATACACGAGATAAATAACTTCTCATGAGACCAAACAATAGTTAGAAATAATTTTCTCTGCACATGCATTTATTGGATTTCTGAATATTGTATTATAAAATGCCTATTGTAAAATGATGTTAAAAAAATTATTCCAAACCGAGTTTCTTGTCTTCTCAACTCAGTGTGCAGATTTTCTTTTCGAACCAAAGGCATTTGACGTACAAAAATAGCTTGCAATTAGGTTTACTTGAATCAATTTATTAAAAGTAACGAAAATGTCATAGGTAGGTACTCGCAAACCGCGTGAATAATGTCTGATGAGATATAAAGAGGCAAAAAAGGCTTGGTGTTTTAATCTGCGGGATTATTCCCTAAAAATTTACAGACAGCGACAGCCACGTGATCATTGCACGACCGATGACTAATTGTAATATGAAATTGATATCCTGTATGACGATTGCGTGTCTATTGCGCCATGACCGTAAAATGCACTTTTCACGGTAGATTTAGCGCCGCTATATAAATAACATTATACAAATTATTGTTTTGACAGCAGCGATATTTGACTGTCGCATGCTGACAGCAAGTTAGGTAATTAGCGTGCCGGTTTGCCTACCCCGTTAGGAATACAGCGTAAGCGTATGAATAAATATTACCTACAGTCACTTACTAACTTTACAATTTTACTTTTATTTTACTTTCAAATAAGTATATAATATTAGCGCAATTTCTGTATCCAATGTAATAAAATTTATATAAAAAATCACATTAAAATCTTACCAACAAAAATTCCCAAGGTAATCATATTTTGTAAATAAACGTTAATAAAATTCATATTATAAAACAAATAATGTATTTCTTAATAATAAAATTATTCATATAGTTTGTAATAAATTAATAACACAATGAAATGGAAGCAAGCAAAGGCATATAGGCTGGGATTTGAGTTTTCAGTTAATCAGCTGACTAGAAATTGAAACAATTGAAAATTAATTCAATAAGTTTCCTTTACTTCCAATGCCGTAACTAGATCATAAGTTTAGAAATCTAAAGCTACGCGGCTTCAGATTTCGATATCGAGAGACTCTACATAATGCCTCTCCCTACGCTCGGAGTCTAATGGGAAATGTCCTGACGATAACTAAGACCCTGGTCACATCGATTGGTTCACAAAAAATTTTGAAACACCTGCTTTACAACTTTATAATTTAAAATTAACTATTTGTATGATTTTTTTTCCCAACTTATACAGAAATCAATAAATCACAGACAATTTTAATGTTAGCCTCCTTTATCCATATATTAAAATTTAATATAGAAGCTCTCTAAAACTTTGAGTAAGATATAATCTTTTTATATAAAATGAACAGCTATTCGAAAGCATTTCAGAAAATACAAAAACATAAAATACTTAATTAAAATTATATTCTAATTTTGTACTTTTCAGTTTCATTCTATAATAACACTAAGCGGCATTTTAAACTACAAATAACAAATCCACAATTTTTGAATCTTATTCATTTTATAAGATTATTTTAAAAAGATAACTTTGTAACAAAACTATTTAAAATATCGAATCTTTTATGTTAAGGTACAGGTCAGAAAAAAGCTAAAGCTATCTGAGAAAATTTATATCTAATGTTAAATCTCAATCACTTAGTACCTTCAAGGCAAGTAAACATCGCAAGCACAGGCATTTCGGTAAAACAGATACCAGTTCTCCACGAACCACAACTGATAAACAAGGTCATAATTAATTCCGTTCTGTAGGCCATGAAACTCTACGCTCACTATGACCTCGATAGAGTCGGATTCCATCAAACCTCTTGCATTTCAAACAACTTTTCACTCACTTGTTTCTGCTTAAAGATTCATAACACGATCGCATTGAAATGCGCACTGTCAACAGATACCATTGTGATGCCTTAGCGCGGCGGAGCTTGCGGTGGCGTGTCTTCTAATTTCCCCCAAACTACATTACACATCTCTCGAACCAGAGCTTGTTCTCCTGAGTCTAAATCTGGCGCTGGTCTTCTTCTTTCTCGTTCCACACGTTCTCGTACCTCTAAAACTTGAAGAGCACGAACAACAGCCTCAGGCCTTTCGTTCGCTCCACTTCCTACACCTTTTTCAGCCTCTAACCGTCGCACTTTCTGTTCCAAGTCTTTCACGTACTGTACTGTTCGTTCCGCTAGTTGTGGATGAGTTATGGAAATCGCGGGTATTCGGGATCCTTCCTCAGCATTAGTACCGCTGCTGCTACCATCGCCATCGTCTCTCTCCCTTCCTGCAGCCCGACCACAATTCACACATGTACTTCTTTCACGTTCCTCATCTAGATACAAACACAGCTCTTTTAACTCTAAATTGTCACGTATCAGCTCCTGCTGTTTATCGTCCAATTCCCGCAATTTGTTTTGATACGCTGATACTTCCTGTCGCATCACCGACGCAGTGTATCGGCCGAAACGTTGCCATTCGCGAGCTAATTTCCGACCTTTCTGTCGATCGTCGTCCAGGAAACAACATAAATCTCGTAGTTCCTGATTGTCCTCGCTCAGACGGCGATTGGCTTCCTTTAATGCTTTTATTTCATCTAAAAGTGTTTGGATCTGCCGCCTTTGATCAGTCGAAACTCGCGGGCCTTCGGACTCGACACGTTTTGTGAATTTAAGCATATCAGCTGACCTCCTGTGGATCTGTTCTTCTTCTATGTTGCGCTGTACTCGTGTGTCGTCTGCACTTCTCGCTCGTGTCGTGGAATCAACAGGATCATGTACTATAGCTTTCGTAATAACTTCTCCAGGAGGTCGCAAAATACGTAAGACACCAGGCGCTTGAGGATATCCTACGGGATAACCTTGAGGATATTTCACAAACGGAATCGATCCACTTGGATATATACCGTGCGGGCCGAGCGGATATTGCAATTTATTAGGATCGATAGGCTTGCCGACGTACGGAGGTTTGTGCTCTTTCGCGGACGGGTCAATAGTGGCTAGTTTGTGACCACCTGCCGCCGGCGGGGGCGGGTGATAACGCGGTGGAAAGTTGACCGGTTCTGAGCCCTCTTTACCTAGTTGCTGTTGTTTCTGTTTACTAAACTGCGCTGTGTTCGGATTGATTGACATTGTCGATGGAGCCGATTTGACGATAGTCATCAGCTCAGACAATGCTTAGCTGCAATTTGTCGAAGCGTTTCATTTCCGAGTCACATTTATTTAATGTTTGCACGTGATGACGAAACGACATAAGTTGAGTGATCGGTCCTTGAATGAACGGAGCTGAGAGACGCCGCCGGTTGCGTAGGCTGTAGACCGTGGCATTCGCGCAATTAACTACATTTATAGGTAGTAATTTAGTTTATTTTGAAAACACTTGTTCATTTACATCACAACTTACAGTGTTTTGTATGTAATTTCACTTTGCCTTATGTTCGTTTGAGGTTACTATGTTGTTTGCGGATTATCAGACTGTATTTTTCTTCGTGTATGTAGAGCGACGAGGACGCTCGCGTACGCGTGGTTGTGTACTGGATCAATTGCTCTACCTGAGCGGAGGCTCTCACGGCGTCCCGCTCTGCCTTACCGCTCTCTCGTTGCGGGCACGCACACAGGCCTACAATACTGTTGTCATTAGCTTCTCGATTTGTTCACACAAACATGCCCACGCGCACCAAGTTGATACAATCACGTTCTTTCTATTCTCATAGTATTATAACGTGCCGGCGTTATATGCATATATAACATACTCAATTCATGTTACTTTAAATCGATCAGTGTTTTGCTGTTTTGAACATAAAATATTTTTGTATTGCAATAATGTGGTACGAGTAGGAAATTACAATTGAATATTTTTCCAAAAACACTATAGCCCATGGTATGTGGTTGGCGCATAAGTACTTCGCGATTACCACCTATTACTTACTAGACAATTGACGTAGATATACCATCATCTTTTATGAATTAAACCACTTTGATGCCATAAAACCCTGTTAAAGTTATGTCTTTTATGAATAAATCTAATAATATCTACATACAAAACACACTAGCACAATGTTTCTGAATCTAATATACATACATACATATGCCGAAAAAAAACGCTCATGCTGTATCACTAACAGGGTAGTCAGAGAGGACGGAACCCCAAGTGTCGCGGTCCACCAGGAATAAATCAATCATACTTTTCTCACCCTTTCTTTCCCACTGTACTGATGTGTCCCTCTATGCTTAAATACGGTATTAGCTACAAAAAGATCCTTTTCCATACACACTCCTAGCACAATCCTACCATATAATGTTGAATTGAAAAAAATTACAGCGAAAAGACCTAACCTCGAAATTTTAACATTTTTGTGGTGAAATTTTTTGTACTTAAAATTACAAAATCGAATTCTAAACAATTACAAATGATAGCACAACTCTTAACGAAGAAATAGAGCTCCGAAAAAATGCTGTACGATGTCGGAAAGCTGTACAAGAATGGTTTTACAAATACACTTTTTTTCACAAAAATAAAATTTTCTTGAACAATTTTCAAAATTTCGAACCAAAAAAAAACTATAGTTTTCAATAGTCAAAACCAACATTTTCACTAAGTAACAAATTTCTAAGTTGATTTGATGAAAAGTTATTATTATTAGAAAAAACGCGATTTTTAACGGTTTTTCCCATTTTTCTCCATATATAAGGCAAAAATCGATTTTTCACAGGACGTCAATCGAAAGATAATTTTATCACCTACAACTTTCCGATGTAACTTTTTTGGATACAAACTCAACTTTTTGTTTTATTAGCAAAGAACCGTTTTTTCGACTCGCGAATTTTTTAGGTTAGGATCGCCATTGAAAATCCGAAAAAAAACGCTTTCTTTCTTAGAACTTATTGTTCTACACGAACACTTTTTTCTTCCTGTCCTCAATTGTCTGAAAATTAACATAGTGAATCCGTAGACTGATTGGACTATAGCCCTTTTTTTAGTAACGCCAAAGAAACCTCAAGAAAGTTTTTTTATAGAAACTATTTTTGAATAGTTAAAAAAATATGTAACTTCAAAGTCTATAAGCTCGACTACGCTTCGCTATCGCCTTAGATTTCTATTATAAGAACATTGCCGCGCTAACAAAATCATACATACTCTAAACCTCAAGAAATTTTGAGTGAGTTGAGCAATATCTTCTCCTCTTGCTCTCTATCGCGTTTGGGATAGAGAAAGGATACCTTTTCTTAAACGAGGTAATGCGGGAGTAATCTGAATACAGATGCCCAGTCCCCTGGTGGTGAAACTGTTATATGTGCGGCCTTTATCAATCCGAAGCTTTTGGGGTGGCCATTAAGGTGCGTTGTCGAGAAGCTCTGAAATCTCCTATCAAAACGCACGAGAGCCCCTTTTGCGCTGTGATTAAACACTTCTCGGGGAACCAGTGACGGATCCCCGAGCTTCCTGACAGTGTCACGACAGGCGGGCCACACTCACTGTCATCCTCATATGAGTCACATGGATGGACGATTAAGTCCTCCTCTTCGACCGGTAGCGACCTATTAATCCCCTTTAGTAGCTTCTAACGACAGAGGGCAAATACCATAGTCTTATCCTCTTGTCCAGGATAGAGGATTGGAGTTCCTCAGCCCTATCCTTAGTTAATTTTTACAACTTCCTCGGAAAGTTAAATAGCCTGACGAATTACATACATATCCTCACGCCGTATCCCTAACGGGGTAGTCAGAGAGGACGGAGCGCCAAGTGTCGCGGTCCTTACATACTTCTTTCGCTTGCTCAAATCTCATCATTATCCTCACACATTTTCGCCTAGGAATGCGAGTGCTTTTGACATTTCCGTCGGCTAACACTTTCTTGATGAATTCTTTGTTTTTCCCCAGAAAGCTACTCGTACTCGTAAGCTTTCGGTGGCGAACAGCATAGTGGGAACTAGTGGAAAATCAGTTGACAGTACAGTAGAAAGTTTTTTAGCAACCGAATTAACTAATTTATTATAATAATTAACTGCTTCTAGGAACATACGAACACATAATTATAATTAGCTAAAATGAACCGAAATTAATAATATGTTTGGTTGAAAAAACTACTTTCAGTGGATCAATAAATGATAATAATTGATAAGTTGATAACACACCAGTACCAAAATACTAATCAAACAAATTCAAACTGAAACAAGTTGAAAACAATGATTCTATAAAACCTATATATACTCTGTAATTTTTCTCAAAATTAATAAAAGGGTTTTTGAAACGTTTACTAAAACGTCGTGAAAAGTATAGAAGTCTCGTACAATTTTATAGTGAGATTGTGTCGTCAGTGCTAAAGTACAGCAGAATATTTCTTTTGTTTCTGATAAGCAAAAAATCCCCATGGACACTCAACCGGACTCAACGCCAACTGAATAGTGTAGGACTCGAACCAACTGAGAAAACCCTCTTCTTTAATATTAGCCCTGAGCAGCTAGACAAGTGGCGAACGTTGCGTACAATAGAAACGATTGCTGGCGTTATTGCTCATTAAAACTACCACTTAGCTACGTTTTCTACGGTGATATCCATACAACTTTACGTTTAGTTTGACATATAAGAAAGTTAATAACGTTTGATTACCAATTTAAAATTTGTTACGCTAGATTACGTGGTATTCGTCATTCTATTCTACTAGCGTTTACAATTGAGCCACTTGTCTAGGCCCGCTGGTAGCTTTTACAGCGTCGCTATACAGGCGCTCTGCCAAATGGTCGACAGTGAGGGATCCTCCAGTCGAGAGATACCTCGTATGAAGGACGGATCTCGACTCGATATACAAGATGCCACTGGCAACATTGCTCGACTTCGGTGGTCTAATCGTACACCAAAGCACCGCCGCGCCAATGCGTCTACGATTTGTAATGAACACTAAACTTAAGACGTATACATGTACGTATGTATGAAAATGAAAAGCAAATCGGTAAGTGCCACCCCTTCCAGTCCGGACTCACTTTAGTTACTCGTAGTAACACAGTGGCGCACGCGCAGCAAGGATGTCGCGTGGATTCGCGCTTGGGTATACCGCGTATATCGCTATTGCGCTAACATTACATGGTACGTACTTATTCTTATTACAAAATGCCGATAATTTTATGTTTTTAGAAAGTAGGTTATATTTAACAATTTGATAAACACATTCTTTGTTTTGAACATATTCTTAGATTATATTACATAATTTACATCGAGTTTCGTAAAACTTTGAAAAATATCCTAATATGCTAACTCTCATTAAAACTATTTATTTATTTTTCATTTACTACTGAATGTCAAGATTTATATTAACGTGAACTTTAAATATTTTATTCATTTCTCTTTTCCATAATGTGTTTAAAACAAATTGTTCATTAAATTATTTTACATTTGTAGTTAAGGTTCTTCAAGAAATTGCTTAATTAGTGGAAAAAGATTTGAACTTGTTATTAAACGGGTATTACTAGGAAATCTTTATATATTTGATCGTTGGTGCATCTGTTAATTATTATGTAACTTCTGAACGACTTGACCATTGAAGTGGAATTCCCACAATCTATATTATAATAGGTATATATAAAAATTCAACATCTGTATGTTTGTTGTCGCAAAAGTGAAAAGTAGTCTATTGATTGACTTGAAATTTTGACTCAACGTTGTGTTTTGAAATTTTGGCTCAACTCTATGTGTTTCTTAATAAATATGTAAATGTTCCTTTGGTCAACGCGCGCCACAGCAACGCTTGCGGCAACGACTAGTAAATTTTATTATTTGTCTCGTCGAGATGACGGTTCATAACTATACCTGACTGACCCGTTGGCGCAGTAACAGCGTATCAGTCTTCCAAACGGGGTCCCGGGTTTCAATTCCCGCTCAGATCAATTCAGGAAATGAACTTTCTTAAATTGGCTTAGAGTCTGGGTATTGCTGTTAGCTTCCCCAGTTCGCTGTGTGTAAGCCTAGTGCTTAGTTTTAAATCACACAATTTGCATAATTATCTGGACTATGACATTCATAATAGGAACACCAGGTCAAAAAATGAACTAGCTATCACGGGCTCTAGATGGGAAAAGGTACGCAAATCTTTTATTGGGGACGCCGTTCGCTTTTATAACACTTTGCCTGAAGAATTAATCGTAGTACCAGACATTAGAGTTAAGAAAATTGTTAAAGCTACGTTGTGCTCGAAAGGCTATTATTATAAAATTGAAGAATCTACTAAGGATAAATTGGTTCGGTCAGGTTTTTATGTCCATGAAAAAAAATTGTAATGTTAGTGCTTACGAACACGGCAATACTGTCAATACTGTCGTAGAAAATTAATGTTCGAAAAATACTTTACAAATTTTACTTCGAATAAAAATCTATTTTGTTTTTATTTCGTTGCCGTATAATACTAGGATCCGATTGGTGGTATTATAGTGAAGTTATTAACAAATTCTATATTGAACGCAAGCAACATCGCAGGGCATAACTAGTCATACTATGAAATAAACGATTTTATTGAAAACAAAACTATAGTTTGGAAATAATTTTCTCAGCACACGCATTTATTGGCTTTCCAAATATTATATTTTAATATATTGATGTCGAAAAAATGTTACACGACTGAAAAAAAGCTCGCACTGTGAAGAACCGACAAGAAGTTGTCGGTTCTTCTCTAACCGGCAAGAAATTATCGAGAAAAATTACCGACAAGAAATTGTTGGTTCTTCTCAGTACACTTTTTTACGTATCGATGCGATAGTAGATTCAACGTTCAAAAATGCGTTATAACTGGTTTCACCTCTACCTATTTGAATATATTGATTTGACTTTAACCTATATGCATGTACTTATTAAACAATATTTTTGCAGGATCGCAAGCGCAACGCAACCCGATTAAAGAGGCACTGCTCCTCCACAGCGATGTTTTCAGCAACGCGAGCTTCGAGGACTGTGTGTGGAGACGGGAGAAGGAGCCATGTCCTGATCCCGATGTGAATCTACATCTTTACACTGAGGCAGAACCCGTAAAGAAAGTCGTAAGTACAATTATGTATTTTAGCGTGTTGTAGAGTGCGCTTAGGGACATTGGTAGAGTCCGAAGCGATTGATAACGGCTTATTTTTAGGACTTTGTAGCAGAAGTGATAACAACGGAACGTCTCTAATATAAGGGTATATTAGAGACACGTAAACTATCAACCTAAAATAAACTAATTTTTTCCTTAATTTAATATTCAATTATAAAAGTTCTTGGCTTAATTGTTGATCTTGGCCGGTTATCCTTACGGCACACTTATGGAGTTAATCACATCCTTATATTTGTCTGTCTGTAACAGACATTTTTCTTATAGGCTATTTAATGTAGATAGTTGTTAAGCGGGTACCTAGTTAGTGATAGTTACAAGATAAGAACTTTGATGCTAAAAATAAAAGTATCTAGGTGTCATCATCGATAACCACATGAATTGGAAATACCACATAGGTTTGGTATGTGACAAACTATGTGTTTTGTTAGCAAAACTTGCAATAATAAAAGAAAAAGTTCCATATTGCGTATTATTGTCACTGTATAAGTCATTGGTGGAATCGGTTGTTACATATGGTCTCAGTAGTTATGGTCGTACGTACAAGATATACTTAAATCGTATATACCAACTTCAAATACGAATATTAAAAACAATAGTTCCAAACAATGTAAAAAAACTACACCAAAATGACTTTTATAAACTGTTTGCTTTCTGTAAAGTACTTCCTGTATATGACAAACTTAAATATACACTTCTGAGTGAACAATTTTTTAATTTAGAACTTCAACATAAAATATCACATAAAGTGTATACTAGAAAAGTAGCTCGAGCCATGCTAAAAGTTACTAATTACACAAATTTGTATGGTAAAAGGAAATTATCATATATCATACCAACCTTAATTAATGACATTCCAATAGAAGTCACAACAGATTTAAACGATAAAAATATAAAAAGTAAACTTAAACAATATTTTATTAATAACATGTAATTTGGGTTGATATAAAAGAGCATACTGTGAATGTGATGTTTTTCGCCTCTATCTGAAGCTTCAAATAATAATTAATTTCTACCCACATAATTGCTCAATATTTATTGTACTGTAGATGTTAATGTGTACATATGTTATGATTAATGTACCTCTAGTATTTTATATATGTAATAAATACGGTATAAATTAAATAGCTGCACACAGAAAAACCACATAGGTTTATGTTTGCGCAGTTTTTTGTTTAAAAAATGTGTTAAAAAAAGCAAAATAAATTAAAAAAAAATAAAATAAATTGTGTGAAATCGAACGAAAGCTCTTAAACAAATTAAAAAGGTATGTGTTTTATTTATTATTTAATTGACTTCAATGGTAGTTATATAACTAATAATGTTAGAAAACACTTTAATTTTAGTCATAAGAAGAATTTTACACCTATTATCTCAATACAACAAATCTGTAAGAAAAACATATCAACGCGCGACAGTTGATATCTTTTTCCTAATATTGTTTACTAGCCAGGCAGCGGCTTCGCACGGGTAGAAAATTTTTTTGGAAATAAAATACATCCCATGTACATCGCTAATAATATACAGAATTTTCGAAATCGGTTGAGTAGTTTTTGAGTTTATCCATTATATATAAACAAACAAAGTTTATCTCTTCTTAATATTGGTATAGAAGTATTAGGTTATAGACTTTATAAATTACTTCAAACGCTGTGTCCGAGCAGCAACGGTGAGGTAATTCAGAAAGCTGACTCACCTGTCCATACGAGACACATTAGATAAGCTAATTGGCCTCTATTTCGTTACAAAACTGCACCCAAAAATCAACAATTTATTTGATTTTATTTGCCCCACTTCGTAGTTCGGTACATGCTGTCTAGAGTTATAAAGTCTATGCGTTAAATGTTGTCATTATATACTTCGAAATATTCATATGCGCATCCAATTTATTCTTTTGTAAGATTAATCGAATACAAAAATTTCGATTTGGATTACAAGGAAAATATAGATAATTTACAGCGACGAATTGGAAATTTTGACGGCATACAGGGATCTCAATTTTTCTAAGTGGTTATGCAAAATGTATAAAATTTATATTTGGTAACCTAATTCTTCCTTTCATTAACTTCATTTCGACTGTATCGTTACGTGGTTAACTTTTACAACAAAAAAAAAAATCAAAGTAATTTTCTTTAAAAACAGAGATTTTCATTTTTCGGGCTAAAGGAACCGATTTATGCTTCCAAATTGTCTGTGTAGATTAAAAAACACTTCAAAATACCAGTTTGATGTTTTAAATTAATTATAGTTTTTGATATAAAGGAAAATAACAGTTTTTTCGCTTTTTCGCACGTTTGTATGGTGCTGAAGGACTATTTTATTAATTTATTGTTATTCAATTATTGTTTATCACTGCGTCACCTTAACGACGTTACGCTACGTCAGTGTGAATGAAATGTAATCTCTGAATAAAAATTAATTGATTAAATTCATTATAAAATACTTTTTGTTTTTTTTTTTATACTTTATTACGTTTATTTTGATCCTAACCTTTTAAAAAAGAAATCTAATTAACTTACCAATCAATTAACACCAATTTTGTCAATATCTACATAGGTATGTATAAATTTCCATTAAAAATTTTGTGCATGGTAGAATTTCTAACGGTATTTTCAGTCCTAATTTTGGCTCCTTTTCATATACAGCCTTTATATCTTCATGCTATTCTGTGTAAGTGGGCAGAGACCTTTATTTCCTCAAACCTCATCAACCTTATTTTGCCAATCGTAAAACAAAGATGAAGTCTTAATTTTTTGGAAAAAAATATAAGTAGGTCTAACGTAAATGCAAATCTCATAATTTTTTTACTATGGTCACAATATTCCTAATGTTCATCGTTTTTTTAGACGTTTTCTGAACGACAGTGAATTTTATGTATTACGCAATCGTCATATATGATATCGCTTTTTTATTACAATTAGTCACCGGTCGTGCAGTGATTGCGTGGTCGTCGCTGTCTGCAAATTTTTAGATAATAAGCCCACCGGTCGGTAAAGCGGCTTATGGACATGGGTGGCAGGCATTGCCGCGGGCGCTGCGATTGCACTTTACAATTAGAAATAGGTACAGAAATACCGTTTCCCGCCCGCTTCGCTGGGCGTAAGTGAACATTTTGTATGTAATAGTACATTATTGTTTGAAAAATGGTGAAGGGTCTCTAAAATTGAAAAAATGAATAGCCTTAAACCATCTACAAACGATTCCGCATCGAATGGTCGTGGTCCCATGTCGATCCGTTCAGTAGTTTTAACGTGATTGACGCGCAAAGAAAACACAACTTCATTATATATATATATATATATAGACAATAGACTTCCTCAAAATTGCCGCTTAGAAAGCTGTCATTGCTTAAGATGCCCAGCAGACTGGCAGCGTTACCACTTTGTATAGCCAACCTGATTCTTTGGCGGTAACAGCTGACAGCACGACGGTCTCCCGAAGCCTCGACCAGTCTCTTACCAATGTTGCCAATGTTGTATCTTTTACCGCGTGGGATAATTTTTAATGTTCCAAATGAACCCTTAATTTCATCTTTGAATTTACAAACTGGTTTAATATGTCCGGGACGACCACAACAATGACAACACTGAGCTAGCTGTGCTGGCTATCGTTTGAATGAGGTTTGAATATCAGAAACCAGTCGATGGGCTTCGAGGTCCCAGGATCCCGAATTTTAATTACCAAATTTAATTATTTATGTCAAACGATCAAGAGAAGAGAAAAAAACGATCGATATACCTATGAACAGAGTCAGACACGAGGTGATTCCAATATTTGGTTTTTCCAATTTTCGTAGGTACGGGAGTACGGGACACAATAGTCAATAGCATAGCAACAATTGCAAAACCAATTACGATTTCTGTTATTTTTGCTATCTAATTTTATGATAATTTATTTTGAGACATTGCGTGTTGCCTCCATACAACAGTAGGAGTATATACTGTTGTTCCATTGTGTTGTTTGTAATTAACAAGAAATTTTCTCACATACTAACTAAAAGTTAATTTACATGCATATTTATGAAACACGTACGAACATGTTTCATTTCACATTTTTCAATTTTTTAAACTACGTTTTATTTGTTATTTTATTTTAATAAACCTTTTTGTAAAATGATGTTGAAAAATTTATACCTGACTGAGTTTTTTATTGGTTCTTCTCAGTATCCAGGTTTTCTCTTTGAACCGAACTATACCTTAGTTCGGTTCGGATTTGACGTTCAAAAATACCTTGTTTATTTTATTTATTTGGATAAATCAATTTGACTTTGACTTCACATTTTTATACTACGGGAAAGCCAAACGAGCAAAATGTACATCTGATACACTTGGTCTGAAGCCCATGGTTCGGTAATTTGGCAAATGCGTTAGCAACCCTAACGATTAAAGTTTTGTGCCTCCTGTGAAATAAATTTCACCGGCTGTTTTACCCTCTATACCGGAACACAACAATGCAAGCATTGCTTTTAACGACAATTAGCGAGTAAGAAGCTGACACCCATACGGACCCCGCACAAGGTCCTACCTCCCGCTGTAGATATACCTGTATATACGCAGATACACGGCGTATGTCTGTAATACCTGGAATTTTTGTAACTGGTATTTTTCCTGCTATTGGTCTCTATGCTATATACCGAATTTCAAGTTTGTAAATTACATAGTGTCCGAGATAATCGACTACGATAGTGTACGATACGATAGACGAACAGACCGACAGACAGTCACGCAAGAGTGATCTTACTTGTACTATTAGTTATAAATATAACTAATATAAGAGTTATATTATTGTAATGAATTGAATGGCCAGTTTATTATAACTACCCCCTTTTAGTCTGTGCCATGTGTGTAACAGGAAAATAAAGTTTAGTTGTTGCCTAATCATCATTATCTTTTAAAACTTACAAGGATTCCGTTTTTCTGACCAAAAGTGTACACACATTATCTCAGGGTTTTCTAGTAATTAAAAAATTTAAAAAGACATCGTGTCCGAAATACTTGTTAAATGAAATTAATTTACGGCGTATTGCATTTCATCTCAATAGGTGTAACGATGACGGGATGAATCGGCTACTATGATATATCAAGGCAATAAAAATGATTGTTTTAGTTCTGGTAAACGAGGCCAGAAAGCCAGTTGTTTTGAATTAAAAATGCACAGATTTCATTTTTTTTGTTTCTCGCTTCGCCACAATGTCACTCCGGCCTCACCTTTAAGAATGCGACCGAAATACCGCTATTCGTCCTAAAGGGGCTTCGTTCTCTTTTACTTATTCATTCATACGCAATGCAACACACGACCTATCGCATTTTAAATCTCAAATAACCCAAATAGAAAATCGTGTTAACCATGTTTTGTTGGCCTTGAATATTTGTCGGTCTCATTTTGTGCATCGCGATTCACAAGGCTTCTATGCCATAATAAGTGGCAGTTGGTGGGAGTAGACACAATTTCTGAAGCACATGGTATATTCATTAAATATATTACCCATGGCTACATATTTCAACCGAACAAATGAAACATACTCTTTCTAATTTCTAAAATTAAGCCATAAATATCTAGAAAAAAAAAGAAAATCACTAATGATATAGCATCGTACAATCGTAGAATGGGTCGAAGATCATGACGTACGGGCATTTTATAAAACGCATTGAATTATACGTTACATATAGATACAAATCGTTGGTGAAACTGCACCATTTTATGAAACGATTCAATGCGTAGATGGAGGAGATCAATGCATATTATTCGATGATTCGCAGAGCTATAATTAGGTACATCGATTCTGTAATTAGTACGAGTAAATAATAATCAACTTTGTGTGACTTGCATAAAACTCTTGTAACTTCTGTTCATAGCTACATTGAAACCATTGGTAATTACGTTTTTTCATTCATTTCAAGCGGCCAGTTTCAATATTCTTTATTATGATGTTTTGTTCTTCATTCTTTTTTTTTCTTCATGGCATGGCGCACAGATTAGCGCATTTGCCAATGTCACGTATTATATTAATAAGTAGAATCGTTATCGTAAAACTCCTCCAGTAAAAAGATAGTAGACTTTACTGAAGTTTAAAATACAAAGTTAAGTAAGTTTACTGAAGTTTTATAAGACTTCCTGGAAGAGCGCGAGAACTTCAGCTACACATGTTTATTTATACATGCGCATCCTCATGCGCCCTGATGAGTAGTCTGTTCAGTCGTTAAACAGGGCTACGTGATATGGACATTTGGCTCCATACATTGAAAGGTAGCATGAACGGTATGGCATGCGATGACACAGTGGTAAACTGTTTTTATACGCTGAAGGTGCTGATCACCATCAGAAGCAGAGCTGCAGACACTAGCCACGTATATGAAAGAAGAATGTGAAGTGAAAGGATTGAATATGAATGTGAACAAAATAAGATTCTGGTGTTTGAAAGAGAAGATGTACGTGGTAGACGAGGCGTGACACATGAGTAAATGGAAAATGTCTAGAGCGATTGAATGAAATTTTCTATCTGGGGAGTGCGCTTTCTAGGGATGAAGAATGCGAGTGGATGTGGAGGGAGAGTAGCAGCTGGCAATAAAATAAGAAGTTTTTTGGCCGCATTAGTAGGCAGCACGAACATATCTAATTCAGACAAAATGGCTATCCACAATGCGGTGTTGGTGTTAAATTTATTTTACGGTAGCACGGCCTGGATATGCCCGAATTAAGGTAGAAGTAATATAAATGCAGTAGAAATGCGATCTCTTAGGTGTAGCCCATGAGGACAAATTAAGCAATGAAGAAATACGCAATATGGCAAGGTTCGTACCTTGCAATATTGCGTATTACAGTGTTATTGTAAAAATAAAGAAAGGAATGCTTAGGTGGTTCGGGCACATAGAAAGAATGGGTGATTATTGATGAAAGACTGAAGAAAATCTACAGAGCGAAAGTGTTAGCAGAAGCCAAGAAAGATAAAAGCTAACTTATGACGATCAAATAGCCAAAGTGTTAGCTGACGGAATTCTCAAAAGCACTCGCTTATCTAGACGAATAATGTGAAGAGAATGATGAGATTCGAGCAGGCGAAAGATGAACGAACTCCTTTGACTACCCCGTTAGGGACACAGCGTGAATATATGTATACACACTTACATATCATCAAACGGAACAGGGCCAAATTGGGTCACTTCGTTCTTCGCCCACAGTAGAAAATAACGAGAGGGTAATAAAATACTTTTAATGTGAAACATCTTTTGCGGGGGGCCACACCCGCTGTTGACGTAGCGACGCTGACGTCACGCGTCGCCATTCACGTGCTTGTACTGTGCTTGTATACCTATAGCGTATGCAGTGTTGTTATCTTTTTGAGTAAATTGACATGGGTGTTATTTAGGTTTATCCCACGACTATGATTACGAAAATAATGTTCATTTTCAAATTCAAGATGGCGAATATTCATTTTTTACATAAATCGACATGGGTGTCATATTCTAGGTTTCTCGAGGTGCCGACTATGAAAATAACGTTCAATTTCAAATCCAAGATGGCGAATATTATTTTCTTGGATAATTCGACATGGGTATCATATTCTAAGGTTCTCGGGGTGCTGATTATAAAAATGACGCTCAATTTCAAGTCCAAGGAGGTGAATATTTCTTTTTTGGATAAATTGACATGGTTGTCATATTCCAGGTGTTTCGGGGTACTAATTACGAAAATGATGCTCATTTTTAAATTCAAGATGGCGAACATTGTTTTTATAGATAAAGTAGTCAAAGAAACCTTCATTTCATATTTATTCTTAATTGATATAATTACACCTTGTTTCCAGTAGGGGGACCGAAATTTATTATTTGACTGCTTTTTGTTATTAATTTCGGGTTTTGAGTTAGTTATCGCTTCTTAGTATGTTACGCAACGTCATAGAGCACGTAATACGTAATGCTTTCTAAGAATTCATATGAAAAACAATATAAAACTAATTTCTTTTTCATTATTGCAAACCATTTTTTCCCTTTGGTTTGTTTCTGTTACTTTTAAGGATGAAAAGCAGTTCCAACATTATTTTTATTTTGTAATTGTTGTTTACAGCGAGTGAAGCGAACACAAGTAGGTATTCCAAGTACGCTGACTCAATATCCTCGTATTACGTTTGTTGTGTCTAAGAAGATTCAGCGGGCAATTTATATATTCTTATATAAGTAGTTTAGGAAAAAATGTTGCAAAATATAAACAACATGAGACTCCTTGTCTGCGCCGTTTCACGTCCCCAATAACGAATCGTAGATGTTATTCCCTTTAAAAAGTTTTGGAATATATAATTGTTAATAAGAAAATTTTAAAAAATGCAAAAAAGAACATTACGTCAATAGAATATGAACGGCAACGCATAGAATAGACTCGCAGAAGATACTAACTACGCGGCTACACAGCAATTCTATTTATAAAGATACCTACAATGATAATGCAACCCGCACTTCGAATAAGTTTTCTCAACTATGATGAGAAGTACAAGAATTATTAGTGTTTATTTTTATCATTATTGAATAAAATTAATTAGGAAAAATTAATGGAATAGGTACTTAATTTCTTTCCAGAAAAATCGCCCAGAGCAATTATCAAAGGTAATGAATATAAAAATTCGACAATGCAATCTTTTCATTGATGAGAGGCATTCTTTTTAGGAGTGAGACCTGATAGAATAATCGCAAAAAATGTCCTCTGGCGCCGTATTAAATTTATATAGATGTAAATGAACAGGGAAAAATACATTTTTTGAAAAGTTAGTAAAAAGAGCGAAAATAAATACATATGTATATAAATAAGAACTCTGGTGGATAAAGACTAGGGAAAATGCATGTCTGCAAGAAATGTAAATGTATATTGGCGGTGTGGTAGGAGATAATAAATTAAAAACGGAAATTCTGCTTAAAAATGATAAATTTACGACAGAAAGTACTGAACCGAAATTGATTAAATTTTATTTTCATTGTTACCTGAACTTGTGCATTCCATTCGCATTATAACAGAAATACGCCTGTAAGAGACCCGGTTTAAGTTGTTCAGAACAATAACGAAAGACAAAGAAATTTTATAAATTTATAAATTAAGAAAATCAGAAATTGAAATAGTCAGAAGAAACATTGCCTACGGTTTAGCGACTAAACCCGCTGTTAAGCAAAATAGTACATTTCGATACAAGTGTGGAAAGTATGTCATTTCTTCACGAGTCCCGGTTTGTTGACCCAAGCCGAAGGCGCAGGTCAACAATAGGAACGAGTGGAAATGACAATTCCGCACGTGCATCGAACGACGTTTTTTAATACATTTTCGAGAAAAATATAAATAAATAAAAAATGCAGAAATGTAATTGCGCGGGAGTAAGTTTCTTTTTTTTTTTAGAGGACATGGCGGGGCAACGGTTTCTATGCATTCAGTCAATTCAATGACAATAATTTATCTAAAATAAAATTAATTTTAATTGCGTTGTTTATTTATTTACATTATACGTATATATTAAAAAAATAAATTTATTGTAAACTTAATTCATGTATTAATAGTATTTACGCTGTAAAATAGTCATTTCATAAAAAAAATTTGTACATAAAACTTTTTGATTAAAAACCTCCTTCATGCATTTGGATGTTATATGCAGGAAGAAAACAAAAAGCACTAGTGTGGAAAAGAATAACTTTCCGCACGCTAAACACACATGGAAAAGTCTCCTTTTTGAGCAAATGTATTAAAAAAATATTTATCTATTTTTTAACTTTTTTTCCATGAAACCATTTAATCATGGAAACTACTAGAACTTAGCGTCTCCACAGAATGCAGTATCTCTGTCGACTTTAGAGAATACCAATTCACAGTTCACAAACTAATTTGCGTTAGAGAATCTCACTGCTGGTATTCAAAAATAACGCGCAATTTCGGTTCTTCCATGGTCACAGAAACTACGATATCAAAGAAAAATCGACCAGCGGGAAAGCAAATGATCAACTGATTTTTAGGATTTATTAAAAGAATTGTCATAGCTTATATTATAAAATTAATTTGAATTTGCAATTCTAACCAGCATGAAAGATATCTTCACATTAACAAGTATTATAATTCGCCAATTTCATAAGTAAGGACCTAATAAAATGTCTTACATGCGTATTTAAAATTACTTATATTTATAATATTCATACACATTGTTTTTTTTAGGTAGACTTGTACAGTGAAGACTGGCTCCGACAAAGCGGCTGGGAGCCATCTCATGAAACGATCTTGCTCATACATGGGTACGCCGGTGGGGACGATACTCTACCCATCATAGTCTTAAGAGATGGTGAGTATTCTGTCCCTCACCATACAAAGTTGGTTAGCAGATCCGACAATAGTTGGTCCCCGATGAACTACTACTACAACTAGCCATAACAACTAGGGCGGTAGTAGGTTTTTTACATTTAGAACGAGGAGTAATCAAATAAACAAATAAATTGTCTATATTTCAAACAATTCATTTCACAAATAAGTAATTTCGGAATAATTTGGGGTTTCAAATTCTTGATGAATTGTGTTTATAAAGTAAGTTTTTATTAAGTTTTGAGCATTTTATTTAGAAATGTTTTTTAGACAAATTTAATTATTAATACTGTTACAGTGGGACCCTATACGGAAGAACAAGGTCGATTATCGAATGGCACCGCAACTTTTAATGCTTATATCTGGAAACGATTTCATATTTAAGTTCCAATAAATTGGTTAATTATTTTTTCAATATAATACGCAGCAGATTCCGTTATCCATTTTCATTTCCATTTCATAAAAAGAAACAAATTTTGCTGATTGATGAGTTCACTGACTGTTCGTCCGCCCCGAGTTCTCTTTTTGACCAAGTCGCGTCGCGCGCTGCGATTTCTTTCGTTTTCTCCACCACATACTTGATAGTTCGCCAATAATAATGCGATAACCTGTGTCTGTACGTTGAAAGTTTTTAAAAAATTACGGGGAATAACTTTAACACTAAACGATGGTGCTTTAAATGTTTGTGTGTCTGTTTTTACACTCTAATCACTCAAAAACTAAATCATGAAAAATTTTGCTGAAATAAGGCCTATAGGAACTTTTGACATGTCATTTGAAATGAGTCTGTTTTGAATGTTTGTGTCTGTTTTTACACTCTAGTCACTCAAAAACTAAATCATGAAAAATTTTGCTGAAATAAGGCCTATAAGAACTTTTGAAATGTCATTTGAAATGAGTCTGTTTTGACTGAACTACACTCTACATCTACATGTTTATTATCTACAGATCTACACAGATTGTAGATCTTAACCAACCTTGGACTTAATTATTATTATTCTATCCATAAATAGTGAAAGTGAACGTTAAATCCTACGCGTCGTGAAAATCGCATTATTTGCCACACTGCACTATGCATTTCCCACGACTTTCACCGTTAATGCAAGCCAATGACCCCGGTGCAACGAGATTGCATGCGCGAGTTTTATTAATGTTTTAGAATTAAATTTTAAGTCAATTTTAGTTACATTTTAATTACATCTATTTAAGCTTCTATTTGTCCCTACAGATACCCTTAAAATAACATGAAGCTCAACTTATAAAATCTTAGAACCTGAGTGTTACTGCAAGGTTCCCTTATTCGTTGTACAATTCATAATACAAGCATAGTGCACACACAATTGGCGTAGGTCTGTAAGTAATTGTAGACATACATATCTTCACGCTGCATCCCTAACGGGGTAGTCAGAAACCGGAGCGCCAAGCTTCGCGGTCCTTACATACTTCTTTCGCCTCCTCAATTCTCATTATTCTCCTCACACATTTTCGCCTAGGTATGCGAGTGATTTTGACATTTTCGTTAGCTAACACTCTGGCTATTTGAACTTCGTAAGTCAGCCTTAGTCTTCCTTGGCTTCTTTTACTACTCGCTTTCGCTCTGTAGATTTTCTTCGTCAGTCTTTCATCACTTATTCTTTCTGTGTGCCCGAACCGTCTTAGCATTTCTTTCTTCATTTTTTCACCATAATTGGCTCTTAGTGCAGTAAGAGTACTATTTTTTTGTTGTAAAATGAAAATATGGTGATTATATTTGTTATGTTGATTAAATAAAGTACTTACCTAAATATAATTCATATCTTTTTTTAAGTCCGGTATTCGGCCGGATACTCGCTCCGGATAGCCGGATATCCGTTTCATCTCTAATATTCATATTAACAGCATATCTGCGGCGCGGCGGCTACAACGTATTTATGCTGGACTGGGGCGCTCTCTGTCAACCGCCGTGTTACGTGGCCGCCGTCCACAATATGAGGCCAGTGTCTCGGTGCGTCGCCGAAGCCCTAGGCCTTCTACGCCGAGCGGGGCTCCGCCCGGACCGGCTCACGTGTGTGGGGCACTCGCTTGGGGCACACTTGTGTGGCATCATAGCCAACTATCTAACGTTCAGGCTTAATAGGATTATTGGTGAGTATCATGCTTTGTATTACATAGCGTTAGTTCAAAACTAGTTTTTACAACCACAACCGGAAATAAGAGAATTTTGATTTGACTGTTTCGGCCAGAAATGCTAACGAAATATCCTTTTAAAGTCCGCCTACGCAAACTTAGGTTTTTTCGGTGATTTGGATCTCAATATCTAAGAAGACTGAAAGTTATAACTTTAAAACTTTCGCGTTGCATTATAAAATATCTAAAGCGGGAAATTTAACGCGATTACCTTTTTATTTTGGCTTGACGTTTCGACCGAGTTGCATCGGCCGTGGAATCAAGCAAACTGAAAGACTGAAAGTTAGATATTCGGTTACATACTTCAACTGTTTATCTTAAAATTTTCAAAGGTGGAATCATAATTGGAGAAAAAAATCTCGGAAAAAAAATCTAAATAATCTCTGTTTTAAATTCTGTTGGACCTCTGAAATTCTACAGAATTTCAAAATGAGTTTTAATTAAATGCATAGGTAATTATAACATCCCGAATCCGTTTTTTATTTTGTAATGTAGTACCATTACATACAAAAACAAATGCTGAGATCAGCGAGATTAGCAAGTAAGATGGTAGATACCGATCCGGGCAGACCCCGCACAGCGTTTTTTCGATGCCTCTTTAGTTGACACGTCACAAAAAATAATCAATGATCTCGTATATAAAATACGATATTATAAAAATAAGTGGATCTGAGAAGAAAAAGATCACAATTAGGTTATAAGTTTGGGTAACCGATTTAAGGGATGTTGTTATAACCGACTTTCTTAGGCTTGGATCCGGCGCGGCCTCTTATCCGGTCGGCGCCGGCGCTCCGCCTAGACCCGGGCGACGCGCGCGCAGTGCACGTGCTACACACCAATGCGGGCCGATACGGAGACGCTGCGAGGCTGGGCCATGCCGACTTCTGCCTGAATGGGGGCCGTAGCCAACCATACTGTGAAGATACGCCCAGTGAGTATACTTTTGTTTATATCTTGGACTAGCTGTACTCGCTACTTCGTCCGTGCGGAAAATTTTTGTCACGGCTTTTTCTTCTTCGGTTCTTTCGTTCAGTTCGGTTTTCTCTTCTTCTTCGGTTAGGTTACATTTACATGTATATATGTATACACTTAATATAAAATAGGTAAGGATTCCCATTCAAAATTACCAATTTCGAGTTTTTCGATATTTCGGTTATTCCTTTAGGTTTTTACTGATTTTCTTTTTTCCTAAACCACCCCTGTATTAAGGCGAACAAAATAAAAACAAAGTTTCCTAACTGCAGTTTCAATTTCTCAAAACTTAATTGCAATGAGGTAATAAAACTCACGTATAATTTAAAACAAAAACGTAGCGCCGCGCGACGCGCGGTTCCCGCCCCACGTAACGCTTTTTCCTTATGTGACGGTTTTTACCAACTCAAACCTCCCGCAAGCCGCGTTAAAGAACTTCGTTTTAAAACAAATATTAAAATCGGTCGAGCCATTTTCGAGTTTTTGCGAGACCAACGCAAAGCAATTTATTTATATATGTGTATATTGCTGCTGAAATAGGTATGTATATGTATCAATAGTAATGAAAAATATTTCAATAACTAGTGACGCATTAAATTATTTACAGCGATTCCATGTTTAAGACACTAGATTTCCTCGAGTGTTATAAGCGTACAGCGTTGTGTTGTGAAGTGTTTTATTTTTTTCTTTCTTTATGACGTGGCGCACAGTTTAGCGCATTTGCCAATGTCGCGTATTAAAAAGTAGAATCACAAGTAAATTAGTTTTTTCTTATCGTAAAACTCCTCCAGTAAAGTGATAGTAGGCTTTACTGAAGTTATAAAGGACTTCTTGGAAGAGCGCGAGAACTTCAGCTACACATGTTTATTTAGACCTACTCCATTCTATTCACTTATACAGAACTTTAAAACACAATACATTATCACTTTTGTACTTTAAAACTTCCTAAAATGTATGTAAAATGACAATCTCACTTTTCCCGTTCCCGCTAAAAAGCGATTCCGTAGATCGTTTCTACTTACCAATGCCAATGTCACGTATTAATGTGACATTGGCAAATGCGCTAATCTGTATGCCATGTCCAAAGAGAATATAATGTCAACAAACAAAATGACTTCATTTCTTCCGTTCCCGCCTAAAAGTCCATGCGTGTCAAAGTCGTGTGTGTTGTGTTGTGTAGTGTGTGTGTGTGCGTGTGTCCCCCAGACGAGGCGCTGTGCAGCCACATCTGGGCGGTGTGCTACCAGGCGGAGAGCGTATTCCGCGCGCGCGCGGCGGCGCCGTGCGGCCGGCGCTGCTCCGTGCGCGTGCCGCCCGCGCGCGCCGCCGCGCTGCCCGTGCCGCTGGGACAGCCCGCGCCCATGACGTACGTAACTACGTACACTCTGTGCGCTTTCACTGTGGCTCTCACATCGTTCACTACCCATACAGCCGTGGGTCAAGGATCAGTCGAGTACTGCGTAAGCACCAAAGGGGGATCTTTGCTTTGCTTATACAGTCTGACCATAAATACTGTTACAATACGTCGTAAATTACGTTTTACGTGTGGTAGAGCCATGTTACATTGCAGCACAAATTGGGCACAAATTACCGAATATCGGAGTGAAATTACAGCATTTATTGCTGTTGTGTTTCGTTAGGTAAATGAGAGTACCGGCGGCCCATCCCCCCTCCCCACCCTTCCTTTCCCTAAAGACTGGCAACGCAACCGTGACTCTCCAGTGACCCTCCGGATGTTGCGGATGTTCATGGGCGGATGTGATCACATTCCACCCGATGACTCGCTTGCTCGTTTGCCCCTCTTTTATAAAAAAATTAAAAAAAAAACAATAATATTTGAATTTGGAACCTGTCATTCTCATATAGCTATTCATAGTTTACTCATTCTCGCGCCAATCTTTGTTAAATATTCTTGTGATATTAAAATGCAGTAGGGTGATAAAAAGAACCGAATTGCTGTGATAGCATTACACGGAGTAGGTACAGAGCCAAATGCAATTTTTGTAACTCTCCATCCGCTTGGTATTAGTCGAATATTTGTGTACCGGGCTATTGATAGGTATAATGAAAATGACTAAAATTCTGCTTATAAAAACTAGAACAATCTCTAACCTCAGCAAAATTCCTTGCGTCAACTCACTAACACAGGCGCATCTATTGCATTGCCGTTTCGAACTACAAATTGCGCCACAGCAAAATGGTTTGCGCCGAGAATCGCAAAGCACACGCCACTCGCACCTTTTGCCCACTGGCTTTTAGCGCAAGCACTGAATTGTGTTATGCGCCAATACATTTCAAATAAGTGAGTCGAAACATCCGGCGCAGTGAACTGACTTGGCGCAATTGCACGATATAGCGCAGTGTTACCCGTGTAAATAATGTTTACTTTTTTAAAAGCCTGCCTATGCACCGCTGCGCAAGCGAATTGATTCTTTACCACCGCTCTTATTGGCAAAAATTACACGGTTCATTTTTGCCTTTCACTTTGGATAAAGCAACCATATTGAACAATGTAAACTTAATAATTAATCGTTTAATGTCATTGTTCAACCTCATTGAACTTTTTCAATATTTTCACTTGTGCTGTTCAACATTCTATGCAATTGAACGACAGTAGAACATATAAACTAGAATTGAACGATTCACTCATTCAATGTTCATACTTGCACGCTGCGCGCCGCGCTGTCATTGAAGGTCGTCGAGAAAAATAGTTTTCAAATGGAAGAAAGAACTAATTCTTGGAACACTAAAAAATATCCTAATTTGTGGAATTATTATAGAATGGAAGGTTATAAAAACAGGTGTATGATGTAGAGCAAAGTGAATCAAATAGTTCACCGTATAATGAATGTTCACTTCGTAACTGAATAGTTCACTTTAAATATTATAAAACGTTCACTAAGTTCACACAATTATATGACGTTCATTTCTGTGCATTTCAAACAAATTGTATCAATAAAAGCGAATACCCTAAAACCCATGACAAATACTTACCGATTTTTTTCAGTGCAATGGGGGCGTATTGCTTAGAGGACTTCACGACACCGTTCTGTCCATCGACTACTGGTCTGGCAGAAGGCGACCCTCGCTGCTGCCTGGACGAGCAATATGCCGCCGCGGCGACCACCGACCCGCCACGGAACAGGCCCCGGCCTCTCGTGCGGTTACGAGCGAAGAGAATCAAGACATATGTCGCTAACGGCGCACACTAGCGTTATAGCGAGTATAAATACATAATATATAAATACTGATGAAGCAAATAATCGTGTAAATATACCTTTATCTCTTAATCAGTACTAAAGAGGGTTAAGAGATAAAGTTATGTTCACACGATCATTATAATACGTGAACACTGCTAAATATAAAAATGATCACGTGAAAACGATCATCGTATTTTATAAAAGCGTACCTTACTGCATAAACTGTTTTTCTATATAATGGGAGAAAGAGAGAGAGCGATGACAGTTGCCACAACGATAAATTTTATATTGGTGCTGCTAAAAAATGATTTTTTATCAGAAACGACACTACGCTTGGCCTTTTTTTTTTTTTTTGGTTACGCAGGAGAAATCTGCACACAGATACCCAGACTGCTGGGGAAGAGGCTGGGTTATGTGGGGCTTTTACCCACCGAAACTCCTGCGGTGGTCGTCCTCGGCGCTCTATCGAAGGGCTCCGGGAACTCCTACGGAACGCGCCGGAGTCCCTCTTGCGCTGTGCCGAAGCACTTCTCGGGAGGCAGCTACAGAGCCCCGCGGCACTTTCGCATTGTCACGACAACGCGGACCACACGCACTGTCGTCCGCCTTAGGATCGCATGGACAGCCGACCGGATCCCCCACTCCGATCGGCCGCGACCCGGAAGGTCCCTTTAGTCGCCTCTTACGACAGGCGGGAAACACCGTAACCTTATTCTTTGGCCCGGGCTACAGGGCTACGCTTGGCCTACTTACTCAAAGTTTATTCGAAGATGGAGCACGTCGATCTACATAAAATCTTTTCACGCTAGCCAAGTAGATGCCCGCACGCTTATTACCTAATATGCGGTCAGTATGCGACAGCCAAATATCGTGCGATATCTCCTGTTAAAACGAGAATTTGTGTAACGTAATTTGTATAGAAGCGCTAAATCTACTGCGAAAAGTGCACTTTACGGTCATGGCGCAATAGACACGCAATCGTCATACATGATACCATTTTTTATTACAATTGGTCACCGGCCGCGTCGTGATCGCGCGGCTGTCGCTGTCTGCAAATTTTTAGGTAATAACCCAGCTGATTAGTTTTCAGGAAACTAAAGACGACAAGGAGTTCCAATCAATTATTTGATTCATTAAAAAATGTGTTGTATGATCGTAGAACTGAGCACATCATCAAACATGATATTTTTATTGATAAGTCGAATGATTGTGTAAATAGATTTATCTCATGTAACACATAGAGTTATGAACTTAAAAACGCTGTTTTTTCTAATTGATAAATGAAATGATTATGAACGTCAACATAGCTTTATCCCCCACTTTGTTACGAATTATAGCTATATTTACATAATTACCATATCAACTTTCATATATTTTTTTTTTTTGTTAAACTATCACTCCATATTGAAAATATTACAATTTATGGCTAACAGTAATTCAAAAGATTTTTTCACTTTGTTCAATAGTTGAATTTTATTTTGTTCCTAGAATTGTAGTGTTATCAAAATTTGGCGTAAGTTTTGCCTCATTGGAGCATCGCCTATAGGTAATGCGGATGCACAGACCAGTAAGCCCACAGATATGACACCTAGAGTAATTTTATAACGAAAACAATTGTGTCAAAATGTTTGTCAAGACGGTTTGCTGTGATCTGATCTTCGATCAGAAATAAAAAACTAGATACACAATCAACGCTCCAAAAATGTCCGAACCTAATGTGCGCTCAAATAAGTATTTGAGTGCACATTGAGTGAGTCACAAATTATATGAATTATACTTTACGCACGAGACGTAAGATTGCATTTTAAATATTATTTTACAAACATCGTTTCAATGTCATGCAAGAATCGTTTACGAGCTTTTATAACCTTATGGTTTGGCAGTAAGGTCTACTTTAGATTAACACAATGTTACCGATAATACTATACGGTATTAAAAAGATATACGTCAATTCGGACAATAATTTGTTTAGATTTTACAGGAGATTGTGCATCTAGATCTTTATTTGTGATCGAAGGATCTGATTGATCACATCGCGTTTGGACGTTGAATATACATATTTATTATTGGCAACTATAGTAGTTAAAGGTTAAAGAAAAATGTGACGTAAAAGAAAAGTAACTACGTATATTTATAGATAATTCCGACGGATTGTAAAAAAACAATTCTCGATATTGACATGCTGAAAATAAATTTAAGTGGGTGTTAATTAGAAATAAGCCAACGACATTAAATAACTTATTGTATTTTATTTTGTTTATTTATAAATAAACACTACCTTCCATTCATCAGTACAAGACAAATCACAAATTGAAACTAGCCTGAATTTAAAACTAGACTTCATTGTATTTTAAAAACTAATTAGAGCTGCAACATATACCTATGTATATAAAAAGCCAAATACTGAATATTGCGCAAAGTATCTGACCTTATAGAAGAATATTCGACACTATCTGATATATCTGTCGGAAAGTCTATTCGCGGTAATAGAAATGCTGTTTGCATTAAATAAATAATTACTAATTATAAGAAAATCTTCATATATAATATAATCTAAATCTGTGAAAAAATTTGCAGCAAAAAAAAATGAATTTTTTTTAATTGGGTATATTGTTTCGTCTCAAAATATCCTATTTTCAAAAGAAATTGTTTGTATTTGTTCCAAATACAAGACCGAATACCGAATAGTAGTCGAAAATTCATTGCAACTCTATAAAAATAAAAATTACAATTATTAAAACTAGAGTAAGTAACTAAGTACAGATTTATGTCTGGTGTCAGCTTTTATTACCAGACATTAATAAAGAGAGCAAGGCAGCTTTTTCTTTCTCCTTCTTCCTTACAACATCCAATGAACGATTCTTCCACGTACTTTTCCTTAGTTTAATTGGTCGACTGCCTACATATCGACCTGTAAACAAAATGCATTTTTATCACTTTGTGTAAAAAAACAAGGGACGGTATGAGGACTGTATTATACGGATACATAATAAAAGATGGAATTAAACGAAGATTATAAAAAATTGAATTAAAACAAAGATTATAATAGATTGAATTAAAACAGATTTTAGAAGATGGAATTAAAACAAAGATTATAAAAGCTGGAATTAAAACAAAGATACAAGTAGATGTCATGTTTTCAATTCAATTCAATAGCCCTTTTATCCTGAAGGATAAAAGATGTCAAGTTTAATATTCTATAAGTAATTAAATATATATTTAAAAAACATACATAAATATTTGTAATATCAAAATGGTTGCGTATGTTACAAGTTTAGCCACTATCTCCTTACAAGTAGGCACCATCATCTCATTGTCCTTTGCCATTTGTAGCCTAAATTATTATTACTAGAATTCGTGAACATGCAATTTTATTGCATCCTAATTTACGTTCTGTCCGTCCCGAGTAGAAAATAAAGATATGTATGTATATGCATGAGTACCAAACAAATAGACATATTTTAATGCCATTTTATAGTATGCATTTTTGCTAATATGAACTTTAGTCATCCATAATGATCTATTATTAACACTATTTAGACTTCATTCTATTAGTCAAACAGTTGAAACCATTGACGATAGGAACATGAGGAAGTCATGTTTTTAAGGGGTGTATAGGTGGACTAAAAAGATTCCTAGAATAGGAAATTCAAATTGTAAGGGAGTAAAATTGGAGACATAAGTTTGTTTGAAAATTAGTCATTTTTAAACTTGTAAGGTATGAGGTAAGAGTAAAATTTAAGAAAAATGTAGTTTTTGTTGAATTTTCAAAGGGCGTGTAAGGTGTAAACATGGAACCGAATATGATACGGGTGCGAGAGAGGCAAAATATGGACCTTTATGTATGTGAAAGCGAGAGAATGAGTGAAGTTCGACAGTTAGTGTGTAAAAGAGATAGATGCATACGAGAAGGTTGGGGAGTGAGCGGGAAAAGAAAATAAATGTAATGACTACGAATCATCGTTTCAATTACCATCCTTTACAAACTGATATTTGTCTCGATTAGAAATTAAAGTGTTTCAGAATTTTTGTAAATTTATCCTTGAAAGGGGTAAATTAGAGGTAAAAACCTTATTTCAAGTGCTTGAGAGTCATTTTTGAAGTTAGAAATTTAAATTGATGTTTAGGCTTCTGTTTATAAATAAATCAATTGTTTCGTTGTTTGCGGAAGTTCATGCCTTAAGGGGATAAAATAAGGAAATTCGTCGTTGCCGATGGGAAATCCCATCAGGGACATGGCTAGTTGTAAATGAAAAATACATAATTATGCTTACCATCCATTTCCTTCATAGCTTTGATAAAATCACCGGGATCTTTGAAACTAACGAATCCAAAGCCTTTACTCTTGTTCGTTCGCTTGTCTCTGACCACTTTTGCACGTTGGAACGAACTATATTTGCTGAAGGTCCGGTGCTGTGAATAGTAAAGAATAACATTTTTAAATGTTAAAACAAATGAATCTATTGTTAAAGGTAGAGCTCTATTGATTTAAATAAAAGTAAAAGAGATGGACTATAAACAGAAAAGGATATGGAATTAATGAAGGATTGACAGATCATATGGACGTTCTCCTGGAAGGCGAGACGCCGCTAACGTTATTCGAAGCGAGAGCACTTCACTTTTGCTCCAGACACCGAACGTAGCACACCTGGGGTTCTAGACAAGTGGCTCCACTGTCGTATTCACTAGTAAAATAGTGGTAGACTAGAATAATAAAGACCACTTGATCTAACGTAACAATCTAACTACGATCAGTCCAATCCGCAGTGAAGCAGAGATTTATACTTGAATATTGTTCTGGAATATGGGCCTTAGGTTTTGAGACAGATGATCAGTTCCTCAACTACTAAATTTTTATAGTACCAGGATATCATTAATTCGAAAAATTTAATGAAACTATAATTCATCAACAAGTGGTTTCTTCAACCGGAACAATAATAGAATAAGCTGTAAAAAAATAAACTAGAACAAATGCTTGAAAGCAGAAAAATTAATGATATTCAACTTACCAGTAACTCATCTGTGACGTCATTGCCAAGGTCTCCACAGAACATGCGGAAATCATCGTCGGCCCACTCTAATAAAGTCACGTCCTCCCACACCTGACCGCCGGCTGTTCTAACCACCTGAAAATATTTAATACATATGTACAAAACTACTATTACCTACACTTCCAAATATTAAACTGGTAAATTGTTTAAATGAAATTAAAAAATTATTAGCAGAAGGAAATATTAAAAGCACTCGCATACTTAGCTGAGTGTGCGAGGAGAATGATGAGATTTGAGGAGGCGAGAAATATACATACATACATATCTTCATGCTGTATCCCTAACGGAGTAGTCACAGTAATATGAAAGAAATATGTATGTAAAAACCGCGATGCTTGGCGCTCCATTCTCTGACTACCCTATTAGGGATACAGCGTCAAAGCATGTATGTGTTTCTATGTACTTCGAAATGTATAACAGTATACAAACTTTTAAAAATCGGTTGAGTGGGAGTCGGACTATCGCACCGAGGGTCCCATACCCTACAACGTTATTAGTTATTTACCAAAAAATTAGGTTTTCTTTCATTCATGATATGATTCATTTCATTCATTTCATAACAGAGATTAATATTTGCAGATTTAACTAAAAGAGAGAATTTAAATATACAATAATGTATATTTTTGAAATAAATTGGTATAGTGTTGTAAATTACTGAACTTAAACCACGCGTATGATGATAATTTAAACTTTTTCTAATTTTGAACAACACTTTTTCTAAGACTGCGTGACATACAACTACATTTTGACGTGAACTGAGCATACTGGTACTAATTAGCTCCTATTTAACGCTTCAGAATTTGGTGCATAGGGTGCGTCTGCCTCAGTTTATACAGAAGTCTTTGTAAACAGATACTAACCTTTCTATGTTTCTTCTCCTTCTTGGCCTTGGGTACGACCGTCTCGGTGACGGGGACTGGCACCGAGATGGTGGGCGGCGGCGGCGGCGTGGGCGGCTTCGGCGCTGGCTCGGGCTTCGGCGGCGGCGGGGGAGGCTCCCGTTTCTGGTCACACAATTACATACAAATGTTTAGATGAATTCAGATCCTTATAATTACGAATTTTTATGCACATGTAGACTCCAACACTAAAATTCAGGCAAAAGTATTTGGATTTACAGATGGTATAATTGTACCTTATAGTATAAGGCTTCAAGCCCGTCACCAATATAAATTCCTCATAATAAGCCCTATTAGTTGGCCTTCCTGTCATTGGCTTTTACAACCTGCGCGGGATGATTTGCCGACCTCGATGGGGTTTAGGTGTTGCATCCAACCGCGAAAGGTTCCGGGTTTGATTCCCGGTCAGCTCAAGTTAGAAAACGAACTTTTCTAGATTGTCTCGGGTCTGGGTGTACAAGGAACGCCCTAGTAGTCATCATCTGGATCTAATAGTACAGAGAATCCGTCGTTTGAGACCAGATGATAAGGGGTGTGTATTGTCTGGTGCTTTATAATCATTATATGTATGTGTACTATGGATGTGCCGGATATCCATATCGGATATCCGAGGGAGAAGAAAGATCCGGATCCGTTACTTTTTTGGCGGATCTTTTACCTTATTAATTTTCAATACATAGATTAAATTCTACATAACTCGAAACATGTCCTGTCCCGCAAAGTGTCGAGTGGCGTCAACTATCGTTTCAAGGTCACGCGCATCGACACCGATCAAGTAAGAAAGTTAAGATCCGTATCCGCGGATTTTGACACCAAATATCCGTATTCGGATCCGTATCCGCGGATATGTATTTTTAACGATCCGGCACATCACTAATGTGTACAAGAATACTTACATACATACATATCTTCACGCTGTCGGTGATAGTGATAGGTATGTAGGTACGAAGTTAGGCAGTTAGACAGGACGGAGCGCCAAGCGTCGCGATTCTTAAATACTTCTTTCGCTTCCTCAAATCTCATCATTCTCCTCACACATTTTCGCCTAGGTGTACAATAATGATATGATCTAATGCATTTAAAGCTTATCTTCATCTCCCAAACCCACCCACTTATGACGATGTAACCAGTGGACCCGAAATGTTACTGTTTTCGGCCATACCCCTCCGTTTAGCGGTTGGAACTTTTGGCTAAAATCTTAGCTATAGTTGTCATTTTAACGCACGCGCTCGGTGAGTAAACAGCATCAAAAATATGACTAAATGTGCTTTGTAAAAACAATAGCACAAAATCAAATGATGTTTCTTTCCACCAGTAAGCACAATTTTATTTCATTTGCATAGTTAATTATATTAAAATTTTGAATAAATTGATATAAATAAATCAAATAATTCAACTATGTAGAGGATGTTTATTCTATCCATATAAAGTAACCAAATTAATGTACTATCGCAATAACCCGGATTGTACAGTTTTTGTTGTTCATTCAGTAGAGAGAGCCATGCCAAAACAGTGCAAAAGCATATCACACAAAATTAATTATTAGTGTGCGTTAAGTGATAGCATAAGAGGTTTATATAGTTGTGTGTATAATAATGGTGTAAAAGTTGGGGTTGTGCGTATTCGTCCCCCTGCTAACTTTTGGTTGAATAGGTTTCGATACATTCGCGAGTCAATTTCTTGTCCATTGGTTATATCCTCCTAACCACCAACCCATCAGCAAAAAAATTAAGACAAAATATTATTTTTTTCTTATCTCTCATTCCCACCAAAGCCCCAAAGTGAAGTTTTTTTCTCTTTTGCATGTAGTGGTACCTTTACTTGTATCACAGAGTAATTAGTTAGCTTGTATATAAATTATAAACCATCTAGCCATATTTTATTATTGGTGGATGAGATTAGAAATTAAAGGTGTAGACTTGTAGCATATATTAATTAGTTATTAGCGTAAAGTTGTAGTATGTAACTGGCTTTACTTATATCCTAAATTTGATATTTCACAAATGACTATTTGAAAGAATTCAAGATTTTACGAGTACATATGTATTGAGTTAAGACTAGATTCAGTATTTAGAATAGTCAATTGATAACAAGGATTAAAAAAAATATTCAAAAACTGGCGTATACTTTTTTTATCAGACATTTAAAGTTGTAACTAAAAAAGTTTGTTTTGAGAAAAATAATTTTTAGTTTGATTGAAAAGAAATACATTTCTACTTGTTTGTTTCTACTTAGAAACATCATATAAAGTCATTTACTATATGAACTTGTAGATAATTAAGCATTAATTAATAATCAATTAAAATCGCGAGATGCTATTTTTTCACCCAACTTCAAAACTGCGTATACCTCGGAAACTAAATACCAACCACTAGACTCTTTTTGCTTGGACGCCCACAGATGTTCTATTATTTTTGTTATACATGAAAAAAAATTGATTTTTTTCTCATACTTAATAAGAAAATTATGTAAGTACATATTATGAATGGGAAGAATTTACATTCCATATTATATTGACTATTTGATTTTTACGCTATATGTACATTTAATTTTGTCTTTAGTCAAAGTATTTGTTTCATAATAAACAAAAAAAAATATTATGAACTAAAAAAATATTTTCAATGACAAATATTACATTGCTTACAAAATTCTAAATAAAATAAATCAAGAATATATAAGAAGATTCTTTACATTATATTAATGTGATAAATTCCTAAAATCTTTAGCTCCTTTTAGCACGCACCGAAAATCTTTCGGTGCTGGTTAGCTAACCGAGTCCTGTTTCTGGTATATTCTGAAGATGCTTCGTTGAGAAGCGAAAAACGTATCGATTGGTGGTTTTTGGAGTTTGAGCGGAAAGTAGCTAAAGATTTTAGGAATTTATCACATGAAATGGATTTCCACAAAGTAACACCTGAGTCTATACAATACATTATACATAAATTATGAACTATGTTTAACTAAATTATAAAGAACACGAGTAAAAATAGATGAGTGACTTACCCTTTTCCTACTCTCTTTCTCCCTTTTCTCTTCCTCTTTCGGTTGTTTGTAGAGTTTTGGTGCAGCTGATAACACTACTGGCTGGGGTTTTGGTGGTGGTGGTGGTATCAACTGCGGGCCTGGCACACCTGGCCTAAGGAACTGCATCGGAGCAGGAGCTGTGCCAGGAAATGGGTCCCCAGGGGGACGAAGACGTTGAACCTGAAGATAAAAAGCTGAATTAATTTAATGTAAATGGTAACAATTGTCATTTTACAATTGGATATCTGATGTTATAAAATAATATGAACATGTAACAACCCGTCGCTATTATTAATAACAATCTTATGATAAAAATCCGATCTTATGCAGCACATATTACATCTGCTTTTGACGAGTCTCAAATGCGTAATAAACTGTGCCTATACATAAAATAAAATAATGACCTAATTAGAAAGAGAGGAATCATTGACAACAAACATAGAGTACATATAGGACACAGAGAAGACTGCGAATTAAAGATAGGTAATGACACCACCAAATGTTAAACGGATGGCTCTAGAAGAAAATAATCAAAAAAGGCAGGTGCTGGAATTTTTATTTCCTGCTGGAAAAGAGACATGGAGACCATTAGGTAAGTTCACTAGCGTATTTCAGGCTGAAATATACGCGTTAATGGTATGTTCATCAGCACTACTAGACTCATTGGCCTTCGTTAAAGAGAATATTATAATATATTCTGACAGTCGAGTAGCCCTCAAATCATTAAATAAACCGACAACTACATCTGCCTTGGTTGAGGAATGTAAAGCAATCCTTAATAAATTAGGAAAAGAAATTAATGTTCTCATAGCCTGAATCCCTGGACATAGCAATAATGAAGGTAATGAAAAGGCAGATGAACTAGCTAAATGTGGCACTGTCACACCAATAATAGGACCAGAACCATATCTTCCGATTTAAAGCAAAGTGACAAAAAATGTAATAGATCAACTAATTGATGAAGAAACAAAAGAGTGGACAAAATTAAAAACATGTAGACAAACTAAGATGTACTTTGAAAAAAAAAAGACAAAACAAAGCCTAAGTATATCTTAAGGATGGATAAAGGTAATGTAAGAATACTGGTAGGTATCATAACGGGTCATTGTACACTAAATGGACACCTATCACTATTCAGACTAAGACCAGACCCCCTGTGCAAACATTGCAATGGGGAAGAAACTAGTATACACTTCATAGCAAAATGCAGTATGTATGCAGGGATTAGATTCAATACACTAGGGTCAGATACACTGGAAGAAAGGGAATTGAGGATAACCAAATTAAGGGATATCCTCATGTTTGCAGGAAAACCGGAAGATTCATTTGATGAAATTAAGGAGGGAGGACCATCAGCCAATAGTAACCGGAGCTCAGCCCAGGGAACAGTGGAATGGCACTACTCGAAAGAAGCTGACAGCCTGTCTGCAGCCTGGCGGACGTCCCTACAAGAAATCTATAAATCTACAAACTGTGCTTATGCGGTACTTTAATAGTTCAGTTGAATGGCCGTCGCTATCGTGGCGCTGTTGTTGTTTGAAAAATTTAAGTGAACAACAGAATTAGTATGTAATTGAAAATACAACATATTATATTGAAGACCCTAAATCTTAAAAAAATATCTCTAAAAAGTAAAGACATAAAATAGATTGTAATATGAATAGTAGTAGTAACATATCCAAGCATGTGTTGTCGCGTCGGAGAACGCTAAGTAAATTACTTGTATTTAAATTTCGTACCTACACTTCATCATGTTTAGTTGTTTTCTGATTTTACTTTCTTTATGTATCTTATACACAATAAACTGCCAAAAATGACCGAACCAAATGTGTACTCGAATTAGCGTTTGAGTGCATTTTCGTTTTAGTAGTATATAGAAACATTGACAGCAAACATGTTAAAGATTTGAAGCTAAACTTGCGACTGATAGAGGCATAGAGCCGGCCATGGTTGATAGCTAAATCTGTGAAAGGCAATTTTTATGTTGACATTCCAATCGAAATTCCATGTAAAACTTGGTTCTTCACTTATAAAAGTATGCGAGTAAAAAGGTTATCTCCTCCTCCACCATGTGCCGTCCTTGATTGGATTAGTCCATGTTTGTACGCCCATTCACTTATGTAAATTACATATACATGATCATTCCATTTGTAAATGTGGTTTGGAGGAGGGTATCCCAGATCTTAAATTTTTTAGCATTCCCAACCTGCAATTTTTCTTATATCTTGTTCTTCCCCCTGATTTGTCTGTAGCTGTAGCTGCATTGTCTTAATATTTTATATCTGTATAATGTGTAGAGATGTAAGTTGACGATCACATTCGATAAACAACAGTCACATATAAATAAGTGATGAACACTTTGGTCGCAAACAGTCTCTTTCGTCGACTACATTTTCCAACCCATTTGTTATAATTTTTTAATTTTTAAAAGTCCATCTGGGACCATTCTGCTGTAAACTAATACTTTTTGAGAAGAATTGAATTTAAAAATATTACCTATATAGAGTTGTTTTTTAACTGAAACAGCATGGGAAAATCCGAATCCATAAGATATACAGAGGAACTATCTGGAATCATAAGATCTTTTTTTGTTAAACAATTTTGGCATTAAAAATTTTTTGGTCAAGCGTGAGATGTCCATAAATATTAATAAAAAATGGACAATTTTTTTTTAATAGGATCGACGGGTTTATTTAAATATTATTTCAATGTACTGGAAGAAAAAATCTGGACAGTCAATTAATAAAATATTTTTTCATGCAACAGAAGAATCCAATGCAGTGAGGACTTCAGTGACAATTCAAAGTCCAAGAATTCAAAGTAACAAAAACTTCTAAGTATTAAAAAAGTGTTACTATTTGAATTTCCTGCAGGACGTATCGCCATGAAATGAAATTCGGTTATAGAACACTTTGAATGAATTGTTTCCCGGTATGTCGACTATGATTTAATATATTGGATTCTTTTATTGTATGAAAAAGAGATTTTATTGAATTTGACTAACTTCCGCTGTCCTGAACTGTCCGATACAATGAAATGATGCTTACGTTAAACTGAGCGATCCGCATTAAAAAAATTTGCCTATTTCACTAATTTTTAGGGACATTTCACGCTTAACCAAAAAATGTATAATGCCAAAATTGTTTTCACAGAAGTAGGGCAAATGGTTCCTAAGACAATTCCTCATATCTCTTAATTGATGATATTGATGCTATACTCTGACTTTTGTGTCTATTTTACATCTCTTAAATGATGGATCTGTGCTAGTTAAAAATTTCTTTATTGATACTGTCCCAGTTAAAAAAAATACTCAATCACTCAATGTATAACTCTTCTAACTCCTAATCTTCGAGCATTCCTAATCGATCTTGAATTGATATTACATAGGTAATTTTTAACTTGAGATCATATACCGCATCCACACCTGCCCATTGGTCTGGTAGATGGGTGTTTGAAATAATGATCTTAGTAAATCTTACAATAGTTTAGGGAGGATATTTGCTCAACTCTTCAAAACGAAAACGAAGGAAAGGTATTGTGGTCTGCTCATTGTGTATTTTCCTACTTCAATTGCTGGAATCTTTCTCAAAACCATTATAATCTTTTCGTATCTCTACTCGTTCCTAGATGACATATTCACGATCGTGACGGTGCCACTTAATCAAAGAAGAAGAGTTTCGAGCAGTGTGTGTGATTTGTGAGCTGGAGCTGTTTTGAGTCTGTGAACTGTATGTCAAGGGAAGTAAGTGTTTATTTCTTATTTTAGTCTAATTTCGACCATTGGGTGATGACAAGTTTTAATTAAAAGACAAAAATAATTTAAAACAAGGGAAAGATGGATAAAGTAAACATCGTAGACAGCAAATATTATTTTAAAATTTTTCAAAATTAAATGTCATGTAATGCAACTACGAACGTTTGTTCGAGTGTAGGCTTCTTCTATATATATTCATCTCTCCCACTCTCTAATTCCCATAATAACAAATGAAGGGATAAAAACTTACCAGATTTAGAACACACAATTTATTTTTCCTGACTAGTTCATAAAGCTGTCGATTTGATATAATATGACTTACCGAAGCTGGCACCATCATCGAAGGTGGCGGAGGTGGTGGAGGTACAGTAGGAAACATCATCCTCGTCCCCATCACAGTGGGGTCGAAGGGAGGCATAATGGTGGGCGGCGGTGGTGGAGCAGGAATTGTCCGCTCCAACTGTTGCTGCACAGCTCCAAATGTACCAGCAGCTATCACCGGCCGAATGGGCATACCGGTGGTGACATCGGTACTAGCGATTTCAGCCTCAAACCTAAAATGGAATTTGAACAAACATTATCAATAATTCTAACATCCAACAGTAATTACAATTTTCATTTGAATGTCATTAAAAGCGACCAGGTCTCAATAATCTATAATTCTAAGAATAATTCCCAAACTGTACCTATATTAAATAGGTCTGTATCAAATAAACTGGCAATTGTTTTAAATCTTAACTAACTCTACCGTTGAGAAAGTAAAAAGGGTTGTCAAAGTTAGTATGGAAAAAATACCATATGAATCTTCAACACTTATAAAGGAATAAACGACGGCCGGTTTAAGAGGCTCATCAGGATGGTTTAAGAGGCTCATCATAATATAGCGTAGAGCCCGTATACTGGACACACTAAAACAGTGTGATGCAAGTTAATAAATTGAAGTATTTAATTACCTAGACATTTCATCTTGCATTTGCCGATATTTACTGGAATCATCCATGTTGCACCACGTCCTTTAACCTTAAAGAAGTCCAAAAAGATTACGTACTAATGAGAATAACTTTGTATCACTAAATATCGTTTTCATAAATACATACACAATAACACATTTTCAGGAAAAAAGTTATAGAAAATATGAAAATATGTAAGTATGCACTGTTAGTATGTTTACTACTCAAAGAGTAAAGTAAGAATAAAATATAAAAATGAAATCAAAGTAGGAACTTAGTGTAGTTTTTGGTAGTAGGGATGACCAAAAAATATTGATATATAAAAATATCGATATGTTTTCAGAAATAATCGATAAATATCGTCGATTTTTTTAATTTCAAAATATCGATAAAATATCGATATTTATTTCTGAGTATCGAATTCGATATTTTTTTTAAATCTTTATTATATTTGAAGACTCCACGGGAAAAACAATGAATGTCACTTTTTTTGTGAAACAGACCTTTTAATGCCATCTGTTAGCTTTTTGGTGTATTATTTTTATACAATAATCAAAATTGGGTAAAACCATGGCAGTCAGCTGTAATAGTTCAATTTGTATATGTTCATTCATCGCAAGAAACAGGAATGTCCGTGCGCCGAACGTCAAAAACAGTCATTGTCAATTTGACAGTTGGCATACGTGCTGCCGGCTTTTTTCCTAACTTAGCCACTAAGTATATATAATTTTCTCCATGCGCTAAGTAATCACTACGTAACCTAGCAATCTCAGCGTATGTTTTTCAGTCGTATTGTAGGTATTTATTTTAATATTTTTAGGTAAAAAAGTAAAACAATGTCGAGCAGGGATAAAAATACGCACGTTAAGTCGCCTGAGCGGAAAAAATTACGTATAGGACGAATAAAAGATGTAATAAACAAATCCGTGTACAAAGTCAAGAACCCGGAGAAGATTGTTTTTGCAAACAATTAGTGCTTTAAAAAAGAGTGCGAAACAGAAAAAAGCTGTTACTTCGTCATTTTAATCAATTACAAATGATAAATGAACAAAATAGCTTTCTAGCATCCATGATAACGGTGAATCTTGTAAAGCAACGACGCTTGAGAAAAGAAGACATCGAAGAAAGCAAACAACACGACTGTCACTATTCTTACATTGTAAAAATTGTCAGAAACGATGTTTGTCAAGAGATTCAAGTTTGTTTTAAAGCTTTTTGTTCATCATTTGGTATAACTAAAAGTATAGTTCAGTATATACAAACTCATCTAAAGTTGACTGGTGTGGCTCCTCAAAACATACGAGGTAAACATCAAAATCGGCCCAAAAAAATAAGTGATACCACATTGAGAGTAATAAAAGAACAATTAAAATCTTTCAAGGGAAGTTCCAGTCACTACAGTAATAAAAAGTTTTCCAAAATTATCTCCTGAATCCCTGAATACAAAAGCTAAAAAAAAGCTAAAAAGTATGTGTGTATAAACAGATGATTGTTTGAATACATGTTAATTATTTTTAAGTTAGTTTAAAAATTGGCTTAATAATGAATGTCATTGTAATGCAAAAACCAGTAATGTCAATGACAGATTGTTTATGCTATGGAGTTTAGACACTAATTTCAAACTTTTTCTAAATTACAAAAATATAAAATTAAAGCATATTTTTAAGTAGTCAAAGAATATATTTATATAGTAATAACTTGTTTCAATATAAAAAGAGCATAAAAGCAATACACTATCAAACTATAAAATTTTGTTTTTCTTACTAATAATTTTTTGACAATTATTGTTTTTCCCGTGGAGTCTTCATTTTATATTGATTATGTATTCTACTTTTTGTAATAATAGCCAGTGTTAGCGGATGGAAATGTCAAAAGCTCTCGCATAACTAGGGGAAAATGTGTGAGGAGAATGATGAGATTTGAGGAAGCGAAAGAGGTGTGTAAGGACCGCAACTCCTCGCGCTCCGTCCTCTCTGACTACCACGTTGGGGATACAGCGTGAAGATATGTTATGTTATGTTATAGTTTTTGAGTGGACCGTAACATTGGTACGGTGGCAGAGCATCTGCCGAGTCGGGGCCGGAGAATTCCATCCCCAAACAAGTAAATTTAGGAAACGAACCTTTCTGAGATTGTTTGACGATGAGATTTAAGGAAACGAAAGAAGTGTGTAAGAACCGCGATGCTTGGCGCTCCGTCCTCTCTGACTACTCCGTTAAGGATACAGCATGAGGATATGTATGTATGTATAAAACTAACATAACTGCAAAACGTGTCAATTTATTTTCACGTTCAAATATTTTGACAATTTTTTAGGTAATCGCGCCTTGGGGCATAAATATCGATATATCGAAATATCGATATTTTTCGTTCTGCATATTTCGATATTGTCTAAAAATATCGATACAATATATATCGATATATTTTTTCCATTTGCTCATCCCTATTTGGTAGTAACCACAGACAATTATAGCCTCCTTGCCACAAACAACTTTTTATTTATTTGTAGCTGTAGTTTATTTATTTGTGTATTATTTTGTAGCTGAAGTTTTCGCGCTCTTCCAAGAAGTCCTTTTTTAACTTCAGTAAAGCCTATCTCACTTTACTGAAGGAGTGTTAGGGACAGTTAATGTTTCTTCAGAAGTTTCGTCATTAGGCTGATGGTCTTGTAACCAATGCCTTAAGAAATATAAATAAAAAATAAATAAATTTCGTTTTTCTGTTTTACTTTAGAGTAGTTATTTTCACTTTTGTTCGTTTTATTTTAATCTCTAGAATATAAAATATGATTGAAGAAGATAACAAAACCCTGTGGTGTGGCAATTTACCAGAACAAGCTACAGAAGAGCTATTGTACGAGTTATTTCTTCAGGTTAGAATATGGATAATATTATAACTTATTCTTTTGTAAAATTTTTATTTTACAAATTTTATTCTTTGTTTATGCCCATTACATTCCAGCGATTTGTTCACATCTTCCTATGTTCACAGGCTGGTCCATTAGAGAGGGTGAGGATTCCCAAAGACAGGGATGGAAGACAGAAAAACTTCGCTTTCATAACATTTTGCCAAGATGTATCTGTACCATACGCTATTAACTTGTTTCGCGGTACAGCTCTGTTCCACAAAACACTGTCTCTTCAGTGTAGAGGTCGTATGGCATTACTACCACCACCTATTAGGTGTTATGGGCCAGATCCAGCGATAGATTTTAATAATCAAATTGATGTCACAGAACAGTTTGCTAATATGTCGGACAATCTTAAAGATGACAGTCAGAAATCTATGCATGGACCTAGACAGAGTCGTGACTTAAGTGATAAATTAACCATTGCTAGTTTGCAAGGTAATTGGACATATAGACATCATCCATATAGATCAAAAGATGGTAACCCACATAGAGATGAATATAGATTGCGTGACAATCGGAATGAGAGTAGAAGTAATAGCAAACACTCAAGCAATTGGAGGGACAGGAGGCATCATAAAAAGGGTAACAATTATCATCGAAGAGATTAATATTATGTAGACTACATTACCACATATTGTAGGGATTAAATCAAAACAAATAGAAGATACTGAATACTTGAATATGGCAAAGCTACTGTGTTCATTGAACCATCTATTTCAGATGAGTGGGAGCTGTTTTTTACTATAATAATTTATTTATTATTAGTAGTTTTGAGTTGCAATTTGTTGGAATATGAGCTTCTTCATAACATTAGCCATTTTTTTAACATTGCCAACAATGTATTTCTTAAAAAATAAACTTCTGTATTCAATTTTCCTATTCAATGTGTCAGTACATTATGTACCATGGAATGGTATCTAATTATGAAAAATATCGGGTTTAATTAAGTTTCTGAAAAATCTTATGATAATAATGTCAACAATTTGTTAATATTTTAAATATTTTTTTTGTGCATATATATATTATATATACATTATAGATACTAGGGATGCAAAGACTTGGTCATTATGATACTAATTCTAATAAATACTATTATGTATTATGATAACTGATGCATTACAATTAAAAAAAATGTGTCAGATACTCTTTAGAATGCAATTTCATAGTCTCTTTTAATTCCAACAAGCATAAATGAATAAACAAAAAAAACAATTAAATCTTATAGTAAGTAGTTTATAATTGCTGCATGTTACTTTGTATAGAAATTATGTTCCATTTTTAATTTTCAATATAACAATTCTTATATTATGATATTGTTATAATTATAAATCACAATTATTACATTTGCAGATGCGAAATGACATACACTGCTATTGCTATATAAATAGCTGTTGCATCCCTAACAGGAACCAAAGTTATTTTAAAATACTTTTAATTTTAAAAGATAAAAAATATCTACACTTGCAAGCAAAAAATCGGTCCACCTTAACTATCGAAAATTAAATTCTCATCCACGGTACTAGCTACTGAGGAATAAAAGATGGGCCAATCTTTTTTGCTTGCAAGAGTATTTCTTATGTTTATTTTGTGACGGTTTCTGTCAGTTATATCTTCATAGTATATTTCTTAATGAGACTAATAAAGATGTGCTATAATTACCTTGAGTTAGTTTTGTAAATTTAAACAATGCAATATATTTGCAACCGAGCGACCGACTGAGCTTTACTCTGCGTCTTACAAAAAAAAGTCTAACCACATTGCAGGATTCGAACCCGCGTATTTCAGCTTGGTAGATCTATGCTCTAGCCAGTGTACTACTGAGAAGGTAAACTCTGTTGTGAAATCAGAAGAGTTTAGAAGTTTTGAGTGTGTAAAACATAGAGAAAACTAATTTTCTCAGAATTGAACCTAGCCTATAGTATACCCTATTGAATCTAGCTAGGGTAGCTAGATTGATTTTTTTAACATACCTAATTTGACAGTTACTGAAGTCAGTGCCCAATAAAGTTATTTTTATTGTACTTGAGTTTTGAGCAGTAAAGGACAGTTATTTTGTACTTTGTGTTTTTTTTTTGAAGGCGGTTTAATTTTTTTATCTGAAGTTATTTGCCTCACTTCATAGTGTGGGGACAGGCTGTCTGAAGTTATGAAGTCTTTGCTTTTATCATGATTTTTTGTTTTATTTCCTTATTATAAGTGCATTATTAAAGTGATATGTGTTTTTAATAGGAACATGTTGCAAATTGAACTTAGGCATATTTCAATTTATTGAAAAAAAAGGCAAAAGGTCTGACCATATAGCGCGATTCAAAACTGCCCACCTTGGCGTAGTAGACCTACACTTAGCCACTGTGCTATTGAGAAGGTAAACTCAACTGCGAAATTAAAAAAGCTTAGAAACTTGAGAGTTTAGAAGCTTTAAGTATGTTAAAGACGGAGAAATCAATTTTTCCTGAAATTGAGACCTAGCTAGATCGATTTCTCGCCCCCCTCAACCCGAATATTGTAAACATCGAAATCGCTGTACCCGTTTTCGAGAAAGCGATATAAAATGTACGAGAATATACAAATATTGCTTGTTTAATATAATAGTGGATAGAGATACTTTTTCTGTTGGGAGTTCAATAATATTTGTAAAAACGTTATCTTCGTAACTGAGTGTGAGAACTGTGAATAGGAAAAGTATAGGTTCAAACTGATTATAAAAGTTCATCAAACAGGACGGACCATCGATTTTAGTACAGCGATATTCAATGCAGTTCCAATGCTATTTAATTTTTTATGAAATTCTAATGAAACCAGGTTTTGTACAAATCGTTGTAATTGTAGTTAAACTGTCAGTGCTGGATTACCCATTAGGCCGGACTAGGCCATGGCCTAGGGCCCCCGACAAGCAGGGGCCCCCACGAAAATTAAAAGCCAAGTTTACTTAGAGGTTTTGAAGAGATTTTCATTTTTGGCTGATTTTAGTTTGACAGAAAATGAGTACCGCGAAAAAATTGCCGGTTTAGTTGACTTTTACCCTGACGATTTGGAAGATTTTTATCCTGAACTCAAACAGTTTCACGATTTTATCAAATCAAAATTTCCATCAAAACCGAAGTTCACTCCCTCTGAACTCTATGAAAGTTTGATTCGAGATAATCTTGAAACTGTTTTCCCAAACGTTGACATTGCCATAGGACATTACTCTTCGCATTTTTTTAACTCTTATGATTACAAATTGCACAACATAGGTCTCTTTTTCAAAGTTGAAACGCATAAAAAACGAGCAAAGAAGTGTTATGCGTCAAGAACGATTGGACATGCTAAGTCTGATGTCCATTGAATCGGATCTTCTTCGTCAAATTGATTTTGAAGATGTCATTAATGATTTTAGTGATCTGAAATGTAGGAGAAAAGTTTTTTTAAGATGAACGTCGTTTTCATATTTAAAAGAGATGTCCAAAGATTATTTTATAAATTACTATACTGTTAATTATGTAAAATCAAAAAATATATAATTTGTCAAAAAAAAACTATTTTGATTGTTTTATTGTTTACAACCTTTAAATGATATGAATAATCTGTTTAAATTCTATAAATGCATAAATAAAGATTAATTTTACAATTATTAAAAAAAGGGGGCCCCAAAATTTGAATGGCCTAGGGCCATTTGGCTTAATCCGGCACTGTAAACTGTACTTAAGAATTCTATTTTATATACCAAACTAATCCAAAGTATAGAATCTATTTTTATTCTAGCAATAGACCAAAAATGAACAGTTCATAATAAATCATGATTCTAAAAATTTTAATTTAAAAGCCTCGGATATAAGCAACATTTCTTTATTGCGATTCAGATTTTTCTATTGACGAAATAAAGGACTACAAAACAACTTGGCGCTCGCGCCGCACTCGTGTCTCACACGCGCAGCATCCGCGCCATGCCCGTGTCGCGCAAGCTTCAGTTAGATCCCCATGTGTTATGTCATACAGAGAGGCGTATGAAACCTCAATTTATTTCACTATGAATTTTTAGTATTTTTAGTTATTAGTTTATTATTGTTAGGCTTAGAATGTTGATGAGAATGTCTTTCTGTGCCAACATTAGCTTAAGTAGGTTAAGACGTCACTAACATTCTCAATTACCTGCCTTTCCTCTCGTTTTATCCGTTTTCACGGGCGACCTGGAGGTAATTGGGAAAGATGTGTCAGTAACAGATGAGAACATGTCAGTTATCGTTCGATCATCGCTCGCTCATTCATATCGACCACATCATCTCGCGTAAAATCACCTACAAAAGGAAATCAACTGATCGCAAATCATCCTATCATCTTTTCAACATCATCGCACGGAACATCAGCACATCAACGCTTGTAGAGGACGGCGGCTGAGAACATTACGTCGCGTCTATAACACCCAGCATGCGAGGGCAACGGCGAACCAGTAGCCCTTTCATAATTTCATTTCCTATCTGTCGCCCATCCAATTACAATTAAACCTTTATACCTAGCGGGAAATAATAACACCGATAGATCGTTTGTTGTTTTACCTATGTACAAACTGTTAAAATATGTAATATAACAAACGGCGTAAGATTTATATAGAAAACTAGTACTAAATGTCTATATAAAGACCAAATACGACTAATAATAATAATTACAATATCGTCGTCAACAGTATCAATCTTCTAACTAAATCGTGGCTTTACACTTCGCCATTTAGAATATGAATAGATTACTTCAAAACGTTATGTAGGTATGATACCAAGGCTTTAGACCTTATATTTGCTATTCTTAGCCTTATTGTAGTCTATAGTATCCCGAATTATAAGTAAAGTGAAGATTTAATTAATTATTTATTAAAATATTAGTCGTTTAACAAAGTCTTACCTACTTCGTCGAAAGAAAATTGGCGGCAGCAGTTCCTGCTGTTCGCAGCGGGTAGTTGTCGATTTCAAAAGCATAAGCACAATATGGCATTCCAGGAAGAAGCCTCAGAAAGCACATAATAAATAGTGGGGAAATTGTCAAGAGTTTAGGAAGACAAGCCGACAATATATCTATTTATGTAGACATTTTTAGCTGCTGTATTCACAATTTTTATATTGTATGTATAAGTTCGATATCCCCTGGAAGGGGATCCAATTGTGGAAAATATTGTATTTGACATATTTTATCTTCAAGCTGTATCTCTTACATACTGGATGTTTGACGCGTGTAAATAGCGCCTTTATCCTACCTAATTTCGCGGAAATCTAATAGTATTTAATTTGCGGGAGTGGCTGTGCAACCAGTTACACCTCATACAGTGGTGGCCACCGATCCACCGAGAAGTCCACTACCCAGCACCCTTTAGCATATTTTCACAGTTTAATGTCCTACGGCCTTCTGCTGTGGGGATCAGCGGCGCATATTAACTCCATATTTATTTTACAAAAAAGAGCAATACTACTACTAATACTAGAGCTATCTACTGTATGAATGCACGAGAATCACTTAAAGATCGTTTTAAAGACATTGAAGTCCTCACCTTGCCGTCTTTATACATCTTTGAAATTATTATGTATACGAGGAAAAATATAGATCGGTTTAAAAAGAAAGGCGATATTAATGGTATGGAAACCCGAGGTCGTGATAAATTGGTTATTCCAAAATTTAAATTACATAAGTCAAGTGTTTTATTTTTGGGTAACTGCATTCGTTTTATAACAAAGTTCCTCAGGAACTTACTCAATTAACAGATAATAAATTTAGATTGGCTATAAAACGTACATTGATTAGACAATCATACTATAAAATAAACGATTTCATTGAAGATAAAACAATAGTCTGGAAATGACCTTCTCTGCACATGCATTTACTGGCTTACTGAAAATATTGTATTTTAATAAACTTTTTGTAAAATGAAGTTGAAAAAATGATACCTGACTACATCAGTGTACCTGACTGTTTCTTGTCGGTTCTTCTCAGTGTCCAGGTTTTCTATTTGAACCGAACTTAAGTAGATTTGACGTTCAAAAATACCTTGTAATTGGGTTTACTTGAATAAATTGATTTGACTTTGACTTTGATTATTATAATTTCTAAATATATTAAAATATGCGGAGCGAATTAAGCGGAGCCCAAAAATTACGGCGTATTTTTTCTATGCGTCTATCCGTTTTGTATCGACGGATAATAATAAAAATATTCAAAATATCAACCGTTGCGATTAATGTCGAATATTACAACGCCATCTATTGTCGTTTTAGGCGAGGTGCAGGCGTTCCTACTTGAGCCGTTTTATGGGCATTTTCTCCAGTGTGCATAGATGGCGCTTACTTGATAGATCGGCACCACACCGGAGATAACAAGGTTGCACGCTCAATCATCACATACTTCTTTCGCCTCTTCGAATCTATCTCATCATCATTCTCCTCGCACATTTTCGCCTAGGTATGTGAATGCTTATGACATTTCCGTCAGCTAAAACTAGCTATTTGATCTGTGTAAGTGAGCCTTTGATATTTGACAATGTTTCTATAAAACATATCAGTAGGTACTCGGATAAAAATATTTTGATCTCAGTATCAGTAATAAAACTGCAAATGCTGACAACATTGTAAATATTTTATTGAAAAAATATTTTTAAAGTCACTGTTGCTCATTTAATATAACACCAATTTCATTTAAGAATCCTGTAAATTCTCCCTGTAAAAGATACCAAAGTTACCTTCAAAATTCCTTTGAATTAAACGATACAAAATAAGTATATTCATACACTTGCGAGCAGAAAAATTTCTGACAATTGGAAAAAAGACCAATCTTTCATGCTTGCAAGTGTGTTAGTTACATTATTTTTTGATGATTTTTATCAGTTAACTATCTTCCATAGTATATTTCTTATTGAGACTAATAAAGATACGCTATAATTAACTTGTGTGAATTTTGTCAATTTAAACAATTTGAAAATATAACATACCTTTCGAAATTATGTCTGGTAGGTAGAGACAAACTTTTTTCTGTTGGAAAATTACAATAATCGTCAGATCTTACGGCTTATCCGTTATTATCTGACGATAATCGTAAGACGTCAACTTTGATTATGATAACTATGGTTAAATGTTCAAATATTAACAGAAATGGCGTGGAAAAGGTCTTATCTGTATAGATATGTATATACTTATATTGTAATATACATCTATATAGTTCTACACATATAAACAAACTTGAAGTGCCTGCCTATAATTTCGAAATAAAAGCTTTTTCCTAATATCATATGGTTATTTGCACGTAATCGAAACCCAAATATGCTTTTTTTAATTTTGGCGTCTGTCTGTTTGTTTGTCGAGGCTAATCTCCGAAACGGCTGAATTGAATTTACAGGACTCATTTTATCTGTTTAAAAAATGTCTAAATTAAGTGCGAATACGTTTTTACTTTCTTTCGCTCATATAGAATGGTAAGGACTGAGATAAAGGAAAGTGGTACCAACATATTGGCCCCAAAACACGATTTTGAGTTTGAAATCAGTCACTTGTGAAGTTCTCATCCGAGATGAGTTATTTTGCGCATCAAAATGCTTGTAACTGGCTTCGGGTACACATTGCTGGTTTTGAGTAATAAGCCCGATAAGCTCTTAAGCACGATAGTACAGTACTTCAATAACACAGGGCTAGTAAATAAAGCCAGGATAATGAAATTGTCCTACCAACTACCAAATAACTAGTTTGAAGTGGACGCATTAGTTAAACGAAGAATCTAGTATGGTCAAACTATCTTGGCTTCGTTTAATAGACTTGTGTGTTATGTTACCCGGACACGATTAGGCCATAGTGAGAATAAATACTTAATACCAATTAAATGTACACTTACAATTTGATGTTTGTACTTGTGATGAACGTATCCCACTATATCGTAGATGAATGCTACAGATACCATGTAGAAAACTAGTGAGATCAACTTTCCATCCGTACTAAATATATCAGATCTCATTATTTTATACAGCAGCCACGAGCCCACTATACCCCTCAAGGTTAGGAACATTACCAAGTATGTCACTTCTACAATGAAGTACATCATCGTTTTATCATAACCTCCCGTTTTTAAAAACCTGTAAGCACAAAGAATTTACATGTATGTATATTATAAGAATTACCTAGCTATCCAGAATGACATTTGTATGAACGGCGGATATAGATATGAGATATTGTCTTAATTCCCGATCATCTGGGCGTAGTTATACCTTTTTTGATAACGCAAAAGAAATCTGGACACAAGTTACTGATCTCCTTGTGGGAGAGCCTGGGTTACGTGGTGTTTTTGCCAACTAAAATGCGTGGTAGTCGTCCTCGCCGCGTTGCCGAGGGATCCAGGATCTCTTACAGAACCCACCTGAGCTCCTCTCACGATGACCCGAAGCACTTATCGAGTCAGTTCTCGGGAAGGAAGACGTAACAACTGCTGCATTCTAAGCTCATATTAGATATTGAACATCAAATGACAATGTGAGCAATTTCATTTGACGTGATAAAATGCTTTACCTAATAGACATTAAGATTATTATGTTAAGTATTAAGTGCTAAACCTCAAACAACCCAGGCTAATCTACAGTGTGCGCCAATAGCATTACGCTCAGAACATCCCAAAAGTTCATATATGAAAAAAAACCGGACAAGCGCGAGTCTGATTCGCGCACTGAGGGTTCCGTAAACTGTTCGCCCGTACATCGATATCTCTACGTCACAGTCAGTTCTCCCATTGCAAGTGTAAGTTTGTAATCGCAGAAAAACAGTTTTTCACGTGACGTAACTACAAATTAACGATTATCGGATTTTTTCCTTTATTTGAGTTGTGAGACCTAGCCCCATACCAAATTTCATGATTCTAGGTCAATTGGAAGTACAAGGCATAAATGGCCATATTATTTTATCGCAATAACTTAGAAGTTTGATTTTATTACAGCTCCGAGGTCACAGACACACATTTTTGATATTAATTTCAACTTGATACCTCCACGCGTTCCTAAGAAAAAGGATCTTGGCAGACAAACAAAGTGATTCTATAAAGATTCCTTTCATCCTATTGAAGTACGGAATCTTGAAAATCTAGAAAAACTGAAGCAACTGCAATTTTCGCTGGGATATTTTGTGATAAGTAATCAAGACTTTAATTATTTCTGTACAATGGAAATAATAATTATCCTAAATATCGAATTCCACACCGAAGAAATCGTGACTGATCGCCATTGATACTAAAATCATAATAAAACCAATGACACGCAAGCGGAGCTGCGGGCAGATAGGTAAGTACACTTATAGGTATATTAAATTACTTTATTATTTATACTTATCCGACTACACTAAGAAGATAACTTTTCGTCACCTACCAGTTTTATACGTGTTTAGGAAACTAAAATCTAACCATCTTATTTGAAGAAGAGGGTTGGTCACTTCCATTATAGCCATAGTACAAGCGAAGGCACATCCAGTATAGTCCTTGTTCATATATATCGTTATAGCGAGAAGAGCGCTGGCGTGATGACAGAGCATGAGTTTGGCTTCCCACCAATATAATATGCACCAAAGCAAATCGAAAGCGAAGTAACCCCATGACCATACCATAAGAGCATAATGCCATGGCATAATTTTTGCTGAAATAAACACATATTACCATATAAAAATGAAGTACTACGTAGCTGTAGTGGACGACATTTTCACAGCTATTCAGAGATTTTCGTAAAGATGATCGATTTCCAACAAACATAGTGAAGAAGATATTTGAAAACTGCAAGTTTAAAACAAAATAAAACCACATCGCTTCATCTCTTCGAAAGATGCCTGACTTCGTAGTATGGGACAGGCTGTCTGGAGTTGTAAGGTCTATGCCATAATACTTATTTAATGCTAATAATGGCGCCAGAGTGCAATTTTTTGTGCTTTGATGCATCACTGTACAGCCTCATGTTACTTTGCGGAAATCCAGGTAGGACTTTAGATTATCTATACTTTTTAAAAAATGCAATACTTGTAATAATTACTATCTAGATTTAGTGCTATTCGGTAATGCTATGAATAGTTAAAAAAAAATAACACCACAATCTTGTCAAATACAATTAAAAAAAACGTAACGCCGCAGCCGCAGTAACGCTACCTACGCTTCGTGATCGCTCGATTTCACCAAAGTCCCCTAATACTTAGCGAACCCCTAAAAAAGGATAGGGGTCTGCTAATGAGGATTTTACGTTTCACGAAACATTAGCAGCCCCTATTTAGTTAAGAGATTCCCTAAATTTAGAAACTGTTTTCGAACCCATAACGCTATGTGACAGTTTTGTGTGTTAGTTTTCAACAATATGGAGACGAATCTATTATATTATATAGAAACTTGAAGTAAAATATTAAATCTCTTTTATCGATAAACTTTTGGAAACGAATAGTCACTATTAAAACAATAAAACGTCACATAACTAATAATGTTTGACTTTACTAGGGAACCGTTAGTTTGGTGAAAACGAATATTAGCTAAGAACTAATAGGGTACATTGCTATGTGAGGACTTAGAATGTTACTGAAATCGGACATTAGACTTCTAACACAACCGCCAGAAGTCGTCTTTGGGTAGAAATAGTTTCATGAATATAAATTTCAAATTTTGAGTACTTATAGTGAGTCTGCCGTCTATTTCAATCAGTGTTGGGCAAAAGTAATTTTAAAACAATTACAATTACTTTTTGTAATTGTAATTGTTCGCCTGACAAAATGTGTTCACAATTACATTTTACAATTACAATTTTTAATTGTAATTGTTTTTACAATTATAATTTTGTCCAACACTAATTATAATTATAACGCCGTGCTACCAAAACTTAGGAAGTACTTTAGATTAACTATTGCTTACATGTTTTTATAGATAACGAGGTGTATTATAGAAGTGTCGGTGATAGAATTCGATTTTTGCGATTTCTTGCGATTGACCAGTCAAATAAAATGGGCCTATTCTGTTCTGGCGCTTCGCCGGCTACTGTCGCGGCACGCTCCCTTCGCTCGCTCGGCTGGCGCATTGTGGTCAACATACTAACCTAACCTATCCAAAAAGAGTGTTCTTATGGAACCGATTTTCTTCTGGCGCTTCATTCTCAACTCGCGGAAAGTGTCTTTGAGGTTATTTTACGTAGTTCAACTAAAATTTAGCCCACTGTAATGTGTATGTCTCCCGACTATAATGCATATGTGTGTCTTATCTAAGGTGTATGTTTGTAACAAAGCTCGGAACTGGTTTCGAAATAGCGGTTAATATCTTTCTTTAATCGATTCTAATTCCGTTCATTGATTAACCGGTTAATGAAGGGAACGGTTTCGAATTAATCGAAATAATTTTATTTACTGGTAGCGAAGTGAAGAAAACGAAACTAAAATCGATACTAAAACCTAAATTAAGTAACCGGTTTTACTCAGACGCACATTGCCTGCTTAGATCGATCAAAGCCAAGCGCAACGCATTCCGCGCACCGTCGCGCAACCGTCATGTCATGCAACGCATTCTTTCCTTTTTCTGGACGCCCTGGCTATGGTTGCGGCAACTCAAAAAGCTGGTTAATTTCGGTTAACAGAACCAGAATATTAACCAGAATATGTAAAAACCAGTTTCTCAATTAACCGCTTAAAATACCGGTAACCTTAACCCAAACCGCAATCAATTCCGGTTCGGGGTCAATTACCTAAACCGTTAGGAAAATTAACCGGTTTATTGGTAAATATGAAAACACCTATGTTCTAAAACTCTGCCTAAAAGAAATTAGGTAATCATTGCTTACTGGTCAAACGATACTCCGATACGGTAGTAACACCACATTGCGATAATCCCACAATTGATGCTACGCTACCGTGAAGAAGTGTCACCATTCGCGACCAGCATTCAGGACTTTTATCAGGCGCTTTGGCAGCAGCATAAAAATATAATCCACTCCAAAACAGAAATGACATCAACTTCAACAGGGACGCAGAAGATAACTCATGTTCCAGTCTCATTTTTTTATCGGGTTTTCAGTATTAAGTTTTGTGTAGACAAGGAATCGGATTCGTGTCTTTCACGAATTCAGGACTCATGGTTTCAATTTTTCATATTTTCCGATTATATTTTTAATTTGATTGATTTAATTTTAGGTTCCTTTGTGTAATAATTACAATATGACAACCATTTCTCTATGATGACCATAGAGAAAATTATATAATGATGACAACGACAGTTAGGACCTTTAGGACTAAAAAGGGACTAAATCGTCGTCCAAAGAGAATGTAAAATTATCATTCGCTAATTGACAAGCTGGCTAACATGCAGGTATTGGGGTATTTATTCTCTTTGGTGACATCAAGTGGCATTATATTAAATTTTATTTATTAATAACAAAAAAATACATACATATCCTTAGCTTAGAACGCTGTCATTGCATAAGGTGTCCAGCAGAATGGCAACATTAGGTACCTCTTTGAATATCCAAACTGATTCGTTGGCGGAATAGGTGGCATTATACATCAAAATAATGGGTTCGAAAACATAAATACACATTGGTATTTATTGTACTCGTATTCGCGAACACAGTTTCTGTTTTGTAAAGTTAATTTCTGTAGATTCGTAAAACATATCTTTTGTTATTATTCTTCTGCACAAGTAAAGCTCTCATTCCCTGTCATTTTTAAATATTACCTTATCCAGATCTAGTAGTGTCGGAGATAAGAGAGAAAATGCTGACTGGGTAGAGTCGAGTTCAAGTACCTACCCAAATTATTCCGTCTTGTTATAAATATGAACATTTGAAAGTTACTAATGCGAAAAATGTGGGTTGGTTTTTCCTTTTATGCATTACGTTTACTAACATACCTTCAGAGAAAGGTTGGCAGACGCAAAGGCACACACGGACGGACGCGTGATTGCCTTTTTTCTTTTCGAATACCTACAAAAATCTAAAAATAATAACTGGTTTTTCTTCTTTACAAGTACATACTAGTTTTTTAACAGCGATATAGTCGACGTGGGAAAAGTATCTTTAATAAATTGTTGGAAAAGTAATCTATAATTCATCTACTTCCTAGAATAGCAATAAAACAAATAGTATAGATATTATCTTGCTACTTGACTAAGTCGTCAAATAACGATTTTCTGAGACTGAACAGTATTATACCGACAAATGGTATCGTCGTATTCAGTAGTGTATCCTGAGTAGGAAAAACGGTGTTGTCACTTTCTCAATTGCTGGAGGGGGGAGCTATGACGTCACAAAGATGGCAATTCTTGGTTTAAATTTTGTCGAATAACTCAATAACTACTTAACCTTACTTAATGAGGTGTCGTATGAAAGTTATTGAAAAGTCTCTAACAAAAAACGTAAGTATAAGTTTAATATTTAAAAAGTTATTTCAAATAAAAAACATACCTCGAAAAGTGTTAATTTTTTATAATTTAAATAACGCGGTAAAAATGCAGATTAAAATAAAAACGGTTTAAATAAAAAATCTTGCTTCGTTTTTCATCTGTAACATACACTTTGAATTTTTAAAATCGTATATTAAATAAACAAACTACGATAGTTTTAAACGAACGTGGCGCATTGCGCGGGTGCGGTCGCTCGTTCGCTAGATACGGTCGGCCGAGTCAGAGCCGAGCCAACACGTGACAGTTTCTTGCAAATTGAGTTACATAAACTTTTAAACTTTCGCGTCGTATTATAAATAACAAACATACATATCTTTACGCTGTATCGCTAACTGGGGAGTCATCAAATATAAAGCGGTGAGCTATGCTTCGCGGTCCTTACATACTTCTTTAGCCTCCTAAAATCTCATCAATCTCCTATACATTTTCGCCTAGGTATCTGAATGCTTTTGACATTTCCGCCAGCTAACACTCTGGCTATTTGATCATCGTAAGTCAGCTTTAGATTTCCTTGTCTTCTGCTACCACTCGCTTTCACTCTGTAGACTTTCTTCGTCAGTCTTTCATCACTCATTCTTTCTGTGTTTGAAACATTTAAGTATTCCTTTCTTCATTTTCACAATAACACTGTCGTGCTTATTTCTAAAAGATTTGTTGTGCATTTCTACTGCATTTATCTTATTTTCATCTGATTCCGGACATGTCTAGGCCTGACTATAGTACAATAAAGTTGGCACTAACACCGCACAATGGGTGGCCATTTTGGCTGAATTAAATAATATATTCACACTGCCTATTAATGCGGCTAAAGCACAGTTAATTGCCAGCTCTTACCCGTCTCTCCACATACAACTCACGTCTTACATCTCTAGAAAACGCACTTCCCAGATATACCATATCATTCACTTGTTCTGGACATTTTCCATTTACACACTTCGACTTCGGCTTCATCTTCTCTTTAAAACACCAGAGCTAACTTTGTTCACATTCATATTCAGTTTTTTCACTTCACATTTTTTTTATGCACGTGACTAGTGTCTGCACCTCTGCTTCTAATGTTGTAACCGTCCGAACGAACGTACAGCACAAGCATCACGCGATTCGTCTTAAATCCGTTTATTGTCAGTACGTCCTATCGAGCTCCTGCTTCAGATGTTCAAGCTTACACAAATCATATATGCTCTGTTCTTTAGTGATGTTATGGACACAAGAGCGCATAGAAGAGTCGATCCGGGAACGGTCCACTTTCTGGTGATAACCAGAAGTAACTATGAAAGGGTAGTATCCGGTTAGCTTGATGATAGATTGAAAGTGATGAGCGAGGATGTTGAAAAATGTTAGCAGAACCTTAGGGATAGTATGATCGAGGCTGCAAAAGAAGTGTGTGGAACGAATAAGATTGCGAACGGTAAAAAGCGTGACGTGTGGTGGAACGATGAGGTGAATCTGTGTATAAGATGAAGAAAGAATGGCGAGACTACCTTGCTAATAAAAATGACTTCTTGTCCGTAGAATTGTATTCTAATTGTACTGTTCTAATGCTAATAGTTCTATATACTAAGATATGCCAGTTAGACTCATTTAGTATAGGTGAGATAATATAATTCATATTTAAAATTTACTTATCCGGGTTTGGCCTACCTAGCGTTACTCATGCGACCTTCACTTATACTAAACGAGTCTAGCTGGCATATCTTGGTATATGGAATTATTAGAATTAGAACAATACAATTAGAATACAATTTAGAATTTAATACAATTTAAAAATTAGTATCTTATACATAACTATTTGAAAAGATATACATAACTATTTGAAAAGAAAATAAATTTATTAGTACCTATTTTTATAGTTTTTTTCAATTTCTTTACATATAAACAAATTTAAAAAAAAGGTAATTTAGGATATTCCTATTTATACGAGTTATACTGGAAATCACTGGCAGAAATAAATATGTAAATTTAGATAGTTCCGTACAATTTTATTGTCCCAACTGAACCCCAATTTAGGTCGCGTTCGTTCCGATCGGGCAGTGTGCAGTAACTGCCGTCGACGGTCGCATACATCACACTTCCGCTGATTCGTCTTTTCTAACACACTTACAATGTCCCTACAGTAACAATGGCGCCCAACGTGGGCCCATATAACACACGACAATATTTTTTATTAAAAAAGAATAAATATGTAACAATGCTCCCTCACCCACCAGAATTTTTCGACTATAGAAGAGAAAAATTCAAGCTCGTCCTCCAGCTCAAGCTCTAGGAGCGTGTGATAAAACGACTCAACAAAAAACATAAAATAAATGAATTGCAAAAATCGCAATGTTAGGGTACTTCCTCCTTCCTCACTATCCCTTTTGGGATATAGCGTGACCATATGTATGAATGTAACTGAAGTACAGACAGATAGACATAAGTTAAATTTTTGCCAAATTTTAACTTTATTAGTTTACTTGTACTACACAAAACACTATCTACGCTTAGGTACCTACATCTATATTACGGTTAGTAACATCACAGATTTATTAGTTACTAGCGTAAAGTAACGTGCTAAAATATAATTTCTTTACAATGTACCTACGTAACTGAACGGAAGAAAGAAAAATGCCAAGTCAGCAGAACACTGCAATCTAAAAACCCGCTATAATTTAGTATCATAGGTTACATTATACGTATTCGGAAATAATTTGAACTTCAGACTTAGTGACTTCTGACTTCAGGATACAACTCACCGTGTTATACCTAAAGCAGTGGAGCACGAATTGTTGTTATGACTTATGAGTTGAGTTACGAATTATTTTTCGTAAAAATTATTATTATTAAAAAAAATCTGATTTAGATTCTTCTATGTATTTATTACTCATATTAAATTTTACAAACCATACAAGTTACGAAACATCGTATATTAAAGTTCTCTCCATTGGAGGATAACAATTCCAGTAAATAAATACGTAATTTCATCTACATAATTTTAAGTACAGTCTATATATTATTACGTAATTTTAGACTTTACTACAAAAATACCTTTCGCACAATTCAGTCATCAATAACATTATTCATAGATAAAATTGATGAATTAGTCACTAACATCACAGAAGTAAACAAAAATCTATTAGTTAATATGATGTATTTGAATTTTAGTGTTATAAAAATACGATTAGAAACGATGATGCTTTACGATGATACTTTCATTAACAAGCGTAATATAATTTGTCAATAAGCACTATCGACATCGTAACTTATCGACAAATTTTTCAATGGCACGATACCGAGTAGGTGACATAGCTTCCTTCAACATTGGTTTAAAACGTACATCTTCCAACAAGGTGACGCACAAAAACCGTGCATGGACTCGCGCCTCTGCATTCGCATCAACAAGTAGCTCCCCTGCAGCTCTTAAAAACACCGCGCGAGCCTCTGAAGGCATATCAAGAACTCTCGAGGCGCCATTATATTGGACTAGATTCGCGAGGGCCTGCGCAGCGGCTGCTCTAACTGGCCCGGCTCGATGAGTGGCCCCCTTTCTTGATAAAGCTACGGCCACTCGCGAACAATGACTACCTCGTGCCATGCAAATCAACGCGTTCGCTGCGTCCGCCCTCAAAAACCTGTTCACATCAGCGCAACGTTCGAGCAAAGCCATGGCGGCTTCTTCTAGTTCTGGATCGAGAGATCGGCCTCGATGTTCAAATAGGGTTCCTACAGTGTTACATGCCGCTCTGGCCACCCGCGATCGTAGAGAACGTACGTGTACAGCAGCAGCACGGGTTACAGCTCGCCAACTCGTGGCTGGCGCCTGTGCTGTCGGATCTGCGGCAAGTCGATCGGCTTCTATCAATTTGTTCATAATCACTTCCCAGTCTTCGTGACGTGCCGGCATGATACATTCCACGAGGGCATTGCGAACGTCACGCATTGAAGGCAACGGGGCCGGTGGTTCAACATAAGGATCGCTGGTTGGTTCTGGAGATAAATTCCCGCTTTTTATTGACCCAGTGCCCTGAGTGCGCGCCGGAGATATACTTCTACTCTTTGATGGTATCGGTGAATGCCTCGAAGAAGAGGACCTGCTCTGTGGACGTGAAACAGGGGCATCGAACCACTCGACATTTAGCGATTTTTGTGATCCAAATTCCCTTGAATTAGAATCATTATTTTCAACTTTTGGAATCTCTTTCCTGGAATCGATGCTACAAAGCGAAGGGTTTGACTTTTCGGAATAATCTTCTACATGAATAGAGGGTGATCGCGGAGGTGTGGGTGGCTCGTCCTCTTCATCTGCAGGGATATCCACTTCCGTTATTTCACTCACCACAACATTACCATTCAATTTCTGCTCTTCCTCTGACGCTTCCTTTTCGACATTCTTGTCTTCGCTGTTCGTGAATGCACTGGAGTCCCTGAAAAACGGTAAGGTTAGCAAAATGGAAAGAAACGGTTCTTACCAACACTAACAGATATTCTGTTGCTGCCATAGTGGTGGCAATACAGCCTCCGCTATTACATTCTCTCTCTCGCGTTGCAATTCTTACAGTTACGTTTCTTTTTTCTTACGTTTCATACAACAAATTAAAATAATACAAGAATAGGGGGTTTCATTCAGTAAATATATGATACAGACATCGCAAGTTGTCAAATCATAACAGCGGTTGTTTATTTAGAAGAAGTTACCGCGTGTGCGGAGGTAAGTCGGCGACGAGGTCGGGCGTGAGCCCCGGCGGAGGCGGGGGCGGGGGCGAAGGCGCGGGGTGCACGTGCGCGGGGCGCGGGCGGGGGCGGGGGCAGCAGCACAGCCCGAGCATGCCGCCGGCCGCCGCGGCGCCTCCGCGACTGACGCGTGACACCGACTTACCACCTCGGCTCGACACTCGCTACCACCCGTACGCACCTACATGCTAATAGTCGGCGATCGATCCACTGTATGTTGATGAACCCACCTCTACCTGCATATTATGTAAATTAGGTAACGTTTCCCGGAATATGACTACCCCAACGCGGCAGCGAAACATTTTAAGTACTTAACAAATGTCTAATTAACACATACATGGTGTAGATAATCAATTATCACAAATTAGGTAAAGAAAATTACAATATTTTTTTCAAATAATGTAAGAATATCTAATTAAATTATTACAAAAAAGTAGAATTATCGCTGATCTTCGTTATATAAAAATGTCTTATGTGGTATAGGATAATGTGCCATTAACTTCATACAGATACAAAGTATTGTATATCCGTTATTACTAGATAACGGTAATATACTTCTAGGAAATAAGTGAAATATTAGTATAACTGATGACAAAAGTATTCGCAAACATTTATAAAAATGTGAGAACGATGGAATTTGAGAACTCGAATCCTCCATCCTCTCTGTCTGTCCCAATACGAACATGACGTGAAGATATATAATCAATATGATCAACTTCGCATTGAAATATAAAGCTTAGGGCATGATTTATTTTATACTCCCCACAATTAAAATAATAATCCTATTATCCTACTAATATTACAATTGTGAAAGTTTGTGAGAATGTGTAGATGTTTGTTACTCTTTCACGCAAAAACTACCCAATGGATTTTAATGAAACTTTGCAATAATATAGCTCTTACATCGGAATAACACATAGGCTATAATTTGCAAAGATATTGTGAGTTTTCGAACTTCGCGCGAACGAAGTCGCAGGCAAGAGCTAATAATAAATAAATGCGTCAGACAATACAGACCAATAACCTGGTCTCAAAGTAGCGCATTCTTTGTGCAGTGGGGCAGCGACTACCGGGGGCGTCTCCTAGTACACTCAGACCCGAGAGGATCTAGAAAAGTTGATTTCCTACATTGACTTGGCCGGGAATCGAATGCGGAACCTTCCGCGCTTAGACATAACGCCTAAACCACTGCGCAACCGAGGTCGTCTTTTATTCTAAATAAACAAATTGTGTGACCCATATTAAGAATTAGGCTTGCACCATGGAATTGAATTCTCCGGCCCCGACTCGAAAGGCAGATGCTCTGCCACCGTACCAATGTTACGGACCACTCAAAAACTATAACATAACATAACATATCTTCACGCTGTATCCCCAACGTGGTAGTCAGAGAGGACGGAGCGCCAGGAGTCGCTGTCCTTACACACCTCTTTCGCTTCCTCAAATTTCATCATTCTCCTCACACATTTTCACCTAGGTATGCAAGAAGTATGAAGGACCCAGACGCTTGGCGCTCCGTCCTCTCTGACTACCCCGTTAAGGATACAGCGTGTATATATATATATATACATACGTATCTTGGTCTTCCTTGGCTTCTTTTACCACTCACTTTCGCTCTGTATATTTTCTTCGTCAGTCTTTCATCACTCATTCTTTCCATGTGCCCGAACCATCTAAGCATTCCTTTCTTCATTTTTACAATAACACTGTTGTGCAACCCTGTCATACTGCGTATCTCATCATTGTTTATCCTGTCCACAAGCGTGACACCGCACATATTTCTGAGAGACCGCATCTCCACAGCATTTATCATTCAATTTCGCTCGATTTCGGGCATATCCAGGCCTTACTACCGTACAACAAAGTTGGCACCAACACCGCATTGTGGATGGCAATTTTAGCAGTGTTAGATATATTCACACTACCCACTAATGCGGACAGTGCACCGTTCACTTTATTGCCAGCTGCTATCCGTCTCTCCACATCCAACTCACATCTTCCATCCCTCGAAAACGCACTCCCCAGATACACAATTTCATTCACTTGTTCTAGACATTTCCCATTTACACAAATCACACATTTCGTTTGTACCTCTTCCCTTTCAAACACCAGAACCTTAGTTTTGGTCACATTCATTTTCAATCCTTTTACTTCACAATCTTCTTTCATGCACGTCACTAGTGTCTGCAACTCTGCTTCTGATGGTGCTATTAGCACAGCATCAATACAATATCTCATCAGTACAATAGGCAGTTTACCACTGTGTCACCACATCCCATACCACTCATATTACCTTACCTTATTACTCAAAAACTATACTTTATAAAATTGGCTTTTAACTGTAAAAAGGCAAGAATATACATTAAATAATAATTCAAAGTGTTGTGGAATTATATATTAACCACGAGTTCACGAGTTAGGTATTACTTGAAAGAAATCTTGTTAATTTCTTCGTTTGAGACCTATTAAGCGCTGTTTGCCGACTGAAAAGTGGGTCGATCCAATGATATGGTAAAATGGGCCGTCCATAAACACCAGAGTAGAACTCGGCCAATAATTTCAGTTCGAAAATGTAGGTTAGTAGTGTCACGCAATTATACCTATTACTCTTGTACAGCCAACAATGCGTGTCGAACTATATTAATCAATTCGTAACCGCACAGCTAATGACAATTTCAAATGTTATGTCGAATTATCAAATTAACTTTTATTTACTAATAAATGTTCTTTATTGCTCATATTTAAGTATTTATTGTGATTAACGAATTTATTGTCAATGCAAAATAGTAAGCTATGGTTAGTTATAAAAAGACAGATGGTTATGAGACAATGATGTACTTAATTGATTATCTTGTAATAAATGGACAAGTTAGCGTGCTTTTTTTTAATTTTATGCTCGTTTCACTCTCCAGGAGATAAAATCGGGCGAAGTGAGTGCGAGTATGGACGCAGTAATTTCCTCCTCTCGTATTCTCTCGTCTTGCTTCGTTCTCGCTCCGTTCAGTGTCAGTTTTTGGCCAGAGTCAAAGAACACGAGGCACGTAGCGACCAGATCAACTGCATAAATTGAGTGTGGATGGTGTGATGGAATCTGGATAATGGATCTTGCAATCTCCGCTCATCACGGCTCATGCGAGAATCTCCACGAGGCGTGCTCGCGACAATTCGACGCACAAAAGTATTAATTTATTTAGGTCAGAATTTTGAATATATTACAACATAATTTGCGTCTTAGGCTTGTTATATCACAAAACAAATAATAATAAAGAAACAATCTAGAACAGCAAAATGATGTAGAATATAATTTTATTTGCAAATTGTTAGAATGCATTACTCTTCCTGGCTCTTGAAATTCAGTAAAAATACAAGTCTTCTTCGCTGCTAAGCAACGCGGTCGTACTCAAACTTTTACCTACGCTTTTACCATAGGATATTAAATATTTAACCCTTCGTCTAAAACTTCAAGGAATTAGGAAACGACGTGGCATAAACGCTTCACCGCTTGACATTTCTTGGAGGTCGGAGGTCGGACGCTTTTCATTGGAAGTACGAGTAGCCAGTTGACTTCACGGCCATTTTCCTCGACATTCGTCATTGTTATCGATTACTATAAGTCAGCCTTCGGTATAAGGGTGACTGACTTTTGTGAATAGTATAATTGCAATCATAATTGTGCCAGTTTTACATAGATAATGATCGCCGTCTGGTGGTTGACAGGAACATACGACTACAGAAAATAGAACGTTTGTTTCAGATTTGCATACATTTTTTTAATTTATTGAAGTTATTAAGTTAAGTTAAGAAGACATTTAAATAATTTTATATTTTCTTTGATTCATGGATATAATATAATACTTATATATATATTATTATATATAATATAATAATATATATAATACTTTTAGAGAGGTCGTAGACGTTAAAGGTATTTTTGAAGTCTCTGTTATAAATAGTTAGAATCGTGTTTTACAAACAAGTAGTCCAGAAGCCAAACATAGTTTTTATTCATTTATAGTAAAAATGTATACCTATATAAGTTCGGTATATATGTTTTAAAGTATTTTAAATAAATTAAAATCGACTTTTTTTTAAACACCTCTATAATTGGGATATTCTAAAACTATGCCGCAGTTCTATTATTTGTGTCAAATAGTGAATACTTATATGATAAAAATGTCTTTAACAGGCTACAACAAAAATAGAGATCTAAGTGATTGTATGCCTCATTTTACATTATTCATCAGTTAATAATTATTTATTTTTATATGTGGGTACTTACTCATTCTTTTTGTTTAAGTACCGTTGAGTTTTGTTGTTGACCAGTTTGTTCTGATAATGCAATTTAAACTTATGTAAACATTACATATACTACTTAGTTATGTTGTCATTATTTTGTTGAATTGTATTTTTATTATTTATGATTATTATCGTCCAATATTTATGGTAATAATTACCTCGACGACAAAAATTAGATATTGTTTCGAATCTTACGGAATAGGTTCTAAAGATTTTAATAATTTATTACATATCTTCGAATAAAATATGTACTGTAGCCTTCAATCCACAAAGTCGATATATTTAACTAATTTAGAAAGTTTTTTTTACCATTTTGGCTGAATAGAGTTGATTGCCATTTCCTATATTTATTTAAAAAAAATAGGTACGAGATTTTGCTCGGCCGGAGAAGGCAGTCATTTGTCGGAGGTGTATCCGTGTGGTAGAGCCATGCTGCATTGCAGCACGAATTGGGCCGGCTCGCCCGGTGAAATACTACCCTCTCACAGGATATCGCCGTGAAATAACAGCATCTATTGCTGTTGTTTCGTTCGGCGAGTGAGAGTGGCGGTGGCCTATCACCCCCTCCCACTTCTACCCTTAAAGGCCGTGATTCCCGGACGTTGCGGGTGTACATGGGCGGTGGTGATCACTTTCCATCAGGTGACTCGCTTGCTCGTTTGCGCCCTCCGCCATAAAACAAAGGTCGATGTGAGTGGAATATAAGAAGAGTTTTATTGCAGTATACAAGTATTATATAATAAGTATAAGAAGAATTTTATTATACTTCTAAGGAACTGAAGTAACAAGTTTCAGGCGTTTTTACTTTAGGGTTCAAACTCGTCGATGTAAGTATAATTTATTTAAATAAGGATGGTGAAGTAAAAAAATATTTCTATATTATATCTGCATTTATTAGGCTGCGTACCTTTTTTATGGTGACCCAGGAAAAACCTGAACACAGCCTCTCAGCCCCCTGAGGGTGTCTATGTTTATACCCAATAATACTGCGGTGGTCGCGTTGTTGAGGGGCTCTGGGGGATTATTCACAAACGTCGGAAGCTTTCCGTGGCGAAAAGGCCGATCGTCGAAAAGCATAAATTCAATCCAATGGCTTGGATTTGTGAATACGACTATATATAATATGATATATTAATAATATAAATATAATACGGTTTTGGATTTGTGAATCGCCTATAGACAAAATCATCGAAAAGTTTCCTGTCGGATACGGAAAGCTGAGTTTCCGTAGTTTGTGAATAACTCCCCTGGAATCTTCCCTCCCGCTCTGTGTTTAACCATTTCTAGGGGAAGCAGTGACAGAGCCCCCGAGCACCCTGTCAGGGTCTCGACAGCGCGGAATACTAGCGCAGTTATCCTCCACGGGGTCCCATGGATGGGCGACAGGAGGCCCCACAACAATTAGCCGCGACCCAAAGACTCGAGTGACCTCTTACGACGGGCAGGGAACACCGGGTCAACACGAACAACTAAGGTCAATGAACGCGATTCTCTGAACTTTTTGCTTCTCGCTTATTGATATTTTTCACAAATAAGTAACTATAAGTACTAAAAACACTAAAATGAAATGTGAAAAGATGGTTAAGGATAACACGTTATGTAAAATTTTCCTCGTCGTTTGTCAGGTTCTGTATACTCAAAATAGGAACCATTCATCTGTCCGTCAGAGTCCGTTCAATAATATATCACATCGCAGCTCTCATTTATCTTGTTTACTTGTGTAAGTTGTGTATAATCGATCCACTAACTTGATATCTAATCTATTAACTCTTAATTACTCGCATGAATTAAATCACGTAATTGCTCGCATGGGATCTCTAAAGACCCCAATTTGTTAGTTAAATCGTAATGGTTTGGTATTTTTAAAGAAATAATCAAACGGTTATTATGAAAGCCCTTTATTTAAAGTGCAACATATAAGAAGAACAAACTAAAAATTAAATATTTTATAGAAAAAAGGATACAACGAAAACTTCTAATTAACATAAAACTTTTATAAGTTCCAGAAACAAAAATAATCGGTAAGTACGCGACATTTTGAGGAAATAATACGTGTAAGTTCAGAGAATCACCTATTTTTTTTCGTTCTTTAGCCCCATAGATGGTTAAGTTAGCTTCATCTAACTGCTTAACCTAGCTACAGACTATTGCTTAGTGCAATATTAGTAGTTCGTGGTAATGCAGCATAAAAAGAAACAACTTATTTTATATATTATGTAGCAAAAAAAAGGGTATGAATATAAAGTATGCAGTTACCTGTCACTGAGCGGTATTGGTGATAAGGCTTTGAAAATAATATCCTTCGAAGATTGAGAGATACCTAAAATAGAAAAATGAAATAAAAAATCAAGTTAACTTAGGAAACCAAAAAAAACTTAGCATCGCACTACTAAGTAAGCACTTATTTTAACGATTCTACATATTTCACAACAGCCACTTGTGACGCAAAACTACGCCAATATCACACTACAATATTCAAAATTTACAAATAATTAAAATGAACGCCCGACTGCTCTCCACAAAACCGTTAAAAACTTCCTAACAATGAACAAAATATACAATAATAATAATACATACATACATATTTTCACGCCGTGTCCCTAACGGGGTAGTCAGAGAGGACGATGCGCCGAGCGTCGCGGTCCTTAAATACTTCTTTCGCTTCCTCAAAATTCATCATTCTCCTCACACATTTTCGCCTAGGTATGCGTCTTGCTTTTGACATTTCCGTCGGCTAACACTAGCTATAATAATAATAGTATATATAATAATACTATATATATAAATATACAATATATACACAGGGTTAATTGAAAAATACTAATAACCTCTTAGTGCAAAATTTCTGTCATCATACCTAACAACTTTTGTTCTACGATTTTTTCCTCAGGGCCTCAGCGTCGCGCCGCCCCCCGCCTCTCGCTGGCGTGTGCCGCTTTAGCGTAGAGTAGGTGCTATTTTCAGAAACATTTAATGTATTTTTATTTTTGTATAAAAAAAAGTTATGAATTTTTAAGTCGTAGAACAAAAACTATTGGGGATAACGTTAAGAACAAAATACTAAGAGGATGACAGCACACTGACAAGCAATTGACTTTTAAGGCGATTAATCAAGACGACACAAGCTATTTCAGCGCCAAAGCATCTTCTTGCGCCAAAACAACTCGTTCGGAACTAAAACTGTCACAGGCCTGGATCAGAATCCGCTTTATACATGGAGCAGTATTGAAACGAAACAGGAGTCCGTACTCTAAAGGGATAGTTGAAATTGAGAAATTGAATCATAACATCTCTATTTTCCTCCATATCTTTTCATCTTTTGCTGTTGGTATATCCATATATACCAATCTTATTATTACATATTATATATTACTAGTAGGTGTTTTTCCGAGTTTCCTTCCTCGAATTTCCAGAAGCAGTATTGAAATAGGAGTCCGCACTCTAAGGAGATAGATGAAGTCGAGAAATTTAACCTTGAAACATCTCTATATCCTTCCATCTCTCTTTTGTTCATACTTGTTACATACATGTTAGGTGTATTTCAGAGTTATTTCCAGGAGTTAGGAAGATACGTCGCGCAATTGCACCAACTCCATTCACTGCGCCGGATGTGTCGGCATTGTCAGGCTGACAGCTTGTCAAGTTTATTTATTTAATTTATAGAAAATGTTATTTTTCATAGCACAATCTATATTATTTTAAATTATGCCTTATTTTTTTTTATTGGCAATAATTATTTTACAGCGTCATAAAATTTTTTCAAGCTAATTTCTTTTTAATGAAAGAGTAACAATTTATTGTATAACATTTTATTTTTTATTAGAAATTCATAGCAATTTTGTCTATATTTTCACCAATTTTGAAGTGCCATTAAATGCATTCCAAAATAAAACATTTCTTTTCAAGTGACCTTGAATTTTGTTTTCAATTTACATATTATTTCTAATAAATTGAAGTGCATTTTGTTCGATTTACAAGACCATGAGAATATAATATATAAAGCTTGGCGCTCCGTCCTCTCTGACTACCCCGTTAGGGATACGGTGTGAAGATTTGTATGTATGTATGAGAATATAATATTAAAACATATATTGACTACCATAATTACTACGGATTTACTTGTTCCGCCATTTCGATAAGCAAGGGCTGTTCAGGATAGGCTCCAATTTGATTACAATGAGATTAGAAAAATTATCATTAGTCAACCTAGTCCCAGCCCAGTGTCATGACCCAATGACCGCCCCCCTTGGATCCACCCTGGCCGATACTTTACTTAAAGCTTGTTTCACAAAGTAAACTCCATCGCTTATTGGAAGTACCAGCAAGACACACCTGCGCACGATAACAATGCTATACATGAAACGATACTCACCAGGCAAAGGAGCAGAATCCGGTAAAGGACGCAGTCTTCTTGGTGGAGGAAGAGCAACAGGAGGTGGCGTTGACCTAGCGCGTCTCCTCACCGGTACAGGTAGTTGGGAACTTCTAGAAAAAACTGAAACTTTAGTATCGAGAATGGAGAATTTCTTTACCTTATACTTAATTTAAATATTTACCTGGTTATGTGACTTGGCTTAATATTCTCGACTGGTCGACTGAGTCGTTCCCGTAACTGTGAAATAAGGCTAAATTTAAAGGTGTTACGATTCTAAACATAATGTACAGGCATGGCTTAAGACGGTCCTGACCTTAATATTGACCTTGGGCACAATGAGTTTGGGGGCCATTATCGAAAGCAAGAAAGAGGTAAGTAAATCGAAACATCAAAATGGATTTTTTATCCTGGACTGGAAAAGAGGGGTATGTCTGTCTGTCTTTTGTCTATGATATGGCTCTTAAACAAAAGGAAAAATTTGCATGCGGTTTCTTTGTATGAAACCTGCAATTTTCAAAAATGTCCTAAACTAGGTCTGGCGAAAACCGTACTATTATGGTTTATTTTCCGTGCCGGAGTTTATTAAAATCTTCAATTTTATTTAATGACCTCGTTGGTTCTTATGGTTATCTTTACATGTACTATAAGTAAAATATGATTATTGTTTCATAAATGAAACTTACATTGATGTGTGAAAGCGATGATTTTTTAACTGATTGACTTAAATGTATAAAATACACAAGCATGGATTTCGCCATTTTCGATTTTGAGGGGGTACCGACCCCCTCAAAATCGAGGGCCCTGAGCTCATGCTCAATGTGCTCTTAGGTCCTAAGGACCGCAAGGCTTAGAGTAAAGATAGAACAGATCATATAACTTCATAACAATTCCCATTCAGGGTGGACAATCGATATGCAAAAATTCACACTTTGACAACACCTCTATAGCAATAGTAAAACAAAACTATATACCTAGTTATTGAATTTGAATGAGAATAGTTCCTTTTTAGTAAGCCCTATTCTTTGGCCGAGAAACGCTAAGAGTTTTGCCGGGAGGGATGTATACAGACGCCAGTGTGATTACCCGTGAGAACCACCCGGCACACTGACGCCTCTCCATTCGTAAGAATGGAAGACTCTTTATCGTCGAAACACAGTGCATGGACCTTCTATAACAGACAAGAGTGACCCTAGTTTGCGCTAGATACGCAAGTGTGGTATGTCGTTGGTTGGTCGTTGTCGGGGAGCACCGCTGGCTCGACGCGACTTACACCCACGGCAGTAATGACGCGGAGCCTTCAGGCGCTTGTGCTAGTTCGCGGGATATTCACATTCTCAGCACAGCACGCAACCAGGGGGTTACCACGTATTCCGCGTGCGAGAAGCGAGTGATCTAATAAGACCTTCGTTTTCCTCTCGAGATACTAAAAATTAGTAGTTGTATTAGTTGTAATAGTTTTTACATTTATTCCAACTAACTTTATTGCAGAAAGCATCAGCACGAGCAGTTCCCGCGAGTCTTCTTCGTACAGCTGACAATACGGCTGCTGGTCCCGCGGCTCTAGCCAGGCATAAAGTGGCACGCAATTGAAAGCTTTGTACACGTTCAACATCTCCTGATACCTGGTAGAACAAGTCATTATATTTCCGACAACGCAACAAAGAGAAAAAAATGTTCTTCGTTTTTCAATCCTAGATTTGGGCGTTCTTTCTCTAGATTCAGAACCGGTAGCAGAGTAGAGAATTTTCAACACCAAAAAGAAAAAAATAAACCAAGGAGTTCATAAAAACTGTAAAATCGTGTCAAAACCCCAAACCTATAAAATGGTTCAATATGGCTGCTCTACGGAAGTGTCAACAGCAATAGTATGATAAAGAGACACGTACTATCTAATGTCTATAATCAGTATGTTCATGTTCTTAAGCGATTTAAAAGCTTGTCGCGTTATTTCCGTAATCTACCTCTAATAATAAAATATTACGCGGCAAGCTTTTAAATCGCATAAGAAACATGTATATGCTGATAGATAGTACATGTCTATTTATCATACTTTTCCTGATGACATTTCTGTAGAGCAACCATAGGTATTCAACTATTTTGTAGGTTTGGGGTTTGGCTCGATTTTACGTTTTTTGAACCCCTTGGTTTATTTTTTTCTTTTCGGTGCATTTTAATAAAAGCTTGTTCTTTAAAAATATTTTTTTTTACTTATCATTTATTACTTATATATTTTATAAAGTTTTAGCTTATATTCTGCCAAAATGTAAACTTATTATTCGATATACATACGAATATGTCTCGCCTCTCAGCGAAGCATTCTCTATCGCTCAGACTCGGGCAATCAATTTAGTGCTAGCTAGTACAGGGTGCGAGGCTACTGAGCGAAAATCTGCGTTACTAAGGACTTCGAAAATATTCATTTACGTAGACTAACGGTATTTAGTTGACATGAAACACGTGTGGAATAATAAATTTGAATTTTGGCGGAATATATGCGTACCTACTTGTACTTACGTACTTAGTTAAAACTATACAATTACAGGAAATATTATTAAATTAAATTTCTAAATAAAAACCCGTAAACAGTAAAAAAAAATGATGAATAAAACCATCACCATCAAATCAAAATCATCTATCTATAACCTGTTTATCGAGAGCATTCCAGTGAGCCACGATACCTCTGCTGTAAGTTGATGAGGAGATAAGTGTCCTACAGGCTCCAGGTGATGCTACAGCATCAGGTCAAGGTTAACATGTTCTTGCAATATCGTTATAAGTAACACGATACCAAATTTCGAATTGATCAGGCCTATGGAAGTTGCTCACATCCCTTCGTCAACTATAATATAGAAAAGAGCCGATAATGGTCAAACGGCTGAGTAGATTTTCTTAAATCATAGCTAAGAACATTCTCGATCAAGTCACCTTACAAAAAAGAACTATTAAAATCGATTCATCCGTTTGGGAGCTAAGATCACACAGTCAGATACACGAAAACAGGTTAAACTTAAAACACTCCTCTGCTTACGTCGGGGGTTAAAAAGCATAAGCTCTGGATTTATAAAATCGATGTAAATTACTCACACCAATCATTGTTGGATCAAAAATAAGATCAACCAGGTGGTGAAGTGCCAATCTCTGCAGTAAGGCGTGAGGCAACGCTGCAGGCAGCGGTTCCCTCGCCATCCTGGACACTAAGGCTGGTAACAGTTGTCTGACACAGTCGTTACTTGCTCCTCTAACGAGTGCGCAGACCGCACCCTCGGCTGGTGCCCGAGCTGCTGTTACCTGTTCCATAAAGTTACCAGATCAACTCAGGATTCTTTTTGGACACACATTAATCCGTGTCTTTGGGATTAAATAATAATAAATATAATAGATCTAAAGTTAAGAAAGCGTTATAAATTTTATTTGAAAATACTTAAAAGTTAAATAAACGCTTTCAAGGTTTCAGTTTGAGTTATTTAAAACAATTTTCAAAAGTAATGATTAAGTTAAAATAAACTTTTTTCAATTTGAGGGTGAAAATATCGATTACCGACCTGAATTTAGAAGATAAATTTTTTTAAGTAAGTTTGTATATGGGTATTTTTGATACTATCCGTGCAACCTTGAGTCGATTTGTGGCACCCGTAGTACAAGTATATATAGCATTTGATTTGGGACTACACCATTTTTATGATATTTTATGAAATTAGCCATATTTGGTAGTATTGGGTAGTACGTATAGGTACATTTATGTAGTCAAAATAAATACGTACTTATAGGTCGTAAATAATCGTAGTCAAATGTGAATATAACATTTTAAAAGTTCTATTACTGTTATTGGTCCTATTCTAAATAAGAACAGCGAGTGTTTATTTTAATATTTCACGGTATATTGAACATGTAATAGATACCGCGTTGCTAAGGGCCCACATGTGCTGCACTAATGATAAGGCTGCCGGTTCCACTTTCTTGACGTTTCCAGCTTCCAATAAAGCACTATGGAGCTGATCTGCAGCTTTCACCGCCGTTATCCAGTTCTCCTAAGAATAACAAAATATTAAGTGTCTTCATAAATTCCACATATCTTTTTGTTAACCAGACCATAGAGCAAGTCGAGCAAATGCCCAATGGACTTTACGCCAAGCAGGCTTACTGCTGGGACCACCTGGTTCAATTGACCGGCCATCGACTTTTTTGTTCTTTTTTTCAAATTGTTTTAGAGTTCTAAGCTAAACCGTTTCGGATCCATTCGAGTTATTCGATTATCTATAGAACACCTGCAGTTTAGTAACGCATGAGTAATAAGGTTTTTATTAATATGATTCCGAAGGCCTTTCAGGAAGAAAAAACTATGAATAAAAACATTAAAAGTACATATTTGTAACATTATAATCGATAGTCATAAGGTCATAACTTATCCAGTGAGTTTACCTACTTACTATCTTTACTCGCTTTTACCATAGTATAAACATAACAGTAGGATGTCTTCATAAAAATCTAGCGTGCGCGGTTTGCATGTGTGCGCGCTCATACGCACGCGTTGTGACACGTACATAACGACAATATTTTGGGGAAATATAGTTAATTACTGTAGCACCAATCGGGGTCGCATGCGACACAACCATGCGACCGTTTCCGTTTGTATATAATTCGTTCAGCATTAAGTACTTAGGAGAAATAATAGACAACGAATTGTCTTTTAAAAATCATGTCTCTTATCTAGCAAATAAAGTTAGAAAACTAACACGCATAATGTGTATACTTCGCAGCTCCGCTGAAGCAGACATATTGCGAGTGATCTACAGGTATCTGTGTGACTATGTAATAACTTATTGTAACAGTCTATGGCGGTACTTATGTTACTACCATTTTGGAAATTGAGAGAGCTCAACGTTCGGTCATTAAAATAATGTTTAATAAACCATATACTTACCCTACTGATGCTTTATATGGGAATAAGCGTCTTCTGAGCGTGCGTCAGTTATAAATTCTTTTTATTTATTTATTTATTAAATCTCGTTCCCCTAATTTAAGTCAAGGCCAGTACAACCATTTCTTTATTTATCTTGCTCTTACTATCCACAACTTTGTTATTTATTATTATACTACATTACATCTTTCTTATCTATCTTCTATATCTATCCGTTACATTACTCACTTATACCACATATCTATCCTACATTAATATTCTAAATCTTACTTTACCATTTCCTCTCTATTCTTACGCTAATGATACATCTACTTCTTTATATCTATTACTAACGGGTCTATCGGTACACGAACAAAGCATATTTTGATTTTTTTACACCTCCGAGAAACCCTAGACTTTTGTAGTAGACCTTCGTAGACTTAAAGCTTTGTAGAGTCGAGCCTGAGAAAAAAGGTCTTGACAAACGGACAGACAACAAATAAAGCAATCCCATAAGAGTTCCCTTCAAACGTGTGTAACCATAAAAATAGTTTATTTTTAATTCCACGCAAAATCAGTACAATAGCAAATAAGTCACGCACAGTGCCTTTGCCAGGCAATTAAAAACTTTTTTAAAAGAGGTTAATGAAAGCGGGTGAGTATTTCAGAGCGTCAAGGCGTCACGTGACTTTTGTTAGGCGACTGGTTAAACTGCCGTTTCAGTACGAAATAAGAAATAATCATTTAAAATACTACAAGCTGGTGTAAAATATGTAATAGAGTTAAATAAAGGTAAATTCCATTTATTAGCGAATATAAAAATTCGCCCATAAATAGAATTTACCTTTTGGCCTTTGTATTTGACAATAGAAAATCGTATTTACTTATTTCTTTGTGATACTTACTAATAAGTATTATCAAGTCAGACTGAGCATCAAAGTATTAACAAATACTACTTATTTCTTTTCGCCGCTAAGACATATTAAATTTTTGTAACAATGATTCGCGGTCCTCACATCGATACCTACTTCTTTCGCCTCTTCAAAATCTTATCATGTCCTCACACACTTTCGCCTAGATATGTGTGCTATTGACATTTCCGTCAGCTAACACTCTGGCAACATTATTTTCATATATCATATACATTATGTTATTGTAGAACTTATTGATATTATTTATTGAATTTATTTTAAGAACTTATATCTTTTAAATTATACGAAAAAATGTGAACGACACTCGTAGAAAATAAGTAAAAATGACTAAAAAAATAATTTACTCTTACCATATTATGTAGCTGCTCCGCCACGTGTTGCGACACCAGACCAAGTTCCTCCCAGTCGTAATGCTTTCGTAATGGAGATGGCGGTTGCGGTGATAGTATATCAGACTCTTTAGGAGGTGTTGAAGCCAGTAGATTCAGCACGAATCTAGTTTGAAAAGTAGAATAAAGCAAAAAATTGAAAGAAGTACAATTTATCATGCGTCACTCATTTTCTAGTTACTTGCACTAAACTTGAAAATGTGTATAAGTTATAGCAGATATGTAAGTCAATTCATCACTTGTAAGTACCTACATATCATTGAATTTTCTGCAAAAAAAATTAAAGTACTAATTGTTACAAATACGCGAGCATTTCTTTGAATTTTTTACTTACGATATGACTCATTAGCTTATTACTGTTTCATAAAAAAATTACAATCAAAGCATTAGACATAGGATTTCTGGTCGAGACTTCTCGAAGCGAGAATTCCCGGGAAATCTGACTCTACTCGAGACAAGAAAAAAGTGTCGAGAAATCTAGAAATCGCGTCTTGATCTCTTGATTATGTTTGCATCCGTGCTCTCTTCTCCCGCGCGGTTTTTTTTATTTAATTAAACGAATGTGATTAAAAGCCTAAATTATTTATAGGAAAAAAGATACTGTAAGTGTTCAACTTTAATTTAAAAATGGCTTGTATGAAGATACTCGTTATTTTAATTGGGGCTGTTGCAACTGCCAGGCAATGCGCCGTTTGGCTATAACTTTCGTTCTATAAGGTCTCAGTAGAGAAAACACTCATTATTTCGTTAAATAAATGTCGTTATTAATAAACCTTATAGAACGAAACTTATAGCCAAATGGTGCAATATTCCCGACGCTTCAATAGCCCCGACCGATTATTATTATTTACTACTTGTTTACTGAAAAATATACTCAAATTTAGTTATTTTATTTAAAAATATGTGTTATTACTCACAAGACTGAAGAATTAATAAATGTTGATGATTATTGCATAATAAACGTAGTTTTATTTTGCATTTAATTAAAAATGTTATATTTTTTTTAAATTTAAATATTTCTCGAATATTCGAGAATTTCCGGGAATTCTTAGTTGAGAGTTCTCGAGTTCCGGGAAAAAAAATAAGTCGAGAAATCAGAAACCCTAATTAGACAACAGGCTGGATATAGGTAGGTACTACATATATCCTCATACCATCATAATAAAATCAATTTATTTATTGGCTACTTTTGTGAAACAAAGTATGTTAATATACAAATAATTTTGTTTGTGGCGTGCGTTGAACAAATGAACATTTACATTTTTATTCATATACCTAATAAATAAAAACACGTGTGTTTTCGTACGCAACATTGTGTCAAAATTTCAAGTCAATCGGCCGATTACTTTTTGAGTTTTGCGGCCACGACCATACGAAAGTTAAATTTTATGTATGTAGGTATATTAGAACATTAGAAGATAGGTAAATCTTTTTTTAGTGAAGACAAGTTTTACATGTAGGTTACTGTCCATAAGAACTATAATATTTTATATTACCCGTCATGTTCCAGATGTAATCTTGTTTCTTGTCGTCGTGGTGACAGCACAGGACTCCTTTGTAAGTTATGCAATACCTCTACTTCTCTGTGCGGTTCCACGGAACCAACAGTTTTTTCAGGAGATCGCACTTCTGACAGAGTTAGAGCAAACCCTGAATCTTCTCTTTTCATTCCTTGACTGTCATTACGTGTACGAAAAAAATCATACAATTCGCTTAATGATTTAGATTTTAACTTTACTTTGCTGTACTTTTCGTCATTATTTTTTCGTGACTTATTGTGAATGACGGGCAGTGGAATGCCACTTTTTTTAACAATTTTTTTCCGAGATTCTCTTTCCATCGCCTCACGTTTTATTTCGTTGGCTTTGCTAACGAGAACTGGAGTAATGGCTGTCGAAATTTCTTCGATGTTGTCTTTTTCTAGTAAAGCCGGCATATTAAATTTATTGACACTATTTACACTAATATTATGATTGATATCTTCTTCACTAGTAATCCTGTCACTATCCGGAGTTCTTATTTTAACACTTTCACCACCAAAACGCACTCGTTTAACAACTACGTCCGTGTCTTCTGAATCTCCATCACTATATTTTAACATGTTCCTATCAGAACTATCACAGTCACTAATTGTGTTTTTTTCAGACTCAGTTTCATTTTCTTCTAGAACCGTCATAGTGATGGCAGTATCGGAATCGAATTTTATTTCAGTCTCAATTATGACTTTAGCAAAATTGTTATTGTAAAACGGCATATGACTGAACGAATCTTCAGAAGAGGAGCCAGTAGACAATCGTATAGGTGTCGTAAGTGGACTGTTAAATACGTGATTGATCTTCAAAACTTGGTTGTTATTATCCCGATAAGTAGTTTTTCTTGGAGCGTAATAGACGTCGAGTGAATCCTCGTCATACATTTCACACAAGAGACGAAATTTGTCTTGTACTTGCGGTTCTAATCTCGAGAGAGCTAGCATGTAGTCTTTTGGACCATAAAGTCTTCTAAGTTTTATAAGCGATCGCAATGCTACGTCTCTGTGTATAGAGTCGAAAAGTTTTTCTCCCAATGTTTGAAAGATGGGAAAAACGTCTAACAGCGGATTTCTTCGTTTCAGAATCGCCATTAACGAAGGTAAAGACAAGATTAATCCCGTTATTATATTTATCTTCATGTCAACGTTGGTCGAATGCGGATTTATGTTATGATACGAGCATTTGTCTAATAGAGCTCGAGCCGCACAATCAGTGTTTTCACAATAAGTGCAAAACACTTTAAGAGCATCTAGTGCTGCTTTTCGAACGTTAGGCGAATTGTGTCCTAAGTTCTCCACGACTTGATCAAACGGAAATGACAATGCGTTTCTGGAAATTGGCAGAAGATCCGCTAATACTCTTAACGCGTGGAGACGAACTTCCCACTCTGCATGAGACAAGCGATCCTTGATGGCAATATAGAGAAGTTCCACGTCCAAATCGGGTGGCAAAGCTCGTGCCCGTAACACCCGATCCCATAGAGGAGCGAGTGGCGGCGGCGGCGGCTCGGGCAGTTGCATGTCGTGAAATGCCGACCAGGCTCATATGCCCGGCCGCGCCGCGTCGCGCCACACAACTGGGTTAATGATCCGACGGTAACTCACGCCGCCCCTGACCAATCGATGATAACACACATGCACAGGTATAAAAAATAACGGTAAGTTTCAATATGTAGCGCTTTATAGGTGTAAATTTTATTGAAAGTAACGCCTAAGTTTATTACTACTATTAGTTGTTACAAAAAACATGTTTAATTAATTGCGAAATGCCTACAGAAATCGTCGATACGAATTTTTTTTTTAATTCATAAAATTGTTTAAAAAATTAAAATTGAAAATAAACTGCGACTCATTTTACGTCCACATTGCTTGCTAACACTCTTTTATAAGATACCAAGGCCAAGGCCTCATGTGTAAACCTTGAAACACCCTACAAATTGTTTGCTGAAATTGCGAATGACGTTAATTCGTCTTTTTATTCATGAAAAATGCGGTGTTACGAATACACCATAGGGAAATGGAAAAACTGCTAACGACGACTTGACAAATGATAATTAACAACAGGCATGAAGTAATTAGACTTATTAGCGTTACTTACAGGCTTTATAACTGTTTAAAAACAAGTGTAATACAAATGGAACTGTTACATAAACCGCGTATACCAAAAGGTAGGTATTAGACAATTCTATTTTGCAAAATGAAAGTTGTAATTTGAAAATTATATAGACATTGCATCTACTATACTACTTTATAAATTTGTAGCATGTCGGTAATTACAATTTTACTGTTTTTGTGATAAATAGGTAGTCATTTTATGACTCACCGACTTCAATTCTACCATTTTTTAAATTTTTGTCTGTCTGTCTGTATATCCTTTTATAACTTAAGAACAGCTTGATCGATCGTGATGAAAATTGGCATATAGTAAGAACATGTGATTGCGCATGAGATAGGGCATTTTTTTTCAAAAATCTACCTTTAAAGAGGTGAAAAGGAGGACGAAACTTTGTATGGGAAATGCGAAGCCGCTGAAACGATTATGATGGAATTTAGCATGGAGATAGTTTGACATCAGCAAACGGACGTAGGCTACTTTTTTATCAAAAATCTACTCCTAAGAAGGAAAAAAAGGATGGAACTTTGTGCGGGAAATGCTGAAACTCGGTAATGATAAAATTTGGTGCGGTGATACCTTTTTTATCAAAAAGATATGGGCTGTTCTTTTTTATCAAAAACCGATCCCTAAGGGGATGAAAAATGAGATGAAACTTTGAATGGGAAATGCTAAACTGCTGAACCAATTATGATGAAATTTGGTACAAAGTATTAAATATGAAATGCAACAGAAGCACTGATCACTATGAACACGCTATCAATTCTTCATCACAACTATTATGTACTTGACTATTCGACGACTTCTCAGTAACTGAACTCTTACAAGACCTCTTAGAAATGCGATCTCTTAGAAATAAAATAAAACGAAGAAAGGCATATCTAGATGGTTAGGCACAAGGAAAAAATGAGTGATGAGACTCTACGAAGACAAAGAAAATCTACGAACGAAAGTGAATGATAGCAGAAGCTAAGGACCAAGGCAGACTTACGAAGATGAAATAGCCAAAGTATTAGCTGACGGAAATATCAAAAGCACTAGGATACCTAGGCGAAAATGTGTGAGTAGAATGATGAGATTTGAAGAAGCGCAAGAAGTATGAAGGACCCAGACGCTTGGCGCTCCGTCCTCTCTGACTACCCCGTTAAGGATACGGCGTGAAGATACGTATGTATGTATATATATATAGTTATATCACGATATATATATCTAGTTGGGCCATTATTGCGCACGTCACCACACGTTCGTCGATCACTCAAACACAAATGAAATCAGCGGCAGCTGCTACTGTTTCGACATCCATGTCGAACAGAAGACAAATATCAAATGAACGATGCACGATCGTGGAGACAGCTGCACAATGATGGTGGCAAACATAGCCCATTCTGTGATCGCCCATCATGGCCGATCTTGAAGAGGAAGCATTAGATGTCTGTGTATGTAACCTCCTTGGATCAAACAGTCACACAGACTAGATTGCCGCCAAAGAGGTTATAAGTTTATTTGTGGTTTATTATATTTATATTTACGATCGAATTTCGACCACAGGGCGACCTCTAGTATAACATAAAATAGCCTAATAAACTACCTAATGGGTAGACAGTGTTCGGTATAAGGTATACCTATATCCTATTTTTTTCATTATTTTTGTCCATAATGTAAACAGATGTGGCGACTATGATATTTATAACATAAAAAGGTGGGCTAATTAGCAAATGATTGAATCACATGATTGTGAGACTTATTAGCTATTATTAGCAAAACGATGATTTTTATAATTTTCGTCCGTTTGTCTGTTTGTGCTTCGACAAAAACCACCCAGAATTAAGAGAATAATAAACGTTATAATAAGTGTAAAAATCTGTATTTTTAAAAACATTTAAAAATAAAGAACTGATTCTTCTGAAATAGCCTCAATTTTTTCAGTGCTGCACTGTGGATAATACTTATTAGTGTTATTTGTGAATATTTCATAGTATCGTGTACATAACAGAAAAGCAGTGTTATTAGAATGCTACGTGTAAAGTGTAATACGCCGGACCAGCGAACGCAAGCGAAGCGAATTTAGCAAAATTTTGGTAGGATCTTGTCAAAAATGAAAAAAAAATAGGATATACATTATTCGTTATGCGATACTGGACTTTGGACAATGTCATGACCTGAACCCTCAGATTAATAACTAAATTCAAACCTAAAGTCAAACGCACCCTGAGCCCCGTACAATTCTGAAACATCTCTTTTTAATTTTGTTTATGTCATAAAATATAACATAAAGCGTGGACGGAGTATCTCACAGAGAGTATGATAAGGGCTGGTCACTGAAGTAGTAATAGCACAGATTAATTAGTTACTAACGTAAAGAATAGTACTATGTCCACACTTTATGTTATATTTCATGATATGAACAAAACTAAAAAGACCTGTGTGAGTAAACCAGAAAGAGTATTTTGCTTTTATCCCTATATGCGTACGGCCACAGCCTATGGCTTTTTTAGCTGCTGCACCACTAATGTCTGTGCGATATTGGTGCCAGACAAATGAATGGCGCCAAAAGTATTTTATTCGCAAAACGTAGTATTACTTGATTTCATGGACATTATGAGACTATTATATGTGCTAAAGACAGTGAAAGTGTGTAATAATGGTGAATTGCAAAATGCCGCAGTGAGTAGTGCCGCAGAGAAATACGTTAACATAATCTTTCATCTATACGTAAAATATGTAAACGCAATGTATTATTAGTTGGCAACAGAGTATCTTTATTATTCATGATTTGTTTGCTAATTTTGTTAGTGATAAGTGATAATAGTTATTTTAAATTAACACAACTCTGTTATCTACTACTGTAATGGCGCGTTTTGACGACTACGCTCAATCCGCGTACGCGCCGTAACCGCCTTCACAACGCGAACGCGCCGCGAACGCGCAACCACCGAGCGGCTGCCGCGTAGCTACCACGCAGCGCTCACTTAGTTGCTCGGCTTTTCATTCTATACTCCGCAGTTCATTTATTTTCACTACGTCATTCGGATGTGTTTGCCATGTACTCAGTAAATAAATAAAAAAATTTTAATTGTTTATTATTTTTATAAACAATGAAAAACGAAAGTAAACTTTGGGTGCATCCTATTTTAGCTCGTCGAAAAGGATATGATGAATTGCACACTTGATACGAGGACTTCGAGAGAACGTTTTGAAATAGGTACATTTTCGAATGAAAAATAAGACATTTGATAATTTTTTATCTATTTTATGTGACAAACTAGTTAAGTAAGATAACTTCATGCGGGAGAGCATTTCACTTACCGAAAGGTTAGCTGTGGAAATGGGAAACGACACACTAATGTGGAGGTGGCACGGGTGCTGAAAGTATACTGAGTGGAGACTGCGCGGTTGCTGTTCGCCGACTGCGCGGTTGCTGCTCGGTGGCTGCGCGTACGCAGTGTTTGTAGGATTTCAAAATAAGCTTTATGTAATTAGCATAGGACTCAAAATTGCAATAACTTTTGGGAGTATATGCGACGCGCGCCAAATCCGCGCGCGCATTAAACGCATACGTCGGTACTCGGCCTAAAACAATTATTCTTATTGACATCACTTTTGTATGTCAATAACAATAACTGTTTTACAGTAACTGTTAATTAAAGGTATATTAAAAGTGTGTTTAAGCGTTATAATTTAAAAACTGTGCATTGTAACTGTGTTCTGTGTATAATATAATAAACAAAGGCTTACCAAACAAATGTTGATTAAAATAATTCAATAAAAAGAAATAAAATTGGTACATAATTAGTATGTAGTAATAATACGTTATAATAATAGCGACATGAATAGCGATTAACGAGAAACTGGAGTTTTTGGCGGAATTTTATGGGGAGCGGGTAGGCGTTTATTTTAATTATTTGTTATACGTAATGGTTTCTAGTGGATATTGTGATGTAAAATTGGCGTAGTTTTGCGTCCCAAGTATCTACGCTGTTGTACTGTTATGTGAAATTGTTGAAATAAGTACTTATTTAGTAGTGTGACATTGAAATTTCTTTAGTGGCTTAGTCCGCCTCAGCAGATGCTACTAGAAAGGCTGCTCCAATATATTTGTCGCCAGAAATTACAAGAAACAATTAAAATGTATTTCGCTGACATTTTAATGAAATAGTATGAAGATTTTATCTATTTACTACTAAAGACAACAGTTACATGGACACAGAACCCTTTACCTTTCCTCCTAGGGGAGAACCGTACTAAAGAAAAATTATAGAAGATAGAAGACTACTTGCTACAAATACTTAATTTGTGGATATAACTCTACGGTATACTATACCCGAGACCCATATAACTTCCATGTAAAACAGCTGCAATTGTAGCACAATCTAAACGCTATACGCCATATTTGATTATTTGATAAAAATGTCATAAAAATTTTTCGACTTGCTCTGTGATATTTTTTTTACTAGTTATATTATGTACGAGTTACTAGCGAATTGTTTATCGTAATTAGGTTTGTGATGGGTTTGTGATCGCAGTGTTTATGACCGTTTTTGATAAAAGCAACTCAGTAATATTGTTGTTATTGTATTGATGTTATATTATAGTCTAAATAAAACAACAAACAAGAGACCATTTCACTCAAAATGGACTTAGGAAGTAACGTATTACAATATAAACATGAGTTGAAATGAATTTAATTGTAATCAAGTGTGACACGGTTCAAAGATAATGCCGACAAGATGAAGCTTTTATTGCTGTTATTTATGATTGTAACGAGTGTCGAGGTACGTTTGATCTCGGCACAGGACAACTGCACAAGAACAGACACTCGCTGCGATTTTAAATCATCGGTGCGAAAATTAGCAGATACTCTAGCCAGTAAGTTCAGCGAAATGGTGGTGAAAGAACTCGGAAGTGAATATACAACACATTTTGAAATAAGAACTGCCTATAAAGTAACCCGCTATCATACCTCAGACAGTGATGCAGTATTTAGTATAGCTGACAAACTAGATTACAAGCTCTCTTCAGCATCAAATATTCTCAGAGACATGAGCAGTCTAATAAAAGAAAACAGCACTCCATCCTTTACGAATCCTTGCCCATTCAATTCAATTCGTAAGTCAATGTTCATAAGGAATACAAATGTTTTTGACAGTTTGTCTACCTCACTCAATCCCAAGCTAAAAATGCTAGACCGCTTCAAAGATTTAAAAATTAAAAGACAGTATTTTCTATCACACATAGACTATGCAACTGACAGAGAGTGCACAACTATGCCACACTCAAATTTGAGATATTTATATCATAGGGTCTTTCATCCAGATCCTAAATTAGTTGTGTTTATAATTGATAACACTATGAGAATAGATGATATACAACATGCTATAAATGTTATTAAGGAGACTGCTTATGCATTACAGAGCACAGATATTATAGCTCTCAAGATAACAAATAGTACAGAGTTCATTAAATTTGAAGATCTGTGCAGTAGTGATGGTATGTCAGACTTAGGAAATGCAACTGACAATAACAAATTGTTATTGCGAGAATATTTATCAAGTTTAGAGGTCTCTGCCTCAAACATTTCACCACTTACAATAAATAGAGAATTGAAACATCTGCTTTCTATTGAAGATTTACCTAAAAATAAATTATTCATTTTTCTGACTGACACTAAAGTGCTCAAAGATGAAACATGGTTGAAAATGTTTCCTTATGCTTCAAATGATGATGTAAGTACAAAATTTGCTATTGGACTAATATACGAAGGTGGATTTCACAAGAATAGCACATTGGGAATTTTGCATTTTGATAAATGGCACAATCATTCAAGTAATCATTCGGTTATGAGGCTGCATATCAATGACAGTGGAGTAGTTGGCCAAGTGGCTTCGGCTTTCATATCACTTTTGCCTGAAAGATATGAAAGCAAAAGAGTAATGGTGGAGGGGCCAGTTTGGGAAGCCACCGAAAGAGATTTCATTGTGTCACTTTTGTTACCAACTCCCAATGGAGTTCTTGGTTTAGATCTGTACTGGTCGGACTTAGCAGAAGACATTATTTATTTCAAAAGCACAAATCAAAACAGAAGAGCATTTGTTATGGATTTTTCAGGTAAAGTTCTGATGCATTCATATTTTCCAAGACCAGAATCAGCATCAGAAAAGATTAAGTTCACAGATTTAGAAAGTATTGAATCATTTGATTTTATAGACAAAGTTAAATCAGAAATGTTATCAAAGAATTCAGGGACTTTGCATGAAGAACTTTCTAAAGAAACAATTGTTTTTTCTTGGAAATGGGTACATAATTTATATGTTGTGTGTATTGTAAAAGAAATAACAGTAGACAGTGTTTTTAATAAAACAAATATATTCTTTACAAGGAGTAATAAAGAAATACTGTTCCATAGAATAGATCTGTTCCCTCCTAAGAATGGCAAAATATGTAGACATTTCAAACAGATAGCGACTATTGATCAGGGTACTGTATATTTAAGTCCTTCTAGTTTTCAATCACCTTTTACTTATCTGTATGATATGGGAAATGGTCAGGAAGCTGTAACATACATGCAGAATTATTTAGCCTATTTAAAAAGTGTTGCTCATGGCTTACTTTCTAATCCTGGATTGAAAAATGAAATTCAGCAGGATGTAGGTTTTCTCAACTCAATTTTGTCCTTTTATAAACGGCAACATTTGCATGGAGCTTACTCCAAATATATAGTAAGAAGATATGCAGTTACTGAAAGTGGAGTACTTGTCATGTTTCCTGGAACTGTGTTGGAATATGATTATGAACCTGTTAGAAGACCCTGGTATACATATGCTTTAGAAAATAAAGGTAAAATTATTTTGACTCCTCCAAACTTGGATATAGGCGGTGCAGGCTATATTGTATCTATTTCATATGCTGTTACAAGTCCTTTTTATCCTACTATGGTAGTTTCAATGGATGTCACTATGGGATTCCTTTATAAAATGCTCATTGATAGCATGCCTCCTTGTGGCATATCATATGTTAAATGTTTTTTAATGAATAATCGGGGTTACTTGATATCTCATCCTGGATTAATGGATCCAAATAGTTCTGGACCCATAGAACAACAACATATAACTCACAAAGAATCAATGATAGCTATTGATATGCTCAATCAAAGAGGTTTTGTTACTAAACAGTTATGTAAGAATTTCTATGACAAAACTATACAAAGATTCTATGAGTTTAATATGTCTTTGACCAATGTATTGTCCAATGTCGTATCTGGTGATCATTGTGTCCACTATTATATTACTGCAATTCCTGGTACAAATGCTTTCATTGGTGTTGTGAATGCATCTTGTAATGTTGGTGCATTTTGCCCTTGCAGCATGGTCGACAGACTTTGTCTTAATTGTAATCGCATGGAACAAACAGAATGCGAATGTCCATGTGAATGTAGTTCTGAATTGTATGATTGCCCTAAAGCCAATATTTCTATATTAAATCAACAAGTATCTCTATGTGGTATGATGCCCGAAAATAATAACCACAAGTCTCATTACTTTCACAATTTTGCAGAGAATTTAAAATCTTGTTTTGATTTTCAATGCGAGTCCTATTTGACTCACTCATCCTGTTTGGGTGTATTAGGTTGTGAATGGTGTCAATTGGACACTGACGGTAGAACTCCTTTATCAGCTCCCTTCTGTACATCGCAATCAACTTGTTTTAATGGCGTCTTAGGAGCTGTTACTCCATATGGAGAAGGCACATTTGGACATATGAGCAGAGATGCTCTAAGTGGTTATTCCGCAATAGGGCCAATAGCTGGATGTATAGTCACCGTTAGTTTGGTTATAGCAGTTGCTATTTATTGCTATAGACAGAATGTGACATCAGCAAGTTGTCACAATCTATATGTGGATGGTCCGGCAGAAACTTGGCCTGATGCTGATGTGCAGATGAGTCATTTACAATCTGATGACATGCATGATCAATCAGGGCAGGATAAACTTCTGCCGGCTATGGAAATAGAGGCTCCAATATCCCCTTACAGGGTAGTAACAGGCTACCGCCGAGCGCATACTGCGGGAGGTTCCGATCACGGTTATTCTACTATGACCCCCCACGAAGACTCTGAAGCTACTGGTTTCTCAGTCAATGATCCCATTATTTTATCAGATGATACAAAATCTGACATAAGTTGTCCTATTCCAACAAGAATTAAACCTAGATTAAAAGCTGGAGATCTAAGTGTAACTGTTCTCCCTTGCGGTAAAAACAGTATTCTAGCACCTGTTACAGTTCACAGACATATGGAAGCATCATAACAATAAAATCAATACAGTAATCTACCTCTTTTGTACATAAAACCAATTCGTAGCGTAATTTTATTGTGATAATTGTGGCAACATTGTTTACTTAATAGTAAGTTTATTTTATATTCAATTTGCAATAACTTAATACCTGGTGCTCTTGCTTTGATATATGTATACAATTTTTTTAATTATATGCTTTAACTTATATTGTCTATACATTTTTATATATATACTATATTATTGATAATTTTGACATGGTATGAATGTTCCATGACTATGGTAAGCTTTTGTAAAGTTTTTTAACACATTATATTCTGTAATAATTACGTTAAAAAGTGGGTGCTTCCCATTATTTGCTACTTTATATCAATTTATTGGGAATCAGGTTGTCATAATACAGGTCTTAAATATAACTTGGATATAGTTTTAAGTATTGACATGTAAGTTAGTAATAACTAATGTAAACAAAATCAATTTTTAATGTAATGTGCCAGTGCCTACTATATTATTAAGTTGTAATTTGTAAGCTAACTTATTTTTAAGACTGAATTTCATGTTGCATTTACTGGATGTAATAAATTTCTTTTGTAATATCATGTTTTATTTTTATTAAATGAAGAAAGGAATGCTAATGCTTGCAATGTGTTGTGTTGAGCTCTGTCTACTTTAAAATAAAAATTGAGTGAAAATATGTATTTATGTAAAAGGACAATGAATTAAAAAATGAAATACATACTACTTTTTATTTTGTATTTAAAAAATTATTAACTATTTACGTAATTGGCACTTCTGTTTACTCTTCATCAAAACGTATATGGGTATGAGTTGGCTGGGGTGAAGCGGGCGCCAAAGCAGCTGCTGAAGAAAGTGCTTCTTGCTTTGCTAACAACTTATTCCTCCCTCGTACTCGTTTCACAGAACGGGCTGCTTCGGCTCGCGTCCACTGTTCTTCTTCATCAGCACCACAAAGCACGTGGGCGGGATTTCTCGAGTTTGCACAATACTGAAAATAATATTTATTGTAATTAATACAAAGTTATATTGTGTTTATATCACAGCTAATATTATAAATAAGCCTAATTTACTTTTGAGAATATTAGAGTAGAGATGGTATTTAGGCAAACGATACAGGACGTTCTTCAGCAAGATACTGCAATGATCTGTGCAGGGTAGATGGCAGTCATTGGATGAGAAATTTTGAAGATCGAGCTAGCTCAGTGCAGTTCAATTGGAGGTCTGTAGCCAACAGCGAATAACACGCGCTATTGATGGAGACATTTTATTAGACTATTTTTCCGTATAGTCTCATTTGAAAAAAAAAGATTAATTCAAATCTATTTATAATCATTATTTATTTACCCTACAATCCTAAATAACTCAGTTACATTGTAGATCTTATGCCCGACACACGCACGATCAAGTATGTTTGATCAAGCCTGTCCAATTGGCATTAAGCGTTGTTTGGAGCATACACGCATGCATACGATCTGTTTAATTGACGCGCTATCAGTTCACGCAATTTCCAAAGAGAATATAACATTACTATCTGTCTACAAGGTGGTGGTCTTGCGCGCTGATTTACATATGACATAGCAATAAGTAGCCTTGAAGCTCAAAAAGTTCATACTATCTGTCAGTCTATACTGTCAGTCATTTAATTACAATTTGTAGGAGATAGGAACATGCCTCTGATAATCTAGATAGTAGTAAAAACCATACATACGTACATGCCTTCCGATTAGCCCAGTAAAGTTATAACATCGTCAGACATATTATATTATGGTGAATGCAAAAATTCTATATTTCTACATACTTCATTGTTTATGAAAGGTCAAATTAATTGTTATTAAATATACTTTAAATAGAGTAAATAAAAATATTTTCATTCTTAAAAAATATAATCGATTGATAATTTTTTATAAATTAATATTTTTTATCGATTTCATTGATTGACTTAATTTGTTGAATTGATTTAATTTTTATCAATTGAACATCGATAAATAATAATCAACTTTTTAGTTCATAAAAATAGTTTTTCTCCTTGATAAACGCGCCTGATTAAAGAATATTTCTAAACGTTATACATTTTAAAATTTCGATATTCTTTTTTTATTTGAGATTAAAATGTGAATCCACCAAATAAATCGTTGTAATTGAATGGAAATAACATATTTAAATATGCGACCATACTGTCTGGGTGTATTTGCAAATATTTCTTACAATTACTTTTTATACATATTTATCAACTACAAAAAGAAATACGAATCTTTTTTTCTCAGACAAGCATCGCTGAGACATAACACAACCGTCGCTAACCAAAATTTCGAGCGAACTGACGAAATGGCATGATGCCGCCACACACGTTCAAGTATGCAGGACGCTCGTGGCTTGATCAAGCCGGCAGAAGCGAAAAACGATTTGCTTCAAGTAAAACTGATCATGCCAAATCGACCGCCACACACTATCAAATTTACTTGATGCAACCTCCGTTTAATGCAAATTGGACGGGCTTGATCATGCATACTTGATCGTGTGTGGCGGGGATTAGAGGTTTACCAACAAATTAATTTTGATGTTAAATACCTACTTATGCTGCTCAAAATAAGAATTGTTTTTGCAAACAGTTACCTCATCTGCCGCCTTAGGTGAGTCAAATCTGATTACAATCTCTGATTGGCCTTCTTTTGCATCTACATGAAGTGCATGGACATTACTTCGAACCTGGAATAGCAATGCAACTAAATAAGAATAAAAAAAAAAATTATACTACTTATGTAGAAAACTACTAAATTAATGAACATTACATACATTAACATCGCTCCAGATTGCTTCTTTGGTCAAGCTTATAACACTTTTATGAGATCTTTTTCCAAATTCGTGTAATAGAGTTGAGCAAAAGCGAAGAAGTCAATTCCTAGCAGTTCAATGTAGTTAGGTATGTACCTAATTACAGATAATAAATAATAATTAATCTACAGAGAAAAAGTGAGTGGTAGCAGAAGCCGAAGAAGTCCAAGGTTGACTTTGTTGTTGTTGACAAGGTCTTTAGACTTCTAACGGTTAGAAGTCGCTTGTGGGTAAAAAAAATCGCAGAGATTAAATACTATTAGGTAATGCATAATATACCTGCACGAGCCTTCGCTCAACTCGAATTAAATCTGAACAATTTTTCGCTCAACACGAATTAAATTTCATTGCCATGGTAGGTATTTAAAAAAAAATATTCTCTTTCTCTTGTAGTACTATCTCCAATCAAAGATTGGCAACTGACGGAGGTGTTCATATTTTACATTACTATAACAAGCTTGTTATATTATGAAATGGTATAGGCTAAATTCTAGCGGCCTCACTATTTGGTTTCGCTTTGCAGTCTGTAAGCCTACATACTAATTTATTGCTCATTGCGTCATTGTGCCATGAGACCATAACGCTCTATCTATATATACATATATCTATATAGAAAAAGGATGTGTAGTTTTTATGTAAAACATAAAGAATGAAGTTAAACAGACTGAATAGGTGTAAAATTCGTTTACATATACCAACTCGGTACTCGACGAGCACCGCCCCTCTTCGAGAGTTTGGGATCTGTCACGTGGATTTTTCATACATAATATACGCTTACTTAATAACTCTATACCGTCACTGGAACGCCTCGCTTGCAAGTGGTCCGTAGACGGATAGCGAGTGAACCACTCCGTGATAACCCGCTGTCAACTCACTGACAACACACCTTTTACTCACTGACAACACACCATTTACTACCTATCGAAGTGCCACCTACTAACAACCTGCCGTTCACTCACTGTTGACCTGCCGTCCACTCAATGACAACCCGCCGTTCACTGACTGACAACACATCGTCCACTCGCGGATAACACACTGTCCATTCACTGACAACTCGCCGTGCACTCACCGACAACCTGCCGTCCATTCTCTGGTAACGTGACATCTAGTCACCTGCAACCCACCGTCCACTCACTGACAACTCGACGTCCACTTACTGACAACCCGACGTCCACTCCTTGACAACACACCGTCCTCTCACTAACGACAGACCGTCTACTCACTGACAACCCACCGTCTACGCCATCCCCTCCCTTGGAAAGCGCCCGTCATTAATAGAACGCGCGCCGCCTTTCGCCCGTGCTTTACCTGAGGTTTGGTTAATAATTCACAATAATGTGATGAATTATTATAATTTTTAGCTATCTTCCGCCTGAATTTCTAAAACCACTATAGCCGACACGTTTCGCCTCTTAACGAAGCATCCTCAGGACATTCCAGAGATCAAACTCGGTCAGGTGACCAGCACCGAATCAACCAATGAGTCAGCTGCACAACTTTTTATAGCAATCCATATTCTAAATAATTCTCTCGAAGAGTGACGGAGACGGTGCTAGATGGTAACCAGGGCCGGAGTAATAAGTTAACATTGTCCTTAAAGCGTAATCGCATACTAACCGTTCTTTTCGTAAGCCTCACATCCAGGCAGGGTTCTGAGAGCACTTCTTTTACGAAGACGCCAGAAATACGTTCCAACGGGGCAATATTTTTAGTGCTGACAGCCTCGCGTGAATTTATAGCTACCAAAAGAAAATATAGTTAGAAATGTTTCCAATCATAATAGATATATTTTCATGGGCTGTGAAAACAATGAATTATGTCAAAAATTTCATTCTAATAACATCATGTTGTCTGAAAATAATTTAACTCATAGTATATGTTTAAGTGTATACAGAGACGCAGGCCACAGAGCAGGGCAGAACAGTTTTTATACATAATGCAATACTATGCATCTGTGTATGCAACTACATAGGACGTGTGTGACGACGGGCGAGTGGAAAAAATAATCTTTGCTGCCATATCTTATGATGAGCTGTGTCTCTGTATATGCTTAAGCGAAAACGAAGAGCACAGTAATAGTTTCAATTATGCAAGTTAATATATTAATATGTACATTTGTACATGTTGTAACATGTTGTATCTAAATAAATATACAAATGAAAATATTTAAAGCACTTAATTTTAAATAAAATAATAGCAGGACTTTTTTTGGCGGGAACGGGAGAAGTGAGGTTGATATTTTGTTTAGATTTTCTATTTTTTACATTTTTGTGAGTTTTAAAGTACAAAAGTGATAGTATATTGTGTTTTAAAGTTCTGTACAAGTGAAAAGAATGGAATAGGTCGAAATAAACATGTGTAGCTGAAGTTCTCGCGCTCTTCCAAGAAGTCCTTTATAACTTCAGTAAAGCCTACTATCACTTTCCTGGAGGAGTTTTACGATAAGAATAAACTAATTTACGTATGGTTCTACTTATTAATAAGTGACATTGGCAAATGCGCTAAACTGTGCGCCAAGCCACAAGGAAAGAAAAAATAATAATAGTAGCACGAGTCGGATGGACTATTTTGTAAGAAAGAAAAGAAATATATATCTAAAGTATGACATTAAATAAATGTTTAAATGAACTAATATTAAAATAAACAACTAGGTGGGTACAAACGAACAACCAGCACAATGTGAACTAGGCCTAACGCGGGCCAAGGTGTGATCCGTCACTAAGTGGACGCACTTTTTTCAAGTTTTCATCTTCGAATGAAAACATAAAATACATAATCCACTGATTTTGATCTTTTGGTTTTTCGGCTTCCCGAGTGTGGTGTGCCCGTGACCATGATCAATGCAATCCAGTCGAAACATTGGGAAAAAAGGTATTTGCCTTAAAGTATTAACAGTACTTATACCCAGTCAATTAGTTACATGTATTTAGCGACCCGTCCCGGCTTCGCACGGGTAGCAGAGCATATATGCCCACATTTTTTTTTCTGTCGTAGTGTTGTATCAGCTTGTTGCGTCGAGCATGTGGATTATAGACGAAGAGCCCATGGACTTTTTGGTTGAATGGAAAATAACAAGCCGACACTTACACGCTGTACGACGGCAACGCGGATCGCGTGATTTTTCAAAACCGTTTGTACGCCATTTAAGGGGGGAGAGTTGAAAAGTGTGTTATATGATAACACAAAACGTAATTTTTGCTAACAAGCCGAAAATGCGATATTCGTAAAGATATCAAAAAGTTTTGTTCTGAAGGTGCAAGTTTCGGCCGGTTTGAAAGTGTGGCTGAGGCTGTAGGTTGAATTTAGCATGCCACCTGAAACTTGATATTTTCTAACAAGCCGAAATTTATTCTGTCATGCTCTTGTCACAAGACACCTATAAAAAAAATATCGGCTGAATCTAACGTGGGGAACAGTGTGTACCGACCGCTTGTTAGACAATTTTAAGTCCCTGCTGTAGCCCTAAATTCGTCGGTACACACTGTTCCCTACGTTACATATGTTCATCCTACTTCGAGTATTTTTGATGTATTTTATTTCCAATTCTGCAAATATTTTTTTGTATACAACAACATTGATAACTCGGACCAAGGACGGCGCGGGGGCGGTTGCATCACGCGTGTCGCGTTGGTGTGGGACCGTTTGAATTTATTTTGTCGCGCGATAGTTTTAATTTTGCGATAACTGCATAGATATTAATTTAAATTGTGTGGTGTGAAGGGCAATTATAATGTGCATGAAATGCTTAAGGTAACTAACGTATTTAATCTGATAAGGATTAATATCGTATCCGTCTAAATATCTTTCCAATTACGACATCATGTGACCATTTTTTTAAACATTAAAATGGGTATAGAGGGCAATCCTTAAAAAACACATATGATTGCAGTTTTCTGTACCTATAAAAAAGGAACAATTCCGCCATACATTTTGTTATATCCCAAAGGGATTAGACCAGCCATTCCCAAAGTGGGCGATAACGCCCCCTTATGGGCGCTGCAGGCCTAAAGGGGGGCGGTAAGAGACCCAGAAAAAAAATGGGGGCGTTGTGTAGAGGCCTGGGGGGTGATTTGTAATTTCATTTAGCTAGGAGGCATCTTAGACAACGACTGCATGAGCTCTCGACTCAGTAGACAAAATAAGTTTGGGAACCAGATTAGACAGTGTTTTCGATGAAAGCTCCCAGTCGACTTGATTTTTTCTGACATCTTCAAAAAAATCATTGTCATATTTCAACCAATTTATATATAACACTAATGAACTATACACATAAGCCTTCCTCTCGAATCACTCCGTCCATTGGTGAAAACCGTATGAAAATCCGTTTGGTAGTTTTTGAGTTTATCGCGTTCAGACAGACGCGGCTGCGAGACTTTGTTTTATAATATGTTGTGATTAGTGATATATTATGTATATCTGATGCTGCAACTGTTAGTTACTGTGTAACATCTGAATGACTTGAGTGATATATTTATTTTGCCAGTGCCACCTATCAGGTGCAGTGCCACCCGATAGGTGGCACAGCAGTAGACTATCGTGGATGCAATCACGAGCCGCATCTACTCTACTATAAGGTATTAGAAAGCGCATTGCTCATTTTTTGCGTATTTGCAGGTTTATATAAAAATTTTCACCTGGTTCGACTTCCACAGACGACGCTGCAGGTGCAGGAATGCCGGAAAATGAATGTCTTTTATTTTGTAATTTAGTTTTAATCTGCTGCATGTATTTCCTTTGAAGATTCAAGTATTTGTTCCTCAATGCTTTCCATTCTGATTTGGATAGCACTTGTAAGCCCCACAGAGCGCCCTTGGGAGCCTCATTGTTCCCTAAACTGTTCTTAGCTTTACTTCGTTCTTTGGCGGATCTTTTTCTGGTCTTCTTTTTCCTAATTGGGCCTGCATTTTGTTTTACTTCATCTTGACTTGTCATCTCATCCTTAGATTCAACATCAGTTGTTTTTCCTTCCTAGAAATATATGAATCAATATGTCACTAAAATAATTAGTAATTTTTATAATAAACAAATCAATCATTGGTATAATTTTAGAATTTTAACACAACAATATTTACTCACTTCTGTTGGTGTTGTTACACTTTTATTTTCTTCCTGTAAATAAGATATTTTGTGGAATAAGCATAAATATGTATAGTGCTGCACATTTCAGTACATGGTTATAAATTATAAGTAGCACCTGTACCAATAACAGCGGAACATTAAATAAAAAAATATCACACTATATAATGTATTATGTGCCATTAGCCCATTCTTAGTACTTTACGGGTGATAAAGGACTAAGGATGGGCTAATTAATCATAACAAGGCATTGGGAGTCCACATTTAAAAAAAGAATACTTACTTAAAAATAAATCATAAATATTATGATTTCTTTTTTATAAATAAAAAATCATAATATTTAAAGATACAATACAATACACTTTATTGCACCAGTACAAATATACAAAGTCAAAAAGAAAAATATAATGAAAATGTACAATTTAGGCGGCCTTATTGCTAGAGAAATCTCTTCCAGACAACCTTAAGGTAAAGAGAAAAAAATAACAGGGAAAACCTGTGGGTGGTGCGAAAATAAAAATATTAATAAATATACATATACACCCATTACAAATATTATATTAAATATATAAAAATTAATACTGATGAATTACCAACATAGTATAATTATCACATTACAAATGAAATGACATTACCCTGCATCCACCTGCACCTTTATACAGGTAAATGCAATGTCCAAAAGCTGTGGAGAAAGATAGTAAATTTTGAGTTCACGTTGAAATTGAGCAAGTGTGTTAGCACTTCTTAACATCAATGGGAGCGAGTTCCATAAACGAACTGCTTGAACGCTGTAGGAATCAGAAAAGAACTTTGTAGTGTGGGAAGACATTTCCTGACGGAGAGTTTCACAGTGTCGTAAGCTTCGATCTCGACCACTGCGAAATTTAAAATTATTTTTTAGATAAGCTGGTATCAAAGGATTGAACAGAATGGAATAAAGAAGATTAAGGATGTGTGTGTTACGGCGAAGACGAATTGGAAGCCACTTGAGCTTTGCGCGAAACTCTGAGATGTGATCATATTTGCGTAGTCCAAATATGAACCTGATACAAAAATTTTGAAGACGCTCAAGTTTACTTAATTGCTCCTCTGTGAGAACCAGGTAACTGAGATCAGCATAATCAAGAATAGGCAGCAATAAGGACTCAGTCGAGCAAGCGCCACTCTTGTGCTCAGAGGCAAGAAATTACAGTCTTCTGAGTGATGCCACAGCAACAAACAACTTCCTGCTGACCTCAGCAATTTGTGGTGACCAGGACAAAATACGATCAATATAAATTACAAGATCCTTCACGTGTTCGCAGTATGGATTACAATTTCCGTCAACAAAAATGGAAGGAATGGAATTCCAGTCAAGTTTAGAAATCATATTGGAGCTGCCAACCACAAGATACCTATAACAACTAGTGATTTTTAATCTCATTTTGAATACCATTTACTATGACAATTTTTAACCATTTTCAAAAAAGCAGGATGTTCTATGGTCGACTGTATGTATGTTTTTTTTATGTATGTTCACCGATAACTGTCCATTGTGGATCGATTTAAAAAATTTTTTTTTGTTTGAAAGGGTATACTTCCAATGTGGTCCCATTTAAAATTCACTTGTATTGGAGCTTGGACTTCGAAGATAGCTTCGAAGTCCAAGCTTTATATTCATGATTCATGATTTATATTCATGATTCTCTTGTATGTCATTGCACTCCAGAATTAGAAAAGAAGTTAATTGTAGAGCAGCCCAAGATATTTATTTAGGCCAAGGTCATACAAGAGGGAGAATTATTATTTTTTTTAAGAAAACTACAAAAATAACTTAATAAATACAATACAAATACCTATATAATTAAATTTGATAGTCGGTGACATAGTCGGTGCCAAAACAACAGAAAATCTACTAGTCTGGTAAGCTTTCAGTAAAGTACCGATTTCAGTAACTGTCAAATTGAATTATATACATAGGTATATTTTTATCATATTTATAGTTATTTTTGTACTTGTTTTGATTAGTAAAAGATAATTATTTTGTATGATTCTCCCTTAGGAGAGAAGGTATAGGGATCTTAGTTCACACAACTGACGTCTTCAGTAATAAATAGATGATTTCTTCTTATTGTTTCATCAAAATGTCGATGTAATTCATTTTAGATGTTTCTTGTAGTTTCTGGCGACAAATATATTGAGGCATTCTTTCTAATAGGATCCGCTGAGTGAGACAGCCACTAAAAATATCTCGACATCACTCTACTAAATAAGCACTTATTTCAACAATTTCACATAACAGCCCAACAGCGTAGATACTTGAGATGCAAAACTATGCCAATTTTACATCAAATAACCACTAGAAAACATTTGCTAATAATTAAAATAAACGCCCAACTACTCCCCATAAAATCCCACCAAAAACTCGTACTTTTTAGTATATTTTAGTTGAGGGTGATTTAAATTTTTTTCTTAAATTTTTTATAGGAATCTAATAGACATTAATCATATCACACATTATACAATATGTAAAAATGGTTGTGTATATTTAAAAAAAGTTATTCAGGAAGATGTCATATAATAGCAGAATGACTGTATTAATAAAATATTTAGTAAGTTTTTACTTACAGTCGGTATTGGAGTTTCTACACTCTTTTCCACATCTGATTCAGATACCAATTTCAAATCTAAATTTTTGGCTTTTTTCTCTTTATTCTTCTTTCTTTTCTTTGGTGGTTCATTTGTTTCTTTTATATCTTTATGTTCACTTTCTTCTGGTGGATCTTCAACTGAGAACATTTTTATCGATGACAACTCTTCAGGAGGCATGCATGTGGGTAGTTTGCATCCCATTTTGGTGAAGGCACTAAGGCATTTCTGAGCTTCTTCTGATTTCTCAAACTCTATGAACGCATACCCCTGAAATATTATTAATTTGACATTTGTTTATTTGCATCCTGTTCTGCAATATGCATATTCACAATCAGCGTTCCAAAAACGTCCGAACCAAATGTGCGCTGAAATGAGAATTTTAGCGCACTCGGTCTTAGTAGTAATTTGCGAACACTAAAGGAAACATGACAAAGTGCTCCTTCAAAAATTGTAAAATGACACGTCTAGAATTTTAAAAAAAGATGGAGTTTCTTATTTTCGGTAAGTAATTAGGATTATTTTATCTCCGTGTTCATTATTTCGTTACAATAATAACGTTATATAGCTCTTTTTTATTAAATTCATAATAATATTTTACAGATGACAGCTACATAATACAATTAATTATACGATCGTGAATAAGACATTGAGAACCATACTACCGCATTCAGATTTAATTTATTCGGATTACACTTTCATCTCTGTTCTAAAATTATAGATTGGAGTTTTTAGTCTTACATTTTTATTTTTTTAAATATATATTTGGTGTTGAAATTTCAATTATGACTGTAGCATAAGATTTGCTGCTAATTATAAATTTTAATGTAATTTATGTAATTATGTATTCTTTAATAAACACTGCAAGTTATTGCAATATTTTTCTCGAACATATAAAAGAATATATAGCTTTCCTCAAGATCCTATTCGATGTGAAAAATAGACTTCTATAGTAGCACGCCAAAAATGCGATAAATACTTCATACCAAATGAACGAAGTGTAGTTTGCTCTGATCACTTTTTAGAAAGTGATGAATAGTCATAGCGAAAGGCTTAAAAAGGCTACACAATATTACGTGCTTACTTAAACCTGCACTGCATTTCTATTTGACAGGGTTATTATTTGTATTGTGGCATTATTAGAAGATTAACGTTGCCACTAAATCGTTTAAAACCAAGATTTTAGATCCTTTAATTGTTTTTTATCAAAGTTAAGATTTCTAGTCATGACATATTTCTCTGATTACCCCGTTAGGGATACGGCGTGTTAATATGTATGTATATAATAAATAATGACTAGCAGACGATTTCCCATTGAAAAATTAAAAAAATATCAACTCTTTATTGCGACTTCACTCTGTATTCCTAGATTACGTCATTGCCTGATATCCAATATTTTTTCCTTGTCTCGCCTAGTCTAAATATAATGTCTTATCCTTGTCACATCCACGTAACAAACCAAAATGATGTAAACAGCGATGGAAATATATTTCGTGAATTATACTTTAAGCACGAAACGTAAGTTTTTTTTTTGACAAACTTCGTTTCAATGCCTTACAAGGATCTAAACGAGCTTTTACAACTTTATACCTTTAAGGTCTACTTTAAATTAAAAGAATATTACCAATAATACTGTAAGATGTTCAAAATGTATATGTCAATTTGGACAGTAATTATGTATTTAGATTTTAAAGAAAATTGTGAATTATTATTTGTGATCGAAGAACCAAAAATAAAAAAATATTAATAACAATGCTGCTTCTTCCCTTTTTCTATTCTTACATTGCGTTTGAATATGTCATTGCCTGACATGCAACATCTTATTCCATAACTAACATTATAATTTCTATGTGTCTTATCCATGTCACTTTCATCTAACAAATTATAATGATGTAAATAGCGAAACAAATAAATTACGTGAATAAGCATGAAGCGTAAGATTTAATTTTAAATATATTTTTGTTAACAAACGTTGTTTCAATGCCATGGGAGAATCTTTTACAAACTTTATATGCAATGACAGCAAAGTTTACTTTAAATTAACACAATATTGAGATAATACTATACAATATTAGAAATGTATATGTCAATACAGACAATAATTTGTTCCAATTTTATAAAGGATTGTGAATCTAGTTATATATTTGTGATCGAAGTGTTACACTAATAAATAGTACAATACAACAGTTGTTGTATTAGTTTGGAGATGTTATTAGTATAGTATAGTAAAGTACCTTAATTTTCTGTGAGTTTTTAAACTTAGGCAGAGAAATGTAAGCAACATGACCATAGTCTGAGAAAACCCGTTCCAACCAATCCCGACTTGCTGTAACTGGTATAGACTCTACATATACTGTTCTTATGTCTGCATCATAAGGTGCAACTGGTGTTTTTCTTTGCACCTGGAAATGTTATTTGAAATTATTGGTATTTAATAAACAAATCTATTAACAACTAGATTTTTAACTCATTGGTGAAGTTTGTGGGCCTCCAAAGGCCCAAATTAGATTTTTTATAGGACAATTAGACTTTGTTCAATTGGTTGAAAATGTGGGTATTAGTGAAAGGCACTCATAAAATAATCATTGCTATGTGCTTGCTTTTTTTTGGGCTGCATATTGAGCCACCAATGTTCACCAATTGTTAATTCTGTACTGAGCCAGGTCCACCTGCTCCTTTTGCTACACTGAAGAGTACTAGCACAGTATAAACATAACAGAAGGATTTCTAAAATTAGCGTACACATTTTGTATGTGTATGTGCTAATACATATGCGCCATGGCATGCAGACAACGGCAATATTCTGGGTGAATATGGATAATTAGTGAGAGGTTGCATGCGACACCAACATGTATACGAACATGCAACCACTTTCATTTGTCTTTAATTCCTTCTTCACTTCATTGCAAATACGAAAATGTCTAAATCACATAAACAAACATATTATAATGTCCATAGATGCCCAAATAATTGTAGTTATTCGAATACCGAGTTATCATTATTCAACATAATTACAAAAATGAAATGTAACAAACATAAACATCTTACCCTTATGTATTGTCTTTTTTATTTTTTTTATTATTATGTACTAAATGTATAACTAAACGAGTGCTCTTTGCATCATACTCCCAATACAACAACCCTACGTATCCGGCCGAGAGCAATTCCATTACAAATGAGGCAGGAGTCAAGCCTCTTTTTTACATATTCTCTAGTACCTAGTATTGTAGCTTATTGTGCCGTACTATTGGTTATGTGATTAATCAAATAATTGACTGGTTTGTAGACAATGATTAGTGTACATCTTCCTTTCATGTCAAAGCTCATGGGTATGATTCTCAGCCAGGTCAATTTAGGATAAACTGTTTTAAATAATCTTAGTTTCTGGGTGTTTCAAGGTGCTGCTTAAATTTGTTATAATACTCATAGCGAAGCCTAAGGTCACACCAATAGTTCAATTGATTTAAAAACTTAGTACCTACATAATTGTTACTTGCAAAGATGAAATCACTTACTTTCAGTTTGTCTTCAGACAAATCTAATAAAGTAGAATTTTTCAAAGCTTTGGCTATGTCGTTGACTTCCTGAGTCATGGATCTTATGTTGTTGAATTTTAAAAATACTTCCAATGGAACAGAAGGATCATTTTTTACCAAGTCCCCCAGGAACCGGTCTTTAGTCAGGTTGGCGTCACTGAAGTAAAATTCCATTTGTTTAAGAATTTTTTCATACAACTGTTTTTTCCTGTGTCGCACCCGCTTCCGAGGATTGTTTTCAATTTTATTTACTTGCTCAGGAGTTTCTGCAGTTTCTGACGCTGACATAATTTATAGGCAAGTTACCAAACGTTGCCTGCTTGTTGCGTCGCCTGCCTACTTTAGTAAACACACACTTACAGTTACAGTAATATATTATATGTATTATCTATGGTTACAGTTACAGAACAGAGAATACTATGCTCTCTACGATACAGAATGTATTACAACTACAGAATAATATAGCACAGAAATATATACTGCAAGGAATCCACTCAGAAAATACGAAATGAGAATATCGATTGATTTTTGTTCGTAAAAGAAAGAGAACAAAATCACATACTCTTAAATTATAATTCGCAAAATCATTAATTATGATTCGCTAAATAACTTGAACAAACACAATACACAGACTACTATACAGTAGTAGAATATAACACCAGGGGGTGTCAACTTTGTATGGAGCTATTGTAGACTTTATATGAAAACAAAATGAAAGTGATAAGAGATGTAGAAAAAAAGAAGATAGAAAATACCAGGGATATCATTACAAAATATAATTTATTGATATTATTTATCAATGTACTGATATCGGTTATTGATACTGAAATTTCATTTATTTCGTTAATTTATTATAATTATTTGAGTACTACATGTAAAAATGACAATAATCAAATATTTTACTTCATTAAACAGATATTTATAAATAATTTGAACAAAAATAACACATTTTGTTATCGATATTAATAATCGAATAAACTACTAATTGAATTCAATAATATAGCAACCCTGTTTGATGACATGTCAAAGACTACAAATCGAAAAAATTTCTTCATAACCGTCGATTATTTTTTCTATTTGTTTTTAACTTTTCTGTGTTTCGCACGAGCTTTTTTCCCCGTGAACACTTGAGGAAACTCGCATCGGTGTGGTTGAGAATTGTGGATCAAGACAGTGACTTTTGAAAGGATTGTTGTTATTATATTCACATTTAATTGTAATCAGAACTCGTGATTTAAAATTAAAAAATTATCACTAATTCTGATTGTTTTATTAACTTTCCAAGTTCCATTACCTTGTTATCCGCTGAATTAAATAAAAATAAGCCAAAACTTTGTAGTTGAAACATTAACTTTATCAAGTAAAGTTTTCTCTAATTTTTATTTAGTTCAGTCAGCTAAGAGAATACGCTCAGAGTATAATTTAAATCCCCGCCATTTTAGTTTATTGAAACATTAATCAGATGGCGCATAGTCTACACTTTTTTTGTGTGGAGTTGTAATTCTTCTCCTTGGAGTATATGTGTTCTGTGATATAACACTGAGTCAATGACTAAGGAAACTAAAGGACATGAAACAAGTACAAAATAATCGTGCCACCTAAACTTCAAGTGTCGCAAACAATGGCTGCCAATTAGTGATGTCCCAAATATCTACTATGTAGACGTCGTTGTCAGTTGTTGAAATAAATATTGTTTCCGCATCAGTATTGAAATAAAAATCATTTTGTATGATATCTTCAGAAAAAGGGAGGGCTTTTTTTTGTGTCATAAATTTGTACAAAAGTACTGAAATATTGTTCAAACTGAAAACAGCAGTCAGCGTAGTTCGATGCTGTCACCATATAGTTACAAGCTGCGCTTAAGGCGATTTTAAGGTGTTATTAGCAACGATAGGATAGCTCCTTTCTGTCCTTCGATCATTTTTGTTCCATTTAAAGGAACCCTACATACAAACAAATTACTTAGGTACTTCTATTTGTAATACCTAATAGTACGTCCATGATTATTACAGATATAAAATTGCTTTTTAAAAGAAACCCATATTTTTATGAAGCGATTTCATAAATGTTGAAGATCAATAAACATAGGTCAAACTAGTTAAAGAACAGCACAGTCCTTTTAATGCTTTTCTTTTCTTTACATGCATAACGTTACTTCTTCTAGAGGTGATGGTGAAATTAAAATAAGTGCTATGAGAAACATACATACGGACCAACCAAATCTATAGCCATGGCGTACTGTAGCACTTTGATAAACTAAATACTAGAATAATTAATTTTACTAAAAATTAGTGATCTTATCACACAGTAATTGGGAATAATATTTCAATTAGAAATAGAACACTGTGGACTTCTATTATTCAAAGAATTCGTACTTCCAGAGGTTAGCCCGTATATACAAACAAACAAATTTTATTTCTTTTCGTTGTAAAGAAATAAGTAATATTATAGTTTATAATATTATCTAGCGAAGAAAATCCACAATATACCGGCCTTTTGAATAAATATTTTAAAAGTTAAGATAGTAAATTGCTAGCACTACAAGGGTGACCAATGTCTGACTAGTCATATCTAATGTACCTATAGTAACATATTTTTACTGAGTTTGAAAAATAGAACTGTTTGGTAACATTATTATTTGTAAAATAATATTTATATTAAGTACAAAAAATTTTTAATAACATATTCACAATATAAATAAATATAGATAACTAAATAGCACAATTTTTATTAAATAATTTATGAATGAAACTTTTGAATACTGAGATTTGAATTTAAGCAGTCATCGTACTCATCATGTCGCTGTCGTTTTTTTGTACGTCAAGAAATAGTTTCCGACACCTTCGTCTCTTATTTCTGCTTTTAAAGTTTTTTAAAAGATTCTTTAAATTGTACTGCATCTAGATTATTAGTAAAACCACTACAAGTTCTTATTGGTCCCAAAAATAACTCGCCGTGGTTTTGATTCACATCATTCAGAAGCAGATATTTAGAACTATGAGATTTTTCTCTCCCGGAAACATCAAATAAAAATTCAGCCAGATTCTGTAAACAATTAATATTTTCCTGTTACTTTTTCACATTAATAGAGGATTTACATGGTCAAAAATTAAAAAGTAATTAATTACCACTCTAAATATTTTCTCTGATTCCCAATAACCTTTGCGAGGGCAATGCATACATAAAATTATATTTCTCAATGTTCTATCGAAAGAAGTTTCTTCGAAATGCAAATAACATAATATATATCATGAATACATCATATAGGTTCAATTTTCTTTTCTGATTATGCCAAGCCACTCTTTTTCTCTATAATACATGATGGTAATCTGAAACGAGATAATTACGACATATAAACAAGATACCTGTACTTATCGATATTTTTTTAATATAGGTACGTGAACAGCCCTAACTGCAATAACAACAAAAATGACATGAAGTAATTTACTATATTATATGAATAAAAACTGCTAATAACTAAAAATATACATGGCTATAATACAGTAAACTAAGAAACATCCAGCACGAAATCACAGAAACATTAAAAAATATTAAATCCATTCATATGTTTTGACACTTCGTGTACTGTTGTTTTCTCTTACACACACAAGAAGCCGTAAGTCAAAAAGAGACAACGCTACGTTTGAATGTTATGCGTTAAAATATATATAACTAAATGTTGCTATAGATCAACATGCCATGTCCTTTAGTTTCCTTAGTTATTGCACTGAGTAAGTAATCACTACGTTTTATCCGCCTGTGACAGTTTTAGTTCCGAACGAGTTGTATTAATGCTGAAATCGCTGTAATCTACTAGTGGTAAATCTGTGACTGTACAGTGTAAAATGCCCTCCACACCTTCCAATTTGCTGGAACAACTTTCCTAAGGATGGCGATACGAGATCGATTAATGGACAAATTTATGGATTGATCTCGAGTAGAGAATCGATTTAGTGAATTGATTGTAGTCACCCAAAAATGGAGTTTCCATTATTTGTATTGGTAAGAACGCAACTATAAAATAATGAGCTAGCGTGGAATTTTTTAATAAATTATTCGCACACATATCAAACACTGTCGTCACCTTAGCGCTTCTGGATCAATATTTAGCGCTTTTTTGAGTCGTCTAACTTTTATTTATCCCATGCAAAATTTAAAAAAGCCGTAGAACGATTTTTGACTGTCTGTCGTCTATTCGCTGTATCGAGATCGACTGATCGATTCTTCCATTAATCGATCTCAGATCGCCATCCCTAGGAAAGTTGTTCCAACAAATTGGAAACAACTTGTCAAACAAACAAATCAAGCAGTCAAGCAAACAAACTGTCGCAGTAAGCTTCACTCCGTTTCCGAGGCAGATTTTATTTCATCTACCGCCGATATTTGTAAATAATTATTAGGGTTCTTAAGCAATACTCACGGTGTCCACACACTTAACCGGATGTGAAAAACAAGGTTTCGTCATTTGTATCACAGGATTTCACGCTGTTGATAAACTGTATCCGTTTTCTCGATTGAAATTTTTGTGTCTCTTGATTTCAATTGCTTGCAGGACTCTTGGATAAAAGTGGCGATCGGTAAGAAGGACTTGTGGGTGATGAAATTCTATCCAATGATTCATATCCGATTGGAGATGTTCCGCTATCGCTAATTTGGTTGTTAGCTGGTTTTTTACAGCTGCAATGTATTTCTTAATCCTATCAGCAATGGTCCGCTTCGTTTGGCCGATATATGAGCTGCAACTGCAATCTATTTTGTAGACCCCTGGTGTCTGCAACGGCAACGTCAACAGACAATTACGTTAAAGCTCAAATATAACGGTGAAAATAATTTGCAGTGACATATGTGATGTATATATGTGTACATACAAAAATATACGTCACACGTCAGCATATTCGACATTTTCTTGTAATTTCTCATGAATACAATGTATCATAATTCCTTCCCACATATTTCATTCACCTACAAATTTTATTTCCATTTTAATATCGGGTAAATTAATTTGATGTAAAAAATATTATTTTGGGTAGAATTAGCGGGGGTTATAGGTGTCGTATAGTGTATATGGGTGGAGCACTGAATAGATCATAAGTTTTTGTAATAAATTGTTTATTGTGTACATTTAAATTTTTTTGATTCCTGTCTGTTGACGCATCTAATACCAGCTCGTTTATTTGTGTTTCCAACTGAAAATCAACAGCGTCATGCGTGTCACGCAACATTTTGCGGAGGAGTGCAAGATTTGGCAGTTGAAGTTTATATGAAGGAGCTCGAAAAGTTAAAATTTATGTACAGTTTGCGTTACAAATGCATTAAATAAAATAAATCAAAATAAAACAAAACATTTTGTACATTTTTAATGTCAATGTCAAATTAATGTCAAACACATAAAAAGTCTGTGAGATAAACCATGGTCAAATCATAAACAGTACAATTACTCCCTCTACAGGTCAAACCTCGGACTAAGAAACATAATTGACGGAGTCTTAATAAGTTTCTGCTTTTACCACTGTGTGTCAAACGAATTTTAGTAATTTAGTGTCCCATTCTATCTCATTGAGCGTAACCACGATTTACACACTCGCACTGTCAGTGTAATTCGTGTCAGCTAATGAGTCTGTCATTAAATAATTATTTGCAAAATACTCGTCTTAAGCGTTAAGTAAATAATCTTAAGCGTTTTGGCTATTAGTATTCACAAAAATAGAAATATGTCATGTTCAGCTGTGTATCATCGTATTGTGGTCGACAAAAAAAGGACACCGTAAGCACAGTGTAAACATAACAGTAGAATGTCTTCATTGAAAACAAGCGTACGTAGTTTGTATGCGCGCGTGGTAATACGTACGCACTGTGTCACGCACACAGCGGCAATATTTTGGGTGAATATGGATAATTATTTCAGCGCCAGTCGGGGCCACATGCAACCACTTCTATTTGTCTTTAATTCGTTATTCACATCGTCACATAAACAAAATGTTGAAATCGCTTATACGAACGTATTTTAATGTCCTTAGATGTCTAAATAATTTTAATTATTCGAATCCAGTTATCAATCTTCAACATAACTACAAAAAGATAAATTCAACAAAATCCGTATGCATTGTTTTTTTATTACGATGCACTAAATGTTTAAATAAACTAGATGCTGTCTGCATTTGTGTGGCTGTGAGTAGGCAATTCCGTTGTAAGTAGGTAAGGCCTTCTTTTCTATGTAGTCTCTGCCGTAAGGACACGATCTTAGATCAAATTCATTGTGATACTTAGTCCGAGGGTCAAGAAATCGGCACACATTAGAAATTGGAATTGTCATCAAAGAATTTTAAAATGTTGCCTACAAAAAATTACTGACAGATTGACTGAATCGGTTCCATGCTGTGAATTTTGTGTAATTGTGCACAGAACACTATGATTTGTGAGCTGTAAGCTGTATGCTGTTTGGAGTCTGTATATACTCTTTGGTCTGTGTAGTACATGTTCAGGCCTGTGGCAGTTTTAGTTCCGAACGAGTTGTATTGGCGCTGTAATCGCTTCTGCCGCCTCGACTATCCGCCTTAAAAGTCAATTGCTTGTCAGTGTGCTGTCTATCTGACTCATACTCGGACTGGCTACTTTTCTATTTCGATTTGAGTTTCAGCTTATCTTGTATTTTCTTCGATTTCATGCTTGAGTTGAGAATCTTGAAATGCCTATTCTGCTCTGTTGTTTGAAGTAAATAATCCCCTAAACCGCTGCATTGGTGGAAGCACAAGTATATACCTACACAAAGATATGTAAAAAATTAGTACGTACGTATAGTACGGTTGTCAAAATGTAGCCGATAGTAGCGTCAAAACGATATACATAACAATTGCGGCAAAGTGACTGTCGCATCTGTAGCTTGCTACAAATATTTAATCTGTGTATATGTTTAGGAGAAGAATTATTTCATATTTACGGTAAAATTTAGAACACTGGGTGATCCAAAAGGTGACCGCTAATTTAAATAAAAATTCAATGACAGAGTAAATTTCTTAAAGCTCAAGTGTATTTTATTTAATGACCGGTTTTCATCGGTTTTACTGAAAAACCGATTTGAAATCACTACATCACTAGTAGGTGATTTTGCTTTGACGTTTTGCATTCTGGTTTTTGAGTTATTGGTGGTTTTATCAGTGATATATCGGGAAAATATGCTTGTTTATAATTTACTAATTAGTCTCATAAATTTAGTCATGAATATTGTTGTGTTATAAATTATAATATATTAATTTCTACTAATCTAGTACCTGTAGTGGTTTGTCTATATTTCTGTGGTGTGCCTTCACTGTGTACCTTCGGTAGATATCCTAGTTAAATTTGAGCACAGGGAGGAAGATGACGGTTTTTGTCTGCGATAGTGTTGTTGTTTCCGCCTAATTGTGTTTATTCTTAAAAATGTCTGCGAATGTTACCTCGGTTAACGTCAGCCTGAAGCCTATCGAGGTGCCAAAGGCTTTACAGGAGGGAGAGAAATTTATAAAATGGGATGAGGTTAAAACAATATCAATAATTTACTGTAATAAATAAAGAACAATAAGTTAATTCCATTGAAGGTATCTAGTAAATTCGGATTTTGAATATAATTTTTTTCTAATAGGATTCTGGCACTGGTCTTCCTGTTACATTACGTGTGGACCCTAAAGGGTTTTTCATGTTTTGGACAGACCAGAACATGGAGGTTGAAATGCTGGACATAGCCACTATTAGAGATGTGAGAACAGGAGTTCATGCTAAGGTTCCTAAGGTGAGTACAATTTGTAACTGTAGCAAAACAATACAAAAAAAAAACAAATTTTACTTATATTTCAAATAACGAAAAAATATTAAAATTAATTATTTAAACTTTTTTGAATTCAAATTATTCTTTACTAATTCATTTTAATTTAAAGATAATTTATTTTTTTAAATTATTTGTTAATTGTTTGTTTAAAGTTTGATGTTAAATCTTAAAGTATAAAACAGTAATATTACAAAAAAATTTGAACCTATACATACATTTGTTATTGAAAATATTTGTGAATTAATAAATAATGTATGAACTCTTTTAAATAACAATAGTTACAAAGTGTAACACTGATGCTATTGTTGTCTTAATAATGATAAATATATAACATATGGTATACAATAAAAGGGTAATAGCTATAAATTAATGTATTTGATGGGTATTTCGTCATAAATTCAATTTAAATTATGTTTTTATATTTCTTAAAATTTTTTGTAATCATTTTAATAGTTTAATTTTTATTATATACTTTAAACATGAGTTTGATGTTTAAAATAATATATTACATACATACAGATTTCAAGAGAAAAATCAAGAGCAACATGTGGTCTAAAGTTTTTCAAAGTTTTGTATTTTATTTAATACAGTGTTATAAGCACATGGATTACAATCTTAACAAGCTTAAACACTATCATACACAAATTGTAGTATAAAGGGATTGTTTTCTATTAATATATGTAAATAACAAGCTCTTCTTTTATAAATAAAACATGAAAGACAATTTGTATTTTAACAAGCAATTCAGAAAAGAATAATACTCACATATAGAGTGGTGTTTGAATACCTGAATGAATTGGCTGTTATTTAATAAGTATTTCCATAATATATACAAATGAGGATAGTCTATATGGTGTCTAGAGTAATTAAATAAATTTTAATTTTATTTTTATGACCTTAAATAACTACTCAGGTTGTACAATGGTTTCTCTAGAGCTTTACATTATAATTGTAATTAGACTTCTATTCTCCAGGTAAAAGAAGGAACAATCATATTATATTTGTAGTTATTTTATACAAGCATGGTTAGAACAGCATCAATGTGAAATTATTTGTTTTCAAATTAGGACAATATTTCTTTTTTGTATTGATCTATATTTGTTTGATGTTTTCAACTGCGGCCATATTAAATTTATGATTTAACAAGGGTAAAATAAAAGTAAGAATCTTCTTGGTGTTGGTAAAATAATTTCAGAGACTTTAAAACTTTTATATTTATCTAATATAGCGGCCCGTTTCAACTTCACCCAGGTTGAATACATAATAAATAGCCTATGTCGATCTGGAATAATGTACTTTTCAAATGGTGAAAGAAATTTAAAATGGTGAAAGAAATTTCAAATGGTGAAAGAAATTTCAAATAGGTGCAGTGGTTCTGGTGATTACCTTCCACATGTTACACAGATAGTCTTTGCAGTTTCTCTTTATAATATTAGTGTAAGATCTATGTAGATAAAAGAAATAAACAGAAATAAAAAAATTAAACCACCTTAAAAAAACACTGAAAAGTACAAAACAACTATCCTTTACTAATTAAAACTCAAATACAATAAAAATTACTTTACAAATATGATACACATACCTATATATTTAAATTTGACAGTTACTGAAGTTGATGCAAGCCCACCAAACTAATAAACTTTCTGTTGTTGCACATTGATTTGGCACCAACTTCAATAACTGTCAAATTCCATGATATAGGTATGTGTATCATATTTATAAAGTTATTTTTATTGTACTTGAGCTTGGTTTAGTAAAGGATAGTTATTTCGTACTTTCCAGTGATTTTTTTTTTGGGGGCGGTTTAAATTTTTTTATTTCTCTTTGAGTCAACTTGGCCTAAATAAATATCTGGGGCAGGTCTACAATTAACTTCTTTCTAATTCTGGACCGCAACGACATACAAGAAAATCATTAATATATATATAGGTTATGAGCAGTTTGCTTTATTTGGTGTATCTTTGAAGACCAGAAGTCGGTTATAAAGAACATATTAGTCTGTGTTTTAGGATAATTCTTTTGAACATTTTTGTTCAAATGTAACAAGTGTACGGAAAGATGAGCTAAATTATGATGAAATTCTCCATTTCCGAATTCAATACGCTCATCAGTATTGCTCTGACAGATATAACTGAAAATTTTATAATCCAAGAAAATCAGATTATGAGTCGAGTAGTACATATTGGATGCAAACTTTTGTGTTATGAATTCATGATTTGGTTTCAGACAACAAATTCAGAAAGACATTCTGACTGTGTGCGGGGCTTAAATTAAACTAGTAGCTCAATTGTCGTAAACGCTAGTAGAATAGTGTTAGAATAGAATGACAAATACTATGTGATCCTAGCGTAACGAATTTTAAATTGGTAGTCAAACGTTATTATTTATTAACTTTCTATTCAACCAAATGAAAAGTAAAGTCGTGTGAAAACTGCCGTATACCTAAATGTAGCCAAAAACCTTCCAAAAACGTAGAAAACGTAGCCAAATGGCACTTTTGACGAGCAAACGCCAGCAAGCGTTTCTATTGTACGAAGCGTTTGCCACTTGTCTAACCGCTCTGTTTCGCATCGCGACGCTTCTATACAAATTAAAGGGGCGTCACGTCTCCGCCTCATCATCGTCTTACGTCATTTCTGTTTGTCTTGCACCTTAGCCGAAATTCCAATTCTGTGCCAAAAGCAAAACAGAAACCGCAAGTCTGTCGGTGCTGCTTATTATAAGAAACTTGTTAGATCACTAGCCGTGCACCTGATAAGAATTTTCGCCCTTTCTTTTGACATGAGCGTGGCGTATCCGCGCAGACACGGGCTGGCCGTTAGAAAAGAAACCTGTAGAAAATATAGGTATATAATATGCACTTGTATTGATATTTTTTATGTTTACGCTGGTACGTGCTGAACACGCTACTTGTCTGTAGATATGAACGCCCCCTTAGCTTTTGCGTTAGTGTCAGTTAATCAGTCATTAAGTCGAATCAGAGGTTTAAGTAGATGATCTAGCAGAGTGCAGTTCGGCGTTGGAGACCGCCACCTAACACGTTGTGCACCTCGCGGCGGGAAGTGGAGGGAGGAGTGCCGGATAACTGCGTGGAATGTGAGAGGTGGGATTGAAGAGAAGTTGAACGAAGTGATTGATTGGAAGAGAGAAGATTGGATGTGTTATGTTTGGGTGAAACCAAACGAAAGGGCAGTGGACTTGCCGACTTGCCCGGAAGGGGCATCGCTTTGTGGTCCGTACCACATGAAGACAGGTGATGCCAAGAGGTAGGCGTTTTACTGTCTTTTCGTTTGGTATGACTGTGTATAGATGTGTAATTCTCAGACTGCTGTGAGTGCGGCTCAAGATGGGGTTGACAAGAATTTTTATTTTGGTGGTGTATGCACCAGTGTCCTGTCGGTTTGGGTGAACTAGAGCAGTTTTGGAAGAATGTTAGATAAGTTTTAGCGACGGTTAAAGAGAAAAAGAGAATTGTTGTGTGGAGACATCAATGGATGGGTCGGGATAGCTTGAAAAGGATTTGAGACTGTCCTAGGCAAGTATGGAGATAGAGTGAATGATGCTGGTAGGATGGTGTTAGGAGTGTGTATGGAAAATGATCTTTTTGTATCTAACACCATGTTTAAGCACAAAAGGATCCATCAGTACATGTGAGAAAGAAAGTGTGAGAGAAGTATGATTGATATATTCATGGTGGATAGCTGACTTAAAATGCAGGTTATGGACACAAGAACGCAAAGAGGAGCCGATCTGGGAACGGACCACTTTCTGGTGATAACCAGATTAATGTTTTTAAACTTACACGACTTGTACACATCTTACAATATTTACTTACGGGTCTGTCGCGTTTGTACCTTAAGGCTAATTACCTATTTTATCCCGACGTTTCATCCTCATCAGTCTGACCGTGACCACGATCGGTGCAATCCGGTCGAAACGTCGAGATAAAATAGATAATTAGCCTTAAAGTATAAACACGACATAGACCCGTGAGTAAATATTGTAAGATAACCAGATTAAGGGGTCTGTTTGCAGCATGGCGCATTCTGTCGGTCTGTCACATCAAAAGCTGGAAACTGCAAGATGCGACCACCAGGAGAGAATTCTCAAGGGTAGTATCCGGTAAGCTTGATGTTGGATTGAAAGTGATGAGCGAGGATGTTGCAGAATGTTGGCAGCACACTAGCAAAGAATATGAAGAAAAGAAGGCCGACTCCCGCCTCATGCGTAACGGAATAATTACCTACTCTCGGTATAATAATATATCTAACTCAGCCAAAATGGCCGACCACAATGCGGTGTTGGTGCCAAACTTTTTGTATGGTAGCGAGGCTTGGATATGTCCGAAATCGAGTGAAAGTATGATAAATGTAGTAGAAATGCGATCTCTTAAAAATATGCGCAGTGTCACCCTTGCAGAAAGGATTAGCAACGAAGAGACACGCAGAATGGCAGGGTTCCACGACAATGTAACTGCAAAAATGAAAAAAGGAATGCTTAACTAAATGGTCCAGGCACATAAGAAGAATGAGTGATAAAGACTGATGAAGATAATCTACAGTGCGAAAGCGAGTGGTAAAATAAGCCAAGGAAGACCAAGGCTGACTTATGAAGATCAAATGGCCAGAGTGTTAGAAGCACTCGCATATCTAGGCGAAAATATGTGAGGAGAATGATGACATTTGAGGAAGCGAAAGAAGTATGTAAAGACCGCGACGCTTGGCGCTCTGTCCTGTCTGACTACCCCGTTGGGGACTTGTCCTTGGCAACTTGTCCTTAAATGGTTCTGCTTTGTCATCTGTACCTAAGTCCAAATGGGCCGTTAGCGCGGTAGCAGAGTATCTGCATTAGTGCGCTGCGAGGAAACGAAATTGGCTTGTAGTCTGGTTGTTACTGGGATCTCTCCCAGTTCCTTGCATGGTACTCGTAGTACAAGTCTGATGCTCAGTTTGGGGTCATTCATTGTGTGTAGTTGCCTGGAGTATCGTTATTTTTATTAGATACCTATTACTGAAAGTAGCATCAAGATGTGGTCTTATTGTGCATTCACGCCTTGCCCGTTTTGAATAGGGTATGGTGTACAGGTATGTATATACACTCTGTCAAGAAAGTACCGGGAAAAGATCAATAATACACGAAATGTTAGTTATTCATCCAAATTTATTTTATCACCTTCAAAGTATGCTCCTTCAGAAGCGATACACTTACGCCAACGAATAATCCAATCATCAAAACATTTTTTAAACGCTTTTTCCGGAATTGAGTTCAGTGCTCGCCGCGAATTCTCCTTTATGTCTTCTACCGAATGAAAACGGGTGCCACGAATTGGTAATTTGAGTTTAAGAAAAAGAAAGAAGTCAGCTGGAGCCATGTCTGGTGAATAAGGTGATTGCTCGATGGTATTTTTTGAGTTTTTGGTCAAAAATTCGTTCACAATGATGGCCTTGTGCGAAGGCGCATTATCGTGGTGCAAAATCCAAGAATTTTCTTTCCACAAATCTGGCCTTTTTCGTCGAATTTGCTCACTTAAACGCCGCATAACGCCCAAATAAAGTTTTTTATTTGCCGTTTGACCTTCCGGCAAGAATTCCGAGTGCACAACACCGCGATAGTTAAAGAAAACAGTCAACATGACTTTGACTTTTGATCGACTTTGGCGTGGTTTTTTCGGTTTCGGTTCAGTTGGAAGGCGCCACTCCGAAGCTTGTTGACTAGTTTGCTTGTTAAACTCGTAAACCCACGTCTCGTCACCAGTAACAATGCGTTTCATGAATGTTGGATCGGAATTGACTCGTTCTAGCATGTCCTCAGCGACTTATGCGATTGAGTTTTTGGAGAAAATTCAGGTCTTTTGGGACTAGCCGAGCGGCAACACGTTTCATACCCAAGTGACTTTAAAATGGTACGGATCGACTCGTGAGACACAGAAAGTTCGGCGGCTATCTCTCTCAAACTCGAATGAGCATTTTCAGTCACTATTTCCTTCACTTTTGCGATGTTAACTTCTGTTGCAGACGTTAATGGCCCACCAGAGCGAGGCAAATCTTCCATCACATCTCGATCGCTTTTGAACGCTTTGTACCACACATAAGCACGTGTTTTTGATAAAATCAATTCACCGTAAGCCTTCTGTAAAATTTTCAGTGACTTCGAACACGAAATTCCATTGGCGATGCCAAATTTAAGACAAACTCTTTGTTCGATGTTTTTGTCCATTATGAAATTCGCAATATACACTAGAATGATATAACTAAAAACAGCATTGTATTTAATCTAAGTAACAGATGCAACTCAAACTCCGCGGCAAAATGGAAAACAGTTGTGCCAATCTAACAACAACAAAAAAAACAAAAAATTGAATTTTGAACCATAAACAAATCATCCATTCCCGATACTTTCTTGACAGAATGTATAAGTAAAAAAATGGTTAAGTATCTATGATTAATAAGTTCCGTATTACATTTTAAATGCCATACATACTAAATTTAAAAAACTTATTTACATTCAAATACAAAAGTTGTGGGTTTATATTATAACATGTTTTCAACTTGCAGAAAGACAGTAGTATGTCTGTTTTTAAAGTGTTATTTTTTATTACAAATACTTAATGTATGGGACACTTGTTATCTGACTTTCTGTGAAGGAGCAAGGACTTTCAAGTGCAAGTGTACAAAACGACGTAATAGTAGTAATTAGGTTTGTAACATTTTAAAATTTGAAAACAATGGGTCATTACTTCCCAAAGTGTTAATTTAATTAGCTGCTTCTTGTTACAAATCGAATGGGTTTGGTGGAAACTTACAAATTGTTTAATTATTTAAATAAAATTATTTATCTAAAGCTATCAGGGCTATCTATAGTGTAATGCTCAAACTGTAATATGGTGTATAGACCTGAAAATGCCCGAAATCGAAAATAATATGAATGCTCTGGAAATGCGATCCTTCACAAAGAAGATGTGCAGAAACCCATGCAGTTTCAGTGTCGCACATAGAGTTTACGTTGGTTGATAAAAATGTCTTTAAAATATAGATCTAAGTAATTATAAAATTAAATGAAATTACAACATATTTTTCCGAAATGGGGTTTCACTGAAAAACTTGGTTAAACAAGCATGCTTATATGTAAGTAAAGTATTAAAGTGATTTTGAAGAAGAATACAAAATTCGCAACAGCTGTAATGCAAATAACAAAATGGTTTAATATTATTCAGCAATGCATAATTCAATTCAGTAATAAATATTGTAAATTATAATAAATAAAATCGCTATACCTATTTACACATTTAGTAACTACAATGTACAACCATATTATATCGCTGTAATGCTAATGAAATACTAAATGTACATGGACTAACAGAATGAAGTCATGTATTCATTATTATACTCGTATTATGATTTTTAAGTCAATGCGATGTCTCTGAAGCAGACTTAACTTGACAGAAATTACAATTGAATCACAATTATACATTATGGTAAAAGCTCTCGTACTTTGATTCCTTAGTCATTATAGTTATTAGTATGATATTCCAATCGATTGAAATAACAATAACACATAAAACACGGGTGACAGCTGATAGCTACATAATAGCCTGACATTGGATTGTTATAACCTTGCCAGGACATTCTCGAAAAACGCATGATTATTTACTTTCTTTTACGTATTAAATGAAATATATCATTATTTTTTGTGATATAACATTGATTCAGTATCACTAACGTGACTATGACCACTCTGTCAACTACATTTGTTTTAATGCAATAAAATACCATTATTGTTAATGTTTGAATGCACAAGGCACTACTGTAATTGTGTACTAAAGTACAAAGTATGGCAACTTCATTCGTTTTGCATTGGTTTTAAGTTTTGATATTGCTTCATTTACTGCAGATGTAACATCTTTTTTATTATTTTTCAGTTTGTGCCATTTTATAAACAAAAACTAATCGATTGAAAATAAACCATTGCATGTGTTTTTCATTACTTTCCCTTACACACACTCCATAATTAAAACGACACTGGAACTGCCATTCTTCTATGTGCAGTGTAACCCTCGCAGACAAAATAGGTACGCAATAAAGAGATGCGCAATATTATCAAACTCTGTCAAACTTGATGAAAGTGTTAAATGGTAAAAAATGAATGAAAGGCGATTGACAAAAAAATACAGCGAAAATAAGCAGTAATAACGCCAAGAAAAACTAAGGGCGTCTTATCAATATCACAGAACCGGAGTTTTAGCTGATGGAAATATCAAAAAAACTCGCGCATGTGGGCTAAAATTAGAGAATAATGAGTTCGACGAAGCGAAAGCCATATTATCCGCGATCCTGTTGTTTCTTTCTCTTTGTTTATTCTGTTAGTCATACAATGTTAAGATATGCATTATAATTATTTTTCTGTGATCAAATTATATCACCGTAATGTAGAGGTAAATATTTCATAATTGTAATAAACGTCTAGGCAGTTTAAAATACCCACCTTTAGTAATCTGTAATTATTGATTATACAGCTTATTTTATCGTAAGTGGTTACGGATGAAGAAGTATGGTGCGACTTGCTTATCTTATGTTAATGTAAGATATTGCATGGTAGAGAGCCATTACGTGCCATGCCTTTGCGTTTCATACTACAGTACAACAGGGAAAATTACGGGGCGCGGTGGCGTTATAATTTGTTATCATATTACACTCTACCGCCGACTGTTCTAATCAAAACTGAAAAAATATTGTCTACTTAACGTTATTGTGGATTAGTTAGGTGCGGCCTTTAGGGTGATCACCCGTTGGATATGTTATCGTGACTGAAAATGTATGAAAATATTTGTTTTAAAGTGGCAATATTTGTTTTAAAGTGGCATTGAACACTGAAATATCTTTTATGCTATCGCTTTGTTCCAAGTCCACTCCTGGTCTGCTCTAGATCTTTTAAGTTTCTATACCTTAAGAGAAAAAACGAAACCCTTACCAGATCGCTTGCATCCGACCGTCTGTCCCTTTATCACAATCAATTCTTGTAGAAACTACAAGATATTTGAAATCTATAGATAATAAAAATGGTTGGACGACAGTGTTATCGTAAAATTGAAGAAGGAAATGCTTATATGGTTCGGACACAGAAAGAATGAGTGACGAAAGATTGACGAAGAAAATCTTCGGAGCGAAAGTGTGTGGTTGCAGATGCCAAGGAAGACCAAGGCTGACTTATGAAGATCAAATAGCCAGAGCGTTAACTGATGGAAATATCAAAAAGACTCGCAAACCTAGGCGAAAGTATATGTAAGAAGAATGATGAAGATCGTGGAGGCAAAAGAAGTATATAAGGACCGCGATACTTGGCGCTCCGTCCTCTCTGACTACCCCGTTAGGGATTATATATCTAATTAGCGACCCGCCTCGGCTTCGCAGGGATAGAAATTTTCGTAAATAACCCATTATTTTTTAGCAATATGTAAAAGATAAAAATGGTTAATGTGGGTTATCTTTAAGAGATAGACATAACATACTATCGCGGACTTTTCTGTAAACCTTTTAAAGATATGCAATTCCGTAGTACATTATTTTGATCTATCTCATAAGGTTTAGCCAGCATTAGCAATGTAAGCCCCCAAAAATATGTTTTTTACGACATCATAACAAATAATTGGAATTTGCGGCTTTTCTCTACTATAATATGCGTGTATTATACATATAAACCTTCCGGAAAAAAATCTCTAAAGGCACGTTTATTTGACACGAATTTCTTCGCGTCGACACAACGCAGTCGGCGCGCGATCGACGGGCGATCGACGCGCGGTCGCCGCGCGGTTGCTAAGCGAATGCCGCAAAATAAAGCAAAATACACTATATATATTTACATATCTAAACTCATGTCGAGCGCAAGTAACTTCACTCTGTATGGAGTGTTTGGAGTGGCTAGAGAGGAATTGAATGTGAGGGTGGGATAGTTTTAGCACGCGTGGTGACCGTGAACAACCCCGCGGAGAACGCGCGGCGACCGTGCCGCGTCTGCGCGGTAGTTCCCAGAAATTCGAACGTTGTTGCATAGTGAATAGAGCTTCATTCGCTTGTAATAATTACACGAGAATGTCAATGTGAATGTCAATTTCCGCGTCGCCTAACTGCGCTGTAAATGATAGTGAAAACCGTATCAAAATCCGTTGCGTAGTTTAGAAGTTAGCGGAGAAACAGACGAAAACAGCGACTGTGCTTTATACAATTTAGAGATTAGAGATATATAAAAATCAATGTTTGTTCGTATTTTATGGGCTGCCATACCGTTCATCCGATTGCGATGAAATTTTGTGTAGAGATAGATTAAACCCTACGGAAGGACATAGGCTAATTTAAAAATAAAAAACGCGCCCGTAGTTGCGACCATCAGCTAGTTGTTAATAAATAAAAATAAAATGTTATCTATTGCTAAGCGCAAAACTTGACAACGGTTGGCCTGATTTAAATAAAGCCTGGTAAATTTTTTTTACATGGTCGTAATAGTCTGTTATGTTTTTTAGGGAAAGAAAAATTTTATAAATGCCCGAAAAATTGGGGAAAAACGGAAGTGCTTCTTTCTATGGGATTTCTTTTATGAAATCGAGACCCATAACTTACGAATAATAATAAAATACCTACTGAGCCACAACAACGCGTGGCCAGGCGTAACTAGTTTAGACTACAAATAGAATTTAGAAAACTAGATTTCGTTTGCATTTATGTAAATACAAAAGCCGAAAGAAGGGCAATGAACTACTTATATAATTTTGTTTTAATAATCAGTATGTTCATGTTATTATGCGATTTAAATGATTGTTGCGTAATTTTTATTATAAGGAGTAGGTTTAGAACATTTTTTAATTTTCATTTTTCGTATTCTTAGCAAACTCTTTCATTTGATACCCATATCATAGAAGTGCATAAAATGTAACTGATCCGCCATCTTTGGGAGTCCGTCATATTGGATTTAGAATGCCGTTACTTATCTAACCATTCATTTTCATCCAAATTAAACGTGTATACAAAATTTCAGTTCAATCTGTTGGGGATAACTGTTTTAAAATTCAGTTCCAAGGTTTGACCCATACTAACAAGGCAAGTTAAAAGCTTGTTTTAAATAAAGATTACAATAAACTATAGTAATTGTAATCATTTTCGATAACTAAATATATTATAATAATTATCAACAAATATATAATTTTTATTGGCAATGACTAATATGCATTTTTTGTGTAATCGTAGTACTTAACATATTTTATGGCGGATCTATAACTATTTATCGATATCATTACCTAGTTTATGTCACTCTGTTACATCACTAATTGAGCGTCTGCGCAAACTTCGTGCAAACTGCATTGTCTACCTAATTAGTTCCAAAACTACCTACTTAGTTCGCTAGAAAATAGACCTTATGCGTAACTAAATAAATATAGTTTCCATTTGCAGTCTTTGTTAAACGTACTAAAATGCGCGTTCAACTGAAGGAAGCAGATCGAAGAGCGTATTACAGGGCTCACTACTGGTACGCGGGACACGCCCACTTGGGCTTTCTAGTCGTTTTTTCTGTTCTGAGTGAAAGACTGACGAAGAAAATCTACAGAGCGAAAGTCAGTGGTAGCAGAAGCCAAGGAATACCAAAGCTGACATATGAAGATCAAATCAAAAAGAAGCCAGAGTCTTAGCTGGCGGAAATGTGAAAAGCAATCATATACCTAGGCGAAAATGTGTAACGAAATGATGATATTTTAGAAGGGTAAAGAAGTATGCGAGGACCGTAAAGCTTGGCACTCCGCTATAAAAGTTTAAAAGTTTATGTAACTCAGTTTGCAAGAAACTAGCGTGTTGACTCGGTTCTGACTCTGCCAACCGTGTCTAGCGAATAAGCGCCCGCGCCTACGCAATGCGCCGCGTTCATTTAAAACTGTCGTTGCATGTTTATTTACTATCCCATTTTAAAAATTCAAAGTACATATTACAAATGAAAACGAAACAGACTGATGAGACGAAAGAAGATTTTTTATTTGAACCATTTTTAACGTAATTGTTATTTTTACCGCGTTATTTAAACTATAAAAAATTAACACTTAAATTTTTGTTTTTTATTCGAATAACTTTTTGAATATTGAACCTATACTTATAGTTGTCAGACGTTTTTTGTTAGGCATTTCAGTGCCTTTCATATGACACCTCACTCGTCCAAATAGATTAAGTAATTATTCGACAAAATTTAAACCAAGAATCGCCATCTTTGTGACGTCATAGCTCACCCGTCCACCAATTGAGAAAGTGACAACACAGTTTTTCTTACTCAGGAAACTACTGAATACGACCGATACCAGTTATCGCTATAATACTGCTCAGTCCCACGAAAATCGTTATTTGGCTACTTTATTCAAGTTAGCCTTCCCTACTTTGTAAAAAGCTCCTAATAATAAAAAGGAACTAATGTAATGTAGTAATGTAAGTTAAACAGAGATAGTGCTATTATGTCGTCGCTCTAAATGGGTAAGTCCAATTCAGTGTGCGATGATAGACTTGTCTACGACGTTAAATTTTGCATATAATAAGCTAAATTTAATTTAATTACTTTAGTAAATTAAATTCATTGTAAATGTATATTTTGCAGTCTAATATTAAATCGAGTACCTATTCTTTTTTACTCATCATGAAAGTATTTATTACACAAGTGTTTAAACATAAAATGAAGTGAAATGCGCTATATTCTTCTAACTACATTGAGCTAGCTAGCAGCTAGGTGTGAATGTGATTTCCAAACCGAAATTGAATGGAACATATTGTTTGTTTCGAACAATCAGTCTAATGGGTTCTGCATACCGAGATATCGTTAATCACATGCTAAATTTCAAATTACTACAACACATACTTAGTCCCTGAGAAAATCAATAAAGACAGACAGACGGACGGACGCATAGTGACATTGTTCCTATTAAGTTTCTACAGAACCCAAGAACTATTCTTTTATTGTAAAATAACAAAATCTGCATGATAGAATGGATGCAGGAAAGTCGGTCCAATACTGAAGATCGTAATTATTATATTCACTTAACTATGTTTTAAATATTCATTATGTTTGTGGTTACTGCGGTTTCGGTGTTCAGTTTACATAAATTGGTGTACATTAAAAAGCTATTTTAATAAAGACTTGATCAATCGTATAATTTTATTGGTTTTCATTGTTAATTTTACTATTATTACAAGATGTGTGTTGTTATAGAAATTGGACTACAGTTACATAACATATAAATACATGTATACCATATTATATATTTAAATAAAATTGAGGTATGTGTCTGTAATTTCGAAATAAAACTTTTCCTTAAGCTTACGGTTATTTGCACGTAAACAAAACCCAAATACGTTTTTTTCAAATTTTTGTGTCTGTTTATCTGGGATAATCTCTAAAGCAGCTGAACCGATTTTGATGGGACTTTAATTGACAAGCAGAGAACTATTGAGAGAGTATTTATAGAAAAATACTAAATTTAACGCTCAGGGTTTAGTGAATCTGCGGGGCAATGCTAGTAAAGGAAATAAAAACTTAAAATATAAAAACCTTCCAATTCTGATTTTCACTCGCGCGTAAAGGATTCTGAACGATATTTTTTGTAAAAATAATCTTTGGATCAAAATTTGTTATATTTTTAAGTTAAGCCTTGTATTCCTAAATATTTTTAAATTTGGTTCACTTTAGTAGACGATTTTTGCCCGATTTCACTAAAGCTAACCAAGTCGTCGCATAACTTTGTACCCCCTAGATTAAAAGGACCCCTAAACCGGTTCTTAGATAATATTAGTTTTCACCAATCTAACGGTTCCCTAGTAATGTCAGACATAGTTATGTGACGTTTTATTGTTTCCATAGTGACTATTTGTTTCCAAAAGTTTAAAGATAAAATATATATTATTGTTTTACTTCTAAGTTTCTATATAATATAATAAATTATTCTCTATATTCTCAAAAATTAACACACAAAACTGTCACATAGTGTTACGGGTTCGAGAATCGGGTTTCTAAGGGGATCTTTTAACTAAATAGGGGCTCCTACCGTTTCGTGAAACGCAAAATCATCATTAGCGGTCCTCAATCGTTTTTAGGGGTTCGCTAAGTATTTAAAGGGCTTTTAAAGAGTGTGTGTGCAAAATGTACAAGTATGGTTTAAAGAGATGTATTACAGAGCTCAATTACAAATGTTTACGGCTCATAGTCTCTGCAAAATCGGTTGTGATCTGTGACAGACGAACGAATGAGTGGGCTGATCTTGCACGGGCTCTTTTTTTTGTCTTATTTTTGTCGGGCGTGTCATACAATAATATAGTAAGTAAGTAACAGGTATAGTAGGTATGTATCATACTATAAATAGTAGGTAGCTATTCCAATTTTAGGTTTTCGTTGGGAAGGATAATATAAATTATTTATATCTTGGTCCTGCGTGTAGTTCATGACAGCTGCATCTGCAGTTGAAATGTGTCTTACATAAATGCCCACCGCATAAACTAGAACTATGCCAAGTTTATTTAAAATTTACCTGTCTAGTAGCTTTTGAGTGATTACACGTACAAGGGGATAAACAGATCGACAGGGCTAACAGTCTGAAATTTGGAAAATTATATATTTTTTTATTTTTAAATCCTGTTGTATTATTTGCACAAATCATTAATTATTTATACGAACATACAAGGCATATAAATATACGTAGATACTTCTCGTTCTACGTAGATGTTGTATACAAATACCTCAGAATTTGTGATCGAAGACCTCAGAGCAAAAAAATGGATGGAACAACAGAATCGAAAAGTGAAGCATTCGTAAGTCAGTGAATTCACTTACTTGTCAGTTGTCACATTCCAACAACAGCGGTCCCATGTTTTGCACTGTTTTCGTGCAATTTTTGTATACATAGTAATATTAAGCCCAAAATGGCAGATTCTGGTTTAGAAATAAACAAAAATAGAATAAAGAAGGCAAATAAAACCGATGGAGTAACAAATCACACATGAATATCACTATAAATTGTTATTTAAAAGTAAAAAATAAAAATTAACTGTAAACATGAATTTGTTCCGTGTTGCCATATTTCCCGTTGAATTTCTTTACCGAGATTTACTTTCTGCTTGAGTACCATGCAGTATTACGTATTAATATGATACAGGTCGGAAGATGGGTTGTTTTTAAATTGAAAAATAAAATATGTATGACATATTTTGCTTTTTTATCAAAATGCGTTTCAAACATTTCCAAATAGTATACAATTTTATTTTTTATATTGTACTCGAACAAAAGTGGTTTGATACGTAGATACTTATTTTTCTAAAGACTAAATTATTATCATCGTTCGCTAACTTTAACTTCATCGTAATGTGTACAATACCCATTAAAGATTTTATACATTTCTAAAGGAGACTGAAATACCACTCAAAATCCAATTTATTGGTGGGTAATAGTTTAATACATACAATGAGGGCACCGTCCATATTAGTGTAAAATTTTTTATGCCCATTAATATAATATGAAGTAATCATTTGTACAACTGCTATATCTTTATAACTGCTGTGACAATCTCATTCGTATTTATTTGTAATAGTCTACAAAAAAATGTAAGGTCTTTACACATTATAAAATACATACATACACATATTTCATGCTGTATCCCTAACGGGGTAGTGGATGGGGCGCCAAGTATCAATGCCCTTGCATACTTCTTTCGCCTTCTCATTCTTCATTCATCATTCTTATTACACGCTTTCAGCTAGGTCTGCGTATTATTTTTTGGAACGAAGTTCTTTAACGCGGCTTGCTTTGAGTTGGTAGAAATCGTCACATAAGTAAAAAGCGTTACGTGGGGTGCGACCCGCGCGTCGCGCAGCGCTATATTCTTGCTTTTGTTTTAAATTATACGTGGTTTTTATTGTCTCATTATTGCAATTAAGTTTTGAGAAATGGAAATTGCAGCTAAGGAACTTCGTTCCTGACGGGGGTCTCCCGACCGCACACTTTTTTTTTATTATTAATAAATATTGTAATAGTAAATATAAAATATAATATTCCATAACTCATAATTTATAACAATTATTAAATAACAGATCGCATTGTTGAGTTGCCCCTTATCTCGGGAAAAATACTCCCACATTGGTTTTAGGGATACCAGCGATTTTGCGCAGCGTTTCGAAATTTTAATGTGATTGCAAAAAATATTATTTAGCTGTATTTCAATATTTTTACCAATTGCTTTGAACAAAATATATATTTCCACTTTATTTTGTATTTAAATTATGTTAAAACAGAATGTGCTACTAGATGAAATGAATTTAATGAATTTTAATGTGCAAAATATTTTGTATTATTTGCAACCCTCTTTCGATTCGTTATCTTCCCTCGTTTTGTATGGAAGATGCAATCTGTGTTTTTGGAAGTTCTTTAACGTGGCTTGCGGGAGGTTTGAGTTGGTAGAAATCGTCACGTAAGGAAAAAGCGTTATGTGGGGCGGGACCGCGGGTCGCGCGGCGCTAGGTTTTTGTTTTAAATCATACGTGAGTTTTATTGTATTATTATTGCAATTAAGTTTTGAAAAATTGAAAGCAGCTAACAGCGCAGACACACGACGCGAAAACTTTCTCGCGCGGTTGACATTGAGTTTTGAGTTTACATTCGCTTTTAATAAATACACGAGAATATTAGCCTACCCCGCCGCTCTAATTAGGGTTGCCAAATTTCTTCGGCTGATTATAGTACTTAAAAAATTATAGAACATTTAAAAAAAATATAGTATTTTATGGAAAGAGTAAAATGTAAAGAAAGACATATTTGTTACTTATTTATTTTTATAAAAATTATATTTTTTTGCACTTCTTGTATGTTTTAACAACATTTTGTGTAGTACAATGAAAGTGTCATATTATGCTTTATTGCATTCAATTTTTAAAAATAATGTAGATCAAAAGCTCATTTCAAAACAGAGGCGGCTTCGGTTACCCGGACATAATAATGGGTCATTGAAAATTTTGAATATTTTGTTATTTTTCCATTTTTGAAATTTTTCCGATTTTTTCCAAATTTTTCCAAACTGATTGAATCGAAAACTGCGAGCAGGCGGAGTGAAGTTGTTTCATTGTTCATTTAGTTTGAAATGTAATTGTTTAATAAATAGACCATGTTTTGCTGTGCCGTTCCTAATGGGAGTCCCCCGACCGCACACATAGTTTTGTAATTTTTTTGTCTCAAATGTAAATTTTTTAGCAAATAGTCTTCCCCCTATTCTTTCTGTTTGTGTGTCATATCTTATTTCAGTAATTTTACAATCTTTAATCTCTAAACTGTATGAACCAAAGTTGCAATCCGGCTTTCTTTCTGTATTCGCTTATAATTTCTAAAACTGAAGTGTATTTCAGTGCGATGTTTACAATTATTGGAATATTAACGAGGAAGATTTACATGTGTAGGGCCGCAAGCGCCGTGTATCTGGACCATGCAGTTAGTATACCTAGCGGAAATACTATGTTTATGATCTGGACATACCGAACGTAAGAACACCATTAATATTTAATCACATTTAGTCTATAGAAGTAGCACCTTTCGTAATCAAGTACCCGTGCGAAGTTGAGTTTTAATAAATAATGAAATAAAATAATTTAATAATATTAATATATAAAATAAAGTTTATTTGATTATGCATACATACAGTGGTGTGCACTCCATATAGGCCCAGAGACACTGCCTACCCTGATAATTTAAATGAAAGTTATTCCATATCTACCATTTATATTTTATAGACAGTTTAAAATTAAACAATAATTGTTTAAAAACAATGCCATCTAACATCCCCGTTCTTCATCTACTCATAATCGTGTTTCCTGTTTCCTGAAAAGGCCTATGCACGCCACTGCATACATACATATCTTCACGCTCACACGCTGTATCCCTGATAGGTTAGTCAGAGCTCAGAGAGGAAGGAGCGCCAAGCATAGCCGTGGTCCTTGTACGCTTCTTTTGCCTCCCCAAATCTCGTCAATCTGCTCACGCACTTTCGCCGATTCCGACCGAGTCCGACTGGCGCTACATTAACTATCCATATTCACACAAAATATTGCCATTGTGTACGTGACACAGTGCATATCTATTATCGCGCACACATACAAACCGCGTGCGCAGTTTTCTATGAAGACATCCTACTGCTATGTTTATATTGTGACGGAGTCGCCTGTGCGGAGCCTGCGTCTCCGTATGGGTGGATCAACTATTTTTTGTGTCGGTTGGTTAGTTCCGTATGATATTCTTTCTAATTTAATTATTGTCTTAATAACTGAAAAGGATAGGTAATCATTAACATAATTTATAAATCCGCGCTGAGCAATAAATTTTATAAACAGAAATTATTACAAAATTGACAGAATCACAAAGAATAGTAAAATTGTCCCTTGGTTAACCACTAAAATAGAGAAATATTGTTAAAAGTTTATTAAAATTTAATGAATAATGACATAAATCAGTACATTTATATCTTAACGTTAATATTAACTCATAACTAAACATTATCTTAAATAATAGTCTTCCTCGAAGTTGCTGCTTAGAAAACTATCATTGCTTAGGGTGCTCAGCAGACTGGCAGCATTACCTCTTCGAATAGCTAAACTGATGACGAAAGAAGCTACCAGCCCGACCGACGCTTTGGGATATTAATGTTCATTAAATATATTAATGTGATTGATGTTATTTTTATAACAATTTTATATATGAAATGCATACTATATTTTCCGAGTATTTTTCGGAATTCAGGGTCAGCAGTGAGACAAAATAATAGTTGTTGACCTATAGACACAGGCTTAGAATTACAGTAAATTTTGTTTGAGTATAAACAGCTGGCAATTTATATATTCTTCAGAGCAAATCAGACTCCTTAATTAGTATGGAACACAAATATACACTTAACAAACATAACATTACACATAAATATGTACTTATGTTTCTTTATACAGCTATATTTCTTGTTACAACCAATTATTGGCAATATTTAAAAAGAAATTAAGGCTTTATAATTTGCTTACTCTATGGAAGTCGAGAGCCATAACCTTATTGAATAAGTATGAATAATTTACATAATTTTCAGCACACTCGTGCTCGTTAGATGTCCGCAAAATCCGGTAATTCTCCACATCCTGATTTTGTAAGAATAGGTTATGCATATTATAGAGCCCTTTACTGGATACAGTTTGGGTAATATTTTACAAGGACAAAAACATAATGTGTATAATGTTAGGACTATAATCGAATATCTAAAATGTTTCTTCCAGTTCCACGCTATTCAGGGACGGAAGGAAAATTATACAATATACCAGTTGCTTATCTTATATAGGCTTAGATCTTACATAGATAGATAGTGTCTATTATAAAGAATTTTATTAGCTAGCGACTTTTAACTATGTGGTTCCATTTTGCCTTCTGTAAACTCAAATATATAAATTGCTAAAGGTAGCACATTTTATGGAAAGCCAAAGAAAGGAAAGCTCAAGTCAGGAAAAGTCAGTAAAATCGAGAGGGTCATTTGGAAAGTTAGGGAAAAAATTGATTTTATATTGTTTGTTCCTCGCACATTCCCAGTGGTTGTATGGTAAATCGAATATATTTCATGCTCTAGTCTGACCCTTAAAGCAGACCATTAAAGAATTTGCACTCATTTCAAGAACTAATAAAATATTCGGGCTTAAAGGTGATTCGCCATTTACATTACACTATTTCTCTTCATTTTTTGAAAAATTTAAGGAAAATGTACTTTAAAATAACATATTTGTTCAAAGTTTGGCCAAATAGTCAGAGAAAGTCAGGGACTTTTTTAGCATTATCATAGGACATTCTGTAGCGTTATAATGTTTTTTTTTTCGTACCTTATTGCTTTGTTCGCTCCAGAAGGGCAATGAAGTGACATGTGAGTACGTTTATTAATCTTATATTATGTAAAAATATAAAAAACATTTTAATTTTTTTACCTGGAACGTTTACCATAAATCTGCTGCGAACGCAGAAAAAGGTTCTACTCGTAATTATAACGAAGGAGATGGTTTTTCTAAAATTAGTGCATGATCTGGAATCGATAACGATCGGAAGGCCAGCAGGTTATTTTAGTTCAACTTCGCACTTACTATGCATAAAACAATGGCATAGGTGTAGACTAACGTAATCATTCAAAATTGTATCTAAACGACGCCTACATGAATGAGAACACACGACTTATTATATATAATCTACCCATTTTTATTAAAAAATCGTCCGAGGTTACATCATGATTACACTTGCTACAACTTTTGATTAATAGTACTTATTTAGACTTACAGATTATAAAGCGGATTCATATAAAGACAAGTCGCTAGATCCTTTAATAAGTTTTTTAAACCTATTCCTTGACCTATATTTATGACTTGCCTGGGAAGATAAGTAGCTTTTCATTACAGGTAGGCACATTGTATATTATCCTTTCTCTCCAGGCTACCATGGAAGTAATATTAAATGAAAAAATATTAAAATAAAAAACCGGTCCGACTTGCGTTTCAATCTACACCTTATTTGTAGGGTTCATGATTTCTTTTGAGATTTTCTGAGCAATACTATTCCAGATAAGGTACATTATCTTTGAAACGTTTTTAGGGTTCCGTACTTCAAAGGAAAAGAGGAACCCTTATGGGATCACTTCGTTGTCCGTCTGTCTGTCTGTCTGTCAACACTCTTTTTCTCAGGAACGCGTGGAGCTGTGAAAAAAACAAACTTCTAAGTCAACATAATCAAAAGATACGGCCGTTTACGCCGCATATTTTGACACTCTCAAAGTAATCACAACCTATAGGGTACTTACCGTTGACTTAGAATCATAAAATTTGGCAAGAAGCAATGTCTCTTATAGCACAAGTAAAGGGAAAAGTCTGAAAACCGTAAATTTGTAGTTATTAGCTAGACAAACTTACATTTGCAGTTGGTGAATATGGGAGAAAGTCTTTCAACTTGCAAAGTTAAGTTTGTTTTTGAATTCAACTTATATTTTATCAGTAAATACACAATACAAATATATTATAAGATGACATGGATCCCTCAGTGCGCGAACACGACTCACACTTGGCCGGTTTTTTTTATAAAGCAAACTAACACATTACCGTAATGTTATACAAAGTCCTTTTCAACTTTGTACTTAGGCCCTTAAAAACTATCTCCAAATTTAAAACTAGACTTTTCCATTTACCCATGTTTCACATTTCGTCTGGCCATCTTCCCTTTCAAACACCAGAACCTTATAATAGAAGAGCAACCATCGTCTACCGTAACCAGACGAGTATGTAATGGTCATGATGCTCGATGGGAGTGCGAGCGCAACAGCTTCATACTGGTTCCAATGTTAGAAAGAGATGATGGCTAGATACTATGACAATGCAGTAAGTACTCAATCGACAAAATCGCATTATTTTTAAATTATCTAATATGTAAATATCAATGTTTGTTTGTTCGTTGTTTACGCTTAAACGTATGTAAATTAAAACATATTAAAACTGTATCCTTGTGGGAGTAGATTTTTAAAATTTTATTTTTTACATTTTCTAAAATTTAAGGGATGATGACGCAACCGCGAGATGCTTGCCAGAACGGTACTTTCTTCATTGACCGATAATAAAACATTATTTAAAAAAATTCTAGTTTTGTGGGAAACTGGTTAGTCAGATGGACACCGCTAGCTCTCAGCCTATTAGTTTTGTTCACATTCATATTCAATACTGTAACTTCACAATTTCACATTCTTCTTTCGTGCACGTGACTAGCGTCTGCAATCCTTTTCATGTTGGTGCTATAAGCACAGCATCGTCAGCGTACAAAAGGTAGTTTACCACTGTGCCATCACATATCATACCACTCATACTACCTTTCAATGTATGGAGGCAACTGTCCAAATACAGTACGAATAGCCAGACATCACGGCTATGGAAATAGTTATGAGATTTAAAACGAAAAACGTGGGACGCATGCAACGAATAAAATTATTAATTCATCAGCATTAACAGTTCAACTAACAATTAATTATACTTACTTGTGCCTCACGTTATTCATTTTAAATATTTCAAATGTTTTCATGGCTATTAAAAATTTTAAATCACAAATTTTCAGGACAATCTGTGATAGGTTAGAAATATGTTCGCCGTTTTAAATCTTCTCGAGGCTTAGAGCAACTATTTTATATCAATTTTAAAAAGGTGATAATAAAAAAATATGTTTATTTCAATAATTATTTCTTTGTACCTCCACTTACTATAAGTATATCAAATTCCTGCGGTCTATATCAAATAGTCCGAGATTAACGACTGCGGCAGACGGACATTGTCGTGATTTTCTAAGATCTAAGTGATTCTCTTTTCTTTTTTCAATTTTTAACTTTTTGTTACGATTTTCAAATATCACTAAACTAACTAATATCACTAATTGTTTTGACGAAGCGAAACTGCTGTCCAATTGGAAATCGGTTGTCATCAGATTTATCCTTTAACTTCTGAACTACAGAGATCGCAACCTCGACTTAACCGTTCCTGCTTGCTTGTGTTACGACTTTACCGGTGACTGCTCACATCTAAAAAATGTTCTAATTTTTTATTTATTTATGCGTTTTCCTTTAATTGGCAGAGAGTTTGTCGAGGTTTTACATTATTTATTTACTATTCTTTAAAGTTATCGACTTCCTGGTTGTTTCTGTTAACGTGACAAAGTGTTTGTATACGCAGTATTTGTATTAATCTTTTAAATGTTTAATTCCATTTTATTTTCAGCGAACAATGCTCTCTTAATCTTCATTATTCTGTGTCGAATTAATAAGTCTATAAGTTGTATTTGCACTTCAGAATTGAGTTTTGAATTTTCACTAATAATGTTATTTTTTACGCAATTGATACCAAAATTGTTTATTTGCTCAAATATGTTGTAGTTATCTCTGTATTGTTCACTGTATTGTTCACCCACGCGTCTAATCTTGTTGTATTCCAGTGGGGCAAAGCGAGGGAGTTAATAAAACTCAGACCAGAAATGCATTCAACTTATAACGTATAATTAGTCATTTGTCAATGTCCGCTCTTGCTACTATTAGCCGTTACAGCCAATTGTTATTTGCCTTAAAATCATTGCGAGTAATCGTTATAATCAAATAGACGGCGCTTCAATTAATTAAGCGGTATTTGTGCGTCCTACAATCGAATTATGTAATTTATACATCATTTTATAACATCATGACATGTTGAGTGGTGTAATTATAAGTACATCGTATTTAATTCTTGAAATAACCAATTCAGTGTTTTCTCTAATATACGAATATGAAATGAAATTTAAGTGTTTGTATTGTGTTTAATTGAACCACGTATGTTTGCTCTTTAAATAAAGAATTGTATCTACGCAAGTTCTCTTTAATGTCTTAATTTAATTTTACAGCTGTAGTGGAAAATTTTTGTATTTCTCGAAAGTGTTTACAATTACTTTTTTTAATTTTTTCAAATTCATGTTAGAGAGAAAATTAGTGATTAGCTTTTTTTTTTAAATAAAAACCCCTTTCGTTTATTGTCTAAATTGTTTTATAATTAATTTCTTACGTAATAGAAGAAGCCAAACGCAGTCCACTTGCACCTTGCGAAACTGTCTCTTTATTTTTTGCTTTGATTTCAATATCTATTACTCAGTGAACTTTGTTTAAAAGATAGTTTTTCTTTTAAAGAAATGAATACCTTATGAAATTATATGAGAACATGTACATTATCCATGTAGACAAAATTTGCGGGTTAAAATCATTCATTTATGGATATTAAAAACGAATTTTGTTTTATCATTTGAAATCCATTTGTCCGGGTTACGATTTTATTTTATGATAGCATCGGGCTTTTCTCAAATGGATTTATTCATGGGTTTGAGTTGTTAATATCTCTCTAAATCTACTTCCTACATTTTTTCCTTGTCTGTACTTGTATTTTGGAAAAAATACAAGTACAGACATTACAAAAATGTATGCTGCAGCCTGGCTTTTCTAATTCACTTTCTACCTACTAAGTTTTAATCGAACGCGCCGCCTTGGACTTTTATTCATTTAGCTCAGATTACCACTTTTTCTATTAGCTTGAATACATTAACTTATATTATTGTAGTCAACTGTCTTTGATCTTGTTTTGTTTTCATCGTAAGGTTGTTTCCATGGAATTTGCGTTTTGGTAATGTTAACGACATAAATATCGACTTATCGACATTACTATGTCGATAAATCGATATTTTATATTATTTCTTTTGTTATCTTTTTGAGGAAAAGCAATATATATGTGCTATCTGATATAACTGCTCTAAAGGGTTATCGTCATTATTCTTGGGATACGCTAAAGATTTTTCTAAGTCTAAAAACAAATTCGGTTTGATAGGCTTTGAAACCAATTCGAAACATTTCGATATTAAAGAAACGGCTGTGTTTGTGTGAACGCATGTTATTTACCAGTCATTAATTTGTTTGGTAAGATACCATCACTGTTCTAGAAATTGCAAATCACATTATGAATAGTAGATCTTTATTTCTAGCATGCAGATGATGAGTTAGGTACTTCATCTCTTCTTATCTCAGACAAGGGAGCTGCATAACTGTAATGGAGGTTGTTGTCACTTGTTTTTTATTTCAAAGCCACGACTACGTTATTATTCTAACAGACAGTTGTCATAAGTAAAATAAGTAACAATTTTTATCCGTATTCTGTGTCAGTAATGAAGACCTTTTCAGAGTGTGGTTGCTTTTTTTATGTTTCGTAATAATGTTTTTTTTTTCTGTGACGATGTCGCTCAATATTTTAGGCTTCATTCACATTATTGCTTAGACCTTGGTCAGTTGTCGTTCTGCTCTCACTCTGGTTAAATTCTCTTTATGACAGATCGAAGTTAGAGTGTACTTTTGCGGTAGTGTGAATATACACATTCACACCACTATTGTTTGATTGAACCAAGTAGACTCATAAGGAAACGTTTACTTTAATCAAACCTTGATTATCCGTGATCAAAATGTAATAATTGTTAAAATAAGTGATCATCATGAGTCATGCTCATCGGTCTTCTCGTGAGAAATTTTCCAGAAACACATTTAATTTTTGCAGTTTGCTCACAATTATCTTTAATCGTTTATTCTATAGTCTAGATATTTCCTTCGAAGTGAATTCTGTGGACATTATCATTAAAAAAAGATCGACTATGTAATACACGCACTGAGCACCAACGAAGTGTCTCAATTTAACCACCATTAAGGTGGTTAAATTGAGACTTTTCCATTAAAAAAAAAGAACGTACCTATTTTGAAAGCGAGAGCTTATGAAGTTAGTAAACACTTAAAACAAATCGTTTTTTAATTTAGGTCTTAAGCTCGATCCTAACACATTTAAGAGTTGAGGCGGCGTCAAGGCGCGGCGCTTTTGAAGCATACCTTTTGATTTTTTCCATAGAATCAAATATAAGTGCCCTATACGATCAAGACTCAAGATTGTGACGTCAAGTCGAGGCGGCGTTAAGTCGCGTGCATGCGTCCGTTATTTTATTTTGTTCCTTATAGAATTTCTCTACTTAGCGGACTATGATCTGTAGAACCTTGATGTCGCTTCGACAGTGCCTCGACACCGGCTCGGTTTTGCAGTGAAAATCTGGACTTAAGCGTTTTCATCTTAGTTAAAATCAAGGCATTCTATAATGTCATAAATTCCTGAAATCTTTAGCTATTTTCCGCTCAAACTCCAAAAACCACCAATCGACACGTGTATCGCCTCTCAACGGAGCATCTTCAGGATTTTTCAGAGATCAGACTTGATCAGCTAACCAGCTGGAATAACCTTAGGATGCTTCGTTGAGAGGCGAAACATGTGTCGATTAGTGGTATTTGGAGTTTGAGCGGAAAATAGCTAAAGATTTCAGGAATTTATCACATGAAATGGATTTCCCCAAATTAACACCTGAGTCATTCTAACAACTGACAACATTCTATAATACTGTTTCATGTGAGAAGCTTCGATAGATTTAATTTCAAATATATGATAAATATTTAAAATAAATCTGCTAATATAATTTATAATTCCGAGCACATCCATCGAATACTTAAAACCATTATGGTGTGGTTTTATTGCATGATTATGACTTTCGGTCGTTCCCACGCGAGGAATGTGAACGAACTAGACAACGCTAACGGCGAGTTATCGCTACAAGCTTTTACCTTTCGTAGTTTTGTATAGTTATGTCTGTTGCTGCTTATTTAAGACATGACATGAATGTCAAGTACTTATCGTGTTTGTTACTTTAAAATATTTGTACCGGTTTCAAAGTAATATCCATGAAGGCCATATGGAACGATGAAGTCAGTCCTGCAATACTATCTACTAGGAGGAGAGCCCCGATCAAATTGTCAACCATATAAAACATTACTGCCATTTTATACGTGAAGTGAAATGATATGTGGGGAGGAAAGACTGGTCTGCCGTAGTAATTCGTGTTTTGGGCTGCGTTCGTTATGTTAATATAACTTTCTTAATTTACAGTAGAATATATTAATTTTAAACTTGAGAAATGTGAAACGCATTTTAAATTATAAACAGAAACAGAATTTTATCGGTCTATGATCATTTGGTTAAAATTGCTTTAACAAATTTTGTTAAATCATGTTACATTACATATCTTCACGCCGTTAAATCATGTTCTTACTGAAAAAAGTATTTGCGTCATACTACTTAGACCGCATTTTGAATCTATTGGTTGGAAATGATCAGTATTCACTCACAGTAAATAATTAGGTCAAATTATTCACCCCTTTTGCCCAGAACTGTTTAGGCAGACCGTTTCACTTGGGATTAATGTTACAGAGCGTATTTTGTAACGGGCTCTCGGTCCATAAGCTGAATAAGAAACAGAATGAAAACTTTCTGTGATAACATAGGTAGCGGAAATCGAAAACTGCAGTATGAATATAAAGATACGCGTTCGTTATTTTTTACACGTTAACTAAAAGCGAGGGACTAGTGTACTGTACTCATAACGAATGCAGTTTATTGTTCTTTTTTTTGCAACTTTTTTAATGTACAATGTTTTTTGTAGTTTGTTATTCATATGAAACAGTTTAGGCCTCCTATCATACGTTAAAATGAAATTATTAGAATAACGCTATACATAAAAAGAATGAAGTATTGGAAAAATTCACTTTGATAGTAAAAACGTACAAAAAGGATGAGAATGGGAAGATTAACGGAGTAGATATGCAAGTGGAGGAGTCGGAAAGGTTCGACCCTAACGCACATATACTAATCATATTGATGACGTGCTTAAAACATCAGATCGAAAGCACTTTAAAGTAATGCGATGTGAAGATTTATAAATGTAGACGAGAAGCCAGAGGTGCGTTAGAATCACAGTATTTGTTTCTTTCTAGTTTACGTTTTATGAAAACTGTCGAGACCAAATCAGCTGTCAATTGTTACTAACCATCAACTATAAAACAAAGTTTATGTACTGTTTTTTTATGTTAAAAATCTAACATAATGAAATTCTCATAATTTTTTAAAATTTTTATTCTTTCCATTTTTTTTGCTGAGCTTTTTTGGAGATAAGATTTTTAGCGGTATTAAGAGCTCTTTTCTCAATTTTTAAAAAAGCGAAACAAAATAATGCGTTATACACATTTTTGAATTTGTGCTTGGAAGATATTTCATTTGAGGAACTTTCTAATTTAGCCCCCAAACCAACTTCTAAAAGTCAAAACCCAACTTGTGAAGTTTACATCTTTCTTTGAGCCTCCACTTACTGTAAATATTCGAAATTTCAGCTGTTCACGTCAAATTGTCTCAGGTTGTGACAGACAGACAGACACTAAGGCGATTCCACAAGTTTTCCTTTTTACAATTTTGGAAATGATCACTAAAAACATAGGGCAATCAATCACTACTCTATAGTATATACTACATAATGTTATAAAGAGGTAAATTTTGTTTGTATGTAATGAATAAACTCAAAAACTACTCAACAGATTTCAAAAATTCCTTCATTATCAGCGAGTATGGACTGTATTTTATTTTCAAAATAAATTCTACCTGCGCCAAATCGGGGCGCGTTGCTAGTTAACTATATATGTATAGGTCGCGCCAAACGTCTATTACGCTTTGAGTTGCTTCGTGAAGGTGTAAAAATCAATGATAAAATATTTAAGTATGTTCACCATTTTATTTAATAATTCGTAATAGTTGGATAGCATAACGTATTTATATATATAATATATATAGTACTGTAATATTATAATATTTCGCTTTTGCGCTACTAATCGCCTCGTGTCATACTAGAAGTTTGGCGCGGCTTATAGTATCAGCTAAAATCAACATACCATTGTATGTTCTGCACGCTGTTATTACAGATATTTCTGTGACACAGAAAATCAATACAGTGAAAAATGTTAGTTTATGGTTCTCAGTTAAGAATAAGGGTTTCTGCTCATGTATGTCGTAAGTGCTAAAAGGATTTCACACAAAATCTATCACCTAAAGTTAGAAAGTTGTACCTAGTGACGAGCTTGCATAAATGTCACAACAGGTTTGCTTCTAATTTTGCAAAATATGGACGCATGTGAAATGGGTAGTCTGTAGTATCGTGTCTCTGCCCACCTGCTCGGGGATGTACGGCCTTCACCTTACGTAGGTATGTGTGTATAAAAACACGATAAAATGTTTGTGTTTCGTACGGTCGAACGCCTAACCCTTGAACCATTTTGGATGAAAGGAATTTATGCCGCATATTGTTTTTCTAAGAGCGTTAATAGTAGCCGTAATTTTTCTATTTTTCCTAGGATCCCAAGATACGGAATGTGGTCCTCATCGGTTCTCAAGGCTCCTTGGAGGAGAAGACCGTCACTGTGTGCTATAGCGCCGACTTTGTCAACGTCACCTTCATCAATTTTTGCTGCACTAGGAAGGAGATTGCTCAAGTAAGTCAGCTTTATTTTCTCTTTGATAAATAATACAATAAGTCCAAGGTTTTTTATGAAAACGTTGAGTTTCATCAAATTATAATACTTATGTAGGCTTAAAAATACTCCTCTTAAATATACCTAATCCTTTAATTGATTTTGTATACACGGAATTTTTAAGCGCGAGGTATTATTCAAGCTTTTGTGTTTGCGTTGAAGCAAACAGTTTAACCGTAGGTTTATGCGTAATGGTGTAAAAATAAATTGGTGATATTTTTTATTTCTGTGGTAATTGAAATACATTACGTCTTAAAAGCTGTACTTTTTTAAAAATCAATAGAGAAGTCACGCTTATCTTTGAATATGATGTTATGTTTATTTCTTACTAAATTTATTCTAATGGCTCTAGAACGTATCATAAGCTACTTTTAACACTTAACAAATACGGCGTATTCATTTATTTGTTATTTACATCAATTACACTGAAAGTTTTTATTATTGAATGCGCAGTTCTAGTGCAGAATTTACTGTTTATTATTACAGAAAATTCTATTAAAATTGAATTTGTAGATATAAATCTATCTTCATGGCAGGGTAAATTCTAAGGAGATCAGTGAAACTGGAACAGACATAAATTTTTTATAATAAAGTGTTATGTGCCTGTCAGTTTACAGTTATTCACTCATTCATAACATAACATAACATAACATAACTTCACGCTGTATCCCCAACGGGGTAGTCAGAGAGGACGGAGCGCCAGGAGTCGCGGTCCTCACTCATTCAACGTATGAAAACTGTCCAATCATAATAGTCAATGAAGTGTCACCTATTTAAATTGTATTACAAAATACGTAGAGCAAATTGGCTCGTGGCCGATATTAATAGATCATAGGACAATGCTCTTGGCATAATAATAGAGTAATATATTTGTGCGGTGTGGTTATTATACGTGTGTGGTTTTATTTGAATAGGTAACGCTTGTATGGGCAGAATTTTCCTGATATTTTCCTGCAGAGATGTTGGTACCTGTATTTATGAAACTAGGTTATTGTTTTAATAAGATTCTCGTCGACCGGAAAAACATTCGTAACGGCCATAGCTTGTGGTCGAGTAAAATCATATGAAGATGACTGAAAACGAATTATTTTCTATAACGTATACGTTATAGAAGCTTTTTGTCTTCTTTATAAATCTGTATATACAGACAAGTTAAATATTTTGAATAATTCATAAAAAATATTGTGTTCATAAAAAGTTTATATTTTGAAATTATTCTATTCATAGGCAAGACGTGATGTTATTCAACTAAGCTCGTACAGCGGCATTTCCCCACCAACCAGTTATACTCAATATCGACGAATTTAGTCATTTATTTTTAGTTTGTTTCGCTTAATAAACTGTACGTAAGTACTGTTAAAAATATTGAAAAAAAAACTAACTGAGTGTAACTTTTATTAGCACAATTAGCATTCCGTAGTGTTAACACCTAAAACAGTTTGTGTTGTGAGTTTTCTTTTCAAGTAAAAAAGTGTCAAATATAAAGTAATCCTGATAAAATTTCCTCTCTATTTACACTTTATGTTTAATGATTGATATTTTTTAGGCTTGGTCAAATAGATGTATCTAAAGCGGCGTCGAAGCGCTAATAGCGCTTAACGCGATGCTATAGTGCAACGCTATAGCGTCGCGTAATAACGTCGCGTACTTCGGACGTCACACAGCTCAGGGGCTGCAGTCCCGACATAGCGATTATTTTCGTAAACTACCGATCTGTAAAAATAACGAAAAAAATCGCTTGCCGTAACGATAAGCACGAACACTTTGCGAGCTGTCAAATTTGATCGTAAAACATTATCAGCAATAAAGTTGACAATTCGATATGATTCCAATCACAATCGATAGTTTTAATGTAGACTTTCAAAAATCGTTAAAAATTAATCGTTATGACTTATCAACCGATATCGGTCTTAAAGCGATCGCAATCTATGTCGAGACTGCAGGGGCAGAGCGGCTAGACAAGTGGCAAACGCTTCGTATAATCATAACGCTTGCTGGTGTTATGGTTCATCAAAAGTGTCACTTGTATGTAGTTGTAAAATGTAAATCTCTCTTTTAAAAGAGATTTCTTTGATATTTTTTTTTGTGTTACAAATGTTAACCAACCGTGTATCGCAACTGGCAAAATGAAGTCAATGAAATGAAGAATCAGGATACGAAATATCACTGTCATACGTTTTGTAGCCACTTAGAAAAATTGAGATCCCTGGCGTCAAAATTTCCAATGCGTCGCCTTAATAGCGTTTGACTACTAATTTAAAATTAGTGACGCTAGATCACGTGGAATTTATCATTTTATTCTGCTACTACAATTGAGCCTCTTGTCTAGGCCCCCTGACATGAATTGATACGATGTTCAGCAACGTACCACGTATACGCCGTGCCATATCGCTGTAGTCTTTGATAAGAAAGTTGTTATTTCGCTACTGAGATGTCAAGTGATTCAGATGCGGAAAAACATACATACCTACCAATTGGTTTCATAATCTGTCTTCTTTTTTCCCACAATTTTACCTTTACTGCCATTGTTTTATATAAAGTATTTCTTGTATCATATGAACAGAGCGGCTAACGTTTCGTAAAATTGAAACCCTTGCTGACGTCATTGCTAGCCAAAGTAGCATTTGGCTACGTTTTATACTGTGATTTTCATACGACTTTACTTTATGTTTGAGTTAATGTAAAGTTAATAACGTTTAACTACCAATTTAAAATTAGTTGCGCTAGATCACACGATATTTGTCATTCTATTCTACTGGCGTTTACGACAATGAAGCCACTTGTCTAGGACCCCAGGAGTGTCAAGCGCAAGGGTATCCAGAGCTACCAGTAAAGCCAACTCATTTTTTGCCGCTGGGTCCATGAAATTATACACAATTAAATTTTATTATACAGATCAACAAAAAAAATTGCAAAAAAATGAAATTTAAGTAATGCATCTGCTTGTGATTAACGATTAAGAAATGTTCGATATCTCGTTATTTTTTTAACAATAGTGAATTTCTGGAGGGAATGCAATGTAAAAGCGATGTTATAATTCGCGCAGTTTACTTTAAATTTGAATTCTTACTTTTGTATCCAGTTATATACGGCAATCAACTGTATAAACAAGATTCGTAAGATAACCAAATTATACGCATTCGTATCCAATTAATTATCTGGCAGGGGCAGCCCTGCCGCGTAGTGCTAGCGCGCGCGTTTTGTTTGACGGTATTTTTTAATCGTCATAGTGCAACACTACTCAAAAGTTCTAGAGTGGCGTCAGTACGCGACGCTATAGTAACACTTTGACGTGCGTTATGAACACGTTCTATTTGATCAAGCCTAGAGCTATTTTTTTTAAATAAGGTTACAACAATTTTATTGTGTATTTTCAAGTGGTAAAAAATGTTTAAGATTTTGTCTAAGCACGTTACTTTGAGATATCAAAGTAACATGCATTCATACGCGGTATCACTGACGCGATTATACAATACTATTAGGTGTTATTATACTATAATCGTTTACTGCACACGTCTATACCACTATACATATAATCACGTGGTGCCTCTCAGGTCTCATTTCTCTTGGCACGTATTGTAATTTATAACCATACACGTGTTTAACGCGAAATCATGATCAAAATCTAGTCAATTACATGTATATTCTTCGTATACTGTTACAGTAATGGATATTAGAAATTATTCAATAAAAGTGACGTTTGCTAGTCGTATTGTGTTGTGTCAGTGATAAATAGAGTCTGGCCGTGTCTTTAGTATGATGTGACACATATGAAAAGCTGTCGCCGATGCGTTGCGATGTATACGGAACCCGGGTCAAGGGCGATATATCATCTTTTGTAGGTTTACACGACCGCCATTTTTATTTATAGACTTTTTGACAACATTATCGTTATGAAATGTTTACGACACTACTGGAAATGGAGTTGCAACATCAAAATGTAATCAACGGTAGAGATATTGCCTTTATCATTGCCCGAAGAGCAAATACCTAGTGTCTATATAGATATATGTACCTATATAGGTTTCTAGTATTCATTTTAATTCATAGTTTGTCTATAATAGACTCGTACCTGTTATATGTATATTCGTACTTTTTTAGACAAAGTTTTTATTTCAACTATTTCTGTGCTGGGATTTTGGTCGTTTGGTAAAAAAAATCAGGCTAAAAGCGTGTCACATATTAACTTGAATTCCGTAAAAATTTTTGGACAAACTTAAATTTTAGTTTATTAAACTACGTCATTATTTAAATTTTAAAAAATAAAAATAAAATGAGTACATAACATCCACTATTTAATTATTTTTTTCTCATTTTTGGTTTTAGGTTAACAATCTCCGTCTTTGTGTCTCAGCTCAGTGGGTGCAAAGATACATACATACATGCATATCCTCGCGCTTTATTCCTAACGGCGTCGTCAGAGAGGACGGAGCGCCAAGTATCACGGTCTTTACATACTTCTTTCGCCTCCTCAAATGCAAAGATGATGGTATATATAGATATACAGATGGACAGACAGACAGTCAGACATGACGAGACTATAACGCCATTTTGTCCAAATCAGAATGGAATAACGTATTTAATATTTATACTTTCAAGAGTTTAGTAGCGCTACGAAGATAGCATTATGCTCTAATTTATCAAACAGTGCAATTTGCAGTCAGAGCCATTAGTAATTTTTAACTGCTACTCAAACAATCAGAGAAAAATTCTGTAATGAAAATGTCTATTTCGGAGTCAGAAAAGCTGTTAAAATTTCATAAGGGTATGGATTCGAAGAAACTTTCCGAGTTTAAACTTTCTTGAAGAAGATGCCTTGTTGAAATGTGAAACACGCGTCGCTTGTTAAATTCTAATTTTGACAGGATATAAATAGCTAAAAATTACAGATTTATCGCTAATAGATATCGCCTTTAACACGTTGAGAATTGTTGACTGAAAGAAATACATGGTGTAAGCCTATAATAGAAAGGAATGGGAATATACATATTTCGTCTCTATTGGTGTGCTCAATGTTGTAAGACTGTTAAGCTGTTGCATTTGACAGACATAAGAACCAAATAAATCTTTGTTCGTTAGTACTTTTAACTTTTTTAATATTTTTGAACTTTATATAGTTTAAAATTAATATAAAACTTTTTATAAATATATGTGAGATACTCTTTTGGGCGTGATGGTAGAATGCAATATTTTAGGCTGTATAGGCCGGTTTGACAAACAGGTCGTCCAAGCTACGCAATATCTATTATGCCCGCCACACACGGTCAAGTATGCTGTATGCATGATCAAGCCCGTCCAATTTGCATGAAGCAGAGGTTGCGTCAAGTAAATTTGATCGTCGGGGTTATTACCTAAAAATTTGCAGACAGCGACAGCCACGCGATCACTGTGCGACCGGTGATTAATTGTAATAAAAATTGGTATCACGTGTGACAATTGCGTATCTATTATTCTATGACCGTAAAATGCACTTTTCGCGGTAGATTTAGCGCCACTATTCAAGTTATATTACACAAATTCTCGTTTTGACAGCAGATATCGCGCGATATTGGCTGTCGCGTGCCGTCTGCAAGTTACGTAATAAGCGTGCCGGTGTGGCATTGGAGGGGCGTCAAACAACGCTTCATGCCCATTGGACGGGCTTGATCAAGCATACTTGATCGTGTGTGGCGGACATTAGTAGTAGATCTGTGCTAAAAACATATTATGTAAATGAAATACAATATATCATGTGGGTCGATTTACTATTTTTCGTCTCACTGTATGGCCCTGAATACCTAACAAATATTACTCGAATTTAGTTACGTAATCTTTTCATACATAAATATTGTATTTGTTATAAAGCTAATATCTATACCATCAATATATAAAATTAACTTTTAACAATGTTTTTCACTACTTTAGTGGTTATCCAGGAGACAAACTTGCAGTATTGTCCGAGGGACAATTTTGCAATTTTTTGAAGTTTTTTCGGTTCTACAATTTCTGATCATAAAAGTTATTGCACAGCATGGGTTTATGAATATGTTAATTATTATCTATCCTTTTCAGTTATTAAGGCAATAAATAAATAAAAAATAAATATTTTACTGAAGTAATCGACCAGTATTGTAAAAATGAAGAAAGAAATACTTAGACGGTTCGGGACATAGAAAGAATATGTGATGAAAGACTGACGAAGAAAATCTACAGAATGAAAGTGGTAGCAGAAGCCAAGGAAGACCAAGGCTGACTTAGGAAGATCAAATAGCTTGAGTGTTAGCTGACGGAAATGTCGTATACTTAGTTGAAAATGTGTGAGGAGAATGATGAGATTTGAGGAGGCGAAGATAGTATGTAAGGATCGCGAAGCTTGGCGCTCCGTCCTTTCTGAGTACCCCGTTATGAATATAGCGTGAAGATATTTATGTATATATGTATGTAATCGACCAGTACAAAAAGTAGTTGATCAACTCATATACATACATACATACATACATATCTTCACGCCGTATCCCTAACGGGGTACTCAGGAAGGACGGAGCTCAAATCTCATCATTCTTCTCACACATTTTGGCCTAGGTATGCGAGTGCTTTTGACATTTCCGTCGGCTAACACTTTAGCTATTTAATCTTCATAAGTTAGCCTTGGTCTTCCTTGGCTTCTTTTGCCACTCACTTTTGCTCTATAGACTTTCTTCGTCAGTCTTTCATCACTCATTCTTTCCATGTGCCGGAACCATCTAAGCATTCCTTTCTTCATTATTGCAATAACACTGTCGTGCAGCCCTGTCATACTGCCTATATCTTCATCATGTAATTCTACTAAATAACAACTGAGTCAAACACAGTACATTTATCTTATTATACGAGTACATAGAGTATATATTTAGCACTTCATATTTATCGTCGCGCGGTTGTAAAGTTGATCAGTTTGTGATGTACCTGTTCATTTCGTGAAACGCCACCATTTCACAAAATGACCTCTTGTCTAGCCGTTATAATATGATGTGCCCCATGAAATACGTGTAATAAATACAAAGAGCAATACGATTATCGATATTCCAAACCTAATACTTCGCCATAGTCATCGCGTTTTCGTTGGATATACACGTAACGTAAAAAGCTAGGGTAAAAAGCAAAGACTTCTATGTAAACTGAGGTAGACCCGCCTAGCTTCAGGAAACTAACATTGTTATGCAATCATGGAACTAAAACATTGACAATATTACACACATACTATTTATGTAAGTGTAATTATTTAGAAATCAATATTCATATAGAACATATGAAGACAGAAAGAGTAAAAGAGAAAGTAATTCAAGCTTTTTTCAATTTTATACAATACTTTTTGTGTAACGGTGTTTACCACGCTGGTGTTAATTAACTCCTATTTAACGCTCCAGAATTTATTGCATAGGGCGCGTCTAGCTCTGTTTAAACAGAAGTCTTTGGTAATAAGTTTTATTCACGTCTCTAATAGCGCTGTCTTTACGCTTTCTTCGCGCTCAGATAGATTACGTGCGGTAACATTGCTACGTCAAAACAAATTGACTATTATATCAAAGTAAAAGGCAGTGTAAAGTGATTAGACGAGAAAAGTGCATTTCAATGAAGCCGTGAGCAAAAGTTACAAGAGTTCTATGCAAGACACACAATCGCACTTATTTTTTTATACTCTACTTTGAATCAATGTGCTCAGCTACGTCTGTGCAAATAGACAAACGGTTTGCATATTGCATTGCAATTATATGGCGGCTATTACTTGACCATTTTAATAAATGGTTCCGTTTCATTATACGCCCAGGCACGTCACGATCTTCGCATACGCTTTCTTCGCGCTCAGATAGATTACGTGCGGTAACATTGCTACGTCAAAACAAATTGACTATTATATCAAAGTAAAAGGCAGTGTAAAGTGATTAGACGAGAAAAGTGCATTTCAATGAAGCCGTGAGCAAAAGTTACAAGAGTTCTATGCAAGACACACAATCGCACTTATTTTTTTATACTCTACTTTGAATCAATGTGCTCAGCTACGTCTGTGCAAATAGACAAACGGTTTGCATATTGCATTGCAATTATATGGCGGCTATTACTTGACCATTTTAATAAATGGTTCCGTTTCATTATACGCCCAGGCACGTCACGATCTTCGCAATTCTGCTATCTTACGATGATGTATACCTAAGTACAGAAATTAGAGTATGTGAAAGCTAAACGCCTTACTGATTTAGACAAATGGATTAAATACCTAATAAATTGTTATTGATCTGGGAAGTGTCAGAGGGCATATGACAATACGCTGAATTAAATATGGCATAGTAGGTATAAGAAAAGACGTCATTGTACTGAATTTCCTGTATTAGTTTTCTATAGAGGAGTGATTTCAAGATTTTTATGATTTTGCTTTTCTAAATAGGATTATTTTGGAATCAAATTCGAAGCTTAAGTTAACTTAAAACTATCTCAATGACTTCGATGAATGAATAAATAGCTTTGATGTACAGACATGATTGATTTACTAGTTTTTAATAATATAGTTCATAGAAGTATGCATAAAAAAAATCATAAAAAATTAACAAAGCTATCAGCTTAATTTTTTTTAGGAGGTTTGTAGGAGGGTTAATCTTTTCTGCAGTAAGAATTGAACTTTAGATGGAACCAGCATTAATTAAAGTTCTTTCTTTTAATTAAAATTATTCGGAAATGGCCTCTCCCCAAAACTGTATATTTTTAGAAACTGGAGTCGTTGGACAAGTGCGTGTCGAACCACGGACAGTGAAGGGTTCCGTAGTTAGGATGCACAATATACGTTTAAGCAGCAGCAAAAATAAGTTTTTAATTCACAGCGTTTCTCAATGACATCGTGAATAAATTATTTAAAAAAACAAAAAACCCGACTGCCTTTCAGTTTTTATTAGTTACTGGCTGATGCCCCTTCGTCCGTGTTTTTTGTTTTTAAAATAGCCTATGTCCTTCTTCAATATTAAAGCTATCTCAATACCAAATTTAATTGCAAGCGAATGAACGGTATGGCAGCCCATAAAATACGAACAAACCAACATTGATTATATATTTGGAATTGACTATTTATTACCTTTCATTTGATACCCATATTGTTATACTTTTCCCCTCTACTTATTTTTTCTCGGGCGCCATATTGAAATTTTGACCTGTCACTCCCACAATTGAGACGAATTTAATGACACCTCATATGTTAAAATTCGTAAAGCCGCTTAGGCTAGTGTGCCAAAGAAATGGACATACATACACTCGAAAAACAAAGGCGACGCATTGATAAACAATAATTTAATCCAAAATAGATCTTCTGGTCTATACAAAAGGGCGCTAGCTTACGAAAAAATTGTTATTTTCGTTTATTTTAAAAACTATAATTAATTTTCAAAAATCCAACTGTCATTTTGAAGAATATGTTTAGATTAAAACTATACAGAAAATTTAGAAACAAATCGGTCACGTTACTCCTAAAAATGTAAATTTCTGTTTTAAAAGACATATCTTTGATATTTTTATTTTAAGTTACAAAAGTGTATATAAGTGTAACCAATCGTGTATCGCAACGGTCAAAATAAAGTCAACGAAATGAGGAATCAGGGTATCAAATATCACTCTCACACGTTTTGTAGTCGCTTAGAAAAATGGAGATCCCTGCCGTTAAAATTTCCAATACGTCGTCTTACAGAAAATGCGCTCTATCTAAAAACTGCATAACACGACTTATTCAAACCAATTTTCGTTAAAACCGCATGTTAAGTGCTTTTTAAATATTTTAGACCCACCCCATACTTGAAAAGTTAGAGGGACGTGGACAATTTTTACGACTTTAGAAGCGCAGGTCAAATATTGACAAATAAAAAAGTTACTTTGAAATCTCTGTATAATTTTGAAGACCGATCTAAAAATACCTCATAACCCCCACAAGGGCACCCCCACATTTTTTTTTCATTTCTCAATTATATGTATGTAAATACATACATGTATATATATTTTCACGCTATATCCTTAACGGGATAGTAGTAGTATAATATGTATATGTCACCTCTAATTTCATTTTTTTCAAAATTTCACTGACTATAGGATGCTTAGAAAACTGACAGATGGATAGACATACAAGATAAAAGTATAAGAATTCCGTTTTTGCTATTCGAAACTACAGAAACGCTGTATAGATGTCAGAAATCTGATATAATTTTTATAAAATAACCATATACTTATACCTACCACAGCGTAAAATATACTAGGTAGTAGGTACATAGTAGGATTTTATCGTACATTATCATGGTCTAATTTTTATTAAAAAAAAAAGAATGTCGTCCGTAGTTAGGTACTAAGAAAAGGGATTTCTATTTTCTATTTAAGCATTTGATATCTATTCTATGAAACTGAATATTTCGGTGATTAAATTTTGTAGAAATCTCGAGGGATATCACACACGACATGGGTAAGACGTTGGTAAGACGGCAAGAGGTCCTTGCCATTTTCTAGATTGATTTTAAGAGCGATAGTATTGCCATAAACAATTATTGAACGTGTTATCGAATGGCAACGTTAGATTATACCTGAATATATTATACTTTTAGGTTGGTTCCGTAGGAAAAGCTTCGATTACTATTTGTATAGTAAATTATATGAATTTTTGGTTAAATTATACAAAAGTATTTAAGTGTATCACATTATTAATTTTTAAGCCTTGAAAATTGCGGTTCATTTGTAAAGGTCTTTGAGAGATACGGTTACTCAAATTATCGTTCAATTGTAATTGGTCCTTGTTGGTATTTATGTATAGTCGGCCAAGAAATTGGTTGAGCACCTTAAGAGTGAAGAGTTTACGCATCATGAAACTACAAGGATTATTTTCACTTGCCATCATATTATGACATCTGTGACGTGTTGGTTACAATCTTAAGTGCAGAAGTAGATAACTACAGTACATAAGTACAGTGGTGAAAACCGATCGGACAGTGGCGAGTCAACTTGGCTTGCAAGCTGCCTTGGAAGTTGAATCAATTAGAATCGTTTTCTATTTTTTGGGTAAGTGACGCCCTTCGCGCACACTTTTTTCCCACGCACGGTTTTTGACACGCCACTTGGCGTAGTGTAAACGGTCAAATTTAGTACAGTGCAGGTCTATGACAGTTTTAGTTCCGAACGAGTTGTATTGGCGCTGTAATCGCTTCTGCCGTCTTGACTATCCGCCTTAAAAGTCTATTGCTTGTCAGTGTTCTGTCAGTCTGACTCATACTCAAACTCTGGCTACTTTTCTATTTCGATTTGGGTTTTGCTTTCGAAGACAACACAAGTTGTCTTCGATTTCATGCTTGAGTTGAGAACCTTGAAATGCCTATTCTCCTCTGTTGTATGATGTAAATAAGCCCCTAAACCGCTGCGTCGGTGGTTTTTCGGAATTACTAGGATATACCTACAAAAAGATATATACATACAAAGTATTAGTGCGTACTTATAGTACGGTTGTCAAAAAAGTAGGCGATAGTAGCGCCAAAACGAAATACATAACAATTATGGCAAAGTGACTGTCGCATCTGCAGTTTGCTACAAATATTTAATCTGTGGTACAGTGTATAAGTGACCGGCAACAGGACGGTCCGCGTGTGCTGTTTTATGCGATATTGTAAACAAAATGACGTCTAAATGGTATACATTCATTTTTATATATAAGACAAGAAGAACATAACGTTTTCTCTTCTATTATTTGCTCCATTGTAATGAAAAGAATTTTGCGCAAAATTGCGCGCATTTTTCGATGTTGCTCGTCAATTTCGACGGAGTCGACGGATGTTAACTTGACGTCCTGTAGTGTAAACGGTCACTGTCCCGGAGTTCGCCACTCGCCACTGTACATGCACATGCCACTCGCCACTGTCCTTGACCAATGTAAATGGGGCATAAGTCACCGGCCAAAACATTCTTTGTCCTCTCCCAGCCGAATACCCGACGCCCCGCCCCGGCTCCGCCCCGGTGGGATGTTGAATGCTTGCAACATATCACATTTTTTTTGTTGAGATTTTCATACAAAAATATCATCCAAATTTTCGACATTTTCCGTGGATTTTCCAAAAATTTTTTGTCATAGAAACCTCGTTCTGACAATTACGTAGACAACTACAATGAAATAAGCAAAATTGGTCGAGTCGTTAAGTGATGCTCCGTCATACATGTGGCAATTAATTTTTATATATATACATAGATGAGAAGTGTAAGACATTATTCATTTTAGCCTTGAAAATTGCGGTTCATTTGTAAAAGACCGCGACAGATACAGTTAGTGAATCGGTCAATCGACTCGATAGTAAGCTACTAGGTACGTTAATAACTCCATTGCACGTTGTGGAAGTTCTTTAATCATAAAATATCGAATTACGTCTGTATATCCTTATTTGCTTTGCTCGTGTGGGTTTAGATATGGATTAACGTTAAGGATTTGTACTTTATGTTCATGTCCTACACGTCCTACAGGTGTCCTAGAAACCTTTTGGTAAACTGAATTACGTACTACCTTTGATCATGCTCTATCATACCTATATACCAAAAAATAAAGTCAGTTAAAATTTCGCGAATTCTTTTTAGAATCTCGAGATTCTGAAATCAGTTTGGAATCAAACTTGAGATTCAAAAATCAAACTTATAATCATTCTGTATTACTTATTTCACTGCGATTTATACAAATAACATTTTTTAAATCTTTTTTCTAAACATACATACCTCTGTACATCATCCACTATTATATTAAACGAGCAATATTTGTTTATATAGGCATTTGATATCGCTTTCTCAAAAACGGCTAGCGATTTCGATGAAATGCACAATATAGGGGTTGAGTGGGGCTAGATCGATCTAGCTAGGTCTCAATTCTGGGAAAAATCGTTTTCTCCGTCTTTCACACACTTAAAACTTCCAAACTCTAAACTTATAAACTTCATTAATTTCGCAGCAGAGTTTACCTTCTCAATAGCACAGTAACTGAGTGTAGGTCTGTGCGCCCCGTAAATTTGTTCATTCATCACTTCGTCCAGTGTTATTTTTAAATCTGTCACGTAGTTTAGCTTCTCTACTTGGCTAATTTGCCTTACTTTGGTTAACTTTCTTTTTAAGATAATCGCGTGTTTCAAAACTGAGCTTTTCGATGTAAATGTAATACAAACATTACTGTCATTTATATACGTGTTTAAGCAGATAACATACAATATTTTATAATTTTCTGCGTCACAGAGTTTGATGAAAATACTCGTAAATAATGACTAATTTTGTCATTTATATTTAGGACCAATGGGAATTACATTATAATTACAAAAATATAATTGTTATATAAATATAGAACGTTATTAATCTGAATGTAAACTAAACATTATCTTAACTAAAAATGGATTTAGCTATTTCTTGTATATAAAGTGTAACATTGCGTGTTTGTGATTTTATGCTTCGAATACTTGGTTTCATTCGATACGTATTTTAGGAGAGTATCGAGAATGTTCTTAAATCCTACAATATTATATTTAAGCCAAGTTATTCTTAAGATATTGGGATTGAAAATTTGCTTCTTTTTTTTAATTTATTTATCCTATTTGGGAAATGCAAAGGTCAGAGACCATGCAGCCTAGTCTTAAGTAACATTCTTTAATAATAAAGTAACAATCTAATTGCTAATGATGCTGGTAGGGTTGTGTTAGGAGTGTGTATGGAAAAGGATCTTATTGTTGCTAATACCATATTTTAGCACAAAAAGATTTATCAGTACACGTGGGAAAGGAAGGATGAAAGGAGTACGATTGATTTATTCCTGGTGGACAGCCGGCTCAAAAAGCAGGTTATGGACACGAGAGCGCACAGAGGAGCCGATCACAGACCACTTTCTAGTGGTAACTAGAATAAGGGGACTGTTGCAGCATGACGATGTCGCGTAGCGTCTAAACCTGCAGCGGTCTGTCGCATCACGAGCTAGAAACTGTAAGACGTAACCACTAGGAATTAATATGAAAGGGTAGTATCCGGTAAGCTTGATGATAGATTGAAAGTGATGAGCGAGGATGTTGAAGAATGTTGGCAGAACTTTAGGGATAGCATGATCGAGGCTGTGAAAGAAGTGTGTGGAACGAATAATATTGGGAACGGTAAAAAGCGTGATGTGTGGTGGGGTGATGAGGTGAAAGATTCTATATGTAAGAAGAAGAAAGCATGGCGAGACTACCTTGCTACTAAAAATCACTGTAGTATGAAGAATTTGATGAAAGACATATAAGCTGCAGAAAGCAGAAACGAAAGGACTAGTGAAATAGAAGCGTGAAAGATGTAGGGTGTTCGACGAAAATAAGATGTCGGGAAACTTCGAGGAAAATTCCAAATTATTTTGGAAAGAAGTACATAAGTACCGAAGTGGTCCGGCTGGTAACAATCAAATTCTTAAATCTAAACTTGTTTTTTTGTTTAATTAAATTTTAAGTCAATTAGTAAAATGTGTACTATATGGATTAATTCATGTATAATATTTGTTCAACAGATGTGGACCGAGGAGCTGTTTGCATTGGCATACAACCTGAATCAACTTAACAACCCAACTATTAAATTCCTCGAGAAATTACACACCAAGATAATCCTCAAGGCGGATAAATCAGGAAAAATACTCGTCAAGAAGTACGTATTATTTTACGAATTTACATGATTGAGAAAGCTGAGAAACTAAACACATTTATGTATATCTGAAAGGATTTTATCTTACTTACTTAAATGTATAAGGGAATGCGCTCCATTTCTCACAGTGATTGAATGTGAACCTAATTTCGTTTTATATTCATTAAAAAAAACCAGTGCGGTTCAAGGAATTGTGTTTATTCGTATAAGATATTTCTTGCGTCGATATCGTCGAAATGTGCACTTCGTTTTCATTGATCTCTATATACATATAATACATTCTGTCTTTCTGTTTGGTCCAGGCTAATCTTCGAAATGGCTGAACCGATTTTAGAGGACATTTCAAAGAGTAGTCTATCTAATCTACTTTCTATACCAGAAAAATGTCAAATAACGCGAGTGAAACCGCGAGGCACAGCTAGTATTACATAAAAATAGATAACAACTGGTGATGTGCCAAATGATTAAATTAACCACAACGCTACCAAAAGAGTCTTCGAATCAGCTTAGTTAGCGATAAACTTTTGGGTAGCTCTATGTGTGTGTTCCACTCCTAAGATGGATTAGCTATTTACGAAGATGATAATTGATTCCTTGTAACATTTTTAAATTGGTAAATAATATTCTGATCAAAAGCATCTGTTCTGGATTGACTAGTTACCATAATGTTACATTGAAAAATCTCTGTATATATCTTCTCTAGGGATTCCAATTAGAAAAGATGAAATGCATATAATAGTTAAAAAATGTCTCCTTAACCACGGTTTGTGGTTTGATGATAGCAATATTATAATATTAAACTGAATTTATAACGTGCAAATTACATGCAATTATTTAGAGAAATGAACATCAAAAATTGTATTATTAGAATGCAAATATTGCAATTGTTCTTTAAATAAATAAGTAATTTATTTTAGTTTCATTTGAATAGCAGTCACCTTTACTATAGTACTGCTAATGGTGTCAAAATGACCCCATATATTCAACAATACGAAGTTCATTTATTGTAATCGTTTATGTGCATTGCATTATGCATTTTGTATTCAATGTCATAGGTTTGCTTTGTTTATTTTCCTTCTAAGTAGAATGGCTTAAAGGCAAAGTCTTGACATAAGGTTGATCCTATGATATAACTAGTGCGCTCTGCTTTAACAAGCTAAGTAATAACGTTATATCAAAACTGTTACTGGTTACTGGTCGAGAAAAGCGTTGTTGTTATAACCATACTTCGCAATATTTTTTTAGTGTTCGGTTCTGTAGAAAGATGGAATACTTTTACTTTTGTACTTTTGTAATCCCTATTCAGAATGGATCTCGCATGTACAAGAACGTGCGAGAAATCTAAGGAGGTCAGGACTCTTTATGCTCGGGTGACACGAAGCCAGTAAATCCAGCCGGGATAGTATGCTAATACTAGGCTTGCTGGTTTACTGGATTAAAATCAGTCTTTAGTTGAAACGTTGTTACCTTGTTGATACAATAGGCTATTTGACTATATTCTTTAAGACGGTATGTCGTACACATTAAATTATGTGATGAACACATCTCTGAAAATAAAATTCCTTGAAAAATATATGAGTTACTAGCTCTTAAACAGTAGTGGGGACTTAGTGGAAAGAAGCTACGAGATGATAGTACGGTGATATGGCTTTATAAACTCGAAGTGTCGTTGTTTAGGACTAGGAGTGACAAAGCTGGTACTTTTCGGCACTACGAGTATTTAATAGCTAATTACTATTTTATTTTCAGTGTATTTCGAGTATATTTTCACAGTTACGTTCATGATCATTAAACCTAACTTTCTGTTAAAAATATTTTGAGAAACAGTCAAATAACCTATTCTACCATTCTGAATGCATTTGCTAGTCTCACGTCACTAAGGCATAGTGTACTATCATGATTTGTGACGCTCGCTTATTAGCTTACTGGTTTAATGTCTGTCTTCACGAAGTTAGCAAGCTAGTTACTAGCTTGCTAACACAAATTATAGCTAACTGTGGTTTCATATCCTAGCCTCGTGACTCGTGTTACCTGGACATTAGTGTGATCGCGAGTTAATCGCCTATACAATATTTCATAATTTTTTACTTTTATAACTTTAAGCCTTAGTAAAATTAGTGTCACGTGGCACAAATTCACTAAGTTAGCGGGCTGTTCTATTAACCTTAGCGTGATTCCTATATTAAATCTATATGTATATATGTAATATGTATATTGTATTTTTTATTTGGAAATGTCTAGTTGCATCCTCCTTCAATTGATAACTGAGTACGTCAATGTGTGGTGTTGATTGAATAGTTCCTAAGTAACCGCTCAAACTTATTTCGACCTATCTATATCTATCTAGTTCTGTGACAGATGGTCAGTCCGTCGTTGATATAGAACGTCTAATTCAGTCTATTTTATTCACTTTGAGTCGTTCCAACTTCGAGATCTTTGGTTATTTTGCGTCTAGGTCGTTTTTAACTACAGTGTCACATATACGAATTTTTAGATTTCTGTAATATCTTAAATTGTCGAGAAGTACCTCATATTATTATCTTATGGCTTAATGGTTGGGTCTAACGCTGTGATGAAAAAACGTATCAGCATCTGTTACACTAGTTCTTTCATCTTTTGCTGCGAACAATAAGCGATAGCAACCCAGGCATTCTAAAGTAACACAATAACTTCTCTTAGGGTTAACTCAGACTGACTATAGAGTTATGCTTAAAAATGGTTACTAAAACCCAAAATCCTTGCTGTTTTAATTTGTTAAGCATGGTATAATATATAAGTTATAAAATAACAAATCAAACGAATATGAATAAAGCTACGCTTTCCATGTATATTCTGTGTGCTTCCCTATTTCTGTGTTTGCAAAAAGAAAATAATTTATGAAACTATGATGTGTCGATACCTCTATATTTCTTGAGGTTCGCTGGTCTCCGTGGTTACTATATAATGTAAACTTTACCAAATATGGTTTATACGCAGTCCTGTCCAAGTGTAGTGCATTTGGAGTGTATTTAGGACTTGCAAGACACTCCATATGAAATTATGCGAGATATTACACTAAAAGTGGACTGCATTATTATACCTCACATAGAGTTTCATAACAAGTTATTTTTCTTGAGATACGTGCTGCACATCAGGCAACGTTAGGTATGACCCACAATCAAGTGTTCAATTTTATCAGTATTTCTCAGTGAGTCTCACAGGTCTCAAGACTTCTGAAAATTGACCAAAGTCATTCGAAATTTTTGCAGTTACTGGAATCACTGTATGGTGACTACCCGAAGTATGCAGTTTGTATGAGTTAGTCCTAACAGCAAAGTAAAGATATGTTTGCTGTTCGGATTTATGTTGGATTTGCTTATTCATGACATAATCACAATGAAGGTTGTCTCTTCTTGCCAGTTGTCCTACGGCGTACGGTCAATATTTGCTCGGCATTATCAATCGAATACATGTTTATTTGAGGTTGTCAGATATATGCCTCTTGAGGCTTATTGTTTATGTTGGCGATGAGATATTTGTCAAACTCCGATTTAAATGCGTATGATGAAATCTGGTAACTTATTGCGAGGGGCCTATATTTTAATTGTTATTTTTGGATCGTACCGGATCGAATTGTTTATTCTGGGATCGTAAACACGTAATTAATATTAGATAGTATATGAGAAAAAATATCCGGCAATTTTATTTAAAAAGATGCCATGACAGGAAAATTCCATTATTGATATGTAGGTTTGAGGAAAAGCCCTGCCGGTGTTCATCACGTTGGATTTATCAGAAAGCCATGCACCTTATGATATGACACGGATCTATTTATGTACTTGGTATACACAACAGGCAAAAGAGAAAGTAACGATTTAACAAAAAATTGCAAACAAGGTGATATAGACCTATAGAATATGATCACGAAATACGAATGATAACGTAAAACAGAATACATTGTCAGAGTCGGAGACTCGAAACCTATAATCTTCTATATACATAAAAGGCGATGTATGTATGTATGTATGTATGTTCCTTATGGACTCCGAAACGGCTGGACCGATTTCAATGAAATTTTCAGGGGAATCTTTGCCCTAGCGGGTGTTCCTGTAAAGTTTGATTGCGATCGGATCTGTAGAATTTTTTTTTGTTTTTTTTAAAACTGTTTAATTTATTTTAACTTCTCCTAACGCCCAGTGAAACGGGCCGAGTTTGCTAGTATTTCATAAAAGCTGAGTAATCTAAATCAGTTGAGATGTCTGTTACCCTGTAGCATACATATGAACTCATCGTACTTCTTTTGTCATAATTTTTATTTTATATATGATATATATAATATGTATATATATGTGGTAATATGTGTGATAAGATTCAATATCGATCTATCGATACTCCATTTGTATAAGTCAGTTAAGATGTTAAGGCTGTATATTGTATCATACATAAAATGCGTATATATTTATTATGTCCGTACATATACTACTCTATCAAGAAAGTACCGGGAAAAGATCAATAATACACGAAATGTTAGTTATTCATCCAAATTTATTTTATCACCTTCAAAGTATGCTCCTTCAGAAACGATACACTTGCGCCAACGAATAATCCAACCATCAAACATTTTTTAAACGCTTTTTCCGGAATTGAGTTCAGTGCTCGCCGCGAATTCTCCTTTATGTCTTCTACCGAATGAAAACGGGTGTCACGAAGTGGTAATTTGAGTTTAGGAAAAAGAAAGAAGTCGGCTGGAGCCATATCTGGTGAATAAGGTGGTTGCTCGATGGTATTGTTGAGTTTTTGGTCAAAAATTCGTTCACAATGATGGCCTTGTGCGAAGGCGCATTATCGTGGTGCAAAGTCCAAGAATTTTCTCTCCACAAATCTGGCCTTTTTCGTCGAATTTGGTCTCTTAAACGCCGCATAACGCCCAAATAATATTCTTTATTTACCGTTTGACCTTCCGGCAAGAATTCCGAGTGCACAACACCGCGATAGTTAAAGAAAACAGTCAACATGACTTTGACTTTTGATCGACTTTGGCGTGGTTTTTTCGGTTTCGGTTCAGTTGAAAGGCGCCACTCCGAAGCTTATTGACTAGTTTGCATGTGAAACTCGTAAACCCACGTCTCGTCACCAGTAACAATGCGTTTCATGAATGTTGGATCGGAATTGACTCGTTCTAACATGTCCTCAGCGACTCTTATGCGATTGAGTTTTTGAAGAAAATTCAGGTCTTTTGGGACTAGCCGAGCGGCAACATGTTTCATACCCAAGTGATTATTTAAAATGTTACGGGTCGACTCGTGAGATACAGAAAGTTCGGCGGCTATCTCTCTCAAACTCGAATGAGCATTTTCAGTCACTATTTCCTTCACTTTTGCGATGTTAACTTCTGTTGCAGACGTTAATGGCCCACCAGAGCGAGGCAAATCTTCCATCACATCTCGACCGCTTTTGAACGCCACTCATAAGCACGTGTTTTTGATAAAGTCGATTCACCGTAAGCCTTCTGTAACGTTTTCAGTGACTCCGAACACGAAATTTCATTGGCGATGCAAAATTTAAGACAAACTATTTGTTCGATGTTTTTGTGAAATTCGCAATATACACTAGAATGATATAACTAAAAACAGCACTGTATTTAATCTAAATAACAGATGCAACTCAAACTCCGCACAAAATCAAAAACAGTTGTGCCAATCTAACAACAACAAAAAAAAAAACAAAAAATTGAATTTGGAACCATAAACAAATCATCCATTCCCGATACTTTCTTGACTGAATGTATGTTACCTATGATTTTGTTTACTACAATGTCTAATAGTTACAAGATAAAAAATTATATGCTTACGACTACATAAAAAAAGTTATGTACTCAAAGAATATCGAATTCCTTTATACTATTTATGACCCCTCGGTTCCAATTTGATTCTACCCGTAATGTCATTCGGCGTACCTAAACCATAGTATGAAATAAAATACAGGTAATGAGTTTTTCGAATGGGATGTACTAACGTCGGAACGCAGAAACATCCCTCGGGAATTAAGATGGCCCAAAGCAATACGCACAAATTGAAAACTTCTACTTGACAAATTACCTCGTAATGTCTGTTATATTTTTCGATTTGTCGCACTAGTATTTTAAGTTACTTGAATGTCCATGTGGAAATGAACTTAAGCTTAAGCCTACGTGTATTTGTGACTGATGGAGTCTAAAGTTCATAAATATAATTTATTAGACACGATTATGACGTGTGAAATACACCAATATTAAATAAGAGTGATTTTTTGTGACGCGAAAACACACAATAAGTCGATACCGCTAATGAATAAAAAATTTTGCATGATGCTTGTGTGTTTAGACGTTTTAACGAGTAAAAACATGTTGTCAGTTTTCAGAAATTACCAATGGCTTTCGCCTTAGGCAAATCAGTAAACGTATCATTAGAGTCGTGATAGCATAGGATAAGTAACATTAACATCAGTCGTGTAGCCCGGACCAGTGAATAAGGCTAGATAAGAGGAAATAAGGTTGTGGCGGCAGCGCGCTATAATATATATATAATAAGACGCTATAATAAGACAGCGCGTTATCCGCATTGTCGTAGCATTGCGAGGGCGTTGGGGGGGGAGGGGGGGGGGGGGGGGGGGGTGCTTTGTCACTGCTCGATATGAATTCCATGGTATTCCGCAGGAGATCCCAGAGCCTCTCGATAACACTGTGAGGACGTCTACCTCAAGAGTTTTAGTGGATAAATGTCGTCAAACGTCAAATAAATCCAAAATGGCGTTGTAGAAATATTGTGGAGAGAAAATATGCAATGTGCCAGTTGCTCTTCTTTTCGCGTAGGTCGTAAAAAAAGGCCAAAGGCCATTCTCACCTTTATAACCTACGTTTAATAAGAAGCTTATTATAAGAAACGTGTATAGGCCATAGACTAGCAACTCGGCACCATATGGATCCCGTTTAGGGCTGTCAGATTTACTGGGATGAAGTCCGGGACAAAAAACATAACAACTATGTATGAGGATACAAATATATTATATAATTAACCTTCTGTTTTATATTTAACATTGGTTCTGGCAGTTGCTATTATTTTTTGACTCTTTAGTCCACATAACGCAGTGACGAATTCGGGCCAAGACAAACTTAAATTGATTCACGTCTGAAGTTCTGTGTGCCGTTACAAGATCCATGGACATGCGGTTCAGCGGTTTCGTTCTTTCGTTCATAAATTGAATACGAAACAAAAAATTCGTTCACAAAAGGCATCGCTTTATTATGTGTAATATGTTTGGATAATCTTCTTTGTTTAGAGACTCAAAAAATTGGGCACATAAAAAGCCCGACTGTGACGGTGAATCAACAATTCGTAGTTGTTACATTTAGTTTGCAATTTTTTAGATTATTTTTTAAACAAAAATTTATAGAATATTCTACTTTTCTGTGAAATTTATATGATACTAGCTGTTCCTCGCGACTTCGTTCGCGTGGTGGTTCTACTAATTCAGAAACCTTCCCAGGTGTGTGCACAACAACTCATCAAAGTCACTTATCTTAACTCATCACAATCGGATAAATGGTATAAGAACCAAGGGCGACCCAAGGGGGTGGGGGAGATTAATTGGGGTCATGACCCCCCCCCCCACCCCTGGGCTGGGTCTAGGTTGACTAATGAAATTTTTTTTAATCTCATTGTATTCGAATTGGAGCCTGTCTTGACTAGATGTCTACTATATGACCCCCGCCCTGACTTGAAAGCTCAATCCGCCCTTTATAGGAACGCATAGAAGACACACGTACAAACATTTATTTTTGTGTATAAGATATTGATTTTATAATGTTAATTTCTCTAACGTGTCTAATTTTTATATATGTATAAAATGTTATATTTTAATTAACTTAATGTGGGATTTTATGTATCAAATATTGGAAATCGTTAATGCGTTTTCCTGCGACGCTTATTTTTCATAACGAGCTAAACATAAAATCTCGTATTAATCACACGAGTTATTAATGTGTCGCGTTCTCGTTTTGTTCATAACAATACTTTTATCGTGTTGATTTCAAACGTAGTTATGTTGACAGAGTAGAATATTTCGTGCAGACCACTCTACCCTTTACTTAGTTCCCATTATGTGTCAAGCTCCAAGAGGTTTCCGATTAGCTGACGGCCAAGTGTTCTTAACATTTCGTTTGGGTTAATCTACATATATATTAATGCGTGAAGAGAAAGAGAGAACTTTATACCTGTTTTTAAAAATACTGAGTATGAGATTTGGCATAGTTAAAGTTGATGTTATGTAGAAAGATGCAGAAAGCAAAAATTTATATATAATATGTGTTACAAATACATAAAATTAAATAGAATGAAACAATAATTGTTTATGTTCGTACTGCCAATGTCAAACACATAATAATTTGTTGTCAAATAGTCGCCCACAGTAAGAGATTGTCGCCAAAGAATTTTAAAATGTTGCCAACAAATAATTACTGACAGATTGACTGAATGAGTTGCGAGCTGTGAATTTTGTGTGATTTGTGAACTGGGAGCTGTTTCGAGTTTGTAGAGTGTATGTCAAGGGAAAAAAGCATTTATTTTATATTTACGATCGAATTTCGACCACTGGGCGACCACTACAAAAGTTAATTACATACCTGCTTCAGTTATTGATCTATAAAGAAAAATGTACTTCACAAAATAATGTAGAATTAAATTTTAAATATATAAACCAAAATTAATGAGTTTTCTTAGAATTAAGAGCCCCGTAAGAGCATTTTTAAATAGTCTTGTGTAACCCTAAAAATATTTTTATTTAAGTACATATTTCTAGTGCGATTATACCGCTGTTAATTTTATTATTTTATGAATGTTGTTTCATAAATATTTCATCGTTGTTTTTATTTTACACGCCATTGGATAAACGACTTCTTAGTCTTTTTAGGGTTCCGTAAAGGAAAAAAAGGATCCCTTATGGGACACTTCGTTGTCCGTCTGTCTTTATGTCTGTCAAGACCCCCTTTTTCCTACGAAGGCGTGGAAGAATCAAGTTGAAATTAATATCAAATATTTAGGTCTGCAATCCTATGGAGCTGTGAAAAAAACATACTTCCTAGTCAACGCAATGAAAAGATACGGCCGTTTATTATGCCGTATGACACTCGCAAGGGAATCAAAACCTATAGGGTACTTACCGTTGACCTAGAATCATGCCATTTGGCAAGAAGCAATGTCTTATAGCACAAGTAAAGGGAACAATCCGAAACCCATAAATTTATACTTATTTGCCATTACATTTGCAGTTATTGAGTATGGGAAAACGTGTCTTTCAACTGCAAAGTTAAGTTTGTTTTTGAATTCAACATATTTTATCGGTAAATACACAATACAAATACATTGTAAGATGACACGGAACCCTCGGTGCGCAAGTACGACTCGCACTTGGCCGATTTTTTATTCTTACACGTCTTATAATTTTCAAAGTTCGTTTATACGGTTACAAATATACAATACTTGTATAAGGTTAATATTAATTTTATAAAAAATCTTGTTCCTCTTTGAATGCTTATCTTTCACCCGAAAACGACTGAGTCAATAACAAATCATTAAATTAAATAATAAAGATCAATAAAATGCACATAGATTAGACACCGCGCAATTAGAGGATTTCGTTTACACTATATTATGGTCAAAGGCACAACCCTGAAATGTATGTTATCTTTTGTCAGTACTACGTAAGTAGAGGTTGGTCGTTATCGTGGGTGGCTTCAACGAAACGCAACCGTAGGTACATTTTAAATTGTCATCTAGTCATTTTTTAACTGCTTTATGAACGTCAAAACATTTCGTTTTGTTGAGGAATAGGGATAGATTACGAATTGTTGACGTTTTGTTTCTTCAAATAAAACTATTTCGTCAAATCGGTTATTTAGTTAATAAAGAAAAAGAATATACTGGTAAGTAACTTTGACTGAACAAATCATTCTGAACAGATACATTACATCTTTACACGAAAGGAAATTAAAATATGAATTATAAAAAATGCATGCGTAATGCATTATTTTGCATGTGAGATAGAGCCATGCTGCATTGCAGCACGAATTGGGCCGGCTCGTCCAGTGAAATACCACCCTCTCATAGAATGTCGGCATGAAATAACGGCATCTATTGCTGTTGTGTTTCGTTCGGTGAGTGAGAGTACCGGCGGTCCATCTCCCCTTTTCCCTTCCTTCCATTAAAGGCCGGCAATGCACCCGTGATTTTGGGAACGTTGCGGGTGTCCATGGTTGGCTTGTTTGTGTCCACGCTTGCTCATTTGCCTTCTCTTTTATGTAAAAGAAAATTCTTTTTCTATAGTATCGTCCGCTTATTTGCTCAAAATAAAGAGGACAAGAAACGCGTGGAGAAGGCCCTCAGCGAATCAGGCCTGCCGACTGGAAAGAATGATACCATAACCCAATCGAAATTCCAGTTTGAGGATTTTTTCGCCTTCTACAAGAACCTTACGCAGCGTACTGAGGTGCACAAGATATTTAACAGCCTGTGAGTATTTCTAATCTGTAAACAGTAAGTATACATAAAACAAAGTCGCAATTCGCAGTTTGTCTGTTTCTTTTATAATAACTTCTAAATTGGCGCTTGGCTCTCCGTCCTCTGTGACTACCCCGTTGGGGATATAGCGTGAAGATATGTATGTAACTTTTAAATTTCCAAGTAGGTTTAAATGCACATTTTACCGTCATTTAGAACATTTAACGAGAAAGGTTTATAGACATTTACGTTTGGTCTATAAAAGTACAGAAATATTGATTTTTTTTAATCAAGACCCGTGCTGTGTTACCCTTGTCGAGAAAATAAGCATCGAAGAGATGTACAGTATAACAGGATTGCACGACAATGCAAAAATTATTGCAAAAATGAAGAAAGGAATGCTTATATGGTTCGGTCACGTGGAAATAATGAGTGATGAAAGACTGACTAAGGAAATCTACAGGGCGAAAGAGCACTGACTTTAACTCATTACTATTATATACCAGATTATTATTATATATTTCGCTCATTATTATTCGCTTATATACCAGAAGCCAAAGAAGACCAAGGCTGACTTACGAATATCAAATAGCCAGTGGTAGCTGACGAAAATGTCAAAAGCACCCCGCATACCTAGGCGAAAATGCCCGAGAAGAATGATGAGATTCAAAGAGGCGAAAGAAGTATGTAAGAACCACGAAGCTTAGCGCTCCGTCTGTGACTACCTCGTTAGGGATACAGCGTGAAAATATGTATGTATGTATGTAAGATAAGAGCCGTGCTAAGCCAATAAGGATTATTATTTCTTAGATAAATAACTATTCCTTACATTGAAATTAAGCACCAAGTTCTGAGTATTCCATATAACAAAGTGGCCAAAACACCCACTGTTGAATGTATGTAGGCCTCTCCCAAGGCGTGCCAGCGAGCTCTATTTCACGCATCTTCCTTCTAACCACCTTATGTAGATTACCATCTGGCAGAGGATCACCTTACACTACTTTTACGTAACACGAGCTTCGCACCGGAATTCGTTTGCTCCAACGATTGCGGGTTTTGCGGCACGTGGCCAATCCATTGCCACTGCAATGGTCCATCCAATAGAATAGATTAAGAAAATAAAAATAAGCGACGTCATGTTAGCTGAGCTATACAAAGCCTCCGATTCCCATACCGGAGGATAAAATAGCGGACTCTTGGAAAAAGAACCTATTGCCAATTCAGCTTGCTGACTCTTAAAGCTATGTCGAGTGTCGACACCCATATTCTAAGGCTTAGAGCTAAGCCAAAGTAGAACTTATTTCCTAAACCTGATTGAGGCTCTATTTGCCGTATACCAGTCCATCATAATTATTATAATGGTATGTCTGAAAATTATTATTGTTATAATGTGTAAATAAAGTTATATTTTCTTTCTAGCACCGACAGTAAACCATATCTTTCGGCCACCCAGCTGGTAGATTTTCTAAACGAGGTACAAAGAGATCCACGTTTGAATGAGATACTCCATCCATATGCAGACATTCAGCGGGCTAAAGATTTGATAAAGGCGTACGAACATAATAAATACCATCAACAGAGGTCCCAACTAACGTTCGATGGATTTTTAAGGTGAGCAATTAAATGGTGACAAATTATTTACTCGCCAGTTTGAAGTTTGAAAGAAATTTGTGTTTAATTATTCAGCTCTTTATTCTTGTTAAGTAGTTGCCATATTGTATTAAACCCATATTATGACGTCTTTATGATTTGAATACCATTATAATCGAGGAGTGTACATTGTACATGTCAAAGGTCTTGACTAGTTTTGTATATTTCGCAAATAACTTAGTTCGAAAGAGTCCTCCTTCAAGTAAATCGAGTGAACTAGTGTGAGGTGTATACAGAATGGTGAATAGAACAGTTACTCAGGGAGCAGTGGTAGTAAATATGGGCATTGTCTTTTGTCATTGATCTGAAAACGGTAATTAGAAGATGACGATATGAATTTTTCAAATTCAGGCATAATATGAATTTGTATCTATATTTACAAATCGATAGTAGGTAGGTTAGGTAGACACTACTATCCAGTTATTAATTAATCTGTGCTCCTGCACTGATTACAATGATTAAAATAAAATACTATACACTAAAGCGAACGTGTCTTTAGTAACAGTGATTTATCAATAATCATTGTCGAACCAAAATCTAAATTTTGAACAGTAGGTTCTTGTGATTTAACAACGCATTAAAAATATTTTTTTTAAAATCACCCCTAAAGGACTCATTAGGATGAAAAACTATTTTTTGGAAATTCGAAACTTCTAATTAAAATATCGTATTCAGATTCTTTCGGAAGTAAATGACTCAAAGTAATAATAAGTAAAATAAACGAAAAGTCGAAATCATTTGACCCGTCATAGTAGTTTTAATGTTAAAAGTATGTCTTTGCTCCAGATTTTTAATGTCAGAAGATAACCCAATTGTAGCACCCAACAAGTTGGATCTATGCGACGATATGGAGCAACCCTTAGCGCACTATTTCATCAATAGCTCTCACAACACGTACCTAACGGGCCATCAAATCACTGGAAAATCCAGCGTGGAGATATATAGACAGAGTTTATTGGCTGGATGCAGGTATGCTTCCATTTTATGTTGAGAATTTTTGCATTAACTGATAACCTAAGGATTATAGAGAACCTGGACAAAGTCATTGTCTTGAAATACTTTTCTACGGCCTTTTCCTGTGTTCCTTATTTTATACCGTGAGGAGAAAAATGGTAATTAAAACTGGTAGCCTCAAAAGGAACAAAAGGGAATGTTAACTAGAATCTGTAGCATCTTGGCCACATAAGATGGACAATGTAATATAGATTTCTATATAGCTTTGCTATTACGTATTAGTGTTGCTAGCTAAAATTTATTACTGTGTTGGGATTAGGCTTATTGTACTGACGCGCTCAACAAAAGTTAATGATGTGGTTAAAAATATGGCGGTGTTCAGCAGTGGAAACTTATCACATACTACGTGTAGGTCGATATGTACATGTTATGTTTTTTAAATTATAAAATAAATTAATATCATATAACATATTTTGCTACGTTCTGATATTTGTTTCTGAGTATGTTACTGCTTGATCAATTTTTTGGTACATATTGCAATATGTACCTTTTTGTACATTTTGCAATAATCAGATGAATAAATGATCGCATTTGTATAGCAGCAATTTGCAAGCAATTTTTTGAATTTTCGCAGAAAGGTTAAATACTTATTTATTTTAATACCAAATGAAATTTTTTAGAGCAATTGTGAGTTTTAAAGAAGCATTTAGGGACGAATATTTTGATGTATAGTTTATTAAAGAAATACTTTTTCATGGAATACCGTGGAAAATATTCTGTGCGCTTTTTTTAAGGTATGGGCAAAATAAGATGAAACGCTGGTAGTATTTGCATTGCAAATAAAATTGTTTAGCCCAGTACTGGGTTGATCTTGAAAAAACCACTTGTCACTTTCTTCTATGTTTCATGAGGATAGAGTATCTTTCTTGTGCGAGTGGGATGGAATACGTGGCATTGCCTATAGGTTTCTCTGTCTACCATTAAAATATATGGAATTGACATAATTTGATGATGTCACAAGGTAAATCGATATCGAAAAATGTATAATTTGACTATAAGTCATGTGATAATTTTCGACACTTAATGTCAAATATGCTTGACGTCATACGTTTAAATTCGTTTGACGTAATACATGTGATATATTGATATATTTTCGGTAACTAACGTCAAATCTCAAACTTTTTTGCATTTTTTATTAACGAAGGCGACAGTAGGTAATGACTTTCTTTGACGGGGTTCTGAGGGTTCTACGGCAATAAAAACCGACTTTTTGAGAAATAGAGGCGGACATAGAGAACAGAAAAATGGCTATTTGTAAACGACTTGATAAACTTTGAATGTACGGTCAGCATCAAAAGTAATTGACAAAATAAGCTCTTAATAAAAAGACGATGTAATTATGGTTTTGAAGTGACTAAGTACATACGTAAAGTACGTACTTACATTACTTATTGTGAGTAACAATTGAAACTTATTGTAAATTTATAGTCGTCACCTGCTTATAAAAAAAGTCACTTGAAAACCATAATTATGTCAAAACATTAAAAAAAATATTTAAAAGCTTTAATCTTTGCGTGTTTAAAGAAATATGTGTGTGTCAGTCACTTCTGAACTATAATAATATTACATTTTATGGAAAGTATATTTTGATCAATTAGGTATGTATTTTGCTGTTGATTGTACCTACCAGATATTTAAAGACTACTAGACAATTTATTCAGCAAAACATTTTTATAGTTTAATAGGTCATATGATAACTGCATTAGTGTCATTTTAAATATAAAAATATATCTATCTATTATAGGAGACAACCAAGAAATGAGAGGAAATTACTGCTTCTTTGCCAAAATTGGATGTTCACATTAGAATTTTAATTGTAGAGTGCCAACTCGGCGCATAAAGGCCAAGACACATCCGATATCACATAATATTACATTTTGGTATCACATAATGTAATATTTTCACTCAACTAATGAACTGTATACTATTTCCGATGAACTTCACATAAATGTTGTTTGTTTGGTGTAAATGGTGTTTGTCTTGTTTTAGACAGCTCTAAGCTTTACCTGAATTTTCTTCACGTGGAATTGAAATATACATATATTCAGGGCTTTTTTTGTGGGGGCACGTGGGGCACGCAGTGCCCCCTAAGGAAATTTCGAAAATATCGAAAAATTGCCATAAAAACTGAAAAATGAAAGAATTTGAAAAAAACGAAAAAAACAATTTTGGTAAACTACAAAAATTTTTGGATTTTTTTTAATGCGTTTAATAATCACGTTTTATTTCCAAAGATATTATGTTTTTAAACAATAAAAAATAATTTACTTCGATTTTTTCCTCAAAACACAGTGGCAAGGGGAGGGGAGGGGGTACAAAAAATTATGGACTTACAACTTTCGAGAATTAGCGTGCCCCCAAAAAAGAAGGGACAAAAAAAGGCCTGCATATATTCAATCTTAATCTAATGCGTCTTCTATAATGACCATGAAGCAACATTCAAACATTACTGTACACGTTGTATCATATTTTAAAAAATACTTTTTATTTCTGCGCTTTTTGCAGAAAAATCTTAAAAATAAACAAAATTCTTAATTTTATTTCACAATCGGACTGTGTCTATTATATTTATTATTTAGTAATCCTAATAATACATACTGTAATTATCATCCAAAACAGTTAAAACATTACCTCAATTTAGTCATTAATGAGGAAACAAAGATATATTGTTTTTCGTAATCAATTAAACGAAATGTTACGTGTCACACAATTATCCTAGGCCATCGTTTCCCATTTGGTGAGTCGCGACTCCGGCACCGGGCTACAAAAATAAAACACAGGGTCGCAGTATTGCCTCCTTGTTATAATAATACTAGGAAGAGATGCATCGATCGTCGTCGCACCAGATCTCAGGATAAAGCTGTAATCGTTTCTGGCAAACTTGGATTCCCTGGTCAAAATGAGACAGTTTCATACTTCTCACTAACAGTCAACAATTCAATATAATAGTATTACTTCTATTATCAAAAATGTGTTTTATTTTCCTTGATGCACCAGGGGGCTCTTAAACTTTTTAGTGGTCACGAAGGGAGAGTACGAAAATTACCGGGTCAGAGCAAAATAATGTTTGGGAAACACTGTCCTAGGCAATTTATAATAATTTTAAAATATGGTATACTCTTATTGGTTTTGAAATATGCATTATAGTGGGTTAAAAGCTATACCTAAGTAAGATTTAAATTAATTTGAAATGATTATAACGTGCTAGTGTTTTGTGTGCACGTTTATATGGGCACGTTGCTACACACGTAACGCTAATTAACATCGCTATCAACCCTAATTTATTTGTAAAAATCTCCCAATATTATAATGGTATTTTAAACATAAATGTAATAAATATCATGTAGTCGGTATCTGTTATCGACGTTAATCGATTTTAATTTGAATACCAAGCTCACGAATGAAAATAATAATAAATACAATAAATATTTATGAAACACATGTATTAGCGTTGTAAATTAAAATGTATGTAGGTATCGCTTTTGAAACAAAGTTGATAAGCAGTATTTATAACAATTTTTAAATTGATAACCGTACTGCCTATATCGATTTTTCTATTAAATAATTTCATTATAACTACATTAATCAAATTGTAGCAAAAATCGTCTCGCCATTAAGGACACGCCACGAATATCGACATATTTTTATTATTTAAGGCTATGTACTACTAGTACTATGTACTATATACCTATGTAAATAGCAAAAAAATTTCACACATGTAAGTTACTACAGCGAAATAGAGTTATTATTTTAGCAGCGTATGTATGTTTGTGAGGTTATTTGCTTTCTCGAGTCGATACCATTTCATCGATTTGTGACACTGTAGTACGACATAGTCATGGACTAAAAAATATCGACCTCGATGATGGCTATCGAAAATGTAAAGATTGAGAAAGCCATTTCAAATACATACAACACTTGGGGCAAGAATGTGATTTATTGAGGCAATGTTTTATATATAAAAAAAAGAAAAATAAAGGTCGCCCCAGCCCATCGACTGGTTTCTGATATTTGTAATCGGATCAGCGAGGCTTTGGGAGACCGTCGGACTGACAGCTTCTTCAGCCATCGAATCAGTTCTGCTATTCGAAGAGGTAATGTTGCCAGTTTGCTGGGCACCCTGAGCAATGTCAGCTTTCTAAGCGGCAACTTTGAGGAAGTTTATTATTTAAGATAATACTTAGTTTTAAATTTGGAAAAAGGTCATAAAATTAAAAGCCTTTGTATTTTGTCGCGACCAAAAGCACGTGCTTCCGACTTTTTTTTTATGAAATAAGTTCAAACGTTTACTGATGATTTTAGAATATTTTGCAGTCATCAGGTTTTGTCTAGCATCGTTAGCATCTTCGTTGCCACCCCATTAACGCTTATAGTTTAGTAAAATAAGCATTTGTAGCTGTGCTATTTATTTTATTTTAAATTTATTACTCAATGAAAAAATACAACTATTTCTACACTATAAAAATTATTATTAAATAGTTATCAGAAAGATAATGGGATGTTTCACGTGTAGTACAAGACTTATCGAAACTAATATTATAAAGAGTGTCAAGTTTGTAAGTTTGCATGTAGGTGGTAATCTTCGAAATTACTCATCCGATTTCGAGAATTCTTTCACTTATATTTAGAATGGACTTTTAGGGATTCAGGGTGGACATAGGGTGCATATTATCTCGTTAAATTATACGCGGTTTAAGTTGCGAATATCTCAGATTCGGTCTCTCGATCGGAGATCAGATTTGGTCAAATGACTAGCACCGAATCACTGCTAAGTTAGTCGACCGAATCTGACTCTGAGATGACCTGAGAGTGCTTCATTGTGAAGCAAAACACGCGTCAATCAAGTTTGAGTTTTTGGCCGGTAGATAGTTAAAGTTATACGAATTTCCGTAAAATAACACCTAAATCTATACAGTCTCTTACTTACCCGTTATTAAGTTTAAGGCTGTTGGATTTGTGTGGAATTGAAACGTATTATTGTTGTTAAAAATTGATCACATCTTGTGGGCAGTGTTGGGCAACATGTAATTGTAAAAACAAAAATTAAAAATTGTAATTGTAAAATGTGATTGTAGAAACATTTTATTAGGCAAACAATTACAAATACAAATTGTAATTGTTATTACAACCCAACCAACACTGCTTGTGGGTACATAAATACAATTGTTTAAATTAGAAGTTAACAATTTCATGCGTAATATCATAAGTTGCGAAATCCACGCAAAATTTTTTGAGTTATATGAAAGTATTGTTTGCAGGAAATATTATATCCTGCTTTGTTTTGAAAACTTTACAATGTGTAAGTTTCATTAAGTTAGTTACCTTTTCCACAGATGCGTAGAATTGGATTTTTGGAATGGTCGCACTGAAGAGCCCGTGATTGTTCACGGATATACATTTGTACCTGAGATCAGTGCTAAAGAAGTCCTAGAAGCTATCGCCGAAAGTGCTTTTAAAACGTCAGACTTTCCAGTCGTACTTAGTTTTGAGAACCACTGCAATCCACGACAGCAGGCAAAAATAGCGAACTACTGCAGAGATATATTCGGAGAAATGTTATTAGATAAGCCACTAGACTCGCACCAACTCGAGCCAGGTAACATTTTGTTTTTGTTGATTTAAATAATGCGTGCCGTTTATTCATCAGTCTGTAAGAGACCTTTAGAATTATTTATGAGTTGTGCGTATTACAGTGAAAACATGGAAAAAAATTAGGGTCACTATTTAATATTTATTACAGTCACGTTTATTTCTTGTTTATCACATAAAAAATAGGAAATTTGTCGGTGAAATGTGAAAATTGTTCGAAAAGTAGATAAGTCATTGACCAAAACTTTTAAAAATACATTACCTCAACAAAAACTGCTTGCTTTCCTTTTGTGATGATGTTCATACCATCGTTCATACCATCTCGACAATCTGGTCAGTATTATCGATTGATGTATAGAGCTACGACCAGATATCTAATTTGTTTCCTTTGGCACGCGATCAAACTACAGTGTTTGTGACAACACATAAACAAAGTACGTGAAAGTTTTCTATCTTACATTACTGATACATTGATGAGTTCCAGCATTAATTACATTTCGTTTTGATGTTTCCACGTAACACTCGTTGAAATGAGAGCAATATTTTTCGAGCATGTTTTTCAACGTGTTATTACAACCTAAAAACTTTAAAGGAGCTGTATAAATGGGATCTCGATATAATGTGTATCGATTTGTAGAGTATCGGTTCAGTTAATTTGTTAAGCTTTGTCAGTCCGATGTTAGTAAGTCCGTTCACGTACATGATTTTCTCATCGATCCATTTCCTGTTTGAGAAGGACGAAGTGTTTAGAAGCAAGCACCTGGATTTCACTTCTATAAACTATTCGGGCAATCAGATATTGATAGATAGCTCATCGCATATACATACTTCTTACAATATTCTACCTCTCTATCTCTTAGTGCAAGATGATTGACCCATTCTGTTTCTCTATCTCTTCTACGACGATATCTATGTAGTACCTACTAGATTAAATGTTCCACTTAACTGAGGCTCGGGGCCACAGTGTGCTTGTGCTTGTACAGTGAACAATGTATCTCGTTTTACTTAATTTCGTATTTAAAGCTCGTGTAATACTTTTATAAATAGTCATTAAAAAATGGATGATAAGTTTAATATCAGACTGAATAATATATATTTAAAATTGATTTTTAATAAATTATAACTTATTTTATTAAACGCGAATTTGTCGTGAGTAGTCTTGCTCACTTGGAGCGACGCCACAATAGCACTGTCTCGCTTTTACTTACGGCGAAGCGCTAGCTCGTGCAATCCTCTCTGTTAGCGCGTAGCACCCCGATTATTGTTTTGATGTACTATTCCAGTGTAACCTTCGATCACAAATATAAACAAGATTCACAATCTTAAAAAACAATAGTAGTAAAATCTAAACAAATTATTGTCTGAATTGACATATACATTTGTAATATCGGTAATATTGTGCTAATTTAAAGTAGACCTTACTGTCAAAGCATAAGGTTGTAAAAGCTGCTAAAAGATCCCTATACGTCATAACGAAGTTTGTTAAAAAAAATTTTTAAAATGCAATCGTACGTTTCGTGTTTAAAGTATAATTCACCTGATATATTTGCCTCACTATTTACGTCATTTTGATTTGTTACGTGAAAGTGACAAGGATAAGACATGCATTGTCAGGCAATATTAGAAAAATATGATTACGAATTTAATAAAAAAGAGCTATGTAACAAAATTATTATAATGAAATAACGAACACGTAAATAAAAATATTTAATTTATTTACTAAAAATAAGACTCGCCGTCTTTTTTAGCGTTCTAGACGTGTCGTTTTTACAATTTTTGAAGGCACTTTGACATGTTTGCTGTTAGCATTTTTTATTACTACTACAACAAAAGTGCTGTCAAATATTTGTTTGAGTGCTCATTTGGTACGCGTATTTTTGCAACGTTGATTGTGTATCTTGTTTTTATATGTAATCTAAGAGTGTAACTTAAAATTCAATGATCATCCAAAAAGTATCGCCTTATGTTTTTTTAAATAGTTGATAACTTTTAACGATCCATTTTCCATAGAATAATTATACGGCTTATATTATGTTTAAAAATGCAATTTATGAATTCTTGTAGTTTTTATTCTATTCAAAATAGATATACACATTATACTATGTAGACATTGAGGCGTTCTTCTTAAACAGGAGGGGAATTGCCACCACCTTCGCTGCTCAAACACAAAATTATAATTAAGAACAAGAAGAAACACCACCACCATCACAAGAAAGAAGGCTCCGTGGGTTCAGAGGAGAATCTTGAGCAGAAAGGGGACCAACCGGCTGCACAAGGCAATGGAGAGATACCACATGCAACTGTTAGTGTTGTTTCTATGTAAATAAAAAGATAATGTCAGTGATTTTGTGACTAAACTAAGCTTTAGATTTGTATTTCACATACCATGCAACGAACTACGGAAACACCCAATAATATTCTCCTTCCAAGGCAATTTAGAAAAATTTGTTTTCTAAATTAATCTATAAGAAAATCAGATTCGAGATCATCGTCTTGAAAGGTATATGCCCTACTACCGCACCAACAGGCCAAAGGTATTCCTAGCAATGGAACAATAGGACAATATTACGGGATGTTGCAGATGCAATGGTCTAATAGCAGAACTTCCATTGCCTAGAAATGCATAGATCTAAGATCATTCATCTTAAATTGTCTTGAAGAACGTTCTACCACAGATTAATTAGTTTACTAGCGTAAAGTTCTACGATTTATAAAAGTTAAGTTAGGAAAGCTCCTAAATGGACCTAGCCGGGAATCGAACTTGGGACTCTCATTTCCGTAGGGTAGATGCATTACCACGCCGCCTACAGTCAAATTTAATAATAAGTGAAAAATTTGTATTAAAAAAATAAAGTCCAATAAATAATAGAGGATCGGTGTTAATATTATATGAATATATGTACTAGCAAACCCGGCCCGTTTCACTGGGCGTTAGTTGAAGTTAAAATAAATTAAACAGTTTTTATAATTATTTTGATACTGCAAAAAAAAAAAACGAAAAAAAAAATCTACTGATCCGATCGCTACCAAACTTTACAGGATCACCCGCTAGGCCAATCTGAAGATGTCCTGAAAATTTCAAATCGGTCCAGCCGTTTCGGAGTCCATAAGGAACATACATACATACATACATCACCTTTTATTTATATAGATGTACTTTTCAGAAATTAAACGAGGTTAAAATCCTGACTATAAACTGTACAATTCCGTCTGTTTGATTGACAAGATGATGTTACCAGTTACCATTGAATTTTTATAGGGGATTTACTGTGATGCTATAACAATGGTTACTGACGTAAATGACAGTAATATATCACACCTACCACACGTTACCGGCATTTTATGAAGTAGAAAAGTAAAGATTTAGATTATATGCTTTTTTGTGAACTGTGGTAGAAATTTTTAGAACAGTTTTTTTTCGGGATAATAATATGCGGGATCTTTACATATTACATACACAAACTAACCTATCCTAAATTTTGCCATAATCTGTCTAGTAGTTTTTGTTTTCTATGTCTATATTTTATATAAACAGAGGTAAACTTTGTTTATTTCTATGTAATGGATAAACTCAATAATAACTCAACCGATTTCAATAATTCTTTCACCTATAGAAAGTTACATTATCAGCGAGTAACTTGGGCTGTATTTGATTAAAAAAAAATTCTACCCGTGCGAAGCCGAGGCGGGTCGGTAGTAAGTGAACAAGTGGATAAGAAGCGAAGAATTGAAATATATTATTTAATTGTGTTGCATTCAAATAGTCTTCCAAAAACAATATTTCCTTTCAAATTTCAACTTACAGAATTAACTCTTACAAGAAGATTGATTTACATAATTTTAGTTTTAGTGTAAACATTAATTAATAGACTGCTGCTGCTAATTATTTTAAAGCATCAGTATAAATAATTAATGTTTCTGTCAATTCAACAAATCATGTAACCTCAACCTCAAACTAAACATTTTGCTCTATCAGTACCCTACACAGCAAATCTACAGAGTACCTGGTAAAACATAGACTCCAAAACAGTATAGAAAAATTCGGTTTTTAAATAAACTAGACCTACGAGAAAGTAATTATCTATCGTTACGTTAGCAACTTTAAGAGCAAGCTTTCAAAAAAAAGTTTCTTGCGTAGGCTCCGCCCTCACACTCCGCCACCCGAACGCGACATATGTCGTTATAACTGGAACATTAATTCATGTAATAAAATATCCTTTAGCCAGTATTTAGTGAACTGTATTCTCTTCCTGTTGCCGCAATTTTATGTAACTTACTCAAGTAATTTAGGAGAAATCCTTAAAAATCTCTCAAACAGGCATTACATTCCAGAAAATAAAGTATCGAACTAAAAAAAATACATAAATCGCTTTATAGTTTTAGACAGTCGATTGAAAAATGTATAAAGAAATATATATTTAAATTTCACATTCATTAAATGTGTGCTCGCCTCAGCAAATTTATTTAAAAACGCTCAAAATTTTGGCAGCCGAGTCTTAAATTATATGAAATGGGCTACTTCAGATGAAAAATTAATTGAATTTTATTGGAAAATGTAGAAGTTGTTGAGGATAGAGTGAGATGTGCTGGAGAGAGTCGTTTTTGGGTAGAAGCAATTTGTTAAGCGAAACTTTGTTTTTTAAATTTGATTAATATCGAAAACACCATCGTACACCAGGCATACAGGCATATTTTTGGCTCCCGAGAATTACTTAACAGTGCCTGTTGTCAAGTGTCATAACGGGAAGCAGTAGTTATTGTAAAGCTTAGCCAAGTAGTTTTTTTTTACTGCTTCCACTAACATGAATGTTATTTTTTGACACTTTGACTTTTGCCTTTCTCATTTTTTCTTCTTTTATCCGTACTTTTATTCTTTTCTTTCGACTCATCATTCTCTATATTCTTTGACAATATATTCTATCTTCCAGGGTCCTAGTATCCCTACTATCGCCTAACCTATCGTGATAGCTGGTGAGGTTTTAGACTTCTCCTTCCTACCCAAAATCACGTGTATTTTCTTAGTACAAAATATAAAAAAAAATTCAGAATATTATCTTTAAATACAGGTATAATCTAATTTGATTCTGGAACTTCGCGCGTTTAATGAAAAAATAAATACACGTGATATATCACATCACACCCGTGTGATATTTCGTGATTTGTTCCCCTTTCGAGCGTCACGTGGTTGGACGATCCCATAGGCAAGTGTTTGGTCGCAGCTGGCGCGGCAGAGCTCGAAGGAGTCGTCGTCGTCGTCGGAGTCGGAGTCGGACAGCTCGTCGGGCGAGGAGGAGGCGGGCGGCGCGGGCGCGGCCGCGGGCGCGGGCGCGGGCGCGGACGAGGCGCGCGAGACGCACGCCGGCGCCGAGATCTCCGCGCTCGTCAACTACGTGCAGCCCGTGCACTTTAGCTCCTTCGAGAACGCAGAGAGTCAGTGCCACTGCCAGTGCCCTCACTATTCACTATTAAACGTTCTCTTATAGCATTGTTATTTTAATGTTACTTGATTTAAAATGCTCGAAATCTTTTTTATTTTTTTTATTTTTTTTTTTACTTTTTACTTCAGACAATTACACATATTGTGTGACCCCAAACTAAGCAGAAAGCTTGTACTATGGGTACCACAGTACAAGCACAGTACAATTCTGGGGGACTTCCCAGTTACACCCAGACTCCAAGCCAATTTAGAAAAATTCGTTTCCTAAATTGACCTGACCGGGATCGAACCAGGGCCCTTAGCTTGGAAAGCAGATGCATATGCCACTGCGCCAACGGGCCAGTCGAATTCTGACAGTAGGTTAGTGATTAGTTTTATCATTCGGCATTCAATCAAGTTAGCAAAAGAAATACGTAAAAACCGCGATGTTTACTCGTCCAACCTTTTTTTTTTACGTCAGATAATGCTTTATGCATCCCGTCCTCTGCCAAAGAGGTGGCAGGGGGGTATGTGGGACTCCTCGGCTGGTGGCTGCAAGGCCGAGTCTACCCACTAAAACCTGACGGTGTTCCTCGAGAGCCCTGTTGCCGAGGTAACGGGAGATGCTTTCGCATTCTTCCATGACCCCGGCAGGCAACGGTCGGCGCTAAGTTCCGCCAACCTCATCTCGTTCGGCGTTATTGCCTGTAATACACAGAGAGACGCGCGGGAACTCCGCGCGCGCCATCTCGAGGCTTTAGTTGGCGGTGGCCCCCCCAAGGTCACCCCCAAGCCTCTAGTAGGCACTCCGCCGCAAGTCGGCAGAACGCTAATTGCAATAGGCGATGGATTTCTAGATGGCCACTAATCAGTGGCCATTACTTCCTCCCGAGAAGGGCCGGCAACCGGAGTTGTAAAAGCAACAAAAGCCGTCGCCTTTCTGCCCATTGTGGACTTTGCCCCTTCACACACCTTAGACCTTGGAATGTGGTCCGCTGACCTCTTTTCAGCGACGCACAGTGTGCAATTAGGCGCCGCTGAACAACCCGCTGCTTTATGACCCGTCTGACCGCAGCGATAGCACTGTTCACTACGGTCAGTCTCCGACGTACAGTTAGCCCTCCCATGTCCGATTTTCAGGCATCTGTAACATCGGAGAGGTCTCGGCTTGAGGATGCTAACATTAGCTGAGACCCAGCCTACCAATAAGCGACCAGTCGCAACGTTCTTAGCCGCCTCCACTGGACAACGAACCCACACAGAGATTAATCCCCCGCCGCAATTCACCAATCTTCAACGACTCGACAGAGCATTCGCCAACTCTTACATTAGCTGCGGACACTTCAGCCGCCGTGACTGAGTCATCCAGACTCGAAACGCGTAGCTCCGCGCATTTAGTGGGCCCGGACACCCTAACCAAATCAGGGCTGAGATACTCCCTCAATTTATTAGCAAACTCGTTAGCTTTGTCGCTACTACCTGCACCTGGGAGCTCCAACACTGTGGCCCCAGTGGCGGCTTTCCGAAACCGTAGCTCCGTTATTCCCAGGGGCTCTAAATTAACTTTTTCCTTAACCTCGGACAGAACCTGGGCATAAGTTATTCCCTTCTCGAGAGCACCCGGCTGGAGCGTCAACACGACGGCGGACGAACGCGGAGCGCGGAGCTTAGGCTTTTTTGCCTTTCCCTTCCGCTTACCACCCGTTTCCCTATTCGGCTTGGAAGCCGGGACCGGTGCGATCTCTTGATTCGTCTGTATAGGTGGTACCACAACAGACGACTTGCCTTTGCCCTTCCCCTTTTTCTTTTTACTCACCACGACGGTATAATCTTCTTCCATATTAACCGGCTCAAGCGTCGGCGCCAAAGACGTTGACGCAACAGGTGCGGAAGAAGCCGCTTTTGCCTTGGCTTTCCCCATCTTTTTCTCACGCTGTGGCTTCGGTGCCAGTTGGGTCGCCGACGCGGTAGCCTCAGCTCTAATCCTCGGTAATGAAGCTGAGGTCCTTGTTTCTCTCTCTCTTACCGCATCCGCCGCCAAAGGAGGACGGGAATTCTTCTCGGGCAAAAGCCTCTCCTGCAGGTTGTCGATACGTGCGGAAACCATTGTGCCAACCTGCATCATGATGTTCCGCACTAGTTCCTCCTCAGTCGTTGAGCGATTTAGCAAAACCTTCGCCACATCTTCAATTGCCGCTGCGGCTTCTTTCAGGGCCTTTACGAAACCGCCCTTCAAGTTCTTCGAATCTTTGGCAACTTTTTTAATGGTCGCCACGCTTTCCTCTACGACCTTTCTACAACCGATGGTTGTTTTTAGGTCGGGTTTCGGTGGATATTCCGTTAACCCCTCCATACAACCAATAAGACTGGGCGACAACTCCCTGGACCTAGTACATTGCAGCTCATGAGTCATCGCCGTGACTTTTCTCCGCCTGAAGCTGCAATTCCGCCCTCCGCCTCTATCAATTCGCACTTGGCCTGGGCGAAACCCACATACTGGCCGGTCGTTGGAGGCTTGCCTGTGCCTCGGCCTTGGCCCCTGCTTGAAGTGCTTGCCTTAGCGGCTGAGACTCCTGAAGCGCTCCCAGAACTGAAGTCCCTTTTCGACTGTTCGCGTGTGCGCACACGTTTCTTTGCCTTTGCAGGCAATTCCACCTCCTCCTCCTCATCGTAGCACAAGGTTTCGGTACTTTTGCCACTGTACCATTACGAGTCCGAGAGAGGATAAAACTCCACCTCTGCACTCTCCTCACTTCACACCCCTTCTTCTTTGCTTTGAGATTAAATTTGTCCAGTATTGTTCCCACGAGTAGGGCCGAACTACAGGACCACTTCCGGGTGACGCCCATTCCGGGGGCTAGGGCGGGGGCTAATATACTGTGGAGGGCCCCAGGTATCCACAGGTTTTAAACGTGTTTCCTCACGGGTTTCGTGTCAAGTTTTCCTTCTCTTGGGCCGGCCAATTAAGGCAAGCCCGTCGTCGGTCCGCACAGCCACGACGTACCCCCTTAGCACCGACACGGGGGTCGTTGAAGTGACTGCGCGGGGTCCCGGGGAGGGCGGCTGGTGCCGGTCCACCCTCCACACGCCACCCAGCGACAGGGTTAGTGCCGCCGGGCGCGTTCCACCTAGACTTTGTGTCCTCCGCAGAGGACACAAAAACAACACGCGCCAAAGCGCTTGACGACCATTCCCCTCTGAAAGCAGAGGGGTAAGGTGACGACAACAACCCCCGTCCTCTGAAAGGACGAATTCCCTCCCGGTCCGGGCCGGGCCCTTTCGGCACTGCAGCCTCATCGGCCCCGACCCGGTACTGAGGGCGCCGCCGAAGCACCACCCTCAGGAGTGTTTATCAACTCTCCAGTCTAGATCCGCAGTGTTCAGTGGAAACAGGGTCACCTCGAGAAGGGTGTGGACATGAAGTCTACGCACTGCGGTCTTGGGATGGCAGGCTAAGGCTCCACTTAATGGGAGCTATAAGTGCCTGTTGGTCCACCCCCTGTGTCACCCACACCACTCGGTCCCTTACCCGTCTAACCTACCTTAACTACCCCGTAAGTCAAGTCAAGTAACGTTAAAATAATAATGCTAATAGTGTATGGTATACACTATGGTATGGTAATGGTAAGCCCCCTGATTTGAACACGAACACATTACCTTTACATCCCCAGCTACCAACACACTTTATACCGGTGTTACTCACCATTTCAATAGGATGAATTCTTAAAATTTTTAGCTAACTTCCATTCAAAGTCTCAACATTCGAAACTCGGTGCCAAGCCGTACCAAACCAATAGAATTTCTGTAGTCGTTATTGGCTTGGCACTTCTATAACTGTCAAATTTAATTGTATAGGTATTTATTATCGTATTTCTGATTTCATTTTTGTACTCGAGTATTAATAAGCTTAATTTATTAAATTTTAGGCCTAAGAATCGTTTTGTTATGTTTTTTTATAAACTTAACGTTTGCTGACATGTAGGAATATATTTCATATCTGATTATTTAGAAAAGAACCGATTCTACGAGATGTCGTCGTTCGATGAGAAGCAAGCTACGACACTGTTGAAAGAGCGACCTATAGAATTTGTGAACTACAACAAGCATCAACTGTCACGAGTCTATCCAGCGGGTACGCGGTTTGACTCTTCTAATTTCATGCCCCAGGTAATTTTTTTCAAAGAATTCATTTCTAGGATTCTGTAAGGTTCTTGAATCTGTCGCTCCGTTTGACACAGTACATTCTCAGAAATCATGTGGGATTTAAACTTGACATTTGATGTAGTAAAACATTAACCCATATTATATTTTGCTTGCATTATTTAACTCAAAATGTTTATAGGAGATTTAAAAAGAGACTATCTCTGTAAAGTTGTGTTAATGTACAGTCGGGGTAAAAAAATGTTTGTCAACTTAAAGTCGACATTTGCTTGCACCAGGGCAATTATCAGTCATGCCAACATTTCATTTCAAACGTAACAGAATATCGCATTGACGTTTGCAATAGGCTAGTTGACTGACATGTCAACTAATAAAGGTAGTAAGATGTAGTGAATAATGTTTTGTGATCGGAAAACTACGACATATCCCGAAATGTCAGTCAATTATCGTATTAATCATTATGTCCATCAATATGAAATATGTAGTATTTTCTATTTAAAAAAAAATTAAAAGTAGTAATTATGGTAAAATTTGTTCAAATAAACAAAACTTAATTAAAAACGAATACATCCGCCATTCGCATCAATCACAGATTGTAGTCGCTTTCGCATTGAGCCAACAAGGAGAAAGCATATCTCCGTTCCTCTGAAACCCTTCCAAATACTTCGGCAATGCTCTACTACAGCTGCCTTGGTTCTGGTTATTATTTCTTCACCGCTGCACCATCAAACTCCATAGATTTTTGATGGGGATTATATTCGCTGATTTTGCGGGCCAAGGACTCATCTCTACTTCAGCGTACCGATCGAACCACTCGTTCACGGTATGAGCTGTACGTTATAATTTTATATGCAATTATCTGCTTAGTGCTTTAGTTTCAAAAGGTACTAAGAGTCTACGACTTTTTAAAGGAATGAATTTGAAAATTAACGAAGGTTTTCGTACCCCGACTGTACCCAAGTATATTAACAGAACTTGACCATCCCCCATTTCCCCTTTATCTCCGAAGATAAAGGGGAAAAACAAATTCTATTGCGTAGTTTAAAGGAAGTAAGCGCACAAACAGACAGAAGTGTAGCATTAGACACTTTGTTTTATATTATTTGGAGAAGAAATGCACTTGTATATGTGTATTGATAGTAGTATAAAAAAACATTTTGTTTTGTAATTTTTCCAGGTGTTTTGGAACGCTGGCTGCCAATTAGTGGCGCTTAACTTCCAAACTTTAGATTTGGCTATGCAACTCAACCTTGGCACCTTTGAGTACAATCGTCGATGTGGTTATCTGCTTAAACCGGAGTTCATGCGGAGAAAGGTAAATTGTTAACAAACTAATACTTTTCTATTGGAACTAATGTCTATTAGAATTTCTATTTATCTTTGATAGTCACCAGTCTTTACAGTTTTTGATATGTATGTAACTTACAATAGTATGACAATAATATAAATTTAACAATAATAAAGCATAGCTAAGCATTCCGTCTTCTCTGACTATCCCGTTAGAGATACAGCGTGAAGATATGTATGTATGTATTAAGCATAGCATTCCGGTAAACTTATTTCTTTGTTATTAAAGAATTAATGTTTTCAAGCATTTTTAATCCCATTCTAATGTAAAATGATTTGACATGCTTAAAATCAGTTCATCAAAATCACTTTGAGGAATGGCCGCCCACATTCTTTCTAACAAGTCAAGTTGTTGTGGGGTATGCACGACATCCATACTCAGCAGTGCTCTTCTTTGAAGCATATCCCATGCGTGCTCAATTGGGTTGAGGTCTGGCGATGGAGCAGGCCACGGCAGAACGTTGATGCGAGCGTCGGCAAGAGCGCGTTTTACGACTCTAGCCGTGTGTGGACGTGCATTGTCGTGCATTAGTCGAAACGAATCGTCCAACCGGCTTCGGGATGGATGACCACGTCTAAAACAATCCTCTCCGCATAAATCTGAGCATTGAGGTTGCCCCTGATCCAAATGAGATCGGTTCTTCCACCGATTCAAATACCGGCCCAAACCATTATTGTTCCCCCTCCATATGAATGAACTTCCTGACAAAATTTCAAATGTTCTTGACGTCCAGAGGTCCTCCAAACTCGAGTACGTCTTGTATCCGGCCTCATACAGAAACGAGATTCATCGGAAAAGCAAACACAACGCCAGTCTTCTTCCTCCAAATTTCTATGTTCGCGAGCCCATTGTAAACGGCCCTACGATTGCAGGGTGCTATAGGCAGAACTCTCAGCGGCCTTCGGGAACACAGACTCACTTCACGTAAACGATTTCGGATGGTTTGGTCGCTTATCAGCAAGCCTAAAGAGCTGTGGAGCCTCGTAGCCAACATCATGGCGGTCATAGTACGATTCCGTCGAGCAATATTTTGGATGTACCGGTCCTGTCTGCGAGTGGTGATGCGAGATCGTCCTCTATGTCGCTCGGCCACGCTGCCGGTGATAGGATAGCGTGTCCAGATACGGCTTATGATGCTCTGTGTAGTAGTGCCAAGAGCGACAGCCACAGTACGTTGCCTGGAACCAGCTTGCAACATTCCCACGGCTCTCATGATCTCTTCTCGTGTCAAATGACGTCGTCGCTCCATATCGATGCAATTTTTTTCAGTTCCGATGCAGAAATCGTAATGGTTTTGTAAAAACGCTATTACACATTTTTATAGGAATCTTTATTGACAGTTCATTTTCTAATTTTAATCAAAATTTAAAGAAAATTCTTTATTCAAATAGTGAAAATCACTAAAAAGAATCAATAACGATCCAAAAAGGTTAAAATAATAATCCTCAATTGTGGCGATACTCTAAAACGTACTTGTTGATCCCTAGATACTTTTGACAAGTGTATAATGGGTCCACGTAGACTATATGTGGAGTGTAAGTATTCGAATATGGGATGAGGCCATTGTATGGTAACACATAGAGACATAGATGGACAGACACAGTTGAATAGAGACAGACGGACCAATAGACGGTTAGTCATGACAAAAAAATAATGGGTCCACATCGACTATACGTAGAGCACGAGTATCCGAATGTTGGGTGTGGTCGTTGTTTGGCAACAGATAAATAGACAGATAGATGGACAGACACTGTTAGATAGAGACTGATGGGTTAACAGAGGTTAGACATGACAAAATTATAATGGGTCCGCATGGGCTGTATGTGGGGTGTGGTCGCTGTGCGACGACAGACAGACAGATAGATGGACAGACACAGTTAGATAGTGACAAATGGATAAACAGACAGTCAGACATGACAAAATTATAATGGGTTCACATGGGGTGTATGTAGGGTGTGGTGTTCGTGCGGCGACAGACAGCCAGCCACAGAGACACGTAGAGTAAGTAGACGTAGAGTGTGACGTGCGCGTGTCGCAGGACCGGCGGCTGGACCCGTTCGCCGAGAGCACGGTGGACGGCATCATCGCGGGCTCGCTGGCCGTGACGGTGCTGGCGGGCCAGCTGCTCACGGACAAGCGCTGCGGCACCTACGTGGAGGTGGACATGTTCGGGCTGCCGGCCGACACGGTGCGCAAGCGCTTCCGCACGCGCGTCGCGCCCGCCAACGGGATCAACCCCGTCTACGGAGACGAGCCCTTCGTCTTCAAGAAGGTACGCTACTTCTTTTTTTTTATGTATTGGCAACTCGTTTCTTATTTAATAGAAACATTCACTTTTTGGCGGGAACGGGAGCGGTGAGGTTATCATTTTAATTCGATTTTGAATTTTTTACATTTTTGGGAGTTTTAAAGTACAGCAGTGATAGTATATTGTGTTTTAAAGTTCTATGTAAGTGAAAGGAATGGATGAAATCTAAATAAACATGTGTAGCTGAAGTTTTCGCTTTCTTCCAAGAAGTCCTTTTTAACTTCAGTAAAGCCTACTATCACTTTACTGGAGAAGTGTTAAGGACTTAGTTGTCAGATGAAAAAAACAATTTTTTGTTAAATATGTGCTCCATGTGTTCGTCATGAACAATGCTGTGACGTGATTATTTAATTATAACAAGTGTTTTGTCAGAAGTTACTTTATTAGACTGAGGGCCTTGTTGCCAATGCCTTAAGAAATATAAAAAAAAATATAATAGAAATATTTCTGCCATTCTCATGTAATAAAGTGATGTATAATATATGTCTTCTTATTACTAAGTTTCTAACACTCCCCAGTAAAGTGATAGTAATCTTTACTAGAATTAAATAGGATTTCTTGGAAAAACACGAAATCTTCGGCGCATATTTATTAAAACTTCCCAATTTTCAGCACATGCACAGAACTTTAACGCACAATATATTAACACATTTGTACCTTAAAACTTCCAAAACACAGAAAATAGAAAGTTTAAATAAAATGTCATCTTCGCATCTTCCATTCCCGCCAAAAAAATGTACGGTTCTTTTTGGTCACGCAGGAAAATCTGCAGCTGAAAGAGAGACCGGCACGATTATTACCTATATTACAGTCAGCATGCGACAGCCAAATATCACGCGATGCCTGCTGTCAAAACGAGAATTTGTATAATGTAACTTGTATGCTTGTATAGTGGCACTAACCTACCGCGAAAAGTACATTTTACGGTCATGACGCAATAAACACGCAATCGTCGTAGATGATTCAAATTTTTTATTACAATTAGTACCAGTCGCGCAATGATCGCGTGACTGTCGCTATCTGCTAATTTTTAGGTTAAAACCCCACGCGTTGTGTGGGGCCTTTTACCCACCAAAACTCCTGCGGTGATCATCAGTGCCGTATCTAAGGCGTTGCCGGCGGTGCCCAGGCACAGGGTACAGATCTTAGAGGGGCGCAAAAATTACCAGGACTAAGTTTTGGGTCATGTATTTTAGTAGCTTAAATACAACTCACACAGGGCGCATAAAAGGCTAGTTGTAGTACTGATAGTCGTTCTCGGTGCGTTGTCGAGGAACTCTGGGATCTAGAGAACGCAGCGGAGCCTTTCTAGCGCTGTGCAGAAGCATTTCTCACAGGGGAGTTACAGAGTCCTGCATCCTCATACTGCCATAACAGCGAGGACCACACGCGCTGTCATACTTGGGGTCGCATGAATGAACAACTAGAGCCTTCAAGGCTTTTTTAGTTGCCTCTTACAACAGACGGGAAACACCGTAGTCTAACAGCGCAGTTAGACGACGCGAAAATTTTCTTACGGCCTGACATTTTCATGTAATTGTTAAAACCGAATGTAAACTCTATTCACTAAACTATCCCATACTCTCATTCTATTCTTCTCTGGCCACTCCAAGCAGAGTGAAGTATATATACCTCTATAGTGTATATTGCTCTATTTTGCGGAGTTTAATTAGCGACTGCGCGGCAACCGCAAGACGACTGCGGTGTGTCGGCGCGAAGTAATTCGTGTCGAATAAACGCGCCCTTATTCTCTGGCCCAGACTACAAGGACGTAGACTTAGCATCTGGCGCCTGATTTTGGCTAACCACACATTAGATACTATCGCTCCAACAACTGATAGATTGGACGATTACGTAGCGGTGAACGCGACAAGCCGTCGCATCTCATCAGTTGCTTTACTTCTACTTAGTAATTAACGCGTCTGTACAAACGCGTGTATTATCGATCGTGTTGTTTCAGTAACTGATTTTTCGATACAAATCAAATAGTGCTGTACAATCCATCTAGAGAGGCTGACGTTAATAAAAGAAGCGCACGATTTGTATAATGGAGCAAATAAATAAATTAGTGTTTATACTACTGTTCGGTCGCTCAAACCACAGATTAATTAGTTACTTACGTAAACTCAAACGATAGAATAGACGTCCGAGCGGCATAATAAACGACTAGTTTAAACGACAGGACGACAGTGACGGTAACCTGTGCAACTATCGCGGACGCAATAGTAGCTAATATGTGGTCAACCTTTCTCTTTCTAATTAAGTTCATTCAATCACTTCGTACATTCATTCATTGCCGCCCACGCCAATATTGTTTAATATTTATGCAACTGTCATTTCGCCTGCCGCATGCCTTTCTCTTTCTAATTTTACATCGAATTATTCATTTCGTACATCCGTTCCTTGCGCCCACGAAGTCAATATTACAAAAATAATATACAATTGTATAATGAAGGGCAAGTATTAAAACACGAATACGAGTTTATAGGATGAGCCGAGCGAAGCGAAAGCGAGTTCTATAAACTCATATACACCTTCCGGCTTAACCTTCTTTGCAAGTTTCTATTAACTCATTGTAACCAAAACGGCCGAATCTAAAACATAATGTTTGCAAGTACTAATCTTATTAATCATCGTAATTATTCTAGAAACGATTTAAAACACAATATTTTTGAGTTCATCACAAATCAAATTCTTTTCTAAAAAAAATTAGATTCTCTTTTACGCTTTTTATGAGTCGTAAAAAATTTTGAGCACATTATACTTCATTCATCTCTACTATAATCAAACACCACTGTTACGAAATTAGTTTTTGTCTTTAAACTTACTGCAATGTATCTCAATGTCGGTATCGAACGTATGGTTTTGTTTACGCGTCACAAACGGTTCTTTGTGCTGTTTGACAATGTGCAGACTCAATAGCTTTGTTTTAGAGAGCAGACAGGTTATTTATCGCATGCAAGATAAAAGGGATGTGCGTGACTGACATTGCGAGTATATCGACATTGATATCGACAGGCGATAAACGAGACTATCGCAAACATATGGGGTATATTTATAGAGAATTATGTGAGATTCCTATTTGATTTTAGATGTATGTATGTTAACGAATGTTTGTTTATCCTCTAGTATACAAAAGGAACTGACATGTATTTACCATATGTGTTACCTATACTCGCTAATTTCCTGCACATTGATTATTTTATGCGTATCGATTTTATGAAAACCAAGAACAAAACATATTGAAAAGGAGGTGTATTCACATACACAGAAACTGTATACATTCTTTCAGAAAATAAACTTGCTATGATATGTCATATTTTGGAAACAGTTATATTCATACTTGAAACGAAAACTTCGAATCCCTTTTTAAGAATATTGCGCGTACGGAGGAGTGTGAAATTTGGCATAGTTTTACGTTCATGCTGCCAATACCAAGAAGACTCATTGTTAAACTCATCAATCGTTTGTTATCATATTTATATGAAACCTCCTTAGCTCAAATAGTCGCACAGAGTACAAGATTGTTGCGAAAGAGTTTATATATATATATATATATATATTTACGTTTATATATATATATATATATATTTACGGTCGAATTTTGACCACCGGAGGACCTCTAGTATATATAATCACAGTACAAGTAAGCATACAGTATTCTATCTTCATACAAACGCTCTCAAACGACGCACCTCGAAATCTCGGCATTTTTCGGCATACAACAGTCGCGAGTGCGCTGCGGTTGTCGTCGTACGGTGTGAGACGCTCCCGCTCATTTACTGACTAAATATTATGTCAATCAAGTTTTTGAGCATATAATGTTCAGTGTATGGATGTTTGAATACATCTATATCGAAACCGGAAATATTTCTCTGTTGCTAATTTGTAGGAAATATATTATCATAATAATTAAGATTTGTATTGATTTTAAGGTGTAATTTGTATTAATTTGAATAAATCGAACTGAATTGAATAATGATCTAGTTAATTTATTGCTGATTTTTAATTACACTGCACACAAAATGCATTTTTTTTGTTCATTTCCACCATACTAAATCACAAATTTTTGAAACTAGGAATAAAATACTAGTAGAATTATATAAATAAAAACTTATTAAATTTGCAATAATATAAAATGAAAAGATAATATGGCAATTTAATATAGTACCTATTATGAAATACGTAACCCAAGAAAAACATTCAGTCCAAGACGGTAGCCCTATTGCGAGTTTACGTACCGAGCGACCGTAGGTAATTATCTCTAGGACACTGCCGAGCTAGAATACTGCTTGCTTACTTGTACTGTGATATAATTGTACACGCTGTAACAACGTTTAATGGTGTAACAATTCTCGATTGCAGGTTGTTCTTCCTGAACTGGCGATGATCCGCATCGCAGCTCATGAGGAGAGCGGTCGATTGCTGGGACATCGAGTACTACCCGTAGTAGGGCTTTGTCCCGGTTACCGACATGTAAACCTACGTACCGAACTTGGACTACCGCTACCTGCTAGTCTGTTTCTTCTTGTCGTCGTTAAGGTATATTTTTTAATTTACGTTATTATTTTTCAAATAGATATTGCTTCAAAGAGAACTGGGTTATGTGGGCATTTCACCCACTAAATCTTCACAGTGGTCGTTCTCTGTGCATGGGGAGGTTTGGGGGTCTGTTTTATTTGTGTCGTTAATATCGTCATGTATTATTTTGACACTTTCTGAGATACTTGCAATAGGAAAATATAAGGTTTTGCAATGACCATCAAAAACAAGTATATTGTACTGGTCAAAAGACTTGTAACTTAATTACTAATACGATTCGTTGTTGTTTCGTCAGGATTATGTGCCGGACCGTTTGTCCGAGCTGGCCGAGGCATTGGCTAACCCGATCAAGTATCAAAGCGAGTTGGACAAACGAGAACACCAACTAGCTGTCCTCACTGAGGACACGGACGTGCCTCCCGACAATGAACAGCTCAGGAGACCGAGTGCTTTCCCGGTACAGTAGTCTTAGCTTCATTGAAATATTACCACTGGCTCATTTTTATCTTTTAACCTTCCTTTAATCGCATGACACCAATAGTGATGATATGTACCTACTTCATTCATTAGTTTAATCTTCTACAAATGTTTACTTTGTTTCTAAGGAAACCTAAAGAGCTTGTTTCGATTAGTTATTATTATTCGAAATATTTTAAATGTATAAACATGGAAAAATAACAATGTGATACATTTCGCAAAACTTATATAAGTTTCCGATGTGCATGGTCTTAGGGTATAAATATTGTATATAATAAATATATGCTTACACATTATTATAATTGAATTTATGACCAAATTCATGTTTCGATTCATTGAATGAATGAATGAATTATAATGAATATGGTTAACATATAATTTCGTAATGATCTACCCCTTCAGGATATAGTATGAAAATTATGAAATATATCGGTAGGGTTATTTACATAAGAACTTATTATTATTACTAAGATATTACATAAGAAAAAAATCTTGCATAATTTATTACTAGAACTCGAAATACCAAAAGGGATTTGAATCTTTTAGCATAGTGCCTCCTCCGCCATTTTTTTTAAAAACAGCACACCGCGATTATACTATCGTTAATCCATAGGGGACGCGTATAAAAACGGGTATTTTTATACGCGTATAAAGTTGTAGTTTTAAAATAAAAAATCAAATAATTTCAGATAAAACAAGAGAGCGCCGTGGACAGCAGCCCAAGCAAGACAGCAGTGGCTGTTGTGGAAACGAAGAAACTAATAGAGACTGAACCGTTAACGTCCGTGCCGGCGCCGCCCGCGGCCGAGGACAAGCAGACCGACGCACAGGGTACGGCAGTTACGACTGCCTTTACATTTACATTTCATACATTGTATTAACATAATTAAACATTTTGAATACGATTGAGTAAAACTAATTGATGTTAATCGACAGAAACTGAGTGATAAGCTAGAGGGAGATAGCGTTACATATCTGCGACGTCACAAAGTTTTAATGACATTGCACGGCGCTAGATGTGACAGAAACGGAATTTATCCTGTCTCTGTTCCCACTATTGAAGTTTAAAGCGAATAACGCTTATGTATTTCATTGTTTTTAAAATATTTTTTACAGTTTTGTTTGTGAACTAAATTTATCTTTTTAAATAGGTCCTTAAAAAATAATCATCTAGCTTATTCCAAACGCACAAAGTATATTTTAAATGTGGAGCTACTTTATAGGATAACTGATATCCGTCTGTCTATAACATCGTTATTAAAATAACTAGTAGAAATTAATATGAAATACTAAGGTTTGCAACCTCATAAACCTTAAAAAATTAAGTGTGATTACCAAGTCTGAGTTATGGAATATCCTGAGGATCGGATTGGAATGTTGAATGGGAGATAAATAAACATTTTAAGAATTTGTCACATGAAATTAAGTTTCAACTTTAAAACTTAATAAAAAGATCGAATGCGTATTTTTTTCATCAAGGAAAAGATCCGAAAATAATATCTAATTTTATGAAGACTTATTTACATATCGGTTTTTATCTATGTAGAACTCGATGCACGAGATACAATAAAAAGTTTTTTTATTTCAGATCCTGACACTAAATCCAATGGAGGATCCGACGATGCCATGATAGCGGAAACGCTAGAAAATCTCCTGTCATCGAAAGTAGTACGCGATAAGAGAGCGGAACTGGCGAGAAAATTAGACGCGCTTAGGCGCAAGTATGACAAGGACAGGAAACCGGTTGCCAAGTTCTATGTCAGCAATAAACTTGTTAAGAGATTGTCTTCTAAGAATATGTGAGTGTGTAAAACATGTGTTTTATATCTATTTATATATAGACACTTTATAATTGAAGTTTGCCATTTTCAAAGAGATATTTGAAAGAAAAAAAGCGAAAAATGGAATTCGTAAGGTGTCTATTTTTTTTTTGAGTTTAAAATGAAAATATATACCTATTGTAATAAATATTTATATCTAATTGTTTAAGTTAAAAGTACACAACATAAAATAAGGTATCTCTTTAGACCGTATAAGGATACCATATGGCGTAGAGAATCTGCGTACTCTTCTTAGGTTGTGGCATCATGCTTTTAAATGTATGCTTTGCATCCTAATCCTAAATACGTACATGTGTGCGGTGCATATTCGTTAATTAAAAAAAAGCTACATGGTGAAAAGCTATAGCGTGACCCGTCGCAATAACCCAATCGAAATGCAAGGCATTGTATTTTTTTTGCATTTGTACACTGTTAATAAATTCAGTAAAAATATTTTTGATTTAACTTCATGTGTTGATGCTTGTGCGACGTAAAGTGCGCCCGCCCATTTGTAAAAACTTCTGACGACAATTTGGTGTTCACAAATATACATCCCGTATATACTGGCGATGATCATGCGTCCCATATGAAGAAACTTATTTTTCCTGTTCTGTGTCTCGCATATTCCGAGAAGCCCTCAATTGGATACGAGCAAGCTACGAGCTCTTGACATATTACATTAAACATTGTTGCGCTACATTTTATTCTCGAAGTCGCTAAGGGTTATAATTATTTCGGCGTAGGAATATAATACTTATAGTAAGTGTACATATCCGTATAAATTGTGTACTAACTAATAAACATGTTGTGATCATGTGTAAATACAAGCTGACGATAATTAAGGGATGAGCGATATATATCGATAACAATATTCAAAATTTTAACAACTATTTTTAAATATTGAAACATCGATATTTTAAACAAGATATCGTAATATCGATATTTTTATCAAAATGTCGTAATATGATGTTCATTTTTACCAAGATATTGTAATGTCGTATTATTTCATTTACAATGTGTTTTGCAAATAATGGAGTTAACAAAATATTCAGTATTTAATATCTTATTGAATAAATAATGTGTAAAAAACAGATCGTGCCAATATTTTAATTTCCTATAGTCTATCTAACACATACTACACTCAAATGTTGATAGGACATAAGTAACTAGGTAACGGACGTCCCGTTGTTTGTTGTCAATACTTCTGAGAACATCAATCATATTTTTTTCTTAATTTGCTTTTTGTATACTTTTTAATACATTAGAAATAAATGTAATGTCTATTATCTTTTTATATAACTAACTTAGGTAAGTTACAGATGAACATGGTCTCCTATGAGTATGCATTTAAATGAAAGTGTTATGAACCGTCAACATTAGAAAATATCGATATTTTAATATTTTGTGGTTCATAATATCGGAATATCGATATCAATAGCGATATTTTAGCAATATCGCTCATCCCTACGACAGTCCTGTCCCGACACGAAGCTCACGGTAGGGCGTGTGTGCGCAGTAGCGGGGAGTCGAGCGGCGGCAGCACGGGGGAGGAGGTGGGCGGCGGCGGGGGCGGGGGCGGGGCCGCGGGAGGGGGAGCGGGAGGGGGAGGGGCGGGCGAGGCGGCGACGGCGGAGCGCGAGCTGCGGCTACGCTACCACCACATGATCTTCGCGGCGCTGGACAAGCACGTGCGCACCGAACAGCATCACCAAATGAAGGCGCTCACGGTCAGTGCTACTGTTGCCGCTCACTCTAGACCTGTGTCGCTCGTGATTGGATCGATCATTTGATTGCAATCATTACAAAGTATTTATGATTGCAATCTCATTTGAACTTATCGTTCATCGATTCCGATTTGATCGATTCGATCTCGGTACTTGTTGATATTTAATTGATTGTGTATTCCGTTTAATGTGTTAAAAAATGAAATTAAGAAATTTACATTGTTTTTTGAAACACAAACAAAATTATAAATGCGGCAGGATTGTAATAAAAACTATAAAAAATATCGAAATTGTAAAAGATCGGATTACTCATACAATCGTTCGATCCTTCGTTTCAGATTACTCATACAATCGTTCAAGCAATTATTGATTGGATCATTTGACCGAATCTTTTTTCATAGACACAGGTCTATCGCCGTCCCTGTCGTACACTATAATCTACAACTGTACATTACCATAAAAACTAGAAAAATCTACATTTACCATTTTTGCAGCTTATTCCGTAAAAATCGATTTTCATATGTTGCGTGTGTGGTGTGGTCAAACCCAATAAGTGACAAAAATTTAAATTTTGGGTATAAAGTCGAATATAGTATATTCTATTTCAGCAGCAATCTTATTGCTCTTAGTATAAAGCGCGAGAGCGAATAACGCTTGCGCTGGACTACGTATCCAGTCTCTTGAGGTGTGATGTCATAGCCATGTTCAGTAATTATAAAAACCTTTAATATTTAAATTTCTTTTTTGCTAAAACCCTGTAAGTCGCGTAAGTCGCCACCTCATGCCTTAATATATTTACAGAAACAGTACACGCATAAAATATAGAAATAATGTATAAACATGTTGACATTGTGTTCCTAAATATGCAATTAGTGGTAGGACGAATTTAATGGTTCAAATAAATTTTATTTATGTATAAACTTTCAACATCGAATAACTCAAAAGTACATTTGTGTAGTTATCGGATTTGAACACGGAACCTTCGATATAGTCCGCATACACAAATTAAATAATAGCTTATACTGAACGCGTGAGTGTTGTACGCACTTCTAATTGATAGGTTCACGGGACTGTTATCCCCTTAAATCGAGAACATGATATTATGTATGGTGAATCATTCGTTGGCGTCTAAATAAATAAATAAATATGCATTATACTCAAATTACTGTTCTCATAAAAATATTAAATGTCAAGTTTTTCGATATAAATTAGCAACGTTACGAATGTTTACAGGACTTATTAGAGATGGAGAAGAAGGAGATACTGAATAGATTAGCGAATTCGCGCAAGGAGGATGTGAAGGCTTTAGCGAAAAAGACGAATAGAGACAAAGATGAAATACTTAGGATAAAGAGGGAGATACACTCACAGGTGAGTGCTATATAATTTATATTTTTCTTAAATTATAAACGATATGATAATAAAAGTTGTTTCTGCCTAAACAGTGAGATATTGTGCTTTTTTGTGATGATGTATGCATAGGAAAATAGCTTTTTTTACCTGACTCGTCTTAAGCCAATACAAGGAAATGTATATAGGTATCAGTGGCGGTACCAAGCCCAAAAGCCTGGCATGCCTTCCTGAAATGCTCAGTGAAGCATAAAATAATAAAGTAAAAATTAATTTCAAACCGTATCGGTTTCATAATTTCAAAACTCGTGTCGAAACGAAAATGACTGCACGCAACCATGGCAACGAACACGTGACTAACACGTTCGAGTACGACACTCGCCACCTCTCAAGGCGCAATCAGTGTACTGGGTAACTATATAGTCACCCGTCTCGCTTTCACGCGTTGGCTTGCAATGTGGCTTGCAAATCTTTCTTTCTCTCACAAAAGGCTCTCACAAGTTACCATAATCTAGCATGTAAAATTTTATTCTTACACACATAAAAACGGCGCGACATTGGCATCGCAACGCAACATGTGAATTCATATCAAGAAAAAAACAACATCACTTTTAGCGGTGCATTGTTATTTGCAATTCGTCGCCGCAACGCTTTTATGTATGTGAGCTCTACTGATTACTAAAGTTTTATTAATATTATTGTCATATACATGGTTAAATCAAATAGATATTAAGGTTAACGTACACACGTAAAATAGTCAAAATATTCATCTACCGAGTAAAAACAGTTCTCAATTAACCAATTCCACAATTTATGTTTTAATCGACTTTAAATCTTATGCAACTGATTACTGTAGTCACGATTAATTTACTGTTTAGAATTGAAATAGATAACCATAGTGTTCTCTACGTTTTCAGGTGTCAACGTATTTCTTTTAACGTCTAATATGCATTTGTATGATAAAAATGATCTTTCAACAGCAGCTGAAGTAAGAGGCGCACACTTATAGAAAATTCGGTTATCGGTTTCAATTCCTTTTTCGATATTCTCGCTTATTTTTCTAATTATATCCAAGTCTGTATTTCGATCTATTACTTTTTCTATTTTGTTTATAAGTCTTTCGTTGTGTGTCTAATACAAAATTAATGTAACGGAATCAAATATAATTAAGGATTCTGATAAAGACAGGTTTTCTTATGAATATCAACTAGGGCTTTTTCTATTATGTATATTGAAATTATCGTCTGTATACAGTAAATCATTGAAAATATTTTCATTTTGGATAATCATTTTTGCCTTTCTTATGCTCAAAGCTTCGCTACTGTTCAGATGATTAAGGATGTTCGAAATTTCTTGAAAATATTTTCTTAAGTATGCAACTGCTTTTAACTAAGTGCCCCATCTAGTGATCACCGGCTGTAAAGGCAAGTTGGGTTACATCATTTTCAAAATTTATATTCTATTTGGGGCCCTTAAAAAAATCTTTTTTACATTTGAAACTAATTCATCTAGGTACATTTTCACATTAAGATACTTCTGAAAACGTCAATTAAATTTTTTCTTAATTTGTTTTTTGTACTTTTTTGTTTCTAAAAAAATGTAATGTCTATTATTTTTTTGTATAAAACTTATCTAAGTTGTAGATGATCATGGCCTATAAGTATGCATTTAAATTAAAATGTTAAAAACCGTCAACATTAGAATATATCGATATTTTGTGGTCGTTAATATTGGAATATCGATATCAAGCTATCGATATCAATATCGATCTGAAAATCGATATTTTTGCAATATCGCTCATTCTTATGTTTAACTCATCAGCGATTATACTTATTAATACGTGATATAGGCAAATGCGCTTATCCATGCACCATGCCATGAGATGAAAAAAGTGTACAGTTAATAAGCGGTATGTGTGTGTGGATGCGGAGAGCAGAGGACTGGATATGGTAGCACAATATTGGAAAGGCTTATGTCCAGTAGTGGACGAAGACGGGATGACGATGATGACGATGACGATGATGATGACGATGATGATGTGTGTGTGGTGTGGTGCAGTCCGTGGAGCGCGGCGTGGCGGAGTGCTCGCGGCTGGAGCAGGCGTACGCGCGGCGGCGCGAGCGGCTGGCGCGCGCGCACGAGCGCCTGCGCGCGCTGCTGCAGAGGCACCGCGACCAGGTCGGTGCACAAGTACTAAACAAATATTATTAAAAAACTTAAACCGCCTTCAAAAAAAAACACTGAAAAGTATAAAATGACTATCCTTTACTAATCAAAACTCAAGTACAATTAAAATAACTTTATAAATACGATACACATACCTATGTAATTAAATTTGACAGTTACTGAAGTCGGTGCCAAGCCCAGCAAACTAATAGAGTTTATGTTGTTGCACATTGATTTGGCACCGACTTAAATAACTGACAAATTTAATTATATAGGTATGTGTATCGTATTTATAAAGTTATTTTAATTGTATTTGAGTTTTGATTAGTAAGGGATAGTTATTTTATACTTTTCAGTGTTTTTTTGAAGGCGGTTTAATTTTTTTTAATAAATTTTTTTTATTTCTCCCTTTTGAGTGATCTTAACCTAAATAAATATCTAGGGCAGGTCTGCAATTAACTTCATTCTAATTCCGGAGTGTAACGATATATAAGAGAATCGTCAATATAAATAAAGGTTGTAACCAGGTCGTGTTATCTAGTGTAGTTTCGAAGTCCAAGCTCCAATATCGGTGAAATTTAAATGGGACCACCTCTGAAGTATTACCTACCAAACGTAAAAAGAATTTTCGAAATCAGTTCATAAACGACGGAGTTATGAGGTAACAAACATACACCAAAAAAATAAAACCAAAAAAGAAACAACACAGACGAATTGAGAACTTCCTTCTTTTTTTGAAGTCGGTTAAAAAGAAGGCCGACTTCCGCTTCATGCCTACTTTTGGCCGGATACGTACGGTTGTTACTTTGGGTGTGATATGCGGAGAGCATCTTGTTTAGTAATACATTTATTCAATACTATAGAATTATAGTATTTTATATTTTTTTATATTATAGAGGTAAACTTTGTTTGTACGTAATGGATAAACTCAAAAACTACTCAAAGCGATTTAAAAAATTCTTTCAACTATAGAAAACTGCTTTATCAGGAAGTACATGGGCTGTATTTATTTTAAAAAAAAAGTTTCTGCCCATGCGAAGCCGGGGCGGGTCACTAGTACATCATAATAAAAAACAATTCATACAGGTAAGTTTTTCATGACCGTTAAACTTAATTTCTTGTAGTAATCTTGAATAATGATCACTGCGTTCGAATCACTAAAATTATTTACGCATCTAGTCATTATAATACGTTCGTTTATGCGATTTAAACGTTTTCGTATTTGCAATGACGTGAGAACGAGTTAAGAACAAACGAAAGCGGTCACATGTTTGCGTCGCGTACGACACTGACTGGCGATACAATAAATTACCCATATTCATCCAAAATATTGCCGTTGTGTGCGTGCTACGGCGCGTGCGTATTAGCGCGCACATATACAAACAGCGTACACTAGCTTTCTGTGAAGACATCATACTGTTATATTTACACTGTGGCTACTGGCCACGGCGCATCGGGTCGGCCGGCCCGCGGTCCACGGGGCAGCTCCACGCGTTCGGAGAAGCTCGAGGTGGTCGAGGCAGCTCAAGGAAGTCGGGGTAGCTCAAGGAGTTCCGAGCAACTCAAGCTGATCTGGGCAACTTAAGCTGGACAGGGCAGTTCAAAATGATCAGGGAGAAACAGGGAAATCTAGGAGGTCGTCTGTTCAGTCGGGAAACAAAATGAGATTTTGCATTGAGATTTGCAGATTTTGCAGATGTAAAATAATGAATATAAGTATTTATATTCTAATTTAACTCTCAATTGAGACTATTGAAACATGAGCACTCATTACAAAAAGGAAGAAAATATGTTATGATTATGACTCATTATTTGCATTACATTATTTTAGAAAAATTTGAGCAAAACCAAAATAATCATTGGCCGGTCAGGGAAATGTGACAAAATGCTCGGAGAAAGTTGGAGAAAAGTCAGTGGTTTTTTTTTCGTAATGCAATGGACACCTTGATTTTCATTCTGCCTCCGCGTCGCCGTTCTCTTCTGTTCTTCCCACTTCTTTTTCTCTACAATCTACAAGTGCAATACGCATCTCCTTCGATTCGTCCCGTATACAATTTTTTTTAAATTATAAATTTGCTACATTATAGACATATGAGAGTATCTATGTGAATGTTACAGGAACTTCTAGAATTGGAGCAATTGTGCGGCGGTGCGCCAGAAGGTTAAACAAAGGATATATTCGGCCCCGTCGCCGTGCCCTATCGCTGTCCCGCTCACGCCGGGCGGCGCCGCCAGCGCCGCACTTCGCCACTCTACGACTCCCTTCAGTCACGGTAGTTAGGTGAGTCTCCGGTCTGTCACTGAGTGTTAATTTTTTTTAGGAATCTGTGATATTATCGCCTAAGAAGCAAAATGTAGGAGTGAATCGTCGTTCGAACCTCTTGACGATTTCGTATCGGCAGTATTCCACGTCTGCAATCTCATAGTTTTAATTTGGGAGATATTAATTTGTTTTGCTCTGTCGTCATGTGCAGTGAGGCTCGTAACGTCGAACTCTATTCGTTACGTAAATGCGTATTTTTCCGATAGGTTAAAACGTCTATATAGCAGTATATATATAAAATGTACATGCCTGTAACGAAATTGAAAATGTTAAAGGAGAATGGATCTAAATGGAAAATTGTTAGGTTATATATCACTTGTGCTAAACACCATGCGTTGACGTTTCGTGATATATATTAAAATTTTCTCGTATAATGTAATGTACTGTCTAAGAAGTGTGTATCGGGACTAAAATTCGTTATGTAATTGCATTTAATATATTAATAACGATAGTGGATAAGGGTTTGCGCGTTTGACTAACGCTTTGGATGGCTCGATATACTAGTCACAGATTTATGGGTAGTGGGAGAGATATGGTGACAATACATTTTAAATCTTAAAACGATCGCCATTGAGTTCACTTGTTTAATATGTCATGGTCGCACGTATCTGTCTCACTGTCAATATATGTAATATCTATACATATCTAATGCACAACAAGATGTTTTTTCAGTAAAACTGTCACATAATTTTATATATTTCTGTAATATTTTTTTGTAATGTTGTATATTATTTATATTTGTGTATATTGTGTAGTTTGTAGTGAGTTATTCCAAGATTAAAATTTAAATTATGAAATTGATTCTTATGAGGGTTATTCCAATGTTTTCTGGTTAGTGAATGTGTTTGCAGTCAGAGTTTAAATTTGTCTGTTTATTAATATTTTTATTGTAGGATACTCTATCATAATTATTAAAGTGATGCATTTAAATTCTAACTGCAATTGTTACAAATTGTAGGTACCTACATAATTTATATAAAATTGAGTATTTTGAATTACAAACATTTAATATGTATTTATAATTGATTGTGCATATTGTATCTAGGTGTATGTATATTTGTAAGCATATAATCTGTGTAGTGGTATATTAGCACAGTATTTAATTATATATTGTTTTGTGGGCTTTGTCGTGGAATTATTAATATTTATTATTACTAACAAATATTCAGTAACAGTAGGTTGTTAGAATAACATTCCATATTTTTCGCTTGATAAATCGATTGATTCCATTTAGAAGAAAAAAACGTCCTGGATTATGTTGATGTCCAAGTAATATTCGATTAGCAATAATTTTTATGAAAAGTCACTAATTTCTAAGATCAGTAGTGGCCTTGTCCTAATATAGCTATAAGTGGGGCTTGGCTATGTTTAGGAAAATTCGAACATTTTATCTAATTGTTTCTCAAATTCTTATTTCTGATACTTGCCAATGAAAAGTGCCCCAAAAATATTGATAAAATGACTCATTTTCTACATAGATGGCGTATTGTTCTAATATACGTAGATTATATTTTGTAGGTTGATATCAATTATAAGATTGTTATTCATTCAAAGTCACAGATAGTACTGTATTTGTTATAATTATTCTCAAAGTAATTTCGGTTTTAATGCAAAGAATATGTATCACTTTATAATGTCATGTTCGTAGGCATGTTTAATTATAATAATAGTGTATTTTGGACTCCAAAATCATACTTCATGCTCTGGTCGATTAATAATTTATTCATATTTGTGATGTCTTAATTAAGTATTCTTATAATTGATATCAAATTTCAAAACAGTCTGTATCTCTTACATATAGTGTATGTATGTAAATACTACACAAATTATAATGAATCGTGCCCCAATACACATTCCAATATAAAAACGCACACATCTAAAAACGTATACGTATTATTGTATAATAGGACACCCAAGCCCTATAACCAGTGACATTTTAAAATGCCATCTGAAAGCTTTTGTTTGTTGTAACAATTTTCTATTTTTATTTAGTGGTATTTAATCATCTATACTGTGTTACTTGAGATCTGATGGAACTATTTACCTTAAAAACGGCTGTACCTATGGTGTTTTTATACTTGAATGGTGCTTTTTCTATATTTTAGGCTGAAAGTACTTGTAAACAAGTTTTGTCTGTTTTAAAGTCTTACGATAATGTTGCTGTGATTGTTTAGAGCACAAAAATAGTTGCTTTTAATAGCTAATTTGTTCATTTTCATGACACCTCCGTTCACAAACTAATGTAATATGCATGAAGTACAGATTTAAATGTAAGGATCGGTCACATTGAGTAAAACTTTCGAACTCAAAATACAAGTTAAATCAATTTAGTATGGTGTGAAGTATGACTATACACTTTTCGTTTCAAAAGGGGTTAAAGTATTTTTGCTGCACATTGTATTACTATTTTTTTTTGTTTTTTAAGCTATCGTGTGTTTTCTTGCCATAGCAAAAACGTAATTCGCATTTCGCTTTTGTACAATTACTCATAATATTTACTATTTATATTACGACCATAGCTTAGATAAGAGTATTAAAGTCTTGTCTATTTATTTCAATGTTCTAAGCGAAAATTTATTTCAGTGTGAACACATCCTGTAACAATATAGTGCAATAATAACTTATGACTTTCTATCGCTTAACGAAAACTTATGCTATTTCCGTTCCGATTATAATAGATAGTACGAGTAGTTGCCAAAAATAGGTTATTGAAATCATTCATTATAGAGTATATTAAGCAATTTTTAACCGCCACATTTCCTGATACCTAATTATGTATAAGAAAAATAGTTATTTATTTAATGCAGAAAACTGGAATCGTGTGTTTATTAATTAAAAAGTTTTTATTTATTTTCCAAAAATATACTACGTAGGTGTTAACTTTGCGATTATATTTTATGTAATTATAACAAATACATTAAACAGCGGATAATTTTAATCCAGTCTCTTACGTGATAAACGTCAAAAAAAGCACAGTACAAGTAAGAAAACAGTATTCTATCTCGGCAGTGTCTTAGAGATAATTACCTACGGTCGCTTGGTACGTAACAGGGCTACCGACTGGGACTGAATGTTCTTCTTGGGTTACGTATTTGATAATAGGTACTATATTAAATTGTCATATTATCTTTTCATTTTATATTATTGCAAATTTAATAAGTTTTTATTTATATAATTCTACTAGTACTTTATTTCTAGTTTCAAAAGTTTGTGAGTTAGTACGTTGGAAATGAACAAAAAAATGAATTTTGTGTGCAGTATAATTAAAAATCAGCAGTAAATTAACTAGATCATTATGATAATATATTTCCTACAAATTAGCAACAGATAAATATTTCCGGTTTCGATATAGATGTATTCAAACATCCATACACTGAACATTATGCTCGTAAACTTGATTGACATAATATTTAGTCAGTAAATGCGCGGGAGCGTCTCACACCGTACGACGACAACCGCGGCACACTCGCGACTGTTGTATGCCGAGAAATGCTGAGATTTCGAGCGCGTCGTTTGGGAGCGTTTGTATGAAGATAGAATACTGTATGCTTACTTGTACTGTGTTAAAAGTGTCAGCAAAGAATTGCAATAGAAAAAAACTGTTACACAATTTCGGACATTATATAAATTGGTGGTGATTCAATAAGCATTTGGAGGTTTCAGAAGTAAAACCCTGTCATATAAGACCTTGTCTTTTTAAGAAATAAACTATTGTTAATAGATATCGTATAGGTTCAGGTGTTACTTTGCGAAAATCCATCGCATGTGATAAATTCCTAAAATCTTTAGCTATCTTCCGCTCAAACTCTAAAAATCACCGAATGTGCTTCGGTGCTGGTTAGGTGGCCGAATTCTATCTCTGGTATATCCTGAGGATGCTTCGTTGAGAGGCGAAACACGTGTCGATTGGTGATTTTTAGAGTTTGAGCGGAAGATAGCTAAAGATTTTAGGAATTTATCACATATTGTTAATAGATTGACATAAAATGTAATTATAATTTTAACAATTTTCATAGTCTTGCCTTGTGATCTACTCATGAAGTGAATTTGTTTTCATATTGCCTTTACACAGTCCTACTAAACTCCCTAAAACGGGTGGAATAAAATAAATAGCCATTATTTTTATCGTATTTTTCATAGTTTGTACAAAATATTGTTAGGTATAACTAAGTGCCATGTAATTATTTGTTGGTCCGATGTAGTTGTAACGTAATCCTTGACCTAACACTAATTTTAACTAAACTAAAAAGATTATTAAATACCAGAATGCTTTACGACAAATAAAAAGTTATCTATCGGTGAATTTAATTAAATATGTGTTGATTACTGGTGAGATTTCTGGCAGAAGAGGCACCAACCACATCTTAGTTTTCAGCGTTGCCCGTGCATTTGAAATATTTTGTTTTACAAAAGAGGGGGATAACGAGCAGTTGAGTCACCTGATGGAAAGTATTCACCGCCGCCCACGGACACTCGCAACGTCCGGAAAATCACGGGTGCGTTGCCGGCCTTTAGGGGAAGGAGAGCGAGGGGGGAGATGGGCCAGTGGTACTCTCACTCACCGACTAAAACACAACAGCAATAGATGCTGTTATAGACGCCGATATTCTGTGAGAGGGTGGTATTTCACCGGGCGCGCCGGTCCAATTCGTGCAGCATGCAGCATGACTCTACCACACAGAAAATCTGATGTGCTTTCTCAGCCTTACCATTGTAAACGTCTGTAGGCCTCAATCCATTTACCATCAGACGCACTATTTTTTCGTTTGTTTTCTCTGTAATATCACAGATTAATTAGTTACTAGGGTACAGTGTTAGCTGACGGAAATGTGAAAATCACTCGCATACGTAGGCAAAAATGTGTGAGGAGAATGATGAGATTTGAGGAAGCGAAAGAAGTATGTAAGGACCGCGAAGCTTGGCGCTTCGTTCTCTCTGTCTACCCCGTTAGGAATACAGCGTGATTATATTTATGTATGTATGTATAATAAAATAATATAAGAGATGAGATTACGTTAGATCGTTAGAACATTGTATATTCAAAAGATAGATCAAATACGATACAGAGACAGTAATATATAGTATATCATTCACAAGGAAAAAATGAGATAGAACAACGCAATTAGACTAAAGTGGGAGCAAGATAAGATATCGTTATTCGTTGCAATTGATCTAGTCGTCACGTCCTTTAGACTATTTATGAACTCCATGCCCAAGACACTCGTACCATTGTTGGTTGCGTTTAAGCCATTCCGCACATTTATTTCCACTATTTTATTAAACGAGCAATACTTGTAAATTTGATATCGCTTTCTTGAAAACGGCTCTAGCGATTTCGATGAAATTTATAATATAGGGTTTGAGGGGGGCGAGAAATCGATCTAGCTAGGTCTCAATTCTGATAAAAATCGTTTGCTACATCTTTCACACACTTAAAACTTCTAAACTTTTTTAATTTCGCAGCAGAGTTTACTTTCTCAATAGCACAGTGACTGAGTATAGGTCTACCACGCCGAAGTGTGTGGGTTAGAATCCTGCTATGTGGTCAGACATTTTTTTTTTTTTTAATAAATTGAAATAATATGTTTAAGTTCAGTTTGCAACAAGTACCTATTAAAAAACACATATCACTTTAATAATGTACTTATAATAAGGAAATAAAATGAAAAATAATGATAAAAGCATAGACTTCATAACTTCAGACAGCCTGTCCCGCACTACGAAGTGAGGCAAATAACATCAGATAAAATATAGATGTGTGGGTGCTGTTTTCTAACGAATTGGCGCACGATCAGCTTATCTGATGATAAATGTGTGTCGTATGTACAGGTCAGTCAGGTTATCTGATTTAGCTCACCGTTGTTGCTCGGTCACGGCGTCTCACTTTGGAGTTATTTATAAAGTTTATGACTAAACGTCATGGAGAAACATCTAATATCTATTTTTCTGGACAATGAATTTAATGTAATTTCATTTTATGATATGTTATTTGAAAGAATAGTATTACAAAAGCAATATTTGTATATTTCGCGTCTTCAAAAACGGGTCGTAACAATTTCGACGAAATTTACAATATAGACCTTTACGGTGGTCAAAATTTGATCTAGCTGGGTTCGATTCCGAGAAAATTCGTTTTCTCTATGTTTTCATACACTTAGACTTCTGAACTCTAACTTTTCTGATTTCACAACAGAGTTGACCTTCTCAGTAGTACAGTGGCTAGAGCGTAGATCTACCGACCTGAAATACGCAGGTCCGAATCCTGCAAAGTGGCCAGACTTTTTTGTTGTTATTTTTTTGTAAGATACCGAGTAAGGCTCCGTCGCCCAAGTACCAAATTATATATATGATAGTCACTAGTTATAATTCACTTGTAATTATAAGTCAGTGTCACCAAAATTACAAATGTATCGAGTCATGAATTTTTACTGAAATCATAGTGTTTTAATATTTGACTATCGTTCCACTCTAGAACACTAAACTACAAAGCTATCGATATTTTTCAGAGCACCTAAGAAGTACATGTATAGGATTTGTTTTCACACAATGTGTTGGTGCTGTACTGCCAAGAAGCGGATGAAATACATTTGTGTATTTCGTATGATTATATCAGCCATCATAGGGACAGTAAGATATGTGTGAACTCGGCACTAAGATATGATTGATAAAGCGCTGTCTCGGCTGCAGTAAAAATCATAAATTCTAAAAATGCACATAAATCAGGACTTCCACTTGGAACAGCTAGGATACCAGACATGCACATTTGGAAAACAATTTCAAACTTATAACACGCCTCTTTTTCATCAGAGATTAATAGTAGATTGTATAACAAGAGAGTAAAATAATATTTTTACGGCGAAGCGCTATTTTGAGTCCAGAGCGGAGCGAACGATTCTACAGTAGAATCTCGAGCGCAGCCAGGGATTCAATGTATGGCGTCTGAGGTACAAAATTCATATTTCTGAGAGTGATATGTTCTACTTCTCATTTCCATCTATGAGAAAAAAAAAGTAGAGACGTCATTCAATATGTAAAAGTACAAAGAAACTTTATATTTTAAATTACCGCCTTCCAGGTAAATAATCAGCCAGTAACATGTTTTATAAGTACAATATTTTCATTTGGCTTCTTTGCTCGCTGAATATTAAGGATCAATTCTTGTTCATTATTCTAAATCATTTCTGCCGTATATGAAAGTTTTTAAGAAAATAGACCTATTTTGGTCGCACTTATCAAAGAACTATATAATCATCGTTTATAGATGGAAATAAAAATATTTATATTGCTTCAGTTACATTTCCGAAGATAAATTTCTTATGATCGAAGTGAAATATCTCGAGTTGAAATGTACGGGCGGTTCATATTTGTCTTCACAATGGTAGATTTTTAAGTGTAACAGGAGTGTAGATAGGCCGCCCACCCCTAATCGTTCTGTCCCCCTACCGAATGAAGTGAATCGCATGGAAAAGTTTTTGCTATCTGTGTCATTTGTTTGTAATCTGTTGGCAATGATGAGGGGTTAAAATCTGTCCTTCTCTAAGAAAAATTGCTACGCCTTTGGGAGAGTTTTGTAAAACTGCACCGCAATTATTTAGTTATTATTATTCAAAAAACTGATAAATTAACTTATCTATGTCGTAAAGTATTCTGTAATAAATCACGAAGGTAAAAATTTGAAACAGGGAACCTTTATTATCTCTTGATTAAATTAAATTATCTATTTATATACTTACTTCAAGATCTGTAACAACATTTTAAGTGTAAAGGAGTGTGAGCGTCAGTATAGTTAGTTATAAAAAAGTAGATGCCATTTGAGCCTCCATGAGTTCTGCTTCGATTACCCTTTGGGTGTTTAAAGAGGTTTTTCATGCACTGAGAATAGGCTGTCGTTTCTTAAAATATGTTCTTAAACTGCCTGAAAGAAGGTTTAATAATTATGAACACCACTGTGAAAAAATATTCGAAATAATATGTACATTGAAAAATATTCGAAATACATTTGGGATTTTGTCACTTAGCGGTGATCAGTTATACTATTTTATGACGTCACTACAGTGTTGCCAACTTGGGTGCTTAGGCCATAAAATTAGACGGAAATTGCTCCAGGGTTTTTAAGAGGAAAAAATATTGGATATTTTAGGTGTGCAAGTTAACGGAAATAATATTTTTCAGAGGATTTAATCGATTTACATTATTTTAAAATAAGAAACCCATAGTATAAAAAAAATATCTACAATTCAAGAAAATGTCGTATAATATTCGGTTTAGGTGGTTTTGCTCCTTATTTAGGGGTTTTATGGCCACTTTTAGGAGGAAAAAACTGGATATTGGCAACACTGCGTCTCTATCGTAGCGTCATCTTCTAGTTCTTCGTTCCCATTACTGGAGCTTAAGAGCCAATAATGCAATATTTTTTAATAAATTTCAAATAGTTTACAGTTATGTTCATAATTTGTAGTTATTTTAATTTACTGTATATAACATAAGAACAATCATAGTCTATTGTTTGTTCCTGTGTAGTTAAATATTATAATTAGCTTTTTTGCACAGTTACTGCGAATTTACCCGTTTATTGATATTTAAATTGACAGATAGAACCTTTATCCTGTGTAACTCGTTCCCAACGACACATTTGCGTCTTGTTGATAAAAAATGAATTAGTGAAGTAATTCGTAGTAATAAAGTTCAGTGTTGCGAGTAGTTCTAACAATGTGTACGTATTACACGACTTGTTCTTGCCTTGTGTAAAGTTAATGATCGTAGTTAAGGTAGTCACGTCGTTTGTTCTTATTAGAACCACAAAGGTGGACCTGTCTTTGGTGATTTATAAATTAGGGAGGCCTAAGCGTTGGATTCTTTGTCTCGAACAAAGACTTCTATTTAAATTGAGGCAGATGCGCAGTGCGTGCAAACGCTATTACCGTTGTACACATTAAACGGTCTAAAAAAGCTTAAATTACTTTCTCTTTTACTCTTGATATTGCTTTCTAATTACACTTACGTAAATATTGTTTACTTGTGTGTGTAATATTGCTAACGTTCAGTTCGAGAGTTAATAAAAATGTTCGTTTGTTGGAGTAGGGCGGGTCTACCTCAGTTTATTTAGAAATCTGGTCTCGAAAAACATTTTGGCTTTTATTTTAACTTTAAATTTTAAGCTATTTGGCCGTAATGATAGCGCATGTCTTGATTTTATATTGACAAGAGTCATGTAATGCTTGAAGTCATTAAATTTTGATTATGAATTACTTATTTTACTCCAGTTAACTATAGTATGGAGGTTATTACCACCACACTAGTGATGGATAGGATCGATATTCTGAAGATATTGGGTCCGGATGTACATCCAACTTAGCGGACCTATATACAGATCCCTTGCCCTCGGACTTTATGGCTTCCGGCGATTTAGGTCAAGTTTATATTCGCACGTATTCTTTTCTACTCTACTGCACTACACTACACAAAGGCTTCAGTTTTTTATGTACCCAAAATAAACTATGTTTTTACTGAATGGGTGCCACAGAACGAGCTGAACTATCTAGTGATAAGCCAATTCAGAAAAGTTGTCAGTCAGTCATTACCCTGGATTCTCTCAGTTTAGAATAATATAGGTTATAGAGATAATAGAGATTAAAACTATTTGGATTGGGTAGTTTTTTAATGAAGTTGGATATGTTTCCATGCTGTTGCGAGCTGCCTTACCTTCCCGCGCAGATCGTAGAAGACGTCTTAAGGGATTGGATTTGTTATAAGGAACTGGTATGGGCTAGTCAGTAGCCAACTGTAACTGATTCCGTTTTCAGAGCTCAAGATATAATTCATTGCATCTCAATACCCTTTATTCTGAACCGAGAATAGTGCGACGTTGTGTATGAAGTTAGATGATTGTCATTCAGAATATAAGCAAGACATGTGGTTTTCTCATGGTTACCTCTTACGAGCCGTTAATTATATTTATTCGTCCATTTTATCTAACATGACATTATCTCTACAATAATCCGCTTCGGTCTCCATTGTCGTACCCAAGTTCGTATTGTAATGGATTGTGTAATTCTGCCAACTAGTGTATAAGAGTTAGAATTTCGTAGTACAATCCAACTGCAGCTTCGATTATAACGTCAAGTGTTAATGGAGAAGATTTAGCAATCTTCTGGGATAGGTTGCGCGTAGGTAAGTAACTCGTAAACGTAATTAAGTTGAATACTATCGTTAATGAGTGCTATTCAGTAAATTTTTACCTTGTAGTTCGTACATGTATCAATAAACTTAATTATAACGTATTTATTGTAAACTTATTGATATAACGTTATATTTTCTACTGAATTTACTCTAACTTCTACTTTCAATGCTTTTTATATTTTTTTTAACATGTATACTACGGTCTCAAAGGGTTTTTGATGGTTTTATCATGTATGCATAGTTTTCTGTATAATATAGATACTCCTTCCGCTACTAAAATATTACTAAAATAAATAAATAAAATGAAATAAAATAAAATAGATTGCTCATGGTTCATTACTTTACGCCTACGCTCTCCACACATTGGTCACTGACTATTACTATGTAGTAGAAACGGTACGTTGACTGAATTCATTAAATGGCCCAAAAGTGGCAAGATCGGTGACAAGAAGTGGTCCATCAGTGGCGAGCCTTAAGACTTCACGTAACGACTTCCATATATCACTTATTATACATAGAAATGCGTTTAGTTAGAATGATACAAACAAATTTATCAACTTGATAATACATATATTTTATATAATATTAAATAAAGTTTACGTTAACTTAAGTAAATAGAATATTTATTTCTTTAACCGTTTGCGGAAACTAAACGGAAAGTATTAGAAAAATTGGTGTCTCTCATTGAACTATACCGACTCCGTTTTGTTTAAAATGGCATCAAATGAAAAGAGATCATATAAAAAGCAGTATTGGTTGACTTATGTTACGAAAAACACTTTGAGACATCTGTGAGAGACTATTGGAGTTTTAGCGTTTTCACGTTTTTATATAATAATTAGTTGTGTTGATTGGGATACTGTAATGAGTAAAAGTTTTTATATTTTAACTGGACGAATTTCTATGTAATTAATAGCTTCTGTTATCTTCGCTTATGTAATGTACATATACATACAACATACATAATGTAACTAGTGTTTAAGATCAAGTGATCGGCACATTTCTTATGATCTACTTAATAAGCGTCGTTTTAGCGACGGGTTGTGAATAATACGAGAATAGTAATTACTGGTTTTCGGAGCTGCAGTAGGGTACATTAGGGACCCTTGTAATGACCTTCCCGAAGAAAGCCGTCTGATGGGATACTTTGTGTGGTCTTTGAACAGCTACCTTCATTAACAAATACACAATTTACTAATTACTACATTCTTAACTTCATATAGCGTCCCAACATCTGTATAAAACCTTTTTAAATCGGTTTAAGAATGCATGTAAAAACCGGTATTAAATTGTATTAACCACATTTAATCCCTATTAACAGGTATTTAACCGGTATTAACAGATTTAAAAGGAACGGTATTTAAATCTTTATATTTAACCGGCATTTTTTACCCGTTTCAAGCCTTGTAAGAAACAAGAAACATCTTTTTTAATCTGAAACAAGTGTTTCCAGTGGGACCTACCAATTGATTAGAATGAGTTTTGTTCTGAGATTGTTGTTGTTTACACGATTCTTCCTTAAAGGAAGGCAAAGGGCTCATACAGCCGATGTCTTCATTAATAAATAAATATATTCTTCATACCGCTTCATTGAAATGTAACATTCTTCATTGAAATGTTTTAATGTTTGGGGTTTCTGGCTGAAGATATATTGAGACACTTTCTAGTTGGAACCGCCGAGGCAGACCAAGCCACTAAAAAAATGTTAACGTCACGTTACTAAGTAAGCACTTTTTTAACAACTCCACATATTGCACAACGGTTTAGATACTTGGGACCCAAAACTATGCCAACTTTACATCACAATATCCACTAGAAACAATTTGCATGTAATTAAAAAGTACGCCCGATTGCTCTCCACAAAAACCCGCCAAAAACTTTTAGAAATCTGAGAATTTACAGATTAAGAATAATTTATTACTTATTAACGGTGCGTCCCGACTTCGCCCGGGTTGAATACATAGTATATAACCTATGTCCATCTGGAGTAATGCACCTTTCAAATGGTGAAATAATTTTTGTAACATGTTGGCGGTTTCGGAGATTACTCTCCACATATAAACAAATTTACAAAATCCATTATCTCTTTATAATATTAATACAGATAGTCTATTCTATGTATGAGAAAATTGACTACATGTGATTTGAAAATTGATTTCGCTTTTGAGTAATCGCAATTAAACATTATTCCATAAAATATTATGTAGTAATAGATAAAATCTTTACCCATGTAGGGTCCTAAAGGACTTAAAATAAGAAGAGTGGACTGTAATATATGCTGGTTTATATTGCTTTACAAAAGATAATAAAATACAATAAATAATGACTCCAATGCAGCGTGCGCGTGAGACCGTTTCGGAAGTTCAGATAGTAGTGTTTTGTTCGGGCCCCCGCGTCTTTCGCTTCTCTTCGTAGACCCGAACTGCCCCGAGAATTCGCGAGTCGCGACAACCCCATACATCAAAATATTTAAATTCTTGGATTTCATTGATTTTACGTGTATTTGTTATGGAGGTCGCTGTGTTTGTGCATTCATGTTTTCGATATGTAGGTAGTTTTGACATTAATCGTTTTATGGTGGTGAGTTTTCTTGCACAAATGTTTAATGAATAATATTGTTAGAATTTTTGTCGTCGGTTTAGTTCTATGAAGTTTTTATCGATTTTATGTCGTGAATTTACGATACATTTGGAAATATTATTGCATTTGGTGTGTTTCTTTTTGAAATTATTTATAGATCTGATATATTTACTCTTTCGTTTTGAAAAAATATTTTAAAGTTTGTTTTCAATTTGATTTTAATTTTACTAATATTTGAGTGCTTGATTTAACTAACACTTATTAACAGATCTTTTAATAGAATAATTTTTGTTTTTTTTTGTCTCACATATAAACATTGAAGTATAATTTTTATATATGAAGAATAATAGAATTATGTATTAGAGTCACTTTGGTAAGTTTTCGCGAATAATTTTTCATAATTTTACAACCAGAATAAGCGTATTAGACATTTATCTTATATTATGTAGTCTTTATATTTTGAATAGAAATAATGTATGAAATATATTAGAATCTGAAGTTCCCCAATACATGGGCATAATTTTTTCTTTTATATTAATTTTCTTAATAGCGCATGTTGACTCGGCCCCACACAAGCATGACCAATATTTTTTTGGTAGTTGTCGCTAATGTTGATCCACGTATGTTGGACAATGCCTGGTCCAATAGAGCTGTTGTAATAAATTCAGGTGTGGAAAGGAATGTGCCTGAAAAGAAAAGCATTAATATTTACCTACTTGTTATTAATTTTTATTGAATTGTGTATATTTTGTATTTTATTAAGTTTAAGCAAAGGTCTGTTAAAATTTGTATGTATATATAAATTAAGAAATGTGCCAGAAATAGAATTATTTTAATAATTATTTATTATAATAGAATAAAATGAAGAAAATGTTCACAACTCAAATATTGGTTTTACTATTTTGTAACTTCGGATGCACAGATGTACATACATAAATATGTCATAGTGTTTAAATAAGTTTCTTTAGCTTCTTTGCATTTTTTAATTATATTATGGTTTGATAGGGATAATGATGTTTTTCCATTTTTATATTAAAATATAATATAAGATATGTGAAACAGTTTATATTGAAATTAGCACAATTAAGTGTAGTTTCTCTTCAATTAATTGAAACATTGTGTGATACCTGTACTGCAATCGAAGTCATGTCACATAACATCACTTCTTGTTGATCATATATATTTATAATTGTTCAGAATTTAATAAATGATACGTATTGTTCGTTAATCTCATCCTCGAATAGCCAGCCTTTGTTTCATTTGAAAGTATAGCAACTATATATAGGTATTTGGTAAATATTTTAATATACTAATGTTTAAACCTATGGGAATTATCTGCGATCTAAGGGATACGCGATTCTTCTTACGCATTGCGGTTTGCCTCTATCATCATTGCTTGGCAGCATGGATCAGTATTTAAACAGGAGGCCGCACTCTGAGGAGGTACTCGAAGTTGACAAATTTCACCTTGAAAGATCTATATAACCCTTCATCTTTTGCTGTTGGTATATTTATATATACTAATAAGTGTATTTCCAGGTGTTAGAAACGGGAAACGTTAATGATCAAAGGTTATTCGAGGTCATGTAATTTGTCTGCTACTGCCTCTTCAGAGTATGGTATTCACTTAGATTTATAAATTATTGCTTGGCAGTACCATCGCATCACTTGACAGATCTACTAATGTTTTCGATGGAATTTAAATCTATTTTTATACATACTGTACCATAAATTGTAAACGATAATGTTTAATTATTGTAAATCACTTTTTATTAATCATAAGTTACAGAATAGTGAACAAGGATTTTATGCGTTGTCATGTTTTTTAAAATTGTATTATTTATTTTATTAATTAAGAAGTTATTAGGTTGGAATTGTCTTAAAGAGTTTATACAGTCAGTGTCAATAATTATGCTATATACTACAACTATATAGAACACATTGTAGAATTGTTATAAGTTATTTGAATGTAAGAGTATATTAAACTCGTTATATTAGTCTTGTCGACAGAATTTTTTTTAAATGAGTAAAACAAAAAGCCATATTTCTCGTTTGAAGAATCTTTTTTTTTTATTAAAAATACAGTAGATTAATTTATTGAAACTGACTGTACTTATTTTTTTAATGGGACTGTTCAGAATAAGTTTTAGATACACCGTCAATGTTCAGATATATCGCAAATATGATGTACTTACTGTGGAGTTGTTACTTTGTTGATTTTAAATGTTGTCTGGGCGGCTTTCACTCTCTAATAGATCTAGTCATTTTGAATTCCTCCGTGTTATACAAGTATGCCTGTATATGGGTAGACAATATAATATTAATCAAAATGAATGTTAAACATAGTATAGGTGAAACTTATATCTATTAAATTTGATGTCTGTTCTATTTTTTTTCTTTTATTTATGATATACTATCGACCCATTCCGGCTCCATAGAGGTGAGTCCTTAAGTTTCCTAGAATCCTAGCGTGACTGTAATAATAAATTTTCGTCATACAAAAAAAATCCTGAAATATATACGGAGCGAAATTATGAAAAGCATGCAAAAAGGAATAGGTATAATATTTTATTATATAGCAACACTAAATTACCTGTTGTGTTCAGAAATATCCCCGTGGCAGTAAAATTTTCATATGTAAATTCAAAGAGGCAACTAATAGTTAATAATAATAATAAATAATTGTTAATATAATATAAAAAAATAAATAATAGTTGACCTCCGTGGCGCAACGGCTAAGTGCGTCAAAAGTAAACGGGGGTTGCGGGTTCGATTCCCGCCCCGAGGAATTACACTACACTAATTTACATTTTACAAAAAAAAAGTGTATAAGTAGTATATCAGTTGTCTAGTCCATAACACAAGCTCTGTGCTGCTTATTTTGGGACTAGATGGCGCTGTGTGAAATGTCTGAGGATATTATTATTATTAATTGTACATATTATAAATGGAGTACGATATAGACGAGGTCACAACGTATAACGTTTGATAGAACAATAGGCTTCTTAAGTTTATATTGGTGCAGTTTCTACTGCATGAAAAAATTTATTATGGTTCTCTCCCTAAAAATCGAAACCTACATTCTTTTCTGCCCTGCCTTTCGTCCTATTTCTACTCTACCATTACATACTGTCAAAAGTTCCTAAAAAGTTGGTTAATTATCAGGTTCTTATTATCTTAAGAATAATCTCCTTAATTCTTTTCAATTCCCTTGCGCGGACCGGCCTATTGTTCTGTGCGATCTCCGAATTTACCAACTGTATGTATTGTGATATACAGGATTAATTTAAAAATACTAATAACGTGTTAGTATTTTGTACTAAACATTACCCCTAATAACTTTTGTTCTATGACTTGTGAAAATTCATAAGTTTTTTCTTTCATACAAAAATAAAAATACATTAAATGTTTCTGAAAATGGCACCATGGCACCTACTCTACCCGCTCGCTAAAGCGGCGCACGCACAGCGCGGCGCTGAGGCCCGGTGCGCTTGCACTGTACCATTGTAATACGTACAGAGAAATTACGTTTCAGACTGTACAACAAAACTTAACAAATATTTTTTGTCGAATGTATTAAGTTTTGAAAAAGTCACAGAACAAAAGTTGTTTGGTATGATGACAGGAATTTTGCACTAAGAGATTATTAGTACTTTTCAGTTAACCTTGTATATTAAAACTGAAGTATGCCTATTAGCTAGTGCTGCCAGTACTCTTATTAAAATAGGCTATTGCACTTGAGTAGGTATGGATAAACTAGATAAGTAACAATTCAAATTTACCTTATTCGATTATAGTAACACATTCAATACAGTGTAATAAAATATACATAGTACAGTTTGTAACCTATGTTTGAGGCCTATGTCCAGCAATGGACGTCCTATGGCTGAAAGGAAGGAAGGACAGTTTGTAAAGAAAGACCGTCGCCCAAACGCGCTGTTCGCCTTTGGTCTCTCCCATATTTCGGCGAAAATGTATGAGTAGAATGATGATGTCTGATGAAGCAAAATAGGTAGGCAAGGACTGAATGTTGTGTTGAAAGCTTCGTCCTCTGTCCATAACGATAGAGTGTGAAGATATTTATGTAAAGGTCATGTCAACCACTAAGTGATTACATGCATTCTCCTTGACAGTCATTATGATCTTTTTAACTTTTATCTAGACTTTTGTATTGACAGTGTCATAAATCATAATCTCAAAAATCAAAATCTCACAAGTACGTGCAATGTAGGAATTAAAATTATGTTGCGAAATAACTACAAATAGTTTTGTAAAAACCGTCAACACGGCTAAAAATAGAAATAAACCTGTAATAGACACTTCGAGTTCATAATGGTTCGTGGTTATAATTTTGAGAATATATAGAAACTGAGCACAAGTTCCTAATTTTGGACTCTTGGTCTTGGGGTTCACAATGATCCGTCACGCGTACAAACGACTGCTTTCTGTCGCCACCCCTTTAGTTATACCTAAATGCAAATGGCAAAACTTCGTAACTTCAGATAGTCTGGCGCAGATCGAGAAGTACTGCGATAGGTTCTGTCCAGTGCCACGCTTTCCGGAGCAGAAGGTTTGTATGTTGGACAGTAAATCATTTATTACTCTTAAATACATACCTACACACAATGATATTATAATACAAAAGAGGTAGATAGGTTACCTTAGTACTAATCCAAGTAAAATATTGTCCCAGTTACAACGTTACAAAGTGAGACAAATATACCTTGTACTGCGTCGTTGTGCAATGTAAAACATAATTGCATTTCAAACTAACAAATCACATAGCTCTCTAAATCATTGTGATTGGTCAATTTCAATTTCTTACTACTTTTTAAGCGAATCCGTGACTAATTCATAGAATATTAGTAATTAATGACACAGAACAGACATTTAAAAAAAATATGATTGATACCTAATGGGATTAGACAGTAAAAAATGATGTTTGCTTTTTTCGAATTTCGTTTTTCTTGAATCATGTACATGAGAACATATTTATTTAAAAAGATCGCCAACATGTTTTTATTATAAATTTGACAATAATGAATTATGTATTATTGCTTTTAATAAATGTAAACGATGATTAAAACTGGGTGGCTGCGTCATCACATGATCGTGTATATTATAAAAAACGTTTGGATTATTAAAATATTTTAGAATTTTAAATGCGCAATAGGCATTGCATGACATTGTTGGTTCTGTAACATTACTTTTCATATTCTTTGACCAAGTCCGGGTTGGCTAATTAGCAAAGTTTTGGGGGTGCCACTTTTCGAGTGCATGTAACCTATCTACGTCTTTTGTATTATAACATCATTGCCTACACATATGTAAGTATATAAAAATCAATGTTAACTGTATGTAATTATTACTCGACCGCTTGAGCTCTTCATACACTGTGTTCAAAACGTTACTAGAAAAGTTAAATTAACTACTGTTTTCCGCTTTGACATTTAATTATAGATATTATTAACTAGTTCTTAGAGCCAACAATATAGCTGTTAAAAACCAAATTCAATCTGGCAACTGACACAATAATATAAAAACACATAAGCAGTAGTTACCTAACGTGCTTCCGGTTAAAAAGAGGTGTGAGTGACAGTTTCTCTGGAATCCACACGTATTAAGTCGTGGGCAAAAGCTAATATACATAAGAAACTGACTGTCATAGTATCAACGCACGTCGCCAATCGCGCGGTCGCGGGTAAGTTTCTAAACTTAAAACTTCGCATAGATTCCTTATGATGTAAGCAAGCACTAAATAGCAAATTTTTGGACATAAACCCCTTCTAAATATTGTCTTGGAATCTATAGGTGTTACTGGATGACCCAGATTGTTAGACACTTAGTAACAAAATCTGTATCACGAAATGAAAATTGGGCGAGCAGCAAGTTCATTTTGTGCACAATCCACGCGGACTAAGTCGCGGGCAAAAGCTAATATACATACATAAAGAGTGTAATGTATAATAAATCTATATCTAATATAGATTTAGCCCAGTTCATTTAGTAGTATAGATAGTATGGTGTAAATGTAGTGAAATATTGATTATTTATTATTAAGTATTGGAAAGAAATGCTTAGATGGTTTGGGCGCATAGAAAGAATATGTGGTGAAAGATCGACGAAGAAAATCTACAGAGCGAAAGTGAGTGGTAGGAGAAGCTAAGGAAGACCAAGGCTGACTTATCAAGATCAAATAGCCGGAGTGTTAGGTGACAGAAATGTCAAAAGCACTCGTAAACCTAGGTGAAAGTGTGTAAGAAGAATCATGAGAATGGAGAAAGCAAAAGAAGTATGTAGATTTTGTAGATAAAGACCGCGATAATTGGCGCTCCATCCGTTCTGACTACCCACTACGTATATGTATACAATAGGATATGTATACAAGGTTATCGTGAAAGGGGGTATAAATCCGCCGGGTCCCAACCTGTCACTGTTGCCTGTTATATTGCCGATGTAATAATCACGGGATACGTTTATTTTGATTTCCATATAAAAAAAACCATCATTTAATGGAAAAATGAATTTAGAATGGAAATGTATAACCCTATCATTTGTCCTATATTCCAAATGTATGCTAGCGACTGGAAAACGCTGATATTAGGGTTGCCTCACCTTTATTTTTAATTAAACTGAGGATTTACACTAGAACTAAGTAGGTGACTTTTGGCGAAGTTATAGAACGCAAGTTTTCCGTTGTCATGGGTACTTTGGGAAGGGTATACCCTTCCGTATTGACCCATCCTTTCGAAATAACCTTGTATATGTATGTAATTTGGAAAAGTTAGTTTCTTAATTGCATAACTTGCATTGACAGAAAATAGATATAATCACTCATTTATTCCGGCGTGCCGTGGCCATTTAAAAATATATCGCACCAACGGTCGTCAGTCAATAAAACGTCAAACCGACATTCATTTCCAATCATTGGAAGCTATGCACTTAGACACTTGATCATAATTGGATATAATTTTAAAACTACATCAAATATTAGGCAAGTACCTATTAATAAACTGCATTTCGAAGAAAACTGCAGTCTGAAGGAGTTTATTGATCACCCCAGGTCACGGTAATAGGCGCTGGCAGTGACGTCGGTCGTATTATCTCCCTCTTCCTCAAGCAGCAGAATGTCGTGAAGGTCCTCGCTATGTACGATGACATACCTGAACGTTACGTGTTGGGAGTCGCCAACGATATAGCCCATATTGACACCAGCACGGAGGTCGAGGCATTTCAGGGGCGGGTGTACCTCAGATGTGCACTTGATGTAAGATTATACTTGATCCACATATGTAGGTAATTGTTATCCCCTCTTGAACTATTTAAGTGAACTTTCAAATTATTACTCTTGCCACGATCAGTGACGGGGAGAGAGATTAGATCGAATTATTGATACAAAAGTTATGTTAAGTAGAATATAGATATAACATTACTTTCACACCAATGTTTTGTGTGAACCTTATATCATATGCCAGCAGTGAAGCAGATAGAATAACGCAATATATTATTAAAGCGAGAACAATAAAAGAATTTTCATTCTTTACGACTGGATGCTTCATAACATTCTGTCTTTTTAACCATAATATTAGGCCCATGTGAAAAACCCTCGTACTATATACCTTTATGTTTATATCAAATGAACGACCCAAAAGTATAATATTGGGAATAGTCGTTACTGTTTCGCGATTATCCTAAAAACACGGGAGGCACGAGCCTAGGGCCTCCTGCCTGATGGGTGCCTCGAAATTGCCGAATTTCATGCTTATATATTTTTTATTTAGTCAGTGGACGACTCTCTCAAACACACAATCTACCCAGAGAAAATGTCTGTTATAACAGTGGCTCCTTGTTCTGAGAACAGATTGCTATGACGCAGGATATATAATAAAAAAAAAATTAATCAATAAAAATTTTACATTTGATTTCAAACATCGACGTTAACATGTTATATCACATATTGAAGCTAACTACACATATATTGGATAATACCAACCCGCCCCGGCTTCGCACGAGTATGAAATTTTGTGAAAATAAAATACAGCCCATGGTACTCGCTGATAATGTAGCTTTCCATAGACAAAATAATTTTATCTATAGATTCTATAGATAATAGAAAAGAAGAAGTAGTTTTTGAGTTTATCCATTACATACAAACAAACAAAGTTCTTAGCCTTAAGGTATAAACGCGACATAGACCCGATAAACATTGTAAGATAACTAAGAACTTTCCCGAAAATTAGAAAAATCATGTGCAAATGAGATCATCCCACCCATTCAGGAGCTACAATGTCACAAGATATACTGATCACAGAATGTAACTTGTAACATTCTTCTTTAAAAAAAAATGCGATTTCAACTTAGGGATTTAAAAGTACATTTTAAGAGTCCGTCATGCAGCCCAGAGCAATCGAATTCGTTCATTACCCCCGCGTCCTATTGCCATAACAACAAAGTTCTTTTTCGCATTTGCGATTTGATCATATTTTAGCTTAGAGAAGAAATTTCAACTTTGTTTTTGCATGTAATTGTAATTTGCAAGAAAACTACATTATCAATTAAAAAACTGATTTTAGAGATTTGAGATATTACAATTACCTACATATATATTTTACTAAAAATCTATTTAAAATTCTGTAGAATTTCGGAGATGCAACTGAATCTTTGTGCAAAACAAGGTTTTTCCTGATTTTTTTTAACAAGATTTTTTTCTTCAATCAGGTTTTCACGTTTAAGGATTCCATGATAAAGAATTCAAGTTGTATGTATCAAAATATCTAATTCTAAGTCGTCTTAGATATCGAAATCCAGGTTACAAAGCATCAGTCTGCGTAGGAGGACTCTTAATGTTTCTATTTACTAGCTAATACCTATTGTCATGTCATAATCTTTTCTGCTTTTTAATAAAGGCTCCCAAACTCTGGGTGCCAAAAGGCCCCTGTACGGCCTAATACAGCTCTGGTACCTATATGCTATTAGACTGAGGAAGTGAAATATGTGTCGATTAATATATTTGAATTTTGGCGGAACATAACAAAAATTACCATTACATATAGGTACCACGGCAGGGATCTCAATTTTTCTAAGTGACTACAAAACGTATGAAAGTGGTATTTGGTAACCTGATTCTTCATTTCATTGACTTTATTTTGCCACTTGCTAAATACGATTGGTTACCTTTTGTAACACAAAAAGAAATATCAAAGAAACCTCTTTTAAAACAATGATTTACATTTTTCGGAGTAATGAGACCGATTTATGTTTTTAAATTTTCTGTACAGTTTAATCTAAACATATTCTTCAAAGTGACAGTTGGATTTTTTAAAATTAATTACAGTTTTTAAAATAAACGAAAATTACTGCTTTTTCGTATTTTTCGTAAGCTAGCGCGCACACGTTTGCATAGAGCAGAAGATCTATTTCAGATTAAATTATTGTTTATCAATGCGTCGCCTTAAAAATTGAAAATAAATTTCCTAGAACTCGATTGCACCACATACCGGGTCCAATTGTGAATCTAAACCATCCAGGGTTTCAATCATACAAACTACTATTCAAACATAGAACAAAAAATTCATCAAAATCGGTCTGATCGTTTAGGAGTTTAGTGACAAACACATGTACAGAAGAATATATAATATTAAGTCAATAATATATGAAATGTAATTTCGCAAAATAATAATTTGCGATAGTTGAGCTGAGTCAGTACGATATTATTGTATGCTAATGTTACATTTAAATATTATGTAGGTAGATTGAGTATACATCTATCCTTTTGGGTTTCCTTCTGAAAGCACTTGTTTAACAATCCAATCAGAACGCGGACGTGGTTGTTATCTGCGGTGGGAGCTATGTGATGCCTCCGAATTGCAACATCCAGGACCGCGACCTGTTCTTCCAGAACATGCAGCTGGTCCGCACCGTGTCGCTGGCCATCGCACAGTTCTGTCCACACGCCATTATCGCCATTCAGACGCCGCCAGTTGACAGTAACTTTACTTTGTGCATGCAAGTTCGTAGAAAGTTATTCTTTAATAGTACCTACATTCCTTTAATGGGCACAGTCTTATACTCTTATTCTATATCCTCGTCTTCTCGAAATGATGTAGGACGATGAATCATACTGCACCACACGGGCCCTGTGTAAATGAATGGTGATTAAGACTAAGATATTCTCAGTTTATTAAGCCACGTGAATGATCTCTCGCGTGATGTAACTACTAAAATCTAGCTACTATGAGGAGCATGAATAAAGGCTTATCATTTATTCAATGATCACATTAACCGTTGAAGCGTGGGAGAACTTTATGAAAGTTATTAAAACAGAAAAAAAAGTATTTTTTGCAAGAATATAAAACTTATACTATGATGTAACGAACGGCCCGTTGGTGTATAGTGTATAGGTAGTGCATTTACCTTTCTAGCTAAGGTATTCGAGTTCGATTCCCGGTGAGGTTAATTTGAAGTCCAAGCAGATACTTAATCATTGCAATTCATTACAATCATCGATGTGTTTAAAGTTGATAATAATCTTACAGACCTTGAAAATGGCACGTGTATACAATAAGCGGCACCTGTTAGGTGTGAACGCGGTTAACTCGATGCGTGCGAACCAGCTCTTCAGTGCGTTTACAGGAACCGATCCAGGCGTCTGCCACATACCCGTTATTTGTGGTACTGGCCGATGTACGAGGCTACCTGTGTTCTCTGCTGCTATGGGGGTGGATGTACCACAGGTGGGAGAAAAATAGAAATAAAACACATTTTCAAGAAATGAAATTAAGTTGAATATAATATTACTAAGATAACTCGCGTTAGAAATGTAGGTAAATGTTACCTAATTAAACTACGGCAAAATTTCGTCGAAGTTGCTGTAAGTTTCTTGATTTAGCAAACATTTTCTATTATTTTCATGAGCGTATTCAGCCCACTAAAATAAAATAAATATTTTGTCCTTTTTACACTTTATCTAAATTTTAAATACTGCTTAATACCTTAAAGTGTTAATTTAATTTATTGTGAGTTGAAATCGCGGCGGACTCACTCATATTGACATGATCGATTGATGGTCTGTTGGGTCTCGGCTTAACAGATTGACTAGGCGGGATGGCGTAATTTGAATAATACTGTCTCGCGTCAGTTGACCAATGTAGCTTATGACGCAGCTTCCATTGATGGAAAACTGATAATGTACATAATATCTTCAAAATGCATTTGAAATGTCAAAATATTCATTTTCAGGGTTGCGTTTAGCAATGTTCCTTCGATCACAAATAAAGAACTGAAATTCACAATCTTTTTAATACCGTATAGTATTATCGGTAACATTGTGTTAATCTAAAGTAGACCTTACTGCCAAACCATAAGGTTATAAAAGCTAGTAAACGATTCTTGCATGACATTGAAACGATGTTTGTTAAAAAAATATATAAAATGCAATCTTACGTCTCGTGCGTAAAGTATAATTCATTTAATCTGTGACTCACTCAATCTGCACTCAAATACTCATTTGAGCGCACATTTGGTTCGGACATTTTTGGAGCGTTGATTGTGTATCTAGTTTTTTATTTGTGATCGAAGCAATGTTCCCATGAAAGTGAAAATTCCTCAAATGCGTTCAAAAGGTAATTTTTAGTTCCACAAAGACGTTTCCGAATAACTTCTACTTCCACGGGAATATTTCTGAACGCAATCCCAGTCAATGGAAACTGTGTTTGCTGCTAAAATGTTGTTGCCCCGGAAACCTTTCACAGAAGCGGGAATTTCAAAAAAACAGCTTTTATGAATAACCAAATTTTTTTAGATTATTTCGTGAAAAAGTGCAGTACCTATTTTCTTTTTCTTGTAATGATAATACAGGCTCAAGTAGAATGCTTGACACGACTAGTCCGGGACGCAGACGACATCATCTGCAAAGTGAAGAGCAACAATGAACAAGGACATTTATCTATTGGATTTTCTACTGCAAGATTTGTGGTTAATGTTATGAAAGGTATACACAAAATTTTCTTTATTTACTTCTCTAAATTGTAAATTACGATTAACTCAGCTACCTATTAACTTGCGGATATCCAAGTCATATATAATTTATAATATTAATTAATATATTCTTCTAAAATTCAAACTAACGAAGCGTCTTCGGTAAAGTTTCCATTTGGTTAGTACTTTTTGAAGAAAAAATATATAAATTGTTCATCAAAATTGCATGAAGTTCAGAACGTCTCGTTGTAGTAAACAAACGAAGTGTAAAAGTTGTTAATACTTAATTTGATTTGCACAATTTCTATGTAACTTCGCCGGGAATTTCGGAGGAAATTAACTTAGTTAATTTTTAAATTCCGTACTTTATAAGATCAGTCACGGTTTTTAAAAATGTAACCTTTATGACGTCGCTATTTCGTCCGTGCGTCAAAGTTGATTTTTTTCAGAAACTGTGTAATGTATACATTCAAATTTTAAATTAGGTACTTATAAGTAGTGGTATACTACCTCACTATTTTGCAACAGTTAACATTTTAAAATATTCATAAGAGAATTAAAGAAAGGGAAAATTGTGTACTCGACTTCACTAATACCCCGATGACGATACGAGATACTGAGGTACGAGGTATCCACTATTTCCGAAATTACTGGAATTATGCCCGATTTCACCAAAGTCCCCTAATCCTTAGCGAACCCCTAAAAAGACGATGATTTTTATCGTTAGCGGATCCCTATCATTTTTTAGGGGTTCGCTAAGTATTGATGAAACCGGGCATCAGAATTTTAAACATTTGATATAATATGAAACTTTACGTGAATACAGGATATACATATATACATACATACATATCTTCACACTGTATCCCTAACGGGGTAGTCAGAGGATATACAATTTTAGAAAACAAGTTTAGAAATTTATTATTACCTATAAAATATCGTATGGATGCTGTGTGCGAGTTGGATTCACACTTTAATGATCTACTCAATTTTGTTATTCGACGTTATAAATCGATAGTGTACTTGTAGAGAATATATAAAAATACAAAGTTTCTATTGTTTAAGAGTCCGCTTATGGAGACTGATGTATTTGGTGACTTGGATCTTGATATCTAAGAAGACTGAGAGTTAAATATTCGGATATATACAACTTCAACTATATCTTGAAATCCTTCAACGTGGAAACACGATTGGAGAAAAAAATATTGTTAAAAAAAATTCCATAAAGATCCCTGTTTTGCACAAAGATTCAGTTGCATCTCCGAAATTCTACAGAATTTTAAAATGATTTTACTAAAATGGTTAGATAATTATAATATCTCAAACCTCTAAAACCGGTTTTTTAATTGGTCATTACCAATTAAAAAACCGGTTTTAGAGAGTTCTGTTGTAAATTACAATTATGTGCAAAAAAACGTTGAAATTTCTCCGCACTAAAATATGATCCAACTGCAACTGCGAAAATCAACTTTATCGTTATCACCATAGGGCGCTAGGATAATGGACGAATTTGGTTGCACTTAAATGTTCTTAATTGATACAGGACTTTTCGAGAAGCCAACGTTTGTCGACAGTGCGCTGGTGGAACAAGATGATCCCGAGAAATGCTACAAGATGCCCATATGCGCTACACCGGTCACCGTTGGCAAAAGTGGTATAGAGGAGTATATGATACCATTCTTGAACGAGGCTGAGTCGCAAATGTTGAATGACTGCAAGTTAGTATTTAATCACATATGTTTATTTTGTAATCAAAATGGGAAAAACTAGGTTACAAACGAAATCCTTATAATTTCGTCACGTCTGTCCGTCTATCAATCAATTTATTTTCTCATACGTACACCTATTGCACTATATTTTGAAACCCAGACGTAACCAGACGCAAATTCAGAAATGAGAAAATACCTAAATCTTTAATTTGAGAGACAATTTTTCAAATCTTATTTTCATTTTCTCTCTGTATCTGTTGAAAAGATATAGGAGTTCTATAAATCAATTCAAATCAATTATGGATTTGGGATGGATTTTATAAAATCCGTCCACCTAGTTTACAACTGACTTTGAGAACGCTTTGACGCTTTTCCATCAAAGTTGAGCCTTTATTTTTATTCGCTCTTTATTTTAAAGTTTATTGACACTATCCACACTTATCTCAAAAGTAATAACAGGTGCACACCTCAGTATTTGAGCCCTGCTCTTTTTAACGAGACCTTGTCAGTCTTAGTATCGGTTTTGGTCTTGCTTATCCTTACACCGATTTTGGTATTGATCATGTCAAAATCGGTGCGGTTAATCTTGCCACGCGTTGTATAGGTCTCGATCTTGCTTTTTCGCAAGATCGAGACTGATTCTGCTCATTACTAACATGACAACCGCATTTACATTACATATTAATCTAAGTATTATAGTTGGGTTTTTCTGTGGTGTCATAAAAAGTACAACGAACAGGTAAAAATTCTAAAAATATTTATTTTCATTTCATCAAAGCATAAAAAGCTTCAAATGTATGAACGCGCCTTTGTACGTACAAGTGACAAAAGTGATTATTACTGCTGGTTACTAGCCAGTGTGGATTACTAACCCATGAAATCACACAGTGTAATTATGGTAATAAATAATAGTGCATATGGTTTGGTTTAGGTGCGACTTAGAAGATTCCCTGAACCTCGGTCGTTGTTACGCTGTTGGGGACGAGTACTTTTTGCACCCATGTAAGACGTGTACTTGCATACCTCCGTCACCCTGTAAAGTCTGTACACCCTGTAAAGCTGAAGGAGAGGATAGCGAGAAGCAACGCTCTAAAAATAAGTGATAAAGTACAGTAGAAGCACAAATACTAGTTACAAGGCTTCGATCACAAATAAAAAACTAGATACACAATCAACGCTCCAAAAATGTCCGAACCAAATGTGCGCTCAAATGAGTATTTGAGCGCACTTCTGTTTTAGTGATATTCAAAAACGCTAACAGCGAAAATGTCAAAGTGCTCCTTCAAAAATTGCAAAAATAACACATCTAGAACGCTAAAAAAAGACGCAAGTTCTTATTTTCGGTGAATAAATAAATATTACTTAAGTGTTCATTATTTCATTATAGTAATAACGTTACATAGCTCTTTTTTATTAAATTCGTAATCATATTTTTAAATATTGCCTGACAATATTTGTCTTATCCTTGTCACTTTCACGTAACAAATCAACGTAGCAACATAGCAACGCAAATAGATTATTTGAATTATATTTTATGCACGAGGCGTAAGATTGCATTTTAAATATTTTATTTAACAAACTTCGTTTCAATGTCATGCAAGAATCGTTTACGAGCGTTTATAACCTTATGGTTTGACAGTACGGTCTACTTTAGATTAACACAATATTGCCGATTATACTTTACGATATTAAAAATATGTACGTCAATTCAGACAATAATTTGTTTAAATTTTATAGGAGATTGTGAATCTAGTTCTTTACTTGTGATCGAAGTTACAAGGACAATATTCGATAGCGCAGATTAAAAACGATGTAAACACCAATGAATACAGGATAGCTTTCGTTTGGATTTGAAATACATATTACAACAACAAGGGAGTATTTTGTTCATAACAGTTTTATACAGTATGTATGGCGTGGTACGTTATGACACAGTACAAGTACTGTGGTACAAGTTATGATTGGCTAAAACATTTTCACGCCTACCTAAAATAAGACTTCTTCGCGGGTACATCGTTGCATTAACTTATATAGGTGGTAGTTGCTGCATCACATTGTACTCTGCACCTTTTCTTCGTTACACATACTTTTTAAACTCTAAATTATCTTTCGTTCTTTTGTACTTCAAATATCTTTCAGTAAAACGGTTTTCTTATTTAGTTTCATACTTGCGCATTAGATAAAAATGTACAAGTTCGTACATATTGTAAAATATATTATATTTTAGACGGATTTTTATTGTAGTTTTAAAGTTAATTTCCGTAGAATGTTCTTAAAATTACTTATAACGAAATTACCGTGAAATGTAACAAACGTGTTATAAGTGTCTTATTACAATGACTATAAATGTATTGAAAATTTTTGTATTTAAATGCTTGGTTATAAAATATAAGGATAAAACAATAAAAGGATAATGTATCAACTATATGTTTTATTAACCGACTGCGAAGAGTTGTTTTATTACATGTGTAGACATTTAAAAAAATGAATAAATCAATGTTATTTAGTTAAATCATCCTTTTTATTTTTATCATTGTTTCCTAGCATTGGTTGACTTCATTTTATTTAAAAATACAAATAATTTTTTTTTTGCACCTCAAATGGCACGTATTTAGACGAAATAGCAGTATTAAAAAGTTTTTTGTATATTTTATCATAACCATAAAATATCTTAAGTTTTCCAAGTGAACGCAAACTTTTTTTGATGTATGTACATACTTACATAATATCTATATTTAATATTATTAGTCCTGAGCAAATCCTCAGGACTGATAAGATATAATGAAAAGCAAATGCTCTTCATAACCTTTGTTCCCCTTATTCAATTCAATCAAAACGCCTTTATAAACTGTTTTTTTTTATGATAGATATAATATAGGAATTTATTATCCAATTCCTACAAGCAATAATGTGTATAGCACTTATAGTAGGACGACTTCGATCTGCGAGACTGCGAATCAGGGGCAGAAGCGGTGTAAGCGTTTTGCGATTTGGAAAATAATTTTAATGTGTACCTATGTACGTACAGTTTCTATATTCTTTATTCAATTTTGTGTACATATACATATCGGATCGCCGGGCGGTGGGTAGATCGTATCACGCTCTTGGTTCTCTATAACAGGCGTAATGTAACGTGGGTATGTAAAATAAAAGCACCACGATTATGCTAACACACTAATTTAATGATGTTGGATCAAACTTGATTTAAATACACTGCGATTACACAAATATGAATGGATTAGAGCCAATGGGTTTGCCTGGTTGCCTGGGTTTGCCACACGAGTAACAGACACAGAACACATAAACACAGACGACTGCTGTCAACCGAATGACACAAATATAATAGTGTATAATCTATGGAATGACACTATTCACATTTCGTCGCCATGACGTAGACAATCCCATTCGGCGTTAACAGCTCTAAATTAAATTTTAATAACTACAAGCCAATTTTACAATTTTTATATAATTAAACAGTAGTAATGAATTATAATTCACAATTATAATCAACTTAGTATTAATCATCCGGTGTTAAATTACCGAGCGCCGTTATACATATTGTATAACATTTTTTAACAATCTTTTCTTCTTTCAATTAAATATTCGTGCATCGGACGTAGATAAATCAATTATATTATAATACAAAAGAGGTAGATAGGTTACCTTAGTACTAATCCAAGTAAATTATAATAAAAATATAAATAAAATATTGTCCCAGTTACAACGTTACAAAGTGAGACAAATATACCTTGTACTGCGTCGCTATGCAATGTAAAACATAATTGCTCTAAAGTCTAAATCATTGTGATTGGTAAATTTCAATTTCTTACTACATTTTAAGCGAATCCGTGACTAATTCATAGAATATTAGTAATTAATGCCACAGAACAGACATTTAAAAAAAAAATGATTGATACCTAATGGGATTAGACAATAAAAAATGATGTTTGATTTTTTCGAATTTCGTTTTTCTTGAGTCATGTACATGAGAACATATTTATTTAAAAAGATCGCCAACATTTTTTAATTATAAATTTGATAATGATGAATTATACATTATTGCTTTTAATAAATGTAAACGATGATTAAAACTGGGTAGCTGCGTCCATCACATGATCGTGTATATTATAAAAAACGTTTGGATTATTAAAAGATTTTAGAATTTTGAATGCACAATAGGCATTGCATGACATTGTTGGTTCTGTAACATTACTTTTCATATTCTTTGACGAAGTCCAGGTTGGCTAATTAGCAAAGTTTTGGGGGTGCCACTTTTCGAGTGCATGTAACCTATCTACCTCTTTTGTATTATAACATCATTGAGATAAATAATCAACTGCGATAATGTGAAGCGGACTTCATTTCTTGCATTGACCTATACAAACTGTTTATGATCCTTAGTCATAGTTTATTTGTAATTAATACCACGTGATACTTAATTTGTCCAGTCATATGATTACATGATTCTTGGTCAAGTCACGCGAATGGCAACGCAATTTGAAGCAGATTTATGACATCGTCCGATGTCGTTGACTTCTACTCGACTCGTGTTTGCACCGGTCACGTTTTGGAGGGCTTCACATCCATATAGCGCCTGTAAAGTTTTTCTATATACATACATAATTCTGTGACGCCACATCTAGCAACAAGTATTTGGGCTTACAGATGAAAAAGCGGACCCGATAGTGAGAGGTTGAACCGTTGATTGAACATAGATTTGGATGGCGCTTTTTAGAATTCTGCATCCAAAAACAAACAATCTATCTGTCTGTCTGTTCGTATGTCACAGCCATTTTACTCATAGACGTTTTATTCGTATTGGTTCTTTAACTATAGATGACATTTGGAACGTACTGTTAGGAGGCCGGGTCTGGTAGACTTTTTAAAAAAATACTTTTTGTTGAGACCACCAATTTATTACATACATATCTTCACGCCGTATCCCTAACGGGATTGGTACCTCGATACGTGCTTGAGATCGGTTCTAATTGTGATGAGCTAAATGCTTGATGTAGTACTGACTGATTTGATGGAATTGATTTGGTGGACTCACTGAGTGACTGACTCGATGGAATTAAATTGATGGACTCACTGAGTGACTTAGGTACACGATGGAATTAATTTGATGGACTCATTGAGTGACTGAATCGATGGAATTAAATAGATGGACTCGCTGAGTGACTTAGGTACTCGATGGAATTAATTTGATGGACGCACTGACTGACTGAATCGATGGAATTAAATTGATGGACTCACTGAGTGACTTAGGTACTCGATGGAAATAATTTGATGGACTTACTGAGTGACTGAATCGATGGAATTAAATTGATGGACTCACTGACTGACTTAGGAACTCGATGGAATTAATTTGATGGACTCACTGACTGACTGAATCGATGGAATTAAATTGATGGACTCACTGAGTGACTTAGGTATTCGATGGAATTAATTTGATGGACGCACTGACTGACTGAATCGATGGAATTAAATTGATGGACTCACTGAGTGACTTAGGAACTCGATGGAATTAATTTGATGGACTCACTGACTGACTGAATCGATGGAATTAAATTGATGGACTCACTGAGTGACTTAGGTACTCGATGGAATTAATTTGATGGACTCACTGACTGACTGAATCGATGGAATTAAATTGATGGGCTCACTGAGTGACTTAAGTACTCGCTGGAATTAAATATCTGGACTCACTGAGTGACTTAGGTACTCGATGGAATTAATTTTATGGACTCACTGATTGTCAGCTACCGTGTGGCGTATTTCGCGGCGTTGCTTTGATCAGCAAAATCGCCTTGAGTAATTGGTGACGAGTGACAAACGCTTTGTACAATCCAAACGTTGCTGGCGTTATTGCTCGTCAAAAATACCACTTGGTTACGTTTTATACGGCGATTTTCACACTACGTTTCGATTGATATACGAGGTGTTACAAAAGTACCCACACTACCGAAAGGGGGTTGACGTACCCATGAAACTGAACAACTATCCCCAAGGAACATGGGTCGAAATATGAAAAAAAATTTTGGTCCTCATACAAAATGAGCGCTCAGCTGATGAAATTAGTAGTCCAAAATTTTTTTTCATATTTCGACCCATGTTCCTTGGGGAAAGTTGTTCAGTTTCATGGGTACGTCAACCCCCTTTCGGTAGTGTGGGTACTTTTGTAACACCTTGTATACATACATACATATCTTCGCGCCATATCCCCAACGGGGTAGTCAGGACGGAGTGCCAAGCGTCGCGGTCCTTACATACTTCTTTCGCTTCCTCAAATCTCATCATTCTCCTCACACATTTTCGCCTAGGTATGTAAAACATATATTTCGTTTGATATGTAAGACAGTTGATAACGTTTGACTACTAATTTAAAATTCTTTCGTTGAATTATTTGTCATTCTATTCTAGTAGCGTTTACGATAATTGAGCCACTTGTCTAGGCCCCCAGATTCGGACCTGATGTGAAAATGCTTTGTTGAGAAGCGGAACACGAGCCGATTGACGAGTTTAAAATGGGCAAAAGATAGCTAAAAATTGTACGAATTCATCACATGAAATGGATTTCTGCAAAGTATCTCGTTCTGTACAATCTCTTAAGACGAGCGGTTCTCAAACTTTTTTTTGGCAACGGAACCCATTTAAAACACCTAAATATTTTACGAAGCCCTAAAAGTTTAATAGAAATTATATGAAAATTAGATATTTTATACAAGCTATAAATTACTGTATTGATGACACTTGAAATTAATGAAATTCCTTCCTTTTAATGGGAGTTTTTTTATTTTTACCTCATTTCAGCTATTACGTGACAAGACTTGATGTGATGGTTTTATATTGATGTTGATGTTCTTTTTGTAGTATTTTTATGATATTAAATATTTTTTTATTATATGTGATAATAATTTGGCGGAGTCCTCGCAGAGGCTTCACGGGGCTCGTGCCACCGCGGAGCACACTTTGAGTGTGGCTGCTCTAGATATTTATGACTAATTAGTAATTTAAGAGATAGAGAATAAGTTTTTACACTTTACCAGTAAATAGACAAAAATTTTAGATCGGTTTTGGATTATACAATAATTTTGCTAATGTCTTCCATTAATTTAGTGATACATTATATGAAAATCCTAAGAGACTGGCTGAAATTTGAGTAGATTACATTTATTACGCGGCCTTGCCGCGTTGAAGGTCAGAGGAGCTTATATCCCCCACGTGGGGATTATCCGTTGCGGTTTATACTGTTTGCGTAGTGCGCATCTGTTACATTTCTGGGGTAAAGGTCAAAACTCATTTACCAATCTCGCCAAGGAAGCCCGGTGCCCGGCTTTAGCTAGACTTATTCTCGGCTTGTACGATCGTGTCCTGTCAAATATTTGCAAGTCTGGCCCTGTTTCTTTTTTTAATGAAAAATTTTAGTTTATTTCGACATAAGATTATCTGAGGAAGAAGTCTTAGTACAATTAAGTACTATTATAATTGCCAAATAATAAGACTGTTTTCAGGCTTTTTTTTGGTTAATGTCGCAAAAAAATTACTAATTGATATTATTAACGGAGGATTGAAAATACCTGACTTTGCAGTACAACCTTGCTTTTATGCGACGCAAATCAAATACTTAACAAAAGTGGAGATAAGCAAAACGGGAACAATTGTTGAAATTATACATCCACACAGCATACACATGGAAACACCACAGCATACACAAACCGCATCTACAGAATGGAAATCGCTCAAGATAATTCATAAATTTGATTAAAATTTGACTTATAAAATATAATTAATATTCGGATATAATCTTACAAAGAGAAAAAATTTGATTGTTTGTTTGTAATGGATAAACTCAAAAACTACTCAACCGATTTCAAAAATTGTTTCACCTATAGAAAGCTACATTATCAGCAAGTAACTTGGGCTGTATTTTATTTTCATTAAATTATCAACCCGTGCGAAGCCGGGGCGGGTAGATAGTGAGGAATAAGAGTAGAATTTTAGTCAAAAAAGAATTGCGCTATATTTATAAAATATAATGAATATTCGCATTCGCCTGAAAGCAATAATATAGTGGCCTAATCAATGGTCCAAAGTTCCATAATATACCTCAAAAATGTTCAATTTTGGGGAGGTACCTTTAGGAGACTTAAATAGAAGACAAGATAGACTTGTATTGGCTGTTTTTGTTGTTGACAAAAATACTGAAAACGTCTTCTTTGTTCTCTTTTTGAAAAAATATTCTGAAACATTAATTGTGACAAAAAAATCTTAAAAAAATTATAACCGAAACGAATTGTTATTGCAAAAATTTGACTTATAAAAGTGAAAACTTCTTTTATTAGGCGCGTTTTCTGTTCAGACTGAACAGTGAACAAAACTGAACCGTTTCTCTCGGGTCGGTGACGCTGAATCGGGTATACTCGGCTCCAGTCGACGTAGAGCGCATTCGTCACAGGCACTCGTATTTATATTTTAAAATTAGAATATCATCTATACTACTATATAAATCTCTAGCGTCTGTCTGTACCTAATTATAATTTCACTGACAAATTTTAGATACCCATTTTAGGACTCACTGTCTTCGATTCTACCATTTTTAAAATTTTTGTATGTGTCTGTCTGTATGTTCTTTTATAACTGAAGAACGGCTTGACCGATTTTGATGAAAATCTGTAAGTAGTAAGAACATGTGATTGTGCTCATGATGGGTTACTTAATTTTTTAGAAAATCTACCCCAAAAAGGGTGAAAAAGGGGATGAAACTTTATATGGGAAATGGTAAACCGCTATACCGATAATGATGGAATTTGGCAAGAAGATAGTTTGACATCAGAGAACGGACATAGGCTACTTTTTATAAAAAATCTACCCCTAAGAGGGTGAGAGGGGGGATGAAAGTTTGTATGGGGGAACGCTAAATCTAGGTGATGATAAAATTTGGTGCGGTGATAAGACATTATTTATCAAAAATACATAGACTACTTTTTTTATCAAAAATCTATAAAATGGGGGACGGGAGGGAGGGGTACTAAACTTTGTACGGAAAATGCTAAACCGCTGAATTGATTATGATGTAGCATGGAATAGTTTGACACCTGGAAACGGACATAGGCTACTTTTTAAAAAATCTACCTCTAAGAGGGTGAAAAGGGGGATAAAACTTTGTATAGGAAACACTAAGACTTGGTAATGATAAGATTTGGTGCGGCGATAAAAATTTTTTTATATAATACATAAGCTACTTTTTTTTATCAAAAACCTGTGAAAAGAGGGACGGGAGGAAGGTGGACCAAACTTTGTACAGGAAATGCTAAACCGCTGAACTGCACTGCTGATTATTATGTAGCATGGATATAGTTGGACACCGGGGAACGGACACAAGTTACTTTTTTTTATCGAAAAACTACCCCTAAGGGGGTGAAAAGGGGGATGAAGCTTTGAATGTGAAATGCTGAACCAATTACGATGTTTGTTAAGCTGGGTCCACATTTGAATCATTTTAGTGTATCTGATCTCCGACGCGTGAGATCGACGTGTATCATTTCCGCTAGTGTGGACGCAAATGATACCCGATCATGCTACACGCCGTAGCATGATACACCCCGATCCGTATATAACCGCGTATCTGATACGGGTCGTATCGATATCCGTATCATGATCGGCCAAATGATCATAGTATGGACGCATTTTGATACTGTATCATGATACGTCTTGTCTATTTGATACGTGATACACCGTGATCCATCCCGAGGCGGTTTTTACCCGATCATCAAAGGGGATACGCAACGCCGTAACACGATCTAGAACAAGTTTGGACGTGTTTTCGCGATCATTGCACGAGCACGCATCTCTGCTCCGCTCATTAATTTGGAGTTTAGTGCATACTGCGTACGTTGATGCTTTTTTAAAACTTCTTTAATCATGAGTTGGGATAACGATAGTGTGTTACAACTGATAGAAGCATATAAAAAAAAAGAATGTACCACTGCTACATTCTGAGCTATCACGGAAATGGATTCTGGGTCCATGTCTCAACTGAATGAGAGCCGTCGAATGAATACAAGGAAAAGATACGGGGAACGGGAGGTTTGGATACGAGGATCGTAGAAAAAATTGAGCGTCCACACATGACGACACGCGTTTGGCGACACACTGACAAGATACAGTATCGTAAGTGTGGACGTGGTTTTTAGCATGACAAGTTGAAAGATACGACATGGTCGAAATGGGCGTCCACACCTATGATGCGGATACGCGTTACGATACGCTTGATTTTGAGATTCGAGATGATATAAATATGGACCCAGCTTTACAGAGATACTATGTGGCCGGAGATGGACGAGGCTAGACGTAGACTTTTTTTTAAAAACAATCTTTGAACATACTATATACACGTACATGTAATCTAACCTAATCCAGGAAAGTCACGAAAGAATTTTCCGCGCAGACGAAGTCGCGGGTACAGCTGGTACATGTATATAAGTTTTCACTTCTATCGTGTAGTCATAAGCACCCATGTTTTTTTACACGTGACAATATCTCGTGTTGGCGACGCAAAGGGTTCAGCGGATAATACAGAAGCCTTAGTAGTGCATGATACTCACTCTGACAGACAATAGACAACAAAATATTAGGTATTATGGACTTAGTTTGTATTAAAATGGTTCTCGCTCAATTAAAGCCATTGAGTGGTATAATGTACTTTAGTTAATTTCACCTCTGTTTTATAATTTTTGGCAAGTCTGGCATCTAAAAGGCAGTCAAGTCGTATAGTAGAATTATTATTGTGGTTGAGCGACTTTTTAACATAGAATGTACTTTTTTAGGTTCCGTACTCAAAGGCTGCCAACTGGACCCTATCACAGCCTACGCCATACTACTTTGTATTTTACGAACTGTAAAAAGTAGTGGTTAAAAATTCCACTATCACAGATTGCATAAAAATATGGCGGATATCCTAACAAATAAAAAAGAAAAAAAAACGTATGCCGTCGGGTAATCGCCGTCAAGAACGAAGTTCCTTAGTTTCCGTAGTTTCAATTTCTTAAAACTTAATTGCAATAATCAGACAACAAACACTGGAAATTAATGAGATTCTTTCCTTTTAATGTGAGGTATGAAGTTGTTCTTATTTTTTACCTTATTTTCGGCTACTATGTGATTCAGAGAATACAAATCTTTATAGTTATAGGGAAAAAATGTAATGAAAATAGGTCTTAATAGATTTAGTGAAATTACGTTCAAAAATCGACTTGATGTGATGTTCTTATGCAGATCTTGCTGTTCTTTTGGTATTGAGTATGGCTGCATTATTATATTGGTGTCATAAAGTGAGTGATTTATGTAGATACATATTATAACCAAATTATGTAATTATCTTTATTGATCTGCAATTCTATATAATAGCATATTATGCTTGTACGAGAAATTAGTTTTAAAATTAAAATATTATTTACTAGTAATTAATTTACATTTATTGCAACACGAACAATTAACTTAATTGAATATAAGCGTTCGATGTTCACTCTTTGAATAGGTGTAACGTTTGTTTTTTTGATACAAGAAGTCGTCTCCTGTGTAGTGATAACTGTCTCGTATTCTGGTAAAAGGCATCGAACAAGTAAATTTTACAAAAAGTAGTGTTGAAAAAGTGTTTGGATTTCAAAAGTTTAGGAATAGAATTAGACAACGGTGATTTTATGTTCGGTCCCACGTTCCACTCTTCAGTGAAGCCAATGTTTAATTATAAATGTAGTAATAAAATAATAAATAAAAACTCTTAGTAGTGGCATTAAAATTGTTTTAGTATTTGAAATAAATGTCTGTGTGTGAAAATTAAACACATATTAATAAGAAAACTATTTCAGATGTGCTGTACGTACATACATATATTTCATACATCTTTAGATATATTCTACCAGAACCGCATTATTCGACACGATTTCGCCTCTCCTGCAATGTAGCATTCTCAGAAACGTTCATTCAATTTCACTTGGTGCGAGGCACTGATTTTATAATATATTAGGTCCTTATCTATGAAATTGCCGTTTTATAAAAAAAATCAAACAGAATATTTTTAATGAAAAATATAAGTATATTTAATTAATCGAAAAATTGGCCATTATTTTTGATGCTAATGTTGATGCACTTTTGCTATTTTAATCTAAGTTCTTTGATACCTCTGCTATAGAAATCCTAGGGACGGGAATAGATGAATTCTAAGGTGTTCTTTACCGCCTCATCGGTTTTGAAATTTTTATTTTATAAATAGTTACCCTAATTCGGAAATAAATTGAAATCATTTGGAGCAAAGCCTGGTGAGTATGGTGGGTGATGGAAAGTTTCCAGTCGTAGCTCCTGTAGTTTTAAGACTGTCCGTTGTGTAGTGTGTGGACGAGCGTTGTCGTGAGGAAAGAGTGGACTAGAGCAATTGACAAGTCTCGGTTGTCTGACAGCGAACTTGTTTATCATCATTTGCGATTCTTCACAGTACAGCTGTGCAGTAATTGTTGTGCGAGGTCTCAAGAAACTAATGAACAATGCCGACGTAGGTCCACCATACACTCACGAGTAGCTTTTTTGACTCAATTTGCGTTTGGGACATGGTTTGGCTGCCTCTCCTGTGTCTAACCAGTGCGATGGACGTTTTCGATTATCAAAGAGGATCTACTTTTTACAATAAGTGAAACTCCGATTCAGAATCCCTTCATTTGTCTCCCTATTCAACAAGTTAGGCAAGTTTTAACGCGATTTTGTTGTTTTTGTACAGTGAGTTCCATATGGCACCCACTTTCAAAATATTTTTCTCTGTAATTTAATGCAATCTGCTTCTACTAAAACTGATTACATCGTTGTTGACTTACGTCTCCGGTCGACCATGGGGCATTGCTCAGATAAAAAATTCCAGAACGGAAGCGATCAAACTAAAAACGCACTGTGCGTGCATTTTCGGTACCTGGTTCATGCACGTCTTTGATATTGTGAGCCGTCTGTGCAGCGCTGGTGCCACGACGAAACTCCTACTTGAATTTGGTATTCTAAGTAGAATGAAAGATACTACTGGCTGCCGTGAAGCGATCTTCACGGTAGCCAGTATTAAAAATCGGTAATTTCATAGGTAAGGACCTAATCTGCAATAAAGTCATTGCTGCGAGGCAAGAGGCAACTGGACGGCTGCGAGTATTATGATTGAGAGGCGAAACACGTGTTATAATACTTAAGTTCGAAAGCGAAATATATATAAAGCTATACTTATAAATAAAGTAAAAGCATGCATGAATGGACTTTTGGAAATATACGTGACTATCTAAAAAAGGGATGCAGTACCAAAGAGGATTGGTATAAGTGTTATTTTAAAGGTGAATATATTTCTAGAGTCTATTAGGTAAAGTAGGTAATAATTTCTTTGACCTAAAAGGTTAAGTAGGTATAATATTGAAGATTACACTAAAGTTATACGTATTTCATAGAATATTTATACGTCGACGTTATATTTGATATGATTAGCGGTTAAGGTCAAATGGGTGGAGGGTGGTGTCAGACGGCACCCCTGTATTTTCATTTCAGTTTACTGCGCACTTCGGTATGTACGGTCGGGACGTTTTGTGGAAATTAATTTATAAATACCATAGCAATCAGTGTGAAACATATTCGAAACAGTGTAACGTTAAAATTATTACTTTAACTACGGAAAGCGAGTATCTGTTTTGTAATTTACTGTATTTATTTTCTTTTAAGGAAGCAACAAAACCGGACTTTTCTGTATCGTTGTCTTTGGAAATATTGCGAATAATTTTCATTGATAATAAAGGCTTCATTGAATGAAAGTAAGTACAATAAAACAGTTTTATATGCATAATAACTTGACGCCATTTCCCATTCAGTATAGGCAGAGCATCAAAGCGTAAAAAATCAAAACCTTAGCGATACTTTTAGTATTAATTATTTGGGCTACAGTTGGCTAAACAAGGCTGCTAGGCCATGGCCTACCAAGTTCTTTATAATTTCTATCCATTAACCGATTTTTAGAACCTGTTTGGGAAGATAAGAAACAAACATTATATTATACTAGTGACCCGCCCGGCTTCGCAAGCGTAGAAATAAATTTTTTTGGAAATAAAATACAGCCCATATTACTCGCTGATAATGTAGTTTTCTATAGGTGAAAGGATTTTTGAAATCGGTTGAGTATGTGTTAAGTTTATCCATTACATTCGAACAAACAAAATTTATATCTTTATTACATTAGTATAGGTTTGTATTTATCTCCCAGACCAGTAAGGAAGCCTTAAAATACATAGCAATATGTAGGTGAATTATTTTATGGTGACGTAGTACTTACATATCTTCACGCCGTATCCCCAACGGGGTAGTCAGAGAGGAAGGAGCGCGGTTGCGTGGCGGTCCTTACATACCTCTTTCGCTTCCTCAAATCTCATTATTCTCCTCACACATTTTCGCCTAGGTATGCGAGTGCTTTTAACAGACGTAGTAAGATTCCTAAAAAGCTTTCGTTATAGATGGCCGAGTGTAAGAAACGCTATCCCAACTGCGACTCTAGTGTCTGGTTGAGGTCCTGTGAGAAGGAAGTGACTGAACCCATCGAGGGCCATGTGACAGGTTGGTAGGAATTCATATTTAAAACACATTTCCGTTTTTGTTTTTTAATAATAATAATAATAATACTCCAGACAATTATACAGATTGTGTGACCCCAAACTAAGCAGTAAGCTTGTACTATGGGTACCACACAACGAACTCTGGATGAGTTCCCAGTGACACCCCGACTCTAAGCTAATTTAGAAAAGTTCGTTTCCTAAATCGACCTGACCGGGGATCGAACCCGGGACCCTAGCTTGGAAAGTAGTTGCATATGCCACTGCGCCAACGAGCCCGTCAGTTTTAAGTTTTTAGTAATTTATTTTTGTCCATCCTCTCTGAGTCGTTTCTCTTACTTCAAAAATGACCAGGGCGGCTAGACAAGTGGCAAGCGTTTCGCAAAATAGAAACGCTTGCTGGAGTTATTGTCCGTCAAAAGTGCCATTGGGCTTCTTTTTATACGACGGTTTCCACGCGAATTTAATTTTTGTTTTATTTAATAGAAAGTTAATTAATAACGTTTGACTACCAATTTATAATTCGTTACGCTAGATCATGTGGTATTTGACATTCTATTCTACTATCATTTACGACAATTAAACCGCAAACGCTAGTAGAATAGTAGTGGAATAGAATGACAAAAAATTAAATGCCTTCAAAAAAACTGAAAGGTACAAAATAACTGTCCTTTATTAATCAAAACTGAAGTACAAAAATAACTTGATAATACGATACAAATATCTATATAATTAAATTTGACAGTTACTGAAGTCGGTGGTGCCAAGCCTACCAAACTAATAAACTTTCTGTTGTGACATATTGATTTGGCATGACTTCAATAACAGTCAAATTTAATTATATAGGTATTTGTATCGTATTTATGAAGTTATTTTTGTACTTTAATTGTGGTTAGTAAAGAAAAGCTATTTTTTACTTTTCTGTTTTTTTTGAAGTGGGTTTAATTTTTTTTTATATCTTCCTTTTGAGTGACTTTGGCCTAAATAAATATCTAGGGCAGGTCAACAATTAACTTCTTTCTAATTCTGAAGCGCAATGACACACAAGAGAATCAATATAAATCAAGCGTATAAGCAGTTTGCGTTATTTATTGTTATTTGATGTATCTTCTAAGTTCAAGCTTCAATAACGGTGATATTTAAATGGGACGACCTCGGAAGTATACACTTTCGAAGATAAAAAGGATTTTCGAAATCGGTTTACAATTGAAGAAGTTATCGGTGAACATACATAAAAAAAATACAGACGAATATAATAGAACCTCCTCCCTTTTTTGAAGTCGGTTAAATAACACGCAATCTAGCGTACGAATTTTAAATTGGTAGTCAAACGTTATTAATTTTCTATTCAATCGAAAAGTAAAGTCCTGTGGAAACCGCTGTATAAAACGTAGCCAAATGCCACTTTTGGCGAGTATTAACGCCAGAAAGCGTTTCTATTGTACGAAGCCTTTGCCATTTGTCTAGTGCCTCTATTGATATGGTAATTTAGTAAGTGTGCTTTTAAAGTTGAGGTTCCTAGATTTTGATAGATTTCTGGTTAAATTAATTTAGAAAAGAATTTTTCTAAGTTCCTTATCTGCGTGTTGCTATAAATGGCTGTTTCTTAACTCCGTTGTGTGATATTGTGTTGTGTACAAGCTGAGAGCTTAGAATTTGGCGTCACATAATTGTATTTATCGTATCGTATTTGTTTATTATTATTTCTGATAGGAAATTGCAAATGTTTAAAAATTACGCACGTGTAGGTAGAATGATAACCAATAAATTTTTAGGAGAAATCCCTAAATGGCTGAGAGGTACACTATTACGCAATGGACCAGGATCGCTTAAAGTTGGCTCGATGAGGTTCCAGCATCTTTTTGACAGTTCTGCACTCATGCACAGGTTAGTGGATTATTTTATTCAAGTATATAAGAATCTCATTAATTAGTCAAGTACGAAAGTGAGTGGTAGGTAATAAAAATATCGTCTTCCATTTCATATCCGACGCAAAAAGTGTGGACATGCTCTTCTTTTATTTAAAATGTAAGGCCTGAATTGATCTTTAGAAGGTGAAACGAATCACTCAATTAGATTTTTTTCGTGTAGTTCCCAATATTGAATTCAAAAGGGGTTGAAATTTCGTTACTTTGCATTTTGCGTGATTACTAAAATGTCACTGTAATACATATATATCCTCAAGCTGTATCCCTAACGGGGTAGTTAGACCGGCACGCCAACAGTCGCAGTCCTTACATACTTCTTTCACCTCCTCAAATCTCACTCTAATAAAATTATCTAATATTAGTTATTCACAAAATTTAATACAATTTAATGATACCGTCTTCTAAACTACGAAAATCGATATTTCATGAGAGAATTAAGTTATAACGGTGATAGATATTGTATGTATTTATCTATAGTACTACAAGCGTACTACTACATGAGAGTAAATAATTAAAGTAGGTAACTGCATTTACAATTATATATTCAATATCACTATAGGACTTTTTGGCGAGACGGGAGAAGTGAAGTTGTTGTTTTAATTTCAATTTTCTATTTTTACATTTTTGGGAGTTTTAAAGTACAAAAGTGATAGCATTTTGTGTTTAAAGGTCTGTATAATAGAAAAGAATGGAGTAGGTCTAAATAAACATGTGTAGCTGAAGTTCTCGTGCTCTTCCATGAAGTCCTTTATAACTTCAATAAAGCCTACTATCACTTTACGGAGGAGTTTTACGATTAGAAGAAAAACAAATCTGCCTAGCTTTTGTGAGTGGTTCAGTGTAGGTAGTTAAAAAGTTCGTCGGTCCATGAGATTTTATGTTGGGATTTATTTTGTCGTTAACTTACGAAATGTTTAGGTATATGATTCATGTTATGACCAGCGTAAAGTACCTAGTAGTGTGACATGTATTTGGTTAGAGGTAAAAGATTTACTATGGCTAATAAATCTATAATTACTTGTGCCCTTAGGTTCGCTATCCACGATGGCCGCGTGACATACCAATGCAAATTTTTGCGTTCGAACACATTTAAAAGGAATCGAGCTGCGGAGAGAATTGTTGTCACCGAATTTGGCACTAAATCCGTGCCTGATCCCTGTCACACTATTTTTGATAGGTGTGTATGGATTTTTTGTACTTAGACGTACTATAATGAAAGCAAAAGTAAAGTTATAAGTAGGTATAAATCTTGTATTATTATGTATCTTTTTTTTTGCCTGTGACGATAATGTGTTAACGTATGGGTCTGACGAGTAAAATACATAAAAAAAAACGAAATAAGTTCCACATAATAATAACAACTAAAAAAGCATATGTACATAAGATTTACATATTGAATTTTTCACCAGAGTCGGAGTTTAGAGTACAGACTTTTTGCAGTTTGATCCAAAAAAAAATAAAACAATAAAAGGTTCAATAAAAATAGAAATTATAAAATTGAAAGGGAGAACATGTTGTTACTTATAACTTAAAAATTATTAAAAATGTTTTTGTATTGACAATTCTAGGTTCTTTTTGTTATGGAATTTGTTGGACTTTGGTCAAAAGTTTTGTCTAATACTATGACTTTACGGTAGTAAACTAATTAATCTGTGCTATGACTTAGATTAGATCTGATATTTTCGCTTGCAAAAAATTAAAGGTATTACATATCAATAGTGTAATAATATTTCATACTCGCAGAATTGCGGCACTTTTCAAGCCAGGAGAGTCAATGTCCGACAATGCGATGATATCTTTATATCCATTTGGTGATGAGATTTACGCTTTCACGGAGGGACCTGTCATTCATAGGTAACGAGATATAAAGGAGCAACAAATATAGTAATCCAACTGCAAATTATTCTACATAATTAAATTAAAAATTAATGGTTTTCACTATTTTGCTGCTTTTGATTAAAATCATATACAATTCATTAATTTTTACTACTTAACTGTTGCAAACTTTGGAATCAATACCTTTCACATTTTTTTTATAAATTTTAAAGAACAGGCTAATTTATATTAAAAAATAGTATATACGGATCCTGTTTTATATTACAAGTTGTTATTTCATGAACTTTCTATTTATTGGTGTCGATTTATTTTTTATTGCGATAAATACTATTTTTGTCGCTACTTATTAATTTTTAAGTGTGCCATCCAGTCAGTCCTTTGTATGATGTCTAAAAACCAAACCTAAGGCGACGAATTAGAAATTTTGACTGCAAGAATTTCAATTTTTCTAAGTAGGTAATTACATAATGTATGAAAGTGATATTTGATAACATGATTCTTCGTTTCATTGAATTCAATTTGCCATTTGCGTTTCACGATTGATTAACTTTTGTAATAGAAAAAAAATATCAAAGAAACCTCTCTTAAAACAGAGATTTACATTTTTCGGAAGAACGGAGCCGATTTATGCTTTTAAATTCTGTGTAGATTACCTAATCTTAACACACTCTTCAAATTGACAGTTGGATTTTTTAAAATTAATTATAGTTTTTAATATAAATGAAAATAATTGATTTTTCGTATTTTCCGTAAGCTAGTGCGCGCACATTTGCATAGTGCACAAGGTCTATATATATTTTAAATTAAATTATTGTTTATCGATGCGTCCCCTTAAATAATTGATATCATCGTTAAGATATTATTCTTATTGTAAAATTATTTGTATTTTGTATAAGTACATTCTTTATCTTCTAATATTGCAGAATTAATCCCGTTACACTAGACACGGTGGAACGGAAGAACTTGATGGATTACATTGCTCTGGTTAACCACACATCACATCCACACGTCATGCCGAACGGTAGTTCTTGTTTTATATTAAAAATATCTATAAGCACATAATATATTAAAAGTATACTGAATAAGAGCATAAGATTCTCCGAGGCCTGCCACTGAACCTTGTTCTGGGCTTCAAATATAGAAATAGAATTTGTTTATTACGCAACCACACAATATAACGTAGGTACACATTTAACACAATAGAACATACACAATTTAAACCGACGCTAACAAAGTACTGTACTTAAAATTAAAAAATAAAAATAAAAATTTAAAGAAAAAATGAAAAGTACAGGAAAAATAAAAACAAAACAAATTAATTACAATAAAATTTCTGTTTCAATGCTGCCATGTGCTGCGCTTGCGCAATAGGGAAGAATTCAGCATGTGCCTCAGCCGAAACTGAGGCGCTGGTTTTCAATGCCCCCTAAGCAACGTACGGATTAAAAGTATAAACCTTAAATATCACTCACTATAAATACTTTACTATAGATAAGTTTTATAGGAGTATATAAATACTTATATAAATTGATAGATAGCTAGATAGATAAATAGAATTGTGTACGAATTATGTGTGCGAAATATATAGTTAACTATAGTTATTTCCAGTTATTGTATAGACTCAGGTGTTACTTTGCGGAAATCCATTTCATGTGATAAATTCTCAAAATCTATAGCTATTTTCCGCTAAAACTCCAAAAACCACCAATCGACACGTGTTTCGCCCCTCAACGGAGCAGCCTCAGGATATACCAGAGATAGGACTCGGTCTGTAGATTTTGGGAATTTATCACATTATTTCCAGTTGTTAAACACAGGTTGTTGTACAAACTATCAGGGAATCGCCCTATTACACTGCGTCTGTTTAAGCGCAGCCTATCGTCTTGTCTGACCACTTTGGGTCAACATTTAGGATAATTTTTATCCCTGAAAATGTAAGGGTTCTTCATATATATATTTATATGTTCTGCTTCGCCAACATATAATATTTAGTCGCCTAAGAAGATGAACGATTTCCATTTCGCAAATTAGTTATTAAAATAATTCTCCAAAGGAATCCCAGTGAATGACATTGCAGGAACTTCTCAGTAGTCTGATCCTTCCTACAAATCTAGCAGAGTCACTATGATTGTGCTATAATTACAAAACAATAGCATTCATTTTAGGCAGAAAAATTTGAGTATAATACTGAGAGGTTGAAGATGCGGGTCTTTCTTGGATGTTTCGGGTGGATTTCGATGCGATAGCTTACTTAATATTTGGAGATCTATAAGACTTGGTACTGTTTTACATTTTTACTGTAAATTGTACGTAATGCCTTAGATTTCCTGAATTTTTTTAATTGTATGAATAAAGAACGGTCGAGTCGATTTCGAGTACGCTACTGGTCCTCTCTTTATGAATGTATAACATTATGCCAAATTTAAATATTTTGGACGCTGTAAAGTTTTAAAGAAAATCGACTACGGACAGACGCATGAAAAATCTTATGAGGGATCCATTTTTCTTTTTGATATGAACAACCCTAATAAGTAATCGAATACTATGTTTTACAGGTGACGTATATAACGTCGGGATGTCTATAATAAAAGGAAGACTGAGACACGTCGTTGTTAAATTTCCATTTATTGAAAAAGGTATTTTTTAAATATTTCATAGTTAAATTTATTATTACTTGATGTGAGCTAACTGACCGAGTCTAAACGTTTTTAGCGGTGCTTTGTTGAGAAGCGAAATACGAATCGATTATATTAGTTTGAATTTGCGAATTATAGCTAAAATATATGTAAGAATCTCCTTGTCTAAATTATATAAAGAAATTTTAACATATTACTTAGTGTAGTGATGTTTTACAGGGGATATGTTTGAATGTGCTAAAGTTGTCGGCAGTATGAAACCAAGATGGCCCCTACATCCAGCGTACATGCACACATTTGGTAAAATAGTTTGTCTGTACTACCTACCTATAATATCTACGTACTTTTATTTTTACATGCATAATATTGTGATAAATTCCTGAAATCTTCAGCTATTTTCCGCTCAAACTTCAACTTCAAAATAGTAATTTCAAAGTAAAGCGGAACATAGCTAAAGATAGCTAAAATATTATCGTTATCATTTTTTGAAAGTGGTCGAAGAAATGAAGATTTGTTCGAATCTGTTTATTTATTGTAAAATTAGGTAGGTGATTGCGTTTAGAATTTTTTCACTCTTATTAATATTATTTCAAACTTATAGAAACCAACTATCGGCGGACACTGCTTGTATCTGCCATCACTGTATGTAATGAGTCGCTTCACGACATCTGTTGTCTGCCATAACGATGGTAATCATTATTCCTAGCATATTGCTAGAAACGTGCTAGAAACTCTGATCCCAGAGTTAGCGCGCTGTCCATTCGCTGATGTGTTTCACTCGAAAGTTACTGTAACATTTTCTACAGCACCCGTCTGTGCTAAGAATATCTGTCGCCATTTTCCTGCAACAACTGTCACGCCATCTCTGTGCATCACCTGTATATATGTATGTATCTACTTAATATGTATCACCCAGCTGACGTTTCTAAAATTGGTACTTAATGAGCATTTAAACTGTAGTATATATGTTCTGTGATTTAAACGCTCTTAATGGACACCAGCCGAGTTTTCATTTCTGCATGTTCTTTACTTCTATACTAATAGTGTGAAGGGTATCTCTGGAACCACCGCACTTATTTGAAAAATTATTTCACCATTTGAAAGGTACCTCATTCCAGATGGACATAGGCTATAGAGGTATATTATGTATTTAACCTGGGCGAAGTCGGGACGGCCCGCTAGTAATATACAAAGATGTATGCCTAAGTATGTTACTGACAAAACCTAATTCCAGAAAGAACCGGTTTTTGGTATTTGTCCCTGAACAGTGAATAAATAGTACACAAGATATTGTATAAACTCAGGTGTTGCTTTGCGGAAATCCATTTCATGTGATGAATTCCTAAAATCTTTAGGCTATTTTTCGCTCAAACTCCAAAAACCACCAATGCTTTGTCTCAACGAAGCATCCTCAGGATATACCAGAGATCGGACTCGGTTAGCTAATCAGTACCGAATCCGCTCGGTGATTCGTGCTGGTACTGGTTTATCCTGAGGATGCTTCGTCGAGAGGCGAAACACGTGTCGATAGGTGGTCTTTGTAATTTGAGCGGAAAATTGCTAAAAATTTTAGGAATTCATCACAATAGTACACAAGCCTTATGTTTCAGGTGTCACAGAGAATTATTTTGTGATAGTAGAACAGCCATTATCAGTGTCAATATGCGGAGTAGTCCGCAATCAATTGTCAAATGAGCCGATGGCCTCTAGTTTGCAATGGTACCCTGAATACGAGGTTGGTAATATTTATAATTTGAGGTCAAAAAGCGTATAAGGACCACTTAACGCTTCATTTAGATATTTATTATTTGTCCCAATTGTACTATGTATGATGGGCCCACAAATGTTAGGGGCATTTTAAAATATTGTTGATTTATCTAACATCGAAACATATCTAATGAGGAACGAAGGTAAAATAAAGTGAAATTAATAGCTATTGATGATTGATTTCTTCTTATTGTAATGATGAATACAAAATCTTTCTATAATATAAGATACTCTGTATCTACTCTCAGTATCTGAAATACTTAGTACTACAATCGGTTATAGATTTATATAATAAATCATTATGTTATCATCGTAAGAAGTGTATTTACTTTTTTTTTTCGAAAATTTCAAACGGCTATAAAAATTTTAATGTTGATATACGAGTAATCTGTTTATCTAGCTTTACGTTTGTAGTTAGGGTTGCCAGAAACAAAGTACGACGTGTAAAAATAAAGTATTACTTTACTGGACTTGTTCCTTGTTTTTCCATAAGTATTAATTGTTGATATTTTGAAAAATTTGTTGCCAATTTAGAGATGTTGAGAGTGGCACTGACGTCTCAGATCGCGTTCAAAAATTAAATCAGTGCTTATCATCACAGAGTATGTTATTATCGTTTATCGATGTGATCTGTGCCGTTACACGCAAAAAGTCATTTCACACTTACGTTTCTTTTAGAAAACAGGAAAATAATATCTCGAAAAGTCGAAATAAGTAAAATAAAGTATTGTCAAGTACTTTATTACTATTATAAATTACGTTAGTCCGAAATTTCCGAATTCATTGGTTCGAAATAACGTACAGTACTTTATTGTAAAGTATGGGTGGTAACCCTATAAGTAGAGTTCATTTTGTGAAATTTACAGTTTTTGAAATACAAGTATTTTTATGTCGCGTTCATTTTGCAAAATAAGTACCTATACTACAACGCGACGCGGGGCTTCTTCGGAACTCATTTCATTAACCGACAAAGAGATTGCCATCAAAGTTGACACTGATTATTTGTATACAATGAAATATATCTAGACTATTTTTTGGTTTTAGACACACATAGTTTTGATAAACCGAAAAACTGGTAACGAAGAGAAACGGTATCGGACGGAAACGCTATTCTTTCTGCATATAATCAATGCTTATGAACAAAATGGAAGACTAGTAATAGATCTGTGTACGTACAAGGATGCGAAAGTGTTAGATGCCATGTATATTAACGCTATTGAGGTAAGTTGGGAACAGAAATTAGGGTTGACACAAATAAAGCGTAGCGAAAAAAATTTTCTTCGAGTTTTTATTTTAAAAACTAATAGACTGTTTATGCACATTGATTTGGCACCGACTTCGATTACTGTCAAATTTAATGATGTACCTAGGTATTTGTATCGTATTTATAAAGTTATTTTTGTACTTGAGTTTTGATTAGTAAATGATAGTTCAGTGTTTTTTTTTTAATTTGATTAAATTTTTTTTACTTCGCTCTTTTGAGTGACTATCGCCTAAATAAATATCTAGGGCAGGTCTGCAATTAATTTTTTTTCTAATTCTGGAACGCAATGACATACAAGAGAACCATAATTAATATACTTAAATAAAGGTTATAAGCAGTTTGCGTTATTTGATGTATCTTCGAAATACAATCCCGAATACCAGTGAAATTTAAATGGGAGCAATCGGAAAATATATCCTTTCAAATAAAAAAAGAATTTAACAACAATTATAAAAAAAGCAAAAAATAATGTAACCGAGTTGAGAACCTGCTCCTTTATTTGAAGTCGGTTAAAAATTGAAAATGAAATATCATTTAACTAGCAAAAATAATTGATTTTTAATTCCAGTTGCTGTAAAGAAATAACAATTTAATAATAGAAATCAGTTTTGTGTTGAAAGCAGCAAATAAATACATAGATTTTGGTGTTTAAGAGATTTTAACTACTTACTGAATATTTTGCAACTAATTTGTAGTAGAAGTATGTATGTATATAACAGAATTAAAGTTATGTAAGTTTGAATTTAGTTTAGGGGAAAAGGTTAACAATATTATTTTTGTTAAAATGTTATTACTTCTTGTTTGAATTGTTTACAAGCAAAAAGACATGAAAATTGTGTCAAACAAAACGGTAGATGCCTTCTCCGCAATGTGCTGAATGTCGTACAAACTTTCTTCAAAAATATTCATAATTCATTATTATTACTACTACCTCACAATTACTATTTTGTAAGTTTCAAATATTTATCTGCAGACTATGCAAAGTAACGCGAACTACGCCGAGTGGTTCCGTGGAAGACCTAAACGAATAGAGGTCCAATTGGATGCGCCATCGCTCACTAGAGTAGAACCGAGATTACTCGCAGACTTAGGTTGTGAGACACCCAGGATATACTACGATTTACATAACGGTAAATACTGTTTTTTTAATAGAAAACAAAAACGTGGAAGAGTACATCTACCATGCTTAGGACAGTTAATATCTGTAACTACTACTACGCATAAAAATTGATAGTAGGATTGCTAATATCTGGAAGAGATTTTAGGCACTTAAAGATTATATTATACAAATTAAAGAATAACGAATTTAGTTTAAGTTTAATAAAGATCACCTTATTTTGAAAATTTAGTACAAACAGTAATGCAACACTAAGGGCAATTTTTTTAAGTACATACTAATTTTGCGTTTAAATTCCAACTGTGAGATTTTTGTTCATATTTCAGTATGATAAAAATACAATCTCTTTTCCCTTATTATAGTAGTTTTATAAAATATCTGAAAAACGGGAAATTAGGGTGATTAACTTTTATTTTGGCTTGTCTATCCGTTTGTCGCGTCTGTCCATATGTCACCGTGAATTTATCGCTGAAATTTAACATACAGTCGAAAATTAATAAACCAGAACAAGAGACGAGAAACAAGCAATTAAACATTGGCTATTTTAGACCCATTTTAACTTTTAATTAATTTTTTCATTTGAAGTATTGTATAACTTATTAAAATAGTCTTTAACTCTGTATGAACTTGCTACGGGACCGGAACCCCAAGTTAATGCGCATCCGACACACTTTTGGATGGTTTTAGTGACAAAATTACCTTTAGGTACTTTTTTCTTACACAAACTTGAAATTGTAATTTTCATTTGAATGAAAAGTACTTGCTTACTGCACTAAATTTCGTAGCAGAGTATTTCATATAACCTGTTGCAGAGAACATGTTATTGTTGTCATTGTATTGTATTGTTGTGAGCAGACATGCTCCCCGTTGGCAGCGTGAAGATATGTATGTGTGTACTATGTAGGTTTGTGAAAAATGGTACATCTATGTCAGACGCTGCATCGCAACTGCAAGTTCTCAGAGTGATTGACAATATTCCTCCAATTTTTTTTGTAAAAGTTATGGTTTTTCTTGGATTGTTTTGTCTTTTGTAATAAATATTCATAATTTTTCAGGTCGACCCTATAGATATTTTTATGCTATAAGTTCGGATGTAGATGCACACAACCCTGGCTTAGTAAGTTATAATGTTATCTATTTTGACTGACAGTAGTCATAACTGTGTCGAGAGTATACATTATGATGTTGACATCTTTATAATATTAAATTCAATGAAATGTATCGTAATGTAATGAAAGTAAGGAAGTCCTCCAATCCAATTCAACTTAGGTTTCAGATTGTCCTATTAACAGACGTGGAGAATTGTTCGTGTTTTAAGTTTTGTGTTTTAAAAAGAAACACGTTCGTTTGTCTGTCCGTCTGTCACAGCCTGTTCTCTCAGGAACAATGGAACGTATGAAATTCAAATGCACGTGTAATTCACAACTGACATATTTTACATTAATAACACTTAAAATAGTCATAAGAAATAAAAAAAATAATAAAAATAAAATAATAATAATAGTCAAAAGCACTCGCATACCTAGGCAAAAATGTGTGAAGAGAATTATGAGATTTGAGGAAGCGAAAGAGGTATGCAAGGACCGCGACTCCTGGCGCACCGTCCTCTCTGACTACCTCGTTAGGGATACAGTGTGAAGATATGTTATGTTATATTATAGTCATAAGAAAAATAAAAATGAAACTCGAACTCATCCATCCCCCTTGAAAAGAAATCGATTGTCCTAGCCATTCGAGGCCGTAGCCAATAGCCGTAGGAATTGACTTCGGTGAATGAGCGTTAAGCTCTAGACCAGAGACGAATGTTTTGTTTTGGTAAGTATGTATGGGACGGTGGGTTGGCTGGTTGGCAAAGGCGTTTGGGGCGGGGGGTTTGAATCCCTTCCTTGAGTGTAATGAGATACGAAAGTTTTACAAATCTTAAATCTTTACTAATTAGTTCACAAACATACTGTTGAGCCTTCTACAGTACTGGGCACACGGAAAAATTAGAAATGGAATAAAAGATATTTTTCTGGATAAATGTTTGTATTTTGCACTTTACATTGTGTGTTGTATTACATCACTGCGCGGAGACGACTGCCGCCTCGCGAATAGCGTTCGCTACATATTGCAATAAGTTGCTGACTGCAGTCGATAACTCTGTGCCCTCACAATACCATTTTATAAATATGTTACGGAATCCTACAACAAGTATGCAACAAGTGGAACGCATATTCTGCCAGTTACGACTACAATACAGAGAGGAAGGAGCGCCTAACATCGCGATCGTTACATATTTCTTTCCTCGAATCTCATCTTTCGCGCCTTGGTATGCGGATGCTTTTAACATTTCCATCATCTAACACTAGCTATTTGATCTTCGTAAGTCAGCTTTGGTCTTCTTTGGCTTCTTCTAACTCACTTTCGCTCTGTAGATTTTCTTTGGCAGTTTCTTATCACTCATTCTTTACACGTGCCCGAACATCTATGCATTCCTTTCTTCATTTTTACAATAACACTGTCGTGCAATCCTGTCATACTGCGCATCTCTTCGTTGTTTATTTTGTCCACAAGGGTGTTACCACGCATATTTCTAAAAGATCCCATTTCTACTGCACTTATTTTTCTTTCATTTGATTTCAGGCGTACACAATCACACATACAACTTAATGACTACAATACCTTTGAGTAGATTTAGACCTTACTACTGTACAATTAAATTGGAAATGACAACGCATTGCGGAATTGTGGATGGCCATTTTAATAGATTTGGATATATTCACACTGTGCTAACTAGTGCGGACAAAGCATCCATGACTTTTTTGCCAGCTGTTATCTACATTTCCATATCTAACTCGCATATTTCATCGCTCGAAGATACATTCCTTAGATATGTAACTTCATTCATTTGTTCTAGACAGGTAAAAATGGTGGTGAGGCTTGTATATGTTCGAAATCGAGTGAAAAAGATTAATACGGTGGAAATGCGATCTCTCAGAAATATTTGCGGTGTCGCCCTTGCGAACAAAATAAGCATGGAAGATATTAATTGCGTAAATAATTACCAAAAATATTACGTTTGTCAAAAATTTGTTTTTTTTATTATTTGCTAAGATATCCGCTATAATATTACATATTATATGAAAATTTCAACCGGTTACCGATTATGTTTCAAAAGATGCAGCCTTTCGAAGCAGGACGGACGGATCGACGGACAGACTGTGTAGGTTTAGCAATAGTGACCCGTTGTCACTCTTTGGTTACGGAACCCTAACATGAAGAAAGGAACGCTTAGAGGATTTGGACACATAGAAAGAATGAGTGACGATTGATGAAGAAAATCTGTAGAGTGAAAATGAGTGGTAACAGAAGATAAGGAAGATCAAGGCTGATTAATGACAATTAAGTAGCCAAAGAGTTAGCTGACGGAAATGTCGAAAACACTCGTATACCTCAGGAAAAGTGTCTGGAGATAATGATAAATTACTTGAGGAGGCGAAAGAAGTATGCAAGGACTGCGATGCTTTGCTCTCCAGTCTTCTTGACTGTCCCGTTTGGAATACAGTGTGCGGTTTTTGCTCCTAATGTCTTCGCTCGGAAAGAAATTGTAATAAATACTCTTCAATGATATTTTTCATTATCAGGTTATCAAAGTGGACACAGTGACAGGACTGACAACAACGTGGTGCGATACCAATTGTTACCCAAGTGAACCCATTTTTGTGCCACGGTTCGATGCTAAGGTAAACAATAATCCGTACTTGTTAGACTATAATCTGTAATAGCTAATGAAACCAAAACTGAATGTAAACTTATTAATAATAACAGCTTTTTGCAGTGATGCTTCCTGTATTTGGTTTAATTATCGACGTTAAACCATCTTCAATAAAATAGTTTATTTCATGGTATATCTTTTTAATCACTTCACATACGTATACTACGATTTTTTGAATTAAATATTATTTAATTTTTGAAATTTAAAAGTATTAAGTGAGTAACTAATTCGTCGCGACTTTAAGTTTTGATACCTTTTTATTTGAATTAAATATTTATTGCACTCACATTATACACAGAAAGGTACACATTGAGAAGATGAGCAAAAGGGTACAGCTTATTTTTAGTAGAAATTTCTTCAAGCAGACCCAATTTTCAGGCTTTTTTTTTTAAATTCTTCAGAATTTACAACCACGGTAAAAACAATATGGCATCAGTGTCGTTGCCGGTTATACAAATTACGGTTTAAGGAAAGGTATACCTGACAGGTGCATCTGTACAGCTCTTAGAACTTGTATGTCGCTAGCAGGAGTATTTAAGCCAGGACTCTCTTAGGCATGTGTTAGGCACATTTTTTTAACTTAATGTTTGACTTTAAATACTGATTTTGTAGGAAGAAGATGACGGTGTCCTTCTCAGCGTGTTAGTATGGGGTGGCGATAGAGACCGTTCAGTGGCACTGCTTGTGTTAGATGCGAAAACAATGCAAGAAATTGCGCGGACAGTATTTACTACGCCGTCGCCAGCGCCCAAGTGTTTGCACGGCTGGTTTTTACCTGAGAACGCTTGATGGAAAAAAACGAGACCAAATAGCGGTAGTAGATTAGTGACCAACTTTCCCTTTGAGTTTTCAAACTGTCCATAACTCCTGCAACCTATTTATTTACTGTGAGAGCGAATCCTTCAAAAGGTACCTAGTAGTACAAAGTAACCTAGCCTAGAACTTAAATAGGTTTGATGTTCAAAAATACCTTACAATTGGGATTACTTGTATAAATTGACTTAACTTTGACTTTGAACCTCCTGGCGAGGATACTGGGTTACGTAGGAATTTTAGTAACTTCCGTGGTGGTTGTTCTTATTACATATTAGGACTCTAGAATTTCCTAAGAAATGCCTTCCTATCCCTGTGCCGAAGCACATCTTTGGGAGAGCTAAGCGATTCTCTTCAACACTTTCTAAAAGTCACCTGAAATGAGCAATTGGCGCCTGCACTCTGATCGCATGCGACACTAAAACTTCTCATCAGTAGCCTTGAATAACAGGCGGGGAAAGGAATAAACAGAATGTAAATACGAGTACTCGTAGCTTTTGATTCGATACTAAGTATCTTGTATTCGATAACTTTTGATACAATATCAAAAAAGAATCTTACATGATATCCTAAAAAGAACTCATATAGAGTCAAACTCTGTAATGTAAATACTCGAATAAAATTATTATAAATAAATTAAAGAAAGTACGATTCATGAATACGTGTTTAAAAATTATGACTTCTCTCCAAAGGGCATTTATATGTTAACTTCTTGTGCCTTGGCACGAGTCGAAATTTATCAGATATTTTTGCAGCTTAACAGCACTCCATAGTGAAACTTTCAATGCTATTGGTACTAAGTACCTTAACATGTTTGAATAATTATTGTTCTGAGATTGGGGAAAAAACTTCGTTAGTATTTCATTGCAAATAATGTCATGTATACCAAAACCAAAAATAGGTCTATAGGGACTTTTTTGTGACTGGAGTACATCGAGACTTGTATATAATTACATTGTAAGGAATATAAATAAATAGTAATCATTGTTATATTATTTATTTCATTTTGGTTTTAATTTGTAACAGTATCTGTAGTGTATAATTACAATTAAGAAAACATGTATTATGTAAATATAATTTTTATGAATGTTTTGAAAATCAGAAAATTACGAATTAAAAATAAAATCATTTTACGTGATAACAACTCTGAAGCATAACATAACATAACTTCACGCTGTATCCCCAACGGAGTAGTCAGAGAGGACGGAGCGCCAGGAGTCGCGGTCCTTACACATCTCTTTCGCTTCCTCAAATCTCATCATTCTCCTCACACATTTTCGCCTAGGTATGCGGGTGCTTTTGACATTTACGTCTGCTAACACTCTGGCTATTTGATCTTCATAAGTCAGCCTTGGTCTTCCTTGGCTTCTTTTACCACTCACTTTCGCTCTGTATATTTTCTTCGTCAGTCTTTCATCACTCATTCTTTCCATGTGCCCGAACCATCTAAGCATTCCTTTCTTCATTTTTACAATAACACTGTTGTGCAACCCTGTCATACTGCGTATCTCATCATTGCATATCCTGTCAGCAAGCGTGACACCGCACATATTTCTGAGAGACCGCATCTCCACAGCATTTAACATACTTTCACTCGATTTTGGGCATATCCAGGCCTCACTACCGTACAACAAAGTTGGCACCAACACCGCATTGTGGATGGCCATTTTAACAGTGTTAGATATATTCACACTACCCACTAATGCGGACAGAGCACCGTTCACTTTATTGCCAGCTGCTACCCGTCTCTCCACATCCAACTCACATCTTCCATCCCTCGAAAACGCACTCCCCAGGTACACAATTTCATTCACCTGTTCTAGACATTTTCCATTTACACAAATCACACATTTCGTTTGTACTGCTTCTCTTTCAAACACCAGAACCTTAGTTTTGTTCACATTCATTTTCAATCCTTTTACTTCACAATCTTTTTTCATGCACGTGACTAGTGTCTGCAACTCCGCTTCTGATGGTGCTATTAGCACAGCATCGTCAGCGTACAATAGGTTACCACTGTGTGTTTACCACTGTGTCACCACATCCCATACCGCTCATATTACCTTTCAATCTCTGGAGGCAACTGTCCAAATACAGCACGAACAGCCAGGCAGACATCACGCAGCCCTGTCTGACACCAGAACAGACTTCAAACCAGGGCGACAGGTCACCGTCTATTCTTACACAGGCTCTGTGGTCTCGATATAATGACCTTACAGCCTGCAGTAAGAGCCCTCCACGCCATATTCAGGCAGAAGACTCCACAATTTCTTCCGCACTACTCTATCGAATGCTTTCTCTAGATCCACGAAAGCGCAGAAAACTTTCCGACCTAAGGCCAGAAACCTTCCCACGATAACGCGAAGCGAGAAAATCTGATCCATACAACCCCTACCATTCCTGAAACCACCTTGCGCCTCCCACAAATATCTTTCTGAAACGCCTTTCATACGTTCAGTCAATACTTTAGTATAGACTTTACTCGCTAAGCTGACCAAGCTGATGGCCCTATAGCACGCACAGTCTAGGTAGGAACCTTTCCCTTTATATAGAGGTACTATGACTGCCGTGCGCCAGTCCTCTGGAACCTCCCCCTTCTGCCAACAAAGGTTGCAGAGTGCACAGAAGGCATCTCTGAAGCAAGATTGAATATTACGCATTTGTGAATATACAGGGTCAAAAACATAAACCACTAGTTCAAAAACTTGGCACGTGCAAACAACCCAAAATTGAGACCTACACGCTTGGTAGTGTGTAAGTTTGAATGTCCGAGCGTGACGAACATTGAAGCTACCATGACGGCTATTATGTGCTATGTGCATGCTAACTTATTTTTACTTAGCATCAAGCTGGTTAGGTAGATATATTAGTGGTTTATTTTGGCTTGCATAGTTTCTCACTTTCTCAATGTTTAAGTGTTCGGACGAGTGGTTTAAGATATGTATGTAGAAGTAGCCGTGAGTGTTTGGTGTAATAAAAAATAATAATAAACAAATAAAATAAACGATAAACTTAAATCTTCACAAAAGCACGTTTCCAAGATCACTTTTCTATCTTGACACCAATTGTGTCTTTTACTCTCGAATTAACGAAATGTATGAAAGGAAATATTGTTCTGGGATTATTGATACTAATCCCTTCAAATACTGATAATATTGGGTCCTTACATATGAAATTGGCGTTTTGTACGGGAGGAATATAAAGTCAATTTTTTTTTGTAAAATATATTTAATTAATCAAAGTATGCACCGTTGTTATCTATGCACTTTTGCCATCTCATAGGTAGTTCATTGATCCCTTTACTAAAAAAACCATGGGGGCGAGAATCAATAAACTCTTTGAAGGCGGTTTGGACTGCCGCATCGGAGTTGAATTTTTTTCCTCGTAAGCAGTTGTCCAAAATCCGGAAAAAATGGTAATCTATTGGAGCAAGGTCCGGGGAGTACGGTGGATGTCGCAGACATTCCAGTTGTAGCTCATCTAACTTAGTGGTTGTTTGTTGTGCAGTGTGTGGTTTTGCGTTGTCGTGAAGCAGCAGTGGTCTAGAGCGATTGATCAATCTCGGTTGTTTAGCAGCTAGTTCTTCCTTCATGGTTTGCAGTTGTTGACAATAGATATCTGCCGTAATCGTTTGGCCAGATTTTAGAAAGCTGTAGTGAACGACACCGGCGCTAGTCCACCAAACACTCACAAATAACTTTTTCTGAGTCAATTTTCGTTTAGGGCAGGATTTGGCTGGGTCTCCAGGGTTCAGCCATTGCGACTAGCGCTTCCGATTATCGTACAGTATCCACTTTTCATCACAAGTAATGATTCGATTTAAAATCCTTTCATTATTGTGTCGGTTGAGCAAAGTAACATAGCAGTCGACGCGTGTTTGCAAGTTCGATTCACTCAATTCATGAGGTACCCATCGTTCAAGTTTTTTTACTTTTCCGATTTGCTTCAAGTGGATTAATATAGTTTTGTCACTTACCCCGAAGCCTGCAGCTATCTCTGAAGTGCTTTGTGATGGATCCGCTTCCACAATAGCCTTTAATTCTTCATTTTCCACTTTGGTCTCCGGCCGTCCACGGGTTGGTTCTGAAGGTCGAAATTTCCAGAACGAAAACGTTGAAACCAAAAACGTACCGTGCTTTCTTTTGCGACACCAGCGCCGTACACATCATTAATCCTTCGAGCTGTTTCTGCAGCACTGGTACCACGGTAGAACTCGTACTCGTAAATATACCGATATTTCATGTTTTCCATTGTGCGGTAATAAGCGACGCCAAAGAAAAAAATAATGAGGAAAAAACAAATGAATGACTGTTTTCAAAACTCAAATGTACCAGCTAAATGAATTTATAAATTTGAATTTGGAATTCTTAAGCAAAGAGGAGATATTTCAGATCAAAGTGGTCAGTACGACAAAACGCTAATTTCATATGAAAGGACCCAATAATAAACACAGCAAGACCATTGAAGTTTGAAATTTAGAGCTTGATTAGTCATCGGACAGTATTAAATGGAGTACTTACTAATTAATATACGCAATAATCACTAATTAATATACTTGTTTGTGGTTAAATAAATATACAGAAAATATTTCATAGAATCTAAACAGTAGTTTGTGGCGTCTTAAACACTTAATATACCATTAACGCCAGCGAATTACGGTTTACAGCGTTATTCTGCTGAATTAACAAGTCATAAAGACAATCAAACTTCAAATAAGATAGTGTATTTTATAATTTTTATTGATATTACACATTCAAAACATATTTAACGTAATATGTACCCCCTAACAATATTCGAAAAGATAGTAAACTTTAAACAACTGTTATTTCTTAAAGCTATTATGAGTTACGGCGTTACTCTGTTCAATTAAACAGGTAATAAAGAGTTTTGAACCGCTTATGTAGTTGGTTTATTTTACGGTTTTCGTTGTTAGTATAGATTTAATATGTTTACCTAAGTTGAATAACAGTCCTTTCTTTACTTATTGAATTTGAACCTTACAGGTGATTAACATTTTTATATCATTCGTTAAACATTAAAACAAATAAATGGTATGAAAACTGCAAAGTCAAGATTACATTTCGATGACAATGTTGTTTGTGGATTGTGGTCAAACAATTGATAATACAAAGGAATTTTTAAAGAAACTTTAATTAATTAATCTTGTGGCATATTCTGTATTCAGCACACAATATTAATACCCCCTAATGATAGCAGACAAACAATTTACGTAATTTAATACTAATCTACATAGCAATCCACTTTAATTTTGCACGTGGTAGGGAAAAGACTACAGCGATGGATATTGTTGCATTAAAATCTTTTTATTTCGATTTTCCAATACGAGTTACATGAAAGTAAATAAAAAAGTGAAAAGTGAAAAAAGTAACTATAGAATAATAAAAATTATCAGTATTTTACGGAAAAATGATTAACGAAACAGAAGTATTAAACGAATCCAATTTAAAAATGTGGGCAGACTTCTTAGACAAATCATTAAACTCTGACCCGAAGTGGACACCCATAGTGCTTTCTTGCTCAATGCTGGTCATATTCGTGGTCAGTTTAACAGGAAACTTACTAACTTGCATCGTAATATACTACGACAAATCTATGCATACAGCAACGAATTACTACTTGTTTAATCTGGCAGTGTCCGATTTAATAATTACTTTTGCTATTTTGTTAGAAGTTTACGAACACATGAGTGATGCATACCAATTCGGACATTTGGCGTGTAAGATTCATTTCTTCTTGGTCATAATGCTATGGAATAACAGTGTATGGATAATGACTGCTTTGGCAGTAGAGAGGTACATAGCAATATGGTACCCTTTACTTATAAATTCGACACCAGTATGGCGGCGAGTGATGAAAATAATTGCTTTTATATGGTTTGTGGCTATTGCCGAAACGTTACCAGAATTGTGGACTGTGGATCTAATTCAGACAAAGCATTCCTCTATCTGTTTTACGGTACCGACTACTTTCGCTAGGATAGTCAATGGTGTTCTGGCATTATTCAATTTCATAATACCACTAGCGATAATGATATTCGTCTATACGATGATTGCATTTAAAGTGAATGTTATTGAGAAGTCTAATTCAAGAGACAAGATATTCAATCATCGAAAGAATAGTAATAAAGTGAACAAGTTAATTGGTAAGTTTTCGGTTTAAATTTATTCCCATTTGAGATGTATATAATATTTACTTTATCATATTGATATAAGGTAAATTAAAATAAAGAGTGACTCTTTCATTAATTATATTATGTATCCAATTATATTATACGATAGTGAGGCCCAAAAGTACCTGATATTGCGTGAAAATAAGATGAATGACGAATGTGGTGGAAGTGCGATCTCTCAGAAAAATTTGCGGTGTCACCCTTGTGAACAAAATATGCGCGGTGTAGCCCGCGAGGTGACACCGCACATATTTTGAAGAATGAAGAAATGCGCATTATGGCAGCTTTAGATGAGTGTTATTGTAAAAATGAAGAAAGAAAGGGAAGGGTTTAGTGACATAGAAATAATCAATCATGACCTTGATGACTGATTAATTATTAACGAAGAAAATCTACAGAGTGAGATTAAGTAGTAACATAAGCCAATGAAGACCAAGGCTAACTTATGAAGATCAAATAGCCAGAGCGTTAGCTGACGGAAATGTCAAGAGCACTAAAATAGCGAAAATGTACGAGGCGAATGTCGAATGATCTCATTTGAGGAAGTGAAAAAAGTATGAAAGGACGCGAAGATGTGCTTCCGGCCTCTCTGACTACCCCAATAGGAATATAGCGAGAAAATACGTATGAGTGTGCAAAATTTATAGAATAAAAATATTTATAATTTCAAATATTTTTAAAATGTTTACCTGTTTATCTTGTGTACATTCGTTCTGTTATTTATCGCTGAAAAATAACAGTACCTATCTAGATTAAAATAATAGAATCGATCTGAAATATTGAAGTAGATTGAATAGATTCATGTATATGTCGAAGCAGATACACCAGAAGGGTTAAAAATATGTGTGACGTCAGCATTACTGACGTCACTAGTATTTCCTTTTGAATTCATTACAAAAATCACTCAATCACAATAACTCACAACAATTTATTTAAAACTGTATTTACAATCGTTACTCACTATCACTATCTATAATTTATGAACTATAAACTAAATATCACCATGTACAGTAGAGATCTCTAAGTTGTCACCACACGTCCGCACTGGTCGAGAGCTGGAGCACAAGAGATCTCTTCTTTTTACTCGTCAGTACAAGAAAACGCAATCACCCTCATGTTTCTATTATTAAAAGCAGTTGTCAAGCAAATGACACTTTATAGTTCATTTACCCTCAATTACCTATTTCTTGCTCTGACGTCACAAAACCAACACGAGTCTAGTCTATTTTACAATTAGAAATTACATACCTTCGATAGTTCATTAATTAATGCATTAATTAAATATTGACAGTGAATTTCATCTTATAATTTTATTTTGCTTCAACGCAAGATATTCTTGCGCCGATACGGCCATTCTGATAGGCGGTGCGAGCTCTGCACCAGCCTCTAACGTTTTAACAATAGTTTATTACATCTAATCACATGTTTACATTTTATGTTCAATGCGGTTGGTATTATAATTTTATAGTTTTGTCTACAGTCTTCTATACAAGACCTGTAGTTAATATTATCATGAATCATTATCATAAGTTTCATTATAAATCATTTTTATTTTATGCATTTGGACCATCCATCACGTCTCTATGCATATTGTTATTGTAAAGGGAAGGTTCGATGCTGTGCTCTGGGCGGTCCTGTGCGCCGTGGTACACAGAGGCTCTAAAGGAAAAAGATAGGGTCGATGCTGTGCTCTGGGCTATTTTTTTTGGCCGTGGTACACAGTGGCTCTAGAAAACAGAAAGGAAATAAAATGTTATTATTGTAAAGGGAAGGTTCGGTGCTGTGCTCTGGGCGGTCCTGTGCGCCGTGGTACACAGAGGCTCTAAAGGAAAAAGATGGGGTCGATGCTGTGCTCTGGGCTATTTTATTGGCCGTGGTACACAGTGGCTCTAGAAAACAGAAAGGAAATAAAATGTTATTATTGTAAAGGGAAGGTTCGGTGCTGTGCTCTGGGCGGTCCTGTGCGCCGTGGTACACAGAGGCTCTAAAGGAAAAAGATGGGGTCGATGCTGTGCTCTGGGCTATTTTATTGGCCGTGGTACACAGTGGCTCTAGAAAACAGAAAGGAAATAAAATGTTACAATAATTCATTAGTTACATTATTAAATACTGGATTAGTCTTACTGTCTAGGTGTTGGTGGTTCATGTATGCTCACAGGAACCGAGATGCTGCAGGCAACTGGGAGCTGATCAGTTTGCTGTCCATCGTCCTGGTTACTGTTCGCCGATATGGTCATTTGTTCACCCGGTTGCGGTGCTCTGCGAAGCTGATCATGGGCAACCTTCCGTGGACGTCCTTTGCCAACTACTTTCTTCACTAGATACCGTTCATTTTCAAGAACTCTGTAGATTTCATACGGCTCGCTAAATTTAAGGTCTAGAGAGGTTTGATTACGAGGATTGTTTTTTATAAGCACGTAGTCTCCTCTTTGAAAGTGATTAATCTTAGCTTTAAGTTTATCAAATCTCACTTTTTCTTTTTCTGATGCCATAATCATTCTCTGCTTTACGTGCTGTTCAAGTCGTTCGAAGTCGATGGTCTCATCTTCTATATTTACGAGCTTAATCAACTCTGGCGGTACACAGTGCTTGCGCCTAGTTAGCAAAGACAATGGCGAAACACCGGTTGTCCTATGCACCACGCAATTGAGACAGAGTTGAAGCTCTTCAAGTGCTGTATGCCATTGCTCTGTGTCATAATTCTTGATCATGACCAGGGCATTTTTAAGCGTGCTCATAACACGCTCCACTTGGCCATTCGCTCGGCTAATTCCTGGCGAAATTGCATGAATATTGATACCATTAACATGGCAATAATTCTTGAATTCACCAAGGAACTCCCTGCCACCATCGACAACAACCTGAACAGGTGCACCAAACAGATGTACGGCACGTTTTAAGGCAGCTAAACTACTATATTGACTTTTATCAGTGGCATAGTACAATAGCACATATTTAGTGAATGCGTCTACTGTAACCACTACATATTCTTGGTCATTAGGTGTACCCAGCTTGCCTGTGATGTCTAAATGTATCACTTGAAAAGCAGCGGTGGGTTTCTGAATTGGGTGAAGCTGAGCTTGGACAGCGCCTGATGCACCTTTTGAGGTCCTGCACACGACACAGTTATCAACGAAATTACGTACCACGGTATTCATTCTGTCAAACCAGTAAGACTCTTTTAGTTTTTGGAGAGTCTTTTCCCAACCAGGGTGTTTGAGAGCTCCGTGGTAAGTATTAATTAAGCTCCACGTGAAAGCTTTAGGTACAACAGTAGCTTTCTGTACACCGTTTTGAGAGTCATGCCATATTTTCATCAGCAAGTCTCCTTCAAGCATGTATCCTTCAACACGCTCGTTTTGACTTAAGCTGTCGATCAATGGCCTCAGTGCACAGTCCCGCCGCTGCTCAACCTTTAACCACTCTAAATCTCTAGTCATTACGTTGACTCTATAGGATGCTGGGTTTCTGCTAAAAAAATCTGCGTGTTTTAATCGTTCACCTTTCCTGTATTCTACTTCAAAGTCATAGTTTTGAAGAAAAGCCCACCAGCGGTGAATGCGTGGTAGCAAATCCTTCTTGTGTTTGGACGCCTTAAGAGCGTTGCAGTCCGTAACGACCTTGAATTTACGTCCATACAAGTATTGGCGAAAATGCTTTATGGCTCTCACCACGGCAAGTGTCTCCAGCTCATATGAGTGGTAGCGACTCTCTGCATCAGTGGTACGCACACTCATGTAGGCCACTGCGTGATGTCTGCCATCGATTACCTGAACCAATACTGCTCCGTAGCCAAGACTACTAGCATCTGTATATAGTTCTATAGGTGCATTTTCTTGAAAAAGCGTTAAGACTGGGGAGGTAGTAAGATAGTGGATAATTAAGTTACGTGCCTCATCATGTCTAAGGTCCCATTCCCATTTCACGTTTTGCTTAGTTAGCTCGTAAAGAGGTAACATAATTCGCGAGAAATTGGGAATGAACCGCCTGAAGTAACTGGCAAGACCGTTAAACTGTCCCACTTGTTTGACTGTCGTTGGTATAGGCGATTTCACCAGAGCCTCTACTTTGCGAGGACACGGGCTGACTTGACCATCTGACACCACGTTACCTAAATACTCTATTGAACGTTTGAAAAACGCAGTTTTGTCTACGTTGATCGAAAAGCCAGCCACTTGCAAAGCGATGAGTATTTGTTCTATAGCCGATATCCCTTGAGAGAAATCTTTACATTTAGTGAGCACATCATCAACGTAAACTTGGGCTACCCCTTCATTTAGAAGCGGACGCAATGCTCGATTTATACAACGTTGATATACCGAACACGCATTACTCAGACCAAACGGCATTGTAAGATATTCATACAAGCCGTCCGGTGTGACAAATGCTGTTTTCTCTATTGACTGTTTAGAGACCGTTTTCTGGTGGAATCCAGCTGCCATATCAAATGAAGTATAGTACCGCCCACCAGCTAAATTATCAATTTGATCAGAAATCAGTGGTAAGGGATAGTGGTCACGTTGAGTATTTGCGTTCAGCTCACTATAGTCTACGCACATGCGATCATCACCATTTTTCTTTTTTACGAGAATAATGGGACTCGAATAAGGTGACTTACTTTCTCGAATAATTTTATGGTCTAATAGTTCATTTATGATTTCACGTACTTTTTCACGTTCAATAGGACTTAGTCGATAAGGTCTGCGCTCTACATATTTATCCGGATTTTTTAAACGAATTTCTAACTCTCCAGTGTTAACCCGTGTTTTTGGAAAGCCCCGTACAAATAAATGTGCGTATTTGTTTAGCAGAACACGCAATAATTCAATTTCACCTTCATCAGTAAGATCACAATCTAATTTGTCGAATAAAGCATTGGATAATCGCATATGCATGACCACCGGCCGACGAAACAACTTCGTTCCGCTTGAAGTAACGAGAACGTTAAGATTTGTGCTATTGACCAAATTCATGCCTAATAACACGTCATAGGACATTTCATAATCAGGTACTACATGAAATTCAACTTCTACACTAATATTGTCAACTACACAAATCGTTTTCAGTACAGTTAGTGATATAACAGGAAACTGGCCAATACCCTTCAAAAAACTTACAGCTTGTGACCGGCGACCCGGTAGTTTGGCAGCTGTCGATTCTCGCATGAGGGAGCACTCTGCGCCACTATCAAAAATCGCATGCAAGGAGAGATCGCCAATAATAATGTGCATGGAGTTTAATTTAGATACACCTACACAGTTCACATTAGATGTCAGAGTTCTATCACGCTTGTAACAGTTTTCAAAGGAGTGACCAACTTTTTTACAAAATGTACAAGTGGGTTTGTTTTGATTGGCGGCCATAATATTTTTACGTACCTGAGAATTTTCCGCATTTTTGTACCAACAATCCTGCGTAATATGACCCGGTCTCTTACATGTTGCACAGCACGAGCTTTCCTCTGGCAGACGGGTGCGTTTACTGGGTATGTGTTTACTGGAACCTGTATGAGTACGCTTTCGGCGTATTGTTGAAGCGACCGAAATGAGTTCTGGTACAGACGCAGCTTTAGCATTTAAAAGTTCACTATGTAAATGTTCATCATTTACACAACCAATAACCGCCTCTACTGCGTCTTCGTTACCCAATTTGTCTTTCGTGATTCGTCGCCACAGCACCCAAGCTTGGGACAAGAACTCTGCGATATCCTTATTACAGTCGTACACGTGGTCTCTAAATCTGGCAATATCACGAGAGTACCTATTTTCCGGTTCATAACTAGTTATAAGGTTATCGCGTAGCTCCTCCCACGAGGAAGTAGTTATTAGCCAATTATCGACCCATAATTTTGCACGGCCTTTTAATAAACTTCCTACCTTCATTCGTACATCATAATCATTAAGGTTATAAGTTTCAATAGCTTTCGTTACATGTTGGCACCATTCACGTATGCCAACATTTGCATCCGGGTCGAATGAAGGTAGAAATATATCATTAATTTTTACCTTATTGTTGTCAGATTGATTTACCAGACGATCAGACACGCTTTTCATCACCTGCATCATTTGCATGAAAAATTCAGCTGGCACGCCTATATTGTTTGGACTTGGATTTGAGTCGACTGTCAATACAGTAGGATGACCGGCAGAAGGGTTTTGCAGGTTATGCAATCCCACTTCTGATGTCGAAGCAGATACACCAGAAGGGTTAAAAATATGTGTGACGTCAGCATTACTGACGTCACTAGTATTTCCTTTTGAATTCATTACAAAAATCACTCAATCACAATAACTCACAACAATTTATTTAAAACTGTATTTACAATCGTTACTCACTATCACTATCTATAATTTATGAACTATAAACTAAATATCACCATGTACAGTAGAGATCTCTAAGTTGTCACCACACGTCCGCACTGGTCGAGAGCTGGAGCACAAGAGATCTCTTCTTTTTACTCGTCAGTACAAGAAAACGCAATCACCCTCATGTTTCTATTATTAAAAGCAGTTGTCAAGCAAATGACACTTTATAGTTCATTTACCCTCAATTACCTATTTCTTGCTCTGACGTCACAAAACCAACACGAGTCTAGTCTATTTTACAATTAGAAATTACATACCTTCGATAGTTCATTAATTAATGCATTAATTAAATATTGACAGTGAATTTCATCTTATAATTTTATTTTGCTTCAACGCAAGATATTCTTGCGCCGATATATATAATGTACTACTATGATAAAGATAACAACTCTGAAAATATATTAATAGAATATAAAAATATTTTTTTTAAATATTTTAATAGAATATAAAAAAAAGCATGTGTGTACTGACTACTGATATACGCACGTAAGAAGTTATACTTCTTTCACGTGAATAAAAATAAAAGCAAAACTGGCCACATATAAAAAAGCAAAAGTGGCCACATATAAAAAAATTAAACTGGCCACATATAAACAACTAGCTGTACCTGCGGCTTGGTCCGCGTGGAAAATTTTGCCGTGACCTCTCCGGGTTATCGAGGTTACCCGAGATATACCCATATTGTTGGTGTTGAACAAAAAAGTTATTTTCTATTATGGAACATCAGCCATATTGGATTTATGATGACGTCACAAACATAAAATACCGCATGTCATTTTTTGAAAAAGAAAGTGGCCTACATTTGTTTTTGGGCACATACTATCTCTGTACCAAATGTCGATTCCCTGGTGTTAAACTATCTCCATGCCTAATCGGTTGGGCGGTTTAGCCGTGAAAATCAAGCAGACAGACAGACAGAGAGACTTTCGCATTTATGATATTAATATGGATTAAATGGTCATTTAAAATGAAAATAAATTCCCTTCGTTCCTAACTTCATGTTGTGTTAGATCGATTTTGACGCGCGTAAGTTACATCGATGAGCGATGACGTAACTTCCGCTACATGCTGAAATTACAATCTGAACTGTTTTTCCAAACGCGCCATAAGAATTACTAGATAAGTATAACTTCAAGATGCTTAAAGCCGCTTTGGCTTTAAGCTTCTTGAAGTTTTTTGGCTTCGCCGTAGTCGGGTAAATAGAAGTTTTTGAATTAAACTATAAAATAATATCTTTGATAAACAATTTATTATTGCAGTTTGATTAATGAAATATGTAACTATATTATGTTAACTATGTACTATCTACGTTTAGTAGCGCTGACGTTGTCGTTCGTCGTGTGCTGGCTGCCTTTCTTCACTCTACGAGTACTTATATCTATCCTAGATATGCATCGCCTGCTGACGCTCGCTGAGGTTAGAATTTTAATTTTCTGAGTTCTATGCTTTTATAATATATAAAATTGAGACCCCTTAAATAAGGAGTCTTATATTATAAGGGGTTCATTTTCCATAAGGAGTGATCTCATCACAATCAGATTACTTAATCTATGTAACATACGAACTTGAAATTAGACAACGTTCAGGCTTAGGTTTTAGGTTTTTATGTGTAGAAATTAGGCCTTAATTAGACATACATCTTCTAAAGAACACACTGGTTGACATTTATAAGAGGATCAAAGAACGCAGGGTATAGTGAGTACTCGTTATAAAGAGAGCACCAATAGGGTTCCCGCTTTAGACTTTATTATTCCGCTTCATCTCTGAAACTGACATACCCATCTGAACTCTGGAGCTGTACTAATATGGAGCCGTGTTCTTCAACCTGTGGGTCGCAAAAGTATTGCTCGTGGGGTCGCAGTCACAAGCTAGGTAAAAGTAAAAAGCGAGTATTGTCAGTCATCCACTACAATAAAAATACAACAGTTTTAGTGAGAAGGCTATCGGTGCCCGCAGTCCTGTTTCAATTAAATGAAAATTAATATGTAATACGTCGTTTTTGAATTACCACTTCTATTGTGGTCTGGAGAGTCGTCAGAAGTTTTTAACTTGTAAAGGGGTCGCGTATTTAAAAAAGTTGAAATGCACTAACATACAATGTAGTGTTACTCGTACTTAAATTTTAATGGAAAGATAACGGAAGTCCTAGGTCTTACAGATGTCTAGAAATTAAGTTTAGAAATTAAACATTTTATAAATATTGTACGGAACCTTCTGTGCGCAAAATAAATTATTATTTAGTGATCTTACCATTATCTCTAAAAAATGAAGGTAAATCTTGACGTTCAAAATATCTTCCTCAAAATATCAAATATCTTGTACTGTGCATAGCACGTCCGTGAAGATTTCTACTCATAAACTAAAGATCCAATTAACGCTTACTTTAAGAGGTACAATTTCCATAAAAATAAATAAATAGGTAAATAAAACACAAACATAAATAGATTTGCTTACCACATGCACAAATATAGCTTCTGTTAACATAATATTACACTTCATTTTTTCCAGTGGTGGGGAATATGGCAGAGGGTCGCCGCAATTAACAGTTGGTTCAGCATTGTCTTGAATCCAGTCCTCTTCAGTCTCATTTCAACTAAATTTAGAAGAGCGCTAAAGGTAATGTTTTCTATTTCGTCAAGAATATCGGAACTAGAAATTAAATTTATAAAATATCGGGAGCAAAATATATTCATACATATTCAATATTTATTTTTTTGTTTCTCAATTCTGTTTTTGGATTAAGTACTAATTTATACTATAACTATATCAAAACATTCACATACCTAGGCAAAAATGTGTGAGAAGAATGATGAGATTTGAGGAAGCGAAAGAGTATGTAAGGACCGCGACGCTTGGTGCTTCGTCCTCTCTGATTACCCCGTTGCGATACAGCGTGAATATATGTATGTATAACTATATAATTTTAGCTTAGTAAATCCCAAGATGGCAGAATACATCTGTCGTGTCGTGGCATACGGACAAACAGACGGACAGACAAATATGAAGACTAATATGAAATATTGATAACGGTTCCGCTATTTCCTATTTTTCCTATGAACCTTAAAATAAAAGCCGGATAATGTGAAAATAATTAATTACAATAAAACTAATTGTAAGTGACTTAATCATTTATAAACTTCCAATTAAAAAGCTATTCACTTTGTATAGTATAATTTATCTATACATAGTATAAAACAAAGTCGCTTCCCGCCGTCTGTCCCTCTGTATGTACGCTTAGATCTTTTAAACCACGCAACTGATTTTAATGCGGTTTTCATCAATAGATAGAATGACTTAAGAGGAAGGTTTATATGTATAGTTTAATATTGTTTTGTGTTAATTTGTTGAAACATGACGATAATAGTTCAAGATGTCGGAAAAATCAAGCCGACTGGGAGCTTTCATCGAAAACGCTGTCTTATTCCAAAACAACGTATGATGGAATTGTTCCCCTTTATTAGGACTACAAAAAAGTCAGCATATGTCTATATTATACGGATAGCATTCTATAACCATTTTAATTTAAAATAATAATCATGTTTATTTATTCAAATAATACTGCAAATTCAAATAATAAACTTATGTTTTTTTCCCCCAGAGGGAATATTTTAGTTTTTAAGATCTATTCTAATCAAGAGACATGTAGCGTGTGTAGCATGATCCGTGCATGATAGCTGTGTCCGTGGCTTGACCGATTTTGATAAATAGAAATAGATGAAACCCCGGAGAAGGAGTCAGGCTACTTTTTAATTCCACGCCGACGAAGTCGCGGGTAACCGCTAATACAGTATAAAGAAACGTTAATTTTTATACAATCTCCAACGCGAACATACTGGACCTAATGGATTTGGGTCCAATACGTTCGCGTTGAAGTTATTATTGAAAACGTGATTGGGACAAGCTTATTACGGTTACCGGAATCTAAAACAATATTCTTAGGTATTATTTTATTATATGTTAAGGCGACGCATTCAAAAATAATAATTTAATCCAAAATGCGCGCTAGCTTACGAAATAACCGAAAAAGTAGTTATTTTCGTTTATTTTAAAAACTATAATTATTTTCAAAAAATGCAACTTACATTTTGGAGAATATGTTTAGATTAAACTATACAGAAAATTTAGAATCATAAATCGGTCCCGTTACTCCGAAAAATTTAAATCTCTGTTTTAAAAGAGATTTCCTTAATATTTTTTTTTGTTCTACAAAAGTTAACCAATCGTGTATCACAACTGGCAAAATAAAGTCAATGAAATGAAGAATCAGGATACGAAATATGACTGTCATACGTTTTGTAGTCACTTAGAAAAATTGAGATCCTTGCTGTCAAAATTTCCAATACGTCGCCTTGATGATGTAATTTTTACGACAACGCCCGGTGTGGTCTCATCGATTTCACCATTTCACCACTCTAGGACTGCCACTGATAACAGGATACAAATATTGTTATTAGATTATAACTTAACTAAATATATGTTTTCCAGATATTATGGAATAAGAAAATCAAGTTCGTCGGACATTCTGAAGTAGCAGTGGACAAAGTTTAATGATTTTTAATGAATAATTGTTTTGTGGATAAAACTCATATTATGACAATCTCTCTTGACTGAAATAAAAATATCATTTAAATTTAAAAATAATTACAAATTCAAGTCTTTTATTTTCATTTCAACATTAAAAATATATATACATTTCTATATTTTATACTGAACCGATTAAACTTTCGAATATACGTTTCCTATGTATGTATATAAAAACGGTAGTAAAATATTTTACGTACTTTCAACATGTTTTCTAGCAAAAAAGGAATTTATGAGTTTGTGTGATAGTATGACTTTGTAATTTGTTCATTCATACTAAATTCTAAATACAAAAGTCAGTTTGTTTCTCTGTCCGTTACGTTTTCAACACCTAAACTGTTGGACATAAATAACATAAATAAAAAACATTTACTTTGGCATAATTCCACTCGGATGAAGTCACGCGCAACAACTATGTATACAACAAAACATTTTTCGCTATCTAAAGTTGAATAAATGACAAGATCGTTAGTTTAAAACACATACATAAAAAATGTAGCTTGATAACATTTGAAATCTGGACGCGTTACAGATTGTATACAATTTTTACAAGATCGACAATGCGTAAGTGATACCCCTGGGCGGTTATTCACAAACGTCGGAAACTTTCCGTGGCGGAAAGGCCGATCGTCGAAAAGCATTAATTCAATCCGACGGCTTGAATTTGTGAATACCACTATATACAATATGATATATAAATATAATATGATTTCGGATTTGTGAATCGCATATAGAGAAAATCATCGAAAAGTTTCCTGTCGGATACGGAAAGTTGAGTTTCCGACGTCTGTGAATAACCCGCTGGTGTCGCAGGCGTAGGCTATGCCGCTACAGTAACGGCAGCTTAACATCGGACGGATTGTATGCTTGTTTGCCACCTTTGTAGTACCAATAAAAAAAAACTAATATCGTAATCGATAACTAAAAATATAATTTTTATTAAAACCATAAATACATAGAACGTTCAAAATCTCCGCTACCCATTTTTGCTTTGAAGCCTACATATATAAAAAGTTACTTAATATTATTTACTTCCTATGTATTATCAATGTTTATGTTTGGTCCTTTATTAGTTCCAGTTGTTTACGTCAACAAAATATTGTATCTTGATTATGAGAGACAGACAACAATTCCATAAGTGCTCCGTTTTTAGAATTTCGTAGCCAAATGGCATAAAACGGTACCCTCATCCATTTGTCCGTTCTGAATTTTATAACCATTTTTTTTCCGAGATCGTTGGCACTATGGTTCGCACAATGATGCAGTGAATTTACATAGAAATATAGCAAATAATAACATTAGTAATATTTTGTGTGGCACTCCATTCATGTTGACTGAGGGATGAAAAAATCCAGTGTATAGGTATGTATATCGCACAATTTTGTTTTGGCAAGTTACGACAATGAATGAATGAATTTTGTTGTTACTTCTACATTCACTTAATTTGTAAGCTTTAGAAGATAAAAGTGAAATAAAAGTGTTTAATAAAATTATAAAATTATTTACTTAGATATTACAGTGTTAAGTTTTGTTGAACGAAGCTTTGGATTTTGAGCTGATTTGAGCGAAGCTTTGGATATACTGAGTACTATTTTTTTATAAGCATCGACACCGCATTGTCACTTAAACTTAAATGTAAGGAATTTCGTATTTCTCTCAAAAACATGTAAAAATGTATTACTTTTCGTAAGTTCTTGTGTTTTCGTTGCAACAGGGGTGCCTCGCCCCCACACCTCACCCCAGCACCACTCTTTCCTTCAATTCCTTCTTAACCCGTATAAGATCTTATTCACTTCCAAGTATATTTAACTAATACATAATAGGAATGGACCCAAATTAAGCAATAGGCTTGTACTTCGTTCTTAAAGGCAGACTGGTACAGACATATTATACAACATTTTTAAATAAGTAAACAAAGCATTTTTTAATAGGTAACTTGCATATATTTATTTTTTAATGTATCGTAAAGATTAAGGCCCTTACATCAACATTTTAAAAGCTATGAACTTAAAATATGATGATCTGTGGAAATAATTATGACAAATCGTAAGCACTTGCATTTAGGTATTGGCGCGCTCGGACATTCACGCATGCGTGCGACTTTCGTCTAATGGCATATGGTAGAATAATGGTATATCACGTAATCGAGAGGTCACGGGATGCCATTGGCGTGTTTTGTGATCTTTCCAAAGCTCTTGATTGTGTTTGTCACAAAACTTTAATTTACAAGCTGAAATATTATGGAATACGCGATAAAGCTCTCGTTTTCGTGATTTCATATCTGGCTGACCGAGAACAAAAAGTGAGTGTAAATCGGGTTACATCTGTCGGTTCTAAATTAAAGATGGACGTTCCCCAAGGATCAATATTAGGACCTTTCCTGTTTTTGGTTTATATTAATGATCTCCTATTTATGTTAAAAGATCTATGTGATGTAATATTATTTGCTGAGGACACATCACTATTGTTTAAAGTAAATAGAACAGACATAGATATTAGCGGACATAATAGGACCTTGGCAGATGTCTCGAGGTGGTTCGCTGCTAATAATTTACTACTGAATGCTCAAAAAACCAATTGTATCAAGTTTTCCCTATCCAATATACCCAGAATCCATAATAAATTAGAACTGGATGGAAAACAATTAGAATTAGCGAAATCAACTACTTTTCTTGGTTTAACAGTAGATAGTAAGTTACAGTGAGCGGACCATATCGGGGTTTTGGCTAATAAGCTCAGTTCGGCAATATATGCTATTAGACGCATTAGACAGTTGATAGATGTGGCCACGGCTAGGCCGATTTACTTTGCATATTTCCATAGCCTTGTCTTATGGCCTACTACTGTGAGGATCAGCGGCGCATATGAATTTTATCTTTATTTTACAAGAGAGGGCAATACGTATCATCTACAATATAAATGCACAAGAGTCGCTGAGAGACCCTTTTAAAGACATTGATATACTCACGTTGCCCTCGTTATACATTTATGAAAACATAATGTACACTAGAAAAAATATAGATCTATTTCAAAGGAAAGCTGTTATTAATGGTATGGAAACTCGTGATCGTGATCAGCTAGTTACTGCTAAATTTAAATTACAAAAGTCAAGTGGCTCATTTTTAGGCAACTGTGTTCGTTTTTATAATAAAATTCCTCAATAAATTATTCAATCAACGGAGTAGCAATTTGAACTTGTTATTAAACGCACACTGATTGGTAAAGCATACTACAAATATAGCGATTTCATTGAAGAAAAAACAATAGTCTGGAAAAAATCTCTGCACTCGCATTTACTGGCTTCATGAATATTGTATTATAACTATTGTAGAATGATGTTGAAAAAATGATACCTGACTGAGTTGCTTGTCGGTTCTTATCAGTGTTCAGGTTTTCTTTTCGAACCGAACTAAAGTAGATTTGACGTTCAAAAATACCTTGCAATTGGATTTACTTGAATAAATTGCTCTGACTTTGACTTTTGACTTAATTGAGTAGTTAACCTCCTGAGGAATTTTATTATAACAACGACTGCAGTAACCCAAGAATGAAACATTTGAATAATTTAAACGTTTTTGGAATAACCAATTATCACGACCTTGGTTTTCCACGCCATTAATATCGCCTTTCTTTTTAAACAGGCCTATATTCTTCCTCAAACATTATCTTACTTTCTAAGATGTATAAGGACGGCAGGATGAGTACAGCGTTTTCTTTCTGCTGTTTGTTTTCTAAGCAGCTGCTCAACTTCGGCCTCAATTATACAGATACGCTGTGAACGCGGCCATACAGATGATATATCGAAGTCGTAAGAACAATTATCTACTATAGCCTATTATTGATTATGCCGATATTTGTTTTCTGAATGCTACTGAAGATTTAGTTAATAAATTAGAACGATTGCAAAACCTATGCATCTGTTACATTTTTATCATAAATCCTTCATCCATATCCATCAATATCAATCCATAAATTTGCGATCACGTATCTTATTTCAGGGCACAACTTAAGTGGCTTCCCATTCGTCTTCGTAGAAATCTTCACATTCTTTCTTCACTCTGTAATGTTCTTCATTCTTCCTCATCTCCTTCTTACTTAAAAGAGCGTTTTCAAAACTGTCGTCCTCCTAATAAACTCTGACGATCTTTCCTTCAAATTTCTCCTCACTCCTCTGAATTCTTATCAAAATCCTTTGCTGGTCAAGCGGTTAGACTGTAGAATGCTCTTCCTTCACACATTCGGGAATGCCAGTCCATTGCTTGTTTCAAGCATGCTGTCAAGGAGCACTATATGAAAGATGTATGTTAAACTTTTATTTATTTATTTACAGCTTTAAGTATATTTATCTGTCACTATGTATATATTTACATTTATGTATTTAAGATATAGTATGTATTGTATTTGTGTGTAGTACATATTATAATTTATATTAGTGTATATGTAACACCATATGTAATACCAGTTATTTAGAAAAAAATGTATTTTTTACTTCTATCTCTTTTTTGGAAAGAACCTGGAAGATAGGGGTGTTACAATTTTACACATATTTAAAACACAATAATAAACATAATATCAAAAATTCAGTTTCAAACGACATTTGATTGTACTGTAATTTCGAGAAACTGTCGAGAAAATTAGTTCATTTCAAAAATCATCTTAATTACAGATTTTGCTGTGTTTTGCTTCGATGTTAATTTTTTTGCTAATAAATTACCAAATAAATTAACTGTAGGTTAAGTAAGGAAATGTTAGGAGTTTTCGAATATGCGTGTGCACACAATGACTTGTATATTACCTAACCTATGCTGTATGTACATATTTAGATTCTTTATCTCGGTATACATTTTCAAGTTCACAACAATAGTGATAAAAATTGTATGTAGAAGCTGGTTTAAAAGACTTTATCAAATCATGTCCTTGTGGATTACGATAAAACATCTTATACGTTATATATATATATATATATGTATATATATTTCTTTATTTCTTTATTTATAGCATGGCGGACAGATTAGCGCATTTGCCAATGTCACGTATTAATAAGTAGACTCACAAGTAAATTAGTTTTTTCTTGTCGTAAAGCTCCTCCAGTAAAGTGATACTCACTGACGTTATGAAGGACTTCTTGGAAGAGCGCGAGAACATCAGCTACGCATGTTTATTATTATTAGACATTATTACAATTAGACCTATTCCATTCTTTTCACTTACACAAAACTTTAAAACACAATATACCATCACTTTTGTACTTTAAAACTCCCAAAAATGTAAAAAATAGAAAATCTAAATAAAATGACAACCTCACTTCTCCAGTTCCCGCCAAAAAGTCCCTTTTACGTTACATCGTATTGAAAAATCTTATGAACCCATTTGAAAAAAAATGGGTACAATTTCGCCAGATAACTCTACAAAAATAATATCAAATTATTTTATGCAATGGAATAAGTACCTAATAATATTTCTTTAATAAATAGCTGTAACTCGTGGTTTCTCTCACAATAGATAAAATTTAATTTAATTTTTTCCGTCAAAATCAAAAATTGCCGTCAAAATCGGTTCCGCGGTTTTGGAGATAAGCCCGGACAAACACAAACGAGCAAAATTTAAAAAAATAAGTGTTTGGGTTTTAGTAACATATAAATACAGGAGCTGAAAAAGCCTTTGTGTTTCGAAATCACAGACAGACACTTAAAGTGTATTTACAGATGAATACTAACATGTAATGTTATGTTGAAAATTTTCAAATGTCATTTTTAAATATTCATGCCTAGAAACATCGAAGCAGTTATTTGCTAAATTCATATTCATTTAATTTTTTTTTTAACAGTAATATAGGCTATTCCATAGAAAAAATAATGAAAATTCGTTAAAACTTTTGAGTTTTTTGGTATCGTTTGCGATACCAATTTATTTCATGGTATTTCAATAGTACACACAAATAAATAGGTACCTACGGATATTTTGAAAAATAAGGATATTTATATTAATTCCGCTTTCCTCTAATATTAATAATATTAGAGGAAAGAAGGAATTTGTAGATGCCCGTTTTTTTTTTGCAAAGGAGTATATTTTCAAAGTTCCATGACGCTACCACTTCTTATAACAGACTAGCAATTGCCGGTGACTTCACGTGATATTAAGAGCACAGAACAACAGTACTCGTGCCCTATGACAAATCGTAAGCACTTGAATTTAGAATTTTAGATATTGGCGCGCTCGGACACTCATTACTGCGTGCGACTTTCGTAGCTTTATTGTAGTGAGTAACAAACAGACTTCAGTATAAAATATAATTTTGAAACTTCTCCGAATCTAAACTTTCGATTTTTGTTATTTCTAAGATAACGTTTTTCGTTTTAGTGTAATTAGTGTTAGGTGTTCTCGACGCGTTAAATGCATATAAAGGAAATACAATAACATTCCTTACCACAACTTAATAATGCATTTCCTTACGTATTATTATGTTTAATATAGGTACTATTTCAAAAGTAAAGATTGAATACAGGTATTATTATAATACCTGTCTAGCACAATTAGTATTAGGATCGGTTACCTAGAAATTACTAGTTACGTAGTCATGGTTAGGTATAATTATCCTTTACTAATCAAAACCCAAGTTTGCATCCTTTACTAATTAAAAATCGCTTCGCACCGTTATACTAAAGGTAAACGTGATGATATGCACTTTATTAAGTAAATGAAAATCCAGTTCTTCAAACAGAGACATTCCTATAGAAATTCAATAGCAGCAATTCTTAGCTTTGAAGAAATAAACATACAAACACACAGACAACAATTCTGTAAGTATTTATTTTGGAATCAGAAAGATCTATGCTTATAAGCTATGCTTATGTATGTTTACAGTAAAAAATATAGGATCAACGGAAAAAACACTATAAAATGAACTCACATTACAGATGTAACTTAACTAAAGCACAGTACAAGTAACTAAAGAGAGCTCATTTTTGATCTCAACTTCTAGGCGGCGGATCACGATAAAACATACCTAATGTGCAACCTGACTCTAATGGTGGCTTGCACCCACTATTTGAACTCGATTTAAGAATTTGACATCTCGCTTGCACCAACTATTTAATAGTTGGTGTTACGCTAAGAGATGCGATTATGAAAACCATCTTTGAATTCTTGCAGTACTTCTTGTGAGATGATTAATACGTACATATATATTTTATATCCAAACAGACAGTCAGATAAAAATTCTAACAAATATGTTTTGTTTCCCATTAGTGTTGTGCGTACCTCTCGGCTTACCTTTTTATATATCTTTATTTACAGGTGCAGATCAACTTACAGTTTACTTGTATATGTTTACAAAGGAAACTCAGATTATTGTTGAAAAATTCTCTATTTTCCTGTGAGTGTCACATTAAAATCAGGTTAGCCGTTTCGAAGATTAGATCAAATGAACGAACCGTCAAAATTTTAAAAATTGCATGTTTGGGTTTGGTTAACGTGCAAATAACCATATAAGCTTAAGAAAAAGCTTGTTTGAAAATTATAGCCAGAAAATTCAATTTTAATTATTTGTATAGATTGTTATAAATGTAATAGATATCGTCTTGATACCCGGCTTGCAATACTTCTTATAAGCTAGCATTACTTTAGAACTTTTATATTTAACTTTACTACTAGTGAATATATTTATAACACAAGTTTACATGCCTAAGAAAAAATGCAGGAAATCACAAAGTCATAATAGGTTCATGGAACAGAGAAGTAAACACTGGATCAAAACAAGTCATACGACATATTCGCTATTTAATGTTCTCGCTTGCGATCGCTCGTTATGAATTTTTTTACTGATTTTATGTTTATTATATTTATTACACTGATTAATATAAAAAAAATGTTTCTGTAATATATTGTACCTTGAATGAAGTTACATTTAATATCGTTTTTTTTATAATTATGTCATTGCTTTTTTTAGAACCAAATCGACGTTTAACCACGACACTTTATCCTTGAAATAAGCTTTTTTTAAATATTTTTTTCTGTAAAAAGGAAGAAATTTACATCATTTTCTTAACAGCAATATTCAATAAGAATATGTACTTGATCTTAACATAATTTTAGAAATTGTTAGAACTTGTCGAAACGATGTTAATTAGGACGTCAAAGTAGCGCATCTAAGGATATTCCTTGTGAACTGACACGTAGAATGGGTATAGTAAAATATTATAAAATAAACATAAAAATATGCAACAGGAGTATTCAAGAAGGGAAATGGATCTATTATAAACTAACAGCAGAATATTAAAAAATCTTAAAGGTTATGAGAATTAGAGCGTCAAAATATCAATATTTTGCACAAAAATGTGAAAGAGCTTTTAAGTTTTGAAAAAAGTCGTAGAACAAAAGTTGTTAGGTAAAGACGTTATCAGTATTTTTGTAATGCTAGACAAGAAACAAAACGCTGCACGTCAGGTAATTACGTATTCAGACGCAATCTAGGAATAGAGAAAATTTGGGAGTTGCATTATTATGCAATTATTGATATATTTTTTAATTTTCATGTAGGAAATTATAAGTAAGTTGTTATTGAATATATCATGGTTATCAAGAAATCATAACTTTGATGATGAATAACAATGAACAGACTTAAAATAATTATTAAAAAAGGTTTTAGTTTATTAATTATTATCTAATGTAATAGAAAGACACATACAAACGAGATACAACCGTTCCGTGTACGTTTATTATTTATAAAAATCCTTGACAAAAGAGTTAAACAGATAAATATATAAATATAATGAAGACAAACAAGTAACGAAGAATAAAATTGAATCGTATTGGACGCTACTCACGTTTCGTTCTTACATACTGTGCGCACATTACTATGTATCTTTACGAAGTGCAATACGAAAATCGGATTTTTAAACTAGCTTACAAAGCTTGGCTGCAAGCCAGCACCTGAGAGAGAGCCAACTGATTACTCTGATTATGTCTTGAGAGGTTGTGTCTGTTGGCTGTTTGTAGCCACTTATTGGTTGCGACTTGGGGGGTTATGTACCGTTATTTTCGTTTGACAAGTAATTCACGGGAGTTTTTAAAACCGATAAGCTTTAAAGTTAATACCTAATCGTCATTTATTCTTCACTGAGTATTTCAGTAAGGCGAGCCGTGCTTTTGGGCTTGTATAAAGTATAAATTAGACGTGAATGCGGTAGTATGGTTCGAAACTTCTTATTAATGATTTTATACTTAATGGTGTTAAGGTCATTTGGAAAATATAATTACGAATGTAATAAAAAAGATCTATGTATGTAACGTTATTATTATGACGAAATAATGAACATGTCAATAAAATTATTTCAATTATTAGCCAAAAATAATCTGCGGCTTTTTTTAGGATTCTAAACATGTTGTTTTTACAATTATTGAATGAGCACTTTGACATGTTTGCCGTTAGCTTTTTCAAATATTACTAAAGTGTAAGTACTCAAATACCCATTTGAGTGCACGTTTGGATCGGACATTTTTGGACCGTTGATTGTGTATCTTTTTTTTTATTTGTGATAAGACGTTTTGTAAAGACACATAATTTTTCTTTATACACAGATCTTCATATAATCTTCATTCTTTCTTTCATAATTTCTTAATAAAAGCACTTTTTGAGCTTTTAGAGTTATGAATATAATATCACATTATAATTAAAATATTAACATAATATTTCCTAATTTTAAAACAAGTTAGAAGGGTTTGACACTAAGAAATTCGAAAATGTTCTTTTAGTTTATTATGCAGGTATATCACACAGAAATAAGAGGATTGATAAATGGGTTTTGAATTGACTGAAATATTTTATTAAATAAGTTTTATGAATAAAATTTATTTTAAATATATGTAAGTTCTCAATATTATCAATCTGTACTTTTTCTTTAACAATACTAGTGAAATGATTAATCGTACTTGCAACATTGTTTCTCCATTATTAATGCTCGTGGGATCGTAGGTAGTCACAATTTTTTCTTTTATAAATTGTGTAAACGACATCGATACTCTCCGTATTTATTATTTATTTTAAAATAATAAATATTGTGACATATTTTTTTAACTTTTAATTGTAGACATTAACTTAATGCAATAAGAAAAATATGGATCAACGGCCTATAGAACAGCAAAAAGAGCAAAACAGAGAAGTAGACGTTATGAAAGAGCAGAACAACGATAATACTAATACTTTGGAATTACTAGCGATGGTGAGTATATTTCACAGAACTACACAAAAGTTATAGATATCTACATAAAAATTAATTCACAAACGTTGGTAATAAGATAATTGTAATTACATCGGATGTTATCGAAATTGGTATAGAAAAGAAAATGACATCCTAGCTTTGTAGTAATTTTCGGATTTGTCTCCCGACGAGCGAATAAGTGATATTTTTATGTTATCTTGAATTTTGCTTGGTACTGGATGCTTACCTGGTTAATTGCACGGTATCTAAAGCATTTATAGTACTTAGTGTACTTAGTGTGGGATCCATAATATAATTGGATCCATAATATAGTCCTTGAGATTGGAGGTTTTGTAAATGAGTGTCTACCTTTTGCGGTCCCAGCATTCGGGGACTTGGCCGCGATCCGCCTGCCGAATCCTAATTTAAAGCATAGATATCATGGTTCGCTTTTAAAACATTTATTTATTTTTGTCCGTCAGCGCGCTAACCGACAAGAAATGGTAAAGGTCACGATAGAGGATCAAATTCGGTTGGAAAAGGAAGCAACTACAAGAAAACGTAAGTTATTTGTCGCATTATATTTATTTTAAAACCATTTATTATGAGTATGACGGGATTTGATGAGGAGGAGATTTGGGGATATAGCGTGATAATATTATGTAATATTAAATTTATACTTGCTATTACTTACCTACTGCCTGCTCTTAGTTTTATCTTACATAGGAGGAATTCCTTTTATGTACAGACATAGCAAAATACTTTAAAAACGAAGTAGTTCTTTCTTTTCCTTCTAAATACTAACTATTTACATCCGTATCAAGTTTGTAGGTCAACTAGAAGTATCTTAGATTTTTTATCATTGGCGAGTGAGTGTGTGACGAAACAGTAAAACCTTTGTGGCAGATACTAATCTATATTTATTAGAAACCAATAATTACAGAATTTAGTTAAGTACTTTATGTAGATATTACTATATGTAGATACCTAAATTCTTTGTATTCAGTTCACGTCATCCGAGTCAGCACGGAGAATTTACAAGCTCGACTGGAGCAAGAGGAAAACAGATACAAAACTATCCGCCCTAAATTTGAAGAATTGTACAAAAAAATTCAAAAAGTGGCCAAAGTAATGAAGAAGAAGGTGGTAAGTTTCTTTTATCTCACCATGAAATTATTTTTAATTACTTCTTAGAACGACTTCGCCCAGGTTGAACACATAACATATAGCCTATTATCATCTGGAATGACATACCTTTCAAATGGTGAAAGATTTTTTTAAATAGGTGTATTGGTTCCGCAAATTACCTTCCACATATGAACAAACTTACGAAATTCGCTCTCTCTCTTTTTATACTATTAGTATGCAACTTTAGTTATTATTCACGGAATGCCGTAGGAACTCGGTGGTCTATCAGAAGGTTTTTTTACATTACCTAAGTACATACATATCTTCAGGTCATTTTCCGTTTGAAGTAAATAGAACATCGATGCACAACAAAAAAAAACTTTAGTAATATTATAGTTCACTTATGATGTTCTTTTAATGGTCCAATAAATAAATTAGCATTTTCGTATACTAAATTGAATTAATTTTAAAATTTTAATTTAGAAAAGTATATTTCATTTACGTGTTTCTTTTGTTAGTGCATAACCTCATGACGCGACACAATTAGTGGTTATCAAAGGAACGACTGTTAAGGGAACCGCGAGCCACGCTCGGTTTTCTTACAAAATTGCTGTCAACAAAATGCGACGCTACAATACTTTGGTTCCTTTACGCTAGTTGCCACAACAAGCCGTATCTCTTAAACACCCTCTGCGGCCTGCGTGAAAAGCAGCTAGCATAAAATTTCAATTTTTTTTTATCACTGGCTTTCCTTTGTAACGTATGTTATGTTAACTGGTTCTTAGGAGACACGCAGTATACGTAAATTTGTTACACAATATTGTTTAAGTTAGAGAAATATCCACTAAAAACAATAACTTCCAGGAAACATTATCAACGATGAAAGATGAAGCGATCCAACTCGAAGACTGTTTAGAACGACACCAAGAATTTAATGAAGCGCTGAATCTAACACTTCCTGCTCACGTGAGTCAAAAACCGCGAACCGATTAATACATGTATTTATGTATTGTATTTAATATTAGCAATAATCGACAATTTATTTAGCATCGTGTTTGAAAATAAGATCCCGCGAGAATATCGAATTATGATTTACGAGTAATAGGACTGCCAAGAATCCAAGACACCGTTTTGTTTCTCATTCCGTGTGTAACGTCAGCGCGTAAGGGTAAATAAACTGTTAGTTACATAATTTTTGTTCGATAGTAGTTAATTAATGTGATTTATTGAAATTACTCAAATTTCTCAATTTTTTAGGATGTTTTATAGGGTTGTGTAAACGAAAAATATTGCTATGTGTATAAAAATAGCGTCTTGGCTGTCCCACACTTATTTGGATCATAATTCGTGTGCGGTCCTATTTTTATATTAAATGTCTTAGCTATACTTTTTTCCAAACAGTTTTCCAGACATTTTATAATTTTTTGAGCAATGTACTTACACCTCTTAATTTATTTACAGTTATTAAAACAAGGACACAAGTTTTTGTTTGAGGAGTTCAAAAAGCAAAGTAGTCAAATAAAAACAAAAATAGTCACTAGTCCTGATCAACCATCAACATCATCATTAACATCAAATGACGAGATAATGACATCTCATCCAAGAGACATCCCTAATCCTGAAGAACCATCAACATCGTCATCAATATCGAATGACGAGGTATTGACAGTTGTTCCGAGAGACATCCCTAATCCTCAACAACCATCAATATCGTCGTCAACATTGAATGACGAGGTAATGTCCCCTAATGCTGAACACCAATCAATGTCAGCTGAGAAACAAGTTGACTATAAAGACGAGGGTACCCATGAGAATGTCTGGTATGTGCCAGCTCACATGAACTACAAGTTTGTTGAAGTATGTCAAGAACAGACCAACGAATTCATGGATAAGTTATCAAAAATAAGTCCTTTACAACAAATAAATTAAAAATGTTCTTAGTCTACTCGTAGTAAGTACAAACTACAACTGCGTAGTTTTTTATCTCTCTCGTAAACATTTATTTTAAAAAATTTTGAATGAAGAGTTACTTGGAACAAGTTTTGACATCTTATTTAAACAAACATTAAACATTCAAATTTCTGAATTTTTTGAAATAATTTTAATATCAAATATTCGGTATCATATGAAGACATTTCGTTTATACTCAATAGGTCTGTAATGTTTACAAAAAAATAAAAAATAATAGTATGGTTTTGTTTTTTCACTCTTTAATTATTCTACTTTAAAAGATGTTTCTTATATACCTAATAAGTATATCTCTACAATTATTTGCGCATTTCTAAGCAAAAGCGTCGCCTCCAACCACGGCCTTCAACATTTTCTACTTGTTGCTACGATCATTCCTTTCTATTCCACTCATAATTTTTACTTTATTATCCTGCTCATGCGCAACATATATAGCCTTCCTATAATCTATATTATCTATCCTATTATGTATAATATTATATATCTATTTAGCTGTGGTATATATATGAGTTTCAGTATATATTATGTAATGTATATTTTTATTATCTGTGGTATAGGTTTATAACGTGTTCCAATTCTAAGGCTTTGCCCAGGAGGTGAGAATAAAGTTAAAAGACAGTATTGTTTAACTAATCGCTTCGTGTAAAACTTTAATGTTTACCGTTGAAAAATATTTAATATCGTCTACTGATTACAATGCAGTTGAGTAATTTTAATAAAAAAGACTGGAATACAAAATCACTGTAGATTGGCTATTACATATTCACAGATGTTAGCTTGGATGACGCGATGTTAGTAATAAAACTAGGATAGTAGATTTATGCTGGCAAGCTAGGAACTAACTTTATGTAGATAGATTTTAAGCTAGAAACGTAGGAAGCCAGGAAGCTAACAACTTAATTTCAATAGTAGCATGGGAGATATATAGGAAATAGCGCCGGTTTAGGAGAGAAAAAATATAGAATGTACCTGCTGTTATATTCTAGCGCACGATTTTTATAAACAAAACACGATTAATTTATAAAATTTTTTCATTTTTTTTAAAAAAAACACGATTTTTATAAGCGCTTGGTTAGTGATTTGTCCATATAAGGTTTCGCTTTACCATCCTACTACTGAGAAGAGTAGTGTATAGATTTGATTTTTTTGAGTTTTGATGTTCTGCTCGCCTTGAAACTGCGTGCGTTAAGCACAATTGGACACATTACTCATGAAAACAATAATTATATGAAGAAAGTATCAAAAATAATCTACCTATATCTAAAAAGCTTTTATTTATCAATTATTATAGCATTTTTTCACTTAAATCTATTAGAAAAACGAACGTACATGGGCTGGGTAGTTCGTAACACGAGGTCTGTAGTAAATGTAATGTCATTAGGCTTTGTGACTGGCTCCAAGCAGAAATTTCGAATGACTCCACATAATACAGTCTTCAATTCCAACATAGCAAATTTTTGTCCTGAAACGAAAACAAAAATGACATGAGTCTTAAGGTCATGATATAGAATACAGCGGGGTAACGTCGTTTTGCGATTTCGCTGGATACTTCCATCAAGAATAAAAGCAGCTAAAATAATAGTTGTTAATGACATACGGACGAACAGTCACGATTCACGACAGAGGAGAGTTAGTAAATAACAGGTAAGTAGCATGTACCCTTCGATCATATTTTTTGATCGAAGCACGTACCCAAATAAAGGATTTAAACGTTTTCATGGTATATTTGCTAAAAGTATAAAAAAAAGAATAATTGTTTGGAGTTAAAGCAAGGAGTTATTATTATTAGTATACGATGACAGATTTAACATTTTAAATTATTTTTAAATAGGTGATTAATTTGATATTCAAACTAAATGAAATGCTTTGAATTTGAAACCGAATCAGCGTAATTTTTTTTCTCGTATAACTAATTATCACAATAGTTGAACATATTAGTATCACCTATGCAATTTCTGGGTCCTGCACTAAAAGGTATGTACGAGTAAGGGTGTCTTTTGTTTTTTATATCTGGCAGGAATCTCTCTGGTATGAACTTCTCTGGATCCGGAAATATATCTGCATTGCGGTGGATGTCAAACACATGAATCTGACAAATGGTACCAGCTGGCACTTTATATCCACCTGCGGAAACAAAGAAAGTGTGTTAAGATACATACATAAATTCAGGCGTTACTTTACGGAAATCCATCTTTGTGCCCGCCACACATGATCAAGTATAGGTACTCAATAGATCAAGCCTGTCCAATTGCAAGTTGAAAAGGATTGATCATGCGTAGTTGATCGTGTGTGGCGGGCATTACGGAATCCAGCACTGCCTCACCATGTGGCGTCCGCTAATTGTCAAGGAGTGGTACTAGTGGATAATGAATGAACTCCTCACCGTTAACGAGAGGATACCGCGCTATCGGAGAGTGAACGCCGCACGGTCAATGAATTGTCGAGAGTTTGTTACTAAGCCTCACGTGAACAACACGCGGGCAGCGCGCGCGCGGAATATGCACGTCGCTTGGGTGGCGTATGAATAGCTCGTAGACAGTAGACGGAGTGGATGGCAAGTGATGCCTGAGTGGTTCACTCGCCGTCCGTGTGGACAGTTTGAGGGCAAGGCGTTCCGCTACCTTATTACGTATTTGCAGTCAGTAAGCAATAGCCGATTTCTACGCGATGGATCGCGATATTTTGTTAAATCGAGCACGATATAATGTCACTAATCGCTATTGATGCCTCTATTGAAAAGTCAGTGAACTTAAAATTACTGCTATCTAGCTTATTTATGCTACTAAAAGTCATTTTATCGAATGGCACCGTAATTACCAGTTTAAAACAATCGTCGCGCGACTGCGGTGCAGCTATCTTTCTTTACGTGATAACCTAGCTGATGTTGCTACAGAGTTGCAAGTGGGCGTATATGTATATAGAAACCTAGAAAGTCAGTGTACCAAATCTCAATCAAAGCAAGGTAGTGCTGATCCGGTGCCGAATAAACAAATGAAAACCTTTAGCGTCAACGCAATATAAATTATAATTGTGTATAGTTAATGGTAAGTACTCACTTAACACAATATCTTCGTTAATACATCTAGCTATCAATGGCACACTGGGATATAATCGCAAAGATTCCTTAATACAACACTCCAGATATTTCATTTCATTCAAGTCTTCCACCGTCGGCAGCCGGTCGGATTCTCCGAATACGCGATAAATTTCTTCATATATTAAATTCTGTAAATACGAAAGCAATCACATTACGAATATAAGTTTTTATTACGAATATAAGTATAAGGTAAATAAATTTGCGTAGGCGTTGAAACATCGGCGTATACGGATACACAGACAGCGCAGAAGGACGAAGGGAAGCACATTTTTTTGTACACAATACATTACTATGTACATTGAATTATACGTTGCGCTGGAATAGTAAATCAAAACTATGGTCACGGTCCCACGAACCGGCGGAGCTTGAAGCGGAAAGTAGATCTATCTCCTCTAACGTGTGGCGCTTCGATATATAATAAAAGCGAGACAATGCTAATGTTGCGTCGCTCCGAATGGGTAAGTTCAATTTAATATGTGAACATGGCCTTGTCCACGTCGTTTTAATATTACGTATTTTTGCAATCTATGTTAATTTTATTAGTACTAGTTATAACAAATTTCCGCAAATGTAAATGCATGCCATTATTTATTCAGTAATCGTTGCAAGTACGAAATTAAGTGAAATATGCTGCGTTGTTTACTGCGTAATGTAAACTAAGTGAGGTTCCCGAAACTAAGTTGAGTGGAACAAAGCATTCAATCTAGTACTACATAGTGTTAGTTCCACAATAATTTTAATCACATAAATTACCCACGTGTGATATTTTGTAACATTTTAGTAACAAGAACGAGGGTAGAATGGATTTCCTGCGTGTAGTGGGGCTGCATAAAAGTCTGTTTTTGGTCTTGTAAGGGTTCAGTTGTTGAGTAGCCGTCGAATAGTCAAGTACATAATAGTTGTGATTAAGAATTGAAAGCGTGTTCATAGTGATCAGTGCTTCTGTTACATTGCATATTTAACAACAGATATTGTTAATTATGTATAAGCTTATATAATAATCACGTGTGACGCAGGTCTTTCATTATTCCTTATGCAACCTGTGTCTCCGTATACGGCTAGGATTATAGTTTACTACCTATGCATAAGCATAGGCATCTTATGCATACATAAGACCACGATGACGTAATATAACTGCATAGTAAAATATGAACATCGTCTCATGCTTGTGTAATGCATAAAAACACCGAACAAATTTAATTCTGTTAGTATAACAATGATTTTGTATTCTTTAAATATGAGATAAAAAGTGCAAAGGTAAAAAACTAAGTTTACCTGTACTTCAGACTCGTTAGCGATCCTCATGATCATGAAACATAATGCCATCGCAGTAGTATCGTGACCCTGCAACGGAATTGTCAAGATAATGACAACTTAGATTTAATTGGAGAGCATAATAATTCCTGGAGTTGAAAAGTATCCTTAATTCCGGTACATAAACCAAACCTATAATAAATCTTATTATTATTCGTCTAACTATTTTTAGACAACGACATCCGATGAAACAGCCGATGTAACATCGACTGCAAGTACCGAATAAAATTGCCACTGATGTTTCATTGGACGAAAAGTTTCGCGTTTTCTGAATGGCACTACAGACTATACTTCATACATATTATGTATTATATAAAGTTATATCGAAAGTCTGGGCAAATACGAAAAGGTATTAAAGTAGCCATGACAAAGAAAAACTTGCGTTCTACAACTTCCCCAAAAGTCAATATTTCTGGTGTAAAACCTCAAAAGTAAAAAAAAAATAAAGGTGAGGCAACCCTAATATTAGCGTTTTTACGTCACTAACAAACCTTTGGAATATAGAGCTCCGTCACGCTGGAACCCGATTTAATAAATACCGAATTTTTTTACTCATTCTAACCTACAAACGATGCTTATTAATGTAGTACACTTCATTTTGTTTGTAGTATCAATAATTGGGCAGAAAAATGACAAATACAGTGGAAAGTACTAAATTATAAAGATAATGCGAATGCTAACAGTGACATACATGCTACATTGTTTGTAGTTTATTGCAGTAACAAAAAAAAAATTTATTCCATTTAGGTGCAGAAAATATAGGGCACAACAAAAAATAACAAAACTATATAAAAGTGCGACATAAGCTCTAAAACTACATACGATGTTTATTAATGTAGTACACTTCATTTTTTTGTAGTATCAATAATTGGGCAGAAAAATGACAAATACACTGTCACTGTTACCATTCGCATTATCTTTATAATTTAGTACTTTCCACTGCATTTGTCATTTTTCTTCCATTACATTACAAAAGTCAACAGTGACACGTTGAAACCCCCACGGATTTATACCCAATTTCAGGTTAACCTTGTATATTACTTTATTTTATATATTCAGCGCCACAAAAATCGTACTTCTAAAAAAATCTACTTCATTTAATTTGAATATCTACATTAAAGAAAGTTATATGTACTACTTTTATCCCTATTTGATCAATGGTAAGAGTATAATCTATTATTGCATTCAACTCTCAGAAAAGTTAAATTGATTATGTTAAAATAAGAAGACACAAGATGTCGCCGCCCGTCAACATTCCACAAGAAAGTGTCGTCAAGTTGGTTAGGTGCTTAAAAGTTCGCTTGGAAGCGTATTTGTAAATTTAACATCATTGTTGAAAGCAGTCATCAGAGCAAGAGGGAGGGATAACGCTAGGTTTTAGCTTATTTCAAAAATCTTTCTATTTGTAATTTTTGCTCTTTAAACTCATTTTTTACTATTTCATTACATTTATTATTAGACATTACAGATTAGTTATTATTAAAACAAAACATTTTTAGAATTTTTGTCCGTTTGTGTGCTTCAATAAGAACAACCAAGAATTAAAACGTCATGATAAATGTAAAAGTTTAAGAAACACTTTATAATAAAGAACAGGAGATTATTCTTCTGTTATTGTTCTGTCTTACATTTAGAATGAATTGTGTCATTCACATATTAGAGTGAACTAGAGTGAACTGATTTAGGACACTATATTACTTGATCTAGGAATATAGGCAACCTTTAAGCGACATGCAAATTAAAAACAAAACGCTTGACAAATAATCAAAATTTTTTCAATGTTGCATTGGCTCATAGTGATTACTTAATCAGGGGCAATGGCTGCAATTAATGTTCGATAATATTTAGTGTTATTTATTAATATTTCATAGTTTTGTATATATAACGGAAAAGTAGTGTTTTAGGGTGTTACGTTTAATACGCCGGTCCAGCGAATGGTGAAAATTTATTGATAGTTAGTTTCTTATTTGTTTACATTAAAGTCAAAAACGGAAAAAAATAGGATATAAAATAACTAAATCTAGCTGTGAATAGTACAATTACAATATGTATTCCCATTGGTAAAAATGTATTTCATTACGTTCATCAATGACTCTAAAATGTTAAACTGTTGTCTATTCACTGTTAATCAATAGAAGGCAAGTAATTGTAAGGGTCGATGTACCTACATATCTTAGAAGTTTGTATATATGTACGCTATAACAAGGTTACATAACATAGTTAATAGTGATCCAAACACTCTAAAAACACGGGAAATTAACGCGATTACCTTTTGTTTTCGCTTGACGTTTCGGCCGAGGTGCATTGGCCGTGGTCTCGAGTAAACTGTCGCAGCAAGCTTCACTCCGTGTCCTAGGCAGATTTTATTTCATCTACCCTCGATATTTGTAAATAATTATTAGTTCCTACACACAACACTCACCTGTGATTCAAATAACAAAACCTCGTTGTTCACATCCGGTTAAGTGTGTGGACATCGTGAGTGTTGTGTGTAGGAACCCTAATAATTATTTACAAATATCGGGGGTAGATGAAATAGACGTTAATTTTCCATGTTTTTAGATATTTTATAATGCAACGCGAAAGTTTAAAAGTTTATAGATCCAAAAACTGTTTACCTCGAACATGAACGTGTTGACTTCCTCCCTGATACCTTCGTAATCTATGTTCCCGTGCTTGTAATTGTCTAAAAGTAAGTCCAACATTGCTAAGCGACCTTTCTTACTGTATATATCATCCGTGGGAGCAAGGTCTATAGTATTTGAAGCGCGAAATAATTCCCGTTCTTTTATAATTCTATCGGTAAATCCATGTAAGATTTTCAATACATTTTTTTGGGTTCTAAAAACTTTGGTGAATTTGAATAGCCAGTCAACATACAGTATTGGTCTGATTATTCTGTACAAGACACATTGGCCAACTGCATAGAGGGCATTAAAGTATTTATTGGCAAAAGACTTCATGTCTTCATGCATCGACGTCCCCATCGCTGTCTCTGGAAAATTTTGCGTAACACCATTTATCTATCGTTAAAATCTTACCACACTATTTATTTATTTAAATATTTATTGCACACACAACATCTACAAAAGGAAAATTACACATAGAGAATTTGAGCAAAGGTTATTTCTAATAGAAATTTCTTCCGACAGACCCGCCAGAGTGACAGTTCTATGGAAGAAAGATAGACACTGTGTGTTCTTACCAAGTTTTTACTAACTATAATAAAACGTATATCTACCAAATAAACATATAAAAATATGTATGTATATGTAATAATGAAGAACATTGTACATCACTGACAGTATATGTAGATTATTATTTATATTGATGAAATGTTTCTAGAATGTTTAAAACTAGTTTACAATAACTTGTAAATTGACATTTATTTATTGGTTAATTTATTTGGTGGAACAACTACCTTTCATCTCACTTTTGTCTCTGAATTCCTGACAATTCAATTACTCGTAATAGTTACTTATGATACCATTACGGTAAGACGAAGTCGAGGGCTTGTACAAGTCACGAGTTTGTAAATTCCAATTTCCGCAAGGGTGTCGTACGTTTTTCAAGCGAGAAAACAGTACAACAGGTAATGAAACAAACTTTTCCATTAGACCATTTTTAATAGCAAATAAGAAGTTATACAGATAGGACACTACTCTCGGAAATTAATAGTAAAATTTCAACAATTAGCATTTCCTATATAAAGTTTCATTCCTCTTTTAATCCCTTTAGGGGTAATTTTTGAGAAAAAAGTCTATCCCCACACCAAATTTTATCGTAACCAAGGTTTAGCATTTTTCATACAAAGTTTCATCCCCCTTTTCACCTTCTTAGGAGTAGATTTTTGATGAAAAAATAGACTATGTCCGCTCTCTGACATGTAACTATCTTCATGCCAAATTCCATCATAATCGGGTCAGCGGTTTATCATTTACCATACAAAGTTTAAACCCTACTTTCACCACTTTAGGGGTAAATATTTTGGCGCAATCACATGTTCTTATTACACACTAATTTTCATAAAAATTGGTCAAGCCGTTCTTAAATTATAAAAGAACATATAGACAGACAGTCAGACAGACGAAAATTAAAAAAACGGTGGAGTCGAAGTGCGCGAGTCACAAAATGAATATTTATCACATTTTTCATTAAAATTGTAATTACAGACGTTACAGATTTATATATCTATATATTAATACGTGAAGAGAAAACTATACCCCTTTTTAAGAAAATTGCGCGGACGGAGGAGTGTGAGATTTGGTACACTTAGTTTATACAGAGAAGTACTGGAGAAAGCTAAAATTTGTATGTAATATGTGTTACAAATAAGAACAAAACGTTCATTGTTTACGTTCATACTGCCAATGTCAAAAAGATTGTCAATGTCAAACTCATAATAGTTTGTGATCATATGTATATAACGTCCTTGGATCAAACAGTCGCACAGAATAAATTGTCGCCAAAGAGTTTATTAAAAGTTTATATTTACGGTCGAATTTAAAGTTGTTATTACTACAAAAATTATTTGTAATAATATACTATACTATATTAATTGACTATGTTATTATTACAAAAAACGCAAAACATTAGACTCACCGCACATGATGTGAAGTGTAGCTCTGGTAACCAAAGGGATAATATTGACATCTTGGTCGACACCTGTTTGAATGTTTTCGAGAAACTCTTGCGTATGTTCGGTGAAAATCTGCAAGAACTGTTTTAGAATGCTGAAGTGGAATGAAGGGGTCAATAGTTTCCGACGATGGGCCCACTTATTACCTGTTATCATTTGCAAAGTGTTAATAAATGAATAAACTTATAGTTGTAACAATAAATTATATGTGCAAGTGACATCGGGAACATTAGCGAAACTAAAATTTCGAACGAACAGACGAAATGGCAGGATGCCGCCACACGCGATCAAGTATGCAGAACGCTCGTGGCTTGATCAAACCGGCAAAAGCGAAAAACGATTTGCTTCAAGTAATATGTAATGATCATGCCAAATCGATCGCCACACACGATCAAATTTACTTGATGTAACCTCCGCTTCGTGCAAATTGAAGGAGCTTGATCATGCATACTCGTACTTGATCGTGTGTGGGTGATATAAGACAAAAAAATATTGGATGATTTTTCGTTTTCGCAATGTTTAGTACCTATATGACAATAGTATATGATATCAAGAACATTAGCGAAACTTTAACTGGAGCTGTGCTTTTGATACATGGTGTTTTGTCAATCTAAACTTTCAATCTAAAATCGACTAATATTTTTTGATGTCTTTAGATTCTAAAGGCATCAAAAAGTATTAGTCGATTTTTGGTTTCTGTGGTTATCGAGTGGGGTATCAGATGGAAGCAACACGTATTAAAACATGATTAAAACATTAATTTGACTTACTTCTTTAAAATTTTTATGCAAATACGTATAAAAATAGCTCATTTCTGTCTTATCTCCAATGGTATAATCAGTAAAAATTAAAAAAACCGTAAATATTGGGAATAAGGTGTAGATTGAATGAAAATTATTATCGGAATTTCATTATCAGATACTTTTCTAACATGAAAAAAAATTTTCACGATAAACTTACTTTTGATGTGGATACATACCAAAAAATATCAATTAATTATTTCAACACACATGTGTGTTATATACCTCGATGTGGCCGGTGTGGATAAAAACGAAGAGGTTAGAGGTGGCGAAAGAGATTACGAGGATCAAAGACCGTCAGACCGTCAAAATGTTTGGTCTACCTCCGCGTATACTCCGTTGGGTATATGAAGATAGCTGTATATCCAAAATGGTTCTTAATTAATTTTGCTTACCATTGCTTACAAGTAATCCTTGTCCAAGCCAGGGCCGTAAAAATGTGTATGGTTGTTGTTTTTCAATAAAACGTGTTGTCGATAATAACACCTGAAATTAAAAATTGCGAAATGTCGTCGTAATCTTGAAATAAGCAGATCATGTTCTAGGTATTTGAACATTTCGTGAAACACTCCATGAAATGACCTATTCCATCAAAAACTATCGATTAATCGTCGTGTATATTTCTGTAAATCGTATTTTCGAAAATGTCTAGGTAAATTCTTAAGGAAACTAATCTGTGCTGTTATTTTTTATTTCAATTTCCCAACAATAAGCTACTAACTGCGAGTAATGGTGGAAATCTTTCTACTGTACTGTAAATCTTGTACTGTACTGTCTTTCCTTAATAATAAATAAGGACAAAATAATCAAGGAAAAAATACGCAACATCCCAGGGTCGGATGGCAGTGTTATTGTTAAAATACAGAAAGGAATGTATTGTATAGATGACGCTATTACTTTGGAGAAATCCAGCTCACTAGTTAGGTACAGCTGACTGAAATGGATTACTGAATTTCCTTCATTGATAGACTAAATACGTGTCGATTAACAAATTTGAGAATTGGGGCAGAAGATAGCTGAAAATTATAATCATCGCAGAAAGATATGCTTAGAGCTTACATCACAGATTCCCAGGGCACTGCCGCATCCTGTTGGCGCTGGAGCCTGCCATGGGATCGGTAGCAGACTCAGAGGCTAATGGGGGGCGTTAAAGCAGTAAAAAGGGGTGATCAAATAAACAAACAAATTTAATATTTTTTTATTTCTTAATGAATTTGTGTTTATTTTTAAAATTTTAATAAACAATTGAATTGTACATTTGGTTGTCGTTTTATTAATTTCTGCTTTATGATTTTTAATACAAAAAGGGAAAATAGGTACAGATAATATACAATAATATTTCATGTAAAATGAACGATTATAGATTAAGGACTAGGGGGGCGTTGAAATTTTTATTTTCTTTTAAAGGGGCGATGCTCCAGTATAGGTTGGGAATCTATGGCTTAGACGGTTTGGGCGCATAGAAATAATGAGTGATAAACGATTGACGAAGAAAATCTACGAAGCGAAAACAAGTGGTAGCAAAGCAAAGGAAGACCAAGGCTGACTTATGAAGACGAAAAGTTAGCTGACGAAAATGTCAAAAGCACTCACTTACGGCGACGAAAGTATGTGAGAAGTATGATATAGATTTCAGAAAGTGAAAGAAGTATGTAAGACCTCGATGATCGGCACGCGATTCTCTCTGATGCATACATATATAGCGTGAGTACATGTATGTATGTATGTATCTTTTCCTTGCAGATTTAATGCTATTTAAATTCGGTTAAATAATAGACTTGATATAATATAGTAGAACATTGTGCTGTCTTAAAATGGACCGGCATGCAGAGACTTCAGTACTTTATGATAACAATGTTAATAATATTAGATCTATAATTAAAAATTTTGCAACATTAGTACAATGTATAAGAGTAAGTAAAAAATGTGTCGTTGTGTTAATAGTCACAGGAGTAAATATATCTAATGCCGTAGTGGGTATGTACGAATTTCATGACTATATCATGCACACATCGTTGCGGATTAATGGTAAGGGAGGCGGTATTATTATCTATGATCTATGATAACTAACATAAGTTCAATATAATTAAAACGAGTACAATGCACTTTGAATGCATAATGTTCAAAATCACAACATTCATGAATTATTCCGCAATTGTTTGAGCTGTATATCGTCCACTCAGTAGTAGCAAATATTTATTTATAGATGAGTTAAATTATATCATATACAAAGTAAACACGAGCACCGATTTACTTAGACCTTCTGCTCTAAGTAGACGTGCGCGCGCTAGCTTACGAAAAATACGAAAAAGCAATTATTTTCGTTTATTTTAAAAATTATAATTAATTTAAAAACTCCAACTGCCATTTTGAAGAATATATTTAGATTAAACTATATAGAAAATTTAGAAACATAAATCAGCGCCATTACTCCGCAAAATATAAATCATTGTTTTAAAAGAGGTTTCTTTGATATTTCTTTTTGAGTTACAGAAGTTAACCAATCGTGTAACGCAACTGGCAAAATGAAGTCAATGAAATGAAGAATCAGGTTACCAAATATCATTTTCACACGTTTTGTTTTCACTTAGAAAAATTGAGTTCCCTGCCGCCAAAATTTCCAATGCGTCGCCTGCGACCTTGAGTGTCGGATCACCGACTACACTAGAATTGAATTAAAAGAACTAATTGCATTTAAATCTTGCATTGATCACAATCAATGCAAGATTTTAATAGTGAAAAACGAGTGAAAATTAAAAATGAAAGACGCAAAAACAATAAATGGATAAATAAAAAAATAATACGTTCATGTAAATATAGAGACAAATTGTATAGTAAATGGATAAAAGATACAAATAATATGACAATGAAATTAAAATATAAACAAATGAGGAACTTTGTTAACAAAACTATTAGGAAACATAAAAACACATATATAATAAATGAAATACACCAACCAACCAAAAATAATCTTAAACAATTATGGAAAACTATAAACAATATTACAGGAAGAATTAAGACACCAATTGATAAGATAAAGAAACTTATAAACATCCAGCTGATGTTACAATAAGGTTCAAAAAAATAACACATGACAAAACTATGAAAACTGTCGATTCTCTAAATTTAAAAAAAGGACCAGGTAGCGACAATATTAAAGTATCGGGTTTAAAATTAATAAGCAACGAAATTATGATACCACTGACTAAACTAATAAACGCTATTGCGTTTATAGGTAAAGGTATAAATCTTACAGAAATAATAAAGGGAAAAATAAGACCAATACATTAAAAAGATTGTACTAAAAATTACGGTAATTGCAGATCTATTACTATTTTACAAGCAATAAAGAAAGTAATGGAAAAATACGTTGCTAATGAAATACATAACTTCTATTATTCAAACAAATATTATCTGAATTTTCAGAGTACGGTTTTCGATCACATAAAAGTACTACCATGGTATTGTCGTGTTTTACGGATGATATTTATACGCACTTGAATAATAGAGAACAGGTTCTAGTTTATAGACTACACAAAATAATTTCACTATTTGTCAAAATTTACTTATAGAGAAATTGGATGATTGTGGTATTAAAGGGCTCTTACAGGAATGGTGCAAATCTTATCTTAAAGACCGTACATTTTGTGTGAGAGTAGAAGACACTCTAAGTGATGAAGTTCACGTTTCTAAAGGCACAGCACAAGGTTCAGTTCTTGGACCAATCCATTACATTACATATGTAAATGATATGGCAAATCTGCTTAAGGAATGTCAATTTTATCAATATGCAGATAACACGTGTCTTGTAGTGGCTGACAATGACATAAATGAAGCAATGCGCAGATTACAATATCATGTCGCATGATATGGGGCTAGTAATAAACAATATTAAAATAAAATTACTGTATATCACTTTCTCTCATAACAAACAAACATCTCATATTAATTTCATGGCACACAGTCATGCATGTTTGCATTCAAATGTCGACGGATGGTTCATGCAACTGCTCTGTAATTGAAGCTGTAGAAAGGCAAATGTATGTAGGTGTCACATCATAAGTCATTGGTAGAATCGGTTGTTACATATGGTTTCAGTAGTTATGGTCGTACGTACAAGACATATCTAAATCGTATATACTCACTTCAAATACGAATATTAAAAACATTAGCTCCAAACGATGTAAAAAGACTACACCAAAATAACTATTATAAATTGTTTCCTTTCTGTAAAGTACTCCTGTGTATGACAAACTCAAATATACACTTCTGAGTGAACAGTTCTTTAATAAAGAATTTCAACATTAAATATCACATAAAGTATGTACCAGAAAAGTAATTCGAGGTATGCTAAAAGTTACTAATTTCACATATCTGTATGGTAAAAGGAAACTGTCATATATTATACCAACAATAATTAATGAAATTCCAATATAAGTCAAAACAGATTTATATGATAAAAATATAAAAGTAAACTAAAACAATATTTTATTAATAATATTAATAATAATTTAGGTTGTTGTAAAAAAGCATACTGTGAATGTGACGGCGCGTCGTCGCTAATCCTTTTCGCCTCTCACCTAAAGTCACAAATAATAATTCATTCCTACTACATAATTGTTTAATATTTATTATAATGTATGTGTTATTGTGTACATATGTTATGTTTAATGTACCTGTAGTATATTATGTATTACGTATATGGTATAAATTAAATTGCTGCACACAGAAAAACCACATTGGTTTACGTTTGTGCAGTTTTTGTTCGAAAAGTGTATTACAAAAGGAAAAAAATGTATTACACGTGAGCGTCGAAGGAGATAGAATTCACCCATTCCCAAAGTGGGCGATAACGCCCCCCTGTGGGCGCTGCAGGCCTAAAGGGAGGCGGTAAGAGACCCAGAAAAAAATGGGGGCGTTGTGTAGAGGACTGGGGGGTGATTTGTAATTTCATTTAGCTAGGAGGCATCTTAGACAACGACTGCATGAGCTCTCGACTCAGTAGACAAAATAAGTTTGGGAACCTAGAAGATAGAATGACGCAATGGATTGTAGCGAGAGTAAGAAAGTAAACTGTCGTATATAGTTTCGGATTATTACGGTTTTTCTCGGCGCTGTTCTCCATAATCTGTATTAAAATGAGTTTACCCCATAAGTGGTCCATGCACCGGGTGGTCATACCACAGAATACCTTTCTTTACACTGAAAGTTACATTAATGCTTTAGACACATTGATGTAAGTATGTTCGTTATTTATTATAAGCATTTCCGCTCATAAAAGTTGATTAATTAGACTCCTGTTTTTTAAACTACGTACTTAGTTTATATAGGAAGGTGAATATTTACCTTGACATCTTCAGGATTTGAAACGTTTACCATATGAATACAGTGAAAAGCGTACAGCCGTGATAAATTGCCATATTTCTTGTTCAGAAACCTCAGATATTTAAATAATTCATCTGCAATAAAAGGTATTAAAAATTATATACATATATTAAATATGTACATACATACTTCACGATGTATCCTCAATAGGGTAGTCAGATATGTAGATATGAAATATATTAGTTTTTTAATAAATAGTAATACAAAGAAATCAGTGTTTTTGTAATATAAACGTTAAGCAATTTATCCTGTTGGCCGCGGCGTGTTGGACAATGCAGGAAAAACCTTCAAAAAGTACCCAACCCTCGGAAATGAAATTGGGTTATGTAACTTATGCAGGAATTTTACCCAATTACGACTCCCAAGTCGTTCTCGGTACATGTAGCGCTCTGAGAATCTCTTACGGAGCGCACTGAAGTCCACTAAGTACTTGTACAAAGTACATCTCAGAGAAAGCTAAGTTTAAGGCTACGGCGTTGTGGACAACACGTTTTGCCGTTCTCCACAGGGTCGCCCGAAGGGAGCAATTGGAACCCACGCATCTTAAGTCGCCTCAAACAACACGCGAGAGAATTGCAGCCCTTGAGGTAGCTTTTTTTCCTATTCCTAGTCTACAAGTCATTGATTCTTTTGATTTAAAAATTAAAAAAAAAAAATTAAACCGACTTCAAAAAAGAACACTGAAAAGTATGAAATAACTATCCTTTACTAATCAAAACTTAAGTACAAAAATAACTTTATAAATACGATACAAATACTAATTAAATTTGACAGTTACTGAAGTCGGTGCCAAGTCTTTTAAACTAATATACTTTCTGTTGTCGAACATTGATTTGGCACTGACTTCAATAACTGTCAAATTTAATTAGTATTTGTATCGTATTTATAAAGTTATTTTTATACTGAAGTTTTGATTAGTAAAGGATAGTTATTTCATACTTTTCAGTGTTCTTTTTTGAAATCGGTTTAATTTTTTTTATAAACATTTTTTATTTTGTCCTATTGAGAGTGACCTTGGCCTAAATAAATATCTAGGGCAGGTCTACAATTAGTTTATTTTCTAATTCTGGAGCGCAATGTGTTAACTTCCATTCTATTGAAGAGCATAAACCGGCGTTTTCACAATAAAAGATCGAACAGATCGAACGATCGAACATGGGATATTATGCTCATTATCAATATCATCAATATTATATCATATCAATATCAATCAGCTATAAAAGAACAGTGTAAAGGTTGCATCATAATTACACCTTAGCAGTATTCTTACAATCCGAAGACGACAGCCACCAGCCATATTCTCTGTCCGCCACAAGACTGACTCTACTGACTGAATTTATTATATCACAGGCAATTTATATCTTCTCCCTACTACCATTATACCATGTGGGGACAACGAAAGTTAACAAATGACACAAGAGAATCATCAATATAAATGAATAAAGGTTTTAACCAGGTCGTGTTATTTGGTGTATCTTCGAAACCAAAGCTTCAAAATCAATGAAATTTCAATGGGACCAATCTGGAAGTGTATCCATTCGAACAAAAAAAGAATTTTCCAAATCATAAACGACGGAGTTATGAGGTAACAAACATAAAAAATAAAAATAAAAAAAAACATACAACTGAATTGAGAACCTCCTCCTTTTTTGGAAGTCGGTTGAAAATACAATAACGATGTCGTATTTTTCGAAATACTCACAGTAAGTTTAAATTTTTATTTCAAAGTTTAAATTAATGAACATTCCGTTTCCATTTTGATGTTATTTTATAATGTCATCTAAATTAATAACGCATAGGTCCTGTGCTTTTGATAAGCTAAAAAACAAGGTATTTTGATATTAGGTACCTGCGGGTATTAAGGCCTAGCTAAGTAAGATTTGAAATAAAATGAAAAATATCCAATATAATCAACAGATTTTAACAGTAATTAGTCTAAAAGTTCAATTACTATAAAATATAAAGGGAAAATGGCATTTTTTACCATAAACAAAATCAAAATTAAACATTATTAAAACCTTGCCAATAGGCCTTATTTTACTATGGTATGGTAACAAAGCCTACAATTCTAATATATTTAAATAATCAAACTACGCGTTATACATTTTACGTTCCTATACGTTCTATAGGCATCGTGGTCGTAGACACTAAAACTAACGATTGTTCAATTAGCATTAAATTACACGCTACTTGTTTACATTCGTAATACCTCGAAATGTATATAAAATACATTATAAAACAAATAAAATTTGATTCATGATGTAGGAGGAAAACAAAACCTATGTTTAAATTAAGTAGGCCTTAATAGTCGTCGACGTAAGAGAAATTAAATTAAAAATATTTGAATCACAATACGTTATTCAAGTATTTATTATAAAAAATCTTAAAACAATTAAAAACTTTACACTGCAAATTTATACAGATAAGTGAAACATGACGATCAATACTTGCGACTGATTCGGACCGATTTTTATTATTCGTGCCGCGCGGTCGTCTCTCGCAATGTATGATACAATCCTTTTTTTTTTTTTGGTTACGCAGGAGAAATCTGCACACAGATACCCAGACTGCTGGGGAAGAGGCTGGGTTATGTGGGGCTTTTACCCACCAAAACTCCTGCGGTGGTCGTCCTCGGCGCTCTATCGAAGGGCTCCGGGAACTCCTACGGAACGCGCCGGAGTCCCTCTTGCGCTGTGCCGAAGCACTTCTCGGGAGGCAGCTACAGAGCCCCCCGGCACTTTCGCATTGTCACGACAACGCGGACCACACGCACTGTCGTCCGCCTTGGGATCGCATGGACAGCCGACCGGATCCCCCACTCCGATCGGCCGCGACCCGGAAGGTCCCTTTAGTCGCCTCTTACGACAGGCGGGAAACACCGTAACCTTATTCTTTGGCCCGGGCTACAGGGCTAGTATGATACAATCCTGGAGACGGGAAGACGGTATTCCGCGTTTGTAAACTCGTAAAGATATCTTCGTGTGTTAGGCGTTTGCAAGTGTTGGCTTGAGCAGGAGCGCCCATTGTAAATACGATTTTACTCACATAGGCCTTATTAGACGACAGGCCTTATTACCCACAGGTACCTTTTATGATATTTAAATTACAATAGCTAAGAGCAATGCCACATATGTAGTAGTAGATTGATGTCTGAGAGCAATCTGAGAGATAAATATGTATAAGTATAGGCATTAGGAATATGTACTATGTAGTAGGTACGAGATTGAACCTTTATCTGTTTATTTCTGTTTATTTACGTCACTCTAGATGCTGTTATCGCTGTTTAAAATAATAGAATCCAATTTAAATATTTAAATAATTAAAACATTATTATTAATATGAGATCGTTTATAGTGGGTAGTATTACTTATTGGACTTGATGTATCTACTGTTCCAATAAAGGCACCCATGCGTAAAAAATAATTTGGACAGACACCTAAATGCTTAAACTACATTCAGATTAATAAAATGTAATTATTATTAAAAAAATTATTTCAAATTATATTATATCGTGATGATAAATCGCAATGGTCAATTCTGTATCTACGTTAAAATCATCGAAGAAAGTATATTTTTGGAGGATACTTTGGAAATACAATTCAAAGATGGAAATAAGAAATAGAATTAGTAATTCTAACTACAACTTATTAGATACTTATATGTAAAATTAATTATTGTTTCCACTGTCAATTTATTATTACCGATTTATAGTACGATTAATATTTAATAGATAAAATACATATAATGTATGAAGGTAAATTCATACCAAGCGGTAATAGTACATCTAGGGTGTTGCCGATTATAGGCCATCCTTTAGGTCCTGGTATTTTGTTTATCAATTTTCCTGAATGACTTAACACCGTGTACAAATACAACAAAATTGTTACAGAAGAAATTAATAAAATTATTATGAACGACATTTTCAATTAGTGCACGTGATTGTTCAAGAAAAGCACAATGTATATTGAGCGACGCAAATGTACTGTAGGTATGTCGTATATTTTGTTTATATTGTCATCGCGATCCACTTATGATTCAGTTATTTATAACACTGGTTGTTTCTAATACAAGGGTACGAGAGATAACGATGTTTTATCTCTGTCACTTAAATGCTTTAATTGGACTGCACTATACCCTTAGCATTGAACATGATGTATGTCTATCAACTATCAGAGATGTACAAACTGATTCATTAAAATTATTTAACTAAATAATTTTTTTGTTTAGTTTTTCAAATGCAAAATACAAAACCGTTTTGCCTTTTATTTTTAAATACTTAATGAAAATAGCTGTTTTATAATACATACCTACTTTTATAAATAAATACATACATACATATCTTCACGCTGTATGACTGTATCCCTTACGGGGTAGTCAGAAGGGGCCGAACGCCAAGTTTCGCAGTCCTTACATATGGTACATATCCTCACGCTGTATCTAACGAATTAGTCAGAAAGGACGGAGCGCCAAGCCTCGCGGTTCTTACATAATTCTTTCGCTTCCTCAAATCTCATCATTCTCCTCACACATTTTCGCCTAGGTATGCGAGAACTTTTGACATTTCCATCTGCTAGCACTGGCAATTTGATCTTCATAAGTCAGCCTTGGTCTTCCTTGGCTTATTCTACCACTCACTTTCGCTCTGTATATTTTGTTTGTCAGTCTTTCATCACTCATTCTTTCTATGTGCCCGAACCATCTAAACATTCCTTTCTTCATTTTTACAATAACACTGTCGTGCGACCCTGTCATACTGCGTATCTGTTCATTGCTTATCCTGTCCGCAAGGGTGACACCGCACATCTTTCTAAGAGATTGCATTTCTACTGCATTTATCATACTTTCACTCGATTTCGGGCATATCCAGGCCTCACTACCGTACAATAAAGTTGGCACCAACACCGTATTGTGGATGGCCATTTTGGCAGTGTTAGATATATTCACACTATCTACTAATGCGGACAGAGCACCATTCACTTTATTGCTAGCTGCTACCCGTCTCTCCATATCCAACACACATCTTCCATCCCTCGAAAATACACTCCCCAGATTCACAATCACAATATACAGATCAGTTATAGTAATAAATAATTATTAGTATCGTTATCATAATGGCCGAATCATTGCATTCCTAGTAGCTCATCTTTTGTGATCTGAGCCCTGGAAGTTACCCATCGATAAATTTGTTAAACCGTTTGTTTGTCAAAACTAAGCTTTACAATCTTAGAGCTTGCTTTAATTGTTCAGAGATCATTCATTAGCTGTACGCGTGACTTCGTTCGTATTCCAAAAAATGAAACAATGCACAACATTATATCGCAATTCTTATATTTCGTTTTTATTTCGAATAGAAAAATATTGTAGCAATAAATTTAATCTACATATTATCAGCAATTTTCAGTGATGTTGTGACCCTATGTCAGGTCTCAAAATAAATAGCTGCACTGCACTACAAATCGGTTAAGAATTTAGTTCCTTCACATTTTTTACTTATTTATCAAAGTTATTGTTACATAAAGCATTGCAAAGCTTTCGATCGCATAAATAATAATTTACTGATCAATAAATTATCAAACACTGGAGTCCATGGAGATCTTCTTCGATGGTTTACTTCCTATTTAAAAAATTGCTCACAAGCAGTGATCATTAATAATTATATTTCTTCTTGTGTGTTCATCCCTAGTGGTGTTCCGCAGGGGTCCTTGCTTGAGCCATTATTATTTGCAATCTTTGTAAATGACGTCGACCGCTGTTTACATCTAACTTGCTCTGCTTTGCCGACGACATGAAGATATTCAGTAAAGTCTCATCCCTCGCAGATACCGAACTCTTACAGGCTGATCTATTACGTCTTCAGTACTATTGTGACATCAATTGTCTCGAACTGAATCCCTCTAAATGCAATCTTGTTACATTCAGCCGCAAACCACCACCACTTATCTTTTCTATTTATTAAAAGGTCAAGTCTTGCAAAGGTGTAATGTAGTACGTGATCTCGGTGTGTTACATGATTCAAAACTGCTTTTTGACCAACATATTGATTGTATCGTAAAGAAAGCTTCAGAATCCTTGGGATTCTTAATGCGTAGCTGTAAGGATTTCAAACAAATTAAAACTATAAAATTTTTCTATTGTTCCATTGTTCGCAGCAATTTAGAATACGCTTCCCAAGTCTGGAATCCCAGATACATGACATACATCACAAGGATTGAGAATATTCAAAGAAAATTCGTTCGTTACTTATGTTTCCGCACCAGAAATCTATATATCTGCTAATTATTTGTCAATTTGTAAAAAGCATCATCTCCTTCCTTTACAAAATCGGCGTACTATTGCTGATCAATTATTTTTGTTTAAGATTGCGAATGCTTCAATAGATTGTCCAGACTTGCTTTCACGGTTGCATTTACGGACCCCGGCTAAGTCGCTTCGATTCAATCCACTACTGTATCTCCCCTCAAGCGCTACAAAATATAGAAAAAATACCTTTTTGATACGAGCCAGCAACAATTTTAATGAATTATCCAAAAAGCATGACCTGCGAGTGCTATTCACAACTTCATTTCATCGGATGAAACATCAGATGAACGCATCGTTGACAACATCGATGAAAAATTACATCGGTTGTTCGCAAGGATTTTCCTACGATGTAACAGCCAAGGAGTTGGCAGCAAAAACTTTTTACAACCTACACATGTGGTAAAAATGAAATTTAATAGTATAATATAAAAAACAAATTTGTTTTTAAAATTGTTCTGATCATTCCGATGATGTTTAAATACAAAGCTTATTTAAAATGTAAAAATACACGTATAAATGCACGTATAAATATTTTAATGCATGTAATGTTATAATTATATGAATCAAACTAAATACTAACTCCCGGTCCATTCATTTTATTACATACGGAGACGTCATTCGTCAACTTGTCAGTTGTCAATAAGTTTTCAAAATGGTGTCGTGATGCCCGCTTAATATCGTTACTCTCGTCACTTACCTTTATATTATTTAAGCAACGGTGTTGTACAGTGATCTCATATTCGTGAAATAATGGTGCTAAGGATTTCTCAAGGAATTAATGTGACTAAAACTGCAGTTCATAGACATTTATGGTGAATTTGGTGATCGAGGACGCCTACGAATCCTACAAAAGCCTACAAACTAGCCATTTGTTTCTGTAAAAAAACATAAATAAATGTGAGAGAAGAGTTAATGCCACTTATAAGTAAGTATTGTAGAAGTTAGGACAAAAATGTGTTTCATATTTTGCTGTAATAGCCAACTAAACATTAAACAAAAAGTGCGGGAAACTGCATTCTCTATAATATGTCATGTTTTTGTAAAACTACAGCTTAAATGTGTTTATTTTAATATTTCAGTGGGAATGGGTTTGAAAAGAGAGGCAGTGTCAAGTTCTCTTCTTTAATCTTATTTAATATAAATGTAATAAGTAACTATTAAACTTTGCTTTATGAAATAAATACACTAATGATATCTACTGATCTACTTATTTTGTACCTGCATACTTTTATTATAATTGAGGTTCATAAGGTAAAATTTATAAACGAGGTACATTTTTTTTATTCTTTTAGTTCTCCAAATTATATCTCCATAAAATTATACACAATGTTTTCATACATCTCACCTGGGTACTTCTATACTTTCTGTAGGTAAATAAGTATTAATAATTCTAAAAATATTAGTAGTTCTATCAATCATTCTTATCGTCAGTGCCATAGAATAAATTACTTATAAATTATATCAGGAATGAAATTAAAAGACAGTATGTACATACTCTTGCTTTTAATGAATCTTTAATTATTATTTAACAATCAATACAAAATTTTCTGTGACTAGAAAAGTTGTGGAAACTTGTACAAAGCTGTGTTGAATGCTATGATTTCTCAGTTCTTACTTCTCAACAACAATGATAAAATTGTAATCAGTAGCTGTATCCATATGTATCTGTAAGAAAAAAAGTTGCATAAAATTCATTACCTAATTAAATTAATGTGCAGCTATTGAAAAAGTTACTGTTTCTAATAATCAATTCAACTGAATTTTAATTCATTGTTGGTCAATATTTAAAAGAAAAAAGACCATTAATTTGTTATCCTTCTGAGTTATACCACTAATACAATTCAGAAAATGCACATACATATCAACATTTTATTAGAAATATACATACTTATTATGTTATATACAGCTACAGCTCTATTAATATCATTAATGTTAATACTAACTTCCTTAAAAAGGTCCTTAAAAATACTGTTGTGATTTCATTTACCTATACATAAATACTTACAAAGGTGTGTAGTTCTAAAACTTCATGGTTATGAGTTCTTATTTAGTTTTAGAATATGTACATATTACAATAAAAGTATCCATACTCACATTTCGTGGACATTGTATTTACTGGATATATCCATATTTTAAGTCTGTATGCTATAATATGTCTGCTGGTGCATGACATAAGTGATGACATACAGCATACAGCATCCATTGTAACCCTATGATTCGAAATATGTTGTTTACAATTCCTGAAGTTTTTGAAATATATTATCTACCTATCACACACGACATCGAAACGTTTCAAATACTTAATTCTTACGAGAGATTTCGATTTATTACATCAAAGAAGAAATGGGTATTAACAAAAATCAGGCAAAAATTATAAATTGTTTTTTGTACGATTTTCCTTTCTACTTGAGAGGGAAGGCAAAGGGATCTACGCCCACAAAGCCGATGTCTTTAGTAAGAAATAAAACGACAATACATACAAAATACCTTTCTGCAATAAAATAACTAGCAACCAATTTCATAAAATAATAATACTGTATTACTAGGTGTCTCTCTTTATAGCAAGGATTAATCTTTTAATGAGAATGAGATAAATATAACAGAATAAATGAGACAAGTTATGAGACCAAATAAGGTCTCATAATCTATGGTAAATAGTAATGGGTATGTATTTCTCGTTCATACGTACTTACTTATACGATAGTTTCACGTTGTATTGCTGTCGGAGTTGCCAAGCAAAGCGTTCATTGAATACTTCTTCCACCTTATCAAATCTCATTACCCGTCTATGCATTATTCCTCTCACACACTCGCCTAAGTTATGCAAGTGCTCTTAATATTGCTGTTATTTGTAATAATAGTAACGGGTATTTACTATTTGAAAGAACGGATGTTATAAGTAGTATTTGTTAGAGCGTTTTTTCATTGGCTGACACGATAACGATTATCGTGGCAGATGCAGACTCATTGATATCGGGGCACAGAAATCTATAGAGCGACGCTTTTTCACTGAACGACGCGACCCCGATTTATCGTCGCCGGCGATCGGCGACGACATGTCAGTACTACGTCCGCTCTCCATAGAATCGTCCCGATAAAATCAAGGATGTATGACATAATTACACAATGGTGCATGTGTGGGTTCAATGTCACCACCCTCCCACCTCCCCGCTAATCTGTCGTTCGCTCTACTCCATTGTACTGAACAGTTTAGTTTGATTAAATATTCAAAATGACTTTTAAATAAGTTCCTTCAACGTTAGATACGTTAGACGTAAGTAAAGCAGATATACTAAATAACTAAACATAATTTGTCGTCTGCCATATTGAATAAGTATAGTTTTATAGTTAACGCACTGATCTCGAAGGTGTAATGTTTGTCATTGAGACATGAAAGTTCTGTTTTTGTTTTGTCGCCATCGATATTGGTACCGTGTCGTTAAATCAAAAAGTTTCAAGATAATAAAATATCTACGTGTGACGGCTACGATATTATCGTTATCGTGTCGGCCAATGAAAAAACGCCCTTACGTTAAATTGTATGATTTACCGCTAGAAATAAAGACTTATTTAAAACCGGCGGCAAGTGAAATTTTAATAATTTATCACATACCTACAATTTATTTTATAATAGTTTGTAATGTGTAATTAGATTAGACTGATTTTAAAATCAAATTATAGAGATTAGGTTTATATGCCTACTTTCTAAGAGGAATGTGTTTGGAAACTATTTAAAATTAAAATATCGATTTTCAGTTTAATGCATACTTAGGTATATTCATGATGTAAGTTGGCAGGCTAATAGCTTCATGGTATAAGTACCTACTTATCCTCCATGCGATAGAAATATTTTATGTACTTACTATACCTACTTATGTAGTTTAAATGTATTGCTCATGTGTTGCTATGATTTATTTTTTATGCTTTAGTCTTTTTAGTCTTAATTTATAATGCAATGTTGGTGTTAAAGAGACCAATCACAAACAGAAAACAATAAATTTATAATAAATACCAACTGTGATATTAAGACCATATACTTCATTGTAATGATATTGCATAATATTACCCAGTATATTAGATTGAGGAGTACCTACCTATTATTACATTGAATGTTTTACTAATTTTTCGGTATTGTGACTTGTGAGGTTGTTAATATATAAACATTGAATAAAATTACTTCTTAGGTATTATCTACTAGAAAGTTAATTATGTGAAAAGGGATGAAAATGAAAGTTAAAAGTGAATTTTAAACTTCAATAAACATTGAAAACAATAAAGGATACACCTTTAAAGAATGCTAATTCCTACATAAAATGGCCTCTATCTGGAAGTTTCCAATTATTATCTGTGAACTATATAATATACCTATTTCAGTAATCTAATTATCCTGATTCATATTATATCACACTACAGCTAATTCATGTAATTAAAACTCCTATTGTAATTCATGTTTTATTTTTATTAAGTACTCATGTTTACTTTGCTAAATAATATCTCTAAAATATTTTTAACTTATTCAATACATTATATACATTTTGGAAGATTTCTTGCAAACCTTAGACATGATGTTTTTAGGTAGGTTAGTTAGCCGAGTTACCTGTAATACAATAATATTAAAAGTATTAACTAGGTTACATAGAGATATAATGTTTATAACTCAAAACAAGATTAGTGAAGTTGTTGGAGGATTATGCATGTAAATTTGAGTCAGTTTTAAGTTTTGGTTATTTAAGTCAGTATCAGTTTCCTCACATAGTAATGTGAAAACAGCAGTCAATTTCAGTAGGTACCTATAGGTTGTAGGTTTACCTATTGTTGTTTAGATTTATTTCATTATGTCTGATTGTATATCAACTTAAATCTTACATCTTTGATCTCACATTACTAACTAAATACTAATAGACTAGTGTTGCTTTATTATTAATATAGTGTCACCGGGTAACTAAAAAATCACTACACTTTAACACAAATATAATCCAGACAAGATTTGTATTTTGTACTCAAGAGCAAAATAAATACCTATATAAATTGTTAACTACATGGCAAAACCTCGTTTTTGTTCATAACTTTGTTTACATATGACTATTGAGATATTTTATTGTGGCCCGGGTGTGCTTCAATCCAAAACTACGACGAAGAAATATAACCACAATTTTTCACCGCTAGACTTAAATTTTACTTAAAATAACTTTATATCATATACATAATCGCACCTACAGTTACATGTACTTACTAATTTTATGAAATTAATCATTTATAACATTAATTATAATTTAGTAATAAAATTCAATCCAAGAAAACAATTACAATATTCATGGTAACCTCACCTTCGTTTGAAAAGATATTGAAAATCGCTAAATTTATTCGCTCCTTTTCTACTATAAGTCTACCATCTTGATGTGAATTTCCATACTAAGCGTCTTCCTTCACAAAATTAGTTTTTTTTGTTCAATAAAATTGCACGTAACTTTATGACACATGTATCACACGTTGAAAATAGAGTATATTTTAATTATTTTAAGAAAAACATCCAAAACTTTAACTGTTCACCGAGAAAATAGCTTAACATCGTAGAACTCGTCTAATAGAAAGTAGCTTTTCTCTCGTGGATGTTTTCATACAATTTGACAGTTCACAAGCGCGAGGATGTACTCAACGTTGCACGCGACGAAGTGTCAAAATTACATTTTGACAGCTAAAGTCGAGGTTGAGAACGAGAGGTTATCGGACTTCTCTTTCTCACAATTTTACATCCGTGAAGTTGTGAATGCCAATTTCATAAATTAGTATGGAGAATTCGTACATCGGATGTGATCATCGGATGCAAACAACCTTGGCTCATTACAATTTAAAGCTCACGGATGTTTCATCCTATGCAAGGATGTTTACGTGTTGTGAATAGCACTACTGGATCTTTTCAAAACATTGTGTCTGTATTGTATTGTGTCTGTGAAGAGCAAATTAAGCGCAGAGTTCTTTTCATATTAATATTTGCTGATATTTGATTTTTTTTTGTTTGTCTATGTATTATTACACATTTTCATTTCCTTAAGAACAAATAAGTTATTATAGTAAGGTATTTTACAGCACTACTGTTACAATTCAAGTTACAATACTACCGTAACATTGTTTTAGATTATTGTAGTAGTAATGTGTTATTTAAATTTTTGTATTTTTTGTGAACATAAATACTATTGTCTAAATTACATCTAAAAGACCTATAAATGGCTCTCTGTTGTTATTCTTAGTGCTATTAATTTAATTTAATTATAAGCTGTTGATCTTCCATAACTCGAAAATAAATAAATAAATAAAATATCAGGTCTGCTGGAAGAGATTTCATCATAAAATAAGCAGTGCCTTTGTACAATATTTTCTTGTCTTGTTTTCTTTTTTTTTGTATTTTGTGTACATAAGTAGTTAAATAAATAAAATAAAAAATCAATATTTATATTTATGTCTATTATTTTTTCAAACACCAGGAGGTGCGATGACATACATGTCATAATAGTCATGTCATAAGCAAATTTAATTTTTAAAAAAGTCATAAGTTTGAGAAACATTTATTTATAAAAGATGTCACAGAGCTCCAGAGTCGATCATGTCTCTTAATTTGTATTTCTGTATTTTTCCAGAAGTAGTTTTCGGGAATTCCTCAATCACTCTCATTAGTCTTGGAATCTTAAATCGCGCCAGCTTTCCAGCACAGTGTTGAGCGATATCGTTAACGTTGAAAGATGCGCCATCGCGGACTCGAAGAACTGCACATAATTCTTCACCAAGTCTCTCATCGGATACTCCTACGACCTGTGAAATAGGAGTCATTCAGCAAATATTTAAATACTTAGTAATTACATCGAGTACATCGAGAGTACTGAGTAATACCTACATAAGGAAAGTACTGGATATGTTCAGCAATGTCATCCCGAAAGATAAGTTACCAAAAATACATTCGGAAAGACAATTTTTACTTCCTATGTACATTTCTGATGAATTTTTAATTCTATGGGATCATTTCTGAATTCGACCCTGGGTTGTACAGTACTGCCGAGACGCCATTTTATTTTGCATTCTAAATGCAACGTGACATTTCGTATCGTTAACAAGAAAAGGTAACAACAAGAGTAATACCGATACATTACTATTTTTTGAAATAATGATTAAATATGTAGTACCTAGGCGACCAAGTTCAATTACTTTATATATTTACGTTCAAACCTGAACAAAAGTCTAAAAATATAATAATTGGAGTATTTACGAAGACAATGGCTAAGAGATGACGAGTAAGTGAGACAGAAATGATCAGAAAAGGGCAAAAGAGTTTGTTTTTCTTGTACTGAAGAAATATTAGTACTGCAACCTCCATAATGATTCCAATGGTCTTTACAAATAACAAAGTTTCAGACTTGAAGTTAATTTAAATGTAAACATTAAGCAGTAACTCAAGTGTTAAATTGATAAAGGCAGTCAAACAAATAATTTATTTAAAAATACACAAATAAATAAAATTAATGAAACTGAAGTAACCAACATAAAAACATAGCTATAAAAATTTTATAATAAATCTATTGACTTACTTGACTTTCGATTATGTCTGGATGAGTGTTGAGAATGTCTTCAATTTCCTTTGGAGCGATATTCTCGCCTCCTCTTACGATAATATCTTTAATTCTACCCACAATACGACCATATCCATTCTCGTTCATTATTAATTTATCTCTGTAAAGTAAAAAGTTTTTTTTTTATAAAATATAATATTTCTTTGTACCTACTCTTTAAGATAAAGAAGATATTAAGTCTTACCGAAGATTAGCCGTGCTCTGTAGCTTTACCCGGGTTTTATTATTTTTCCGGGATACAAAGGAATTTAAACTACTCCGAAAAGTTTCGACCTGCTAATGAACGTTTCGTCCAAATGGACTCAGCCATTGTGGACATTAGCCAAGACAAACAAACAGACATTAAGAAATGTAAAAAACGCGCGTTTGAGTTTTGATAACATGCGAATTATTGCACGAGTTTAAGAAAATGCCTCTATTTCGAAATCACAGACTTGAATTTTATTCATTTGTACATTTAAGTAAATTTAAAACATTTGTATACATTTGAAACACATAACTACAAACTTAAGAAATTGGCGCATTGGACAATTATAATCTTTGGTTACTCTTAAAAAAAACTATTCATAAATATGGATCCAAAATTGAAACAATTTGTTTCTAATTTTTGGTTTTGTTAGGATTCAATTTATGCTCTGTACCTTTCAGCTCAGTATGAAAACTATTCGTTCTTCTAGGACGTTGACTTGGATGGAAACGTAGGATGAGGAGATATAATTAAAAGACGTGCTTTCGCTAACTCGTGATTTCTCAGCTGACTTATTTTCTGACATTCAAAAATACCATGTTATTATGAAAGTAGCAACACTTTCAAAAAACAGTGTTGCCATTTGTTAACGATTATGATTAGAACGATTAATCGAGAATATTTATAATAGCTAACAAGTAGGTGTAGGTAATTTAAGCTTGACGTGTGATACGGACAAACAGACAAATGTCGAACTCACAAGTGTTTTGTTTTTGGTCTTTGACTACGGAACCCTAAAAATATTATTTCAATTCTTGAGCATGTCATTAAAATTATAATCGAAAATATCAGCACATATACATAACTTACTAGCGATATCAGTAACAAGAGATAATAATTATTTATTTACCCTGTACGTAACCAGCCATTTTCGTCTATAGTTTCCTTGGTTTTCTCGGGTTCATCCCAATAATACTTCATGACGACATATCCTCGCACTAACAACTCGCCTGGGCTGCCGAATGGCACCGGTTTATTGTTTTCATCGACAACCTTATATGGGAAATTGAAAACAGCTCTATTGAATAATAGAAGTTACATATTAATACCTTAAGAATGGGTGTAATATCTAATTTTGTCATTCTAGTCTGGTTATTTAAAAAAAAAACGAGCGAGCCTTACAGTAGTCGCATATGATGTGTAACATCTGACATCTCACCTTGGTAATAAGCAACATTGAAATGAATTAGGTGTTATTTGAAATGATTTTTCGCAACAAAGAATAATTCTTTTTAATGAAAATTGTTTTTATTTAATTGACACTAGGAGTAATGCAATTTTTTATTGAAACAGTTATTTTTGGTCAATTTGGTGGAGAGCGAAGACAATAAACTTATGATAACTAAAATATGAGACATATACTTGTGATTTCAAAGTATTTAAGAAGTTATTAATGTCAAAGAAATTATCCGCTTAATTAATTAATTTGTTTTTTTTTTATCGAAATTAAAAATATCAATTGAGCAGCGACATACATTACCTCAAAATTAAAGAATGCTAAATACCGAAATATTTCTTCGAATAATTATTGGAAAATGGGTTGGTACCGTCTGACGGCCAACTCGACCACCGCACGCGCTCATTGGTCAAATCAATCAATCAAATAGCGCGCGCTTCCCTGGCTTCTTGTTACACACTTCCGTCCCTTTTCATGAAATCACTCCCACAAATTACAGGAAAGCGAGAAGAAAGCTGTTACACATCAAAAAGATGCCAAGTCCAACTTCGACTTAGATATTAATAAAACGGTTTTCTAGAAGTCAATAAGCCGTAGAACTTTTTTTTAAATTTCAAACTAGTCGATCGACACGTGCTACGCTTCTCAAATGAGCTTCCAGAAATTCCGGAGTGCAGATTTCCTGAGGATGTTTCGTTGAGAAGCGAAACACGTGACACTTGATAAGTTTGACATTATCGCTGAATAAAAGTAAAAACTATGTAAATGATAGATAATAACAAAAAATAACTTAATTGTAAATTATTTAAAACCTTTACTTATTTTTAATGAAGAGTCATGATACCTTCAATTCTACGTGATCTTGTATATATCCCACAGTTTCAGCGACTTGTTCTGCACTGTCACCGTCTATAGACTGGAACACACTTGCTGTCACCTCCGTCATTCCATACAAAGCCTAAAATTTAAAGAAGGTGTTCTAGTATTTTTAAATACACGTGGGTCTGAGCTAAGAGAGACCAAGATCGTTCTCGGTTCAGACTAATTGCTTTCGTATTAGTCGGAGTTCCTTGGTTTAGAAAAGATCGTTTTCTATTTCTAATTTACTTGGCCGAGAATTTAACCCGGAACCTCTATTTGGAAGGCAGATGCAGTAACTAGCGCAGCTAGGGGCCGATTATCAACATAATAAAAATATACCTAATTGTGTTTTACCAATACACAAGCCATTGGAAATATCGTGAACTTGTAAAATTACGCAGGATGTCATTGCGTTATCAGCTGCAACACGGAAGTGTTGCATTGAATCTCGATTGCAGTGAATTTATTCACGCTCGCCCAATCAATTTATTTGCAGCAAAAGAGTTGGAGCAAAGGTGGTGATTGGGTTCACATAAATTAAAAGTATATTTTTAACCGCGAGAAATAATTACTAGAGACATAACAAATTTTAATAAGATACAATTCAATTCTAATAAATAACTCCTATAGTATAACCCAATGTGACACATGTAGCAGTGGCCCAAAACTGCACTTAATTATTTTGTACTCGCCACCTGCTTGCGCTTTATAAGGAATAATAAGGATGTCTTCGTACACTCGCTTTACAAACATAGGTGGGCACAGTTAATCCAAAAGTTAACTTCGTTAATGGTTAAATCGTTAATGAAAAAGTTAACTTCGATAATCGTTAAAGCGTAAATTTTCCGATACTTGTAACAGATAATAATAATAATAATATACTCAGACATTTCACACAGCGCCATCTAGTCCCAAATTAAGCAGCACAGCGCTTGTGTTGTGGGTACTAGACAACTGATAAACTACTTATATACTTTTCTTTTTGTAAATAAATACATATTATACATAAACACCCAGACTCGGGGCGGGAATCGAACCCGCAACCCCCGTTTACTTTCCCACGCGCTTAACCGTTGCGCCCCGGAGGTCGTCACGATGCTCTCCATTCGTGACAATATCGCTTTTTTAGTGTAATTACTGGAAAATCACCTATCTACCATTACATAATTCCGCACAGTACTCGTTTGCTGGTGTTCATTTCGATTGCCTTTAAAATTCTGTCTTCCTGATAATGCTGCAAATCCTTTTTCAACTTTTTATCCAGCCTCATCTGATGGCGTTTCTCTACGAGTTTAGGCGTGTCATCTGTAATTTTTTGTGCTTGAAATGTATATCGGCAGGTGTCACTCTATTCAACGCTTTGATCATTACTTTTACTAGGTGCTAATTTATGTCGTCCATTGGCAGAAACCTCATATGTTTGAAGTCTTGCAGATGATTTTCGACGTATGATTTGTAATTGATAATATAAGGAATAGAGTGCGACTCTTTCTGAGAGTTTTATATTTACGCCCTTTGCAGTCGAATCTTTGGGTCTCTGGGGCCCCGAAGCCCATCGACTGGTTTCTGATATTTATAAGAGACTAGTCGAGGCTTCGGGAGACCGCCGGGCTGGCAGCTTCTTCCGCCAACGAATCAGTTTGGCTATTCAAAGAGGCAATGCTGCCAGTCTGCTAGGTACCTTAAGCAATGACAGCTTTCTAAGGGGCAACTTTGAGGAAGTCTATTATTTAAGATAATGTACAGTTTTAAGTTTGTAAATATTAACGTATGTATGTACTTTTCGTTGATGTTTATTTATTAAAGAGATTTAATTTCAAGGAATAGAGTAGTATGAATAAATAGCTATTATTTATCATAATTTTGCATTCTCCATAAACATTCTCAACAACTCTACAACAACTCTAGTGTTCCTGCCACTCCCACGCAGTGCATAGCACAACAGTTTTAAATACATCACACTCGAACGCGCGCTTCGCATAATGTCTTTCAGTATTCGACTCGCCGAACGCACGTGTGGCGTGGCGCGTAATTCAAACAAAAAAATTAACAACATGTCAATAAACAACCAATGTAATGAATTCAAGTTAACGGAAGTTCAGTTTAACGGAAGTTAAACTAACAGTTAAAATAAAAGTTAATCCGTTAAGCAAATTGTTACCTTTGTTAATTCACGATTAACGGATTAACGAGTTAATGCCCACGTTTGTTTACAAAGCAAGGATTTTCGAGATGGGTGGTCAATATCCACGAGGTAACATTGGAGCCTTTACCAGACCAGAATATCTCGCAGTTAGTTTCAGCACCTACTCTACCTTCCACCGTGGTTCATTTACTCCCCTCGTTACTTATTCGCTACCTCTTCCGAAACTAAACGCTCGCTTTTTGTAGTATTGTATTCTTTTTGTTAGTCGTTTTTAAATATAATTATCGAAAAACTTAGGGGCTAATAAATTTGTCAAAACGACCATACCGACAGTTCAGAGACAAAGTCAGAGACAATGTACGTGTGGCATTAACTGTCGTTTCCAAAAACTTGTTCTTTGAGCACTTGCCCGCATTCTTAGATACTTTGTGTAGTGCAATTTGTTGTGGGGCGGTTAAATATAACAAGAATCTAAAATTCGATGTATATTGCACTCGCTTTTCCGATGATGCTAAGAACAACAGTCTTATTTTATTATTTACGGTTGCCAGTTCGTGCCAGATTGTACAGACAATTATATAATTTAATTATTTAGCTTATTAAAGTTTAAAATACAAAATAAAAGTATATACTCATTTTTATAAAGGGCTATTGTAGGTTCGTTACGAAGTACAAAATACAAAACACAGTTCGTTACATAAGAATCTATACATAATTCCAATAATTAGTATTAAGCATGGAATGAGAAGAAACTGACGCACATAATACCTTTACTTCGGCCCCAAGATATTTCCGCATATCCATAATTAGTTGTGGACTGCACGGTGCTCCAGCTGCCAAGGCTACTCTCAAATTCGGTGGGATATCACCATTATGTTTAACCTGAGATAATATGTCTACAAACATAGTCGGAGTTCCTATTATAACTGAACACCTGTTTAGAAAAATAATTCGATTAAATCTTTCTTTAAAATAAAGCATGAAGAAGAATTTGTGACATGAAGATTATATGTGTAATTAATGTAAGTATATAAAGTCTATTTTCAATTTTTTGAAAATGTAAACAATTTTTTCAATAGGTATTATTACCATATTAAATAAAGCGAATGCTATAAGTAACAGTGGGCGGACAGCATTATTTGAAAGCATATTGGTTCTTTGTATAGAGTGATTCTGGATGGCGATATCGGGGGATGAACGTCCCAGAGTAAGACCAAAGATGCGTAGGAAAGATGTTGTCAAGAAAGTAGGACATCAAACTGGCTTGCAGGTGGCACGAAACCGGATGGAATGACGGCAGCTGAAGGAGGCCTACGCCAACATGCTGGTTGAGAATGTCCGAGAAGAATAAGTATATATAGTCATGTGACGAATTCCTATAATTTTTAGCTATCTTCAGACCAAAATCTCAAAGCAAATCAACACGTCGAGCTATGAATCAACAACTCTAGAAATCATACTTGGTCAGCTAACTAGCACCGAATCGATTTTACAAAAGATTCGGCGGCGATATTACCTAAAAACATGCAGACAGCGACAGCCACGCGATCACTGCTCAACCGGTGACTAATTGTAATAAAAAATTGGTATCATGTATGACCAATGCGTATCTATAAGTTGGGGCCGACTGAACTTAGTCCAATACAACCTCTCTAAAACACAAGTTTGCACGTTAACCGCAAAAAGACGTCCCTTCGCCGTATCCCTCAGTTTTGAAGGTACTCCCCTTGATGCCAAGCCGACTATTGGACGTTCAGTTTCGCGGTCATCTGGAGGGTAAAGCTAAATTAGCTTTGAAAAAGCTGGGTGTGCTTGGTAGAGCGGGACAGTATTTCACTCCGACCCATCCTACCTACAACTTTACTAGGCACATGTTAGGCCTCACATGGAACACTGTTCTCATCTCTGGGCTGGAGGGCCCAAGTATCAACTCTTTCCTTTTGACTATGGGTGTCTATGGGTGGCGTGATCACTCTCCATCAGGTGACACACTTGCTTGTTTGCCCCCTCTAATATAAAAGAAATAAAAAAGTGGCAGTTTTCGAAAATGGTGGATAGAGGTCAGTATCTTAACAAATGTTTCTAATATTTAAAAACAATACCACCTTGCATTTATTTGTTCCGGTTCTCAATAACGTTTTCCAAAGAGAAATTAGCACGTCCGGTGTAAAGTGCATCCCCAGTACTGTCATCCACATAGCGTGTCGAAGCAGAACGTCCTTTTTCAGCCGCTTCGTACATTTGCAATCGTGTAAGAAGCTCTCTTAAGGTCGATAGCTTGAACGCTCTGACTTTTTGAGATTTCATTACAAACAAACGTCTTAGATGATAGATTGTCCTTTTACAATCTATTATTAAAGTTTTGAATAGCTTTTCGTTGGTTTTATTTTTTCCTTAGTAAAATATTAGTCACCTCTACATTTCGATGGTATCAAATAAATAATCAATAAATCTACTTTGCGTTTTGTATACCACTATATGTTTTTTTAAAAGAAGCTTTGAACTTCGGAATTCCGGTACTGAAACGCATAATATCGAAAGCCAATTCCGGAATTAAAAAAAGGTCCGATATTCAAGCCCTATTGGGAACGGACATAGGCAAATTTTTTACTAAAAAGGACTATTTTTTGTCACCCCTAAGGGGGTGAAAAGAGGGATGACACTTTGAATGGGAAATGCTAAACCGTTGAACCAATTATTATGAAATTTGATACAGCAAGAGTATGCGCCCGGAGACAGACTTAGGCTAGACGTAGGGTTTTTTTCAAAAAACAACTTTGTACATATATACAAATCCACGGAAAAAATTTCCGTTCGGACAAAGTCGCGGGTACAGCTAGTCTTCAAACAAAATTAAAAACTGATACCATGTCATGTTCCGCTTGTGTTACAATGGCAACATGGCATGGGTGCTATCGTTACACAACTTAGAACCCCTGGCAACCTTGTGGTTCTGTAGAAATTAAATTAAAAAATATTAAATTGTACGAATGGGATAACTAACACAGAACTACTGAAGATGCATTATGTACTGTTGCAACTTCTTTACCACCGTCTTTTTATTGCGTTCTCTCTATCTTTTTGTTTTTGGGATTGCCACGTGTTTCTTTAGGACCGTAGGTATATTGTACGCCATTGTAACTTCTTTTGCAGTTTTCTTGACACTGGTTTAAGAGACTGGGTTGTACTTTATATCTCCAGTCGACCTGTGTTATGAACCCAGTCGCGTAAAGTAATCAAAACCTAAAACGTTTAATAACCAATTTGTATTTACTTGTAGTATATATAATGCGTAATTACCTAATAATTTAGAATGCGCCATAAACACTTTTGCCTCCACATCTTATCCAATTGAATTACGATGGGGCAAGTTATGAGGACTTCATTCCTTCACCAACCAGGCATAAAGCTCTGTTAAAAATACATCGTTTTCTGGCGATATGGAAAACAATGATCGTCTAATATTCGTATTCTGCCCGTGGGTTGATGCTTTCTCTTCAGCCACGTCTACCTCATGAGCACTGTCCAGCAAATTGAGATAAATACCCCATAATTTTAATAGTTTTGTTTTTATAACGACTCGCAAAATATTATAAAAGTTGCTGAGCCCGAACTAAATCAAAAACGTTCGTTTGACAGAGGAAACGACATTTTCAACGAAACGATTTTGGTATTAAACGCTGTCAGAAAATGCGTTCAGTACGAATTATATCAAAAACGTTCGTTTGACAGCGGAAACGGTATACTCAACGAAACGTTTTTGGTTTCAATCGCTGTCAAAAAATTATGCCCGAATACTAATTATTAAATTTATAATATAAGAATAAATAACTAATCTTTTTTCTAAGGTGTAAAACAAAAAATTCAATCGATCGCTATACTAACGTATTTTCCGAAAAATAGCTAATTCGTTTCCGTTAAAATTATTAGCGCGCGAGACGCGCTTAACGTAACGTTTTTGGTTTAGTTTTGGTATTATCGTTCCAAATTAGCGCGATTGGCCCCGAGTCAGTGTAATTTTCGCATGTAGCGGAAGTTAATCGATGTAACACAGGATGAAGTTGGCAAAGGAAGTTGCGTGCGTCAACGTCTAACACATCATGAAGTTAGCAACGAAAAGAGTTCATAGTCTTAATTTTTTTATATGTGGCCAGTTTTGCTTTTTATTTTTATTACGTCAAAGAAGTATAACTTCTTACGTGCGTACTTGAGTACATATATATTTTTTTTGGTTGCAGTTTAAATGAAGAGGATGGTATTTGTTCAAACTTTGTAAAAAACTTACTTTTCTTCATATAATGCTTTAATATTCGAAGTGACACTGTAAGTAGGAGAAGCCAACACCAGAGTAGCACCATGCCTTAATGCACCTAACAGCGTTACTACGGAACCTAGCGCGTGGAACAGCGGCACCTAAAACTCAATTATAAACAATTATTACCATATAAAATTTTGTTATAGGCGTATGTATGTAATAGAAACGTTTCCAAAACCTATATCTACAAATATGCTTAGAAAAAAGTTACTTATATTCGTATTGCATAGGCGATCCACTCAATTACCATTCTTTCTTTCAGCGGATCTTGAAGAAATATTTTGAAAGCATTCGACGCTTTTTTTAATTAGATTAGACTCGTTAGACTTTTGTTTAGACTGATAAGATTTCGGTTAGACTTTGTAATTATTACAAAATCAGAAAACATTAATTTTAATTATAATAAGGTTTAAAAAAAAATTGTTTGGCCTAATTAACTCTTTTCTCTAATCTTACAAATTATGAATTTTAAGTTCTATATTCATATTTATGTCAACAGCAACGAGCAACAACGTATTTATGTAATACCTCAATTTGGATAAAATTACCTGAACACAAATTGTCTGATGGCCGTCGTGCAATCTGTTTCTTATGCCTGTGAAATAGGTGTTGTTTACTAAGTTAAAATGAGAGTCCAAAGCTGCTTTTGGATTTCCTGAAATAGCAAACCCATATTACAAATGCAAATAAATGCAGTATCTTTCCCGATAAAGAACTGTATCCAGTCAGAGAAACATATTTTACTTTGAAACTACAATTCAAAGCATGGAGTACTTCTTCAAAGTGACTAATAGTTTTCTATAACCCAAGAGTCACTCAATTATAAGTCGTATGCGTTGCAGTCTATTATAATCATATATACGTTGGCAGAGCATCTGCCTTCCAAACAGGGGTCTCGGGTTCCGATCTCTGGTCAGGTCAATTTTGGAAATGAACTGTTCTAAATTGGTTTGAAGCCTGGGTATTACTGGGAGCTCCCTCATGTCAATGTGTGGTACCCATAGTTCAAATCTAGTGCTTAGTTTGGAGTCGGAAGATTTATGTAATGGTCCGAAGTATTATTATTTTATATTAGGTTATAATAAATCCGTATCACTACGGCTATCATTGACTCCATCTATTACGATCAGTGATATTTTAAGTAAGATGGACGTACATACACTCATACTAATGAATGCGAAAGATAATACGCAACAAATGACATAAGGTGAGACAGTCATCTACCAAGAGATGCGCATGAAATATACACGCAATTCATCCCTATCACACTGCAGTTGCCGACATTATTGTCTCACCTTTCCAACCATCATTCTAAACTTTTTGTAATTAATTTTTAAGAAATAAAATGAAAAATGGCATGTAACTCCTTCATCCTTTTTTATCACTAAGCCATAATTTTTACACTTCCTCAATACACAGCTCAACATTTTGAAAATATGAAACAATGCAACGAAATAATATGTATATCAGACGCGCTCACTCACTCGCTGCTATTATGCGACTAAATCAAAATTACAACAATTGCCTTAATTTACTAACTCTTAATAATATAACATTGCGATTGTGATCGTACAGTGCAGGACACCAACGAATTTAATCAGAATGTATTAAGTATGCTAAGGGAAAAAAAGGTTATTTACCAGTAGTGCCCGAAGTGAAGTGTATGATGGTACCATCATCAGGTTGTATATCATTACTGTATCTAGATACATCACAGTCGGAACCGGTGATGAGAGAATTTAATGTCAACGTGCCTCTGAAAAAAAATACATGTGAAGCCGATGTAAATCGTTTCAATGTTAGTTAGCATAATGTCATTTGATATCATAACCACAGTACAAGTAAGCATACAGTATTCTATCATCATACAAACGCTCCCAAACGACGCGCTCGAAATCTCAGCATTTCTCGCCATACAACAGTCGCGAGTGCGCCGCGGTTGTCGTCGTACGGTGTGAGACGCTCCCGCCCATTTACTGACTAAATATTACGTCAATCAAGTTTACGAGCATAATATTCAGTGTATGGATGTTTGAATACATCTATATCGAAACCGGAAATATTTCTCTATTGCTAATTTGTAGGAAATATATTATCATAATGATCTAGTTAATTTATTGCTGATTTTTAATTATACTCCACACGAAATGCATTTTTTTTGTCCATTTCCACCATACTAACTCACAAACTTTTGAAACTAGATATAAAATACTAGTAAAATTATATAAATAAAAACGTATTAAATTTGCAATAATATAAAATGAAAAGATAATATGTCAATTTAATATAGTACCCTATTATCAAATACGTAACTCAAGAAAAACATTCAGTCCAAGTCAGTAGCCCTATTGCATGTTTACGTACCAACCGACCGTAGGTAATTATCTCTAGGACACTGCCGAGATAGAATACTGTATGCTTACTTGTACTGTGTCATAACAAAAGGATACTAATTCTTTCCGTCACAAAAAAAAATTCTAATAATTTGTTAAAGTGCGGCAGTTTAACAATGTTAATTTAAGTGATATGCAATGTGTTATCTATCTGCGTGCGTTTGCAGTTCGCACGAGAGTTTTTCCGACGCTTTTACTTTTTTTAACGTTATGAATATCATCTTTTTTTCCCGTTTGTGTTCATACGAACTTATTTATTGGGCCCGTGGGTATTATATTTTAAACTTTTAATGTATTGAAACACAATTATTTTTCAACGCTCAATTGAACGTCACAGATAAAGCGGCAAAACTTGACAAAACAAATGTCGCCGACGCTATGTTTTTACAAAACATATTTTAGCTCCCATCCGAACTTTGTATTGTGTACATCTGATGTATCGATGTATATCATTTGTAGTTTTGGTATTGAGTATGATATTTTAATAAAAATATAGTTAGAAACGTTTCAAGGACTTACGCTAATTTTTCTTTTTCAGGACTGATTATAGAAGTCAAAGTTGGTAGTTCTTTGGACTGTAAAAATCCTGGCTGAGAATGGTTTAATTCTGGTATAAATTTATTTAGCATGTTGTAATAGTTAATTTTATCAATTTTTTCTCCTATGAACAGACTTTTCATTCCTGTTTTCTTTATACAATAGCTCAGTTCAGGAATCTCATACATTGGATTCAATAAAACCTGAAAATCAAACGCGATTATGAAATAAAAACCGGGTAAGCGTGTGTCGAACACATTAACTTAGAGTTCCTCAGCAACTTCAATTAAAATCTAATTAAAAAAGTCAAGTGTGAGTTAACTCGCAAGAGGGTTCCGTACAATAATTTTAAATCAGTTTTTTAAACTTAATTTCTGGTGATATTCAAATTCAATTCAAATTCAAACGATTGATGAAGATAATCAGATTGAATTTGAGTAGTTTAATATTTTAAAACTTAACTAGTGCAATCTATGTGAGCTAACAAGATATATCGCAATACCAAACAAGTTTGTACATACACAACATAGCGTCGGAGGCATTGTTGACAATCGGACTCACTCGTCGAGGGTTCCATCATACTACAAGACAATGTATTTTTGTAATGTATTTACCAAAAAAATATAAATCGGGTTGAAATACAAACTTGCGGTTGAGACACGTTATCTTTTGATTGCGTTGATTAAGAAGCTTGAGCTTTTTACTCCTGCAAGAGACTATAGACCTCAGTATTTGATATAAACATACATACATACATATCCTCACGCTGTATCCCCAACGGGGTTGTCAGAGAGGACGGAGCGCCAAGCGTCGCGGTTCTTACGTACTTTTTTCACTTTCTCAAATCTCATCATTCTCCTCACACATTTTCGCCTAGGTATGCGAGAGCTTTTGACGTTTCATCCGGATATAAACTTCAACTAAAATTTTAACTCGATACGAGTACCACTTTTTGTTGATGAACTAAAGATTCTTGACTGGTCGGACAAACAGACACAAGGAAAACGAAGTGATAAAGTTTTTTCCTATTGATGCAAGAAACCCTAAAAATGGGTTCAAATTATTACAACATTTGTTCTCTCATTTCGGATTTTGAGTTACCAATTTATATCTCTGTGCTAAATTCGATTGAATAGATGTAGGGAATGAATCAGCTGTAACATACTGACAAACAGACAGACTAAAAGACGTAATGCAAACGTTAGGGTAGGGTTATGCTTTTTATCAATTTATTTATTTTAGTTATACCTACTTATTTTATCCTTTCGAATAGATGAATGCAATAAAATTAAAACTGTTAAAAATTGTTTTTATTTATTTTTTCATTACACTAAAGATTAACGAATGTTGACATTTCTACTTCAACTGCCTTCTCTTCCGATTACGGCGAAAGAAAAACTTTTCACTTTAGATTGTGTGTAGAGGCGTAGCTAGGTTGTCAAAGTTACGAGAAGGAATCGAGCTCATGTCATCCATCGGGTTGATTCCGATTGATAACTTCAACCGATTCATTCTCATTCATTTTCAATTGCAGTGAATTGCAAGTTCGCTTGATTCCCATTGATTTCAATAATATTCAATCAGTATTGGATGGAGTTCTATAGGATTTTGTCGGATAGTTTAACAAGGTCAGATTTGATTTAACCGACTAATCAACAATCAAAGTTCTCATGGACCTCCTAACGCTGTGGGTCCCGGTGCACTGCAGCACCTTGCTCCTTCTTAGTCATACGCCATTAAATATAGCAATATAATATGTATGTCAGTTACCAACTACGGACTATTATAATATTTTAGTACTTTTTAAAGTTGTATTTTTAATGTAGTGGCAACGTTTGATTACGCATAATTTTTATTACGATAAATAGCATTTTTATCGTTAATTTTACCAATTTCAAAGTTCATAGTTTTAAATGCATCCCTGTACATATTATAGACAGATAGTGATATGTTTTTTTAGTTTTCGACAAGATAGGTATTCTTCTATCTCTATGCTATTACCATGTTATTACCCAATAAAACTTAAAATTCACGTGTCTTGATTAAGTAATTCAATTCCCTATGAAAAGCCCCCAGTATTCTAAATCTTTATACAAATCATATTAGTAATTTTTATGTGATGCATCTACAGACAAACACACTTTGTTTATAATTTTATTACAGCTGGTGTTGCTGGTGATTATTTGGTTTTTTCGAATAAATGTGTCAGAATAATCCATGCTGCGCACAGCGATTGTTCGTTGCCCAAATAAAGGGTAACTAGATAATATGTATTGTATACATAATTTAGATAATTACCGATATAAGGCCAACCCTAGCCGCTGCTACAAGAGTTACGATCCAAGAAATGGAGTTGTGTGACCATATTCCCAGTCTGTCGCCTGTTTCCAAGCCCTGAGCTCGCAACGCACATCCTAATGCATCTGCCTGTAATTTTAATTCACGTAAAATGATGTTAGCGATGCGTCAGAGAATATTAAAAATTTAAAATGAATTAAAAAGTTTAAAAATATACTTTTCTCAGCAGGTCTTCATATGTAATGCTCAAGCCTTCGTGTACAGATCGAACAGCCGTTCTGCCAGGAAATTTGCCCGTAGTGTGAGCTATCGCGTCACCAATTGTTATGTAAGATAGGGGTACAGTTCCAGGGTTATGCAAATAGCTCCCTTGTGATAATGACCGGACATGTTGACTTAATCTAAAACTACATACGAAATTCCATTTGTAAATTGCATTGCCATCTAAATGCTATGAAGGGCAAAAAATTATTGTATGGAAATTCGAAACTGTCGAGATCACAGACGCAAGAATCACATTAACTTACTCTTCAGTCGAAATAAATGAACAAGCGATTTTATAGTTTCGAAGAGGAAGCAAGTTAGTGAAACGAAATGTCTATTTTAACATTTCTGAAAATTATTAAATAAAGTACTATAAAAATATTAAATTGGCGCTCCGTCCTGTCTGACTACCCCGTTCGGGATACAGCGTGAAGATATGTATGTATGTATGTATTAAATAAAATTAAAATAAAATTAATAAAATTTCAACGTAGCCTTCTTGTGTGTTTGTAAAACGGAGAGCGCGATGTCAGTGCCTTTGTCCAGAAAATACAATTCGTAGCAAATCGTCTCAGGCGTGTTACGAAGGAGCCATATCTAAATGCGTATACTTTGCCTACAGAAGCAGCAAAAAGAAAAGAAACTGACAAGTGCGAGTGTTAATTACATTATTGATGCTTTGAAAAGAATTAAATAATTGATAAAATAATAATACTATATACCGCTGCAAAAAATATAACCACTACAATAAAATTAAAATGTTCCAGATTTGCTTAGGAATAGAAAAATTGTAGTGGAAACTATTAATTTTAAATGTAATAAATTGTAATTTAAAGAATTTAAACTACCAATTCTATCACTTGTTTATGTCACAAACTTAGTATATAAGTTTATGCATTTATGTATATGTTTATAGCTAGCCATGATGTATCGATAAACGTATCTTTCCGTCCGCCTTTTTGTTGGGCACATCGTGATATAGTGGCTAGATAATCGACCTGATTAACGGAAATTAATTGAAATAAGAATATGTATATACTCACGTATTTACTTATTGTTTAAAATATTTTTTTGATAAAAATACATACGCGTACCAATAACCTTCACATTTACGGATTAGCCAATCTATAATATTTATTGGCCATATTATAGGGTTATGTTTATCTATTTGATTTTTTTTTTAGTTGTAAAAGTAGTTATTATAGGTACATACTTGATAAGTCCAATCAATAAGAACAACAATAGTCTATGGTCAATGGGATTACATTCACAACTGCCTTATCTTATTTTGTTAGCGTATATAACAAATAATAATATATTATCGAAATCGGATGTAATATATTTATGGTTTTAATTGTTCATTTTATTTTAATCAAAACAAATAACTTATGTGTATTTTACAAGACATACCCACATCGTTGTGTAGGTTCCATGTTATACCTAAGCTGGAATACAACATACTATATTATACCCATACATAATCATATCGGAGTAGTAAGAGTTCAGAGACGATGCAGCGGGGAATGAGGGGGATGCAGAAGGGAAATAAATATGTAAGGTCAGCTTCGCGGTCCTTACATACTTATTTCCCCTCCTCAAATCTCATTCTCTTTCTCACACACTTTCGCCTAAGTGCTTTTAACATTTCCGTCAGCTGGCATTCTGACTGTTTAATCATGATACGTTGGCCTTGTCTTCCAATATTTCTGAAATATTGCATTTCCACTGCATTTATCTTTCTTTCACTCAATTTTGGGCATATCCAGATCTCACAACCGTACAATAAAGTTGGCACCAACACCACATTGTGATGAAACGTTTTATTCAAAGACGGATGTTGAAACGTATTGTAACTCAAAGAATCAGTTGATTTTTACATTCGAAACACACCGACTAGTTTCCTTATCGTTCGAAAGATGTTAGATTTCTTGTAACATTGCCAAAGAAAATAATGGCACTACCTCTTTATATTGACAGATTTCTTAATTTCATTGTCAATAATAATTTCCCATTTCACTTAATTTTACGAAAATACAAAATACAATTCGTGACTTCCCACTTTGGAACCGAAATGGTTGCACACGGTTCCGTTACAAAGGAGCTTTCACCTTCGAATTTTGAGGTAGTGGAATTAGCTCCCTGTCGAGGGTTTGCCAAGAGACAAACAGCGACAAGAGACAAGAGACTACAGCTTGGGGTTCTTCAGAAAGGGCGTAAAAAGGTTTTTGCAGGGTCGGCAATGCGGATGCGGGTGATGCTCTGTGCCGTACAACATCTGGCGGGCCGTATACTTGTTTGCAATCTTCGTGGTATAAAAAAAAACTTTGCGAAGTCCCTGCCTACTAAGTACTGCTAGTGACATCGCGTAAAAGGAAATAATAAGAGAGTGCTTCATCTTATTCAGTGTTTTCGCGAAACCAATCACGATTCACAAAACTATTTCGTAGGTACGAACGTAACTATTATAGTGTCAGCTTAAATAAGATGCAATTACATATAGTAAAAAAAGTAACCTCAATATTACGTATTAGAAACTTTGCTCTGTATTTAAAATTGTAGACTTATTGTACAGTAATTTGCCTACAGTGTCTACTAATAATAATATTTTTCGACCCTTTACTAGATTATATTCAGTAGGAAAGTATATATAAAGATAAAGAGTCCATTCAATTCTGCGATAGGTTTCTGGAACACTAATACTAAGACAGGATTAATATAAAATAGAAAAGTTGTAGTAAAATATGTACTTTTAAAAATGAATATTAGAGAAATTGTATCTATCTATGGTAAGTAATTAAATACCTAATAATCAAAGTTAAAAAAATTCCGAATAACGCTAACCATTGTTTATTTTTGGAATTTCGTCATATTTATTAGTTCATGAATAAACAAAACTGATAGATAATATGAAAACGAATGCATAACTCACCTTCTTTCGAAAGTAGTTTTACAAGAATTATAAATTTTTATACTAAACATTACTTCTAAGTATTTATCTTAGACAGTTATACTTAGTTACTTAATGACACAACGTTTAACGTAATACTGGCATGTTCAATACTTTTATCATATTCGCAATAACAATATATATAATGATATTGTTATTCATAATGATAACGAATAGAGTGTTCATTAGTTGTCTTCATATCAATGTCTGTAGACGTCAAAGAAAAACAAAACGCACAACAAAATTACATTATTATCATTCATCTAATGAACGATTCAATTATATTATCGCTTCTTAATTAAATCTTGTTTAATTAACGTTATATAGACATTTCGAGAGTTCGTAATTTTAAAATATTAAACATCATATAAATTAATAAATAAATGCGCCAGACATATACAAAAGACAATAAACACTAATGTTCTGGTCTCGAACTATGGCATTCCCTGTACTATGAGAACCAGACGACGATACTGGGGGCGTCTCCCAGTACACCCAGACTCGGGACAATCTAATAGAAAAGTTAAATTGACCCGAACGAGAATCGAACCCGGAATCTTCCGCGCTTAGATACACGACCTAAACTACGACGCCATCAAGGTCGTCGTAGATTAGTCATGCATTGGTTCATCTGTCGCAATTAATTTTTTCAGAAATTGTATGTCATTCGAACTTCAAATTTGACATATTCATACATTTTGTTTACTCACATAATATTATGTTGTACTAATTAATACTTTAAAATACTTGTTGAAGAAATAAAGATGGGACCAATTCGATATTTTCAGTCTTATCGGATCTAAAGTTTAGCTACCTAAAGTTTACATGAAAAAAATTACGAACGTTCTAGGTCTCATAAGTTTTCCGAAATTAAGTTTAGGAGTTTGTCATTTTATAAAAATTTTACGGAACTCAGTCACACTAGCACTTGACCACTTTTTTAATGTCAACTACACTTAAAATCTAAAGAAATGTTATAAGTAGGATTATGTGAAGACCTGGATTAGAATCCGACTGTTAAATATACATCATAAATCATCCAAAAGATGAAAGAACTCCCATATGAAATTTTATAGCTGTCTTCAACATTTTTCCCAATACAAAGCTATGCTTAGATAAAAATGTAACTTATTAAAACTCCAATAAGATCTGAATAGTTTGCGACGAAAATCAACAGAACAAGGACCTACAGAGTTTGATTGAAATGAGATATAAATCAGTAATTTTGCTCAGACTAACAATGATATCATTACAAATCCTGTTACATACGTATGTATCTACATATACCTATATGTATACCTATGTATTACATTAAAAGACAATAGTGGTTATAATACTTTATTCAATAAAAGTGATTTCTAAATAACGATGTTAATGGAACAAAGTTTCATTTATTTGTGAAGTAAAATTATTAATTTACAGTTTTCCCGATTCTACCAATTCCTTGATTTTAAACTTCTGTATCTTCCCTGACGCAGTCTTGGGAAATTCGTCAGTGTATTTCAGAATTCGCGGAATCTTAAACTTAGTCAATCGACCGGTGCAATGTTTAACAATATCATCAAGTGTTAATGTCGTACCACTGCGAAGTCTGATGACAGCGCATAATTCTTCCCCAAGCCTCTCATCTGCTACTCCAATCACCTATAATAATACAATTGAAATATTTATTTCCTTCATATTAACTATATAGAACACACACATAAAGAGCCTTACTAATGAACGCGGCGTAAACATGGAATAGTTATGACAGCTGTCATACTAAAGCTTATGAACAAAATATTAGGATGAAAAGGGACAAAAATTTGTTTCGAAGTTTAACCCCGTTGTAATTTTTATTAGTAACAGGGAAATAGTGGTCCGGCCTCAAGAATTACCGCAACTGGATAGATCCTTCATAGATAATTTAATAGTAGTACGGTTCTCCCTTAGGAGGGAAGGTAATGGGATCTTAGCCCATACAACCGATGTCTTCAGTGATAAATAGATAAATTCTTCATATTATTTCATCAAACTGTCGACGTAATACATTTTAGTATTTTTTGGAGTTTCGATAAATATACTGAGGCAGTTTTTTAGGAGGATCAGCGGAGGCGGACTAAGCCATGAAATATAAAAAGTGTCTCTCTGTGTCTGTTCCAATTTCATAATTAAACAGCTGAACTAATTTGAATGAAGTTTGGTACGGAAATAACTTCAATCCCGAAAAGGATATGAGCTACTTTTTTAAACACCTCGCGGTCAAAGCTGCGGTCAATAATTTATGGTTACTTAATTAAAAAACGTATGTATTATACCGATATATATCATATAATGTTTTACTTACTTGAGTCTCAATGATGTCCGGATGAATATTCAATACATCTTCAACTTCTTTCGGTGCTATGTTTTCTCCCCCTCTAATAATAATGTCTTTTATTCTTCCCACTATTTGTCCGTAACCATCTTTAGTTAGTATAAACTTGTCTCTGAAAGTTTCAATGTTTCAATTGTTTCAATAAGTAGGTACTTTGTGATAATATAGTCAAGTGAAAGTTTGATATAAGCCTTCGATCACAAAATAAAACCATAGGCTTTTTAAAATTATTACCTAGAAATGTGAAAAACTAAGTGTTTTCAGGATAAGCTTTAGATTATTTACTGTTTTGGTAGAGCAGCGATATATTTGTAACAGAAGGCAATCAATACTCAAGATTTTAACTTTTACCCCATCAAGCTCGTTTTACTCTAAAACGACTTCTGGTGTTTAGATTAGAAATCGTAGGCGATCGTAAAGCATATTGAAGCGACAGCCAGACTTTGATGTTTCGAAAAGATATCAGTTTTAGGTTTTTTTTAACTATTCTTTAGTTATTTATCGACCTCCGTGGCGCAATGGCTTAGCGCGTCGGAAAGTAAACGGAGGTTGCGGGTTCGATTCCCGTCTCGAGCCTGGGTGTTTATGTATAATATGTATTTATTTACAAAATAAAAGTATATAAGTAGTATATCAGTTGTCTAATACCCATAACACAAGCGCTGTGCTGCTTACTTTGGGACTAGATGGCGCTGTGTGAAATGTCTGAGCACATTATATTATTATTATTATTTATCACCGACACCTCAATTAATGTCAATGTGTCATCGCATTACGGCACGCTTATTACCTAACTTGCAGTCAGCATGCGACAGCCAAATATCGTGCGATATCTACTATCAAAACGAGAATTTGTACAATGTATGATAATTTTCATAGTAGCGCTATGTCTACCGCGAAAAATGTACAGTCATGGCAATAGATACGTAATAGTTATATATAATATCAATTTTTAATTACAATTACTCACCGGTAGCGCAATGATCGCGTGGCTGTCGCTGTCTGCAAATTTATAATACCTAACCCCGCCGAATACAGTTAATCTAGAATGTAATTATTGTATGTGTACAATGCATTGAAAAAAAGCCGTAATTAATGTAAAGTTCTTCCGTTTTGTCAATATAATTTTCAAGTAAATTTGAAATATTACTACATTTTACGAGTTTTTTTTAGTTTCATTCAATAGTTTGATGAGGAGGAAATTGTCGCATCGACTCGTATACCAGAGTTGCCTTCGCTTTAATACTATTATGTCTGTGATCTTATATATGTTTAGAGATTAATTTATTTTAGGTTACAGAACCCACTTCGTGCGAACAGAATTGACATTAGACTATTTATTGAAACCAGTTCTTCAATTTTGATGCATTATAGTTACCAACGACAAAAATCATAATTATGTCATGAAAACGTCACAGATTAGCTGTCTGTAAGTAACTCTTGTTGCATTACCCAGTGTATAACCAGCCGTCATCCCTGAGAGTCTCTTTTGTCTTCTCAGGATCATCCCAATAGTACATCATGTTGAGGTACCCTCGCACCATTAATTCACCAGGACTGTCAAACGGTACTACGTTCCCCTCTTCATCGACTACCTTTAAAAAAAAGCTATCAAACATATTTCATTCCATATATTTTTATATAAAAAAAAACAATACCAGATCAAAAAGGCTAATCGCTTAACTTTTAATCAAAATAACCTCAGAATAACAATAAACGAAAGTCAGGCCACAATAAACATTCAATAATATCGTTTCTACTTCTTTACTTTCTTAAATATGTGAAAGAGTAACACAAATAATATTACTAGTTATTTTCGCGTTGACACTTTACGATACGTCGTAACCAAGTCACAACCTTAGAGCATTGGATTAATGCTCTAAGGTCACAAGGTAACAAATCACAATGTTTGTAATGGGGTTTGAAGATTTTAGTATGGAAGGTGGCCTATAGCCATCCGCCATTTTGAAATTTTCCGAAATTGCTGCCGCACTTTTAAACCTTTAAATCACACAAAATACAATAAGTCATTTTGTGTTTCAGCCACCAGTTTCAGAGATAATTTATGTCTAAATTGACTTACCAGAATGTATTGCATATATATTTTATTTTCAAACTGAGTGTACTATTACTAATAGGATTCCGTTAAAAAGTTTAAAAATTTAAATGTGAAGGACCACTCACTTATTTTTGATATAATTATAACGTAAGATATAATATAATGCACCTTTACCAATACTCATGATCAATGGTATCTCCGTTGCCACAGTGCGGTTGCTTTTTTAAATTTTAAGTAGGCAATGTCCTAGCAGATTTATATTTATTACGTAAAATATTATGTATATTGAATGTTATTTCACCAGTAGGTATTACATTGACTTTCTTGCAACCTTTTAAAACTAACAATAAGATTCAATTCCTTCTGCGTTCTTAGACGTAATATGAGCTGACATTGAAGATGATGAAGATAATTTTATCTAATAAAGATTAGTAGAAGACCGACCCGTTCGCAAACTTGTCATGCTGATAAAAAACGTCCAATTTTCCACTCGTCCCTTTCGAAACTTACGCTATTCGCAACCCGTTATGTACCTAAACTAAACCTACGATGATCAAATGTATTAAATAATTAATCATAAAAATGCCCGTGTGGTACATATACATATATCTATATGTAACTAGCAAACCCGGCCCGTTTCACTGGGCGTTAGTTGAAGTTAAAATAAATTAAACAGTTTTTATAATTATTTTGATACTGCAAAAAAAAAAAAAAAATCTACTGATCCGATCAAACTTTACAGGAACATCCGCTAGGCCAATTGAAAGATTCCCTGAAAATTTCATCGAAATCGGTCCAGCCGTTTCGGAGTCCATAAGGAACATACATACATACATACATACATCGCCTTTTATATATATATATATAGATAACAATATAGATAGATAGAAAACAAATAAACTTCTTTGGTCATTGTATAATAGAAACTAGATAGAAACATGATTCGACAGACTTGATATTAACGTCAAACTACCCAAAAGCGGCAAGTTGAAATAAAAATTATATTATAATATTTAATACACATCGTTTAATAAAATGCATTAACCACATTCAAGGGTTTTATTTTCATTTGTCTGTATTTCTACATTATAGTATATTCATGAAATAAAGAAAGAACAGTAGTTACTATTTTAAACCAAAAATTAAGATGATAGCACAGCATTATGAAGGTTTCACAAAAATCAATATCCTTGTAACTGGCGATTTTATGACAAAATGACTCATTATGTTTTTTGATAACCAAGGTATTCTCTATCGATATACACCATACGGCGCAAAAAGACTATTTCAGATTAAATTGTTATTTACAGAAAGATTTATATTATTAAAGAGAATTATTTCAGATTTCGGACGTATTGCGCGGGCTAGCTTACGAAAAATACGAAAAAACAGTTATTTTCGTTTGCAATAAAAACTATAATTAATTTTTTTAAATCCAACTGGCATTTTGAAGAGTATGTTTAGATTAATCTACAGCAGCCATTCCCAAAGTGGGCGATAACGCCCCCTTGTGGGCTCTGCAGGCCTAAAGGGGGGCGGTAAGAGACCCAGAAAAAAAATGGGAGCGTTGTGTAGAGGCCTGGGGGGTGATTTGTAATTCATTCATTTAGCTAGGAGGCATCTTAGACAACGACTGCATGAGCTCTCGACTCAGTAGACAAAATAAGTTTGGGAACCAGTGATCTACAGAGATTTAGAAGCATAAATCTGTTCCGTTAGTCCAAAAAATGAAAAATCTCTGTTTTAAAAGAGGTTTATTTGATATTTTTTTTATGTTACTAAAATTAGACTATTATATCATATAAAGCAACAGGGAAAATGAAGTCAATGAAATGAAGAATCAGGTTACCGAATAACACTTTCATACGTTCTGTAATCACTTAGAAAAATTAAGATCCCTGTCGTCAAAATTTCCAATACGTCGTAGTCGATTCAGTTATCGCTTATGCAGTTACGGGAATTACTTAGCCAGTGTGGAAAGACAACCGGTGAAATTGCTGGCACATGAAGCACAACATCTTATTCCTCAGGGTTTCCAACGCGTTGTAACCAGTGTTTTCTAGCCTTGATATTGAAAGTACGTATGGGCTTCAGCGTACCTATTATCAGTGGGCTGTTTATTCAATTATTTGTATCGTCGAACACTATTGACCATTAAAACTGAATATATTATTTCCAATTTTTTAACAGGAATGTTACTTCATGAGTTTTTTTTTAGTTAAAACATAACATTTATTACCTTAACTTCGGTATGATCTTGCAAATAACCCACAGTTTCTGAGACTTGCTCTAATGTGTCATTTGGTATAGACTGAAACGCACTTGCTGTAGTTTCCGTTAATCCGTAGAGGCACTGAAAATTGAGAAATGAAGTGTTTATGTACAGTTAAAGTGTTCACTTCATTAGATATACATAATGTTAATTTATTGATAACATAATTATAAAAAAGTGACCATGTCCTTGAATGCGTGTTTTGCTCATATTGAATATTAGGTATGTTCCAATGATTGAAATAATCTCTGATACGTCATGACATATGAACATAAAGGAAGGTAGATAATGTAAGTATTATAACGTTAACCTTTTTTTTCGTTGCTGGTGGGTTCGTATGTAACACACACACACAGACACATCGTATTCGTGTACGAGAAGTCTCTGTGTACATGACGGTATCCTGTATCACTCGTATCTGAAATCTAATCTATCATGGACCTATCAGTCGAGTACGCAATTACATACATACATTCTAAATTCTAATGTACATAGATGCCATACTTCCATCTGTAATAGGATTCTCTAACGTAAATTAGTCGACTTCACTTAGAAATCCGCGGTGAGATTGTGAACTGGGTAATCCTTAAAGTCGATAGAGGTACTAGCGTGCCTCAATGAGAGCGGCGGCGAATCGCACTATAAATGAATTTATTGACGTTTCGCTAAATATGACAATCTAATCTAAATAAATGTAAATAAAACAAGTTTTATTTAACGTAGATGTCTAAGAAGAAGTTAAAATAGACTAAGACGAAATATCGATTGAAATGTTTATTCTTAAAGCAATCCCTCGCATCCAAGATAACTTCACTTCGCTTCTAGTATGTTTGGCTTAGAGAATTCCATTTGAAGGGCAAGTGAGTTCGAATGCGATGTGAGGCGATTTGTCGAGCGAGTCTCGCTTGGGCGATTCATTTTTTACAGAATTGCATGTCTAAACTTATAAAATCTTTAATTTGTATTTAAAACAATGGCATATTTACATAATATAATATGACGTTGATGAAACAGTTAAAATTAACATATTATTCAACTAGTTTTCCATTCAAAATAAAAGGTGGCGTTTCGTTGACGTCTTTAACTTCAGTAGTTTAGTTAGAACGTTATAAGTTACATAGTAGTTACTAAATACCTTTACAGAGGGTGCTTTTAAATAGCCATTAATTTGTCGAATAAGTTGCGGACTGCAAGGCGCGCCACCAGACATAGCTATTTGTAACTTGGGTGGTTTTATTCCCCGTTCACGAACTTGATAGACAAGATCCACATACATCGTAGGGGTACCAGTAACAATAGTGCACCTAAAAATATGTATATATATTGCTTTCTATCTAGATCTGATTGAGTGATTGAAGACGGAGGTAAAACTTAAGGTTAGATCAACTAATACGTTTCACGTTTTGACACTCAATCACTGATATTTTTAACTGATTTTTGGAAGGAAAAACTATGCCCATCGGTAATCGGTGCTTAACTAACCGAGTCTTCCATCGAAAAACAAACTCATTGATACCTAATTATGTGTCAAAACATATAAACTGTAGTTGACCTAAATCACTTCTAAAGACAAGAATAATGTTATCTTGTGGAAATGGAAAATAAAGCTAAAGATAGATTACAATTTATCAAGGAATTTGATCTGATTATTATACTGTGTGATTGACATTAAATAAGATTCAATAAATATTGCGTATTTATATAAACCTATTTAATTCACAATCCTTTCGACGAATTGAAACCAATGTACCTATATTGAATTGAAATTAATATAATTACTCTCGTAATACTACAAATAATATATACTAATATTATATTAAATATTATATATAAATATTAATATTAGAAATATCAAAAACAGAGAAGAGTATTTGCAATAATTTAAATGTTATTCATTATTTCTTTTGTTTGTTAAAATTTAAGTTACGTTAGATTTATTTACCTTTCCAAAATATTCCTTGGACGACACTTACTTTTCAGAAAAGAGCGCGTTCACATTAGAAGTAATATTGTATTTAGGCGCAGCAAGCACCAACGTACAGCCATGGCTGAATCCTCCAAGCGTAGTTATAATAGACCCCAATACATGGAACAGAGGTACCTAAAAATAGAAATGTATGTACAGTCAAGGAATTTGATTCACGTACCACTTCAAAGATTTGTTGCCTGTAACCACAGATTAATTAGTTACTACCGTAAACTGTAACTATGAAACCAATAAGGGTTATATTAATTTATAAATAAAATAAATGAATGACACATTATTGACATCGTGTTGACATCACACTATCATGTCTAAAATAATGAAACCAATAAAATAGATAAAGATAGTAATATATGTAGTATATTGTCAAATTAAATTTGAGAAGAAAAATAACCTTAATGCTATCATATGTCAGAGGACTTTCGACTTATGGTGGTACGTGAATCAAATTCCTTGGCTGTACATGTTTCGTTTCGTAAAAAAAAAGAAGATCGTTACCTGCACACATATTCTATGAGCATCTTCATGATATGAATTCCTCTTGCCAATATAATACGCATTGTTGACAACACTGAAATGCGACACCAACGCTGCTTTTGGATTTCCTGTTAGTAACCGAAAAATAAATGTATAACAGAATCTGCTGATACCGTCAAATAGAATAAAATAATACTTTTATACTATATAGTTCATTGTATAACCACAATCAATGTCCTTTATTAAACCAAGACGCTTCACAAGTAATCATTTTCTATATTGACGAGGAACGCTCAGCACGCAAGGTACTACTACTGCACCACACCTACAAGCCAGTATAAAAGTGCGAAAGTAAGTTTAATTTTATAATACTGATAATAATGAGCCTAATCATAGACAAAAAAATTTAACCGACTTCAAAATAAAAACGAAAAAAAGTGCGAAATAATTATCGTTCACTAATCAAAAGTAATTTCATAAATACAATACAACCTATATAACCTATCAAATATAATTAAACTTGACTGTTACTAAAATCGGTGACAAGCCTACCAAATTGTATAGTAGACTTTCTTTCTTGTGTGCTTTCTTCTGTGATTTATATTCGTGATATCTGATGGAAAATTCAAAACTACTCTCATACCTAGGCGTAAGCGTGTGAGGAGAATGATGAGATTTGAGGAGGTTGAAGAAATATGTAAAGACCACGGTGCTTAGCGCTCCACCTCCTTGACTACCCCATTCGGGATACAGAGCGAGGATATGTATGTGTGTATCAAAATATGTAAGTCGTTGAGAAGTTCAGTACTCCATTATTAGATCTTAACTTAATCTCCATGGGACCATCCTGAACATAATTATACACCTTCAAGTAAAAAGAAACATCAAAATCAGGGCACAAATGGCGAAAGAACCGCGTATCATCTTTATATAAAAAAAGCAAAAAAAAACAGACGAATTGAGAACCCGTTCTTTTTTTGAACTCTTTTAAAAATATACCTGTAAACAAGGCTAATGAACATAATACATAAACACGTTGTACAAAACGTGTTTGTTCTCTTCTTTCACAAATGACAGCGAGAGTTAATGACAGGACCTCACACGTGTGTTTAAAATATAATACATTTGTGTTCATTTTTTCAAAAATTCAGCAGCCTAGCCGAAATTTTTACATTTTAATTTTTTTTTTATTACTCTAATTGACTGGACTAAAAATGTAGACAGTGAATGATCAATGTAATTTGTCTGTAGCTTCGATCACAAATATAGAACATAAACATTCAATCGAACAAAGTCTTATTAGGAATATTCAACGATTTTGTGTCTGTATAATATATATCAACGAAAACATTTATGAAATAGCATAATAAAATATTGAAACCATACCAGTGGTGCCTGAAGTCATGTGAATGAGACCGCCATCATCCGGTTTAACTTCTTTACTGTATTTCGAGACATCCTTATGCGAGAATTCGTCAACTAGTGAATCGTAATGTAAGACTCCACTGCAATGATTATTTTGAGAGATTATTATGATGAATTACGCTCACTACAGTACCACAGTACAAGTAAGCATACAGTATTCTATCTCGGCAGTGTCCTAGAGATAATTACCTACGGTCGGTTGGTACGTAAACACGCAATAGGGCTACTGACTTGGACTGAATGTTTTTCTTGAGTTACGTATTTGATAATAGGTACTATATTAAATTGACATATTATCTTTTCATTTTATATTATTGCAAATTTAATACGTTTTTTCTTATATAATTTTACTAGTATTTTATATCTAGTTTTAAAAGTTTGTGAGTTAGTATGGTGGAAATGGACAAAAAAAATGCATTTCGTGTGGAGTATAATTAAAAATCAGCAATAAATTAACTAGATCATTATGATAATATATTTCCTACAAATTAGCAATAGAGAAATATTTCCGGTTTCGATATAGATGTATTCAAACATCCATACACTGAACATTATACTCGTAAACTTGATTGACATAATATTTAGTCAGTAAATGAACGGGAACGTCTCATACCTTACGACGACAACTGCGGCGCACTCGCGACTGTCGTATATCGAGAAATGCCGAGATTTCGAGCGCGTCGTTTGAGAGCGTTTGTATGAAGATAGAATACTGTATGCTTACTTGTACTGTGACAGTACTGATCTGGGAGACCCAGAAAAATATGTTAAATCGCAGCTGCTTGTCTTCCCGCACAGGTCTTACTAGTAGGCAAAAGGATAACTTGTTATAAGGAATTTGTGTGCTCTGGGAGCCTAGACAAGTGGCTCAATTGTCGTAAACGCTAGTAGAATAGAATGACAAATACGGCGTGATTTAGCGTAACGAATTTTAAATTGGTTGTCACACGTTATTAACTTTCTATAAAATCAAACGAAAAGTAAAGTCGTGTGAAAAGCGCTGTTTAAAACGTAGCCAGATGGCACTTTTGACGAGCGATAACGCCAGCAAGCGTTTCGATTTTACGAAACACTTGTCACTAGTCTAGACGCTCTAGTTTACATCTACTAATCGAAAACTTTCGAAAGCAATTCCATTTTTAACTTATAGGTGTACATTTACGTACATGTACGTGGTACGAAAATGTCAAAAGCACTCGCATACCTAGGCGAAAATGTGTGAGGAGAATGATCAGATTTGAGGAAGCAAAATAAGAATGTAAGGCCCGCGAAGCTTAGCGCTCCGTCCACAGCGCCCTCTCTGACTACCCCGTTAGGGATACAGCGGGAAGATATGTATATATGTAGGTGTACATTTACTCTATCCGAGCAATATTTGTATATTTGTAATTGCGTTCTCAAAAACGGCTCTAATGATTTCGATGAAATTTACAATATCGACGTTTACGAGGGCAAGTAATCGATCTAACTGGGTCTCAATTCTGGGAAAATTCGTTTTCTCCGTTTCACACATGATTTTCATCTGGGAAGTATGATTGGTAATTTCTCCACAGAGCTTACCTTCTCAATAGTTTAATGGCTAGAGTACGTGGCAGACCTATGTCTACCACACTGAAGTGCGCGGGTTCGAATTCTGTAATGTGGTCAGACTTTTTGTTTTTTTTTTATGTACAACCAAGGAGCAAAGTCACCTAGGTACTTAATAATTTAATAATTTTCTGTTTTCATCAGGTGGCCGTGTCAAATATAAACATATCTAAATCTCAGAATATGGTCATCCACCATGCGGTTTTGGCGTCAATTTATTATAGGATAGAAACTACGTATTCTTTGGTAGAAAGATCTGGATATGCCCGAAATCAAATGAAAGTTAGATAAACGGCAGTCTAAATATATGCGTTGTTACCCTCACAAGCAAAATAAGTAATGAAGAGAGATGCAGTATGGCAAGGTTGAATAATAGTGTTTTTGCAAAAAGGAAGGAAGGATTACTCAGATGGTTCGGGAACGTAGAAAGAATGAGTGATGACCGATTGATGACGAAAATGTACAGAGTTTAAAGGAGTGAAGCTGAGGCTAAGAAAGACCAAGGCTAAACTATGAAGATCAAATAGCCAAAGCGTTGGCCGACAGAAATGCGCTCAAATATCTTAGAGAAAGTGTGAGAGGAGGATAATGCCATTTGAAGTGTAAAAATTAGAACCGCGATACTTGGCGTTCCATTCTCTCAGATTACTGAAGGCGTGAGGATATGTATGTAAGCTTATATTAATATAAACTTACTTCAGCTTTTCTTTCTCAGTTGAAATTACAGATGTCAAAGTAGGAAATTCTTGCGAAGTCACTGATCCTGGTTTACAATTTTGAAGCTCCGGAATAAGATGATTTAACGTGTTGTAGTAATCTCTATTTTCTATTTTTTCTCCAATGAAAAGGCCTTTCATACCAGTCTTCTTTATGCAATAACTAAGTTCTGGTTTTTCATACACTGGATTAAGCATTACCTAAAAAGAAATTTGGAATAAAATTATAACCAGCAAAACAATGTTAATTTAAAATATCAGTCTCTGAATTAAGGGATTTCCAGATTTTATTTCAAATTATTATTGTTTTAAATTATTTGAACCTCAAGACTTTGACACACGGTGGTAAAAGCGACAACTTATTATGACCTCGTCCATTATGTTTCTTGGCGAGATTCGCCCAGTGGTCGAAATTCGACCGTAAGTATAAAATAAACCCTTTTTCCCTTGACATAAATTCTACAGATTCAAAACAGCTCACATCTCATAGCTCACGAATTGAACTAAATTCACAGTTCGAAACTCATTCAATCGATCAGTCAATAATTATTTGTTGGCAACGTTTTAAAATTGATAATCTTTACTCTGTGCGACTATTTGACTCGCGGATTAAGACTCATAATGGACGGAGTCACGGAGCCAATATGTGTCACCGTGTGTCAAACAAATTTTCGTGTCTCTCTATCTCGTTTAGCGTAACCACGATTGAAACAGGTAAGTAAGTTTGGCAACCTCGCACTGTCGGTGTAATTCGTGTCAGTTCATGACCAGCTCGACGTACAGTGCAGTGCTGAAAGAACTATTTGCAAAATAGTCGTAAATTAATATTCACAAAAATAAAAAAAGCATTATTATCATTATAGCTAGTACACACAGTGACTATCTTTTCTATTTTGAATTTGTCACCCTCGCAGGTCTGCTGGGAATAATTTATTTTAGAAATAAGCTGTACCTTTTGCTCATGCTTTCTGTATGCATCTTCTTTTTAATGTTTGTGTGTGCAATAAATATAAATAAAAAAAAAGCATGTGTGTACTCATGTAGATACTCACGTAAGAAGTTTTTTTTTTCTTTCTTCATGGCATGGCGATTAGCGCATTTGCCAATACCGCGTATTGTAATAGTATAAGTAAAATCGTTATATAAAACGTTAAAACTTCTCCAGTAAAGTGATAATAAACTTTACTGAAGTTTTACAGGACTTCTTGGAAGAGCGCGAAAACTTTAGCTACGCATGTTTATTTAGACCTACTTCATTCTTTTCACTTGCACAGAACTTTAAAACACAATATACTATCACTGTTGTACTTTAAAACTCCCAAAAATGTAAAAAATAGAAAATCTTAATAAAATGACAACCTTACTTCTCCCATTCCCGCTAAAAAGTCACGACCCACGTAAGAAGTTATACTTCTTTGACGTTTTTAAGCAAAACTGGCCACATATAAAAGAAAAACAAAACTAGCCAGGTATAAAAAAATTAAACTGGCCGCTTGAAATGAATGAAATAAAAAAAGCAGAGTTTTTGGCGGGATTTTATGGGGAGCGGTTGGGCGACTATTTTTATTATTTCCAACTGGTTTCCAATAGATATTGTGATGTAAAATTGGCGTAGTTTTGCGTCCCAAGTTTCTACACTGTTGTGCTGTTATGCGAAATTGTTGAAACAAGTGCTTATTTAATAGTGTGATGTCGAGATTTTTTTAGTGGCTTAGTCTGCCTCAGCGGATCCTATTAGAAAGACTGCCTCAATATATTTGTTGTCAAAAACTCATCTAAAATGTAATACGTCGACATTTTAATGAAATATGTAATATGAAAAAGTTATCTATTCATTACTGAAGACGTCGGTTGTATGGCCTAAGATCCCTTTACCTTCCCTCCTAAGATAGAATCGTACTACTACTACTACTACTACTAAAAAAACGCATGTATGTACTCATGTACACATGTAAGAGATAGACTTCTTTGACGTTCTTAAGCAAAATTAGCCACATATAAAAAGCAAAACTGGCCACATATCATAAAAAAGTTAAACTTGCCGCTTGAAATGAATGAATTAAAAAATTATAATTTATTTATTACATCGATGACGTGACTTCCGCTACATGCTTTACACTCTAATCTGGTTTTCCAAACGTGCCAAAAGAAGAAGAAGAAATTTTTTGTGTGTATTTGAGTCGGGCAGGACAACGTCTGTCGGGATGAGTAGGTCCCTGGATGATTTATATTCATAATTACACCCCATATGTGGCGTTGAAATCGGGTTCTAGAATGTTTTTTTTTTATTTCGGACAGGACATCCTCTGTCGGGTCCGCTAGTATTCTTTTATATATTGTATATATATTTATAAACACGTTCTCGAAAACGGATAAAACGATTTCGATGAAATTTACGATACCTATACGGATTTACGGAGGTGAAAAATCTATCTAGTTACGTCTCAATTCTAGGAAAATTCGTATTCTCCTTGTTTTTGCACACTTAACACTTGAAAACTTGCCCGCGAAATATGATTGGTTATTTCGCGACATAATTTAGCTTCCCAATAGCACAGTGACTAGAGCGTAGGTGTACCATACCAAATCGCGCGGGCGCGAATCCTACAAAATGGCTAGACTTATTTACTTCTTTTTTTGATGTCAATCAACCATAAAAGACACCGAGCAAAACTCGGTACCAGTTACTTATGTTATAATCAACTAACTGTCATTAATCCGACTCTTGCTGCAGCGATGATTGCGACAAGAAACGCGGCTGTGTTGTGCGACCATATGCCTATTCGGTCACCCTTTTCCAGACCTTGAGCTCGTAAAGCATATCCCAGGGCATCCGCCTGGAACCAAATTAATGAATTTTAATGTTATTTTTAGAAAAAACTTATAGTCTGAGAGGTAGCGTTGCATTCGACGACCTCCGTAGCGCAACGGTTTAGCGCGTCGGAAAGTAAAACGGGGGTTGCGGGTTCGATTCCCGTCCCGAGTCTGGGTGTTTATGTATAATATGTATATATTTACAAAAGAAAAGTATATAAGTAGTATATCAGTTGTCTAGTACCCATAACACAAGCGCTATGCAGCTTACTTTTGGACTAGATGGCGCTGTGTGAAATGTCTGAGTATTATTATTATTATTATGATTGTTTCTAAGAATTCGATACCGAATAAATTTCATTTTAAATGAGCGTTAGTAGTTTGCTGTACCTACTTACGGTGGAGCCAAAGATGAGTCATAAAAAAAAGTTGTGATTTGAGTACATTCCTATCGTACAAAAATTCTTGAGATGGTTTTTCAGATCATTTTTGACTTAAAAATAATAATAAGCTGTATTGAAGGGAATTGAAGGAATTCATATATTCTACAAACCATCAATCACATCACATCTACAAACCATCTACATACACACATATTTGGTTGGGAAAGAATTTGTCAACCTGTTTTTCTGGCAATTTCATTAGATTGTATGTAATACATAACAACCACTGCTGTGATTCTGGATGCTTCGTTTGTCTGTAAATGATTACTTTATGCTGTATTCAACTTGACTTCTGTCGTCATTTTAGAAAATGTCGCGATGCGCGTGCTACTTTTTGGCAGGCGCAACCATTTCTTTTTGTAATATTTTTAGTTACTATACTATTTCGAAGTGCTCTTAATAGTCCTTACAACAAAATAAATATGAATACTGAGCATGTAATTTTTTAGATGGGGCAAAGTTCCATAGCTGGGAATATGACCTTAATCGGTTAAGTCGATCCGAAGTTAAATTACACGATAGATAAAAGACGCCCCAATGATTACATTTGTGTATAAGCTATACCTGGCCAAACGTTGCCAGGTCTCAGTAAGTATATTAGTTATAAATGCAAAACACGCGCGTATTCCAATGTTGTTCAAAGTTTCAAAAAAAAACTTTCGGAGAGTTAAGGTTTTGAAAACGAACATTTATATTTTTATTTATGTACTAACGACCCGTCCCGGCTTCGCACGGGTCGAAATATTTTTGAAAATAACATACAGCCCATGTCACTCGCTGATAATGTAGCTTTCTAACAGTGAAAGAATTTTTAAAATCGGATCAGTAGTATCGGAGATTACCCCGAACATCCAAACTCACAAACTTTACCTCTTTATAATATTAGTATAGATTAGTACAGATAGGTAAAGGTATAAAAAATACTTGTGTTAATAACTGCTCGTAGGTAAGCGTCAAATCTTCATGTACAGATCGTATTGCGATCCTGTCAGGGTACTTCTGAGTTGTGTTGTAAATTACATCTCCTATAGTAGCGTAGGTCAGGGGTTCATTTCCATGGTTGTGAAGATAACTGCCTTCTGATAGACATCGCACTTGAAACAATCTGAAATGTTATATAATCTATTAACGTAGATTTTATAAATAGCTTTAGACGCCGTGTCCAGGTAGCAACGGTGAGGCAAACAGACAATCTCACATACAACACACATTTATTTTCAGATAAGCTGATCGGCCGCCATTTTGTTAGAAAACGGCACCCGCACATCTACATTTCATTCGATTTCACTTCGTAATAGGGGACAGCCCATCTGGAAATGGTCCGGAGTTGTAAAAGTTTGTCTATTCATTATAAATTTTCTACTTAATTTAATAGTAGTACACGTGGGCACAGTATACATATTATAACAGTAGGATGTCTTCATAGAAAGCCAGTGTACGCGGTTTGTATGTGTGCGCGCTAATACGCACGAGCCGATGCTCGCACACTACGGCAAGATTTTGGGTCAATATGAGTAAATATTGTAACGCCAGTCGGGGTCGCACGCGACGTGCGATCGCTTCAGTTTGTCTTTAATTCGTTCTTTATATCGTCGTAAATACAGAAAAGTCTAAATCGCATAAATTAACGTTTTATAATGTCCTTAGATGCCTAAATAATGTTAGTTCTTCGAATCCGGAGTTATCATTTTTCAACTTCTACTACAAGAACAACAACTACAAGAAATTAAATTTAACAAACATGAAAAACTTATCTGTGTGCATTATATTTTATTATTATGTACTTAATGTGCAACTAAATGAGATATTGTCCGCGTCTCACACCCAACGCAACAACCCTACGTATACGGTTGAGAGTAGGCAATTTTATTACACATGAGGCGAACATGAGGCTGGGTGACTGAAATTTGCTCGGAGTCTCTGAGGTTTGATTGTACATAAAATAAAAGAAAAAAGTCTGACCACAGCAAGATTCGTATTCGCGCGCGTAGACCTACGTCTAGAGCGAAGTTTTCAAGTTATACATATGTATATATATATGTTTATAGTTTAAAAATATTAAGCGTGTAAGTAAACATAGAGAAAACGATTTTTCCCAGAATTTAGACCTAAGGTAGGTTAATTTTTTACCCCCGTAAACCTCTATATTGTTTTCAGCGAAATTGTTTAGAACCGTTTTTGAGAACGCGATTACAAACATATGTATATACCACGCAAATATTGCCCTTATAACTTATAATCTATTAAAATTTTGTCAAATACAAATTAACTATTTAAATATTTTGCTTACTCTAAACATATCTAATGTTTACAGATTGTGTAACAGTTGTTATCACGGTTACATAGATACATATTATACACATAGATATTCATGAGTAGGTACACAGAGTTCATAATAATCTATAAATAAACACTTACACCACTCATACTGTATCGTATTATGCAAGTTAGTTCTGAATCTTTTGCGACTTCTGAGATTTATTATTATTGTACACAAAGACGATAGCGGATCGAGAGTTCCGCACCATTTAGGAATCATTAGGCATTTTCTGAAAATTTTCTTAACTTGCAGTGTTTTACGAGACCTTCAAGATTTTGGGTAAATGTGTAATCTTATTTTATTTCACTATATATAGACATAAACGGTTACAAATTACGAACAAACTCATGGCCACTTTTGTAATTTACCGTTGAACGTTTTTATCGCCATGACTTTACCATCTACTGTACAATAGGGAAGTAAACATTTTTTTTTTATAAAAGGGGCAAACGAGCAAGCAAGTCACTTCAAGTCAGTCAGTCAAGACACGTCCGGGGAGTCTCACGGGCGCGTTGCCACCCTATTCTTACGCCACTGTGTCTCACATTTAGTTTCAGAGAAAATCAACTATGACAGACTTACGGACTTGCATAAATGACCTTAAAAGGGTTCAATTTTCCAGTTTTCCTAGAGAACCCTAAATACATTGTAATGTACTCTATTCTTTGCTTGAGACTTCAAGTCTTTCGAACTATGCATCCACATTCATATTCATATACACATTTATTTGTTAACACTTGAGCAAACGAATAAATAAAGAATCAAAAATTTCCAGATTGTTTTGAATTCAAATACACCTAGACGCATTTAATTGCACTTTACAATTGGTAAAATAACAATATAAATGCTTTTTATAGAAAAAAAAATTTAATGCACTACAACAAAATACAACCCACTTCATGAATAATGCACAAACTTGATAAAATGTAAAAAAATTTTTGTAAGCTACAAAAAAAATTGAAATATTATCAAGTAAAAATTTGTACATACATATCTTCACGCTGGATATAGCGTGAAGATATGTACGTTCTCTTTGACTACCCCGTTAGGGATACCTAACGGGGTAGTCAGAGAGGACGGAGAGCTAAACTTCACGGTCTAAATATACTTCTTTCGCCTCCTCGAATATCATCATTCTCCTCATTTTCGCCTATAGGTGTGAGGGCGCTTTATACATTTCCGCCAATAAACACTCTGGCTATTTGATCTTCGTAACTCAGCAATTACTCAGTAATTTTTACCATTAAAATGGAGCTCTATGTAAATTTTTTTACAATATTATTTCCGCTGTCATCCTAACAATGACATTTGCTCGTAGATTATATGATAAGTTAAAAAAAAATTGTTTAATCTTTTAATTTTAAAGTTTGGAGTAGTTATAGTTTGGAGTAATGGTTAAAATTAATTTTACTGTCGAAACTGTTAATTGAAATTGTACATGATTATAATCAGAAATACTAAGTTTATAACAAAAATGACTAATTTTAAATGTACTAAATAGTAGTTTGAAATACTAAAATATCATTAAATAAACTAAAAAACAATTTTTAATTTTCAGTACAGACACTGTTTTTTTATAATTCCTTAATCAAGTAACGAAGTAACAGTTTCTGGCAACAAATATTTTGAGGCAGTCTTTCTAGTAGGATTCGCTGCGGCAGACTCAGCTTTTAAAAACACTCAACAATAACCACTTATTCAGTAACCACTTATTTTAACAATTCTGCTGTTCTACATATTGCACAACAGCGTAAATATTTGGGACACAAAACTGCCAATTTTACATCGCAATATCCACTGAAAAACAATTTGCAAATACATAATTAAAATAAACGACCCTATGAAATCCCGCCAAAAATTCAACTTCTCACTAACGTAGAATTTAACCTCAAAATACAAGATCAGCTGTTCCGCAAATGTCAAAAAATACAGAGATCGTTTGAATGTTTAGATTTTTTGTATATTTACGATTAATTGTCTTACCTTTTCTCACAAAAATTTAAACGTCTGATAAATAAGAAACTATTTTTAATCAACATTTTCTTGAAATATAACATAACATTTACATAAATACAATTTTGGTATCGTTATATAATAATACTAACACAGGCAAGTGATATCAATAACTGACGTATTCTAGAACGCATCAAGCGGCAAATTATCGTTCAAACCAGAGTTGTTATCAATGCTGTCAATATAATATAAAGTATTCATTTCATAAAGGGCGAAGTTATATTAAACTGTACTTAATTTCACATAGAACTGGAATTTAAATGACTTTGGTCTTTTCTGATTAATTTAAATGTGTACTCTAGATAGTACAATCTCACTTTATTTCTTACACATTATGTTTAAAACTGGCGGAAGTATACAAAAAATAAAATGTAATCTCAATTCTATTGAAGTTAATATTTTATGTTTTTAATAGCATTAACTAAGCTGCAACTAATATCTTAGAGGAAGCTACAAAATATGCACTTATAGAGAAAGAGAGAGCGGAATGATAGAGTAGTACAGAATGATTTATGTAGGTTCTTTGTTTAAGTCGTGCGAATTTTGAGAATTAACGTAATGAAAAACTAGATTTTGTACTTACGCACATACCTATGTATCCTCACGCTGTATCCCTAACGGAATAGTCAGGAAGGATAGCGTGGTACACATCGTGGTTTTTGTGGCCCGAGAAAAAAGGTTGACTTAGGCTGGTCTAAAGGCATCAAATTTTGCACAAGAGTGCCTTATGTAACGTACGTTAGTATTGATTAAGGATTTTTGAAAATTCCTCCCCTGAGAGGGTTAAATAGGAGATTCAAGTTTGTATGGTAGTTCCTCGTTTTTGAAGTTAAAAATAGGGAAATTGGCGTTCAGACTTCTGTTTCTCGCCGCATCAAAGGGTAAGAAGGTGGGCATGGGCAGAACAGGTTACTGAAATACTCTTCTTGTGTAACCTGCTAACCCATTTAAGTAACCTTTGTACCAAAATCAACCAGTAATCGTGAAACCAAAGAAAATATTTGAGTAAAATCAGATAGTTCCTGAGATATTATTAATGGGAAATTCCATCGGGCACACGGCTAGTGTTCCAATGAAATCTATAATATAGTATAACACTATAACACTCTCACTATCCCGTCAGGGATACTGCGTGAAGATATGTAGGTATATACACTATTTTCATGCTTATAAACTATAAATTCTATACTGCTCCTATAATAATAATTTCAGACAATTATAAACACCAATTACGTGACCCTAAACTAATACCATAGATCTCTCTAACATATACTTCTGCTATGGGTACTACTACCCATCTAACTATAATAGCAAAATTACGGTCAAGAATCGAGAGTAATTCGTTGTTAATGTTGCCGATATAAGAGTTATAAATACGCCAAAACGAGCACAAATAACAAAATTTTAAACGCGGTCATGTTACAGTCGCGGTTACACATTTAAGTTTCGTTAACTCTCTCATATAGAACAGTTAAAACACTTAGGTTGCTTAAATTTTTCGTCATACATATAACCTCTTTGCCAGTTAAGTAACGACTAGGAAAGCATCCAATAATACCAAGACTGCGAAAAAATTAAAATACTATTTCCTAAATTGGCTTGATAAGGGATCAAATCGTGAACCCTCCGCTTGGAAAGCAGATATACAAATCACTGAGCCAAAGGGTCAGTAAACTTAAACCACAAGTACGGATATCACAGAACAATCTCAAAAAATACTTACTAACAAACTAAAAGATAATTTAGAAATAATCAAAGTCGGAAAGATTGTTTTCTACTCTCTCGGACTCTGTTCGTTAAGTACTTAAACGTTCTGACAGTTCCAATGAAACAGTCATTTGCATTTAGCGGTAACACAAAATACTATAATGCAAAAATAAGAAGCAGTGGTCAAACCTTTGTACTCTTTGATATCTGATCTTTGCCGCAGAATCGAGGCCGCGGAAACCCCCTTACCGGAAGTGGCGTGTGGAGCCCACGCGACGCCCCCTCACGTCTCACCCCCTCCCGCGCAACCCGCGCCCCTGTGACGAAACATGCAAATTCCCTCGACCTCCTAAGGCCACGATACAGATCGAAGTAGGTGAGAAAGGAATGCGTTCAAATTATTTTCCCGCCTTAGCATTTTGTAGCCCCTAACAAGGTCGAAGGGTGAAGGATCAGGATTCAGGATCGATCGTAAACTGAAGTTAGAGTTATTTTATGCATGAACATATTTTTAACACTGATTACCGGTTATGAGATATGTAGTAGTGTGTGTACCAGGGGTGCCTTTGTAAGTACATATGTATATGACATCATGTATATGTGGTCGAGCGATCGTGGAACTGGGAAGATTATTTACAACGTACCTGGAATTTTTCGTAAATCTGCAACATACCATGAAATGGCCAACTAATACAGGCCAAATGGTTAAATGCAAATCCTTTGACGATTCCCCCATTTATAGTAAGTCACATGGATTCTGTAGGGTGTTTGATGTATTAATAAATAAAGATCAAGTTCACTTGAGTAACTTGCAAAATAATTGTAATTATTTATTGACTTTACTTAATAATATAGCTTCATTTGTTATATAATATGGTTATGATACTCAATTTCTTTTGACGCCGCCATCTTGCTTGTACGTAAACCAATCGGAGAGCGCGGAGACCGCGCCACTAGCGGCAACATGTAACAACTTTACGTTACTCCCTATCAGATTTATATCAATTCTACATGGTGCTTCATTTAGCTTCAAATATTCACAAATAAATATATTGCTGATTGCTCTAATTGATTCTACCGACTTCTCATTATGCACATTATAGTATATGACGGCTAGACATAAGGTCATTTCTTTAAATGATGCACTTCACGAAATATTCAATTCTACGATCATACGATGACATAATATTTACTAGTGTCATTTAATTTGTATAAGTATCATCTGCAGACAGTTCACTTTGATTTCCGTGATCACTCCACACGACTGCAAGCTACAAGACGTCGTGTAATTCAATGTTATGTAATGTGTATACATACTTCGTATGCATATGAATTTATAAGTCCTATAGCTTAGGATCTAATTTATTAGGGTCGCTATCTACTACAACTATTCATAAACTGTTTACTTCAAATAATCTCCAAAAATATTTACTGTAACACACAAATAGCAATCAGTTCATCAACATTGCGAATATGATATATATAGATTGGATAAAAATTATAAAATTTCGTTTGGGTAGATACCCATTTATTTTTTTTTATAAAAAAAGAGTATTACAGACTTTGTTTTGCGGATAGTGGTTCGACAGAACCAAAAAAGGATACTACAAATTTGTCGGCTGGCTTTTTAAAATTTCATACTCAAAGGGTGCCAACGGGACCCTATTACTAAACCTTTCTTACGTTATACCATGTTATACGTTACGTTACGTTATACCTTATACATAACCTTACGTTGTCTATTCGTCCGTTTATTAAAACTTTCATAGAATATGTGTTATGATGACGAGCGTCCTAACGAATAATAAAAAAGAAGGGAACGTAATTTAAGGGGGTCACCATACAAAGAACTTTTTTTATCGCTTTGTTGTTTTAACTCTATCGTAAGAAGGATAATACTCACAAGTTTCAAAACTTCACATGACTTTAGTGCAAACCCTAAAGTAAAACAACAAGTAATCAAAATCGGCTAAGTGGGATCGCTCTAGGAATCCCAGACTGAATAAAACAATTATGGTAAATACGTGGAACGAAAATGTCGAGGTACTTGGTCAGTTTTTTCATACAATTCTTTGTAATTTTAAGCATAGCCTTGAACGACATAAAACTGTATCTATTTATGCGTTAATTCCCCACTAATATTTATTACGCTACATAACTTCCAAACACAATAATATCAACTTGAAAACCGTGAGAACGGGTCATGATTTTCCTGGTAAGAGACGTCTTAATGAATTAATCGCTTGAATAAAATATTTAAAGGTCTATTAATTACGATATGTTTCTCTTTAAGTGAGACTCTAAAACATAAAAAAATACACAGACTTTATCACATATTTTAGGGTTATCTATACTAATATTATAAAAAGGTAAACTTTGTTAAAAATTCAGAAACTACCGAATGGATTTCAAAAATTCTTTCACCTATAGAAAGCTACATTATCAGCGAGTAACATGGGCTGTAATTTTTATTTATTTCTACCCGTGCGAAGCTGGGGCTGGTCGCTAGTCTAACATATAAAATTCAATGTTTATTTGTTCGTATTTTACGGGCTGTCATATCGTTCAGCCGATTGCAATGACATTTGGCATGGAAATAGTTTAAACTTAGAGGAAGAATATAGGGTGTTTTAAAAATAAAAAACGCGGAAGAAGTCGCGGGCATGAGCTAATATAATAAATAAAAATCAATGTTTGACTGGCCCGTTGGCGCAGTGGCATATGCGTCTGCTTTCCAAACTAGGGTCCCGGGTTCGATCCCCGGTCAGGCCAATTTAGGAAACGAACGTTTGTAAATTGGCATGGAGTCTGGGTGTTACTGGAAACCCCCTGAGTTCGTTGTGTGGTACCCATAGTACAAGCTTACTGCTTAGTTTGGGGTCACACAATCTGTGTAATTGTCTGGAGTATCATTATTAATCAATGTTTGTTTGTTTGTTTGTTTGTTCATATTATATGCACTGCCATACCATTTATCCGATTGCTATGAAATTAGGTATGGAGATAGCTTAAATCCTGAGGAAGGACATAGGTTATTTTAAAAATAAAAAACCATGTAAATCACCAATCAGTGGTTGTTTCTGCTCATCTTGCTATCCATCTTTTATTTACTTACGTTAACATGCGATTAATCTAAAAATTGTACTAAGAAAAATATATTTTTAGAGATAAATAAGAAAACGTAGAGGGACCGTGGTACTTGAACGTTTACGCTCACTCTTATCTGTCTACTTCGTCAATGATATAGCGTATATATATGCATATAGCGCATACATACACATATGTATGTGTCTGGTACACTTCGCCAAAATAGTAAGAAAAAGTGTTCCTTTTACTTTGAAGACACTAAAATGGATAAAATTAATTCTAAATTTAATCACTACATTGTCATACTAAGCAATAAGTTTTGTTTATACAAGGTTATCGTGAAAGGCAGTATATTTATACTGCCAGGGTTTCAACGTGTCAATGTTGCCAGCTATATTGCAGATATAATAATTACGGGATACGTTTATTTTGTTGCCTATACAAAAAATATAAAAGAAGAAAATGTACAACCCTATCGTTATGCCCTACGTTCCAAATGTTTGCTATAGTAAAAATGCCGATATTAGGGTTGCCTCACCTTTACTTTTTTTAAACTTTGAGTTGTTACACTAGAACTATTAACTTTTTGCGAAGTTGTAGAATGCAAATTTTCCGTTGTCATGTGTACTTTAATCCCCTTTCGCATTTACATGAAATCACCTTGTATAAACATCGCCTTATTTAATAACATCTTTTTTAAAAAGATTCAAAAAGATTGTACAGTGTGTACCTTTTTGCAAATTCCATTAAAACAAACTATAGATATTGAATCAATTAACACTAAGACTTATAAATAAATCAGTCGAAAATCCTCCCGTAAAGTTGCATACTCGTATAATTGATTTACGACAGCATACGCTATTATAATTGTGTATATAATGAATTAAATAAGTTGTAATTATTATATTATATAGAATTATAGTGTTTCATTAAAATAAAGCTGTTTTTCTTATTATCATCTGCTTGTCTATATTTAGTAGATTTACACGTTTTTGTATTATATAAATGATTCCGAAGAATTTATATTATTAAGTCAAAACGAGTTTTTTGGAATTCCGTTTATTTTATACTAAACTTGGTAGGTATATAAAAAAGTGAAAATTAAAATTTAAAAGCCCTAGATACTAATTATTTATAATAAGCAAGCACCTTTAAAAAGCACTACATATTTCACTATTATCTACCCTCTGGAAGACTCATAATCTACAATTCTACATAGATACACAATAAGGCAGTAGAAACCGTATATCTGTAAATTGAATTTTATCAAAAAATGACTGCGGGCGATAAAAAAAAGAGTAACAGAACACAAAAAAGCACTTTTTTTTTAAATTTTGACCTGTCTGTCTGTCTGCATGTACACGCTAATCTCCGAAACTGCTGAACGGATTTTCTTACGGATTTCACAGGTAGATTAAGCTCAGCTTGGCGTACTTATAACGTTTAGATTTTATTTCGTTGAAATGAGTGTGAAAAACGTTGACCGATTTTGATGAAATTTAGAATGGAAATAGATAAAGCCCCGGCGAAGGACACAGGCTACTTTTTTAATTCCACGTGGACGAAGCCGCGAACAACAGCTAGAATAATAATATGTTTAACAAATAAATGTGTCAGGGGCCATAGCGGTCAATATTACAAATTCTTCGTAATCATTATATAACATACATTTGTAGAGGTATATACATAACTTTTTAGTTTTCTGTATTTAGTATACATATCAATAAAACGCTATGCTTTATTTCTGAATATTAAAAATTAATATACAGATCCTACATACCTATTCCTTGTTCTTGCATGACTTTGTTATATCAGGTTCCTTTGACATTCTGAATATTATCGGTAGTAACATTTATTTTGTCTATAATTCGACATGTCATATAAACATCCGCGATCTGTTTGTAATGTTTAATTCATCATTTTTTACTTTAATTCATGGTAAATGTTTAGGTAGGTATACTTACTTGATTTTTTATAGGATATTGGCTAATATGTTATTAATGACCCGGATAAGTAGGTTTCATGACATCACTACAATATAAAAATCGTTTTTACTTACCATTACCCAGCATCTACCTTCTAATTCAAGGATTCCGGGTAGCTTAGGGTTACCGCTTCTCAGCTTTTAGTCAAAATAACAGTGTATTTTCCTAATTCATTGGGTGTCAACTACCAATCATACAAGCTCATGATACTTATAGTTTTCTTTGGGACACACGACTGGAGTGCTTGTTCAATGTTGAATATAAGAAAATCCTATTAAATTCGTAAGAGTGATTTATCAGATAAAACTGCCAATTTGAGTGACAAAATAAACAATGAAGAAATACGCAGTATGACAGGGTTGCACGACAGTATTATTGTAAAAATGAAGAAAGGAATGCTGAGATGGTTCGGGCACATGGAAAAAATGAGTGATGAAAGACTGACGAAGAAAATTTATAGAGCAAAAGTGAGTGGTAAAAGAAGCCAAGGAAGACCAAGGCTGACTTATGAAGATCAAATAGCTAGAATGTTAGCCGACAGAAATGTCAAAAGCACTCGCATACCTAGGCGAAAATTTGTGAGGAGAATGATGCGATTTGAGGAAGCGAAAGAAGTGTGTAAGGATCGCGACGCTTGGCGCTCCGTCCTCTCTGACTACCCCGTTAGGGATACAGCGTGAAGATATGTAAGTATGTATGTAACTGTCAATTTATGTAACTGAAAGACAGCGAATAATTGATATTACAACCTACCTTTAGGTTACATATATTTTATTCCGAAAAGTCATAGTTATTGATGAATAAACAAAATAAATATAGGAATTAATTTGCATAAGAATACCTTGTATGAGTGAACCGTCTCTTTCAAACATTTAATACTTATATTAAAAACATAGTTACTTTGCTACTTCTTTCCAAAAAAATGTAATGTTGTCTGACATTACTGTTTCTTTATTGCTTTGTACAAAATTATTTCCCGAGATATTTTCAAGATTATATAATAAGAACGAAAGTTTTACGTGAAAATAGCGCCGCCAACGAAACTTTTAATCTAATGCATAATGACCAAACAGTTTTCATAACGACCAAAAGTCCCTTGATAACAGAAAAAATGGGTCACAATGCATGAGACATTTTGAGACATCACCGTCGCAAGTTTGTTTTGTAAATCCGTGGTCGCTAGCTTCGGCGTGCGACTTTATTTACTTGGATCATGCAAGAAAGCGGCCCGACTACGCAACCTGCCGCAGTCATGCTTTGCCCGCCCACAGAACAACATATTCGCCAATCGCACTAATATAGAGCGAAATGCTTGGTGTAGGTTATATAGTGTAGTGAAGAACAGTGATATGGTAATGAAGTGAGAATGTCACAAACTGCAGGCGGTAAGAAGGGCGGTAAAGGCCCTCCGAAGAAGAATACCGATGAAGAAAAAACTCCACCAAAAGTTACAGAGGATAAAGAGGAGATTGCTTCCAACAATGAGGACAAAAAGGAGACGAAGGAAGGAAATGGGGACGTCCCAAAACCCCCCAGTGCTGGGGTCAACATGCGGGATGCTGCAGCCAAAATCCTGGTATTGGCACAGAAGGGGGAATGGTCGGCTGTGGATCAGACCCTCAAAGTGTTGGAGAAATTGGTAGCGGCTGGAGGAGATGACACTGTCTCTGTACCGATGGCGGGGATACACGACCCGGTATGATAATTTCCACCTGTTTTTATTACAGCATGTCTTACAGTTTCAAATTCTCTTAGAAATATAACTAAATCGCAAATTAACCTTCTATTTTTCGTGACTCAAATCATAGTCATATTGATATATCCAAAAATTCCATTCGCATAGAAAAGCAGTAAATAACTCAACTGTCATCGACTTCAAGAAAGACTAATATCAAGATAGATTCAAAATAGAATTAGGGTCCGACCTAAGGGTAGGCAAGCGGGTAAAATTACTTAAATCGGAATTGTATCTACTAATTATTATTAAGGAGAAGCTAACAATTTGCATCCTTGGAATTAAAAAGTAAAATTGAAAAAAGCGGTTACTGTTAAAACCGATATAATTAACTGTTCCTGGAGCGTCGAAATAGCTTAATCAGACTGCATAATTCCATCACCGTAATATTTTGCACTGTAAAAATGTAAGGATCAAAACGGTTGTAACTAAATTTATGGGTCGAAAACAGGCAGAGATTATGTGGTAACTGAACACCTATAAATATTTATTTAATTAAATACCAAGAATTCTAACAATACGTAAACAAAGTAAATAATCCTATTTTTGTACTCAAAAGCGGTGTCTTCATAATATATATAACTAAATTATAAGATACCGGCCTATAACGTGTCGTAATTAAGTGTCATACCCGTATTATTGAAAATACCCTGTACATATTTACGAATCTAAAATGTACACGAATAATAAAATAACAACAAACACAAATCAAGAACGCGTACCTGTGGCAATTTTTGACGAAGTGTTAAATAGAAAAAAAACAAAAAAAAAGAGGTCCAAAATATTTATTTTTTAATTAATTTTTTGTTTCGTTTCTGCCATTTAATTACAAATTTATATCTGTGTTCAGACAATTAAGTAAGTATTATATAAACGTGACGTATTAGTACATTGCCTGTTACATTTATTTTTCCCATTTGGCCATTATCCCATTATCCATACATATGGAATCCAAAAAATTTCTTAAACTGTAAGCCTTTCATTTATTATCTTAATTATTATTTAAATTTAGTTATAAGTTTGTAAATATTAACGTTAGAATATGTATGCACTTTTTTGTTATATCTATTTTAAACGTTTGTATTACTAAATATAACATGCTCGTTATGTACCTTGATATTTCGATAAAACCATGAAAAAACTAAAAGATAGCACTAAAAGCTTAGATTAATTACATTTTCCTACCTCTCCATCAAACTGTTGCGATAATGTATAGATATATGCTATCCGTTTTACGAGCATTTACGAGCCTTCAATTCACAAACAGGTTACAAAATCTATATTTTATATCCTGTTATAACAACTACTACTGTAGCACTATTTACTACTACCACAGACTACTACAGTACTATTGGATGATAGTGTTATCCTACCGAACTTTTCATTTCGGTTGAGGTTGGGGCCAATTGCGGCAGATGGAGTATTTTACAGCGACGAATATTATTTTTACCAAAAATGTCCTTTAGATGCATCCCGACTGTTTTGTATTTTATTATCTTTTTACGATGACGACAACAGGAAAACTTACAACATTACAGACTTTTTAGCGGGATGGCAAGAACAGTTAGCATTTTGTTTATATTCTCTATTTTTTCGTTTTTGGAAGTTCTGAAGCACAAAAGTAATTGTTCAAAAGTGTTCACATTGCGCAATTAAGTTCTGTGCAAGTGAAAATAATCAGAATATCTGAATGCAATTGGATATGCAACTATGATATGCAAATATAAATATGCAACTGGAGTTTTTGCGTTCTTCGAAGAAGTCTTTCTTAACTTCAGTAAAGTTTGACTAAAGCGTTAGTAATAGAAGCAAGGGACACATTTTATACATCAGATGAATGAATGAATGAGGTATTATTGAAGGCATCGCCTGTATGGGAAAAATCTTTTTGCCTTCTTTCTCAAGAAAAAATCTTATAAAGAACAACAACAATAACAATCTGTCAGATCATTTGTCTGTCAGCATAATGATTAAATCTTTGGTCCGTGTTACTGATATGTTATTGCGTTTATCTATCACGGCCGATTTATTTCGGTGTTTCTACACATACTAGCTCAAACAATAGGTACAATGATACATATCTTCACGATGTATCCCTAACGGGGTAGTGAAAGGGGTACGATAATGTAAATCAGTAACCCGCAAAATCGAAAATAAGGGCCGAAAATTAGTTTTTTTTAAATATTTATTTATTAAATTCGATTTCTGCTATATTCGTATTTTTATGGACCCCTAAATTAATGCTTGTCATAGACACTCTTGGTCAGTTTTTGTGGATATAAATCAATTTATTCTCTACTTTTTACTCAGTTGTCCAAGAAGGAGGCTAATGTTTTTTTTTGTCCTTTTTTAGCGTGTTTCGACTCTGGGTGTGATTTCAATTAGGAACAATAAGTGCAAAAGCAAAAATGGGCCAGTAGTAGAGTATTGAGTTAAGACTAGATTCTGAATTTATAATAGTCAATTGATAATAAGGATTAAAAAAGATTCAAAAACTGGCATTTTTTTTTATCAGACATTTAAAATTGAAACTCTGAATAAGCTTGTTTTGAGAAAAAGAATTTTTAAAGTTTAATTGAAAAAAAAAAATACACTTCTACTTGTTTGTTTCTAAATGCGAAATGCCATTTTTTCATCCCACTTTACAAAACTGCGTATATCTCGGAAACTAAATGCCGACCACTGGACCCTTTTTGCTTGGACGCCCACATATGATCGCCTGACTAATAACTGAAAGTAACTTCAATTATCATTTCATATTGAGTTTCATACTCTTTTTGCACGTCAGTCGTTTTTCACATTTTACTTAACTTCAATCCATTGTCTATTCGATATAGAGACAATATCGAGATTCAAAACATAACCATACTAAGTATAATATTCGGACCTATGCCTAATTTAAACATTATAAATTGGTAATGCGATACATAACGATACAATTAAACCACATGTAAACAGCTATAGAACCGATTCTATTTATTCTACTTCCTAACTAAAAACTGTAATGACAATTTACAAATTCCTACTTACCGAATTGTTTATACGCGGTTTAGTTGACTCGCTACTTAACTCGCTTTCGCCAACTTACCAACATGTAACGTGTAAAACAGGCCTTACAGATGGCAAAGCAGAAAATGACAATAGTGACAGTATTTGCTACAAAAAGACATTTAATAAACGCAGAGCAGTTGGATAAGAGTCAAATGTGAACCTAGCACTTAGTTCAGACATATACATATTAGGCTAATTAACTGGAGTATTTTTTTTTAAATTAGATAATACACGCCAATCACCTGGTCTCAAACTAGGGTATTTTCTGTGCTATGATAACCAGACAAAGACTGGGGCATTCCCAGTACACCCAGACCCGAGACAATCTACAAAAGTTCGTTTCCTGAATTGATCCGGCCGTGAATCGAGCCTGGAACCTTCCGCGCTTAGACATACGCGTAAGCCACTGCACTATCGAGGTCGTCAATTATTACATTATTATTAATAATTTGTAATTCTGTCTGAAAATAAAACGAAACAGACATTCGAAGTAGGTACTATAAAGTTAACTAATTTTATGCAAATAAATAAAGAAATTAGTTTTAATCAGAAGCAGAATCAGAGAATAGTTATGTTAATACCTATTTTTGTCTTTCTATTAGATTTCGTTTGAGGGTGTCTAAGGGTGTCTTAGCAACCATCGCGTGTTGTCTCGCATGCTCTATGCGACATCTTTTCATGTTTTTATTGCTGGTGATCAACTTACTACCAAATCGATGAGAACGGTTCTATATAGGTATGATTTCTTTTTTTATTCTTGCCGCTGAGTTCACATTTTATTATTTCGAGGTCGTAATCTTGAACCCAGTATAACCTAAAATCGACCGTGAGAAACAATATTTTATATTTTTAAAATTAACTATAAGTCAATAATGACTCAATCCTGATCTTCTAGATACAAATCTGTACTTTGTTGAGTAAAAGCTATAGGATAGCATTTTCTTAGCATTATTTGTTAAATTTCGAAAGATTTTACTCAACTAAGCTTATTGTTAGTTGCCTATTGGATTTTAAACGAATTTCACTATCACCTAATTGATGGAGCTTAAATTTTACACTATACATTTAACTTTTTCAAAATTGCCTCCATATTCTTGTTTTTAAAAATCATTTTTTTATATCGCATCTATTTAATCCAGGTTGACCAATATTTGCTGTCCAGAGAGACAGCAAATGTAGTTGAACTTTGTTTTTACGTACTGAAATTGTTCATATCACTTATTTCAAAAGCAGGCTCGAGTTTTAATCTTTTTGACTAAATATTAAACTGCTTTAGTGATTTTTTTTAATATAAATACTTGGATTTATATTCCTAATCTTTGCAATTATTTAATACTTTAATATTTTATTTTATTCTATTTGTACTAAGATATCAGCTTCCTTACTTTTCGTCTTAGAACGTAGATTCGTGACTTAACTATACTGAACTGTCGTATTCTAACCAAAAATGTCAAATTCAAAATATTCAGTCTCTGTCTACGTTGTGTACAACAGCAATTCCTGAAGTGGGTTCCGTGAAAAAGACAGTAGGGTTCCACGAGTGTTACATTGGTCGTTGAATCGTTAGAATATTTTAGCTCCCGTCATTTATGGCAATATTATTACATACATATGAACAAACACTGAACGATATTATTCTATGATAGGTCCTACACAATAAAAATTCTCGATTTCAGACCTATTAATAGTTTTTATAGGAAGCAGTGTAATAATTTCATTCATCACATTCATCTTTATTTCAAATATTTGTAATAAAAGATTTTTACTTTTGCTTTAAATGCAATAGGAATCTTTCATTTGTTATGGTTTGCTATGGGGTTCCACGGATTAAAAGGGATTTATTGAGCGTTCCATGGCCGTAAAAGTTTAGGAACCACTGGTGTAAAATATCACTCAACTTTAACTAATATGGTTAACGATACCAATTTAATAAAACTCTAATCCCGATTTCATCAAAGTCCCCAAATACTTAGCGAACCCTAGGAAAAAATAAACGATGATTTTTCTTCCTTAGCAGACCTCTATCCTTTTTTAGGGGTTCGCTAAGTATTAAGTGATTTTGGTCAAATCGAGCATAACACTGACAGCCTTTCAGACGACACACTAAACGACACACAGCGTAAACTGATTAGTCTAGAAACTAGACGGATGAAAAAGTACCTTGTGGGCACTAAGAACGCTATTTGAAAATCATCGCCTAAAGAAGGCCAATAAGGAATAAAATTTTTATGGAAATTCGTCATTTTTAAAGTTACAAGTTAAAGAAATTCGTGTTTAGGCTTCTGGTTCTCGCCACGAGAAAAGTCGGATGGGTCCTGAGATGTCACTGACGGGAAAACCCATAGGGAACACAGTTAGTGTTCTAATAAAAATCAGCATATTATTAACTGTAATAGAAATTATAGGATACGCCAAAAAATAATAAGATTTTTTACCTATTTTGCCATTCTGTCAACGCAAATAGTCAAGTGATATCAAATGTATGAATTTATTGCGCTTTCATTCTCTCTCCACTCCGAACGGGACATGGGGTGACGTTTTAGTATATACTTACCTATGAAATCCTTACGCACTTACATGTTTACAGTAACACAAAGACCATTCAATAGAGTAATTACCTACACTGGAAATTATTTATGAGACGTTCTACTATTTCTAGCGGCCGCATTTTACGATTTGTTAGCGCGTGCCACCTTTGACTGCGGGGCCGGCCATAAGGTTAATATAACGAATCAAGGGGCTACTCTCTGGATTAAAATTCAAGAAAAAAAAACATATTCGAAATTTTACTTGGCATTACGACATGGGTACGTGAAAACTATTCACTCTTCTTGGATGTTGACCTGGAGGGAAACGTAGGATATATTGAGATACAATTTAAAAACGTGCTTCCGCTAGCTCGTGTATTTCTCAACTGACTTATTTTTTGAGAATTAAAGAATACCATATTATTATTAAGTAGGTAACAACAATGACAGCTTTCTAAGCTTATTATTTAAGATAATGTATAGTTTTAAGTTTGTAAATATTAACGTATTGATGTACTTTTTGTTAATTAAAAAATTAGTAACAACATCCTCAAAATAATAGTGTTACCACGAATACTGACAATTGCTAACATACGACATTATAGTTTCAATGTTGTAGTGAAAAGAATTGTTGTATATTGTGTAGACTCAGATGTTACTATGCGGAAATCCATTTCATGTGACGAAATCTTATTATTTTTAGGTATTTGTCGCCCAGAATTCCAAAACCACTAATCGACACGTGTTTCGCCTATTAACAAAGTATAAGAGATCAGACTCGGTGAGCTAACTATAGCGCCGAGCTCACCGAGTTTGATCTCTGAAATATCCTGAAGTCAGAACATAAAATCAAAAATATTTAAAAATATTCCAAAGATGAAGCTCGGTCAGCTAACCTTCACCAAGCTGACCGAGTCTGATCTCTGGAATATCCTGAGGATGCTTCATTAAGAGGTGAAACACGTGTCGATTAGTTTTGGAATTTTGGCCGGAAAATAGTCCAAAATTATAAGGATTCATCCCAATAATTATTATAATAACCTTGATATTTAATTGCTTTGCCAATCTACATCAACTCGTTCTATTCCATAAGCAGTAATAATACCAGACGGGCATGTGCTAGCAATCGATTTCGATAGATACTATGGCCTTGTCGAGAGCATGATCACATTATAGACATAACAGTAGGATGTCTTGATAGAAAGCCAGCGTAAGCGGTTGGTATGTGTGTGCGCTAATACGCACGCGCCGTGGCACGCACACAACGGCAATATCTTGGGTGAATATGGATAATTATTGTAGCGCAAGTCGGGGTGGCACGCGGTGCAAACATGCACCACTTCCGTTTGTCTTCAATTCTTCTTCACATCATCACAAATAGAATGTCTACATCGCATAAATGAACGTGTTATAACGTCCTTAGATGCTTAAATAATTTGTTATTCGAATCGATTCTTCAAATTAACTACAAGAAATTAAATTTAACAAACACGAAAAACTTATTCGTATGCATAGTTTTACATTATTATATACTAAAGGTATAACTACACGAGATGCTCTCAGCTTCTCACACCTAACGATACAACCCTACGTATCCGGCCGAGAGTAAGCCATTCCGTTATGCATGAGGCGAAAGTCGGGCTCCTTTTCTATATATTCTCTGTCGTGATCATAAGGCTGGTGCAACGGGAAACACTAAGCATGTTAGGACCAAGGAGTGCCATATTGAAATCTAACTTTATTCTAAAACCTCACGCCGGCACTGTTCAATGTACAATTAAAATAAACTAAATCTGTTGCGGCCACCCCCTTGGTGTGGTGGCGTGAGGTAAGTATGTCACACCGCAGACGGTCGGAGCGACTAGACCGTGGCAACCTGTTTATTATTGCCACGATTTACGAAAATAAACATAACGCTTCTGAGAACACGACGACCTCGATAGTGCAGCGGTTTAGGTCTTGCATCTAAGCGCCGAAGGTTCCGGGTTTGATTTCCGATCGGGTCAGTTTTGGAAACGAACTTTTCTAGATCGTCTTGGGTCTGGGTGTACGTACTGGAGGACGCCCCTAGTACTCGTTGTTTGGTTCTCATAGCACAGGGATTTCCCTAGATTGAGATCAGAATGATTGATGTGTATTGTCTGGCACATTTAAAAAAAAACATGTACGAAAAAAAGCGGCCAAGAACGTGTTGAATAAGCATTAGGTATCTTAGGGTTCTGTAGCAATTTCGAACAAAGTAGAAGTTTAATTTCAAAAAACATAAGAAATTACATCTGAACTCGTTGTTTATTTTTCAAATTCCTTTTCAGAATTTAGGTTACAAATGTACGTTTTCGTACCAAATTCAACTCAAGGTGTAAAGATATGAAATAAATTGATGAACAAACGGATAGATACAGACAGACGAACAGGCAGATGAACAGGCTTAATTAATATTGCATACTAAACAAAATTACTAATACACCAGTTGAATGCTCTTGAAACTGGTCTGTTTTAATTAAAATTAAAATAATTAACAATTATAAGAAATGTTTGAATTTTATTAATGAAAAATATAGTAGCATAGAGTAAACATTAACCAGTCAATGAATACTTTATGTACAAGAATTATTAGCTTTTAAACTCCAGTTGCGGAGATAAGCTAGAGGGAGATGACACTGTCAAAGTTTGATGTCATAAACTCGTAGTGCCATAGCTCAGGGGAAGGAGTGACAGAGATAGTTTACCCCCGTCACTTGAGCTTAAAAGCTGCAATAACTTCTAAATTCAATCAATTTCAATCAATTTCTAGATGTTAATGATTAAGAAACTTATCTTCGTATATTGTACTATTGTAGCTGTATCAATCAGATTCATTCGTGTTAGATAAAAATTTTGTTGGTAACGTGACCACAGCACAATATTGAATCCTAACAAAGCTGTTAACCACCGTCTCGACTAAACAAATAGGTATATAACATCTATCATAAAAACTAAAAGCTTCTTCATTTGTCAAAGTCCGAAATTTGCAGTGATAGATTGACATTCTTAAAGTCGTTTGGTTTCAGATTTTTGTAAAATACTTTTATATCTTGAAACCTTGTATTATATAGAACTCGATTTGATTTTTACAACAATCAAATGTTTAAAGAGCGGTAATCGATATTTTTGATCACATCATCGATATATCAATGTTTTAGGAGACCTAATATGGACATTAAAACATCGATGTGTTTACGCTTAACATCATTGTTCCGATAATATAGATGGATATCGATCATCTTTCCATAGGACCGACAGACAGACACTTTAAGCGACATTACAAGCGGTCCGTTTTTCCTTTTTAGATACGTAACCTTAAAGAATATAATATATACATACATACATACATATCCTCTCTGACTACCCCTAACGGGGTAGTCAGAGAGGACGGAGCGCCAAGCGTCGCGGTTCTTACATACTTCTTTCGCTTCCTCAAATCTCATCATTCTCCTCGCACATTTTCGCCTAGGTATGCGAGAACTTTTGACATTTCCATCCGTTAACACTCTGGCTATTTGATCTTCATAAGTCAGCCGTGGTGTTCCTTGGCTTCTTTTACCACTCGCTTTCGCTCTGTATATTTTCTTCGTCAGTCTTTCATCACTCATTCTTTCTATATGCCCGAACCATCTAAGCATTCCTTTCTTCATTTTTACAATAACACTGTTGTGCAACCCTGTCAAACTGTGTATCTCTTCATTGCTTATCCTGTTCGCCAAGGTGAATATAGAAATACATATAATATGTAAAATAGCAAAACACGACCTCAGTTGGTCAAGTCGCTCAGTAGTTACAAGATAACTAACGGACGCGCGAAAGATTATGTATAATGAAGTTTAGACTAAGGTGTTACTTTTCCGAAATCCATCTCAGCAACTAATTTACATACCTATATTTTATATCTATCTTCCGCACGAAGTTTCAGTTGAAAACATTCTCAGGGAATTCCGGTTCTCAGACTCAGTCTGCTTATCAGCTGAGTGTTACTGTAAAACTGACCGTTCTGAGCTCTAGAATCTCCTAAGGATAATTCATTGAGAATCGAAATACGTGTCCAATTACTTTGAAATTTTTGATAGAATGTAGCTATCTAGTATCTATATAATAAATATCAATTGCCACATGTATGACGGCGCATCGCTGGAGAACGGCTCGATCGATTTTGCTGATTTCATTTTTGTTGTATTCGTAATTGTCAGGTCAAGGTTTACATTCAAGAAAATTTTCGGAAAAATCCATAGAACAGTCGGAAATTTGGACAGTATTTTTGTATGGAAATTTCAATAAAAAAAAATTTGGTATGTTGCGAACATTCAACATCCCACCGGGGCGAAGCCGAATTAGCCGGGACAGATCGCTAGTACAATATAAATATCTCTATGTGCCTATATTGGTTGCTAGAACCTTCTAAGAAATAATGAAATAATCTACTTTGAGTGAACACCAAACAAATGTAAAACGTAATAGAAAATTTTTATTTGTATTCGAAATTGTTCTCGTCAGATGTTTTCTTAATTTTTCTCATTCATAATTTTAGTGATACGTAGTAGTGATGTCTAATATCGGTCATGTGTTGGTGCCTCACTCTTGTATTTTCTACAAGACGAAATAAGTAATCTAGGGGCTTTTTGGCGGGAACGGGAGAAGTGAGGTTGACATTTTGTTTAGATTTTCTATTTTTTACATTTTTGGGAGTTTTAAAGTACAAAAGTGATAGTATAAAAGTTCTGTATAAGTGAAAAGAATGGAGTAGGTTTAAAAAACATGTGTAGCTGAAGTTCTCGCGCTCTTCCAAAAAGTCCTTTATAACTTCGAAGCCTACTATCACTATACTGGAGGAGTTTTACGATAAGAAAAAACTAATTTACTTGTGATTATACTTATTAATACGTGATATTTGCAAGTGCGTTAAACTGTGCGCCACGCTATAAAGAAAGAAAAAATAAACTAATCTAGGGGACATCGAATGTCAAAGTTTTTTTGGAAACATTATTCAACAGTATATTAAGCTATCATCTTATAATATTTTATTTAATATTCCATACAATTAACTCTGCTTCCTTATATTTGATACCTTTAAAATCAAAATGAAATTGTTATTATACAACTGTTCTCTATGTACACAACTACATCTTATTCTGTCTATGGCAAATAAACTGAAAATAATGACTATAATAGGACAGACATAGATGTCTTGTGACTCAAATGCTTTGCTTTACCAGTTTTACGTTAAGCGAAAAACTAAAAAAAAAAGCCAAGTCCGTGTTGTACACGTATTTGCTTAGAGTTCCATAGCAAATTAGGACAAAGAAGGAGCTTTTAATTAAGTAATTTTTAATTAAATAAAATAGAATTTCTACTTCAAGTTGAAGTATCTATCTTTATCTGATATTGCTCGGAATTATAATACATATATCCGAAATGCTCCTATTGTTTGATACTTCGATTTGGAGTAAGCAAATTAACGGCCAGTTGTAACATGCAGTCGAACGCCACATGTTTCCGGTCGAACGCCATACTTTTCTTCTTCCTCGTCCTGGCCTACATAATTTCAGGTATGAACCAAAGCCAAGCGTTTTTGTGAAGTGACGGTTTGTGTGTCAAGGGTAAGAGGCTAGATTTGCGTGCGGCACCCGTTGAAGTGGTAATCGATGGGAGATTTCCGACCTTGGCTCCCACCAACATCCTTGGAGCCGCTGACCTGTCCAATACAAAAGCCAATAGAAATCTCCATACACGTAACCAATTGAACTGGCCTCCAACTTTGACTAGCCATAACTTTCCTATAATTAAACAAAATAAATATTGAAAATAAACAAAGGAATATTGAAATAAGAACATCGTTGTATGAAAACAGATGTGTTGGTGCTAAAATCAAATACGAAATATAAGAAATGTAATAAAATGAAAATATAAATATATTAGTTACATCTATCATAAAAACTAAAAGCTTCTTTGTTTGTCAAAGTTCGACATAATATGCAATGACAGATTGACATTCTAAAAGTCGTCAGAAATTTCAGATTTTCGCAAAATACTTTTTATATTTTGAAGAATTTTATAGAACAAACAAATGTATAAACATCGATATTCGATATTTTTGCTCACATCGTCGATGTATTGATGTTTTGGGAGACCTAGTATCGACATTAAAACATCGATGTCTTTCGCTTAACATCGTTGTTTCGATAATATCGATGAATATTAAGCATAGGACTGACAGACAGACACTTTAAGCGACCTTACAAGGGTTCCATTTCTCGTTTGTAGGTACGTAACCTTAAAGAATATAATGTGTAAATCACGGAGCACTCAACCTATAGAGCACCAATGTCATTTATTTTGTATGAAAACAAATTATGTTAACCTATAGTAAACATGTTGCAGTTACTGGCGTTCTGTGTTATAGTTTGATTTTTTGCTGATTTTGCCATAACACTGAATAGAGCAATAAGCCATTACATAAATATTTAAATATATGTCCAGTTTTGGTTATGTACTGCTTAATGCGAGCGAGAGTTGATACTTGTTAGTGTAAATAAACTGAGCAGTGGTGAATAAAATGGTCCGATATTTCATCTCTATAGGTTGAGTGCTCTATATGTAAGTACATATAATATGTATGTATGTCCGGTCTCTCTGACTACCCCGTTCGTGATAAAACATTAGATATGTATGTACGAGTATGTATGTAATATGTAAAATAGCAAAATAATTTCCTTTTTGAAAAAAATCAAAGTTCCTTTCTCGTACAAAATAAACAACATATTTATAAAATCAAAATTCTAAAAAATTCAAATGGAACATTTCCGAAACAATAATTAATAAGCAGCGCAAAAAGAAACCCATTTCAAGATATATTTTTAGTTACAAAAACCACGTTCATGAATTATTTATGTGGCATGGACGTTCTCAAACGGGTTTCAGCACTAATTTCGCGTCGTAATCACTTATTCCTTAATATTACTGCAATTTTTATGGTCTATAAATACGTATATGAAATATCACTTCAGTCACGTATTGTAGGTAGTGCCAGTACAAATATTGTTATATAGGTACCTACTTATTACTTACATACCTAGCTACCAACATATCTACACAGGACGATAAGACACGAAGCGCTAAGTATCGCCATCCTTACGTAATGGGATGTATAATATACATATCGATTTCGCTTACTCAAAACTTCATTACTTTCTTCACAAGATTTCTCCTAGCTATGTTAATACTTTTGACATGATGACACTCACAGTTATTTGATTGTAAAGCGGCGCGGTTATTATCTAAAAATTTGCAGACAGCGACAGCCACGCGATCACTGCGCGACCGGTGACTAATAAATTGTAATAAAAAATTAGTATCATATGTGACGATTGCGTATCTATTATTCTATGAGTGCAAAATGCACTTTTCGCGGTAGATTTAGCGCCACTGTACAAATTACACAAACGCTCGTTTTGACAACAGATATCGCGCGATATTGGCTGTCACATGCTGTCTGCAAGTTACCTAATAAGCGTGTGGTCTTGATCTTTCTTGTCTTCCATTATTATCGCCCACTTTCACTCTGCAGATTTTCTTCATCAATCATCACAGTTATTCGTCACTCATTCTTACTATGTGCCCGAACAATTTAAGTATTCCTTTTTTCATTTTTCAATTACACTATAGTCCGACAGCGATTGAAATCTCATCATTCTCCTGACACATTTTCGCCTGTGTATGCGAGGACTTTTGAGATTTCCATCAGCTAACATTCAGGCTATTTGATCTTCAAAAGTCAAGCCTTGGTTTTCCTTGACTTCTGCTACCACTTACTTTCGCTCTGTAGATTTTCTTCGTCAGTCTTTCTTCACTAATTCTTTATTCTCTCACGTAGGGCATAAAAGTTAGCCCTACATGAGAGATTAGAGAATTAGTTAGAGCTTATTAAAAAAATATTGGTGAAATGGGAGTATAAAATATTGGTCAACTCGCGAATAGAAAGTTTTATACGATATTTATAAACAACTAGCAAACCCGGCCCGTTTCACTAGGCGTTAGTTGAAGTTAAAATAAATTAAACAGTTTTTATAATTATTTTGATACTGCAAAAAAAAAAATCTACTGATCTGATCGCTACCAAACTTTACAGGAACACCCGCTAGGCCAATCTGAAGATTCCCTGAAAATTTCGTCGAAATTGATCCAGCCGTTTCGGAGTCCATAAGGAACATACATACATACATCGTCCTTTATATAGAAGATGCCCAAATTTGCTACCTGGCCAAAATGCTAAATTGCAGTTTTACAGAACTACCCCGACAGCCCGCTCGTAATTGAAAAGTATACTGGAAAAGGGTTTATAAATAGTAATTAAAATTAGACCTTTTATTTCATGAACTTAGGAAATAGGAACACGAACTAAACTACCTTTGGTAACAGAGTTCTATTCTAATTATAAAGTATATTTTAATTTCTTACTTTTTATTACAAGCTTTATTTAACTTGCCATGTTAGTATGTGTGGGTCAAATCTTGGAAGCTAAATGAGAACCACTTCCTAACATTCTATTGGGCACGAATTTGGTATACTTACGTATCTTTGGTAACGCAATAATGTGGTACCATGGATCTGATCTGATGATGGAGTCGGAGGGTGGCCCTAGGAACTCCTAAACTAAACAAGATAAACCCATCGAGTTTGGGCTCATTTTTTTGTCTTAACGAACACTCAGGATGGAGTGACGTCTGAAGATGGAGACGGTAGGTGGTCCAAGGAACATCTGAACTAAACAAGATGGACCGGTCGTATTTGGGCTCGTTTCATTTGTCTTGGCAAGCACTCTGGTGCTACATGATATCCAGGGTCTGAAGATAAAGCCGGAAGGTGGCTAAAGGAACTCTATAATAAAACCACGCATCCCTATCGATTTTGGGGTCATTTGTTTTGTCTTGGCAAACACTCTCCTATATGATATCAGGTTCTGAGTGGAGCACGCCGTCGTGTGTTTGGGCCCTAAACTTTTCGCCGCAAGCTTATGTTGTTAGTCGAATAAAATATTTAAAAGTACTCGTCGTCGAAGAATCAGATAGTTCGAAATTAACAGGTAAAATACCTTGCAATAATGATGTATTACTAGAAACGCACAGATTAAAACAAAACTAAAAAGATGGAAATAAAATTATTAATAAAAAAAAACTTTTTTATAACCAAGCTTATATTCAAAAATTCAGTTGTACTAAAACGAAAATAATAATTTCGTGCAAGGGCTGTGCTGATGAATGTTATTTATATTGATGAATAATAAAATAAATAGATCGAAATCCTGCATAAAATATCTATTTATATAGGCACGATGTTGTGATAATCACTGAAAAAAGAATTATGAAAATAAATATGTTGAGAGACTCCTGGGCTCCTACGGAACGCAACCAGGGCATAGCCCCTCTCGCGATTAATCACGTCAGTGGCTCCAGTTGTGATCCGTAGGAAATCCCGGAGCCTCTCGACAAAGCTAGGATCATTGTCTGATTATAATTCATCAGCATCAGCTGAGCTGACACGAATTACACTGACAATGCGAGGTTGCTATAGTTAACATAGCTAACTGTTTTATTCTTAGTGCTCAATGAGATAGAATGAGACAAAAAAATTCTTTCGACACACGGCGACAAGAGCGGTGACTTATCATTGATCCGTCCATCATGTTCCTTGGTCCGAGGTTGGACCGAATTAAGCTTTGGAAGGCCATAAGCTACTTTTTTCGTTCCACGCGGACGAACGATGGATAAGAACTAGTAGTTCATATATTGTACATACATACATACATATCCTCACGCTGTATCCCTAACAGGGTAGTCAGAGAGGACGGAGCGCCAAGCGTCGCGGTTCTTACATACTTCTTTCGCTTCTTCAAATTTCATCATTCTCCTCACACATTTTCCCATTTTTTTTCACACGTAATTTACATGTCCATACAAAATGTTTATATAACTATTCGGGTTCGAAAAAATATGTGTATGTGAATTAGACAGCGAGTCTATCGCCGTCTAAAAACCTATGGAAATTATTACAAGTAAAATCGGACTATTTTACGAAAAAGAATGCTGTCCACGAAATTTTTCAAGGACCACCGAAGGGAGGTCAAGACGCCCTTGGTGTCGTGTTTTAAACTTGTCTACAGCTTTTGTCACTGTTCAATAATGATTTTACGTATTTCTTTGTAAAGGTAGCCAAATTATGATTAAAACTCATTTTATTACTGTTTAAAAAATGTATTTGGAATTCAGGGTTAGTTTCGAACCTAATAAAAACAACCATTGTTTTTGGATATTGAATATAAATTGTAAAAAGAAATTTGTTCTAGTGTTCAAAAGTTGAAGAATAAATGCTTGTCTGTGTGTGAGAATCTAGAACTTGCTTCATGCCATATTCGTACCTAGATTGTTTCTGCTTTCCTGTCATAAAAGTGTCATTAAAAATCTTCGTAATTTTCTTTCGTAAAGAAATCAAAACGGAAAGCTCAGCCTACACTTCGTTATGACTAACATGAATTGCCGTAGTCAAGTTCGAAACCACTTCAAATCTCATTATATCAGTATGACCAATCCATGTAATCATAAATGCAAAGAATCGTTTCACGTGGGCGGTCACCTTTACCGATAACAATTGTTATCCACCGGATGTGAGTAAGCAACTTGCGAAGTCACCCAGGTCAACATATAGCGAGTATTAATTCGACTAAAAGCCTTTTCCATACAGGATATTGCGGTACACAGGAAATCCTGTAAAAGGCGATGCGGCAAAGCCTTGAACGATCGACTTTCACGAAATTCAGGACATGCGGATATTAGTAACGTGACTAACGATGAAGCTAACATCAGTTGACATTATTGCTGTGATAGCTTCAGAAATTCTTATGGACTTTGATGAATGTATCTTCCAGCTACAGGAAATTGAAGATTTAGTTAATGACTTTTAAGAAAAAATTGACATTATTGTGTACTTACCTTTTATAAATATTATAACAGAGTTCATTACCTTTACCAGAAACTGTGATCCTCTTCGGGACATGTCGGGAAGCTCCGTAACTCTGTGCCAAAGTATGTATCCAGGAGAACAAAGCAGCCTTTCCCAGCACCCACGAAATGTTGCGATAGCATTGCTTCGTCCTACTGATTGTTCGAAATGGACGATTAAAGCCGTCACACCGAGCGCCTGCGACCATGAAAACATCTATTTTGTCGCTTCGTACGTAGGGTCGGAGTTATTGTAGCCTTATTCTCTAGTTTCCAAACTGCAAGGATGATATACAATTTATAAAAATATAATATTCACAACTCATAATAAAAACCACCAATTTGAATCTCTACTAAATTTCAACTTCAGTCAGTATAGATGGAGTACACATATTACATAGTTTCTCAATAAAATTAATGATAAAAAGCTGTATTGTTGTTAAAGGGTTTTCAGAGACATTTTCATTTTATAGTTGCTTTGAAACATATTCAAAGGATTGCATAATGTGACAATTAAGTTATAATGCATAAACTTACAAAACAATAAATCTTGACAGTTCCTAACGCATTTATTAAATTAATACTAACTCTACTGTAAATCCGGAATCGCTATTTGGCTCTATAACCGGAATCATGGGTCCATAGGGACTCTCCAATTAAAAACTTATGCACATAATAACTTTAACAGTGTATTAATATACATACATACATACATATCTTCACGCCGTATCCCCAACAGGGTAGTCAGAGAGGACGGAGCGCCAAGCGTTGCGGTCCTTACATAGGTACTTCTATCGCTTCTTCAAATCTCATCATTCTCCTCACACATTTTCGCCTAGGTATGCGAGTGCTTTTGACATTTCCGTCGGTTAATACTCTAGCTATTTGATCTTCATAAGTCATCCTTGGTCTTCCTTGGCTTCTTTTACCACTCACTTTTACTCTATAGATTTTCTTCTTCAGTCTTTCATCACTCATTTTTAGAACCATCTTAGCATTCCTTCCTTCATTTTTACAATAGCATTGTAGTGCAACCCTACTGCGTATTAATATAATTTTTATAAATGTAAATCGATTTTTATTAAGCGACATACGTATTTAAAATGTGTATGAGTCTTTCAAAGGGCAGATAAAAAAGTGAAATAAAATATTTATTTATCACTTTTATGGATACCCTGTAATTTTTCGTTTCATGGTTTTTACAATTTCTAATTTAACTTTTATGCTAATGGCATAATTAATTATTAATTAGGTACAGTTATTATTATACTTGGACAATAAAGATATAAAAAATGTTACTAATGGTTCATATTAAATATGAGTGTTATAAAGATTCGTCATCTCTACATTTCGTGTAAAAATATAATATTTTCTTTCATTCCGCATAACGTCATTGCCAAATTTGTTGTGAAACGAGCGTGATATGACCACCGCCTAAATTACCTTCGCTATTAAGCTTATTTTCAGCATAACATGGAATGCAAGAATTGGGAGCGCCAAATGCTAGGTGCCCGCAATTTAAAGTCAGATAACGAAACATTATTTTTATTACAACCAGAATTTTATAAACGGATTTAATTACGCAAATGAATGTCCGCTTTTCGTGTGTGTAATCAAAACGAATTCACAGAATTTAATCAAAGTAAAATCTCAGCTGATTGACAATTAAAATCCAGACCATGTAAATTCTGTACTCTGAGATAAATATATACAAATATATAACTTTACACTATTTTCCATTTGGGGTAATTAGAACATCAAGGTGCAACGAAACCATGTCCTAATGCCGTTAAAGCAACGCATTGATAAACAACAATTTAATCCAAAATAGACCTTCTGGTCTATGCAAAAGTGCGCGCGCTAGCTTACGGAAAAGTAATTATTTTCGTTTATTTTAATAATTATAATTAATTTTAAAAAATCCAACTGTCATTTTGAAGAATATGTTTAGTTTAAAACTATACAGAAAATTTAGAACCATAAATCCTTCCCGTTACTCCTAAAAATGTAAATCTCTGCTTGAAAAAAGGTTTCTTTTTGTGTTACAAAAGTTAACTAATCATGTATTGCAACTTTCAAAATAAAGTCAATGAAATGAAGAATCAGAATCATTTTCATACGTTTTGTAGTCACTTAGAAAAATTGAAATCTCTGCCGTCAAAATTTCCAAAGGAAGTTTTTCAAATCAGATCAAAGCAAATTTCCAAGCAGATACAAACACTTACAGATAAATGAAAAAAAGACAGAACGTAAACAGAAATAAAAGTAACGTAAAAGTAAAAGAAATACATAAGGCACTGAAATCGTAAGTCTTTTTATCGCTTTTCTATCCACCACGAAGGAAAAGCGGAGTGATGTTATACATATGTATCTATATTGTCTAGCTTACGTACTATGCTCCGCCCATCATATCCACACCAGTTAAAGGATTGGTTAAAGGCGACACTTATCATTGTAAATTGTGTATTATTGAGTATTTGACAATATCAAAAATAAATTATGAAGTACTCAGCAAGAAAGACAGAGACGTGTAAAATGACTGAATAAAAATGAATAAAAAATGTGTCCGTTTTTTGAATTTAATAAATTTCATCAAGAAAAAGAAAACTATGACTTCTCACACAGATTTATGTTTTTGACAGATACAGAGGGTACATGTACTGTTGACATATGATAAAAAGCTCGTAAAGTAATTGATTTTACTATAATCCAAAGTACAACTTTTAATTCGAAGTGATTTGACGTTTCCATGGTAACAAGTGATTGTATTTTTTTAAATAGTGATGTCCCTCTATGTCAACTTCATTGTTATTAGCCTGTAGCGGTTGCCTCGCGGCACTATCCGCATTAAATCTCCTTTTTGGATCATTCCTTTCATGATATAGCAGTAGCATTAAAAATGTATGAATATTTGTAGCAATGAGGGAACTAGGTAAAATTAATTATTTAATATTTTATGTAATGGCGACACTACAGGGACGTGTCAGCGCTAAATTAAATGAGTTAAATGTTAGACTAGTAGATCGATTTAGTTGAATCGATATCGACTCAGTTCTATCATTTGACAACACTACTTTAGCTGGCCGCATGATTTTGAACTTTGACATATGACTTTTTGGCGGGAACGGGAGAAGTTAGGTTGTCATTTTATTTAGATTTTTTATTTTTTACATTTTTGGGAGTTTTAACCTTTAACTGGTAACGTGCGGCCTCGCAGAAATAAAAAGTAACAGTTACCAAATCTGTAATATCTAAACATAAATTTTTCTAAACTTAAACCTAAGTATTATTTTAAATAATAGACTTTATATTTTATTATATAAAAATGTAGGAAAGCGTTGAGCCCTTGAAGTATTATTGGAGTGATGTTTATGTAATAATTACAATAGGCAACGTTCGTACTCCCGACTAGTCACTTTTAGACGTGTTAATTCTTCGACCGTTGTCTCAAGTTATAAAATTAAAGCGAGTATTTCGATAAAATTATGGAAATATTCGTCGAGTCCAGAAACCCGTGAATCAAAATCAAAACTGATATTACTCGACTACTGTTTTAAATTACCTTCAATTACAAACTCTTTTAGTTCAAAGACGGCTTTATTTTTAGGGTTCTATATCGAAACCCTCACAAGATCATTAATATATCGGTTCGTTTATCCGTCCGTCTACATTAAACGATTTTCTCAAAAATTATGCAGCGTACAATTAAAAAATTTGGCATTTGATACATCGTTATTCCACATATTTTGCACGTAACACTGAAACAAGGACGTACATATATAAGGGTGCTCAGGTGGTCCAGACCCCCCTTAGCTTACGCTAATATTTCCCAAATAGCCACCCTTTGTATTCGTGTCACAAAATATTTTACATTGGATAATATATTTATGTAATTTCCGATTGATTGATTTTATTTTATAGAGCGAATTTGGACCAAAAATTATTTTTCCATTGTGCAATATTAAACCCCTCTATGTTAAAGCTATACGTACATCCGTGCTTTGAAATCTTCATAGGAGACTAGTTACTATTCACTTGGAAGTCTAGTCGCATACAATCTTCTCTTTATTTCTAAAACTGTAGGACCTAGAAATTTTAAAATTTCAGAGAATGTAAAGCGTTACTTAAAGTTTACTGGAAAATTATAATTCAAATTCTACGTCTTGCACAATAAGTGATCGTGCTTGCACAAATAGGCATGGTGAGAAGTAACTTCATACCGTACCATATCCATACTAATATTATTAAAGAAAAATGTATCTTTGTGTTTTTTGTCTGTTACATTTTCGCAGCTAAATCGCCGGAGGACTTTTTGGCGGGAACGGGAGAAGTGAGGTTGTCATTTTATTTACATTTTTTATTTTTTATATTTTTAGGAGTTTTAAAGTACAACAATGATAGTATATTGTATTTTAAACTTCTGTGTATGTGAAAAGAATGGAGGAGATCTAATTAAACATGTGTAGCTGAAGTTTTCGCGCTCTTTCAAGAAGTCCTTTTTAACTTCAGTGAAGCCTACTATCACTTTACTGGAGGAGTGTTAGGGATAATGAATGTTTCTCCAGAAGTTAGGTTATTAGGCGGATGGTCTCGTTACCAATGCCTTAAGAAATATAAATAAAATAAATAAAATAAAATAAATCGCTGGACCAATTTTGATGAAATTTAGTATATATAGATAAATTTAACGCTAGGAAAGGGCATACGCTCCTTTTTTTAATTCCACACTGACGTAGTAGCACCTGGTAATCTATAAAGTATTTTTTTAGAGCAGTGTTCATCAACCTTCTTGAATACCCGACCTCTTTACAAGTAATAAAAAAGTTTTGGCGACACCCAAGGCGTTCTTCTTCGGGCAGTGATAATTTATTATTCTTTAGCGATATAAAATAATTATTATTTGTTATTTTATTGCAATAAAGAAAAATAAACCGTTGCTCTGATATTATTTACATATTTAGTAAAATTTAATTGTACCATAGACAAAAAGGCATGCCTATTTATCGGCACGAAAACATGAACAAAACTTCTAATTTTATTGCAAAAACATTAAAAACTTCAACTCAAGTACGTCAACAGTTTTTCAAGCTTAACATTAAAATTAAAAATTCGGTTTTCATTTGGATAGTAGATTTTTTTTATTTATAATAATAATATTCTGATAATAGCTTATTACGAACATAAATCTAATTTATAATTTCTTTTATGAGACGTCTAAATAGTGATTAACAAAAACTGACCTTTGTTGTGCAGATCATTATAACTGACTTCCTTTGACACAACTTTGACAAAGTCTTGGGTTTGATATGGGTCATGCCAGGGAGAAAATATTTGTTATTGAGGTTTTTTTTGACTTGATGGAAAATGATCACCGCCGCCCATGGACACCCGCAACGTCCAAGGAGTCAAGCGTGCGTTGCCGGCCTTTAGGGAAAGGAGGGAAAGGAGAGAAAGGAGGGAGAGGGGGAAGATGGGCCACCGGTACTCACACTCACCGAACGAAACCCAACAGCAATAGATGCTGTTATTTCACATTGATATTCTGTAAGAGGGTGGTATTTCACCGGGCGAGCCGGCCCAATTCGTGCTGCAATTCAACATGGCTCTACCACATACATACAGGTCTATAAACTAATATGATGTAACTACAGTATGATACAGAACAGATATTATACAGAACTACAGTATAATAGTTTGGAAATGATCTTCTCTGCACATACATTTACTAGCTTTCTGAATATTGTATTATAATAAACCTTTTGTGAAATGATGTTGAAAAAACGATACCTGACTGAGTTTCTTGTCGGCTCTTCTCAGTGTTCAGGTTTTCTTTTCGAACCATAATATGCCGTATAGGTACCATTCTATGGATATTGCCCAACGAAATGGATCAAATAATTAACATATCTAAACCAATTTAAAAAAATGACCAAAAGCGGCAATTTTGAAATTGGTAGAAATTACATTTTAAAGAGTGTTACATAATCGGTCCAAAGTCCCCATTATTTCATTTTTTCTTTCCCATTTCTGATTTTAGGACGGATATACTGAAAGACGTTCCACTTTTGCACTTTTTTTTACGGAACCCTAAAAAATACTTCTGAAATTGGCTTGATGCCTCTATTTTGTATTTTTCATTATCAGAAAACGGGCCTAATAGTTAATTTGTTGTGGCCCATTTTAAAAACGTATCCATTTAAAATTCAGTAAGTAGTGTCTGTCCAAAATATCCTAATTGAGAATTGAACCTAGAGCCTCAGTTTAGAACGTAAATGCAAACCTCTGCATCACCATCTGCATGTACAGGGGGCTATTCACAAACGTCGGAAACTTTCCGTGGCGGAAAGCTATATACAATGTGATATATATATATATATATATATATATAATATAAATCTGTATACCAGAGGTATATCATCCTAAGTCCACTTTTTTTTAATTTTCACTTTGTGATGTCATTGCAATGAGCATTCTAAGATCTCTTTAGTAGTATATTATTTTATGTCCAATAAAAAAAAATAAAAAACTTATATCTAAATCATTTAGACGTAACATATTCGAAGTCCATTATTTTATTAATTTTTAATAATATCTTTTTGTAATAAAAACCTACCCATTAACCTATTCTCGAACAACAAAAAAAATTTTGCTTGGAAATTCACACAATTGTTTAGTCTAGTGACATTCGTGAATAATGTTCTATCTGAGACTTTAAACGTGTATACTGAATAATTAGCTAAATGAGACTTAAGATTGTTTGCCTCCGGTATACAGAAATATAACATGACTTCGGATTTGTGATTCGCGTATAGACAAAATCATCGAAAAGTTTCCTATCGGATACGGAAAATTGAGTTTCCGACGTTTGTGAATAAACCCGCTGAAAATAAGTTGTAATCTCTATAAAAACTCTACTGACAATCTTTATTTTCCTGCCTACCAATAACAAACCGCGTGTTAATTACGTGGTTATAATCAAAGAAATTAGTTTATCATCTGTAAAACTATAAATCTCAATGTAAATAAAAATTAAATCACATAAATATTTATATTTGCTATTCCTTGCTGCAACATCCGTAAGATCAAACCCACGAAGTAAAAACATCAAAACGCAGTCACCCAAAAACATGCATATTTTCGGATTTGTGATCTATTAACCGAGAAATTTATCTATCTAATCTATATAATAATATTTATTATTTATCAAACGTACAGACAAATATAATACTCAAAATATTATTCGCTTTGATGTATCTGCGCAGTAGACAAATTTTAGGAAACTTCGAAATGAAATCAGATGTACTGTACTGAATTCTAGATACTGGGTAATGTAACCAGGATTTTTTCAGAAAAGGGGTCCAGGTTGAATTGTCCATCCATCAATTAAAAGCTACTGAACGTATCATCACGGGACTTAGACCTGGGAATGAAGCATTATTTGTAGACGGTTTTAGGCTTTTTTTTTAAATTTCGTCCACCTTTCATTATTTCTTTTAATTTTCATTTACTTTCTTAAATATTTATTTCCCACCAATAAAAATAAAAAACGTTATGCTATTTCTTAATTCATTTGTTTTTTAATCATGTTGTATTCAACTGTTTATTTTTATTTAATTTAATTATTAATTTACGTCAACAAAAATACTTATTTAAAAGACCCCAGGTCGCACAATTTAAGTTCAGAAAATTTGTGCTCCTATACTGTTACCATATTCGGTTTTAAAAATTAGTCACATGAGATCAGAGTACGTAATCAATATTATGCTAAACCGAAAAAATAATTGATGCCAAAATGAAATGACGATGAGATGTTTATGATTACTCCGTATTAGTTTATTTTTAATAATCTAATAAACGACATATCCTTATTTTTTTATACTTCACCTGTCAACACTCCCTTTTTATGTATTTTTCTCACGCATCACGCGTCTTCGACGAAAGAATAAGAGTATTCTGTGCTTGTGACGCCCTACCATCCTGATGCAATATTTCACAAATGCACTTATAGAACTATTTTTAGGAATCATGAGTTGTTTTAAACGACTTAAAAAAAGCAGGTTCTCAATGCGATTGAATTTTTTTGTGTGTATGTACAGAATATCTTCGCCGTTTATGCACCGAAGTTGATGATTCTATTTTATTTGAATAGTTATATGTTCCATAGAAGACCATTTAAAATCCGACGATCGAATAAGAATAATATACTCAGACATTTCATACAGCGCTATCTAGTCCCAAAGTAAGCAGCACAGCGCTTGTGTTATGGGTACTAGACAACTGATATACAACTTATGTACTTTTCTTTTGTAAATAAATACATATTATACATAAACACCCAGATTCGGGGCGGGAATCGAACCCGCAACACCCGTTTACTTTCCGACGCGCTTTGCCGTTGCGCCACGGAGGTCGTCAAAATACTGTTTGATCAAAAAAAATTTCACAACGGTACAACGGTATACATAGTTTAATGATACATACATATTATCTTCACGCTATATCCCTAAAGGGGTAGTCAGAGCTTACACAGCGCAAAGTTTCGGTATTTTGATGATCTTTTTATTTAATCTTTCGCTTTTTCCAGAATTGGAAAAAGCTTAGTTATAGGCCTACTCTGGACATTAATTTAAGATAAGCCAGATAAGGCATAATTGAGTTTTACTTAGTAAAGAATACTTATTCTGAATATTTCAGTGTTTTTGTTTTTAAAAAGTTATATCTTTAATAGTTATACGACCTTGCTCTCTGCGTTGGGTTCACAATCCTCTCTTAATTGTGAGAAGACACCTTTTATCAGTAATGGGTCCTATATATAATATTGTACTGTTACAATGTATTACATACAACTAAAAATAATGTTTCGTTTCAGACCACTGGCATGACACCGCTAATGTACGTTGTTAAGGACAATCGAACATCATTCGTGGAACGACTTATTGAGCTGGGCTCAGACGTTGGTGCTAGGAACAATGTAAGTATCAAACTAATATCTTTACCCTTCAATTATAATGCCAATAATCTACACTTAGAATAATAACGACTAGAAAACGACTATTTACTAATGAGCGACACCAAAAAGTTAAACAAAAAGTTATGCATGTGTGCGTAACGTTTCGATTAAAATTCAGATTTAGTATGTGTGTATTGAATGTGTTATGTATTATGACATTATTTTACTACACAAATGGTCACATTTTTTAATTTATTTAAGAGAGACTATACGATCGATAAGTGATTGCCCAACAAATGGAGCCTCCATTTCTCCAATGTCTCTAATTAAATTTCTTCAGTTTTATAAGATAAATAGGTTGCTATAAGTGCTATTTATTCTAAGAATCTGTACTAATAACAGAAACCAGCCGAGAACATGACGAGCACCTATTAATTTAAAGTTCAATTAAAATCATTAAAAAAAATGGAAAACAATATTTCTAAGCGGCAACTTTAAGGAAGTCTATAATTTAAAATAGTGTCGTTTTAAGTTTGTAAATATAACGTTAGGATATGTATGTACTTTTTTGTTATTAATAAAGTTTACAACAATAAAATAGTAATAAATTTCATTAGTTATTGTTAAATTAAAAAAATTGATCAAAATTTAATTATTAAAAAAACCGGTTTCTGACTGTAGATATAGATTATATACCATTTTGTATCATGTGCACTTCCACGCAAGCGGGAGTAAAAATGAAAAATAATTTTAATTATAAATTACTCGTAATAAACTTAAAATAGCACAAATTAATAGAAATATTTAATCGAATTAGCAGTTTATTTTATGAGCCACGGGGATTACAAATGAGTAAACAGTCCAGTGATAAGTGGACCCACGGATATTTACAATAAAGCACTTTATGTTATACGAGGGCTGCTATTTATGTATCCGGAATAACAAAGTGAAACAAACATATCGCATTTATTATAGTTTTATTGCTTTTCAAAATATTCACCACGATGATTGATGCACTTTTGCATGCGTTGGAACCAATTTTCGTAGCACTTTTTCCATTCGGATTGAGGTATCTCTAAAACGTGCATTTTGAACGCATCAACAGCCTCTTCACGGCTCGAAAAACATTGACCACATAATTTATTCTTCACGGTTGGGAATAAATAGAATTCGCTGCGGGCGAAGTCGGGGCTGTACAGCGGATGATCCGTTAATTCGATCTTTTGATCTTCCAAATACCGAGTTGTTTCGGCCGATGTGTGGCAGCTAGCATTGTCATGATGAAGAAGAATTCTGCGTTGTTGGTTGTTCCTTCTTATTTCTTCAAAGACTTCTGGCAAACAAATGGTCGTGTACCATTCAGAATTAACCGTTTTACGATCCTCTAGTAGCACTGTAGCTACATGTCCGTTTATACCAAAAAAACAAGCGACCATTTGCTTCAAAGTGCTTTTTGAACGAATGACTTTTGTTGGGTTCGGCTCATCTTGGAACACCCAAACCGTTGGTTGTTGTTTAGTTTCAGGATCATACGCATATATCCAAGATTCATCACCTGTGTAGATATTATAGACAGCTTTTGACGCACCCTGATTGTACTTTTGTAACATTTTTTCACACCAATCGACACGAGCCCGTTTTTGGTCAATTCTCAAGTTATGCGGAATCCAACGTGAACAAATTTTTTTTACGGCTAAATGTTCGTGTAATATTTTATATATACTCGTCATACTTATGCCCAGAGACGCCTTTATCTCACGACATGTAACATGACGATCTTGCATTATTAGTTCCCGCACAGCATCAATATTTTGAGGTACAACAACCGATTTAGGCTTCTTTAACTTCGTCCGTGAGCACAGACCGCCCACGATTAAACTCACTAAACCAGTGATACACAGTAGTTATCGATGGTGCTTCGTCCCCAAAAGTCGAAGTGAGTTGATCGATGCACTGTTTTTGAGTTAGCCCTCGCCGAAAATCGTAATAAATCATAGCATGAAAATTTTCACGACTTAAATCCATGGTGATAAAGACTCGCAATTTTCAAAATGACGCCACAAAGGATAAACAAATGACAGCTACATGAAACAAATTGTATTCTTCAGCCAAAGAGTTCCATTTTTAAATGTTATAATTACTTTTTTAATATTGTTCTGTAACTGGCCAGTTCCGGATACATAAATAGCAGCCTAGTATATGTGCATTGGAAACCTTGAGGATTAAGATGTTGTGCCATGCGAAAACTTTACAAGCCACAGGTTAGGTTTCACATGGAATACTGTTCCCAACTCTGGGCTGGAAAGCCCCAATATCTACTCCTTCCTTTTGACCATATACAATGTACAGCGGTTCGGGTTATCGGCGACTCTCTGATCGGCTCGACACTGGCCACCGGAGGGACGTTGCGTCTCTTAACATATTTTACCACATTTATCATGAGGAATGTTCTGACGAATTGTTCGGAGTACTGCCCGCTGCTGAATTCCATTACCGTACGTCACACAATCGACTGTCCTTATATACCCATCACCTCGATGGATGGCGACCTACAACTGTGCATTTTTTACGACATTTCTTACCACGCACGGCAATGTGATGGAACCAGCTTATGGCGGCGGTTTACCCGGACCGTTATGACTTAGAGACCTTCAAGAAACAAGCCTACTCTTTCGTCAAAGGCCGGCAACGCATCCGTGACTCTCCGGGCGTTGCGGGTGTCCACGGGCTGCGGTGATCACTTTCCATCAGGTGACTCGCCTGCTCGTTGGCCCCCTCCACCATAATAAAATAAAGTTCACCTTTATTACTTATTGTTTATTAGCCGTGTCCCGCGATTTTACCCACGTTAAATTCAGTATTTTTTCGGGACTAAATGTAGCCTGGTTTACTCTCTGAACTCTATTATATCTGTCAATTAAAGTCCTGTCAGAGTCGGCTCAGCTGTTTCGGAGACTAGCCCGGACAAACAGTTTGAGTTTTTTTTTTGTTAATAAAAGAGGGGACAAATGAGCAATCGAGTCACCTCATGGAAAGTGATCACCGCTGCCCATGGACACCGGCAACGTCAGAGGAATCACAGGTGCATTATCGGCCATTAAGGGAAGAAGGGGAGGGGAGAGATGGGCCACCGGCACTCTCACTCACCGAACGAAACACAACAGCAATAGATGCTGTTATTTCACGCCGATATATTCTGTGAGAGGGTGGTATTTTACCGGGCGAGCCGGCCCAATTCGTGCTGCAATGCAGCGTAGCTCTACCACACACAAAGCCTTTATTTTGAAATCGCAAATATCATTTTTATTTACATACATAAATTTTTTTTATATCGTCACCCCGATTGTTATTTTTCGAGGATCTTGTAAATTGCAATTTATTATTTCTAATTTCTATGTCCTGTCTTCAGGGGTCTGTTTTCCAATCGTAAATAATTATATATCATGTATATTTTACTATACATATACATTCACTATAAATTAATATAGTTAGTAATATATTTATATAGATAGTTAGTAATATATTTATTATAAGTAATATTTGTTTCACTTTTATGCTGGTTTAGGAGAACGAAATATATAAAATCTGTCAGCTTAATCTTCAAAAATATCGTTAATGTATACAGACGCTATTGTTATTGTATGTAAATGATTGTGTGCCCTTTATTTATAGAAGTTTCCAAGCTGGTGCCGTCGTAATCTTTCACGCTGACCCAGTGTGGTTTATAGATGTTCCATGTCCGCTTGAGGTAGATAGATGTTGAGGACAACATCCGTCCTGACAATAACTAAAACTAAGACAATATTCTAATGTCACGTTTATTATTTTCATTACATTATAAACTAGCTTTTTGCACTTCGTTCGTGTGTATTCCGATCAAATTATTAATAGGTATCGGCTATCGGCCTCTTGTTTTCGGAGTTCAATAGCATTCTCCATCATTACCATGGAGGTAGCGCAATGATATACCAGGCAAGGTGTTATAGACGTAATCAGAATCTAGGAAATACTTGTTTAAAATAATTAATTGAATCAGTTTCTCAATTTAATAATTTTTTAATAATTCTATGTAATTAAAATTAAATGGTTGTCACAGAAGTTGATGCAAATGAAAATAAAATACATGTATAATATATATGTACCTGCATAGATATACATAAGTCATATCAGCATTCGACACCGCGCACTGAATTGTATGTGTGGTTCTATGTTAAATTTCCACAAACTTCATATGTAAGTAAGACTAATTTTACGAAGTACTTAACTGAGATTAAGTCTATAAAAATTGCATTTTGTTAATTCTATATCTATTTATAAATTTGATGAGTTTCACGTTCACTCTGATGTACATTATAGGTATACTTACTGGTAAAGTGGTAATTAGGATTCTAATATTTTATGCAGTGTTATTTAAATTAAAACCATTCAATAATTTTTGAAATAATATCATCTAACAAACAAACTCAAATATTCCAAAAATGAATTTCAGCAACTCAAACAAATGTCTTTTTTTTTAAACGAAATAAAGACACAAACTTTATAACTCCAAACAGCATGTCCTGTACTATGAAGTGAAGCAAATCAAATAAAATAAAATGTAGATGCGTGGGTACTGTTTTCTAACGAAATGGCGGCCGATCAGTTTATCCGAGAATAAAAAATGTATGTCTATTGTGCACTTAAGTCAGCTTATCTGATTTACCTCACCGCTGCTGCTCGAGCACGGCGTCTGCAGTCCTTCATAAAGTCTATGTTCAGACACATGACTATGACAGATACTTTTATAATAAGTATTATAATGTTTACGAATATAAATACAGCCAGAATGCTAGCCGAAGGAAATGTCAAAAGCACTCACATACCTAGGCGAAAATATGTGAGGAGAATGATGAGATTTGAGGAAGCGAAAGAAGTATGTAAGGACCGCGATGCTTGGCGCTCCGTCCTCTCTGACTACCCCGTTAGGGATACAGCGTGAAGATATGTATGTGTAATATATAGTTATTTATAATATTCATGGATGTGCTCTATAGAGTTTTAGAAGGAATGAAACATTTTAAAATAGTTATCGATTTGTCTGAATGTTCGTGAGTTTGTTCGCTGGAAGCTATGATTTTAAAGCAAAGATTGGAGTCTCATGTAAATATTGTGAGAAATATTATAATAATTATCCTACGTTCATTATCAAGATGGAGATGTGCCACTGAAATACGTTGGTGTAAGACTGATCTTATAGTGTACGTAACTAATTCCTACAAGCGAAATCGCAAGTAGTTTTATAGTATAGTATCGGTCTTCCAAACCGAGAACCCCATTTCCAACCAGGTCAATTTAAGAAACGTCTTTTCTAAATTATCTTGAAATCAGACTGTAACTCGGTGTTCCCCAGTTCGTTGCGTAGCACCTTAAATGGCGACCTCCGTGGCGCAACGGCTAAGCGCGTCGGAAAGTAAACGGGGGTTGCGGATTCGATTCCCGCCCCGAGTCTGGGTGTTTATGTATAATATGTATATATTTACAAAAGAAAAATATATAAGTAATATATCAGCTGTCCTAGTACCCATAACACAAGCGCTGCGCTGCTTACTTTGGGACTAGATGGCGCTGTGTGAAATGTCTGAGTATATTATTGTGTTATTATTATATTTTTATTTATCATTATTAAATGTACAGTGCAACCTAAAGCTCAGTTCGGAGTCACAGAATCGGTGTAATTGTCTAGAATAGGTACTTAATATTACGTTCTAGTGAAAGATTGTTTCTTTTTTTGCGAGTTTTAAAGCCTATCTTCTCGTTATGTGACAACATATAAAAAATAATGAAAATATAGTAATAATCTTCAACATTTTAACAACAGTTTTGCGGTTTTGTATTTTTAATTTATATATAAAATACATATAAAATCTGTATACAAAAGAAAGCCTATAAATTTAAAATACGTGCATCTACATCATGTAACATACACCAATGGATAGTATATGTTTCTGATATAAAACTTGACCATTAAATTCTTTTTAAAAGACGCTCTTACATAATTAAAATCGATAACTACTAAATTGCATAAAAAATTGTACAAATTCTAGGATGAGGGGCTCTGAGCGGTTGCCTGTTTGTCTGGGGGAGCGCTTTAAAAACGGTAGCAGGAAAGTTCTGTCTAATTACTAAACTTATTTAACAATAACTGTGCCAAGAAAGGTAGGTTAGATAGGTCTACACGTGGACCATTTGATATTTGACCACAACTTACTGTTAATAAATCCGAATGTTTGGCAAACCGTTATACGTTACGAACTTAATAATTATACGACTTGAAATAAACTAAACTAGAACGAAAAAGTAATTTCCCATAAGGCCAAACCACCGACGTAAAGTTTACATCCACTTAAAGCGAGGCTGTTTCCGGAGATACAATTTTATCAGAGCTATAGAAATAATAGCTAGTTGAACTTAGGTATTGAACATACTAGTTGCAATGGTGCAAAGTGTAAACTCACCAAAACATTGTACATGAATACATCACATCATCATCTTCACCTCATTTCCTATACGGAGAGGACAGAGCATCAAAATAGTATATGCAGACTTTGTAATGTTTGGTGACTTAGATCTCGATATCCAACTTCAATTCTTTATCTTAATCCTCAAATCAAATCCTCAAACATGGAAACATGAAAGGAAAAATATTTTTTAAGAAGAAAACTTCAGAAAAAAAACCGTTTTACGCCTGTCGCGTAATTTCTTTAACCTACCCCTTTAAATAAAAAATTACGCGAAAAGCTCTGAAGTCGCATCATAAGAACATTAACATACAAATTATAAGTAGTACGTTTCTATTTATCATTCTTTTTCTGATGGCATTTCTGTAGAACAGTTATATTCAACCATTTTGTGGGTTTGGGGTTTACACGATATTATGGGTTTTATGAACTCCTTGGTTTAATTTTTTTTGGGCATTTTATTTAATAAAAGCTTGTTTTTAAAAAAAATTTTTTTTTGTTTATCAAAGGCCTTTACAGGACTGTAAACCGCATGCCTGTACATTGAATAAATTTACCAAAAAGTGACTGTAAGCGATAAAAAAAAGTGTAAACAAAACACAAAAAACCATTTTTTTTTTACTTTTCCTGGCTCTATGTCTGTATGTACACGCTAAACTCCAAAACTACTGAACAGATTTTCTTACAGTTTTCACAAGTAGATTAAGCTCAGCTTGGAGCAACATTTAAATTTTATTTCATTGAAATCGGGTGGCAGTAAAAAAAGTTATCGTCATTTGTAATTTAAAGGTTCTCTTCCTAAACGGCTTGAGCGATTTTGATGAAATTTAGAATTGAAATAGACTAAGCCCCGGAGAAGGACACAGGCACTTTTTTAATTCTACGTCACAAATCTATTACTGGATTCCTTATTTAAATTCATTCTTTCTATTTTTATGCAACACGAAAATGTAACAGCTTTTTATAAAAAGCTAACTTTGTACAACTTGCTTTATACCATAACTTACATGCCTAAGTTTTCAGATGGTTCGATAAGAACCGCGACCGCGATTTATACTCATAACAGGACTTAGGTCAGCTCAGTGTGGACAGAAAATGTGCCTACACAGTACAAATAGAAAGCAATGTGTGCTCCTATATACATCAAAACCAAACAGGAATTCGAGCACATGGACATTCTCCTTACCTACTAAAAAATATGATAAACACTGGGCACTGTCCTAAGATGTATACAATTAGAAATAACCTAGGAAATAAGCATCACGTACCATACTAATGCAGTGTGCAAGATCATGGTACAAGACTGAAAAACTCTTTACACATAGGACACACACATCACGTATACGATATGTATTTGTGTGTGCATTAAATATAAAGAGTTCACCTTGGACCAAGTAATATAGTTGACGCAGTCATAATAAGTTGCCGCTCTTACCAACGGGTGTCAAACGAATTTTCCTGTCTTTCTATTTCATTGAGCGTAATCACAATTATAATAGTTAGCTATAGTCAGTACGGCAACCCTCGCACTGTCAGTATATTTCATGTCAGCTTACGAGTCAGTCATGAAATAATTATTTGTAAAATACTCGTAAATCTCTGGGTTCTACTATTCACAAAAATAAAAACATGTCATGTTCACTTGTTTAACGTTATACTGTGACCTTCCCTAGCCACGCGTATTAGTAAAAATCTAGATAGTCGGTCAACAAAAAAAGGACACTAAGGATATGCTTTTAGAGCAAATACTCCGTCCATTCATACTTGGTCCGAGGTGCTCACAATTATGATTAAAAAATTGTATTATAAATATATTAATTAACCCATACTAATAGAATAATAAATATATAAACTGGTGTAGTTTGGTTGATACCTCTTGTGACTAAGTAGAATAAACATAATACAAAACGGCTGTAAGAAATTTAAAAAAATAGGTAATAATGATATTAAAAAGAATTTGCTGTTTTATGCGCGCGAATTGCGTATACATCAATAATAAAATAGGTAAAAAATGTATACGCCAGTAGGGTGGAACTCTTTAACTTCACAACTGAGTACATTAAATTAAATAAATCTTAGGCTTGTAATGATACTCTCTCTACACCCAAAAAGGGAATGGCGCGAAGACATGTTTGTATGTACTACCTAATCCTAAAAACAAACGCCAAATTGGTCATGGATTAATAGGTATCCAAGAAACGTTACCTAAAATCCTAAACCACAAAGATACATATCAAAATAGTTTAAAAAACAGATCAAGGTCGAGTTTTGAATGAATCATCAAACGAAACTGAATCACGGTCGCTACGTCATACGGCTCTCCAAAGGTGACCAACCAATGGCACGCAACCGACAAATTAAGACTTACTTTTCGCCCCAACCAAACCTACCAAATTGTTTTTGAATCCATTGACTACAATTCAAGTTCATTCCCACTGTGCAGCCGGAAGGCTGTAGGTAGGTCTACGGAAAATTGGAAAGGAAATGAAATCAACGTTTTGCACGCGATCATGAAGAAGTCTTCGAAGAAATCTAAGAACGAAAATTGATAAAGCGCAAATCGAATTAACGGGCAGGTTCATTATGATATTAACGAAATGGGGGGGGGGTCTTGGAAGCCTCTTGGAAGCCATGTTTAGTCAAGATCAATCGCCGGCGTCTGCTCTAGCGTTATTACCCAAAAGCTAAATAAGCAAATAATTATCAAGAGACCTATGCAAATTTTGGTATGTTTTGTGACTTCGATCTCGATATTTAAGAAGATTGAGAGTTAGATATTTGGATACGTACAACTTCTACTCTTTATATTGATATGTTTAAACGTGGAAACATGATTGGAGAAAAAAATCTCGATAAAAAATCCAGAAAAAAAACATGTTTTGCACAAAGATCCAGTTGCATCTCTGTAATTCTACAGAATTTTAAAAAGATTTTTACTAAAATGGTTAGGTAATTATAATATCTCAAATCTCTAAAACTACTTTTTTAATTGGCAATGTAGTTTTCTTGCGAATAACAATTATGAGCAAAAACAAATATTGAGATTTCTCCTCTCTAAAATATGATCAAACCCCAATTGCGAAAATCAACTTTATTGTTATCGCCATAGGGCGCAGGGTAATGGAGGAATTCATTTGCACTGGGCTGCATACGCGGAATCTTAAATGGACTCTTGACGATGTACATAATATATCTAAACGGTAGAAGTAACCGAAAATAACTAGAATTCATTACTTTCCCTATAGCACTGAAACTAATTAGTATATTTATTACAGGACAACTACAATGTTCTTCACATATCAGCAATGTATTCCCGGGAGGACATCGTCAAATTGCTGTTATCGAAAAGAGGAGTTGATCCATTTGCAACTGGAGGGGTAAAGCAATTATTTTCTATATTTATTGGTCTTAGAAATATTAATTTTAACCAGGGATCGGATAAACGTGAGTATATTTACCTACAAGGTATAAAATATGGAAGCGGCTTCTTAAAATAATTTATTTGAAAAGTGAAAACTTGGGATTTTGCAACTATGTAATAATTATAAAATCGTTAACACCTGCGATTTACGCATTGAGCAATTTCCCCATTTCAGCGACAAACAATCTGAAACCTATGCAAACTTATGTAATAACTTTACAATTTTAGGTATATGCATCGTATTCTAAATTGGAATATTAAATTTCCCTATTTCGGGATTGCGAGATTCATCCTATATAGAAGTGCACTCCATACTTACCGATACCTCTACTTTAGGTAAATATCCGATCTCTAATTATAAAGTAACCCTCGTACCTATAATAAAATATCTTAGATTAGGTATATCGCTAACCAAATAAATGGCCAAGGAAAAAACGTTCTTAACTAATCTATAAAAATCGTCAAATAAAGTATTCTAAATATAAGTATTCCCTTATTTAGTCTACTTTGAAATGTATAATGTTGTTGTCTAGGTCTTATTAACCTGTGTTATAAAGTAGGCATTTTTTGTTATTATAAATTCAAAATGCTTATCATCATCATCTACGGGGTATATTAGTCCACTGCTGGACATGGGCCACTTTGAAAGCACTGCTCTGAGCCAGTTATTCGGCATTTCTCATCCAATGCCTGCCAGTTACCTAGCGCAATATTAATCTAGGTATAAGATCTATAGTATTGAATTCTACCTGCGATATTAGATCAAGTAACTCGTGTGGTCTTACACGTAAATATATAATGTTAGACTTTTTTCTGTCCAATCTCGTAGATATACAAAAATATTCAATAAAATTATACTATTAGTTACAATTACATTACTACTGTATGTCAGGGAAGTGAACGCAAGGCAAGGCTATAATTTCCCCTAGCGTGCATCGAGAACTGCAATCTAGGAAAATGCACTACGCGTGATTGGCGCATAGTGAAGTGTGATTTATTGAACAGATTAATAGTTCTTAGTTTACTCACTTAAGTTTATAGGTACTACTTATTTTCTCTTTAGATTTTCCTATTACCTAATAGTGGTCTCGAATCAATTCCGATATGTCAGCTCTTTTAGAAAGGCAATGAATACTATAGGAAAATATCAAATGAATCCCGTGTGCTTTCTGACTGTAAATGAGGAAGTCGCAATTAAAATCGCACACACTGCCTTCACTAAGCTTATCACGGATTTAACTATTAATTTTGACTATACCCTTCGATCGTAAATACTAGATTCACAATCTCCTGTAAAATCTAAACAAATTATTGTCCGAATTGACGTATATTTTTTTAATACCGTATAGTATTATCGGTAACATAGTGTTAATCTAAAGTAAACCTTACTGTCAAATCGTAAGGTTATAAAAGCTCGTAAACGATTTTTGCATGACATTGAAACCATGTTTGTTAAAAAAATATTTAAAATGCAATCTTACGTCTCGTGCGTAAAGTATAATTCACATAATCTGTGACTCACTCAATGTGCACTAAAATAAGTATTTGAGTGCACATTAGGTTCGGACATTTTTGGAGCGTTGATTGTGTATCTAGTTTGTAGTTTCCCTTCGCGGATCTTGTAATTCAGACGATCGCTAAAGATATACTAATTCTGATTGCACTAGACTATACTATTTGACAGCACATGGTGGCGGTGAAATTAAAGTGTCTCCGACTACCTCCGTTCGCCTACTCTGTTCACTACCACTTGGTGCTCGGGCCAAAAAACAAAATTGACGTTGTCCGGTCGTTTTTTTATCTAGTTTCTAGAGTTTGCGTGACCAGGGAAGGGCCACAATACAAGAACACACAGCAGAACATGACAAATTTTTATTTTTGTGAATACTTAACCAACTGAAAGCTAAACGTTCTTCTAGGATGTTGACTTGGATGGAAACGTAGGATGACGAGATGTAATTAAAAGACGTGCTTTTGCTAGCTCGTGTATTTCTCCACTGACTTATTTTCTGAAATTCAAAAATACCATGTTATTATGAAAGTAGCAACACCTTCAAAAAAACAGTGCTGCCATTTGTTAACGATTATGATTAGAACGATTAATCGAGAATATTGATAATAGCTAACACAAGACACTTAACATTTACGAACATTTTGCAAATAATTATTTCAGTAATGTACGTAAAGTCGGTCATTAGCTGACACGAATTACACTAACAGTGCGAGGTTGTCATATTTACTATTGCTAACTATTTTACTCGTGGTTACACTCAATGAGATAGAAAGAGAGACGCGAAAATTTGTTTGACACACACGGCAATAAAAGCGGCAACTTCTTATGGTTCCATCCATTACATTTTTTGGTCCGAGACTTGACGGCTATTTGACAGCTACTTCGAACACTAAATTCAGACTCTTCAACACAGTCTCATTAACAGATAGGCAATCTACTTTATATCCATTTTTATCGTTGAAATGTTACAAAATTATTACAAATTGATCACAGATTGAACCAATGACTGCAATTGTTGTGAAGCTAACACAATGTAATATTGCAGATATTATAAATTATTAAAATTTATAGAGTCGTCAACAAACGGCGGTGCACTTGGTGGCAAGCAGACAAACAGGGACAGCCACAAGCATACTGCGAGCGTTGCTCACGGCAGCTGGAAAAGACATACGATTACGAGCAGATGGAGTAAGTACCTACATTCAAATATTAACTTCAATTAGTAGTAACTCATTTAGATAAATCTGGAAAACACGTTAAAATAACTACTGCTTACGTGTTTCTATTCTTAATGAGATGTATAACTGAGGCGTCAGTAATAGAATTTGTTTTTTGATAGAAGGCTTTCGAATAGTTTAAAAAAACCTAGCGTCACGAAGCGTAGGGAAGCGATCGCCTTAGACTTCACACCTAATCGCCTAACCTAACCTAACCTAACCGCCAGAAGTCGTTTTTGGGTAGAAAAATAATGTGAAGGAAAAATTGTTTTTGGAATTTGATAAATACCAAAAACATCTGCCGTAGAAACATAGTTTTGGCTCCCAAGAATTAGCAATATCTTTTATCAAGTGTCAAAACGGGAAGCAAAGCAGAGGCAGACTGACAATCTTAGCCGCCCTAGGCCGTGTAGTACCAGCCGCCTCCTTCCCAGCTCCATCATTTACTGAGACATAATTGTGATATGAATTTACTTTGCCGCGATTTTTACCACGATTAGCCGCCCCTAATTACCGGCCGACCTAGGCCCGGGCCTAGTCGGCGTTATGAGAAATCCGCCTCTGAAGCAAAGTCAAATCAATTTATTCAAATAATCCAAATATAAGGCGTTGTTGAATGTCGAATCTACTTTAGATAGCAGCAGTCAATGTAACGCTTAGCCGAAACCTGCCAATTGGGAGTCCTATTATTATAGTTAATATTCGTTATTGAAATCTGTTCCTTATTATGAATTCATAAAACAAAGCTTGCAATAGAATTTTTTTTGAAGTCCGTCATATGGACTTTCGTGTGTTTGATGACCAGTAGTGCGATTCTCTAACGCAAATTAGTCAAATTCACTTCTGAATCCGCGGTGAGATTGTCAACTGTGATTTGGTATTCTCTAAAGTCGACAGAGATACTAGCGCCGCCTCGATGAGTGGCGGCGGCGAGTTGTACTATCGTAAATGAATTTTATGAAGTTTCGCTAAATGTAACAATCCGATCTAAATAAACGAGTTTTATTTAACGTATATATCTCAGAAGAAGTTAAAATACTCTAAGACGAAATATCGATTATGTTTACTCTTAAAGCAATACCCGACAAACTCGCATCTAAGATCACCTCACTTCGCTCCTAGAATGTTTGGTTTAGAGAATTCCATTTGAAGGTCAAGTGTGTTCGAATGCGAAGTGGGGTGAATTGTAGAGCGAGTCTCGCTTTGGGTGATTCGAGTTTTTACAGAATTGCATGGCAGGACCTTGATGTTTAAGAAAACTGAGTTAGTTATTTGGATACATACAACTTGAATTCTTCATCAATCCTCAAAGGAAACACGATAGGAGAAAGAAATCTCGAAAAATAAAATCCATAAAAATCGCTGTTTTGTACAGAAATTTAGCTACATCTTCGAAACTCACAAAAATTTAAAATGATTTTGACTAAAATTGATAGGTAGTTGTAATATCCCAAATCTCTCGAACCAGCTTATATGAACATAAAAAAAAATTTTAGAGTTCTCCGCGCTAAAATATTATGATCTAACTGTAACTGCGAAATTAACTTTATTGCTGTTTCGAGTGCTTAGAATGAAAAACAAAATTATAAAATACAAATATTTTGGTCTCTAAATGCACATACTACAAGAAAAGAAAATTTTTATGTAATCCTCGAACTAAAACATTGACAATATTACACTAGAAAGCAATATATATGAAGACAGAAAGAATTAAAGAAAATAATTTCAGTTTTCTCTAATTTTAAACAACACTGATAATAACTCCTATTTAGTGCTTCAGAACTTAGTGCGTGCATGTGTTTTTATTGTCTAAGTCACAGTCAATGATGTTACGAGTATAATACAAAAGAGGTAGATAGGTTACATGCACTCGAAAAGTGGCACCCCAAGACTTTGCTAATTAGCCAACCCGAACTTGGTCGAATAATATGAAAAGTAATGTTACAGAACCTACAATGTCATGCAATGTCTATTGTGCATTCAACATTCTAAAATCTTTTAATAATCCAAACGTTTTTTATAGTATACACGATCATAAATATGATGACGCAGGCACCCAGTTTTAATCATCGTTTGCATTTATTAAAAGCAATAATATAAAAATACAATTCAATATCCGACTTCATTCTATGCATAAAAATAACCCAAAATGGAAAAAAATATGAAAAAGGCAAAAGAAATGAATTAAATTTATTTGAAGGTAATTAGAAATAATAATTGCTACGTTTTTCTTACATAGTAAATGCATAATAAAAAATAATATCCATTTTATATGACAGTAGTTGTTTCATATTCATCATTTTCAAATTTATAATTAAAAAATGTTGGCGATCTTTTTAAATAAATATGTTCTCATGTATATGATTCAAGAAAAACGAAATTCGAAAAAAGCAAACATCATTTTTTACTGTCTAATCGCATTAGGTATCAATCATATTTTTTTGAAATGTCTGTTCTGTGGCATTAATTACTAATATTCTATGAATCACGGCTTCGCTTAAAATGTAGTAAGAAATTGAAATTGACCAATCACAATGATTTAGAGAGCTATGTGATTTGTTAGTTTGAAATGCAATTAAGTTTTACATTGCATAGCGACGCAGTGCAATGTATATTTGTCTCACTTTGTAACGTTGTAACCGGGACAATATTTTACTTGGATTAGTACTAACGTAACCTATCTACCTCTTTTATATTTTAACATCATTGGTCACAATATACACATAACAGTAGGATGTCTTCATAGAAAGCTGGCGTACGCTGTTTGTATGTGTGCGCGCTAATACGCACGTCCGTGGCAGGCACACAATAGCAATTTTTTGAATTTCTACTTCCTATTCAATATTACAAACGCGAAAATTAGTGAGGATGGATGTAGAGATGTTTGTTACTCTTTCACGCAAAAACTACTCAATGGATTTTAATGAAACTTTACAATAATATAGCTCATACATCACAATATCACATAGGCTATAATTTATAAAGATTTTATGTGTCTGAACTTCACGTGAACGAAGTCGCGGGCAGAAGCTATTGGATAACAATTGTAACGCCGGTCAGAGTCGCACGCGACGCAAACATGCGACCGCTTCCATTTGTCTTTAATTCGTTTTTCATATCGTCACAAATATAAAATGTTTCAATCCCATACACAAACGTATTATAATGTCTAAATAATTTTAGTCATTCGGATATAGTTATCATTCTTCAACATAACTAAATGAAATTTAACAAACACGAGAACCTTACCCAAAGCATTGTTTATGTACTAAATGTATATCTAAACGAGATGTTCTCCGCATCTCATACTAGCCGAGAGTAGGCAATTGGGAAGTAGGGAAGTCAGCCTTCTTTTCTACATATTCTGTGTCTAAGTCTTCCCAAGTCTTGGTTCCTTATGATATTTATACATACATAAATACATATCCTCACAATGTATCCCCAACGGGGAAGTCAGAGAGGACGTATTTAATTTACTTATGTAAATACATGAAATCTTATAAATAAATACTCGGGAAACAGTTATTGGGGTACTGCCATTATCATTGATGTGATTCCAATACATCGGAATATTATTTACCCAGTTCATCGACCGCTTCATCGTTTAGCAAACTGAAACAATAGGTTGATTATTCAAATAGAAAGAATAACGACGCGTTACAAATTCGCTACAAACGTCGCGTAAACAAATTAGATGTGAACCTTATGCTGTTGTTATTAGGGTATTGAATAGCAAATGAAGTTGACTTGGGCGGGGATGCAGCGGCTCGCGTGCAGCGACGTCGCCTGGCACCGCCGTCGCCTGTTACAGAAACTACCCGCCGGAAAAACTTCGGCACAACCTGTAAACAGCCTTATTCCGAGACACCCACATGGGAGAGTAATAAAAACTAATAAAAGTTTCCATTTTACGAATCGTTATGAACACCAGTGAGGCAACACGCACCTAAACTGACAAATATTAATTAACTTCAAGTAGGCTGAGCGGGAAAGGCTCAAGGCTGCTGGCATAAGGACATTCCGATAGCGGCGTAACAAACCACCCCATGCGAATAGAAACTAGCTAATTATTTGCCGAGCTTTAGCCGCCGCGCAAACGTCACAACGCGAATTTACAATGCAAATTAGTCGCGGAATATTAGTTATAACGTCAGCACTGAAATTCAAAATTAGTAATTTTAATACAAAATACGTTTCAGTCGCTCCTTTGGCATGCTTAGAGGTAGCAGCGTTACTATGTCCTTTTACACCTCCATTGTGTTTAAATAAACTCAGCCCCGATGGAGGAACAAGTACGTATCTGTCGGACGTTATGTTTGAATATTTCGAATCAATTGTGTCAAAATTGGCTGAGAATTGTACGACCTATCGATTTTCCATTTTGCCCAATCGCCTACGAAAATTGCAATGTACATAAGTTCGAAACTAGAGTTTACGGTGTCACAGTTGACTTTGGGCTGCGGTGTGCCGCAAATAAAGTAGTGTGAGCTACTACAGACAATGCACATCGTGCTCGGTGCAGCTTTTAGTCAGTCTATGACGATCAGTGCACGATATGGAGAATGGGAAGGAACAGCCATGCGTTTCTAACGTAACACACTCGGGTGGACGCAGCCCGCCCGCGAATCTGCAAGCGAAAGATACCCAAAAACTAGAGCTCAGTTTCGTTGATCTAAACAAGGAGCGAGCAAAGCAGAAAGAATGGAAAAAGCTAATTCGCGACCTGGTGTTCCAGAGAGGCAAGATCCCGCTGCTGTTAGCGGTGGAGGCTGGGAATCAAAGCATGGTACGAGAGCTCCTCAGCGCGCAAACAGCTGAACAACTCAAGGTATGGTTAACGCCTGTTGTTTTTGCATAGCAATGAGTGTCATACGTAGAGCGATAGAAAATCTGTAATGAAATGTGTAGCGAAGAAGTAACTTGTCTTATAGTAAGTGTTATTTAACATTCATTTGTTTTTATTTTACTCTAATACGTACTACTTACATTCGCTTAATTCGAATAAAGCACTGTATAAACTCTTTGCTTTTGTAAATACGTAGGCGTTCTGAATATGTCAGAAATTTTTTATAATCCCTAAATATTGAAAGAAATCATGTATTTGTGGTGTTAACAGCAAGTTAGTGAAATCATTAGCTTTCATTTATCAATAGCAAAAGCCTACTCGACCTGGTTGTTAAGATTAAAACAATTGCTTTTCCAATTGTTGATTGCATACAGTTATGGAGTCATCACACTAAAATCACTAAGGTCTGTAACTACCTTAGCTAAACTTGTAGATCACAATCGCATGAACATTTTGCAGTTAATTAAATGTATGCTAGTTTTAGACATTTATTTTTAATTCTTTTTCACGTTTATACGCAATAAACAATTTTTATGGTATATATCTGCACTGCACAACTTATTCAATTTACGCTAACTGCCTCTGTAGGAATTCTAGTTATAAAAGCAATATGTACATTCTCTTGGTTATTGTGACATATTTATACTTAATATATATTTTTCGCACTATCACTCTATTATCATAGTTATATTATAATGTTAAAAAATAAGAAGAACGTCGACTGCAATAAAGATTTTAAAGAAACCTTCGAATATCACAAAGTCGTTAAAAAGAATATACAATCAAAAAATACCTACTTTCTATTTTGCAAATTAAAGTTGTTTATGAACTACAATTAAGCATACATAATATGTTCATAATGCATATCAAAATACCTTTGACTTTACCGAACATGGCCGACACTCAGGAAAAACCAGGACATTTTTTTAGTGCCCAGACTCCTAAGTGTATCATGTTTTTGGACCAACAAAATATTTTTTTATCAAAACTTTGCTTCTTAATTAGATTATAACAAAAAAAAGTAAGGAGACTTGCTTACTTGTCTTTTTTCTCGGTAACTTTTTAAGTCCCAGACCCAATCCTTTTCAAATTAGCTATGTACGGCAAAGCTAATTCTTCTACATTCTGTATAAGGATTTACTGGAGCGGGATCAGATATGGACCATATGAAGGATCAAATATGGACGGACAATATAAATTAAAATATTCTTATCGTGATCAGGCTTCCACCCCGGCTGGTGACACTGCCCTGCATCTGGCAGCTCGTCGTCGAGATGTAGACATGGCTCGTATACTGGTCGACTATGGAGCAGCTGTCGATGCAGTCAACGGGGCTGGGCAGACACCATTGCATATTGCAGCCGCGGAAGGGGACGAACCTCTCGTCAAGTACTTTTACGGAGTGAAAGCAAACGCTGCAATTGCTGATAATGAAGGTGCGACTCATTTAAACAGTAAATGTTCTTTTATCTGTACTTACTACGACAAAACAATGACGGAGCGTACCAACTGTACATTCAAGATATATTTGAAAAAAGTGATTAGGATAGCCTTCACTATTAGACTTCACTAAACGAACATTTCTAGATTTGTTTTCTGTCTGTATATTTGTACAAACTTCACTGAAAAACTACTAAATGGATTTGGAAATGGATTGCATCATTTGTAAGACTAGTGACGTAATCTAGGCGCAGTAGTTAGGGGCAAAAGATAGTTAAGATTATATTTTAATAAAACGATAGATATTATCCTTATTAAGTATTTTTGAAGTACAGAATATCCAATTTAAAATTCCAATGTAAAAAATGGTTCGGAAAAAACCGATTCAGAATAAAAAGAGCGGATCATCAAAAAACTCTGCACAATAAAGAATAAGTCACATTATCCCAGTTTACGGAAGATAATGTAAAATTGACTATTTAATATACACACATCGAAAGTGTCTAGGGATCAAGTACATTTTTAACTATAAAAAATTATCCAATTAATATTTATCAAATCCAGTCTTCCAGACTGGCTTCTTACTTTGATTCTTATGTTTAAGTTAACAACTTATCCCTATATTTTATAAAAATGAAGAAAAATTACAATTTTTGCAAATTGTGGGAAATTAACCTAAGTTAATGTCGTCAATTAAATAGCAAAAAAAAGACAAAAATGAGGATTTTTTAAATTTTTATTGTAAAGATAAAAAAATTATAATCTGTGTTTCCACCATTGACACGAATTACACAATCACAGCGATTGCTTAAAATCAGTTCATCAAAATCACTTTGAGGAATGGCCGCCCACATTCTTTCTAACAAGTCAAAAAGTTGTTGTGGGGTATGCGCGGCATCCATACTCGGCAGAGCTCTTCTTTGAAGCATATCCCATGCGTGCTCAATTGGGTTAAGGTCTGGCGATTGAGCAGGCCACGGCAGAACATTGATGCGAGCGTCGGCAAGAGCGCATGTTACAACTCTAGCCGTGTGTGGACGTGCATTGTCGTACATTAGTCGAAAGGAATCATCCAACCGGCTTCGCAGAGGGATGATCACGTCTGAAACAATCCTCTCCGCATAATCTGAGCATTGAGGTTGCCCCTGATCCAAATGAGATCGGTTCTTCCACCGATCCAAATACTGGCCCAAACCATTATTGTTCCCCCTCCATATGAATGAATTTCCTGCCAAAATTTCAAACGTTCTTGACGTCCAGAGGTCCTCCAAACTCGAGTACGTCTTGTATCCGGCTTCATACCGAAACGAGATTCATCGGAAAAGCAAACACAACGCCAGTCTTCTTCCTCCCAATTTCTGTGTTCGCGAGCCCATTGTAAACGGGCCCTACGATTGCAGGGTGCTATAGGCAGAACTCTCAGCGGCCTTCAGGAACGCAGACTCACTTCACATAAACGATTTCGGATGGTTTGGTCGCTTATCAGCAAGCCTAAAGAGCTGTGGAGCCTCGTAGCCAACATCATGGCGGTCATAGTACGATTCCGTCGAGCAATGTTTTGGATGTACCGGTCCTGTCTGCGAGTGGTGATGCGAGATCGTCCTCTATGTTGTTCGGCCACGCTGCCCGTGATACGATAGCGTGTCCAGATACGGCTTATGACGCTCTGTGTAGTGCCAAGAGCGACAGCCACAGTACGTTGCCTGGAACCAGCTTGCATCATTCCGACGGCTCTCATGATCTCTTCTCGTGTCAAATGATGTCGTCGCTCCATATCGATGCAATTTTTTTCAGTTCCCATGCAGAAATTGTAATGGTTTTGTAAAAACGCTATTACACACTTTTATAGGAATCCTGATTGACAGTTCATTTTCTATTTTTAATCGAAATTTAAAGAAAATTCTGTATTCAAATGGTGAAAATCACTAAAAGAATGAATAACGATCCAAAAAAGTTAAAATAATAATCCTCAATTGCGGCGATACTCTAAAACATACTTGATCCCTAGACACTTTTGATGAGTGTATTAATCATTCTTTCTGTTTGTATATGTATAGATGTTTATGGTAATATAAACACAAGATCATATTGATAGTTGGGGGCGTAATTGCACAATTTTTATTATCTGACAATTTGTCAATTTTAATATTTGCACTCTTTGAACGTCATTAGATACGTTTTTTTAAACGACACCAATGGAATTTGCACAATTGTTCCTCCTATACTAATATTACTAAAACACATCCTTCTTCAGATCGAACCCCAATGCATTTAGCAGCTGAAAACGGTCACGCAGCGATCATCGAGCTACTAGCCGATAAGTTTAAGGCGTCCATCTTCGAAAGAACAAAAGACGGCAGCACACTGATGCACATCGCCTCTTTGAACGGCCACGCCGATTGTGCCATGATGTTGTTTAAGAAAGGCGTATATCTTCATATGCCTAATAAGGTAAAATATAGGCATTTTATCCATAAATAGCATGCGAGATGCGACACAATTCCAAATGAACACAAATTTGAACTGAGCTTACGTTTTTGTCCCAGAGAATATAAACAATGTTTTGTATACTAATACATACTATTTTTGTTTTAATGTAAACTAAAATTAAAATATTAAAAACCCTATTCTAGATCAATTTCGTCCGACACTGACCCAGATCAAAATATTTTCGAAAATAGTAGCGTTCACTTAAAAATATCCCTTTCCTTAATATCGTACGCAAAAATAGCAAAAAAATTCAATAATATCCCACTTTTCATTGAAAGTTGAAAATAATTTAATAAAATGCTCAGGGACAGGGACCACATACATACAAGACTTCGAGTCATTTCTTTTTCGGGGTGCACGCATTATCAAGAAGAAATTGCACCTCGACCAACTTCCTAGCGATAAGTATTGGAGCCCAATTGGTGCTTACAAATGACGAAACGGGATTAGAACGTAACGGTTTATACCTGTACAAGTTTTTTATAATATGCCATAATTGCTAGAAACCAAAGAAAAATGCATAGATAATGTGATACTACCTTCCCGTACAGATTGTGAAAGTCGGCTATAAGGTATAGAACTATAATTATAAAGGATGAACAAGTGATGCGTTAGCAACCTGGCACTATTTGGTTCTGCTTTGCCATCTACACGCTTTGTCACATGTTGATGCATTGTCCATCAAAATAGAAAGCCGTTAATCTACCTAAAGTTCATTTCAATACAATTTACCAAAAAAGTAAAGTTTCATTTAATTGAACTGTTTTTGACATAAACACTGTAAAGTCACTTAAATGTTACTGTGAATGTCCAAATATCCGAAGATACACTGATGTATGTTAACTACCACCAAGCTAGCCAATGAACGTTCGTCGACGATTTCTGTCATACACCAGTGAATGGCCGCTTTTATATTCCGTTGAACGTTTTTATCGGCCACGATTTTACCGTCCGAAATACAATAGGTAAGCAAAATGCTTCCCTATTATGTCGTCGATAAAGACGCTTTTTCAACGTCAACGGCATGACGTTATCGTGCACGGAAATATAAAAGCGTCTCCATACAACTGCATACATTTTGCTTCCCTGTTGTACCGTGGACGGAAAAAACGTTGCGATAAAAACGCTAAACAGTAAATTTAAAAGCGGCTAATGTCATCTACCACGACGATTTAGTTAATCTCCATTATCTTCATTATAAATGAAATTATAACAATTAAAATAATGATTTGGAAAAAACCGTTATCTGCTACAACCGCACAAATAGAAGTTCTGGGCAGATACAAAATGAATTCACGTAATGATACATAATAAATGAAATAAATTAAAATAAATAATAAAGGAATGTAAATAAATATAAATTGTTTATTAATCCAAATGATAGAATGCAATCAATAATACCTAGTAGATAATAATAACATACATCTAATTTTTTATATTCAGGTAATTTGTTAGCTATTTTTAAAATTCACAGTATCACCTTCGTTTATATTAACATTCACCGGAGTATATCTGAATCCAAAAGATTCATTAAATAAATTCGAAATTGGTGATTATCGACATATTAAACCGAGGAAGCGAAAGAAGTATGTAAGAACCGCGACGCTTGGCGCTACGCCCTCTCTGACTACCCCGTTAGGGATACAGCGTGAGGATATGTATGTATGTATATATGTAGATGTAGATACATCTCTACATTCACTTATACCGCACGTTCATAGTAACAAACATTGGCTATTTTATCAAACCTGCACGCTTATTAGCTAACTTGCAGTCAGCATGCGACAGCCAAATATCGCGCGATATCTGCTGTCAAAACGAGATTTTGTATAATGTTAATTTGTATAGTGGCGCTAAATCTACCGCGAAAAGTGCATTTGACGGTCATGGCGTAATAGACACGCAATCGTCATGTATCATATCAATTTTTTATTACAATTGGTTACCGGTCGCGCAATGATCGCGTAACTATCGCTGCTGCAAATTAGGTAATAACCCCGCCGTTTCATCTAAAGATAAAAAGGTGTTTAGCTTTTTGGCACATCGTATTGAAACGAACCATTTCTTGAAATACCAACTCATTACTAGTTCATTTAATTATAACTAGCTTTAATTTAGTTGGTATGAGTACAAAGACCAAAAGCTTTTGTTTTTACAAATGCATAATTTAACAACTTAATTAAGTAGTTTCCATAATGAAGTGTCCTTGAATAAAAATTTACGTACACACGGCTTAGTTTTTTCGTAGAAATATAAATAGTAAGTTAATTTGCATAATGAAATGTTTTTACTTCAGTTTTATATATAAATATGATGTTACATATTAATATTAATACTGAAAAGTCCGTGTGGATGTATTTATAAATATGTATGTACACAAGTCTGTTTGCTCGGAAACATGTCTAGTATATATAACGTGACCATACGTCCCACTTTGGGCGGGACAGTCCCGCTTTCAGGCTGTCTGTCCCGTTGTCCCCAGCGAGAGCAAAAATGTCCCGCTTTTCCAAACAAACCAAACGATAATTAATACTTAACGTACGGGTATCCAAAACACAATTAAGTGTCGCAGTTCTGAAAGCAATTTTAATTATCAAAACCGACATCAACAATCATGTGTTAGCTCTATTTCTACATGAAAACTAGACATGACGTTTTGAAACTGGTTTACTCCGCCGACAAATATAAAACAAATGCGTCTACAACTGTAGCGCGAGCACGAATCCTATCGACAAAGTATTCGTATCGTAAGCGTAAGCAAATTGTATGATTTTTAGTGCAGCGCCCCTATAGGACGTAAAAAGAACTATTTCGTATCGCCTTAGTAACGTAACGTGAAGGTAACGTAAGTGATTTGTATTGAAATAGAGGAAAATCACGAGCACGAACCTTATTTTGACGTACGGTAACGTAAATCTCGATGACAGACGCACGAATACTTTTTCATAATAATAATAATATTGTGTGGGACTTGTTTTCATTTTCATGTGATGAAATTAAAATCAAAACGTACACAAAAAACGCAATAAACTTTTCCGCAAGAATGTTTCAAGTCTCAATAGTGTTAACATAAAGAAATGTGACATCGAGAGGTTATTAAAACGACAAGCAAGTCAAAAAATCGTCAAATCTAAGCCGTTCGAAACTATCAACCATAATATAAAAACTAATTATAATTTGAAAAATAATACACAATTGTAAAACAATTATATATTGTTTTAGATATTTATAACTTATAAATATCTACTATAACATATTTTTTAAAGATTTACTCCTTTTTTAATAAATTTATTATAATAGAGTTTTAGATTTCAAATAAAAATCTAAAACTTTCTCTGATTTCGTTTTAGGACGCACCCTTCATTCAATAAATTGTGTAGTTTACTCAAACTTGCCAGTCCCTAGTTACGTTAGGATGACGTCACCTTCGTAATCGTAGCGAGCTCTCGATAGTTGGTAAAATGCCCTTCCTGCTGCGACTCTCGTAATCCTATAGTAAACTCGATACAATTACGTTACGAAACTGTCGAAAATTCGTGCTCGCCCTACTGAATTTAATGTTGATTAATTCAAATTACTATTGCTAATACATTGTTCTCATGTTCTTGTTCTTGAATAAATTGTAAAATAAGCCTTTTATACTCAATTTCGCAAGCGTCCCACCCTGTTAAAAAAAATGAATGGTCACGTTAAGTATATACCACATAGCGACCCGCCCCGGCTTTGCACGGGTAGGAGATGTTTTGAACATAAAGTACAGGCCATGTTACACGTTGATAAGCTTTCTATAGGTGAAAGAATTTTTGAAATCGGTTGAGTAGTTTTTAGTTTATCCATTACAAAAAAAAAACAAACAACGCTCAAATCATAAATTAAAAGTAGAATGCAAAATTGTCTAAGATTTTTGGATACGGGCCGATTTTACCCGATGACATTCATGTGTACAATTTAATAATTCTTATAAGAAGTGCTCTCAAATTTATCTCCTCAAAAATTTGTTTCAGGACGGTGCTCGGAGTATACACACGGCGGCAAGATATGGACACGTTGGAATTATAAACACACTACTGCAAAAAGGAGAAAGTGTCGATGTCACTACAAACGTGAGTAGAGAAGTCAATATTTAAATATTAGTCTAAAACCCAAAATTATTACAGCAGAAGTGCTATGAAATAAAGTAAGTTTCATCTTGACGTATCTAATTCTTCATCTATAGATGAAGAATATGAAACTATAACTCTTACAAGTTAAGTTTATTCGTAATAGAAAGAAACAACAGTCAAGTTTACAAGATACATAATAAAAAATGAGTTTTATTAATGACTATTTTAATTATCGACTGAAAACTGAAATATAATTTTAGTTATTAAATATCTTCCTAACCAATGATGTTATATTTACAAAAATTTTAACATCATTGTTCCTAACCCAAAAATTTAGAACTGCATAGATTATTTGTATACTCATCCACTATCGATTAACGTCAGACTGATGGCGGTCTGACTTAAAAAAAAAACAAAATAACCACAGGGACACTATGCTAAGAAGTTCCAATCCCTTTACAAATTCTAATAAACGATATTTGGAATTCCCTAAAATTAAATATTCCGTTTTACAGGACAATTATACAGCTCTTCATATAGCAGTTGAGTCTTGCAAGCCAGCTGTAGTAGAGACACTTTTAGGTTATGGAGCAGATGTCCATATCAGAGGTGGCAAGCAAAGGGAGACACCATTGCACATCGCAGCTAGAATACCGGATGGTAATTTCGCATTTTTCCAAAACATTTTCTTAGTTCTGAATGATACTTATGACAATAATTTATTTATGCTTATTTTGTTAAAAGTACTCACACATCTCGCTGTGAACTATTTTAAGATCTAGTCTTATTTCCTTTTTTTTAGGTGACAAATGTGCGCTAATGCTTTTGAAATCAGGAGCAGGTCCAAACAAAGCTACTGAAGATGGAATGACACCTGTGCACGTAGCTGCAAAATTTGGTAACCTTGCCACGTTGATACTTTTATTAGAAGACGGTGGCGATCCATTGAAAAAAACTAAGGTAATGTTGATAGGCAATTAATAACAGGTAATAAACGAACCTTTTTTTTAATAGATATTGCATCATTATAATTAAAAAACGTTTCTTCTAGACCGGAGAGACTCCTCTGCATATGGCATGTAGAAGCTGTAAACCAGATGTTGTGAAACATTTGATAGAATTCGTCAAAGATCATAAAGGAGAGAGTGTTGCTACTTCTTACATAGATGCTATAGATGAAGATGGTGCCAGTGCCTTACACTATGCTTGCAAAATTACTAGAGAAGAAGTAAAAATACCTTCAGCAGATAGAGAAGTGGTCAAATGCCTTATAGAAAATGGAGCTGATGTAACATTAATTACGAAACACAATCATGAAACAGCTTTCCATTTTTGCGCTATAGCTGGCAATAACGATGTCATGACAGAGATGATCACGCACCTCTCAGCTTCTGACGTCAGTAAGGCGCTAAATAAACAAAACTCCATAGGTTGGACTCCTTTATTAATAGCTTGTCATCGCGGTCACATGGAGCTTGTAAATACTTTACTTAACAACCATGCAAGGGTAGACGTTTTTGATGTCGAAGGTAGATCAGCTTTACATTTAGCAGCAGAACATGGTTATTTACAAGTTTGTGATGCGTTGCTAACACACAAAGCTTTTATAAATTCAAAGGCAAGGAACGGAAGAACTGCTCTTCATTTGGCTGCAATGAATGGTTACACGCATTTAGTAAAATTCTTAATACGAGACCATAATGCAATGATTGACGTTCTGACCTTAAAGAAACAGACTCCTTTGCATTTAGCCGCTGCTAGCGGACAAATAGAAGTATGTAAACTGTTACTTGAACTTGGAGCAAATATTGACGCTACTGACGAACTTGGTCAGAAACCAATACACGCGGCAGCACAAAACAATTATTCTGAAGTCGTCCAGCTATTTTTACAGCAACATCCAAATTTAGTAATGGCAACAACAAAAGATGGAAATACTTGCGCTCACATAGCGGCAATCCAAGGCTCGGTGAAAGTGATAGAGGAGCTAATGAAATTTGACAGAACCGGAGTGATATCTGCGAGAAATAAGTTAAATGACTCCACGCCATTACAACTAGCTGCAGAAGGAGGTCATGCTGATGTTGTTAGAGTTTTAGTTCGAGCAGGTGCTTCGTGCACAGACGAGAATCGTTCTGGCTTAACCGCTGTTCATTTGGCAGCACAATACGGTCATACAAACGTATTGGATGTGATGAGATCGACAAACACGTTACGAATATCGAGCAAAAAATTAGGTCTCACTCCTTTACATATTGCTGCTTACTATGGACAGGCTGGTAAAAAATTTATCCTAACAATTCTAAATAATTTTTATGTAGAATTAATGTAATTGAGGATTTCATTTTTTTATTTGAATTTGTAGAGACAGTACGTGAACTATTGTCCCAAGTGCCGGGGACGGTGAAATCAGAAGCTCCTACTGGGCCTTCATTAGTTCCAGTATTAGGCGCAGAATCTGGTCTTACTCCACTTCACTTAGCTGCTTACAACGGCAATGAAAACGTCGTGCGACTATTGCTTAACTCTGCTGGAGTGCAAGTAGACGCTGCTAGTAATGAAAATGTATGTCTCATTGAACATAAAATTATGATATGTAATAATTGAAACGTCGTGCCCTAATGAAGTAGTTAAATGTAAAACTTTACGAAAACCAAAGATATATCAATTTTTTTCATTACAGGGTTACAATCCACTACATCTTGCTTGTTTTGGAGGCCATATGTCTATTGTTGGACTGTTACTCAGCAGATCAGCAGAACTACTTCAAAGCACAGACAGACATGGCAAAACGGGTCTTCATATAGCATCGACATATGGACATTATCAAATGGTTGAAGTTCTTCTTGGTCAAGGAGCAGAAATTAATGCAACAGATAAAAACGGATGGACTCCATTACATTGTGCTGCGAAAGCAGGACATCTTAATGTTGTAAAACTTCTTTGTGAATCTGGAGCATCACCGAAAAGCGAAACTAATCTGAACTGTCCTCCGATATGGTTTGCGGCATCTGAAAACCACAACGACGTTCTCGAATATTTACTACACAAAGAACACGACACGCAGTCTCTTTTGGATGATAAAAGATTCGTCTATAACCTTATGGTGTGTTCTAAAAATCACAACAATATACCCATAGAAGAATTCGTTTTAGTGTCACCAGCTCCGGTCGATACTGCTGCTAAATTATCTAATATTTATATCAACTTATCAGCAAAGGTATAATTGCATTGTTTAGTAAAACAGTATAAGACTGATGAATCACAGTTATTTATTGTGCTTTGTATTCCATAACAGGAGAAAGAGCGTGCCAAAGACCTCATCGCTGCCGGGAAACAATGTGAAGCTATGGCTACGGAGTTATTAGCCTTGGCTGCAGGTTCAGATTCAGCTGGACACATATTAACAGCTACAGACAACAGAAACATCGAATTTCTAGATGTTTTGATCGAGAACGAGCAAAAAGAGGTCATCGCCCACACAGTCGTCCAGAGATATCTTCAGGTAAAAAATAGGTAACGTGACCCACTGTAATGATTTCTACAAAAACACATCTGCGATGAGGTTTATCACATCTATTTGTTCCAGGAACTCTGGAGAGGGAGCCTCAAGTGGACTGGCATCAAAATTATGTTCCTTTTTGTCTCGTTCATAATTTGTCCACCAGTTTGGTTGGTGTTTTCTCTTCCATTAGGCCATAAATATAATAAGGTTCCCATAATTAAGTTTATGTCTTATTTGACTTCACATATTTACCTTATGGTACTATTAGCTCTGGTAGCTATAACGCCTATTTATAATTCAATATTTAGGGAAAGTTTAGTGCCTAGATGGTACGAATGGATGCTACTTATCTGGTTAAGTGGTCTTTTACTTTTTGAACTCACGAATCCTAGTGATAAATCAGGGTTGGGGTGGATTAAAATAGCAGTTCTGTTATTAGGAATGATCGGTGTAGCGACACATGTCGTTGGTTGGATATTTGTTTTACCCAAATATTGGCCTACCCTGATGTACTGCCGGAATCAATGTTTTGCTTTATCATTCCTTTTGGCTTGTGTCCAAATATTGGACTTCTTATCTTTCCACCATCTCTTTGGTCCATGGGCTATAATTATTGGAGATTTAATGAAGGATTTAGGAAGATTTCTTGCAGTTTTAGCTATATTTGTGTTCGGATTCTCCATGCACATCGTAGCTCTAAATCAGCCGTTTAGAAATTTATATAAACCTGAAGACTACAATAATAAAAACGTGAGACAGGCTAGAAGAAATTTATTCTCAGACGGTAAGTCCTCTAAAGTATAGCTTTTTAATTTCATAAATGTATGTACTAAATATATATGTATGTAACTACGTTTAGTTCTCATATTCATATAAATATCATCCCATTATCATGAATACTAATATTAATAATTAATGCTTTAACCCACCCTTGTTTCAAAGACGATAATCTACGAATCAAACGACAGTCATATGACGCTCAATGGATAAATACTCTTTCTGGGGAATCCTACAGGAGGAAACAGGGGCCAGGAGGACGTAAGTCCATGATGAAAAAAGAGATAATATATATAATATAATACATGTATCATTAGTCGTGATGATCATATTAAATCTCGATGTGCTTAGTTACATTTATTTTTAAAAGATCCCACGCATCTGCTTTATTTTACATCGAGAATGTTATCATCGATTTATCGACATCGATAATGATTGTTAGTTAGTTGTACTACAACACTATGTGGAATGTCTTAGGTCTGTAAATGTAATATACAAAACAGCACCTTACTCGTTATAATGCACAAGAACATATGAATACTGTTATCATTCTACCACTTTAGTTCAAATTTTGATTACGACGCGAGGGAATTCATATTTTCAGAAATAAAATTGTCTGATGATACTAACACATAATGCATATTTTGCTTCACATAAACACCATACAAAACAGCTCAACATAAATTATGTTTTCCAGATATCGATGTTGGAACATACATTGATTTCACAACCCTAGTTTTAGTAGAATGAGTGGCCGACTTCACCGCATTCGATGGAGCAAATTAATTTGCGCATGGCATATTTGATGGCTGCTTATGTCCTGCGTTTGTACACCGGTGTCTTGAGGTATTATACCACTTTGTGTCCTGGCTGTTTGTCGTCAATGTGGTGCAACTGCCGCGCCTACGCTGTCCATGTCCACTTATTGTTAGATGTAGAGGAAATAAAAATAAGGGTAGTTTGATGCAACCATTTGTTTCATGTACCTATAATAAACACTGTAAAATTTAAAAATAAAATAATTATTAATTATATTGAAGCAAACAAAATTCAATCTCTGTTACAAATTAAAGCGAGTTTATCGTAATGGTATAACGTGGTTCACGCATTTTTGTTGTATGAAACTACCCCTACTCGTTCTTTTGTGTTGATTAAATGCAAATGAGATAAAAAAAAAACCATGGTCCATTGAAGTATTGTCTTCTAGCGACGTTGTCGGCGTTCGAAGCGTTCGAGAAATTGTTCTTCGCCCTTTTCGGCCAGATCACATTGTCGGATCTGAACTACATCTCAAGCGTGCGGCCATCCTGGACGCAGAACCTGTTCAAGTTCGTCTTCGGAAGCTACTTACTGATGTCAGTCATCGTGCTCATAACGCTCCTCATTGCCATGATGTCAGACACTTATCAGCGTATACAGGTAACTACATATCACCTCGATGTCACGTTTTTGTCCGCAGTTACGATGAATCCAGTGTTTTCCTTCGAGCTGCTTTTCTTCGCCGTTTTTGGACAGACAACAACGGAACAGACGAGAGTGCATCGCAACGATAGTTCCGTGCAGCCCACATGGACAAATTATTTGTTCAAAATCGTGTTCGGAATCTACATGCTGGTGTCCGTTGTGGTACTGATCAATCTGCTCATCGCTATGATGTCAGACACGTACCAAAGGATCCAGGTAATGTTACGTGAACAGATTGCGATATAAGATTAACGCTGACCGCATATGTGATTAACACGGCTGCAGCTTTACAAAGAACACTGTTTAAACAACGCTAACTAACAATATCATCTAAACGTGTTTAAAATAAAAATATGTGTTAACCCTGAAATGACTAAACAAAATTTAAATAATAATAACATTAAATTGAATGTGCACATATTTGTTTAAATTAATCAGTTAAACTAAAACTTAATGTCCACGACCACAATAGCACGTTGCAACTATATTTTGTTTGTTAATACATAAGCCAATGAACTCACTGCCGAGTAATACTCTGTTGCGATAGACTGCGGTTCTTAGTTAAGTAGGTGGAAACATAAATTTTAAAACAATTTGCTCATGTGTCAAGAATTGAAAACTGAAGATTTATTATGCAAAGAAATTACTTAATGTGTTACTTTTTAAAATCAGCTATATATAGCTCATATCTGAGAACATATTCTGAGAACATAAGCCAATAAGCTAATATAAATGTTAGACAATAATGTTTATACAGATGACACGGAAAAAATTAATCGAATTTTAACTGGGAGCTGTATTTTTAAACCCCGACGCAAGTTTGACGTGTCTGTGTGTCTGTCTGTGGCATCGTAGCTCCTAAACGAAAGGATCGATTATGATGCGGTTTTTTTTTGTTTGAAAGCAGGTTTTCTACCGGTAATTCTTAGACATGTTTTATCAAAATCGGTTCAGCCGTTTGAAGAATATCAGCTCTTTTTTAGTTTTTAAAGGGACGCGAGCATTTTCTATTAGTCTAATCGATGCGAAATTGAGTATACTGTGACTTCAATAATGTCACAATAACATAGTAATCTGGACCAAATGCTGCAGCATCATCTGAAATCAGCAGAATATCCAACTCCTCGCCACTTACAGTAGAGGTATCATGTTTAGGCTCATTGAAATGGTCTCTATGAATAGGTCATAGATAGATAGATGGTGATCAGGATCTGATTATGGATCAGACAACTATTGTCAGAATACTCAGATTTCGGCGACCATCTCATGTCGCAATTTCGTGTATCGTCCCGGAAAGTATTTGCGTGAATGTGGAGTGTAGATCGTAGTGTTTAAAAAGCCTGAAATAAAACTTGAATTAATAATTTTAAAAACCCCCGAAAAAAAAACCTCCAAAAAGTAAAAAAATAATATGTACCTTCATAGCCCTTTAAATTTGTGATAAATTTCAATATAAATAGTAGTAGTTAAATATCTAAGCGTCGTCGTCACGTCGGGGGCCGCTAAATAATAAGAAAGTAATAAAAAGAGAATACAACTAAAAATGATAAAGTATGTATGAAATTTAAATACAAGTAAACTTAGCGGTCCCCCGACGTGACGTCGCTTGGATATATTACTACTACTATTTATATAGAAACTTATCACAAACTTAAAGGGCTATGAGGTACATGTTATTATTTTACTTTTTGGAGGTTTTTTTTTGAGTCGGGGGTTTTTTAAATTTTTAATAATAAGTTCCGTAAATCTAATCTAACTAAAAATTCTAAACGATTTTAAGAAAAATAACGGAAATGTTATATTTTAGCAAATGTTTGTATTAGACGAGTTTAGATGCTGGGATTCAGACAATAGTTATTAGATTTGTTATATACAACACAAGATTGATGCACATCGTGAGATGATATACCGGTTTTATTTTATTGACTTTGCGAAATACATTTTCTATTTCTCATACGACATTCATTTTTAACTAATTCATATATTTAGCCGAATTCCACCCAAATTTCAAATAACTACTTCAATCGACACTTGTTTTGCTTCTCAATAAAAATCGGACCTAAACCCTAAACTTCCTGTGTAATTTAGTTAAAAATATATGAATAGCCTATGAGTAGTCTATCTACTGAATTCAATTTGTTGAATCGTTTCAAATACACCATATAGTGTCAAACAGCAGAGTTGTTCTCACTATTTGCACACTAAATTCAACACAATAGGTACAGTACCTACATTTATCAAAAGCATTAACTTATTTAAAGATTTTATTAAATCATATTTTAAAAGACAAAAAATTCGTTAACCTTAAATGTCTATAAATTATTTCGTATTAATAAAATATTTTTTTATAAGTGTGATGCTTTGCATATCATGCGCAAAAATTGCCATTACCTCCCTGCCTAGAAAGAGAATCGCGATTTACCGGTGTACCTAACCGTGTTCAAAATAGGTAGTCACCTAAACTCGGCCGCGTCTATGTAAATAGGTTAGCATGAAAGAAGTACCTACCTGCGATTGTTCTTTCATTATATGGCACAAATTAGACTTTTAAATTAATTAACACACAACAAAGAAAGTTGTTTGTCACAGTACTATCAAGTTTGCTTAATATGTTATTTAACAATATTATGAGAATATATACAATTATGTTTTTAAGATTCTGTAGCCGACATTAAAATAATAGAAGCGTTCTAATATTGTTTCGTTCATAAACTTAGTATATACTGGCGTAAAGACTTACAAAGAGTGCGAATGAAAATGTAATCTTTTATGATAATGACACGAATAGGAAAGGAACAGCAAACGAGACGCCATTGTAACCTTTTTGAATGACAGGTCGTCACAAATGGTCACGCTGTGGATGACGCTGTTGACTTATTTTCTTATTTCGTGTTATTCCTGTTTTATTTCAAAGAAGTACTGTTTTTTTCTATAATGGTTATGTGTTCTGTATGTGATTGTGATATTAGTTATATATCGCAATAATCAAGGGAATCATTCATTTGATAAGGTGACATTGACAAATTAAAATCACCACGCGTCAACGAGTTCTAGAGGTATGTTCGTCTATACGCCAGTATACACTAAGTTTATGGTTTCGTTATGTCTGTGTCTGTTGTGTCTATTTGTCCATATGCTACAAGTCACAAATGATTTATTCCATCATTTTTACACTTGTTGAACTAAAAGCACAGAGGTGTAACATAAAGTGATTCTTAACTCAAAATTATAAAAAAAAATTGTCAAATGTTTGACCTTTTCCCATATCATGAAGATTGCACAACACATATTTGTTACCCTATCATTAAACTGAAATTAGTCTTTCCAACAGCTTAATAGCAGAATTGAAAGACATACAAATCTTTTTAGTTTCAGAATAAATGAACATGATCACATGAATAGAGGTACAAATGAGCGGGTTCTTACCTTTTATTACATTATTATGATCGAATTTCCTTCGTTAACTCGTAAAACACAACTAATAAGTTAACTTGTGAACATGATCACAGTATGTTACATGAATACATAATAGCAGGATATCTTCATAGAAAGCTAGCGTACGCGGTTTCTAGTATGCGCGCTAATACGCACGCGCCGTGGCACGCACACTACGGCAATATTTTGGGTGAACATGGTTAATTATTATAACGCCAATCGATCGCACGCGACGCAAACATGCGACCGCTCACATAAACGAACGTATTGCGATGTCCTTACATGCCTTAATAAATAATTTTAGCTGTTCAAATCCATAACTATCATTTTTCCACGTAACTACAAGAAATTAACAAATTTAACAAAAAATGTGAAAAATTTATCCGTGTGCATTGTTTTTTTATTATTGTATACTAAATGCATAACTAAACGAAATGTTCTCCGCATCTCACACCCAACTCAACAACCCTAGTTTACACTACGTATCTAGCCGAGTATAGGTAATCCTGTTACGCATAAGGCGGGAGTCGGTTTTTTTTTTCTACTTAATATTCTGTCATGGTGTAGATAATCATTTGTATTGTATAGACTCCGGTGTTACAGGAAACAGACAATTTTCATTTATTTGAATTATTATTATTAGTAGTAATAGCCAGATTTGACTTCTTTTATTAACCAATTTCAAAAAAGAAGGAGGTTCTACGTTCGTCTGTATGATATGTATTTTTTTATTGTATGTTCACCGCTAACTTCATCAATTGTGAAAAGATTTCAAAGATTATTTTTTTGTTTGAAAGGGTATATACTTCCGAAATGGTTCCATTTAAATTTCACCGGTATTGGGGCTTGGAATTTGAGGATACACCAAATAACACTAAATAGCGAACTGGTTACAACCTTAATTTGTATTGTTGATTCTCTTATGTCACTGCGCTCCAGAATGGAATATAATTTAATTGTAGACCTGCCCTAGATATTTATTTAGGCCAAGGTCACTCAAAAGGAAAAAATAAAAAAGTTTAAGAACAAAAAATGAAACACACACACATTATGTATCAGTGTCACCCAACGAACTAATATGAGGGATTTTAATCAATTAGTCTGTTCGACAAATTCAAAATCGTGTTAATTCTTCATAAAGGTCCTAAAAATATATGCGATGGCTCATTAGATTCAAAATGTCTCAAAAAATGTTAAAAATTTGAAAAGTTATTAACAAATTAAGTTGCAAAAAAGGTATTTAATTTTTCGTTTATTATTCAAAAACTATTCATATTTCAGAAATTAAAAAAAAATATATTTTAAAGAAGAGGAATCTTTAAAAAAAGTTTCATATCCCGGTACTCGTCCATTATTTATAATTTTAATTCAACGCTGAAAATAGGGCTCCTCGCAGCCGGTACGGCATGGACGCACCGCCGCTTAAGTATTGCATATACCACGTAAAATAATTTTTTCATAGTATTAAATATCAATATTAAAATTTGGAAAAATTACGGTGTCATCAGAATACTTCAAAAAATAAAGCTACGTTGGAAAAAATGTTTATGTTGATTTTTCAAAAAGTTATACAATTATTAACTAAGTAATTTTTCGCGGACTTCCGTTTTTACAAAAGACGACATTAAAGTTTAAATAATTGGCCTAAAAATTGTTTGCTTCTTGGAGCCCTTCTTATATATATACTTAACAAGATCACGAGATAAAAGTTTTTTAAAAGTTTCATATTTTGTGTATTATAATTTTTTAAAGTTAACAGGAAATGAAATGTTGATAAAATGTTGTTAAAAAAATGTTTTATTTCAAATGTTATGTTATTGCGGTTTTTGCATCTAACAATGACATTAGGTAACGTCGAGAATTTTTTTTGCGCCACTTGTTGCAAAATTTTTTATAAACAAATAATCAAGTTTAATATTGAAATAAAAAAAATATTTTACTGTTTTGTGGTCATAGCAAAATGATGATTTAAAAAAAAAGCTTTGTAACAACCAAAAGTTTATTAATTTGGTAGGCTTGGCACCGACTTCAGTAACTGACAAATTTAATTATTTATATATTTATGTGTATTATATTTATAAAGTTATTTTTATTCTACCTGAGTTTCTATTAGTAAAGGTTAGTTATTTCGTATTTTTCAGTGTTTTTGGACCAGTGATTGACTAAAATGAGTTTCCCACCGTAAGAAAATAATTTAGCGATATTGGATATTCCTTGTATTAGTTCGTTGAGTGACACTTACAATCATAATGTGGGAAGACAAACTTAGTAATTCGTAAAAACTTAGCTTTTTTGAATTTATGAAAATTTATTACGACACTGATTCATTTCATGATGTTTCTCATTCGGGGAAGACAGTGTAACGGTGCAACATAATATAACTCGAATTCTAGCTATAAATCAGTGGCTGCCAATCTCATTTTAAAAACTAAATTACGTCCGCTAAACAAAATTTCATATAATAAATTATTATTTATACGGCTGGTGCGGCAACGACTCGCGCCTTAGAAGAATAACTACATTCGAAATTTAAATATTCTTCAAAGTGTACCTAATGTTAATTAAATAGTTATCAAACATTAACGTCCTAGTTACCAAAATTTTTATATTTTCATATTTTCGTTACTGAAAGTTACAATTTAATTTATTTTGAATTATTATTAAGAATTTATTATTGTCTTTATGAACCTTGGGTCCTTGTGACCTCTGCGCCAAACAAAACAGTTTTAACGTTCCCTGGTCGAAAAAAAGGTTGAGAACCACTGCAATAAATATTTAAGCTTACATATGCGCAATAAAAATTAAGTATTTATTACGTCTATTATTTACTATAAACAAAAAACATACTTGTACCATTTTTTAGATATAACCCTATCTCTCAACCTACGGCTCTCGACTGACTTTAATTATTGATTTATCCTCTTAAAGTAAACAAATTACATTCCATGAAAAACAAGAATGGATGATAAACAATTTATTTACATATGGAAATTATATCTAAATATACACATGCATAATTAATTCAGTTTAGATATTGTTACGTTGCGTCATGCAACCAACTTGATTACTGTCAGTGACACCAATATTAACGAGGTTTATAGTTGAAGGTAATTTACATATTATTCAATAATTTAAGATTCACAATATATTATCAAAATAACATAATATTAATATTATGTTATTTTAATATTACTTTATTTTACTCGTAATAATTCACTGCCATGTGAAGGTTATAGGAAGCTTTTTATATTTTTTCTATATATTTGTAAAAAAAGAGAATATAGAATGGCTTTTTTGAAGGTAACGACAAATATGGATTATATTAAAAAATAAAAATATTTAATTTTTTATAACCCTTAATTTTATGTCCGTAAAAAATGATTTTAACATTGTTGTGCAATTTTATACTCTAAATAGGTAGGGTAGGTCTGAAATCACCTGTGAATTGAACACATTATTCTGCCTACCTACTCTGTTTTATTACAGCTTACTGTAATAAAACAGAGCAGGTACATGTGATCCTCCCGATTAGGGTTGCCAACTCTCGTTTTATGTCTTAGAGGATTTGATAAAACCACATAAAAGAAGGATACACATAGGATGAAAATAAAAGATATAGCATTATTTTTAATAAAATGCTATTTTGGTATCAGCAGCGACATTTATTAATAAAAATAAAAAAACAATGTTATGCAATGTATCGTAATTTGTCGGTAATCGAAGCTAAGTAGGTAGTATTTTATAAGTCTTTTTGTATTTGTAAGTATACGTAAGTTCTTTTTCTATAATGAAATGAGAGATAAACTTGTTTACATTACATGTGGAAGTTTGATTTTATTTGTAGTCCTGCTTTTGCAGTATAAATATCTAATTTATTTAGATTTTTGGTTCAGATTTTCATACACAAGGAAAAAATCCTGTCGGCTTGTGCGTTAGAATGCTGGGATGGAAAATACGTATTTTGCCATACGCATGCGTTCATTTTCCCCAAACAAAAGGACAAAGTATTGTCCTCTATCAAAGATTTTGAATTAGGGAACAAGAACAATTTTTGGGTCTGAAGAACGTCCTTTAAAATAAAGGACGTCTGGCAACCCTACTCCCGACGGACGACATGATGTGTCAATACATCTATATAAGCGTTTGTTTCAATACTTTGACGAATCGATGAATCCTATTACAATATAAGGGCGACAGCAGCGTAAACAATAGAGTAGTCGTCATAGTAAATTTGCAAAGTCTCTAAAACGTTGGCTTCGCCATCTTAAAAATATAGCAGATTTTAACATTAAATTATGATTTTGCACTTCAGCCCTATTTCGGCCATTATATTTTTAAGACCTAACACACAGCAGACGCGGCGATGCGTGGAGGGATGGCGAGACGTTTTTGTTTACAAACCATCTTGAATAGACTTTTTGCGGCCACAAGATAATAATAATAATAATATACTCATACATTTCACACAGCGCCATCTACTCCCACAGTAAGCAGCACAGCGCTTGTGTTATGGGTATTAGACAACTGATATACTACTTATATACTTTTCTTTTGTAAATAAATACATATTATACATAAACACCCAAACTTAATGAAGTTTAAAAGTCGATTACACATATGATCTAATCCTATTAATCTATATATACATAATCTAAATATAATCTACACCGTATTGTAAGCGATTAATATAATCGCTTACAATAAGGTCTAAAAGGATGCCAATAGAAACAAAGTCACTTATATGTTCTGTTATTATTTTTCTTTTCCACGTTTTTGTATTTAAGGAAATGTATATAATTATCATTGTTGTTTTATTCTATTAATTATATTGGGTACATAATAGCTTCTACACGTGACGTCATAAGTGTCAAACTGATTTCGCATTATTTAAAATTGATTGGTTCAGTACCTTTCGGGCGAAAGTAAAACAAATAAATAATAGATTTCAATGTCTAATTGTTTTATGATTAAACCCTTTTATAAAAATGTATGCATAAAAAACACCTAACTGCTAACTTTGCATGTTTGTTCAATTTCCACTTGATGTGTCTATCACTAACTCACTTTATTAAACTCATTGTTCTACTAGTTAATTAAGTAATAACATCTTGTACTTTTTGCAGGCACAATCAGATATAGAATGGAAGTATGGTCTATCTAAGTTGATTCGGAACATGCACCGCACGAACACTGCTCCATCCCCTCTCAATTTGGTCACGACATGGTTAATGTGGCTGATCGCTAGATGTAAGGTAAGGCAAACATACTTTTATTAGGAATGAGTAAGCGTTTCTTAACGCTCCATCATCTCTACCACATTAGCGATATAACGTGAAGGTATTATACATACATATATATCCCTACGGCCTGGTAACTAAACTATTTAGTAACTAAACGTGTCTGAACAATGATAATTTCGTCGAGTAGTTTAGTAAGTAATTTAGTCGAGTTAATCCATTTTGTTCTATTTTTTTCGGCGAGTAGCGCCCCCCACCACGCGTCTCTGTTTCATCTACTAAACGAGTCTGAACCTGTCGTTTTAGTCGAGTTCATGAACTGCCGTAAAAATATCGTTTCGCTGGAGCGAAAAAACAACTTCAAAATGTTTGTTTTGAAATATGTAACAGAACACGAGTATGGATCCTACGGATCCACAGCGTTCGTCACACAACTTTCATCTTCCTTCTCTTCTTAAATAGCCGTTACCATAAGCTTTATTAGTTATTCGCTTTATATTGTTGTTGCCTGTGCATCTCGTAAAACTCTACTCACTAATATACTGTACGCAACCGAAGCGCGAACGATTTTTTGGGCTGTAGCGAGTATTTTATGCACAAAATTACTCGCCACTAGACTAAATGCTCACGTAGTCCTAACTAGGCATAATGGGGTGGGGTACTCAGGGAGGATGGATGCCAAGGATCGCAGTCTGCATACTTATTTCGCCTCCTCGAATCTCATCATTCTCCGCATATACTTTCGTCTATGCGCCGGTATGCGATGTACTTTTGACATTTCCGACTGCTAACACTCTGGCTATTAATCTTCATAAGTCAGCCTTGATCTTCCTTGACTTCTGATATCATTTGCTTTAGAGCTATATATTTTCTTCGTCAATCGTTCATCACTCATTCTTTCATTCTTTTTGTGCCCGAACCATCCAAGCATTCCTTTCTACATTTTTACACCTGTTCTCGACCCTTGTCATATTCCGCATCTCTTCATTACCTACTTTGGCCGCGAAGATTTTATGTATAGGTTTGTTTTAAATCAAAGCTATTGCAAAAAATATTAACCAAATCTACCTAATTTTACCATAAATATTGTTACAAGCAAAACATTGTTTTTTTTCTATTACATAAAACTATTACTACTGCAGTGTGCGTAAGTTTATGCATTAATATAGGTAATAGCATTTTAAAAACATGAAGCTCATTCAAAATTACATACAGGATTTCTTCGGATTCGTTCCTTCACTGCTTTGATCGCCTTTTTAGTACAATACTACATGGACGGCCAGATCTTTTTTCCGTCACAAACAGAGGACGTTTCATTATACCTATCAATATCCCGGTACACAAACATCCGACTAATACCAAGCGGATAGAGAGTTTTAAAAATTGTATTTGCCTCCATACCTACTTCGTGTAATACTATCATAACAAATCGGTTCTCTTTATCACCCCACACCATTTTAATATCACAAGAACATTTAACAAAGATTGGCGCCAAAATGAGAAAACGCTATGAATGACAGATTCCAAATTCAAATGTAATATTATTGTTTTTTATTGTAACAGACTGCGTATAAAATTATATTTACTCATTACGTAGTATGCACCTTTCGTTTGATGTATTAGTAACATGTGTTTGAATTTGTATTACGAATAGGAGCGTATGACAAAGAAGAAGCGTCCAAGCTTGGTCCATATGATCGGGCTCAACCGGCAGGACCAGATGAGTGCCAGGACCAAAGCAGGAGCAAAATGGCTGTCCAAAGTCAAACGAGGGCAGGTGGTACCAAAAGGTAATAAATCAAATTAAAAAGTAATAAATATTAATAATAAATCAATATTTTTAATTTTTTTGTGTAAACAAGGGATTATTATTGCAATTGATTTAAATTGAAATTGCATACGTAAAAATTTAAATATTTTTGTAATTTTGATTGACTTGTGTTTGTCGTCTCGTGAGACGAGACGTTACGTTTAAATTGCGAAGACAAATCGTCTTACATTCTTGTCAGTCTAGCGTATGTATTATTTTTAAAAAATGTTATACAAAATATCAACTGAGAGATTTTAATTCCAATCAAAGTCCATCCCTAGTAAACAAATATTTCACTTGGGTATAATTATCATGTATATAATATATATCGTTTTTGGAAGTATGTATATTGTATATATATATTTGTATTTATATATGTCAAATGTATATATTTATATGTACTGATATATTGATTGTATATGTTTTAGTTACTGTATTTCGTATTCATTATTATTTTAATTTAGTTTGATAATATTGTGTTACACACAGTGTCTACCTTTCTTTCTTTCTTTATAAAATTTCTCACTCGCGGGTCCGCAGGGAGAAATTTCTTATAGAAATAAGCGGTACCTTTTGCTCTTTTTTCTATATGTATCTCTCTTTGTATATGACGTTGTGTGTGCAATAAATTGTTTAAAAAAAATAATAATAAAAATAAAAAAGGGTCCAACCCAGCGAAAGCTTTAACCCACCGTGACATATGTCTCGATGTTCCATGAGGTTTGACCACCGTTGGTACTACTTTGTGTACTCACAATGTAGTTTCTCTAAAATCAACTCGCTTTAAAGTTCGCTGCCTAAATGAATGAAATAGTATTGTACTACAAAATATAATAGTACAGTGTTATAATATATTTATCAGTATAATACAGTATTATTTTCACAATGCAGATCACGCTCTGGCACTTTCAGCCTTCTAATCTGACCTCTACCAGATACTAGATTCTAACACAAATAGAGACCTTTGTTTTAACGATAATCTGAGATTTACCTTAAAAACCACTGACATAAACTTAGAACATTTGACATTGTGTACTCGTCTGATGGATTACATACGTCCGTAGACACTACTCGCACACACAAAACGCTGTGTATCATATATATGCCAGCAGCGAAAGAGGTATAATGACGAGTTATATATCTTATTTTTTTCATTTTTGACTTTAATGCAAACAATGGTGGGGCAAATTGCAAAGGTCACTTTTAATTTACCATAACTTTTAAAGTCGTTAACCAATTTATTTGATTCATCTTCGTATGTGATTATATTGAAGATCTACAGTAATTCTTAACTTAAATGTCACGACTTTGTTCTGTAATTCTGAACTTACTGATCGATATTAGCGTTTCTCTTCTCAAAGAACTGTATCTAGAAAAGTTCAGACTCGGTCATTTTAGTCGGTCAGTCCATGTCTAAGCTTCTTTTAGAAGCGATTAACACGTGTCGACTACTAAGGTTAAATTTTTGTAGAATATATCTAAAAATATATAAAATAACCAATAAATTCTGTTTCAGATTCAACTCGACTCTCTATCGTGCACCTAAGCCCACTAGGCTCCCAAATGAGTTTCAACAACATGACTCGTATAGAGAACGTGGTTGATTGGGAGATCATAGCTAAGAAGTACAGAGCCTTGATGAGAGATGAACCCGAAGAGCCTATCACTAAAGAAAGTGATACCGAGGCGACCGACGACGTATCAGAAGTAGTCGGAAATAACGTGTCAGCTGCGCCACCTTGAATTATGTGAAGGAAAAAATTTAGGAAACAATTGAAGTCAAAATTGAATGTGAAGGTTCTAACGCAAAAAATGCAATCGACAATAGGTAACAAGTAGTTATACTTGAACAGAAAAATAATCATTAAATGTTGCCTTGTAAGTATAAGATTTGTGAAGTGGATATAATGATTTTTTATTTCGTAATAATTACCTATAAATATAACCGTAATCAACGTCGTTATTATTATAATCGTTAAGGTTAAATTTAAGGTTTCTCTTTTTTAAAACAAATTGTAAGTAGGAATACAGTGTGCTATGTCTCTGTAAAATAAGTGTGGTGCTGAAGCAATTGTGTTTTCTGAGGAATATTTATGATCGCAGGAATAATATTGATAGTAAATAAAATTCTATTGAATTGAACTGGATTTGTATTGTTTAAAACTATTCTCTAATTATTATTACAGTTTAATTTAGTAAAAATCATTAAAATAAATGAAGGATTAATAAAATGTATCTCTTGATTGTTATATAATTTAATCTATATTTTACTTTGTATTAAATAATTTTATATCAGTACCGCAATGTTTCAATATTATTTGAACAACATTGTAAGTATAAATAGGATATTTCTAAGATAATTTCTTTTCATACAGAATTTTTAAACGAAATTCGCTTTCAATCATAATTTTTTACCAATAATTCTTTTTTTAGTCGTTCCATTTCATTAATATATATCTCTTCACAATAATCATGTAAATAATAAAGTTGTAAATAAAATAATTTAATTAAGTATGAAATGGTGTATAAACACATTTACAACAATTTCTAGTCTTATTCTATTTTTTAATGAATCTTCAAAGGGATAGAAAATATCATGCTTTTTATCTTTTAATAAAATATAATTCGTCTGGAGTTCGACTAATTATTAATTCATTGTAGTCCGTTAGTCACAAAGTTTGACACGTCTGTCAAGTTATCTTTATTAATACTTTTATATAAAATATTATTACAGATACAGATAAATCTAGGCAACAAAAGCTCTGCTCGATCCAAAAAAGATTCACATGTTACCTATAATAGACTTAAAACGAAATTATTCTTTTAATATCTCGAAAGTTCTAAAAAAATTTTCGTAGTGATGTCTTCATATAATATAATATTTTTGCCAGGATTGTGATTACACTTTGAGCATACTTATAGTAAAAATGTTTAAAAACAAAAGTCTGTTTAAAGATTTTTTTTGAACAAAATAACTTCTGACATCAAGAATATATTTTTCCAATGTCCAATATAAGTACGAACGACAACATTAATTGTAATAAGTATTGGGGATAGACTATGAATATTTCTCTTCTTCTATTTTAGTAAAGATTAGAGATACCTAAGTAAAAGTTTTTTGAAAGATATATTTTTAAGGGTCGGTGAAATCAATATTTTTTCAAATTAGCATTAATAAATGAAAAATCATTTAAGCATATTTTTGTAAATAAATCTGTTTGTGTATTTGTATTATGTTTAAAATAAAATCAGTGCAATTTCATTACTACTTTCATTATTTATTTACATTATTTCATTTACAAATTTTTTTTTTTAACTTTTTTATTTATTCTTAATTCATTCAAAATTCCTTTAATCTTAGAGTTCAAGAAATTCCACCTTTAAATCATTCGGATTTCGATATCGTGTTGTACTGACTTGGCCCGAACATATTCTACGAAAGAGGCTTTAGGCCCGATTTCAGGACAGATCAATTTGGAAAACGAATCTTTTTGAATTGCGTTCCTTAGCGCCTGCTGGGACTGAACGTTACTGGGCGTGCTTCCCCCTCTCGTTAAATTACAACGCGCATAAAACAAACTTAACGCTTTTTTAGAAGTAATACCGAAATTTTGATATTTAATAAAAAAAAATTAAACAGCCTTCAAAAAAAAACACTGAAAAGTATGAAATAACTATCCTTTACTAATCAAAACTCGAGTACAATTGCCAGATCGTCGGTGCCAGATCAATGTGCAACAACAGAAAGTCTATTAGTTTGGTAGGCTTGGCATCGACTTCAATAAGTGTCAAATTTAATTATATAGGTATGTGTATCGTATTTATAAAGTTATTTTAATTATACTTGAGTTTTGATTAGTAAAGTATTTTTTTCTCCCTTTTGAGTGATCTTGATCTAAATAAATACCTAGGACAGGCCTGCAATTAACTTCTTTCTAATTCCGGAGCGTATCTAAATCGAGCGTAATTTAGTGTATCTTCGAAGTCCAAGCTCTAATACCGGTGAAATTTAAATGGGACCACCTCTGAAGTATTACCTACCAAACGAAAAAATAATTTTCGAAATCGGCTCATAAATGACGGACTTATGAGGTAACAAACATACAAAAAAAAAACAAAAAACACAACAGACGAATTGAGAACCTCCTCCTTTTTTTGAAGTCGGTTAAAAACAAATAATTATTAATTATAAACTGGAGTTTAACAGATCACTGTGCCGACGAAATCGAACTTTTTTAAATTGTCGTGGAGCCTACTGAGACTAGGGGTGGCTTGCACCGACTATTTAAACTCGGTTTAAGGATTTGACATCTCGCATCAACTATATAAAAATTGGTGCAAGCGAGATGTCAATTCCTTAAATCGAGTTTTAATTATAGTATTTATTTATTTTTAAATAACGAAATGGAAGTTCAATGCAATTTAACAGAGCAACGCGACATTTAGTTTGGATTGAAATTAGAATTGAAATAGTTTTTTAGAGTATTTACTTATTTTTAGTCATCAAAGTGGAAGTTCACTGGAGTTTAACAGACGAAGAGCCGCCAGCAATCGTCGTATAACCTACAGAGTAACTTATTATGTATGCCCTCTTTACTTTTAGCAGCCTTTTCTTATTTCAGAAATACTAGAGGACCCGTGATGCTACGCAGCGTTGTGTTGATATTATCATTCAAATTAACGCTCTTATATGATGACTAATTGTAATCTAATCTAAGTTGAATACAAAAGTTGAAAGCCAAGTTGAGTGTTCACACCTAACTTCCCTCCAACTCAACCAATTTAAGTGGGCAAAAGCTCAAATGAAAGAGCTGGTTCCAAAACGAACCACGCACCTCAATTAGAACTGGAGATATAGAGAAAGAAAGCTATAAAAAAATAATAAATATACAGGACGAAATCGCGTTTGAGTATAATTTGAGATGGGTGGAAGTTAGCTATGATTGATTGCTTTGATTTGATTTCCATGCTTGATGAAATGATGAATGATGACAAGTCTGTGCGTCAATATCTTTCATAAAAAAAAAATTAAACAAATTTGTTGGCTAGAACGGCCTGAAGGATTCGTAATAGATTTCATATTTTTTTTTAATAAATAGATCATTTAAATTAATTTTACATTTAATTAATCTGTGACCGACCCCGATGCATCTCAGGCTCTACCTCCGATAACTATTTATCACCAAAGCAACACAAATGCAGAAATTATGAGGTTCTTTGTTGAAAAATCGTCAATGTATCAGTAATTGAATGGTATCGGCAAGATATAATTGGCAAATCAGTTTACTTTTTCTTGGTATAACTGCAGAAAGCCGTATACCTATAATATCCTTGTTACTAAAGTATTGCCTACATTTTAATGCTGTGACTTTCTCTTAGGTTTCTCTTAAAAACAGTTAAAATCAAATATTAATAAACGTAATTAAGTAAAAATATATATAATAATAGCAACAATAACAATACTAATCTTTACTCGCGCCTTTACCTATTTGGATTTCGGTATCCGTCATTTACTTTGTCAAATAATGTAATCATGAAAATGCATTTTATAGTCAAACGGGTAACTTTAAAATATGTTTTTTTTTTAATTTTGTTGTTTAGTTTGCTTGTAAATATCTTCAATCTTTTCCCTTCGATCCCGAATCCCTCCGACGATTTGATAATCAATTATACAGGGTGTATATGAAAACGGGACAGCTACTTTAATGGATGAAAGGGCATAACTTTAGTATGTAGTTACAAAAAGAATTATCGAAAAAAACGTATCCGTTTAAGAGTTATGACTGTTTTAATTTTCAAGTGTTATCCCGCCATTTCTCGTAAAAACCATTTTCGAAAATAATGCGTATACCCCAATGGGGGTTTTCAGGCTGTATTTCAGTAACGTATGAAATTATTACAAAATAAAAAAAAACGTAAGATTTAAAATCTGTAACTGTACACGATCAACCCAATTTTACGAGAAATGGTGGGGATAACACTTGAAAATTAAAACGGTCATAACTCTTAAACGGATACGTTTTTTTCGATAATTCTTTATGTAACTACATACTAAAGTTATGCCCTTTCATCCATTAAAGTAACTGTCCCGTTTTCATATACACCCTGTATAAACAGATTTGAAAACTAGTGGGCAGGTAAGTACTTATAAACGCACATGAGCGAATCCCTTTACAAAACATGCATTTTATATATGACCGATAACTTAATTGACCTCTTGCCATCAATCCGAAACACGACAATAGTGCTCGATGCTCCTCATTAGGAAACGGAACGCGAACGCATTACCACAGCATTCTCATATCACCAGACTGCGCGCGCGCCGCCAAACGTGCAGAAAAGTATTAACTTAAAAGTATATTAACTTAACGTAAAATTTTTTTTTTTAATTACGTTCTATTGAATAGTGAATATATAAAGTGATAGTAATAAGTCCTGCCCAAAAAATGTGTCAAATACTTTATTTTTGTGTATTCATAATAGTTTCAATTGGTAAGTTAAAAATTATTGAGAAATTCAAACAAAAAATTAAGCAAAGTGGCGTATTAAAATATCTAATCTAAATAAAATATTTGAAAAAGTATTGTTCAAAAATTATTTAAAAATATTAATATATTTGTTATACAAAAAATAACAAACCGACCATAGTTAACCCACAGTGATACCATTTATTGAAAAGAAATTGAATTAATTAATAACGAAATATTTCAGGTAGAATTCAAATAACTAGGGGAGCGTTTTTACGGTGCTATAAAGGGTAAGTAAATACGAACTAGTTGAGTTGATACATGGTTGATACTATCGGAATCGTAATGAAGATAGACATTTGAGTTCTATTGCAGCATGAATTGGCCCGTCTCGCCCGGTGAAATATACCACCCTCTCGCAGAATATCGGCGTGAAATAACAGCATCTATTGCTGTTGTGTTACGTTCGGTGAGTGAGAGTGCCGGTGGCCCATCACCCCCTCTCCTCATTTCTCTCTTTTCCCATATATCCCTAAAGGCCGGCAACGCACCCGTGATTCCCCGGACATTGCGGGTGTCCATGGGTGGCGGTGGTTACTCTCCATCAGGTGACCCGCTAATTCGCTTGCCCCCTTTTTCCATAAAAAAAAAACATGTAAAGTACATACATTTTTTTTTCTTAGTGGCATGGCGCACAGATTAGCGTATTTGTCAATGTCATGTATTGCATTATTATTTAAGTAAAATCGTTGTCGTAAAACTCCTCCAGTAAAGTGATAGTAGACTTACTGAACTTTTATAAGACTTCTTGGAAGTGTTTATTTAGACCTACTTCATTCTTTTCACTTATACAGAACTTTAAAACACAATATACATTACTTTTGTACTTTGAAACTCCCAAAAATTTTAAAAATAGAAAATTTAAATAAAATGACAACCTTACTTCTCTGGTTCATGCCAAAAAATCAAAGTACGTTTTAATCCAATTTCGAAATTTTTTTTTAAAACATTTAATTAAATTAATCAAATTTACCAAAATATAATTAAAACTTTTCAGGTTTTTGGAGTTTGAGCGGAAAATAGCTAAAGATTTTACGTATTTTTCACATTTAATGTTTTATTTAACAAGACAACAGAAAACATGAAAAACTTTTTGGCATAAATTAGCTATCTATAGACATTTTTCTATTAATTTAATTTCTTATCTAATTTCAATTAAACATTTCCATATTTTATAACACAGATCTTATCTAATATAAACCCAAAAAGATTGCTACCTTTTTGGCGAATTAGTTTGTAATTGACGTTTCTAAACCAAACATCCATACAAATAAATAAATTAAAAGTGTCTGTGTGTGTTTTAGAGACAACAGCTTCCTATTTGTTATGCTCATAAAGTTATTATCACGTTATAGCATTACCCAAACACACGTTTCTAAAACTTTTGTCTGTTGCTCTGTCTGTTTATCTAGGCTCCGAAACGGTTGAACTTGATTTTGGCAGGACTGTCGTAGTCAGGTAGAAGATTTTTCGGAGTAAGTCTTGCAACCTTTTTTTTTACGTCAGAAAATGCTTTATATTCCTGTCCCGCTTGGGGGCCGTGGGTATTGTATGTGGGATTCCTCGAGAGTCTATACCCACTAAAATCTGATAAAAATAAATAATACTTAATAATAATAATAATAAATCGGTGATAAAAAATTTCGTAAGAAAAAAATTCCGTGTCCTCTCAAGGCTAATCGAAGTAGAATATTAGGGCACATATTATACAATCGTGGATCGTATTTACCTGCGTAATAGTTGACCACTTTCTTCAATCAATGGTCAACACACGCTGCATTCCACTATCTGCGTGAAGCTCGTCGTCCACTAAAGCGGAAAAGATAAAATATTTAAAAATTTGAAACTGAATTTAAACTCTGATTAAAACAAAAAATATATATATTCTCGAATCTATTAACTAAAGTCGAAGAAATCTTCGGCTTAAGTATAATTTAAAAAGTTTAACTATAATTAAAAACAAAACGTTACGCATTATTGCAATACTCTGCAGAATAAAAAAAAAGATCTAACAATTTTGTTTTTAATTAGCAATACTGTACAATCCACTAGGTATATGAATGGACATGCGGAAACGATATATTTAGTGAATTCGTGTCGACGCTCCCATCATAAAAATATACTTGATTGTTGTCATGAAACTAGTTACTAGTAGTTTACAAATATTTTTTTATTATATAAATCCCTCGACTAGTTTTTTTATTAATTAACTAGGTAACCAATGATTAACTGTTGATTAAAACTAGTGCAAATTGTAAATAAGATCGATTGAAATTTAAGTATTACATTCGAATCCAAAATGCGCGGATAAAGTCAAAGATATAATTCTGATGAAACACCACTGTGATTCGGACAGACAAATGTGTTATCGGAACTACATATAGGTACATATATCGTGAAAAATCCGTCAAAACCGTATCTAGTGTGTCATAACTGTCGAAACCCATTCAATCAAATCGACAATTTATATTTTATTTCTTATCTGTTTCTTTTTTTATATTATAGATTATTGTGGATAATCATCCTAAAATTTCAAGCACGTGTGCCATAGTAATCTGGCCGCGTTTACGTTTACTGCAGAAACCAGTTCATTTTGAAATTTGTTCTAATCCAGTTGGTTTAGTGAATGTTCCGTAACTCTTTTACTTATAAATATGTGAGGACTGAGGACTAGCTACCCTTTTGGAGGTCTGTTCTAGTTCGAAAACTTGAACTTTTATTTCATACTTCGGTGAATTTAGAACACTTACCAACTTACATTTCCATAATTGCTGCTAGTCAAAACTAGTTCACTTCACGTAGAATTTGTACCTAGTCTGATGTTTTACTGCCAATTTTATTCATTATGATTAAAAAAAATTTCGACCGACGTTACGTATTTTTAAACGATAGATTACTATATTAATTACTACTAGATACCAACAAATACAAATATGCTGTAAGCAATAATTAAATTTTCTTTGGAAAACTTTTATTAACTTTTATTAACTGAATTTTATACTCTATTTAACCTACGTACTTTCAATAGTTATTAGGCCGAAAATAAAGATATTATGTATATTATTTGTAGTTACACTGTTACACCGAGGTACAATTATTATAAATACTTAGTTTTTAAAATCATGTAAAAGTAATATAATACCTCCTTTAAAAAAAAATACCCATTATTTAATATTTAGCATATCATTGGTTTAATTTAGCAATTGACTAGGCATAGGTAACTCAGCGACATTCCTGGCGCCAACTCAGTAACCCAGGCACACTTCACTGAGCCGGTGCTTTGCGTTAACTCAAAATTGCTCCATGGTGCAACAAAATGTTACACGTCGAGTGAGTCGCAAAGAGTGCTACCCACATCCCGCTAGTTTTTTGCGCAAGCTGCATATTATGCGCTGAAGTGTGTTATGCGCCAATACATAGAAATAGACACATCCGGCACAGTAAACGGAATTGGCACAATCGTGCGGCGCAGCGCAGTGTTATGTTCACAATTTAAATCTTCTACAACAAATTTCAACTTAATAAGAGTAAAGATGACAGAATAAATCGATGTTACCTACGGACAGACGAAAAGATAGACTTGAAGAAACTATAGAGCTTTCATTTTGGCTATTTCGCCTAAGCGACCTTAAAAAATACCTGTTAAATATATGTATGTCACACAATTGAAGTAGTTTAGTCTTTTATGTAAGTAAAAAGACAAAATTCTAAAAAAAATTAAATAAATTTGAGTTTTCTGTTGTACTCCCAAAAAAATTAAGGAAATAACTTTTTTCCAGACAAATCTAACAGGAAATTAATTTAAAATGTTGCGTTTTGCACGAAACTGGAACTAAATTAGTGATGAGACCTATATGACTGAAAATTAACATCATAAGCTATTCAGATATTCCTTATATAATAATATCTTTTTAAATTCATTGACCAGTTGTAATTAGGGCAATAGACACGCTATAAAGCAGTACATTAAACATTATGGTAAACACAAAACGCTACATTAATTTGGTGGCAAGTAACATCAATTCTACAAATCCAAATATCACATTTCAACCGGTCCTTCCTATTTATATTCATGTTTGTAGCTTATTACGAAAAAATTGCGTAAGTCCACTTAATACATTTTACCAGTTTTTTTTCTATTTATAGCTGTTACACTTGCTAAGCGAAAGTAAGAGGCTCTTCCTGGCCAACATATTCCCCGATTACCACACTTTCAAATAGTAACATAATCAAGATGCTCCAATAATAAAAGTATTAGTCAAGCCAAACTATTCCCTACATTAGCAAAAAATACTTTCAGTGGAGAATATGTAATAATAATAATACACTCAGACATTTCACACAGAGCCATCTAATCCCAAAGTAAGCAGCACAGCGCTTGTGTTATGGGTACTAGACAACTGATATACTACTTATATACTTTTCTTTTGTAAATAAATACATATTATAAATAAACACCCAGACTCGAGGTGGGAATCGAACCCGAATATCTAAGAACAATAAAAACGAATTATAAGGATCTCGTTCACTAATGTCATTAGTCAGTTCTCTGCTCTAAGTCAACGTTTTGCAATGATTTCAGGACTTTAAGGGAGTTCTTTGTGGCACCATTGGACGATCCTTTACCATTAGTCAACTCACCATGCATAGATCGAACATTACCCACCATCATATATACCTTTGGGTATCGAGGCAGGGTTTCTGGTCCAGCCACAACAGCAGTCATGAATGCTTACTTGACTACCAAGAAGAGGAATGTCATCCTTTTGGATTGGGAGGAAGAAGCTAAGAGTGGAGTATTTGGAATACCATTAGGATACGCTCTGACTGCTGTACCTAATGCCAGAAGAGTAAGAAGTTTGGAATTCCTATTAGTTCGGACTAAGAGTTAAAAAAATCGGTTATTAGAAATGTATTTCTTATATATTGTTATTTATATTTCATTAGCATTTCGCCAGTTTCAGTCTTTAATTAACACGCGTTTCGCTTCTCAAGCAAGTTTAGGGTTTAGAATCTGTCAGGGTACCCGCACCCAATAAGTGAGTATGAGGTTTAAAATTTTAACGACTTATAGCTAAAAATACACAACAAAATTATTAACAATATACGTAAAAGATGGTTTTCTGCAAATTAACACCCGGATTATTGCAATGTAAGAAGTAAACTTGCTTGTTATTATAACTAGTAGAATGTATAACAAGGAAGTAAAATAATATTTTTACGGCGAGGCACTATTTTGAGACTGAGCGGAGCGAAGGATTCTAGAGTAGAATCGCGAGCGCAGCGAGGGAATCTAAAGTAGAATCCTAAGCACAGCGAGGGATTCAATGTGTGTTGCCCAAGGTAAAAAACTAATTTTGCTACTGAGTATGTACACTCTAATTTTCATTCCCCTTTATGAAGAAAATATATTAGAGACGCTGTTCGATAATATGCAGAAACGTACAATAGTATATTGTGCAACATGTGCGGTAAGTTGTCGATTATTCGCTCGAGTGGGCAATCAACAACATCGCACGAGTTGCAGATACTATTTTTTATTACTAATGCGGAGATAATTTGGGTACAAAGAAAAATTATAGAAAGTATTAACTTTATTATTATATTAATCTAAAACTTCGAAATCAAGATTTTCTTTATCTTTCAACTGATGTCAATGGGTACTAAAATCGACTGTTTTTTTTATACATTCATTTTACATTTTTTTTTAAATCGTGAATTTGCATGTGCCAAGCAAAATTTGCGTGCGACAAGTAAACTTGTCGCACTCAAATTATAAAATCAGTAAATAGCTACTTATCAACCGCAGAAAAGTGTGTTTAAATACTGTTTATCCCGCATGAGTAATAAAACGAAATTTTATGTTTTCAAGTTATTAATTTCTTTTATTTCTGGCGTGTGGCTACCGCCTTCCAGGCCAGGCCAATCATTAGCCAGTAAAATTTTTTATAAGTATAATATTTTCATTTGACTTTACAGACAGAACATTAAGGATAAATTCGTGTTTTTTATTAAAATTCATTTCTGCCCTCTGTGAGTCTCTAAGAGAAAAAACCTAATTTGGTTGCACTTGCAAATGAGTGTGAATAAGGAACACGAATAGAACTTTAAATATTCTGCGAGCAAGAAGGTTAAGTGAAAATGTTGTATACTGGCTGAAATGACCTGGGTGGCGGTATTAGCCACCAAGTAAAAACATAGAGGCGTCTTTACCTATGGTGCAGGGTGTGCGGCGCACACGGGCGCCGGGTCTAAGGGGGCGCCGAGCGCCCTCTAGTGCGACACCTCCAAAGATGCGTCGCTCGCGGCGCCGGCGCTCTCAAAGACCCTGCGCCTGTGTTTATGGCCGACGCCAGGCGCGCGGTAGCAAAGCAAGGCGCGCCACCACAAGCTACTCCTTTTCCTACTCTACACAATAACTTTTGTTTCAACGTGAAATCAGCCTTAAAACAGATAGTTAAAGATTACATTGGCGTAATGTCGCATCGCTACCAAAGGCGCGTGCCGGCGTTGCACCTGTTTGTTTTTATTTGTTTGACAATACGCCGACTATCATTGCTAACTCGGCTGTATTGGAATGCTATAAAGTTCAAATTAAAATTCCCAGAGACGTGAGGCGGTCATTTTCATAGGCTTGTGTACGCGTGCCGCATTTTTTGTTTTACCGCTACAGCGTAGTTTTGCGAAATAAGCCTTGATGCAATTGGATTAACTATCATCTTTGAGTAAACATGTAAATGTGAAATAAATCGGCTTTTCTTTTGATAAAAAATATATAAAAGGTAAGATTTGGTTATTTGCTTGCACAATTATTGCGACAAGCATCGAGGTCAGAGGTCATCAAAAATAGCCAGCGAAATCCATGAAAAAAAAACAACTATCGAGGTGCTATCGAGTGATAGATAGTGATATCGAAGTTAAATACCCACGACCTAGGATTTTTCATTTGTTTATCCTACTGCAGTGCGGAACAAACAACGGTAAGTTAAAGTGCTTTAATATGTTGTACCTACTAGTATACTTACTTAGGTATTTATTTAGGTCTTACTTTTACCTAACCTTTGAACAACAAACTACTTTTTTATTTAATTTATTTATTCTGTTTGATTGCCTAATGAAGGTACCGCGACGTTGATTGATATGTGTCATAATTATAATATATAATACTTAGTCCAAGTTGCAACTATTTCTCTGGGCCTATATTAATTTACATTGATAGTACTTTTAGATGCCTATACTTAGTTTATTATTTATTTTAGATGTCTGATGGCGATGGAAAAAAGAAACATTCTAGTGCACAAAGTCGAAAAAGAAAGCTGGAGAAGGAAGTGTCTCTGAAAAAGAATACATGTTCTATTAAAAAGTTTTTTGTTCGACCCGGTCCATCCTCGGACGAACACCTGGAGACAGAGACATATGAAAACCAAGATAATTCTACAGCAGAACTCGTCCCTTCAACGTCGCCGCCGCCGCCGCCGCTGCTGTCTTTGTCGTCGGTAGTCGAAGAAGACGAAGAACCTCCTAGTGCCGAAGCGTCCCCGGAGAATATACTTCGAGAAGATGTAATGAATGATCTCGCGTTATGGCCACAGGTGTTATCCGATAAACAGAGAATATTTTTGATGGAGCGTGGGCCAGTACAGGTAAAAGTGGGTTCATATTCTTCGAATAGTTCAAAAAGATCTTTTTCAAATGCTTATTATACTAAAAAGATGTTAAATAATGAAACCGTTTTAAGAAACTGGCTGGTTTACTCTAAGTCAACTGATTCTGTTTATTGTTTTTACTGTAAACTTTTTCATGCTGATGCGACTCCTTTTAATGGTGAAATAGGTTACAAAGATTGGCAGCATTTGTCTACTGCTATAGAACGTCATGAAAAGAGCTTAGGGCACCTATCATGTCTTAAGTAACAAATTACGTTGAAAACTGTTATTTTAAAAGAAAAGTCGGTAGATTTCTTGCACCAAAATGAAATTAATCGGGAAAAAAAACGTTGGGTTGCAGTACTCGAACGAATAATCAACATAATTCATTTTTTAGCGAGGCAATGTCTGGCTTTTCGGGGAAGATCTCAAAAAATTTACGATTCCGATAATGGTAATTTTTTAAAGCTGGTTGAATATACCTCTAATTTTGATAATGTGCTTGCGGAACACATTGCTCTTATTCAAAAATCTGAGTCACGCCTAACTTATTATCTTGCCCATAACATTCAGAATGAAATAATACAATTATTAGGAGAAAGAATAAAAAAAGCTATTGTTTTGGAATTGACACAATCCAAATATTTTTCCATTATTTTAGATTGCACTCCAGATATTGCACACGAAGAACAAATATCGGTTGTCGTACGGTACGTTCTTTTAAATACAAGCAACAACAAGGCTGAAGTAAAAGAACACTTTCTGGGTTTTTTTCCTATTACAGACACTACGGGCCTGGGCTTAACTTAATTTTTGTTAGATTGTTTAATCTCAAACGAAATTGACATACAAGATATGCGTGGTCAAGGTTACGATAATGGTGCAAACATGAAAGGGAAAAATATAGGTCTACAAAAACGAATTTTAGATTTAAACCCGCGCGCATTTTACGTACCTTGTGCGGCACACAGCCTAAATTTGGTGGTGAATGACGCTGCTAAAAGTTCATTAGAAATTGTCAATTTCTTTTCAGTTGTGCAGGAAATTTATGTTTTTTTTCTGCGTCAACAGCACGTTGGCAAATACTTGCTAAAGAAGTGCCAACTTTAAGTCTAAAACCACTCTCAAATACTCGATGGGAGAGCAGGGTTGAAGCAGTAAAAGCTCTACGTTTTGAACTGGGAAAAGTGTATGATGCCTTGTTTACCATATATTCCGATAGGAGCAAAGATGCCGAGTCAAGAAATATGGCAAATTCATTACTGACAAAAATTAAGTCGTTTAACTTCATCTGCTCACTGCTTATTTGGTTTGAAATTTTAAGCAAGATAAATATAGTTAGCAAGGCACTTCAAAAGTCAGACGTTGTATTGTCAGAAGCGGTGAAAATGATTGATAATGCAAAAATAAGTTTGTCTGAATTCCGCAATGAGTCTGCTTTTGAGAAGCTCCTTAACAGCGCGAAAACTGTAGCGGAAGAAGTCGAGGCAATAGCAGAAATTCCCACACCTGCACGCCCTCGCGCTCATAAAAGGTTTTTTAATTATGAGGCGGAGGATGAACCGATAACAGACCCGAAAACACATTTCAAAGTAAATTTTTACTACTATTTGTTAGACACCGCAATTACTAAGTTCGACGAACGGTTCGAACTTTTGAATGAAAATAATGTAATTTTTTCATTTCTTCAAAAATTGAAACACTGGAAAGATTTGGACTCAGATACAAAAAAAACACATTGTTCTAATTTAGAAAATAAACTTAGCCATGCTGGTTCTTCAGATGTGGAAAAGTTCGAGCTCTGTAACGAAATCGAATTATTACCGATGTTTATTGATGATTCCACTACGCCGTTGGATATTTTAAATTACTTGTTTACGAATAAATTAATTTCAGTGTTCCCAAATCTGTCCACAGCACTGAGGATATACCTGTCACTTCCAGTCACAGTCGCACATAGCGAAAGGTCATTTTCTAAACTAAAAATTATTAAAAACTATCTTAGATCAACATTGTCGCAAAGTAGACTGACAAATTTATCGTTAATAAGTATTGAACATGAAATCAAAATTGAAGTTAGTGACATTGTTAAAGATTTCGCTAATGCAAAAGCACGAAAAGTAACTTTTTTGTAAATACATTTGTGTGTGTGTACTGTGTATATATTTGTGTGTACGAGCGTCCTGTAATGTAACTATATTAGTTTTTAAATTAAATATGTTTGGAAGAACTACAAAGTTGTGATTTTTTATTCTTGATGTAACCCCTTCCATCCAAAAAAAAAGTTTTTGCTTTCCGACACCATTTGCACCCGAATTTCCGTTTGAAAATTATAACTGTTAGTATTCCATTTTGACCCCGCTTCTACTAGAGGGCGCCAGGGTACTGGTTGCACACGGGCGCCACAAGGGCTAGAGACGCCTCTGTAAAAACATAAGATAAAAACAAATTAAAAATATAAAATTTCTGTGCACTTTTACATAATATAACGAATAGCGTCTCTCGTTTATTTTTTTCAGTATCTTATAAAAAAGGCTAACCACAGGCAGGATTTGAATCCGCGCATTTCGGCGTGGTAGACATACGCTTTAGCCAGTATTCTATTGAGAAAATAAATTCTGTTGCGAAATTACAAGAGTTTAGAGCTTAAAAGTTTTAAGTGTCTGAAAACATAGAGAAAACGAATTTTCCTAGAATTGAAACCTAGCTAGATGGATTTCTCGATCCCATAAATTCCTGTATTGTAAATTTCATCAAAATCGTTAGAGCCGTTTTCGAGAATGCAATTACAAATATACAAATATTGCTCGTATTGTACTATTCTTTATAATACTATTCTTCTAAATAACATAGTATCTTAAATTAAAGGAAGCCCATGAAACTTAACATTAAATTCACTGTTCAGCAAAATAAATAATAGACTTTTCTTCGTGACTTTAGCCATAGACTTTACAAATAACTACAGAGTCAGACGCCGTGTCCGAGCAGCAACGGTGAGCTAAATCAGATAACCCAACTCACTTGTACATACGCCACACATTTATTATCAGATAAGCTGATCGGTCCCCATTTCGTCCGAAAACAGCACACACACATCTATATTTTATCTGATGTTGTTTGGCTCAATTCGTAGTATGGGACAGGCTGTCTGAATGTATGTAGTCTGTTTTTATCATTATTTTTAATTCTATTTCTTTATTATAAGTACATTATTTACGTGCTTTTAATGGGTACTGGTTGAAAAATGAATTTAAGTAGTCATATTATTTCAAAATATTAAAAAAGCAATAAAGGTCTGACCACATTGCAGGATTCGAAACCGCGCACTTCGGCGTGGTAGACCTACACTCAGCCACTATGCTATTGAGAACGTAAACTGCTGCGAAATTAGAAAAGTTTAGAAATTTAGAGTTTAGAAGTTTTAAGTGTGTGAAAGAAGGAGAAAACATTTTTGCCCAGAATTGAAACCTAGCTGGTTCAATTTCTTGCCCCACTCAACCCCTATATTGTAAATTTCATCAAAATCGCTAGAGCCGTTTTTGACAAAGCGATATCAAATATAAATATATTGGGTCCTTACATATGAAATTGGCGTTTTGTACGGGAGGAATATAAAGTCAATTTTTTTTTTGTAAAATATATTTAATTAATCAAAGTATGCACCGTTGTTATCTATGCACTTTTGCCATCTCATAGGTAGTTCATTGATACCTTTACTAAAAAAACCATGGGGGCAAGAATCAATAAACTCTTTGAAGGCGGTTTGGACTGCCGCATCGGAGTTGAATTTTTTTCCATGTAAGAAGTTGTCCAAATTCCGGAAAAAATGGTAATCTGTTGGAGTAAGGTCCGGGGAGTACGGTGGATGTCGCAGACATTCCAATTGTAACTCATCTAACTTAGTGGTTGTTTGTTGTGCAGTGTGTGGTCTTGCGTTGTCTTGAAGCAGCAGTGGTCTAGAGCGATTGACCAATCTCGGTTGTTTAGCAGCTAATTCTTCCTTCATGGTTTGCAGTTGCTGACAATAGATATCTGCCGTAATCGTTTGGCCAGATTTTAGAAAACTGTAGTGAACGACACCGGCGCTAGTCCACCAAACACTCACAAGTAACTTTTTCTGAGTCAATTTTCGTTTAGGACAGGATTTGGCTGGGTCTCCAGGGTTCAGCCATTACGACGAGCGCTTCCGATTATCGTACAGTATCCACTTTTCATCACAAGTAATGATTCGATTTAAAATCCCTTCATTATTGTGTTGTTTGAGCAAAGTAACACAGCAGTCGACGCGTGTTTGCAAGTTCGATTCACTCAATTCATGAGGTACCCATCGTTCAAGTTTTTTTACTTTCCCGATTTGCTTCAAGTGGATTAATACAGTTTTGTCACTTACCCCGAAGCCTGCAGCTATCTCTGAAGTGCTTTGTGATGGATCCGCTTCCACAATAGCCTTTAATTCTTCATTTTCCACTTTGGTCTCCGGCCGTCCACGGGGTTGGTTCTGAAGGTCGAAATTTCCAGAACGAAAACGTTGAAACGAAAAACGTATCGTGCTTTCTTTTGCGACACCAGCGCCGTACACATCATTAATCCTTCGAGCTGTTTCTGCAGCACTGGTGCCACGGTAGAACTCGTACTCATAAATATACCGATATTTCATGTTTTCCATTGTGCGGTAATAAGTGACGCCAAAGAAAAAAATAATGAGGAAAAAACAAATGAATGACTGTTTTCAAAACTCAAATGTACCAGCTAAATGAATTTATAAATTTGAATTTGGAATTCTTAACCAAAGAGGAGATATTTCAGATCAAAGTGGTCAGTACGACAAAACGCTAATTTCATATGTAAGGACCCAATATTATACGAATATTGCTATGGATAGAGGAGAACAAAGAGCAGACACTTAGAAGTAAAATTATTTTTTTAACTCAGGTGACAACTTACATTACTCAATGTCGCTGCGTTCAGGAGTCTACTCTAGAATCCTTCGTTCCGCTTTCAAAATACCTCGCCGTAAAAATATTATTTTACTCTCGTGCAATCAATACAATCGACTAATGAATAAGTATATTATAACGTTGATTATAACTGGGCTATTTTTCTATGCTAAAAGAAATAAAAATGAAGAATTTATACTCGTTTTTATCTTTCCATGTAGTCATTAATTGAATGTATAATATAGTGGCGTTCTTATAGATTGGCTCCGTATTTTGAAAGGTGAAATATTCTGTTGGCGTATATTAGTTAAACCAAGTCATAAGCCTCGTAGACAGATTTTACCAACCAACCCACACTGGGTTTTCGTGGTGAATTAGGGTTTTCCGTTTCTGGCCTCAGCTCAGGAATCTGCTTATGAAAGCGTGGGTACAAAGAAAACGATCTAATGAAATTGCTTTAATTCCAGATAGGTCGTGACATGGGTGATGCTTTAGTAAAGCTATCTAATGCTGGAGTTAATGCAAGTACTATTCATTTACTAGGACACTCACTCGGTGCTCACATCATGGCATTTGCTGGCAGAAAAGCTAGAGAGAACAGCCACGTTGTTGCACGGTACGTAATGCATGCCCTATTTACTTAATGCAGAGTACCATTTACAAAGAATAAAATCGTTAATGTCATTTTTGTGAAGACAAACGATCTTATTATTTATAGTATGAATCGTTCGAAAATATCTAATAATGTCAAATTCTAAATTCACAAATTCATTTATTTGCCAAAGTATTGTTAGTATTACATAGACTCTAGGTTCCCAAACTTATTTTGTCTACTGAGTCGAGAGCTCATGCAGTCGTTGTCTAAGATGCCTCCTAGCTAAATGAAATTACAAATCACCCCCCAGGCCTCTACACAACGCACCCATTTTTTTTCTGGGTCTCTTACCGCCCCCCTTTAGGGCTGCAGCGCCCACAGGGGGGCGTTATCGCCCACTTTGGGAATGGGTGATCATAGACGCTTGTATGTCAGTAACGAAAGTCTAAACCGTGTCTTAACACATAGTCACTGTATGACATGATGACATGCAAATACTGGTTTATAAACACAAAAATATAAATATCAGGCGAATCATAATCATATCTAAAAACATGCTGAAAACAATGTCAATATTGTGTCAGCGCAATGTCCAGATATGGTCCATATTTTATAGCAATGTAATAATGTCAATTATAATATTAATTTGCGTTGCATTCGTGATGTCAATAATTTTATCTTTAATTTTACGTTGATTTAATTAAAATACATGTATAATAGTTTCTGATAAAGTCAGTAACGATAGTTCATTGCCAAGAATTCTGTTACTCAAAAGCACAGACAAACTAGCTGAAAAGAAACATTTAGTTTGCAGCCAGTTTTTAAGCTTAAATTTGAAAATGTTTGAGGCAAATTTTTATCATTTGGTATATGGTTAAATAGTTTACCATTCATGGCATGACAATTTTAAAATAATAAGTAGTCCTAGGCTTTCTAGGCATAACGATTCTGCTAGGATTTCTTGTGTTTCTTACATAATATATTTCAGAAGCCGTCTTAAACAGTTTCATTTGCTTTAATGAAGCATGCCGATTCTAATACATATACGTCTCTACTTCTATTTCTATTACATTACTTACTTATCTACATACTTTTATAGGCAATATAAAAAGTTTTTAAGCATCCTTTATATTATTTTTTGTTATTTTTTATACTCGGTATTTAATCAATGAACACAGTCTAGTTTTTATGGACACAATACAGTAATCGCACAAATCGTTTTTTATAGTTGATCTTTTTTGCTAAAGCATTAAACTGTTAGCGTTTCTTATATAGTATAACAGGCTTGGACCCAGCCCGTGCCCTCTTCGAAGGCACTCTGTCGGTCCAAGATGGCTTGGACCGTACCTGCGCCAAATTCGTAGACATCATCCACACAGACCCTGGCGGTTACGGAACGAGTACGCCGACAGGTACTGTTGACGTCTGGCCAAACTACGCAGGGAGAGGAAGCACCCAACCAGGCTGCCCCAACGGAGACTTCGAAATGTTTAGCACTGAAGGTATCAGAGGAATTCAATTTATAAATCCTAGAAGTTCAAATGCAATGGTAAATAACCCATCATTATCATTATCTCCATTCACAATCATATTTGCCTTCTTATTACTTACTTGAAATTTTACGTTTACACTCTTTCAGTTTGTCTAATTCCAATGCGAAGTAGAATTTTTCAAATCTTTGGCTATGTCGTTGAATTACTGACTCATGGTCCTCATTTTGTTGAATTTTCAAAATACGTTCATGTCGATTACGGAATCCTTCACTGTCCGTGATCCGACATGTATTTGACTGGTTTTTACTAAGTCCCTCAAGAAATGGGTAACAGGAAATGTGTAAGTAGATACCCAGTAATACCCAGACTCCAAAACTTATTTGCTTGGGAAATTTGACCACGGACTCAGGATCTTCAGAGATATTACACCAACAGGCCGGTCAAATTAATTTCAGTTTAACATTCATGCTCATTGTTACATGTCTGACGTTTTGGATTCACTATGATGGATATCAGTGCACGCCAGATTGAATTAATCGTGTCCTTTTCCAGTGAAGTGCAAGTTACGTAATTAGCCTACAGCTTCAAATCTAATCGGAGGGCAAAATTACATTTCCCCAGAAAGCAGGTGCCAACAGCTGTGATTGAGAAATGATTAAATGGTTAAACAACTTTACACGTTGAGTATTATGTACATTTGGTGCTTACCTCAAGTATTTCAATGGAGTCTCGATCGTCACCGTACTTTAACGCTCGATTTTTAAATTATGCATCCTCACCAAATATCGATTTTTTTATATCAAAATAAGCTCTTCGTCTGTCACCCAAGATGTTAACAAACAAAGTATGTCTATATATTATTTATTTTAAAATCGTGCACAAAATATGAGTGTCGGTATTTCAATTCATACTTCACTAAGGTCAAGTTCAAATAGGTACTAACATTGAAACATGTAATTCAAATCGCTATTACGTAAATGTTCTTTTTTGTATGCCGTTTTTGTTACGTTAATATTCGCGGTTAATACTTTGGCTTTTATTTTCCATGACATTTTCTCTGACGTGCTTTATTATTCTAAAGAACACAACCTAATTTTATGTACTAAAAATTAATTACGGTTTTACATTTTACACTCATCGATATCGTCAGTTATTTCCAATAGAAACATTTGAAATATCAGTATGAACGAACTCCATATCCCTTAATTAAAAAAAATCATTTCCAGTACGTAGACCTGCTTGGGAGTTAGCTAAACAGAAGTTCTAGAAGAACTATAGTTCGTTGTTCTTTATGCAAAAACCGTCACAATAGATCGACATTGACTAGTAAGAAGCACTTTTTTTATGATACTTGTAAGTCGTATCATTTATTAACAAAACCTTTCTTTGATTATTTATTTGATATTCAAAGGGTTCACTAATTAGTTTTATCAAAGAGAACTTTTCTTATGACACAACTATATACCTAAATACAAACGTCTTGTATTGGTATCACTACATAACAATCATAACATACAATTTACAAAATTCTCAACGGTTTTTCAAACACACTACAGATGAAGGCAAATGTATACTTCAATTTATTGTATACTTACGCAAGGATACCTATTTACTACATTGAAACATAATTTACAGATAATATTACTCTATCAGAATACGAAGAATATTATCCCGATTACGATATAGCACAGGCAAAACGATTGACAAGACTGCAAAAAATAAGACTTGCTATGAGACCTAGTAAGTTTAAAAGATGAATGAAGTTACGAAAGCTTTTGCTAAAGTGTAACACGGTAATAGACAACATGGCTAAATATTGCGAAGGTCTTAAAAACTACCTAATAACAAACACTAACATTGCACAAATTAAATTACTATAATCAATGCACTCCAAGAAAATAACAGCACCTATGTGGGTAGTAAAGTTGTTATGTGTTATAAGAACGGTATAAAACACATCTGCTGGTGAGGTTTTAAGGTTTGCTTAATTTACAGCACGCTGATGAATGCGGAGATTTAATAGAATAAGTATTTATAAGGCTTACTTGAAATAGTTGCAAATAATGCCAAAGATTTACCTCGAGTTATAATAAATTAATGGTCGGCATAACTGCTGAAATATTTTAGACACGGGTATAACCAAAGTGGGCTGATGTGAAGAAAACTGAAATACTTTTAAGAGTTGCATACCTCAAAAGGAAAACAGAACTTTTATACACAGTACAATCATTTTCGCGGCCGAATGTCTTTCTGTCACAGCCCATTTTCCCAGTTTCATTAACACGCAGTGGCGGATTATCCTTCAGGAACTAAAGAATAATCTAAGCCTAACTTTCCCGAAGCTTAGGCGAAATAAGCACGGTGCCTAAGGAGGCGGAGTTTAAGCAGCGCGCCGTAGAAGTTATTAAACGAAAAAAAAAACACGTGACCATCTGTGACAACGGCGGATTCAAAAAATCATGAAATGCTTGTGACGTAATTTACGAATGGCCCCTAAGTAGTGTTCTGCAGTGTTTACTGTTTTTTTAAGCATTAAAAAAAAGAAAATTGAATATTTGCACTCGACTTCACCATTACCATTACCTTTCGCTCACATCACATTGATCATATCATCAAAAGAAAGCAAAGCATCAAGGTGCAACTTTTACACTTTGACTTCGCTTTGGCCTTAAAACTAGTGGTATCTCAATGGGAATATTCTAAAGGGGATAAAAATAATCAAATGTGGAAATTTATGGGAAAAATTCCCGCTATTTTCAAATATTTTGTATTTTTCTCAATCTTGGATATTTTTCCGCGAATGACACACGCTTACTTGAGATGCCACGGTATAAGTCATTTTATAAGGAACTTCATAAGTTAAACGATTGGTCAGGCTTCAGCCACGTATCATTATTTGGTTCTCAATTACTATTTGTGCCTCAAATATTTATCGTTAGAAGCGACGTCAAGGTATAAGTTTGTTGCACCAGGATGTAACGACCATCTCAAAAAGAAAATGGCTGGCAATTATACAATTCTATGCATGCATGTACATATATGGAAAGCCATCGCAATTACGATTAAGTACTTTTAAGCTATTTTTGTCAAAGAATTTAAAAACTTAGAGAAACCTACCCTAAAGCATCAATAACTAATTTATCGGTACAAATTGCAATATTTTCAGACCTCTGCAGCCATGATAGGTCGTGGCGTTACTTTGTAGAAGCCATATCGTCGCCAACTTCATTTCTAGCTGCATCAGCATCAAATTTTGAAAATTGGGAAGCAACGGACGGCCGAAATGCGGAAAATATCTTCATGGGGGATCTAATCAATAAACGGTATATTTCTCAGTTGTTCTCGAGATTATCTAGCCTGAACAAATAGACAGACAGACAATAATATCTAGGCACCTATACTTTAAGGCCTAGTTGTTGATATATAATATCTTCATGGGGGATCTAATCAATAAGAGGTATATTTCTCAGTTGTTCTCGAGATTATCTAGCCTGAACAAATAGACAGACAGACAATAATATCTAAGCACCTGTACTTTAAGGTCTACTTGTTTATTCCATGTAACTATTACATTTTGTTATACTCAGTACATAGGGTATTTCTTAAAATATTTTTCCTGAAGCGTATCGTTTTGACTTTTTTTTATTCCATGATCTAATACCCAAGTTGTTCCTTGGTAAAATAAAGTAACTAAACCACAAATTAAGTAGTTACTTGCGTAAAACTAGACTATCGATACATATTTTGTACATAAAATAAAATTAGAAACGTTAATTGACATTGTGTGATATTTTATTTGCGCACTCTATTTATTTTCACATTTTGTTGTAGTTCATATTATTATGGTTTATTCGTTTGAATTAGGATTACCAACTTAAAGAAACATTTTAAAAGGAATAAACACTTTTGGTATTTTTTGGTAATAAACACTTTTGGTATTTTATGATCTATGTAAGTACTTATATGTAACAGATAGGATACATATTATTTGACTTATTGAGGCTTACCGCAATCGTCTAAAAACCTGAGTAAATACTTATATACTTAATTGTTTATGGTAGTATACAGATCTAATCAGCCATATTTTCTCAAAAAACAATTACTTTGACCTGTAAAACATTCCGCTGAATTGGCCTTTTCATCCATAGATGCGAACAAAGGCCATTTTTTCAATTTCATTTAAAATCTGCCATCTTTTTATAACACTTTTTACAGTATACAAAAAAAATAAACAAATTGGATAAAATTACTTAGGCTTGCATGTTCATCATGTAACGAAAAGTATAAACCTAGGGTACAAACGGTATATTTTTTTGATATAAAAAAAGATGTATCAAGAAGTTCTTGATAGATATTGTTCACTGTTAATTTTTTTATGGAAAGATAAACAGGATGGCTGGTCAATTCAGTCAATGCCATGTGTTTTACGAAGCGTCGGTATTTATTAATTTTTAATTGTGCAATTTAACACTGCAGGGATTTTTTAACAATAGTGAAGTTCGCGAGGGAATGCAATGTAAAAGCGATGTTATAATTCCTGCAAAGTTTAGTTAGTTACACGATAACTAACAAACGCATCTACAATAATTGTATATGTACAAATATAAAGATTTCCCTTTATATATATATGTATATATATATATCTACGGCGGCCGGTGCGATAGCATTTCTCCGACGGATCGTTTGCCATTATTAAATTACTATACATTAACTTTGTCTTAACGTTGTATTTTATGGAGTAGTTCGCTTCTTGTAAGATTAGGTACCTATTTCTCATGGCTGAGTTGCAAAAGCACGAATTGCCCCGTGTCTTTTCCGACATATATATATCTAAAGGACCACTATAGGAAGCGCCGTCATTCCACATGAGTGGACCATGTTTCTAGAGATAAATAAAAGGAATACAGGTTTTCTCTTTACTATTTTCAGAGCGCAAGGCAATTATTTCCTTACGACGAACTCCAGAATTCCGTATGGTAAAGGCGAAAACGGTCTAAAGCCAGATAGAAACGCCGCGGGAAGGAAACGGCGTGATTCTACTTTGACGAGATTATTGAAGTACTTATGATGAATTGACCAAATCGGCATAAATTAACCAGAACATATTATGAAATTTAAAGGTTGTCGTAAAATAGATGTAGATTATATATTAGTACGATTAAATAGATAATATTTAGAACAAATACTGTCTACAGTAATAAATGTACTACAATGTGACTGGCTCGTTAACGCGGTTGTAAGATACTGCCTTCCAAGCCAGGATACCAGGGTCACATAACTGGTGTAAATAATTATATAGAGTAAAATATATGTTACATAATGTAATATACCTACAGAGGTGTAATCATTAGTGTGACCAGACAATTATTCCGTAACAAAAATGGCATTAAAAAGCTTTAAACCTTATCGCAACTATGTTGGCTAACGAGATAAATAACTCCAAAAAAAATAATAACAGCTATACTCTTATCATTTACTGTGACATTTACTAATAGAATCATTTCATAGGATAATAACTGACTGTTTCGCCCAGGTTAAATATATAATATGATGTCCATTTGGAATAATATACCTTTCAAATAGTGAAAGAATTTTTCAAATGGATACAGTAGTTCCAAAGATTACCTTCCACATATACACAACCTTACAAAATCCACTCTCTTTGGAATATACGAATTTTTGCTACAATAAAAACTACTTATTATGCACGTAAACTCATTTGGAATCTAATATTGAGATATGACGTCTTAATTTCTTACGAATTGTTATGCCTTTTGTTCTGGCCCGCCTGTTTTCTCGGTTAATTGTCTTGCAGGTAGTTCTGTAGTACCACAAGAGTAGGGGTAACACAAATAAAAAGAACGCTTTTGGTGCTTCATTTCAGTGATGCCGGGTTTGCTAGAGGCCCGGCCTTCACCCGAGTAGGAAGCCCGTTAAGATGCACGCAGATGCGGAAAATTCCCCTGGCGACGCCTTGAGCCCGAGGTCCACCCTCCATACGAGGTATCCCTCGGCTGAAGGAACCCTCAGGCGGTCGACCATCTGGCAGGGCGCCTTTAGCGGTCGCCCCAACGGGACCGCTGACGCTGTAAAAGCCACTAGGGAATTTTTATACCCAGTTCAAAGAAACTACAGCCGATCTTATAGAACCTGCTGAGCTCTCAACTCCGGCTTTTTTAATAAAGTAAGAATCTATCCTCCAATGACAAGTCCTACTGGTTGCTTTCAAATTTCAATTTGTAGTAAGGAAGAGGCTATTCATGTCTTGGGCGTGTTCGCTACGAGTAACGCAATAAATTGTTTCACCCAAAAAGTTGGATTAATTTTCTTATCTAAACCAGATAATAATTCCCAACCTGATTGCTGATAATTAGGTGTGTCTGTTTTGGAACCAAAGGGCCAAAAGGTAATCTTATCAGGTTCGACTATATACTTATGGGGCGTAATGACAAAAGAGTCAAATCGTGGACCCTTCTACCAGAAGCAAGAAGTAAAAGAATAGCACATCTTCGAGACGCTTGAAAAAGATTGATAGTAGGCAGACTACGTGAGAGTAGAAAATCAACTACTACTTTAGGGTTCCATATAGGATTCGATTTTCGGACCTTACCGATTTGTTAGCAATACCCTTTAAAACTTGCTTCAGTAGGACGTGTGATCCTAGGTCTGTATTAGAATCTGGAAATTAAGCACCAAAAGCGTTCTTTTTGTGTTTCTCCTAGTCTTGAGGTACCATGAAACTACCTGCAAGTCAATTATTTGAGAAAACACGCGGGGGAGAACAAAAGGCATAACAATTAGTAAGAAATTAACACGTCAATCTCAACATTAGGTTTCAAACATGCACTCAACCTATAGAGCAGCAATGTCATTTATTTTGTATGAAAACAAATTACGTCTATGGTAAACACTGCTGCAGTTACTGGCGTTCTATTTTATAGTTTGATTTTTTGCTGTTTTTGCCATAACACCGAATAGAGCAATAAGTCATTACATAAATATTTAAATATATGTCCAGTTTTGGTTATGTACTGTTTAATGCAAAGAGAGTTGATACTTGTTAGTGTAAATAAACTAAGCAGTGGTGAATAAAATGGTTCGATATTTCATCTCTATAGGTTGAGTACTCTATGGTTTCAAATAAGTTGCAAGTACATAATATAAAGTGTAGATTTATAAAAGTTTAAACTATTTGTAAACTATATTACCTAGCGAGTAAAATGTAATGTAAAGAAAGGTAACGCAATAATGCGAAAGGTATTTATTACGCCTATAATAATTTTCAATATTCAGTAAGTACCTACTGAATATTGAAAAATTTTACTACACTATACCTCACTTTTCAAAGTAAATTCCTTATGACTTCACGGGGTTGCACCATTATTAGCTAACAAATCATTGACATTTTCGGACTGTCTAAAAATGTTTAATTTTCGGGAATCAAAACAAAAAGAATTTCTATATTCTATTGCACCAAATGAAAAAATGCATTATGAAAGATAGAATTGAACCTTTTACTTTTGCTTTACAACCAAAATGCACGGGTTAGACGGCCTTATAATGTATCTACATTATACGATTCTACAATTCCTCAAAGTAGGTATCATCGACCCATTCGATACGAGACCTACCTATCGATATTTTTATTGCGATACTAAGTAGGTGTCAATACTTTTCTATCGACACAAGTAAAAATATCGATACCTTTTTGTGATATTGGTCAATCCCTAGTCATGACATTTGTATAATAAATTGTACATACATACATATCTTCACGCTGTATCCCTAACGGGGTAGTCATAGAGGACGGAGCACCAAGACTCGCGGTCATTCTCCTCATACATTTTCGCGTAGGTATGCGAGTGCTTTTCACATTTCCGTCAACTAACACTGGCTATTTGATCTTCGTAAGTCAGCCTTGGTCTTCCTTGGCATCTTTTACCACTCGCTTTCGCTCTGTAGATTTTCTTCGTCAGTCTTTCATTAGTTCATCACTCATTCTTTCTATGTGCCCGAACTATCTAAGCATTCCTTTCTTCATTTTTACAATAATACTGTATAATTTGTGATAGATTGTGCAAATAAATTGTGATTTGCGTTAATCGTTTCTACGGTAATATTAATGGTAATAAGTCTGCTACATCTTAGGGTGCGTCGACCTTCTGATGTCAATAACATTTTGTCTTCTAAGTGTGTTATCATCATATATTAATAGTAGAGTATAAATCATATATTAATAGATATTTTTATTATTATTGTAGTACAAGACTGACCTTAATATTTAGTTGTTATGTTACACTAAGTATACATTTATTTTATTTACTAATAAAATTGGTTTAAGTTGCAAAATGGTTTATTTGATTAAACTTTAAAAAGCCATAGAGCAGTATATAGTAAGACTTAAATGACACCTTGAGGTTGAGGGTACTCGCAACTGACACTTCTCATAGTTTAGTAACGCCCATAGCCTTCGTCCTCCCACAGACAACCTAGCAAATAGAAAGGCACCGTTGTCTGCCGTCCATCTACGAAAATGCACGAATAAATTCAAACACCAACGCGCGCCCGTTTAATAGTAACCAGATAGCAGATACGTGACCCGTGTCTAAGCTATAAAAAAATATACAATATTACGTAAACAATGCCAAATTGTGCTGCAGTGGTGTCGTAGTGACAGTCATACAAAAGATTTCAAAAAGAACAATAATACCACGTTTCATCGGTAAGTACGAGGGCTGCTATTTATGTATCCGGAATAACAAAGTGAAACAAACATATAGCATTATTATATAGTATATAGTTTTATTGCTTTTCAAAATATTCTCCATGATGATTGATGCACTTTTGCATGCGTTGGAACCAATTTTCGTAGCACTTTTTCCGTTCAGATTGAGGCATCTCCAAAACATGCATTTTGAACGCATCAACAGCCTCTTCACGGCTCGAAAAACGTTGACCACGTAATTTATTCTTCACGGTTGGGAATAAATAGAAGTCGTTGGGGGCCAAGTCGGGGCTGTACGGCGGATGACCCGTTAATTCGCTCTTTTGATCTTCCAAATACCGAGTTGTTTCGGCCGATGTGTGGCAGCTAGCATTGTCATGATGAAGAAGGATTCTGCGTTGTCGGTTGTTCTTTCTTATTTCTTCAAAGACTTCTGGCAAACAAATGGTCGTGTACCATTCAGAATTAACCGTTTTACGATCCTCTAGTGGCACTGTAGCTACATGTCCATTCATTCCAAAAAAACAAGCGACCGTTTGCTTCAAAGTGCTTTTTGAACGAATGACTTTTGTTGGGTTCGGCTCATCTTGGAACACCCAAACCGTTGATTGTTGTTCAGTTTCAGGATCATACGCATATATCCAAGATTCATCACCTGTGTAGATATTATAGACAGCTTTTGACGCACCCTGATTGTACTTTTGTAACATTTTTTCACACTAATCGAAACGAGCCCCTTTTTGGTCAATTCTCAAGTTGTGCGGAATCCAACGTGAACAAATTTTTTTACAGCTAAATGTTCGTGTAATATTTTATATATACTCCTCATACTTATGCCCAGAGACGCCTCTATCTCGCGACATGTAACATGACGATCTTGCATTATTAGTTCCCGCACAGCATCAATATTTTGAGGTACAACAACCGATTTAGGCTACTTAACTTCGTCCGTGAGCATAGACCGCCCACGATTAAACTCACTAAACCAGTGATACACAGTAGTTTTTGATGGTGCTTCGTCCCCTAAAGTCGAAGTGAGTTGATCGATGTACTGTTTTTGAGTTAGCCCTCGCCGAAAATCGTAATAAATCATAGCACGAAAATTTTCACGACTTAAATCTATGGTGATAAAGACTCGCAATTTTCAAAATGACGCCACAAAGGATAAACAAATGACAGCTACATGAAACAAATTGTATTCTTCAGGCAAAGAGTTCAATTTTTAAATGTTATAATTACTTTTTTAATATTGTTCTGCAACTGGCCAGTTCCGGATACATAAATAGCAGCCCTCGTATCATACAAAATGAATAATATAAGTCCCGCCGAGACAGTTGGATTATTCACAATCGGTGTCCGCAATCTAAAGAGGACGAAACTCAACCCGCTTTCGCTAAAGTAATGGAGTAATTACCATTTTAAAATATTCATAAAATTTTAAAGGAACAAATTGGGTACCTACTCGAATTTCATTCGACCATTCTGCCCTCATAAAGTTAGTTCTACGAAATTAATTTACTTAGAAAATTAGTATGTAATATTAAATTTTACTTGAAGTTTATAAAAAATATCATAACGATCTAGGTTTTATAATTCTCCAGATAGCAGATACTAATTTTAAGGAAGTACATACGTACATACATGTCTTCAAGCAGTATTCCTAGTGGGGTAGTCAGAGGGACGAACGCCAAGCGACGCCAAGCCTCTGTGTGTCAGTCATATTCACATTTAAAAATACTATTGTACACATTTTCGTGGGGTTTTAACTCATGGTATTAGCTTCTTCCTAAATAAAAACACACATTCTCTCATTTTAGAACACAATAATATTAAAATCAAAAGCCTTTTTAAAAAAACATACGTTTTATTGTTTTGCCATGAAAAATATAATGTAATATTTACAAAATATCATTCTAATGAAAGCAATGACTTCAGAATAGATTAAAATATAATAATTATGAACCATTTTGGTATAATCCTTAAATCGAGTTTAAATAGTTGGTGCAAGCCATCCTAATATGTTAACCATTTCACGATTTTAGAGGAATTTAAAAAAAAGTTTAGAGAATTTTTGAAGGAGAAACTTATTAATTAACGTACATTATTATGTACTTAACGTACATTATTAATACATAATAATCATTGGTGTGCCTATGGCTTCAGGATAGGGCAAGCCTGACATACACGTTCTTCATTGTTTTTGTAAAAGTAAAGGGAAGTCTTTAGATATTATAGATTACTAATTAATCATGACTTTGGTACAACCGGTGAACGTAGGGGTATTTGATCAAATAAAATGTATAAAAGTCGGTGAAAAAAAAAATAATGAATTTCTGCAAACGGTTTACATCTGACATGTCCTGAATGAACACAGGACGTTATGACGTAATTTTCACTCCTCACAATTGAATAGATAACTTCTGGTCAGTCGTCCTTTTAAGCGTAGAGCGCGTCTCACGTACTTTTTGTATTGAGTGATTAATTTTTCTTGTATCTTTTAAAGTCTAATACTCTTATTTTTAAGTTTAAGTGCAGTACTTTAAGCATGGATTTTGAGGAACCAGGTATGTACTATTTAATTTACTATTTGAGTTTTAAATAAAAACAATATTATACTTATCATAGGAAGATTTTTGAAGTGAATACAAATTTCATAAAATTCATATTTTTTTAAAGAAACAAAATGCTTTTTGTTATACTTGCGGATGTTTCGCGACTCCAACTGTTTTTTCTCACGTTAGACTAACTATTATACTTTTAGTTAAACGAATTACATTTTGCCTAAAATTGCCTATTGATAATGTTTAAAATTATTTTTCTGTGCAGGTCGTGCACACAAAATAAAGCCAGTTTTTCCGTTGCTTTTAAATTTGCACTGCTTTAATTGTTTCAGGTGGATCTGGTATCAAAATTATTAGTCGTGGCGATGTATTCAGACTGGCCAAGAAGTGTACAGAACGAAAATTTTCAAAAAAGTTGGATTTCGTGGAGAACGAAATAATCAATAGAAAAACTTTCCCTGCAGAACATAGAGGCGAATTTCTGAGAAAATTTTCATATATAAAAAAGGAAATCAAAAGCCGATGGTTTGCTGCAAACAGGACAGAACATGTTTTTCTAAAGAAAAAGTGGTTGCAAGGCACAATCGAAATTCCGTTTTTATCAGTGAATAATCCAGGTCGTCCTTTAAAGTCATTTGAAGAGCTTTGCGACCACAGTAAAAGACGCAGAACAAAGGGCTTAAAAGACGAAAATAATGCTGAAGAGCTGGAATTCGCTGCCCAAAGGAAACTTCGAGAAACTGGCAATAAAGAAGCTGCAAAAGTCGTCCAAGACGTCACAGTATCGCCCTTCAAGAGGTGCTAAATATTTGAAGTTACAGAAGTCGCAATGCACCATCTAGGCAGCAATTAACACCAACTCGAGCATTGTCTATTTTCATTCAAGCTTCTTTATCTAGAAAGCAATATGAAATTATTAGAACGGCCGATAAAATGCTGTACCCATGTTACAGTATATTACAGAGAGAAAAAAAACAGTTATCCTGAGCAGGACGCCTATTATATTACTGAAACTTGTGCTGAAGTATTTAATCCAAGCTTTACTTAACCATACCTCTCAGCGCTTACTATTATATTTGGAGGATGTTTTGCAAAGTCTTCGGTCAGAAGAAAAGGCTTCCTTAGAAATAATTTACAAGTGGGGCTGTGATGGATCGCAGCAGACGGAGTACAAACAAAAATTTGAAAACTGTGGCGAAACTGACGCCAGCATATTCCAGTCATCTCTAGTACCACTCCAAATGATTTCTCAGAGCAATGGAAAAGTGATTTGGAAAAATCCGACTCCATCGTCACCGCGATATTGTCGACCTATGCGGATTAGATTTATCCACGAATCGTCTGATATTACGAGTGAAGAAATAGCATATTTTAATAATCAGATTAGAAATTTAGAAGAGACGAAAGTGGCAACATCAACAGGAAATGTCTCAATAAAACATACTATGCTCGTCACCATGGTTGAAAAGTATGCAATTCCGCTACCCAAACGAAATCCACTATGAGATGCTATATTTGTAATGAAACGTGTAAAGATTTCAATAATTTAGCACGAAAAGAAGTGATCGACGAAAATCTTAAATTTGGATTATCTGTTCTACACGCGCGTATGAGATTTTTTGAATCAATACTCCATCTCTCATATAAAATTACTATAAAAAAGTGGCAAATAAGATCACAGGAAGATAAAGATGTTGTTAAACAAACAAAACTCGAAATTCAAGAAAAATTCAGAACTCAGCTTGGTCTGATCGTTGACGTACCAAAAGCTGGCTATGGTAACAGCAATGACGGCAATACAAGCAGGACGTTCTTTCAAAACCCACAAGAGAGCTCTGAAACCACAGGTATCGGCATTAGGTTAATCAAAAGACTTTCCTGCATTTTAGAAGTTGAAACAAGTGGACATAAAATAACTGTGGAAAAGTTTTCGACTTTTTGCAACGAGACAGCTCTTTTATATGTTGAATTATACAAATGGCATCCTATGTCGCCAACCATTCACAAAATACTTATGCATGGACCATTAGTTGTGGAGCGCGTCCTGCTGCCAATTGGTATGTTATCAGAAGAGGCAGCTGAGGCGAAAAATAAACATTTCCGTCAATATAGAAATGATTTTTCTCGTAAGTTTTCTCGCCAGCTATGCAATCTGGACACACTGAACAGGTTGTTACTGACATCCGACCCTTATATGAGTAGCACTAGACCTAAGCCACCAAAGTCTTTCAAAGCATTTAGCGCAGCAGTCTTGGAAATGTTGCTTCCAGCCGAAGTTGAAGCACAGGAAGAAGAGAATGAGATAACAACTGATTCTTTTAACGAAGAAGAGTGAGAGTCGTCTTCTGAGTGTATCAGCTTTAATCAACTTTATTATATCAGCCTTTTATTGTAACCTGCTTAACAAGATCCTTCATTGTAAATAATATTTTTGTTGTTTTTTAAATTTACATTTTATGTTCTAAATTTTCTAAGAAAATCATTTTAAAAATTCAAAAATGCATTAGTATTTATTTTCCTCTATTAAGCCAGGTCAGACAATAAAATATTTTTGTACGTGTTTTTGGGTCGAATACCCCTATGTGCGGTGGACAAAAATGGAGGAAAGAGATCGCTTCCCGCGTTATCATTCAACAAAACAATTTTTATAATATTTTGCTATTAAAATGTACAGGCGTAAATAGTTGTGTTAATGTGTCTCAATTCGTTGTTTATCCAAATTAATAAAAGAAATCACTGTATTCCTGTGTTTTTGTGTCATGTATCTTTTATGGCGCCAGTATAGTATAGTAGTTTTTTAATCCAGTATAGTATAGTAGTTTTTTAATCGTCATAACCAGAACGATTCTAAATATTTTCGTCATTTGAATAAAATATACAGCACTAATAATAATAAGTAGTACCACCTACCCATAAGTTGATGGGAGAACCGGGAGAACAAACAAAAATCCAATCCGTTTTGCAAGCGGATATATTAAATTGTCTTTTATGCGTATTACTAGTTAGAGAAACACACACATTGATAAGTTAAATAGTTTTGTACACGGATTTATTGACTCTTATGCAATTTAAGTACTAGTCGAGTAATACACAAAAGAGGCGTAGGTTTTAACAAAACAATTAGTTGTTTTTCTGTGCCAAGTTCAAAGATTTTATATTTTCTATGCCGATTAAAACTTGTATACACTTTAAGTCCTTACAATGAACAACTTATTGGGTTTTTTGTTACAAATTAACTCACTTATGATAGAAATTAAAAAAATAATTATCACTCGTCCGCCGGCTCAAACAAATAAATACAGATAAAAACAATGAAGTTGAATCACGTTGAATTGTATTCGTATCGTATCCATAAAACATTATTACTATCGTATCTCTCAATCTGTACAAAGTTCAGTATGAAAGTCGGGCTTTTCGCTTCTACATAAACCATGGTAAAAAAGCAACAGTTATAACGAATTTTGCCATTAGAGAGAAAGAGGTTGCAAGCCCCGTTGCAAGCCAACATGTAAGAGTGAGACGATTGATTACTCTGATTTTGCTCTGATTATGCCTTGAGAGGTCGTTACTGTCAATCGAACGACGCACTGATTGGTCGCGATTTGGGGTCAAAAACTGCTTTATTTCTCTAAGTTTCCTATACTGTTTTAGTTTGACAAGTACTTCGCGGGAATTTTTAAAACTGTTTGATATAAGTTGAAGTTAATATTTATTACTCATTCTTGGCGCGTTAGAATTCTGTGTTCTTGACTGAGCATTTTAGTAAGGCAGGCCGGGCTTTTGGGCGTGTATAAAGGTACCGCCACCGATAATAACGTACGTTAATTAATAAGTTTCTCCTCTAAAAATAACCGCAGTCATGATATCCTCTACAAACGTGAAATGATAAATATATTAGGGTGGCTTTCACCAACTATTTAAACGCAATTTAAGGATTTTACATCTCGCTTGCAACGATTATTAAATAATTGACGCAAGCGAGATATCAAATCTTTAAATTGAGTTTAGTTGGTGCGAGCCACCCTCAGAGCGCGTTTAAACGAGGGCTAAAAAATGTATAAAAAAACCGTCGATATTTGTTTACCACTTCGACTCGTGCTGTTCACACGAGCGTTGAGAAAACGTTTGTAGCAATCGCACAGTTTTAAAATAAAACATTAATTATAAACGAAGTCTCGGCGTAAAAAAGCGTCCAAGTGTCAACATAAAAAAGAAAGAGCTATTCAAGAACATTAAAAAAAACTCTTCGCGTAATAGCGTCGAAAAAGCTCCCGTGCGAACGCACTCTTGTTTCATCACTGCTGGGAACCATATAAAAAATTTCTTAACTTGGACTGTAAAGCTTTGCCTTAATTTTTTAACAATAAGAAAATAAAAATATTCGCAGGCGTTACAGACGTCAAATGAGACGCACCATTTTGACTAGAATTACTACAACGAGAGTTCTTATGAATCACACCCTCAGAGTGAAACCGATCTAATTCAAATGAATTTGAAGTTGTCGAAACATAAATTAAGTTAGTTATGAAAGTTATAATTATTAAACATTTAATTTAGTGTTAAATATGAAATATAACGGGAGCACTGATCACTATGAACACGTTATCAATTCTTCATCACAACTATTATGTACTTGCCTATTCGACGGCTTCTAAACAACTGAACTCTTACAAGACCAAAATCAGGCTTTTATGCAGCCCCACTACACGTAGGAAATCCATTCTACCCTCGTTCTTCTTACTAAAATGTTACAAAATATCACACGTGGGTAATTCATGTGATTAAAATTAATGTGAAACGAACACTAGTTATTAAAAAAATTATGACATTTGCATAATGCGAAACGCGCAGATAACATTATTAAAAATTGAGTTTGTAGACATATATACACAAACCTTATTACACTTATTTATTTGATGGGGTAGACAGATAGATTTATATATTTTAAAGTGTTCGCTCGCCCCAATTATAGGACAAATACTTTTACCTTGAAACCATCTGGTACACTTAAGTGACACCTAGAAATATAGACCTTTTTGCCACACTAGCGTCACAACTCGACATTTTTTAATCGTTATTTTGTTACAATATTTCAAATTTTTGTGACACCTACCATTTCAATTTATGTATTATTGTTAATTTATTGGTGGTTTATTATTAATTATTATAAATTAAATTCTGGAACTAAGTTTTAAATCACTTTCAATCTGCGGGTGCAATATATTATGTCGGGTACAGATTATTTGCAACACAAAATGCAATGCAACATTTTCAATAGATTTTAATGCGTTCGCGAAAACACAAAAACAACTGCGCGCACGTAACGTGCATTCGCAGCGCGCTCGTTGGTTCTCACCGATTGCCGGGTTTTCGACGAACGCGCACGCATGCGCGCAGTGTGATTTGGAGTTATTCCCAGCTATCCGCATTACGTTCGCCTTGCATTGCAGGTTGTGTTGCAAATATTCTGTACCTAGCTTTATACGTATATTTAAATGGCAGGGCGCATAAGCGAGCGCATTTGACAATGAAAATACAAAAATTAACTTAAATTTATAACGTCATTAATTGTAATTCGCAGAGATTCCAATACAGACATTGCTAAAATTCATTCCCGTTTCCGTTCCGTTTCGTTCCGTTAAATGTTATTTAAAATCTTCAATTCTCCTCCAAAGAATTTCAACACACAATATAGGGGAAACACCACATTCATTGACCCCTATATAGTTTATTTGACATTTCAAGTTTATCATGAAAAAATAAGCATTATAAATATTACATTTGTAGTTAATTCCAGCAGAGGCAAAGTAATGTTACTTTTGTAGTTAAGTTGAATATGTAATTAAAAATTTAAATGAAATTATTACATAATATATTCTTTAAATCAAAAAACGAAATATTAATTCTAGTGTCTTGTTTGTAGCTAATAACTGCCACAAGCAGAGGCCAAGCAGTGTAACGAAACGGCTAATTACGATAAATTCCTCATTTTATCATAAATACATATTTAAAGATTCACTAAACAGTATCTTTATTTATCTCCATTTACATCTAACTGTGCTATTAAGAAAACAGTTATTGGTTGAAGTAACTTAAACGGGCAATAATTGTGGTGGTTCCTTGACTATACAGGCTGCAATTTTATTGATCGACCAAAAGTATCCAGGTTAATGTATCCGATGAATATTATTCATACCCGTAAATAAAACTTTAATTAAAAACATCTACCACTAAAAAAAAAAGTATCGCTTTTGAGAAACAACCTGTATGTAGGTAGGTAAGTTTCAAAAAGCGCGCACGCCTCATACCTACCGGCCAGTCTCGCACTCTGCGTTCGATGACCTCGCACGCATCAGCTGATTCAGATCTTCCCTTCGTACTTTCTCGGGCTTAGGACCGTCAAAAACAATTTACTTACATTATTTTTAGAAACAATTAGGAAACGATAGAATAAAGAAAACTTGTAAAAGAATTAAAAGCTTCAAACGTGAATTGTTTTAGGTGCATTTTAAAAATTGAAATCAACAATTGTTTCATTGAATTCATTTTACATTTCTAAAACCTACTTAAACTATCTGTAACACAATAAATGTTCAAACTGTGTACCGTTTACTTCGATTTATAAACGAGGACGTCTTTGTATGTTGTCTTAACTTTTGAAGTGTCACTCTATCACTTTTCACATTAAAAACGTCAATAATATAACGTCACGTTGTTTCTAAAATTGTTCGACGCCCGGGTACTTGAAGGTCACGTACACCACAATTGCGTAACATCTCGGTATGTTCCGGTAATGCATAAAGTCTGACAGCCTCACGTAAAGAGTCTCCAGCAATGGCATACAAACGTACCATTTGTAAATACTCTATATTCCAGTAATGATAATGTTGATCATCCATTTCGGCGCGAGTCGTGAACTGAAGTCACTAAGCGCATACGCAAGACTGAGCATACGTACAATCCATTGACTGAGACTGGAAGCTACTGGAGGCTTACTACGGCCGGCACGTGGGAAAATAAAGGGGTGCAACGGGGATGTACTTTGATCTAATTGGTTGTTAAGTCCACGTGGACTATGAACCATGTGCATAATGATTGCTTGACGGCTTTCTTGCAAATTATAATGAAACGGCGCGGTGGTGTTTGTTAAAAATGTAAACAGAGTACACAGGGTGGTACTTTTATCTTCGCAATTTTTATAAAATTTACAAAATCGTAATTACATTTGTTAATTCGTCGACTGGCCCCTTGGCGCAGTGGCATATGCATCTGCTTTCCAAGCTAGGGTCCCGGGTTCGATTCCCGGTCAGGTCAATTTAGGAAACTAACTTTTCTAAATTGGCTTGGAGTCTGGGTTTTACTGGGAACTCCCCCAGAGTTCGTTGTGTGGTACCTATAGTACAAGCTTACTGCTTAGTTTGGGGTCACACAATCTGTGTAATTGTCTGGAGTATTATTATTATTATTAATTAAATACAGCTTAAACTTTGTGTGCTAATACTATTCATCGAATAGATTAACCTGAACGCTTTTGGTCGACCATTAAAATTGCGGCCTGTATTTACTATTGTACTTTAAACCCCGCAAACAATTAGCAATCTAAAAGAAATGCAAACTTCACTTCTTTTGTCACTGCTAAAGAGTCTATAGCAACGTGACATCACTAAATTTCATCTATTAGACCATGTCCATTCACAAATACCTATGCTAAGTAGGCGACGTACTATAGAACCTTTTCATAGTAGAGTCTATTTCAACAATTGCATTTCTGATGTCATGTGCCGCTGTGCTGATCGTTTCAAATGTATTTGCCAAGCGATCTATCGCTCGAGCCTGGAAACAAAAAAACAAAAATTTCGTTTTATAGCATTAGTAGCGACCCGCCGCGACTTCGCACGAGACCTCAATTTGCCTCAATCAACGTCCTAAATAAGCGATTCGTAAAATGGGTTCTATGCATATTACATTGGTTGTTTAAATTGTCGGAATAGTTTGGCTATCGTCATTTGTGACAGAATTATTTTTTGCGCACCATTTTTATTCTATAGTAGGTCCTACACAATAGAAACACTCAATTTCAGATCAATTAATAGCTTTCATAGAAAGCAGTGAAATAATTTCATTCATCACATTAATCTTTATTTCAGGATTTTTAACAGACTTCAACAAGGAGGTTCTATGTTCATCAGTATGAATTTCTTTTCTATGTATGTTCATTGTTCACTGATTACTTTGTCAGTTGTGGACCGATTTAGAAAATTCTTTTTATGTTAGGAAAAGTATAATTTCGAAGTGGTCCCATTTAAATTTTACTGGTATTGAAGCTGGAACTTTGAAGATACCAAATAACAGGATCTGTTTATAAGCTTCATTTATATTGATGATTTTCTTGTATACCATTGCACTCCAGAATTAGAAAAGAAGTTAATTGTAGACCTACCCTAGATATTTATTCAGGCCAAAGTCACTCAAAAGGGAGAAATAAAATAATTTAAAAAATAATCGACTTCAAAAATAATCACTATAATGTACAAAATAGCTATCCTTCATTAATCAAAACTAGTGTACAAAAATAACTTCATGAATAAATAAATTTGGTAATCATTGAAGTCGGTGCCAAATCAATGTGCAACAACAGAAGGTCTATTAGTTTGGTAGGCTTGCCACTGACCTCAATAACTGTCAAATTTAATTATATAGGTATTTGCTTCGGAAGGTCAACAGTGTTTTATAATTACAATGACACAGCTAGTGAAGGCACTCCGATACTAGCAAAACAAAATCCTACATCAGCCCTTATAAGGAATTAATAATAATCTGTGATATTATATTGTACAATTAAATGATGCCTTAGAGTCTAAGGCGAGGTCTAAGGCTTAGACCATCAACACCTGCCAATGCTGCTGGACATAAGCCTCTCCCAAGGTAAGTCTTTTCAAGGCAAGACATGCATCCCTTGGAAGGAAGAAAAGGTTAGGCTGAGTATTGCGCCACTGAGACTGATGCCAGACTTCCCGTGTCTTCCTTCCTGTAATTTTACGAAGCTCATCGCACAGTCTAGCAGGATGTAGTCCTACACTACACTTAACTAAAAAGGTTTAACTAGTAAGTTTACGTTAGTGTTCTTATTATTTGGTGTGGTAGACCCATGTTACATTGGACAAATTGGGCTGGCTTGCCTGGTAAAATATCACTCTCTCACGGAATGTCAGCGTGAAATAACAACATCTATTGCTGTTGTGTTTCGTTCAGTGAGTGAGAGTGCCGCTGGTCCATCTCCCCTTCCCCTTCCTTTCCTTAAAGGCTGGCAATGCACCCGTGATTCGCCGGACGTTGCGGGTGTCCATAGGCGGCAGTGATCACTTTCCATCAGGCGATTTTGCTTCATAAAAAATAAAAAAACATTTTATACCTGTATATGTGAAGCTTCAGCTAACCGCTCCATCGCTTGTGCGTTACACTGCGACGCGTTTGCCAACTGAGTCATAGCCGTCGCCTGATCACTCATCACCTTCACCAGTTTCTCCATTATTGTCATCTGTCTTTCCTCTATATCAACCATGGGTTCCTCGAATGCTAGCACCGGTTCAGCTTCAACATGGTTCTGGTCCATACTATCCTCGTTGTAAAAACTCTCCTCTAAAAACTGGGACTCCTGTTTCACAGAACTGCGTGTCTCTGAAATAGATAAAAGTACATTTAGTGTTACATTTAGTACTAATGATAAATTTTATTCCACTGGGCCGTTCGCGTGGTATTTAGTCCATTACAGTTCCGAGCTTGTTTCCTAAAATAATTTGGCCAGAATCAAACATCTTGTGTTTGAATCGCTGTCAGATTAATTCAGAAAACTAACCTTTCTAAACCATTTCGTAGCCTGTGTGTGAATGGGTAGTCCTCATCTTATTATTAGTTCAGGGTCTCATATTGGTGTAAATGTCTGGGGTATGTAGTATTAATAACAGAGCGACCAGAGAAATATAGTAAAGAGACAAAACAATTTATTATTATATGTATTATCGTGTTTTCAGTAATAATCAACAGTTAAAATGGAAGCTGAAGAATGACCAAACGAACTTTCCATTTAGTCACTCCTGTTTGAAAATTTCTAATATGTCATGCATTGAATTATGTTACACTAGAATAGTCTTTAGAATAGTAGATTTAAACAATTATCAAAACAACGATCGTGTCGCAGAAACTGGCGCTTCGCCGTAAGTAAAAGCCAGACAGCGCTAGCACAAAACAGAGAGAATAACAGAAGTTAAACTCCATACAAAGTACGCTCAAGCAACACACACATAGACATCGCTCACGGACACAGAATCTGGGATCGTGTCGGAACAGTTTGAGCATGCTTGTCTCAAATTTATAGTACTTTAATTGCAAAAATTTTGTGTAAAGTAATAAATTAGTATGTATACTATATATAATTTATGGTTGTTATTTTTATTATCTGTTACATTTATTTCTGAAAGTAAATCAAAGAACATTATCGTAGGCGTATAATAAAAATAATATTTTTGTGTCAAGCTTTTAATTGTGAGGCCTACGTCCAGCAGTGAACTTAATAAAAACACGAGACTATCGTAGTAAGTTGAAGTTTCTATGGCAACCTTCCGGTTTCAAATTTCACACCAAATCCATGGTTATAAAATATTAGACAAGCATTGTCACCGAAGCTACATTTTAATCGGATATGGGAAGGTAGTTCGAAATTGACATTCTTTTAAGCGAAGACAGACATTTGAACGTAGCAAGTTAAACAAAAGCATGCATTATTCAATATACGACATTCAACTTCTATTTAAGTAATTACATCATATTTATATATTATACAATATACATAAGCTTTAATAAAAATTTCTGCATTACACTTGACAACCCTTAGTCCCTTACACTACGGCTGAGAGTATGTATAAAAAATGGAGTTTTAAGCATACATGAGTTTTACTTCTATACTCTCTCTGTTTTGTGGCGCTAGTGTCGTAACTCCAAAAGGGCAAGTCCATTTCAATGTGCGACAACGGACTCGCCCACAACGTTTTAATTTTGCATATAATTAAATTTATTTAATTATTCAAATTTAATCCATTTTAAATGTATATTTTGCAGTCTAATATTATATGAGCATTTATTTTTTTATTACTTATCATAAAAGTATTATGCAAGTATTTTAAGTATGAAATGATATAAAATGTGCTACATTGTTCACTACATAAGCGTAGAATTTAAAGTGAGCTAGCTAGTAGCTAGGTGTAGTTCCTGAACCGCAGTTAAGTGGAATGTATTGATTGTTTCAATCAATCAAGCTATTAGGTACTATATAGATATCCTTGGTCTCATGTCTACGTTTCATCTTACTTGTTCCTGGCCCCTTTACTTATAAAGTAAAAAATCATTATTAAAGAAATTATTAAAAATAATGGGGTAATCATAGAGGATGGAGCGCCAAGCTTCGCGGTGCTCTATTTTCGAAGAAGTATCTAAGGATACAGAGTGAAGGTCTGTATATATGTATTAAAAATAAACAGTGTCATTTCTTACTTGAGTTATCATTAGCTAAAAACAAATCCCAAATTTTCTTTTCTATATTGGAGCACAAACTGTTTGCGTCGCCACCTCCAGACTGTACTTTAGACCTAACTGTAGACTTCTTGTCTGCCCAGTACTAGAACAATAATAATTAGCAACTGAAATAGGTATATCGCTCAATGACATTACCTAATTTTATTTAAAAATAATGGCCAAACTATAACAAGGTAACAGTGGAAAGTCAGCAGTAATTAATAAAAAATTATGTGAATTTGTTCATAATTTTTTGTTAATTAGTTGCCAAAGAACCAATTCTGTTCCTCCAAACAATCATGGGAAATCATAATCACATAGACAACCAGCCTCATTTAAACATAGCAGCAAAGTTATCAAACAGATCCCAATAATCATATTGGGTATTACAGGAAAATTTATGACTAATTACTGCAAAACTATGCAGAAAAAAAAAATTAAATTGAAAAAATATTTTTTTATTTTTTTAGTAGGATTTAATTTAATAATCTGTTTTAAGTAAGATACTTTATTATCCTGCTAGATTGATAAGTGATTATTTACAATGAAGTGTAATTTCTGTTGCTATTGTAACAGCAAAAAATCCGAAGTCATCTCTACACATTAACAAAAAGTACATACATTTGTTAATATTTACAAACTTCACATCTCTACACATTTATATCCTTTCTCGCTTCACATCTAATTTTTTACAACAAAGAGCATAAATGTTCTTGTTGCTGGTTGAATTATTAAAAACCAGTGCACAAAGAGCCTGAAACAAAATATGTTAGAAAAAACTCATTCAATTAATAATAATTAAATTACTTATACATAAGTTATTAACTCACAACATTATATTTTTAAATGTACTCGTATAGAAAACTGAAAAAACAAATTGAGACACAAACATTTCAAATACTTAAGTTAAAATGCATGTCACATATTGCAGTTTCATGGAACAACTAACAAAGTTTACTTAAACACACTTTTTGAAAAAAGAACCTAATTACAATATAACATATCTTCACGCTGTATCCCCAACGGGGTAGTTAGGGAGGAAGGAGCACCAGTAGTCGTGGTCCTTACACACTTCTTTCGCTTCCTCAAATCTCATCATTCTCTTCACACATTTTTGCCTAGGTATGCGAGTGCTTTTGACATTTCCGCCTGCTAACACTGGCTATTTGATCTTCATAAGTCAGCCTTGGTCTTCTTTGCCTTCTTTTACCACTCACATTCGCTCTGTATATTTTCTTCGTCAGTCTTTCATCACTCATTCTTTCCATGTGCCCGAACCATCTAAGCATTTCTTTCTTCATTTTTACAATAACACTGTTGTGCAACCCTGTCATACTGCGTATCTCTTCATTGTTTATCCTGTCCGCAAGCGTGACACCGCACATATTTCTGAGAGACCACATCTCCACAGCATTTATCATACTTTCACTCGATTTCGGGCATATCCAGGCCTAATTATGATACATATTATTTAAGAATTTAATTGTTACAGAGTTTTTGCCTCAGAACATTATTCTTCTAATTTTACTGCCTAACATCAAAATATAATTTTATTTTAATAAATAATTTCTTGCCGATTTCTAAACGGCAACTTTGAGGAAGTCTATTATTTAAGATAATGTGTAGTTTTAAGTTCGTAAATATTAACATATGTATGTAATTTTGTTATTAATAAAAAATAATATTATTTTCTTGTTTGTATGAAGTTAGTTTTGAAAATTCAATTCATATTTATACTCCTTGAGATAATTACATTCAGTCTGATTTGATCAAAACATTGTATATCAATAATTCTGTTTTACAGACAAGTTACAATACTACTCTAATTGAGCCCTTTTTTCAATAGTTCTTGGATTTCACTATCTGGCTGGACCAAATACTACTCAATATTTTTAATATTGGCATATTTACTACTGTAAAAAAACTATTTTTATTACATAAAATGTTCATTTTCATAAACAATCAAAATCCTACTCACTTTAATCCAAGACTTCATAGGTCTTGTTGGACCAGTTGTAGAATTAACGATCCTTGTCAATTCAAACCATAACTTCTTGCTTTCCTCTCTGCCTTCCAGCCCTCGTAACTGACCAAGAGCCAGAGATGGGTGCTTCTCCATAAATTCCACTATTGCCACCACTTGGTCTAAACTTGGACGAGACTGAAAATAAATTAAGTGAAAATTGCCTAAAAAATTATTAAAAAAGAATACAGATACATAACCAAATTAAGTAACTTTCTGAAAGTAATATTTAGAATTTCAGAGAATAAAGACCGAAATTGTGAAATTGTAAAAAAGCCAATATTTCAGTTAACACTTTTTATTCATTTACACCTAAATTCATTGAGTTCAAATAAAAATAGATAGCAAATACATATGTACCTCAGTGCAATAAATATTAAACTGCAAATACAGATTAAATTTTATAAAAATGTACTTAGCGTGGACTACTCACGGCTATCGCACGATCCGACATCGTAAACAGTAAGTCAATGTAACCTTATTGAGGCTTATTGTAACATTAGGCGAGTCGTGTACACAAAGTACTATAATATATACTGCATTTACTGAAGTAACAAACAACTAAACTATTATCAAAGATAAATAGTAATATAGAAACTCATATTTGTCAGTCAAAACATTTTCGAATTTATTTCGCATATAATTCGCCATAAAATAAGACTTTCAAGTAAAGTAAAATAAAAATATTTAATTTATCATGACTGTATGACAACCATTGGTTAGGGTCACAGATTGTGTTGCCATTTATTTTTTTTAGGTAACGCGAGTCTTACAAAAGACGGTGTTTTTCCCACAAGTGGCTGCAATACTGATGCTACGTGATAAATCACTTAGTTCAGATACCCAGATGACACATCACGCCATTTGAACAATTATTCATGCTTTCGTATGGACACATTTCCAGGTAAATAACTGTGATGATACAGTCCCCCTTACTCCTACCGCCTCTACCCTTCATAGGTCGGATACGCAGGGCACGAATATTCGTGGATTTCGAAGTTGTTGATGGAAACTGGAGATAGTAGGCTTAACTGGAGTTAAAAAAAACTGGTAAACTTAGTTTGTACATGTTTATCTAGACTCGAACCAAGAATCAAAATGGAGGGAGCATTTGTTCTAAGAGCGTGTCTTCACGGTGTACTATTTTTATCGACCGAGTTTCGAGACTTTATTAATGTGCGTGACCGAGGAAGGGTCACAGTATAATTATACACAGCTGAACATGATATATTTTTATTTTAGTGAATACTAATAGCCAAAACACGTAACATTTACAAGTATTTTGTAAATAATTATTTTGGTAATGTACGTGGAGTCGGTCATAAGCTGACATGAATTACACTGATAGTGCGAGGTTGCCATACTTACTATAGCTAACGGTTTTACTTATACGTTTAATGAGATAGAAAGAGACACGAAAATTCGTTTGACATAAGTGTTGGAAACTTTAAATAGAGCAAAGATATAATTAAAACCACTTCAACAATCCATCATTTTCTTTTATTTTTTCACAGACTTCACAGACATAAATGTTAATATAATAAAATAATCTAAATATTTAATCTTTGGGGCACTTTCACCGGACATCCACAGCGTGTAGATGACTGCTTAGGAGAAGTTATCGTAGCTGGTATCTCTGACAAGCCAGCCTGTGCAGTCTCCGTAACGCTATCTGGTGTTGATTCCACAAGGTTGTCGGTGGTTCCATAAAACTAGAAATCTCCAATGGATAGAGATGTTGCAGTACTCTTGTTCTCTCCCCTGCTGCTGTCTTTAACGTCCCAAACCATCTTTACCAGGGTACACCTCTAACACAATTGCTAAAGACCAACAAACACGCTTGACATCGTTGCATTCAATTAATACAACAACTCCTGGATTGACAATCTTTATCTTATTTTTGTCGGGCTTTTGATGTTTGATGTTGGAAACTTTAAATAGAGCAAAGATATGAGGTAAGACTTCCGTGGAAAGAAACACCTAGAGAGTTACCAACAAATTACGACATTGCTCTTAAGTCTACTACAGCTAGATTAACAGAATTGGGAATATTAAAAGAGTATGACAAAGTATTTAAAGAGTGGTCTGAAGCTTCAATCATCGAAGAAGTCAAAGCCGATCATACTAAAGGTCATTATCTTCCTCACCATGCAGTTGTTAAAGAGTCAAGCCTAACTACTAAAATAAGGCCAGTGTTTGATGCATCAGTAACCAGCAAAAATGGATGTTCATTAAACTCCTGTCTAGAAAAGGGGTCAAATTTGATGACACTGATTCCCCCATTACTTACGAAATTCCGTAAAGGTGCTATTGGTGTTACAGCTGATATAAAAAAGGCATTTCTTCAAATTTGCTTACATCCTCAAGACCGAGACTGCCTGAAGTTTTTATGGTGGAGAGATATAAACAAGACTGAAAGAGAAATTATTACATTACGACACAAACGAGTGGTATTTGGAATTACAACAAGTCCTTTTCTTTTGGCGGCTACGATTTTACACCATCTTGAGAAATATAATTATGACACTTCCTCAGAATTAAAGGAATGTTTTTATGTGGATAATTGTGTTACTAGCACTGACGGTGTTGAGGAAATGAACAAGTTTATAAAGGAAGCAAAAAATATGTTAGAAGGAGGATTTGAACTGAGATGTTTGGTTACTGGACCAATCGGTGTTACTGAGCATACGGAAATTACTTCAGTACTTGACCTTAATTGGAACCCACAAGAAGATACGATACAATGTAAGGTCCCCTGTTTTGACAACATTGGCGAGAAAATTACGAAGCGAACTTTGCTATCATTAGCTCAAAGTATTTTTGATCCACTCGGGTTCGCTTGTCCTACAACATTAGTACCAAAGATAATTATACAGAAATGTTGGTTATTGAAGTTAGCGTGGGACGAGGAGTTACCCACAGAATTAGAGAAGTTGGCAAGGGAATGGATCAAATATGCGGGAAAACTAAATAAATGCAAAGTGCCTCGACGCTTAAGTCCTGTCACGGTCGCCAGATGTTGGAAACTTTAAATAGAGCAAAGATATAATTAAAACCATTTCAACAATCCATCATTTTCTTTTATTTTTTCACAGACTTCAATTTTTAAAAACCTAATGACAGATATCAATAACATCGTTCTTTTTCAAGTTCACAATGCTTCCACCAAAGAGAATGCAATATATTAATAACAACACAGATTACATAACAATAGGGGTTCATTCAACTTCTCAGTTTTACTTGGTGTCACAGTTCGAAAAGAATGATGACTACATGCGATGAATAGCGGCATTTCTTTCTACGAGTATCTATGCTCAGCAGAGATTCGCACTTGAATATCGTTCCGGATTACGGACCGTAATGTACAAAAGTGATAATATAAGTTTACGGTAGTAAACTAATTAATCTGTGATATAAGTTAACGGAAAACGTCATGAACACGTTGTATTGTCATAAAGTTCTCCGAATAAGTGAAAAAAATTGAAAGGTCCGAATAAACATGTGCGATTGGAGTTTCTGCGTTCCTCCAAGAAATCTTTTAAGTCCAGTAAAGCCTATTATCAATTTAACAGAGGCGTGTTAGGGACTCAGAGATAAGAAACATGAACAAATTTTTGTATTAGACATGTGTTTTATTTTGAAAGATAAAAAATTATTGCATTAGGGATTAGACAATCGCTATTGTAATCGGAATAATGAACAAGGTAAACGTGACTGTATGGGTATAATTCCTTTTGCCTCCTGGAAAATGGAGAACATAAAAAAAAAATGATTACGGCAAATTGACAACTATAGGGATGATGAGTTAGGAGATAGCATTCGATATCGATACAGCAATTTCACTCACGAAAAAAAAAACAATATTTCAACCTCCTGCAACTACAAACTGAAAACGAATAATTGACGTTTTAGCGTCAACGAAACGTAATAGTTTAATTTAAACACTGACATCTGGCATTACCATAATTACGTGTTCTAAAGTTAAATTATTCCCTGTACAACGTCCTCTTGGCTTCCTCCTTTTATCCCTCTCCCCACCAATTTTAATTTCCTCCTAACATTCATTAATACACCATTTGTTGAAATTCTTATAAAGTTTATTGCTGAAAATAATATCCGTGTGTAACATCCTTCATATTTCTAGTACTAATGTTAAATAAATAATGTGTAGATTAACACCCTGTCTTTGTGTAGATATGTAAATATTAGTGTCTTGTTTTTTTGTAGTTTGAAGAATTGTACGTCCAATGTTGTGTCGTATCCCATCTTTGTGTAGATATGTAAATATTAGTGTCTTGTTTTTTGTAGTTAGAAGAATTTTATGTCCAATGTTGTGTCGTCTGTCTGTTTTAGGTTCTCAATGGAATCGTCACTCATAAATATTCCGTGTTCATAACATACCGTGCAATGTCTTTTCCAAACAAGTCGTTGGCAAAATTATCTACGGGTAGTTGCCATTAATTTATAAAAAAAAAAAAATTACGTGTTCGATTCGCTTCGTATGCTGAATTCGTCAAGTGCTTTTGAAAAAGAAGATAACGATAAATTTTGTCCCATTGATCCATTTGCATCAGTTAATTTAACTCAAATTAGTTCATTGAATTAAATCAACACTCACTTGTACATACTTAAAATTACATGGAACCGTTCAAGTATTACGTTAGGAGAATTTTAGTTATTTTTAAAACCCCCTCCCACTTTCCTTCTTGTTAGTGAAAATAAGCAAAGCTCTTACCCCTCCTCCTGTGCTTACATTGGTATAATTTTTACAAAATCTGGTCAAGTGTTAATAATTTTTATTCACTAGCACGTACCTATCATAGTTAATGCGACAAGTAAATAAATAAATATTACTGACATAACCATCATCCATCATTCGACCCGCTCACCGTCCCACATGTCATTGTCATCAAAAATAAGCAAAAGAAATACACCCCCACCGCCCTTTGGTGCTTACGTAATACTTGAATGATTTCAATTATGCAGTAATTGTGCCGTTCAAAATTGGAACTCGCTGAAATATAACTAGACTACGAAAAACTTCAAATGGCAGGAACGAAGTGAAGTACCAAATGGGCTAGGAAAAGATTGTTATAATTTTTACGATATTATTTTGTATTTATAATTTATTGTTATGCACAACTTATCATTTTCCGATAAGTACCTATTAAAAATCATATTATTGTGGAATCTTTTTTATGGGTATCATAATTATTATGTTTCCGTGATCTTCATTTTTACGGGACGTTGGCAATATTCGCATTCGCGAAGGTGCCATTGAACTAAAGAAGAAGAAGAAGAAGAAAATAATATTACCAAAATTGGTTTATGAAAACCATTGCAGCAAATAGTAAAAATATATAACATACATAAAAGATAATAAATTATATCAAATCATCGTTATATCGTTCCTTTTCTTCATTGCCAACCAGCAAGCACTACTTGTGTCACTTGATCACTTCTAATCATAGATGCTTCTCATGAATAGTGTTTTGTGGATGCTTCTCTGTTCTTTTGAGTGTTCGGGTTTTTCTGTGTTGTGTTTATACGTCGTTTTCACAAACATTTAATTATTACATATTTCCTGAGTTAAATCTAGCTTTTTCTGACGTTCTTGAATATATTCTCATTGACATTAACACTTAAAATACATTTTTACTGCGTATAATAGCAACGTTAATAAAACCAAATATTGAAATATAATGGTTTATTATTGAAGTTTTGTAGTGTATAAAAATGGCAAATTCAGTTAATATAACTATCGAAGCTCCTATAGAAAATCAAATTCAAGAAATTACCTATGATGGCCAGGAAATATATCAAGCGTAAGTATTGACATTGGGAGGTAGTTTGAATATTTGTAACCTACAGTCTTACCTGTTTTTTGTTTTTGTTCTAGACCTCTGTCTATGTCAGAAAACTTGACTAGATTAGCCCAGAAAATAGACTTTTCAAAAACTGAAGATGATTACTGCAATGTTAAGAAAGAGGGAGAGAGTAGTTCAGAGACAAAATCAGAGGATGATAGTAAAGAGCCCGGCTATCAGTCCAGTATGTGGCCTTGGGACTCAGTCAGGAACAAGCTGAGAAATGCACTCACTGAAGTTTGTGTACTGTCTGATGTATTAAGTATTGCTAAAGAGAAGCGATACATGGTAAGTAACATAATGGTAATCAATTTCAATTAAACTTGCCAAAAAGGTAAAGAATCTTTTTGAATAAAGCGGATATTACAATAATAATACTCCAGCCAATTACACAAATTGTGTGACCCCAAACTAAGTACTAGGCCTGTATTATGTGCCACTCAATGAACTGGAGTCTTTAGTAAGACCCAGACTTCAAGCCAATTTAGAAAAAATTGCCCCCTAAATTGACCTGACCAGGGGTCAAATTTGGGTCCCCCGGCTTGGAAATAGGGTCTCCAAATGGTTGAGATTTGTTTGGATTGTCTCGACATTTCATGTGATGTCCAGACTACCAACAAAATACAAAATATCCTGACAAACAAACAGCTTCACATAAAAGTTCATAACAAAACGAAATTTGAATCACCGTGAGGTTTCAAAATCACTACACTCACTTATCACTTTTCTTAATGTGCCAAAAAAGTAAAGTTTCTTTGCCATTATTTTAATTTTAATAATAAAAAGTAACATTTTAATTTGTAATAGTTATTTGTCAACAAAATCAAAAAGTCCTGACAAACAGCTTCATGTAAAATTTCGTAACAAAATGGAAATTTAAATCACCCTGAAGTTTCAAAATGATGACGCTCTCCCTTATCACTTCTCTTAATGTGCCAAAAAAAAGTTAAGTTGCTTTGCCATTATTTTAATTTTAATACTTAATAAGAAGTAACATTTTGATTTGTAATATTTCTTCTTCTTTTAATATTATTGACTATTTGTAATATTTATTTGTCCCAACAGTAATTCCAAAGTCATGACTTTTAAAATTTTGCTTAGATATTTTTGTCTTCCTGTCTGGCAACCCTACTTGGAAGGCAGTTTCTCTGCCACCACCTCAATGGGCCAGTCATGTTATAAAATAAGACAATATTTATTTGAAATAAAATTTATTGTAGAATTTCTTTATGTTTAGTAATTCATTGCAACAACTCAAAATTATGTATTTTAATATTATATTGAAGTAAATTAAACACTAAATCTTATTCACATTTTTATTAAATAGAATAGAAATGGTTTTTATGATGTTTGTTCCTGTAATACTTAAAAATTATAGAGAAATTTTTTTGAGTAACTCTCAATAAGAATTCCTCTTTTTTTTAGACTTCTATCAAAAAACAAATTTTTTAATACATTTGCTCAAAAAGTAGATTTTTCCATGTGTGTTTAGCATGCAGAAAGTTACTCTTTTCCAAACTAGTGCTTTTTGTTTTCCTCCTGCATATAACATCCAAATGCATGGAGATTTTTAATCAAAAAGTTTTCTGTGCAAAATTTTTGTATGAAATTACTATTTTACAGCGTAAATACTATTAATACATGAATACAATGTAAAATATGTATATATTTTTTTTAATATATATGTATAATGTAAATAAATAAATAATGCAATTAAAATTATTTTAAATTTAGATAAATTGTCGTTGAATTGGTTGAACACATAGAAACCGTTGCCCTGCCATGTCCTCTAAAAAAAAAGAAACTTACTCCTGCAATATTACATTTCTGCATTTTTTAAATTTATTTATATTTTTTTCGCAAATGTATTAAAAAACGTCGTTCGATGCACATGCGGAATTGTCATTTCCACTCGTCCCTATTGTTGACCCGCGCCTTCGGCTTGGGTTAACAAACCGGGACTTGTGAAGAAATGGCATACTTTCCACACTTGTATTGAAATGTCTAGAAGTTTTAAAGTACAACAGTGATAGTATGTTGTGTTTTAAAGTTTCATGTAAGTGACAAGAATGGAGGAGATCTAATTAAACATGTGTATGTGCTGTAGTTCTAGCGCTCTTCCAAGAAGTCCTTTAAAACTTCAGTAAAGTCTACTATCACTTTACTGGAGATGTTTTACGATAAGAAAAAACCAATTTGCAGTTATTCTACTTATTAATACGCGACATTGGCAAATGCGCTAATCTGTGCGCCATGCCATAAAGAAAGAAAGAAAAAAAAGGATGACATCTTGGCAATTTGTTTAGTTTGTTAATTTATTTTGTAGAGAATTTTATTAATTTAAAGCACAATCTAATATTTGAAATTATTCCCGTTTTTTCATAGGCCATGGGTATTTTATAGTTTTTATAAAAATTTTAAAGTAATGTATTTTTTAAATAAAAGTAACATGTCATTGTATGCTGTTCTATTTATTTAAACAGTATTAAATAATTTTGTCTATATTTTTATCTTTTCTTTTTTCATGTTCCTTTAAATGTCCCTATAACAAATATAGTTAATATTACAGTGATTGCTATTAATCAGATTATAATTAGATGAGATCATAAGTAAATAGCTAGGCTACATGACTATTTCCTAACACCTTAGTTAAAATATAGGTTCAGTAATTATAAACAAAATTGTGAAAAAGTATTCGAAATACTATGAAAAACATATGAGTTATTTGCTTTTTAACTTTAGTAGTGGGAACAGTAGGGATAAGTGCCGTCTCTTTCACTCCTAGCGCTGCGCAATGTCATTGCGACTTTGCGACGTCACAGCTATGTAGCGTTATCTCCCTCTAGCTTCTAGGTTCCCAAACTTATTTTGTCTACTGAGTCGAGAGCTCATGCAGTCGTTGTCTAAGATGCCTCCTAGCTAAATGAAATTACAAATCACCCCCCAGGCCTCTACACAACGCCCCCATTTTTTCTGGGTCTCTTACCGCCCCCTTTTAGGCCTGCAGCGCCCACAGGGGGGCGTTATCGCCCACTTTGGGAATGGGTGACTAGCTCATCCCCACTCTGTTCCCACTACTAAAACTTAAAACCCAATAACTCAGTTTTTGTTAGTGAATGTCAATTGGTTTTATCTTAATGGTATTCCAAATGTTTCATTATGTTTATACAATATATAAAATATATCACATTTGAGATCAGTCATCTAACCTATTACAAGATAAGTTGACAAAACAACAGAAAATAAACATAACAGTAGGATGTCTTCATAGAAAGCTAGCGTGCGCGGTTTGTATGTGTGCGCGCTAATATGCACGCGCCGCGGCATGCACACAACGACAATATTTTATGCGAATATGGGTAATTATTGTAGCGACATGCGACCGTTTCGGTTTGTCTTTAATTCGTTCTTCACATCGAAAATGTCTAAATCGCATAAACGAACGTATTATAATGTCCATAGATGCCTAAATAAATTTAGTCATTTGAATGCAAAGTTATTAAATTATTCTTCAACATAACTACAAGAAATTAAATATACGAACCAGGAACAACTCATCCGTGGCTTGTTTTTTATTATTATGTATTAAATGTATAATTAAACGAGATGCTCTCCGCATTTCACGCTCAACGCAACAACCCTACGTATCCGGCCGAGAGTAGGCAGTTCCGTTAGGGAACTCCAGGCCTTCCTTTCTACATATTCTTTGACATACACACATACATATCCTCACGCCGTATCCCTAACGGGGTAGTCAGAGAGGACGAAGCGCTAAGCGTCGCAGTCCTTACATACTTCTTTCCGCTTCCTCAAATCTCATCATTCTTCTCACACATTTTCGCCTAGACATGCGAGTGCTTTTGACATTTTTATCGGCTAACACTCTAGCTATTTGATCTTCATAAGTCAGCCTTGGTCTTCCTTGGCTTCTTTTACCACTTACTTTTGCTCTATAGATTTTCTTCGTCAGTCTTTCATCACTCATTCTTTCCATGTGCCCGAACCATCTTAGCATTCCTTTCTTCATTTTTACAATAACACTGTCGTGCAAACCTGTCATACTGCGTAACTCTTCATTGCTTATTTTGTCTGCAAGGGTGACACCGCACATACTTCTAAGAGATCGCATTTCTACTGCATTACAATTACTATCCATTTGTGATTTTGTTGCACTTTTATACTCTGTCCACTCTGAATAGGAAATAGTATGAAAATATGTATATAAATGTCTTTTTATAGGTTTTTGACCCTATCCAGCCAGATCAACAAGAAAACCGGCCAATGGTTCAAGTTTATGGACGTAAAAAGGCCCTAGGTGCAGCAGCAGCTGTTCTCTTGGCAGGAGTAGAACGTCTTCGAGCGAGTGAAACAATGAGAATGTCACGTAACATGCCCGACTTCCATATAGATTTATTGAGGCTTCGACAGAACTGGAGACTTAAGAAAGTTTCTAACACAATAGTCGGAGATTTGAGCTACCGTACGGCAGGATCCAAGTTCAGTCAGACTGGAGTGTTTGAGGTAACTATAAATGAATTAAGTAGTTCCCAAAACTTTGCGGAATAATTATAATAACAATAATAAACGTGCCAGAGTTACATATCAATCATCTGGTCTCAAACATTCCCTGTGCTATGACGACCAGACGACAACTACTAGGAGCGTTTCCCAATACATACAGAGCAGAGACAATCTAGAAAACTTTGCTTGACTAAATTGACTCGAATGGAAATCGAACCTGGAACCTTCCACACTTAGCTACAAGACCTAAACCACTGTAGCATCAAGGTTGTCTTAAAAATAAGATTTACCAAAGAAACAGTAGAACTTTATTTTAATCAATTCAGTGGTGTTAGAGGAGAGAGAAAAAGCTAAGTGTTGTTATTGTTGTTATTCTATAATATCTTTTCCTCACACAAAATTTAAAAAACATTTAAACATTTCTTCATTTATAATAAAAATCTAAAAAAAAACTATTTTTTTCTGCTTATATTCTCATATTTCAAATGCCCATGCACTCTTTTTTCCTTCTCAGGGTACGATTTTCTGGAAATCCTTTCATATTAGGTGCTTATTAATTATTATATTACAAAACGCATCTTTAGAATGAAACTGGCCCAATTCAAAATTTTGAAATTTTGTTCTGGCAAGTTAGGACAATGAAGTCACCTAAAATAATTCAAACAGGTAATGCTGCCAGTATGCTGGATACTTAACCAATAACAGCTTTCTAAACGGCAAGTTTGAGGAAGTATATTATTTAAGATAATGTGTAGTTTTAAGTTTGTAATTATTAACCTATGGTACTTTTTTGTTATTAATAAAGCCTGCTAATGTTATTTATTGTTTTATATAATTTTTTTTTTCAAAAATGCGTGTTTAATATTCTCACGATTTGTATCTAATGGACAGATAGAGGAATTCATATTGTACTATAGATAATAGAAAGGTCGAGTTTATTATCATAACTCATAAATCTGAATGAATTAGGTCAGTTTCATTGTAAAGGTGCAAAAGGGAACCTTCTCATGGTGATTATAATGTCATTAGGACACATTTCTAAATTTTGACATGAAAATGTATAAATAAATTACGTAGGAAACAAAAAAAATTGATAATTTTTCTATGATTCTTCTATGACGGTCTGGAAGAGAAAGAAAAACAGAATGTGTTGCTATAAGGGGTATGTAAAGGCGATAGGCTGAGAGCTCATCTCTATTTAGTTCCGTTTTGCCACGGTTGAGTTCAAATTCTTGTTTCTGCGACTTCAATCCACCTGAAAAAGGAAATGGCATGAAGATATTATGTATTCATGTGCCTTTTGTACAGGTGACAAAAGCACCAGAAGAACAAATAGCGGCCGCCATGAGTATTAACTCGACCGGGCCTCCGCCATCCGCGCTGCGGGTGACCGTACCCCCGGAACTGCAAGGCGTAGCCTTCATCTCCGTCTTGTGTCAGAAAGGTAAATAGAGAATAAATTTTATTCAACTTCGACTTCTAATTAATGGCTTCTAATGCACCAATCACATTAATTCTGCCAATGTCATGTATTGGAAAGACAATATAGTGAGGTTGTTAAAAATAATTTAAATTTGGATTTGCTGTTTTTCAGATAAATGTGGGTACTTAAAAACAAAAGGAATTATGTAAAGGGCACGACATACACATTGACGATTACAAGACAGTTACATTTAGACAAACAAACAGAAATAAACAGAGCATAACGCATAGTAAACAGAGGGAAATATAAATTTTCATTCAATCAATTATGTCAGTGACTAATGGCTACTCATTTTCGCACCCTGGTTCATAGACTAAATAAAGTACTAAAAGACCGTAGAACAGCCCATTTGCCTACTGCAAATAGGCTGTTCTACGCCCCATTAAAAGAAATTTATCGAATTTTCTGTCACTCTGGAGACATTTATGTTAATTATAGTACAGGATTATCGTAAGAGAAATATTTTGAATTCACCTAGTATATGGCGTCATACGCTTATAGAATTGGCAACATCTTATCTTGATGTGCATAAGAATCAGTGGCGTCACTATACCGCTGAGGCCCGTGGCAAATTAATAGAATCGGATCCTCCCTCAATGTAAAGAAACTCATCATAATATGTTATGACGTAAAGTACGTACAAAACGCTGTTATAATATTGTGTGCATTTTTCGATGATTTTCTGTAACTCTAATTTAAAGGACGTAGGTTATTGGATTGAAATAATTTTATTTTTACTCAAAATTATAATTATTAAAATTCATTTTCTCGTGCTATCTGTTCTGCAAAAGTTCAGCGTTCTAAAATTGGACGATTTCGTTTTCTTACAAATGCATCCAAAACTTGATACACGTACTTTAGTAGGTAACTTAAATTAACTGAAAACAAAACTATTTTATATTAAATTTTATATAAATAAGTGTCAGGATCCTCCCGTGCTTGCGGTCTTTTCGGGTCGAGAAGGCACGTTACGGTTACGCCGCTGATAGGAATTTCGTGAAACCTCCATCATTTCATGAAATGGCCATCTAATAGCCGTCCTATAATTAATTACCATTCGTTTGACGAATCGTCCAAAGTGTACCATGTCCAACAAAATATTAGTAAAAAGATTAATTAGAGCGTCCTTCAAATTCACTTTTGTTGCCTAATTACTTTGCTACTATCATTTTAATTGGTGCAATATTCAATTTGTTCTATTGTAACCACCATGTAAATATAAATGTCACATTTCAAATTTTTTTAATTTTTGATGTAGAAATTGAATTAAATTATAGTAAATTTTATTTGATGCCAGATTAGGAAAGTTAATATTTTGAAAGCCGTGTATCACGCTAGGCCAGATACATGGATAAATGCTATACTCTTCGTTCCAGAACAAGAAGACGTAGTGACAGCAACTCTCAGCTCTGCTGCCCTAAACTGCCCTGGAACCTTGCCTGGAGACGGGGCAGAGTTGCATTGGCAGCAAAAGTTGGAGGCTGCACAAAATGTATTGTTCTGTAAGGAGCTGTTCGCCAGATTAGCTGCTGAAGCTGTGCAGTTGGATGCCTCTATACCACATATGGTTGTTGGCAATCAGATCATGGCCACAGTGAGTTTATTTTTAAATAGTAAGACTGGTTAATCAATGGATTTATCGAAGATGTTACTGTAATCGATTTTAAGAGATCGTTTTAAAGACATTGATGTACTCACCTTGCCGTCCTTATACATCTTTGAAATTATTACGTATACGGGGAAAAATATATATCTATTTATAAAGAAATACGATATTGGTGGTATGGAAACCCGAGGTCGTGATAAATTGGTTATTCGAAAATTTAAATTACACAACTGAAATGTTTAATTTTTGTGTAACTGCATTCGTTTTTATAATAAAGTTCCTCAAAAAGTAACTCAACAGAAAACAGATTTAGATTAGTTTTTTTTAATGTTTTATTAATAACAAAAAAGTACATACATACGTTAATATTTACAAACTTAAAACTACACATTATCTTAAATAGTAGACTTTCTCAAAGTTGCCGCTTAGAAAGCTGTCATTACTTAAGGTACCCAGCAGACTGGCAGCATTGCTTTTAGATTATTTATAAAACGTACATTGATTAGACAATCATACTACAAAACAAATGATTTCGTTGAAGATAAAACAATTGTCTGGAAATGATCTTCTCTGCACTTACATTTACTGGCTCTCTGAATATTGTATTTTAATTAACCTTTTGTAAAATGATACCTGACTGAGTTTCTTGTCTGTTCTTCTGTGTCCAGATTTTCTTTTCTTTTCTCTTTGAACCGAACTAAAATAGATTTGACGTTCACAAATACCTTGTAATTGGGTTTACTTCAAGAAATTGATTTGACTTTGACTTTACAAATAATATGTTATTGAACATAAACAATACAAACTTGAAAACAAATCTAGAAAACCAGACTTCAACCTTTTTCTGTTTTTCATATGGATTTAAGTTCACACTGTTGTTATAATGTCTGTTCGCACGAAGTTGCTCGGACAGTATAGATCATTTAAAATCAATTTTAGTACATTGGGGTAAGATTTATTTTTATATTTAACGACTTTATTGTAAAAGGATGCGCGAGAGTCATACATTAAATCAGAAAATAAATCTTATATCAAGGTATTGAACCTTTTTAGTGCTATCACAATTTGCTGTACACATAGTAACCCCTTTTTTTCAACCAGTCAGTATTATTTGAGTTAAATCATTAAATGTAATAGAATTAACCAAAAAATATAAAATATTCATCACTTCCTTTACAACCATTAAATAAACCCATTATAATTTATTTTAATATGTGTTATGTAAACTCCATGGAATTAAAAACGTGCGAGTCTACACTCAACATTGGCAGAATTATCCACAAAGGATAGAAGCCATTAAAAAAAACATCATGCTACTTGGTACAAATTAAAACAACCTTATATTGTATTCAAAAAACCGCAATTTTAGTACATAAAGTAAGTAAGGCCGTATCATGCGTGATAACTTGATAAGCGTAGTTCAAACTACGACGAGCGGCGAGTAATTTAGTTACTAAAATACTTACTACTGCCCATAAAATCGTTCGCACTATGATCGTGTACAGTATATTAGTGAGTAGTGTTTTGCAAAATGTACAGGCTGCAACGCATTTATGTGAATAAGCGAATAAAACTTATGGTAATGGCTATTTTAGAAGAGGTGGAAAAAGAAAATTGTATGATAAAAAATAGACAGCTATCGATCCAAAAATGAATTAATAGATGAATTAAGAGCTTCAAATTATTTGATATTCCACAAACGCTCGTGTTCTCTACAAGGTGTTACAAAAGGTCCCGTCATGCCTGAAGTGAGATGGAATGTTAAAAACACTGAAACGAAATGTGCGGTTATCTTTGTTTTAGCTGTTAGGATTTCTGAAATAATTACTATCGAAGTTTTACAAAAAAATCGATATAATTTCTAAAGAATCCCATCTCTAGAAATCAGCTGTTCATCAAGTTCAAGGTCATCAAGTTCAAAAGCATAGATTATATTTTTTCAGACTGGGAACATTTGTAAGTAATTTCTACCTAAGCTTGCGTGTGCAAGATGTACCTAATTGTGCTATTTGTATTGAACAAACTATTTTAATTTTTTTAGTGTGGATATATGATGTTTATGTCTGTTTATGTCTCGCATTGCAAGACTAATAAACGAACGCTTAACACTAAAAGAGTTAATAAAAGCTTTGTCGGCAAATTATCTTAATTAGATCTAAAAGATGGAAATTAAAGTACGAACTGTTACGCTTCGGCTTTTAACGATACCGCACTTATTGCACTGACTGAGAGGACTGGCGCACGGCAGTCATAGTACCTCTATATAAAGGGAAAGGTTCCTACCTAGACTGTGCGTGCTATAGGGCCATCAGCTTGGTCAGCTTAGCGAGTAAAGTCTATACTAAAGTATTGACTGAACGTATGAAAGGTGTTTCAGAAAGATATTTGTGGGAGGCGCAAGGTGGATTCAGGAACGGTAGGGGTTGTATGGATCAGATTTTCTCGCTTCGCGTTATCGTGGGAAGGTTTCTGGCTTTAGGTCAGAAAGTTTTCTGCGCTTTCGTGGATCTAGAGAAAGCATTCGATAGAGTAGTGCGGAAGAAATTGTGGAGTCTTCTGCCTGAATATGGCGTGGAAGGCTCCTTACTGCAGGCTGTGAGGTCATTATATCGAGACCACAAAGCCTGTGTAAGGATAGACGGTGACATGTCGCCCTGGTTTGAAGTCTGTTCTGGTGTCAGACAGGGCTGCGTGATGTCTGCCTGGCTATTCGTGCTGTATTTGGACAGTTGCCTCCAGAGATTGAAAGGTAATATGAGTGGTATGGGATGTGGTGACACAGTGGTAAACTGCCTATTGTACGCTGACGATGCTGTGCTAATAGCACCATCAGAAGCAGAGTTGCAGACACTAGTCACGTGCATGAAAGAAGATTGTGAAGTAAAAGGATTGAAAATGAATGTGAACAAAACTAAGGTTCTGGTATTTGAAAGAGAAGCGGAACAAACGAAATGTGTGATTAGTGTAAATGGAAAATGTCTAGAACAGGTGAATGAAATTGTGTACCTGGGGAGTGCGTTTTCGAGGGATGGAAGATGTGAGTTGGATGTGGAGAGACGGGTAGCAGCTGGCAATAAAGTGAACGGTGCTCTGTCCGCATTAGTGGGTAGTGTGAATATATCTAACACTGCTAAAATGGCCATCCACAATGCGGTGTTGGTGCCGACTTTGTTGTACGGCAGCGAGGCATGGATATGCCCGAAATCGAGTGAAAGTATGATAAATGCTGTGGAGATGCGGTCTCTCAGAAATATGTGCGGTGTCACGCTTGCGGACAGGATAAGCAATGATGAGATACGCAGTATGACAGGGTTGCACAACAGTGTTATTGTAAAAATGAAGAAAGGAATGCTTAGATGGTTCGGGCACATGGAAAGAATGAGTGATGAAAGACTGACGAAGAAAATATACAGAGCGAAAGTGAGTGGTAAAAGAAGCCAAGGAAGACCAAGGCTGACTTATGAAGATCAAATAGCCAGAGTGTTAGCAGACGGAAATGTCAAAAGCACTCGCATACCTAGGCGAAAATGTGTGAGGAGAATGATGAGATTTGAGGAAGCGAAAGAGGTGTGTAAGGACCGCGACTCCTGGCGCTCCGTCCTCTCTGACTACCCCGTTGGGGATACAGCGTGAAGTTATGTTATGTTATGTTATGTTATGCACTTATTGCATAGGAGCGCGTTTTATCCAGCTGTCTCACACAAACCCAAAACTTTTTAATTTTTCTACGTGGGTTCCGTATAATAATTAAAATATGAAACAAACGGGTTTGCTTGATATGGAACTTCGTTCACTAGACCAGAAGATTTTTACCAGCGACGACCTTTACAGTTTACTAAGAATAAAATGAATAATGCAAATAAGTAATTGAACTTTCTTTGCTCAGCAACATCAATTAAGCATCCAAATTACATTGCAGGATACTTTGTGAAATTTTTACGGTTACAACAGGGTCATGGTACTCATGGTTTTTAATTATTGAAATTCTAGCTCCGAACGCCTACTACGAAATGGAATGTTATTAAATTATTAAAATAAAAACATACATAACAACTACACACATCAAAAAAGTCTAAGCAAGATATACGATTTTGAACTTTTGAACGGTTTTTACTCTTATAATATATTTATATTTCTTTTATAAATAATATCTAAGTATTTTTTTGACATTAGTGACTAAAGCAACAAAATCCTTCATTCAATTGTTCATTTAAACACAGTAATTAACAATATGTGTACCGTAACCACAGTAGAAGTAAGCATACAGTATTTTATCTTCATACAAACGCTCCCAAACGACGCGCTCGAAATCTCGGCATTTCTCGACATACGACAGTCGCGAGTGCGCCGCGGTTGTCGTCGGACGGTATGAGACGCTCCCGCGCATTTACTGACTAAATATTATGTCAATCAAGTTTACGAACATAATGTTCAGTGTATGGATGTTTGAATACATCTATATCGAAACCGGAAATATTTCTCCGTTGCTCATTTGTAGGAAATATATTATCATAATGATCTAGTTAATTTATTGCTGATTTTTAATTATACTGCACACAAAATGCATTTTTTTTGTCCATTTCCACCATACTAACAAACTTTTGAAACTAGATATAAAATATTAGTAAAATTATATAAATAAAAACGTATTAAATTCGCAATAATATAAAATGAAAAGAGAATATGACAATTTAATATAGTACCTATTATCAAATACGTAACCCAAGAAAAACATTCAGTCCAAGTCAGTAGCCCTATTGCGTGTTTACGCATCAAACGACCGTAGGTAATTATCTCTAGGACACTGCCGAGATAGAATACTGCATGCTTACTTGTACTGTGACCGTAACATACGTAGTATAAAATAAAGTTAAAACGAAATTAAACTTTTCATGTTTTACAAAATTAAATAACGACATTTTTTTATTATTTGGTAATTCAATACAAAGTGTGACCGCCTGTATTGCTTAAAACTTGTCGACAGCGATTTTTCATTGAATTTATAAGATTGTTTATCTGATCTTGTGGCAATCAGCCCCAATGGAATTTTAACAAGTCTTTCAGTTGTTGGCTTGTCGACACTCCGTCGAGGTTCTTTAGAACACGTCTCTGGAGCATGTCCCATGCGTGCTGGATGGGATTGAGGTTTGGCAATTGTGCAGGCCACGGCAATACCCAGATGTTTTCTATTGCCAAGTACTCTCTGGTCCACCGAGCTGTGTGTGAACGCGCATTGTCATGCATCAGCGTGAAATCTGAGCCAAGACTGTGCAAATGGGTGAACATAAGGCCCGAGGACATCTTCAACGTAACTTTCAGCGTTCATATTGCCATCTACAAAAACGAGCTCAGTTCGTCTGTTCTTCATAATACCCGCCCATACCATCACTGTGGAGCCACTGTAAGGGTGCACTTCCTGGACGAATCTCAGCCGTTCAGCATTTCCAGGACGACGATACACTCTTACCCTTCTCGTATCAGGCCTAAATCCAAACCAAGACTCATCACAAAATAAAATTTTATCCCATTGCTCCTGGGTCCATGTCAAGTGTTCCCTACTCCCTACCAGTCGTTACGACGGGCGCGATTCCCATGGCGTATAGGTGGGCATCTAATTGGGCGTCGTGCTCGTAGGCCGTATTCATGCAGCCTATTTCTCACGGTTTGGTGGCTAACAACAACACCGCTTGAGAATTGTAGCTTTAAACCTATCTCCCGGGCGGTTAACATCGGCTGACGTCTTGCAGTCAGTTGTATGTATCGGTCCTGTCGAGCGGTTGTACTCCTTCCACGTCCTGGGTGCTGCTCAGCAGGATCCCCTGTATTAACGTAACGCTGCCAAAGACGACAAATTACGCTCCTGTTGACACTAAAATGCCGAGACACCTGGGACTGATTTCTTCCCGCTTGTAGCATTCCTACAGCTCTCTGCATTTCATCAGCAGTCAAATAACGTCGCTCCATAACTTAAAAATTTACACACCACTCAATTTTTTTAAAAACTGTATATTTCAATATGATAAAAGTGCGATAAATACCAAATTTATCAAGCAACGAAAACACATGAAATCGGGAAAAAATAATTAGCTTTTATTTTAATGAAAACAAAACACATCTGAAAATAATAATAATATACTCAGACATTTCACACAGCGCCATCTAGTCCCAAAGTAAGCTGCATAGCGCTTGTGTTATGGGTACTAGACAACTGATATACTACTTATATATTTTTCTTTTGTAAATATATACATATTATACATAAACACCCAGACTCGGGACGGGAATCGAACCCGCAACTCCCGTTTACTTTCCGACGCGCTAAGCCGTTGCGCCACGGAGGTCGTCAAAAGGTTTTAAAATCAACCAGTATATGTTTCCGAGAACAAAAAGATTGTATACCAATCTACTTTTCTAAGAAAAAAATGAAGTATCAATTAATAAAACATGCAGTTTCTGTAAATGATGCGTGTTGCTTAGACTTCTTTGATATGTGTATAATCCCAAAATAGCACACAAAATTGGTAATAATTTCATTGGTTTGCTTCGACTAATCGCAACTGATTATTAAGTTTGTCGGCACCATTAACTGCCGGAAGGCGGAACTTATTATTTTAGTCTGAGCTCTGAGCTGCTTACGTTAACATCTAAATTTTATTTATTTTAATTGTGAATGAAAATGTGATTTTACGAAAGGAGACTACTATAACATGATACTGCGCTCAGAGCCGTTAATGGAAACTTCGCTTGTCGAATTTACGAATAGCGGTTTTGCCCCAACAGGCCAGAAGCAGAGATGGAAAGCTGCTTCTATGTTTTTGCAAATGTTTTGCAGGATGATACAACGTTTGCATACCACTTGTAGTGTTCTGTGTTCTCCTAGCGAAGGACTTCCTGTCACACAAATGTCGTCTTCGAAGAACAAATAGGTATTAGAACACTGCAACTGAGCCCAGACGTAGTAAACGAAGTGCTGCCGCCATCCTCAGTGCGAATCACATGACCGCATGGCGGATTTTAAATACTGACGGCCAGTAGCATTTCCATTTTCAACGTATATCGGAACGAACCGCGAGAGAGACGGCTTTTGTGACTTAAAGAGTGCGTGTATTATTGTTAGTGTTAGTGGGATTAATCGAACGGCGACTTGTGTTCTTTCGAAAGGATGCCTAATTCCCTTGGACGGGCCCAAAACGGCGGCTGCATTGTGTATCATCAACCTTTCAGTAGTAATTCACATAATTAACTATGTATCTTTAGCGATAGGCCAATAAAAGTAGTGCACGTTGTAATTGCAAGCAATAGGTATGTAACAGGCGCAATCCGCGTCCCATCGGCACGCAGCACAGCTTGTGAGAACTAACAGACGCAAATCTTTACAGTATTTCAACACTTATTATTTATTAAGTAGCTTTTATTAATTTTTTTATTTTATTTATTAAGTAACGCGCGATATAATTGCTAACAGTAGGTACGTACTTTGTAACAGGCGCAAGCCACATGCCGTCGGCACGTAGTACAGCTTGTGAGAGCTAACAGACAAGCATATCTGTATAGTATTTTAACACCTATTATTTATTAAGGAGCTTTTACACATGCATATCTTCACGCTGTATCCCTAACGTGGTAGTCAGAGAGGACGGAGCGCCAAGATTTGCGGTTCTTACATACTTCTTTCGCTTCCATTAATCTCATCATTCTCCTCACACATTTTCGCGTAGGTATGCGCATACCTAGAAGTATCTTTTATTATCTTTTACTTATTGAGTAACGAGCGATTTAATTACAGTGGATATACATGTAAATGTAATATGTAACGCGCGCGAGCCGCGTGCCGGCGGCACGCAGGATTTAACAGTAGGTACCTATCTAGCTGTGGGCGCGGTCTCCTGGTTAGCAGGTATTTCACTACTCCATGGGATTGAATATGGGTCATGAACTCAAAATAGTGATGCCGTCAGTCTAGTCGATATTTTTATTTATCATTAAAATTATTTAAATTTAATAAAAATAAAAATATAACAGAACTTTTGTGACATGAAAGATGGACTCTTTACTTGACATGCTATAAAACCTTTCAGGGATTAGGGGGACTTTTGTAACAGCTTGTATATTTCGAAACTAAAATTGTTTGTTCGCTCCAAAGAAACGACATTTTCGCGGCAGCTTATGAACTTGACTAAAACAATTCGGAATTATTTAGTAGATGGACCACGGAGTAGCGACGCGTGGTGGGGGACGCTACTCGCCGAAAAAAATTGAACAAAATGGATTGACTCGACTAAAATACTTACTAAACTACTCAACTAAATTATCATTGTTCAGACACGTTTAGTTACTAAATTACTCAGTACTCGACTAAATTACTAGCCTAGTCCGAGCCAGGCTTTAGCGTACTAGGTCCGCGTGTGCATGTAAATGGAATTAACTTCGATCACATATACCTATATAAAACAAGATACACAATCAACGTTTCAAAAACGTCCGAATTAAATGTGCACTCAAATGAGTATTGGAGAGCACTTAGGTTTTAGTAGTATTCGAAGGCTTTAACAGCAAACATGTCAAAACGATCCTTCAAAAACTGTAAAAACAACACATCTAGAACGCCAAAAGAGACGGACTTATTTTCGATATATAAATTAAGTAATGTTATTTACGTGTTCATTATTTCGTTGTAATGATAACGTTACATAAGTAGCTCCTTTTTATTAAATTTGTAATCGTATTTTCAAATATTGCCTGACGATATATGTCTTATCCTTGACACTTTTTTCTTCATGGCATGGCGCTCAGATTAGCGTATTTGCCAATGTCATGTATTATTATTTATTGTGTAGAATCGTTATCGTAAAACTCCTCCAGTAAAGTGATAGCAGACTTTACTGAAGTTTTGTAGGACTTCTTGGAAGAGCGCGAGAACTTTAGCTACACATGTTTATTTAGACCTACTCCATTCTTTTCACTTACACAGAACTTGAAAACACAATATAATATCACTTTTGTACTTTAAAACTCCCAAAAATGTAAAAAATAAAAAATCTAAATAAAATGACAACCTCATTTCTCCCGTTCCCGCCAAATAGTCCCTCCTTGACACTTTTATATAACAAATCAAAATGACGTAAATAGTGATGCGAATATTATGTGTAAGTTATACTTTAAGTACGAAACGTAAGATTGCATTTAAAATATTCAACAAACTTCGTTTCAATGCCATGCAAGGATATTTTACCAGCTTTTACAGTCTTATGCTTTGATAGTTAAGGTTTACTTTAAATTAACAAAACATCAATAATACTATATGATTTTAGAAATGTATGTCAATTCGGACGATAATTTGTTCAAATTTTACAGAAGATTGTGAAACTAGTTTTTTATTTGTGATTGAAGGGAATTAATAAATAATAGTAATTGTGACATAACAACTGATTATTTAGCTTTCTGGTTAGTTAACAAGATTATTTCGAAAGAATGGGTAAATACTGAAGGGTATAACAGTACCCATGACAAAGGAAAACCTCAAAGTTTAAACAAAAATAAAGGTGAGGCAACACTAATATCAGTGTTTTCCCGTTGCTAGCAAACATTTGGAATATAGGGCATAATAATTTAGTATATTTAATAATCTAATATAGGTTGTAAATTATTTTTTAATTAAATTAATGTTTTTTTTTTCTATGGAAAACAAAATAAACTTATCCCATAATTATTACATCTGCAATATATAACAGTCAACAGTGACACGTTGGGACCCCGGCGGATTAATACCGCCTTTCACAATAACCTTGTATAACCTTGGTCTCACTCCTTTAATTTTATCTCATACTACATTCAAATTCCCAGGTTCTACCAGGAATCCAACTGTTGATTGGACTATGCCACAATAATGCACAGAATAACACAAACGCAAACCCCGAAGGTGTGAAGGTATGTAACAATGAACATTGACATTATTAATTAATTTTTATTCACGCATTTTCTTGCTAACGCTCAGCTATTGTATGCAAATATGTGACTATTATTAAGAAATAAAAAAAGTAGTATTGCAGCTTTGAGTCTCTTTCAGCATACAAATTCGAGTGAATCGATTTTTATGTCCTTTCATATCAACGGGAATCATAAACCGGCCAATTGCGTATCCGACTTGCATTCCGTAGCTGTTTTGGAAAAAGGAGAAATCATAAATTAATGCTATGTTAAAAAAAAAAAGATTTTTGTTCTCATTTGTGATTTCCGAAATCGAGTGAAAGTAAGCTAAATGCAGTAGAAATGCGATCTCTTAGAAATATGTGCGGTGTCACCCTTGCGGACAGGATAAGCAATGAAGAGATACGCAGTATGACAGGGTTGCACTACAGTGTTATTGTAAAAATAAAGAAAGGAAAAGCTGGCGTATACGGTTTATATGTGTGCGCGCCAATACGCACACGTCGTAGCATGCACTCAATGGTAATATGTAGGATAATTATGGGTGAATATTATAGCACCAGTCGGGGTCACACGTGAACAATCACGCAACAGCTTTCGGTTGTTTTTAATTCATTCTTCACATCGTCACAAATACAGAAATGTTTAAATCGCATGAACGATCGTATTCTAATGTCCTTGGATGTCCAAATAATTTTAGTTATTTAAATCCAGTTATAGTTCTTTAACATAAGTACAAGAAATTAAATTTAACAAACATGAAAAACGTATCCCTATCCACTATTGTTTTTTTATTATTGTGTGCTACATCTACATGTATATCTAAATTCTAGGTTCCCAAACTTATTTTGTCTACTGAGTCGAGATCTCATGCAGTCGTTGTCTAAGATGCCTCCTAGCTAAATGAAATTACAAATCACCCCCCCAGGCCTCTACACAACGCCCCCATTTTTTTCTGGGTCTCTTACCGCCCCCCTTTAGGGCTGCAGCGCCCACAGGGGGGCGTTATCGCCCACTTTGGGAATGGGTGATCTAAATGAGATGCGGAGAACATCTCATCGGCCGGCCGAGAATAGGCAATGCTGTTCCCGCGAGGCGCAAGTCGACTTACTTGTATACTTATTGGCCGCTTCTATAATTTATTGTTGAACGTTTTTATTGCCACGATTTTGCCATTAATAGGGAAACAAAATGTATGCAGATGTATGAAGACGCTTTTAAACTGTCAATAATGATGTCATGCCGTGGACGTTGAAAAAGCGTCTTTTTCTACGATATAAAAGGGTAGCATTTTGCTTACCTATTGTATCGTGGCAACGATATCTATGTAAATACTAGATTGAATGATCAAAACAATCGCTGTTCCACTGAACTGAGGTTTCGACTACATCTAGCTCACTTTCAATCCGACGCTTGTGCAGTGAACAACGTAGTGTGTTTTACTTCATTGCATATTTATTACATTTATATAATGCTTTTACAATAAATAATAAAAAAATTGATGCTCAGATTATTATAAGACTGCAAAATATACATTTAAAATGGATTCTTAATGAATTAAATTTTGTTTTATTATACGTAATATTAAAACGTCGTGAGCAGGTTTTGCACATTCGAAGCGACGACACGATAACATTGTCTCACTCTTACTTACGGCAAAGCGGCAGTCCCCGCGCCCCGCTCTGACAGCGCGTAGGGACAGGATTATTGTTTTTATGTAGTATTCTAGTGTATCTTATAATTCAATGTATCATGGAAAGTATAGGTAGCGCCACGAAAGTCTAGCGGTGACCGTTATTGCGCAGGTCTGAAATGGGGTATATTGGGGGTTAGCGTGACGCGGGGCGGGTGCGTGTATCGTACGTAAGCGCTAGGCTCGCCAGTCGTACTGCGTTCCCCGCATTGACACTATACGATACAGTGATACGTGCGCGACAGTACTCCTGCGCAGCTATCCCCTCCACATTTCGTTCACCGCTAGACTTTCGTGCCGATAAGAACGGTGGACGGTTAATAAAAGCACCCGCGGGCTGGTTGTCCCGGCAGGCGGAGGGCGCGGGCGGCGCGGGCGGCGCGGGCGCGGGCGGGGGCGGGGGCAAGTCGGAGCACGACCACGTGCTGGAGCACTCGCTGCACCAACTGCTGCGCGCCGTGCACCACGCCAACACGCACCACCCCTTCCCGCACCCCGCCACGGGCCCCTTGGGTCCATCCAAGAGGCGCTGCTTGGCCGGTACATGCTATTTCTTGTATTTTTTTCTACCCACTGAGGCCTTCCAAGTGGCACTACTTGGTCGGTAAATGTTGTTTTTTTGTAGTTTAACCTACCCAAGAGAACCGGTAACTGCTATTTTTTATTTTCAACTGCGGCGATAGTTTTATTTCAAGTTGCTTGTTAAACTTAACAGGTCCAATGGCTGCTGATCGTTACGAACTTTTGGACATGAGCAAAGAACAATCCCTTCTGGAACAAGTCATACAACAAGCTCAGCATTTCTTCATGCGCAGACGCAGCGAATATGTGTTGGACACCATCGCGAAGGAGGTGAGTGGTTGTTACCTATGGTGGAGCAAAAAAAGGGTAATGATTTTAACGGCGTATTTGCGTATTTTCATATATTATTCCCTCACGCAGCTGAAACGAGTCCACCAATGAATTCAATAAATTATTAGTTACATAACCATACTTCATACCTCAACTTTTCGACAGTCTTTTTGCATAAAGATGGAAAAAAAACAAATAAACAGGATTCTAGCCCATACCTTTCCCAGTGCCGAACTTGTTTGGACGAGATTTTCCTTTACTGCCTTTATTTCTTATGCAAATAGCCTATCCTGTCAGGGTCGTAGGCCTTGTCTGGTTCATGAGTATCTGGCGACAATTCATGTCTGCGGTTATGATAGGCACTATTATTACTGAATAAAATTTTATTTTCTTTCTTAGTCATTTCATTTAGAATCAAAAACGCCTTTCAGAGCCTAGATCAGAAAGCTAGGCGATCGTGAGTCGTAATGGAGTGATGGCCTTAGACTTTGGGATTATTTTTTTTACTCAGTACTCAAAAGTCTCTTCTATCAAAAAATAAATTCTGTAACTGACACTTCAAAAAGCTTTGATAGACATGTCCCCTCAAGTAGCCTTCAAAGTTTTTCTCATCAATTCAAACTTGGGTGCCGCAGTTATCTGTGGCACCCAACTTCGAACTATCTCGAGACGCTTGTTTTTGGACCTGGTCCCGGGCAAACCGCCAAGTTGAGGCTCGCTGATCCTCCCTTAAACTGACACTGCTTATAATACTGCAGTTGGCGTATTCTTTATTCTTCATTATCTGGTCTGGGGGACCAGCAAGTGTTTTTAATAAAAATAAGTATTTTGCTGCTTATCTTTCAAATAAATCGCATCTTAATATTTACATTAAATAGATACGTACTTCGACCATTTTTTATGATCTAATTTTAAGTTCCTTCGCTTTTAAACTAAAGTGGGAACAGAGTGGGAATAAGTTCCATCCCTATCACTCCTAGAGCTGAGCAATGTCACTGCAACTTTGTGACTCCACAGCTATGTGCAAGACACAAAAGATATGGCGCGTCGTTAATCTTCGTTCGCGCAAACACGAAAAGATGATCGACGAAAATACTCGAAACGCTAAATTCATTTTATAATCAATTTTAAGCAACATTCATAATATGAGAAATTATTGCACTGCATTCACTTTCTTTTTGCTCACGATATTATAAACTACGTGCCATTGAAATGAGTCACTTTTATTAACGTTTATTTTATTAATAAAAAAATTGAATTGATATTTTTATCGTAAAAGACACAACTACGTTATTAAATCAAAATAATTCATTTATTGTTTTGATTGTAGTTTTGATAGTAATTGATTGATTGATTAATTGATTCAAAAACGTAGCTATCTAGTCAATAACGGATTGTAAAAGCTTACAAAATAAAAAGTTCAAATTAAAACAAATGTTTAATTTAATATACGACGTTTACGTGAAGACAAAAACAAGAAATTATTTAAATGCAAATCATTCAATGTCCCTCGATCGTCTTTCTACAGGACGTCCTTTTTTTAATGTGGACAGAATTATTATAAAATATTACGCTTAATTTGCAACTAAGTGTAACCTCAGAAAAACCACATGCAGTCACAATAACGTCTGATGGCCGACTGAAAGACGCGTCCTCAGCCAACACCTATTATTATAGTACAGAAAATAGTAGGTGTTCCCTCAGCGCACAAGGCGCCAAATCAATCAACCAATGACGGCATAGATTTTAACGCGCATCGATGTCGCCTCAGGATGTAGAGAACTGATTCATCCATCCATTTCCTGCGCTTTTAAAATTGTCTACTGCGCAGGTACATCGGTAAGCCATATAATATGTGTACTACTGTAACTATCTCCCTCTAGCTCATCCCCACTCTGTTCCGACTCCTGAAGTTTAAAACCCAATAATTGAATCTCTGTTAACGAATTTCGAGTAGTCTTTTCACAATTGTATTTAAAATGTTTAATTATCAAAATACAATGTATAAAATATACCAGTTTTAACAGCAGGCATCTAGCCTATTACACCAATTGTATCACCCCAAATTATGCTCTAGGCTTACATAATACTATGGGGGCCACACTGAACGGACGAAGCTCCTAGTAACACCCAAACTCCAAGTCTTATTTAGAAGAAAAAGTATTTTGGAGTTTATATTAGTTTACATTTGAGTTTCATTTCAAATTAATCATATCTGCCTTTTCCTGTTTATAATAAACTAGCGACCCCCCCGGCTTCGCACGGTTAGAAATTTTTTTTAAAATAAAATACAGGCCATATTATTCGCTGATAATGTAACTCTTTCTATAGGCGAGAGGATTTTTGAAATCGGTTTAGTAGTTTTTGAGTTTATCCATTACATACAAAGTACTACTTTGTAATATTAGTACAGATACATATTACACGCAAAATTACAGCTCAAATTAAGGAAGAGACTTACACTAACAATAATCTGCGATATTGTTTTTCAAATCGTCCTAAACGGAAACCAAACCAGAGTTCCTAATGGATGCCACCACAATTATTGAGCCAGTTTATTCATAAAAAATATGCTAGTTCATTATATTATGAATACAAAATGTATTTACGTTGATTCAAGAAATAACTACATATTTATATTTTGTACATTTCATATGATTTATGATTAAGTAGGAATTACTCTATTACGTCGCAATTGCGTAGGTAGACGCTCATTTCTTTGGAATTAGAGAAAATAAATAACTATTTTCATTCACAGGTCAAAGATCCACTAATCGTGTCACATTGGAACGCGTTAAACAGTCCAACACAGTCTTGCGTGAAGATCAATATCATGGCTTACGGGTAAGTTTTTATTTTTATTCATATACAATACAATAAGCCTTTTATCTTCCATGTAGTTGTTAGTATTGAGTCTCATACTTCAATGTATTTGATGACCTCGATGACGCAGTGATTTAGGCGTTGTGTCTAAGCGCGGAAGATTCCGGGTTTGATTCCCCACCGGGTCAATTTAGGAAAGAACTTTTCTAGATTGTCTCGGGTCTGGGTGTACTGGGAGACGCCTCTAGTTCTCATAGCACAGGGAATACCCTAGATTGAGACCAGATGATCGGTAGGTATTATCTGGCGCATTTATTTATCTGCTGGCAAAGGCTCCTCTAATAACTTCCATTAAATAAATATAGAAAAATATAAATAATTGGTCTTGTCTTAATTTAATTTAGACTGTCTTAAATTAATTTACGAATTTTCTCCAGTTAGGGACTACGGTAAGTTTAGGGATACAGTGTGAAGATATGTTTTTATTAAATTTAATAATATTCCGAACAATTCCACAAATTGTGACACTAAGGGCGGGTTGCACCAACTATTTAAACTCGATTAAAGAATTTGACATCTCGCTTGCACCAATTATTTATTAGTTGGTGTAAGCGAGATGTCAAATCCTTAAATCGTGTTTAAAAAGTTGGTGCAAGCCACCCTAAATTTAATAGGCTTGTGTTATGAGCTTAGGGGTACCACACAACGAACTGGCGGAGCTTCCAGTAACACCCAGAGCGCTAACCAATTTACAAAAGTTAGTTTCCTAAATTTACCTTCTGGGAATCAAACCCGGGACTCCAGCTTGGAAAGAAGATGCTGTAAGTCGAGACTACCTTGCTAACGGGCCAGTCTAATTAAATCAAATAAAAATAATTACAAAAGTTGCTACTTTTACGGTTTCGGTTCAATTTTATTGGCATTTGACAACTTGAAATTAACTGTTTAAAGTATGCATTCTTAGGGTGGCTTGCACCCATTATTTAAACTCGATTTAAGGAACTAACCTCTCTCTTGCACTATTAAACGGTTGGTTGGTGGCTTGCACCAACTAATTATACTGAATTTAAGCATTTGACATCTCGCTTGCACCAACGATTTAATAGATTGTGCAAGCGAGATGTCAAATCCTTAAATCAAGTTTAGTTGGTGCAAGCCACCCTTAGAATAATAATAATAACTTAAGTGATCTTCCACGTATGCATTGGTAAAATCAGGGTTAAAAACTAATAAAAAGCTTTGACATTAAAAATATAAGAATCTATTTATTAAACCACTAAATACAAAATAAACATCGTGATGTTGAAAAACCGGCCAAGTGCGAGTCGTAACGCGCACGAGGGCTCCGTACCATCATACAATGTATTTGTATTATGTATATACCGATAATATATTCTCGGTTTCAAAACAAACTTAACTTTGCAATTGAAAGACACGTTCTCCCATGCTATCCAGCTGGAAATGTAAGTTTGTAATGGCAAGTAATTAGAAATTAATAATTTTTTCCTCGACTTGTGCTGGTGGAACCTTGCTTCTTGCCAAATTCAATGGTTCTAGGTCAACGAGAAGTACCCTATAGGTTTGGATTTACTTGCGACTGTCAAAGTATAAGGCATTAGTGGCCATATTTTTTGACTGCGTTTACTTAGAAGCTTGATTTTTTTATAGCTCCAAGTGACCGCAGACATAAGTATTTAATATTAATTTCAACTTGGTACCTCCACACGTTCCTGAGAAAAAGAGTCTTGAGAGACAGACAGACGGAGAATGAAGTGATCCTATTAGGTTTTTCCTTTTGAGGTACGAAACCCTAAAAATGATACCTGACTTTTTTCTCAGCTCTTCTCAGTGTACAGGTTTTCTTTTCGAACCGAAATAAAGTAGATTTGACATCCAAAAACTCCTATAATTGAGTTTACTTTAATAAATTGATTTAACTTTAAAAACTTTTTTAAATTGATCGATAATTGCATTAATGTAACTATCAATGTATTTTTAATTACTTTGTATACTGTATAGAAATGAAATCGAGAAAGATTTCTAGCTCTAGTGAAAAACGTTAATTTTATGCCACTATTTATATCATTTAGAATTTTCGTTAGATACGTCACCCTATTTCTTGTTATCGAACTGTCGCGAATGCGGAGGATAAAAAACGACTATTCAACTTTATTTTGATAGCCTTGAAATGACTAGCGAAGAAGCATTGCGGAATTAATCTACATAATATGTAAATACATAGTACATCGACAGAAACTGTCACAAGTATATAATGTACTTAGTTGTTTTTTGAAATCTATAGTATTAGAATAATAAAATAAAAATATTTATTTACTAGCTGTGACGTGTGGTTTCGCCCGCGTTAAATCAGTATGTTTCGGTATAAAAGTAGTTTACTCTCAAAGTCCTCTTCCTGCTAATGGAAGTTCCTCAAAATCGGTTGTCGTTTCAGGGATTAGGCCGCATAAACAGACAGACAAAAATTTAAAAAGTTCATGTTTGGGTAACATGTAAATATACATAAGGTTAAGTAAAAGCCTTTTATCACGAAATCACGGACAGACATCTTATTTTTATTTATATGTAGATCCATTTATTTTAAATTCTGGAAATATTTAAGAAACGAATCTTATTTTTTCATAGTACCTACCTATTCATGTTTTGATTTTTTAAATAATTACATACTACCTTATCTAAAATAAAATGAGGTGTACTTGTATGTTGTTTTGTAAATAAAATGTTTCGATACAAGATCCAGTTAAATGAAACCACATAATTACAATAAAATATTTATTACATAATGTTTAAATAGTTGCAAATTTTATTTACAAATATTGCTCAAGAAGACAATATGGTCTGAATTATATTTCGACCAATATGGCAAACTTAGATCCCGTTACAGTGCAAAATTAAAAAAATATATAATTACATTTGGCCCCCGAGGGGGAGTGACGCCCCCGCCGTCCGCGTCACTCTGTAGAGCGCGGCCATAGGACCCTACTGCTCTCCCACCATTAAAAAAATATGAAAAATTAGCAGCCCGGCCTAAGCTAAATATTCGACGACATGAAATCCCTACTTCTAGGATTTTAAGTATATTTTAACAATAAATATATATTAATAAATCGTCCAATCTTTGTCTGTAGTTTTAATTGGTCCATGTAAAGCTTTAATTAATATTTATATAAAAATTTTGGACTGATATTGAGCAATTTTATTTATCCCTATTCATGCCGTCCACTGTAGTATGTTGTAGCATATTTCATATTAACCTATTTTAATGAAATTGCACTAATAGAAGGTAAAAAATAATACTTATTCGTAGATATGACGCTGTATGTCGGACGTCCCTCGTAGTGCATGTCGGCGAGAAGACCCTCAAGTGCATCTGCCGTGATGGCAAAGTGAGACATCTGTCGTATGAGCTCCAAGAACTACGAGATCTCATATATTGTCAGGTACAAAACAGTCGTTCAACAACTTGTATATTTATAACACAATTACATTATCACACGACCCAAGGTCAGACAATCTCTTCATTCATATCAGTCTTTCTGTCACAAGTCAGATCCAGATTCTTTCCAAGCTTAAACCTATATAATATATAATAACCAATTGATTATAAATCAATATAAGTACTGGCCCAATTAGCACACTTGGTAAATAACCCCATTTTAGTAAAAAATAATCCTAAATAACACACGATGCAAACAAACTACATTCATATCTCTAAAAAAACTATACATACACTCTCAGACTAGTAAAAAACATATTTACAACTCCAAAATAAACATCAGATCAAGACTACCTTTATGGCACAATTACCACACTAAAATCTGATAACTTTTTACCTTGGCAGATATATCAACACCAAATGACGGCAGTTCAAGCGGTGGGGCGATGTATGGGCTGGCAACTCCTGGCTAGTAGCTCTCATTTAGGTTCAGGTCCAGTTGAGCCACTAGGAAATGCATCTTCATGCCTCCTAGCCTCACCCAATGGTAAAGTATTTGCCCAATTTCTAAGACTAAGTACTCTTCCAATATCTTACATACCAAAAACAAATATGTCATGTTATCAGGAAAAGGTAATCTGTTGGTTTTGGTTCATGATAAGTTTATTTCTATGTTACGATACGGCATATGAAAATATACCTTTCCTTTGATAAGGTCACATATTTGTGTAGACCCAAAGTTCAATCAAATTCTAAGTTCCAAAATCTACTAAAATGTTCGACCCAAATGCTAATTAATCAACCTGTAGCATACATGAACCAAACGATATTTTTGTTTCAGGTGATCGAATGATTGCAATCAGGTGTGAACCATCAGTGGGCATCCAAGTCTTTATTGCTCAGTCGCCTCGAAAGGACTTTTTTGCCAGCGAACTTGTACAAGACAAGAAGTGGGAAAACCTTGGTGGTGCCTTCAAAGAGATCAAACTAGAAAAAATGGAAGGGAAAAACTTTTTGAACAAGATGGAATTGCTCATGGCTTGCCTAAGCAGTCCATCCTAAATTAAAATCACTTATTATAAATTTAGCAATAACTTATTAAATAATGTAGACATCTCATTTTTTGTATTTAATTCTTACGAATAAAACATGTTAATCAAGTATTTATATATCTTTTATTATTTATAGTAAAGGGGCTTAATTAAGGTAGAATGTTATAAGTTTACTGAAGATTGTTCTTGATTATCTCTTGATGAATTAGTAGATTGGAGATCAAGAATTCCAAGGAACTGAAACAAAAAAGTCGATGCGTACTGTGGAACGAAGTGTAGAAACCGTCAGCCGATTCAGAGATGTCATCTCAGTTGGCAACAGTGATTTAAGGCAAATTGTTTTGCCATGAGCAATTTGTAAAACAAATCGTCGTTGTAATAATAGTACTTAATACCCTCAACACAAAAATTACAAACAATACCATTAAGGAAACAATGTGTTGATATATTTACATTCCTTTTACAATCTAGTTCTAATGTAATATAAAATAACAAACATACCTCTAATTCCTTGAGACATCGACACCAATTGAACTCTTCCGAGCATTCAACCCCTAGTATTTACCAGACATTGAATTTAAAAACTTGGAAGGCTTCAGATTACATTAACACTAAACCTAAGACTAAAACTATCAATAAGCTAATATCGGGACAAAGGTGACCTAGACCTGAAACCGCCATCGCTGCCCTGTCCATACCCACTGCCCTGGCTGCCGCCGTTGCGGTTGTATGGTCGGCCACCGCCGTAATTATTGTACGGTCTGTTGCCTCCGCGTGACCCCCCAAAAGAACGAGGGCCACCGAAATTACCGCCACGGTTACCCCTGAAATTGCCACCATTCCTGCGGGGTCCATCACGTTTCCTAGACAACTCGACTTTAAGAGTCGCCCCCAACATTTCTGTCCCATTCATAGCGCTACAAGCATCCTCGGCCTCTTGCAAGTTTTCAAATTCAATGAACGCAAAACCAGGGGGATTAAGTGCTACCCAGACAGAGTTCAGTTTGCCGTATTTGTCGAACTCCCTCTCCAGATCTTCCTTCTTGATTCCCTCGATGAGCCCTCCGACGTACACGCGGGTTCCTCCAGACATTTTGGATATCTAAAACAATGAAAAGTAATTAATATACAGAAATAAGCGTCAGGAATACATTAACACTTAATAAAATTGATAAAAAATAACAATTAGTCAACTACGACGCAAGTTTTAACATTCATCAGAAATAAATATATAAATACAATGCGTAAAACAAGATGTCGTCACCAAGCCTTGCCACGCCAACAGCGTCGATTGTTCAATCTCTTATTTCTAACGAAAAAACATTGAAAACTTACGTGTTTTTGCAAAAGACGTGTGCTGATTTATAAAACAAAAATAGTTTTAAACTATTTACGGTATTTTTATGGTATTATGTATTATTTAATAAATTTAAAACAAAATTTGTTTCAACAATCTACAGTAAGGTAATAAAAAGGGATCAATGAAAGTGAGTGAACGCCGAATGAAAGAAGAATTGAATGATTGAATACAGTTAAACCATAGAGAAATATGAACGAATGATGCGAGAAAGAATCATAGTTGCGCGTTGTAAAAATAAACATCGAATTATCGATACATGGACTTTTTTGAATAAATAATCTATGATTAATATTATTCATTGAGTACCTACAACGGGAGGCGCCATTAACAAGCATTACCTTCTGTCAAGTTATAAGTAAAAAAATAGCCACCGCACAACAAAAACTAGTTTTGAATCAATTTTTACCATTTCTAATCTAATTCATTGCGTGAGGTGCTCCTCAAAATTGTCGTCTTGTACCGTCAGAAGGTACAATGAAAAATCCGCCACATCTAACTTAACTAAACACGGAATTGTATTCTATAAGTAATAATAATAATATACTCAGACATTTCACACAGTGCCATCTAGACCCAAAGTAAGCAGCACAGCGCTTGTGTTATAGGTACTAGACAACTGATTTACTACTTATATACTTTTCTTTCGTAAATAAATACATATACATAATAATAAACACCTAGACTCGGGGCGGGAATCAAACCCGCAACCCCCATTTACTTTCCGACGCGCTTATAGCCGTTGTGCCACGGAGGTCATCATATAAGTAAATATAATTTTTGTAATGAGTTCTAGTTTTCCATATTAATATATTTTTTCAATATCATTTTACTAAATCGATTTACCGATCTCATCATAACGAATTTTGATTCATTCGAATGTGTTGCATTAACTTGTTCATCATCCTAGAAAGTCGGTATAGTAATTGTCATACAATAATGAACCTTGAATTGGCTTAAATTCGTACCTTACAGTTTTTAATTGCCAAATTGCACAAATTATGACTTAAACGCTCCCTAGCGAGACTATATTTTTAGCTAACATTATTTAATTATAGACCTTAGCGCGTTATGAATAAAATTACAATTAAATTGCAAAAGAAAGAAAAAATTTCGTGTTGGCATTTAATTTTAGTTATTTCTACTTATTTCTTAAATTGGGGGAATGTTGTGCGAAAGCGTAAAGACTTTTACTCTTTCGCACAAAGATTATTGCATTTGAGTGCTCTAATTTACTTGTGGTAGTGCCTCTTCACCCACAAAAAGTTCCAGAAATTTTTGTATGAGAAACAGCGCGTATGCCACCTCCCGTTGTAACTCAATGAATATAATAGACTAGAAAACATCAAATTTTTTACTGTGACCAAATATTGCCAATATTTACTTTCCTAGTGTATTATAAAACGTGTAATAGAAATTAAATAAAAGTTAATATTACATGAGTTAGGTGCTTTTGGTAAAATAAAGACCAATTTTTTTTTCATTATTAACTTTTAATTACGAATGTTGAACACAATAAAGTAATCGTTGATCAGGAAAATGGCTAACTCAAAGTTGTAATTTACTCACGATTCCAACTCACGCCTTAAAAAGAACATTGTCTCTTAGGACATCGCATTCCGATAACAAACTCCGAATACTGACTCTCCTGGCAATATTGACTGTTGTTAAAATTCTACTTCTCGATAATAGAATAAGCTGCGAGAATAGGCAAAAGTAAAATCCATAAAACCTTCTATGAAACGTCAACTACTCCATCTATCAAGATTTATGGAATTATATGTTTGTCATTTACATATTTTGAAAAATGAAAATCGGACATTTTTATTCCTTTTTTCATAGCGCATCATTTATTTAAATAAATCAGTAGATACATATTATATTGACGTTAATACATACGAACTAAAAACTAAGTATTATTTTAAATAGCAGACTTCCTCAAACTTGCCGCTTAGAAAGCGTACATTTTAAATCCTTCACTGAATCTGTACAGAATTCTTCCAAACAAAATCTCGATATGAAACGTCGTTGGAAATAAAATACATTGATACTTCGATGATTTACAATTATAAGCATCGAAAGCAAATATCGATCTTATTCTATTGAAACATCGATGATTTTAAAACATTGATACACATGTCGTTGCATCCCTAAAAAATATAGGTTTGCTTCCATAGATACTAAAACTATATTTGCTTCATGTTGTCTATGACGCCAACAACCTACTGATAGATTTTCAATTCATGTAACATTTATGTATATTATTTTGAAATAATAATTTGTCTAACGTTATTTATCAATAAATAATGAGGAAGCTGAGCAAGCGCCATCTATCTGAACTAAAATAAATCTTGTTGAACGAATGACAACCTACGCAGCAGATACAACATTGGTATGTATGTGTGCATTCACGTGTGTGAGTGAGTGAACATTTACGTGTCGGTATTATGAGGAAGGGAGGGGAGGAGGCTTTTGAATTGCGGAGGTAGGTAGGGAGGGCAGAGGGAAGAAACAACACGAAACCGGCCTAACTACTTTGTTCAACGGTCGCTCGGCGCCGCGAGTTTTCGTTTATTTTCAACGCATACAGAGCCCCACCTTTGTTTCATTATGACTATTTAATTAAATTTTTTAAGAATTTACTAGGAAATTTCTCATAAACGAAATGATTTATAATACTAGGTAAAAAAGTAAATTACCTGTAGTAGGTATGTCTATATAGGTCTGAAGCAGGTGAGAAGCGTTAGCAAAAGTGAAATGAATATTTTTGTATTCAGTTAGTAAGATTATGAAGTGTTCTAAAGATATGGGGGTGCAGAAAAAACATAGTCAGTTCAGTGACACTAAGTATAAGTGGAGGACAGTGGTAATTCTAGTGCTAAACAATTTATGTTTGTGTTTCGGACAAGTGAGCTTCGGGGAAACCGACCCCTATTTACTAAATAAAACTGCAATAGGGTTGAAAGAATTGCCCGGTGGGGTATTAGCCGGTGGTCGGACGGTGTGGAAGAACGAGGGTAGTCCGTACCTCCTACGAGATGACCTCTTAATAGAAAGAGATGCCGAATTGGTGATAGAACCCGGTGTCGAAGTGAAATTTGCTCCCATGATTGGAATTACAGTGCGCGGAAAACTGATAGCTGTTGTAAGTAGATATTATATGTAGTATGTTTTACTATTATAAATATTATAACTATTTATTTATTTATTTAAAAATTGATTACACTAACAACATTACGAAGTACCTGCCTACTTTATAGCCGTCTAACTAGTATCCTGTTAAGAAGTTATGCTATACTGTTTCAATACAAATTCCAAGAGTAAACAAATTGGTACATAAAAAATACTAATATTAACACGTATTCTCTGCTAATAGTCTATAGTACAGTATAACCTGACTATTATTAAATTATATTAGAAATTGATTCTATTATGTGTATTTGCTTTTAAACAGGTGTATTGTAACTTGTAAGTGATAACTTGGGGGTTATTCACAAACGTCGTAAACTTTCCGTGGCGGAAAGGCCGATCGTCGAAAAGCATAAATTCAATCCGACGGCTTGGATTTGTGAATACGACTATTTATAATATGATATAATAATATTTCGGATTCGTGAATCACGTATAGACTAAATCATCGAAAAGTTTTCTGGCGGACACGGAAACTTGAGTTTCCGACGTTTGTGAATAACTCCGCTGACCTACTTAGACTCGGTCAGTTAGCACCGAATTTAAACAATTCATCACTGATCATCACATATTGAGATCGATTTGCGCGAAGTACCGGAAGTAGTTTAGATTAACTACTGCTTACGTGTTTTTATATATAGTGAGGTGAATTATTGAGGTACCGGTGATAGAATTCTATTTTTGCGATTTGTTACGTTTGACCAGTCAATTTTAATGAGCCTATTCTGTTCTGGCGCTTCGCCGGTCGCTGCCGCGGACGCTCGGTTCGCTCGCTCGGCTCGCACATTGTGCTCAACATACTAACCTAACCAAACCTCCAGATGTTCCAACGCTTTTGACTTTCCGATGCATTAAGTTATCGTAATCCATGTACACGTTCATCGACCTACTCCTAAGTTCATGGTAGATCGATAACTACATTCCTTAATTCAATTAATTACATTTGTAAAATAGTTTTTCAGCCTTTCGTCAGCTATGTGTCATGAAAAACTTGATCAATAATAAGCTAATATTGATCCTTTCCCTAACCCTACATTTGATATCATCACGAGTACTTGATAAACACTGCGACTATGATAACATACGTACTTGCCCAACTTGATAAAGTATACATATCAAGCGCATTGTACTGCGATATTGATTTATTCACCTGTTAGTGTAATAAGAGTAAATATTAGATAGCTATTACGCAACAAATGTCTGGGTGAAAACGAAAAGTACTTATATCTTTCCTTTGTTATGTATTCACGCTTTCACGGTTAAACTATTTTGATGAACCTATTTTCATGTTTGATAAGGAGATAGTTTAAACCCTGTAAAGAAAAATAATAATAATTTACAAGCAACTACTAGCTACCTCTCATTCCGCGCTGGTTATAATTAAAGGTTATAATAAAAGGGTTTATTATGAAGAACCTCTCGATATCTAGCTCCACTTTGTCATACCTGTAAACCTAAAATTAAGCAGGTACTTGTTGCTATAAGTGACATCAAAATATAATGTTCCATCGTGATACTCTGACCACCCCGAATAGAAACTAGCGTGAACGTATACGTAGGTATGCATTGAAAATAGATTATTTTTGACGTCACAGAAACTACTTATAATGTGACCATTTCTGTGATATTTAAAAAAAATATTTGAATAAACCTTTCAGTCTCATTTGAATACAAATATCACTCGCAATTTTTCCAATATAGGAATAACAGATTTCCGCAGATAGCTATATTCTTAAAATTGCCTAAGTAACTGATTAAAAAATACTCTACAGGTAAGTTCTTGAAATAAAGAAAATCTATTCATGCTTCCAAACCAAAATCTTATCAAACCAGCTAAAAACACATAGAACACGCATTGACTTAGATTACCGTAAGAACCCCGTGTACAGTGAAATTCTAAACAAAAAAAGTTGGGTGCAAAATACTTATGTACCCTTTATTTAACTTTTGGAATCTATACCAAATTATCGATCAATCGAAGTAAAGATTATGACATGAAACTAAATTTATAGACAACTGTTTGAGATAGTTAACTCAAGACCATGCAACGATTAGACTACGTCATATACGCTTGACGAGTTTTAGTGATATTCGCATTTGTTTAAATTGATTACCATTTGGGCATTGGTAGGTACTAGGTATACATAAGACATTTCGCCTATATACACACTATTCCAAATCTCTTGTCATTATCTTCCTTTAATTTAATAAAAAGCGATAACAAAGGTTTACGTAATTACGAATTAATGAAGAATCCTCGCATTGATGAATGAATCATTAACACGTTTATTATGATGAGGAGCACATGTCAAAAGGCAGCTGATGCATTAAAGAGCACCGACTTGCTACTGACCCACGTACCGACCCCAGACGACATCCTTTTGCTAATTCAATCAGCATGGTCAAATCACTCCAGCGTGATGACCTCTTCTGTTTGAAACAATAGATTTCTTTGCTCTAATCTGGATTCACAGTTGATTATACTAAAACAATGTCCACAAATTCCGCATGTTTGATTATACCTACTTACAAAATTCTGCAAAGACAAATAAGATTTTGCAAGATTCATTACCACCGAATATTAATGTACTAGCGTATATTGAACACAGTATAAACTTAAACTTTCGCGTTGCATTATAAAATATCTAATACGTGAAATTAACGCGATCACTTTTTATTTTGGCTTGACGTCTCGACTGACTTGCATCGGCCGTGCTCTCTCTGTTGCAAACTAATGCAACTCGGCCGAAAACTACGGCCGATGCAACTCGGTCGAAACGTCAAGCCAAAATGAAACGTAATCGCGTGAATTTCCCGTTTTAGATATTGTATATTCAAAACATTAGCAAAATCCATCAAAACTCTGGCTTCTCAGTGACAGGGTTACTACCGGTCATGAGGAACTATTACCAATTTGGTCCGAAGTGAGTGTTACTGTTGTAGTAACGGTATTTTGCGATAGATACTTTTGCAAATACTCCTAAGAAGGGCTCGAAGTGATACGATTAAAGGCAATAAAATGTTGACTGGCAACCAAATAATGCTCACATTGAAGTGGAATATAAGTTTTCACAGTTACCTTATGCTTATGCACGTTGATGAGTGAAAATATCCCACAGTACATCCATTGTGTCTTTCATTCCAAATAATGGGAAAGTATGTCAACAAAAACAGTACTTATAATAGAATAATGACACACATGCGACTAGAAAAATTGGCCAGCCTTGTACAATAACTTTCAGTTTCAGTTAACTTTATCCTTAAAGTAACACGTATATGTGTTATTTGGTTTCGAAGAAGTATTTAATCTAAACGCATTGAATTTTGCGCAATTTTAAAGTAGTTTTATTTAAGTCACAAAATCCGAGAGTGATGAGAAAAAACCATAGATCTCTGAGCGTATTTCTAATCGACTCGAAAAAAGGAAGAGGTTCCCGATTCGTCGGAATCTTTTTATGTATGTTAACCGATTTCTCTGCCATTTGTGTGATTGGATTTGGATAATAATTTTTTTTATTTATGAGAGTACATGTCCAAAATAGTCTTATAGAAATTTAGTTAAGATCTTATGATGATCTGACCTGATGAGTTTAAACAAAAGAACTCCTCAGCGATTTATATATTTTGATAATCCTTTTATTTAATGTTCCAAGCCAGAATTGCAAAAAAGTTTATTGTAGACCCACTCTATATAGATGCCTTTATATATATTGACTTTGTGACAACAAAATGCCCAGACACAACATGATCTGCCCAATTTTACAATCATAAAACGCAACGGCATCGACGATATAGCTTGGTTCTTCGGCAATGTTTTCTTCTAGGCTACATGAGAAATCGGGCGGACCGCTAGTCATTTAGAACACCTAAGTGTTTGCGCTTAGTTTGGGAGCATATAGAAGTACAATTAATATGGGCGCCACTAAACCACCCAGATAGTACATTTAAACATTATTTTGAACCTTAGTGATAGTGTGGCGTAGTAGGTAATAGATATGAATGAATATTATAATTTAAAAAAAAGAATAGTCAAATAAATAAAAATGCTTAAACACATCTTCACATAGTCTCTAAGAGAGATTAAGGTAGACTGAGAACGGGGCGCCAAACATTTCCATCCTTATAATCCATTTTTACGGTTTTACCTCCTCAAAATTCATTGTTCTCCTCAAACTAAGTCGAAAATTAGAACGTCGAAGAAATGTAGGTGTTTCTGAAAAACCGGCAGCAGACACTCGGACTATTTGATCTTCCACAAGTCAGCATAAATCTTTTTCTGCTTCCATTACCACTCCCTTACATTTGGTTTACTTCTACAATCGTGTTTTCATTAATTTTCTATTCGTACGTGACACGTCTGAATCATCTAAGCATTTATTTTTTATTTTCACTTGTACTCATTCACATCTAAGCATTGCTTTTTTCATTTCTCTGGTGGCAGATTTTTTTACCACCATCTTATTTGCTAATTGTGCCGCCAAACAGCATTACCGTTATGTTCCGGTGTCTGCGGAGGGTAGAGTAGAAAAGTAGAGCCGCTTACTGAAATTTTTGCCATAAGAGACATAACATTCTAATCATCAGAGTTGCTAATGCATTTACAATCTGAAGTGCTTTCTAAACCTTCATGTTGTAAATGTCCATGGGCCACTCTTCCCAGTAGAATGAAAAAACAAAACTCATTCAACTTGCCATAATACGTATCTTCATTTTTTCACACAAGTTAATAAAGAATTATTGCAAAGCATAAATAAAAGTGTAACAAATCGAGCCCATTGCAAAGATCATAATGATTATCGTTTCCACTCTCATTTCGATTGCCGGAGATCCGCCCAAAAAAAATGTCTCGGTTATAAAAAAATAATCATCCTATCGTGATGTAAGCTTCCAACCGCAATAACTTTCACTAGCAATTTGGGGTAGAGTTTTTTAAACAGAAACCAGTTTTAGTAATCAGTGCTGCATGAAAAAATTTGACGAAACCCAAAAAATGACCGGAGAGTTTTAAATACCTATATTAAAAGAATAAAAACGCGATAACCATAAATATTTCATTTTTATAAAAAAAACTAGCTTTTTATGACTTCGTCTGTGGACAAATTAGAAATAGGTAATGTGTAATAAATTTAAAAAAGCGTGTTAAGAAAAGTAATTTAATGTAACGTGTTGGTTATACCTTTTTAAATTCGCAGCGTATGTTTTTTTAATTAGAGACTTTTGATCATCTCATCTTTTGATAACCTCTGAAAATAAAAAGTGATCTTTTGAAGTTCACATTCTGTCTTTGGACCACCGTTTACCATATTCTGTCCAGTAATTTAGGTCAAATAATTTTAGTAGTCAATTAGTTGCGACAGACTTACAGACAGACAGACACCGAAATGATTTTGTGAGTGAGAGTGCTCTTTTTCTAAATCTGAAATGAAACACTAAAAGCTAGCAAAATGATAGGGGAATAAGAAAAGAATGAGTCAAAATGACCTCGAGTCGCATCGAGCCACTGAAGTTCTATTATACTTTTTATTGTTAGTTCTGTGCTTCAAAATTTGAAGCATAGAACTAGCAAGCTCAAGCCGTACCGTATTTGAAGTTCAAATAAAGGTACGGCTTGAGCTTGCTTGACTCGGCGAACACACTGCCGTCCAGATTCGTTGAATTCGTCAGTGGAGAATTAGAGCTGGATATTTTTATCATTCATTATTCATATTTTCTAACAATATATTGTTTACTTAAGTCTCTTGAAGCATTTACCCCGGAGATGATACGTAACACATAGTGCATACTAAACATACCTACAAACATCACTACAAACGTATTCCACTGAAGTTACCTGCATTATCCAACCGAAAAAAGCGATAACAACTTCACTAAAAAGTTCCCGACTGAACCTCTATCTCGTCTTATCACAGTAAACAAACAAAAAATCGGAGATTTCATTGTATAATTAGGACTGTCATCAGAACTGTGTCAAGATCCATAAACAGGTACGATACCAGTATATTGTGAGAAATATCTGTATCAATAGATCCTCTTAATTTACTGTCTATTAAATATAGGTCGTTAATATTCGTTTGTTTCACTCTATAATCTCCCATAAAAAAAATTTGTTAAGTACGAGTTCAAATCGCTCACCAAGAGTTTCCTATTTAAAATTAACTTCAATCCCAGATATGGTTTTCGTTCTTCTATAATATCGACGGGGGTGGAAATGTAGGATAATAATTAGAGATAATAGTATAAAGAAAAGTCGTGCTTTTGCTAGCTTATGATTGCCATTTGATTGGTCATTTTTTTAAACTGCGGTTCAAAAATAAACTATCAAAATGACAAATAAATAAATTATTTTTAAGTAGCAACACACACACACACACCATAGTGCTGCCATCTATTAATGATTTTGATTGTAACATTTAATCACAAATATTATATTATATAAAATGGTAATTAATTCAATTTCTTTAATTCTCAAATGAATATTTCACAATATTGCTACTAAAAACTACAAACACTATCGTGAAACATCATTTTATCATACAAGTTTGCATGTTTCATAGTTTTTGAGAAAATTGACCATTACAAGGGAACGGACGGGTAGTCGAACACATGAGTGAACTTATAAATGTTTGTTCTTTCCTTTAATGTGTGGAACCTCTAAAAGATATTTTTGAATTCCATCACCTCATTTATCCTAAAGTAGTAACAACGCTGTCTATGTGCCTCAACTTAGCCAAACACTCTTCTCAAATCAAAAAGCTGACCCGCTCATAATTTGTTGCTAAATAGTTGCTAATTAGTTGTAGAAAAAAAAAATTTGTTGCTCTCAATTTTAAAAAAACATAAGGTGTTCTGCTAAGTTCAGCTGAAGTTAGCAGAACACTTTTATAAAAATAAGTTTACAGCATCGGGGCGATGCCTAATTAATTCAATGAATTTGTTGCTAATTAGTTGTAGAAAAAAAAACATTGTTGCTCCTAATTTAAAAAAAACATAGGGTGCTCTGCTAAGTTCAGCTGAAGTTAGCAGAACATTTTTATAAAAATAAATTTACAGCATAGGGACGATGCCTAATTAATTCAGTGAATTTGTTGCTAATTAGTTGTAGAAAAAAAAATTTGTTGCTCTCAATTTTAAACACCCCGACAACAGGGGGTGTTTTGCCAGAAATGTCGAAAAAATGATCTTTACGGGGATTTCCGCGTTTTTTGCATTACTAAAAATTTCGCAATGCAATAACTAATTCGCGGGAGGCGCACAACAAATTCTCATGTTCATTTTTTGACCGAAAAGGGCGAAACACCCTGTCAACAAGGGGTGTTTTGCGAGAAATATCGAAAAAATTATCTATACGGGGATTTCCGCATTTTTTGCAGTGCAATAAATTTCTCAATGCAACAACTAATTCGAGGGAGGCGCACAACAAATTCCTATGCTCATTTTTCGACCGACAAGAGCGAAACACCCTGTCAACAGGGGGTGTTTTGCCAGAAATATCGAAAAAGTTATTTATACGGGGATTTCCGCGTTTTTTGCAGTCCAAAAAATTTCTCAATGCAACAACTAATTCGCCGGAGGCACACAACAAATTCCCATGCTCATTTTCCGACCGAAAAGGGCGAAACACTCCGTCAACGGGGGGTGTTTTGCAAAAAATGTCGAAAAAATAATCTTTACGGGGATTTCCGCGTTTTTTGCAGTGCAAAAAATTTCTTAATGCAACAACTAATTCGAGGGAGGCGCACAACAAATTCCCAAGCGCATTTTTCGACCGAAAATGGCGAAACACCCTGTCAACAGGGGGTGTTTTGCCAGAAATGTCGAAAAAATAATGTTTATGGGGATTTCCGCCTTTTTTGCAGTGCAAAAAGTTTTTCAATGCAACAACTAATTCGAGGGAGGCGCACAACAAATTCCCAAGCGCATTTTTCGACCGAAAATGGCGAAACACCCTGTCAACAGGGGGTGTTTTGCCAGAAATGTCGAAAAAATAATGTTTATGGGGATTTCCGCCTTTTTTGCAGTGCAAAAAGTTTTTCAATGCAACAACTAATTGGCGGGAGGCAAACAACAAATTCCCAAGCTCATTTTTCGACCGAAAAGAGCGAACCTCCCCTTTAACAAGGAGTGTTTTGCCAGAAATGTCGAAAAAATGATTTTAACGGGCATTTCCGCGTTTTTTGCAGTGCAAAAATATTGTCAATGCAACAACTAATTCGCGGGAGGCGCACAACACATTTTCATGCACATTTTTGACCGAAAAAGGCGAAACACCCCGTCAACAGGGGGTGTTTTGCCAGAAATGTCGAAAAAATAATGTTTATGGGGATTTCCGCCTTTTTTGCAGTGCAAAAAGTTTTTCAATGCAACAACTAATTCGAGGGAGGCGCACAACAAATTCCTATGCTCATTTTTCGACCGACAAGAGCGAAACACCCTGTCAACAGGGGGTGTTTTGCAAGAAATATCGAAAAAGTTATTTATACGGGGATTTCCGCGTTTTTTGCAGTGCAAAAAATTTCTCAATGCAACAACTAATTCGCCGGAGGCGCACAACAAATTCCCATGCTCATTTTCCGACCGAAAAGGGCGGAATACTCCGTCAACGGGGGGTGTTTTGCAAAAAATGTCGAAAAAATAATCTTTACGGGGATTTCCGCTTTTTTTGCAGTGCAAAAAATTTCTTAACGCAACAACTAATTCGAGGGAGGCGCACAACAAATTCCCAAGCGCATTTTTCGACCGAAAATGGCGAAACACCCTGTCAACAGGGGGTGTTTTGCCAGAAATGTCGAAAAAATAATGTTTATGGGGATTTCCGCCTTTTTTGCAGTGCAAAAAGTTTTTCAATGCAACAACTAATTCGAGGGAGGCGCACAACAAATTCCTATGCTCAATTTTCGACCGACAAGGGCGAAACACCCTGTCAACAGGGGGTGTTTTGCCAGAAATGTTTTTACGAAACATTAACAACAGACAACAGAAATTGCGAAATTTTTAGTAATGCAAAAAACGCGGAAATCCCCGTAAAAATATTTTTTTCGATATTTCTGGCAAAACACCCCCTGTTGACAGGGTGTTTCGCCCTTTTCGGTCGATAAATGAGCATGGGAATTTGTTGTGCTCCTCCCTCGAATTAGTTGTTGCATTGAAAAATATTTTGCACTGCAAAAACACAGAGATCCCCGTAAAGATCAGTTTTTTGACATTTCTGGCAAAACACCCTCTGTTGACGGGGTGTTTCGCCCTTTTCGGTCAAAAAATGTGCATGGGAATTTGTTGTGCACCTCTCGCGAATTAGTTGTTGCGTTGAGAAATATTTGCACTGCAAAAAACGCGAAAATCCCCGTAAAGATAATTTTTTCGATATTTCTGGCAAAACACCCCCTGTTGACAGGGTGTTTCGCCCTTTTCGGTCAAAAAATGAGCATGGGAATTTGTTGTGCGCCTCGCGCGAATTAGTTATCGCATTGAGAAATTTTTTGCACTGCAAAAAACGCGGAAATCTCCATAAAGATAATTTTTTCGATATTTCTGGCAAAACACCCCCTGTTGACGGGGTGTTTCGCCCTTTTCGGTCGGAAAATTAGCATGGGAATTTGTTGTTCGCCTCCCTCGAATTAGTTGTTGCATTAAGAAATTTTTTACACTGCAAAAAACGCGGAAATCCCCGTAAAGATCATTTTTTTGACATTTCGGGCAAAACAGGGGGAGTTTTGCCAGAAATGACGGGGTGTTTAAAATTGAGAGCAACAAATTTTTTTTTCTACAACTAATTAGCAACAAATTCACTGAATTAATTAGGCGTCGTCCCGATGCTGTAATTTTATTTTTATAAAAGTGTTCTGCTAACTTCAGCTGAACTTAGCAGAACACTTTGTTTTTTTAAAAATTGAGAGCAACAAATTTTTTTTTTCTACAACTAATTAGCAACAAATTCACTGAATTAATCATCCCTATGCTGTAAATTTATTTTTATAAAAGTGTTCTGCTAACTTCAGGTGAACTTAGCAGAACACCTTATGTTTTTTTTAAATTGAGAGCAACAAATTTTTTTTTTCTACAACTAATTAGCAACAAATTCACTGAATTAATTAAGCATCGTCCCGAGGCTGTAAATTTATTTTTATAAAAGTGTTCTGCTAACTTCAGCTGAACTTAGCAGAACACCTTATGTTTTTTTAAAATTGAGAGCAACAATTTTTTTTTTCTACAACTAATTAGCAACAAATTCACTGAATTAATTAGGCATCGTCTCGATGCTGTAAATTTATTTTTATAAAAGTGTTCTGCTAACTTCAGCTGAACTTAGCAGAACACCTTATGTTTTTTTTAAATTGAGAGCAACAAATTTTTTTTCTACAACTAATTAGCAACAAATTCATTGAATTAATTAGGCATCGTCTCGATGCTGTAAATTTATTTTTATAAAAGTGTTCTGCTAACTTCAGCTGAACTTAGCAGAACACCTTATGTTTTTTTTAAATTGAGAGCAACAAATTTTTTTTTCTACAACTAATTAGCAACAAATTCATTGAATTAATTAGGCATCACCCCGATGCTGTAAATTTATTTTTATAAAAGTGTTCTGCTAACTTCAGCTGAACTTAGCAGAACACCTTATGTTTTTTTTTAAATTGAGAGCATCAAATTTTTTTTTTCTACAACTAATTGGCAACAAATTCACCGAATTAATTAGGCATCGTCTGGATGCTGTAAATTTATTTTTTTGAAAGTGTTCTGCTAACTTCAGCTGAACTTAGCAGAACAGCCTATGTTTTTTTAAAATTGGGAGCAACAATTTTTTTTTTCTACAACTAATTAGCAACAAATTCATTGAATTAATTAGGCATCGTCCCGATGCTGTAATTTTATTTTTATAAAAGTGTTCTGCTAACTTCAGCTGAACTTAGCAGAACACGTTGTTTTTTTAAAAATTGAGAGCAACAATTTTTTTTTCTACAACTAATTAGCAACAAATTCACTGAATTAATTAGGCATCGTCCCTATGCTGTAAATTTGTTTTTATAAAAGTGTTCTGCTAACTTCAGCTGAACTTAGCAGAGCACCCTATGTTTTTTTTAAATTAGGAGCAACAATGTTTTTTTTTCTACAACTAATTAGCAACAAATTCATTGAATTAATTAGGCATCGCCCCGATGCTGTAAACTTATTTTTATAAAAGTGTTCTGCTAACTTCAGCTGAACTTAGCAGAACACCTTATGTTTTTTTAAAATTGAGAGCAACAAATTTTTTTTTTCTACAACTAATTAGCAACTATTTAGCAACAAATTATGAGCGGGTCAACTTTTTGATTTGAGAAGAGTGTTTGGTTAAGTTGAGGCACATACGCTGTCTACCTCAAGTCATTTTTACGAAAACTATTTCGTCTATTAAATGTAGCAAAGGCATAACTGAAAAATCCAGATCTTTTCGATTGAAGTTGTACCAGTTTCGAATTATATTAACATAATACATAATGGTATTATGTGTAATTATGTGTCTTCCGTGCACCAGACCGTTAGATCATGTTTTCTCTAAATCATATCTTTTCAAGTTATGCCATTGTTGTATTCAATAAGCAATTGGAGTACATATTATATAGCTGTTTGGAACAGTCAAAGTAATAATCGAAACAGACGTATACTTGGACAGTTGTGTTTCAATTTGTTCGAAGTAATTTTTATTTACAAGTCATCACGTGGATTATAAAATGAAAGGTCGCATAAAATCACTAATTGAATTATTATTAGAATATGCCGAAGTAAAATTACAAGGGTTTGGTTGTTGATGGTGATTTGTATTTAATCTGTGGCGAAGCTGATTAATGTAAAATAATAACATTAATAACTCTTCTAACAGACTTCGTTTTGTGATTGACGGTTGTTAACAATTTACATTACAGACCACTAGTTGCGCAAGTATAACCTGCATTTGGGCAGATTTTGTATCATATTTATCAATGAAAAGGATATCTTCGAAATGTAATAATTCATTTGATCACAGAGAAGGAAACCCCAGTCTTCGTTAATTTGTCATCTTGAAATATGAGAGACTATTCTAAAAATAGGTTTAATTTAATAGGTTTTTTGCTTTTATGAAGATATCGTACCACAATTCACTATATCTAGATATTTATTTATCTACTGTCGTTTTCATCAATAGTAAATATATACACCTATAAGAAAATTTGTGATTAACATTATTTGACGATAAGTTACGATAATGTCTACATTCCTACATTTTCTACCAATAAAACAATAAATAACGACTTTGTCCAGGAGCTCCTTACTGCTGCGAGTGGCTTTTTTATATATTGTAAAGACCCGCTGGTAACATTTGTGTGGTATAGCTATGCTGCATTGCAGCACGAATTGGGCCGGCTCGCCCGGTGAAATACCACCCTTTCACAGAATATCGGCGTTAAAAAACAGCATCTATTCCTGTTGTTTCGTTCGGTGAGTGAGAGTCCTGGTGGCCCATCTTCCCTCTCCCCCTCCTTTCTCTCTTTCTCTAAAGGCCGACAACATACCCGTGATTCCCCGGATGTTGCAGGTGTCCATGGGCGGCGGTGGTTACTTCCACCAGGTGACTCGGTTGCTCGTTTGCGCCCTCTTTTATAAAAAAAAAATATATATGAAACCTGGAAATGTAGGTGATGAAATAAATAGAAAATTTACCATCTTGACAGCTGTTGTTGGAGAACAACTTGATTGCAAATCAATGTCTGACTCTCTAGTCTTCGATACTTAACTTTGCCGAAATTGAAACCAGAATCTCGGGCAACATCTTTGCTTACAAAGTAATGTTTATAATAAAATGTCTCCGAATTTTTATGATGTATATTTGCTATGATGTATATTTACTTTGGAGGGTTTTAGTGTAACGACACTGATCGTGATAAGGTTACAGACCTAGACAGTATTGTAAAATACACGTAAAACTGAAAACATGACAGCGCGCGGCGGAGGTAAATATGTTAGAATAACTGAGGTTTAATATGACAATACAATCATCGATGCAAGTGCAGCCGTCGATAAATGCTAGTGATCTATGAGTAATCATAGTAATACTGTTACTTTGATACAGTTAACGGTTGCGGTCGACTGGGCCCTCCAGAGTATCATTACTAGCTATCGTAGTAACCTTGGAGATAAACACAGAACGGTGTTGACTGAATCACCTACTTAACTACTGCATGAACTGACGTTTGTTAGAGAACAGTTTTATTTTTTGTGATAGAGAGGTCGGTAATACGTAAACAAATTTTTTTTTATAAGCTTTCGATTTATGGGAAATTCAAAGTAGAAAGCCTATCATAATGTTGATTAATGAATAAACTAAAATATAACAGTTTAAGAATTACGTTTGCAATATGATATCTTTATTTACATTAACAAAAAGTACATACATACGTTAATATTTACAAACTTAAAACTACACATTATCTTAAATAATAGACTTCCTCAAAGTTGCCGCTTAGAAAGCTGTTATTGCTTAAGGTACCCAAGCTTGCAATAAAATGCAAAAACTTACTTGCCTAAAATGCCATAAGCTATAAAATAAAACCACAAAACTAATAGTTCGATAAGTCATACATTGATAATTTCGACATATGATTGAGAAGGATTAAGAAATTTATTTCATAACATTATATACATACATATCTTCACGTTGTATCCCTAACGAGGTAGAGAACACGGAGCGCCAAGTATCGCTGTCCTTATATACTTCTTTCGCCTCGTCAATCCTCATCATTCTTACACACTTTCGCCTAGGTTTGCGAGTTTTTGACTTTTCCATCAGCTGCTATTTGATCTTTATAAGTCAGCCTCGGTCATCCTATCTTCTGCTACCACTGACTTTCGCTCTACAGATGTTATTCGTCAATTTTTCATCACTCATTATTTCTATGTGCCCAAACCATCCAAGCATTCCTTTCTTCATTTTTACAATAACTGTCGTCCAACCCTGGCAATCTCCGTATGTGTTCATTGTAATTTGTCTGCAATGTTGACACCGCACATATTTCAGGACATCGCATTTATACTGTAATTATCTTACTTTCATATAATTTGGGGCATATCCAGGCAAAATGTAAAATGTAAAATGCAATAATAAAAGGCACAATGTAAAAATTATAAACGTTAATAATACTATGTGAGGTACTATGTGAGCAAAAAACAAGAAGTTATCAATTCAATAGAATTTATTGTAGAGAAATTAAATATAATCTGAAAGAAACAATATAATGTTATAGAAATTAATCGGTAGACCCTTACTAAGCCCAACCTAGAATCGCGATGACCACATTATAGAGGCCTATTATATTTCGCTACGCTCAATGCGTAAAATATGCAGTATGAAGTGTATGAATGAGGAATGACAAATGACTAAGGTATGCCAAAGAATACAACATGTATAGTCAACTACTGATTGTATTTGTCCGATCACTTTTAATTATTGAAACACATATTGATACAAAATTTAACTCACTATAAACTTATAAACCTTTTACTTTGCGGGAATTTTACTACCAAAATATGAAATTAAGTTTTTAATATGTTTATACGACATATAATGTATGCACTTTACCTGTTATGTCAACTATTTAATGTCATATATGACGCATGAGTCATCATAACTCCACGTATGAACTCGATGAGTCATTTATGTAGTAAAAGTGAAACTGGTCTTTAGCTCACCTGAAATCTTTATTTTCATTCTTATCACGGCAAAAAGTGACGAATAGTCAACTTTACTTCAGTTTAAAAGTTGTTATTGGTCGAAGGTAAACGACCCGGAACTGAGAATTCGCGCAACGAGCACAGATATTGCAGTAAAAACTAATTTTACATTTTTTACCAATTTTTAATTATTATATCAAATATGTATAATAGTTGTCATAAAGGACATTTCATACTTTTTTTTATTTTTTTATTAAATGGCACCGTACGTGAGTACATTGCCAACGTCAAGTAAAGCGAGAAAACAATTCAGTACCTAGATGATTAGCGCATTTGCCAATGTCACGCATTAACACAAACTAGTATACAGACAGAATAAGTAGAATCACAAGTAAATTAGTTCTTTCTTATCGTAAAACTCCTCCAGTAAAGTGATAGTAGGTTTTACTGAAGTTATAAAGGACTTCTTGGAAGAGCGCGAAAACTTCAGCTACACATGTTTATTTAGATCTCCATTCTTGTCACTTACACAGAACTTTAAAACACAATATACTATCACTGTTGTACTTTAAAACTCCTAAAAATGTAAAAAATAGAAAATCTAAATAAAATGACAACCTCACTTCTCCCGTTCCCGCCAAAAAGTCCCACTTCATACTTTGTTTCCAGGCTACCAAATAATTTTATAAATTTTTTCTATTTTTTTATAATAATGAACTTGACACTGGCAGAATTGTTTCAGTTTAAAAATTATTATTGTATGAAAGTAAATGACTCGGAACTCTTCGAAAATTTGCACGAGCACAGAAGAAATTGCAGTAAAAATTAATTTTACATTTTTTACGCATTTTTAAATATTATATCAAATATATAATAATTTTATTCATTTTTTTCTATTTTTTTATAATAATGAACTTGTCACTGGCAGAATTCAGTTAACATACAAAGAAGGAAGGAAAAAATTTCAATTTGTATTATAATATGCGAATAGTTAAGATATTCTTCTCGGATATTCCTACTTAGACTATGTTATTGTTTTTTTTCGACTGAATGACAGAAATATATACAATCACACCGTCGATATTTCAGATAAATATGCAATCTTTACTTACATAATTATTATAAATTAAGACAATCTGAATATGCGACCTAATTTACTGGTCGATAATAATAAAAAGTTTATTTCCTAGTAAGTACTTAAATGAAATAAACAATTGAAATTGTTATTGCCAAACAATTAACCGCATTCTGATGAAAAGCATGAGATAAAAAAGTGAACGTAGGTATATTTTATAACAATTGATTCACATCGTTTATTTGTCTATGTGATTTAGTTACAAAACTGTAATGTGTGAGCTGTGACTTATATTTGGTTACGACCATTACGAAATAAGGAAAAATATTTTTTTATTAACTTTATTTCTGTAAATATATGGAACGACAATCGAATTTCGGGCTAATTTTAAGGCTTAATTAATTATTGTTAGGGTGGCTTGCACCAACTATTTAAACTCTATTTAAGGATTTCATACCTCGCTCGCACAAACTATTAAATAATTGGTGCAAGCGAGATGTCAAATCCTTAAATCGGGTTTGAATTATTGGTGCAAGCCACCCTTAGTGTTTCTTAATCTCCACTAAGATATGTTTCGAAATAGCTTATTACTGAGCAATGAGTACATACTACTTACATTTAAATATATAATACATTAACACCACGCAAAATAATCAAAGGCCGCGCAGATCTATTTAGTGCGAGTTAGGGCCAGCGCAGACGAGGGAACAAAGCCGTCGTGCGCGTTGTACGACGCACCGATGCAGTTCTAGGCGATATATTTTAACGGACAACAACGGACAACGGACAAAAGCTGGGTACATTTTGAAGATTTCTTCCTAATTACCAAAAAAGACCCGTAATTGTCAGTTTTAAGTTGCCCAAAACGGCTTCGATCTGATAACAATTTTGCGATAGAAATACCGTTTGCTAGTGTTAATACTACATGTAATTTTGTATTTGAATTTGCTAGATATTTAATAACGTAGATCAACCACAATGATGCCCTTTTTCAAAATAAGATATAGCTTATTTGCAACAGGAACGAAATCAATCTAGTGACACATTCATAAATATAGCTGAACCAATTAGTATGATATAGGTACTTACCTACATATACTAATTATTATTTTACGTAATTTCCACTATATTTCCCGCTGTTTTGTGATGAGTCAATTACTAATTTTCCCTTGACACTATTCTAATGTCTACGTCATTGGTTAGACCTTCCGCATAATTGATTTGCTTTCGGTTAGTTTACCATCCTTCGCTACTTATATTTATGGGATTAAATGATGTACTCGTAATATTGTAATAAAAATTATGATATGCCAAAAAGGCGAAAAAAAATTGTGATTAATGATGATTGTCTCATATCGCTTGCTTGGATGAACAGGGTAGTAACTAAAAAAAATGTGATTTTGAGATACTACTACACCTTTACTTAAAAATTTAAGATCTTTCGAATGAATTTGGTCGCATAATTATCCGACGCGAGGGGGGTCTACGGGCAGGGTAGTATCTCCGTTTTTGTACTTTTTCACCGCCCCATTGGATGTATATAGTCGTATTTAGTTTTGCCCCCTTTTTCTCGTCAATTGGTAGGTAGCGACAGAGCGTCAGTTTTTGTTGAACAAAGTATTAAACTAAATTAATGCTGTATTCATCAAAAGGTAAGTTACATTTGAATGTCACATATTTGTGAAATTCGGCAGTATCTTAAAATAATACTTTTTTTGAGATAAATTATTACATTAAAGTTGTTGATCATTTTATACAGAAGTGAGTATTATGTACCTCTCTTCAGTAATATCTTAATATTGCGTGTATTACGAACTTCTCCAAAATATGAAGTAGGCTGGAACTTTACCAAAGGAGTAACTTTCATAAAAAAATAGGTATGGTTAACCGATCTAATACAGAAAAGCTGGAATATCACAATAAAAACTTAAAATTGCTCTCCTGGAAAATCGACTTTTTTGAGTTAATACCCTGTTCATACAAACAAGCGATATGTATTAAAGTAAATGAACTTTGATCTTTCAATAAATAAATGCATGATGACTTTATTTGTGTAAGTATTGAAATAATAAAAATAAATTTTTGCTTATGGTCTAATTTCATACAATTACAATTATATACAATTTTATACAATTAGACATAGACATAGATTTTATTTAGCATCATCACTTCATCACACATAATACAAACAAATAAATAAAAAATTTTAAACGCATACTACAAACATGTATACTGTGAGTGATATGATGCTAAAATGGACACGGACTCAGTACGTGCTGCAGCACAAGGGCTACAGCGCTGATTTTCAGCGGCGACCAATATTTGTGGAGTACGTCGGTCTAACAGATGGCCATAGCAATTAAATTAATAATTAGTAAATAATACATACATACATACATACATATCCCCACGCCGCATCCTCAGCGGGGTAGTCAGAGGACTAGTAAATAATAATTATAAGAAAATTGAAAATATGTTTTCATATATAATACCTACACAATATTCACGCTATATATCAATATAAATATATATATTTTCATGCCCCCATATGCATACAAACACATTTCTTTTTCGACTAGCACCAATCAAGTTTCCGTTAATTAAATTATTTATTTATTTCAATTACTTAATATTGTGCGGTATCACCCTTGCGGACAAAATAAGCAATGAAGAGATACACAGTATGACAGGGTTGCATAACAGCGTTATTCTAAAAATGAAGAAAGGAATGCTGAGATGATTCGGCCACATGGAAAGAATGAGTGATGAAAGACTAACGAAGAAAATCTATAAAGCAAAAGTGAGTGGTAAAAGAAGCCAAGGAAGACCAAGGCTGACTTATGAAGATCAAATAGCTAGAGTGTTAGCCGACGGAAATGTTAAAATCACTTGCATACCTGGGCGAAAATGTGTGAGGACAATGATGAGATTTGAGGAAACGAAATAAGTATGTAAGGACCGCGACGTTTGGCGCTCCGTCCTCTCTGACTACCCCGTTAGGGATACGGCTTGAAGATATGTATGCATGTATTGAATATTGTTTTAGTGACAGTGGGATTGCAGAATTCACTGCTTTGTATATAACCACTAGTTGCTTCCCAAAACAGCTTCGTTATTTACAACAGCTAAGAGGACGTTTAGCACGTTAAATAACTGAACTTTGATGCACAGGATTGTATAAAGGTTAGGTGTTATTCAATGCAGCAGATCAACCTTTTTTTATAAAACAGCTATGAAACGTTGGATTGTATAATTTTATGACAATTTTACATTTTTCTCTGCATACTCATAACAACAACAATGTCGTCCAAAGCAAAAGGATACTTAATGCAACTAGATGTGCTTGTTTTAAGAAAAAAGTTCTTAGTAGCTCTAAGTGCCATTTTAGTTCAATGTGCAATAAATAATTTATTTTTTTAGAAATCCCAAGCGTCCCCTTTTTATTATTAACATAATTATTGTTAATAGGTTAAATACCAAATTTCACAATTTCACAACGTTGGTAGGCAATATGACAATCCTGCTGAACGCCATTTAGCTCTTATAGTATGATACATAATGTAGTTGTTATTGAAAACAACTAGTGGTTATGTAAAACAGCGGATTCTTACAATCTTACTGCGACATATACCATATGATGATATTCTTTATGAAAAAGGCACATTATGACAATGGGTGTGTCAGGTTGGAGGATATACGTATAATATGGTCAGTATGGTCATGACCATAATTTCTATTCGTGATTGTCAAAAAAAATGTATAATATGTGTATATATTTCCATATTTTTCTTATAAATTAAAATAATACAAAATAATTTGACGACCTCGTTGGCGCAGTGGTTTAGGTGTTGCAATCAAGCGCGGAAGGTACCAGATTCGATTCCCGGCCGAGTCAATTTATGAAACGAATTTTTCTAGATTGTCTCGAGTCTGGGTGTACTGGGAACGCCCCTAGTAGTCGTTGTCTGGTTCTCATAGCATAGGGAATGCCCTAGTTTGAGACCAGATGATTGGTGTGTATTGTCTGGCATATAAATAAATATATATATATATATATATATATATATGTATATATAATAAAAAAAAACGGAGTTCAGGACGAGCGATGTCTGTTCTATAATAATTTTTAAAATCTGTGAATTAAGCAAATGACCGCTGTGAATTTATATTTTGTCATACAAAAGTAAAAAACTACCTTTGTGTATATTTCACATATTAAAAATGATTGTGTAAACTTTTTATAATAAACAAAACATAAATGTTTATCGCACTTCCGTAATGAATCATCGCATTTCATTACTATCTAGTGTCTACTCTGATTGTTTAGGTCATCTGATAATAACTGATTCATTCTAGTAACGTGTTACTTCCGTTACGTATATTTAATTATAATTGCTCAGTCGTTATCGGCTACTGTCTAACTTCCATGAATTCGACGTCTCAATTCATCTCTTGTCTGCTGCATTTACATCCGGTTATAAAATAGAATTAGGTACTTATTTATTACATGAAATTATGTATGAAAAATAATTCGGAATAATAACAACACCAACAGGAAGGTCAAAGTGGAAAAAAATCGAAAACTTACATTTTCTTGTTAAAAACTAGCGCACGCGTCGAATACCTACTCATTAATATAGTCCCTTAGCAATTTCGTACAATGTAAATTAACGTTAAATAATAAAAATTGAAATAAGTGGATTTAATTCAATAAATCCACTTATTTATTTAAGTGGATTTAATTCAATAAATCCACTTATTTCATAAGTATACCAAACCCATTATTTAATTTTCTCTGCCATACAACTCAATACGCGCCAACAACTAATGCAGAATTAGGTATTCCATTTATTTGTTTTCGTTTTGTTTTCGGAAATCTTTTGAAATTCTTATGAAAAAAGTCAATGTTGTCTGAAGTCACACACACAGCTCACAACCTTAAAAAAAAGGCCAGTTTTTAGGATACATTTAAAAGCATTATACAATTAGTAGAAAAAAATTAAATTGCTAATTACTGCTATAACAAATATAATATAAACTATTACTACTTTATTAAAAATATACTCTTTGAAAAATTATACTAATGCCTGTGCTAACGCTATATAATAATTACAGGCTGTAGTAAAAAATGCAATTTTGTATATAATTTTTTTCCAATAAAATTTCCTGCTCATGTTGACAATTACATCTCGCGTTTGATATTATGATTTAAGTTAAAAAAAAATACGAAACTAATTAATTTCATAATTCACAATATTTGTTACAAACAAACATACATAGAATTGTGGAAATTATTTATCCACATCCTTCAATAGTAAATTTGTAGTAAAAACTATTAAGTTTATCAATTAATAATTAGTTATATGATAGTTTGAAATACTGATCTGTTCGTTTATAGGTACAATATATTTCTGATTTTAAATATATATTTTTTGGACTATGAATACGAAGATCGCATTTGTAGAGCGAAAGTGCCCTACTTTATCGAAATTATAGGAACTGTAATAATTTTAGGTCAAAGAAAGTTATTTGTATTCCAAAAGTTCAAGATTTCAATTGATTTAAAAACAATAGCAATTATATTTTGGCTCGATATATTGATAATTCAAAATGGGACATATATAATGGAGCTATAGAATTAGTAATTTTATCTACAAATCTCAATATTTAAAATTGACGGTTTTCTCTATAAAGCTACTTTTGATATAAATCACATCTTTAAAATTAATGGTCTTAACTATAAAAAAATGGTAAACTTCAAAATTAACAGTTTTTACAATAAAATTTTGGTTACAACTTCAATCACTGAAACTTTAACGTGGTGTAATGGTGATAACAAATGCTTAGGAGAAAATCGTGAGGACAAATGCAGGCTAAGGTTTAGACTGTTTCACATTGGGTAAAATTTTGCAAATTTTTTTAACGTCTTACAAACACGACGATATATTTATAACACTTTTTTTTGGTTAGGTTAGGTCTTATTACCACAACGCGCGACCCAAGCGAGCGAAGCGAGAGTGCCTCTGCAGCGGCCGGCGAAGTGCCAGATCGGAATCCGCTTTTTACATGAAACAGTATTGAAACAGGAGTGAGTTCACACTAAAGAGACAGTTGAAATCGAAAAATTTAACCTTGAAACATCTCTATATCCTTCCATCTCTTTTCATCTTTTGCTGTTGTTATATGTATATATAGCAATCTTATATATACTAGTAGGTGTATTTCAGTTATTTCCAGGAGCAGTATTGAAATAAGAGTCCGGACTCTAAGGAGATAGTTGTAGTAGAGATATTTAACCTTAAAACATCTCTATATCCTTCCATCTCTTTTCATCTTTTGCTGTTGGTATATGTATATACAGCAGTCTTATATAAACCAGTAGGTGTATTCCCGAGTTATTTCCAGGAGTTAGGAAGAGACGTCGCGCAATCGCACCAACTCCATTAACTGCGTCGGATGTGACGGCATTGTCAGGATGACAGCTTGTCAAGTTTATTTATTATTTAGTTTATAGAAAATGTTATTTTTCATAGCACAATCTATTATTTTAAATTATTCCTTATTTTTTTTTTATTGGCGATAATTATTTTACAGCGTCATAAAAGTTTTCCAAGCTAACTCCTTTTTAATGAATGAGTAACAATTTAATGTATAACATTTTATTTTTTATTAGCAATTCATAGTAATTTTGTCTATATTTTCACCAATTTTGAAGTGCCGTTATATGCATCCCATTCAAAATTCCGATTATGTTACTTTTACACTAAGGGTGTATATGTTGTAGGTACTCAATGCTGTATATAAAGGAATAATATGCATTCAATCGAACAACAAGCCTTATTTTATCAAAGCAAGAACTATTTTTCAATTAAAGCACTATACTTCATACATTTACTGTATTATAATTTCGGTCTCTTCGAGGTCACAAGAACCGTATGGCATAGTGACTGAAAAAACTAGGTTGCGGTTAAATCGTCCGCCGTATTACTTACGTAAGTATTCACGTCACATTTAGCTTACGGCGATGGAGCAACCTTTACAGCAGGTCTACCTGAAAGGATAAATATCAAACGTGGGTGTTGAATGCTAACTGGTTTATGCTCTGTTCAAGTTGTTCCCAAACTCATTATGCCTGCAGAATAAAACCACTCCATAATAAAATTACAAAAACTTCGATAGGTATCTGGAGTCCTCGTGATTGGTTTAATGAAATATATTTTTTAGGGAATTCCCTGCTTTGAAAGCCAGATAACTACTACTAGGGGTGTCTCCCAGTACACCTGACCCGAAACAATCTAGAAAAGTTCGTTTCCAATCTTGACCCGACCGGGAATAGAACCGGAACCTTCTGCGGTTGGACACAAGGCTTAAAATACTGCTCCATCGAGATCGCCATAAATAAAGTTTTTTTAAAGTTTCATCTGTGCTGGTCTGGGAGAAAAAGAAAAACAGAGTAATATGTCAGTGGACATATTGTCCGCGCAGGGGGCTCACCAACATTTCTTATAGCATTATTATTTTAATGTTACTTGACTTAAAAAGCTGGAAATTCTGACAGTAGGTTAGTGATTAGTTTTATCATTCGACATTCAATCATCAGTAGGCGAAAGACATACGTAAGAACCGCCATGTTCAGCCGACCAACCTATCTTAACTACCCCGTAAGTCAAGTTAAGTAATATTAAAATAATAATGCTAAGAGATAATGGTAAACCAGGTAATTTAAATCCGTTAATGAATAAATGAATGGCTTATTATTTATAGGAACCGACACTGCTTAAAAAAACCCAATCTAGAAGTCAATCTATACCAAATAATTAGAGGCGGTTCCAAACAAGAAGTACACTGCACAGATATTTACATTTATTTAATAACTGTTACTATTGTGGGTGACAGATAATTACATTTAATTGCTATTTTAAGACTAAAGACCTTGCAGATTAATAATTCTCGCTAAGTTTAGTTAATGGTTTATGAACCAGTTCGCCCACTTGATGTCTATCAGACTATGAGCAAATTTTCGAATTCGTTAAAACAAGCGCTGTTTCAAACTATCGATCTATCACTACACTAACTAGTATATTATACACCTACTTTCTTTCGGAACTAAAATTAATAGAGACATCATTTGCTAAAAAGTTCAACAATCTTTTTGAATCTTGGAATAAAACGGACGTTATAAAATAATGCAATATTTATCTTTTTACATATAAATAAAAATAAATGTTGTTCGTTGGTAAGCAATATCACTTCAGAACGACTGGACCGATTTGATTATTTTTTGTTTTAAAATGTTCGTAATAGTCTGAATTAGGTTTTTATGGAAAAAAAATAGGAAAAGTTGCCCGGAAAATTGGGGAAAAACTGAAAGTGCTTTTTAAGGTACAAAAGTCCCTTTGTATGAACTCAAGACCATAACTGATGAAGTCATGAATGTTAATAATATAATAACTACTGGGCCATAGCAACGCGTGCCGTGTGGCCGGCAACAGCTAGTGTGAAATAAAAATGTATTGTGATTATTTATATCAAAAACTGATGTCTAGTTATTAATGAAATGAAACACTAAATCTTATTTATCTTTTAACAAATTGGATTGGAACGGACTTTACCATTCTTCGCAAAAGGTCATTGTCTTCTTTCATTTAATAACAGATTATAATCTGTTCTGCATCGTGAATAAAGAAGATGATTGCTCGGAAGTACACTTACCTTTTGAATAAGTCCCCTAATAGATACCTACTTAATAGACGACCTAATATTATTAATATTAGAAACTTGTGATTCTGTTTTCTTTAATTCTCCACTATATCCATATATTATAGCGTTATTAGTAGATTACACTAGACATAAAAAAAACAGTTCTCACAATTTTAATCGAAAGTCTATTATGCTTTCCATTTTAAATTAACAGCCCTCAACTCAGATATACGATTCGTCACAATGTCTTCTGCAAAGTGGCCTTGTTTGTCTAAATAGGTACTTCTTGCTCTGTTTACTCGTTCCTATAAACAATGGGCATTCATTGTTAAGCGACAGACTAGGAATAGCCCAGAAACTTGGCCATTATGTGAGTTCAATGTCTGCAAATATCGGACGATCTTGTTAGCGCGGCTTTGAGCTCACTATGGCTATGGCCACGTTTTGACCGATCACCTGTAAGTACTTGTCGCAAGTTTTACATTGATCATTTAACTAAGAAGTAGGAAATGCATTAGTAGAATACTCGGACTTTAAAAAATGGTCCTTATTTCTTTTTAGGATTCTGTACTTAATAATTTAAGTGTTTTTATATATAATTGTAGTATCAATAGATAGTAACCAAGTGTAATTTATGACAAAAGTATAAACGTATGTAATTACGTAATATTTTCTCGACATATAAATAAATATAAATATATCAATGTAAATTTATCTGCATTTATCCATCCGCTAAGTTTAAGGAGTTAGTAATCATTGGTTTCTGAGTTAGGTTTCTGAGTATTTAGATTTACATAATATTATCATTAATTACTTTAGTGACATCCCTGTATAGTATAACTAGTTTTTTGTCGGTATTTTTCTTTTTGTGATAGGTGTAGTAACTAGGAAAAAATAAACGTCCACATGTCGCGAGAGCGGGCGACGTATAATGTAACCGCCACCTGCGTCTGCGCTTGCAATGGCGCCTGCACGTAATTGCAAGTTGGGGAGTGGCTTCGCTAGCAAGCGGATAAAGATCGTTCATGTAGGCATGGATAACTTGTAACAAAATCTTTGCGCCGACTCAGTAACTCAGGCGCATCTTACTGCGCCGGCGCTTTGGGGGCAAACGAGCAATCGAATCACCTGATGGAAAGTGATCACCACCGCCCATGGACACCCGCAATGTCCGGGGAATCACGGGTGTGTTGCCGGTCTTTAAGAAAAGGAGAAGGGGGGGGGGGACATTGGCCACGCACTATCACTTACCAAACGAAACACAACAGCAATAGATGCTTTTATTTCACGCCGATTTTCTGTAAGAGGGTATTATTTCACCGGGCGAGCCGGCCCAATTCGCGCTGCAATTCAGCATGGCTCTACCACACATTTCATTACCACGCTAATTCTTCATTGCGCCATAGCGCAAAAGCATGTGACACCCACATACCGCGCTCGCTGGCTTTTAATTCAGGCAACGTATTATGCGCCAAAACATTTGGAATAAGTGCTTCGAGACATCCGGCACTGTAAACGGAGTTGGCGCAATTGCACAGCATAGCGCAGTGTTACTCATGTCTACGTTCATGCGTCCGTCCTTCTGTTCGTCTTATCACATTAGATTTTCTCAGAAACTGTGACGTGTACAAACTTGAAATTTGACATAAAGATACATCTCTTTAACTAACTACATTTATGTTGCATTCATGGACATACATGGTTGCATAAGTTAAGATTTTAAAACATTCATAGGGGAAATAAAGATGGGACAAATTCGGTACTGGAACTAGGTTAGAAAACTGTTTATTGTTTTTTTTTAGTTTTAGCACGTTTAATGTTATTCTTGCAAAAAAGCGGACGGTGATTGACGCTTAATATACGACTGAATATACTCACTTGATTCTATTTATATCTACAATGGATAGCCCGGCTTTTATGGCAGACTGTCCGGCTAAATATTACGCTGTCCGGCTTTTACGTTTTTGAACCTGGCAATCTGGCAAGGAATTGTACGGGACTTCTGTACGCGAGTCGAACTCGCACTTGTCCAGTTTTTACAGATACGTATTTTTAATACATATTTTTTTAATATTTTTTTATTATTGTCATAATGATGAATATTTTTTGTATAGCGATTTATTGTTACTTGTTGTGTATTAAGGTCAAAATAAATCGACACATTACATTACAGATAAAATCAAAAGCAAAGATTGCCTAGGTTACTTTGTTTTACCAACTATTACCAAATATTACCAACCAACTATTAGAACGAATGGTAGAACACATAGAACACACCATACCTGTGTATGTATAATATACATATACATTCAAGCAGTATCACTTTATTTTGGAGAAAAAAGATACTTAATGAATATTGATTAGTATTTATTGAGTACAATTGTTTGCAATATTTCAAATTGCTTCTGTTGTGTTCGACAATCATGCCTTTTCATTGAGATAAATTGTAGAAGTATAAGTCACTTAACACATAGTCTTTAATAAGATGCTATAGCACCTGATATCTAGTTCATGTTTAATACTTTACGGATGGTTCATTGTCCGATGTTATCTGTAAATACACGTCACGAAGCCGTCGGACCATGGTGTCTTCAGACCGTGAAGTGCAAGTAACAGGAATTCAAGAGACGGAGTTGAGACGCCAAGCGCCCCACGTTCGGTTTGAATTTTGTCACGCTTCGTTTTCCGTTTGGTTTCGCACGATTTCGAAACTGTTTAGCAAAAAGATACTGTTTTTCGAAACGTCTGGACGATGTTTTACAGAGATGCTAGATAAAATACTTGTGATTATTCACTGGAAATTGTGAAGAAAGGGGTTTAAATTTTGAAGATATGTTATTACATAGTTACAATTAAAGAAGATATAAAAACATGAATATACAATACTAAAGATACAATAGAAACATGTTTGGATAATAACGTTCTTTTGTAATGTAGAGACTCATTAAGCAGACTTTGGTGTGTTTAATGACCTGGATCTCTACAATGAATGAGACTTAGATATATAATGTATGTATACAATTCGAAACTTTATCCTCAACTCGACAAACGTGTAAATAATTGGAGACAAAAGTCTCGATAAAAATCCTAAAAAAATCCCTGTTTTGCAGAAAAATTCTACAGAATTTCTAAAAATAATTTCTAACAATTTTCTACAGAATTTCAAAATGTTTTCACTACAATGGATAGATAAAAGCAATATCCAACCAAATGATAGCCCAAATCTCAGTTTTTGAATTTTGAATGTATATTCAAACCCCGTATGGGGTTAATTTAAAAATACTAAACCTTTTAGTGCAAAATTCCTGTCAACATACCTAACAACTTTTGTTCTACGACTTTTTTCAAAACAATACATTCCTCAAAAAATATTTGTTAAGTTTTGTGGTACTGTTTGAAAGTAATTACTCTGACGTATTTCCAATGGTGCAGTGCAAGGTGAGTGCAAGCGTCTCAGCACCGTGCTGTACGTGTGCCGCTTTAGCGACTGGGTAGAGTAGGGTGCCATTTTCAGAAACATTTAATGTATTTTTATTTTTGTAAGAAAGAAAAAGCTTTTGAATTTTTATATCGTAAAACAAAAGTTATTGGGGATAATGTTTACTACAAAATACTAAGAGGATATTAGTACTTATTTTAAAAATAACCTAGTAGTGTTCTTGCGAAAAACAAATTTGAAGACTTCTCCGCGCTAAAATATCAATCGTAGACTTGCTATATGGGGCGCGGGAATAAAAAACGAATTTGCTTGTTCTTGGTTTAGGCCATATAAAGGGCCTTTTAGGGTGTTATTTGTATACAAGGACAATATCTACATTATTATTATTATTATTATTATTTTATTGGTTTTAAAAATTGGCTTTATTTTCATAATTTACGAAGGGTGTATTACAAATGTCACGCGGACAAAGTTGTTGGGCAAAAGGTAGTTACAGTTTATGGAAACATAAATCTATAACTAAATGTCTTCCTTATTGGAAATTGCTCCATATAAATAGTAACAACAGCAGATAGTAAAAGTACAGTTAGAGTGCACTATGCAGACGAGATACTAATCTTGTTACGCAAGAGTTCGTGCAATCGTGGCCGTGAACCGTGGGTACATATGTACCCATCCCATACATACTGTGTAAAATAACAATTACAAATCATTTTAAATAGTGATACATACACTTTTTGGTCAAGCGTGTGATGTTCGCAAAAATGAGTAAAATTGGATTTTTTTTTTAACACGGATCGACCCGGTTTTATGTAAGCATCATTTCATTGTATCAGAAGAAAAAAATCTGCAATGTAGTATGGGGAAATCCGAATCCATAGCAGATACAAAGGAACCGTCTTAGAAATCATTCAGTCCCTTTTATGAAAACAATTTTGGCATTATAATTTTTTTGGTCAAGCATGAGTTGTCCATAAAAATTAATAAAATTAACTATTTCTTTTTTTTTAAAGCAGATCGACTCAGTTTCGCGTAATATGAGCGTCATTTCATTGTATCGTACGATAACAGTCTGAACAACAGAAGTTGGTCAAAATTTTATGAAAAATTTTTCATGAAATAGACGAATTCAATGTACTAAATATTTACTCGGAAACAATTAATTCAATCACAAAACTTTTGTGTGCTAACAAAGTGTTCCATGTTAGAATTTTGTGTAAGACGTATCAACACGAAATTCAGCTATGGAACACTGAATGAATTGTTCTCGAGTAAGACGATATGATTTAGTACATTGGATTCTCCCATTGCATGAAAAAAATATAAAATATTTTATTAAATTTGACATTTGATTTGATACAATGAAATGATGCTTGCCTTCCCCTGCTCGCCCCCAACGCGTTCGGTTCCCAACGCGGCCTGTAGGGTCAAATGGCGAGTAGAGGGTTGTTTTAGCCAGGCCGCACACCAGGCATACATTTGTTATTTACGTCGCCACAATCGTTGCGCTACAATTGTATGCGCTACAAACAAGCTACAAATGTATTGTAAATGCGCACATCGGAAGCACAGTTGTAGCGTGGCACCGCTTTGAGAATGTCGACATCATCGTCTGATGACGAAGATTTCTTGATGTTGCGAATAATGAGAAAAAAAAGACGTTATTGGGTTCATCCGTTTATTCAAGATTGCACAATGTACGGGAATTTCAAAATTTCGCAAGAATTACAATCCGATGAAGAAAAGTTCCAGTTATATTATCGAATGTCTGAAAACACATACAAGCTATTATTAAATTTAGTTAAATTAAGTTTAACAAAACAAAATACCCACTTCAGAGAGTGCATTTCGGCGGAAGAGCGTTTGCTCATCACTTTAAGGTATGTAATATTACATATTGACTTTCAGACTGAGGAGTCTCGTTTAATTGTTGTGCAGGGGACTCAATTCATTCATTTTCATTTTCAAACGGATATTCATTTTCTGATTGAAGAATTGTATATCGTGCTTGCGACGGCCTCACATACTGGTTTTCTGATTGAGCAATCTCGGTTGCCCTTTGCAACGGACGGTCATCATTTAGAACTTGAGAAAAATTTGTATAAAATGTTGATAAATTTGAATTTGACGAACTCGTATCCAATGATCGACGTGGGAGCTGCCTGTACTTAATGTTTTCTATTAAGTCCAGTACCCCTCTTTGAAAGCTTAATTGCTGTTGCTGGGACATGGATGTCATGTGTGGAACTAAACTTAAAAGAAACATTTCACATGGATCTTTTGGTTGTTTCTCAGATCGTTGATTATTTTCCAGTCTTTGTTTTTTTAGTGTAAAATATTCAATAGTACATCTGTCTGCTTCATTCATGTGTTTCCGAGATTTTGATGGTTGAGGAGTCTGTATTGATAAGCTCGAAGAATGGGGACTGGGTACAGACGAACCAGCTGCAGGCGTTTCATTTCTCAGTGAATCTTCCTCGGCAGATGTGAAATCGGGAACATTGTTTGAAGTTTCCTCAATCTGGGATTGAGATTCATGAGATTGGGATTCATGTTCAGAACGTTGTTCATCTTCTTGTACTGGTATATTACCCTCTTGTGGTCGGTTTTTTGTAAAAGGGTTTAGAAATTTCAAATATGGCGCTAAATAGTACTCCTTTTTCGACCCAGCAGTGGACCCACTTTTAGATTTTGTATTCAGAGATCGTATGTAGGCTGAACGTATGGATTTCCATTTGGACTTACAATCATCACCTGCAAAAATCAGTATTATCAATTAAACTAATCAATCAAATTACACGAATTGTTTCAGATACTTGGCAACTGGATCCTCATTTCGAGCAATGTCTTACGTATTTAAAAGAGGTGAAACAACTATTGGAAAAATTATCGATGAAACTTGTGATGTTATATGGACAGTTTTACAGCCAATGTACATGAAAATACCCACAACAAATGATTGGCTAGATATTTCAAAAGGATTTCTCGAAAGATGGCATTTACCTCATTGCATTGGAGCCATTGACGGAAAACATGTTAGAATGAAGAAGCCTATAACCTCTGGATCTTCATACTTTAATTATAAAGAATATTTTTCTATTAACCTTATGGCGTGTGCAGATGGAAACGGATTATTTACGAGTATCGATGTGGGTGATTATGGGAGGAATAATGATTCAGGAGTATTTAAAAATTCGGGATTAGGCCGAGCATTAAATAATAATACTTTAAATATACCTACGCCACGGCCCTTGCCAGGTGAAGAAGAATTTGGACGGTCATTTCCTTATTACTTTGCAGCTGACGAAGCATTTCCCCTGTCCACTAATATAATGCGACCGTACAATAGTAGATTTTTAAACAATGATCGCCGAATATTTAACTATCGACTATCCCGTGGACGAAAGATTGTCGAGTGCACCTTTGGTATGCTAGTGTCTAAATTTCGAATTTTTGAAACTCCAATTTCATGTTCAGTCGAGAAAGCAGTCAAAATTGTTAAAGCTGCTTGTATTTTACATAACTTTATAAAAAAGAATGATAATATAATTTTAACTCCAACCGAAAACGGAAATATACCTAACCCCACTAGCAATCATATAAATCAAGGGAGACCGAATAACGATGCTACAGAAAATCGAAATTATTTGTGTAATTACTTCTTAAAACCATACGGGCTGGTGTCATGGCAAAATAATTACACAGTGTAGCACGATTTTAAAAGTACAAAGAAAGGTAGGTACTTACTCTTTTCATTGAATTTTTCGCCAATCTTAGTCCAAATAATTTCTGTAATCCGTCTGTTACTATAATCATTGAGCGTGTGATTGTATAATACAGGGTTTTTTTCAACCTCTGCAATAAACTCAACGTAAAATTCAATGTTGTCTTTCATTTTTGCAAACCAACGCGCCACAAAAAACGAACGTGTTCGATCTTGAATTCGTGTAGCGCGGACAACGTCTCGCTACAAAGTGCGCCCGCCACAAATGTTTCCTCGGTGTGCGTGCTCACGTACAAATGTATGGGGGCGTTAAATGTGTCGCGTTTCAAATGTGGCGCTACAATTATCGAGTTACAAATGTATGCCTGGTGTGCGGCCTGGCTTAGTCGGTTCGAGCCCGACACTACCCGACCGCTCCTCACGTTCTCTCCCGAGGCGTGAGGAGCGGTTGGGTGCTCATGCGCAGTTTTTTCCCTTCCAATAAACAAAAAAAAGTTTAGTTTTATATATTATTACGTGTGATAGCTTGAGGGAAAGAGAGAGAGGAAAATTTATAGTGCAAACGTCCATGCCACAGTGTAAGAAAAAAATTGTACAAAGAGTGGAGGAACGCCTTTGAAATTGTGCAAAAGCCGACTTCGCAATACACTGCTAGGGTTATTTCCATTTTTCTTATTATTTACATAAAATACAATTATGTTTATTTTTAGTGTTTAATCTCATTTATAGCGTCAATTGCAAAAGTGATAGAATGCCGCAATAATAACGAATGATAATGGTAGCGAGAGAAAGACAAGATGATTCGAACTATGCACGTCGCTGTTCCGTGTCACATTGAGGGCTTTCCCCTCAATTCAATCAATCAATTGCACAGGTACTTTTGTCATGTCTTCCTTTTTGTTAATATCAATGGCAAAATTCATTGGTGTTATACAAAGTCATTTTTTCGTGTTTCAATTTGTAATTCATAGCGGAAACTCCATATTGATTGTAATCTTCTTGATTGTCTCTGAATTGGCTCTATTGAAGTGTTTGTTGACCTTGATATTGACTTTTGACTATTTAAATTTTGAATTCTTAGATACTATGAACTTACCAGACTAGTCAGGGGTGTGAGGCAACGTTTCCTGAGGTATGGGGCACGGTATTTTTGATAAATTTGGAATCAGTGACAAAATTACGTTTATGGTAGATGAGTCATTTTCAAAAAAAGATGTACAATTACACTCACAATGTTTGTCCTCGCCAAAAAAAATCGTAATATAAAGAACTTGTTGGCGATGTCATGAATTTGTTTCGGTTTTAACATTATATATAATTGAACCTGGAAATCTAAACCCTCAGTACTTGGATTCTATTTACATTATAGACTATAGCAGAAAAAAAACGAAAAGTCCTATTCACTTCTCCATACAATTTCGTGATCTACCACTACTAATGCCTTCGACAGTAAAAACATTGACTGACGCCAATCAGTGTGTATCAAGTTCGATACAGTTATATAAAAAAAAAGTTAGTTATTGAAAACCTTTCAAGTTATGCCAAACTAAATCCCATTTAAATACATGTCCACTTTTTAGTATTTTGTGTTACGCCTGTGTGTAACGACAAAATCAGGGACATAATTGACTTATTTTAAACGCAATTTTAGTTAATTTAAGACTGGCGATACTGTACACTTCTACCAACTTAACAAATGACAGAGCGGCCATATTAATTTATTGCCATTTCGGCTTCGACCTGCTCATCTGAATTTTTGTAGTGAAAGAAATTCCTGTATGTAACGTGGATTTAAAAGGTAAGTACTATATGAATAATTCAAAAACTTTATTTATTCATGTATTTCGTAAACTAATAAAAGAATACGAGTGAAGTTAGATCATTCAACTAAACATTTTTTCTGTAATTTGTTAGAACTTGTTTTGACGTTACGAAATATCGTCCTTCTGTGTAACGTTTTTAGAGAAGAAACTGTCTGTTTATTGTTAAGAAAATGATTTCTTTAACGTCTCAAAGATAATATTATTGTTTTCGTTTTGTAAGACATTTTTTTTAATTTTTTTTTAATAAAAAACAGTCATCCTATTTTCTGAAATTGTAACGAAATTACGATTATGATTTAGTAAACTTTTGTTTTTTTTCCCAAACTTAAACATTTTAAGATGAACGGAAAATATCTTTAATATGAATTGTCCATTACAAAATCCTTTGGTTAACGTTGTAGTCCTTTGTATAATGAAATATCTGTGTTTCTTTTGTGTTATATGTACAACTTTTTTGTAAATAACTCAGATACTATTTTATTTCGAAGAAACTTTGAGCATGTAAGTCCCATTCATGACGGAGATATAGGAGGTTCAAAACTGCAATAAATTGCTTTCAGATAAGGCTATACGGCCGTGATCACGACTTAGCGATAGCACTACCATGCCAATAAACTGTGCTAATTAGTTTCTCGCACAAATCGCACAAGTCGGCGATCTGTGCATAGGATACCTATCCTATAGGTAACATAGGATACCTATCCTATGTTATTCTATGTCCTAACAAACTGTGGCTATCTTATTCTTAGTAGCCATCTGTAAGCCTCAATTTTTACTGGCAGAATTGATATTAAAGTCTGATTCTGTTTTGCATTAATAAATAGAGGTAGGACGATATTTTTGTAGCTTGAAAAAATGCCTAAGGTTCAACTCTAAGATACTTTTTTATGGTCTAACGTCCAAATCTTTCTATTTATCGATTTTTCATCTACTGACACCAAGAACTTAGTATCTTTATCAACACCTTTATTATCATAAGCATTAGTGTTGTAATGTGTTCATTTAATTTCTTCAAAGACGTCTGAGTAGCGATCTTAATTAAAAGCGTTAGAATCCTGACATTAGAATGTATAATGTTATGCTAGTTATGCGTAATCCTGGGAATAATCATTCAGGACAATGCCTGACAATACCTATTGTGTAACTGCTTGATTCGAATCTGACACAATTGACAATTGTATGTTGATTGTAAAACCCTTTTATTAGAGAAGTAAAAGGATATGTTGTCATTATTTTATCATACAAAATATTAAATAACCACGACACTAATCCTATCTAAGCCGGTTTTCTCAAAGGTTGTTCCTGGTTTCTTCTATATAAAGAGCTTCTATGATACATGATGAGTAATTGTTTTGTACATTTAGGCAGGATGTATAAACATAGGAAAGTACATCATGCAGTTTGTTCATCAGACCTCAGAAGACATTACTTGTTTACAAGTTTTGTTATACGTAGTTTGGTAGTTTCATATAAGTTTTATCTTTATTATGGGTAAATGTATCCCAAATTTAGTACTTGTTTGGTAACATCTCGTAATATTGCTTGATGGTAACTTCGTGTCACACTGTGAAGCAACATTACACATTGGAAATTTTGACGCCAGGGATCTCAATTTTTCTAAGTGACTACAGGACGTATTACAGTGATATTTGATATCTTGATTCTTCATTTTATTGACTTCATTTTGACAGTTGCGATATACGGTTCGTTAACTTTTGTAACACAAAAAAAAGAAACCTCTTTTAAAACAGAGATTTATATTTTTTGGAGCAACGCGACCGATTTATATTTCTAAATTTTATATTTAGTTTACTTTAAATATATTCCACAAAATGACAGTTGGATTTTTTAAAATTAATTATAGTTTTTAAAATAAACGAATATAAATGTTTTGTTTAATGAATAAACAGAAGGTCTATTTTAGATTAAATTATTGATTGCAATAAAAATGTAGCTAATCAATGATAATTGTTATCAAAACACCGCACCCTCCGGAAAAATAGTATGATTCCTTAGTGTCATCTTATCATTGTTTACTTTGATTAGTGATTTTACATTGGTACGATGTAAAATAAAACATAAATACCTAGTCAGTTCTAAGCTATATAAATGTAAACGCTTCTATGATTCTATTGTAGTGAATGTTACATTTTAAAACTTAATCAATTTTTAAAAATTCTTAGAATAAGCATGACAACTTTCTAAAACAATTAATATATTTAAATACACCGCTGTTATTAAATTGAAGATATTACATAAGTTTCTTTGATATAATTTAGAAAAAGAAATTGTTTAATAAAAAAAAAAACATTGTCATAATCTGAGATAGTTTAATAGCGGTATAAAAATATCTCTTAAGTCGTAGTTATCTAATTAACTATTTTATAATTATTATGCAAATTACACAACTTGTCTGAAAGTGTAGATAAAATATTAAAAAAATGATTTACAAAATGAAATCGAGAACATTTAATTCATTGCGATTTTGCCATGTCGTTTTGTCATTGATCAATGTACAAATCTTTGTTTACGCCTTGAATGGCCTAAGTAAAAGAAATTGCTATCAATTCCCCCTTATTCGTGGCCTGATACCAACGATTTTTTCACTAAATCAAAACAAAACTGCGCCGTTTTGTCACGCTTTTCTCCAGCTGAAGCAGAGCGCGACGATGGTATCTCTTCCAGTGTTATAAATGTGCGTCAGAACTGCATTTATATTCATAGATTTACTCCTACTTTGTTTCGAAGGATTGTCCGTGGGATTAGCTAAACTAATGCTTAAAATCAACATTTCTTAGGTAAATGCAGATTGTATTGCGATTTTCGGAATTGAACTTTACATTTTTATTACTTATTGTACATTTTCAAGTATACAAAATGTATCCGCTGCGTTGAAGTTCTTTAAAAGTGTACTGTACGCAATTAGGAAATTAATAACATGCAAATTGAAATTTTCCGCATGCACAAGAGGTGCTTCTGTCGCTAATGAAGACTCAATAATTTGTAAAACAGATAGATATCTGTTCTGAAATCCCAGTGATTAATGTTTGGATGTTAGATGAGAATTTACATTTTTGTATTACAAGGGTTCACCTCTGGGCTACGCCAAGTCGTATTTATACTTATAAAAAAGTATTAGACATTTGTCTAAGGTGAACAACCTAGGAATAGTTTGTGATGGCACGACATCGAGTCGTGTCAGGATCGTGATTTCGTGATGCATAATACAAAGGGCTCTTTAGAGTTACCTTTAGATTCCAGACAATAGCAAAGAAACTATAAGTTTAAATTTTATTTGTTATTGAGAAATAGGTAGTATGACGCTCTACGAAATATTTTTATTGTGTGACGAACGATAAAAGGTTGACGATCGCTCTGTAGCCGCGAATGCCAAAATTGAGAAGTATTGATGCATTATTCATGTTTATTAAAACCAAAGTTCTTTAGCACTACAAGGAACAAGCACAATATTTTTTATAAATATAAGTATGTGAAAAAATGTAAAACAACTTGATCTTCGTTTTTTTTAAATATTTGTTTCGTGCTTCTACTTATTTTCATGCTGATTTGGATATAAGAAATACTTATATATTTCCTATAGTGTCCCATTCACAGACATCTAAATAATAAATGGGTTAGTAGTTTATCTACAGATTTTTCTGAACTTTTGATTGGTAATAATCGTATAGCAAGACACAAAAACCAAACTAAATCTGATAATATCTCTATCAAACATCAAATAATGATTTGCAGTTGTTGCTGTTTGTTTTTTATAAATCTGCTTTATATTTATTAGCATACCGCAGTTACTGGGACACACCGTTTGTATATTTCAGCAAATACAAAAAATTACTGTAAAATATCGCTAAATAATAACTTAAAAAAATGCCTCTTAGGAGAATTCCTAGTCAATATTTGTACCTTACCTAATTGTTCCTACTATTGACATGTGTTATGTTGTATAATGTATATGTAAATTATATAATCTGTAATCCCTACATTATTTGACAAAAAAATTCCTACTGAAACGCTGCGCGGTTCACTTCGACTGGTATAATTTTAAAATTATATTCCTGTCCGGATTTCTGCGAAACACTGTTATAACAACAATGCAACTTCCTGTAAATTGTGACATGGGATTTCATTGTTTTATTCGTGATGTATAAGTTATTACGAAAATTAAATTTGTACCGGCTGTTGTGTGATGATATTTCAGTCAGACTTAGAACAATGAACTTTAAATGGGTAATGTCAGTGGAGGTCACGTCCTTTAGAATAATCCGTAATTGTTAGGTAGCAATAGTCAAATTTGTAGGTGATGGTCCGGTAAAATTCTAAAGTCAATACAGATTTCACATTGGAATTATAAGAATAAATATACATGCTTTGTAGTTTATTTCTCTTCTCCTTTCAACAAAGCATCCTGAGGAATGTTCAGACCCAGTCAGTTGCTTCACACCAAATCTGAAGTAAGTAACAAAACGAATGGAAAGACAATGGAACTAAACCAATACAACAAAATTTTAAATTTTGAGTTTGATTTTGAGCTCTTTAATAATGACAATTCGATACATTATAGCCTAGCAAAAAGTTTTCTCGATTCATACAGTAAAAATGTCATCAATATCGAAAAAACTACTTACTCGACACATGTTAAAAAATTTCGATACTTATCAGTTTACGTGTACATGACATGAAACCTTTTAAATAAGTTTCTTAAATTTTCCTTAACTCCTCTGCCGACTTTTACGACCTGCGCATGGGGGATAAGTTTGTACATAACGAGGCACATTCAGTTTTTCTTTCTCTTCCAGACAAGCATGCATGCTAGCATTTTTATTTGTGGTAGAGCCATGCTGCATTGCAGTGCGAATCGGGCCCGCTCGCCCGGTGAAATATTACCCTCTCACAGAATATCGGCGTGAAATAACAGCATCTATGGCATTGTGTCGATGAGTGACAGTGCCGGTGACCCATCTTCCTCTTCCCCCTCCTTTCCTTTAAACTATAGCAACACAACCGTGACTCCCCGGACGTTGCGAGTGTCCATGGGCTCGCAAGTATGACTCACTCGCTCGTTTGCCCCCCCCTCTTTTAAAAATATATGCAATTTATATGAGATCTCTACGTACAAAAATGTAAAGGTTAAAACAGCAGCAATATCATCAAGGACTCGTTACATCTATTTAAAATTCCATACGTACATCGCAACAAATTCCCACTCACTCTCATATTGTTTGAACGCCGGATGTCTCTACCATAACATTTGGAATTTGTTGTGGACACGACATTTAAAGCCCGAGTATTGTAACTAGATACCTTCACAAATAGTTATTTAATATCGTAATCCTTAAATTAGATTTTCAGTCACGCAAGCCTGAGTGACCCAGTTAAATTATTTTCTTGTTATGGAAATTGTTAAATCGATATATTTGGAGCAGGCATTATAATATAATATTATCAATATAAAAATAAGACGCTAAACGCTATACTAAGTGTAATAATAGGAACAAACAATATATTTCTATAAATAATATATGTAAGTTGTACTATTTTGAAGATTTTCTAAATCTAAACATATTTTCACAGGTTTTGTGTTTGTGTTTCACAGAAAATTATTGTATTAATATTTACTCAGATTGTACTGTTTGAAAGAGTTCGATATCTCCACAGATATCTCAGTTACTCAGGGGATACATAATTAAGAATGGAGTCCCTGCATAAAACTTTTGAGTGTAAATGACAAATACAATGATAGATCGTAATAAGGTGTCGTAGACATTTTTTCTCTAATTACATGAACATAATTGTAGTCAGAAACGTGGTATTGTAAATAAAATAGCATTTTATTTGTAGTAAAAAATAAAAAGCATTCTTTACTGAGTATAATAAGTTGAGAACGTCTCATCAAATCCTCATTTCATAACGCGATCTAATATTGTGACAAAAACAGCCATTGAAGTATGAGAACCGTGAATATTGCAATTTTGATTGCTTTGTGTTTTGATTTTTAGTATTCCGTATGCGGTGATTCCATACCGAGGTTGGTCTCTCAAATTCTGTTTTTAAGACAAATGCAAAATGAAAATAACAAACAATATGTTTAATTTTCATTGTGAATAATACTTATGTAGAATTTCATTAAAGGTCATCATAATATAAAATGAAATTATAGTAAAATATATATGATATTATCTATTGGAACATGATATTATACTTATTTATTAAAAATTTTAATTACTTACAAATGTCTAAACGTTAATATTTACAAACCTAAAACTACGACTAATTTTGAACTAGCTGACCTGACAGACGTTGTCCTGTCCAAATTCAAATAAATAAAAACCCCATCTCTAAAAACCTTATTCGGACTATTACAAACATTTAAAAAAAATTAGCCCAATTAATCCAGATGTTCCAACATCGGCTTCCAAAGAACAGCATATAATTTAGATTTAATTTTTATTTATATCGATAATAGACAGATCGATTTTCTCAGTCTTGTTTAAAAGTTGTCATAGACATTACAATTATTTTCGCAGCCAAAATGTCTAAAGAGGAACTGTAAAATTTTCGTCATGTCTTTCTGCCACAGGCGATTTCCTTCGTGGCCCTTGCGTCGTCTGAGCCGGCCTCAGAAACTTTAATAAACTAACACCAGAAATGAGATATACAAAATTTAAGAATGAGTATTGGACACACACATGTTTAAATTATTCTATTTAAACTCGATTTAAGGATTTGACATCTCGCTTGCACCAACTATTAAATAGAATAGTTGGTGCAAGCCACCCTAATGTTTATTTATTAAATAGGGCTTCTTTAGATATTCGAGACCGGTTTTCTTTTTAACATTTAAAAAAAAGTAAAGCTGTCGCTTTCGAAAACTGGCAGAAAAAACTAAAATAGAGGAAGAAATTAAAGATACTTACTTCAATAATGATTATTGGAGTTTCTGACGGGATTTTATAGGAAGCGATTGGGCGTTTTTTTTTTAATTATTCACAAATAGTTTTTAGTGAATTTTGTGTGGTAAAATTGGCGTAGTTTTCCGTCTCAAAGGTGTCTACGCTGTTGCCATTATTTGGAATTGTTGAAATAAGTGCTTATGTAGTAGTGTGATGTTAAGTTTTTTAGTGGCTTAGTGTGCCTCAGCGGATCCTACCAAAAAGAGTGCCTCTATATATTCGTCGCTAGAAACTCCAAGAAACAATTAAAATGTATTACGCCGACATTTTAATGAAATAATATGAAGAACTTATCTATTTATCACTGAAGACATCGGTTATATGAGCTAAGATCCCTCTACCTTCCCTGCTAAGGGAAAACCTAACTACTACTAATAATGATTATTTATCAACTTGGCTTCGTCTAATACAGATTTTCGACAAAGTTGAATTTAGTTGCAACTGCGTTGATGCCAATAGTTACTTTTAGTGGATACGGAACTCTTAACGTTGTAATCATACTTGGTCTATTTCTGTTATAATTTTTAGCAAGTACCTACTTACATAATGAATAACAGGTTCTGAAAAAATTCATCTTTTTTTAATAACAGTATATTTCGGACTGTAAATTTTCTTTCTTTTTTTCTGAAACGTAACTGTTAACTTTTTATTTCGTAGAACTTGTGACAGCTTTTTCTAATTCATTTTCCTACAAAACGCACATTTTTTTTCTAAATATTAATTTAGTGTACATTGAATCTTTTTTAAATGCAAAAAATACAAAATAATAATATATTTCTTCAATCGGTTTCGAATAAATATAAGCGTATTATTAACTATACTAAATATTTATTATTTATAGGTAGTTGCAAAAAAATGTAATAAATACCCAAAACGACCAGGGTAACTGCAAAAGTGACTTTAAATAACCTTAAAACAACATTAGCGATAACGTGTAAGCCAGCTTTTCACCTTCATTCCAAAACGATGATTCACTATTTTACGAGTTCACTGTGCAACGTCCTTGCTTACAATTAATTCTTTAACCTGTTGATGACAAATTCCTATAAGTTTTTTCAAGCTTTTTCCGTTGGTGGCTAATCAGCCGTAAAGTTTTAACGGACGTGGCCGACCTGCCTTGTAAACAAAATAACGTGATCGGAATTCTAAAGAGGGTTTTTTGCTTTAAAAGATTGATGCTCGATGGTTGTCTGTAAGTATTAAATTTGGATGCAGTACTCTGGTTTTTCCTTCTAAAAATCTAGTACAATATTAGGTTTTACTGGTGATTTAGCTCGCTTGGAACAGGTTTTCCAGGTCGGCGGGATTACTGTCACCTTGTGGAAAAAAGAGGTAGCGATTTGGTATTTTTCGAAACACAGACTAACAACGTTTAATATAAAATTAGAGCAGGAACAATAGAGATTTAAAAATAAAAAGGGCCATTAGCGATTTCGACTCCCGCACTCCAGGGTTCCATATATCGGTGTTTTTACAATGCTTTTCTAAACTAAATCCGTTAATATGCACGAAGGTGCGGAAAACTCCCCTGACGACGCCTTGAGCCCGAGGTCCGCCCTCCATACGAGGTATCCCTCGGCTGGAGGAACCCTCAGGCGGTCGACCATCTCACAGGGCGCCTTTAGCCGACACTACTCAGTCCGCGTGAGTCCGGCTGTGTTCGTGGGGATATTTTCGCCTCTCAGAAAAAAAAAATTCTAAACTTGCATGCGATAGGTGTTACTGAAATGCTTTTCTAAATAGAAAGCTTTGTATTTCCTGAGGTTTTTAAATTTCTAGGTCCAGTAGTTTGAAAATAAGGGGGTGGGGGGTCAAATCGAATTCGTGTACTCAATTTACTCGATTTGCAATTTGTATCTTTTTAACATTCTCTCATAAGCATTCTCTCATGAATGAAATGTTATCTATTGCAACATATTGTGTAAATTAACAAGATATTATATTGTATATGCTTCCTATGGAAAACAAGTTTATACACCACTAAGTTTATGAGAAAATCAACTATGACAGACGGACATACAGACGGATGGACGCACGATCGTTCTTGTAAAGGTTCCGTATTTCCTTTTAAGGTACGGCAGCCAAAAATGGTAATTTTTTCTTTATAGAGTTTCTGGTATCTATTCAGAATGAATTCGAGATTAAGGATCGCTTGCACCAACTATTTAAACTCGATGTAAGGATTTGACATCTCGCTTGCACTACCTATAATAATTGGTGCAAGCGAGATGTCAAATCCTTTAATCGAGTTTAAATATGTAGTTGGTGCAAGCCACCCTTCAATCAAAGAGAACGCAAAATTACTACGTAAGTTTTACTATAATAATCGTTGAAAAATGTCCACACCGACATTTTGAGGTTGTTACTACATAATAATAATTAATTCGTGATTTTATTTATTTTATTTGATATTTTTGAATGTTAAAAAATGAGTTAGTTGAGAATTACACGAGCTAGCAAAAACACGTCTTTTCATTATGTCTCTGTACGTCTATTTGTGACTCCATAGAATTTTTACCTTATAACCACCTGTTACACTCCTATGATTAAGATGAACCTAATAACACCTCATTTATTAAAAATTATCAAGGCGTTTACGCTACAGGATGTGGCAAAAGAATTGACATTCATATGTATGTCTGAATAACATTAATTTGCTTTTGGATGGTAAAAATATGTCAATCTAAACGTTTCTTTATACGGATATAAAATAGCAAATATAAAACTAATATCTTAGGTCGAGTCTTAGAACGAGTATAAAAATGTGTCCGTTTGGAAAGAGTTCATCAGAAATATTAATTTGAGTGTAAATATTGTCTTTTCGAACGCATTATGGAACTTTGCGGGTCGCAGCCCTGTTATAAAATTCTATAACCCATCCTGAGTTACCATCACACGAAATAACTTAACAGCTGTTATATCGCAGTGTTGAATTTTGCACCTGTCACAATTCTCCCCACTGCACTTATAAAATTGCATTATATGACATTTCGGCCTACATAATGGAGGACAATAGGAGCCAGCCGCTTGTAACGGCTGTTGTGGGTTGTATGCATGCATGAAAAAGCAGGAAGCCGTAGTGATGAAGTGCAAGGGCGTATCGATGTATGCAAAGTATAGATACATATACATATACATATGCCGGCTACGTGTGCGCTGACTAGCTAGTATGATGTCATAAAGCTAATAACCTTTCCATCCGTATTTTTATGGTCATTCCTTTCTAAAAAGTCGACTCCTTAAAAACCTGGAGCTTCAACCTTCAAGTGTGATTTTGATTTGTACTAATACCCGTTGCGTTGGCGCAGTGGCAGATTATCTGTCTTATTATTAGTATTATTATTATATTGTGATTGTTACATTAATTATATATTATTAGTATTATTGGTTAAACTTTATAAAAACTACAGTTTCCCATTTTGACACTTGACAACAAATATTGTTAACTAGTTCTTGAGAGCCAAAACTATGCCTGTATATGTAGATGGTGTTTTTGGTATTGATTAAATTTTAAAAACAAAGTTTTGCTGTACCAAATCTTTTCTACCCAGAAACTACTTCTGGCGGTTAGGTTAGAAGTCTATGGCGATCGATGGCGATGTTAAGTTTTTTCTAACTATGCGAAAGTCCTCTATCAAAAAACAAATTCTATAACTGACGCCTTAACAAATACATATATCTCATTAAGTATGAGAAGACGTAAGCAGTAGTGGAAGTAAAGTACTTCCGTATTATTAATTCCTGTCTTATATACATAATGTTATGAATTATAATAATACATATGTATAATCATAGACTTTATGCATAAATTTATAAAATCTGTATATATAATACGTACCTACATTGTACCTTACCTTACACACTTGTAATAGTATTTGTAACAGCAATAACTAGATGTGTGTCAATGCTAAAAAACTACGTGTCAATCGAGATTTATGCACTTTGCACTTCCACAATCGTTTAGCCTTGGTATAAAGTTTCGTTTGTTTTCGCAACAGACTAATATTATTGCCGACACTCCAAAGTCTGTTTTGCACGTCCGTCCATTCTTCTTATTGGGTTTGCTCCTTTTAATGCTTGGTCAACTCTCTCCAATGGCTTTTAATTGAGCTCTTTTGAAACAAATAACAATGAAGTTTCAATATGCCCGGTTCCTGTAATTACAGGTTCTTTTTGCGTGCGGAATAACGTTACCCATATCACTTTATTACTTAGGCAACTTAACGGAAATCCATTTGTAATTAAAACGGTCATTTTGCTATATTGTGTCTTAGCTTGGTTGACATACATTCACGAGGAGTCAAAGATAGTCACTATATTGCCAATTGATAATAATCCTTAAAATGTCTTGCTAAAATCGATGTTTTTGATGAATAGTTTTAGTCACAAACCTAATTCGTCTTGTTTCACGAGCTAGTACGTATCTATATCTTGTCATGCTATCCCCTAACGGGATTAACACACAGGATAGAGCATCGCGAACACCGTGGTCTACATATTTTTCTTTCTCCCATAAACATCATTCTTCTCATACATTAACGTCCAATGGCCAATGCAAACATTGATTAGCCCATTGGCGCGGTAGCAGAGCATCTACCTTCCAAACCGGGGTCCCGAGTTCGATCCCCGATCACTAAATGAGGCAATAAATTTTCCTAAATTGACTCGGAGTCTGGATGTTGCTTGGAGGTCCTCCAGTTCGTTGTGTGGTACCCATAGTTCAATCCTTGAGCATAGTTTTGGGTCAGACAATTTGCGTCCGAAGAATTATTATAGAAAAAGTCAACCTTATTACAATTGCTCGTCACCTCATTTTTAACATTCTTCTTCCTCGCATTTATTTACACTTATTACTTGTAAAATTCTTGTATAATGACGACGTTTGTTCAGTCGTTCTTTGTTTAGCTATCCACAATCCTTCTAATGATAATTGAATTAGTCGTTAATTAAAAAATATCTAAATACATATTTTTTGGGTAATAATATTAAATAATATCTTGAATTTCGTCTTTCAGGGAGAACAACACAGTGGGATAACATTTACGAGCACAGAAGAGCCAGCAAAATCAGTCAAACCTATCCCAGACATCCGCCTCGTAGACGGGCCTTCAATTTTGGCCGGAAGAGTACAATTATTGCATAAAGGACATTGGAGATCTGTCTGCACAAATTCTAGAAAGTTAGTTGAGTAAATTATTTGAATTATCCGAAATTCCTAACGATTGCAATGTTGTACTGTAATTAATTCCATGTATTTTTATTACAGTTGGACGATAAACGATATGGAAACGGCGTGCCGGCAGCTCGGCTTTATGGGTGGATCCTTTTATAACTGGATGGATAGGGAACCTGGTCGCCAAGCTCGCCTTTTATTCGAAGAACCAAAATGTAAAGGCACTGAGTACGATCTATTTCAATGCAATTGGGATTCCAGACAACTCGGTTCAGGTGTTTGCGACTACCATCCAGATCTCGGCATTCAGTGCCTTCCTCATCATGACGATAATGAGCTCAGAAGTTCTGGTAGGCACTGGAGAGGAATACGATTCGAAAACGCAGTTCACGAACGAATACTAACAGCTACAAACACACTTTATGTTCCTACATCTATGTCTAGACTTCGACACGTCACAATAAGAAACGCAGGTCTGGGCAGAGACAACAATGCTACTAGTGCCTTAGATGTGATAGGAGTACCTCCAATTATGGAAGACATAGAGGTAGCTAACTCCGCTTTCAACGCCATTAATGTGACGTCACCGAACGCTCCCATAGTTATTAACAATTGCACGATACAAAACAATAGAGGTTACGGTGTTTATGTGAATTCGACGTATGGCATGGCCAAGATTGAGAATTGTCTGATTCATGATAACGGCGGCGATGGAATCAAATATGTTGTCCATGAAATTAACATAGACGAGAGATTCGACAGAAGCGAAATATTCGATCTGTGTACATTAGCATCAACTCCTAGTCAAACATTTCCAATACAAATGTCGATAGAGCAATCTAGGTACTCAAATATGGAGAGAGATTGTAACCAAAAGTTCTACACAAGATCTGATCATGTATTAACACTTAGTTTTCTAAAAATCATAACAAATCGTAATAACACGGGAGAAATATTTATCTATGATGGTCTCTCTTCTGATGACAGATTAATATTGTCGTTTAGCATAAGAAATAACACAAGGCCTCAAAGTGTTACGTCAACCAGAAATAGAATGTACGTACGATTTAGAGCGGACACAAAAACTGACATAACAGGCTTTTTAAGACTGATGTCGGGAGTCAGCAAAACTTACGATCTAAATGTAACAGACACAATAATTTCCGATAACAATGGCAGAGGCGTGGCAATTGAAAATCTAAGATCTCAAATTCATATTCATCGCACATCTATATCTAATAACAATCATGTAGCTGGACTTCATGTTGTGAATGGAGCGGGAGATGTTAACGTCACTGAAAGTAGAATTTCATTTAATCAGGGCGACGGAGTAAATATAACTGTAACTGGTGGAAACAGAAATATATCCAGAAGTATATTAAGCTCTAACCAAGGTTATGGCATTGCGATATGGATAAATAATACTCAAGAAACCGAGTACATACCAGTAAACCAAACAACTGTAGTAGAATACTCGGAAATATTTAAAAATCTTGATATTGGAATTTTACATGGTAATTTCTGTGGAGATAGTTGGGTAAATATCACAGGAAATTGGTTCAACACTAGTATAGAAAGTACTATAGATATAGGGACTTGTTGGAGATACAATAATCCTTCAAAATTACTTAATTTACAAATAGGCCACAATAGATTTTATCAAAATCAGAAAGTTCCTCTAAAGATACAACCAGCGCTAAATGTAATAGGTCGAATAGAATACAATTATTTTGAATATGGCGACTACGGAGCCATTGTTATTTTAAATCGAATAGAAGGAAAATATGTAGAAGAATTTGAAATTTTGCCTGCTAAATTTAATATACAACATAACTATTTCTATGGAAACAAAGGGCCATTTGTGGTCAATCTTGGTCTGTCACCTTATAGTGACCTCCAATATATATTATTTTCTCGAAATTATCTGAGAGATAACAAAGTAAGAGAACCATTTGAACCATTAGAAGGAATTTCCTCTCGCCTAACTCCAAGGAGTAGAGTTGCAGCAATAATAGTTTTATCTTCAAGTAATATTGATGTCTTCAGAAATATTATTAATAATCCAGATGCTCAATATGAAATCGGATCGCATGTCGAAGATCAAAGTAAAATTTTAAACTGTACGTATAATTGGCTCGGTTTTGGTGAAGAGGAAAAGGTCTATAACAGACTATTTCATAGGAAGGATAGATATAACCTTGCTAAAATACTTTATATGCCGTACTTGCTGCATAGTAGTAACCCTGGTGCTACGCAAATAAATTACAATTCATTGTATGTGCCTCAGTTTCACGTACCAGGAACATTTATGGTGGGAGGTGAAGTAGAGGGTATAGAAATACTAAAGCAGGGCGAATATGATGTAAACAAAGATATCAATATTCGACCGGGCGGCAAACTCGTTTTGCAATCTGGTGTTACATTAAAGTTTCCACCGGCTATAGGTATGATGGTAGCCGGAAAATTGGAAGCAAGAGGAAAACGACCGAATGACATCACCTTTACTCTCAAAGAAGAAATAATTATGACTAACGACAGTGTGTATGAAACCGATTCTGGACTTGAGCCTACTACACCGGATTATAGTGAACCTATTGTGCCTATAAGGCTTTTGGGGGGAAGAACACAACACGAAGGTAGATTGCAGGTCAGAATCAATGACAAGTGGGGTACAGTATGCAATTACAGATGGAACATAATAAATGCTGCTTTAATTTGTAATCAGTTGGGTCTGGCTTTGAATCCTGATGACTGGTTCTTAGAACCCAATGAAATACCTAATGCTGGTACTACAGAAGATATAATTTTATCTAATGTTGCATGTACAGAATTCGATAATGATATAACAAAATGTAAAGCGGAAACGATAGATAATTTTGAAAATTCGTGTACTCACGAAGATGATGTCGGAATAAGATGTTACGAAACAAGCTGGGCTGGGGTCAGGTTTAGTGTAATTTCTGAAAGAGCCGATTTACAATATGTAAGTATTGAAAAAGCTGGTCTGCTTGATTATTCATCGAATTTATTCAAACCTGCACTTCAAATAGATTTTGCTCGGCATAGTCTAGAAAGCGTAAAAATATCCAACAATTATCATGATGGATTAGGAATTCTCTATTCTGATATATATGGAGCAGATGCTGTGAATACCGTACGTAATTCAGAATTCAGTTACAACAAAGGAAGTGGTATAAGCTTTAAGCAGTTGGGTTTGAAAGTATATAGCTCAGTAATCGAAAACAATAACTTAGCAGGAATTTCACACAATCCTCACATAACTGGACCACAACAGAGAGAAATAGCGGGATGGTTTAATTTAGATCCTGGATTTAATATGGACGAATCAAATTATCATCCCATAATGATGCCTGAATATGAGACTGATATAAGTTTAGTGAACGGAGAAACCAGACACATTGTGTTCACCAAACATTATGGCGAAAACATAGTAAAAACTTATAATCTTAAATGTAATCCAGGTTATGTTCTCGGCCTACAACTTCTAAATCCCATACACAATTTTTCAACGGAAAATATTTGCATATATGATTCTCAAAACATAAATCAGGCCAGCACGAAATGGTGCCTCGACCGTGATCTCTCAACATTTCCCACTACAAGTAATAGTTTTGGTGTTGTACTGACATATGAAAGTGGAAATGTCGCTTTAGGAGGTGTTGTTCTAGTTGTTAGCGCAATCGTTGCTCCAGTACAAAATCTCAAGAATAGAATTATCAAAGGCCCAGTACCAACCTTGCAAGTTGTAAATTCTAAAATCAAAGGTAACACTAAAGGTGTTAAAGCTCTATATTACAATCGTTATCTAAACGAAATTGGTGACCACTTCTTACGTAAAGCTAATGAAAGTATCAAAATATTTAACTGCGAAATTGCTCATAATAAAGAAGAGGCAGTTTACGTTAATACTCCATTTTGGGATATCCATGACAGTAATATTACAGAAATCACAATCATGATAAATAATAGTTTAATTACTGACAATGGAAAGGGAATTTATCACTTTGCGAGAGACTTGAGGAGTTCGAACAATCTGTACCATTATATACTTCAAGATAACACTATTGAAAGGAATAAATACGGTGGTTTCGATGTAAGTTTACCTTACGTTTGGCAATACAATGAAAATTTCACGCATTCCGTTTACATGTATAATAATACTTGGCGTAATAATTACAACTTCGGGCTAATTGTAGATGGTCACTTTGCTGAAGTGAACGTAACAAAAAATGTTTTTACCGATAACAATTGCAAAACTGGATTAATTTCCATAAAAGGTATGGAAAAGAAGATGAGAATTGATGGGAATATGATTGAGAGAAATAACGGACAATTTATGGTAGAATTCTTTATGGACAGCCAAAGCGAAATCATGGGCCTAGTGTATGCTGTATTTGTTTATAATGAAGTGAAAAATAACAAGGAAGTTGCTAAAGTTAATCGTGGAACCTTGATTAGAAGCGTAGATCGTACTTATGTTATCGGATTTAAAGGAATACAAAAAGTTAAAGTTAGTAGAAACCTTTTCGGCAATAATGCTCTACAGTACACTTTATTGGCAGGCATTAAAACGGCGAAGATTAACAATCTTTTGGACGTCACTGAGAACTGGTGGGGAAGCGCCGATGAAAAGGAAATTAAAAAACAGATATTCGATTTCGATGACTGGAACAATCACGCTGTTGCCACATATTTACCCTACTTGCTCGAAGACAGTTTTGACTCTAGCGTATCAGTTACTTTCAGTCCCGCATCTGCTGTCGATGTGAATGAACTTGGTGGGCGTTTAATCAGTGATCTGACCTTGGGCGCTCGTAATGCCCCGTACATAATTAAAGCAGATATTACAGTTATGCCCGATGTAACATTCACGATAACTCCTGGTGTCGTGTTAGAGTTTGCACCTAATGTCGGTATACTTGTTATGGGCACTCTACAAGCTATTGGGCATAGTCAACTGCCAATTTTAATGAGACCCCTCACACCAGCAATCAATGTAGGAAACAGAGAAAGGAGAGAAGTTAGTCAGTATTGGCTAACACATCATAAGCGCAGGCGACAACTAGAAACGTTATTGGTTCAGGATTCTATAAGACTTTGTACTGGCAGAAATTGTTCCATCAATGACAATGTTATGGAGAAAAAAAATGAAGGTTTCCTAGAATATTACAACCGAACTACTCTTCAGTGGGTTCCAATGTGCGACAATCGTTTTACAGAACGAAACGTTCAAGTTGTCTGCCGTGAATTAGGCTTCGATCCAATTAATGTATTCTTTGCTCATGATCGTCGTGTGGAATACCACAGCAATTCTTTGTCCCGAATTTGGTCTTGGCCCGAACCTCTACAATGTGTTGGAACGGAAGATCGCTATGAAGACTGTCCAATAAGACTTAATGGACAACTTTACGGACATGGACATGAATGTAAATGGAATTCTGAGTTTGTGTTTATCCATTGTGGAACAAGGAATTTGGAGGAAAACTTTGATTATTGGGGTGGTATTAGATTCACAAATCCAGAATTTGAATACTCGCTTTATGAGCACAGAATACACGACCACCACACACATGAAACAATGAGAAAATCGGAAAGCGCCTTAAAATACGTTCATATTATTGGTGCTGGAATATTGCATAATGAAAAATCTCCGGCAGTACAAAGTATAGTCAAAAATCCTAGAATTCAAAATGTGAACATCAGCAAATGTGCTCATCATGGCATCAACATAGTCTCACCGAGTGACACCATTAATATGATGTTTAATTCTATCAACGACGTGTTAGGTGAAGGTATTAATGCCATATCGTTAACTGGAGAAGGTAGAGAGTCTGAGGAATCAAGTTTCACACCTTTGAAAGATCTAAACTTGCCTTATCACTTATTTTCTCTAATAGACATTTGCGATAGCAGCAAAGTGGTTACAGTGGAAGAAAGAGTTATTTTGTATTACAAATATGACAACAATCCTGTTAATTGTGTTAAAATTTTTAAGAGTATGTTTAGAGTAAAGCCGTTTGGCTTCAGATTACTTCAGTTTAATCTTTTCAATCATACATTAAATTATGGGAAAAGAGATTCCTTGACTTTGTACGCTGGCGACATATATAACATTACGGCGCCGATGATTGGATACTTAGAGAACGGATCGCCGGACGAGAAGAAGTTGTTCAGAACAGATGGAGCTAGTTTAAGCGTAAAGTTGTTCGCTAACGGTGCTTCTTCTGTTCATGGATTTATTGCTGAGATTGTCACTTTACCGATATCTGCTATTGGATTTAGTAAGTATCTTAAGTTATAATTGCTTTAATTTTTTATGTTGTGAAAAGGAAAAAATCTTATTGGTCTTATTTAAATATTGGTCAATATTGAAATAAGTCCAATAAGATTTTTTGTTTTCATTCATAAAAGGCAATTCAAAAACCTAGTCATAAATTACGCTTTTGATATGAAACTTTTCATCGCTTTTGAACCGATGATTTTTCCTTGGATTACTTATTTCTTATATTAAAATATTCGCGAAGTGATTTACTGTATAGTATCTATGTTGCTAAAGATTAATGATATTTTTTTAGATCGTGATGTCCAACACAATATATCAAACAGTGAATTCACAAAAAATAGAGATGGCGCAATCGCATACCATTCAGTTGGCGAAGTTAACCCGTTAGTAGCTTTTACTAGAAACGAATTTGTCGGAAACTGTTTGAAATTATACGGAAATTTTACTTCTTGTCAAGCTGCTGTAAGGATCGACGTGCAAAATACACAGACGTTGGTGTTCAGGGTGAGTTTGAATATTATGTGATCTGTTATATGACAAATACTTGGTCAGTCTTCTGACTACTTCGAATTAATCATTGCAAACGCAGGATTTCTCATTACATGACTAACCCGTCGATTTATGCGTCCAATATTTTGTGAAGATTTGCGATTTTTTATTGATTTATAAAGCAAACATGGTAATATTAGTTACAAAATGTGGTGTTGACCAAATGGTCGTCATTACTGCTGGCACACTCGGACTCTTTTAATTAAATTTTCTAAGACTTCCGGGGCAGTTGGCACAATGTCAGCATTATCTTAATATGGAATTTATGTCTTCTATTTAAGAATTGCTTGATGATATCCGAATCAGTTTCATACTTATTAATCTCAATGAACTTTATAAATTCCGAATTTTTGGGAAGCAACGGTACTATGCCCATACTGCCGACGTCTTCGCCCTCAATACAGATGACTAATACTAAACTTTAGAGTTTCCCAATGAAATATTCAAAAAACGGTGGGAAATACGACGTACCCTATGGACCAACACATCACATTTATATACCTACAACAATTGCTTATTACATCAATCAATACTACAGAACATTGTTTATTGCACATTCCAGAATAACCTAGTGCGTGAGAATGTTGGTGGATTATCAGTGAGAGCGGACTCGAGAGGATCAGCTACATCTCTGAGAGGATGGATTCATAACAATCTCTTTTTCGCCAATCATGATCTTCCTTGTCTTAAAGTCGAAGGTAACAAGCAGAGAACTTTGTGTCTTTTTTTGGACTATTCGCGAGCAATGACCAGTCTTGTCATAATATGAGAAAACAGCCAAATTGCCTGTCAGACTCAGAAGGAGTGGAATCGAACGTACACTGTTGTATGTTTAAAGATAAAAAGCTGCGTTTATGCTTATGTTCGCCCCTCATTTTTGGACATTTTTGCCAGCAAAAATTATTAAGTTATTTTATTAAGTAACAAAAGTTATTAGGTATAATAACTCTCAAAGTCACCAGTGCTAAAATTTCGTAATCCCCAAACATTCTTGCCCACTATAGTCCCACGATAAATCTTCAGCTTTATATGACGTAATTCTTGCCTAGTTTCCATTGCTAATTATGTACTAGCTAATATTTTAACCTTTAATAGCATATTTTATATAGCTTTTATTTATTACAATTTGTATTGAGTCATATTATACTGAGTGTTCTTTTGTCAGTTGTAGTTAGAAAAGAAACAATTTTTTTTCCTTCTTCAGGTCGTCAGTCTTCCCCTTACCAAGAAGTAACTATCTACAGAAACTACTTTACACGTAATCGAGCACCGTTCAAAGATGTCATAGTGCTTCGCCAAGTCGTCTCAAACTTCACTTACAACTATGTCCACGATAATACAGGCCTTAGGATTCTCGAGGTGTCAGGTTTTGATAAAGTAAGACTGCCAATATATCAGACTACATCACACAATGGATTCTATAAGTAAGTAATATTCTACTATTTTTTTTTAATGCGATTCCCATTTAGCTAGTTTTTTCAATAAGTATAAATACGATTCGATATTCTAATAGTAATATAATAATAAAAATAATAATATACTCAGACATTTCACACAGCGCCATCTAGTCCCAAAGTAAGCAGTATAGCGGTTGTGTTATGGGTACTAGACAACTGATTACTACTTATATACTTTTCTTTTGTAAATAAATACATATTATACATAAATGGGTATTTATGTATAATATGTCGGGGCGGGAATCGAACCCGCAACTCCCGTTTACTTTCCGACGCGCTTAGCCGTTGCGCCACGGAAGTCGTCTCAATAAAAGTTTTATATCTTGAAAAACCATTTTTTGAGTTCAATATTCAATCAGAGATTGAGGAAATGTCAATGAGGACCTTAAAAACGTTTTATAGAACGGAATAACGACATACATTCAAAATTCCAGCTAACTGGGTGATAAAAAAAGATAGAGATTTTATGTCTAACATTAATGCTCTTTTGACAATTTCCAAACCGAATTCCAAATTGGGACAGCAAAACATAGTAGTATATTTGGACTCAATTAAAAGTCGGTTGCATTTGCAATCGAGTTTTAATTCTGAAATTTTTAGTCGTTTCACTACTCAAAAGAAAATTAAAAAAAAAAAATTCCTGCATGTACCTGCATACATGACCCACTAATGAAGGATGTCACATTTTCTGTGTTTACTATTATAAATAGATACAGAAACCTACTGAACGTGAAATGTGGTGGTTATATTTTATTTGTATAATATGGTATGGTGTATGGTATACCTACTTATATCCAAAATAATTTAAATGTTTTCCTTTTTAGAAATTACGCCTTAGACCGTGAAGGTCGAGCAACTGTTGTCGCAGGAACAGCCGGTCAACATTACGTAGACAATATTTTCTTCAATCCAGATAACGACTACGAAATGATTACCGTTAATAGATCTATGTAAGTAACATAAGAACGTAACTAACGAATAAATAAAAAATTTACTTTGTAACTTATTAAATTAATTAAAAAATTCTGCTGCAATTTGGCTGTATTTTTTAAGGTTTGACTGTGGAGTTCATATCTACAAATATTTACAGTAACAATAACAATTTCAATAAAGATTTCAGTCACTGTAAACAAACCTTAGATATGATGACATTCTATCGGAAATGAAATTAAAAAAATTGTTATTAAAAAGTGGTTGTTCATAATATTTAATAAAATATGGATTGTTTCTATTTACCCTCTTGTAGAACAGCATGTTAAGTGTTATAACGTGTTACCCATAAATACATGTTCTGAGGCACGTTTATAATGATTTAATTTTTTATTGGAATAGGATATACCTAGTCTTGCCATAAATATTGTTATAAGGAAAACGTTTTTTTTCTATTACATGAAACGTTTATTATGTACTGCAGTGTGCGTTAGTTTATATATTAATATAATAACATTTTAAAAATATGAAGCTCATTCAAAATGATCTCCATTGGCCTCAATACGATTGTGGCCAGTTATCGATTGAAACACACACTTTCTCCATGGGAAAATTCGCCACTGCCAATCTTATGGTATGTTTTAGGGAAATTATCGTGGTGTTTAGAGCATGCCATACTCTCTAAAAGATACCATAAATCATAACCAAGTGGAATAAGATCGGGACTAAATGACGGCCAGTCTTCAGCTCCGATGAAGCCAGAAACGTTCCTTTCCAGCCACGCTTGCGTGGACCGAGCTTTATGGCCCCGTGCTGAATGTTGCTGAAAGGACCATTCTTGGGTATGGAATATGGTGTTGTTAACAGGCTAAACTACCTTCCCAACAATCGTATCTTGAAAATCTTGATACATTTGGGCATCACGATGGTATAAAACATCGTTTTGATACCTTTTTCATAAAAACATGGCTCAGGCACTCCTTGATAGCTAACACTCCGCCAAACCATCACTGTAGCCGGATAATGCCCTCGTTGTACCCTACTGACTAATTGTGAAGCTTCTCTAGAGCTTTGAGCATAAAGTCTGTCCTACTGCTTATTAAAATGAGAAGTCTGTAAATAAAAATGTTCTGTGACTTCCCTTTGCGTACCGCCTAAAAAGTTGTTTTGATTTTACCACCCTATTCATTTTTAATTTTTTGGTTGAGTGATGACCGGTGCGTCTCTTATAAGCTACAAGTCCTAAGTCGTCTTTTCAAATACGCGATGGTTCTGGGTGCTATATTCATTTCCCCAGATATAATCTTTTGCTTTCGAACAGGATTTCCTGGGATTCTTTCCTATATCGCTTTAATCGCCTGTTTAGTGTTTTAGAATACTACGTGGACAGCCAGATCTTTTTATGTCAAAAACAGAGGACGTTTCATTATACCATAATCATATCATAATCCATCATAAGCCCGGTATACAAACATTTGACTAAGAGCAAACGTTTGGAGAGTTTCAATAATTGCATTAGGCTCCATACTTACTTTGTGTAATGCTATCACAGCAATTCGGTTCTCTTTATCACTCATTTTAATATCACAAGAATATTTAACAAAGATTGGTGCGAGAATGGGAAAACACTATTCATATGTGAATGAGAGATTCCAAATTCAAATGTAATACTATTGTTTTTTTTATTGTAACGGTATCTATGGCCAGACTGTGTATCTACGCTGCTTATGAAATAGCATGTTTGCTCAAAATGGAAGGAATAATGGACGCTTTACACTTTCCAATCCCAATTAACGTCTTAGATATGTTATCTGGCCATCCTAAAATAAATTGGAATAATTTAGTGGAAACGCAATGCTTAACTTGCAAGATAGAGTTTAAGCAAAAAATGGCCGTTTTGATTATTTAGTTCTGGCGCCAGTGTCTTAAATCGTAAAAGGTTGTCAACGAATGCAAATGAAATATCAGTTCTATAAAGTAAACGACCTGATTTGAAACAAAGAATTCATGGTCAGATTATTCCGATTTATGACAAATTAGAATGGATAGGATTGAGGGTGTAAAGAGTCCTACAAATATTTCTTCTTTTATTATTTATAATATATAATATCTCAACTGCATGTTTTTGTTGCATGACTGCGCCATGGACCAAATAGCTTTGTTGACTATAATCCAAATATCGTGAGGTGAGTTCTTTTCTTCAAAATTTTATCTCGCTTCTCATCGTCATTTTATCACTTTGTTCTCTAGCTTTATATTCATTTCATTAGTGATGGCCAACACATAATTTAATAATATTATGATATTTATTTTCGACCTTGTAATTTTGCGGATTATACAAGGCCAAGATCAACTCCGATTTTGGACATTACTACATTTGAAATTGGGAAACAGGTATAATAATAATTCTTTTGTAATAACCAATAAAATACAAATTTAGTCTGACGTCATTTCCGTCTCTTGATGATGAGATGACGGTCGAATGACATTTAGAAATTTTTCATTTCTTTTTATCATTCTTTCATTCAGTGATTATACTTAGTACTTACCTGATGAATCTGAACTTAGTCTGAAGTGCTATCTCTGCTCACACAGAATGTATGATTTTTATTATAACTGCTTACTTGCTTTTTGTTAAGAAGAATTTTCGCTTATTAAAGAATACCTAACGTTACACATATGAATCGTGTGGTGTCCGGGAAAAGCGGACGGCGGCAGACAGTGACGTTCGTAAACAGCGGCAGCGGCGACTTTAAAACGCGTACGCGCCGTTACAAGTTCGGTCCTTCGAGCCGGATCAAATGTATGTATCGGCGCGTATTAGAAGTTACTTATTTTAAGTAAAACGTTCAGGAGTTCGGAATATTAAATTAAATAACAGAAGTTTCGTATAAAAATGAGTGGGCGCCGTCTGAATCGTATGTAGAATGTATTTTAAGCTCACCGCTGCCGCTGTCACGTATACGCCATTCTGCCGCCGTCCGCTTTCACCGCACACCGCATCCAACGTTTCATGTGTGTAATACCTAATCTATACATATGCATATGCAAAAATGAATCCTTTGTGTGTTTGTTCTCTATGCGTTCCTAAACCTTTCATCCGATTGTGATGAAACTTGGGTGAGTTATTCTGTGTACGCCCGCAAATGATTCAGTTATTTAATTTAGTAAATTGAAGATCATGCGAACGAAATCGCGAGCAACAGATAGTCATAATCTAAATAATGTTATTTGTATTCTTTTTGACAATATTACCTCGATGTTATTTACATTCAGGTAATTAATATTGTTGTACTTATTTGGAACTTTATTTATGTTAAATTATAATTAGATTATGCCCGCGTTCACGTGAAGTTCAAAAACACACAATATCTTTATAAATTATAACCTAGGTGTTATTCTGATGTTCAAGGTATTATTACTGTAAAGTTTCATCAAAATCCATTTAGTAATTTTTGCGTGAAAGAGTAACAAACTCACGAACTTTTGCTTTTTTAAATTATAGTAAAATGTATTTGTTATGGAATTATTAGAACATTTTATTACTATTATTATTTCATGCGCTATCCTTTATTTATTTAAAATCACTGCCTGTTGACAATCAATTAAGAGCATTATTTTTTATTATATTTCATAGAACACCCATTACATAATCATTAACCACAAATTATCATAATAATAGTTAACTATAATAATTAGCATGAAGAAAAGTAAATATTATTAGAGTGTTAGCTGACGGAAATATCAAAAGCACCCGCAAATAAGTGAAAATGCGTGAGGAGAATGATGAGATTCGAAGAGGAGAAAGAAGCCTGGTCGCGAATTGATAGGATAATTCCGGGAAAAGTTAAAATAGTATCATCTTTATATCTATGTAGTTATCTGCATTATTCTACATACATCAATTCTAATTTCAGTAATTATTCCGAACATGCTAAGTTAACTTATGTAATAATAATAATAATAAAGCCTTTATTACTGTTTCTCTTAATTTTTACATAAGTAATTATAAAGTATGCCTAAAACTTACATTACAATTCATAATATTTAAAAAGCAAAATAAATATCGACAAACGGTCGTTATTCTGATACAGCTTGTCTTCCGACAAATTAACTTACATCTTATAGTAATTTTTAAAATTTTTGCCTTTTTTACTTTTCACAAAATAATATTCTTGGTGACGTAAAATTCGCATCACATTTATGCCATGTGTTCATGACTTTAATTATGATACTGATATGCAATTATTTAAAAAACAATACTTATTTATATTTAACATACTACATAATACATCAATCTCTATCGTCATTTAAATAAAATAATGGCTTAGAATTAGCTTGATAACAATTTATTACTACTTAAATATGTATCTTTTACTTAGACTTACATATTTATGAATTTTAATATCTTGATTACGAGTATTATTAATATTTGTTAAAGATGTTGGAAGCATTTATTCCTAAGGTCTGTAAGATCAATGGTAGTGTAAATGATGGAAGAGAATTTAATCTTCTGTCTTCGATTATTTTGTAAGATCAATGGCAGTTAATCGATTACGAGCAGAGTAAATTATTGAATATAGTCAAAGAATCTTAAAAAGAACGAACGAATTGTGATCGAATACAATAATATTACCACGTAGACATTAAGGTGGGTTTTACTAATCCGTTCACTGTTTCCATTTGATATTAGGACAGTGGATTAAACTGTCGAACAAAATTTTATTGTAGATTACGAAATCCAGTTTAAACTACCATTGATCTTACGGCCCTTAATATTTATCATAGTTACCCTTAGACATAATCTCAAAATGTATAATTCAATGTTATCACCAAATGACAACACCTCATTAAAGATATAATTATATTCACTATCTTTGTTTACATATTTGCAGCTCATTAGATTTATGGCGTACGAAAATAGACGCCAAGCACAATTACTGGAGTTACAACGAGAGCTTAGCTGTGGCCGGCCGTATAAGGGACCAGTCCGACAACCCCCTACTCTTAGAAGTGGACTACAGGCCTTATTACATGAATAACTTGACGGTGCTAGGGGGCGGGAAGTGCCCCCCAGGTTGGGACCCTATTGCCGACACTTGTTATATGTATGTCGGAGCACCCATGACATACGAACAAGCAAGACTGTTTTGCATGGTAAGTGGGTTAATTTTAGATATTCATAATATAATATGCATTGTTATAATAATTATAACAATAATTATTGTTCATTGACCATTTTTGTATTTTAAAATCGGTGTCGAATGTCCCCTAAAAATTCGAAAAAATATCGTGTTTTTCTATTATATTGGATTGCCATTGCATTTACTCGTACTTTGCTCCTTATTCATAAAAATTATAAAGCGTTTTCATTATGAAACGAAAGAGACAAAACACATTTTAGCTAGTGTAGGTTTATTATCAATCGTACATGAACAAGACGTAAAACTTTGGTTGAACTTTATTTTTTAATAAATATTTTAGTAGTAATTAAAGAATATTTAATTTATAAATTAAATGTATTACTAATTTTTTAACAAATGATAAAAGTTGAAGTGAAATATAGTATATTTCAAAAATAAGAATAGGTATATATATTGGTGTGAATTAGCTTCTCTGCAGTGTTCTGCGCCTTGTATATATAGGGTTAATTTAAAAATACTAATAACTAAGAGGTTAGGTACTCTTAGTGTTCTTAGTTCTTAGACTTCTTCTGAAGTCTAATTTAAACTTGCGTTAAGTGTATTTAGTTTAAAAGAATTAATTGTTTCCGAGTAAATCGACTATAATTTAGTACATTAAATTCTTTTATCGCATGAAAAGTTTTTCATTAAATATGACCAATTTCTGCTGTCCAGATTTTTTTCGTCCGATACAATGAAATAACGCTTACGTGTAACTGAATCGATCTGCATTAAGAAAAAGAAATAATCAATTTTACTAATGTTTATGGACTACTCACGCTTGACCATAAAATTTATAATGCCAAAATTGTTTTCACAAAAGCGACGGAGTTGTCCCTAAGACAGTTCTTATACTATCTCCTATGGATTCGTAGTTCCCCATATTGTATTGTATGAAAAAATATTTTATTAAATTTGACCAACTTTTGCTGTCCAGATTTATTTCCTCCGATATAACGAAATGATGTTTACATGAAATTTAATCGATCCGCATTAAAAAAAAAATGCTAATTTTACTAATTTTTATTTACATCTCACGCTTGACCAAAAAATTAATAATGCCAAAACTGTTAGCACAAAGGACCGAATAGTTCCAAAAACAGTTCCCTGTATCTCTTATAGATTGGGATTTCCCCATACCCTCGTAGTTAAAAAAACACTGTATTCTTCTTCCACAGTCGGACAATGCATCAATGCCGTACGTGAGCGCCAACTATGACAATCTATACAACTTTATCCAACGCCAGAACCAATGGTTCCAGTACGGGGAGCGCGTGTGGGTCAACCACATAGACTACGTGACTCATTGCACCTCCTTCGCTCTCTCTACAGTGGAGATTACCGATTGTAATCAGAAAAATCCATTTATTTGTGAGATTGGTAAGTTAGAGCTGGAACACGCGGATTTGGCCTATAGGTAATAGATAATTTGTAAATAATAAATACATATTATTTTTTTATTTATAGTTTTAAGAGTTTTAGAACCATTCATGATAATTTTAATAAATGTATTGTAATATCTATTTTATATTATAAAAATAAAGTATAGACTGACTGAATAAGTTTCTTGTCAGTTCTTCTCAGGATTCAGGTTTTCTCTTTTAACCAAACTAAAATAGATTTGACGTTCAAAAACAGCTTATAATTAGGTTTACTTGAATAAATTGATTTGACTTTGAAAGTCTTTAAAAGTCTTTAAAAACAAAACCTTAGCAATCATCGAAGCACTGTAACTCAGTGGACATACCTACTATCTTATCCTTATCACTTTTATACTCTAAAACTCCCAAAACGCAAAAAAATCTAAATAAAATGTTTTCATTGCTCTAGTTCTCGCCAAAAAATTTTTAATCTGGATAATAGTAACATAACATAAATAGTAATAGAGGCTCTAATGACTAAGGATCCTAGAGGGAGAAGTTTCTATGTCAATGGTTCTTAACAATGCATACCTCAAAGACTATAAAATCAGGCAAAAGTGTGACACTGAGACTTAAATCGTCCTAGTGTACCAACAGTGAGAGAAATAAATAATTAACCATCAAGTCAGAACAAAGATCAGTGTTAGCAGTGACCAGTAGTATAGATCTGTTTAGCCCTCATACTTGCGTACACCCATACTTGCGTAGCTACAAAAGTATTTTTATGAAATACTTTTGAATAATGTATTTCTTGAGATCTATCAAGGTCCCTACTAATAGCTCTTTCGTAATACTTATCCTGTAAACTTTAAGACTCTTTATTTCTTTTTAATTCTAAACGTCGGGGTTAAAGAGAAATGATCTAGATCTAGTACTCACATTGTCATCTCTTTGACTATAGTATGTTATATAAGTGTTGAAATATGTCGAAATGCAAAATATGAAAGCTAACGACATGTATCACTATGATACAAGTTTGTATGTTTCTAAGAAAACAGTCTGTGACAGACGATTGGACAGACAGACGGATGGACAAACGGGATGCTTGAGTGGTCTTACAAGGGTTCTAATTTTGCTTCTTAGATGTGGAACCTTAAAAATTTGGCATAATACTGACACATATCTTTTACACTACTTGCTTCCCTTTTTAAATTTAAAAAGAAAGGACAAATTGGATATTTTACTTAATACGCGCTACTTGTTACCCCTGCTTCATTCGTTGCGCTTGATCGGTTTTTAAGACATTAATTTCATTTTCAGATCCGAAAATAACTATAGATCCCATGTCGTGGCGTGGAGATATGATGGCGGTGGCATTCATTGGTATATTGGCAGCAGCCGTGCTTTTGGTGGGAGCTGCTCTCATCTGTTGGTACTCTAAATCTAAACACAGGTATGTTTTAGAACTTAATACTTTTTGATCGGCGACCGGTGTCTGTCGAGTGGAAGCAACGGATCACAAGCGGCCACGTTTGGACAAGAAATGATCGATTTTTTATAAATTATTTAAGAAATAATTTTTTTCTTGCTATAATTGTCGATTGTTGTAACATGTTATGACCAAAGACATAAACTGAAGTAGACCCGCCCTACTCCAAGAAATGAACGTTTTTGTAGAAATCTTCGAACTGAAACACTTACTATATTATACACAAACAATATTTACGAAGTGTAACTGGAAATGCTCTCTGAGTACGTAATCTGTAAAAGGATTATGATGCTATGTCTACTCTATACTAATATTATAACGAGGTAAACTTTGTTTATTTGTATGTAATGGATAAATTCAAAAATTACTCAACCAATTTAAAAAATTATTTCACCTATAGAAAGCTAAACGAGCAAGCGAGTCACCTGATAGAAAGTGATCACCGCCGCCCATGGACACCCGCAACGTCCGGGGAATCACGGGTGCGTTGCCGGCCTTTAAGGAAAGAGTAGGCGTTTCTTGAAGGTCCCTAAGTCGCAACGGTCCGGGAATACCGCCGCTATAAGTTGGTTACACAAAATTGCCGTACGTAGTAGAAAATGTCGTAAAAAAACGCACAGTTGTAGACCGCCATCCATCAAGGTGGTGGGGCTGAAAGGACAGTCGATTGCGTGACGAACGGTAATGGAATTCAACAGCAGGCAGTACTCCGAACAATTCCTCAGAACATTCCCCATGATAGATCCGGTAAAATATGCTTAGGGACGCATCGTCCCTCCTTAAGGCCAGAGAATCGAGCCGATCAGAGAGTACCGGATCGCCGATAACCCGAACCGCTCTACATTGTATTCGGTCAAAAGGAAGGAGTTGATACTGGGGCGCTCCAGCCCAGAGATGGGAACAGTATTCCTGTGAGGCCTAATCTGTGCCTTGTAAAGTTGTAGGCGATGGGTCGGCGTGAAATACTGTCCCGCTCTACCGAGTACACCCAGCTTTTTCGAAGCTAATTTAACTTTATCCTCCAGATGACCGCGAAACTGAACGTTGCTCGAGATATCGACGCCAAGGACTCCAATAGTCGGCTTGGTATCAAGGGGAGTTCCTTCAAAACTGAGGGATACGACGAAGGGTTTTTGCGGTTAACGTGCAAACTTGTGTCTTAGAGGGGTTGAATTGGACTAAATTTAGTCGACCCCAACTTGAGACATGACTTAACATGTTCTTAGTTATTAGACACAAGTTTGTTCCGGTTCTCAATAACGTTTTCCAAAGAGAAATTAGCACGTCCGGTATAAAGTGCTTCCCCAATACTGTCATCAACATAGCAATGAATGCCGCTATTGTTAAGCATGTCATTGATATGCAGAAGAAAAAGAGTAGGAGAAAGCACACATCCCTACGGGGTACCAGCGTTCACGGGTTTCAAGTCAGAGCACAAACCGTCTACTACGACTTTTATGCTACGCCCAGAGAGGAAGCTGGCAATCCACGTGCACAACTTCTCGGGAGACCCGTAAAATGGAAGCTTGGAAAGTAGAGCCCCGTTACATTATCATTAAGCTACATTATCAGCGAGTAACATGGGCTGTATTTTATTTAAAAAAAAATTTAAATTATAATATATAAATAAAAGTATAATATTTTGTTTTCAGCCATAATTCATTTACATAATTAAAAGTAAACCTGATTACACAATTCATGTAAATCGCTCTAGATTATTTTTAGTGTCAGGGATTTTCATATTCTAATAACATTTTTAGGCATCTCCAACGACTGGAGAGGCGAAACTCCATCCGGCAGTCTTTGCATTCAGTCCGCTCTATAGGTAGCATCAACGGGGGATTCCCCGACACACCATATAGGAGAAAGTTGATGACACAGATGGTATGTTAAAATATATTATTTTTTATATTATCAACAACTAAATCATCGCTTCATCACTTTTCACCATCACCATCGCTTAGGGCAGGGGGAAGAAAAAAAATCACTAAATATGCCATAGTATGACTTTTCATGACTTGTGACGCCACATATACTACATTATTATTAAAATGATTACAATATGGTATTATATACCTACTTACGCAAAAAAATAGAATAATATTGTAGTGTTGTTCACAAATCACAATCACAAAAATATGACGTCACACATGAGAAAGGAGGATACAACATGATATGATAACGTCTTTAAAATATTTACAGGTATACATTTATTTATTTAACTTAAAAAATAATGCATTATTTTTTATATAAGTACTTATATTTTATAAGTTATAAAACATCAGTACTTATATAAAAAAAACTTATAAATTATAACATATGCTTTGCAGTATTTATAAACGAAAATGTTGTTAAATAATAGTATAATTAATAGTAATCACTGATTTATATAGTAATAGTATAATAATAGTTATATTGTATTCCTATTTCATTTAAATAAAATTAAATCAAACTAATAAATTACAGAGCACTCGATCCACGGACACGCTAACAAAAGGCTCCGATTACCGCAAAATGATAGCATCTACTGCTTCAGTGGAGTCTATGGAAAAAAGTCAGTTCAACTCCTCAATGGAAGACAACCAGAGTTTCGACATTTATGAAGCACACAACCCCAATACGAACGTGATACCACTGAAACACAGCACATTCTTGAAAAAACAAACTTCCCCAGAGTATTCTATACCCCAAAACAATAATAAACCTTACGACTTAGCATACAAGAATGAGGGTTATAGAGATAACTCTGGTTCCGCGAGTGGGGCGCCCTCTATAAACACTGTTACAACGGAGGAAATACCGATCATCCACCACCCAGGAGGTCTCCAGTCACCAAGAGATGATGACACCTTATCACCTACTAGCGACTCTCACTACTTCACATCGGATACATTGCCGCTAAGAGGTTTTGATAAATCGGACGATGCATTGTCTTTGAAACGGGAGTTGGAAAAGGAGGGAAAGATATACGGGCCATATGGGGCTCCCAACCATGGGGGCCAACCTAAACTCTCTTTTCTTATGGAGTTAAGGTCGAAAATGCCGGAGCAGCCACAACCCGGCGCTCTGCCCACTACTACTTTTGGGCAAAGGAATAATATTGTTGGTAATTATCTCTGTTTTTAGTCCTCTTACTCAAACCACGATCGTAATCTAGTTGCAAAATTCGAGCTCTGCAACTTACACTGAAAAAATAATTTGCAAATTTTTTGCTACATCTTTGCTACATTTGTGAGTTTTTTAGCCTACTCTTTCCTAATGACCTAAATTTAAATATTTGTTCTGATTTATGTTTCATGTCCTCTATTTTAATTAACTAAGCTTATTATGATCAGAGCGGATACCACTAACAATAGTATTTTCCGCAGTTTCACACTTACTCATAAAAATGTTATCTATCCGCGGAATGGTATGTGACCCTGGTCGGTTCATTAAAAATATGCACTAAATTAAATGAGAAAAAGAGTCAAATGAGCTCTTTCTTTCGAATTATTCAGTATTGAATTCACATTGAATTCACCACATGCTGTTATTAACTTCTTACATTTGCTAAGTCTTGTGAGATTCTCCTCTACAGAAATTAAAAATAGACAAAAATCAGACGAGGGAGGTCGGTAAACACATAAAAATATGTGCTGATCCTAATATTTAATCAATTTTACAAAAATTTTACTAAATTCGCGGGTTAATTTCGGACTAACACGGAAATTGTTGATTTCACTGAACTTAAAATATTGAAATATTTACAAAACTGTTTTGTGTATTAATAAATACGTCAAGTAATATTAACTAAGGTAGGTTCGATGCACACCATTAACATACTCTTAAACTAAATTCGTTAGTAAGTTTAACATAAAATTTTGTAAAGATTATATTAGAACGTGCAACTTCAATATTTTTTATTTTGTAAATTGAACATTCGTGACATTGTAAAAATAATTAATACTACTCCGTTAGGGATACAGCGAGAGGATATGTATATATGTATGTAATTAATACTTTAGTGAACTTTGGTTGGTTTTACTGAACAATCAACCCTCGGAATTCAATTCAAGTATTGTTTCAGTGTGCTTTCCTGTAATTTGTCATCTGCAAATTACTAACTGGTTGGAAAGACACAAATAAGCATTTACTGCTTTTTCTAGGTTTTTTCGGTTATTAAATTTGTTTTATTAAATTAAGTCCCAAGCTATTTTTTTTTCAACCAGTGAAACACCTTAGTACTTAGTCATTATTTTGATTACACATAGTGATATAGATAGGCACTTATCGATTTGATGTAAAGCTGAAACGAATTGTATCATACTATAGCAATATAATAGATGACGATATTATGTATGTTTAATATTTTCTTTATTTTCAAGTCGTCTGTGAAGCACACAACCCTAATAAGAAAATTAAAAATATAAAAACAAGCTTACAGACATTTACAGAAATATTACTTCAAATCATCCTATTTGACCACCATTATGCTTGTTAACTATCAAAAAATTTATTTTTCCAGATAACCAGCAATATTACGAGGACAATTTACCCAGTCCTCCTCACCCCCCCATCTACTCGCACACCTACGACACGTCGCCGTCCGACAACATGCCAAGTTACGACTCTAGTACGCAGAACTCGACCACAGACTTCGAATCCCCCACCCACGGCTTACCCAGCAGATCTAAATCAGAGGCCTTATTAGAAACTAACTTTGATTTTGATGATACAGAATTGACTATTCTACCCATTACTGAGGCCAGTAGATCGCATAGCCAGCCACTGGAAACGGCCATGTAAAAATTAGAGCCAGCCAATTTAAAAGAAAAGTCAGTGAGGTTTTAAATTTAATAGAGAACCATGTTTTTAGAATGGTTGTGTAAGAAAGAGATACATTATGAAGCTTAGGCAATGATATCGCCGTTTGGTTTTATCAAACATCTGTTAAGATAATGATGTGAGAAAGAGATGTGAATACTCTGATAAATATAAAACTTGCATTATGTAGGTATAGATAGGCAAAGAAAAGACTGAATGAGGATGTCTTAATGTATTTTATGCATTTACCTAAGGTATTGGTTTCCGATCACAAAGTGCCTTGTAAATTCTTTTTTGTTCCCAACGCTTTAGTTGGTACCTATTAGAGTACTTAGGTAGTAATCATTACAATTAAGAAACGTAAAAATATGCACGATCTCATTTAATGAAATAAAAAATTCTACAGTCATCTTCTTTCAATCATTTTTAATTGTACTAATGCCTTCTAAAACCTTTTTACATGTTATCTAATTAAAAATTAATCTGTGCAATCAAAACAAATATAAATTCATTTCTAGATGCAATATTATATTTAATTACTTATTAGTTATTACTAATTTTAAATGTTTAGAATTACATATTGTAAACTTTTATTTGTCCGTCCTTAAATGTGTTTTAGAATTATATAGAAGTTTATTTATAAATTAATTTACAATTTGTTTTAATCTACGTAATAGAAAACTTTTTATATACTTTTTAATTCTGTATTCCTTTAGTTTTTTTGTCTTTTACATCACTTCTATGTACCTACCTATCTGATATGTCTCTACGTATTTATATTTTTTATTTTTATACATATCATCTATTAGTTAATTTTCTTATTTAAGACTAATAAAAGTTGAACATCAACAACAATTAACTTTAGTAAATCAATACCTAATATGCTTTAAGTAACTGTAAAATGTTATTGTACAAAAATAGATATTTACAAATATGACAAAATAATCAAATGTTTTATATACTTAAAATGGATAAAATAAAATATTTTGATAAAATTGCAGCTGTTATGTATTTTTATTTTATTTTCCTAAAAATAAATTCGAAAGAAAACAACCTGCTTACAAATAAAAAAGATGTTCTGCAGCGATGGAGTGAATAGGAGAATTGTATGAGAGTGGCGACTCGTGTTTCTGATACTGAGAGCGGTTCTAATGAATTGCCACACTCGGGTCAGGGACTGGAGGATGCCATTAGTATGAAAGAGTTTGAGAAAGTGATAAGAAGTTTGTAATGTGGAAAGGCTGCGCGAATTGATGAGGTGACTGTAGAGATCATCAAGTATGATGGTCTTAGGGTCTGGGATACCTTCTGTGCACTGTGCAACCTTTGTTGGTAGAATAGGGAGGTTCCAGAGGACTGGCGCACGCAGTCATAGTACCTCTATAAAGGGAAAGGTTCCTATTTAGACTGTGCGTGCTATAGGGCCATCAGCTTGGTCAGCTTAGCAAGTAAAGTCTATACCTTAAGGTATTGACTGAACGTATGAAAGGCATTTCAGAAAAATATTTGTGGGAGGCGCAAGGTGGTTTTGGAACGGTAAGGGTTGTATGGATCAGATTTTCTCGCTTCGCGTTATCGTGGGGAAGTTTCTGGCTATAGGTCAGAAAGTTCTCCGCGCTTTCGTGGATATGTCGTCCTGGTTCGAAGTCTGTTCTGGTGTCAGACGGGGCTGTGTGATTGTTGCCTGGCTGTTCGTGCTGTGTTTGGACAGTTACCTTCAGAGATTGAAAAGCCATATGAGTGGTATGATATGTCATGACACAGTGGTAAACTGTCTATTGTACGTTGACGATGCTGTGCTTATAGCACCATCAGAAGCAGAGTTGCAGACACTAGTCACTTGCATGAAAGAAGAATGTGAAGTAAAAGGATTTAGTATGAATGTAAACAAAGCTATGGTTCTGGTGTTTGAAAGGGAAGCGGAGCAGACGATATGTAAGATTTGTGTAAATGGAAAATGTCTAGAACAAGTGAAAGAAATTGTGTATCTGGGGAGTGCGTTTTCGAGGGATGGAAGATGTGAGTCGGATGTGGAGAGACGGGTAGCAGCTGGCAATAAAGTGAACGGTGCTCTATCCGCATTAGTAGCCAGTGTGCATATATCTAACACTGCTAAAATGGCCATCCACAATGCAGCAGTATTGGTACCAACTTTATTGTACGGTAGTGAGGCATAGATATGTCCGAAATCGAGTGAAAGTATGATAAATGCAGTAGAAATGCGATCTCTCAGAAATATATGCGGTGTCACTCTTGCGGACAGGATAAACATTGAAGAGATACGCAGTATGACAGAGTTGGACGACAGTGTTATTGTAAAAATGAAGAAAGGAATGCTTAGATAGTCCGGGCAATTAGAAAGAATTAGTGATGAAAGACTAAGAAAATCTACAGAGCGAAATTGAGAGGTAAAGGAAACCAAGAAAGACCAAGGCTGACTTATGAAGATCAAATAGCCAGAGTGTTAGCAGACGGAAATGCCAAAAGCACTCGCATACGCAAAAATGTGTGAGGTGATGAGATTTGAGGAAGTGAAAGAGGTAGTAAGGACCGCCACGCTTGGCGCTCCGTCCTCTCTGATTACCCCGCTGGGGATACAGCGTGAAGATATGTATGTATGTAAATTACGAATTTCTTATTGACCGCTGAGTTCCGTATTACATAATTTGAACAAAATTTTAAGAAAAAAAATTAAACTGTCTTCAAAAAAAAACACTGAAAAGTACAAAATACCATCCTTTACTAATCAAAATTCAAGTGTCAGTTACTGAAGTCGGTGCCAAGCCTACCAAACTAATAAACTTTCTGTTAATTGTTGCACATTGATTTGGCAGCGACTACAATAACTGTGAAATTTTATTATATGGGTAAGTATATTATTTATATATTATTTATAAAATTATTTTTATTGTACTTGAGTTGAGGTTTTGATTAGTAAAGGATAGTTATTTTGTACTTTTCGGTGTTAGTACTGCGTCATCACATGATCGTATATTATAAAAAACATTTGGATTATTAAATGATTTGAGAATTTTGAATGCTATTGCGCATTCAAAATTCTCAGATCTTGACATTGTTCGTTCTGTAACATTACTTTTTATATTCTTTGACCAAGTCCTGGTTGGCTAATTAGCAAAGTTTTGGGGTGCCACTTTTTGAGCGCATGTAACTCATCTACCTCTTTTGTAAATATACCTAACATCATTGTTTAGTATACATAGAGTGACTTTGTGTAAATACTTTTAGTATTATTCATTACCCCTCCCACTTCCACCGAGCGCGTCCCGCGCGTATCTAAAGTATCGATTGTTTTCGTTGTTAGTTATTCTGTTGTCAAAATGGGTAAATGAAAAATGTGTACAAAATGTAGACTAATAAATTATAAGTTTTATGTAAATTATGTAGTATAATAAATAATTAATGTTTTCAACAACAATTTTCGTCGTCTTTGGTCAATCCTACTGGCCACTGACGCGTGACGTCATGACGCTATCGGCAAACCTTCGGCGCCCGGAAAGTAATAAATATCCAGTATGAATATAAGATTCTGGTTTTATCTCACTCTGTTGTTGATTGGTAACTGTAGAGAACATGTATAAAAGAAAACCGACTTCCGACTCACGCGTAACGGAATTGCCGTTACTCTCAGCCGGACCGGATACGTATAGGGTTGTCGTACATAGGGTGCGTGCGAGATATAGGCAACATATCATATAATAGTAAGTTAGGTACATAATAATAAAAAAGCATTGCACGCTATGGACACGACGGATTTATTCTCAAGCTTACTCTTTGAAGATTGATTCTGAACCATATTCAAACTTCGAGCATACATATATAGTGTATAGTGACGTGGTCGTGTAGTGACGTCAAGACTTTTTGGCGGGAACGGGAGAAGCGAGGTTGGCATTTTGTTTAGATTATCTATTTTTTGCGCGTTTGGAAGTTTTATAGTACAAAAGCAATAGTATATTGTGCATTAAAGATCTGTACACGTTCTTAACAAGAACAGTTCTTAAAAAACGTGTGCGGCTGAAGTTTTTGTGTTCTTCCGAGAGGTTCTTTTTAACTCCACTAAAGCTTGCTATCACTTTGCCGCCTAAGTCTTAAGGACTTATTGATAAAAGAAAAACACAAATTGTGTTCATCAGACATGTGCTTCATGAATTATTACTGAAGACGTCGGCTACATAGGCACAGATCTCATTGAATGCCCGATTTCACCAGTCCCCTAATACTTGGCGAACTCCTTAAATCGGATAGGCCTCCGCTAACAATGAAATTTTCATAGTATTTTCGGTTAAAGGGGTTCGCTTAGTATTAGGGGACTTTGGTGAATTCGGGCATGATTCACTAACAAACATAAAAAAAGAGTTTTTGGCAGGATTTTATGGAGTGCAATCAGGTGTTCATTTCTATTACTTGCAAATTTTTTCTAGTAAATAGTATGACGTAAAATTGTGCAATATGCGGAATTGTTAAGTGCTTATACTGAGGTAGTATGATATTCAGATTTCTCTAGCGTCTTAATCTTCTTAAACACCGAGAAACATTAAAATATATTACATCAACATTTTAATGAAATAATATGAATATACAACATCTATTTATTACCGAAGGCAGTGGATGTTTTGGCATAGATCTCTTTGCCTTCCCTCTCAAGATAGAATGCACAAATAACAATAACATTTAAAAAAAATACGGTGACATTGTTATTTGACACTAATGACAATCTGGCCATATGGTATATTGAATATACGGAGAAATGAAAAACCAGTCATTTCTCCACTAGACAATGTGGTACGCTTGCAGCGCCTCTGGCGGTAATGGGGGAATTGATTTCATTAGGGAGCAGTTGAAATTCTCACTTTCGGGCCATCTATTAAGACTAGAAAAAATAAATACAAATAATAATAACAGTATTACATTACGCCCTTTGCAGTCAAAATTTTGACACCCCGGGACCCCGAAGTCTATCTACTTGCTTGAGATATTTAATTTTGCAAGCGACTGGTTGAGACTTCGGGAGATCGTCGGGCTGGCGGCTTTTTCCTCCAACAAATCAGTTTGCCTATTCAATGAGGTAATGATGTCAGTCTGCTGGGCACCCTATGCCATAGACTAAGCAACGACAGCTTTATAAGCGACAACTTTGAAAGAGAAGTTTTTGGCGGGAATGGGAGGTGAGGTTGACATTTTGTTTAGATTTTCTATTTTTAAAATTTTTACATTTTTGGGAGTTTTAAAGTACAATAGTGATAAATATTGTGTTTTAAAGTTCTGTATAAGTGAAAATAATGAAGTAGGTTTAAATAAACATGTGTAGCTGAAGTTCTCATGCTCTTCCTAGAAGTCCTTCATAACTTCAGTAAAGCCTACTATCACTTTACCGCTTTACTTGTGATTCTATTTATTAATACGTGACATTGGCAAATGCGCTCAACTGTGCGCCATGCCTATTATTAGTCTATTATTGAAGATATTTAAGTTTAAGTTTGTAAATTATAACGTTAAGGTGGTTTGTTTGGTTCCCGTGCGCCTATTTCCTCAATAGATGGCGTCACATACGCAAATTTTTAATTAAAAAAAAATAATATTTTTTTATATTTATTTTTGTATTTCCACACACAAAAGATATGTTTGCGTACACTTTATACCTGTACGCAACTATTTAGACAACTTTGTAAATTATCCTGTAGACCTATTAATCACATATCATGATAAATAATTCAAATCACAAATTTTGTCTTTTTTCCCACACATGTATACTAAGTTCAAGTGATTGTACTATTTAATAATTTCACAATAAATTTTTAAGTCAAATTAGTTCAGTGGTATATGTTGATACTAGAGAATTGTAATTTTCAGTGTTCGAATCCCGATACAACTTTTTTTTTTATTGTTATACCGTTATTATATTGTCATGTAGAAAAATATTAGAAATTACAATATGTAATTCATTTTATATAAAAAACCTGCGAATGAAAATGAATTTTTTTTTTCTTACAAAATAGTAAGATACGATAATGTTTATTTTCTGTTACAATTTCTGTGCCCGTGTTAGTTGTATAAACTGTGTTTCGAGCTACAATGTTTATTACATTTTTTGGCCGGAACGGGTGTTAGCTTCACTACAATTTTAATCACTTCAATTAGCCATCTGCGATAATTTTGTAACATTTTAATAGCAAGAATGGTGCAAGAATGATGCCCTGTAGCCCATGTTAGTTTAAACTGTGTTTCGAGATACAATGTTTATTACATTTTTTAGCCGGAACGGGTGTTAGCTTCGCTCAATGATGTTATATTTATTTGTATTGTAACATCATTGGCTTCACTGCAATTTTAATCGCTTCAATTAGCCATCTGTGATAATTTTGTAACATTTTAATAACAAGAGTGGTATTAAAGGGGATTGCTTATGTATTGGTGAAGCCATATATATGAGTCTGACTTTAGTTTTTGCAGTCCCCCGACGTGACAACGCTTGGCAACGACGTGACAATACTTCTCATCAAAAAAATCGAAACATCCCTGAAGTTTGGCTTTGAATGAGTCTTATGAATTTTTTACGCTAAAAAAAAAAGCAATAGTGCCAGTTAATTGCGGATATCATAAGGTGTGGTTTAACAAACATTGATGTTTCAAATTAAAATTAAATTTCTTTAGCTAGCGTGTTTTGTTCAACAGGTATGGTTTTACCCTTTGAGAAAAATTTGTAAAATGTTAGAAACAAAGACGTAAGACAAAATAATGTTTAAAAAAAGTTTATTCAGTATCTCGTATTTCCTCCCCGGGCTCTAATGACTGCTTCTACGCGGTTCCTCATGGAACGGATGAGAGTCACAATCTCGTGTTGTGGAATGTTATTCTATTCTTCTCGTATAGCTGTTTTAAGCTGGCCCAGTGTCTCCGGAGCAGGATCTGTCGCTCTTACTCGTCTCTTCAACTCATCCCATAGGTGTTCTATGGCATTCATGTTCGGGCTTTTTGCCGGCCAGCCCATAACCGTAATACCGTCTTCGTTCAGGTATTCATTTACAATGCCTGCGGTATGAGCCCTAGCATTGTCCTGCGTAAAAATGAACTCTTCTCCAATAAAATGTGCGTTAGGTACCACATGAGGCTCCAGACACTCTTCGATGTAACGTGACCCATTTAATGACGGTAAGCGAGGTCCATATACAAAAGCAAGTTCAGTTTTTCCATCGGCGCCTTTGCCTCTCTAAACCGTCCATGAACCGCCACCGTAACGGACTCTTTCTTCAATGCAGCATTGTGCAAAACGCTCTCTTTCTCTTCGATACATCTCTTTCTCCCGTCGTTACTATATAGCATGATCCTATATTTGTCAGAAAAGAGAACTTTGCTCCATTGAAGATATGACCAATTTACGTGCTCACACGTGTAAAGTTCTCTTCGCGCTCTTCGGTGGTCTACCGTCAATTTTTGGCCCTTAGCTAGTTTATGAGGTTTCAGGCCACGCTCCGCCAATTTCTTCTAATGGTAGAATCACTCACAGTTAATCCTCAAATCTCACGGAGCCGCTGCTGCAGTTGAATAGAGTTAAAATTTCTTAGAGAAACTGACACAATATACCGGTCATTTTGTTCAGAAGTGACTCGATGTTTACCAGATCCTGGACGGCGAGTAAACATACCAGTCTTCCGATAACGCTGATACACTCTAATGACAGCAGAGAGGCTAAGATGCAATTGTGCAGCCACTACACGTTGACTTAGCCCTGAATTCAGCAACGCCTCGACTTTGGCTGCTTCCGTGGGCGTGGTATCCATATTTGTTAGGAAAATAATCTCCTTGGTATGATGTTACAAAGCTTTGTTAACAATCACTATTATAAAAACAATATTTTTGGCAAAAAAAAAGTGATTAAATGCAGAAATTCCAACGGAATACACATTGAAAACAATCTCCACATTGAGCTCCACATTCATTTATTAGATGAAAATTAGAAAATTTAAATTCAAATTTGAAATTTTGGTACACCATCGCGTAGACTAAACTGCTAGCTATTTATTGGAGTATTTTTTTAATGATATTAAACCTCTTTTTTATTTAAATGCAGTCTGAATAGCACTTGCAGTGGTGTTTCGATTTTTTTGAAGAGAAGTTTATTACTTTTACTATTTATATTGAAACATAACAAATTTAAAGGGCTATGAAATACATATTATTTTCTTATTTTTTGGAGGTTTTTTTGAGTGGGGGGTCTTTAAAAAAATTTAATTTAAGTTTTATTAATTTCATGTGTGCGTCAATATGTGCGGTGTCACCCTTGCGGACAAAATAAGCAATGAAGAGATACGCAGTATGACAGGGTTGCACGACAATGTCATAGTAAAAATGAAAAAAGGAATACTTAGATGGTTCGGGCACATAGAAAGAATGAGTGATGAAAGACCGATGAAGACAATCTACAGAGCGAAAATGAGTGGTAATAGAAGCCAAGGAAGCCAAGGAACTTATGAAGATCAAATAGCTAGTGTTAGCCGACGGAAATGTCCAAAGCACGCGTATACCTAAGCGAAAATCTGTGAGGAGAATGATGAGATTTGAGGAAGCGCAAGAAGTATGTAAGGACTGTGACGCTTGGCACTCCATCCTCTTTGACTACCCCATTGGGGATACAGCGTGAAGATATGTATATAGATCAAAATAATATCTATTATTGTCATTAACTATAAAAATACATAAATAATATACAACATAATTGTATATCGTTTTAAATTATAATTTAACTCATTTTAGATCTACATTTTTGATACTGACACAGATTAATTAGTTTACTAACGTAAAATACTGATTTGCAATATATTCTGTACACTAACAATTTGTAGTCCTGTTAAAAATTCGCAATTATTGTTTCTAATCTATTTAGTTTGAAAGAAAGATATCATGAATGGCAACGTAGCGTACGGGCGGTGCATGCAGGTCGGCAACATTGCTAATTTATTTGCATTTTGTGTTGTTACACGAAAATCGTCACACACACGCATATCATTTTGTAAAAAACGGTATTTGATATAATATGTTAATTCTAATAATAATTTATTACTTTTTATTAATTTCGCGTAAATAAGTACCTGAACTAGTATTAATAAGTATATTTGAAAGTATTTTTACTATTCAATGAAACAGTATATTATAATTACTTTTTGTATGGAAAACGAACCACCTTAAGATACGTATGTACCTACATAATAATATTTTATAAAGACAGTAGTTCACACCAAGATTTGAACGTTAGACATGTCTCAACAATAACAATGCAGATTGAAAGACGAAAGAGTTCAATAATGAGCGAACGCAAAAAGGTTAGCGTCATCTTTTGAATATGGGGGAAACTTTAATTTTCTGAGGCTGACAATTTGTTCTAACTGAAAAGAGTGAAAAGTGTGAAAATATATATGTTCTGTGGTGAAAAGACCGTGAATCTGACTTCAATAATTCAACATTATTTTTATTCGATTTTGTCTTTTGGTTTTCTTAGACGTCGTTTTACGTTTGTAGTGTTTTTAATTTACGGCTGATTTGTGAATCATGAATCATACGATATAATGATGTTAATAAAATAATTATTTTTTTACATTCACGGGTTCGCAACATCTTTTTTCTAATTTTTGAAAATATTTAATATACGAAAGAGGTGATCATAAGCTACATAATTAATATTTTAGCTAATTTGTTGTTTAAATATTGTTATTTGTGTTAGAAACACAATAAAACGCTTTGAGAAGAACCATGGATCCATCGGGATCAATCAATAATGAAATTTGTGTGGATAATGTCGAGAACGAGGAGGAAATCTTAGATGATTCAGAGGAAAGAGAACTAGTGGGAGATTCGTGTTCTACGAAGGTCTTGGACGTGTCTGAACAACCTCGAGACAGATATTATATTGTCTACGTACTTTTCTATTTATTTGGCATTACTTCGCTTGCACCTTGGAATTTTTTGATCACTGCTAATGATGTAAGTAAATTACTATACTTTTTCACTACCATTAAAGGCTATTGTAAGGTTTAGATTATATACTATTTTGGGAGAGCGATGATAAATTTGTAATAGAAGACACTCGTAAGTACTCAATATTTAAAATTTGCCTCTATGAAACCCTCTTTACCCAAAGACAACTTCTGGCAGTTAGATTAGTAGTCAATGTTAGTTTTATTGGCTAAGGTCTAGATTGCTTCACATTACATAAAATTCTTATGTAAAATTATGCAACGTGACAATATATTTAGGCTAAGCTTTACAATGACTGCTGCTTCCCATACTGACACTCGACAACAAGTTAGCTGGAAGCACTTATTGCTGCTTCCATCTTAAAAGAAGATTGAGGAGTTGCAGGATGACAGGAAAATATGTAATTAACATCCTGATAAAGGAGGCAAATTGTGAAAATCAATACTTTGTTTTTAAAACATGTTTGAAAAGTGGATAAAATTACTTACATTTGGATTGACCGCTAATGAATAATTAAATGACACAGTTACTAAAAAATGCATTTCCAAAAAGTTCTCAAATTTTAAAACTTCATTCATCAAGATTTAACACTTTTTTTAATGTATCGTGTTTCCACTCCTCCTTTCCAAACGGTCATGACCGAACACTAAATTATACTCCCAACCGTAAAGATGCTGAGTTCAGAATTGAGGGATTTTTCGAGTGGCGCACTGTCATCCAGACACTGGAACCCCAGTCCCCCCCAGGCCGCCGGATGTGGCATTTCTGTGTATGGCACAGGTTTCTCACACTTCCCGGTCCCATATCACTCGCCTGGAATACCCCCTCTTGACTCCCTCACTTCTATATCCAAGGGTAGTATTCCGGCGAGCAACTGGGCTGAGCAGAGAGAGACTGTGCGATAAGCCCTTATTTTGTAACATTCCTCGCTGTACCAAATCCAACTGCTTCCTAATGCACACCCTATTCGTCACCGGTGCCCATACGCTCGATGCATACATAATTATCTGCTTGACCACTGCCATGTACACGGTCTTGACTATCTCGAAATACAACCCCCAGTGGATCCTGGCGGCTCTTGACACCTGCTTATAAATGTTAAGTGCTTTATTGCAGAGGCTTCCCCCACATGTGCATTGAATGTTAGTTTGTCGTCAATTATGAGCCCCAGGATTTTGATTTCCCACGACAGTCCAATGCCCACCCCGCCCATGTTCAGCAAGCAGCAAATATGCCAGTATAACCGTCAGATAGATTTGTTTAAAAAGAAAGGTGATATTAATGGTAAAACAATAATCTGGAAATGATGTTCTTTGCACATGCATTTACTGGCTCTCTGAATATTATATTTTAATAAACCTTTGTAAAATGATGTTGAAAAAATTATACCTGGCTGAGTTTCTTGTCGGTTCTTCTCAGTGTCCAGGTTTTCTTTTCTCTTCTCTTTGAACCGAACTAAAGTAGATTTGGCGTTCAAAAATACCTTGTAATTGGGTTTACTTGAATAAATTGATTTGACTTTGACTAGGCCAAAGCCTAAATTATTTAGGCCAAACTAGATTGTTCTGGGCTAAACTAGTATATCCTTGCTCCTTTTGGATTAACCGGTTTGGGCTAGGACAAACTAGTTTGGCCTGGAATTGGGTTTGGCCTGCAACATGTACATTAACAAATTTTTTGTAAATTGCTAGAAATAATAATTTGAAGTATAGAGAAATAACAAAGGAAAATTGAGAAATATGTAATAACTGGTATGATTATTGTAAGATAAACCACCTGTTTGAATCAATTATGTAAGCCTACCTAAATCCATAAAATGTCCAAATGTTGTCCAAAAGTTTTAATGAATTTTTCAATGATAACTGGTGATGTGAAAATAATTCTATCAATGTTACTTGTTGCTTTTTTCGCATTTAAAAAAAAATGTTACCTTTGTTTATAACTTTTTGTCTACAATGTCAAGGATAACTCTAATTTATTTTCAACTAAGTAGTTCTGTGTAATATATATAGAGAATGAAGTTATTAATTATATCAGCAATCAATCTTTAAAAAACCAGCCAAGCACATCTCGGGCTTGCTCACCAAGGCTATGGTATAACATATGTGTATAGTATTTATGTTATGTATTCACCAAAAAAATATGTCTGGTTCAAAAACAAACTTTGCAGTTGTAATGCACATAGTCCCATATTCTTCAGCTGCAAGTGTAAGTTTGTAATGGCAAACAACATTACACAGTGATAATGCACCTAGTTTTAACCTAATAGCAAAATGCCATATCATATATTTTATATAGAATTTTTAGTATATTTCGACATCCAAGTATATTTTATAACTTGGTTGGCTATTACTCCTTGATTAGCAGAGCCTACTTAGCTGTGATAGTTTTCCTTTTAACTTCGTTATAATACTGCTGCCATGAATACTTTTCACATATCCAAAAACAACTTTTTGGATGTGTGAAAAGTATGCACTTGTAGCACAGATTAATTAGTTGTATTATGCTTTGCAAATACTTATTCAAAAATTGATACTGTATTGGTTTTGTAAAAAGTGTAGGGGATACACACTTGACTCTTAACAAAAATGACCACTTTAAACTTTTAAATAATATTTTAAAAATATTAAAAATATCGAATATAATAACACCTTTAAAGGTTAAAGCTTAATATTTTGCAAATGGATCCCTTTATTGAAAAACTATCATCACTTAGACGCAATATTTTCGAAAGACCTATCCAACGACATCCCACACAATGGAATAGATACATACATACAATACATATCTTCACGCTGTATCAAGTGTAGCGGTGTAGCCAGATGGAATAGATGTGTAAAAAAATCGTCCCCGTTTTATGTGTAAGGGAAGTATCCAAAAAATGTTTATTCAAGATTTTATTTTATAATTTTGTAGGCGTGATTAATACAGCAAACTTAAACCATGCCAAATTAGATATTTTTAGTAACATAAAAAATACTCTCGTTGATTTTATGTAACTGTAGCAAAATCAAAATCTTACTTTATCTATTTTAAATGTGTGGAAATGACCCAAAGAAAAGCATGAGGTTATAAGTAGATGCCCGTAATAGCGGTTTCGCCGAATACCGAATGTTCGACCACGTTCTCGACCGAAGCACCCAATATTCGGCGGTCAGAAGATATGCACATTTCGCGCGAAACAAGTTGCGACTTGTTTTATTGCGATAGGTGCAGGGAGATGGGGCTGGTGTATGTGTTTCATTTGACAAAATTCGCTAAGATTTGTTAGAGGTTATTTTCAGAAGCAGGTATTATTTATGAGGAAAAGCGAAATTGTGTCCTACCAAAAAATGTTGAAAATATTGTTTTAATTCATCACAACTTACCACTAATAGATTTTAAGTAAGAAAGTATGTAATAATTCGTGATTAAAATGGAATATATTTTTGAGTAATATGTTTCTGTCATGATATAATATTCGGTATTCGGCTAAATAGTATGCAGTATTCGGCCGAATACCGAATATTAAAAAAAAGTAGCCAATAGGCCGAATTTCGGCCGAATACTGAATATTAAAAAAAGTAGCCAATAGGCCGAATTTGAATAGTAGCCGAATATTCGTGGCATCTCTAGTTAAAAGTGTTCCCAGTGAATGTTTTGTTAAGAACTTAATATTAAGTACATATAATTTATTGCTGAATAAATGAATTGAATTGTTTTAACTTTAATTTTTACAAAAAGTGCTGTGACAACCGACATTCATTTTTATAATATGCATATGCTCTTAATTTTTTGTTTCAGTATTGGATGTACAAGTTCCGTGATATGACACCAAATAACCTGACAATATTAGAAATCCATAAGACACAATTCCAAGCTGAATTCACATCTTATCTGAATGTCGCCACGGCTATACCTAACTTAATATTTCTTGTTCTCAACTCATTATATGGACATTTGTAAGTATTATCGAGAATTCAGTATTTGTATTGATCCTCCAACTCCAAATTGATACTCCAACAATAAATTATTGTTTTTTTCTTAGATTATTTTTCCGTTCTTTTGTTAATAAAGGTATTAACCTAAAGGCTATAATTTGATATACAAAATTGAGCTAGGTGGATAAGAAAAAAAAAAGATTTTTAATTTGCATATGCCATATGCACTTACTTGTTTTCTAATCGGTATTAATGTATCCATTTAAAAGATTGATACTCTATTAATTCCATAATATAGCTGCCTCAAAGCACATTGACAATAAGACAGTTATGAAATGCAGTGGTTATATTATTCTCTTTAAAGTCAATGTGTCAAAATAAGTCATTGACTGCACAGAACGATGTTTTACTGTTGATTCGCCACACCCTTCACTCTTTTGTTTACAAAAAAGTTCTCAATACATGTTATTTCAAGAGATAAGACAAAAACACGCTCACATTTATGAATCATTTATCCACAATGCAATTTAAATCCAAACATATTTTTTTTATAAAAAAACGTTATTTCAAACTGCAGGCACACAAGTTTTTTTAAACCGCAGTTAATCCAGCAATTATCTAACGAAAAACGAGTTCTTTGTTGGGAAATGTTAATGATTTAGCAGAGTTATTATTAGATAAGTTGCAATTCGTATGTACTGGTTTCATTTTCCGTACTAAGTTGCAAATGTAACAAAATTTAAAACTGTCAATTTAACCCTCTTCCAAGAATGAGAAGAGTGACTTAGCCAATGCTGATGTTACACTAACAAATTTAACTTAGCGTGGGTGGCTCTCTGGAATCCGATCATTAAATTCATCATTATACTATAAAAAATGTATTCTATACACTAGCTGTGTGCCGTGGTTTTACCCGAGTTGATTATAGAATTTGTGAATGACTGCTCCAGCGTTACCTATTGGATTGCGTTTTTATTCCGGTCAATATAAAGAAAGAAGAATAATAATAAGTGAAAGAGGTTTTTAATAAAGTAGATATGACATTCAAAAATACTTTGTAATTAGGTTTACTTGAATAAATTGATTTGATTTGATTTGATAACACGACAAAATCTCTTTTTTTATGTATATTCGGTGATAATTCTTTACCACGTTCACTGATTTTGATGATTCCTTTTTTATTTGAAAGTGTTATATGGAGGATGGTCTCATAGAAAAGTTAACATCTGAGTACTGCATGGTTACTCAAAAGAACTTCACATCGGCTAAGATATTTTGATGATCCTTTTACTCAATCTTCTATTCCAGAACTGGGAAAAAGCTTAATTGTGGATCTACTCTAGATATTTATTTAGGATTTCTAGATCTGGATGGAGTATAGTTTAAAAAAAAGTACTTTTCAACGGTTTATATATTTTGATGATCCTTTTATTTAATGTTCTGTTCCAGAATTTCGAAAAAGTTAGTTGCAGACTAATTCTAGATATTGGTTTAGGACATGGTCACTCAAAATAGAAAAAAAAAATTAAGCTGAATTCAAAATAAAAACGCTGAAAGCTACAAATTATTATTATCCTTAATTAATCAAAAGTCAAGTATAGACGTAACTTCATAAATACAATATGTACAAATACATACTTATAAATATATAATTCAATTTGACAGTTAGGTACTGAACCACTTGCCAAGCTTACCAAACCAGTACACTTTCGTTATTGTTTATTGGTTTGCACGAACTTCAATAACTGTCTTTAATTATAATATAGGTATTGGTAGTGATTAGTAAAGGATATTTAATAATTTTGTAGCTTTCAGGAACTTTCAGACAGTCAACCATTCGGCAGAGCGCCTTCTGCGCTCGCCCCAACGCGACCGGTGACCGCTGTAAAAGCCACTAGGGCTAACAACAAACAGGTTTTTTTTTAGCTGGTTCAAGTCTGACACTACTCAGTCGGCGTAGAGTCTGACTGAGTGTCCACGGAGATTTTTGCTAAGAAACATAAATGTAGCTCTGTGTTTTTATTTTGAATTTGGTTTCATTCTTTTTTTATTTATAGCCTATTTTATAGTCATTATATTTGTACTAACATTTTTATTGTTGTTTTTGTCAATTTTGCAGTATTTTTAATTGCATTCCAAAAAATTATCTTATTACAGAGTACCCCTTAAAAGCAGACTACAAGGATCACTACTTATTATCACCATGTCATTCCTGGTCACGACGTCACTTGTGCAGGTGGACACTGATCATTGGCAGAACGAGTTCTTCATCATAACTATGATATCAGTTGTCATCATGACTGGTAAGTATTATATATGAAGTACTAGCTGACCCGCAAACGTTGTTTTGCCCGATATTAAATATATATAAATATAGGGTTGTATGTATTTTTCAATGCCGAATCATAAAAAAATAAAAATAAAAAATTTTGTGCAAAAAAAGAAAAATATTTTTTTTGGGGTGGACCACCCTTATCACTTAAGAGTATAAAAAATAGATAACCTATTCGCATACCTACCGAATATACACATGAAATTTCATCAAAATCGGTCAATCCGTTTCGGAGGAGTATGGTAACTAAAACTGTGACACGAGAATTTTATATATTAGATGATTCATATAGATTAAGGGTCTGAGAGCACTCGATTGATTAGCTTCGAGTCTACGATTGCATTGATTTGAATTTGGTTTGGCGACGGAATTTGGATACGAAGAGAGTGGCTTCCGACCGCGGTTCGTCGATCTTGATATCGCGCTATCGAATCATCTGTCAAAAGTAGTGTGTGAGAACAATGTTTTGACTAGAATTCGGTCCTTGTAACTTCGCTGATCACCGATGCTAATAATTGCAAGCAAGCAAGTGTGCTTAAGCCCTTACAGACAAAAGGAACACATCAGATGATTATTATCACTACATAATTTTATCAGTCGTTGTTAATATTCTCACACACATACATATATGACGTTATGACATTTACAACGGAAATACACGCCGCCCATCGTAGCCTGCCTTTTTACTACCAGCTTACTTGAAGACGGGCTCGTTTCCGCAACTCGACGTCTATTGCGGCTATTTTGCGTCACTAATGGCTCTAGGGTGCCACTGCTTGAATCGCGTGTCCTTTTGCAGACGCAACGACTTACCGAGTCGCTATCGCATCAATTGATATATGACTTATTTCAATAAATAGAACTCGCGCGCGGCCAGCCACCCGCGACTCGCCATTTACGGGAAATTTTCATTATAATTGTTTTTACAAATACATTTTGTCCCACATTGCCGACTAGTACCTGCGCAGTAGACCAATGGCAGAGCTGCCAAAATCAATTCTTGCGCTGTTATTGCGTTATTGCTTCATAAAGAGGTAAAAGGGGCATGAAACTTTGTATGGGAAATGGTAAACCGCTGAACCGATTATCACGAAATTTGGTATGGAGATAGATTGACAGCAGAGAACGCACACAGGCTACTTTTTTGTTATCAAAAATCTATCCCTAAGAGGATGAGAAGGGAGATAAAACTTTGTATGGGAAACGCTATATCTCGGTATTAATGAAATTTGGTGCGGTGATATGACTTTTTTTTATCAAAAAGGCATAGGTTACTTTTTTTATCAAAAATTTACCCCTAAAGGGGTGAAATGGGGGACGAAATTTTGTATGGGAAATGCTAAACCGCTGAACTGATTATACTTTGCCATGGAGATAGTTTGACACCTGGAAACGGACACAGCCTACTTTTTTATCAATAACCTACCTCTAAGGGGGTGAAAAGGGGGATGAAAGTTTGCTAACTATTGCTGCTATATAAGTAAAATGCTAACCGCCGAGTCAATTACGATATAATTTGATACAGAAATTGTATGCACCTGAAGGCAGACGTAGACTTTTTTTAAAAACAATCTTTGTACATATACACATGTACATGTAATCTAATCTAATCCGGGAAAGCCACGAAAAAATTTTCCGCGCAGACGAAGTTGTGGGTACAGTTAGTCATTCTATAAACTTAATTAATATATAATTTTGGATCATATCTATAATTTTGATAGTCATCACGCCATGATTACAATCACGATAAGTATCTGCTATAAATATGTTTATGTTATTAATGTTACCCACGTGATTCACCTGTGGGTATTTTTCCGCTTTAATTTGTCTGTGTATGTGTATAAGAGCCATAATGAAATATTTGTTCAGTTCTAACAGAAATCTTTTTAGTGCATGATGCTATAGGTTTTGTTTATATTTCATGACTCAGCTTTATTAGATAGATGGAGGTACAATAAACATTACGACCTAGATAGCTTTGTCATCAAAGGGTCAAATAAACTGATCTCGTCTTGTTATCAGGCTGTAAAATAATATAACAGAGTCTAGGCGTTATCACTTACAATGGGGTACCTATTTAACATATTAGACAACATTTGAAATTACAATTGGCTTTTATATGCATCTGCATACTGTTTTATAATAGGTTTGTATTTGTTTGTAGTTGCCCGCGACTTCGTTCGTATAATCTTTTATTTACTAAAATAAATTATAATTCAGAAACCTTCCCGGTACGCAGAACAACTCAGTAAAGTTTATTCACAATCAGATGAATGATTTAGGGACACATAGAGGACAAACATACAAAGAAACATTCATTTTTAACAGACTACAAAAAAAGGAGATTCTATGTATAGTATTTTAATTTTTTTTATGTATGTTCACCGATAACTTCGTCAATTGTGAACCGATTTCGATAATTTTTTTTCGTTTCAAAATGTATACTTCCGAGGTGGTCCCATTTAAATTTAATCGGTATTGGAGCTTAGACTTCGAAGATACACCAAATAACACCAAATAAGGCGAACTGCTTTATATTAATGATTCTCTTGTGTTGTTGCGCTCCAGAATTAGAAAGTAGTTAATGGTAGGCCAAGGTCACTAAAAGGGAGAAATAAAAAAAATTTAAGAAAAAATTAAACCGCCTTCAAAAAAAGCACTGAAAAGTACAAAATAATTATCCTTTACTAATCACAACTCGAGTACAATAAATAATCAACTTTTCAGGATTTTTTTTGAAGGCGTTTCAATTTTTTTCTTCAAATTTTTTATTTATATAGTCGAAGAAAAAATTATCAGTATTTCCGAAGTAAAACAATATTTCATCTGTGCACATACATATTTATAACAAAGCATAATACTGTCTTTAACAGTATAATTGCATTGCATTGCTTTATTCGTATATTGCATAGTTTCTGAGGAAATCTAGTGTGACAAACAGACAGACAGTCATTTAATCATTTAATAAATGATAAACGTTCCTTTTTTCTCTATTTAATAAACTAAAATTATACTCTATATAATTATGTTAGATACTATTTTATAAGACGTTTCAAGTTTGAATGTTGCATATAATTTCTAAAACATTATATAATGATCTTTTATGCATTCCTTAACCCTTTTGAGGTACGAAAACTCAAAAAATATTTTATTTCAGCCGCCAGTGCCGTATTCATAGGAGGATTGGTGGGAATAGCAAGTCGATTCTCAAAGGAATACATGGGCGCGGTGGTCAGCGGTCAATCACTTGGCGGCATTATCGCTGCAATCGCCCAAATAATATCATTAGCTTTTAAAATATCACCATTACATAGCGCCCTCATATATTTCCTGATAGCTGACATAATGCTTATAACTTCGCTTGTGTCCTATATATGGCTATACAAGATCGACTTCTTCACGCACCACATTTTGCGAGGCTCCAGCTTGGCAGCGAACAGACATCGAGAAGTGTCAATGGTGTTGGTCATGAAGAAAATATGGGTGTATGCGTTTGGCATATTCGCCGTGTTCGCTATAAGTATGGCGGTTTATCCAGCCGTTACCGTCTTGGTTGAATCCCATCCGGTTACCAAAGGAACTGATTGGAATAGTGAGTACTTTTTTGTTTTTAAAAATAGTATTTGCCAATGGTTATATCATTTTCATGTTAATTCATCTAGTTAAACATAAGTTTTAGTAATTTTGAGAAATTTGGTGACACTAGCATTTGACTACTAGAATTTGAATTCACACAATTGGCGTATTTCGTTTTTAGAGAAAAAGAAAAAAATTGTTGTCTCCGTGTTCTCTCCGTCTCCGTGTTGTCTCCACTTCATAACAAACCCATTATTAGTAAAATTTTATTACTTTTCAGACATATTCTTCGTGCCTGTCGTTAACTACCTCATTTTCAACTGCGGCGATTACTCCGGCAGACTTGTTGCCGGATTTCTACTACGAGTAAGTTATCTTTGTTGGCAACACTTTCGTATATCATAAGCTCAAAAAAAAATTATTTTAAGAACTGACCAATCATCTGGGTCTTGAGACGAATCTGAAACCAGCAATGCATAGATATCTACATACAACAAAGCTCAAACCTCGTCTTTACCACCCTTAACCCTTTAAACCATATGATAAGGTATTTTTGAATGTCAAATTTATCACCGGTTCCTGAGAAAAATTTGGGAAGAGCTGAGAACCAGCAAGAAACTCCAATCAGTATTATTTTGTCAGCTAAATGCCAGTGAAATATTTGTGCATAAAGAATCATTCGCAAACATAAACTTATATACTGGCGTATAAAGGAACATAAGAGCTCGTTGACGCGTGACGATTTTAAATTTGTCAATGTCACCTATGAAATGAATAATTCCCTTGATTATTGCGATTTCTAATATCACGTTCAGAACACGTAACCATTATTGAAAAATACAGTACTTCTTTGAAATAAAACAGGAATAACACAAAGTAATAAAATAAGTCAACGGTGTTCTCCACAGTGTGACGACTTGTTATGACCTGTCTTTCAAAAAGGGTTACAATAGCGTCTTGTTTGCTGTCCCTATCCTACTCGTGCCACTATCATAAAAAATTACATTCCCACTCCCACTCTGTACGTCTATACGCCAGTATATACTAAGTTTATGTTCGCAAATGATATATTTGTCTTTATTTTTTTTTTCTTTTATTTAATTTATTTCAGGCTTATACCCAGAGATACATATATTACAATACAATATGCTGTCCAATAATACAATATCATAATAGTTGCAGTATGCAAATAGTAATAACAATAACATCAATAACATTAATAAAAATAATGTCAAAAATAAATTAAACTTATGTCACACAGGTACTTAATGTAGTATAGTTTTATCACATTTTGTCATTTTAACATGTCAAAAATTATAAATTATCACATTAAAATGTTCATCGAACATATAAAAACTGTCGTAAATGTTCCTAATTATTTTGTTCAGAGACGCACTAGCACGCTCCTCAAAAGACGCTCTCGCATTCCTCATTACCGCGAAGAAGTCATTTACTCTGTTCTCGGCAAACATACCAGACGCACTACACCTCCAGGGCAGGCCCATCATTCCTCTAAAGGCGTTGTTGTATTGTACTCTTAATGTGTGAAAAGAGCGCTGCGTAAAAGAGTACCAAAGGTGGCAGGTGTAGAGCCCCTGACAGTATGCCTTGAACAGAGCCAACACAGTGTCACGTGAGCCGCGCGAGAACCTCCGCGCCAACATGTTAGCACGCGCGGCGAGTGCCCGCCTTTGTCGCTCAATGTCGTCGTCGTCCCGCAGTGTCTCCGTGACGACATGGCCCAAGTATTTAAACTTAGATACTACACTGATTTTAGAGCCGCGTAGATACACGGGAAGGATATTTGTCGGGCCTTTCTTATGTTTAAAAACAACTATTTCCGATTTTTTAGCATTATAAGTAAGGCCATGTGTCTCAGCGTAATGTTCACATTTGGAAACCAGTTTTCTTAGCCCCCTGACTGAGGGACTCAGCACCACCATATCATCGGCGTAACTGATGTTATTTATGAGTAACTCATTAACGTAACAGCCAACTTTGGTATCACTGAGTTCCCCGATCAGTTGATCAACATATAGATTAAACAAAATAGGCGACGTTAGTCCTCCCTGACTAACACCGCATTCGAGCTTATAGATATCAGAGAACTCGTTTCCCCACTTCACCACGTTGGATTGGTTTCCATACCAGTACTCTAACAGATCGGCTATTCTCTCCGGTACAGTGGTTTTCCTGAGTTTTCTCCATAGAATTTTATAATTAATAGAGTCAAATGCACGACTTAAGTCGAGAAAACATGCATATACTGAAGTGTTATTGTTTAGATAACTTTTAACTGTATTTTTTAGAGCAAATATGGCCAAATCTGTCGAATGACCTGCGCGAAAACCAAATTGAGCATTGTTTAGATTTATATTTTTAGTTAAGTCAGGATTAATTAACCTTTCCAATATTTTAGAGAATATAGTAGCGAGAGATATGGGACGGTAATTGGACAAGCTAGACACGTCTCCCGTGCTGTTCTTTACTAGCAGAACGACGACCGTTTTCCTGAGGGCTTCAGGTAGAAAACTGTGTGAACTGTGTGTTAGGCAGGCATTATATAACATAGCCATTTTCTCAAAGAGTAGTGGACCTGCATAGAGTATATGCTCGATGCTAAGGTGGTCGTGTCCGGGAGACTTGCCGCGCGTCATTGCGCGCACACAGTCGTATACCTGTCGAGCGGTAACGCGAAACTCGCCGCCCGTGCCAACAGCATGCTGCCGGTGCGTTTCATCGTCAATACAGTCGGTCACATTTACATTATTGTCACTTTTTACATTAAATTTGGATGCAAACATGTTGGGAATCTGTTTACGATCTTGGCAATTATTCACAGTTAAGGCTCGGCTGGGTTTATGATTTACACTTTTAGTAAATTTCCAAAATTTTGAAAAATCTTTTTCTCTTCTATGGGTTGCTAGGATATCCATTTTAATTTTGTCTTCATTATTTTGACAATACCTTACTTTACTTTTAAAGTCTTTTCTAGAGTCTATCATTTCCTTGTAAATAATGCCTTGTGTTGGTTTCCTATATAATAACCACATTTGGTAAGCTAACCTAGCCCTGGTATGGCTATCTTTGACATGCATATTCCAGCCCGTAAGTTGTTTCTTTTTTATCACAGATTTACCTACATAGGAACACACAGCCGCCTTTGTAATACAGTTAATAATATCATTATAATACATGCTAATGTCATTACGATGTTCTAAGTTATTACAGCAATTAATATTACATAAGGGTTTACATAGATTAAACTTGTTAAATAAATATTCATTACAGATTCTCATATATTCAGATCTTTGACTTGCGTCTCTATTTCCCCAAATAATTTTATTTGTATACTTAGATTGGTTACCCATGGCAGTCTTAGGTTTTATTTCTCCTAGGTCACATTCAAAAACAATAGGCAGGTGGTCGGACACGTAGATGTCATAGAGCACGTAAACGTTATATATGAGCTGGTACGCGCTCTGGGTGGCCACGCCGTGGTCTAACCACCTAGTAGTGCCGTGCGCATCGCTTCTTTAAAATCGTTGATTTTTATGTCTCAGAAAGAGAGGTGTTATGAGTTTGATGCCACTGATTGTGTGTTCGTCTGTGACAACGTAGCTCTTAATTAACCGATTTTGCATGTGTTTATATTTTGTTTGAAAGCTGTGTTTTCGATAATGTTCTTAGTTACGTCTCGTGGGCAATATAGAGTGGGCTTTCTTAAATATTAGTTTTAAGTATCAACGTTCTGTAAAGTATGTTATTTATAATTAAAAGAATTGTTTGATAATACCTTTTTAAATATGGTAATTGCAGCCACTAAACCAGTGGGTAATAGCCGGTGCAAGTCTTCTGCGAGCAATTGGCATACCAATGTTGATGTTATGTAACGCACAGCCAAGGAAACATCTGCCCGTAATATTCCTATGGGATTGGGAATACATTATCATTATGATAGTGTTTTCATTTACCAATGGATATCTTACCAGTATCATCATGATTAATTCCACCAGGTGAGTCTAACGGTTCCGTTTGTCCCTTGAAGATGCGGAACCGTAATAAATTGGAAATGTTATTTGTTTTTCTTTCACGCGAAAACTACTGAACCGATCTCCTTCAAACACATGTAGAATGCCTGCATGTTGGTACCTCTAGCTAAATGGATATTAATCGATACATATCACGCTATAGAGACATTAAAAAACATATTATGACTGCAGTAAATCCACCTGTAAAATTTAGTTTTGATGCCGTATTTGTTTTTTAAAAGGTATTTTTTGTAAGCATTGTTAAAATAAAATAATAACTACCTACATCACATAATATTTAATATTTTAGTAGCAATTAGAATCAGTAATTGGCAAAAGGCACAGAAAAATGTAATTTAGTAAGATATATTTATGTAAAATTGCTGTTGATTCTTCTTTATAAATAAAAAAAAATAACTAAATTGATATTACAGAGAGGTAGAAATTCACGAACGTGAGAAGGCGTCGTCAGTGATAGCGACCATGTTAAGTGTGGGACTGACAGTGGGGGCTGCTATTGGAATGCTTCTAGTACATGCGCTTTAAGTATTATATTATAATATAAATCAGTGATTCTCAACCATTTTTTGTCGCGGCACGCTTTCAACGATTTCAAATTTGGCGGCACACAGAAAAAGATAAGTTTAAAAGTTTACTTGCCTATAATGCACTGTGTAAAATAGTTTATGATAATAATTTTGGATGTAAAATAAAATAATATGTACTACAAAAACAATAGTACGTTTATTAAGGGATTAATTACAAGTAATAAAAAATGCAATATAATTTTTACTATATACATTTCTAAAACTTGGCGGCACACAAAGTGCCGCGGCACAGTGGTTGAGAATCGCTGATATAGATGTTATATCATAACGTTATTGACTCGGGTATTATGCAAATCCTTGGTGCAATATATCTAAGCTTCTATATAAATTTGATTAGTTGCTTGTAAAATTTCTAAACTCCTTTTGACTGGCTCATATCGTACCATGCCAATAAAAGCCGAAGAATGAATAATTTTTTAAATTGTTTATATTGGGTTTATAATCATTTCACAAAAATAACTTGTAGATAATAAAATAGGGTAATAAGATACATCCAGCATATTTTTCTTCATGATCTCGTCAGACTGTTTTAAAATCTTCAAGTTTGATTTCCATGAAATGGCGATGACCCTGAAATAATGTCCTTTCATTGACATTGGCCCAATGAGTAAGCCTTATAGAACTATATCATGACCATTACAGAAAGTCATTGTTTATCGATGTTAATGTCAATAACCATAAACTTTTTGGAATTGTCGTAATTTGACTTTAAAACGTGAGAAATTTACGTTAAATTCTATTAGATTTTTCATTGACTGAATATTTTTAATAGGAAACAATGCATATTTTGATATAACTAGTTACCTAAATACGACCCATTCATTATGTTTAATGAATGCGTAATTCTTTTATTAGTTAATAAGTATAATTATTTAATAAAAGTATTTTGAAAACATTTTAAAAGTACTGTACGCTCAAATGAATACATTCCAAATGCTTGCCTTTAAATTGCCATTTCACTTATAAGTACTTAAGGAATTTGACGGTTCCTTTAAGGCGAGGATTCCGGGTTCCGACCCCGGCCAGGATTCCTTGTACGCACCCGTAGTATAAACTTATTTTACCGTCCGATTGTTTGTATTTGGAGGTTATTATGAAAATATTTTGGAAGTTTTGTATAATAATGACGTATTATATATTCGTTTATATTTATTACATTGTGAAATGCCAATAATCTGCCCAGTTTCCTTACTTTTCTCCCATAATCTTAATGGGTTTCAAAGGGCAGCTTCATTTTTAAGTTTTTAACTCTGCGACAAAAACCTACATAGTTTTAGGTTTTTTTAATTTAAAAGAATTATTTAAAATCTAGTTCCAGATGACGACTTAGATGAATTATTTTTAGAATTTTTATAAAATAGAAACGTTAAACAACGTATTAATTTTATTGGTGTGAATGTATTTGTAATAGATCTCAATTAAAATAGTATTTAAATAGATAGTCCAAACAATACATGTATAAGATTTGTAAAAAAATTAGATGTATTGCGAAGTTACCAAAAATGTATACTCACTGTAATCTGAAATTATATATGAATGCAATCAATTATTTATTATACAGGTACTTATAATTAATACTGATGTATTCTAAAATAGGATTCGAGACACAGACTTGTTACATAAATTCAATTTACCACATATTTTAGTCCCTCATATTGTGAGATTTATTGGTCATTACAGAGCACTATTAGAATTATTTTATTGAATAACTAAGAAAAGCAACATTTAGCGAATTTATATCTAGAACTTCGTGACACATTTATGTAATGACTCTGCGGAGAGCGACGAGATTTCCTTGTTTAGTTCTGTGCTATAGTTCTGCATAGACACAGTTGAAATGTCAAAATGTACTCATGTAACAAAGTTGTTCATTTTGGTGTCGCGAAAAACTATACTTAGACATTATTTTTTTATTTTCAACAGTTAAAAAATGACAAATTAATTAACAGTGATTTTAGGATTTATTTTTGTACCTGATACATGTATTTATCTTTTACTGTATTTAAAAAAAAAACTGTGTTGTAATTAATTTTAAGTGTCGCAATAATGTAGATTTACGTAATAAATTAAATATTGCAGTCAAACTGTCATATCTATTTGATACATAATGTTAAGCAAATACATAATTATATTAGTGTTTCTTGTTTCTACGTGTCTTGTTCCTATAAGGTCTCAGAAATAAGTGTAACATTATTCTGAGATCAAACGAAGGTCTGTCACCTATAATATATTAGAAATGTTATTTATTTCTTATAGTATCATATACTATGTGTTAATAACAGACGTATGAAATGAAATGAATTTCTGTTATTATATGAAATAAATATGATTTTAAATCACAATATATTTTTTATTCATAATGTGTGGTTTCTAAGGCCTAGCGAAACAGAAATTATCCCCTACTCCTTATTTTCTTTCTCCAAATCGTGATAACCAATCTAATTCTAGTACTTTCATAAGACAAAGAAGGGTTTTTCCATAGTATGAAAACAGTTCAATGTGTAGTTTTTTAATTCTTTAAAAAAGTTAATATTTTACTTTCCGAATTCTCTTTATAATTATCTATTGAAAAAAAAAAACGTTTTATCTATTAAAAACAAGGATTGACTTGATTAGATTACCAGCCCTAAGTGTGCAAAATTTCAGCTCTATAGGGTGGAATTTCTTTAAATTTCAGTTGCATTCGTTTCTAACATCTTGTGAAAATGGTCCTTTCCTTAGTAGTTACAAGTTTACAAGTACAGTAATAACTACTCAACGGGAAAGATGAAGCAACTATGTAGGTAGGTATTTTTTAATTCAAAACACAATAATAATTTATCAGTCTGTCGATTTAATCATCCATCCATGTCATGTAAAAATATCAATGTTCCCTGTTACAATAATTTGAAATGCACAATAAAAAAATTAAATAAACTTAATTTTGCTATAGTACAAACTTTGTACAAAGCAAAGTACCTAATTATTACAAATAACCCTAGGATCAAAACCTTTGTTTAAAATTTTTATACAATGCAAGTATGACTAAAGTAACTTATAATTTATAAAACTTATGAAGAAATATAGGCACCGTTTTAAACCAAAACAATTGTTTCGTAAAATTCAGTTTATTTAAAGAACGGGAATTAAAGCGACAACAATACTATTTGTCTTTCGCTTGCACTTATAAATATTTTTTTACACTGATCAGTACGAGACATAAAAAAATAATTCGAAAGATGTCGAATATTAATTTCAATTAGGACGCTGACTCTAAGCTAAGCAGCGGTCGATCGAAAGATTAAATCGCCATTTTGAAACCCATTCTTTATATAAACAATGACATAAACTGAGCACGCTATACATAGTACTCCCGTAGAATGAGAATCGAACCCGCGACATCTCTTGCGCGTGTTATAGCCACCAATTAAGTGTTAAGAAATGATAAAGACATTCGAACTCTGCTCAAAAGTATAATAAACTAAATAACGATTTAACAGTCTGTATTTCCTTAAAAATATAAACAGAGCTTTACTTCAGTGAAATTTAGTTTCTTGTAGAACTCTTTCAGTCATTAATCTCTATCAATGACAAAGACAAGATTTTAGATGAAATCCCTTCATCTCATTTAAAGAAATTACGACATTTCAATAAATGTTGCTTATTATGCCGTCAAATGTGATCCCTGAAGGCAACAATTATCTATATATAATGAAGTTGTTTTCTTTGTGCGTCAATCACGTTAAAACTACTGAACGGATCGACATGGGACCACGACCATTCGATGCAGAATCGTTTGTAGATGGTTTTAGGCTACTTATTTTTTTAACTTTTTTTTTGCCCAGCGAAGCGGGCGAGAAACGGCTTGTAGATAAGTATGGCTGGGTTATCACGTGAAGGAAGAACAATAGCTGCGCCGCAATCGCGCTACGATTGTTTTAATTAATTACGGTAATTACGGTGGCATGCGGTAATATGACTTTTGTAGCAAAATAGGGCACTAGCAGTGGTTTTTTAGTTCACTGATTAATCAACAGACAACCGAGACATTTTACCGCATGAATTACGAATTTAAACAATCGTCGCACGACTGTGGCGCAGCAATCGTTCTTTACGTGATAACGCCGTCGTTCTAATTAATTTCTAGTTATACCCGCGGTAGCAAGTTTCCTAAATGCGTTCAAAAAGGCAATTTCTTGAAATCGTCACATTACCAAACCCCGCTTCGAAGTAGGTTTTTCGTAAGTTATTATGATTAACTATGACTTTTTTTTGGAACGGATTCACTTCACGTGGTCTTAGGGCACTTCCAATTAAAACATTTTTTTTTAATTTATGTCTGTTTCAAATCAATGAAATACATTTTTAGAACATATACAATAAACAATTATATCCAGTTTCAGTCAATGGAGATTGTACAATTAGGCTGTTTAGTACCTCTGTCAGTTCTTTGTAATTTAACAATTAAAAAAATATCAAATGCGCGTTATGATTTTACCAGCACAAGCTCTGCTTAGGGGCTACTTAAATAAACATAAGGAGAACCTAAGTAAATCCAGTCTTTTGAGCAAAGTTGCGTAAAGCGATAGATACGCTGGTCGTTGAAACATGAGCAATATAATAATTATGAGCACAATACACGTTATGTAATAACAATAACATGCGAATGAAAAATCTTTTATGTACTCTTAAATCACTCTGAGATATCTGCTGAAAAAGTTTGCTAATTACAATTAATTAGCTAAAAGCTATTTAAATATTTAATTGTAATTAGGACAATGCTGTAAAACACTGAAATAATGAATTATTAATATAACATACTACATACAACTAGGCATTCCCGTTTTAATTGTTATATTCATTCAATTATAAAACCCTATAAAATAGATTAAGATTATGAAAATGTATTACAGTAAGTTTGCTAAGTACATATTTCATTCATGTGTTACATTGTAACTTTTTTACCAAAAATAATCATATTATCTATTTTTTTTAATGAACATACACCTAAAAATGACATGTTTTTCATAGTGTTTTCATTTACCAATGGATATCTTACCAGTATCATCATGATTAATTCCACCAGGTGAGTCTAACGGTTCCGTTTGTCCCTTGAAGATGCGGAACCGTAATAAATTGGAAATGTTATTTGTTTTTCTTTCACGCGAAAACTACTGAACCGATCTCCTTCAAACACATGTAGAATGCCTGCATGTTGGTACCTCTAGCTAAATGGATATTAATCGATACATATCACGCTATAGAGACATTAAAAAACATATTATGACTGCAGTAAATCCACCTGTAAAATTTAGTTTTGATGCCGTATTTGTTTTTTAAAAGGTATTTTTTGTAAGCATTGTTAAAATAAAATAATAACTACCTACATCACATAATATTTAATATTTTAGTAGCAATTAGAATCAGTAATTGGCAAAAGGCACAGAAAAATGTAATTTAGTAAGATATATTTATGTAAAATTGCTGTTGATTCTTCTTTATAAATAAAAAAAAATAACTAAATTGATATTACAGAGAGGTAGAAATTCACGAACGTGAGAAGGCGTCGTCAGTGATAGCGACCATGTTAAGTGTGGGACTGACAGTGGGGGCTGCTATTGGAATGCTTCTAGTACATGCGCTTTAAGTATTATATTATAATATAAATCAGTGATTCTCAACCATTTTTTGTCGCGGCACGCTTTCAACGATTTCAAATTTGGCGGCACACAGAAAAAGATAAGTTTAAAAGTTTACTTGCCTATAATGCACTGTGTAAAATAGTTTATGATAATAATTTTGGATGTAAAATAAAATAATATGTACTACAAAAACAATAGTACGTTTATTAAGGGATTAATTACAAGTAATAAAAAATGCAATATAATTTTTACTATATACATTTCTAAAACTTGGCGGCACACAAAGTGCCGCGGCACAGTGGTTGAGAATCGCTGATATAGATGTTATATCATAACGTTATTGACTCGGGTATTATGCAAATCCTTGGTGCAATATATCTAAGCTTCTATATAAATTTGATTAGTTGCTTGTAAAATTTCTAAACTCCTTTTGACTGGCTCATATCGTACCATGCCAATAAAAGCCGAAGAATGAATAATTTTTTAAATTGTTTATATTGGGTTTATAATCATTTCACAAAAATAACTTGTAGATAATAAAATAGGGTAATAAGATACATCCAGCATATTTTTCTTCATGATCTCGTCAGACTGTTTTAAAATCTTCAAGTTTGATTTCCATGAAATGGCGATGACCCTGAAATAATGTCCTTTCATTGACATTGGCCCAATGAGTAAGCCTTATAGAACTATATCATGACCATTACAGAAAGTCATTGTTTATCGATGTTAATGTCAATAACCATAAACTTTTTGGAATTGTCGTAATTTGACTTTAAAACGTGAGAAATTTACGTTAAATTCTATTAGATTTTTCATTGACTGAATATTTTTAATAGGAAACAATGCATATTTTGATATAACTAGTTACCTAAATACGACCCATTCATTATGTTTAATGAATGCGTAATTCTTTTATTAGTTAATAAGTATAATTATTTAATAAAAGTATTTTGAAAACATTTTAAAAGTACTGTACGCTCAAATGAATACATTCCAAATGCTTGCCTTTAAATTGCCATTTCACTTATAAGTACTTAAGGAATTTGACGGTTCCTTTAAGGCGAGGATTCCGGGTTCCGACCCCGGCCAGGATTCCTTGTACGCACCCGTAGTATAAACTTATTTTACCGTCCGATTGTTTGTATTTGGAGGTTATTATGAAAATATTTTGGAAGTTTTGTATAATAATGACGTATTATATATTCGTTTATATTTATTACATTGTGAAATGCCAATAATCTGCCCAGTTTCCTTACTTTTCTCCCATAATCTTAATGGGTTTCAAAGGGCAGCTTCATTTTTAAGTTTTTAACTCTGCGACAAAAACCTACATAGTTTTAGGTTTTTTTAATTTAAAAGAATTATTTAAAATCTAGTTCCAGATGACGACTTAGATGAATTATTTTTAGAATTTTTATAAAATAGAAACGTTAAACAACGTATTAATTTTATTGGTGTGAATGTATTTGTAATAGATCTCAATTAAAATAGTATTTAAATAGATAGTCCAAACAATACATGTATAAGATTTGTAAAAAAATTAGATGTATTGCGAAGTTACCAAAAATGTATACTCACTGTAATCTGAAATTATATATGAATGCAATCAATTATTTATTATACAGGTACTTATAATTAATACTGATGTATTCTAAAATAGGATTCGAGACACAGACTTGTTACATAAATTCAATTTACCACATATTTTAGTCCCTCATATTGTGAGATTTATTGGTCATTACAGAGCACTATTAGAATTATTTTATTGAATAACTAAGAAAAGCAACATTTAGCGAATTTATATCTAGAACTTCGTGACACATTTATGTAATGACTCTGCGGAGAGCGACGAGATTTCCTTGTTTAGTTCTGTGCTATAGTTCTGCATAGACACAGTTGAAATGTCAAAATGTACTCATGTAACAAAGTTGTTCATTTTGGTGTCGCGAAAAACTATACTTAGACATTATTTTTTTATTTTCAACAGTTAAAAAATGACAAATTAATTAACAGTGATTTTAGGATTTATTTTTGTACCTGATACATGTATTTATCTTTTACTGTATTTAAAAAAAAAACTGTGTTGTAATTAATTTTAAGTGTCGCAATAATGTAGATTTACGTAATAAATTAAATATTGCAGTCAAACTGTCATATCTATTTGATACATAATGTTAAGCAAATACATAATTATATTAGTGTTTCTTGTTTCTACGTGTCTTGTTCCTATAAGGTCTCAGAAATAAGTGTAACATTATTCTGAGATCAAACGAAGGTCTGTCACCTATAATATATTAGAAATGTTATTTATTTCTTATAGTATCATATACTATGTGTTAATAACAGACGTATGAAATGAAATGAATTTCTGTTATTATATGAAATAAATATGATTTTAAATCACAATATATTTTTTATTCATAATGTGTGGTTTCTAAGGCCTAGCGAAACAGAAATTATCCCCTACTCCTTATTTTCTTTCTCCAAATCGTGATAACCAATCTAATTCTAGTACTTTCATAAGACAAAGAAGGGTTTTTCCATAGTATGAAAACAGTTCAATGTGTAGTTTTTTAATTCTTTAAAAAAGTTAATATTTTACTTTCCGAATTCTCTTTATAATTATCTATTGAAAAAAAAAACGTTTTATCTATTAAAAACAAGGATTGACTTGATTAGATTACCAGCCCTAAGTGTGCAAAATTTCAGCTCTATAGGGTGGAATTTCTTTAAATTTCAGTTGCATTCGTTTCTAACATCTTGTGAAAATGGTCCTTTCCTTAGTAGTTACAAGTTTACAAGTACAGTAATAACTACTCAACGGGAAAGATGAAGCAACTATGTAGGTAGGTATTTTTTAATTCAAAACACAATAATAATTTATCAGTCTGTCGATTTAATCATCCATCCATGTCATGTAAAAATATCAATGTTCCCTGTTACAATAATTTGAAATGCACAATAAAAAAATTAAATAAACTTAATTTTGCTATAGTACAAACTTTGTACAAAGCAAAGTACCTAATTATTACAAATAACCCTAGGATCAAAACCTTTGTTTAAAATTTTTATACAATGCAAGTATGACTAAAGTAACTTATAATTTATAAAACTTATGAAGAAATATAGGCACCGTTTTAAACCAAAACAATTGTTTCGTAAAATTCAGTTTATTTAAAGAACGGGAATTAAAGCGACAACAATACTATTTGTCTTTCGCTTGCACTTATAAATATTTTTTTACACTGATCAGTACGAGACATAAAAAAATAATTCGAAAGATGTCGAATATTAATTTCAATTAGGACGCTGACTCTAAGCTAAGCAGCGGTCGATCGAAAGATTAAATCGCCATTTTGAAACCCATTCTTTATATAAACAATGACATAAACTGAGCACGCTATACATAGTACTCCCGTAGAATGAGAATCGAACCCGCGACATCTCTTGCGCGTGTTATAGCCACCAATTAAGTGTTAAGAAATGATAAAGACATTCGAACTCTGCTCAAAAGTATAATAAACTAAATAACGATTTAACAGTCTGTATTTCCTTAAAAATATAAACAGAGCTTTACTTCAGTGAAATTTAGTTTCTTGTAGAACTCTTTCAGTCATTAATCTCTATCAATGACAAAGACAAGATTTTAGATGAAATCCCTTCATCTCATTTAAAGAAATTACGACATTTCAATAAATGTTGCTTATTATGCCGTCAAATGTGATCCCTGAAGGCAACAATTATCTATATATAATGAAGTTGTTTTCTTTGTGCGTCAATCACGTTAAAACTACTGAACGGATCGACATGGGACCACGACCATTCGATGCAGAATCGTTTGTAGATGGTTTTAGGCTACTTATTTTTTTAACTTTTTTTTTGCCCAGCGAAGCGGGCGAGAAACGGCTTGTAGATAAGTATGGCTGGGTTATCACGTGAAGGAAGAACAATAGCTGCGCCGCAATCGCGCTACGATTGTTTTAATTAATTACGGTAATTACGGTGGCATGCGGTAATATGACTTTTGTAGCAAAATAGGGCACTAGCAGTGGTTTTTTAGTTCACTGATTAATCAACAGACAACCGAGACATTTTACCGCATGAATTACGAATTTAAACAATCGTCGCACGACTGTGGCGCAGCAATCGTTCTTTACGTGATAACGCCGTCGTTCTAATTAATTTCTAGTTATACCCGCGGTAGCAAGTTTCCTAAATGCGTTCAAAAAGGCAATTTCTTGAAATCGTCACATTACCAAACCCCGCTTCGAAGTAGGTTTTTCGTAAGTTATTATGATTAACTATGACTTTTTTTTGGAACGGATTCACTTCACGTGGTCTTAGGGCACTTCCAATTAAAACATTTTTTTTTAATTTATGTCTGTTTCAAATCAATGAAATACATTTTTAGAACATATACAATAAACAATTATATCCAGTTTCAGTCAATGGAGATTGTACAATTAGGCTGTTTAGTACCTCTGTCAGTTCTTTGTAATTTAACAATTAAAAAAATATCAAATGCGCGTTATGATTTTACCAGCACAAGCTCTGCTTAGGGGCTACTTAAATAAACATAAGGAGAACCTAAGTAAATCCAGTCTTTTGAGCAAAGTTGCGTAAAGCGATAGATACGCTGGTCGTTGAAACATGAGCAATATAATAATTATGAGCACAATACACGTTATGTAATAACAATAACATGCGAATGAAAAATCTTTTATGTACTCTTAAATCACTCTGAGATATCTGCTGAAAAAGTTTGCTAATTACAATTAATTAGCTAAAAGCTATTTAAATATTTAATTGTAATTAGGACAATGCTGTAAAACACTGAAATAATGAATTATTAATATAACATACTACATACAACTAGGATCTTTTGGATTGAAAAGGATCTTTTTGTGGCTAATACCATGTTTGGGCACAAAAGGATCCATCAGTACACGTGGGAAAGAAAGGGTGCGAGAAGTATGATTGATTTATTCCTGGTGGATAGCAGACTTAAGAAGCAGGTAATGGACACAAGAGCGTATAGAGGAGCCGATCTCGGGACGGACCACTTTCTGGTGATAACCAGAATAAGGGGTCTGTTCGCAGCATGGCGACATCGCGTAGTATCCAAACCTGCAGCGGTTAGCCGCATTAAAAGCTGGAAACTGCAGGATGCGACCACCAGGAATGAATATGAAAGGGTATTATCCGGTAAGCTTGATGATAGATTGAAAGTGATGAGCGAGGATGTTGAAGAATGTTGGCAGAACCTTAGGGATAGTATGATCGAGGCTGCGAAAGAAGTGTGTGGAACGAATAAGATTGGGAACGGCAAAAAGCGTGATGTGTGGTGGGATGATGAGGTGAAAGTGGCTGTGTATAAGAAAAAGAAAGCATGGCGAGACTACCTTGCTATTAATGACTGTGGTATGAAAAATTTGATGAAAGACAGGTATAAGCTGCAGAAAGCAGAAACGAAAGCACTAGTGAAAGAGAAGCGTGAAAGGTGTAGGGTGCTAGATGAAAACAAGATGTCGGATAACTTCGAGGAAAATTCCAAATTATTTTGGAAAGAAGTACGTAAGTACCGAAGTGGTCCGGCACCTTGCAGAATGAATAAAGTGCGTTCGAAAGACAACAACCTGCTTACAAATAAAAAGGATGTTCTGCAGCGATGGAGTGAATACTATGGAGAACTGTATGAGAGTGGCGACTCCGTCTCTGATACTGAGAGCGATTCTAATGAATTGCCACACTCGGGCCAGGGACTGGAGGATGCCATTAGTATGAAAGAGATTGAGAAAGTGATAAGAAGTTTGAAATGTGGAAAGGCTGCGGGAATTGATGAGGTGACTGCTGAGATGATCAAGTATGGTGGTCCTAGGGTCTGGGATGCCTTCTGTGCACTCTGCAACCTTTGTTGGCAGAAGGGGGAGGTTCCAGAGGACTGGCGCACGGCAGTCATAGTACCTCTATATAAAGGGAAGGGTTCCTACCTAGACTGTGCGTGCTATAGGGCCATCAGCTTGGTCAGCTTAGCGAGTAAAGTCTATACTAAAGTATTGACTGAACGTATGAAAGGTGTTTCAGAAAGATATTTGTGGGAGGCGCAAGGTGGATTCAGGAACGGTAGGGGTTGTATGGATCAGATTTTCTCGCTTCGCGTTATCGTGGGAAGGTTTCTGGCTTTAGGTCAGAAAGTTTTCTGCGCTTTCGTGGATCTAGAGAAAGCATTCGATAGAGTAGTGCGGAAGAAATTGTGGAGTCTTCTGCCTGAATATGGCGTGGAGGGCTCCTTACTGCAGGCTGTGAGGTCATTATATCGAGACCACAGAGCCTGTGTAAGGATAGACGGTGACATGTCGCCCTGGTTTGAAGTCTGTTCTGGTGTCAGACAGGGCTGCGTGATGTCTGCCTGGCTATTCGTGCTGTATTTGGACAGTTGCCTCCAGAGATTGAAAGGTAATATGAGTGGTATGGGATGTGGTGACACAGTGGTAAACTGCCTATTGTACGCTGACGATGCTGTGCTAATAGCACCATCAGAAGCAGAGTTGCAGACACTAGTCACGTGCATGAAAGAAGATTGTGAAGTAAAAGGATTGAAAATGAATGTGAACAAAACTAAGGTTCTGGTGTTTGAAAGAGAAGCGGAACAAACGAAATGTGTGATTAGTGTAAATGGAAAATGTCTAGAACAGGTGAATGAAATTGTGTACCTGGGGAGTGAGTTTTCGAGGGATGGAAGATGTGAGTTGGATGTGGAGAGACGGGTAGCAGCTGGCAATAAAGTGAACGGTGCTCTGTCCGCATTAGTGGGTAGTGAGAATGTATCTAACACTGCTAAAATGGCCATCCACAATGCGGTGTTGGTGCCAACTTTGTTGTACGGCAGTGAGGCCTGGATATGCCCGAAATCGAGTGAAAGTATGATAAATGCTGTGGAGATGCGATCTCTCAGAAATATGTGCGGTGCCACGCTTGCGGACAGGATAAGCAATGATGAGATACGCAGTATGACAGGGTTGCACAACAGTGTTATTGTAAAAATGAAGAAAGGAATGCTTAGATGGTTCGGGCACATGGAAAGAATGAGTGATGAAAGACTGACGAAGAAAATATACAGAGCGAAAGTGAGTGGTAAAAGAAGCCAAGGAAGACCAAGGCTGACTTATGAAGATCAAATAGCCAGAGTGTTAGCAGACGGAAATGTCAAAAGCACTCGCATACCTAGGCGAAAATGTGTGAGGAGAATGATGAGATTTGAGGAAGCGAAAGAGGTGTGTAAGGACCGCGACTCCTGGCGCTCCGTCCTCTCTGACTACCCCGTTGGGGATACAGCGTGAAGTTATGTTATGTTATGTTATGTTACATACAACTAGGCATTCCCGTTTTAATTGTTATATTCATTCAATTATAAAACCCTATAAAATAGATTAAGATTATGAAAATGTATTACAGTAAGTTTGCTAAGTACATATTTCATTCATGTGTTACATTGTAACTTTTTTACCAAAAATAATCATATTATCTATTTTTTTTAATGAACATACACCTAAAAATGACATGTTTTTCATTCGCAATTTACACAATTAATCACATTATCTAATATAAAACAATTACAGGATTACACAAAGTTTGGTAAATAATTATATTTATTATTATTTGTAATTTTCTATATCATTGGAATTGATATCGGATACTTTAATTAAATATCTTAAAATATGCAAGTCGACTTTGCATAATTATACAACTAAAAACAATATACATGTTCGACAAATATGTATGTATTATGTAATAAGTAGATTATAAGTCTCATACATTGGCTTTATCAAGGGTGCAAATATCTTCTACGATAACAGGACTCGCTCCACCGAAACACTATATTTTTGTGCGTAATTATATCAAAAAGAAAAGTTATTAGTTATGTAACAAATTCGTGCCCGTATTTTGTTTAATATCTGTTGAATACAAACAACTTAACCCACGAAACTTGTAGTATAAAAGCGCCGATGTCTGCAATGTATTTGCAGAAATGATCCTACAAATTTAAACAAGTTGCGCACTAGTAGTAACCAGGAAGCAGTTACGCGACCTTTGTCTAAGTTGTATGAAAAAAAGAGAATAAAATACGTAAACAATGGCCTTTTGCGCTGTAAAGTGGTGTAGAAGTATAATCATAAAAATAATTTCAAAAAAGATAATACCGTGTATCATCAGTAAGTACAAAATTAACAATAGAAACAGAAATGAGCAGTTGTAGTGATACTAGTTACTGCTGTGTCTTAAATCCGTGTTTGTCCTTGTCTAGCACGCTATAATTACATGTTCCGTCTTACTCTTATAAGACACGTGCACGGCACGTGTACGTAGGGATGCCAAAAAAAACGTATCGATAGTTTTAACACATTTGGATAATGCTAACCATTCTTTGAAATTCTGTACCTAGTTCCAAACTATCTTGTTTCCCTCCTACTACTACAAGCTTTTATTAATTGACATATTTATTACATATATTTTTGATTTGAATGACTGTTTTAAAATGAAAATCTAATAATTTCAATTTCAAAATAAAAATAATTATCAATAATTATTATTTTATTTTGATTAATATGTTCTTAAAAGATGTCGCCGTGAAAAGAAGTCGAGTACCTATGACATACATAACCTCTGTTTCCTCTAGTACTAGACTATACCCGTGCCGTACGCTTACTTCCTCTATTCTTGACAGAATAGTTTGCTTAGATTTCTAAGCAGATGACTACCACAAAATATGTAGTAATTTCACAATTTTTTTGAAATGACTACTTAATTTTGTGGTACATCTGTGATTAAACGATATATCCGTGTTTTTTGCAGGGGCGAGCCATATTATTGTACAAGATTTTTACACGAAACGCATAATTATAATTGGTCATTTCTTTATAATTACCCGTACTTATTCAAAAGAAGAACAATTAGATGCAAATAAATAATATTCGAAGATTTTAAGACTTAATTTGTTAAAATTCTAAATCCATTTTTTGGATCTAGTTTTTATCCAGAACTGCCATTTGACGAGATAAAAGAAACAGATGTGACAAAATGACAACGCCATAAGCCATTCCAAGCTATTAAAATATTTTCATAGTTTCTCCATGGTTTTTCCTGTTCTGCTAAAATTATTAACAAAAAAAAACAGATATACTGATTATGATGATGTCTACCCGTCCTAACTTTCATATACACTATTCGGTACAGAATATTGTAAGGCACGGAAGGCACAGGTATACAAAACGATAATCAAGTAACTTTCGTTCATGCTGCCTTAAACGCGCCCTTAATATATTAAGTCAACTTCTAGTGACTAGAACATCACGTTAGGATCTTGTTAAGTTTTCTTATTATATCATCAAAATAGATTTAGTCATATAAAGAATAATAGTCAATAATTATTATTTCTTTAGGCTTTATTTTATACGAATACCATAAAGAAATATTTATTTTTACTTATTATAATATTATTTATGGATATGTTAGTTTTGCATTGCAATCACTACTATTTTTATTCAACTGCCCAAGAAGGAGGGTATTTCGGGTGTATGTACATTGTACATGATATATTTGTATGTATGTCTGTTTCTTTATGACCTGTATAAACTGCTTGACGGATTTTGAAATGTCGGGTATCGATTGGCTTTTATCCCAGAAACATCATGGGCTATATATTAATTTTTAATTCGCAAATTCCGATGCTGCAGAGCATACTGCCTACCTAAAACGATGGGTTTAAGGTATATTTGTTCATACTAATGTAAGAGTTGAAAATGTTTCCCTTTATCCAAACGTTTGGGAAATTATCCTCTGTGTTGTTGCATTTATTGTACTTCCTTCATATTTTTGTTTTAATTATACATATATTTTGTAATGGAAGGTATTTTAACATTACATCTTCAATTTTTGCGTCTAAACTTAACACAGACGAACAGAAAATCTAAACCACCAACAATTTTTAGTAACAATTTAACTCTAATAAAATTACTTGTATTTAAGTAAATGTCTAATTTATAAAAAACAATTTTAGTATCGAAGTAAAACAAAAAGTACACCGCTGTGACAAGGTTATGTACACGTAACTTTTTTGCAGCTATCGCGATCTAATTTTCAAAGGTTATAATAGATGGCGCTAGCTTTTATACGATGAAAACTTTTGCAGATGTATGAACATATCCTTACTTCATAAATGAATATTAGGGTATCGCTCCATTGAAAACTTTTAAAAATACAAATTCGTAACAATTACATAAACTCCATGATATTCATATAAAGTTTTCACATAACAGTATTTCTATTGCGACAAAGCGCATTTTTTGACATACTTTATAAAATATGATTATTTGAGCCAAACATTAATCAATTCTGTACAATCCTGTAACCGATGTTGAATATAATTACCTATTACGCATAATCCTACGAGATCACCTGCTATCGGCTCCATGCCTTACAATACGGAACATTCCGTTGGAAATGGCTATCACAGGCGAGAACAAACGGAGAGAGTATTCGCTGTAAAAACATAATAATAATGTGAATTTTCAAGCAAAAAAGTTATAATCGCAATCAATGTTAAAAAATCACTCTATAATATTGAATTCATTGTTAGGATCAAAGAGCATGAGCAAAGCCACAGATTTACCACTAAAAGACATCTTGTTTCACACGTCAGGAATAGTTAGACAGAGAAATATATAGCGTAAGCCTATAATAGAAAGGGATAGGAATACATATATTTTAGACTGTTAAGTTGTTGCAATTGAGCTGTTGTTGTTAAGCTGTTTGCAGTTGCATTTGACAGATCTATGAACAAAACAAATCTTTGTTCTCTAGTACTTTTTAAAGCATTTAATTATTTTTGAACTTAGACATAAAAATTAATACGAAATTTTTGTAAATATGGAGTGGAAATTATATGCGGCTTTAGTAGGGCCAATTTTTCACATTATATATTGTAATACATGCGCAGATATTGGATGGTTATTGCAGTATGTATATCTTTAGATTTGTTAAGTTTTGACTTACCTCCCTATGACTGGAGTGGCTTCGTTACCGCTCAGGATAAATAATGGGAAGAAAATTGAGAATATACAACCACTGAAACAAAAAGAATCTCTTATGGTCATTAATGAACAAAAAGGTAATAAGATACGACGATAAGGATTAAGGAAGAAGAAGGGCCACAATCACAATGTAATATGTCCTTGTCAGTCGCAATCCGAGTGACATCAGTTTATCTCAGCCTCGCTACAGTCTATTGCGTTATTCTATCTCTTTTCCTTTAACTTACTGAAATCTCTTAACACATACATAAATTATGTATATTTAGGTCGGACTCTTGTCAGTGGCGTGCACTTCATATATGCAAATAAGCTCTGCATACCCTGTAGTCCTATACATACATGCCCCTAAATGATAACTATAATTCGTTAAAAATGATGGTATTAATTAATCTAATTTGTTCGCCATCTTACTGCACAGCGCTTTGGCTTTCCGTGTTTATTACGCGATATACGTGCGCGCCATCTCTTATGTGCTTTTTGGAACCTGTTTAGCGGCAAGCGACGAACAAGAGCGCCAATTTGATTGACCGCAGCGCTCCGCGGTTTCCGTGTGTGGAGGCAGTACTACGCCGAGCTTATTTTTCATACAAAACATCTCGTGTCGACCCGTGTAGTACACAAGCAAAAATGCGTGTGTGTGCGTGAAAATGTATGCGCGTGTTTACCTTTAGGAGGCAGTGCTTTTAATGCAATATGCAAATGCAACCCGTCCGAATTGAGAAACGGTCAAAGCACTGCATAGTTGTTGATTGCAGAGGGTCGACTTGTTTTAGTCGGAATGAACTGATCTACTATTTTATTTATTCGTACTAATTGCGAAATTTTGTTGCCATTTTGTTTTGATTGCTTTTCTTGGCGCAAGTATTTGGTTGTAATTAATTATTTAGTTAATTTACTGTAAAAAATGGAAAAATATACCTGTGAGACCTGTGCTGGTGAAGTGTGTTTAAATAAATTAAAATATACCGCTTTTTCGACGTTATCTTTTGAGGATAAAGTTAAATTGATTGCAAAGGGAAGGTGTGTACTCGAGTTAGATTTAACTCAAAAAAAGGTAATACTACTCGTTCTTTTCATAAAAAGTTTTATAATAGGTACTTATAACTGGCTAACAGGTTGTGTACACACAAACAAATTATATTGTCTTCTTTGCATATTATTTTCGAACCAAGATAAAAATAATGTTTGGGGTTATATCGGATATATAGATTTAAATAATTTTCACAAAGCGGCAGCTAAGCACGATTCTTCAGAAAAACATCTGAACTGCTTAACTGCGAACAATCATTTTCTTGTTTAAAAAGAATTCATACATATTTACGAAACACACAGGGCCAAAACAGACTCACAGATTTGTCTATGATTGCTATTGAAAAAGAACTTCTAATAATTTTAAAAAGATCTAGTAGTTTTTACGACGACGTTTTGCAGAACTATCTGAAAAAAGATAGGCGCGTCGATTTGATTTATAAACATTAACTTGTAAAAAATAATCAGTTGATACGTGAAGTAGCTATAAATTTTTTTATTTTAATAAATTTGCGCAAAGAAAACAAAGTTAACCTTTTACGGCCTTTTTAAAGGCCACTTTGGATATCACATAAGTGACCTGTTACCATCAATCACTTATTAAGATATTCATGGTGGTCGCAAACAAATATCAGCAAATTAATGCTCTAGAGTCTAGAGCGAAGCCAATGGCGCCGCCGCGCGCCGCGCGCCGCGCCGGTGGCCGTGCGGTAAGTAGGAGGCACGAGGCAGTCAGGTACGCACCTACTGGCGGTAGGCCATCTGAACAATGCTGTAATTGGTAAGTTTTTAGCCGTGCATACCCTGTCTGAAATCTCTGTGCACGCCACTGACTCTTGCACATCGAAAGTTGAGGCGGCGTTGAAGCGCAGATGCTCAATAAGCAGGCCTCTTTCATTCTTTCCATAAAATCAACATATTACTCACTGATGAAAAGCCGCCATTTTGTTATTTCATGCTGTTTTTAGTATTCAATATCTCAAAAGGAAACACGGAATCTTCATAAGATGTGATGAAAGACTGATGAACAAAATATACAGAGCGAAAGTGAGTGGTAAAAGAAGCCAAGGAAGATCAAGGCTGACTTAAGAAGATCAAATAGCTAGAGTGTTAGCAGATGGAAACGTCAAAAGCTCTCGCATAGCTAGGCGAAAATGTGTGAGGAGAATGATGAGATTTGAAGAAGCGAAAGAAGTATGTAAGGATCGCAACGCTTGGCGCTCCGTCCTCTCTGAATAGCCCGTTAGGGATACAGCGTAAGAATATGTATGTATTTATATTTAAAAAAATATATGAAATAAACAGTGCCGCACTCCATCTGAAGGTAGCGTATCGAAAATTATAATAGTTATCTAGAGTATACTAAAAAGCGTTTTTTAAAAACAAGTTTTTACTAGATTGTCACCAGTCTTAAAAGTGTATGAATAATTTCAGTCCAATCTGTTAGATAAAACTGATTTAAAACTCAGTTGCAAAATCCACACATACTAACTAGTCAAGTTGAATAAAAGCTTGTAAAAAAACTTCAGGTAATATTTCAAGAAAGTTAAAGAAAAATTGTACCTAACAAAGTTTCAATATTTCTGCAAATGAAAATCTTTGGAATTACGAAGTCATTTTTTACAAATATGGCATGGACAGGAGTCTAATTCCCAATAAACGAAAAATTTTCGTCAGAAATAATAGTCAAGGTGGCTGTAATTCGACTCATATTACTGTTAGTGGATTGTGGTATCAAGTTTATAATTAGCATCTAATCTAGCCTTAGTGTTAAGATACAAACTTCGGGTCATTGTGTGATATTTATCTTCAAATATATCTACATAAATGTTTAAACCACTTAAAGACTTTAGTAATTCCTTGGATCGATAAGATTGCTATCGATGGACAAAGTACATTAACAACTGCAATGACACAAATGAATGATTACTGTTAATTAGGTAATATTATTGATTACAATATGTTTCGATAATTAATCAAAGGTCACAATATAATAATAAATATAATACTAGTTTTTATTCATACATTTATTCCTATGGTATGGTATCGATATGGTAACAAACGGTAGCTTTTTTTATCCATAGATTTATTCCTATGGTATGGTATCCATATGGTAACAAACGGTAGCTTTTTTTATCCATAGATTTATTCCTATGGTATGGTATCCATATGTTAACAAACGGTAGCTTAACTTTTGGGCAGAGTTATATTCAGTAGCCACTTCATACGCGTTAATCCTAACTAAATAATCAATTTTTACAAGTATAGAAGTAATGAATGTAATTTTTATAAACAAATTTCTAATTATTTCGTAAATTAAGGTATGACGTTTGTGGACAAAGATATGGTTCGCACTACCTATGCTTTTTTTACAAAAATGCGCTTTATCAAGCAGAACGAAAGGTTTGATTTCATTTGTACCAACTTGTGCAACCACATTTTAAATTCAATGGAATCATTAAAACAGTTTTTTGACAATAAAATACCACCCATGTTACTCGCTGATAATGTAGCTTTCTATAGGTGAAAGAATTTTTTAAATCGGTTAAGTAGTTTTTGAATTTATCCATTACAAACAATCAAATTTTTTCTCTTAATAATATTATAAGTAATAAGATTAGATAGTATAAATATAGATACAACGGCCCTTACATACTTCCTTCGCCTCTTCAATTCTCATCATTCTTCTTAGTTCTTACACACTTTCGCCTAGGTTGGCGATCCATCCTCCCTGAGGGTGGATCGTGAGGATATGTATGTATATATATATAATACATATTGAAAATCGTGTGTGGATTCTATTAACAACTTTGAACTTTCTGTTCTCTGATTAATTCTGTTACGTTATGTACTAACTTTTTCAATTTGGCTATAACGAATGAGATGAAAATATTAGCTGTTAATAAAAATTTCAAAAACCGGTCAAGAGAGTGTAGGACATTCATTAGGGTTTCGTAGAAGTTTCGGACAACGTAGACGTTTAAATTAATATCTTAATGTTTAAGTTTAAAAATAATAAGAAAATTTTGTGACACATTTCTGATCAGGTGAAAGAATAACGATATAAATCGACTGCGACATATAGACAAGCATAACGAAACTATAAGGATTTCGTTTTTGTCATCAACTCTAAAAAATATCACAGAAGTTGCCAATTTAAAAAAAAACACTAACCTTATGATATAGGAATCCGGTATCTGAGTCAGTGCAGCCAACGGCATACCAAAGCCGAGGAAGTACGGCCAGTTGGCTTCGATGAACGTCAACCGTTTGTGAAGCTCCCAGCCCATGTTGAACCACTTGTACTCGAACGAGTACAATGAGTAGAGTAGGCACATGTGAATGAGGCACAGAACTTCGCCGACGTACTTCAAAGGAAGCATACTTACTAGTATGCCCTGCAGAACAATAAAACGTACATGGGGTAAAAAGTCGCATTAAATCATTGATAGAATAGGGATATGTATAGTAGTTTTTTTTTCTTTTATCGTATGAAAAAATATTTTATTAAATTTGACTAACTTTTGTTGTCTATACTTTTTCCGGTACAATGAAATGATACTTAGATGATACTGAGTCATTCCGAATTAAAAAATAGAAATTGCCAATATTACTAATTTTTCTCGACAATTCACGCTCGACCAAAATATGTTTAAAGCCAAAATTATTTTCTTTCGAAAAAACCGAATGGTTCCTAAGACAGTTCCTCTTTATTTCCTATGGATTAGGATTTCTCTATACTGTATGGTTTCTGCTGTCCAGATCTTTTCTTCCGATACAATAAAATGATGCTTACATGAAACAGAGTCGATCTGTATTAAAAAAGATTCCCGATTTTACTAATGTTTATGGATAGCTCACGCTTGACCAAAAAATTTATACTGCCAAAAAAGTTTTCACAAAAAAAGACCGAACGGTTCCTAAGGCAGTTCCCCTCTGTATATCTTATGAATTCATATTTCCCCATACTGAAAAAAAAACAATTGAAATTAGGGTGACGCATTGGAAATTTTGACGGTAGGGATCTCAATTTTTCTAAGTGACTACAAAACGTATGAAAGTGATATTTGGTAACCTGATTCTTCATTTTATTGACTTTATTTTGACAGTTATCGGCGATACACGATTGGTTAACTTTTGTAACAGAAAAAAAATCAAGAAAACCTCTTTTTAAACAGAGATTTACATTTTTAGGAGTAACGGTACCGATTTATATTTTTAAATTTTCTGTATAGTTTTAATCTAAACATATTCTTCAAAATGACAGTTTGATTTTTTAAAACTAATGATAGTTTTTAAAATAAACGAAAATATCTACTTTTTCGTATTTTCCGTAAGCTAGCGCTCGCACTTTTGCATAGACCAGAAGGTCTATTTTGGATTAAATTATTGTTTATCAATGCGTCGCCTTAACGAAACAAATTTACTTTAAAATAATCATAGGCAAAGTCGTTATTATACTATCACCATTATTCTGTTGTTACAGTTACACAAAAATCACAATGAAAAATCACCGTGACTTTGTCAAGTCCATAACGTTAGATACTAGAAACGTTGGTACGTCTTGTAATAGGTGTGTACGCGATTTGGTAATCAACACGCGGGGTTATTATCTAAAAATTTGCAGACAGCAACAGCCACGCGATCACTGGGCGACCGATGACTAATTGTAATGAAAATTGGTATCATTTATGAGGATTGCGTATCTATTATTCTATGACCGTAAAATGCACTTTTCGCGGTAGATTTAGCGCCACTATACAAATTACATTACACAAATTCTCGTTTTGACAGCAGATATCGCGCGATATTGGCTGTCGCAAGCCAAGTTTGTCTAGTTATTTGTTACGTATAACCACAGATTAATTAGTTTACTAGGTATAACTATTATCATATATCAATTATTAATGTAATTTATTTTCATTGTTATTATTTTCTTTTACTATGCGAATATTCTACACCTTTAACTGAGTTTACATATTTATGTTCCAAGTTCCATTCTAGTTCGAAATAAAAAAAAAAGTGTTCCGTGTCCACCATTTCATCGTTAACGACCAAAACCTCGTTATTTTCTAAAAAGTCACTGACATTCTTAGGTGGCTCGTCGCAGCGATTGTTTCACTCTGACATTATTTATCACCCGGGTGGTCAAAAAAAAATCTTAGCTCAAAAAACAAAATCATTTACTTGTATGTTTTTTGATCTCCAATCTACATCTATTTACAAAATTCCATTTTAAATGATATTCTATAATTGAGGAGCGGAACCGGACCGGACCGATCTGTGAGACGAATGGATTGACAGACCAATATTCCTAGTTAACTAAGAAATAAGTTATACTGGATTTTCTTGCCAGCTGATCTCAATACATCAGAATTGATTGCAGTAGCATAGATCGGGCCAGGATTATGACCACCATAGCCACTAAAATATAACACTTACCATTTACAAGGAACATACAGATTATAGACATATCTGTACTGAAAATATTTGTGTTGCATCACACACATTTTACGTGCATTTGTGTGACGTGTGCGATAAGTTGATAACACATATCATAATTCATCATAGATACCATATGTTAGTGCACCAATAATATAATTAACATGTATGTATATTGTATACATATAATAGTAGATGGACTGTGCGATGCACAAAATGTATAGTTTTATTCTGTGATATGTCTAAGGGTCAGCAGACACCGAGATGCAACGCGGCACGCAATTCTTAATAAAACAATAGATATCAAAATACGTACAATACATATAAAAATACTAGTGCAAAGGTATACATTTCAGTGAGTGTACTATCTCATCACCACAGATCTGTAAGCAGTTTCATAATGGGAACAAACGTACCTTTCAAAAACTTGTGGGGCATGAGATGGTGTGCTGTGATCTAATTGGCCACATCAAGATGTTGAATATTCCAGAGTGAAGAGACAGAGAGTTATCGGTAGCCAGTTGTGGGTATGGTCGCCTTTTAAGTAACATATTACTAAATGAAGGGCAATCGCAGATACCTTGCCCTCATAAGTATCGTCGTCTAAGGACTCTAGGGCTTACTGATTTGTGCTCAACATGTATCTGGACTGCTTTTGCGCATACCTTTGCAGAAGTGAATAAGTTCTATAGTAGTGCTTTATCATCAGGCTTCTCAGTTGCTGTTACAACTATGGAATCCTAAATAGTTCGATTTTCCTTGGCAAATTGGATTAAAAAAATAGTTTAAAAACTTGAGTATTTTTTTTGTCCTTATTTATGTCGCTGTTCTAAACAGCTCAGTAAGTGTTAAGGGGATGAAACAAATCTGCTGAGGCATAAGGACAGACAGACAAGCAGATATTATATTAAAATAATATATTTGTGAGGTTTTAAGATAGCTAACAGTATTTACCTGAATCAAAAACAATGCTTGCACCAGCATACTGAACAACGAATCAGCAATGATCTTGCTTACTGACGACATAAACTGCGGAGGGCCGCGACGATGTCTGTAAGCCGAGTCGGCTATGTCCTAGAAACAACAGAAATATATTTCACTAATTTGGGTGGCATTTTGGTATCTTGATTTACATTTTATTTCTTCAGACAACATTGAGACCTCCAATTACTACACAATATATGTAGCTATTAAAGAGAAAACTTGGTAAAAATTATTTCTGTACTTGAAAAAATACATCTCTTACCTGAGAATAATAATTAAATCCTTGATTGGGAGAGACAGAGAAATATAGAATGGAATTATGGAATATGCGACAGATTAGCAAACTTAGCAGACAGATTAGCAGATTAGCACATAGAAAGAATAAGTGATGAAAGACTGACAAAGAAAATATACAGAGTGAAAGTGAGTGGTAAAAGAAGCCAAGGAAGCTGAGTCTGACTTATGAAGATCAAATAGCCAGAGTGTTAGCAGATGGAAATGTCAAAAGCTCTTGCATACCTAGGCGAAAATGTGTGAGGAAAATGATGAGATTTGAGGAAGCGAAAGATGTAAGAACCGCGACGCTTGGCGCTCTGTCGTCTCTGACTACCCCGTTAGAGATACAGCATGAAGATATGTTATGTTATTAACAAGCTGTTCGTTAGTTAATACCCATCTGTTACTTTAAATACTTAATCATTACTAGAGATGGTATAAAGGCGAGAAAGTGACTATGTTCAACTTTTATGCTTTGTCCAACCCCAACGGAAAATGGTGTGAAATTATGTACTTGGGAAAAATTGTACCTCAATTGGGAAAAATCATGCCTCGTTTGAAAAATGTCATCCCTCATTTGGGAAAAATTGTTCTTCAATGCTCTGGCTATTTGATCTTCATAAGTCAACCTTGGTCTTCCTTGGCTTCTTTTACCACTCACTTTCGCTCTGTATATTTTCTTCGTCAGTCTTTCATCACTCATTCTTTCTATGTGTCCGAACCATCTAAGCATTCCTTTCTACATTTTTACAATAACGCTGTCGCGCAACCCTGTCATACTGCGTATCTCTTCATTTCTTATCCTGTCCGCAAGGGTGACACCGCACATCCCGAGGTAATTTTTTAATTTAGTTGTTTATTTTTCATACTGTTTTCATATAACATTATAAACACATTTCATAATTATGTCATACGATAGCAGAATTGGGAAGATCGTGATCTGTCTTAGCATTTGAAACGTCACTTGAAACTTGAACTTGAAATCAGAAACGTCCTTGAAATGAGCTAGTACCTGACATACACGGTTAGTTAGAAAATACACCGCGACTATTATTTTTACGCGGCAACTTACCGAAACAAAAATTCGATTGGGCACTCATGTGGATTTTTTGTAATCTAAGATAAAAACTTCACCGTGTGAATAGATTTCTACATTCACTAAGAATTCTATATAAGATGTGTAAAGTTAGAAGGTATTTAATGATAACCTTTACTGATAACATCATATCATGTTGTTATTTAATTCATAAAATGTATACATAGTATACGAAAATTGAATAGTCAGTGTTAATTAATGGAAATGTCGGAACTCTCATACTTAGGCGAAAGCATGTGAAAAGATTAATGAGATTTGAGGAAGCGAAAAATGTATGTAAGTAACACGATGCTTGGCGGTCCATCCTCTACGACTACCCCGTTAAGGATACTTATAGTGGATAGTATAATCATAAGAAAAACTATTCAATAGCATATATTGTTTATAGATTAAATCTTTATGATTTGTATTTTGTACAGCGTTCTTAAAAAACCCTCTACCAGAGGTTAACAAAAACAGATTTAAATTGGGTATTACTGGGTTGTCTCCAAATTTATTGAACTTTGTTTGGAAAGAAACAATTGATATTTGTCTGGAAATATATCTCCATGCTATAGACAGGAGCAAAAACATCAAGCATCATGGTTCCTTGTCTTTCAGTGCAGTTAAACGCGAAAAATTTTTTTTTGCGTCTGCTCCGTGACTGCCGCGCGGTTGCCGTCCTCAGGTATTTATTAATGGCGAATGTAAACTCTATTCACTAGACAATAATATTCAAATTTCTAGAAATTACCTTACCGCGCAGCGATATAGCCGTGTGGCAACCGCGTTGCGTCGACGCGAAAAGATTCGAGTCTAATAAATGTTATGCTTGCTGTTAATTATAATATAAGCACAACTATAAATACCCAAGCAATAAATATCAGAAACGTTAATTATAAACTCAAGTGCACATCTTTAATATGAATTTTATTAATGAATAGGACAATTTAACTTTAATTATGAAATGCAGTAAATAAAGACTACTGAGATTGTAATCTAAATGATATTGTTTATGTAATACATACTTGAAACCACAAGCTGTTCACCAACTTGCTGAGGAGGAATAGCGGGAGCACCCATATCATCCTGAAAGTCATCTGTAAGAATGGGTGCATCCATGCCCAAACACTGACCGCAACGCTCATGTTGTGGCCAAATAACAAAGTCACTAAGTACTTCATACCAGGTAAGAGGGCATACTCAAATACAAGGATACTCAGTAACAATATGAAACCGTTTAGTATGCACGATTGGAGTACTCTAGTAAGTACTTTTGATTCCCTGTAAAAAGACAAATAATTATGTGTTACTTTGCATTTGCAGTCCATTTAAAAAAAATACTATTTCTTATATGGACCCTTTTGGAATGTCAAGCGTTACTGATTAATTGTCACATTACGAAGTTATAGGTAGTACAATAGAATTTATATAATTCCACAATGAATCATAATTTTATCAATGTTAAGAGCCCTTTGACAAACAGTAAGCACTTAAATTTAGGTATTGGCGCGCTCGGACGCTCATGTATGCGTGGGACTTTCATAGCTTTATGCAGTGCGAGTAACGAAGCGACTTCAGTATAAAATATAATTTTGATACTTTTCCAAATCAAGTTTCGATTTTTGTTATATTTTTTTTTCTTTTTAGATAAATACATATAATATTTGTAATTAGTATTAAGTGTTCTCGACGCGTTAAATGCATGTTAAGGAAATACAATAACATTCCTTAACTCAAATAATATGTAACTATTATTATGTTTAATACAGGTACTATTTTAAAAGTAAAGATTGAATAGAGATAAGTATTTATCCCTCTAGCACTACTAAGTGTTAGGATTGGTTACATAGAAACCACTAGTTATGTAGTCATGATTAGATATATGTATTCTTTACTAATCAAAACTCAAGTTCGCATCCTTTACTAATTAAAAATAACTTCGCACTGTTGTAATAAAGATGAATGTGATGATATGCACTTTATTAAGTAAGAGAGACTCCAGTTTTTCAAACAGAGAGACTCGTATAGAAATTCAATGGCAGTTTCTTAGCTTTGAAGAATTAAACATACAAACACACATACAATAATTCTATTTTAAGTATCTATTTCAGAATCAGAAAAGCCTAAAATGCCTAGTTAAATCATTTTTAAAAAGATCATCATAGACATGGCTTTGTTGCTGTTTTATAATAAGAGTAGCTGTACCCACAACTTCGTCTGCACAGAAGGCTTTTTCGTGGCTTTCCCGGATTAAATTAGATCATATGTACATGTAGATGCATACAAAAATCGTGTTTGAAAAAAATTCTTTACGATTGGTACAGCGGTTTAGTAAGTAAAAATCTACCCCTAAGAATGTGAAAAGGGGGATGAAAAAGGGGGAAGGAGTGAAAATCTCCATGCCAAATTTCATCATAATCAGTTCAGCGGTTTAGCATCTGCCATACAAAGTTTCATCACCATTTCACCCCTTTAGGGGTAGACTTTCTCAAAAATAAGTGCACAATCACATGTTATGACGGTGTTAATATGTACCAATTTTAATCAAGATCAGTCAAGCTGTTCTTTAGTTATAAAAGGACATACAGACCGACACGTAAACATTTTTAAAATGGTAGAATCAAAGTCAGTGAATCAAAAAACGACTATTTATTACAAAATTTGACAAAAAATTTGAAATTACTGACAGACGCTAGAGATTTATGTAGTAGTACAGATGTAGATAGATGTCTTTGCTATTCTTATGTATGTTTACGGTAAAAAATATGGGGATGAGAATGAGAAAGCCACTATAAGATAAACACATTACAGATGCAGCTTAACTAAAAAGAGCTCATTTTAGATCTCAACTTCTAGATGGCGGATCAAGATAAAACATACCTAATGTGCAAATTGTCTTTTAATTCTTGCAGTACTTATTGTGAGATGCTTAAGTACATTTATGTTGTATATCCAGACAGACAAATAAAACTTCATAAAATATAGTTTTGATTCCCTTTAGTGTTATACCTACCTCTCGGGTTATTTGAGATATATATCTTTAATTAACAGGTGCCAATCAACTTACAGTAAGTAAAGTTTTTCGATTTTTATGTGGGAAGCTCGGATTGTTATTGAAAAATTCTATATCTTCCTGTGAATGTCATGGTAAAATCTGTATAGATTGTTATGACTGTAATAGACGTCATCTTGATATCCGGCATACTATACTTCTTGTAAGCTAGCATTATTTTAGTACTTTTGTTTAACTTTTCTATCACTGAATTTAATTTCTATTTAACTAATGAGTCTTTAAGTATGTTATAGAGAGATTTAGCTGGTACTACTGGTACTTCTCATACCCACTTCTACATCATATAAATTAACCAGATAACCGTTTCTAATAATTCGTTCATGTCATATGTTATGCATTTTTGCATGAAATGAAAATGTAACTATGAATTTTAATAACGAATTTACAGTACATGGAACAGTAGTAAGACAATAGTTGATCCACCCATACTATACATGATTTGGGTGATAACCTTATTTTAACTATTTTCAAACAAATTTAAAACATAAATATCCCATATTGGTGTAAAAACTTTTATTCGGAATTATTGTAGTTTTATATGTATTATAAATACTTAAATTTTGTTAGAAAGCAAAATAATATAGTAAAACATACTTCTTTTATTTAGCACATGTATTATTCAATAGAGCAAAATTTAAATATTAAATATATAATATTAATTAAATATATAATTAGGAACTTTGCATTCAATAAAATACCTACTAAATTGCTGATACAGATTGGGTAAGGTTAAGGTCAATCACGGTGCACATATTTGACACATGAACATTGACATATCTCTTAATTGATGGAAGCACATTAGATTAACTACTGCTTACATGTTTTTATACTTAATGAGGTGTATTTGTATAGAGGTGTCAGAGTTAGAATTTGTTTTTTGATAGAAGACTTTCAAATAGTTACAAATAAAAACCTAACTGCTAGAGTAGAATAGATTTTGTGAAATGAAACTGTTTTTGGAATTTGATTAATACTGAAAACATCGGCTATACATTGTTTTGGCTCCTAATAACTAGTTAACAATATCTATGATCGTGTCAAGATGGGAAGCAGTATTTAATGTAACACAGCCTATTTGAAACTTTTTTAAGCATTCGAAAGTTTTCTATCGAAAAACAGATTCTGTGATTGGCATTTCAAAATCCGTAATTGATTGAAATCTCTTCCTGTAGTTTCACTTACTGTTTCACATGTGGTGGTTTATGTTTACTATCAGTAGAGTCTTTATTAGGCGACTTGCTCAACGCCTTTTCATTGATTTCTTTGTCTAAATATAGTAGCACAGATATGCCTCGTAAACTATCCACGAAACCTTTTATGAATGATATACTAAAATTCTGAAATAACAAAAAACAATAAGTATGTAGTGCTTATAAAAAAATTCGATGGCTAAGTGATGGCTAACAAAGGACGTTAGAACTCACTTTAACGCTTTCCATCTTGAATTGTAATACGCCTTTTCATGTATTTTTACACAATATTGGAAATTCTCAGATCATAGCAGACATAATATATAATAACTTTACAAAAACTATATTATGTTAATTTATTGGATTTTAATTAATATTAGCACCGATCAGGAAATCAGCAACTAGACTTCGTTGACACTTGACACCTGTTGACAAATGACACAATGACACTTGAAAAAATTGTGCTCGGACCACACACAGACCAAGTACCCTATGCAAGTACCCAATAAGTATCACACTGAGGGTAGAAAAACTAACAATTTCTCACGCTAGAGGGCGCATGGGACTGTACCCATAGGGCGCTTTTATAATTTTCTGTTGAACGTTTTCATCGCCACGTTTTTACCGTCGGAAATGCAGTAAGTAAGCAAAATGCTGCCCTATTGTGTGGTAGATAAAGATGCTTTTTCAACGTACACTGCATGACGTTATTGTGCACGGAAATATAAAAGTCTCCATACAACTGCATACATTTTGCTTCCCCATTGTACCGTGGATGGAAAAACGTGGCGATAAAAGCCTGCAACGGAAAATTAGAAAAGCGGCCATAGACATATTATACTAGCGTAATAGACGAACATACTGTGCGATAGCAAATTGGTCTTTATGGCAAAATGGCATCAACTATTTAAGTTCGATTTATGGAACTTGCTTCTTGCTTGCACCAACTATTAAATGGTGAGTGCAAGCGAGATGTCAAATCCTTTAATTGAGTTTAAATAGTTGGTGCAAGCTCTATTTTCCGTTAATTGAGCAGCTTTCCTAGGAACTTTATTATAAAAACGAACGCAGTTACCCAAAAATGAAACATTCGACTTATATACTTAACCCTTAACTGTAGTGGTGAAAAATAATAACGACTCTATAGTGGTGGGTCCCATAGACCCATGTATTTTTAAACGCTAATAAAAATGAAATTATGTTAAGTTCATATTTTTTATTTTTATTAAATCTCTTATTTATGAATTAACAATGGTATTGTATCACAAAATCAACCATAGAAACATTAATTTCTATTTTTAATTTGCACTTACATTAATCAGTCGAATATATGTTAAACTAAAATTAGGTTCACATAAAAAAATAAATAAAAATTTTAAACTAATGCCAAACAAACGAAAATGCTTCTTTTCTTAAAAATAAAAATGTATTGTTTTATAACAATTTAAAAATAAATAACAACTTTTCAAATACAAATTCTGACACCAGTTCAATTTAGCCTACTTACAAACATGAACTGCATACAATTTTTGAACATATCATGCAAATAAGTTGCTGGCACTTAGTACACAAGTGAACAGTCTTGGTTCTCTTAGCAGGTAGGCAGAAACCGCATCTCTTTCTTTTGTTCCTGTCAAATTTCGTGCTTTCACCAGAGTCTGTAGCTGCCAGAGGAAACTTTAGGACCGCGGCCATGCCACTTTTGAGTCGTGTAGGCAGTCTTTGACTGTAACATGGCTTTTCATGTACTACTCACATATAGACTTGGCAAGTTCTTTCAAACACATCATCCTTGTCATTTTCGAGGCTGTTTCGTGACTCTGCTGGATGATATAGGCATTCAAAGCGCTCATGTCCAACAACCTATACAGAATAGTCGTCGGCCAACGGCGACTGTATCATTCACTTCGATTTCACTTGAGTTTTCATTGTCAGATAGTTCTGAGTTAGAGTCATGATCACTAACCACGACAAAGTCCTCGTCATCATCAGAAACCTCGTTGCCAGAATTCGTAGTTACGGCATTACGAGCAGACACGGAATTTTCATCGTTTTCGTCGTTATCACTATAAATCGGGGGTCAACCATTGCTCTAATATGTCTTTGACTTACAGACACACCTTTTCTGTTTGCCATGACGAGAAAATGAAATGAAACACGTAATTAAACAAAATGGCAGATATGAAAAAAACACGTATTTGTAGTCGTGGGTCCATTGGACCCAAGCGGAATCAATTACTTACCTTTGGAGTACCGAGTGAAACACGTCTGTCTCACAGCGTGCGCTATGGGGAATTTGCGGAAGGTACTGAGGAGCCGGGGGAGCTGCGTCGCTCGCAGCGCTTTAATTTCGACTTTGAAAAATCAACACGGGTCCAATGGACCCACGACTATAGTTAAAGGTTAATTTAAATTTTGGAGTAACCAATTTATTGTGACCTTGGGTTTCCATACCATTAATATCGCCTTCCTCTTAATACAAATCTGTAGTATTCCTTGTATAATAATTTCAAATATGTAAAGACGGCAAGGTGAGTACACCAATGTCTTTAAAACAATCTCTTTGATTCACGTGCATTCATAATGTAGATGGCACGTATTAATAGTATTTTAGGGCTGTATGGATCAGTGAGTCTACCATGAAGTGCAATTACGAAGTTTCGGAACGAAATTTCGTTGCAATTCGTATCACGAAATACATTCGTTCCGAAGACGACCCCGACATCGGCATGTGACATTTCGTTCGTCCGTCCGAAACCCTACCGTGAAGCGATCCGAACGAACGAAGTTACGTAAATTTGACAGCACTTCTTTCGTAATTTTAACCTCAAACTAACGATAGTTCAAGGGGTAACTTTTTACTTTCGTAATTACGCATTTTGTAGTTAAGTGCTCTAAAAGACATAAAAATTTTTATTAAAAAAAATTAAACCGCCTTCAAAAAAAACACTGAAAAGTATAAAATAACTATCCTTTACTAATCAAAACCCAAGTATAATTAAAATAACTTTATAAATACGACACACATACTTAAATAATTAAATTTGACAGTTACTGAAGTCGGTGCCAAGCCCACCAAACTAATAGACTATATGTTGTTGCACATTGATTTGGCACTATATGCTCTCTAAAATGTTGTACGCTATGTATACGTTATGTATACACATAACTAATTATTATTATTTTATTAGTACTACATTAATCTGTTCTGTTATTTACAGAGAATATGCCCTAAAATCCATATGCCATAAAATAAAAATTGGTCAAAGGGAAACTTTTAACGTTGTATATCAACGATGTACGTCTACATCTAAAATGGTGGAAGCGACATTGGAAGCTGAGATTCCCTGAGTGTTCATCTAGACATTTCATATTTTATGATGTTTGAAATAATGAAGTAATAAACTTTTTTTACTGTATGATTGAAATGAAAGGCGTCATTCTCATTAATAATAATAATAATAATTTATTTTCATAGCCACAACACATAACAAATAACAGCTTAATTTAGCAATATTTACATGTTGGGTATGGAATTCAGCAATGCTGTCACGCACGTGTTGTGGCGCTGCAAAAAGGGAACCACTCAGCTTATGCCGTGGCAGTAACCACGACGCTGGTTTTCAGTGTCCCCTTAGCGACGCACAGACTAATACGTTAAATAAAATAATAAAAAATAGAATATAAACAATAATAATACTTATGTGTTTATTTACTTTGGTTTTTCGTATCGCATTGCCAATTGAGTACATTTTTGTGATCAAAAGTCGAACATTGTAATAACAGATGTTAGATTTTGATGTCAAATGAGTTTTCCTCAAGATAACTGTAGTGCTATTCTCTAACGCAAATTAGTCAAATTCACTTCTGAATCCGCGGTGAGATTGTCAACTGTGATTTGGTATTCTCTAAAGTCGACAGAGATACTAGCGCCGCCTCGATGAGCGGCGGCGGCGAGTTGTATTATCGTAAATGAATTTTATGAAGTTTCGCTAAATATAACAATTCAATCTAAATAAACGAGTTTTATTTATCGTAATTATCTCAGAAGAAGTTAAAATACTCTAAGACGAAATATCAACTGAGATGTTTACTCTTAAAGCAATCCCCGACAAACTCGCATCTAAGATCACTTCATTTCGCTCCTAGAACGTTTGGTTTAGAGAATTCCATTTGAAGGTCAAGTGAGTTCGAATGCGAAGTGGGGTGAATTGTCGAGCGAGTCTTGCTTTGGGTGATTCGAGTTTTAACAGAATTGCACGGCTGTACGCTGGTCATATGCGTTGACAACGTTTTTACCAATAGCAACACGTAAAATCATAAAAGTTTAAATAGTCGTTGGGTAATTATCGATAATAGTAAATGACTTGAGCTTTGTCACTGTGTATCTCTGTAAAATAAGGGTCATGTAATCGGACCAAGTATTACAATGGACGGAGCATTTGCCCTAAAGAGCGTGTCCTCACGGTATCCTTTTCTTGTTGACCGAGTTTTTGGATTTTTACTAATGCACGTGACTAGGGAAGGTCACAGCTGAACGTGGTATATTTTTATTTTTGTGAATGCTAGTAGCGAAAAAACTTAAGATCTACAATATTTTGCAAATGATTATTTTATGAACGGCTCATAAACTGACACGAAATACACTGGCAATGTGAGGATGCCGTACTTATTATAGCTGTTTTATTCGTGGTTACACTCAAGGAGATAGAAAAAGACAGGAAAATTCGTTTGACAGAGGGTTGTAAGACTGCCAACTTGTTATTGCTCGTTCATTGTGTTTCTTGCTCTCACGGAACCAAAGGACGGTTTTATAATTTTCCGTTGCACGTTTTTATCGCCACACTTTTCCGTCCACGGTCAATAGGGAAGCAAAATGTATGCAGTTGTATGGAGACGCTTTTATATTTCCGTTCACGGTAACGTTTTGCCATGGACGTCCACGGTAAAACGTGGCTCCCTGTCACATATGACATTATTTTTTTTAAATATTATTGCTTAGCAACGGTGGATTATGATCATAGAGAAAATTATAATTATGATCATGTGTTATGAACAATTGGAAATAAAAATATATCGTAATAATTTAAAGTAGTTATTAATTGTACATAATATTAGGCGACGAGGATGCCGAATGAAGAGAAAAATTACAACAGAGTGCGATCCGCATTACGAGGAACCCTAACTCGAATTTTACATTACTTGGACTTAGACCAAAATCTATCAAATGAAGAAATTGAATCCAGGTTACAATCACTTGAAAACACAATACAAAAATTCCTACATATACAAGAAAAAATTGAACTATATACAGATGATGAATCATTGGAACAGCAAATTCAACAAAGGTATAACATTGAAGAAATATGTACCAGCTTAAAAACAAAACTAATGAAAGTATGTACCATAAATAGACCGATTGATAATTCCGTATTACCAAGTACAATGCATAGTACGAATACAGCAACAGAACACTTACCAAGACTAAATTTTCAACCCTTACATCAGAATGAGACTTTCCATAACTTCACTAAAAGATTGAATGTCTGTTTTTTTCTTAATAGAATCGTAGAACCTACAACAAAAATACACATATTACTACTCGTATGTACCTTATCGCCGGAATTATATGAAAGATTATACGATTAATGTTCACCAGAAGATCCACTACTAAAAAGTTTCGAACAACTTAATACAAGTTTTGGGCACAGAAAAACCCTTTACCTTCCGTCCTAGAGAAGAACCGTACTAAAAAAAAAGAGAGAAGTGAGGTTGTCATTTTATTTAGGTTTTCTATGTTTTACATTTTCATCGCAACAGTGATAGTATAATATTGTGTTTTATTGTTCCGTGTACGTGAAAACAATGCTGATGGTCTTGTTACCAGTGCCTTAAGAATTATAACTTAATAATAAAAAATATAATCATCTGTTTTCTGAAGCTCTTTGATTTTTATTTATTTAATTTGAAATTTAGTTAGCAGGGTTTTAATATTGTAATAGTAATATAATATGTTCTTATAGTAGGTACTAATCATGGATAATGTGTTTATATTGAATAATTTGGGGTGAGTATTCAAATATAATTTTCTTTTCCACTTTTTTATGTGTGGTATACCTACGTTCCTACGTAACAAATATTGTTTTGCGTGACCTCATTATTTTGCTTTTGCTTAGATAAAAGAATCTGCGTATTTGACTTGTTTATATACAATCGACTGCATGTTTTTTAACGAGAAATGAGTTTATTTATCTAAAGGAATTATAAAGGATGCAGTAGAATGTTTTGACTGACATGCAACTATTATTGTATTACGAACAAAGTTATGATATAAGTACCATGGAAAGTTGCACGATTGTCGATCGCCGTTTCAGTCAAACAATGTTTTTCGTTTTATTGATTTGTTTGTTTTTGACTGCATTTTAAAAGAATTCTGGTCTTAATAATAATACTTTCATCTTTTAAAAAGTAGATTATTTACACTTTTGGAATATGTTGACATTAATTAACACATCAATGATAAGAAACCTAACACTGAAATCATTTAATATTTAGAAAAACCTTCATGAAGTGAAGCTGTAAATCTTGAGTAGATACTTTTGTAGTGATCGCCATCTATTACAAATATATTATTATTGTGCTATCAAAATAGTACATAATCTAAACCTTAGCCATTTTTTTTAAAAATTAAATAGTTACCTACCTGTATGCTTTGATTATATGGTATACAGATATTTCTTATAACTAAATTATTAGGCGACAGTAACTAATTAGATTTTCTTAGTGTAAATAATTGATACCGGTGCATAGTTTTTTGATCTGTAACACATTTCTTCTCGCTTTCCTGCAATTTGTGGGAGTGATTTCATGAAAAGGGATGGAACCATGACGGAAGTATGTAACAGGAAGCCGGGGAAGCGCATGCTATTTGATTTAACCAATGAGTGCGCGTGGTGGTAGAGTTGGCTGTCAGATGGTACCATCCCATTTTCCGAGAAATTTGTACTGTCAGCCAACAGTGTGTGTGTGTGTGTGATGAGAAAGAGAAAGGGAAATAGAGAAAGAGAACGCATCAGCTGTGTGCTTAACCTACAGTGTTGTGTATAAAGTCTGCTGTTATATAAACTAATTTATATGTGTAAACTACATTAATAAATGTGTTTACTGTTGATAATAAGTGTTTGCAAAAAGTGCAGATTATTGATAAAAAATGCAAGTGAGTAATAATGAATATTTATTCAAATAAATATTTGAGTATTTAGCTTTTTTAAATTTTGAGGTTAATTTCTGTCACTGCTCAATTGAAGTTTTTAATTGTGATTAAAAAAACACATTAATTAATTATTTGGATAATTTCTTTGATATAAATAAAATCTTAAATATTTATAATTTTAATTTAATTGTAATGATTTTGTGAGTAGCAGAGATGGGTAAATCCAGAGCAGAATATATGCGAGATTACCGACAGAAAAAACATGAGGAAAAATTAAAAACTGGCAAGGTAGAGCCAGAAAAAATTGTGTGACAACTAACAGTGGTACTGTTATTGACACAGTTTTCAATGGTTTTTAAATACTTTGAAATCATAAGTATATGACTCATATTTTAGTAATCATAAGTGTAGTCTCTGCTCTCCCCGAAATTTAACAAGAATAACTGTTTCAATAAAAAATTGCAGTACTCCTAGTGTTAAATTAATAAAATACAATTTTCATTAAAAAGAATTATTCTTCCTTACGAAAAATCATTTCAAATAATACCTGAATAATTTTTTTTAGGATATACATAATGTTAATGTTGCTTATTACCAAGGTGAAATATTAGATGTTACATGTCATATGCAACAAGGCTCGCTCGTTTTTTAATTCGTTTTTAACAATACAAATTACATATAATATAAAAACTTATTGTGTCCAAAATACTCTTAATTTCTTATTTTTTTTAATTTTGGATTATAAAACACCTCTATACCAAATTTTCACACAGTAGGTGTAAAGATGATGAAGTAAATCAGCTGCGACACACACATGCAGACTGATGAAACTATTGTGGTTCAAATTCTGCTATTTTGGCTGTGGAATGCTAATATTTTCTATACTTGTAATATTTTCGTACCTGAATACCAGTGACGTGCACAGACAATTTCAATAGGGTAGCCTAAAAAGAAAACTGAATTCGTCTTTCAAATTTTGTGTGTAAATGAAAATATTTCTTACGTCATGTTAATTATTCATCGGCACTACTATGAAAAATCTTTCAATGGTAGCAAAATTGCTTATTATAATTTTTGTAAAAAGATTATCTTATAATATTTAATAACAAATTTGAAAAGTCATTACCTACTCAATAATTTCGTTTTTAAATCTGAATGCCGACGAGCGCCATCTGTTATTTTTATTACCAATTTGTTAAATATTCTTTAAGTATGGAAGAGAAAATCACTAGAAATGGTTGAGAGGCCGCTTATAAAAAAAGAGATTGCTGGCTTGTGTTATTCATTCAAAGAAGTTAGATTATTTTCTAATTAAGTTATATGTTACTTTTCTTAATGTGTTAAATTAATTGTATAAACTTTTAGTCATCCCGAAATCTAAATCTCGTAGATAATAAAAATGAACGCATTTTGAAATCGGGTGCATAAAGTGTTGTATCTGAAATTAACCAATAAGATATCAGGAAAAGGATGGCACGCAATTATTAACCAATAAGCCTTCAGCGAAATGGAGGCGCATACAATATTAACTAATAAAATTAAAACTATTCATAATTTTTATGTCCCATGCTGGTATTGGCTAGAGACTGCGTCTCTTTTTTAACTTGTGTGCGTGTTTTGGGATAAGTAAACATTCAAAACTACTACAGGTGCACGCATGAAGTTATACCAAACACAATGTCAAAAAATCTTTGCATGTGTGTAAATTCAGCCTTTGATGCGAATTGTCTCTCGTGCGAACGATAAAATAAGGCGAGCGCAGAAATTTTGAAAACATTTTCGGTTGCGATTTATTTCTTTTTCTTACATTAATTAATTAACAAATTGCTAGGGTAGACAGAGTCTATTTGTCTCTATGGAGTGCATGCCACTGCTGAATACAAAGATAAAAAAAATACAGAGATTAAAAGTACAGAGATGTAGTGCTCAATGTTGTAATCATAACAAAATAATATATCCTTGATAACACCATTAAATGTAGTAGGATACAAATATTTAATTTACTATATTCCAATGACAATTTTTATTGTACTAACCTAAATTGATTTGTAGCATCTGTATTACAAATTATAGAAATTCACTTACAGTGGTTGCTTGCAATTATAGTGCATGAAACTCGTGGTAGAGATACAGTCCTCTAATTAAAAGTGAGGCGAGGAGACATACTGTACTAGGTACTAGCCCATGTGAGACTACTGTGAATTGGCGGCGAAATGGCATAGTTGAAGCAAAATACTATGAAAACTACTTTGATTTTGTTTTGAGGGAGTGGAAAAAAAAAAGATTTTTTGGACTCATATCCACTAAGTTCAAAAGATATTTCTAATTTTTAAAAGTAAATATGTTTCATATGTATTTTTTCAAAATAGAAAGCTTAAGGTAAATTTATAATCATTGTTAGGTAAAAAAATTCAGTATTGAAAATGAAATATAAAATAGAAATTATCAGTGTAACATACAGTAAGCAACTGAATAACTTTCTAATTACACTACATGAAATTTGTTATTTGTAACTTTCTTATCAGAAAAATAGGCCATAAAAGAACACATTCGTTTTTAAATAAGATGATAAATAAATAAGGACCGCGACTCCTGGCGCTCCGTCCTCTCTGACTACCCCGTTGGGGATACAGCGTGAAGTTATGTTATGTTATGTTATAAATAAATAATTTAATCTTTAAAATTAGACAATTAGAGAATCTTTTACTAAATAAGTAGATGTTAATTTATTCCACACACTGCATACAGACAAAAAAAAATTCAATAATAGTATATAGTTTATGTGCAAAATATACAACTTTATTCTAATAGTTTTGGTGTCTTAGTTGCCAATAAAAATGTAAATTCAATCATTTTTTACAATAAAGTTAGCAAACCTCTATTCCCACATTTAACATACTTCTGTTGAAAAATAGGTACCTACTGAACATGCTTAATAAATTGTGATATTTGTAATCAGATAATAAAATTATAAATTCATGTTGATTTCTAATACTTACAACTTATAACTTATATTTTATTTCAAATTAAATACATATTATACAATACAATTACAATTAAATACATAATATTTTATTATAATTTTAAAGAAGCCATCAAATAGTCTCATAGTCACTAAAAAGATGCTATGGATACTGTTACATTCATTTAATACAGTTTATTTTTACGTTATCTACATATTTATACACATAAATTATTTCAATGTGAGGATATGTATGTGGGGATGTTCATAATATATGTTTACGTTAGTAACTAATTAATCTGTGGTATATGTATGCTTTTAATTATTTCAATAGACAAACACATACAGTGAAATAGACCAATTATTGTTACTCTTCTCAACAATTTTTGCGTTTTCTCTAAAATATTGTTTATTGTGTTAATTTAAATGTGCATAATATTGGATCCCTCCATTTGTTTAAAATTGTTTACTTAAATTTAAAAAAAAAAAATTGTATACATTCATAATATATATTTATAAAATACATATTATATGTATAGGTATCTGTAAGTATAATGTTTAATGTGAGCAAGGCTGGATAAAAACTAGTCTATAACTCTATTTAAGTAATTATGATGGTCACTAAAATGTCAACTATATTCAAAATTTAACTAATACTTCCACTTACTTACTTTAATCATGGACAAAGTTGATCAAATCTTGGACTAGTGGAATACCACCCTTGAGTCTATTATCCTAAAACTTAGGATTTAAATGAGATTTACACATACTGCTTATTCAACAAAATATCAGTCGGTCAGCGGTCGGCGCAAAGTTCAAAAACTCGTTATCACGTCGTTAATGATGGTTGATACCTAGCGTACTCCATGTTCGATTCAGTCATTCAGTTGGTGTGCAAGTGCGGAGCGGAACGGACGTGCCGACGTTCCGCTAATATTTGTTTAAACTTTATCAAACTCGACTCCTTTGTGACGTAAAGGAATGAGCATTTAGCTTATGAAATCTCATAAACGTACAAAATGAAAGTGGATAAAGAGTTGGCTTTGACCGAGGCAGCTGATACTCAGCCGATTTTTTCTGACAGGAAGGGGAGTCTGAAGGTGCAGATAACACCAACGCAGCCGAAGACCCTTACGCACCTGCCGAAGAGGCCACCAGTTGACTTGGCATTCACAGATTTGACGTACAGAGTTCAGGAGGGAAGGAAAAGCAGTAAGTTTATTTTTCGTTTTTTTAACAGACGTCATATCATACTCCATTGTTGTGACAGGACGTGATGTATTTAAAAGATAAAAAAGTCAATTTGAAGTAAATTACTATTTTTGATCTATAAAACAGCATAATTATATATTACATTCTGAAAAATATAATTTAACGTTTCCATAGAAATACTCAAATGAAATAAAGAACAGTTGTTAATTCTTTAATGATATCGTTAAACTTAATGTACGTATCGCCTCTAATTGAGTAAAGTATTTGTGTGTGACCTCAATCATGAATTTTCCTATTTAGAATAAATTTAATTTGAGCTTTATTGGTTATTCGATAGACCTCACAATAGTGTAATACAATACCTACTTTAATGATGTTGCAATGTGGAAATAATTTATCGATTTGATCATTAATTACACGCTGTGGTCACACGGTTTTTGTTATTTATTCATTAAAATAATGCGGCATATTGGAAATTGTTTCGGTTACCGAAGTTTTCGAAAATTTCTTTTACTGTGTTAATGCACTTTCCATTTCATTGAAACGTTGAAACTCTCCTTTCTCTTCTAGCCGTCGTTTATCAAAGATGTTATTAGATTTGTCTTGATAGTTGCTGTAATATATAAAGTGTTTGGAGTACATTTACATAGCTTTTGAAAACGATTAAGTCGGCTGTTGTGGAATTTTTCCACTTTTACGGATTGTCATGTATTTTATAGAAACCTTTGTTGTGTTTTGAGCGCTCGTCGTCCTGTCGAGTTATTGACAGTTCATCACTGAATATTCATTACAAACTTACCACTTATATTATTAACCTGTTGTTTAATAAATGATTAAAATTACCATCAAGTGGTCTTCCATTACGTTATATTATGTGAAATATGAGTACATTATTATATTACATTTGAGAAGTTAAAAAATGGAAGGATTAGATGTACAACGTACGTCCTCGCGTTTGTTTTTTACATATTCTCACTAAACCATTGTCGCAAATTTGTATTTATTGCACTGCATAGAGGATGTTCAGTAACTAGTGGATGTCCACTAGTTACTGGACACTATTATATATTTAGTTCATTGGATTGTTGGTTGGTTCTGCACTATATTTACAATCACTAGTAACTACGTCACTGAGATTAATGATTTTGTTTGATATTATTCCGGTATAAAAAGTAGCCTAAATTACTCTGAAAAGTCGTCTATCTGCAATTGAAATTTCCGTCAAAATCAGTTCAGCTGTTTCGAAGATTAGTCTGGACAAATAAACAAAAAATGCGTGATGGGTTTTGGTTACGTGCAAATAACCATATAAGCTCGAATTCATGAAGTCTCTATTTCGAAATCACAGACAGACACTTCAATATAGAGGATAGAGTTATAGATTTCAATATAGAAAACAGTATTTTGTAGGCCGTATGCAATATGTTCTATTTTATTTTCCTCTTAATGTGTGTATGTAAATAGTTAAATAAATTAAAAAAATAAACGTCATAATAATAGGAAATGAAGCATTACCTTGATAGAATATATAAATGTCGTCAAAATTACTAGTATTAACAACAAAAAAAAATTAGCGTCGACTAGAATTGCATAGTGTTTTTGCCTTATTTATTTAAAAAATGTTTATTATTATAATTACTTACCCACTTAAAATTACACTATTATGTTTAAAATTCTCAAGTACACAGTACAAGTTACACAGTAACGAAGTTATCGAAATTTTATGTAATTTTTCGACGATTGCTTCCTATCGTATAAACGTGTCTACTTACGTTCGTAGTTCCAGTTTTTATAATAAATTAACAGGAAATAAGTTGGTTTGTGTTTACATTAAACGAACCCTATGGACGCCTGTGGCTTGTTATTCTACTATTTTCCTTATCATCGGTATTACGTGTATAAGTATTAAGTACGTACTTGGTATTTGTTGTATTCTGCTTCAAAACTTGTTCCTTTAGTAAACTTGGAGGAAGTATATCGTATACTACATTTAAATTAATTATAAGTAGGTACTTCTTAGTTTTCTAGATTCCATATACTATGTCTTCTAGATTCTCCATATACTATGTCTTGGTTATTAGTAGTTAACAAAATTGGCTTTTGATACAATGTCTCTTCACTTAATCTAAAATTTTGCATATCAATGTTAGTAAATTAACAATGTTGAAGTATAAAAATATTTTACATTTAGGGAGAGTAATTTCTTCACAAGATTACACTTTCGAAATTTCGCGAGGCGAGGTTCTTTAATCTGGCGAGATCAAAATTTCGCATGTTTTTTTGTTATAATTACTTAGTTTTTGTTAAGAGAGCCAAAAAGCAATGCACTTGAGATATTAGAATATACAGAAAAATTACTAGTAAATATAGTAAGAATACACAGAAAAAATAATTCAAACAATTGTCAATTTCTGACTGTGAACACAGAAAGCAACCTTGGTAGTTTACGTATCAATAATTATTATCAAATAAAATTTGGGGATGAATCTCCCATATTGTCTTAACTGCTATAACTGGTGATTTTGAAAATAGCTTCTTAAGAAGCTGCTGAGTGTTTCGACGATACTCTAGGATAAGCGGCATCTTATTTTAGCTGCTATGCTGGTTGAGACCATCGTAATGAAGGTTATTGTTAGTCAGTCGTCAGTCCTTTGGCAGTTGGATCGATGCACCATCGCGCGCCGAGTAATAAGTGAAATTCCTTTTGTGTCATTCTTGTCTCCAATCTCGATATTCTCGCGAGATCACGCCCGATTTATGGCTCGAGATTGATCTCGTAAAATGCGAGATCGAAATCGAGATCTAGTGAGACGTGATCGCGTATTTCCTATGCGTTTCCTAATTTAAGCAGTTTTGGCCATTAAATGCGGAGACACCATCAAGAGTTGCAGCAAAATTACACCATGACGTTGTTTTGAGAAATGAACATTAGGTTTAACTAGTGGCAATATGGTACTAGAAAATTACTTCTAGCAAACTCATCGTCTGTTCCAATTACTTTACAGATAGGTACAACCTGTCATGGACGTCTTTCGAACCACGGAGACGCTCATATGTACTTGTATGCCATTAAATCATTAACGGCACACAAGTATTTTCATTTCACTTGATCCGGGGTCTAATGACCAACAGAAGTTACAATTATCACTTGGCCGACTTACAATCTTTACTCGAAGACACGCAGCTCGCATACTATGCTTTCTTTTTTCTCTTTTACCTTTTCCTTTTTTATGGAATGGACCTGTATGGAAGCATAAGCGCGTCTAGATAAATGTTATTGTTTGTTTTTGTACCATTAGCTTTCGTTTGAAATTGTGCGATTTATCAAACAAGTTGCATTGGTAAAGTACTTTGGCTTGCAATGATTGCGAAAAAGTTATGAGATGTTTAACAAACTGGACTGCTTATCAACAACTTGTCTGTTGATTGACGTCAGTCAAGGTTCGTGTACATACCTACTGATTTTGTACTTTTATTTTAGTTACGATGTCAGTTGTTGGTAAATGTTTAAAATTCTGTGGATGCAGTTGTTACTATGTAAAGGTATCAAATAACGTTGGTTTGATAGGATTGGTTTTGAAGTAACGAAGTTTTCGATTTTTCGAATATTTTAACCGTAACCATTATGATGGCTAAATGAGTGTGAAAATTTTAGTGCATACTCATCAGTCACCATTTTAACCTTTTTTCGAAAATGACTGCGCACAATGGATGCTATATACAATCAATGGATAATAGACGCTTTTTAAACAAAAAAATACTATAATTACGGTTCTAAAGTGTCACGTTACAGAGTTAATTGTAGATAAATGTATAAGAACTTCAATAACCATGAAAATAAATGCTAGGGTAAATCAAATTAAAATAGTTGTTATTTTCGTTCTTAAAAGTACACTAAAATGCCAGCCCAGATTACTATAAATTGCCCATACTTATCGGGTTCATCATATGTACTGTCCATTATCCCTTGTGTTACTTAACGACATGACAATAAGGTTAAAAAAATATGTGCTCGCTAATACTATTCATAATAAGTTTAATCTGTCTAGGAATTGCTATTTGAATACAATGTAATTCTCAAAAACATTTAATGAGTAATATTTTCATGGGTATTGAGATTTCGTACATCGATTTTCTTGCAAATAACTCTGATGTGATATTTTAGTATACAGTATACAGTATACAGCAACCTTAGTAATTTTTAACCGACTTCAAAAAACGGAGGAGGTTCTCAATTTGGTTGTATTTTTTTGTTTTTTTTTGTTTGATACCTTAGAACTCCGTCATTTGTAAACCGATTTAGAAAATTATTTTTTTATTTGAAAGGATATATTTCCAGATTGGTCCCATTTAAATTTAACTGATATTGGAGCTTGGACTTCGAGGATACAACAAATAACGCGAATTGCTTGTAACCTTTATTTATTTATATAGATGATTCTCTTGTATGTCATTGCGCGCCAGAATTAGAAAAAAGTAAATTTCTATAAATCAATATGAAGTAAATCTTCATAGATATTTATTTAGGCCAAGAAGCCAAGGTCACTCAAAAAGGAGAAATAAAAAAAAATTAATAATAAAGTGAAAACGATTTCAAAAAAACTACTGGAAAGTCGGTTTAATTATTTTATGATTTTTTTTTATTTTTGTTCGTTTAAGTGTCCCTAATCGATTTATATAATAGGTACTATCGTACGCCGTAATTTTCAAAAAAGAAAATGGTGGCTGTTGAGTATGCCAGGTTTCGAACAAAAATCTTCTTCAAACCCCTATTGTTATTTTTTGTTGTAGTTGTTATTTTAATTTTTTAAATAACGTTTAAAAAAACGTTTTTTCGAAAGTAGTTTTTTTTTTAACAAAAAAATTAAAGAAATTGTTAAATTATTTTTTATTTATGTCCCAAGAAAAAAATCATTTCCTCACATCCTCACTCACAGCTTATTTGTGAACGCATCTTAAATCAGGCGTTAACGCTCCTATTGCTTTTTGATACTTAGCACTACTATTAATTTTTAAATATAGTAAATTCATTTCAAGCGTGTTAGAGGTTCTTTTAGCAAAAGGTTTAAATAAAATTCTTCTTCAAGAGTTACATTTTTGATAGTCATTATATCATGTCATGGAATAAGATGGTATATTACGTTTAATTGAATTTATTCAGTAAAATAACATTAATTTCATACAAAAATTCGGTATTGATTTAAGATTATGTCGCAAGTTTTTGTTCATTATTTATCATTTCGTCACTACCTCGTCCGTCATTCCCTCATAGTTCCTTATTTTACCATACATTAATCCCTATGTATTTTTGAAACACATTTATTCTGGGGGCCACTATTTTATCAAATACTAGGAATATAGGTATCAAATGCTCTAAAAATAATTATAAATTATTTTTTTTTATTAATTTCTTGAGATGAATCTTCGGGAGATCGTGAGAACTACCCATAAACGTTTTTTATTTATAATTTATTGCTATGAGGACGAGCCTCGGCTCCCGACATTTATTCGGTGGACTGGTGGTTGTACACAAGTTACAAATATTGCAAATAAATAAACGCAAAATAAATAAAAAAATATGTAATACAAATTCTCAACCTGTATCCCTAACGGTGTAGTCGGAGAGGACGGATGGGAATAGAGGGCAGGTATGAAGTATGAACTAGAAATGAGAATAAAAAATGAAATAGGTAACGGGTATTTTTTTACTATTTTGTTTTTTTTAAATTTAACAATGATTACTAATTGTCCGAAATTGCTAAGGAACCATAAATTAATGCATAACCGGCAAACTCTTAGTGTTTATTTCACACGTACGTTAAGTCCATGAGGATGAAATAGTAGCTATGTTTGAGTATCATATGGATTTAATAGTTGCAAGGAAATACCCAATGATGCGTTGCGTTGGACAGAGATGTGTTGTATCCGCCAATTTCACAGTGAGTTGATACCTAGGTCAATATAGTTTCGTTGTGACCATTGAGATAAGAATTCACATTAGTATTCTGTATTGTCAGTTCGTTACTAGGGTTGCCAACAGTTTTTCGGCGAAAAATAATAGTCGTCAGGCCAATATATAAAAACTGTAGTAGTACATTAAAAATAAATATGGTATTTTAGGTAAAATGATTAAAAAAGTGTAATTTATTACTCAAAGTAAAAGTATTATGCTTTATTGCAAGCAAATTGTAAGTTAATCTGAATAAAAAGCTAATTTTTTATTGAAGTAAGGCCAGCTTTATTACTCTCTTCCCACCATCCCATTTCAAATCTATTAAGTATAAACATATTCCCTATGTACTGGTTATATAATACTGAAGTGGCAGGAATAGAGGAAAGGTATGAAGTGTGAACTAATTTTAAATAAATTTGGTAGATTATTTTGAGTGTTTTTGAAAATGTTTTGCCATTACATTGTAAGGTCCGATCGACTATTAATTTCTTCAACGGTATATAGTATACCCCGCCGAAATATAGTATAATAATACCTACATATTATAATATTATTGGTGACCCTAGTGCTATCAATTTCGAAATAGTTTGTCATCTTTCTTTCTATGTAAAAATATTGTCGAATGATCGATTATAATGCAAAGCTGACAATTTTTATATAATCTGCAAGGTTCATATTTATTGCGGTATTTTTAATAATTTTTAATAAAATAAGGTAGGAAGAAAGTATTATTTAGCGCCTTTGTATTAAAATGAAGTAATACAGTTATAGTATTTATTGTACATTTTGAACTCATGACCTGAAAAGCTTTAATTTGAGCTACGCTATATGTAGGAGACTTCAGATAAAACAATAAACTTTAGGTATTTAAGATTCAAAATACAACCTTTGAAGTTCCGTCTATACAGTTATTGTACAAGGGTGTATAAATCCGCCGGGGTTGCAACGTGTTACTGTTGACTGTTATGTTGCAGATATCATAATTACGCGATGCGTTTATTTTCCATACAAATACAAACATATTTTCCATACTAAAACAAAACGTCCATTTATCAGAAAAAAATGTATCGGTGATTCTCAACCTTTATTTTTTGTCGCGGAACACATAACGATTTCAAAATTTGTCGAAAAAGATAAATTTAAAAGTTGTTTTACAAAGTTGTACTACAAAAACAACAGTACGTTTATTAAGGGATTAATTACAAGTATAAAAGAAATTTTTACTATATACATTTCTACAATTCGGCGGCACACAAAATTGCCGCGGCACAGTGGTTGAGAATCACTGCCCTATAATCCAAATGTTCGCTAGCGATGTATAAACGCTAATATTAGGTTTGCCTTAAATTTTTTTTTTAAAAACAACGTGTTGCTCGACAGCTATTGATTTTTGGCGAAGTTGTAGAACGCAAGTTTTCCGTTGTCAGTCCGTTGGGTTCTTTAAAACCCTTTCGCATTTAGCCATACTTTCGAAATAACCTTGTGTATGGGTTGCTATATATTACAAGTTCTTGATAACAACTAAAATAAAAATAACTGTCACCGAAAAAAATATATTTGATAGACAGACACCGAAGTGATTTCATGAGTGTTCCATTTTTAAATTATGATATGGAACCTCGGACCAAGAATCATAATAGATAAAAGCCGTAATGAGTTACCCCTCTTATCACCTTGTATCAAACGATTCTTCCTGTCTCTTTCTACCTCATTGATCGTAACCACGGGTAAAACAGTTAGCTATAGTAAGTATGACAACCTCGCACTGTCAGTGTAATTCGTGTCAGCTAATGAGTCGGTCATAAAATAATTATTTGCAAAATACTTGTAAATCTTAAGCCTTTCTACAAGGCTACAAGTATTCACAAAAATAAAAATGTGTCATGTTCAGGTGTGTATCGTTGTACTGTGACCTTCTCTAGTCACGCACATTAGTAAAAATCTAGAAAGTCGGTTAACAAAAAAGGCACTTTATGGACACTCTCTGAGCAAGTGCTCCTCTTCCATTGTTACTTGCTCTGATGAATGGATAAAAACAGGTAGGTAAGTAAAATACAGTCTACCCATGTATTTATCATTTACATGAATATTTATTTAGAGTATTGGAATAAACAAAATGCAAAGGAAACAGTTTATTTTGAATTAGTTCATTGCACTATAGGTACCTACATACGCGTATGTATACGTATTGATCGTTATAATAAAAGACTTACCATAGCGTGTTGGATACGCATTAATACTTTGCCTTAGCTTAGAATTCGTTGCGTATCAATAAAGAATATGTAGAAAAGAAGGCCGACTCCCGCCTTGTGCCGTCGTGTGTAACGGAATTGCCTATTCTCGGCCGGCACGCCTATTACGTAACTTGCAGTCTGCATGCGACAGCCAATATCGCGCGATATCTGCTGTCAAAACGAGAATTAGTGTAATGTAATTTGTAAAGTGGCGCTAAGTCTACAGCGAAAAGTACATTTTGCAGTCATAGAATAATAGATACGTAATCGTCATACATGATACCAGTTTTTTTATTACAATAGTCACCGCTCGCGTAGTGATTGTGTGGTTGTCGCTGTCTTCAAATTTTTAGGTAATAACCCCGCGGATACGTAGGATTGTTGCGTTGGGTGTGAGATACGGAGAGCATCTCGTTTAGCTATACATTTAGTATATAATAATAAAAAACAATGCACATGGATAAGTTTTTCGTGTTTACGTTGAAGAATGATAACTCTGTATTCGAATGACTAATATTATTTAGACATCTAAGGTCATTATGATACGTTGGTTTATACGATTAAGACATTTTCGTATTTGCGACGATTTTAAACGAACGAATTAAATACAAATGGAAGCGGTCGCATGTTTGAGTTGCGTGCGACCCCGACTAGCGCTACATAAATTACCCATATTCGCCAATATATTGCCTTGTTTGTGTGTTACAGCGCGTGCGTATTAGCGCGCATACATACAAACCGCGTACGCTAGCTTTCTATGAAGACATCCTACTGTTATCTTTATATTGCGGTATCAACTTCGGATGAAATAGATGTTTAATTTATTAATACTTATTATTTAATTTAATATTTCTGTTTCTGGATTTGCGTTATTAATTTACATTGCTGTGCCAAACAGTTAATTATCAGCTGTTTTTTATACTTGATCTTTATACTTCTGTATAAAGATAATGGAATTCATTCAATGTAACATACAGGCAGACAACATACAGATATGAGAAAACTGTGTTTTTGCCATTTTTTTCTATGAAACCCTAAGAACAGTGCGTATAAAGCACCTAATTACACTTCATAAATGTTTACCTCGAAATTATGTACTTAAATATTTGGTTTCAGAACCTATTCTACTTTACAGAACAAATGATTAAAAAAAACAAAATAAATAAATAACTACAATATCCAGGGAATAATCCTCTAAACGTGGATCAATAGTAGTCTTAGACAAACATAACAAACCCATTCAACAATGATATTGTATTAAAAAGTTGGAGTTTTTATTAATCGACAAATAGTACTTATCGTGCCGATTGTTTTGTTAAAATATCCATTCCCTAGTCTCTAATAATTATATTTGACAATTGTAACTAAACAGTATGATAGCAAGATTTAAAGCTATCTGAATCGCATGTTTATAGCCAAGACGGGTGGTGGAGGAGCATGCGTGATTTTTTATACTTTGCGTGAATTATGCATTTTATTTCACACTGACTCACTATGTTGGCCGTGCACTGCTATGGCACAAAACAGAGAGAGTACAGAAGTAAAACTCATGTATGTACTTCATTTTTTATACCTACTCTCGGGCGTAGTGTAAGGGTTGTCAAAAGTGTAATGCAGACATTTTTATTAATGCTATGAATAATATTATAAATATGATCTAATTTTTTTAAATAGAAGTAGAATGTAGTATATTGTATAATGCATGCTTTTGTTTAACTTGCTATGTTCATAATTGTCTGTCTTTTCGGTTAAAAGTATGTCAATTTTAAACTACCTTCCAATATCCGATTAAAATGTAGTAGCTTCTATGACAATGCTTGCCTAATATTGTATTACCATGGAACTGGTTTCATTTTCAAGCTAGAAGGTTAGCATAGAAATTCTTCAACTTACCAAGTTAATGTTGTCGTGTTTTTATTAAGTTCACTGCTGGACGTAGGCCTCACAAATAAAAGCTTGACACAAAAATATGATTTTTATTATACGCCTACGATAATGTTCTTTGATTAACTTTCAGTAATAAATGTAACAGATAATAGAAATAGTGAGCGACGTCTATGTGTGCGTTCCTTGAGCGCATTTTGTATGGAGATTAACTGTTCTGTTACTCTCTCTGTTTTGTGGCTATGACGCCTTAGAAGCGTAAAAAAATAAGTGTCGCTCTAGCCATTGTGGCGTCAAGTCCGATCTTGATTAATAAGGAAAAATGAAGGAAGTGTGGAAGAATACGTACTCCTCAAAAAAAAGTTGTCGAGTGTACACTTTTTATTGAACCGGCAAGAACTTTTCTACGGTTAGAATCTGCACAGTTAGAAGAGTTAATGGTTGCTTTTAACTCTTCAATTTTTATGTACTAATGTTACTAATGTATTAAAACGAAAATGTGTGAAGAGAATGATGAGAATTGTGGCAGTGTAAGAAATAAGTAAGAGCCGCGAAGTTTGGTGCTCCTTCCTCTTGAATACCCCTTTAGGGATACAGCGTGATGATCTGATGATGTATGTTACTATGATTGTATTCTGTTGTTGCTTACTTAGACTTATTTACTTATTTAGACTGTGCAATAAATTGTATGCTGTACGAAAAAGCGCGGCGGCAAGGGTTCTGTCTAGTGTGCGATCTGTCTTTCTTTCATTTTTAAATTGCGTGCGTGCATGCGACAAATTGCTTAATGTAAAGGGTGCGTAACTTGGTTATACTCAAGTAAACTAGATTTAATGATTTTATAATCGTTATTTTACCGCGATGTTTGGTATCCTCTCTGACCCCATTAGGAATACAGCTTGAGGATGCATACGTATAGATGCATAATATCCCTTTCCATATATTTAGATTATTAATAAATGACCTTGTGACCGGAACTGGAAGTACTATTCAGATGTAAGATATCAAAAACGAGGCTACACTATGATTATTACTTTATATAACGCACAAACAAGTAAAGATCACGAACAACATGACCTGTGGATATTCTGCTGACGTTAAATAGCCGTGGATCAGATGGTTCATCTAACAGTTTTGCTATTATCAACACTGCGTTTTATCAAGTAAATAATTAAATATAATGCGCGATCTTAATATATCACTACCAAAACACTGTCAGCGGTATCCACATTAAAGATATTTATTATTAAAATTAAAAAGAAAAGGACTAAATGATCACAATGAATTAATTATTAACTTTCCATTCATTCTCTATTTACCCTGCAGTATTTGTAATTATGTCCCGTTGGGGCGCAATTATTCGACACGAATTTGTCGCGCCGACAACGCGATCTCCGCTCGACCGTCGCAAAATACACTATATATATATTTACATATTAAAGCTCATGTCAAGCGCAAGTAACTTCACTCTGCCTGGAGTGGCCAGAGGAATGGAATGCGAGGGTGGAAGAGTTTTAGAACGCGCGGAGACCTCGCGGCGGCCGCGACCGCAAGATCGCCGCGCGGTTAGGTAGTTCCCAGAAATTTAATTGTTGTTGCCTAGTGAATAGAGTTTACATTTACCATAAATAAATATGAGAATGGCAACCGCGCGGCGGCTGCAAGAAAATTTTTGCATCGTTTAACTACGCCGTTATTCAAACACGCCGCCATCAAAAGTATAGCCAACAAAATCAGCCAATAAGAAAACCGTATTTTTTTATTTGTTCATAACTGTCATGACAGATGTCACTTCGGGATGAGCAGTTTAAATTTAAATCAAGCTTAAATGCGTCAGTAAACTTCATTGTTTAAAGTCGTCTCAGGGTATAATTCTGTCGTCCTTCGATGTTCTGTCTACTTCGAATACGAAAATGCATGACGTTATGTACCTAGGTATATGTATAATGACATAATGAGGTGTATACAATACACTCCAAAAGTTAGTTAAAATGATTTTCTTTCTTTATAAACAAAATATCGTTTTCTAATTCGATATTTAGTTTTTAGTCCTAGTGTGTTAGTTTTATACTGCACCTACAATATTTGATTCTTTATGAAAAAAAAATGCTTACATGAAATAGATTATACCTGCATAGATTCCCAACCTTTTCTGGACCATCGCCCCCTTTAGTGGGACCAAAATTTGAACGCCCCCCTAGTCTCTAGTCTATATTAGTTAATTTTATATGAAATATTAAAATATTGTTGCATATTATATGTACCTAATTTATCCGTTTATTATCTATTAAAAATCATAAAGCAGAAATTAATAATACAACAACTAAATATACAATAAAATTGTTTATTAACATTTTTAAAATAAACACAGAATCAATAACAGATAAAAAATATTTTATTTATTTCACATTGACCACCCCTCTTGACTGCCTCAACGCCTCCCATTTTCCTCTGGATCCGCTACCGCCTCCATGGTAGTTTCCAGCGCCTACTGGGGGGCGGTATCGCCCCCGTTTGGAATCTATAAATTATATAGCTTTCGAAACAGATGAAATCAAGTTGACAGCAAAAACTGCCTCATGTACTCGTGTTGCATTACTAAAATTAAATATATTTTTCATTTGAGGTTATTTAAGGCAGCGATTCCTAAAGTGGATTCCGTGGAACCCAAGGGTACCGTGTAAAAGACACTAGGTTTCCATGAGTGTTACATTGATCGTTAAGTCGTTGTAATATTATGGCTACCGTCATTTGTGGCAACATTATTTTGAACCAATTTATACTATTGTCTGTCCTTAGCAATAAAAGTGCTCAATTTCAGACACCTATTAATAGTTTTAACAGAAAGAAGTGAAATAATTTCATTCATCATATTAATCTTTATTTCAAATAATTCGTAATAAAGGATTTTTACTATCTTTTATTTGTTATAGTTTGCTATGGCCGATGGTATTCCACAAATGAAAAGGGTTTTATCGAGTGTTCCATTGCCTTAAAAGTTTAGGAACCGCTGATTTAAGATGTAATTTATGAATTACTTATTAGTTTTAAATGTAATCGTTAGTTACTATTTATTATAACTGCATTTTGAGTTTCTTTTTTTGTCATTTCATCTGAATTTTGGAGGGCACAATATAAGTATAAGTGTTAGATACGTGGGCAGTATATCTGTGTATTTGAATTCTAATAATGAAACGTTGCTACAAATTATTTTCAACACTACTTATTTATCTTTTGCCCAATAATAAGTACTAAAAAAATATATTATGACAGAGTACAGATAGACAATTTCGTCAATTTATCAATTAATGTATTATAATCAATGCGATAAGAACAGGTACAGCGTTTATCGTAATTGAAATACGTTACGACATCTGTCTTCCATGCGGATGAGAATTTTGTAATCTGTAGGATATGAGTTAGGTTTTGCGTGTATTTAAATATATACGTATGTTATTTTTTACATACTTCATTTACTTCATGGAACTGTCACCTTTGGTGGTGTGCTGAAAGTATAATTACTTAGGTAATTCCTTTTCGCCATCCCTGTCGAAATTAGAAAAACAGATGACTTACGGGATCACTTCTGTTGCAGATCTTTGTCCCGAACTAAGTATATTTGATGTAAATAGCTCATAATGGTCCAAATACAAGTATGGACGTGAACTTTAAACATGGAATGTACAAGTATTTACATATTTTAAATAATGTACAAAATTTTTCCGCTATACCTCTAACTAGTTGTACTTAAAGAGAACGTATCACAAAACAACAGATCTTAAATTTCGTCTCCCGAAACCTTATTATTCGCCAGTTTTCTATTAACTGAAGCCTTGCTTCTTGCAAATGGGATGAAAGGCATGTATTTTACTATATTTTATGGTTCCTGTACGGATTGGTAGAAGTAAGTAGTTGCCTACTGTCACATATTTCAAGCCACCCATCAGGCAAGTATTTAACCTGGCTTAAAAGTAACACATACCGTCATTTAATAGTAAATTCGAAAGCCACTAGATCAGAACACCCATCTACTAAGGGTACATCGTGAATACAGAAATACCACTATGCTAGCAGGTAATTTTTTTTAGCGTTTTGGCGACTTGAAATCGCACTGAAAACTTTTGTTGGCACTTTGGCTGTTCTAACCATAAAGTTGGTATACCTAGGTTCTAACCATCTTGGTTGATTAATTCTACCTTACTTGACTAATGTTATTCGACACGTGTTTAGTTTGTGAATATGACATCTTCATGAGCCGTATGTCTCATTTGTCAGGTATTGGACACTGTTTTAGAAAACAATACTTATTAATATTAATAACATAATAAATTATTTATTCCAATACACATACTACATACTGCAAGTCCCATAGCCAGAATCTACCTCTACAGTGGAATCGATGTAATGGTACTGAGCGATGGAACGCCATCCAATATATCATACTAATTCTATGAAATTAATCGCAAGGCGAGACGTCTGGATGGATTATACATCAGAGAATATGAGGAGTAAGAGTGAATGACAGCAATAAATGAAAAAAGAATGAATCAAGAGTCACTAACGACGAAACAGTGTGAGTTTGGGAATTGTGGTGTAGTAGGAACCTAACAAAATCAAGACTGGATTATAAAGGTCGTGGGATGAGATCGTAGAAACACATTTCGGAGTAATTTTATGAAGAGAATAATGAGCTTTGAGGAGGCGGATTTAGAAGTTTGTAATCTAAACATTCTTTAGCTATTTATTTACAGACAACGGAAGGAAGCCGAAAAGAGTCTTTTTTTATTTGTCTTAAAAGCTGTTAGTAGGCTCTCTCTCACATTGTCGTATGGTATACACTACTGCTTCTAGTCTGAGGACTGAGGCCACTCTTGTTTGTGTTGTGTACATATAAAGTAATGCATTATAATTTATAAGCAGAGATCGGAAATTAGGGAGCATAAATACCTAAACTTCTATTGCGGAATGATATAGCGTTGCCAAAACGGGTCCCTAAAACGTATTTACGGGGCCACAATTTAATTTCTAGATATTGTAAAAGTGATATTGTCAATAAATTATCTTAAATATACAAATAGAAACTATCATTATACATTTTGTGATTAAATTTGAGATTATATGACAATTGACGGAAAGCGTTTCGAGTGCTTCGAATGAAGAACAAAACTATAAAATAATTTTGGTAATAATTATCAAATATTATGGTCTCTAAATGTATATATCAGGTTTTTATGTTATTTTTTAACATTTCATGCAATAAGCAGCCAGGGCTTAAGGGTCCCATTGTATTTAAATATTATATTTCTTATTTTTGGTATTTAAAGGTTGTTGAAGCGTTTTTTAAACGCATTACAATTATTTGTTTAAATTTATGCGATTGAATATCTGTTTTCGCAGATATTTAAAGATGTACCTATTTCAATTTACGGATAGCAAAAACGTAACAAAAAATTGGAATGACAAGATTGATTGAGAAGATTTTGTTTTATAAGTACTTGTTGTTATTAATTATACATAAAATATTTAGGACCAAGGCGTATTGTTTTAAATTTCATATTTCTTTGAAAATAAAAATAGGTAATGTATACGTTTTAGCAGCTCTATATCATTCCGTAAATGAAGTTTAGGTATTTATGGTCTCTAATTTCCGACCTCTGCTTATCAGACTGACGTGTTGGTAAATCGTGTTGCTGTTACCGGTAACACACAGGTTTGATTATAAAAAAACACTGCAAAATTAGGTGCATAATTTCAGTTTGGTTGTGCAATGCGTTGTGGTGTTAAGCACCGTAACAGCTTAGCAAGTGGTAATTGTTGTACCTTTGATTCTGTTTTTAGTACAAGGCTGTTGTGTTGAGTGAGTAGAAAACAAGCAAGAAATTTTGTTTTAAAGATAAAAGAAAGATAACTTTACTGTATTACTAAGAGTATATTATCTATACACACGTACTTATAATATGATGTGTCCTGAATGATTCAAATGATTATCTTGTTTTATCTTCCTTTATATTCTAGCGGTGCTCTTTTAAAGTGACGCAGTGACGAACAACAATTTAATCTAAAATAGACCTACTCCATATAAACGTGAGCGCGCTAGCTTACGAAAAATGCGAAAAAACAGTTATTTTCGTTTATATTAAAAACTATAATTAATTTTAAAAAATCCAACTAGCATTTTGAAGAGTGTGTTTAGATTAATCTACACAAACAATTTAGAGGCATAAATCGATATCGTTAGTCCGAAAAATGTAAATCTCTGTTTTAAAAGAGGTTTCTTTGATATTTTTATTTGTTATGAAGCCAATCTTGTATCGCAACTGTCAAAATAAAGTCAATGAGGTGAAGAATCAGGTTACCAAATATAACTTTCATGCGTTTTGAAGTCACTTAGAAAAATTGAGATCTCTGCCGTCAAAATTTCCAATGCATCGCCTTGAGAACATACAAGTACTGTATATATTTATTTTTCTTTTTTTTTACTTTTCATCTTACAAATTAGCATTATTTTACTTAAATTTATATTTATACCTACTTATATAATTTATGAGAAGGGACTGACTACTCACAACAAAGGATAGTTTCCTATAGTGTAAGAGTCAGTGTACGTTTCGTGTATCAATGTTTTAAGTATTAAATAAATTACTTTACCCATTCATGCAAAACCGGTGCGAGACGCTAATAGAAAAATGATTACAAAAATAAAAAAAAACCTGTATTATAGATTTATCAAAAGCATCAAACAAGATGGTGTAATGTTATTTGTCAAATTCGTCACCAGAGTGAGACTAATATTTTACTATGCTATGCTCATACTGTTTTTTAAGACTACAGGAAAATATGTCCATAGAGGTATCGCGAATGTAGAGTTAATATGTAGATATCTAAAATGAAAATAGTAAAGTTGACTGTTTTTTTGCTCGTAAATATATAACATTATATGTGAAGTGACGACAGTTCACAAAATATTGTGTTGGTTTCACTCACACCCTTATATCAGCAAAGTATTGGAATTTGACCCATGACTAATCCATAAATGACAGAACAAAGAACTTGTACAGTACCATCTATTAATATTTATTTAGATATGTTAGCTCAATGTACCTAATGAGAACACGTGTAATGTGTACGGAATTCGACACCGCTTTATTCAGCTGATTTAGTCTGTATTTAGTATTAAGGTCGAACTTTGCGTGACGTGACTAGGCGTATTTTGATACAGGCTGTTAGTATGTCATCTGTATTTTATGGCTGTCGTAAAAACGATTAGCAGCTTTCGAGTAATATTCAGACGTACCTACATTTTTTTAAGCGACGGTGGTAGGCTTACAACCTGTCGTCCATGAAATGTAATATGTATGTTCTTGCAAAAACATGGACGTATGCCAAATGTCGTGATCGCGATATACTGTTTTTACTCCAGACTTAACTTACCGCTTACATGACATTACACTTAACTCTCACCATTTTTGAAGACAAAATTTTTTTTACTAGTAATTGCGCCTTATCCGTCGTAATGGGATTATTAGGGTTCAATCACCTAAAATTGAAGTGTTGGCAAGAATGGAGTGCACTTTTATATTCGAGATCCCACAATCCCGGGATCGGAAAATGTAGGTTGACTTGCACCAACTGTTTAAACTCGATTTAAGGATTTGACATCTCGCTTGCACTAACGATTTAATAGCTGGTGTAAGCCTCCCTTAATGTTCTAACTATAGATTACGATGCACATACCTACTTAAAATTGTAAAGTTAATACATAAGTTATAGATTTCGGATTAAGTGTTTGTTGCTGAAAAGCGGAAATGGAAGACTCACTTCATAAATTGCAGGTGTTATAATAGATTTTATAAATTGCAAAAATATGGTTTCTTTTAGTCCTTTTAGGACAAACTTCGGGATTTCGGCTCTCAAATTAATTTAAGGGACCGCTTCCATACTTTATACCTTGTGAGTAAATATACATATGTATACCTGATTGTCTGATCCTTAGTAATGACATATGGAGCCGATACGTAGCCATTAAAACTAACAGTGAGATCGGTTCATAAGCTTAAGGTCGCTCAGTGCTATGAAGTTTCTGTGAAGGATCGAATCCGAAACAAGGTGATATGACAGAGGACTGAAATAATCGATATATGAATGCAGTGTAATGTAATGTAGCCTTTATTTCCATGCCTTTCAAATATATAAAAGATAAAAAATAAAAAATAAATAAAAAATGATAAATACACAGCTTATAATATTTAAGAAGAAGTGGCCCCTTCTCGGGTATAGGCCTCCCCCAACTGTCTCCATCTTTTCCTATTTTTTGCCTTCAGAGTCCAATCTGTACCGGCAACTTTATGTATCTCGTCGACCCAGCGGTCTTTAGGTTTTCCTGCCCTTCTTTTGCCGCTTGGACCTATCCATGTAGTGACACGTTTTGTCCATCTGTTGTCTGTAGTCCGTGCAATGTGTCCTGCCCATTTCCATTTTAGTCTTTTAGTGTGTTGTACTGCGTCGATTATTTTAGTTTTTCTCCTTATGTTCTCGCTCTTTTGTTTGTCTCTAAGCTTGATTCCTAGGACACTACGTTCCATTGCACGTTGGCAAGAGCGTATTTTGTTTATAATGTTGTTGGTGTAGATCCAAGTTTGAGCCCCGTATGATAGGCACGGCAGCAAGCAAGAGTCCATGACCTTTTTTTTCAAGTTTAGTGGAAGTTTTGATTTTAATATTTCCTTGAAGCTCCAATATTTCTTCCAGGTAATACTGATTCTACGTGCTAGTTCGTCTTCGTGTCTTGTTTTTTTGAATGCTATTTGCTTACCAAGGTAAATATAGTTATCTACGTACTCTACGCGTGTCTCGTTTACCATTATGGGAGTTTGATAGCTATTTGTAGCAACTTTCGTTTTCGAGGTATTCAGTTGTAATCCAACACTTTGGCTGGCTCTGTTCAGTTCTTCGAGCATCCTTTCCAGCTGTTTTGAAGTGTTTGCGAAAAGTATGATGTCATCCGCGAAGCGCAGGTTACTTAGGAACTCTGTGCCAATTAGTATCCCTTTTTTATTCCAATCTAGATCCTTCATGACGTTTTGGAGTACAGCTATGAATATTTTGGGTGACAGCGGATCCCCTTGTTTTACTCCTTTTCGTATGTAAATTGTTGGCCCGAGTCTGTCTAGTTTTACTCTACTTATACTTGTTTCGTATATATCTTTGATGATGTTTATATATATAGTTGGGACACCTTGCTGTATCAGTGCTTGCCAGATGCTTGAGTGGGAAATTGAATCAAACGCTTTCGCGTAATCGATATATGCGAGGTATAGCGGTTGATTATATTCCAGGTGTTTTTCCACTACTTGGTCTAGTGTGTGGATATGATCCATAGTCGAGTATCCCGGGCGGAATCCGGCTTGTTCCACTGGTTGGCTTGCCTCTATGTAGGGTGCTATTTGTTTTTCTAAGCACGTGGCGAACAATTTATACATGGACGGCAATAAGCTAATAGGTCTATAATTATTGATATCTGAAGAACTTCCTTTTTTGTATAACAAAATGATTCGGGATTCTCCCCAGTTTTTGGGTATTTCTTGTCTTTCTAGTATCTTATTGAAAAGAATTGTGATATGGTCTATTAATACGTCTTTTCCAATTTTCAAGGCCTCGTTGGGGATGTTGTCGGGACCTGGGCTTTTTGCATTCTTTAATTTTTCTATTTTTTTCATAAGTTCGCTGCCCTTAAATGTATGGATTGGGTTATTTAATTGTATTTCACTTTTTTTATATTCGTTATCGACATAGTTTTCCCTTTGGTAGAGATCTCGATAGAAGTCCGAGGCAATGTTAATAAGGTTTTTTCTTGTTTGTGATTTACTCGTTGTAATCGGATTATTCAAAGCAGGTATCCATTTTTTCTCGGTATTTAATTGTTTGTATGCTTTTTTCTGACTTCCTGTGGTAATTAGGTATTTTTCTATTACTTCCATTCTGTGATTTTCATAGTCCTTTTTTAGCATCTTATTTGTAGTTTTATAAAGAGCTGAAAGTTCTTTTTTCTCTTCTTTATTTTTGGATGGTTTCGACTGAAGTGCGATACGTTTTTTAAGTAGGTGTTTTGTTTCGTCTGTTATTATATCTTTAGATACTTTTCTTGAGCTGACAGAATCAAGGCTTTGTTTAATTGCCGTCTCTAACTTTAGATAGAACGACTCTACATCTTCTCCGTTTTTCCACTGGATTAGTTTTGATTTCTCTATCAAAGTCTCGAGATATGTATGTTGATTTGCGTCGTTTGATAGATCTGCTTGAGTTCCTCTGAAAGTTGCTCTGCTTTTCTTCAGGTTTTGTAATTGCAGTGTGCCTCTTAGTAGCCTGTGATCACTTGGAAATGTACTATTTTTTAATACTTCCATGTTTGAGAAAAGCTTTGAGTTGTTGCTCAGGATATAATCAATTTGGTTTTTATATTGTTTGTCTGGTGTAGTCCAAGTCCAGAGGTTTTTTACGTTTTTCTTAAATAATGTGTTTATAATTGTAAATTTGTTGGCTAATGCGTATTGTAATAGCCTGTCACCTCTATTGTTCCTTTCTCCATAGCAATATGGTCCCATAATTGAATTTTCTGGGGGTTTTCTTTGTCCTATTTTCGCATTCAAGTCTCCCATTAGAATAATTTTTCCCCTTGCCAGGTTTTGGGCCTCTTCTATTTGATTATAAAAGGCTTCTATTTCTTCTTCCTGTGCTTCAAAAGTGGGAGCATAGACTTGGATTATTGAAATCGTTACTGTTTGAAAGCTCATGTTTAGAAGGCAGACTCTATCTGATATGCCTATATAATTTTCTATGTTGTTTTTATATTTATTTTTAATTAAAAAACCTACGCCATGGCGTCCTTGAAGCTTTCCTGTGTAACAGAAAATATGATTTTCGTCCTCAATAATTTCATTTCCTTTCCTTCTGATTTCTGATAATCCTATAATATCGTATTTAATATTTGAGAGTGAGTATTTCAGTAGTATCATTCGTTGCGGTGATAGTAGCGATTTAACATTATATGTACAGATGTAAATATTGTGACGAGTTGGAGGGTTGCAGTCATTCTCTCCCGCGGTGACTGGCCGTGTTGGGAGAGGAGGAGTGGGGGCCGGTGTTAGTTGTTATTTAGGTGTTGTTGTAGGTCTCGGTTGCTTGGGTTGCGCAGTTGTTTTTCCGGAGGGCAATTGCAAAATCGGTTGTTTTAAAACGTAGTTATCCATGTAGTTTGTTTTACTGATCTTCGTGGACTTTTCTTTTCCATTTTCAAACTCGGGTCTCGCTGTTTCTGGTGACTCTGACAAAGCTCTTTTCTTTTTGTCGTAGCTATTCATCCCGGTTTGTTGGTTTCGATCTTTTAAGATTACTATTTTATCATACTTAATAATCGCCAATCTGCCTTGCTTTCTTTCCTTGTTGACTTCTACTTGGAGTTCCTTACGCTTGTTTAGAATGTCGGGTGGAAAGTATTCTTTAATATAGTATGGTGTTGGTTCTAGCTTCTTTTTATTTTTTTGGATATTTATTTTTAGCCCTATTGTAGTTACTGTTATAATAATGGGTCTTATTTTTTCACTCTTTTTGCCTAGCCTTCTTGCGCTTTCAATATTACTGCTGTCGCATTTAATGTTTAAATTGTTGTTTATGATGGCAAGAACTTTTTTCTCTAGATCCCAATAACTGTTTTCATTTTCCGCGACTCCAAATATAACTAAATTTTTCTGTCTCAAAGTTCTCTCCAGGTTACTTATTTTTATGGTCTGAGTTTCCAGTTTTTGTTCCAAAAGTGCATATTTAGTTTCCAGATTTATAAACTTTTCATTAATGTTTTTGTTGATTGTATCTTTGATGTCCTCCTGCATGTCATGCATGTCAGCTTTCTGCTGTTTCATTTCCTGTTGCATTTCTTTTAACATGTTTTTTATTTCTTCCATTTTGCTCGATTATTTGTAATAATTTGTGATGGTTATTTTTATTTTAATTACACTGCCCTCTTATGGCGAGTAATGGTATCACTATATGTACGTTCGAAATGGCAGCTACGTTGTGGTTAGGTGGTTTGGTGTTAAATTCTGCCGCTCAACGGCAGATGTCGCTAGGAGTTTCGGTGTTATATGGGTGACGTGATGATATGCAATTTGTTCAACGGGTAACCGAAAATATTTTTTATTATTTATTTCACTTGTATTTTTAGTTTCGTTTTCACTTATATATGATACAGGTTCCTCAAAAATATTGTCTTTTGTATTTCTTGATCATAATCACTTTGAAAAAGACACTGGACCGTTACGATATCGCCATAGCATATTTACGCGGTTTTAACAAGTCTTACACTTATTTTTTTAAATTTCATATAGTCCTTGTATTTTGTGGCACTCTTTAATGTTCTGCTTGGGATTCGGCTAGTTTTTACTATCAAAAGTAATTATTTTTCACTATAAATCGCGGAACCGATGTAAACACGATGTAAACCGATGTAACACTGCAATGCAGTGTACTAGATTGTATTTGTCAAAAATACAATCAGTGTATTGCAGTGTATTTGTCAAAAAACCGATAACGGCTGGGGCAAAAGAATTTTAGGGTGGGGATCGTTTAGATAAATGTAGAGTAGAGCGTCCTTCAGTGAAATGGAGCGACGGCAACGATCTGCGCTAGATAGCTGCCAGTCATCGGATGGGAAGAGGTGAAGAGTTAGCTCACAGGCATGCATTGACAGAGGTCTATGTCCAGTATTGGATTAAATTGGCTGTTCATGATGATAAATAATGAATACAAGGTTCTGACTTTGTACTATGGGTGCAACGACCCTGACGACACACAGTAACACCCACCCAGGTAAAAGCGGACTCCAAATCAATATCGAACATCAAACTTTAAACTCTCGACTAAAAATCATTTTGTATAGGTACAAAGCACACCAAGTAAACGCTCATAGTGATTCGTATTGCACTGCGAAATAAGAGATTATATATTATATTTGACCACCGATGTTTGAGAAATTGCAAAGGTTAAAATTTTATCTCTGTAATTTTGGAGTTCGTCCGGATCGATACCACTATCTTACTCACTAATCCTGCCGTTAAACAGATGTGCAAGAGCAGTGCTTGCACTATTGTATTCCGCACACTTACTTAACTTGCAGTCGGCATGCGACAGTAAAATATCGCGTGATATCTGCTGTCATAACGAGAATTTGTATAATGTAATTTAATAATAGTGGCGCTAAATCTACCGCGAAAAGTGCATTTTATCATGTGCATCATTTTGTGCATGTGATCGCGTGGCTGTAGCTGTGTGCAAATTTTAGGTAATAACCCTAAGAGGGTAAGAAAACCTGTGAATAGTCAGGCACAAAAGGCATACACGACATCTTAGTCCTCAGAGTCGCCAAGGCATTTGCAATCTGAAGTGCTTCCTTTGCCTTGACATCGCAAATGTCTATGAGCATCAGTGTATTTTTGCCTGTTTGACTTCCACGTGATATACATAAGTAAACTTCTCAAATCACAGCTAGTCTTACTGTAGCCTTAACTTGCGAATGCTAAAATGGAGATATTAGAACTAGGTATGCATAATACATACATACATACATATCTTCACGCTGTATCCCTAACAGACGAGAGAGGACGGAGCGCTAACCGTCGCGGTTCTTACGTACTTCTTTCGCTTCCTCTAATTTCGCCTCAAATCTTCCTCAAATTTCTCCGCACACATTTTCGCCTAGGTATGCTAGTGCTTTTAACATTTCCCTCAGTTAACACTCTGGCTATTTGATCTTCGTAAGTCAGTTTTGGTCTTCCTTGGCTTCATTTACCACTCGCTTTCGCTCTGTAGATTTTCGTCAGTCTTTAAACTAGGTATTTTACTTTTGCCAAATTGGTTCTTATGTTATTGCTAGCTTTTGCCCGCGACTTCGTCCGCGTGAGGGCGACTTACAACAAAGGGGGTAACATGAAAACCTCCATGGAAAAATACATATACGTGCCCACTTTCATGGTGATCGGTCAAACTGTTGGGAGTTTAGCGCTTACATATGATATACAAATATTCATTTTTATTATAATATACAGAAGATTTTACTGATCTCGATTTATTTTTTGTTCCCAGATGTGAAGACTATTTTGAAGTCGGTTTCTGGCCGACTTCGATCCGGCGAGCTGACGGCCATCATGGGTCCTTCTGGAGCTGGAAAATCGACACTGCTCAATATTCTCACAGGTTACAGGTGTGTACGATCATTACTATGGCTACGGATATTTGTACGTAGATTGCATTTCATTGTATGATCATGCTATTATCTAATGTTCGGGGTGACTGAGTGACATCATCGCTGAGCCAAAATCCTTTTGAGACCTAAACATGCATCGCGAAAGAATGTTTGAAAAATTTGCTTCAGATTTGTTGAAAGATAAATGGATAAGGGTTGTTATCAGTTTTAGGGTTATGTATGTTAAAACGTTAAATAGTACCTGCGAACGGTGAAAATTTAGCGAAATGATGCTTAGATTCTTGTTTGTTTATGTTATACTAGCAAACCGGCCCGTTTCACTATGCGTTACTTGAAGTTAAAATAAATTAAACAGTTTTTATAATTATTTTGATACTGCAAAAAAAAAAAAACAAAAAAAAAATCTACTGATCCGATCGCTACCAAACTTTACAGGAACACCCACTAGGCCAATCTGAAGATTCCCTGAAAATTTCATCGAAATCGGTCCCGCCGTTTCGGAGTCCATAAGGAACATACATACATACATCGCCTTTTATATATATAGATAGATAGATAGTCAAAAATGAAAAAAAAAATGAGATTAAAATTTTTTTTTCCCATTTATTGGTGTCAACAAACAATATTACCATACAATATTTATGAAAACATTATAACATAAGAATTTAGATAATTGTAATACCAACTACGTTAACCACAGTTTCACTTCGCTAACCACAGTTTAACTACGTTAACCACAGTTTAAAATATGCATATTATGCTTGAAAATAATTACATATCGAAATATTATGAAGTGAAGAATAAAAAATAATGAATCCGTTGGCTATTGGGCGCTTTTATAATACCGCTGAACGTTTTTAGTAGTTTTTAGTCTATTTTACCGTCCACGATACAATAGGTAAGCAAAATGCTTCTCTAATATGTCGCAGAAAAGTCACTTTTTCCGTTGAGGATAACGTCGTGTCGTAAACGTTATCGTGGACGGAAATATAAAAGCGTCCATACAACTGCATACATTTTGCTTACCTATTGTGCCGTGGACGGTAAAATCGTGGCGATAAAAATCTTCAACGGTAAATTAATAAAGCGGCCAATGTTTTTTGTAGGAACATGGCGATTTCGTTTGTCCTTGGCCGCTGGTTGTGTTATTGAGGTACACAATAACAAACGTCATTTGAGTCATTTAAATGATAAGTATCAAAACTAGAACGCAGAGATTGTATCAGTTGCTCGTAGCTTATTAACTTCTTACGCAAACATGAAAGTCTGCTGGGCTTATTATTAGCTTACGTTAGTAACTAATTATTCTGTGTTATTAGGAAATGATATAGGCGATGTGTAGGTAAAGGGATGTCGGTAACGTGAGGATGAAGTTCTTCCGGGTGCCTACTTATTAAGTAAAAGGAAGACAGTGGAACTAAATCAAATACATTTGTTTCAAACTATCTTCATACACGTAACAATTTTAAAAGTTTAAACATGTCTTCACGCTGTATTTCCAAGGGACGGAGCACCAAGCATCGCGGTCCTTACACATTTGTTTAACTTTTTCAAATTTCATCGTACTTTTCACACACTTTCGCCGTGGTATGTTAGTGCTTTTGACATTTCCGTCAACTAACAGCGTCAGATATTTGATCTTCATAAGCCATCCTTGGATTTCCTTGGCTTCTTTTAAGGCTCATTTTCGCTGTGTAAATTTTCTTCGTCAGTCATCTTAAATTTCATCAAACCTACTCTACATATTTTTGCCGAGTTGTTTTAGTGCTTTTGACTTTTCCATTAGCTAATACTATTTGACCTTCATAAGTCAGCCTTGGTCTTCCTTGGCTTTTGCTGCCTCTCATTTTCGCTCAGTGAATTTTCATCTTCATTCGTTTTTCTTTTATCTAACATTTACATAATTTATTCACTATACTTAAGTAATGATTAAATAATCAATTCTTAATTTATATATGGAATTTATGGATTTTAATTCTATTGTTCGATTCTGTTTGACAATTATGTTTTTATACATCCTCAGTAATTATCATGTTCATAACTTTTAAATTCTTTCAATTCTATTTATACCTCAAATACGTATATCGATGTTACAACTCCAACAAACAATTTATTAGGCAATCGTGTTTTAGTCTCGCAGTATGTTCGCTTTTTTCATAGCGCCTAGCTGCGAACTGGCTATGTTGCGTAAATTGCACGTTAACCGTGTCGTCGACTATTTACGTCATAGCTTCGAAACAGTCGTAACTAGGGCTTGTAGTTGAGAGTAGATAGTAGAATTTAAAGGAAAACCTCTTTCTTTCTTTATGGCATGGCGCACTGATTACCGCATATGCCAAAGTCACGTATTGTATTTTAATAAGTAAAATCGTTATCTTTAAACTGTAAAACTCCTCCAGTAAAGTGATAGTAAGCTTTACTGAAGTTATAAAGGACTTATTAGAAGAGTGCGAGAACTTCAGCTACACATGTTTATTTTGACCTACTCTATTAATTTCACTTACACAGAACTTTAAAACACAATATACTTATCATTTTTGTACTTTAAAACTCCCAAAAATGTAAAAAATAGAAAATCTTAATAAAGTGACAACGTCGCTTCTCCCGTTCCCGCCAAAAAGTCCAAGGAAAAGCTTCTATAGTCTAATCCAGGGGTTCCCAAACTTATTTTGTCTTCTTCTTCTGTCACTTTGGGAAAAGCTGCTGTAGAGCCTTTTCCTAATGAATTAAATAATTCGAACAAATGTATATTTTTTTAAATTATTTTACCCATGTTTCTTATTGCTACAAATATTCATATATTTTCGACGGCTTCTGCTATCTCATGAAAGGAATGATCCAAAAATGAGATTCCATTCGGATAACGCCGCAGGGCAACCGCAATAATAATGAAATCGATTTAAGGGGACATTAGTATTTAAAAAATGACAAGAACTGATCACCCTGGAAACGTCAAATCACTCTAATACTATCGATTTTAAAATTGGACTCATAGAGAAAGATATATGATAATATTATCTGTTATGTCTTCTAGATAGTTTTGAACTTTCACGAACCAGCTAAGGCGTCTTCGTTATTGGCGACTTTTTTTTTACGTTTGTTTGAACTAGTAAAAATGTTTATGTATTTAGTCAATCATATTTAAAAAGATGTTAAGATTTGAACTCCAGTTGATTTTCATTTTTATCTGTGTGACAGAACCTTCGAAAAAATAATACGGCTTATTAATACTATATACATTTTTTACAATCAACGTCAGTAAAGGTTAAGAATGTAAATGAAGTTCATGGTTATTTGGGATGTAAATATCGTTGCTACATTGTTGCTTACTTCTAGGTGGTACGTGTCTAGATGGTGTTGCCAATGCCGAGTTTTTCTCTCCTTAAGAATGATCCTAAAATAGCTTAAATCCATTAAAACTAAAGTGAAGCCTAAAAACTCCACAGTACTCCAAACATTTTGTATAATTTTTGTCATGTAGGTAGTGTAGGTTTGTTTTCCTTCTCATTGATTTAATAATAAATTAATGTAGTTTAACTAATAATCATCTGAAAAGTTTCTCTCACAGAATACAATTTTATTTTTTAAGCATCTAAAATCTCGTAGAGTTCTCTCAAATTTTTTTTTTTAATTTCTGTACCACTGAATTTCGCGGAAATAAAAAAAAAATTGTATCGTGAATACCGACATCTATTGTTTTCTGCTACAAAACTACTGTTCTTTCTTTTGTTTCAGTTAATTTCAAATTAGGTAGATAATATTATGTCTTATGCAATTATATGTGATTTGTAGAGCCTATGACGACACAATTTCATGTTTGGCATTCCAGTTTTTATATATAAAACTAGTTTACTGTACTAATGCTTGCAAGGTGTTCAAAGTTCTTCGATGGAACTAAATAAAGATAGTCTGGCCCTACCTGCAAAGTACAGTTAGCTCGGAAAAGCTGGCTTGTTACGCTCACGGTTTATTCTCGTTCCGCTCATATCCTCGTATATTTTTTTATGTAGGATCGTTACTGAAGCGTAAAGAGTAAATACCATTAAATTTTACAATCTTGTAGTTAAATAGGTGTTCGTACGCATATTTTTTTAATTTTTATGCATTTCAAATAGCAATATGCCACCTGTGTGCTTTCAATTTGTTGGTAGCTATATAGCAGACAATGATTCCGTTTAAAAGATTAAATGTGAACATCACCTAAGAAAATTAACCTTGACAGTCACCATTGACTTTGCATCAGATTAATCCCAATTAAAGGGCCGAAGGTAGTCTCTGAAGGAAAATGAAGCGCTTCAAAGGCCATCAAATGTTACCACAGTTCAAACCGGATCTTATGTTATCTACCAAACTAGGTCAAGCGTCAGATGCAACGTTTAGTACTTAAGTGGGTAAGTTCTGAACGATTAACTGTGTTTAATGAAAAGGAAGTTCGAACGGTAAAGAGAAGAATAGTAAGCAATATGTAAAAGTGACGACATTCCAGTGGTACTTTAATGAGTATTATATCTGGTTTATTTGGAGATATATGAAAATATACCTTTATTTAGTATAAATAAAGATATATTTTCTTAATATAATTAGTTAATTTCTTAATAATATTTATTTTCTTAATAATATTATTATCCAAATAAACCAGATATAATACTCATTAAAGTACCACTGGAATGTCGTCACTTTATGATCAGAGGTCAGAGATAAATATCTGACATAAATCTAAGTTTTACAAAGGCGTAAATTGTATTATTATTGGGTTAAGATTGCAATCATTGCAAGACGACCTCCGTGGCGCAATGGCTTAGCGCGTCGGAAAGTAAACGGGGGTTGCGGTTTCGATTCCCGTCTCGAGTCTGGGTGTTTATGTATAATATGTATTTATTTACAAAAGAAAAGTATATAAGTAGTATATCAGTTGTCTAGTACACATAACACAAGCGCTGTGCTGCTTACTTTGGGACTAGATGGCGCTGTGTGAAATGTCTGAGTATAGTATAATCTTATCACCATTTAATTGTTAGATGGCTAACGCTTTAATTCACTCGTTTTGTCTTGAAATCTCTTGGTCACTTTATGTAAGAACGACGGGAAGATAAGAGATTTTATTACCGGGAATCTCATAATGAAAGGAATACTACTATAGTTTAAGTTTAGTGGTATGATACTTGAAGTGTAATTTCATACTTGTTTTGATGTATAAAGGATGTAATCAAAGTCGTATCAAGTCGTATAAACCTGATCGTCTCATGTAATCTGTGGAATGCTATTATAATAACAACTCTGTTTATTAAATTTATTACATAAAATGATGTTTTTATGGCGGTGACTAATTGTTATCAGCTGTTCAAAGTTCACAAGGATGCGTTATTGGAATAATATGAACGCTCTGTTCCAGTTTTCGGTGTAATTAAAATACTTAGATAGGAACAATAAAAAAAATTGTGTAAATCTCTACTCTGGACATTACAAATCTACTTATTTGCTTATTATGGGACCATAGTAAGTACATATCAAAAAGTATTTGTATATAATTTTCTGGTTACAAGTAGTGAAATTTTGCGGATATAATCGGGTACAGTCAGCATCAAAACTAGTTGATCAAAATAAAGTTACAAAAATCCGACACGATTATGGTTTACAAAAGATAGTATTCATATTTTGTTCTAATTATATAACTACAAAAGTTTCAGATGAATGTTTTGATATTTAGAACTTATCGTTAATCTATTAACAGTATTAACGGTCGTGCCTCGCGGTTTCATCCTTGTTAAATTTGGTATTCTTCGTTATAGAAAGTAGGCTTGACTCCTCTCTGAAGTCATCTACCTACCAATAAAAGTCCCGTCAAAATCTGTTCATCTGTTTTGGAGATTAGCCCAGACAAGCAGACAGACATAAATTCTAAAAAAGGTTAAGATTTTATTCCGAAATCACAGATAAACACTTCAATTTTATTTATATGTATAGACTTGTTGTAATCACTCGTCAGATATCTGTAAAATATGTATGCATCCGGATAGTCTGACAGTTGTAAGTCATAATAGTGTCACTTTTTTGAGCGTCACAACAAATTTTGATGCTGACTGTACAAATATTCAATAGAATTTAAATAAAAGTCAAATTCATTGTCCCAAACAAGGGGAGAGATAATTATAGACAGTATAAATGACATTTTAATTGCGCAGTTAACAAAATGGCGCCTGCTTGATTGACATAGCGACTAATTAATTCCGTTATTTTCTTGTACAATGTACATACACATAATTACGAGTTTCAAGGTACTAGGATTCTTCGACATTTATAAACAAGTTATTACCTGATTCCACATTTACTGGCAGTTCAAGGTTTTAAATTACATCTTAATATATATAATATAATAACGTCTTAAGATATAACGTAACTTCTTAATAGTTAAATTAAAAATTAATGATAGGGATTTAGTTTTTGTAAATGAGGAAAAACTATTTTTCTTTGTCATTCTCACATCTAACTTCTTCTTTATTTATATAAAGCGTCGCGATTGCGACGCCAATGTTAGGTAATAATGAGAACCACAAAAGAACAATATGAATGACAGGTTTATTGAAGATTCCAACATTTGAAGTACAAAAATATAAGATGATGGGTTACACAGTCTTTTCTTTGTTTTTAATATAAAAGAAAAAATAACACGACATCAATAATATGGACAATACACAGGACTGTACATTTTATATTCATCTAAAAGTAGTAACGTTATTGCGAAAAGGTATTCCTAAAATTATCATCAATTTCATGCAATTGTCATTCATTTTGCAAGACACTTGTTTGAGAATGTAATAGCAGCATTATGAAGAAAAGTTAAAATTACTTGTCTTTTTTTTAGTATTGAATATCATTCTATCGTTATTTTTACTCTCAATAAATGATACAAACTGTTTGAAATGTTAGGCTCCAAGTTATTTACATACATACATATCCTTACGTTGTATCCCTAATGGGGTAACGGAGTGCGAAGTATCGCGGACTTTACGTAGGTACTTCTTTCGCCTAATGAAATTTCATATTCATCACATCCCTCTGTTCGATTTGATCCATACTTTTATAGACACACGTATGTATGTAAATCTACATTCAAATTAACAGAGTTTTCGCAATCAAGTCCATATCTTTACTTTTGGACTGCACTGAATATTAATGACCCAGGAATTAAAAGTTCATAACGAGGAAGTGAACTTTATACCCGATAAGGAGTAGTGAGTAATTAAACCTTGTGTTGTAAAGTTCCGCGCGTATTAACCGACCTGAGTATTTGGAATTTTTAGTTTTCTTTATCAAATTTTGAAAGCGGTAGGTACCTTAAAAGAAAAAACGATACCCTTGTAAGATCATTCACGCGGTTGTCCATTTGCCACAGAAAATTCAAAACTGTACCCGCGGCTTTACTCGCGTTTTTGGTATTTTTCCTGAATAAAAAGTAGCCTACTCTCTGAAAAGTCCACTACCTGCCAATGAAAGTTCATCAAAATCGGCCGGCAAAAGCCGTTTTGGAAATTAGCCCGGACAAACAGACAGACAATCATTTAAAAACGCATGTTTGGGTTAGGTTTGGGTTTTCAACGTCCAAATAACTGCAAGAGCTTAGAACAAGCCTTTATTTAGAAATCACAAATTCGTTTTTATAGACTTTAATTATTTTTAAGTGGAATCCTCGCCACCCTAACTTTGGCGCACTTCGCTGGTTTTTTCATTTTAAATTGGACACTATGTTAAATTCAAACTTTGCTAATTATAACTTTTGCCTGCAGAACATCCGGGATGGAAGGCAGTATCACAGTTAATGGTATGGAGCGGAATCTATCCAGTTTCCGCAAGCTGTCGTGCTATATCATGCAGGATAACCAACTCCATGGGAACCTGACTGTGGAAGAAGCCATGTCCGTTGCCACAGCCTTGAAACTGCCGTCGGCTACCACGAGAGCGGATAAGGAAGAAGTGGTAGGGTTTTTTGTTATCATATCACAATCTTATTTTTATTTAATGTATTAAACTTTAATGTTATTTAAAACGTAAACAACCTGTTTTCTTCAATGTTGCCAACCCTATCTTAGAGAAAAACTGCATACGAGTTTAAAAAATCTTGCTCAAAAAAATGAATTTTCCAAATGTTGCATCCAAAGGTGTCAGTATCTTTAAAAATATTTCTGTTTCAGATCCAAGAAATTCTAGAGACACTAGGCTTGTCAGAACACCACAAAACCATGACGTCCAATTTATCTGGAGGACAAAAAAAACGTCTCTCCATCGCCTTGGAATTGGTCAACAATCCTCCCATCATGTTCTTCGATGAACCCACATCAGGACTTGATAGTTCGTCTTGCTTCCAATGCATTTCTCTCTTGAAGACGTTGGCGAGGGGTGGAAGGACTATCATTTGCACAATTCATCAACCGTCAGCGAGATTATTTGAAATGTTTGACCAACTTTACACATTGGCAGATGGACAATGTGTGTACCAAGGAAATACTGGACAATTAGGTGCGTAACTTTTTAATACTGTATTTCAATTTACCAGCGATATAATTTGAGGTCGTTTTTATCTTTTCTACCCACCTTCCTTCCTATCTTCTGCGCGAACCTTAGGTAGCCTTAGCCTTACCTTAGGCAGCCTTAGGTACCTTCTGCGCGAAATTATTTCCATATACATGCAAGGTGAGATTAAAACTATTGACATCTTTTCAACTAAGACTACTCATCTCATCATATCTGGATAACTTTAGTTCAGTGTAATCTTGTCTTGTTACAAATTGTCTAAATCAACTCTGAAAACCTGAACTAGTTATGTATCCATGAAAAGATAATTACGTTTGTAATAAACAACAAAAACATCTCGCCTTCGCGCCACTGCTCTGTGCATATTCGCTTTTTAGTTCTCTGCGTCAGATTGATTGTCCGATCCGATTATAAAAACTCGCCATTTAATGATGCTTTCATTACTATAAAAAGTGAAAATATATGACATTTGACGTTATCTGCTGACAGTTTATCACGTGACTTGTCGTTAAATTACGTTAATTTTATAAACTCTTTTCTAACACCTTGGCTATGTTGTCGAACGTTGGCGCTTAGGAATATGTTGCGTCTACTGCGTTTTCATCGGCTACTTGAATTTGGATTGCAATACATATGTAGAACAATGAGTTTAGTTCATGCCAATGATTTTAAATTCCTGTATATCTTGAATACTTCATCACACTTATGAAATTCTAGATAGCGACAATTTAAGCGCGTTTTTCTAGAAATATTATTATTTTCAAGCATAGTTTAGCTTAGCCATGTATGTTTTTATGTGTTCGTGTGTCTGTTATGGAATAACTTTTAAACGACTTGAACGACTGAGGTCATTTTCTCACATTACGAGTACGAGTATTCCTGCGAGAAGATGGTTTATAGCTATACTACATATATACCTACATGGTATCCAGTAGGTGGCTCCGTAGTCAAGTAACATATTGTATATTTAATTGGCAAGGGTAACTCAGCAAAATTCCTTGCGCCAACTCAGTATCAGCACATCTCATTGCGCTGGCGCTTCGAGCGAACTCTTAATTGCACAATGGCGCAGCAAATTGATACACGCCAAGTAGGCATCTAGTGAGTCGCAAAACACGCGTCACCCATATGCCGCACTCGCATTAGGAACAAATGAGCCGATACATCTAGTGCAGTGAACGGAGTTGGCGCAAATGCGCGGCGTAGCGCAGTTTTACTCATGTCAATTTAAACCGATTATTACCTAAAAAATTGCAGACAGCGACAGCAACGCGATCACTGCGCGACCGGTATCTTATTGTAATAAAGAATTGGTATCATGTATAACGATAGCGTGTCATTGCGCCATGACCGTAACTACATAAATTACATTATACAAATCTCGTTTTGACAGTAGATATCGCGCCATATTTGGCTGTCGCATGCTGACTGCAAGTTAGCTAATAAGCGTGCAGGTTAAACTCCATAGACATAACTGGAATACCTACTTGTTTGTCTATTAGTCGATTGGTTGGGCAGCCTCAATCTACAGTGTCCTTCATACCACAACCCTGCCTCGTTCATCATTGAAGTGTCTTGCGGGGAATATGGTGACAACACAGGCAAACTTGTTCGCGCCATAGACAACGGGAAACATGATATCAGGTAAATAATCTATAGAATTGTGAATAGGCTACATAACCATTATATTATTTTACATACATGCATACATACATACATATCTTCATGCTGTATCCCTAACGGGGTAGTTAGAGAGGACGGAGCGCCAGGTGTCGCAGTCCTTACATACCTCTTTCGCTTCCTCAAATCTCATCATTCTCCTCGCACATTTTCGCCTAGGTATGCGAGTACTTTTGACATTTCCGTTTGCTAACACTCTGGCTATTTGATCTTCATAAGTCTGCCTTGGTCTTCCTTGGCTTCTTTTACCTCTCACTGTCGCTCTGTAGATTTTCTTCGTCAGTCTTTCATCACTCATTCTTTCTAAGTGGCCGAACCATCTAAGCATTCCTTTCTTCATTTTTACAATAACACTGTTGTACAACCCTGTCATATTATTTTACGTTAGTAACTAATTAATCTGCGATATTATACTGCTCTTAAATGGTAAAGAACATCATTAAATGAAATACACAAACTTATCAAGTATTAATAGGCTACTTGTTTGATGTGGAAACTGGTATAGGTAACATTAAATTCAAGTAATTAAAAATCATTAACATAAGTATAAAAATATTTAAATACGTTTAAAGTATAGGGGTTATTGGCTTTTAAAGTTTTATAGTCGCGAGAGGGTGGGGATAACTTAAATGGAGATAGTGCCGTTCGATTCGAATGACGTCATAAACTCGTAGGGTCATTGCTCAGTGTTAGGCGGGACAGATAATAATCGTACAGAAGATAATATAGTGTTTTATTTGAAATCAATAATAGTAGTGCATCTGCATTCCAAGCCGGGACCTCCGGTTTGATTCCGGGTCGGATAAAATTACTAAAATAGTTCATATGCACTATCTCAACAAATCGATTGAATTCCGATTACGTCATTGGCTTCCATCAGGCAAGACTATGGCGAAATGTCTGAAAATATGCTAATAATATTATGTGAAATATGTAATTATATTTTTTAGAAATGGACTTCCATTCCCCAACTCAAAATTGCCGGACCTGAACAACAGGAAAGACATGGAAGTCTCGCTCAAGCCAGAATGGAACAAAAACGACTTGTCTCAAGTTCCAGAGAAGTTCAAGGGTGAAAATGGAACTAGTGGTGCCAATGGAAATGGCAACTTACAGAATGGCATTTTACAGTATGCTGCCAGCGAAATTGCTAAAGGGAAAGGTGAGTTTCCTTGTATTAAGTATATTTTCTTTATATCATGTATTGTTGACCTGGATAAGAAACCCGCACTCAGTACTTGTCTGACTATTATATATTATGGTATATTCTACACCCAAAAACCCATACCTACGCGATATTCATCGAAATCGTAGAGTAGTAGTTTTTATGAAAACCAGTTTAAATATTCAAGAATTTTTTTTAATGTTAGATAATATAACACGACACAAATGTTTGGAAATAAATTAAGATATTCTGCAAAAACTATTTGCTTCCTTTTAAGAAAGTGTTTCAGAAGAAATCTACATATGCTTTATTAATGAATAATAAGTTTCGGAGTTTTTGGTCTAGTAATAGCATTACTTAACATAGACTGAAAAGTAGTATAAGTGGTATGATATATGATGGTACAGTGGAACAGTGGTAAACTGTCTATTGTACGCTGACGATGCTGTGCTTATAGCACCATCAGAAGGAGAGTTGCAGACACTAGTCACGTGTATGAAAGAAGAATGTGAAGTGAATGGATTGAATATGAAGTTGAACAAAACTAAGGTTCTGGTGTTTGAAAGGGAAGCGGTACAGACGAAATGTGAGATTTGGTGCATGGAAAATGTCAAGAATAATTGAATGAAATTGTGTATCTGGGGAGTGCGTTTTCGAGGGATGGAAGATGTGAGTTGGATGTGGAGAGACGGGTAGCAGCCGGCAATAAAGTGAACGGTGCTCTGTCCGCATTAGTAGGCAGTGTGAATATATCTAACATAGTCAAAATGGCCATTCATAATTCGGTGTTGGTGCCAACTTTGTTGTAAGGTAGTGAGGCCTGGATATGCCCGAAATCGAGGGAAAGTATAATAAATGCAGTAGAAATGCGATCTCATAGAAATACTTGCGGTGTCACCCTTGCTGACAGGCAAGCAATAAAGTGTTACTGTCTGCTCTTTGTGCTCAACCCACTATTTGCCACTAATACCTCCAGTTATTCAAAGGTGGTTGGCTGGAAGAGATCCCTCATGGGATAAGCCTACCTTTGCACGTTACAATTTACTGTTTAATTATAAGTCATTTGTGCTGTATATGTTAAAATGTGCAATAAAGAGTATACAACAACAACAACAAAGAGATACGCAGTATGACAAGGTTGCGCGACAATGTTATTGTAAAAATGAAGAAAGTGAAGAAAGAAATACTTAGATGGTTCGGTCACATAGAAAGAATGAGTGATGAAAGACTAACGAAGAAAATCTATAGAGCGAAAGCGAGTGGTAAAAGAAACCAAGGAAGACCAAGGCTGACTTATGAAGATCAAATATCCAATGTTAACAGACGGAAATGTCAAAAGCTCTCGCATACCTAGGCGAAAATTTTTGAGGAGAATGATGAGATTTGAGGAAGCGAATAATGTAAGGACCGCGACGCTTGGCGCTCCGTCTTCTCTGACTACCCCGTTGGGGATACAACGTGAAGATATGTTATGTTATGTTAATAGCATTTTCCATTTAACAATTTCCTTTAAATGAATAATAACAGCATTGAAAAAATTTCAAAGAATGTTTAAAACGCATGGTAGAAATCCTGTTCGAAGGTGAATAAACTCGTGCCTAATTGTGTACTTCTTTGACCTTTTAAAATACGGCAGACAATATTTATATTCTCAGTAACATTAGGTACTATTGACTGCGTAATTACTTACTTTTATCATATAGTTTTTCTTTCAAGTCGAAGGAGTCACGAGTATGATTCCCTCCGAGTTATCACGTAAAGAGCGATAGCTGCGCCGCAGTCGCTCGACGATTGCTTTAATTTGGCAATTACGGTGCCATGCGGTAAAATGACTTTTTGTAGCTTAAATATGGTAGCTAGCAGTAGTTTTGAGTCTATCAACAGAGGCTGCAGTAGCGATTCGCAACATTATATCGTGCTCAATTTAACAACATATCGCGATCGATTGCATAATATTCGGCTATCGCCTGCAGTTACGTGATAAGGTCAGGTGAATTTAGAAAACAAATTTTTGAAGTTTTGCTTCTTTTGGCGCGTTTGGAGCAACAGTTCAGAATGTATTTTTTAGCGTGTGACGAAGTTGCGCGCGCCGATGTAACACATAATTTATTATTTTTTATTCATTCAGTTAGTAGTCGTAATATGATTCACCCTTAGGAGGGAAGGTAAAAGGATCTATCCCATACAACCATTGTCCTCAGTAATGAATAGATAAATTCTTCATTGAATTTCATTAAAATGCCGACGTTTTATATTTTGATGTTTCTTGGAGTTGACGGAGGCAGCGTTTCTAGTAGGATCTGCTGAGATTAAGCCACTAAAAAAATCTCAACGTCACATTACTAAATTGGCTTATTTTAACAATTCCACATAATTCACAACAGCGTAGATACTTGGGACGCAAAACTACGCCAATATTACATCATAATATCCACTAGAAACAATTTGAAAATAATTAAAATTAATACCCAACCACTCCCTATTTTTAATTATTTTGATTTTGTAGTTTTCGTTTACTCTCCCAATTCGTTTTGTGGACCCATAGTAGAAGCCCAGTGCTTAGTTTGGGATTACATAAATGGTGTAACTGCCTGGAGATTATTATAAAAAAGGACAAAATCCATGCGAATTATTGGTTATAAAACAGCAATACTTAATAAGAAGTAGCATTTTAAGCGGAGGAAGTTACTGCAAAAAATTCGTCGTGTAGTATAGTTAGTGACGCGAATGAGATATCAAGAGGGCAAAGGTACTAGTTATTTACGCGATAAATCTTCCTGTTTGTTATGATAACGATGGAGATCGAGTCGTGATCGCATTGCTATCTAATTAATAATTATACGTTTTAAAGTGTCAATGTAATAATTAAGTTTGAAAGATGTCTTCTAAGCTAATGCTAATTTGTCGTAGACCTTTTTTATAGTGAGGAAACGATACCGTTATTACGATACCGATACGAATGACGAATGCATCGTAATTCGTATTACCATTACGAATAATGATATATTTTCTAAGAGATATGGACATAAAAGCATTACAAAAAACTGTTTTACAGATTTATTTTTAAATCCTTTTATTGAGAAAGCATAACTTTTTCAATCTTTACTCTGTTTCTCTCGTCAGTGTCAATCAAATCAAATAACAATTTGAGTCAACATATCTGTTGAGAACAATTTCTCTGAGGGAACAGAAGAGGGCTGCATTGATATTTCTGTGTAATCTTCTTTAAGCTATTCTAATTATTTCTTCATTCTTGTCATATTTTAGTTATAAATCATGTTTTGTTTGAAAATGTGTGTCGTATTGACTCGTAATAAATATGGTTAAGGTACCTATATATATCGTAATGTATTACGATATTCACTGATACATGATTACCGCATTCGTATTCGTTTCACCACTACTTTTTTAATCACTCTTGACGTATTTTGGACAGATTGAGTCCAGCTCCTTTAATCTATGAGTAACAAATTTCCTGTCATCCTTTCCATTAGAGAGGAGCTATATCAGTGTCATCAATTAAATTTCAATATTGTATTAGCTTGGCTTGGACATAGTGGGATTTCAGATAATGAAATTGCTGGCTCTTTGGCTAAAATGCTGTAAATTCAGGAATTCCTACACATTATGTCATTCATTCCCACGATTTATGTTCTATGGCTAAAATAATCTTCATGAGTCTTGGAGTGACGCTTGGCAGATATCGAGATCATTTAAGGGTAAATACTATGCCTCCATCCAACCAGAAGTCCCTCGTAAGCCATGGTTTTTCGTCCACCGTAGTCTCAGTAAACGAAATACCTCTATACACTGTCGTTTGAGATTGGGTCATGCGTGTACACCTGTACATTTAGCTAAAATACACGTTAGAGAACTTTATGTGAGTGTGGTATCGATGAAGGTACCCTGGATCATTTATTTTCCTGCTGCCCAAAACTTAAATATTCTCCGTATGATATTCTTCCCCCCTCTATTCCTCGTCCTGCAAATTGTAAATTTGTTTTGTCTTTGGTGAATACTCCTTTTGTTAATGTGTTGGATAAATTTTTATGTGATAAGACATCAAGCTATAATGTGAAGTTTATTTGTATTATTATTTATATTATACTACTATATTATAATTAGCTATACATTATACATAACTAATATTATTATATTATAACCAGTTGTTTGTGTGTCATGTGTCCTTACATAAACTTATTTGTGTTAGGTACCTACATTTGTCTGAAAAACAGCGAATCAATTTTTTTTTCTGTATTATGACAATCCCTTTATAGTGTCTTCTGCAAACGTGGCATTGGCAGAATTAATGTGCTTGTCACATTAGAAGCCATCACTGAAAAAATGGAATTGAATTAATGTATGAGTACCTAGGCGACCGACCTTTACTCGGTGTTTTATAAAAAAAAAACCAAAAAGGATCTGACGACATTGCAGGATTCGAAACACTGTGCTGTTGAAAGGAAAAACTCTGCTGCGAAATTAAAAAAGTTTAGAAGTTTAGAGTTCAGAAGTTTTAAGTGTGTGAAAGACGATTTTCGGTCGGTCGGTTAGCTAAATCGATATTTCCCCCCTTAGCCGTTTTCGAGGAAGCGAAATCAAATATAAATATATATACATACAAATATTGCTAATATTATATTGATAATATTGCTATAATATACCAGACCTGTATCTCGTGACCAATTTTTTTTATTACGATCACCTATGAAGATAGACTGTCTGCTGTCGCTTAGTTAACAAAAATGTAAGAATGTACAGGACTTCACATTAGCTGTCATTTATGACGTAACTTATTGGCGAATTACGTCAATACTATCGATTCTAAGATTCTAACATTTTTATAAAAGCTAAAACGCGATTACGTATGCAACAAAGACTTGTAGACAAAATGAAACAGCTGTAGTTTTTCGAATTCATTGCCGCAGTCTAAGACCTATTTGCCCTTGTGTATGGCCTGCGATTCGAGCAATGAATTAAACAAATTACAGCTGCTTTATTTTGTTTATAAAAGGCGATAATAGAGAGAGATCCATATCACATACTTGAAGAAATTGGGTTGGAAAATAAAGTCTTACGAAATATTACATACATACATATCTACACGCTGTATCCCTAACGCGGTAGTTAGAGAGGACGGAGCGCCAGGAGTCGCGGTCCTTACATACCTCGTTCGCTTCCTCAAATCTCATCATTTTCCTCACACATTTTCGCCTAGGTATGCGAGTGCTTTTGATATTTCCGTCGGCTAACACTCTAGCTATTTGATCTTCATAAGTCAGCCTTTGTCTTCCTTGGCTTGTTTTACCACTCACTTTCGCTTATAGATTTTCTTCGTCAGTCTTTTATCACTCATTCTTTCCATGTGCCCAAACCATCTAAGCATTCCTTTCTTCATTTTTACAATAACACTGTCATGCAACCCTGTCATACGAAATATTCATATTTGTAAATCGAAACTTAGATTTTTAACGACACCATATTTGGCCTTCGTTTATTAAGTTAGATCAATACGATTCTCTTTGTACGTATGCTCTCAAAAGGAACCCTAATCATCATAAACATCAATGTCACCACAGATTATAGACAATGTGTATCATTAATAAGTATTACACGATCATAGATGTCTTATTTAAATCACTATGGCTCGATCCACACTCTCCAGGAGGCAAGACGAGGCGATTTGAGTGGGAGAGTGTGGATGCTGTACTTTACTGTCGCATTCCCTCGTCTTGTTCTTGATACGTTCAGAGTCGGTTTTTTGCCCTGAGTCAAAAGATACGAGGCAGGTGGCGACGGACGGAATCAATGAAATAAATGGGACGTGGATGGTTAGAACTCTTGCGATATCCGCTCGCCACGACTCTTGCGAGAGTGTATATGTGCCGGTAGATCTATACATGCATAACTTCATGCTGTATCCCTAACAAGGTAGTCAGATTAATACAACTATAGCTCTATGATCATATATAATATAATTTGTAGTATGAATAGAGCTCTCAGACATTTGTACCAGTCCTATTGTTAACCTGGGAGAATGCAGAGCTAAGAACCCTGAGTGAAATTAACCACTAATCATAAAGTTTAATGTATGGAATTGGACTTGAATGTATTAATCTTTTAAAATAATTTATAGGGGAACCTATTGTAGTCCAGCTGGAAGAGAAACAGGATAATGCGGAGGTGGCTTTATTGGGCAGCGATGGCTCACCCAGGCGATATGCTACGTCCGAATGGACTCAGTTCTGGGTCGTACTGAAGAGGACTCTGCTTTTTAGTAGGCGAGATTGGGTATGTTACATTTTTGGAGTACTCAAGGAAAACCAAAACAAAATATTTAGGGTACTGTAACGTCAAGGAAAAAACAATATAGGATCATTAATGTGTTCGTCCGTCTGTCTATCTGTCAGTCGATTTGATAAACCCTGCAATGTATCACCTAGAAATTTCACGTAGACGACATTACGTTAAATCACATATTATTTTGCACTAGTTAATTTAATACTTTAAAATATTTGTACAGTGAAAATTATGTATAAAACTCGTCCCGATCTTTCTCACTATTTACCAAACTATTTTTTAATTGTATTTTAAAAAGAATTAGGGAATATAACGCCATAATTAAAATGTATAGAAACAAGACTACATTTAAAAAAAAAACAATGAACCTGACTGGAAAACACAATATTTATTAGTTATTATGTTTTTGGAATTGGCTATTTATTACTTTCCATTTGATACCCATATTGTTTTACTTTTCCCCCTCTACTTTCTTTTTCTTGGGCGTCATATTGACATTTTATACCCTATGTCGCTTCCACAATTAAGATGAATCTAATGACTCCTCATACGTTAAAATCTGTCAAGCCATTTAGGCTACAAATCATGCTAAAGAAATAGACATACATACAAACATACACTCGAAAGCAAACCTTCGCAACGGGTAAAAATATAATCTGAGTCACGTTTTTTTTTGATAGATATTAATTTTACAGAATTATGAATGTGGTACCTGCTGAATATTGTAATAATCGCACAACAAATTTTTTTTTTCTTTAAGACCAGTTTTCCACCAATATGTTTGAAATATCGTATTGTGCGACCTTGACGATAAAAAGCCGACACTACTACTGCGGCTATAAACTCAGAAAAAAACACGCGCAAAAGAAAAATAATCAATGAAACACTTCATTGATTAGAATTTACAAAAACACTATCAAATTTTTGTTATTTTTTACTTTAATGTAAACAAACAAGAAACTAACCATTTCAGCGTTCGCTGATCTGACGTATATTACACGTAGCACTCTAATAACATTGCTTTTCTGTTATATACACGAAACTATGAAATATTAACAAATAGCACTAAATTTTCACCAATATAGTACAGTATTGAAAAAATTTAGGTTATTTGTAAAGTGTTTTGTTTTTAATTTGCATGTCACTTAAAGGTTCCTTATGTTATTAGATCAAATTAGTGTCATAAATCAGTTCACTCATGTTCGCTCTAATATGTGAACGACACAATTCATTCTAAATGTTTGACAGAATAATAACAGAAGAATATTATTGTGTTTTTAAAAATTTTTTTTTTTACACTTATCATGACGTTTTCATTCTTGGTGGTTTTTATTGAAGCACAAATACACAAACCGACAAAATTCCTAAAAATGTTTTGTTTTACTAATAATTAATAAGTATGACATCTGACTCAGATGTCATACTTATTAATTATTAGTAAAACTATTGATTGACTCAGATGATCTGAGTCAATCATTTGCAGACTAGCCCATCTCTAGTTATGTTATTAATGTCATAGTCGCCACATTTGTTTACATTATAGACAAAAATGAATAAAATATATACCTACTTATATTTAATAAGAAATAAAATAAATAATTTAATAGTCGAAAATAAAATTTTCTTTCGAAGTTCTCTTTTATTTGAGCGATAAACTTACGTTATTTTTTTGGTAATATGTGCTGAATACTATTAAACTAAAATGATTAATCGATTAAATTTTTATTAAGTTTATCATCTTCTCTAAATTAACAAAAACATTTAATAAACCAAATTATTCGTCGTCCAAATGTTAAAGACTCGTATATTGCTTTACAAATCTCAACCTTATTTCTTCAGCTCTGCATCATTTTCAACTTGTTCATTACCTGGGAATGGTCTTAAATGAGTTTTGAGGTTATTTTATTACAAAAGTAATAATTGAACAGGTTATGTTCTACTGGAACACTTATCTATCTTAGCCATAGTTCAAGCAATAAAAAATAAATTTCGTGTGAAAATGAGTTAGTCAGAATAATGACACAGCATGGAAGCTGGATTGAATTAAAAACTTATGGATGGCTTTCTTACTTGTAACATTTGTAGGGTTCGTTTTCTCTGCCCTGCCAAATGCTCAATGTAATTATTTATAGCTCGTACCGATCAATAAATAGAATACTCGAAGGTAAAATTACGTATAATGGTGAAGATATTACGAACAAGGCAGCTCTGATTTACTTTAATAAATATAAATCATTTAAATACATACATACATATCTTCACATCGTATTCCTAACGGCGTGGTCAGAGAAGACGGAGAGCCAAGCGTTGCGGACCTTACATACTTCTTTCGCTTCCTCAAATCTCATCATTTAATTATTACATGCAAATCCCATTGCGTACATCTTGGCCTAGCTAACTCAGCAACTTGACTTTTGTGTAACTAAGTACCTACATACTAATATAATATTTCCGAAATATACTGTATATTTTTTATTTAATAAACAAACATTTCTGAACTTCATGTTTTTTTTATTCTATGAACTCTGCTCAACGGAGCAATCAATAACTTGTACTGATTTTCAGTTCCAGTAAAGTCAAAACAAAACCAAGTCGTCAAGGTACACATATCAATGGCGATCGACGATTTGTCCGTACAAAGTTCTTTTTGCACGGACAAGCCGTTGTTAAACATTAATGAGTGTCTTATCTTGTACATGTAAGATATCTATATATAAGTAGGTACGCACCTATATATATAACTACATATAACGACTTGAATATATATATATAACTTGACTTTAGTTGACTTGTCGAACCCTAGATGGCATCACTTTCCATACGTGCCGATTTAACTATCAAGTTACCACTATTTTCCCTTTTTAATAATTACCTTACTCTTTGGTCCATTCTCGCCGCCGACTCGTTATACTGACGTATCGACTCGTACATAAACACACGAGACAGTGTATGCACATACCTACATACACTATATTACTCGTTATAGTTTTTGTAATAGCCTGGTTCGTGTATGCGGATGAATTGAAGGATTAATACTACTGGTTATTATTTTCGAGTTACGAAAGAATACGGTGTCGACTTAGGCGAACTTCTGACAGTCTACTCCTCGCCTACATAATAATCTCTAGGCGTATATTTATTATGCATTCATTTCTAATGTCTAATGTCCTATCAATGTCGTAAGTAAAAATGAGAATTGTTTTTTTTTTTGCTATTTTTATCCCAACATCTATACTATATCATTATTCTAAGATGTACCCACTTTACAACGTAGCGATAATTATTCTTAATGTACTTTATTTTATACACTTTAGGCTAAAATTAACACTATTAAATCCCTAAGTATGTCGTATAATTAAAGTAATAATAAATATGACGCACGTATCAAACGAGTTTTGCTCATAATTAAACTGTAGTCATAGTTTTGGTGGTCTACATTTTTTTTTTGCAAATCGTTTTTATTGTGGTATTCGCTTCAAGTAAAAATACTATATAGAATTTATTTACATGTATGAATGAATATCGATATCGCTTACGTGTTATTTCGATAGCGTCGGAATCGATTTCAAAGAATATTATTTGGAATAATGGATTAATGACTTAGGCCTAACGTGTAGACGAAACCACCCGTTTTAGGGTTTTTATAGATAAGATAATATGTTGTGTCTATATTTGTTATTCAATGTGTCGCTTATAAAAAAGAACTAAGTAAAAAAATTACGAATGATATTCAATTCTCCAAAGTTTATTTTTTATGCACACCGGAACTCTTGCTTGCTTGTTATTAAAATATGTATAATTGTAACATTATTTGCGCTGACAGCTTCTTTTACCTGAATGATAAAACTAATTATAATCTATACTAATATTATGCAGAGGTAAACTTTGTTTGCTATGTAATAGATAAACTCAAAAACTACAGAATCGATTTCAAAAAATCTTTCAATTTTCAAAAAAATTCTACCCATGCGAAGCTTGTTGCTAGTGAACTATAATTTTGTTTGTTAGGTTTATAAGTGTTGATAAAAATTTGACCTACCTTCCAGACTCTGATGTACCTGCGTTTATTCGCGCACATCCTGGTCGGGTTCTTGATCGGCGCCTTGTACTATGACATCGGCGATGACGGCTCCAAAGTATTGTCGAACCTCGGCTTCCTGTTCTTCAATATGCTGTTCCTCATGTACACGTCTATGACCATCACTATCCTCAGTTGTAAGTATCGAGAACTTTTGTTTTATATTTCACAACCCTGTTGGTGAATAGAGGTATATCGAAGTCTTAGTCTGGAGTTTTTGGCGGGAAACGGGCGAAGTGAGGTTGTGGTTTTACTTAGATTTTCTATTTTTTACATTTTTGAGAGTTTTAAGGACAAAACTGATAGTATATTGTGTTTTAAAGTTATGTATAAGTGAAAAGAATGGAGTAAGTCTAAATGAATGTGTAGCTGAAGTTCTCGCGCCCTTCCAAGAAGTCCTATAAAACTTTAGTAAAGCCTACTATCACTTTACTGGAGGAGTTTTACGATAAGAAAGAACTAATTTACTTGTGATTCTACTTATTAATACCTGACATTGGCAAATGCGCTAATCTCTGCGCCAAGCCATAAAGAATGAAAAAAGAAAAGTCTTATTGTTGCCAGTGTCTCTATCATGAGCTAATAGTATCGATACTCATTATAGACAGCGTTTAATATTCGTAGTTGTGTAGCACCCCTAGAGTCAATCCTTTAGAAAAGTAAGAAAATTTGACACGGTCACTATAAAGTATCGATATTGTTATCCCATGGCAGATTGATGATGGCGGTTATTGTCGTTTTCATCAGTAATTAGACTGTTCAATTTAATAGGTATGTATTAACAACCTAATTAAAAAATGTGTTAGTAACAAGGAACAAAAATGAGAAAAAATGTTCAAAATGCAAAGAAAAATAGACATTTTAAGAGTTATACGCTTTTATACTGAAGTAGTCCGAATATAATTGTGTCTCTGTCACTCTTAGCGCTGGGCAATTACACTACAGGTTTACGACATCATCTTGTTTCAACTCAGTATATACTCTATTCAGTAGTTTTTGGAAATATTTTTTTTTCAAAACCTAAACTAAAACTTTCTTGTGTTAGCAACACCGCCGAATAAACATAAAAGGGAACACTGGCGCCCCCTAGCAGAGCGCGACGGTGTTAGTGACGTCATAGAAAAGAACGACTGACTGCTTGTTCCCCACTACCGCTCGAGATTATATAAGTCAAAACTCGAGCGCTCCACGTCTCTCTATTGCTTTTTACCTTCACGACTGCAGCCCGAAGTGTTCTAATACAAATTAATTAAAAATATTAATATTAATCGATTAAGCGATAATTTAAGTAGGGGTGTTCCATTGCTATAAGTATCTGACTTACTATTTAATTTTATCGTAGCTAACACTTGTGAAAATATGACAGTTGAAACAATAATTTTATTAGCCTTTTAATCGTCCACATTATTCCATTTCGGCTTTCAAGTCCTAGTGAGACGGTTTTAAAAAACGATCTCTTTTGAATTAACTTGCGAGTCTGGGTATTGCTGGGTGTTCCATTACTTCGTTTTAAGATACCCATAGTTTTAGCCCTGTGCTTATACACAATTGGTGTTATATGTATCAGGATTAAAGAGTTATATGAATCAACATATTAATATGTGAAGAGAAACCTATGTATTCCTTTTTAAACATATGTACACACGGAGGAGTGTGAGATTTGGCATAGTTTAAGTTTATATGGAAAAGATGCAGAAAGCAATTTATGTATAATATGTGTTACAAATAAATAAAATAAAATAAAACATTCATTGTTGACATTCTTACAGCCAATGTCAAACACATAATAATTATAATGTAAACGTCAAACAACAGTTTGTGGTTAAATCTCAGATCAGAGACATAATGGCCAGAGCCATACTAAGTTCTCGCTTTCGTTACCGTGTGTCAAACAAATTTTTGTCTCTTTCTATCTCATTGAGCGTAACCACGAGTAAAACAGCTATAGTAGGTATGGCAACCTCGCATTATAATATAATATACTCAGACATTTCCCACAGCGCCATCTAGTCCCAAAGTAAGCAGCACAGCGCTTGTGTTATGGGTACTAGACAACTGATATACTACTTATATACTTTTCTTTTGTAAATTTATACATATTATACATAAACATCCAGACTCGGGGCGGGAATGGAACCCGCAACCCCGTTTACTTTCCGACGCTCTTAGCCGTTGCGACATGGAGGTCGGCATTAATAATAATAATAATAATGCGCCAGACGATACACACCAATCATCTGATCTCAAACTAGGGTATTCCCTGTGCTATGAGAACCAGACAACGACTACTGGGGCCGTCTCCCAGTACACCCAGATCCGAGACAATCTAGAAAAGTTCATTTTCTAATTTGACTCGACCGGGAATGGAACCCGGAACCTTCCGCGCTTGGGTTAACGTCTAAACCACTGCGCCATCTAGGTCATTGTTGGTGTGATTCTTGTCGGCTCATGACCGACTTCATGTATATTACTGAAGTAATTATTTGCAAAATACTCATATATCTTAATTTTTTGGCTATTATTATTAACAAAAATAACATTTTTCATGTTATTGTTGTACTGTGAGTCTTCCCTAGTCACGCACATTAATAAAAGTGTAGAAATTCCGTCAACAGAAAAAGGGACACGATCTTTCTTGATCTTAGGGTTAAACAGTCGCACAGAGTAGAGATTGTCGCCAATGAATTTTAAAATGTTCCGACAAATAATGACAGATTGATTGAATGAGTTACGATCTGCGAAATTTGTGTGATTTGTTTGCTGTTGAGCTTTTCGAATACATAGAGTATATGTTAAGGGAAAAAAGCGTTTGTATTTACCGTCAAAAATCAGCCACGGACCATTAGTAATAATTTATATAGCTTACCGATTTTCACAAGTTTCTAATACCACAGAAGTAAGATTTCATATATTTTTTTGCGGTTGTCCTCAGTTCCGCTCGAGATGCCGGTGCTAATAAAGGAACACTTCAATAGGTGGTACTCGCTGCGGTCGTACTATCTTGCTATCACCGTGTCAGATATACCGTTCCAGGTAAGCGATTTTCTAATTATTTTTTGCAACGAACGAACTAACGACATGGCGACCGATCAGCTTATTCGATAATAAATGTGTGTTGTATACAGGGTTAATTGAAAAATACTAATAACCTCTTACTGCAAAATTTCTGTCATTATACCTAACAACTTTTGTTCTACGACTTTTTTCAAAACTTAATACGTTCGTCAAAAAGTATTTGTTAAGTTTTGTTGTACAGTCTGAAATGTAATTTCTCTGTACGTATTCCAATGGTACAGTGCAAGCGCACCGGGCCTCAGCGCCGCGCTGTGCGTGCGCCGCTTTAGTGACCGGGTAGAGTAGGTGCCATTTTCAGAAACATTTAATGTATTTTTATTTTTGTATGAAAGAAAAAACTTCAAAATTTTTAAAGTCGTACAACAAAACTAATTTAGGATAATGTTTAGTACAAAATACTAAGAGGTTATTAGTATTTTTAAGTTAACCCTGTATACGAGTGAATCCACTTATCTGATTTGTCTCATCGCTGCTGCTCGGATACGGCGTCTGGAGTTATTTACACTATGCCGTTAATTTTAAATCAATAAATCAACTCGTTAATTATTGATGGTGTTAGTTCATTTCGGTGAAAAAAAAGTTATGGTTCTTAATATTTTTAAACTTTCACGACTTATACAACTCTATACTAACCAGGACTACACAAGTGGCTCAATTGTCGTAAACGCTAGTCGAATAAAATGACAAACACCACGTGATCTAGCGAGACGAATTTCAAATTGGTCGTCAAACGTTATTAACTTTCTATTCAATCAAACGAGACGTAAAGTCGTGTGAAAACTGCGGTATAAAACGTAGCCAAATGGCACCTTTGACAAGCAATAACGTCAGGAAGTGATGGTAGGAAGCGTTTGCCACTTGTTAATACATACTTCATAAAGTACATAAACAAACGTCAAAAAAGATATCAGTCATAGCTAATACCTTTTTTACACGCTTTATATTAGCTTCACCTGTATGTATGTATGTGTGTGTGTGTGTGTGTGTGTGTGTGTGTGCGTGTGTGTGTGTGTGTGTGTGCGTGCGTGCGTGCGTGCGTGCGTGCGTGCGTGCGGGCGTGCGTGCGTGTGTGTGTGTGTGTATGTATGTATGTATGTAAGTAACGGAATCTTTCAGCGTAATTTTTACCAATTTCCAGAAATCTGATCACCTTGAAAATTTGCACAGGTGTCAAGGACTGATGACAATACAATTATTTTATAACTTTGTCTAGAATCATCAGGATAAAAAGAAATTTAAAAAATTAATGGTACGATTATGGTACCATAGATGTCGCTACGGAACGTTTCTACATGCATTTTGAAATTATTACATTATTAGGTCAAACGTCTTACAATGGACCACACTAAGTTTTTTTTAACATATTTAATTACTAAATAACAAATATAACATATTTAATTACTAAAGCAGAGTACAAATAAAAATTAAAAGACTTCATTTACTAGTGACCTCCGCACTAACCGCAAGCTTGTATCGCGGATATCAGTGTACACTATTAATAAGTCTAAAGATTATACATCTAACATCATTTTAACTAATATAAAGTAAATACATATTTTAAATAAAATTTGATGAAGCCAATAGATGACTAATATGTTTGTAATTTAAGCTACATAAAGATACAATAATTTTTTTTTTGTTGTTAGTCAAAGTAAATATATATATATATATATGTAAAAATTCAAATTGATGAATGTTTCGTTGAATACAACAAGATAAATCCGTCGATTAGTTTAAAAGAAAAAAAAGTTGATTTATTGATCAATAATCGACTTGTTTACCACTCATATTACTTTCTTATTCGAGTAGCCGTTGTAATAACTCCTTGTAATAACATACTTTCTTGCTTGCACTCAGGCTATATTCTGCGTGATATACGTGGTGATAGTGTACCTGCTGACGTCACAGCCGCTCGAGTGGTTCCGCTTCTCCATGTTTCTGTCGTCGTGCCTGCTCATATCGTTTGTGGCGCAAAGCGTAGGGCTCGTAGTGGGTGCCGCTATGAACGTACAGGTAATTGATTCTATTTATAATAAAGGAAGAATGAGGAGTGATTGATGAAGAAGAACAGAGATAGTGAGTGCTAAGGGAAGTCGAGGTGTCAGCAGATGGAAATGTCAAAAGGCTCACATATTGTAACGAAAATATATAAGAGTGACAAGGTTTGGGGAAATAATAATAATAATGTACTCAGACATTTCATACAGCGCCATCTAGTCCCAAAGTAAGCAGCACAGTGCTTGTGTTATGGGTACTAGACAACTGATATACTACTTATATACTTTTCGTTTGTAAATAAATACATGTTATACATAAACACCCAGACTCGGGGCGGGAATCGAACCCGTAATACCGTTTACTTTCCGATGCGCTTAGGCGTTGCGACACGGAGGTCGTAATGAAATGTAATGACAGCGATGTTAGGGTCTCCGTCCCCTCAGTTGAACCTATTATGGTATAGCATAAATGTATGATCACGTTTATAACTGTAGAAATATCAGTTTTAGGTGTGTCCGAAAATAGTCAAAGTCAAATGGTCAAAGTCAAAATGGTACAAAATAATAATAAAAATGTGCTAGAGCCATCCTGCATTGCAGCACGAATTGAGCCGGTTCATCCGGTGTAATACCACCCTCGCAAAGGATATCGGCGTGAAATAACAGGATCTATTGCTGTTGTGTTTCGTTCGGCGAGTGAGAGTGCCGGTGGCCCATTACCCCCTCCGCTCCTTCCCTTAGAGGCCGAGACAAGGCACCCGCTATTCCCCGGACGTTGCGGTTGTCCATGACCGGCGGTGATCACTTTCCATCAGGTGAAAGGTCCATCAGGTCGCTTACCTCTTCTTTCATAAAAAAAATATAAACAACAATATCAGATATTTTAAGACAAAAATTTACATTGCAAAAAACAATTAAACTATAGTTACGAATGAAATCTATGAATTATAAAGTCCTGGTGAATGACATGTCGTTACCCAGTTTGTACAACAATATGGATCATTCTTTACATGTTTACGATTATCTCCACCATAAAAGGACGAACTGAAAACCAGCGCTGTGTAGATGAGCGGCTGTGCTGCTGCAAAGCTGGCTACTCACAGCATTGCTGAGTTCGCTCCTTTTGCCACACGAATGAGAATTCTAAATTGTTTAAATTGTTATTATTTATATTTAGTGTTATTTATTTTCCTTTTTAAAAAATAATAATTATGTAATGTATATTTTCTGTAGCCTTGTGTATGTTATTTGTTGTGGCAATAAACCTGTTTCTTTCTTTCTTTCTTTAAAAAAATATCTAAAACGGAAAATTTAACGCGATTACCTTTTTATTTTCGCTTGACGTTTCGATCGAGTTGCATCGGCCGTGCTCTCAAGCAAACTGAGTTTGCTTCAGTATAATAGTTTATTGTGCAACAAGTGCGGTCTGCAGCGCACGAGTTGCAGATACTATTTTTTATTACTAATGCCGAGATAATTTCGGTACAAAGAAAAATTATAGAAAGTAATAACTTTATTATTATTTATTATTATACTAGCTGACCCGACGAACTTCGTACCGCCTTCTTTCCGTAAATATTTTCAAAATTTCTGAATTTCAGACTATCTACTGTTTATACCCGCCTCAGCATCACATAGGTGGTGTACAGTCGTGGACTAAAGAAATGTAACACTTCCGGTAAATTCATATCGGTTATATTGCGTCAAACAATACAGTATAATATTTAAATATTTACAACGTATCTATTGTAATGCTTTGTAATGTACAATATTTTTCGTTTTTCCTTCTGGAGAGAAAACAAATAGTGCCGATGGTTTCCCGACTCTTGAGCACGCAACGTACAACTGCCCATGCGAAAAACACGGCAATTCAAGATTTATTCCACACACTTCTAACGAATTGGCCTTGGCATTTATTAATGTCATTGCGAATGCAAGGCGCACTGGAAACTGGAGACGTTTAAATTCAAAAGGAAAGTCAGTTGACATTAGTGGTATTCTTGGAATGAGCACAACTGTACGTATTGTGGAACATCCGCTATATTGGATGTACGATGACGTCACATATACACAAACCTTCCCCCGCGTAATACATTTCATTTAATACCCATATTGTTGGTGTTAAACAAAAAAGTAATTTCCTATTGTGGAACATCCGCCATATTCGATTTATAATGACGGCACATATACACAAACCTTCCCCTTCTTATTCCACTAATCTGTCAATGTTTTGTCAATATATTCTCTCACAGTCTTCTGTCTCATTCACTCGCTCACTTCTCATATAGATTTTAAAATTTTTATTTTTTTTTAAATTATTTTTATACAAACCTTGTCCTGACAATAACGAACATAAAAAAAAAATTATCTAATTTGGTGCAGTCGTTTGGAAGTTATGCGCGTACATACATTTCGACGATTCATTTTTATTATATAGAAGATTAATCTAAAACTTCAAAATCAAGATTTTCTTTATCTTTCACACTGATGTCAATGGGTACTAAAATCGATTGTTTTTTTTAGATATTCATTTTACATTCTTTTTTTAAATCGTGAATTTGCGTGTGCCAAGTAAACTTGTCAAATTGTACAAAGAGAAGATAGCTACTTGTCAACCGCAAAAATGTGCATCTAGATAGTGTTTATCCCGTATGAGTAATAAAAATATAATTTTGATAATTTTCTGAATTAAAAGTTTCGATTTTTAATATTAAATATTTTTTGTTTTAGATAAATACATATAATATTTGTAATTAGTATTAAGTGTCCTTGACGCGTTAAACGCATGCAAAGGAATACAATAACATTCTTTACACAAATATTATATTATAAATGTTTAATATAGGTACTATTCAGTGGCGGTACCTTCATTCAAGCCCAAAAGCTCGACTTGCCTTCCTAAAATGCTCAATCAAGAACACAATACAACGTGTAATAAATATCAACTTCAAATCATATCAAACTGGTTTAATAATTCCCGCGAATTACTTGTCAAACGAAAACAGTGTAGGAATTTTAGAGAAATAAAACAGGCTTTTGACCTCAAGTCACGACCAATCAGCGCGTCGGTCGATCGACACTAACGACCTCTCAAGGCATAATCAGAGTAATTAATTGTCTCACTCTTACACATTGGCTTGCAACGGGGCTTGCAACCTCTCTTTCTCTCTAATGGCAGAACTCGTTGCAGCTGTGACTTTTTTACTAAGATTTATATAGCAATTAGTATGAAGCGAAAAGCCTGGCTTTCATACTGAACTTCGTGCAGATTAAGAGATACGTCGTATTTATTCGTATCGTGTCTGATACGATACGAATACAATTCAACTTCATTGTTAACAACCATAATATTTGTTTGTTTGAGCCGGTGGACGAGTGATAAGTATTTTTTTAACTTCCATCATAAGTGAGTTCATTTGTTATAAAAAATCCAATAACTTGTTTATTGTGAGGACTTGAAGTGAATACAAGTTTTAATCGGCATAGAAAATGTAAAATCTTTGAACTTTGCATAGAAAAAAACAACTAATTATTTCGTTATAACCTACGCCTGATTTGTGTATTACTCGACGAGAAAATTGCATAAAATCAGCGTACAAAACTATTTAACTCATCGAATGTGTGTTTCTCTGACTAGTAATTCGCATAAAAGACCATTTAATATAACAGTTTATGAAACTGATTGGATTTTTATTTGTTCTCCCGTCAATTTATTGGTAGGTGGTACTCAGTGGCGTGCGCAAGGTTTTCCGACAGGGTAGGCAGTCAAAATAACAAATATTTGAAAAAAAAAAAAACAATTTTAGTACCTAATTATACTTACTAATACAGCAATACTGACGGGCGAGAACGTTACATTTTTTTTTCGTAGCGGTTGTTATTTAGTGATAATATGTAGTTAATCCAAAGAAAACAAAATAAATTATTAGTATGTATAAGTATTAGCACAACCCGCCAGCCAGTTAAATGTTTCATAATATTTAGAATTAAAATTTATTATCGTCTTTTTTTACAAGTCATTGCTTTTTTTAGAACTAAATCGACGTTTAATCACGACACTTAAACCTTAAAATAAGCCTTTTTGAATATTTTTTCTGTAAAAAGGAAGAAATTTATTACATTTCCACAACACTAATATTCAATAAGAATATGTACTTGATCACATCATTTTAAAAATTGTTAGAACTCTAAGAATTTTCTTCGTAAACTGACTTCGTAGAATGATAATTGTAAGATATTATAAAATAAATATGAAAATATACAACACCAATATTCAAGAAGGGAAATGGATTTATTATAAACTGCCAGCAGAATATTAAAAAATCTTAAGGTTTCTGAGAATTAGAGTGTCAAAATATCACTATTTCGCACAGAAATGTTAAAGGGCTCTTAAATCATGCGTGAGTTTTATTGCCTCATTATTGCAATTAAGTTTTGAGAAATAGGAATGCGGCTAAGGAACTTCGTTTCTGACGGGGGTCCTCCGATCGCATACGTTTTTTTATATATTAATGTTCGGTGTTCCACAGAACGGTGTGTTCCTGGCACCAGTGATGTCTGTTCCGTTCCTGCTCTTCAGCGGGTTCTTTGTCTCATTCAACGCTATACCGGTGTACTTGCGGTGGATCACGTATCTCTCGTACATCCGATACGGTTTCGAGGGTACGGCCCTAGCCACTTACTCATTCGGGAGGAAGAAGTTGCAGTGTCATCAGGTGAGATGATTTTTTTTTTTCTTAAATCTTTGAAAATAAAACATTGTAATGTGACATATTCTGGTCGCTTGTCACGACTTTTTGGTACGAACTGAAAATGTGAAGTTGGCTGTTTGTTTAGATTTCCTGGTTTTTGCATTTTTAGGAGTTTTAATGAAGTACATTATGAAGTACATGATAGTATATTTTACTATAAGATAAGAATTAGAATGTCTGAATAAACATGTAAAGCTGAAGTTTTCACTATTATTTCGTTTTCGTTACTGAAGGAGTGTTAGGAACTTAGCAATAAGAAAAAATAACAATATTTATATCAGATAAGTGCTATTGGAATATGAATAATTGATACCGAAGGGTTCGGCTGTTTGCCCATATTTCCCTTTGCCTCTCAAGAATTGGGCAATTATTTTCAAAAATAGTAATAAGTTGTTGCTATCTGGCTCTCCGATTTGCAAACCAATTATATTTATTGTTAGAAGTTGCTTCAAGGTGTGATTTTGTTGAGCCTTGATGCTCTGTTGCGAAAAGGCATGAAGTGTTTGTATTTGCCGAGTCAAGTCACCTGACCGAGTGTCAACTTCAGTATAAACATGGTTTCCTATAGATTCTTACGTTGAGAAGCAAAATACGCGTTCAATAGTGCATTACAATATTGGCGCTAAATAAAAATAACTGAAATTATATGAGACAAGTTGCAAATTGCATGTCCGTGTATTCGGTTATAACTTCTAAGTGCATTCGAATGTCGCTGTCACATTTAACTACGAAGATTTTTACGTATAATACTCACATAGACTAGTACAGAATTATGATGCCTCTCGGTTTCACCCGTATTTGGTATTTTTCCGCTATAAAAGGTAGCCTAAATTACTCTCTCGATTTAATTGTTTCGGAGTATAACAGTGTAAGCTTAATAAACAACTTTTATTTCGAAATCGCAGACAGACACTTGAATTTTATACGTATAGATATAAGTGTATAGATTTGTAATCAAGTCTCTGTGCGAAGCTGGGTCGGGTCCCAAGTAAAAAAATCTAAATAATATATGAGAAAATGACTCTTGAATCAGTACAGTTTTTATAGTTTGTTTTTGACTCGGTAATTTTAACTATTGTCCGTTATTCAGGTGTACTGCCACTTCAAGAATCCGGATACAACCCTCGAGGAGTTAGACATGCAAGACGCCGACTTCACTCTGGACATTGCGGCTCTCTGCGTCATATTCCTCGTCCTCCGTATATCTGCCTTCTTGTTCCTACGTTGGAAGCTCAAGTCGACAAGATAAGCGTTTTATGATGTTTAGTTTAATTAGAGTAAATTTGTTAAATAATAAGTTATATAGGTCATTCTTTACAATTTGACGATTGCTCTATTTGGTGACTTGTGTGGACATACAAATCTATGAACCGTCGTCAAACAATCAACACTTATAACTAAACTGAAAATCTTCTGTTTATTTATCTATGAACGGAACGCATCGTGTAAAATCCATTAAACGGATTCAATCAAATTTCTATAAAAATATAGAGATTATCTTGAGTAATGCGTAGTCTTTATTACAACTCATTGGGATTACTGAACCAAAAGAAATGCCAAATTTAATTTTTTTGACTTAGTAACCCTGAAGCTGGCAGACACTTTAGGGTAGACGTAATTTTTAAAAATAAAAGAAAAGCCACATCGCTGCATACGTATTTCTTCAGTTAGTTCAGAAACAAATAGTCTAAATTTTGAAAATGACGCTATATTTCTATAATGTTATAAATATAGTTTTGTAATATTACTGAGCTGTGTTTTACAAATATTATGTTTAATATTTGTATTTTCATTCCAATGGCTGTCCACCAAAGTCACAACATTACAGAACCAACTGTAAGATTCTAAAGAATTACCCCATGTCCATTCTAATATCAATATGTTAAAGCGTGGTTTCTCGAGTCTCTGAATTTATACTCTCATCTTTTCGTAATATGTATGAACCAATTTGACTTCGAGACTTGTGTCGTAAAGTAGGCTTGTGAAGAATATAATATGGTTTCCTATTTATTATTTCTAGTTTTATTGTTCAATTTTACACTCAAGACTTTTCGGAAGTGAAGACACTTGATTTTAGACTTAAATAAAACTATTCGTGAAACATTTTCATGCTTTAATTTAGAACTTTAACTAAAAAATGTAATAATATTCGCACTTTTATCGATTGTGTAAACGGTTTGTTAAGAATATTAAATAATCGAGTATTCGTTACAAGCCTAATTTTAAAATCGATACATGAAATATTTTTTTCAGTTTATTATAATCCATATTGATTATGTTTATCGACATTCTTCAACGAGAGTTAAGATTGACATAGTCAGCGTGAAGTCAAAGTTACCGCTCTAAGCTATCTTGTGATATTGCACATTACTTTGAATAGAAGAACAAATTCTTAGCACTGACACTTTTTCTTTATATAGTTATTTATAAAATCGATGTTTAGCATATCGATAATTTGATATCGACATTGTATGGACAAACCTGTTTTACAAAAATAAAACTGTGATTTTTATTATCATGTTGCACTTTATTGTTTCAAAATCAATTAATATTTTCGATAAAGGACTTTATATACGATTCATCTAATAATAATTGAAGAACCAGTTCCGTATCTATACTCGAAATACATGGAAATCAAAAAGTATTTTCGATTTTTAAGACTGAATTTGCTTTGTCCATATATTGCCGTAAAATTAGAAGTTATTTTAGTATTCATTAATCATGACAATTTATATTTAATCGATATCATTCAGACACGATTTTCTATTTCAATGTGCCTTATCGATGTATTTATATTGATTTATAAAATAATCTAAACATTAATTATGAAAAAAATTTATTGTGATAAATTTATGTGATAGGTATAGAGGCGATATCGATACCCAAATTATTTTCGAGTTCCCGTGTTTTTAAATGACTGTTATAACTTATAACCCTATTGTTAAACATATTTCTTCATTTTATTTCGTCACCAGAAACAAGAAAAATATTAAAATCAAGATCTGAAATGAACATGCAAAAATTTCATAAAAAAATATGAATTTCTGTAATTAAAAAGTAAGAAAAGAATATTTGCTCATAATATATTTTAGTCTTGCCTATTGCCTTGCCTTTTCGACGTGTCAGTACAGGTTGAGGCATAATTTATGTATGTTCAGAATGTATGGTAATGATTTTATATATCAATTTTTTTTATAGTAATAGTACTATTTAACATTATTAGGGCCGGCGCTCACCAGCAAATGGCGCGGAACGGCATGGCAAAGTATTTTTGTATGCAGAAATCGTTTTTAATCGTATTTGAATAACCTTAACACTCAAATTTCATAGATATCGTCACCAAATTGAGCATACTGTGGGAAGTTGTGAATTGCCGCGCCAGACTTCGGCACGTATTTGTTTCTCTTTCTCTTCAGCTAGAACTGCTGCTGCAGTTATCATAAATCGTAGTCTTTCTTTCCTAATACGCAACCAATACTCGGCAAACGCATAAATCGAATAAGTGGACAGAGAATGGAGCACCGGCTTCATGTCATATGTCTATAGTATCTTGCGGCATCCTTCGGCATGCCACGAGTTCCTTCGGGATGCCGAAAAACCCGTAAGCGTCCCTCGGCATTCCAATGAATACTTTGGCGTGCATGTTACGCCGTTCGGCTGTTGAGCACTGGCCTTTATGCGACTTTTGTGTTTTAAACTTAATAGATCAGTCCAAGAAATTTTCATTTAAAAATTTTTGGTCATGTAAGATTTTGGTAGTAATTCAATTTAACTATTTTTGTTAGTAATTTAAATAAAATGCTCTTGATTTTATTCTGAAATCTACTGAACTAATAGATTTTAAATATAAATTTAATGTTTAGAATGGCACTACTCGTGTAGTAGTTGCTAAAAATAATTTGTTATATTATAGTGTAATTGCAATAATCGGTCAAAAATTCTTATTAACGACGTTAAAAAATAACGGTAGAGAGAGCTCTGTCCGTCTCCTCGTTAGATCTCGTTCGAAAAGGGTTGAAAATACAAAAAAATTGTTGTCACAAATTCTTATTTCTGCATTTTAAAAATACGTTTTTTGTTTTATAAAAATTGTATACCAAATCACATGTGAATGATTACCAGCCCTTGACAAGTTTTATATTATTATGAAGGGATCATGGTGACTTCTGTCGTACTTAGTGTTCTATCGTATGTGTAAGTATATGTATATTGATACGGTCCAATTATTATGGTTAGTTATAATGGTTCTAGATTTTATAATATATTTTTATTAAATGGTTTATGAAAAGTTGTTTTTTTCTTTTTCATCTTAAATATCCGAAAGAAAACCACTATATGTATCATCTGTGACATTATTTTAAAGCTTTTAAGTGTCAGTTATTAAATGAGTGATCTTTACAATTCCCTGCCTGAGGATATTTCTTTGAGAAGCGAAACACGAAAAATTATGGGCAGAAGATATTTCTAAAACAACACACGAATTCATAATTTACTTAACATGTATGGAAATGATGTAATTTGACAATAAGGATCGAGTCATACGTTTTTTCTTATACTACCGGGAAGTCAAAAGATCAAACAGTCCACCTGATGGGAAGTGCACTGAATGGTCCATGGACATGAGCGCTTCAGTATGTACGTGAAAGTATGTATGTAAATGCCTTGATAACCTTGAAAGCTAAGATGTGCCTCTCGTGTGAGAACAGCAGCCGTCATACCCTCTACATCGGAATATAGTACTGTTAGCAACACCGACGATTAAGGAATAAAAGAATTTTAGGCGGGATTTTATGAGGAGTAGTTGGGCGTTTATTCTAATTATTCGCAAATTGTTTCTAGTAATTGTGATGTAAAATTGACATAGTTTTGCGTCACAAATATTTACGCTGTTGTGCAATATGTGGATAAGTGCTTATTTAGTAGTGTGATGTTGAGATTTTTTAATGGCTTGTCTGCTTCTGCGGATCCTAATAGAAAGACTGCCTCAATATATTTGTCGCCAGAAACTCCAAGAAACATTAAAATGTATTTCGCCGACATTTTAATGAATTAATTTGTATCTTGTCAAAATTGATCTATACTATTTCGACTGAAGGACTTACATTGTCTATGGGCAAGAATAAATGAAACAAAAAAAAAGAACACTGACGCCCTCTAACAGAGCGTGACGGTGTTCGTGACGTCATTAAGAAGAACGGACGGCTTGCTCCTCTCTGTCGCTGCGAGATTATACATTTACATAAGTATCACAATTCGAGGGCGCCATTTCTCTCTTTTGTTTTTCCCTATACGACTGCAGCACGAAGTGTTTAAATACAAATTGTTTAATTGTTAGTAGAAGTAAAATTTTGGGTGTTCTAATCGTAGTTATCAGTACAAGTAATTCTCTTAGACGGCAGGACAAGCGAATAATAAAATATGGTGATACAGGTAGCAGCACGAAAGACTAGCAGTGACCGTTATTGCGCAGAAGTTGAAAGTAGGATATCTTGGGGGAGTTAGCGGGACGCGGGGCGGGGGCGCGTATCGTTCGTAAGCGCTGATTGGCTCTCCAGTCGTACCGCGTCCCCCGCACTGATACAATAGTGCGCGACAGTACCCATGCGCAGCTATCCCCTGCACATTTCGTTCAACGCTAGACTTTCGCCGCTACTTGTAGGTATAGTGTTTGACAGTTAATGCTAAATTGAAAACGATTATCAATTTGGCATAACTCATTGATGAATGTGGACTTTCGTGAATTATATAAACAGATGGAAACGTTACATGGGTGATGTGAATAAAGCAAAAGCAATTGTTTCTAGTATTTAGAATTAGCATTAGCCATTGTTAGTTAGTATAAGCTCTTACGCATAGCAATTGCTTTCGTTATAGTGAATAATCTTTTACCGACACTAAATAGTTTTTATTCACATTTTTTAGCAATAGCTAGATTTGGTTAGCATTTGCTGAAGTAAAAATAGAACAAGTTTTTAGTATAAGCTTTTGCTTAAATATAGGGTAAGTTGGGGTAAGATCGTAAGCGGGGTAACATCGTATAAATCGTTTACCTCCTAATAATATATCATTTTTACATTGAAAATGTAAGATTGTTGTATTCAATGTATTTATACAATGTTACCCCGGTAACATCGTATAAATACTTTGAATACATAAATACATTACATTGAAAATGAAAAATTATACATTATTAAGAAATATTACGTCTATTACCCCGCTTACGATCTTACCCCAACTTACCTTATTCTGACGAAACTCAGGTTTTGCTTTAAAAATGTAAGTAAAAGCATATTATGCTCACGTTTTATTCTCATCACCCAATCAATCGAAGCAGTTACTTTGTATTATCTCATGTCTTCTACGATTACTATAAGAACGCAATTAGGCCCAAGGATTCCAAGTTCAACAATAACAGATAATAATTTATCGTAACAAGTTTTCAAGTACATACAAGTCGATTATTCATAACATTATTTGCTAAGTTAAAAGATTTAGTAATGATTTTCTGTAAGCTAGGAGGAACTTTAGTAGAACTTGGAATCGATTTACATATATTTCATAACTTTTATAGACTGTCGACAAACTACTAGTTGTTGGTACCACACTACCTTTGTTTTTCATATTTATTGTTTGTATACATATCTTGACGCTGTATCACTAACGGGGTAGTCAGAAGACTGAGCGCCAAGCTTTGCGGTCCTTAAATACTTCTTTCGCTTTCTCAAATCTTATCATTCCCCTCACACATTTTCGCTTAGGTATGCGAGTGCTACATATACAAAAATCGTAAAAACACTCGTATGTTTTGGTTACCACAGAAGCAGAAGTCTAAAAAGCTTATCTTACAATCCTTCTCTGTTAGATATGTATCTTCAATGTGCAAACATGGTAGCTACATACTTACTGTTTTATAGCAATGTAGATAAACTACACATACTTCACGTGTTATATATGTATGTATGTCTTGTATGTAAGTTAGTAGGCCAGCCATGTCAGCGTATACGAGGGGTTTAATTGCTGGCGCTCGTGAATGACAACACTTAATAGGCGACGATAAAGCGTAGGTAAATGGAAATTGTATGTAACAGAATAATATTACTGTAAGTAGGTAATGCTCCTTTGCTTAATTACACACTTACCTACCTAGAAAATATATTTAAGTACCCAATTAGTAGGTATGGGTGTACATACATATATACGAGTACATGTTTTGCATACATATACATGCATACATTTTTAAACATATATCAGATGTCTCACGCTGTATTCCGAAAGGTGTAGTCAGAAATGACGAATTGTTAAAGCGTCGCGGTCCTTACATGCTTCTTTCGCCTGCTCGAATAATATCATCGTACTCCTCACAAAGTTTCGCCAGGTACCTATGTGAGAACTTTTGAAATTTTGCGTTAGCTTAGACTGTGCGTGGTTATTTGAATTCATAAGTTAGCCTTGCACTTCTTGGCTTTTCCTATCACTCACCGCGCTCTGTATATTTTCTTTGTCAATTCATTCTTAATAGAAATAATGAATGATGAATGAATGAATTCTTCGTCATTCATTCTTTATGGAAAGATGGATGAAGAATTGAATTGATTCGGACACCTATATGTGCCCTAATCAATTGAGCATTCCTTGGTGAATTTCACAATAACACACGTCCAACCCTACCGTAATGCGTACCTCTTTATTACTTATTTTGTCCGTGAGGGTTACAACGGACATATCTATGAAAAATCGTATTACCACTGCATTTATCATTAGGCATTATTTACAAGGAAATGATAGACTCTAGAAAAGACTTTAAAAGTAAAGTAAGGTATTGTCAAATTAATGAAGACAAAAATAAAATGGATATCCTAGCAACCCATAGAAGAGAAAAAGATTTTTCAAAATTTTGGAAAATCACTAAAAGCGTAAATCATAAACCCAGCCGAGCCTTAACTGTGAATAATTGCCAAGATCGTAAACAGATTGCCAACATGTTTGCATCCAAAAATGTAAAAAGTGACAATAATGTAAATGTGACCGACTGTATTGACGATGAAACGCACCGGCAGCATGCTGTTGGCACGGGCGGCGAGTTTCGCGTTACCGCTCGACAGGTATACGACTGTGTGCGCGCAATGACGCGCGGCAAGTCTCCCGGACACGACCACCTTAGCATCGAGCATATACTCTATGCACTCTATGCTACTCTTTGAGAAAATGGCTATGTTATATAATGCCTGCCTAACACACAGTTCACACAGTTTTCTACCTGAAGCCCTCAGGAAAACGGTCGTCGTTCTGCTAGTAAAGAACAGCACGGGAGACGTGTCTAGCTTGTCCAATTACCGTCCCATATCTCTCGCTACTATATTCTCTAAAATATTGGAAAGGATAATTAATCCTGACTTAACTAAAAATATAAATCTAAACAATGCTCAATTTGGTTTTCGCGCAGGTCATTCGACAGATTTGGCCATATTTGCTCTAAAAAATACAGTTAAAAGTTATCTAAACAATAACACTTCAGTATATGCATGTTTTCTCGACTTAAGTCGTGCATTTGACTCTATTGATTATAAAATTCTATGGAGAAAACTCAGGAACACCACTGTACCGGAGAGAATAGCCGATCTGTTAGAGTACTGGTATAGAAACCAATCCAACGTGGTGAAGTGGGGAAACGAGTTCTCTGATATCTATAAGCTCGAATGCGGTGTTAGGCAGGGAGGACTAACGTCGCCTAATTTGTTTAATCTATATGTTGATCAACTGATCTGGGAACTCAGTGATACAAAAGTTGGCTGTTACGTTAATGACTTACTCATAAATAACATCAGTTACGCCGATGATATGGTGTTACTGAGTCCCTCAGTCAGGGGGCTAAGAAAACTGGTTTCCAAATGTGAACATTACGCTGAGACACATGGCCTTACTTATAATGTTAAAAAATCGGAAATAGTTGTTTTTAAACATAAGAAAGGCCCGACAAATATCCTTCCCGTATATCTACGCGGCTCTAAAATCAGTGTAGTATCTAAGTTTAAATACTTGGGCCATGTCGTCACGGAGACACTGCGGGACGACGACGATATTGAGCGACAAAGGCGGGCACTCGCCGCGCGTGCTAACATGTTGGCGCGGAGGTTCTCGCGCGGCTCACGTGACACTGTGTTGGCTCTGTTCAAGGCATACTGTCAGGGGCTCTACACCTGCCACCTTTGGTACTCTTTTACGCAGCGCTCTTTTCACACATTAAGAGTACAATACAACAACGCCTTTAGAGGAATGATGGGCCTGCCCTGGAGGTGTGGTGCGTCTGGTTTGTTTGCCGAGAACAGGATGAACGACTTCTTCGCGGTAATGAGGAACACGAGAGCGTCTTTTGAGGAGCGTGCTAGTGCGTCTCAACAAAATAATTAGGAATATTTACGACAGTTTTTATATTTTCGATGAACATTTTAATGTGACAATTTATAATTTGTTTTGACATGTTAAATTGACAAGATGTGATAAAACTATACTACATTAAGTACCTGTGTGACATAATTTTAATTTATTTTTGACATAATGTTATTTTTATTAATGTTATTGATGTTATTATTATTATTTACATACTGCAACTATTACTGTGTTGTATTATTGTATAGCATGTTGTATTATAATATAGGTATCTCTGGGTATAAGCCTGAAATAAATTATTATTATTATTATTATCCTACTTCGATTTATTTTCGGGCATGTTCATGCCTCACTATCGTAGAATAAAGATCGCGCCAACACCTCATTGCGGATGGCTGTTTTGGCAGATATGGATATAAAGAAATGCTGACAGACCAAGCATAGCTTTATTCGCAACTGCATGAAAATTTTTTTTTTAAAGTCCCGACTAGAGAGAAATAATTTACACATTGAATTAGTCAAACTCATAAAATTGCGTAGGTATATTTAATTTATTTTTTTAGAGCAGAGAATCAAAGAAAATCCTTCGGGGGCTGCCATTCTCTGCTCTGACATGAATATACTAACGCAATTTTATGAGTTTGACTAATTCAGTGTGTAAATTAATGTAGTTTTTGATTAATACAAATTGCTATATACCTATGCAATTTTATGAGTTTGACTAATTCAATGTGTAAATGATTTCTCTCTAGTCGGGAGACTAAAAAAAATTATTTAATAACTAGCTGTACCCGCGACTTCGTCCGCGTGGAAAAATGTTCCTTGACCTCTTTAGGTTACTGAGGTTACCCGAGGTACTCATATTGTTGGTGTTAAAAAAAAGTTATTCTCTATAATGGAACATCTGCCATATTAGATTTATGATGACGTCACATATACAAAAACCTGCGTATTCCATTTCATTCGATACCCATATTGTTAGTTTTGAACGAAAAAGTTATTTCCTTCTATGGAACATCCGCCATATTGGATTTATGATGACGTCACATAAACAAAAACCTTCTCCTGCGTATTCCATTTCATTTGATACCCATATTGTTGGTAATGAACAAAAAAATTATTTCTTATTATGGAACATCCGCCATATTGGATTTATGATGACGTCACATGTCCAGAAACGTTCCCCTGTGTATTTCATTTCATTTGATACCCAAATTGTTGGTGTCGAACGAAAAACTTATTTCCTCTTATGGAACATCCGCCCTATTGGACTTATGATGACGTCACATCTCCGGGAACCTTCCCCTGCGTATTCCATTTCATTTGATACCCATATTGTTGGTGTTGAACGAAAAAGTTATTTCCTATTATGAAACATCCGCCATATTGGATTTATGATAACGTCACATATATAAAAACCTTCCTCTGCGTATTCCACTTCATTTGACACCCATATTGTTGGTTTTGAACAATACTCCGAGAGACCTAGAACATGACACCCATGTAGATCTATCAAAAAAAAAATTTGCCATCGTGGATTACAAAATGAACGTCATTTTCGTAATCAGCACCCCGAGGTACTTAGAATTTGACAGCCATATCGATTTATCCAAAAACGTAATATTCGCCATCTTGGATTTAAAATAAAAGTCATTTTCGTAATCAGCACTCCGAAAAATCTAGAATTTGATACCCATATCGATTTATCCAAAAAAAAGTAATATTCGCCATCTTGGATTTGAAAATGAACATAATTTTCGTAATTAGCACCCTGAGAAACCTGGAATATGATACCTATGTCGATTTATCCAAAATAAAAATAATCGCCATCTTAGATTCGAAAATAAACATAATTTTCATAATCAGCACCCCGAGAAACCTATAATGTGACACCCATATCGATTTATCCAAAAAAGTCATTTTCGCCATCTTGGATTTGAAAATGAACGTCATTTTCGTAATTAGCACCCCGAGAAACCTAGGATATGACACCCATATCGATTAATCCAAAAAAAGTAATATTCGCCATCTTGGATTTGAAAATGAACGTCATTTTCGTAATCAGTACCCCGAGAAACCTAGAACATGACACCCATGTACATTTTTAAAAAATAATAATATTCGCTACCTGGATTACAAAATGAACGTCATTTTCGTAATCGGCACCCCGAGATACTTAGAATTTGACACCTATATCGATTTATCCAAAAAAGTAATATTCGCCATCTTGGATTTGAAAATGAAAGTCATTTTCGTAATCAGCACCCGAAAAACCTAGAATTTGATACCCATATCGATTTATCCAAAAAAAAAGTAATATTCGCCATCTTGGATTTGAAAATGAACATCATTTTCGTAATTAGCACCCCGAGAAACCTCGAATATGATACCTATGTCGATTTATCCAAAAAAATAATAATCGCCATTTTGGATTCGAAAATAAACATAATTTTCGTAATCAGCACCCCGAGAAACCTAGAATTTGATAGCCGTATCGATTTATCCAAAAAAAGTAATAATCGCCATCTTGGATTTGAAAATGAATATCATAAAATTCGCCATATTGGATTTATGGTGACGTCACATATGTATCTACCTTCCCCTGAGTATTCTATTTCATTTGATACCCATATTGTTAGGGTTTAGCATTATAAAGTTCCCCTATAAAGTTTCATCCCCTTTTTCACCCCTTTTGGGGTAGATTTTTAATAAAAAAGAAAACTATGTTTTTTTAATGGAAAAGGTGTATCTCTGTACCAAATTACATCTTAATCGGCTCAGCGGTTAAAAATTGCAAATACGAAGTTTCATCCCCCTTTTCACCCCTTTAGGGATAGATTTTTGAAAAATAAAGTAGCCTATGTTCATTCCTTGGTGTCAAACTATCTCCATGTCTAATTTTATCGAAATCGGTCCGGCGGTATAGCCGTAAAAACCAAGCAGACAGACAGGCAGACAAACAGAGACTCGCATTTATAACATTAGTATCCCCTATAAATTTTCATCCCCCTTTTCACTCCTTTAAGGGTAGATTTTTGGAAAAAAAAGAAGTCTGTGTTTTTTAACAGAAAAGGTTTTATCTATGTACTAAATTTCGTCTTAATTAGTTCAGCGGTTTAGCATTTCCCCTATAAAGTTTCATCCCCCTTTTCACCCCTTTAGGGGTAGATTTTTGATAAAAAAAGAAAACTATTTTTTTTTAATAGAAAAGGTGTATTCTGTACCAAATTACATCTTAATCGGTTCAGCGGTTAAAAATTTCCCACACAAAGTTTCATCCCCCTTTTTACTCCTTTAGGGGTAGATTTTTGAAAAATAAAGTAGCCTATGTTCACCCCCTGGTGTCAAACTATCTCCATGCCAAATTTTATCAAAATCTGTCCGGCGGTTTAGCCGTGAAAACGGAACAGACAGACAGACAGAGAGACTTTCGCATTTATAATATTAGTATGGATATGGATGGATACATTTTTTCGATTACGTTTTAACATCCGGCGTGGGATTTTTCAATATTTTTAATTTTGCTTTTTATTTTATCTTTTTATAGAGTTTAAAAAGAATTTAACCTGGTTCTGATAAAGAATCAGAAGTTTTCAAGGAATGAATAGATACTGGCATCTCTATGGAAAACAAAATTTGCATAATGTCTGCAATTTAGTTACACTTTTGTGTTAATTGCAATAATTACGCTAAGGCAAATTTTGTTTGGTCGCATGCACCTTGTTTATCCTTATGTGTGGACATGTGGTCTGTAGGCCACGAATTATTGTATGTGGCAAGATTCTGAACAAATACCGATGACGTCTTAATACTGAATTCTTGACATCAAAGCAAACAGCTAAATTAATATTCTTTTAGTGTTTAACTGTTTGGTAGTATGTGGTAAATATACTAAATCTATGATTTTTTCAGCACCTAATCCTGATTATATTCATGTACATATATTATATTCATAACATTATTTTGCCTTCGACCTTAGAAACAGATTGGTCTGAGCTTCGATTTAATGAACTGAGATTATTCAGAAAATTGATAACACCTTAAGTTTTTTAATCGTTATATAGGGATGCTTCCCTAATTATAATACGATCAGTGAACCACTATTCGGCTGATACGTGAGATGTGAATCCTTTTCGGATTAACATTGGTAGCATTATACCATTATACATTGTAAATACCTGTGGGGTCTGGTCTATCAAACCGAACCTCTATACTTTAAGGAATAAAATGATATTTTGATACTTAAAGGTTAAAATGCAATATTTTCCTCATCATTATTTGCGAATTTATTTAACACGTTCTTATTGAAGCTTACAGGGATAAATAAGATTCAAGATCATGCTATCGTGTACCTACTTGAAGAACAAATGTGCAGATTTAAGTGTTAACAGGAAAATAAATATTGCTACACCAAAAAAGCTGAACATTTACTTTAGCTTAATTGACACTGAAAACATTCACAGTGTAGCATCGTTAACAAGTAGGCAGAGAGAACAGAGGACTAGAATGTCGTCCTCATGTCCTATGCTTCCTTATACCTACCTTTGTTACTTCCTCAAACCTCGTAATTCTCTTAAAATATAGAGACATGCAATTGACATTTGCATCACCCTCGGTAGAGAATATGTAGAAAAGTAGGCCAACTCCCCTTTCTTTCCTAACTTTCGCTTCACGCGTAAGCTTCATGCGTAAAGGAATTGACTACTCTCGGTCGGATACGTAGGGTTGTATCTACTTTAGTTATACATTTAGTATACAATATAAGAAACTCCCGACTCAAAAAAAACCTCCAAAAAGTAAAAAAATAATATGTACCTCATAGCCGTTTTTTGTGATAACGTGATAAGTTTCAATATAAATAGTAGTAGTTCAATATAAATAGTAGTAAAAACAATACATCGTACTATAACCCAATTGTGCGAATGTGTCGTCAATATAACAGTTTGGTCTCGGATCACAAGTACATTGACATTATTGATAAAAGGTATATTTCTTTTAAATCAAAAATCAAAACCGCACTCAAATAGCGCTCGCCCAACGACTTAATTGTATTATTATTATTACATTATTTACTTCTGTCGACATTAGTGTTTTTAAGTAATTGTAAATTTTTATGTTTGATTGTTTTGCCTTTTGTTTCTCTTCATCAAATTTAAATGGTTTAATGTGTATGCACGCTTTTGGGTTTCAGTCTAGTTATGTTGTGTTTGTCCATTATTGTATTGTGTATTGTGGCTATTGCCTGTTGTGTGTACCAAATAAAAGCTAAGTAAATAAAATAAAATAAGTAATATATCCAAGTGTCGTCACGGCGGGGGACCACTAAGTTTACTTGTATTTAAATTTCATACATACTTTATCATTTTTAGTTGTATTCTCTTTTTTTTATATTACTTTATTTACTTAGCGGTCCCCCGACGTGACGACGCTTGGCTATGTTACTTCTACTACTTATATTGAAACTTATCACAGACCCCTGCCAGCCCTTTTCAGGGCTGCAATTCCTCTTCTGTGCATACCATGCGGGACAACGGCAATAATAATGTTAGGGCGTCCCCCGAAAGCGACGTACACCGGTCTGTCCCCGCTGGTGTGTGCAGAGTGCAGTTCGGCGTTGGGGACCGCCACCCAACACGCTGTGCACCTAGCGGCGGGAAGTGGAGGGAGGAGTGCAGAGTAGCTGCGTGGAATGTGAGAGGTGGGATTGAGGAGAAGATGAATGAAGTGATTGATATTATGGAAGAGAAAAGATTGGATGTGCTATGTTTGAGTGAAACCAAGCGAGGCGGCAGTGAACTTGCCGATTTGCCCGGAGGAGGCATCGCTTTGTGGTCAGGGGTACCACAAAGAGATAGGGGATGCCAAGGGGTAGGCGTTTTACTGTCCTCTCGTATGGTTAATTGTATGACTGAGTATGAATGTGTAAATCCCAGACTGCTCTGGGTACGCCTCAAGATTGGGTTGACAAGAATTTTTGTTTTGGCAGTATATGCCCCAGTGTCCTCTGTCGGTTTGGCTGAACTAGAGCAGTTCTGGGAGAATGTTAGAGAAGTTCTAGCGACGGTTGAAGAGAACGAAAGAATTGTTGTGTGTGGAGACATGAATGGATGGGTCGGGACAGCTCGAACAGGATTTGAGTCTGTCCTAGGCAAATATGGAGATAAGAGAGTGAATGATGCTGGTAAGATTGTGTTAGGACTGTGTATGGAAAAGGATCTTTTTGTGGCTAATACCATGTTTGGGCACAACGGAATCCATCAGTACACGTGGGAAAGAAAGGGTGCGAGAAGTATGATTGATTTATTCCTGGTGGATAGCAGACTTAAGAAGCAGGTAATGGACACAAGAGCGTATAGAGGAGCCGATCTCGGGACGGACCACTTTCTGGTGATAACCAGAATAAGGGGTCTGTTCGCAGCATGGCGACATCGCGTAGTATCCAAACCTGCAGCGGTTAGCCGCATTAAAAGCTGGAAACTGCAGGATGCGACCACCAGGAATGAATATGAAAGGGTATTATCCGGTAAGCTTGATGATAGATTGAAAGTGATGAGCGAGGATGTTGAAGAATGTTGGCAGAACCTTAGGGATAGTATGATCGAGGCTGCGAAAGAAGTGTGTGGAACGAATAAGATTGGGAACGGCAAAAAGCGTGATGTGTGGTGGGATGATGAGGTGAAAGTGGCTGTGTATAAGAAAAAGAAAGCATGGCGAGACTACCTTGCTATTAATGACTGTGGTATGAAAAATTTGATGAAAGACAGGTATAAGCTGCAGAAAGCAGAAACGAAAGCACTAGTGAAAGAGAAGCGTGAAAGGTGTAGGGTGCTAGATGAAAACAAGATGTCGGATAACTTCGAGGAAAATTCCAAATTATTTTGGAAAGAAGTACGTAAGTACCGAAGTGGTCCGGCACCTTGCAGAATGAATAAAGTGCGTTCGAAAGACAACAACCTGCTTACAAATAAAAAGGATGTTCTGCAGCGATGGAGTGAATACTATGGAGAACTGTATGAGAGTGGCGACTCCGTCTCTGATACTGAGAGCGATTCTAATGAATTGCCACACTCGGGCCAGGGACTGGAGGATGCCATTAGTATGAAAGAGATTGAGAAAGTGATAAGAAGTGTAAAATGTGGTAAGGCTGCGGGAATTGATGAGGTGACTGCTGAGATGATCAAGTATGGTGGTCCTAGAGTCTGGGATGCCTTCTGTGCACTCTGCAACCTTTGTTGGCAGAAGGGGGAGGTTCCAGAGGACTGGCGCACGGCAGTCATAGTACCTCTATATAAAGGGAAAGGTTCCTACCTAGACTGTGCGTGCTATAGGGCCATCAGCTTGGTCAGCTTAGCGGGTAAAGTCTATACTAAAGTATTGACTGAACGTATGAAAAGCGTTTTAGAAAGATATTTGTGGGAGGCGCAAGGTGGTTTCAGGAATGGTAGGGGTTGTATGGATCAGATTTTCTCGCTTCGCGTTATCGTGGGAAGGTTTCTGGCCTTAGGTCGGAAAGTTTTCTGCGCTTTCGTGGATCTAGAGAAAGCATTCGATAGAGTAGTGCGGAAGAAATTGTGGAGTCTTCTGCCTGAATATGGCGTGGAGGGCTCCTTACTGCAGGCTGTAAGGTCATTATATCAAGACCACAGAGCCTGTATAAGGATAGACGGTGACCTGTCGCCCTGGTTTGAAGTCTGTTCTGGTGTCAGACAGGGCTGCGTGATGTCTGCCTGGCTGTTCGTGCTGTATTTGGACAGTTGCCTCCAGAGATTGAAAGGTAATATGAGTGGTATGGGATGTGGTGACACAGTGGTAAACTGCCTATTGTACGCTGACGATGCTGTGCTAATAGCACCATCAGAAGCGGAGTTGCAGACACTAGTTACGTGCATGAAAAAAGATTGTGAAGTAAAAGGATTGAAAATGAATGTGAACAAAACTAAGGTTCTGGTGTTTGAAAGAGAAGCGGTACAAACGAAATGTGTGATTTGTGTAAACGGAAAATGTCTAGAACAGGTGAATGAAATTGTGTACCTGGGGAGTGCGTTTTCGAGGGATGGAAGATGTGAGTTGGATGTGGAGAGACGGGTAGCAGCTGGCAATAAAGTGAACGGTGCTCTGTCCGCATTAGTGGGTAGTGTGAATATATCTAACACTGCTAAAATGGCCATCCACAATGTGGTGTTGGTGCCAACTTTGTTGTACGGTAGTGAGGCCTGGATATGCCCAAAATCGAGTGAAAGTATGTTAAATGCTGTGGAGATGCGGTCTCTCAGAAATATGTGCGGTGTCACGCTTGCTGACAGGATAAGCAATGATGAGATACGCAGTATGACAGGGTTGCACAACAGTGTTATTGTAAAAATGAAGAAAGGAATGCTTAGATGGTTCGGGCACATGGAAAGAATGAGTGATGAAAGACTGACGAAGAAAATATACAGAGCGAAAGTGAGTGGTAAAAGAAGCCAAGGAAGACCAAGGCTGACTTATGAAGATCAAATAGCCAGAGTGTTAGCAGACGGAAATGTCAAAAGCACCCGCATACCTAGGCGAAAATGTGTGAGGAGAATGATGAAATTTGAGGAAGCGAAAGAGGTGTGTAAGGACCGCGACTCCTGGCGCTCCGTCCTCTCTGACTACCCCGTTGGGGATACAGCGTGAAGTTATGTTATGTTATGTTATCACAAATTTAAAGGGGTATGAGGTACATATTATTTTTTTACTTTTTGGAGGCTTTTTTGAGTCGGGGGTTTTTAAAATTTTTAATTTAAGTTTTATTTCATGCTTTTTAAACACTACGATCTACACTGTATCCCCACATTCACGCAAATACTTTCCGGGACGATACACGAAATTGCGACACGAGATCGTACCTCGCCGAAATCTGAGTATTCTGACAATAGTCTGATCCATCGTCAGGTCCTGATCATCATCTTTCTATTTATCTATCTATAACCTATGTATAGAGTCCATTTAATTGAGCCTAAACATGATACCTCTACTGTAAGTGGCGAGGAATGGGATATCCTGCTGACTTCAGATGATGCTGCAACATCTGGTGAAAGTTACTATGTTATTGTGACATTATTGAAGTCACAGTATATTAAATTTCGCATCGATTAGACTAATAGAAGATGCTCGCATCCCTTTAAAAACTAAAAAAGAGCTGATATTCTTAAACAGCTAAACTGATTTTGATAAAACATGTCTAAGAACCACCGCTAGAAAACCTGCTTTCAAAAAAAAAAAAACCGCATAATAATCGGTCCATTCGTTTAGGAGCTACGATACCAGAGACAGACACACAGACACACAGTCACGTCAAACTTGTAACACCTATTATTTTGCGTCGGGGGTTAAAAAACAATGCATATGGATAAGTTTTTGATAGGTAGGTATTTGTTAAAAATTTCTTGTAACTAAAATTATTTAGGCATCCAAGGACATTATAATGGGTACGTTCGTTTAAGCGATTTAGACAATAATGTATTTGTGATGATGTGAAGAACGAATTAAAGAGAAATGAAAGGAGTCAAGTGTTTGCGTCGCGTGCGGCGCTGACTGGCGCTACAATAATTATGAATTACCCATATTCATCGCATTATGGAGTTGGAACAGAAAGAAAAAGAAAAGAACATCGAAATCATAGGCTTGGAGAAAGGAAAGGACGAAAATATCATGGAAAATATTAAGAAAATGGCTTATAAATTAAAATTAAAAACGGAAGATATCGTAGACGCTAAGAGGGTAGGAAAAGAAAAAGAAGAAAACAAAACGCAAACCATAGTTGTAACGTTGATTTCAAAGACAGCCCGGGACAAGTGGATATTAGCTCGTAAAAGTCTACTAACAAATGGGCATGTATACAATAACGATAGCACTGGTCGAATTTATATCCACGAAGATTTACCTAAATATAAACGTCAGCTACTGTGGTCTGCAAAAAATGAAATTAGGGGCCTATATAAATATATTTGGGTACAAAATTCAAATATATTGGTCAGGAAAGAAAGTGATAAAAAAATCCATAAAATTCGCTCTCAAAAAGATATAGACCAATTGAAAAAAATGTGCAATTAAGTACTGTAGTTTCATACAACCTGTTTATGCTACATAATTAAAATTCGCGGGTGATACTGAAAATATATTAGATAATATTGAATACAGTAGATATAAGGATATAAGAACGTGGAGTAACAGATGGATTGCATATAAGAAAAAACTACATATTATACACATGAATATAAGATCTTTAAGAAAGAACTACAATGAATGTATTCAACTAATAAGTCAAAGCACGTGTCAAATAGACATCATAATACTCCCAGAAATAAATGTAAAACATGATGAGCTTGTCTTGTATCAAATACCTGGATATGTTTGTTTTGACTATACTAGAGAGAATGAAAGAGGAGGAGGATTACTGATTTATGCCAACGAAAATATTTACTTAAAAACCAAAATCCTACAAAGCACGGTCTTCGAATCTATATACAGTAAAATTGTGATCGGTAGTAGGACTATACATATAATTGCATTATATCGGCCGCTTAAAAAGAATAGAATACACTTTATAGTTCAGCTGGATATACTGCTTCGAGATCATCAATCGATCATCATCTTCGAGATCAAAGCAGGATGATCTTATTGTAATTGGCGATATAAACCACTGGTTCCCAAACTTATTTTGTCTACTGAGTCGAGAGCTTATGCAGTCGTTGTCTAAGATGCCTCCTAGCTAAATTAAATTACAAATCACCCCCCAGGCCTCTATACAACGCCCCCCTTTTTTTTCTGGGTCTCTTACCGCCCCCCTTTAGGCCTGCAGCGCCCACAAGGGGGCGTTATCGCCCACTTTGGGAATGGCTGATATAAACATAGACTTTTATGAGAATAAGATCAACCAGACAACCAACATGTATAAAACCACCCTGTGTGAACGCGGCCTACAATGTGCGATACTGAGCTCGGAGATAACACGAGAGGCGATAGTTGACGGCAAGCTAGTCGTTTCGTGCATCGACCACGTGTGGGTGCGAGCGGGACGGCAGAATGCCGCGCTTGCGACGTCTGCGGCTTTTGTACTCGAGTGCAGAATATCGGACCATCACATTATAGGTGTATCGATCGATCGCGAGGATGTAAATAATCTCACGTACAATAACTGCATGTTTAAAACTATATTAGACAATAACAAAATTAAGGAGAAATTATCTTGTTATAGGTGGTCAACATTGTTATGTATTGTGTCCCATACAGCTCTGTCGGGAGATGTGTTCAGTTTTTGGTACCATTTATGACGAAAAAACTAGACAGATTCAAGTTAAACGCAAGAAAATACGCAACCATGGGTAAGTAAAGACCTATATCATATGTTACTCAAAAGATATTCATTGTTTCGCGAGTGGAAGGTCTCACCTAATAACATGAATGAAAGGTTAGTGTACACTCGGTTCCGTAATAAAGTGAATAAGTTAGTAAATGGTGCCAGGAATGAATACCGTCAAACCTTAGTTAAAGGGTGTAATGGAGATTATAGAAAAATATGGTCGAATATAAATGGCTGGATTGGAAGATCAAAGCTGAGTGTTGATGATACTATTGTGAATTACTTGGGAAAAAAGGACGGCATTTATAATATTTGTAATGAGTTCTCAATAACGTTTACGAAAGAGATATTGAACATTAAGCATGATTGTAATTTAAAGTTTCTAGACCGGAATTCATATGTAAAACCAAGAGAGCTATCATTTAGATTTGTAAAAACACTTCCTAGGGACATTGAAAAAATTATTGATAATTTAAACTCTGCCAAATCTCCGGGGATAGACAGAATACGAGTGACTGATTTAAAATATATTAAAAATAACATTAGTCCAATTTTGGCACATTTTGTTAATATCTCCGTTGCCAAAGGACTATATCCAGACGACTTAAAGAAATCCATAATACGTCCAATTTTCAAAAGTGGTAGTCATTTTGAGTACACAAATTATAGGTCAATTGCGATACTATCAACTATAGACAAGATTGTTGAAAAGGTTATTGTAGGACAAATGACATTATTCCTAGAAAAATATAAGATACTGAACAATAGCCAGCATGGGTTCAGACGGGGACGTAGCACGTCTTCTGCCCTTACTCAGTTCACGGAAGTAGTTAACGAAGAGCTTAATAGTGGAAGGCAGGTGTTAGCACTTTTATTGACTACAAAAAGGCATTTGACACCCTAGACTATGACATACTGCTGCAGCCCATGGAAGAGTGTGGGATAGGAGGTAGAACAAATTTATGGTTTAAAAATTATTTAACCAATAGAACCATCCGCACTGCCATCTCCGGGGTGATGGGGGAGGAAGCCTGTGTAACATTGGGCGTACCAACTGGTTCGGTCTACGGTCCTGTCGGTTACATCATGCTGGTAAACAGTGTTGCTAACGTGGTGCACAGCTGTCATGTGTTTATGTATGCCGATGACATGTGTCTAATTATTGCGTCTGGGGATCTGGTAGAAGCAAGCTATAAATTACAAAATGACTTTGAAAATATAACCAAGTGGGCCCATGACAACGGCATAATAATAAACCAGACTAAAACTAAGTGTATGCACATATTTTCTCCTTACAATAAGTCAGCAAAGAAAGTGGACTATTCCAAGGTGAGTATAAGGGGGCATAGCTACAATTGTTTACATAATAATAAGGTTAACTGTACTTGTACACGCCTGGAATATGTAGACACATTCAGGTACTTAGGGATGCATGTCGACCAACACTTTAACTGGAAAACACACGTAGGAGGGGTTTGCACTAGGTTGAGATCCATGTTGGGAGTATTTTATCATCTTAATCATATAATAGACAAAAAAACTTTCATGGTGGTCTATTACGCGTTAGTAGATTCAATTATTAACTATGGTATAAGTACATATGGCTGTACCTTTTCCACATATAAAAGCGAAATTAAAAACCTACAAACGAGAATAATAAAGTATCTAGTAAATAACAAAATTAAAATTCAATATAGATCAGATTATAGCAAATTATATGCTGTTTGTAAGAAACTACCAATTGATTTAAAAAATAAGTATGCAATGGCCCTTAATAACTACTATAGTGACATACATAAAACACCTGTATATAATAGGTATAACACCAGAAGCGTCAGGGAGGGTTGGCTTAGGCAACCAACAGCCAACAATTATTATGGTGAAAGGTTAAATAAATATGTAGTACCAAGATTGTTCAATGAAATAGCTTGGTTAAAAGACAAACCGAAAATAGATGTTCATGTGCTAAAAGAGAAGTTAAAAATATTTTTATTAGAAAATCTGTAGCTGGTGTAAGTTTTCATTTCTTTGTATAGATAGATATCCGCATAACTATTTGTTTCATAGATGATATAGGTATTAATGTTGGTATTTTGTTTGTGTATATTGATATTAATATTATTATATTAGCAAGATATATTTAGTGTAAGTAAGTAGGTATAAAATGAAAAATGTAAAAGAGCGTATTTGTTCGCCAACAAACTGTTAAGTTTGGCGATTGGAAATTTAAAAAAAAAATTTGTTACTTATTGTGTAAATAAAAAAAAAAAAATCCAAAATATGGCCGTTGTGTGCGTACGACGCGTGCCTATTAGCGCGCACACATACAAACCGCGCGCACTGACTTTCTATGAAGACATCCTACTGTTATGTGTACACTGTGCCCTCGGACAATCAGTCTATTTTAGTATTTCAATTCATAGGATAGGTTAGAACTAGTCTTTCTTGGATCGTCATTTCCAGATTGTTGTGGCAAAAATAAACGACCTCTTAAAGATTCCGAGCGATTTTTCCACGAATTTATTTATAGATTTACTCGTATGTGTGTCACAGGGCCCATTACAGGTTAATACGACATTTATATCTCCGGTCACGACTGTTTGTATTTAGAGGGAGCGTGTGTTCCACGAGCGAACTGCTACCGAATTTATATTATTCTTATTATCTTTAATAGTATTAAGGGCCTTATTGTTCTCCAAAACGTCTTTTAAGTAAGGTCACTATATAGCTGTTTTATTCCAAGAACTTAAAACTTACATGCATGATAAACGAGTGCCTTGAATTTAAAAACTTCGATTGCTCTTATTAACAGATAGGTATTTTAATTGGTTTTCTTTTTTTTTAAACCAAGACAACAATCACAACCTTATTCAAATTTAAAGTGGGTAATTTAGTCATGAGAAGTTGATGTGCAGATGCAGCATTTTAAAATTTTCATATGCATTCCCGGAGTCTACAGACAAGAATGCGTATCTTTCTATCGCTGAAAATGCCTTAAATGAAATTGAATTCTTAATTATGTAATTGATATTCAACGTTTATTACCTACTTGTTTACTAGGTAAAGGTATCAAAGGCCGTTTTTTTCTAGCAATGATGTGGCGATTGTTGGTTTTTATACATATAATAAAAATCTCTGAAATGATAAGTAAAAAATATGAACAATTTGCGTAGGTAATGCAAAAAATGAGTGTTCCGATGATTTGTCCTTCGAAATGCGAATTATTTTATTATGGCAAATAGATATAAGTGCAAAGGATTTTATTATGTCAAAGATGAATCATAATCATAATAATTTTTTTTTTATTGAAATAAATTAATAAGTAGGTACCTATGTACATGTTATCTTAACGATATTATTTACAAACTTAAAAGTAAGTATTATCTAACATAATAGAATAATTTGTAACAACCATTTGTCTGAATTTGAAATAATCTTTATATAGGTATATAATTCTTCCGTATGTGTGAACCATGTGTCACTGCTCCTTAATGGCTGGACCGATTTTGTTAAAATGTTTTGTGTTTGAGCGGGTCCCTAGATGGTTTAGATTCACGATTGTACCCGGTAGGTGGCATTGCAATCGGGTTCCAGGATTTTTTTCTTTAGATAATATTGAGTACAGTAGACAAAATTGTGACAATTGTCTGTGCCTCCCGAGGCTGGTACCAAGGGACTTCTAGTATAGAAGTTCCTTGGTACCAGCCCCCCCCCCCCCTCCCCACCCTTTAAGTTTTAGGGCCTTACTTAGTCTATAGACAGAAGTATTTCTTAGCCCACTAACCTCCAAAAGTTAAAACTCAACTCTAACTCACGTTTGTTTGAATAAAGACTTACTGTTCCGAACAGCTGTTTGTGCAAATACAGTTTCTGGGAACAACGTGTGTGACAGACGGTAGGATATCGAGGTGATTCGAGACAGAACAATTAGGGAAATAAAAATTTAAGATCCCAGTTTAGATTCCAAGGGAATCATTGAAAAAAACTCTAAATAGTTCGAGATGGTATTTTAATCTGAACTTACGTTTAGAAAGTAGACATGCGAATGCATAAACGTCTGCACAATTGGATAGATTATTTATTGCCGAAATTGTATTTTTTTGTGGTGCATTCGAAACAGCGATTCAGTTTTTATAGCTGTGCGAGGGAACTGCACTTTTTAATACTTTCGGTTTTTGCAACTTTTCATTGCCTCTTTTATATAGGAATGTATTTTAACAACACTTCAAAATTGATCAAAATGTAGAAAAAATTGCTGTGAATTGCTAATAAAAAATGTAATGTCATCAATGATATTATAATACAAATGTATTACAACATCATTGAATGTCATGCAATAAAATGTTACCCCTTCATTAAATCGATATTAGCTTTAAAATTTTTAAGACGCTACAAAATAATTATTACTAATAAAAAAAATAAGCAATCATTTAAAATAATAAATTGTGCTACGTAAAATAACATTTTCTATAAACTAAATAAATGAATTTGACAAGCTGTCGTTCTGACAATGCCGGCACATCCGGCGCAGTGAATGTAGTTAAAAGGAGTATTGTATTCCTTGGAGTTGGAGCAATTGCGCAACGTCTCTTCCTAACTCCTGGAAAAACTCGGAAATACACCTACTAGTAAGTATATATAAGATTGCTATATATACATATAACAACAGCAAAAGATGAAAAGAGATGGAAGGTTATAGAGATGTTTCAAGATTAAATTTACGACTTCAACTATCTGCTTAGAGTGCGGAATCCAATTTAATACTACTCCTGGAATTAAGTCAGATATACACAAATATATAACATTGCTATATACTATAGATATATCAACAGCAAAAATGAAAAGAGATGGAGGATTATAGAGATGTTTCGAGATTAAATTTCTTGACATCAAGTAACTATCTGTTTAGACGCACCCATTCCCAAAGTGGGCGATAACGCCCCCCTGTGGGCGCTGCAGCCCTAAAGGGGGGCGGTAAGAGACCCAGAAAAAAAATGGGGGCGTTGTGTAGAGGCCTGGGGGGTGATTTGTAATTTCATTTAGCTAGGAGGCATCTTAGACAACGACTGCATGAGCTCTCGACTCAGTAGACAAAATAAGTTTGGGAACCTAGAGTTTAGAGTGTAGACTCCTGTTTCAATACTGCTCCATGTATAAAGCGGATTCCGTACGCTTATTACGTAACTTGGAGACAGTATGTGACAGCCAATATCACGCGGTTTCTGCTGTCTAAACGAGAATTTTTGTAATGTAATTTGTATAGTGGCGCTAAATCAACCGGGAAAAGTACATTTTATAGTCCTAGAATAATAGATACTCAATCGTCATATATGATACCAATTTTTTATTACAATTAGTCACTGGTCGCGTAGTGATCGCGTCGCTGACTGCAAATTAGGTAATAACCCCGCCGATTTGGCGCTTCGCCGGTCGCTGCCGCTGCACGCTCGCTTCGCTCTCACGGCTCACGTGTTGTGTTAAAAAGACCTAACCTAACCAAAAAAAGTGTTGTATATATATCGTCGTGTTTGTATTACAAAAAAATTTGCAAAATTTTACCCAATGTGAAACAATCTAAACCTTAGCCTGCATTTGTCTTCACGATTTCTTCCCAAGCATTCATTATCACCATTACACCACATTAAAGTTTCAGTGATTGAAGTTGTAACCTTAACTATTGTGAAAACTGTTAATTTTGAAGTTTACCGTTTTTATTATAGCAAAGACCATCAATTTTAATAATTTTTTAGAAGTGTGATTTATATCAAAAGCAACAAATTTATAAAGAAAACCGTCAATTTTAAATATTGAGAGTTGTAGATAAAATTACTGATTCTATAACTGCATTATATATATATATCCCTTTTATACCTATATACCTCTAAATGCGTAAAACTGGTATTATAACTTAGGCATCAAAACAAGCACTAGATTAACTGGACACTAGGCTATACAGTTCGATGCACTCTGCTGTACCCATTACAGAGTATCTATGTTAGAAAGAAAATACAATCTTCTCTGTTGAAAATACAGTCCTTTTTTCAGTGGAGCAGGTATAACTGAGCATGTATTGGCAATGGATATAGTTGTATCTTTAAACGAAGGATTGAATAAAATGTTTGCAATGTTTACAAAAGACGGTGACTTACAAAACAATCTTGATGCCGTTGCGTTGTCTCTTGTCTATATGTTTGTCTGTGGTCTCTATATGGCATAGTAGCTCTTGAACGTATGAAACAATTTGCATAGTTTTTATTTTGAAAGCATAGACGAAGAAAGACTATAACTGCACACAGCCTGTCGGCCTGTGTATTTATTCACATTCACTAGTGACCCACCCTGGCTTCTCACGGGTATTTTTTTTTTTTTAAATGAAATAAAGCCCATGTTACTCGCTTATAATTAGCTTTCTATAGGTGAAAGAATTTTTAAAATCGGTTAAGTAGTTTTTGACTTAACCGTTACATACAAACAAACAATACAAGTTTAACTCTTTATAATATTACTATAGATTTATTCATTAATTAAATAAGCTTAAATCCAGACAATACATTATAAAACAGCGAAGTTACTGTGCTGTTAATGAAGAATATGAATGCAGATATTATACGATTTGTAACTCGTAATGTTGTGATAGCGCTGTTAGCCTACGAATTTTAACAATAGAATAAAATATTTGTGCTATTTTTATCGCAACAATAACACAATGAGTCTGTAACAAGCTTAATCAAATTTATTGAGTCAGTGCGACGGATTTATTTGAAGCAATTCCTTTAATAGCCATCTCTACCTATATACATAATGTAATAATCATAATCACATCATTCGTATGACTTTAAAGTAAGCACTAGGATGTGTATTTTGAATGACGTGTACAGTGAACTTGGGAAGATCTAATGATACCCAAACCACAAGCCATCATACATCAATTAGACTTACTTATATTGTTCGTGGTTAATTCGGTAATTTGATTATAATAATTCGAAATGATTATTACATAATTGCATCGTTTATCGATTTTATCATTCGGTAGACTGGATCTTGATAATAGCCGATATTGAATTGATTGTGTAATGTGAGCTGTGTAATGTGAAATGTGATCCAAACAAGTTTGCAAAGTGAAAACACACATTCGTATTGTTAAAACATAAAAAGATTATAGAATTATAGTAAAAATCAAACAAGAGTTATATGGTTGATTATAGCCTGTCCCCTTCCCCTCCCCTTCATTTGAGAGAGGTCCATGTCTCGCAGTTGGACGTAGGATGTTACCGAAAGGCTACGGTTAAACCACGCGAAAATTCTCTTGCAACTGCCGAGCGGCGGCCGTGCGGTTGCCGTTGTCTTCCATTTATTAATGGCGAGTGTAAACTCTATTTACTAGGCAATAACATTCTTTCTGGGTTTACCTAACCGCGCAGCTACCACGCGGCCGCTGCGCGGTCTCCGACGGGGTTATTACCTAAAAATTTGCAGACAGCGACAGTCACGCGATCGCTGCGCGACCGGTGGTTAATTATAATATAAAAATAGTATCATGTATGACGATTGCATGTCTATTATTCTATGACCGTAAAATGCACATTTCGCGGTAGATTTAGCGCCACTATACAAATTACAATGCACAAATTCTCGTTTTGACAGCAGATATCGCGCGATATTGGCTGTCGCATGCTGTCTGCAAGTTAGGTAATAAGCGTGCGAGCTGTCACTCGTGCGGCAGCCGCGCGGTCGCTGTCAGTAACCGCGCGTCCTAAAACTATCCCGCCCTCGATTGCATTCCTTTCTGACCCTCTCCGCCCACAGAGCGAAGTTACTTGCGCAGCTTAGATATGTAAATAAATGGTGTATTTTGCTCTAACAGAGTGCAGCCTGCTACCCGTCTTCCATCCCTCGAAAACGCACTCCCCAGATACACAATTTCGTTCACTTGTTCTAGACATTTTCCATTTACCCATATATCGCACTTTGTCTGTACATCTTCTCTTTAAAACACCAGAACCTTAGTTTTATTCACATTCATATTCAATCCTTTCACTTCACAGTCTTCTTTCATGGACGTAACTAGTGTCTGCAACTCCGCTTTCGATGGTGCTATAAGCACATCATCGTCAGCGTACAATAGGTAGTTTACCACTGTACCATCACATATCATACCACTCGTACTACCTTTCAATGACTGCAACTGTCCAAATACAGCACGTATAGCCCGGCAGACATCACGCAACCCTGTCTGACGCCTGAACAGACATAGAACCAGGGCGACATGTCACCATCTATCCTTACACAGGCTCTGTGGCCTCGATATAATGACCTCACAGCCTGCAGTAAGGGGCTCTCCACGCCATATCCAGGCAGTAGACTCCACAGTTTTTTTCGCACTACTCTATCGAATGCTTTTTTAAGATCGGTATCGGCCCGTTTCTTTTCAATGTTTCACAATTAGGGTTTCTGATTTCTCGACTTACCTATTTTTTTTCCCGGAGCTCGAGAATTCTCGACTAAGAATTCCCGGGAATACTCGAATATTCGAGAAATATTTAAATTAAAAAAAATAGAACTTTTTTAATTAAATGCAAAATAAAACTACGATTATTATGCAATAATCATCAACATTTATTAATTCTTCAGTCTTGTGAGTAATAACACATATTTTTAAACAAAATAACTAAATTTTAGTATATTTTTCATTAAACAAATAGTAAATAATCGGCCGAGGCTGTTGAAACTGCGGGGCATTTGCGCCATTTGGCTATAACTTTCGTGTTATAAGGTTTATTAATAACGACATTTATTTAACGAAATAATGAGTCTTTCCTCTACTGAGACCTTATAGAACGAAAGTTATGGCCAAACGGCGCAATTGCCCGGCAGTTGCAATAGCCCCAATTAAAATAACGAGTATCTTCATACAAACAATTTTTAAATTAAAGTTGAACACTTACAGTATCTTTTTTCCCATAAATAATTAGAGCTTTTAATCACATTTGATAAAAAAAACCGCGCGGGAGAAGATGGTACGGAGGCAAACATAATGAGAGATCAAGACGCGATTTCTCGATTTCTCGTCACTTTTTTCTCGTCTCGAGTAGAGTCAGATTTCCCGGGAATTCTCGCTTCGAGAAGTCTCGAGCAGAAACCCTGTTCACAATATTCCGATTTTCAGTTTGTTTAAAATAAATATATTGATTATTATTGTTTATTAGTTTTTGTTTTTACGTTATTCTCGCGCAGTTGTATGTTATTGTTTAATTAGGTTATTTCTGATGTTAATCTTCGTCAAGTGTGTGTTGGTCTGTCCGAGAAAAATAACATTAAATAAATAATTGCTTATTATTTTATATTTATTTTTGTTCATTTGCGAGTCTTTTATTGGAACGGAAAGAAACACTGAAAATACGTTCTGAGAATTATCTGACGTTTTTTTAAAATAATCGTAGTGTCATTTACAATAATAAACACCGTTTTTTCTTTTTTCTTTTTTCATGGCATGGCGCACAGATTAGCGCCTTTGCCAATGTCACGTAATAATAAGTAGAATAGATGTTCGAAGTTTTCGTTTTTTCTTCTTATCGTATAATTCCTCCAGTAAATAGTAGGCTTTACTGAAGTTATAAAAGACTTCTTCGAAGAGCGTGAGATCTTCAGCCAAACATGTGTAACCTACTACATTCTTTTCACTTATACAGAACTTTAAAACACAATATACTATCACATTTGTACTTTAGAACTCGCAAAAATGTAAAAAATAGAAAATCTAAATAAAATGACAACCTCAATTCTCCCATTCCCGCCAAAAAGTCCCCTAAATAACGTTTACTATCGTAATCGTAATGACCGGATAGTTGCATCTTAGTAGTTCAAGTTATAAATATATCTTTCGAACCGTAATAGGTAGCTGGTTGAAATTTTCATAGATTATGTTTTATTATGGCGGAATTTGTAACAAATAACAAAAATTAAAATTAAGGGGGTGTCCATACAGGACACATGTTTTGCTCAATGTTTTTTTGTTTTTGTTCTATCGTAAAAATGGCAATATAATAGGTACATTAAGTATAACATAAGCGTCAAACTTGGTGTGATTATAGTCACAGTATAATCTCTATATAATGAAAACCGGCCAAGTTCGAGTTCAGCGTATGTTAAGGATTCTGAACTGAATAAAAAAAAATACAAATTTTGTGGTAAATACCTAACACAGATATATTGTTTGGTGGTACGGAATCTTCGATCCGCGAGCCCGACTCACACTTGGCAGGCTTTTTTGTGTAATTATTTTAGTAGAAGCTTAGGCCATGACTGAATTTTTTGTTAAATAAATGAAATAATATTGTTAAATAAAATATCATTTCGATTATAATTTTCAGATGTACGCAATCTAGCAATTTTGTCATGATGACATGGCATTTTCAATTCCGAGACAAATTAGAAAAAAATTGTTTTTCTACCAATTATAATTGTAGTCCGTTGCCTTTTTTCGTTTCAAGTATTGCGTCGTGTACCATCAATTATAACTATAATATTAATAGCACATGTGACGTGAAGCGAAATGTAAAATAATGATGATTAATTTGATAATGATAGCACATAACAGTGGCGGACTAAGCCTGTCAGGGGCCCGGGGCGGCAAAATTCAATGAGGCCCTCGATCTTGGAAATTGATGTATTTTTTATTACAAGTTTATTCAGTTTGCATTTGTATGCACAAGTGTGTATGTTTAGTTCAAATTTTGTAAGTGAAATTTAAACTTCGTAATTGCTCAACCAATTTTGCTGAAATTTTGCATACTTATATAATGTCGATGACAATGCAATGTCAAGGTACTGTCGAACCGGAGTAAAGGTATCATGGAGATGGAAAGTGGCCATAGGAATTTCTTAACTACACATAATGAACGAATCGTATTTGGGCTCATTTGATTTGTATTGTTGGTTACTCTTACTTTAATAGTACTGTTAACATTAAATTTATAATAAAAATCCATTTATCACAAATACTTTATTAAAGTAGATACCTACATTTCGTAAAAATAATATTGATTTAAAAATTAAATTTGTATGTATAATCTGTGTCTCTTTGATTTTTTGGTGTGTCCCTTAACCCATAAACTTAATAACCTTTTGCAAAGGAAAAATTCGTCATAACGCTTAATGCTGTAAAATTATTTGACGATTCGTTCAGCTATACATCATTGGAGATGTCGATTCTGTGGTGTCCAAAGTTCAACGATATCTTTGTCGTACTAGTTTGATTGTTTGAAAGCATCACTATATCCACACAATTTCGGTTCGAGAACCACATCTAGCTCTCATATACTTTGACGCTTTTGCAGTGACAACGTAGCTTATTTCACTTAATTTAGTACTTACAAAGATTAATAATCAAGAAATTTATTCTCAATTTAATATTGGATTGCATAAACACGCAAAATTATAACGTCGTGGTCAAGCCCATTGTCGCACATTGAACTTGTCCATTCGAAGCGGCGATGAAGTGACGAAATAATAGCACTGTTTGCTTTTACTTACGGCAATGCGCCACGCGTTAAAAGGAGATAGAGCTACTTTGTGCGTTACGCTCTGCTAGCGCGGCGTTAGGATCATTGATTTGAATTACTATTGTAGTGTAACGTATAATTCATGTTTACATTACATGTAGTAACTTCTGGCTCATAATTTCATCGAAATGCTTCTTTTTCTAGTAAACTACTTTGATATTTAAACTTTCTTTGATAAAACATTCGATCTGTTTCTGACTCCTTCCACGCATGTAATCAAAGCCGAGAGCGTGGAGATAGTGCCCCTAGTGGCGTCAAATGCAACTATACGTTATGCTTAACTAGATCACTATAAGGCGAAGCATTAAGCTTGGAATATCGACAAATGTATTGCTCTCATCGATCCACACGATTTTTCATTGTGTCTGACAGCTACATAAAATGCATTCATAAAATGTCCAAGCACGTAATATCACAGTCGCCAATAGCGCTTTTCATGAAATGGTGGCATATCATAAAATTTAGTAGAAATGCATTCTCTTAGAAATATGTGCGGTGTCACCCTTGCGGATAAAATAAGCAATGACGAGATACGCAGTATGATAGAGTTGCACGACAGTGTTATTGTAAAAATGAAGAAAGGAATGCTAAGGTAGTTCGGGCACATGAAAAGAATGAGTGATGAAAGACTGACGAAGAAAATCTATAGAGCTAAACTGAGTGGTAAAAGAAGCCAAGGAAGACCAAGGCTTATGAAGATCAAATAGACAGAGCGTTACCCGACGGAAATTTTAAAAGCACTCGCATACCTAGGCGAAAATGTGTGAGGACAATGACGAGAGTTGAGGAAGCGAAAGAAGTATACTGTAAGGATCGCGACACTTGGCGCACTGTGGTCCCTCACTACCCCGTTAGGGATACAGCGTAAAGATATGTATGTATGTGTCATAAAATGCCCAACTCGGACCAAGAATCGAAAGCTGAACATGATGTATATTTTCTTTAATACTAGTAGCTAAAACACTTAAGCTTTACGAGTGTTTTGCTAATAATGTACGTGAAGTTGTGTGTAATGTAAGTCATGAGCTGGTACGAATTACCCAGACAGTGCGAGGCTGAGATACTTACTGTAGCTAACTGTTTTACTCGTGGCTACGCGCAATGAGATAGAAAGAAACATGAAAATTCGTTTAACGCTCGGCTATAAGAGCGGCAACTTATTATTAACTTATTAGCTCCACATCTGCAGTAATATTTAATAGATACATTACCACTGGTGTTTACCCTGACCAGATGAAATTAAGTAAAGTTATACCGCTTTTGAAATCTGGTAGTACATCAGACTCATTCAATTTTCGGCCCATCTTCGTACTGCCATCTCTTAGCAAAATATTTGAAAAATATTACTACAAATGCGCCATCATTTTGATTTAAATAACCTGCTTTGTAATAAACAATACGATTTTACCCGGGGTCGCTCCACTATTGATGCTGGAACGGAATTTTTAAACCATATTTATGAAGCGTGGGACGATTCATATGATGCTTTTGATATCTTTTGCGATTTATCTAAAGCTTTTGATTGTGTTCAACATGAAAATCTGGTATGAAAACTATATCATTATGGCGTAAGAGGAAAAGCTCTCGATCTTTCGAAATCATATTTGGATGACAAGATTCAAAACATTGATGTTAATGGTATAAGATCAATGGAAACAGTAATTACTATGGGCGTCCCACAAGATTCGATTCTGGGTCCATTCCTATTCAATATTTATATTCATGACCTATCTTACAATGTCAATAGTCATGAAATTGTTCTTTTCGCTGCTGATACATCTTCGTTTTTGAAAGTTGAGCGAAGGCAATTATGTTATGACGAAGTGAATGATGCATTTCATAGAGTACCTACTCAATTGGTTTAACAATAATAATATTTTATTTAACAAGGGAAAGACGAAATGTATTGAATTTACTTTGCCGAACGTTAGGAACCACTGTTCGTATTAGTGAGCAAGAGTATAACTATAGATTCTAAACTTCAATAGCGACTTCATATAGATAGACTCGCTAAAAACACTGAGTTCTGCAGCCTACGCTGTAAAAAAAATTCGTAAACTCACTGATGTGGATACTGCGAGATTCGTTTACTTTATTTTTAACCGACTTCAAAAAAGGAGGAGGTTCTCAATTCGACTGCATGTTGTTTTTTTTGTTGTATGTTTGTAACCTCATAACTCTGTAATTTATGAACCGATTTTGAGAACTCTTTCTTTATTTGGTAGGTAATACTTCAGAGGTGGTCTTATTTAAATTTCACCGATATTGAAGCTTGGACTTCGACACTAAATAACGCAACCTGGTTATAACGTTTATTTATATTGATGATTCTCTTGTATATCGTTGCGCTTCGGAATTAGAAAGAAATTAATTGCAGACCTGCCCTAGATATTTATTTAGGTCAAGATCACTTTTTTCACAAAAATTTTTTGTTTCTCCCTTTTGAGTGCCGGAGTTATGAAGTAACAAATATTACACAAAAAAAAGCAACATACAGTCGAATTGAGAATCTCCTCCTTTTTTAAAGTCGGTCAAATTTTTATTAAAAAAATTAAACTGCCTTCAAAAATAAAAACACTGAAAAGTACAAAATAACTATCCTTTACTAATCGAAACTCAAGTACAATTAAAATAAATTTATAAATACGATACACATACCTATATAGTTAAATTTGACAGTTATTGAAGTCGGTGCCAAATCAATGTGCAACAAAAGAAAGCCTATTAGTTTGGTGGGCTTGGCACCGACTTCAGTAACTGTCAAATTTAATTATATAGGTATGTGTATTGTATTTATAAAGTTATTTTAATTTTACTTGAGTTTCGATTAGTAAAGGATAGTTATTTTGTACTTTTCAGTGTTTTTTCATAGTGTAATGACGTACGGCATACTACTCTGGGGCAATGGAGCTGATATAAATATAATTTTTGTGTTCCAGATGCGAGCGATTCGAGCTATTTACGAACTGAATCCTAGGGCCTCGCTCCAAGAGAAATTTAGGGAAATTAATATATTGACTATGGCATCCCAGTACATCTATGAAAATTTTTTATATGTACATAATTTTATGGAAATATCAGTAATTTTAGCAAAAACAGGGATGTTCACAAAATAAATACTAGAAATAAACACAAATTACGATAACATGAAACGCGTCTCCACAAAATCAGTAACTCTTTTATGGGCATTCGCTTTTACAATAAACTTCCCAGTGGTATTCAACAGCTATCAATAAGTAAATTTAAAAGTATTGTAAAAAAAATCTCTGTAAAAAAGGATACTACAAAACATCTGATTATTTAGATGATAAACATTGCTGGGACCAAAACAGCTCAACTTCTGGCAGCTTAAATTAAGACAAAAAAGAATTGACATTGTGATAAATATTGACGTCAAAAAGTGATTGTAAACAATCCAATTTTGAATAAAAAAGATTTGACATTACGGCTCCATCTATTATCTTTCTTGGCCCAAGATGCCCAAGCACGTAATATGACAGTTGAGAATAGTACTTTCATGAAATGGTGGCGTTTCTTGAAAAGTATGCTCAATGCTCAAGCACGTAATAATCTGTCCGGAGGAATACATAAATTTATAATTGTTTATTTAGTAACATTTAAATTACAAAATTCTTACAATTCACAGATAACGGGCTTTTATTGGCAAATAACGAATAACATACAACAATTATTACTCTGATAGGCTATATTTCCTAACAGCGAGCGCGTTGTGCAAGTGACCTTGTCTGCGTGCAGCACGATAGATGCGTGCCATAATATTGTATTGTAAATGCTTGCGTCCGCTAGAGGCGATTAACTCAACTCATAATAATAATGTCAAAGAGGTGTGGGCCTCGACCTGTTAGACTATTCCCCTTTAGAATCACAAAACTTTCGAAAGAACAAGCTCCCAGTTAAAATTCAAATTCAGAATATTAGATTGTAAAGGTGAAGACGTAAGGCAAAATTTTCATTGCAATGGAAATAAACTTCAATTTTATATTTCAAGCTCCATTAATTAAAGTAAAATTCTCTGTAAAAACGTGGTATAACTCATTGTTATTTCAAAGTCGAAATCAAATCAATTTATTCAAATAAACCCTATTACAAAGTGTTTTTGAACGACAGATCTAGTTCAGTTCGAAAAGAATACATGGACACTGAGAAGAACCGACAAGAAACTCAGTCAGATATGATTTTTTCAACATCATTTATTATAATACAATGTTCAGAAAGCCAGTAAATGCATGTTTAATAATGGTCGTCAAGTGACGGAATACTTTTTTGTTTAATATAATTACCTACCTATTATGTGATCCCAAATACGTCAGCACTAGGCTTAATTATGGGTTCCGTACAACGACTTGGGGCAGTTCTCAGTAACATCCAGATTTCAAAACAATATAGAAAAGTACCTTTATTAAATTGACTTAGCTGAGAATTTAATTCGGGATCCTTGACTTGGAAGGTAATGCACATACCACCGAACCAATGGCGACGGGCCAGTTAAGGCAACGCATGGGAAATATTGACGCCAGGGATCTCAATTTTTCTAAGTGACTACAAAACGTATGAAAGTGATATTTAGTACCCTGATTCTTCATTTCATTGACTTTATTTTGACAGTTGCGATACACGATTGGTTAACTTTATAACACAAAAAAATATCAAAGAAACCTCTTTTAAAACAGAGATTTACATTTTTAGGAGTAATGGGACCGATTTATGTTTTTAAATTTTCTGTATAGTTTTAATCTAAGCGTATTCTTCAAAATGCCAGTTGGATTTTTTAAAATTAAGTTTAGTTTTTGAAATAAACGAAAATAATTACTTTTTCGTATTTTTCGTAAGCTAGCGCGCGCACTTTTGCAGAAGCAGAAGGTCTATTTTGGATTAAATTAGTATATATCAATGCGTCGCCTTAACGTCCATTTCTTGGTGGAAACTAGAATTGTTATTATGGTATCTTATTTAACAAGTGCAATGTGCATGGATACAAAAACATGCTTTCGTTTGCGAATTTTAATAAAATAACAAAGCAATTTAAATTTCTAGTACACAGAGTTACTTTAAGTTGAATGAGTAGGCTTATTTAAGGTCGAAATTGCGGTATACCTGTGCTATTGGTGATCGGTCGTAAGTTTGAAAAACTTTTGCTATTTGGTGTTAACTTTGGCAAACTTTCGCTATTTGGTGGTCCAAAAATAAAAGTTTTTTGAAATCTAGAGATTGCGAATCGATTGCGGAAGATTTGGCTATCGCTTACTGAATATAATAGTGTATAATCTATGGCTTACTGGCTACTAATAAGGTAAGGTAGACGGACGGGATCCACAGAACGTCCTACCTTCTACCCACCCGCAAATAATAACGAAGTTTCATCTATCTTAAGATAATAATGTGTAATTACGATAAATTAAACAAACAATATATTAACAGTGCCATAAAACAAGCTGCTTAATGAATAATAATAATAATTAGTAATAAAAAGGGCATTAAAATCATAACTAAATTAAATTGTATAGAATAATACAATTATACGAAGCATTTATTTATTACATGGAGTGATTCATTTTTGCGTAGTGATAAATAAAACAGATAATTTCTGGAAAAGACGCATCTGGAAAAGATGCATAAATGCCACCGTGATGCTTGGCACTCCATTCTTTTTACTACCTTGTTAGGGATCCAACGTGAAGATATGTAATGTATGTATAAAATCCACTGTAGTTGTTGAGTATTCTGAATATGTATACAAATTATATAATAATTGGGTGATGTGAATACAACAAAAGCAATTGTTTCTAGTATTTAATATTAGCATTAGCAATTGTTAGTTAGTATAAGCTCTATTCATAGCATTTTTTGCTAGTTAGTTTTTGTTCACATCTTTTTAGCAATAGCAAGATTTGGCTAGCGTTTGCTGTTGTAAGTTAAAATAGAATAAGTTTTTAGTATAACCTTTCGCTAAAGTATATTTAATAAGTTTTAAAAATGTAAGTAAAAGCGTATGCTGACGTTTAGATCACATCACCCATTGTCTATCACATGCATTTTCTACCGTAAAAGTAATTATTTAATTACAAACATAACATAGTTTTACTACGACATATTGTAGTAGAAGAATATTTTTTTCTTTTATATTTGTTATGTGTATTATATAAAGTATCCAGCGGGATTCCCGTTTTATTATCCGGTATCCGGCCGGATAGTACATTAAGGCCGGACAGGCTACTGGATAGACAGTGGATGTCCGTTTCATCTCTAGTTTTTAGGACGTAGCTATTATGTAAAGCCTAGGTCTTGAGATATAAGCCCTAAAAGTTGCGTGTCACGTGCCATTCGATAATCGACCATATGGTCTAAATAATAATACCTTAAACCTAAATTTATCTTTGTTAAAAAATGACTCCACAAGTGTCCTACATATCTACTAATATAATTGGGTTCTTGAGTTCATCGTAAAGGTTAATACTGTTTATTTTATCAGAATGAATAAAAAGAAGCAAGGTTGCTATGTCTACGACTGATAGAAATATAAGTTGCGAATTCAAAAGGAAGTTAATGACCTTATTTCTATTTGTGTATGCTATAATTATACATAAAAATCAATGTTAATCTGTTTGTCACTTATACACTTGAATAACACGACCCATTGAGCTTTTGGGTTATGTGCAACGCATTACTGGAAATGTTTAGAAAGTAAACAATTTTCGATTTGAAACGTAGCTACTCCGAAGCGAGATAGGGTTCACTCAGTTGATAACAAAATCCAGTAATCAGTTATGTATTATTATTATAAAACGATGTTCTCGTTAGTATCTGTGTTTCTGTGTGTTTATTTAGAACTCAAGAATTGTGAAATATATTTCTATGCGGTTTTAATTACAATTTAACACACCGTTATAACACCGTTATGTCTCACACAAGAAGGAAGGTCGCACCTTTACTATGCAACTGACCAATTTCATTATCATACATATCTTCGCGCTGTACCCCCCAACGGGGTAGTCAGAGAGGATGGAGCGCCAAGATTCGCGGTCCTTACATATTTCTTTCGCTTCCTCAAATCTCATCATTCTCCTCACAAATTTTCACCTAGGTATGTAATATATATATTATACAATTTTCTTTTCGCCATTTTTAGGTAAAAAAAATAAAACAAGACGTCTATTACCGATAATTCATAGTTTTAGATTTATTCTCAGTAACTTATTTATTTTGGTCCAGTTCGGACCGAAAGAAACCAGTGAGAAGACCGCAAATGAAGGAAAGGTGGAAGGACGACATTGTAAGAATATCGGGCAGCGACTAGACTAAGACTGCCCAAAATAGAAAGAAATGGAGATTGTTGGAGGAGGCCAACACTAATATGGTTGAGATTGGCTTACGATGATGAATGAACTTATTTATAGATCCGACAACCCCGACTGACCCTACTACAATTGTGATTACTTAAGAGTTAAAAGGGTATTATTATTATTATAAATAAATGATATTGGAGGTTGGTGGTAGTGTTAGTTCTCTGTACTAAGCCATCTGAATAATGAACTCGGGATAGTTTTTTAACCATCACACCTACGTAAGACCTTCTATACATGACACAACAATATCAATGCTTATTACATTGTATTTTGTTTTCATTCATTTGTACTGCAATTAATAAGCAATATTGTTGTATGATATGACAAATCATTAATTTGAGTATTGATTTAATTAAATACTGGTATTATAATTACAAAATATTGTAAAGAGTTAACTGTAGGAGTTAGTTCGCTATCGATTCTTGTGTGCGCTTGACGCATGCTTCGTCGCGCGGGTAACCGATAAATATTACGAAAAATAAAAGAGAATTTGGTACATTTTCAAATTATTTTTCTTGTAGTGTATATTGTATTTTGTTTAAAATTATAATTTAATTGTTTATTGTGTAGTGTAACCAATCACGATGGAAAGGTATTTATACAGAAAATGAAATTAATTCACATAATTTTTTTAATTACCGCTGTTTCGTACATTGTTGCGTATGTATCATAAGAATTTATGAGAGGAGAAGTGTACGTCTTTTGCAAAGGAAGTCAGTTACTTAGGGTTTGTTATATCGGATCAGGGAATCAAAACCGATGACAATAAAAGAGAAGCAGTAGTTAAAGCACCTCAACCTGTAAATATAACAAAATTAAAATCATTTTTGGGTCTCGTGAATTTTTATTCTAATAAAAGATTTTTCGTCAATTTTGTCACCCTTGTATTTTTTATAAATAGGCTCTATCATTTTTGGATAATTTAGCGAACGTCAAGCATCATTTGTGATGTGGATCTGTGAATCTGGGTGATATGTGTTCAATCGAAAAACAGGACAACAATAGTTATTTTAGAAATTTTTAAATGAGATATATCCTAAAATGAAGAAAATTAGTTACTAACTTATTAATATTAACCAAACTAATCTTGGACCAAATTTCAATAAAAATCGTATGCTTTGTTAATCCGCATATTTTGCGTTAGCTACTTTAAATAATTCATATTGGAATGAAAGATCTAAAATTTACAAATTTTGGAGAAAAGTCATAAAACTTCCAATCGTATGTCCAATCTAGAATGATACTTGAATGTGAATCTCTGATTGAATACAGTTAGAAAGTTACAACAATAGTTGTTTTAGAAATTTTTAAATGGATAGCTGGATAAATACATATCTTCACGCTGTATTCCTAACGGGGTAGTCGGAGAGGACTGAGCGCCAAGCGTCGCGGTCCTTACATACTTCTTTCGATTCCTCAAATCTTATCATTCTCCTCACAAATTTTCGCCTAGGTATGCGAATGCTTTTGACATTTCCGTTGGCTAACACTCTGACTATTTGATCTTCATAAGCCAGCCTTGGTCTTCCCTGGCCTCTTTTACCACTCACTTTCGCTCTGTACATCTTCTTCGTGTCTTTCATCACTCATTCTTTCTATGTGCCCGAACCATCTACTAAGAATTCCTTTCTTCATTTTTACCATAACACTGTCGTACAACCCTGTCAAAAACTCAAAAAAATATAATCCACTAAATTAAAATATTATCACTTCGTTTAAAATCTGAAAAAAAACGTAATGACGCTACGAAATAATTGTAAGCTATAAAGAAAATTAAAACGATATAATTTATTTCATCATTTTTCTCTTATTTTTAGACAATTACACAAATTGTGTGACTACTAAGCACTATGCTTGTAATTTCGCGCCATTTCTGAAAAGTTCTGGGTGCTTTTCGAACCTCCCCCTGTTCGTTATGGGGCACTGTATAATAAAAGTCTGGTGCTTAGTTTGTGTACACAATTTATGTATTTATCAGTATTGTTATTATTTAAGTTCTGCTTTGCTTGTAATTGTTACGAGATCCTATAATAATACGTGTCCGACACGCTTTTAACCGATTTTTCAATGAAGTTAAAAAATATTTTAGGTACAATACTTATACTTATTCGACAGTGTTATTGTAAAAATGAAGAAAGTAATGCTAAGATGGTTCTGGCACATGGAAAGAATGAGTGATGAGAGAATGACGAAGAAAATCTATAGAGCAAAAGTGAGTGGTAAAAAAAGCCAATGAAGACTAAGGCTCACTTATGAAGATCAAATAGACAGAGCGTTAGCCGACGGAAGTGTCAAAAGCACTCGCATCGAAATGAATTTTAGTTGCTGCCTTGAATACAGTGACTAAGCAATATATTACCTGTTTAAAAGTATGCAAAATGATGACCTCTAGGTTGCAAGTAAAATATTGATTTACAGTCCGTACGTCATTGAATAGACAATTATAATATATATAATAGGCTTAATATAATAGGCTTGCCCATTGGTGAGTAATTTAATGCGTTGACTACTTAACCGAATTTTGAGTTCCGAATTCTTGGACGTGTTATCCGGCTAGTAATTTAGGAACAGAACGTATTTAAATTATTTTATGTCGGTTTTCACTAACTAAGTCTATATCACTTTAGTAATATAACTGTAGTCCGAGGTATCCTATGGCCTTATCCTTACACACCTATGGCCTATGAGAAGCCCTCTAAGAGTGGTGGATACTGGATACGCATTTGTTTAGGATTCCCTGACAACTTCAAACAAGTAAAACATAGATTTAAAAATAAATTTTAAGAAATCGAGTATAAAACATCTATCATTTGATTTTTTGTATTTCGTTTCTGAGTTACTAAGTTACGTAAATTGATAACAGAAATCAGATGGACAGACAGACATGAAGCTGTAAGAGTTCCAGTTTTCTATTTGTAATTTTTGCACCGAAACACTAAAAGCTGGCAATTTCGGACAAACTACAAGTTTTTTATTAATTTACAATTTACATACATACATAAACGCTATATCCCTAACGAAGTAGTCAGTAAGGACGGAGCGTCGCGGTCCTTAGATCCTACTTCTTTCGCCTCTTTGAATCTTGTCATTCTCCTCAAACGTTTTCGCTTGGGTACGCGGGTGCTTTTGACATTTCTAACAGCTAACACTGGCTATTTGATCTTAGTAAGTCAGCCTTGGTCTTCTTTGGCTTCTGCTACCATTCACTTTCGCTCAGTATTTACGTCACATTATATTGTACTAGTTGTTGCCGCCACTTTGTTCGTGTAATCTTTTTTCTACTAAATTAAATAATTCAGAAACTTTCACGGACGTATGTAGAATAACTCATTAAAGTTTCATCACAATCGGATGGACAGTTTAAAAACGCATAGAGGTCAAACATACAAAGAAACATTCATTTTTATTTATATAGAAGATAATTTGTTATGAGCAAAGGGTACAGCTTATTTTTAATAGACATTTCTTCTAGTAGACCCACGAGACTTCACGAGAGTGACGAAGAAAGATAGACGCTGTGTATTTGCATACTATAATTAAAATAATTATAATAAATAGGATAAGAGGATATGTAGGTATGTATACTAAATTATTATACGTATGTTTACATACGTAAACGTAAAACATACGTACGTATACGTAAAATAGAACACTGAAATTTCATTTAATTTTACGTTAAATTTGAAAGAAAAAACATAAATACTTTGTTGTTTGATGTTTATTTCTTTCTAGTTCACCAATTGACGTTGTGTGTCAAATTTTAACTAAGCTATGTGCAAAGTATGTCTATAATTTCGAAACAAAGACTTTAGGCTTTATTTTCACAAACCTACCTGCTAACCTACCTGTGAAACCTAAGCACGCTTTTTTATTTTTTGTCTGCCTGTCTGTGTTTGTTTGTTCGGGTTAATCTCCGAAATGGTTGAACCGATTTTGACCGGATTTTCATTGGTAGGTAGAAGATTTTTCAGAAAGCAGCCTAGGCCAGATTTTATACTGGAAAAATACTAACGTTAACGTGACTGAAACCGCGAAGCACGTAGTATGTAATATAAAAGCAGAAATTGATAGAGACAAACGCACAGTCCAAATAGCTGGGTCCAGGAAGTACAAATTGCGGCGTGTTCGCTTAATATAAAGAAAGTTAGCACTAAGACGGATTTTTGGAATTGTACACTCCCAAGGGACAGAAAGGGGTGTCAAAGGTAGTATAGGAGTAAAATGAGTAGGTATAATAACCCAAAACTCAAAAAATAATTTATTTTATAGCTGATGTTCATTCGGTAAGAATATAAGTGTTTGAATTTGCTCTCTAACATTGTGAAGTTGAATAAAATACGTATTCATTCTTTATTTGTAATTGTGATGCATAATAGCCGTGTGATTCATACTACATTACACACACGTGTAAATAGTTGTGGATGTGTATAACCTGTGCCATTTATGATACAAAAGATATTGTAAACATTATGCAGTCAATATGTCCCATTTGGGGGAGTTGTAGTGTGGGACAATGGGTCACCCTTAGGCTAGATAGACTGACGACCATAAAATGATGTAAGTAGTGGTAGGATGTGAAGAGCGGATGAGAAGTGGAAACGAGCCCCAGAACCTCCATTCAGAAGTAGAGAGAGTGGCTTACGATGGATCAAATAGTGACGTAACGTCTATAATACAAGTTTCTTGTTATAGACTCTGTCACTTGGACAACGTTTACAATGCTTCACTAGGATAAAAGCAGCTGGTAAATAAAAAAAATCTAGTATACTAATGCCCGATTTCACCAGTCCCCTAATACATAGCGAACCCCTAAAATCGAAACTGCTATGAAAATTTCATCGTTTGTGGATCCCTATCCGGTTTTATGGGTTAGCTTTGTTGAAATAGGGCATACGATTTTATTTCTCTGACAGACTAGCATGGTAGCTTATAATGCACTAGCTGCAGTCGTCCGCGTGGATTTCATTTGTGCTTCAATGTCGTCTGCTCTCACGAGTATATCCGTTCTAGTACACATACTGCATGTGTACCCCCCGCCCACCACACCGCGGCCCGCATACGAAGTTCAATCCACACCTCGGTTTGCGAGTGGAATTCGGAAGCGTTGAAAAATATCGATATTGATATATTGAAAAAATTATATCGATATATCGGTAAGGTTTCATAACCATTTGAACGTTTCATTAAATGTTAAAATAAAACGTATTAGTATCAATTGCATATTTAATAAGTGCAGTATTTTACATGCTGTATTTCAAGATTTTCATATTTAATTTATTTCGTATTTTGATTGTATTTAGTAATTTTAGTCCTACTCACAGTTAGAAAAATATCGCATTTGATACGTTTTCGATACTTGATATTTTACATTGATATATCGAATAACAATATATCGTCTGATAATATCGACATATCAAAAAAGAAATATCGATATATCGATACATCGATATGTTTTCACCGTCCCTAATGGAATTTATCAAAAAATACCGACCCCGCCAGCCACACCCTGGCTCGCGTTTAAATAGTTTTTTAAGTCTTTAATTTTAAATCGATAGACAAGGATTTCTTTTTCATACAAACTTTGCCATCATTTTTTGCTCTCTTATAGGTTGATTTTCGTAAAATCCTTTCTTATTGAATCTGTTCGTCAAAAAAGGAAACTACAGTATAAAAAAGGAATATGTTTCTACCTTCAGTAATCTATGTTTAGCTATGACGATTAGTAAATTCATCACCTATTTTACACTCTCGACCCCCTTTTAAATGATATGAAATTTGATAAATGCTAAAATACGTTTAATTATTTTTGTTGAAGAGTATTTGTGCTAAATTTCAAGCCAATAGATGAAGAATTTTTTTCCCTATAAGAATCTTGCCCCCTTCCCTCTTCACCCTCTAAGGCACTGGTTCCCAAACTTATTTTGTCTACTGAGTCGAGAGCTCATGCAGTCGTTGTCTAAGATGCCTCCTAGGTAAATGAAATTACAAATCACCCCCCAGGCCTCTACACAACGCCCCCTTTTTTTTTCTGGCTCTCTTACCGCCCCGCTTTAGGCCTGCAACGCCCACAAGGGGGCGTTATCGCCCACTTTGGGAATGGCTGCTCTAAGGGGTTGAGTTTCGAAAAATCCCATTTTATCTTGCCACTACGTCACGGGAGGAAGCTAATGTCCAAATTTCATGTTTCTAGTTTTAGTAGTGGGCGATGATAAATCAGTCAATCAGCGGGTTATTCACAAACGTCGGAAACTCAACTTTCCGTATCCGACAGGAAACTTTTCGATGATTTTGTCTATACGCGATTCACAAATCCGAAATCGTATTATATTCATATTATATATATATCAACATATTATATATAGTCGTATTCACAAATCCAAGCCGTCGGATTGAATTTATGCTTTTCGACGATCGGCCTTTCCGCCACGGAAAGTTTCCGACGTTTGTAAATAATCCCCCAGGACTTCTTTCCTTATATATGTCACCGTATGATTTTGAACACCGTTAGTTTATGTCTATGTCGCGAGATTGTAAACTGTCGATAAATTGTGAACTGTTCTATTACTATTCTGCTTACATTACTGTTCTATAACTATTATTACTGTTATACTATTACATTGTTATACTATTATACTATTACTGTTCTATAACTATTCTGCTTACAATATAACATAATAAATTTCGATAGTTCAAAATTTATCCATGTCATGCCGTCAAATTGTGAACTGCATCATATTTGCATGTGACAGAACGCACCTTGCGCGGATTGTATCATTTTTGTAATAGTATGTATTAGTTTTTTGCTGCTACTTCGTACGCGTTTTTGTACGCGTTGCTGTAACAAAGGGGATAATAGCATGAAAAGTTTCTACATGAAAAAAATATATATTCGTGCCAACTTTCATGGAGACCGGACAAACGGTGTAGATTACTACTTACTTAGCGATGTTAATACTTATATTTAAGGCGACGTATTGATAAACAATAATTTAATGTAAAATAGACCTTCTGTTCTATGCAACCGCGCGCGCTAGCTTACGAAAAATACGAAAAATTTTCGTAAGCTAGCGCGCGCACGTTTTTTCCTTTATTTTAAAATCTATAATTAATTTAAAAAAATCCGACTGTTATTTTGAGGAATATGTTTAAAGTAAACTATACAGAAAATTTAGAAACATAAATCGGTCCCGTTCCTCCGAAAAATGTAAATCTCTGTTTTAAAAGAGGTTTCTTTGATATTTTTTTTGTGTTAACGAATCGTGTATCGCAACTGGCAAAATATAGTCAATGAAATGAAAAATCGGGTTACCAAATATCACTTTCATATGTTTTGTAGTCACTTAGAAAAATTGAGATCCTTGGCGTCAAAATTTCCAATGCGTCGCCTTAATTGACACAACGATTTTATCAATTGTGCTATCAACATTTTTTCTATTTTCTAAGGTCGCGATACGATTTTCAACATAATTAACAGTTCCATTAAAGTTATCTTCTAGTTTATTCATTTTGTATATATAGTACCAGCATAGTATATTTTTCATATGCTCTGTTTCTACTGCGCGGGAGAGAATGGGATACCGGACGTTATTTCACAATTTCATTGTTTAAATGGCGCAGGTTATACTCTCCGACACACGTAACTGGGTCAGAATTGATAATGGTACAATGTGCGTGCACTTAATATTGTAGAATGCTGACTATACTGTGCACATAGCAAATATTCGCAGATTTATAGCGAAATTGTTAATATGACATTGTCAATATCAAATTTATATTCATGTGCGACGATTCGCACATAAATTGGACATAATAAGTGGATTATTTTCTGTTATTTTTTTATTATACTTTGTGTATGTTATCGGTATCGCGATGAATAAATTATCATCACCGTAGATTTTATAGCTACAGACAATTTGTTGTCTGGAGTTCGCACATAAAACCCATATAAATTGGACATAACAATTAGAACGTTTTTTTGTTTTTTTTTTAATACTTCGTATATGTTATGCGTGCTGTGATGAATATAATTACCGCCAGCATAGACTTTATAACCCCAGACAATATGTTGAACTACAAAACGAGGCAAATAAAATCAAATGCAATGTGTGGGTGCAATGATGTTATATTTACAAAAGAGGTAGATGAGTTACATGCACTCGAACAGTGGCACCCCAAAACTTTGCTAATTAGCCAACCCGGACTTGGTCAAAGAATATTAAAAGTAATCATTATAATAATTAATTAACGGGTTCTTACCGCGATATTAAATATTTTGAGTTTTCCGATATTTCGATGCTGTTACAAGCACCATGTTTACGAGTTAACTTAACGAGTTAACTCGTGAACATGGTGCGTTGCATGGTGCAAGTAAGGACAATATTTGTCTCACTTTGTAACTTTGTAATCGGGTCATTATTTTACTTGGATTAGTACTAACGTAACCTATCTACCTCTTTTGTATTATAACGTCATTGTGTGATTTCTAATGAAGTAGCGCCGATCAGCTTATCCGATAATAAATGTGTCGTATGTACCTGGTGAGTCAGTTTATCTGATTTGACTCACCGTCGCTTTAAAATCTTAATATTCCTAAACAAAATAATTTTGATTAAATAAATTTTAATTGAATAATTTAATTGACTTTTTTCATTGCTGATAAAACGATGCAGTACTCGTATTATGTCATTTTATTAAGCATTATAGTTTTATATTTGTCTGTATACCTTTGGCGGACCGATATTGATTTTTGTTGTTTTTTGTTTAGAATATACATATATACGACTTTGATACAATCCAACAAACTGCAATCACAGACTGTTTGAAAACTTTGTTAAAGCGGTTTAAAACATATTATTTCAACTTATTAAAAAGAAATAAAAATGGTCTGACCACATTGCAGGATTCGAACCCGCGCACTTCGGCGTGGTAGACATTCACTCTAACCATTGCGTTATTGGGAAGGTAAATTCTGATACAAAATTAAAAAAGTTTAGAAGTTTAGTTGTGTGTGTGTGTGTGTGAAAGACGGAAAAAACCATTTTTTAGCTTAATCAATTTTTCGCCCCCTCAACCTCTATATTGTAAATTTCTTTGAAATCGCTAGAGCCGTTTTCGAGATTGCGATATCAAATATATAATATACACAAATATTGCTCGTTTAATATAATAGTAGATATCTAAATTCATGTCCAGCGCAAGTAATTCAAGTAAAGTTAACTGTCTGGAGTGACCAGAGAGGAAATTAATGCGAGGGTGGGATGGTTTCAGAAAGCGCGGTGACCGCAAACGACCCCGCGGTGACCGCGAACGACGTTCTATTTTTTTTAAACAGTGATAGTAGGCTTTGCAATTAATATGGATTTCTTGGAAAAACACAAAAGCTCAATCTCATGACCTTCAATGCACGTACTACACTATATTTTAGGAGATATAAGACTTCGAGAAACAACAAATAAAAAAGCCATACGAAATACTTTCGAACATGCGTTTCCCCGTTCTTTCCTAAAAGTTCTATCTCATAACTTTAAGTTTAACTGTCAACTGTTCGAAAGTATCATACTTTCGAACGAATTCGATAGAATTTTCGTTCGTCGAATTTCAGCTGATATTATGGAATACAAGCCACAAAAGTATACAATTTTTTGAGTCTTTTTTAAATAAAATGTTTCTTTCTTCATGGCATGGCGCACAGATTAGCGCATTTGCCAATGTCACGTATTGTATTAATAAGTAGAATCGTCATCGTAAAACTCCTCCAGTAAAGTGATAGGACTTCTTGCAAGAGCGCGAGAACTTCAGCTACACATGTTTATTTAGACCTACTCCATTCTTTTCACTTACACAGAACTTTAAAACACAATATACTTACTATCAATTGTGTACTTTAAAACTCCCAAAAACGTAAAAAATAGAAAATTTAAATAAAGTGACAACCTCACTTCTCCCGTTCCCGCCAAAAAGTCCCAAAAAAAGTTTGTTATATAATAAAAAAAAACGAATTTAATTTTTTTGCAACCCGTTTAACGCCAGTAATGTGTGTCAAACATTTTTTGATATTACCTTGTTACACCTTGTTTCCATTGACAAAAACCGGCTAAATGCAAGTTGTAGTCTTGTTCCGTCAAAGGATTAATATAACTTGTTCTGTATTGTCATTGCTATCAACCGCCCACCGCAAAGCGAAGTTTGCCGTGGAGCTTTCTTTCCATGAAAACAATATTTATCCAATGTAGTAATTTACCTGGATAATTTTGCCTTATTGTACCTACATTTTCCAATATTCATGATTTCTTTTCGCATTTTTTATGAGCGTTACTTTTAGAGATAACGTGAAGAGATGGCAATTTCGACGCGTATGCGATAAATAAAATGTAACTTAATTAATTAGACATTTTTGAATTCTTGGGTAAATGGGACGCATTGGAAATTTTGACGGCAGGGATCTCAATTTTTCTAAGTGACTACGAAACGTATGAAAATGATATTTGGTAACCCGATTTTTCATTTCATTGACTATATTTTGCCAGTTGCGATACACGATTCGTTAACTTTTGTAACACAAAAAAAATCAAAGAAACCTTTTTTTAAAACAGAGATTAACATTTTTTGGAGTAACGGGAACGATTTATGTTTCTAACTTTTCTGTATAGTTTAATCTGTACATATTCTTCAAAATATAGATGGATTTTTCAAAATTAATTACAGTTTTTAAATTAAACGAAAATAACTTTTTTTGTTGTTTTCGTAAGCTAGCGCCCGGACGTTTGCATAGAGCAGAAGGTCTATTTTCAACCGACTTCCAAAAAAGGAGGAGGTTCTCAATTCGGTTGTGTTTTTTTTTATGTTTGTTACCTCATAACTCCGTCATTTATGAACCGATTTGGAAATTTCTTTTTTTGTTGAAAGGATACACTTCCAGATTGGTCCCATTGAAATTTCGCTGCTATTGAAGTTTTGGGTTTCGAAGATACACCCAATAACGTGAACTTTATTCATTTATATTGATAATTCTCTTGTATGTCATTTGTTAACTATCGTTGTCCCCACATGGTATAATGGTAGTAGGGAGAAGATATAAATTGGCTGTGATATAATAAATTCAGTCAGTAGAGTCAGTCTTGTGGTGGACAGAGAATACGGCTGGTGGCTGTCGTCTTCGGATTGTAAGAATACTGCTAGGGTGTAATTATGATGCAGCCTTTACACTGTTCCTTTATAACTGATTGATATTGATATGATATTATATTGATGAAATTGATAATGGCCATAATGGGCAATAATATCCCATGTTCGATCTGATCGCATCTTTTATTGTGAAAGCCCGTGGTTTGTGCTCCTCAAAAGAATTCCAAATAGAAGTTAACACATTGCGCTCCAGAATTTGAAAATAAACTAATTGTAGACCTGCCCTAGATATTTATTTAGGCCAAGGACACTCAAAAGGGAGAAATAAAAAAACTTTTATAAAAAAATTAAATCGACTTCAAAAAAGAACACTGAAAAGTATGAAATAACTATCCCTTACTAATCAAAACTTAAGTACAAAAATAACTTTATAAATACGATACAAATACCCATATAATTAAATTTGACAGTTATTGAAGTCTGTGCCAAATCAATGTTCGACAACAGAAAGTCTATTAGTTTAGTAGGCTTGGCACCAACTTCAGTAACTGTCAAATTTAATTATATGGGTATTTGTATCGTATTTATAAAGTTATTTTTGTACTTAAGTTTTGATTAGTAAGGGTTAGTTATTTCATACTATTCAGTGTTCTTTTTTGAAGTCGGTTTAATTTTTTTATAAAAGTTTTTTTAGATTAAATTATTGTTTGTCAATGCGTCGCCTTAACAGGCTTTCGTTTGATATACCGCATGATGACCGTTAAAAAAATATTTTAGTATCTACTACTTTAAAATTTTCACAGTACAGTTGCAGATAGCAGCTGTCATTGTTCGGATGACAAACTATTTTAAAGTGTCATTATATTTAACTTTAATTACTTACTTTAATTAACATTTTATGTGGACAATTATAGTATTTTCACATACATATCTTCACGCTGTATCCCTAACGGGGTAGTCAGAGAGGACTTATAGTATTTATATAGCGATAAATAACGTTTTTATAGTTAGTTTTAACAGAATTAGTGTGAAGTGTGATGACGTTTAGTTTTTATTATTATTATTCGTAATGTCGTTAATTTTTTAAATATGAATTATTTTAGGAGACGTAATCTAACTGTATAATCAGCCACATTTGGTAGACGTAAAAGTTATTTTTCATAGAAGGAATGAAATGTAAAAGAATGTGGGCTGTGCTATGCAGAAAATAACCAACTACGTTTTTCGAAATCATTTATCTCTAAAGGCTTGAAATAAAAATTATAAACATTGAGAGTAAGGTGTAAATTGAAGGAAAATAATAAGAATAACCATACAGTTAATTTTTTATTATAAGACAATCTTTGCGTCAAACTTTGCGGTATCAATTAACAACTGCCAGTATAGAATATTACTTGCGCAATAGTGGCTCGCGCTTATCGTTTTTTTAATGAAAATATTTTTTTTCAGTTTAACTATGGGTGCGTAACCGAAAGCAAAATGTCAAACGGCATAGAAATGCCTGCTAATGGGCACATCATGGTCGTAAATGGATCAGAAATGGACACAACGACACCCACAGTTGTTGCGTCTAAAGCAATGGAAATGCCCATGAATGGATCGAACATACGTATGGGTACAGCATACCTGTCACATTTACCCCAACGGCCACCTGTGAATTTAAGCTTTCAGGACCTGACTTACACGGTGCCTAACGGAAAAAGTAAGTCACATTACTTATTATTTTTTTTAAGATTAAAATGAAAATGGCCATGATTACAAAATATTAACTATTCTGTCAAGAAAGTACCGGGAAAAGATCAATAATACACGAAATGTTAGTTATTCATCCCAATTTATTTTATCACCTTCAAAGTATGCTCCTTCAGAAACGATACCCTTACACCAACGAATAATCCAATCATCAAAACATTTTTTAAACGCTTTTTCCGGAATTGAGTTCAGTGCTCGCCGCGAATTTTCCTTTATGTCTTCTACCGAATGAAAACGGGTGCCACGAAGTGGTAATTTGTGTTTAGGAAAAAGAAAGAAGTCGGCTGGAGCAATATCTGGTGAATAAGGTGGTTGCTCGATGGTATTTGTTGAGTTTTTGGTCAAAAATTCGTTCACAATGATGGCCTTGTGCGAAGGCGCATTCTATTGGTGCAAAATCCAAGAATTTTCTTTCCACAAATCTGGCCTTTTTCGTCGAATTTGCTCTTTTAAACGCCGCATAACGCCCAAATAATATTCTATATTTACCGTTTGACCTTCCGGCAAGAATTCCGAGTGCACAACACCGCGATAGTTAAAGAAAACAGTCACCATGACTTTGAATTTTGATCGACTTTGGCGTGGTTTTTTCGGTATCGGTTCAGTTGGAAGGCGCCACTCCGAAGCTTGTTGACTAGTTTGCATGTCAAACTCGTAAAGCCACGTCTCGGCACCAGTAACAATGCGTTTCATGAATGTTGGGTCGGAATTGTCTCGTTCTAGCATGTCCTCAGCGACTCTTATGCGATTGTGTTTTTGAATAAAATTCAGGTCTTTTGGGACTTGCCGAGCGGCAACATGTTTCATACCCAAGTGATTATTTAAAATGGTACGGATCGACTCGTGGGATACAGAAAGTTCGGCGGCTATCTCTCTCAAACTTGAATGAGGATTTTCAGTCACTATTTCCTTCACTTTTGCGATGTTAACTTCAGTTGCAGACGTTGATGGCCTACCAGAGCGAGACATATCTTCTATCACATCTCGACCGCTTTTGAACGCTTTGTACCACTCATAAGCACGTGTTTTTGATAAAGTCGATTCACCGTAAGCCTTCTGTAACATTTTCAGTGACTCCGAACACGAAATTCCATTGGCGATGCAAAATTTAAGACAAACTCTTTGTTCGATGTTTTTGTCCATTATGAATTTCGCAATATACACTAGAATGATATAACTAAAAACAGCACTGTATTTAATCCAAATAACAGATGCAACTCAAACTCCGCGCCAAATGGAAAACAGTTGTGCCAATCTAACAACAACAAAAAAAACAAAAAGTTGAATTTGGAACCATAAACAAATCATCCATTCCCGATACTTTCTTGACTGAATATATGCTGCCTACTGTTAGACGAAGCGAAATCAATCGATTTGGGAATGCAATGGTTTTGGCGCATTAACAAGACATTACTAGAGTTTTGAACTTTTGACGTTTGCTTTTTGGGCTATATTCTCTCTTAATAATAGATGGTGTAATATATTTTGTACTTATTAATGTTTAATATGGGATAACCATATTTTTATATCGACTGTAGATTATTTTTAGAAATATGTAAACGAACTACAAAATTACTACTCCCCTGTAAAACTATTTCTTATTTAAAACACATAAGTACATACTATTTAAATGTCTACATGGCTTTACTACTTTTAAGGTAAATTCGAAATTAATATTTTTCACTTTATCATTTAAACGAAAGGCAGAAATTGCAGGCTAAAATTGAAAAAATAAAAATGTGAAATTGTGTTTTTACAGTATTTTGTGTAGTTTAAATTTTTCATAGATATATGTATGTTTTCGATGTAGTAGTAGTACGGAGTAGTAGTAATATTACTACTACTACTACTTTGTTTATTGTAATTAATTGTTCCATTAATTTTTATAATTGAATTTCTTAATTTTTTAGGGTTCCTAACCCGACAACCCAGGCAAACCGAACCGTTTGCGATTTCGTCGCTTTTGTTTGTTTGTTCGTGTGTCAGAATAGTTTATTGTCATATTTATACCAACTGAGCTAAAATTTGGCACAAAGACCCTAAAATGGTAACCTAAAACCTAAAATGGGAATAAAAATTTTTTGAAAACTAAGTCTGAAATTGCTATGAGTCTCTTACACACTCGTCAAACGTTTTATGACAGTGTTATGGCAGTTTTATGACAGTTTATGGCAATTTTATGACAGTATATGGCAATTTTATGACAACTTTATTTTTATAGGACTTTTTGGCGGGAACGGGAGAAGTGAGGTTGTTATTTTATTTAGATTTTCGATTTTTTACATTTCTAGGAATTTTAAACTACAACATTGATAGTATAATGTGCTTTAAAGTTCTGTGTAAGTGAAAAGAATGGAGGAGATCTAAATAAACATGTGTAGCTGAAGTTTTTGCACTGTTCCAAGAAGTCCTTTTTAACTTCAGTAAAGCCTACTATCACTTTACTGGAGGAGTGTTAGGGACTTAGTTTGTTTCTTAAGAAGTTACGTGATTAGGCTGATGGTCTTGTTGCCAATGCCTTAAAAAATATATAATATAATTAATTTTTGTACATAATTAACTTTTGTAATGTTTTTTTACTTCAATATGACCCATTTTAAATCTTTATTAATGCTGTTTATTTATCGCGTATCCCTTTTGTGCAAACTACGGTTTAAAATACAGCGATCACTGCTGACCTATCATTATGAGACCTAAACAAAAATGTTAGTAGTAAGTACGGTCAATAACCTCGTAATTAACGCAAACCGAGGATATCAACTCGTAGACATAAATGCGGCACCTTTCATTCTATATTTTGAAGGTCTCATATTTAGCTGTAAACTTTAAATAATTGTACATGTTTTAGTTAATGTTTTGTAAGTAATTTTCTTACAAAAATCATTTCGCTCGATACCACTACTCAACTAATTGATCTGTGGCACTCTAGTAACCAATTAATCTGTGCCACTATGAATACATTTTTATTTATGTAGTAACGTTGGTAAATATAAAAACTTAGTAATTATTTAATTTTGATAGAATTTAACGTTTACGATTTAGTCATAAAATGCAAAGTAGTTTCTGAATAATCACCACCAATACTCGTCTCTATATTAGAAATATTCTATGTTTATTTATTGACTTCGTAAAAACATAGTATAAGTAACGAAATTGGCCAAGTGTGTGGAACACGCATTTACTATAGGTTCCTCGAAGAAAATGGTCAGAATTTCAAACCAGACTTTATTTAGTTTTCTCTTCATTTCTGATTTTGGGCATGTTTTGGGTTACCAATTTGCAAAATGTCGAAATAAATGGGTCGATTCCTACGACTTGTAAGTCGTATGAAATCGTATGGAGTCGCATGAATAATTCTGTTTTATTCCAACATTTGTTCCGACAGACAGACTGACGGGCGGACGGACAGCCACGACGAAATTATGAGTTCTATTTTTGGCTAAGGTTTCATGTTTAAAAATACATTGTAAATAGGTTTAATGGCCTAATATTCACCAAATCTCATGAAAGTATTTTTTAAAATTATGATATCAAACAATGTATTCACAAATACATTATTTTATTTATAGTTTTACGAGAAAATTGTCGTCACGTGGTCGCTCTGTTATTCTCAGCACTGTGTCCTAAATACAAAATCGCTGGCACTGCACGTGAGTGCAATCGGTGTTACTAATTTACAAGATGTTTGCAATATTCCACTTGGTACTGTGAGTGCTTTATTAGTTTTCTTTCTTCACTTGTTTCCACATGTGATCAATATCAAAAGAAAATATTTAATAACTTTCATTATCTACATGATAATTAGTGTATGTGTTGATACCTCTCATAAATTTTCTAGAAAATACTGTAGGGTTTACTTCAATTAACACTTTTAAAAATGGACTGAAATACTTCATTAAAAGACCCTAAGTATCTGTATCTGTCGGGTATGTTGTGATGGCTAAATCACTAACCGATTTTAATGTTGGGTCAGGAGATATCTCACTTTAAGTCTTGGGTAACATAAGCTACTTTTTTTAAAATTCCTCGCTCACAAAGTCAACGTCAACAACTATTATTTAGGATAATTTAAGGGAAATCATTACAGTGGTCTTGTAAAGGAAATAGCAGTCAATGTTCGGGGTATAGATACGTCTACGTATTGCAACTACTCGCCGGTTTTCTTGCATCAGTACGGTGACTTTCTGTTAACATGCCAATCAAGGACATGCCCACCTCGATTTACGATTTTATGCATTCGTTAGTAGTTAAACATGTATCAGCCTTTGCTTGCATATTAAAAAAAATATCTAAAATCTACCACTTACTTATTTTTCTTGTCTTGTCCATTGTGGCACCATACATGTGGAGCACCCAGTGGTGCTCCCCAAATTTGTTTTGTGGTTGATGTGGGGTTGTGTCGTGGTGGTGTTTATGTGGCATGGTTGTGTAGCATTCAGACTCCAAGACTATTTAGAAAAATCTATTACCTAAATTGACCTGGCCGGGGAATCGAACCCGGGATTCTCCACTTGGAAGGCAGATGCATTAATAACCACTACGCCAAAGGGCCAGTTACATGAACAGACACGCAAAACTATAAAGATTTCGTTTTTGTCTTCTAGGTTTGGCAATCCTACAAATGGCTAACGTTTCGTTTTTATAATACATGTCATGTACTAATATATAATACTAGCGTTGCCCGCGACTTCGTTCGCGTAGTCTTTTATTTACTAAATGAAACAGTTGAAAAACCTTCACTGGCATTCGCAGAACAATTTCGTTCCGCACAAACAAACAAGTTCTCCAAAGATTCGTCACAATCAGATGAACGTTTTAAGAACGCATAGAGGACAAACATATAAAGATATATAAAATAATTTTTATTAAAAGAAGAAGAAGAAGATTATTATGCTATTCCTGTTTCGAATTATTACTGTTCATACTTGGCATTATTACAGCAACTGGTATCAATTTATAGGTACATTTCTGTAACAGTAAATATACCTTTGAAGTTACTTGCGACTGGTAAAGGACTGATTTCCTAATATGGTGAGAGGATATCTACTACTGTTTACATTTATATTTAATCGTTTCCGTTGCGTAATTATTTATATTTAAGCTAACTTTAAGCGGAAAACAAGAAGTTACTTTGTTTTAAATATCGAAAGACTTGCTCCAAACTCTTTTTATTCTGCTCAATCTGTTATTTTAATGTTCACAAAATGTTTAAAAAATTTTCGACATGTAACGTAACTAACCAGATAGCTCATACACCTCGACTAAATAATATATTTTTTAAGTGTAGAAATAATAAAAGTCGATCTGGGGCTCTAGACAAGTGGCGCAATTGTCGTAAACGCTAGTAGAATAGAATGACAAATAGTACGTAATATAGCGTAACGAATATTAAATTGGTAATCAAACGTTATCCACTTTTTATTAAATCAAACGAAATATAAATTCGTGTGAAAGAAAACCGTCGTATAAATCGTAGCCAAATGACACTTTTGACGAGCGAATAACTCCGGTAAGCGTATCGATTTTACAAAACGTTTGCCACTTGTCTAGCCGCCCGGTTTATATAAATATGTTAAAAATAATGTATCGTTGTTCGTCTCGTATGCATTTTTATATTATTAATCTGATTGTAATGAAACTTTGTTCAGTTATTGTACGTACTGGTATCTGCGCTCGCGAAGTTTTTTTAAATTGTTTATTTAAATTGAAGACCACGCTAATGAAACCCCAAGCAACGGCTACTTTGTAAAGTCAGTGTTAATTACTTGTAAATTATTAATAATCGCGTTTATGCGGGCGTGGCGTGTATCCACAACAATCATTTGTTCAGTAATCTAATGGAAGAAACAAAAATAAGTTTTATCACCTTCTGTTAAGATTTATTTTCATTTGTATTAATTTATGCGACCAAGATCTAATTTTAAGTTATGTAATTATTAAAAAGTTAAACACATTAAAAATAGTTTATATTACGAACAAAGTAATTTCCAATTTCTGGTTAATTATGTTACAAATTACACTAAGGCCGGGTTCATTACCTTTGAATACCCAGGTAATTAACGAATTGCGAGAGTAAAACAAAATGTGTGTTTAACATTTGGACTACGAAAAGGTGTTTTTTAAATTATATTTGTTAATTTACAGAAAAGGATAAACATAATAAAAATATAGACGACAAATCATTTAATTCAATGGTATTCAGTTCATATTTAAAAAAAAGTTTGGTTATCGCTCAAACGAACGAGAATTTCCAAACAAATTTTTTTTTCGCTTGTTAAATTATATATTAATTTTATTTCTAATGAAATATAGTGTTTTTGTAAATTCTTTTCGATGAAATATGCCATTGAGTATTTTTCCTTTGTGCATGTTTTCTTTGTAGTCAAAGTTTTGTAGTTTGTAGCTGTAGTACATGTGTCGACTTCTTATCGGCTCACAATACGGTATTTCGGATAACCTGGTCTTAAATTGTTACTAACACCATCTTTTTGAAGTTATATTTCTTTTGGCGCGTTTGGAAAACAGATCAGTGTATTTTTTTAGCGCCTGACAAAGTTACGCGCGTTGGTGTAACACAAAATTTACTATTTTTTATTTCATTCATTTCAAGCAGCCAGTTTTATTTTTGTGTGTGCAGTTTTTTTATACATGGCCAGTTTTTCTTAAAAACGTCATAGAAGTATATCTTCTTACTGAGTATACATACTTTTTTTAAACTCTCGAGTGAAGAGGAGGTGGTGTGTTGCGGATTTAACGCCGTGGAATGTCTATCTGTTTGTGTATTTGTCTGCATTATCGTAGCTATTGAACACATGAACCGATTAGTGTACGATTTCTTTTGTCAAAAATGTATTTTTCAAATAATTTTATTAACTATATTTAGTAAAAATCAGTTCAAATTATTTTCCGCATTGATGTTATTTATGATAATTTATTTTTAATCTTAGGTAAGGATATGAAAACAGATTATATATAGTAATTTAGAAACCTGTGTATTAAGTATGGCGATACACTTATTATTGTTAGGATTAGTCGTTGATTTGCATTAAAACAAAGGCAGCCAGAGGTCGCGAGAAGTCATCGCCACTATTGTCTCTACACCACATAATTAATTGCATAATTAAACTTGCCGTTATTTTATAGCAGCTAATGCCTGATTTCACCAAAGTCCTCTATTACTTACCTTAAAAACCGGATACGGGTCCGCTGACGACGAATTCTTCATCGTTAGCAGACCCCTTAGGGTTCACTAAGTATTAGGGAACTTTAGAGAAATCGGGCATAAGTTTCGTCCTGTGATGTATCCAAATTTTGCAGAAACCACTATAGTCTAACTTTTAAGCTATGCTTTTAATTCGATAGAGTAATTAAAATTGCAATATGTCAAAAATCTAAACAATATGGCCAGCTAAAACAGTGTTGTCGAATGATAGAGTTGAGTTGACATCGATTTAACTAAATCGATCGACCAGTCTAGAATTTATTCATTTAATTTGGTGCTAACAAGGCCCTGTAGCGTCGTCATTTCATAATGTATTAGGTAATTCGAATAACTCGTATTTTACTATTACTTTTTATTATTTTAGTCACTTATCTCTACAAATATTTACACATTTTCGATGCTACCGCTATCTCATGAAAGGAACGATCCAAAAATAAAAGATTTCATGCGGATAACGCCGTAGCGATTAATTCTGTGCCTCCTGTGACAAGTGATACAAGTAAAAAATCAACACTTTACAGTACAAAAACAAAATTAAAAAAATTCTATTTCGCGATCTAAGTGGGTTAGGTTAAACTTGAGTACCTTTTTTTTGTAGATAAAAACATTCACTTTCATTATGCGTTTACATTTTTGTGGTAAATATTATAGTTTTAAAGTAATTCTTGAAAAACTCGTGAGTTGTACCTTTTTTTATTGCTAATACATGCTAAAATTACGTGATAAATGATATAAGTACAGTTAAATTATGTTACACCTATAAGTTGTCTTTGTGTAAATTGATATACATGAAGTAAAAATATCTAATAAATCTTTAGAATATGTTCCTAGCGCAATGTTGCTCAAACAAATGATAATAATACCACCCCAAGGATGAGATTTTTTTACTTATCAGTCCCATATTTTCATATTTTAGCTGAATTGTATCAGTTTGTTAAAATCTTGGTCTTTTGAAATATGTGTTAAATAATACAACTCAAGTTATACCCCTCACTAAAATGTATATTTATTGTGTAAATAAATACAAGTTTTAGAAAAATAATCAACGTTTATTAAACTACTTCAAAATCAATGATTCACGTACAAATAAGGCACAGTTTTATCAAAATTCTTAAGAGAGGTCAATTGACATCTTATCATTATAATTTTAGAATACGAATGTAACTCAACTATTCTCAATAGGAACTAATATACTTTCACAAAAGTTAGATAAATAGGCAAGTAGTTTTTAACTTAAATACGAAGAAATGGCACAGATCAATCTTAAGCGGGTATCACAATAAGCAATGTAAACTTACTCAGTACAAAACATAGTATCACAACCATTATCTGAATCTTAAAAAATCTATAAAAATAACAAACTTAATAAAATTACTAACATGTTAAAACTTACATAGGACAGCTGTTAACCTATCCTATAGGCAGTAATTTCACTCTATGAGATGGTCAGTTCGTCATAAATGAATAAAGAGAAGAAAAGAAGTATGTTGGTACTTAAATCAATATAAAATCTTTAAAAAATAAACCGACCAGTAGGAATACTAACGTGATAACAAAGAAATAAAAATAACAAAATCTTAAAATGTCTTAAAACTTATTATTCATCGTCAGAATCATCATCATTATTTGGAGTGTCTTTGACATCATTCTTGCAGCTCAAACTTCTGTAAAACTCATGAGCGCTCTCATGAATAAAGCACAGCTAATTTAACAGATCTTTCTTCTTTTCGGTAGAAATAGCAATCTTGGAGTGGTAGGCTTTCGGTACCGTATTTATTGTAACCATATCGTAAGCTTTACCTCGTTTCGAACAATCCATTGTCATATATTCAACATCCTTGAATTCGTTTTTGTAAGAAAAACGGGGAATATTTTCTTTGGTATACAAAACAGATTGAACGTCACACCACATAAACTTTTCATTGCCTGTATTGGTTTTTCTAAGAGTGAGAAATTGTTTTGAAAAAATATTGAAATCATAAAACATGTCACAAGTCATCTCGATAACAGTAAACTTTGCTGTTTTGTTTGAAGCTGCACGCACTAGTTGGTACCAATCTCTTGGCAAGTGAATATCCATACTCGTGTGCTTCTTCTTACGCTCAATTAACGCATGGTCGGTGTCAGCCTCCATATGTGTATGACCGGGTACGAGAAATTTGTGTTCAATAGATTGTAATTGTGGGGATAGTTTAGCACCTAGCATCAACATTGTTGTAACAATCGAATTTTTGTTTTGACCCGGACAACTATCAGAGTACATGATCAGCTTCTTGGCTTTTGGGTTTAAATGCGGCAGTTGATTTATGATAAAATTGTATAGACATGAAGCTATATCGTTCGCTCCTCTATTCCCTTCACACTCCGGCCACATGTAACAGAAGGCTTTGTTTGTTTTTAAATCATGTATGGTCAAATTGTAGGTCCATAGCTGTCTCTTGTAAAATGCTACATTCGTTTGCAAGTGGGGGTTGGGTAAACATTGTTGCAAATCAAATGTTGTGACCACTACATCTTCGCATGATTGAGTCAATTGTTTGTCTTTTTTTTTCTTCGTAAGCAGCCTTAAATGCTTCTTGGTGGTCCTTGAGTGTCTTTGTCAAATTTGCAGCCTGTTCTTCGGATGTGTACTTAAGTTTCATATTTATGCTGTCACATTTTAAACAAGTGTCTACTGATGGCTTTTTGAAGGACAAATTTGAAAGACTTTTTTGAAAATGGTTTTGCTAATCGGGGTATCAGCCTTCAGTTTGTACAAATTATAAATAACTTGAACGTTGAGCTCTACGTTGAGAAATATACGGAAAAATAAAATGTGAAAATGAATATAATCGCACTTATACCACGAAGCACGAAATATAATGTGTGCAGCAATTACTTAGAGAGGTTACAACTTGAAATATATCTATATTCACGATATTTTTGCAAAAATCTTGCCAGTTATATCACTTTGCACAAAATTATCTCCGAAACTATAGTAGATACTATAGTGAAACAACGTGAGTTAGACCAAAAAAATCTGTTTTTTTTTTCTGATAATTTCCATGTAAAAATCACAAAAAGGTTACAACTCAACTTAAATCACTCATCACAGGAGGCACAGAATTATTCTTGTATATAAAAATGAATGTATCTTTGCATGTTTGTCCTCTATTATGCTTTCCTAAAACATTCATCGGATTGTGATGAAACTTTGGTGAGTTGTTCTGCGTATGTCCGCGAAGATTTCTGAATTGATTAAATAATGGATTAGTAAAGAAATAACTACACGAACTAAGTCCCGGGTAACAATTACTTTATAATAATACAAGTACATCAACATTCGAGCATTCTCGGATGCATTCGCTAATTGGTGCGAATTATGGAGCATGAGTGCTCTGGCGCGAACACATCATCTATATCTTTACTATCATAACACGTCTCTTTTCTGACGGGAGTAAATAGTAGAGACCATTTAATCAGCATAGTATATCTAGATCTATATAATGTGCATTATACGCCGCCATAAGCGCAAGTTAGCATTTGTGCCCGATCTGCTGTATCCTTGGCCGCTATACACAGACAAGCGCACCCAATCCGCGCAATTCGAGTTTATTTTGGTAACCTACTTGAGAATTAGCGATGGTTAGGTCCGATATTTTAAACAGTCGGATCGAAATTCTATCATACATCCAGGCTCTCTACAAGTCCCGAACCCAACTAATTTTGTTGGTTTTAATATCCGAATATTAATTTTATTTTGTATATAATAATAATTACATATTTTCACTTATTATACCAATTTATAATATTTACTTTGCCTATTGAGATTTGAGGAAGCGAAAGAGGTGTGTAAGGACCGCGACTCCTGGCGCTCCGTCCTCTCTGACTACCCCGTTGGGGATACAGCGTGAAGTTATGTTATGTTATGTTATGTTACTTTGCCTATTTATTATCTACGTTAGAGAATATTATAATGCAAATAACAAAAGCGAATGCAGCAAGCTCATATCAAATAGCTTCTCGCAACTAAGCGAGTTAACAGAAGGGGAAAAAAGTACTTCCATGGTAGTTGTCCAAGTGTCAATTTTACTACTCTTTAAGATTTTTTAGATTTTGTAGTAATTTTTGTTCTTAAAAGTACGTTGCTCAGTAAGGATTTATATATATTATTATCTATCCCTTCCACGCTGAATCGCAGTTATTAAGAGAAAAAGCTAAATAAATTGTAAAAAAATTATTTAACTAACCGATAATTACAAAAAATACATAATCAATGAGATTTGAGGAAGCGAAAGAGGTATGTAAGGACCGTGATGCTTGGCGCTCCGTCCTCTCTGACGGGGGATACAGCGTGAAGATATATATGTATGTATATCAATCAACCCAACTGCAGAGTAGGTATTCTAAAATCTGTTTATCACCGCCAAGTACGTGTCTTACTTATGCAGACTTGGGTTCAACTTGGGTGGACATTCATCAGTACCAAAGAATATGTAGAAAAGTAGGAAGACTCACGCCTCATGGGTAACGGAATTACCGACTCTTGGCTAGTTACGTAGGGTCGTTACATTGGGTGTGAGACGCGGACAAGGAGAGCATCTCGTTTAGTTATACATTTAGTACATAATAATAAAAAAAGAATGCGCACGGATGTTTTACGTGTTTGTTAAATTTAATTTCTTGTAGTTATGTTGAATAATCATAACCCTGTATTCGAATGACTAAAATTATTTAGGCATCTAAATACATTATAATACGTTTGTTCATGCGGTTTAGACAGTTGACGACCTCCGTGGCGCAACGGTTTAACGCGTCGGAAAGTAAACGGGGGTTGCGGGTTCGATTCCCGTCCCGAGTCTGGGTGTTTATGTATAATATGTATTTATTTACAAAAGAAAAGTATATAAGTAGTATATCAGTTGTCTAGTACCCATAACACAAGCGCTGTGCTGCTTACTTTGGGACTAGATGGCGCTGTGTGAAATGTCCGAGTTTATTATTATTATTATTAGTTATGTATTTGTGACAATGTGAAGAACGATAAAGTCGGAAGCTGTCGCATGGTATTTGCGTCGCGTACGACCCTGACTGGCGCTAAAATAATTACCCATATCCTCCCAAAACATTGCCATCGTTTGCGTGCCATGCCGCGTGCTTTTTAGCGCGCACATATACAAGCCGCGCACGCTGGCTTTCTATGAAGACATCCTACTGTTATGTTTATACTGTGCTGTCAGTATTGTAAGGGAACCGTAGGCGCATACGCATCCGAACCATATCCGAACCTTTCCATCTCTATTGCGAATTATTTCGTAACACGAACTCTGAGACGACCTAATCACGACACACATGGAATCAGCATGAATTAACTGTGTAATTAATATATCGTAAGAGTTTTTGCAATAAGTTCATAAATATTGACATAAAAAATACACATGATAAGATTATGCGTTATGCGCAATGAACTACACGATATAATACGTCCTTGAACAGTCGCAGTCAATAAGGAATTAATACCGATATCTTGTTTTTATGGAGATAGGATGCGGATGAACTACACACATCAAGTGTCTAGGGATCAAGTACATTTTTAACTATAAAAAATTATCCAATTAATATTTATCAAATCCAGTTTTCCAGACTGGCTTCTTAGTTTAATTCCTATGTTTAAGTTAACAACGTATACCTATATTTTGTAAAAATTAAGAAAAATTACAACTTTTGCAAATCGTGGGAAATTAACCTAAGTTAATGTCGTCAATTAAATGGAAAAAAGGCAAAAATGAGGATTATTTAAATTTTTATTGCAAAGATAAAAAAATTAATAAGCTGTTTCCACCATTAACACGAATTACACAATCACAGCCATTTGGCATGCTTAAAATCAGTTCATCAAAATAACTTTGAGGAATGGCCGCCCACATTCTTTCTAACAAGTCAAAAAGTTGTGGGGTATGCACGACATCCATACTCGGCAGAGCTCTTCTTTGAAGCATATCCCATGCGTGCTGAATTGGGTTGAGGTCTGGTGATTGAGCAGGCCACGGCAGAACGTTGATGCGAGCGTCAGCAAGAGCGCGTGTTACGACTCTAACCGTGTGTGGACGTGCATTGTCGTGCATTAGTCGAAACTAATCTTCCAACCGGCTTCGCAGAGGGATGATCACGTCTGAAACAGTCCTCTGCGCATAAATCTGAGCATTGAGGTTGCCCCTGATCCAAATGAGATCGGTTCTTCCACCGATCCAAATACCGGCACAAACCATTATTGTTCCTCCTCCATCTGAATGAACTTCCTGACAAAATTTCAAACGTTCTTGACGTCCAGAGGTCCTCCAAACTCGAGTACGTCTTGTATCCGGCCTCATACCCAAACGAGATTCATCGGAAAAGCAAACACAACGCCAGTCTTCTTCCTCCCAATTTCTGTGTTCGCGAGTCCATTGTAAACGGGCCCTACAATTGCAGGGTGCTGTAGGCAGAACTCTCAGCGGCCTTCGGGAACGCGGACTCACTTCACGTAAACGATTTCGGATGGTTTGGTCGCTTATCAACAAGCCTAAAGAGCTGTGGAGCCTCGTAGCCAACATCATGGCGGTCATAATACGATTCCGTCGAGCAATATTTTGGATGTACCGATCCTCTCTGCGAGTGGTGATGCGAGATCGTCCTCTATGTCGCTCGACCACGCTGCCCGTGATACGATAGCGTGTCCAGATACGGCTTATGACGCTATGTGTAGTGCCAAGAGCGACAGCCTCAGTACGTTGCCTGGAACCAGCTTGCAACATTCCGACGGCTCTCATGATCTCTTCTCGTGTTAAATGATGTCGTCGCTCCATATCGATGCAATTTTTTTCAGTTCCGATGCAGAAATTGTAATGGTTTTGTAAAAACGCTATTACACACTTTTATAGGAATCCTGATTGACAGTTCATTTTCTATTTTTAATCAAAATTTAAAGAAAATTCTTTATTCAAATAGTGAAAATCACTAAAAAGAATCAATAACGATCCGAAAAAGTTAAAATAATAATCCTCAATTGCGGCGATACTCTAAAATGTACTTGATCCCTAGACACTTTTGATGAGTGTACTATCTGGGTCCCATCTCAATTTCAATTACAATTCAAGAAACACTTACGCACTTGGCACGTGTTAGACATGTTGTACTTCGGTACTTACCCTGTTCTTTAAGACGACACATTGACAAACAATAATTTAATCTAAAATAGACCTTCTGTTCTAGGCAAACGTGCGCGCGGTATCTTACGAAAAATACGAAAAAACAGTTATTTTCGTTTATTTTAAAAACTATAATTAATTTTAAAAAATCCAACAATCATTTTAAGGAATATGTTTAAAGTAAACTATACAAAAAATTTAGAAATAAAAATCGGTCTCATTGCTCCGAAAAATGTAAATCGCTGTTTTAAAAGAGATTTCATTAATTTTTTTTTTGTGTTAAAAAAGTTAACCAACCGTGTATCGCAACTGTCAAAATGAAGTTAATGAAATTAAGAATCAGGATACCAAATATCACTGTCATAAGTTTTGTAGTCACTTAGAAAAATTGAAATCCCTGGCGTCAAAATTTCACACAGACTACACATATACACATAGATAGTTCCACATAATGGAACCACAGTTGTCGCGTACTCGTGTCTCAGCATTATGTATTTAGATATGACACATTATAATCTTAATTAAAAGTTAGACAAAATTAAATGTAGTAGGAATTACGTACGCCTGCAGTAATTAAAATGAAGTAGAGATACAAAACAATTATAATTTTATTTTGTTGTAAGACTTCGTAACGCATAGATAATTGCGCTGTTCGTCTGCCACAGCTATTTTACTCTGAGGTATGTATTTGAATATATGAATAAATAAAGAGAAAAAAAATACATATCCGAGCTTACAGATACTCGTATCACTTTCAGTGACGTAAAACTGTACTTTGGAAAAAACAAAAAACTTTCAACCTTACTGGAATTTACAATACAAATGTTTTTTTTTGAAGACAGGAAAAAAAGTCTTTCATGACGTCACGTATATTCACTACTTTTTTATTACCATGAGACTAATGCCCGATTTCACCGACGTCCCCTAATACTTAGCGAATCCTCAAAACCGGATAGGGATACGCTAACGATGACATTTTAAAAGTAGTTTCGGTTTTATGGCTTCATTAAGTATTATTATGGAAGGGAAAAGATTGGAAGTGTTATGTGTGAGTGAAACCAAACCAAAGGACAGTGAACTTGCTGACTTGCCCGAAGAGAGCATCGCTTTGTGGTCAGGGGTACCACATGAAAACAGGGGATGCCAAGGGGTAGGCGTTTTACTGTCCTTTCGTTTGGTTAATTTTATGACTCAGTATAGATGTGTTAATTTCAGACTGCTCTGGTTGCGACTCAAGATGGTGTTGACGATAATTTTTATTTTGATGAAAATAGTCCCTAGCGTTTACAATAACATAGGAAGACGTTTGGTGGCTGCGTGCCCAATGCCCATACTAATTCGCATGAAAAAATTGTGCGTAAAAATGTGGTATATTTGATAACCTATTGCAAAAAAAATGCAACTTGATTTAATTACGTTGTTGCTTGATCTCTTACTATGTATTTGATATACGTTTTGTTGTTTTCATGAGTCTTATTAAATCACAGTACTCGGAACGCACCAATGCTATTCTAGAGTTTTGCATGAAATTCAAGAATTTTTTCTAATTGTAATTTTTTTATTTACGTTATGCTCCATTTCACAGAGCAGCGAGTGGTATTTATTTTGTTTAAAAATTTATACATTTACTATCATCTGAACTTGTAATGCCAAACATCGACGGGCTCGATTTAGGTGTGCCGACCCTTATGTCAAGCTTCGATTACAAATAAAAAACTAGATTCACAATCTTCTGTAAAATCTAAACAAATTATTGTTCGAATCGAATATATACATATTTCTAATATCATATAGTATTATCTGTAATATTGCGTTAATTTAAAGTAGACATTACTTTCTAGGCATGAGACTGTAAAACCTGGTCAAAGATCCTTGGATGGCATTGAAACGAAGTTTGTAAAAAAAAATATTTAAAATGCAATCTTACGTCTTGCACGTAAAGTATACTTCAAATAATATATTTGTATTGCTATTTACGGCATTTTGACTTGTTAGGTGAAAATGACAAGGATTAATACATATCGTCAAGTAATTTTTGAAAAATATGATTACGAATAAAAAAGAGCTATGTAACGTTATTATTATAACGAAATAATGAATACGTAATACTATTATTTAATTTAAGCGAAAATAAGAATCTCTGCATTATTTTAACGTTTTAGACATGTTGTTTTTACAATTTTCGAAGGAGCATTCGAGCACTTTGACCATAGGTGGGCACAGTCAATCCAAAAGTTAACTTCGTTAATCGTTAATTCGTTAATTAAAAAGTTAATTTCGATAATGGGTAGCTATAGAGTTCAATTTTCTAAAATTTAACGAAAGTTAAAGTTAACCATACAAAACTAATACTGCTTTTGGGCTGGAACACAGATAAATAGGACAAAAGTAAGTGAGTGGATTAATTATTATAAATAATGTAAAATGAACAATTAAATATACATTTATTTAGCTCTAAGATAGAAAACAATAAAGTAGTATGAATCTCTATCTATCTCAGCCCTTGATGTGGCCGTCTTTGGACATGGGCCTCTTTTCTTTCTTTCCTTTCTTTCTTTCCACGCCTGTCTATCTCTCGCCACTTTCATCCAGTTCATGCTCACCTGGTGTCAGGTGCCATCCACTCATCTCCGAGATGGTCTACCTTTTCCGCGGGTGTTAGCGGAGGGTCTCCACTCCAAAGCCTTTTTTGCCCATTGACCGTAGTATATCCTGGCAATGCGCCCTGCCCATCTCCACTTTCAGTGTTCAATGTCCTCTACCACGTATTTAACTTTCGTCTTCTGCCTGATCAACTCATTCCTTTATTGAAGTATGAGCATCAGTAGCTCCATCGCCCTCTGTGTAACTCGGATTTTCTCAGCAGACCTTTCGGCGAGAATAGCTGTCTCCATTCCATACGTGAAAACTGACAGGACACACTGATTAAACACTTTTGCTTTAGGTGTCGGTGAATCTTTTTTGATCGGAGAATCGAGCTGTTTGCTCCAAAGGTCGGCCATGCTTGAGCGATAAGTCTTTCGGCTTCCGCCACTTGATCTTTCATGCCAAGGGCGATTTTATGGCCCAAGTAAATGTAATGGTCGATGACACATACAGGAACCCGGTGAGCATATCCTCAACGCTATCCGCGACCAGTGCGACATCATCCGCAAACTACAAGTTATTCAGTCTCTTTCCGTAGATAATAATGCCTCTGTCACTCCAATCGAGTCTTCGGAAGATGTTCTCGAAGGCAGCATTGAACAATTTTGGCGAAATTGTGTCGCCTCGCTCCAGTTTGAACGGATCTAAAAGTTTATGTAGACTGACTGTCCATGCTGCTGTAGATGCTTCATAAGCTGGATGTACCTTTCGTCAACTCTGCAGTTACTAGAGTCCTCTCGACTGCCCAAGCCTCCACCAAGTCAAACGCCCCCTCATAGTCAACGAAGGTGATGATGATTGGCTTTCAGTATACATGGCACTTTTAAATTAATGTCTTTAACATTCGCATGTGGTCATTTGTGTGGCATCCAGATCGAAAACCGACCTGCTCCCTCAGCTGTTAATCGTCGAGTCTATTAGCTAGTCTATTTAGGATAACTCTGACAAATAATTAATTTATAAATATGGGACAAGAGACTAATAGGCTGATAGTTATGCAGCTTTCAAATGTCCCCTTTCTTGTGGAGCAGAGTTATCACTGCGTTGTGTCAAGTTTCAGATACCTTACGGTATAACATGCAGTTTGTAAACAGCAGTGCTAGAACTCTCCATAGCGCTTCTGACCCTAGCTTCAACGTCTCCGGTATGATATTGTTTTGGTCCGGAGATCTTCTGTTCTTTAATTGGCTCAGCGCTAGCTGTATCTCTTCTACAGACACGCCAGAAATTTCCTCAGAACCAGAACAGAACAGGTTGCATGCATCTCTCTCTCTGCGTTTCAAAGTTTACTTTAGTGCAGTGTCTCGTAAAAATGTTTTGCTACTTCTGACAGATACAGATAATATCACCTTTTTCGTCGAATTACTGTAAAATCGCCTTTCTTACCATTCGTTTGCTGGTTTTCATTTCGAAAGCCTTTGAAATTCTGTCTTCCTGGTATTGCTTCAAATCCTTTTTCAGCTTTTGGCGAATATCATAAGTAGAGCCCGATATTCCGGAGTATCGGTCTGATTATCGAGCTTCCTCTGATGACGTTTCTCTACGAGTTCAAGGATGTCATCTGTTAATTTACTGTGCTTTAAATTTATATTGGCAGGTGTCACTATATTCCATTATTACTGTCATTACTTTTGTTAAGTGCTAATTTATGTCGTCCATTGGCAGAGAACTCATATGTTCGAAATCTGGCAGATGATCTTCGATGTATGAGTTGTATTCCTCAGTATTCAGTCTGACATTATAAGGAATAAAGTGTATGAATAAATAGCTATTATTGATCATAATTTAGCATTGGATGCATGTTGCCCTTCATAAACATTCTCAACAACTCCACAACAACTCTAGTGTTCCTGCTCACACTCACGCAATGTCACACTCGGACACACGTCACACTCGGACGCGCACTTTGCATAATATATCTTTGACCATTCGACTCACCGAACGTACGAGTGTGGCATGGCGCGTAATTCGAACCAAAAATAACAACATGTCAACAAATAACTAATGTAGGTAACGGACTAAAGTTAACGGAAGTTTAGTTTAACAGAACCTAACAAGAGTATTAACATTTTTTTAAGTTAACTTAAAATTTAATCCGTTAAATAAAGTGTTAACTTTATTAATTAACGATTAACGGATAAAAAGTTGATGCCCAACTACGACACGTTCGCTGTTAGCGTTTTCGAATACCACTACAAAGAGAAATGTGTAATATTACTACGTAATAAGAGTCGGAACTTCCATAGAGCCAAATAGACTTCTAAATGTCAAAACAAGTACCTAAAACAGCCAATCTTACGACAATAAAACTATCAGTATAACGAACATAAAGAACTAAATAGGGACGTTCGGCTTAATATTGAAATTTATCGATATCGATTGTAATTACAGCAACGTGCAGTACTAGATATTGGTAAAAACAATTCGAACACTGTTTTTGTTTAAGCATCACTTAAACAAAACCAGTGACACCAGTTTGTGATGTCTATTCAATAAAAATATGTATGAAATGAAATATTTATTTCATAAATTCGTGGCGGTGTACATGCCAGCATATGTAACGCTACGCCCGGTAGAGTATGCTTCTTTGCTCTAGAAACCTTTCTCCCTTCTCCCTGGCACTTTGATAGGTTCCTGACCAGTTTCTTCTTTTGAGGACACGGTCGACTTTCACTTTCTTTTTTTGCTACAGGTTTTTTCCTTAAAACTGTAAACATAAAGAACTATTAGAAAATATTTAATTAATAAGATTTAGGAAGTTCTTTAAAGTCAAAGTAAAATCAATTTATTCAAGTAAACACAACTGCAAGGTGTTTTTAACGTCAAATATAACTACAAGTCGAAAAAAACCTGCACACTGAAATGAACCGATAAGAAACCCAGTCAGGTCATATTTTCAACATTTTAAAATAGGCAAACTTAAAATACAAATTCAGCTTCTCTCAAAAAGTATTAGGAAAATCTTAACAGTTTGTCATCCGAAAGTGGTTTAGCAGTTAATCTCATTTTTTTCTCTTTAAATTTTTGTCAATAAAATACTCTTCGTGTACAAATTTCAATTTGTGGAGTATTTCGATTGGTATTTTACACTATGTCCTCGTTTTGTGTTTTTCACAGATTTTTTACATCTAAATAATAAAAACATCGATATCAACATTCATAAATGTACCATTTCCACACTATTTTTAATGAACGAAATTTATACTCAAAATTAAAATTGTGAGATTTTATCCCGATAGCAAGCATTGGGGCTGATGAATTAGTTAACACTCTACTCACCGAACTTCATCCAGAGAATAACTCGCCATAATTCTCGCGCTTATTTGAATTCGGAATCGCCGGGCAGCCACACATCCATTTGACAATAATAGTACATTGACTTAACAAATATTTTGTAGATAATTATTTCTAATACAATTATGCTGTCATCCTGAAATCGGTCTGTCCGTGGTTGTGGTTTATTATATGAGTTATATATACATACATACTTATATTTACGCTGTATCCCCAACGGAGTAGTCAGAGAAGACGTAGCGCCATGCCGTATATAAATTATGTTAAAATAAATTATTGAAAAACTATATTACTATTAAAGTTCAGAATAGGTAATGATTAACAGGAGTAAACTATGGAAACTTAATTTTAAATTATATAAGTATTATCTAAATCAGATTAGTAATATAAAATAAAATAAATTTATAGTGGAAATTATTAAATTTAAATGTTGCTAGTTTTGTTGTTTATTCAAATAATCTCCCCTATCCAGCAAACCACGTAAACGGTTAATCAATATGTATGCCACTAGCATCATTTATTAACCAAGTAATCGTCCTTAACATTAGTTAATAATAATTGATAGAGGCGATTTCAAGTGTTTTCCTTACGCAGTGAATGAAATCTTTCACAGCCTATAACAAAACACTTGAAAATCAATAAAAAAAAGTACCTCATTGCTTTGGATATTTCCACCAATGTTACATGTTTGTTTTAAGTGATAAAAATTATGTACAAAAAATGTTTAAATAAGTACAGTGCAGTATTTTCTTATTTTGAAAAATTTCGACTTCATCGATTTGTGAGTTGTTTTAACATAATTTATGTCTTTGCTATTAAATATAAAGTAGGTACTCGTATTTGATTTTTAAATCCATTGAATTTTCTTAACAAAATATATGCACTATACAGTCAAACTAAAATCTTTTTACCTAATGTTTTAATTAGGTATATGTATCTAAGTTCGCGGAGATACGCACAAGCGCGCGCGGCAATCGTACATGAGGCCATGTGTGTCGGTAATCATTATAAATACGAGTAATACCTAGTATCTATTATTTTACCGACTTATCTATGAAAGTAGTAGTAGTACGGTTCTCCCTTAGGAGGAGGGTAAATGGATCTTAGCCCATACGACCGATGTCTTCAGTGATAAATGGATAAATTCTTTATATTAATTCGTTAAAATGTCGGCGTAATAGATTTTAATCGTTTCTTGGAGTTTCTAGCGACAAATATATTATGGTAGGCTTTCTAGTAGGAGCCACTAAAAAAAACTCAACATCACACTACTAAATAAGCACCTATTTTCAACAATTCCACATAATGCATAACAGCGTAGACACTTTGGGACGGAAAACTATTTATTTAAATTTTACGTCATAAAATCCACTAGAAACATTTTGTGAACAATTAAAATAAACGCCCAAACGCTGCCCATAAAATCCCGTCAAAAAAAACCTTATCTTTGCAATTAAGGGACGAGTCCCTGAATCGCGCCAAACAAGGTTCGGCGTTCCGACTAGATGATATTAAATATTAAAATTTTTAAACAAAGTAGTGGTATTCACTCGCTGCTCTGTGAAATGGAGCATAAAGTAAATTAAAAATAATATATTTTACAGTGACGACAGAAAAAAATCGTGAATTTCATGCAAAACTCTAGAATAGCATTGTCGCGTTCCGAGTACTGTGATTTAATAAGTCATAAAAACAACAAAACGTATATCAAATTGATAGTAAAATATCAAGCAACAACATAATTAAATCTGTTTTCCAATACAATTTGCAGTTTCTTTGCAATAGATATGCGAATATATCACATTTTTACGCACGATTTTTCCATACAAATTAGTATGGGCACACAGCCGCCAAACGGCTTCCTCTGCTATCGTGAACGCTAGACTCCTTTATTCAGTCGCCCGCGGGCTTCCAAAGTGAGTTTGCGTCTCTTCTCTTCGTTTTGAAAATTTCGCGATCTCTGTTTGTGTACGAATACAAAAATGCACTGTGACGGTACTACTGGTTTTATGTAGGTAGTTCCGATGAAAAGTGATAAAATGAGCAAAATCGTTCCAAACCTTACAAACAAGATAGGAAGCCCTTTTATTTATTTATTGGAGTTTACTACTCACGAATTGATTTTCATATATATTGTATATTTTAGCTCGCGGTAAAAAAATTATATAGAGAATAAAATCAAGCGTTAACAAAAAGTAAACGCTGTACATTAGTTTCATATCCAAGATGGCGAATATTACTTTTTTGGATAAATCGACACGGGTATCATATTCCGGGTTTCTCGGGGTGCTGATTACAAAAATGACATTCATTTTTAAATCCAAAATGGCGAATATTACCTTTTTTGATAAATCGATATGAGTATCAAATTCTAGATATCTTGGGGTACTGATTACGAAAATTACGTTCATTTTCAAATCAAATCAAGATGGCGAATTTTTTTTTTAATAAATCGATATGGGTTTCAAATTCTATGTATCTCGGGGTGCTGATTACGAGAATGACGTTCATTTTGAAATCCAAGATGGCGAATATCATTTTTTTGAATAAATCGATATGGGTGTCATATCCTAGGTATTATTTCGGGGTGCTGATTACGAAAATGATATTCATTTTCAAATCCAAGATGGCGAATATTACTTCTTTGAATAAATCGATATGGGTGTCATATTTTAGGTTTCTCGGGGGGCTGACTACGAAAATGACGTTCATTTTCAAATCTAATACGGCAAATATTACTTTTTTTGAACAAATCGATATGGCTGTCAAATTCTAGGTATTTCGAGGTGCTGATTACGAAAATGGTTTCAATTTTGAATCGATTTATCCAAAAAAGTAATTTCTGTTATCTTGGATTTGAAAATGAACGTCATTTTTGTAATAAGCATCCTGAGATACCTTAGATTTGCCACCCATATCGATTCCTACAAAAAAGTAATATTCGCTACCTTGGATTTGAAAACGAACATCATTTTCGTAATCAGTACCCCGACAAATCTAGAATATGACACTCATATCGAGTTATCCAAAAAAAGTAATATTCGCCATCTTGGATTTGAAAATAAACGTCATTTTCGTAATCGCCACTCCGAGAAACCTAGATTATGATACCCATGTCGATTTCTCCAAAAAAATAATATTCGCCATCTTGGATTTGAAAATAAACATAATTTTCCTAATCAGCACCCCAAAAAACTTATAATGTGACAGACACCCATATCGATTTATCCAAAAAACTAAAATTAGCCATCTTGGATTTTAAAATGAATATCATTTGTGTAATCATAACCTCGCTAAACCTATAACATAATGTGATGACATCGAGGTAGTGCTGCCATGTATGAAAACCGCCTGGCTGAAAACTCGCTGTTATGTAATTAACATATTCAATTCAGTAGTAATAAATGTAATAATTACCTTTTAATCACTTTAAACTCCTAACTTTAGCAAAATATGCTTACGAACTGATGAAATTCTAATTAGACAGTTGTATTTGATGGAATCGCGAAATCGATTATGACAGGAAAAATGACTACCGTGACGTCACGTATGTTTTTAGCAGTCCGAAGTGCCCTAATACTTAGCGAACCCCTAACACCGAAACTACTATGAAAATTTCATCGTTAGCGTATCCCTAGAGGACTTCTGTGAAATAGGACATGATAATAAAAAAAATTGTGAATACACGTGACGTCATGAAAGACTATTTTTCATGTCTTCAAATATTCGTATTGGAAAATCCAGTATGGTTGAAAGTTTCTTGTTTTTTCCAAAGTACAGTTTTACGTCACCGAAAGTTATATCTGTAAGCTCGTATCTGCCTTTTTTATTTTTTTGTTTATACATACACCTCAGAGTAGAATAACTGTGGCAGACAAACAGGACTTAACGATCTATGCGTTTTTTGCTATTTGGCTACAGAGCTCTTACAACAATAAAAGCGTGTTAAAATAAAGTTATAATTATTTTGTATCTATTTCATTTTCATGCAGACGTACAGACGTGCGTAATTCCTACTACGTATAATTTTGTCTAAAATGTAATTATGATTATAATGTGTCATACTCATATCTAAATACATAATGCAGAAACACGGGTACGCGACAAATGTGGTTCCACTGTGTGGAACTATCTATGTGTGGGTGTGTAGTCTGTGACTGGACGCGTAGCATCTTGTGCGGAATTGTGCCTACTTTTGACTACGGACCGTGGGGACTCCGATCCTTAACATATTACGTAGATATGTCGTTTTTTTTAATAGACCATAATTAAAAGAGGTACCTATGTTATTTTGTGAGTTTGTATGTGGTATGAATTTGTAGTAATTTGCCATGCCAAGAAATGTTCGTAATTCTGCTATGTTTTTCGGTGGTTCAGAGTTAGCTATTGCTTTAACTTTATCTTATGTAGGCCTTCTTTGTCAGTGGTGTGACCAAGATAATTTATACTACTTTTCAAAAAGTGACATTTTTCTTTATTCAATCTCAAATTATTGTCTTTCAGTTTTTGAAGAACTGATTGTAAACGCCCCAATAACTTGTTTTCTGAAGATCGTTGATTTATAATGTCATCAAAGAAACACTTCACACCTTCTAGCTTTTGTAAGAGTTGATCCATAAACTTTTGCCATAAACTCAGTGCTACTTTCACCCCGAACATTAGTCTGTTTACTTTAAAAGTTCCCTTGTGCGTACTTAAGGCTTGAAGTAATGAACTATCTTCGTCCATTTCTATATTTAGATAGGCTTGTGTAATATCAAGAGTACAAAAATATCTGCCTCCGTTCATTTCAGCAAAAATGTCTTCTATATAGGAATCGGATATTTCTCTTCTTTAATAGCTTGATTCAATGTAACTTTGTAGTCTGCACATAGTCTTATTGAGCCATTAGGTTTAACTATTGGGACAATTGGTGTTCCTTAGTCAGAATGGTCAACTTTTGTTATTACACCAATGCCACAGAGACGATCAATTTCTTCATCAACTTTGTTTTTCAGGGCGTAAGGTATTCGTCTTGGCTTAATAAAGATAGGTTGAATGTTTTCTTTGAGGTTTAGATGGGCTTTGAAGTTAGGAATTTTGTATAGGTCCGTTCTAAAAACCGATGTAGAATAATTTTCTAATAATTTATCTAACTTGGTGGTTTGATGTTCTGTTCTGTTCTGCACTGTTCCAACTAGACGTATATCTGCGAGCTCCACATTTAGTTCCTTCATCCAGCTTCTTCCGAATATAGAATCTACATTTTTGTCAATAATGTATAGTTTGCCGTAAAAATCTGATTTTTGTAAAGTCCTTTCACATAAATAACTCCAACTGGTTTAATGATTTCTTCTGTGTAAGTTCCGAGTTTCATATCAGTTTTAAATATTTTCTTATCTAATTTCAATGTTTTGTAATGTTTAAGTGACATGGAAGATAAAGTGGCCCCTGTATCAAATTCCATTTGAATTTTCTTATTTTCTATAGTTACCGTGATCATGTATCTTTCTGATAGTTCACTTTTGATAAGATTTATATCTGCTATGCTTTCGTTGCTGATGCTACTTGAGAATTCACCTAGTTGATTTGTATTAGTACGCTGAAGACAGACTCTTGCTAAGTGACCTTCTTTTTGATATTTTCGACATGTAAATTTAATCGCTCCACATTCATTGGCACGATGGTCAGCCTTCCCGCATCTGTAGCATTTTCCTCGCAGGTTTCTTATTGTCGTAGGTGATTTTGTATTTGTATTGAACGATGGCCGTATCGTTGTATGTCTATTATTAGAAATTTTTATGTTGTGTTTTCAATTGATTGCAACCTGGATTCAATTTTTCTTTTGATAGATTTTGGTGTAAGTCCAAGTAATGTCAAATTTGAGTTAAGGTTTCTCGTAATGCGGATCGCACTCTGGTGTAATTTTTCTCTTCATTCAGTATCCTCGTCGCCAATTATTATATACAATTAATTACTACTTTAAATTATTACGATATATTTTTATTTACGATTGTTCATGATACACGATCAATATCCACCGTTGCTAAACAATAATATTTTAAGTAAAGAATGTAATATATGACAGTATGAAAACAGCATGTTGAGATACATAATATATTCAAAGATCCTTTGTTAATATTTTCATACTTATTTATAAATAATGTATTTACATATTGTTTTTGTTTCAATATTTTGATGGGTTGACAATTTAATTGCTTCCGAATATGAAACGTGTAATTTAGCGAAAACAGACAAAAACGTGATTCTCTGATAAAATTAACAATGTAGCTGCTACTATTATTACAACATGTTGTATTGAGAACTTAAGAAAAATAAAATATTGTAGCAAAAAAATTAAAAAAACTTATACCGACTTAAAAAAAACACTTTACTAATCGAAACAATGCAAAGCAAGTACAAAAATAACTTTTTTAATACGATACATTACCAATATAATTAAATTTGACAGTTACTGAAGTCTGTGCCAAGTCAATTAAACTAATAAACTTTTTGTTGTTGCACATTGATTTGGCACCGACTTCAATAACTGTAAAATTTAATTACATAAGTATTTGTATCGTAATTATAAAATTATTTTTGTACTTGAGTTTTGATTAGTAAAGGATAGTTAATTCATACTTTTCAGTGATTTTTTTTGAAGTTGGTTGTTTTTGTTTTTTTTTTATTTCTCCCTTTTGAGTGACTAAATAAATATCTAGAGCAGGTCTACAATTAATTTCTCTTTTAATTCAGGAGTGCAATGACATACAAGAGAAAATCATCAATATAAAGGTTTTAAGCAGTTCGCGTTATTTGATGTTATTTGGTGCATCCTCGAAATCTAATCTCCAATAGGAGTGAAATTTGAAAAGGACTAATCTGGAGATATATATCCTTACAAATAAAAAAATAATTTTTCATATAGAAATTGAAAAAAAAAATTTTTTAATTATTTTTTAAATTTTTTTAAAATATAAATGACGGAGTTATGAGGTAACAAACTTAAAAAAAATAACAAAAAAAAATATAACCGAATTGAGAACCTCCTCCTTTTTCTGAAGTCCGTTAAAAATAGTCCAGCAGCAGTGAAAAAATAAATCGATAAATAGAAATCTATTAAATTAACTGACTATTAAAAAATGATTGTGAAATAATTTTAATTTTCTCAAAACGAAAATTGCGTAACGGAATTCCTACTATTGGCTGGATACGTAGGGTTGTTACGTAGGGTATGAGACGCGGACAAAGAGAGCATCTCGTTTAGTATATAACTAAACGAGATGCTCTCCTTGTTATTTCAAAATTATAAAAAACAATACACACAGACGTTTTCCGTGTTAGTTAAATTTAATTTCTTGTAGTATTCTGTAATTGAATTATTAAAATTATTTAGGCATCTAAAGACATTATATTACGTTTGTTTATGCGATTTATACAGTTATGTATTTGTGACGATGGGAAGAACTATAAAGTCAAACGAAAGCTGTCGCATGGTATTTGCGTCGCGTACAACCCTGACTGGCGCTAAAATAATTACCCATATTCGCCCAAAATATTGGCGTCGTGTGCGTGCCACAACGCGTGCTTATTAGCGCGCACGCATACAAACCGCGCACGCTGGCTTTCTATGAAGACATCCTACTGTTATGTTTATACTGTGGTAATACAGAGTAATTACGTTTCAGACAATATAACAAAACGTAAAAAATATTTTTTGGGGTATTTAAGTAAGCCGGAGAAATTTTTGGCAAAAATTTTTCTCCATTATTATAAAGCTTATTTAAATAGTTCAGGTTCTTTCCGAAAGAGTGGTACAACTATACAACTGGATTTACTGGAATATATTGATGTGGTTTTGAATTTTTATTCCAGGTTCCAAGATTATTTTAAGAAGCGTCAATGGGGAATTTCGTTCAGGACAACTCACCGCTATATTGGGTCCTTCAGGGGCTGGAAAGAGTACATTACTTAATATACTAACTGGTTATAGGTAAGAAATAAGAATCTATTATTGTATATATCATTACATGGATATTATCCACGCTATTTCTTTTTGGGATGGATGGAGTGCCAAGTTACAAAATTACACCATAACGTTATTTTCCGTCACTTCCTAGCTCGTTGTTTGTACCTCTTAAAAGGCTTTTTATCTTTAGGCCGACTTCTTCGACCTAACGCTTAGATCATGAAAGTCGGCTAAGCGATAGGGTTTATTGTAACATAAGTAATTTGTGTGGACAATGGACTAGCGATCTATCGCTATTTCGTTCCAATTTGCCATCTCTTGCCGTCAAGGTACGATTCTGTTGTAGAGGCAAGTATTGATAAAATAAACTAGCGAAATCAATGGTTGATCAATGTTCGATAAAACAACTGTTTTCATTTTTAAATAATTATAGTTAGCGGATTCTATACGCAACTTTGCTTAACGAAACCTAGCAGTAACAAAACTAGCTAAGTTTTGTTAACACTAGGTTTGTCCCATGTCCCAATTATTATTACAGAGCGATCGGTGCAAGTGGTCTCGTATGCACCAATGGAGAGCCACGAGACCTCCGACAGTTCAGGAAGATGTCGCGATACATCATGCAGGAGGATCTGCTGCAACCCCTGATCACGGTGGACGAGGCAATGAAAATTGCGGCCGACTTGAAGTTGGGCACGGACATGGGCGATAAGAAAAAGGCGGTAGTGGTACGTAAATATTACAAACCGAGAAGAAATTTGTCATGGTGGAATTTTACTAGCATTTGCTATGACAATACTGACATACTAAAAATATTCCAGTCTTTAGCTTAGCTCAAGTTCGAAGCTTTATAGAATTACAGTAATGCGTTTACCTCTCCAGTATGTGACTAAAAACTGTATCATATAATGCATACTATAGCAGCTATTGTATGTATAGCTGCTATACATTGTATACAGGGTAAATTTCAGTTCATTCAACAAAATCCTGTGGGTGGTCCATATCAATATGCACAATAATGTTGTACCGAGTAAGCAAATTAAACAATTTTTGTATAGTACAATTGTTTGTAACCTTGAACGGAATTAGTATTGTTACTCAATTTTAGCCATTATATTTTGATACTTGAGATCTAATTAATTAGTAAAAAATTAGTTCTCAAATATCAAAATATCAAATATATATATATATATATTATTGTAGTAAATTTGAAATCTAACAAAATGATATCTTAATGTCATTTCTATGAGCCATGCTGCATTGCAGTACGAATTGGGCCAGCTCGCCCGGTGAAATACCACCCTCTCACGGAATATCAGCGTGAAACAACAGCATCTATTGCTGTTATTTCGTTCGGTGAGTGAGAGTGCCGGTGGCCCCCTCCTTTCCTTAAAGGCCCGTGATTCCCCGGACGGTGCAGTCCATGGACGGCGGTGATCATTTTCCATCAAGCGACTCGTTTGCTCATTTCTCCTCTCTATAATTAAAAAAAAGATAATTTTGTGACTTTAGGCGCTTAAATAACTGTTTTTTTATAACTAAGTTGCTAAATTATTGTGTATCTTCCATTTTAATGATGGATAGAGATCCGTATTCCAAGTTGTCGAATGTTTTAGATTTCACCGATACATATTAAGTCACAAAACTTGAAACACATATTATTTCAGGTTGAAGAAATAATCCAACTACTGAGGTTAGGTAAAGCGAGAAACACGGTTACTGAGAGGTTGTCGGGCGGTGAAAGGAAACGGCTGTCTATAGCGTTAGAGTTATTGAACAATCCGCCAGTTGTATTCCTCGACGAGCCTACTACGTAAGTGTTATCTACTATAATAATTAATGAAAATCTCTGCAGCTTTCTTTTTATGTAAAAATAATGTATTAAATGTAATGCAATTATGGTAATTTTCTTTCAACATATACGTTATTCCTAATATTCATGTCTTTTTCAAATTCTTCTAAGCGATGCTTCTATAATTGTGGGAATAACAAACCAGATTTATGTACATTCTACATTTTTCTCTTACCCTCAGCTCTAAAATCTAGGTTTTAATAATTCACAGTGGTCTAGACGACGTGGCTTCATCGACCTGTGTGTCTTTATTGAAGCGTGTTGCTCGCGGCGGCCGTACGGTCGTCTGTTCGCTCCACACTCCGTCCGCGCGGTTGTTCGCTGAGTTCGACCACGTGTATGTCGTGGCTAATGGACGATGCGCTTACCAAGGCACAGCCGCTGGTTTGGTACCGTTTTTGAACGAGCTACATTTGCCATGTCCAAAGACTTATAACCCAGCTGATTTTGGTAAGTTTTTATTTAGATTAAATAAAAATGATATCCATCCATGACAATGGTTCGTGCAATGGAAGTGCATTTGTTTTCCAAGCAGAATTAATTTACAATGACCTGGATTCTGAGTGTTACTCGAAATTCTCCTAGTCTCTACAGGGTTAATTAAAAACTATTAATAACCTCTTAGTGCAAAATTCCTGTCATCATACCTAACAACTTTGGTTCAAAACTTAATACGTTCCTTAAAAACATTTACTGTCTGAAACGTAATTACTCTGGTGATCTGGTGATATTCTGGCCTTATTCTGATCAAAATAATGACACTCGCCATTAAATTAAATTAGATAGTAGTTAGTTATACGCTAGTAACTAATTCCGTGGTAGTAAGAACGAATGAAATGAAGTAGGTAGCGAACGAACAGTTTTTAACAGAAAATCAATTGTGATGTTTACGGGCCTTCGTTGTTGATAAGGATGCTGTTCCGGATCAAAGAAGTTTTTTTTGGTTATATTAGTTTTTTGTCCTAATTATTAACGATTATAGTTTGTCATTATCACAATACGTTATGCATTTTTATTACTCCGTAAATTACACGGACACTTCCGTGTGCCTAGTGGTGGTTTAAATTTTCTCATATTTAGAAAACACATTAATCTACATATGTGGTAAGCAAAAAGGGTCCATTAGTGGGGTATTGAGTTAAGACTGGATTCAAAATTTAGAATAGTCAATTGATAATAAGCATTAAAAAAATTTGCAAAAACTGGCACATATTTTTTTTATCAGACATTTAAAGTTGAAAGTAAAAAAGCTTATTTTGAGAAAAAGCCTTTTTAAAGTTTGATTGATAAAAACACGCTTCTGCTTGTTTGTTTCTTCTTAGAAACATCATATCAAGTCAGTTACCATATGAATTTGTAGATAATTGAGCATTAACTAATAATCAATTAAAATTGCGAAATGCCATTTTTCATTCAATTTTACAAAACTGCGTACATCTCGGAAACTAAATGCCGACCACTGGACCCTTTTTGCTTGGACGTCCACATATAATGAAGTAGTATAAACCGTGTGACTACATTAAATAAATTTATCAAAAAACGACTGGGCGATAAAAAAAAAGTAACATACATACATACATACGTACCTTCATGCCGTATCCCTAACGGGGTAGTCAGAGGAGTAGCAGAACACCAAAAAGAATTTTTTTTAATTTTTGTCTGTCTGTCTATATGTACACGCTAAAGTGAACGGATTTTTTTGCAGTTTTGACAAGTAGATTTTTTGGCAAGAAAAATGACAAGTGAGATTGACAAGTAGAAGCTTAGTTTGGAGCAACATTTAAACTTTGTTTCATTGAAATCGGGTGACAGTGAAAAAAGTTATCGTCAATAAAAGGCTTTCCTCCTAAAAGGCGACCGATTTTAATGAAATTTAGAATGCAAATAGATTACGCCCCGTAAAAGGAAACAGACTACTTTTTAATTCCACGCGGACGAAGTCGCGTACAACTGCTAGTATTATAATATTTCGCAGTAATGTTGCTAACTGTATCTAATTATAGATCTATACACAAATAAACCTACTTAAGTATTTGGATAGCAATTTATGTAGTTAACAATACTAATGTTTATCAAAGTGGAGGTTTTTTTGTGGTTTGTTCTCTCCGAAGCATATAAAAGCAATTTATTTGTGTCTATCAATAGTATTGTCATCATTAGCATTATTGTTTCATCAGTGATAGAAGTGTCGAGCGGTGAATACGGACCTCATGTAGATAGTATGGTAGCAGCGGTTGAAAATGGGAGATGCCAACGATGGAGGGATTACGCTATTGAAAACGGTTTCACTGGAGAGTTGGAGATTGAGCAACTAAATGCTGGCGGTATTGAGGAGCACAGTTATAAGTATGGGAGCACCCAGTGCCAGCAATTCATGATATTATTGAGACGAATGTTGTTGCAGTCTGTGAGGAATAAGGTAAGGATATCTGACGAATTTTAATGTACACGTGCCTTGTATTTTCGTAATAAGAACTAGTTTTGAAGTAAAATTTTAGGTTTATGAGATGGATATCTACCTAAATAATTTTTCATTGATACACACATATACAGGCTGTATCCCTAACGAGGTTGTTAGAGAGGACGGAGCGCCAAGCTTCGCGGGCTTTACATACTTCTTTCGCCTCTTCAAATGTCATCGTTCTCCTCACACATTTTCGCCTAGGTATGCGAGTGCTATTGACATTTCCGTCAGCTTACACTCTGGCTATTCGATCTTCGTAAGTCAGCCTTAATCTTGCTTGGCTTTTGCTACCATTCGCTTTCGCACTGTGCTTTCGCTCTGTAGATTTTCTTCTTCAGTAATTTCAACGCTTATTTTAGGGGGGTTCTAATCTCGAAACAAAGTAACAGGTTTTATAATATTGCCTCCTATATTGATTTTCATTTTATGTAATTATGGTAAAAGAATGATTTTAATTATCTCAAGTTTGAACGGATATTATTTTGGGAGTTTACTTTGAATAGATAAGGCAGAACTTTATTTTTTATTTATATCTAACAAAACACGTTTATCATCTACTAATTATTTCTTAGTTTATATCAATTACTCCAATTAGTCAAAAGCACTCACATACCTAAGCGAAGATGTGTGAGGAGAATGATGAGATTTGAGGAAGCGAAAGGAGTATGTAAGGATCACAATGCTTGGCGCTTCATCCTCTCTGACTACCCCGTTTGGAATACAGCATGAAGATATGTATGTATCAATTACTAAATCAAATTTTATTTCACTTTCAGGATTACTTGTGGTTGCGTGTAGGCCTACATCTGTTCCTGGGTTTCATCATTGGCAGTTTGTTCAGCACGATGGGTTATGACGCGTCTAAAACGATATTCAATTTTGGTTTTTGTTATGCCTGCATCATTGCCATGTTGTATGTACCTATGATGCCTATCTTATTAGCTTGTAAGTATATAATACCCATACTATGTAGTGGTAAATTAGACGAATTTGAATGAGATTGGGCAATAGGTATGGTCTTGATTGATTAAATTCAATCTTAACTAGATTATAGCAATTTAAAATATATTGCTATTAAGTGTTAGCCGACGGAAATGTCAAAAACACTCGCATACCTAGGCGAAAATGTGTGAGTGAAAATTTGAGGAAGCGAAAGTAGTATGTGAGAACCGCGACGCTTGGCGATCTATCCTCTCTTGACTCCCTGTTAAGGATACAGCGTGAAGTAATGTATGTATGTATGTATAATATATTTTAAGGAATGCCTCTAGTATTCGTCGTCTGGTTCTCATAGGACAGGGCATACTCTAGTTTGAAACTAGATGATTGGTGTGCATTGTCTGGCGTATTTATGATTATTTATTAATTTATTATTTGCAGCATTCAGAAATGTGGTCATTATTTAAGTGATAATGCCTGTAGCAGAACTACTGCTGGTTGGTAATTCATATTACTTTATAAAGTAGGCTGAACATATTTATTCGTCCAATAACCACATAGTGTATTATACTGTTGGTTATTGAACGAATAAATTCAGCCTACTAACAGTCTTCTAATTTTATTTCAACTATTCGACAACCGGATGAATAAAATATTTTTATTTTGGCTAAAATTATTTACATACATACGTATTTTCACGCTGTATCCCTAACGGGGTAGTCACAGGGGACGGCGCGCCAGGAGTCGCAGTCCTTACATACCTCTTTCGCTTCCTCAAATCTCACCATTCTCCTCACACATTTTGGCCTAGGTATGCGAGTGCTTTTGACATTTCCGTCTGCTAATACTGGCCATTTGGTCTTCATAAGTCAGCCTTGGTCTTCCTTGGCTTCTTTTACCTCTCACTTTAGCTCTGTAGATTGTCTTCGTCAGTCTTTCATCACTCATTCTTTCAAGTGCTAAAATTATTTATTTACATTTATGCAATTCCATAGTAAATAATGTACAGCAGCCGGATTTATAAAAATCGTAAAAAAATAAATAAATCGAGTTAAAAAAAACGCTAAAAAGTACAAAGTAACTATCCTTTACTAATCAAAACTCAAGTACGTAAACAATAAAACTTTATATATATGGTACAAATACCTACATATTACAATTGAATTTGACAGTATGCCTCACTGTCCTCTGTCTGCTTTGGTGAACTAGAGCAGTTTTGGGAGAATGTTAGAGAAGTTCTAGCGACGGTTGAAGAGAATGAAGGAATTGTTGTGTGTGAAGACATGAATGGATGGGTCGGGACAGCTCGAACAGGATTTGAGATTGTCCTAGCCAAATATAGAGATAAGAAAATGGATGATACTGGTAGGATTGTGTTAGGACTGTGTATGGAAAAGGATCTTTTTGTAGCTAATACCATATTTAAGCACAAAAGGATCCATCAGTACATGTGGGAAAGAAAGGGTGAGAGAAGTATGATTGATTTATTCCTGGTGGATAGCAGGCTTAAGAAGCATGTTATGGACACAAGAGTAGAGGAGCCCATTTGGGAACGGACCACCTTCTGGTGATAACCAGAATAAGGGGTCTGCTTGCAGCATGGCGACATCGCCAGTGCCCAAACCTGCAGCGGTTTGTCGCATTAAAGGCTGAAAACTGTAAGATACGACCACCAAGAATGAATATTAAAGAGTAGTATCCGTTAAGCTTGATGATAAATTGAAAGTGATGAGCGAGAATGTTGAAGAATGTTGTCAGAACCTTAGGGATAGTACGATTGAGGCTGCGAAAGAAATGTGTGGAACGAATAAGATTGGGAATCGTAAATAGCATGATGTGTGGTGGGAAGATGAGGTGAAAGTGTATAAGAAGAAGAAAGCATGGCGAGACTACCTTGCTACTAAAAATCACTGTAATATGAAGAATTTGATGAAAGACAGATATAAGCTGCAGAAAGCAGAAACGAAAGCACTAGTGAAAGAGAAGCTTGACAGATGTTTGTGTATGTATGTATTATTTTTGTACTTGACTTTTGATTAGTAGAGGATAGTTATTTTGTATTTTTAGTCATATTTTGAAAGTCGGTTTACTTCTTAATTTTTTTTTATTTTTCCCTTTCTGACCTTGGGCTAAGTAAATATTTAGGGTAGGTCTACAATTAACTACTTTTTTAAATTTAGAGCGCAATGATATCCAAGAAAATCATCAATATAAAGATTATAAGCAATTAGCGTTATTTGGTGTATCTTTGAACTTCAAGCTTCGATATCAACGAAATTTAAATGGGACCATCTCGGAAATATACCTACTCTTTCAAACAAAAAAAGGAATTTTCCAAATCGGTCCACAATTGTCGAAGTTATCGGTAAACATATGAATAAAAAAGCAATAAAAATACATACAGACGAACATAAAATTTCCTCCAATTTTGAAGTCGTTTAAAAATAATTTATTACTCGTGCGATTACCGGATCATAAATTACTTCGTATAAAGTCCATACGATCTCAGGGCATTGCCTAATGTGAGTATTAAAATACCAGTATTGTCATGGTCTGTCTTTAGATAAAGATCTGCAAAATCATTAAAAGATTTTCTTGCAAAATGTAGGACGTAGACGTAACTTCAAGAACATCTAAGGTCTTCTAAGTTTAAGGTCACAGTAGACGTCAGTATATGAAACGTACATTACAGACAACACGTTATAAGATTTTTTATAGTAGTATACATATATCAAGCAGAAAGGTGATGCAAGGCCTTCTAGACCTTGTGATGATGCCTGCATTACGCAAATATGCTAAATTGTGGCAGCGCTTGATAAATCACTCGATATTAATGACATTAAACAGGCATTCAACAAAAATTCGCAAGATCAGCGCTTAGATAAGTATTATTATATATATTTATTTAAATATTGCAGCTACTTCTTTCATAATGTACCTTTAGTAAGTGCTCTGGTTAAATTAATAAGTATTATGTAAACAAGAACAATGGTTAATGTGGCATTGGTGCACGTAATGTATATTAAAATTTAACCACAAGTGGCTATAGCACACGATGACAAAAAATTCGATCTTTAAAATTACACGTCATAAAATTAAGTATGGTAGCAAGGCCGGTCTTATCCATCTAGGCGCCCCGGGCGAGTCATTCATTTGGTGCCCTTTTATATTTGATATTATAATAAAAAACAATTTTTTCGGATTTCGCTGCCATATATATTTCTTTTTATGTGGAAGGCGAAGAGAAGAAAGAATAATACAGGGGGCCTAATACGAGTTGCTGTTTCTCGCATGTCGTGCAGTGCGTCTCTTTAGTCCTATATTAGTTAGTAAGGGCTACCTACGACAAGCGACAAAGTGACAAGTCGTGTTAGACATGCTGAATACTGAATTTTTGAGAGTGGTAGAGCCATGCTGCAATGCAGCACGAATCAGGCCGGCTCGCCTGGTGAAATATCACCCTCTCACAGAATATCGGCGTGAAATAGCAGCATCTATTGCTGTTGTGTTTCGTTCGGTGAGAGAGAGTGCCGGCGGCCCATCACCCCCTCCCCCTCCTTTTCCTATTCCGCTAAAGGCCGGCAACGCACCCACGATTCTCCGGATGTTGATGATGTCCATGGGCTCATTGCTCATTTGTCCCCTCTTTATAAATAAAAATAATCATGTTCACTCCTAGGAGGTAAGTTCATAAAAGTTAATAGGTATGCTGAATTTAGTTTTTTTTCGATAAAGACAAGTATTCAAATTAATTGGTTCACACTCAGTCAACTGTTTTGTTTTAATCTTCACTGTCCTCATCTACAAAAAAAACTTCGCCACAATTATTTTCCACAGTTCCTCTTATAACATTATCGTATGTTGTTATTAACCGACTACAAGAAAGGGAGGAGGTTCTCAATTCGTCTGCATGTTTTTTTTTAATGTATGTTCGCGCATAACTTCTTTGTTTATGGACCAATTTAATGATTCTTTTGCGGTTGAGTTCCGTATAAGTAAAGGTGTTCCCATTTAAATTTCACTGACATTGGAGCTTGTACTTCGAATACACGAAATAATCCTAAAGGCTTATGGGTTTATTATTACTGATGATTGTTTTGTACATCATTAACGCAATGAAAAATATGAAAATAACTTATTTGTAGACCTACACAGATATTTATTTAAGCCAAGGTCACTGGAAGGGGAGAAATGAAAACTTTTTAAGATTAAATTCAAGCGATTTAAAAAAAAGCACTGAAAAGAACAAAACAACTATGTTTTTACTAATCAAAACTCGAGTATAAAAATAACTTTTTGTGGAAGTCGTTTCCAAATCAATGTGCAACAACAGAAAGTCTACTAATTTTGTAGATTTGACAGAGAGTTCACATAAACATTACATATAAAGTTATTTTGTACTTGAGTTTTGATTAGTAAAGGATAGTTATTTTGTACTACTTAGTTCTTAGTGTTTTCTTTTTGAAGTCGGTTTACTTTTTTCTTATTTTTGTAGTCATCAAACAAACAGTCATGTGTTATGTATCAAGACATGTAACACTCAACATGTCCTCCACAATTCCCATCATTAGTTATGTCGTTTGCTTACAGTCCCAACAGAAGTCCAACTGATGAAGCGAGAGTATTTCAACCGTTGGTATGGTTTGAAGCCATACTACGCAGCGTTAGTGGTATCCAGGACTCCGGCCACAATATTTTTCAGTCTAATATACCTGTCGATAACATACCCTTTGACGTCACAACCGATGGAGATATCCAGGATACTAATGTTTACAACTATATGTATTATGGTAGCACTTATATCTGAGTCAATGGGAACTGCGATATCATCCATTCTAAGTGTCGTGGTAAGTTTTACTTTGCATCATAATACTTCATATTGTTTCACTTTGTGAGTTATACTTTGTATTGTTTTGCTTCACATTATAAGCTGTGTAACCACGAAAGGATAGTCTTCCGTTAATTTTCCTATGATGTGAGAAACTAAGAAAACTCAACATTCTCTACAAATAATTATATTTTTTTAAATAGTTTAAGATATCAGTAGCGTAGTGGTTAGAGGATTCGATTCGGGGATACCGAAAACCAGGATCCCGGGATCCCGACTGCGTTTGAGTCCCGAAGGGTTAAGTTTTCCTCATCACGAGATTTTCGGGATTGATATCATTTAAAAAAAGTTGCAAAATAGACTACGTGAAGCGAAACCAATGAGCTTGCATACCAACCGTTTTAATATAACAAAGCTCGCTAGGTGAATTTGCGATGATCGTTTAAAATAAAACTTCTTATATATTAAACTAAAATAATAGGTAAGCGATTCTCACTGGGCTACTGGAGGATGCTTTTTTGCAATAAAAATACTTGTAGTTTCAATTAAAAGATTGGCAAGCAAGCTCAATAGGTTACTCGATGATGCTTGCCTGCAATAAAAATTCATGTATTTGAAATTAAAATGATAGCTGAGCAAGCTTGATATTAAATTATTTTATTTATAATGAAATGGCAGGCAAGTCAGTGGGACAAAGTTAGCTAGGTGTATACCGTAAAACACGTTGATTTTTGACTAAATTTTGATTTGTTGTTTAAAGAGCTGATTTCTGTGAGATTTTCTTCTCCCTCTCAATACCGAAACTATCCCGGGATCCCGGGATTGACTAAGTATAATTTTGAAATCCCAGGATTAGAAATAAGGGCTGGGATCGATTTCCCTAGTAGTGATTTAATACTGGCTCGTATTCGATCTGGTGGTGTTTGCGTTCCAAGTACCTCTTAGTTCGTTGAATGGTGTTGCCGATAGAAGACACTTCAACTTTCTAAAAGGATCATAACATTTGTAGTTTGGCGTGTACGTCATTGACTTGTCACTGAATGCTTCTCTACAAATACATATTTTTATCAGATGTTCAATCTGACTTTGAGTAACTTCTTTTGAATATCCTGTAGTAATAAAGTTATGTATCGCATGTACCTATATATCGATTTCTTTATTTTTATTGTAATCTTTTTCCGTCCAGAACTCAGTATTCTTGGGTCCAGTGCTAAGTGTTCCGCTGATGTTGCTCGCAGTATACGGAATCGGTAACGGTGATGTTCCTGTGCCTTTAATATGGCGACTCGCTAGAGCATGTTCCTTTATGCGGTATGGGCTGGAGGGCCTGGTAGCGGCGATATACGGACCGCCAAGAGATGATCTCATATGCCCGGAACATGTGGACTACTGCGAGTATAAAAACCCAGCGTAAGTAGTTTAACTGTCCACACCGAATAATAAAGAATACGAATACCGATACGTGGCTCTTTGCAGCTATTATTGACAATTCTTTTACAGTAATTAATTTATATGTTATATACATCCGAACTAGTAGTAGACTGTGGTTACACGGTACTATAAGCAGACTTTAATTGTACTGCAGTTGGCGTGCTAATGCTAAGGCTAAGAAAAATGTAGGTCAGTTTATATAACAAATTATTTATTGTCACATTGAAATTCCAAAAATATAAATTTGGTTATAAGTAGCTGTTTCTAATTATCTTAAAATACTTCATTGCGATGCCTCTTTTTTTCTACTGTCGATTCCCATTAGAGGAGAGGTAAGATTTGTACATAAAAACCATAAACTTAGTGTGTAAGATGCACCTCTTTTTTATATAATTTTTCTTTTTTATGTTATTTTTAATTTAGAATTATAATTTAAAATATTGTAATTTTTTACTACGCTTTTGTACCATATTTTTTTGGTAGCTATAGAATAAATCGGTCGTGTCTATGGTTCTCTTGCATGTTCTTCCATCATCCCTGACTCTATTCTCATACAGTCCTTTACACTTAGTATATACTGGTGTATAGACAAACCAAAGACAAACATAGAGTTCGTTGACACATGAAGATTTTTCATTTGTCAATGTCACCTATGAAATGAATGATTCCTTTGATTATTGCAACACGTATAGAACACGTAACCATTATTGAAAAATACAGTATTTCTTTGAAATAAGACAGGAATAACAAAAAATAATGAAACAAGTCAACAGCGTTCTTCACAGTGTGACGACTTGTGACGACCTGTCATTCAAAAAAAAGTACAAAAGCGTCTCGTTTGCTGTCCCTTTTCTACTCGTGGCACTATCATAAAAGATTACAATCTCACGGACTCTTCGTACGTTTATACGCCGGTATATACTAAGTTTATGATAAAAACCAGCAAAACAGAGCAAATATACGATTATATTACTTTAGTCTTAAAATGTCATAAAAATGTCACGAAAATATATTTTTTACATAAAATGTCTCCATTTTCTGTCATAATATAGAAAATAGTGAAGAAATGCAAAAAATTGGATACATTATTAACGGTAATTGACGTCAGCCATACTCAACCCGTGGCCCGCCAAGATTTGTTGAGTGGCCCAGTAAGTTAAAGAATTTATCAAGCGTGGCAAGCAACTTGAATAGTACCTATACGTATACAATTTTCAAAAGTATGTGGCAGAAATTATTCTCATTTGGATGACGTTCTAAGAGTAGCATGTAATAATCACAAGTCTGATCTGTTGATAAGATTATTAGAAAGTACATAATTCAGAGATCTCCTTAGAAGTCTTTGTTAAACAAATATTGTCTAAACTCATTTCATTTTTTTTGAAATTTTAATCGTAATGTTGTTGCTCGCTTGAAACAGCTACTATAAACATGTTGACTAAAAAAAAAAGGTTGAGTATGGCTGATCTACGTGTTAGTGAATAGTGACGTCATTCCAGCGGCTCTACAGCATGTATTGGAATTCTTACGATTTTTTTAAAATTCTTATCATAATATTGTATATATATATATATTGTTATAATTAATTATTTATTTAAAATATGACTAGCGGACCCGACAGATGATGTCCTGCCCGAACGTTGGAATGAAAAAAAAAATTCCTAGAACCCGATTGCGGCCTCACCTACCGGGTCCAACTGTGAATCTAAACTATCCAGGGACTCGATGAAACACAAAAAATTTCATCAAAATCGGTCCAGCCGTTTATGAGTTCAGTCGGTGACATACACACGTACAGAATAATTACTACATATATAAAGATTTGCATGTGGTTCAAATTCCAATATTATTTTCAGCTATTTCGTCAAACTCATGGGCATGTCTGGAGTGTCATTCTGGGTCGACTTCGGAGTACTAATTTTGATGCTTCTGGGAATGAATCTAACTGGCTACTACCTTCTTCGTCAACGCCTGTCGCCCAACTACGCCTTCCGGGCGATCAAACTTATAGGGAGATTTGTGAAGACCAAGATGAGTGTATCTCCTCATTGAACGAAAGATTGTTATGAGATAGTCTTTCTGGAATATTTGTGGGCTAATGGCAAAAATCAGATGGATTTAAAAGACTCAAAAAGAATTTAGTAATCGTAAATGAACACAATGCATGCCAAAGGCTGAGGATTTTAAGAGAATGAGCAATTCCAGTGTTTATATAGTTTGTTCTTAGAACAATAAATGTTAAATAAGTTTTAAAGCATTTGATGAATCTCATTATTTCTATTATATTACATGTAATTTTTAGTAGTTCCTTCTTTATATGAAAGCGTTTGATTTATTCAAATACAATATTTTGGAACCATTGAATTAAAGAAAATAAAACACGTACTAAGTAATTGCATATTGAAGGAACTGAATAGAGAGTAAGTTATAAATAAGATTAAAATGTAAACGTACCTGTTTTTTTTGCTTCGTTCACTTCTTAAGTCTTTGTGCCATAGCAATAAATTCGTTGATTCGTAATTTTAGAGACCGATTATACAGGGTTAATTTAAAAATACTAATAACCTCTGAGTGCATAATTCCTGTCAACATACCTCCTAACAACTTTTGTTCTACGACTTTTTTCAAAACTCAATACGTTCCTCAAAAAATATTTGTTATGTTTTGTTATACTGTCTGAAACGTAATTACTCTGTACGTATTTCCAATGGTGCAGTGCAAGCGCACCGGGCCCCAGCGCCGCGCTGTGCGTGTGCCGCTTTAGCGACTGAGTAGAGTAGGTACCATTTTCAGAAACATTTAATGTATTTTTATTCTTGTATGAAAAAAAAACATCAGTTTTTGAAAGTCGTAATACAAAAGTTATTCGAGATAATGCTTAATACAAAATACTAAGAGGTTATTAGTATTTTAAATTAATCCTGTATATTTATTTTTCAAATAAATAAACATTAATAATGTATAAAATTATATATAAAATCTGCCAGTTTTCTGTGTTAATATAAAAATTGGTGACGGATATGAAAAATATACATATATATAATGTAATCAAAAATTAGCTCTATGTGATGTGGTAAGTTATTATACCTATACCTATATTTAAAATTATGTTACGAGTTCTTATAAGGGAGTAAATAGTAAAGAAAAACTCGCTTTTGCGTGTTATGATTATGAGCAAGTCTTAGTTGCGTAATCCGTTGTATAATTTGTATGTGAAAAAAAGACGTAGGTACGCATAGTGATAGTACACGTGCACTTTTCGTCGTATTTTTTATGGTTCGTTTCTTTTTCATACAAACATCTTGTGATAAATTACATTTAACTTTTATGGACATTACGTCAATGTTTAAGTGATTGGAATAATTATTTATTAATATTTATTTTGTGGCGGTATCTATATAACATGTAAGGGTAGGAATCGGTAGGATTAACAGGATTGGTATAAGCCGTTGGAGTAGCAATTATTTTACTATGCAATTCTAATTTTATTAAAGAATTATTTTTAAGGAAATATCCTCAGTCCTTTAATTAGAGAAATAAAATTATATGCCCTTATTTGCTGCATTATTTTAGCACATATTAATTAGTTTGATTTTATCAAATTATATGAAATTGTGATGTCACCAAATTTCGCTACAAAGTCAGTGTTTTCATGGGTTGCTACAGTACTGACGTAACTGTTTTGCCAAATAAGTATGAAATGTGGTACTACATGACATCGTTTTTTGAAATTTTTTGGTTCACGAGCGTAGCTTTCCGTTGTTCAGTGGCATCAATTTATTCTGTGATCTTTAGAGCTACTGAGCAAAAATTTGGTATAGTGAAGTAAATAGATAACCCAAACCCAAAAACAAACAAACAGACAAAAAGATATTTTGGACACAATCTTTTATTTTTCTTTTTAAATTTAATTTATACTTCGTCTGAAATTGCGACGGAATCCTTGGGTTCGTATTCCCGAACAATACTCAAGTGTGAATATTCTGATTGAAGTGTGATTTGATTTGAGCACAATTAGAAAATGATGCTGCTACATGTGCAGAATAGCGACATTTCTTTCTAACTATTCTTAAGTAGAGATTCATACTCGTTTTGTTCTGGAATATGGGCCTTTGTATGTTTTCCTTACACGCTCTTAGTAGATATTTCATTTATATATGTAAATAAATACGAAAATGGTATAACAAAAAGATTTGAAATTTGTAGTTTATTTGTTGTTTTATAGAATAGATGTTTCTTTTCGATTTGTATTTCTTACATGTTTGTCAATGTTTTAACACCAAATATTATGTCTATCTAACTACATACGTGATGTAGGTATTCGTACTTACTTATACACAAAATTACATCGATAATTTTGTTTCGAATTGAATGGTATAAAATATGTAATCGTTAACTGAATACAACAGTGGCATAACTTGAAATGAAACGATCCAGAGAAAACTTGGTCTAATGGTCTGATGCACCGGAAAACAGAACTGAAATAAATGCCTTTAACCGTGGTATATAACTGTTTACGCATAGGTTGATATGTCGCTATAGTTCGAAACTGGCTAAAAATTAAATTAAAAAACTAAAATTTCGAGTTATGCCTATATTACATTCAGTAGGCGTATGATTACCATATTTATAGTCAAGTTCAAATACTCTTACTTTTATACTTTCTATTTATTTAGGTTTTAGGTTTTTTTTAGTTATAGATTCAATTCCAGGAAAATAAAAGAAAAGTTCTTGTTCCTTTGTGTTTTATTTACGAAACCTCACTAAAATAAAATCACGCATTTGTTACACGAACAAAAAAATGTTAAACTTTAAAAATATTTTCAACAAAATTTGACTAGGGCAGTCAGTTGCCGTCTTTTGCTCACTCTTAAAAAATATATGTAAATACATAATATGATTTGAGTAATATCAGTTTCAATAGAGCCAGTTTCGCAGACCCCTGCTAAAGTTTTGTATAAAAAGACTGCTAGATAACTCGATAAAAACCGTGTTAGATTTTGTTACATAGCATTCAGAAGGCTGCGAAACTGAGAATTTTAATAAGTATTGAAATAATAGTATTTTAAAAGTAGAATAGCTACAGTAATATCAGTGATAGAAATATCTGTGATAGAAAAACAGAACAAGCCCATACAACAAAATCTTATTTTTACAATTTTCATTTGTTAAACTACGTTCAATTGATGTCACGACTATCATGTCGCGTATTGAAAAATATAATTTTATTATTTTAGCTTCGCATATTATAATATTTCGACATAAAAGACTATTTATTAGCTTTTCATATTTAAAAATGTTGTCAAAACGATACTGAATATAAAAATTAATTATAAAAATTGTTTAAATTATATAACTTTCAACTTTTTCTTTTTGCGCATTGCAAAAAAGCTTGCTAATTCAGGACACATCGTTTTCTCACCTAATGTAATTTTTTCCTTCAATATCAACGTTAACATTCATTTGCTTTCGAAAAAAAGGTTAAGTACTATAAAGCGAGAATTCTAAACATTGTATTATTATGATATATTCAATACTTATAGATAATATTGGTTCGAGTCTATCCAATATATTCCAATTATTTATTTTAGTAAAAATTAATGTAAGTATAATTCAGCTGATGTTAATTATCATTGTCTTATGAAATATTGTATTAAGATACATTATGTCAAAGAAAAATGCAACAAAAAATCTTTTTTGCGTTTTTGGAATGTAATCTCGTCATTTTTTTCGTTATAAAATGAATTAAATGAGTAAATGAAGTAAATATTACAATAATATAAAATAATGTATGTAAACAATTTAAAATACTTAGAACACATTTCCACTCTTATTTGTTTTTAAGTGTGCAGATTACATTGTACCCAATTGTATTAAATGCATAAGAAAATATGACAGATATTTTCACACAATTATACCTTGGCAAGATTCTGTGACTACGACAAAGGAATATTTATTAAAATAATGTCGGTAAAAACATGGATAGATATTACAATAATATTGCAATTAATATAAAATAATATTTATTTTTACTGTAGGATAGAGGGAGGTTCTAAACTACGATCTAAAACGGACATAAAATATGCAAAGGAATACGGCATTTAAAATAAATATTATATACTTTAAATTGAAAACAACAATTGTAAAATAGAATTATAGAAAAATAAAAATAAATTAACGAATATTATACGACTAAGTACTAATAAAAATAGTTAAATTTATTTCTACATCTCTATTAAAACTAATCGTAAAAAAAAATTAGTCCAATTAAGTAGGTACATACGTCATATCTTTACGCTGTTTCCATATCGAGATGGTAGGTAAGTATACCTAGGTATATTCTCCTAATATTAATTTTAGAATACGATAATATTTAGAATTCCAATTATATATATTGTAGATGTAGGTACTTACTATTAGGATGCATAGTACGAGCACATTAATAAGGTCAAAAATTTTATAACTATTATAATTACTATAGTGTACAATTTGTTCAATATAAGATTCCTAATCCTATTCTAGTTATGCCTATATTTTGTGATATTTAGTTATACAGGGTAGGATATTATTTTATTCTTTATTGTTATTTATAATGCTATAATACAAAATACATATCTATTTGATTCTGAAGTAGTAAAAACATATTCATATATTTATAAATATTAATAATTGCAAAAATAAAAAGTTTTTAATTCAGCAGCGCGTCTCTACATAGAAAATTAGGTATAGGTATTCGATTCCAATAAAAATTTCTATAGTGGTAAACAAACTGCATTGATACTAATTATTTCATGATATGTTAGGAGGATACACAATATCTAATACATTTCACTAAAGAATATAGACAAATAAATGTGAATGTAAATTTACATATCAAAATCAAAATGTAAATTTGAGTATCAAAACGTCGTTTGTCACTATGATCACTTCTATTAGAATGCGATGTCGTGTCGTGAATATAAAGCTGAAAAACTAATTATTTGGCGTAAAGAGTAATCGAGTAATTATATTCAGTTAATACATTTTTATGTTTTATATTAGTAGTATGTATATATTCATAGGAGGAAAAATACATAGGTTTTGGAGAATCGAGATACGAATTAAGCACATTATTTTAACAATAAAGGTAAAAGCCGTGTACATCTTCAGACTGTTTAACTTGCTAGATTTTTTTATATTCACTACATTTGAAATGATAGAAGAATATAATTTTGTAGTAGATGCTTCTAGACATCAAACAATTTACAGTTATACCTATAAGTTTTAATTACTTATATAAATTTAATAATAGGTACGCGATCTATAGCCAGAGACCATGCCATCAATTTCTTTTTACAAATGTCTCTCTAATTCCACATTCCACTTTCCCGGCACATCACAGTGAATATTTACATTCTAATGGTAACTAATTAAATTTTATATTACAGTATAAGATTACGAGCGGTTTCATAAGAACATTTAGTTGAGTCTTATTGTTAATTAGTCTAGTGTTAGTGTATGAAGCCGTATGCAGACTGGAGCGTTAAGTAATATATAAGTTACACATTTTTACATAATTTTACAGTGATTTCTAGAAGACCACTTATTATCACTGTTTTCTACTTCTACATAGTTTTTGTTATTGTGACAATCGTAATTGTGAATGTGAAAGGGTTCGATAAATCGAATTATTATTGTAAGCTATGAAAACCTCTAGTAACTTGTACAAACAAATGAGATAAACTATTTTAAACAATAACTGAAAAAATACGACTATAACCGGACAGAAACGCCTATCAAATATATTAGAGCAACTTGGAATGTTTCGTTAACTACAAGTTAGTTTGGCCTCTATTTATTATGCTGTCTTTATGAAACTCTAAAATTATTTTAGCAGTTTGTAAACTGTAAATTTTTCAAATGCAGTAACACCTCAACACACTGTATAAAACCGTACATCTAACTCTGTATTTTCATTGTAAATGGATATTGAAAAAAGCAATAATACCTTAGATATTTGAAATTAAATAGATATTTAAATCATTTGTGCACATTTTGAAATATTTATGTAATCAAAATGCAGTAAAAATGAATAAAACGTCTGTTTACTATTTTATTCTCTCTCTACATAACATACCGTTTACACTATCACTGGCGATATGTAACTCATTAATCATTATATAAACATGCGTAGATTTATGTAAAGTCAAATTATAAATGTATTTCTGTCTATTCTTTGCTATAAATGCTTTGATAATGGATAGCACCATCGAGATAACTAAAAATTTTAATGATTTTCTTACCAGAGCAAAATGAGATTTCTAATGTCATCGACGCTATTCTTGTCGCCTTAAAATAATACTGCTAACTCGTTGAATACAAGCGGGCTTGATTGCATTAAAAAAGGAATGTTATTGGCATCTTCGGTGTCTTCCGCTACACCTCAACGATTTGTAAAATATCCAAGATCTTCGCTTTACTTTTGTTATTAAAAAGTGAACTGTTGACTGGGTTTGTCTTCATCACATTGCTGTAGATATAGAGCTTGTCTGTCTGAGTCTAAACAAGCGTCTAACTTGGCGTGCCGGATCAACAAACCAGTTCTCCTCCACAGTTGGGCATCATCAGAAGCATCGCAGGCCGCTAAAATAGCAGTGACTCGATCGTCTGGTGCTAACGAAATGCATAGGCTATGGTGACGAATGAGGCCATATTCGAAGAGCCACTCTTGGTTGCCGCCTGTGTTATGGCAAGGATACATTCCTGAAAAAGTAAATAACGTATAAATTTACGCTACGTCCCACTTATGATTGACCGAGGTAAAAGAAAATTGTAACTTGATGACAATCCTAATAATAAACAGAAAAAACATAAAACATTGAAATAGGAAATTCAGTCTTATAGTCTGGTTATCATCTCGATGTTTGCAGAAAACGTAGTGATTTGGTTTGCGGTATCAAAGATTTTCAGTCCTTTGGGATGTCATTATTAGCGGGATGTCACTAATCTAAGTATAAGAAAAATGAAAAAAAAAAAATTCGACTTTATTAAATCAAAGATTACGTAACTACTCACGAAGATATTCCAATCATTGTTTTGATAAATTTTAAATAGGTACTCTTATTCTTTTTCACATCATTAACATGGCAATTCGTAATTTAAAAAAAACTAGGAAAAAGTAAATAATTAGAATATAAATACTGGTGAGCAATCAAGAATCGACATTTGTCCTAGCGATGGCAATCGTGGTACAACGACTTTATTGTGTTCTTTCATCCCTCGAATCCCTCGAGATCCCGCATTTCCGCAACTGGTAGAGTCAGATAAGATACAGGAACTCACTATTTTCAAATCTCGGTATCAGATATCAGAATAGAAGCTCTGATATGAAAGTGTGTAAAGACCTTTTGTACGAAAGATAAGTCAGACATTAATCAGTATTGCTGTTTTTGTTGTATTTATTTATGATATGTAACATTATGTTACAGTCCAAAAACTATAGTAAATTATACAAGAAATTTGAGCAACGCTAATCATGAGATTTAATTAATTTGAGAGCCAAATAACTTAGAAAGCAGATGAATTAATAATAAATTAAAAAAAGAACTGAGTGATGATAGAATAGGACGACAATAACATTAGCAGATATTTTGTGTCCATAACTTAAATTTTTTTATCGAGATATAGTTATTTACTGCAACTGAACAAGAAAATATCATATTATAAACTTTTAAACTTTCGCGTTGTATTATAAAATAACTGAAACGGGAAATTTAACGCGATTACCTTTTATTTCGGCTTCACGTTTCGACCGAGTTACATCGGTCATGGTCTCATGATACCATGGCCGATGCAAAAGGTAATCGCGTTAAATTTCCCGTTATAGATATAATATATCATATTGTTGCTTCCATTTATGTAGATTATTAATAGAGTGGATACCATATGAATGGGATTTATCAATGAAAGTAGATGAATTCTTACCTAAAGTCCCGTCAACAAGGTGTCCCATAGTGTCGAGACACTTCAGCCCCTGCCTGATGGCATGTGACGCTCCAGCTATGGCCGGCACTTGAAGTTCTGGATACACGTGCTCTAAGTACCATTTAAAAGGCTTGCAGTGTAACTTCTCACGAAGGGTCACCCTTTCGGATATGCTGTAGGAGAAAATAAATGCGATAAATGTCTGTAATTTACATATTTATTTACTGGCCTTTTCTTAAAAGTGAGACGGGAAGGGGACGGGTACTGACAGTCGTGTTAATGTAAATTATGTGGCCATTAACCGTAGGAGTTTATGACCCACAAATGAAGCGAGGAGATAACTCATAGTCTATCACGAGGGTTGAGTGCAGTTGTCCATTAACCTACTGTGCTACTCTCATAGTTTCTGAACAGGCCATAAATGAAGTAAAGAAACGAGTCTTACTCTATAATGATGCTTAGTGTAAACTGATTGATTTTTGACTTAATGTTAGAGTTTTTAAACCACCTACAAGGTCACTGATAGAACAAGTCACCCCAGAGAGTCAAGTGCAATTTGGTTGGCCATTAACCGATTGTCAGGGTTTCTTAACCACCGATGAATCACGGCACAAGCCACAAATGAAGTGAGAAGACGAGCCATTTCCCATCAGTGCGGATTGGTTGGCTATTAACTAACTGACAGGGTTTCCTAAACATCTTAAAGATGAATGACTGCACAGACCAAAACTTAAGTGAGAAGACTCATACACCATCACGTGGGCTCAGTGCGGTCGCAATGTTACTTAACTTCAATGATCGTGTCAGACATCGCAACCTCACTGTTACACTATGAGCACCTTCTATTCATGTATTCGGAAACATGAAGAGATCTTTATATACATATCTTCCGAAAAGAATTGGTAAAGCTCTAGGTTTACATACAAAGTGCTATTTTCTTTTTGGGGTGGATACAGAATCAAGGCACAAAAAATTACATCTCAAATGATAGGTTGCTAGCCTAAGAATAAGATTTATCCCTTGACTGACGTTTACGACCTTCGCGGGAAGGTAGGAAGAAAAGTTCTGCTTTTTTTCTCCCAGACCAGCACGGAAGCAAACCTATTACGTATAAATGAACTTACTCTCCATATTCCACTTGCTTCGCTAACGGTTGGGACCTATAGTACAGTTCCTTGAAATCGTCCATCCACACCTCGGCCGCTCTGCGCGTATTCCTCGCGAAGACTGCTCCCGACCCCCCAGGGAAGGTGTACGGGTGCCGTTTACGGAAGACGTGACCCACTCGGGAACATGGCACTATTTCCAGTGAGCCACCACATTGCCACACCCTACAATTCCAATGAATAATTGATTAAAGCTAGAAAAAAATAAGAAGCAAGAAATTGACATCCACAAATGTAACTAAAAAACTTTGAACATTATCTCAGGGGTAATCAAAGCAAATTACCCAACTGAGTTTCTTTCAAGTAAAGGTTTTTTAAACCTTTGAGATATAAGTACCTGCTTGAAAAAAATATTTTAAATATGAAATGATTCCGGATTTAAATTTAGTCATAGTCAAGAAAATCTGGTTGGACTTTTTGGCGGGAGCGGGAGATAGAGATCGTCCTTTTATTTAGATTTTCATTGTTTACATTTCTGGGAGTTTTAAAGTACAAAAGTGATAGTATATTGTGTTTTTAAATTCTGTATAAGTGAATAGAATGGAGTAGGTCAAATAAACATTTCGTTCCGACCAATCAAACCACAGCACACCGACTCTTTGAATTTTAAAATTACATACAAATATAAAATTATAAAATTACTCAAAGCGTCATCTATGAGTTTACTAGTCGATGTTAACCACCAACCATAAAACAATGTTTGTTGTAAAGTCCTCTTTATGTATAAAAAAGAATCTGATATAATGTAAATTTGACAATTTTCCTAAAATACTAGTTATTTTCTAATAGTTATTTTCTAAGATCATGATACTTTTCAGATTTTTCTAAACGATACTTGAAGATAAGCTTTTTCAGAGCTTATTGGAAAATGTCTAAAAAAAGTAACACGAATGCGTTATATATTTTCGAATTTGTTACAATAAAAAAAAACATTATTTAACTAAGTATCTAAGCAAATATAAAAAATTCTACAAGTTCCTAAATTCACTACAACTGGTCTTTTTAACAGTGTATGTCAATAGCTAATCTCTCAGAAAAACAATTGTGACAGACAGATATACAGATAAAAAGACACAGTCGCCGAGGTGATGCCATAATTGTTCCGTTTTTATAAGTTTGGAACGGAGCACTAAGAAAAAAAGGCGTTTGCACATTTTGTTTTTTTCTAGCCTTTCGAGCCAACATTTAATAGGAACAGTTAACTGAATTTTAATCTAAATGTAATTAAAAAATGGGCCTTATCGGAGCAAACTGATGCATTTAGCAAGTGATCTGACCGAGTTCCTTGCAAGTTCTTCTTAATGATAAATACAGGTATTTTCTTAATAGGTGTTTAGAGTTCGCATTCTGTTTTCGTTCGAGTAGAAAACAAAAAGCCCGTAGCGTTTGTCATATAATATCCTGTGACATCATACATCATCTCATCAAGATCTTGCTCTTTGTATCACCAGGAAATTATTGTAAGCTTGTTTATATAACTGTAAGTGGTCTCGCACATGCACAAACATTTAATTGTAGTCGAATTATTATTATAACCATGGACAAGGCAAAAATATTTGAAAAGTTAAATGGTATTGAACGATAAGATATCTAGAGCAACTCTATTTTCGTAATTGAGACCTAGATTTTTTACAAAGTATTCTTATCGCGACAGATTCGTTATGTCATGTTCAATTTTGCCTGTAATAGGTACAGTTGAATGAACCGAACTTTTGTTATTATTATTTGCCTTGCCTTTATTCTGGTTAATAAATAATAAGTTAATGCCTCCCATATGCAAGTTGTAAGTTACAAATTAACTATTTTCATCTTTCTCAAATAAATTACTTTTCTCTCTTTTTTATCTTTGTTAATTTTATACTTTGGAACGGATAACATACCTACATAGAGACATATTTGCGTAAAAAGTTGAAATTAGGTTTTTTAATAAATTTTTACAGTTATCCAAAGCATTAAATACATACGTTAATATTTATAAATTTGAAAGTAAGTAGCTATTCAGAGGTAATGTTGCCAGTCTGCGTGGCACCCTCAGACCCTCAGTTGACAAATTTTTAAACTGTTACTACGAGGAAGTCGAATATAATATAAGAAATATCAAATTATGTAAGTTTACTACAACGTACACGGAAAGCATCGATATATTCAGTTAAATATTTATGTAAGTACATGAATACAAAAAGAATGAGCAAAAACTGTGTTATTTGTATTTATAATATATTTCTATGAAAATAAAATGGCAACAAAAGTGCGCCATACACCGTATCGTTTGAAACACGTTGCGTGAAAAGCTGAAAAGGCTCATATTACGGTAAATGCCGTATCGATAATAATTAATTACCAGTGATCGGTATCAAGAGTGTAATGTAATTACTATCAAAAGCATGGATATGACCCAAAATTATATATTATCATAATTAAGTTTACAAACTTAATTATGATAAATGATAATATATAATTTTTCATTGTATACAATGATTTTTTGATATGGACTCCATGAATCATAATGATTGTTTTATTTACTTATTTTGGTAAACGAATTCCTGTCGTTAATTTTTATAAGTGTAATATAGATTTTATAGAGAAAGATTTTGTGTATAAGCGTTAGAATCTTTCTCGGTCAGAATCCTGGTAATGTATTTACATCCATTACTAAGGTACCGAATCCCGGGATATGCCGGGAACTTTGAGTCATATCCATACTTTTAATTGTAATCATGATACCCATTTATTTTATATCAGAGGGGGCAAACGAGCAAGTGTGTCACTTCACATTTAAATGTTTTTTTTGAAGTCGGTTTAATTGTTTCATCGATTTTGAGTTACAGTATATAGATGAAGTACCTATTGAATGTCTAACTTTATAGCGATAATGCTCCAGACTTGTGTGAGCACTAGGCTTGTACCTACTGTAAGTACTTACTACACAACGAACTGGGAGAGCTTCCAGTAACAGACTCCAAGCCAATTTAGAAAAGTGCTTCCCCTAAATTGACCTGACTGGGAATCGAACCCGGGGCCCCAGATTGTAAAGCAGATGTAACAACTACCACCGCGCTAACGGAGTTGTGAATATTTATCTGTAACTCTGTTACAGATGCAAACATCTTCCTTGCCTTTTTATTGCTATATATCCAGGCCAGGGTGAGCTCAGAAATGTTCCCGCAGAAATATTTTCTAAATACGAGTACGGTCAAAGTGGCAATTGTTACCTCTACAGTGACATTTCTGACGAATTTACTTCAACGGGCACATATTTAAACGTGTAAAGTGATTACCACCGCCCATGGACACCCGCAACGTCCAGGGAATCACGAGTGCGTTGGCCTTTAAAGAGAGAGTAGGCTCGTTTCTTGAAGAAAACCCATGATTGCGATCACTGATAATACTTACACTACTAAACAGCAACACAAAATATAGTGTCTTTGTAACTGCTATATAATATGCTATGATATTTTATATCTTACCTGAACGATATTTCCAAATTCTCTCCGCCCCATACGTCCATCTTCATATCGTATTTGCCCAGTTTGTTGAAGTACTGTCTGTCCATACTGAATAGTCCACCGGCGATCATGGGTGTTCGAATCACTTGGGTAGGATCCGAGAGGCGAGCGCTGCGTTCAGCATGGGACAAGTACTCCCACTGGAATATGAAAGAATTAACAAAACGATACGGAAAAGCAAGTAAAAATTTCGAGATATTTCGAGATATAACACAAAACCTACAATGTGGACAACATCTTTGTTACATTTTTATGATGCGAAGAAATGCGAATATCGCTTGCTGACCTTTTTGAGTAGGTACCTAAGTCATAAATCCGTTGTGGTTGTCTTTACAAGTGCCACACTACGAATGTTGCGTTGTATATGAGAAATCACAAAGTGTTATGGACTTTTCTTGCTCAATGAGTATTGTAGCAAATGTAAACCACATAATAAATGAAGAAGGTATTACACGTTATAATTAGTTCGTAATTATTTACGAATACAAATGTGAATGAAATCGTTACGTTATTAAGGCGACGCATTAATAAACAATAATTTAACCTAAAATAGACCTTCTGCTCTATGCAAACGTGAGCGCTAGCTTACGAAAATTACGAAAACACAGTTATTTTCGTTTATTTTAAAAACTATAACTAATTTTAAAAAATCGAACTGGCATTTTGAAGAATATGTTTAGATTAAACTATACAGAAAATTTAGAAACATAAATCGGTCCCGTTAGCCCGAACAATGTAAATCTCTGTTTTATAAGCGGTTACTTTGATATTATTTTTTGTGTTACAAAAGTTAACCAATCGTGTATCGCAATTGGCAAAATGAAGTCAATGAAATGAAGAATCAGGCTACCAAATATCACTTTCATACGTTTTGTAATAACTTAGAAAAATTGAGATCTCCGCCGTCATAATTTCCAATGGGTCGCCTTAAGGCTCCAGCCTTGTTTTTTTTATGTGTTGGCTAGGTTCCAAATTCAAACTTTCTAAATTTTCAGTTTTATTGTATTTGTTAAATAAATTGCAAGCGTTTTATGAATTTCAAACCTTAAAAGTAAAGCGGTAGAATTGTTTAAAACGAAAACGTACGGCTCTAAGGGCGTGGGGCCATTGACATCTTCGGGAACTTTCATGCCGTCATATTACAGTCTTAGGGCACGTTCTGTTACTTTTTCCATTAAATAATCGATACAATATTTACACTATTACAAAACAAATATTATTTTTAATATTTAGAGAAGAGCATCAGGAATATACTGTGAAGATATATTAGAGGTCAGACTATAGAAATATAAAAGCACAATCATTCATTTTTGAATTTAAAAATGCTATTATAGTAAATTATTAGTTTCTATGCCACATCCGTCTCTACCGTTGAACTTATCATTAATTTAACGAGTTTTAAAAGTCAAAATATATGCTCATAATGTCAAATCGACGTGCTCACCTTGAAAACTAGGTTCCAGTCGAATCCGCCGCGCAAATCTGCCGACGCACCGATGTATTGGAACGTGTCCATACTAATTACGTCTATAACTGGACATACCACGCGAGTTGGGTCCTGAAACAAATTAAAAACCGACTAAGAGCGTGCTGACAACCATTGACTTATGGTTACGTAGCAAATTAGGACAGTTAGAAGTTAAATTTAAAAATAAATATAAACTTATTATTTAATATTTTGTTATCATTTCATGGATTTGAGTTAGGGTTGCCCCTCGTACTTTATAATAAATTATTGTACGTTATTTTCAACAAACGTACTTCATACTTAATGAGAGGAATAAATCAGTGAAAACTGTTTCATTGTTTTCCAAAAGAAACAAGTGTTGAGCGATTTTTGCGTACAGATTGCATCGACTGGTTTCGTTTTTAAATGCCACCTAAACGTCAGTGTCAATTGATATCGTTAACCTCGTACTAAGTTTCGATTCTTTAATTAAATTTTAAAATTAAATGTATAATACAGATATATAATATATAATGTCAGAGCAGGTGGAATTTTTCATTTGTGTGGTTATTATGGAGAGCGTTTAAATGCTTAATATTAAGAAACATCAGGTACAGTATTTGGACAAAATCACAGATGGCGTGGCAGTCGTGGCGATAAAATGGCACCTCGACATTTTTAGCGTAAACAGGTGCTGAAAACGCATTACTTTCGAGTGAGACGTCCCGGAAAGCGAATAAGTGGCGCTGGTTCTGGGACTCTGGGTTCACCACATTTCTAGAAATAAGTTCAATACTGATCACCGGAGCATTGTTATGGTGAACAACAGTCGTTGTGATGTCACCTATCTTAGGAAATTCCGACATATGTACATATGCACACATCAAAAAAGTCTAAGCAACATGTACGATTTTGAACTTTTGAACGATTTTTGCTATTGTAATATATTTATATCTCTTTTATAAATAATGACTAAGCATTTTTTGACGCATTAGTGACTAAAGCAACAAAATTCTTCATTCAATTGTTCATTTAATCACTGTAATTAACAATATGTGTACCGTAACATACGTAGTATAAAATAAAGTTAAAACGAAATTAAACTTTTCATGTTTTACAAAATTAAATAACGACTTTTTTTAATTATTTGGTAATTCAATACAAAGTGTGACCGCCTCTGTTGTTTAAAACTTGACGGCAGAGATTTTCATTGAATTTATAAGTGTTTATCTGATCCTGTGGCAATCGGTCCCAATGGAATTTTAACAAGTCTTTCAGTTGTTGGATTATCGACACTCCGTCCAGGTTCTCTAGAACACGTCTCTGGAGCATGTCCCATGAGTGCTCGATGGATTGAGGTATGGCGATTATGCAAGCCACGGCAATATCCGAATGTTTTTCATTGCCAAGTACTCTCTGGTCCACCGAACTGTGTGCGAAAGCGCATTGTCATGCATCAGCGTGAAATGTGAGCAAAGACTTTGCAAATGGATGAACATCAGGTCCGAGGACATCTTCAACGTAACTTTCAGCGTTCATATTGCAATCTACAAAAACGAGCTCAGTTAGTCTGTTCTTCATAACAGCCGCCCATACCATCACTGTGGAGCCACTGTAAGGGTGCACTTCCTGGATGAATCTCAGCCGTTCAGCATTTCCTTCTCGTATCAGGCCTAAATCCAAACCGAGACTCATCACAAAATAAAATTTTATCCCATTGCTCCTGGGTCCATGTCAAGTGTTCCCCACACCATTCGTTTCAACGGGCGCGATTCCCATGGCGTATAGGTGGACACCTAATTGGGCGTCATGCTGGTAGGCCATATTCATGCAGCCTATCTCTCACGGTTTGGTGGCTAACAACAACAGCGCTTGAGAATTGTAGCTGTAAACCTATCTTCCGGGCGGTTAACATCGGCTGACGTCTTGCAGTCAGTTGTATGTATCGGTCTTGTCAAGCGGTTGTACTCCTTCCACGTCCTGGGTGCTGCTCAGCAGGATCCCCTGTATTAACGTAACGCTGCCAAAGACGACAATTCACGCTCCTATTGACACTAAAATGCCGAGACACCTGGGACTGATTTCTTCCCGATGCAGAAAGCTGTAGCATTCCTACAGCTCTCTGCATTTCATCAGCAGTCAAATGGCGTCGGTCCATAACATAAAAAATGACTCACCACTCAAATTTTTCAAAAACTGTATATCTCAAAATGATAAAAGTGCAATAAATACCAAATTTATCAAGCAACGAAAATACATGAAATCGGGAAAAAATAATTAGCTTTTATTTTAATGGAAGCAAAACACAACCGAAAAGTTTTATTTTTAAAATCAGCCAGCATATGTTTCCGAGAACAAAAAAGATTGTATACCAATCTACTTTTCTAAGAAAAAAATAAAGTATCAATTAATAAAACGTGCAGTTTGTGTAAATGATGCGTGTTGCTTAGACTTTTTTGATTGTGTATTATGTATATATTATATGAAATAAAAGTGTACATATATCTGATTTTCGGTACTAGAATATTGTTCAAGTAAGCTTGTTTGAATCTTGTGACGATATTTTTTTAAAATGCAAGATAAAACACATACAGATTTCCCAAACGCATACATTTTGCCAGCTCATTATTTTTTAAGTAATTACCACATTATATTTCGAAAGGCTTTTTTTTCAATACAAACTATAATAAAATACTGACAATAAAATAGTTCAACATTATAATACCTATGAATTGCACTGCACATATTTTAAAGCATAAATCAACAAATTGAAACGAATGGATGTGACGATATGAAAGTTATGTCACCGTTCGACTTCCGGAAAAACGTATGTAGTCATGATTAATCATATTTATGTAAGCGAACGGCCTCACAAATTCAACTGAGTATTACAAATTGTATTTGTAACCACTTTTAATAAGTGTGTGCTGAAAAAATATTATGTTTACAGAAAGAAGCATGGCAGTTCCAGGGTCGTTTTAATTATGGAGTGTGTAAAAGAAAGTTTATATCTATATATATAAAAGGCGTTGTATGTATGTATGTATGTTCCTTATGGACTCCGAAACGGCTGGACCGATTTGGATGAAATTTTCAGGGAATCTTCAGATTGGCCTAACGGGTGTTCCTGTAAAGTTTGGTAGCGATCGGATCAGTAGATTTTTTTTTTGTTTTTTTTTTGCACTCTCAAAATAATTATAAAAACTGATTAATTTATTTTAACTTCAACTAACGCCCAGTGAAACGGGCCGGGTTTGCTAGTATTTTATAAAGCACATACAATGGTTTATTTTCAATCGATTAGCTTTTGTTTATGAAGCGGCACAAGCAGAAAAATAACAAAAAAGATTGTGTTACATTTCCAGTAAATGCAATATTAAAACGCAAAACCAATGCAAAGCTAATGAAGTTGCTATATTCTGTATTTTAATACACAATTATAATAGTGGTATGTTCATTCAAATATTAACAAGAATATATTTTATTACATTAAAAACAAAGGTAGATGATAGGCAAGTAATAGTCACGTTATTGATACTTATTCATTGTTATATTACAAAAAATAATGATGTATTTCATTTAATACGTAAAATAAAGTAAATAATTATACGTTTTTCGACAATGCCCTCGCAACATTATAAAATTATAACCCAATGTCATGCTGTTATGTGTACCCGTCTAATGTTGTTTGTTATTGCAAATTGCAATCAATTGGAATGACATAGTAGTCTATGGTAATAGGCATGATGACGGTATTAAAGAATCAAATAATAAATGCTTTTAGAGAAAAATATATCTTGAAATGGTTCTAAATAACGACTCAGTTTTAATTTAGACATTGAGATTAATAATATTTCTAATAAAATAAAAGTATAAAATACTGCAATCGGTCATGTTAACTAAACCAATTGAGCGAATGACGTCACGTCTAGGTAAATATAACTTTTGTATTCTATCTAATTTGTGAATGTAAGCCTAATATCGTAATGTAGAACAATATTTACCTAGGCGTGACGTCACAAGCGGACGCCATGACACCTACTAGCGTTTTCGCGCTTAATTCAAATTACGTAGAAAAAATTGCAATAATTGGCGTTAAAACTTAGTTTATTACTGAAATAATATTTTCTTCGGAAATAGTAGACGTTATAGAAGGGGATTGCAAAATTTGTCATCATGCCTATTAAAGTAAGAGAGTTTGTACCTCAATGTATCGTGATTCGATTGTAATTTCTTTCAAGTCTACTTCAAAGGCATATTGCATGAGTAAAAAATCATAAAAAGAGTATAACAATGAATACGAGACTTCATGGTAATATGTACACTGTACAGTATGTATGTACAGTAGTATTTCATTATCGTTGCTGCGACATGGCTGCGAAATGGTTGTACGCTGCAGTAACTAAACATGTGAGTTATGTGTCTCAAGTAGGTATTAGATTGCTACCTATTTTATTTATTACAATTTACCATACTTTTTACTGAATTAAATTATACATAGCTGAATAATATTTAACCGTATTGTTACTCAATGTTCTATTCTTTTTTAAAATCACCTTAGTACTTCACATGCGTAAGCATGGTTGTTTAGCTAAGGTTTTCAGTGAAACCCCATTTCGGAAAAATATGTTGTAATTACATTTAATTTTATAATTACTTAGATGTATATTTTTAAAATATTTTTATTAACAAACGCGAACTCTATATGTTACACTGAAACCGCATGGGTTACTGCCGACCTTCTTAGCTAACGTCTATGATATTTGATTGCGTAACGTCATATACTCTTTGATAGTTCCCGGCTAAACACGAATCTATTGTGATCACGGATTTACCACAAATGATCTATGACGGTAACTCTGACTAAACCTAGAGATGCGGAGAAAACAGAAAACACTTCCTTTTATGGCTTTATAGTAATAGAATTTAACAAGAAGTAATAATTTTCACTTTTTAGGTTTTTCATTGTCGATAAACATTATAAAAAAATTGATAAAAAATGATGAGATTTGAAGAAGCGAAAGAAGTATGTAAGGACCGCGAAGCTCGCCGCTCTCAACTTTGACTACCCTATTAGGGATACAGCGTGAAGATATTTATGTATGTATGTTTATAAAAATATGCAAAGAATGAAGTATGAAGGGCTATTAAAAAACCTAATAACCTTTATGTCGGCTAAGGGGTAGGACAATAACTAGAAATTGAAATTGACATTGGGCTAGCAACTTAGGTATTTGCTATCTAACGTAAAGACGCGATTTTATTACACCTCGGTTGACGATTGGCGAAAATAGCGTTAAGTTATGTATTATGTAAGTACATTAAGAGTGGGCCAAAAAACGACTAATTTTAATTACTAAGAAAATATTGTTGAGGATGACAAAAAAAATCTGTTCAAGTTTAAACTCTTAATATTAATATTAAAAACATTACAATTCTCTCGTTTCCATATTACAAATAACATAAGATTTTTTTTAAAGTTTGGATTAACGAATCAGCGTGACATTTTCTTGTAAGGAATTTAACGATCTGCAAAAAAGTTTCTTATAATTTTTTGATAGCGAAAATGAAAAAAAAAACAACTTTGTCCTTCGATTCAACTTTAATGTTGAATAACTTCTAGCCTGTAGATTAATCACAGGAGACTTATTTTGTACATTGTTCAATTTTCTACAAGAAAATATATTGATAATATTCCAATAAGCTGATTCGTTAACGAATTAAAAAACGGCGGATGTGGTAGTTGTTAATATAAAGAACTCAAACTAGTACGTCAATATTTTCATGTAATGCTTAATTAAAACATTTTTTTGTGCACTTACTTGGTACGTAGTATGTAATATGTATAATAGAGTATAGACATTACATAATCATATAAATATCAGATGCACAAAGGATGAATAAGAAAAGATTATAGAAAGGAATATAGAACGAATGTTAGTGGTAACGTCGGAAGGGGTCAACTTAGGCATACATGTGTGGGTACGGCCTACATATGAGTGTACGTGCATTTTGTCTTTAGACCTATTTAGTGACTCAAAAATGGTATCATAGCGTACGCGGCTTTATTTTTTGGGAAACGGCAGGCGATCAGCATATTGATGTAAATGATGTGTGTCGTATTTAAAGATGGGTTGGCTTATTTTGGTTATCTCACTTTTGAAGTACGTCGTCGGAATTTTTATATCTATGACGCACTTATACTTAATATCCTATTATAAAAAATCAATGTTTGTACGTATGTATTACTTATTAAAAAAAATCTTGATTTTGATAAAAATCATGCATTAGAAGTTTTTTCTTTCTACAGAAATCGATCTTTAAGGTTATTATTTGATAGCTACTGAGTCTCGAGGGGTAAAGACAATTAGATATTAAATATCTAAATCAGAGAGTGAAGTCTTTTGAAATTTTAAAACTGTTTAATTTACTATCCGTAATCATCTACTGAAATTATCATGAATGAATCATCTAATGAAACGCCAAACCACATCGTAAAATCTTGCTCTATTATAACTCATGTAGCTAACATGTACCTAACTACAATGTATCTGTTCTATTAATACTACGTGGTTAGTCTATATCCAGGTCACATAGTCATGAAACTGATGAGAGAATTATATTATACCCGGTCGTAAGACATCGACAGCATTGGGTAATTTTCTAACTTGAGACTGAATTCCCAACTAACACATTGGTAGAAATAGCAACTAGTTTTGTAACTTTAAGTTGTATAATAGCCGTGTAAAAGTTCAAAAAACTGCTTGAAGTTGTATAACTGCTTCTGCAGTTGTCTCTAACTGCAAAAATTACTGTAAGTGCCATAACCCGAAACAAATACCACCCTAACCTTCATATCGGTTCATTCTAGAACCCGCCGCCGCTTATACCTTTAAATGAGAGTTATAAAACGTATATTGTAACTTTGAGCTGTATACGGGCTTCTATTGCCGCTATGACAAGCTGCATACCTACGTAAAAGAGTTAATTACAGACCGTTTAATGCAGCTGTATAAGAGTTAGAATAGTTACTATTTATGCTCTAAAAGTTTTTTTATCAGAAGTAATTATATACTCTTATGCCGACTTTAGTTGTAAAATCAAACACAATGTTACAAAAGACCACATTAACCTTTAAAGAAGAAGTAGAAGTTACCTTAAGTAGTACAATAGAATTAGGCTACTCCCTTTAAGTGTATAAAGTAATGCAGATATTTAATAAAACAATATTAATTAAATACAATAATTTTTAGTTTCATTAAACACAATAAATCAAACATAATCAGATTTTTACAAATACAAATAAAACCTATTAACTTACAAATAAACCTGCAAACCACATCACATTAGTTCTTATACTTGCGAAAAATATGTAATAGCAACTCTTTTGAGCATTTAAACTGCATTAGAGAAATAAAATTCACTGAAAGCTTTAGAAGAGTAAAAATTAACGCTTCCACCTGCATAGGAGAAGTATTTGAGCTGAAACTGCGGGTTAAAGCTGTTTCCACAGACGCCATGATTATTTTAGCAAAGTATTTATTTACTTATAAAGTTTAAAGGTTATTTATTCGATGATTTTTAAGCAAAATTAGACGACTTTTACTAACATTTCTTTTAATTAACGAATACATAAATGGCGTTTTGTAGATAGTAAAGCTTATAGTACGTAAAAAAATAAAAGAAAACATTTAATTTGAATATCACATAAAATTGTTACATATTTTTTTATTATTTTTTTAATATTTTGATGTAATTTTGAAAGCGCTTTAAAGTTACACAAATAAATTCATCTTTGTGCACAATAAACTTGACTGCGTTTTAAGCAGCTTGAATATAAAATGTTATCAAGTACATAAATATTAACGGTGTATATTAATTTATAAAATATAGCGATCATATAACACTTCACAGTCATTTTTGTAACGAAAAAAAGATTTAATAAAATGTAAAGAAAATTTAACGTGTTTAGTTCATTCACTCGTTCAAACTCATTCCAGATGAAGTGGCACAACAACTGTAGTAGGGAGTTAATCACTAGTTACAGCTGTTGTGGCACTTTTTTGAAACCGTTATGCAGTTGAAATCGAACTGAGAGCTGCATAAAATTGTGCCCAAAATGGTGCTAAAGCTGCTGCACTAAGTCTGTAGAGCACGCTCTATCGCTTACATCTAGAACCTTAGGGAATAATAGAATAGGCTCCAAATCCCTAGAGCAGCTGTTTTGTGTTACTAGGGTTGATCGTGCCAGGTTAACTATCGCATAGAAGGTTCCATATGGTATTAAAAAAACGGTACATTAATCTTAATTGTTACAAGTCTGTCGGACCTAGGACTTTCGTTTAATTTATCCCATAAAGTATAATAATATAGATAAGTAAGGATATAATACGGTAATACAGTAAAGGCCCTGTAGGAGAATAATAGTCCAATTCGCTCATGAATATTTAAAAATAAAACGAAAATGAGTCATAACAGAAGCCAAGGAAGAGCAAGTCCGACTTATGAAAATACAAAAATCAAATTGCTAAAGTTTTAGGGGTCGGATATGTCAAAAGAATTCGATACGTACATGAGTAAAAGTGCGTCAGCAAAATTATGGGATTTGAAAAGGTGAAAGAGGTATGTATGGACCACGATACTAGGCACTTCATCCTCTCTGACTATGCCATTATGAATACAATGTGAAGATATGTATGTATATTTTCAAATATAAACTAGTGCAAAATACACATATTTTATGGGCATGATCCATATGTCAACAAGATGTATAATTATGTGCAATTTCCATTAATACAAAGTTCGTGCTTAGTTCACAGTCATATAATATGAGCATAATTGATGGGAGTTTTTATTATTTAATAGTAATATGCGATAGGCGTTTTATTATTTATCTAGACAAAGTTGCTAGAAAACAGAAAAGGCCATTTATAAATGTACGAAATAAGGTTACATCGAGTTACGTGGTGTTACAAGTTATAGTTCATAACAGCGACAATTGTTGAATGAATTATATCAAATTGAGCGTTGTCATACACAATACAAATTACAGCTTATCTTGATCGGTTTCAGGCCATGACCGATATTTCCTCTGCGAGTCACGCTTAGTATTCTTACCTTTCAATTTCGATCTGTAAGTTAGAAAGTGAATGTAGCGTAAAGGTTATATTATTTAGTGTACACATCAAATTGCACATTTGAAATGCAAAACGGTTAACTGAGCATTGCAAATTGTACTGTTATTCGCAAAAAGTCACGCCGAAATGACGTAATAGCAAAATAAGTTCATCCAGGAAGCAGTGCTATGAATAGGCAAAAAATAGTGACGGCATTAAGCGGAAAGGCAAAGATGACAAGTTAATCACGATATTTTGTTTTTCATGAAAACAAGCGTCTTCTCAGTTTAAGGTCTCAGGACCCAAAACGCAACCTTGGTGCTTGATTTGAGGTCATATAATTGCTGTAATTGTCAGAAATAATGTTTATTATAATTAAACTTACGTATCTACCAATACTATAAGTTTAGTGCTTAATTCGGGGTCCCATCCTATCCTTATTTAATGTTACAAATGCGAAAGTGAGTTTGTTTGTTTGTTACGCTATCACGCCTAAACCGCTGAATCGATTATGATGAATGTTGGTATAAAGATAGATGGAACCCTGGAGACAGTTTTAGGTTATTTCTTCTCGCAAAAAGCTTATAGGGGATGGGATGAGGAGAGGGGTAATTTTATTATGAAACTTTTTATTGCGTTGTCCGATTTGCTTCAAACTTTGCAGAATTATTGTTTATAATTAATAATTGAAGTATGCATATTTGTTTTTTTTAACTACTCTTAAAAGGGGATGAAATGGGGTTGTTCTGTCTGCGGCGAGGCAGAACTTATAACTCTGTGGTTAATTTTTTCTTTTTGTAACTATTTAACCTCTACCTGTATCGACTAACAACTAGAATTGGTTGACAAAATCCACATTAACGCGAGCGAAGCAGCGGGTAAAAGCTAGTAATTGATGTAATTATCAGTACTTATTTATTATTACTATTACAATACGTACAAATTAAAATGAAGTAAGAGCCTATAATACAAACACAAAATTAAGTATGAACCTATAATAAAAAATTTGTGCTTGGTTTTGGGTCACGCAATCAATTTACCTAACTGTAGGAGGTAAACTACATAATTTATTTTTCATTCCGTCTCTTCGAAAAACAATGATTGGTTCCTCGATAAGTGCGACCAAAATAGGCCTTTTTTCTTCAAGACTTTCACAGAGGGCAGAAATGAATTTGAATAAGGAACAAGAGAGGTCAAACGAAAACATAGTAAGAAAAATGATACTGACTAATGTTTACTTGGGCGGCGGCACAGCGTGCTAGAAAAAAATAGAATTAAAAAATTTTAAAGTATTAAATTTCTTTGTATTTTACATATTGAATAACGTCTCTCATTTATTTTTCTCATAGATGGGAATGAAAAGTGTATCACTCGGTAGTAACATTGATTTTTACCTCAGGCGCCGCTCAGGACTCAAAATAGGGCCTCGCCGTAATATATATTACGCACCTAGGGAGGAAAGCATGATATTACAACCCGCGTGATATTGTCACCCTCGCCTTCGGCGCGGTGCTTATACAATTTTTTATAAGACCAGGATCGAAAGTTCGATTGAAACTTAATTAATATAATTTTGTTTTAGAACCAGAGGGCCTGGGTAAGTGGCTCTATTGTATTAAACGCTAGTAGAATAGAATGCCAAATACCACGTGATCTGGCGTAACGAATTTTAAATTGGTAGTAAATCGTTATCATCTTTCTATTCAAACGGAAAGTAAAGTCGTGTGAAAACCGTCGCATAATGGCCAAATGGCACTTTTGACGAGCAATAACTGACGTGACCATTTTTTTTTTGTCAAAGCGGGACGCTTGAGGAATTTAGTAAAAAAAGCTATTTAATTCAAAAAAAATGATAATAATGTATTAATAATTATGTAATTTGAAATAATCACCATTGAATTCAGTTGCAGACGCTTTTTTATATTTGTCGGCGGAGCAAATCTGTTTCAAAATGTCGAGTCTAGTTTTCAAGTAGGAATAGAGCTTATTACATGATTTGAATATCATGGTAGGGCTACCCGTACGGTACGTATTATTATCGTTTAGTCTGTTTGCAAAAGCGGGACAATTTTGCTTTAGCTGGGGACAACGGGACAGGCAGCCTGAAAGCGGGACGGTCCCGCTGAAAGTGGGACGTATGGTCACGTTGCCAATAACGCCAGTAAGGGTTCGATTGTACTAAGCGTTTGTCACTTGTCTAGCAGCTCTGGAGGCCGTTATTTTTTTATGCGTTAATTTTTTTATTCAGCTGGCTAAGCATGTTCAGTGTATGTTCGGTAACCATTTAAGTTTCCTTGACTACGTAACTAAGCAGAAAGATATTTATTTATTTAATTATAATAACTCGTAAATAAAATAATTTATACACAATGATGTTATATTTACAAATATAATATTGCTTATAAATTTAATGCCAACTAATTTGAATTAAAAATAAAGTATAATAAAAAAAATCAATATATTATTAAAAGTTAATTAACTAAATAAATTAAAATGAGTTCTGAAGAATCTGACAGTGAATTAGGAGAAGAAGAAATTGTTAGAAATTTCGAAAACGCAGTGAAAAAAACACGAATAATTTATTACCCGAAAAATCGAAAGATCGGTACAACTTCACTCAGTGTACAACTTATGTTACGAGGAATTTTTATTATGGACAGAAAGAACGAGACTTATATTTATCAAGATGAAAATTTTCTTTTGGTTTACTTTAAAGAGTTATCAAGAATCCACAAGCCACCGACGTTGTGGTGCCGATGGTCTATGTTAAGAATAACTATCAAATTAAAACACGGGATTGATATTAATACTTATCACAATTTAAAAGTTTTTATTAAAAATTTTGGTAAAGGATATCACCCAAAAAAAGCTCGCATGTTCACATAATTCAATTTATTTAACAATAAAAGTGAGTAAACTATTAACTATTAAATTTAATAATTAAAATGTGTGTACTTTTTTTTAAATTAGTATTTACTACATAATGACGTATAAGTATTTATTTATAATCTTATTTACAGGTAATCTGCATTGTAATTCAAAACATTAAAATTAGTGTAATTTTATTTTATATTTTCAATCATAATATTGTAAAACAAATCGTTATGAGGATAAACTGTATCATAACGTATATTTTGACATTTAAAAGCGACATGAATTTAAAAATGTAAAGCATGCGCACTTTATTTTTTCATTTAACCGGAAGGTAATGTGGCACTCGACCCTGAAAATAGGGCCGAAATACGAACTTTCGATCAAGGTATGATAAAAAAATATTATATTACTCCCTTGTTATACAATATACCATTACATTAGTCTTGTTATTATTATTATTTAAATTAGTTTGATTATTATTACTACATATATATTAATCTTAATAGACTTATGTTGATTTGAACTCATGTTGAAACTGTGTTGAAATCAAGAATGGTTTAGAAAACGATTAGGTGTTACTGGGTGTTGACCCAGTTCACTGTGAAGTGTTTATAAGATAATTTCATATATTACAGGTCAAATATGATGAAAGTTATAAAAAAAATAGTAGTTCACTATTAATATGCTTAAAAATTCTAATTCAGTTTCCATACAATGCTTGTTTTATATAACTTGACCCAAATAAAGATGTTAATAATAGCACAAGTCTGTTCACTAAAATAACGTTGTACGAAATTTCACTTAAGCCTAGTTAATTAAAAAAATAACCATTTTTACTAGCGTTCACTCGATACATCAGAATTCTCTAGACTGTAAATTTTGATTGGTGCTTATGTCAAGGTCCAATGAAGACGAGTGATGGCTTTGAAAACGTTGCGAATGTCACGGACCAAACCGGATTAGACAGTATGTTGTCAACCTTCAAAATTAGGCGCTCTAGAAAAAGAGCGATTATTGTATGAATGTGTCACTGTAACAGCAACACGATACTGTAAACTGTCATAGTTTAATGTTATTAGTTCAACAACTAGTAGTAACTGTTAGTTATTATATATATATATATATATATATATATATATATATATATATATATATACATATATAATTATATCATGTCAGGGTCTGTATATTTACATGTTTTCATATTATCTACATTTTCTATATTAAATTTGAAACTTTGCACTTTAATTTTTGCACTAAGTGTTTTCCTTAAACTATGCACAGGGGCGTCGACTACGTGGGTGCTCAGGGGATCGAGCACCCACAAGAATAATTAATGCTTGCGGAGCACCTACCGCCTGAAGCGTAGAAATATATCTATTAATCGGCAATATAAATCCGAAAAGGAACAACGACGGTCAATACGGCCTTGCATATAAATCACTGGCAAAATTTGGTAATTTTATTAAAATACTTAAAACTTTCAACAGTGGAAATCTTACAAATAATTTCTACAGAAAATACGCACCCGTAACCTGTAAATGTTGATCGTATTAAAAACATTGTGTTATTGAGACATGCATTTATTTTTAAAGTTTTGGATAGCAAACAATGTTATATGTATTATTGAAGTGAAACTTATTTAGGCATATAATTTCTTTCTTGTAATATGAATTAAAGGAATATGTTGAACAAAAAAATTCATAAGTAGCCATTTCCTAATCCTGAAATAATAAAATCGTCAACAAAGGCTAGAATCTAAATAGTTTCATTACTAACGCGCGAGTCTCACGCATGTTTATTTCTTTTTCACGAATTCTTTATGCGAAAATTGCACATGTATCGTGGGAACAATAGGCACTCACGGGTTTTTTTAAAAGTCGGTGCCCCTAAATAAATAAATATACAAATGAATTAAATGCAATATATCAAATACAGTTCTGCAAGTAATACCTAAGTTAATACAACATAGTTGTCCAAAAAATGTCAATTTTTTGGCAGATTAATGAACTATGATTCGCAAGGGCTGCGATGCTTGGGACTGCACTCTTTGACTAGCCCATTAGCGATACATAATGAGTCGATCTATGTAGGTATGAATGATTCCTTATAATAAGCAACTACTTTAATTAATTTGTGAATTTTTTGACAGGTATACCAATTGCGTGACTCCATGATTGGTTCAGAAATTGTACTATATACAGAGTTAATTTTAAAATACTAATAACCTCTTAGTATTTTGTTCTTAACATTATCTCCAATAGTTTTTGTTCTATGACTTTAAAAATTCCTAATTTTTTTCTTTCATACAAAAATAAAAATACATTAAATGTTTCTGAAAATGGCACCTACTCTACCCGGTCGCTAAAGCGGTACACGCACAGCGAGGCACGGGGGGGCGGCGCGGCGTGAGGCCCGGTACGCTTGCACTGTAGCATTGGAAATACGAACAGAGTAATTACGTTTCAGACAGTACTACAAAACTTAACAAAGGTTTTTAAGGAACATATTAAGTTTTGAAAAAATTCGTAGAACCAAAGTTGTTAGGTATGATGAAGAAATTTTGCACTAACAGATTATTAGTATTTTTCAATTTACCCTGTATAGATGCCATACAACAAAACTGGGGATCGGGAGACTAGGCTATTTTATGAGTTTAAGTAGACGAGTTCTAGAGTGGAGACCGCTTTACACTTCTAGACTTGGGTAAATGTACTTCAGAGTTTAAGGCACGCTTTAGGGAGATGAAGCAACGGCCTGCACTAGGGCTAGCAGTCATCGCATGAAGAGAGATGGAGATTGGATTCAATGGCTTGCATTTGGAGAGGCCTGTGTCCAGTAGAAGCCAAACATAGTTTGTTGATGATGATGACGATTGTTGAAACTAATTAGAAAACTTTGCTTTCTCAACCGATCTGCATCTCAGTTATGTAAATTCTATAAATTGAAAATGAATATTAATTTGACAATAAATAACCATAAATCAAATACATTTTAGGTTTTTGTACATTAAAAAGAAAAGACGATACCCTTAGAGAGTCCGTGTGTTCGTTTGTCCGATTAGTCAAGATTTTTTATTTCTAGAACGGGTAGAGATATAAAAGTAATTGATTTATATCAAACACTGAAGTCTGTGGTCCCTTGGAGATGTAAAAAATTTAAGGTCCTAAGTCGACACAATCAAAAGGTACGACCGTTTATGTAAGTACTCAAACAAAAAACTGTAGGGAACTTCCATTGATTTGGAATCATGAAATTTGGCAAGAAACAAGTTCTCACAGCACATGAGGACCTAGATGGCGCAGTGATTTAGATGATAGGGTCAATTTAGAAACGAACTTTTTTCTAGATTGTCTTGGGTCTGGATGTACTGGGAGACGTCCCAAGTAGTCGTCGTCTGGTTCTCATAGTACAGGGAATGCCCTGGTTTGAGACAAGATGATTGGTACGTATTGTCTGGCGCATTATTGTTATTAATAAAAGGAAAAATAAAAAAATTGGGAATTTGTAATTGTATTACACTTTTCCGCTATCACAAACTTGCATTTGCATTTGGAGAGTATGGGAGAACGTGTCTTTCAACTGCAAAGCTAAGTTTGTTTTTGAATCCGACATATATTTTTTGATAAACACAACACAAATACATTGTATGGTGGAAATCCGCGGTGCCCGAGTCCGACTCGCATTTGGCCGGTATTTTTACAATGGGATTGTCGAAGTAAATGAATTATTCACGCCTATTTCTAGTAACAGAATCGAATCCAAGACTCAGTTCAGAAAGAAAGACAAACCATCCATCATATCAATAGACCAGTCAAGATTGGTACTGATAGGTATGGTGGTTTGAAAATTCGATTTACAAAATATAATCATTAATTAGTAAAATCGTTAAAAATAAACCATTATGTATTCTTATATAAAAGTCTTGTGAATTGTGATACTTTGGACATTCGGTAATTAATAAGGTGTTAAAAATTTATTGCCACTGTCTGATTATTATGTAAATGTATCACCGGTAGTCGCCATAATGCCTCGAATGGTAACACGTGTATTAACGAGGGTGAAGGGATAATACTGCTTATAAAATTGTATACTACGATGAGTTGCCTTGCGTAATGTCTGCTTGCAGTCTTCCGCTCACCACGCTTGAGTAATGTTTACGACGTAGGCGAAGTTATAAACGGTAGCGGATAAATAATTTCTACTGTACGGAAAAAAGAATGCAAATAAGAAATAAACTTTAAATGAGGTTGAATTCCCTGAAATGTTTTAAATTCTATAGCCAATCTATATCTATATAAGCAAAATACCACTCATTGACTGATTGACTGACTGATTGACTCATCACGAGATCTCCTACAGAGAAGCTATAGGTCTGATTGATTTGAAATTTAGCATAGTTACTCTTTTCAAGGTGTAAACGGTTACTAAGAACGGATTTTTCGAAAGTCCTGTCCAAAATGGTCTGCTACCCGTGCAAAGCCGGAGCGTTTCGCTAGTACTTTAATACACCTACAGGGAGGTGGGAAGGTGAGTGTGAATGGTCACGTTAAGTCCTTTTTAAATTATTAACGTGTAACATGTATATGGGTTAATAAAATGTATTACAGTATTCAAGCTCAAGATAATACATTGCATAGTTATTAATAAATCCAGAGTGATAGACGATCAGACGGACGGAAGCATGAATTATTTTATCATTATAATTTAAAAAAGGGAAAAAATAAATTTAAATAATTTCTAGTTGATCGAACATATTATATTTGCACATCATATCAAATCGTGTTAACTGTTTTGAAGATTCTCAATTGAAAATGAAATAATTTAGAGCTTAATACAATTGAATTAGGCATTGAATAACTTTTTTTTTTAATTATAAATTTTCCGCTTACTTTTAATGAATTACGTCAAGCTATAAAATGCACCTCGCTATCTTAAAACGTACGTGAGGCAACAACCTTTCGAACTAAATCACTTGTGTAACTCGGACGCCTACATCTTGGCTAGCATTGCTTTGCGTTAATATAATGGAGTATGTACTTATAAATCCATACATATTTCTAATAAAGTTATATATGTATGCATATAACACAAACACTGTTGCATCTGGGTGTGTATATACGAATATATATAAATCAATGTCAATCTGTGTCACTCATAGACTTGAATTCTACTCGACCGACTGAGCCCTTTAAGGGTTGAGTGCGATAAATTAAGGGAAATGTTTAGAAAGTACTTTGAGCAATTTTCAGTTCACCAAGAATAAGTCGCGGGCGGACAGCTAATACTTTACGAGATTTAAACATAGTATGGTAACTGAAAAAGCTGTTTAGGTACTAATTTCCTTCATTTTTTTAAGAGAATTTTAAGGAATTGAAATTTTTTTTTAAGCGAGCAATTCAATTCAATTTGAAAAAAAAAAAGAACTACAGTACACTAAGTATTGTCGTACAAAACTGACGTGGTCGCTATCGAGTAGCGACGTAAGGCTGCAGAATGGCGCTGGTAAGCCACCAGAGGTTGATTTGAACATAGCACTTCTGGTATTCTGAGTACAAATGAAAATAATCACCTAATAACGTAGCTAAGAAGTTAAGTAAAGACTTTTTTTATGGCATGGCGCACAGTTTATCGCATTTGCCAATGTCACGTATTAATAAGTAGATCACAAGTAAATTAGTTTTTTTTATCGTAAAACTCCTCCAGTAAAGTGATAGTAGGCTTTACTGAAGTTATAAAGGACTTCTTGGAAGAGCGCGAGAAATTCAGCTATACAAGTTTATTACCTACTCATTCTTTTCGCTTATACAGAACTTTAAAACACAATATACTATCACTTTTGTACTTTAAAACTACCAAAAATGTAAAAATAGAAAATCTAAACAAAATGTCAACCTCACTTCTCCCGTTCCCGCCAAAAAGCCTAAGTAAAGATTTAGTTATAAAGATTTCATATTCGTCCTCTTAGAATAACAGCGCGGTATTTGCGATACCAATTTATACGGGGCTGTGGGCTGTTTGTGAAAATATTGTTGTGTATAGCAATAGAACCTACATACAATTCAACATTCAAAAGAATCAGCGGGAAAGGTCATTTAACCTAATTAAATATTAGCTAACGAAAAAGTAGTTTATAGTAGTACCTATGTATTTTTTTATAAATTCAGTCTCAGTTCTTAAATTATTAATTCAAATTACATAAGATATTTTCAGACATTTTGATACGGCCCGCACTGCGTACGATTGTACAGTAGTTTATAGGAGAAAAATGTCCTTTAAAGCAGACTGCGTAAATTTGTTTGAAAGAATTTTTGAAATCTGATGTCTTTGAGTTTATCAGTTACATACAAAGTTTACTTCTTTATAATATTAAATTAATTATTAATATCAGTCTAGAAGAAAAAATGAGATAGCAATGATATAAACGTATATTAAAGCAATAAGTATACAATTATGTATCTACTTACACGTATATTATTATTGTTCGCGATGCTAACATTATGGTTGAATGATTAGGCATAAAAAATATTACTCATTTAAAATATTCAGGCAAATGAGTTATAATGTTGTTATATCGTTGTTTGTACAGACTAAACTCACATGACTTGCAACACGCACGTATTTTTTATGTTTCAACTGACAAAACGAAATAAATATGGAATCACTTTGATGTCTGTCTGTTCGTTTATCCTAAATTATTTAGTAATTTTTTGTTTTTGTTTGTATGGCAAACGTTTGATGTCTTACAGACTATTTGACACTATAGTAGAAAGTAATGATTAATAATTGACGTGATATGCGAAAAATTAAGCTATTTGGGGTATTGAATTTGACGGCGGTTTCAGAGCGGCACAAATAAGATAAAAATCTCTTCAATCTGAATCTGAAATGAAAAATTGTATGCGATAATCACCAATGTTAAAACGAGATTTCCGTTTATTTGTTTATTAATTTTGTTTTCACTTGATAACTATTCTTAAATTTATCAATACAGTGACTGTACTTCGAGCCAAAGTACAAGCACAGTACCAATACAACATGAATACAAGTGTCCAAAATATCAACGTTAAGCTATAAACGGATGACAGGCCAAGCGGTGGCAGTTATCGGAAAAATAAAAAATACATTTTTAATCATGTACTTTTAAAATTACAAGCATCAAATAAAAATCAAGAAAATTAACACTTGTATGTTAGCCTTTCAAGTATTGTGATAACGGTCTTTATTTTTCTGTATTTTTTTTTATGTAACAACAACTTTTCTGTAATTTACGGTCTAAAATTAAAACGCAAATGCCTATTATTTGAAAAGTCCATAACAATTTTTTTTCTAATGATTATTACCACTCGGCATATTAACCATTTCCAGCTTGAAGTTGATTTTGGGACAACTATACCTATATTCTCTTGTATAGGCCACAGTTTGCTAATAAATATGGTAGATACCACGCGAACAGCTCCTAACCAACCTACTGATGAAATTTCTACAAATATTGATAGATAAAAATATTACTAATATCACATTATATTATTTGTTAACTTTCCCTTAACAAAATTATTTGTACTCTTCGACCAATTAATGAAAATTAATTTAAAATCTTCTTGACAATATCTGTCTATGCGTATTATTATCAAGCCCGAATTACATTCAATGCAATAGCAAAGCTTTGTTGGTACCTTCATCGCGTATACATAACATTTGATTATTAATTTATAAAACTCTTATTAATTTAAAAAACAAGCTTTTATTCAAAAATTCAGTTGTTCTAAAACGAAAATAATAATTGTATGCTAGGGTTGTGCTGATGAATGTTATTTATATAGATGAATATAATAAAGTAGATCGATCGAAATCTGCATAAAACTATATCCCAATATTAAATCAAATGCCAAAAATAAAACATAATGTACCTAATCTTTATGATTTGTTGAAAAAAGTCATTTTCGCTAAATAAAATGGCTGAGGTGTAAATTTATTAACAAGAATTATCTCTTTTATTTGATACTTACTAAGTTTGTCTTATAGCTTCAATCACAAATAAAGAACTAGATTCACAATCTCCTATAAAATTTAAACAAATTATTGTCCGAATTGACGTATATATTTTTAATATCGTAAAGTATTATCGGCAATATTGTGTTAATCTAAAGTAGACCTTACTGTCAAACCATAAGGTTATAAACGCTCGTAAACGATTCTTGCGTGACATTGAAACGAAGTTTGTTAAATAAAATATGTTAAATAAAATAATTCAAGCATAAAATATAATTCAAATAATCTTTGCGTTGCTATGTATATGATTTTGATTTGTTATGTGAAAGTGACAAGGCTAAGACAAATATTATCAGGCAATATTTAAAAATATGATTACGAATTTAATAAAAAAGAGCTATGTAACGTTATTACTATAATGAAATAATGAACACGTAAATAATATTTTTTATTTATTAACCGAAAATAAGAACTCGCGTCTTTTTTTAGCGTTCTAGATGTGTTATTTTTGCAATTTTTGAAGGAGCACTTTGACATGTTCGCAAGTGCGCTCAAATACTCATTTGAGCGCACATTTGGTTTGGACATTTTTGGAGCGTTGATTGTGTATCTAGTTTTTTATTTGTGATCGAAGTCTTATAGTCATAAATTTATGATTTAAAATTGTAATAAATGTCCAGCAATTATGTTTGCTGTTAAACGGACTGCTAGTGTCACAACGTTAGGATAATCACTAAAAAATAAATATCCATAATTGTATTTAATATACTATTAGGTACATCAAATAATTTCAAAAGCTTGTATCGCGCAAGAAATTTATTTAGTTTAAATTCCTTTTCTGTTTTCTATTTTATTTAAAAAAATAATATTGATACATTGATCGAAAATATTTATAGTAGCGATTTATGAACGCATTATTAAGAAAATTGAGGGTGATTTGTACCCATTGTTAGACTTACATAACTCTTGTATCTACTGTCTCATTATGAACACAATCGTGTCCTTATATTTTGTTGTTCCGGGGAAGTATGGGCGCCATTTGCGTTGGCGCCAATATTATATCGTAATGAACAAATACCCGTGCCATTTACACTGGTCAATACTAGAGTAAATGGCACAGCTATTTGTTCGTTTGGCATTTCTTTTTTATTGATGGAATGTATTTATGAATAATTATTAAAAACGTCTAACGTCTCGTTGACTGAATACATTTTAATACAAGTGAATGAAATTGTATATCTGGGGAGAACCTTTTCGAAGGATGGAAGATATGAGTTGGATGTGGAGAGATGGGTAGCAGTCGGCAATAAAGTGAACGGTACTCTGTTTGCATTAGTAGGCAGTGTGAATATACCTAATTCAGCCAAAATTACCATACACAATGTGGTGTTGGTGCCAACTTTATTGTAAGATTGACGAAGAAAATCTACAGAGCGAAAGTGAGTGGTAGCAGAAGCAAACCAAGACCACAGTACAAGTAAGCATACAGTATGCTATATCGGCAGTGTCCTAGAGATAAAAACCTACGGTCGTTTGGTACGTAAACGCGCAATAGGGCTCCCGACTTGGACTGAATGTTTTTCTTGGGTTACTTATTTGATAATAGGTACTATATTAAATTGTCATATTATCTTTTCATTTTATATTATTGCAAATTTAATACGTTTTTATTTATATAATTTTACTAGTATTTTATATCTAGTTTCAAGTTTGTGAGTTAGTATGGTGGAAATGGACAAAAAAAATGATTTTTTATGTGCAGTATAATTAAAAATCAGCAATAAATTAACTAGATCATTATGATAATATATTTCTTACAAATTAGCAACAGAGAAATATTTCTGGTTTCGATATAGATGTATTCAAACATCCATACACTGAACATTGTGCTCGTAAACGTGATTGACATAATATTTAGTCAATAAATGCGCAGGAGCGTCTCATACCGTCCGAAGACAAGCGCGGCGCGCTCGCGACTGTCGTATGTCGAGATATGTCGAGATTTCGAGCGCGTTGTTTGGGAGCGTTTGTATGAAGATAGCATACTGTATGCTTACTTGTACTGTGCCAAGACTGACTTACGAAGATCAAATGGCTAGAGTGTTAGCTGACGAAAATCAAAAGCACCCGCATACCTAGGCGAAAATGCGAGGAGAATTATGAGTTTCGAAGAAGCGAAAGAAATATCGCGGTCCTTACGATCGCGAAGCTTGGCGCTTCGTCCTCTCTGACTTCCCTGTTAGGGATACAACGTGAAGATGTGATGTATGTATGTATGTATGTAAGTATAGTAATTGATTTTCAAGGGATTTTTTCAACACAGGTTCTTTAGAATTATAAGTTAGTCAACGTTTTATTAGGGCTATTCGAATAACTCCGGAAGACAATTAGATCATCCATCAACAGATGACAGAACCTACACAACTTTTAATGTTTTTAAACTTTCACAACTTGTACACATCTTACAGTACTAATTAACGGGTCTATGTCGCGTTTATACTTTAAGACTAAATACCTTTTTTATCCCAACGTTTCGACAGGATTGCACCGATCGTAGTCACGAGCAGACTGATCCTCATCCTCATCAGTCTGCCCGTGACCACGATCGGTGCAATCCTGTCGAAACGTCGGAATAAAAAAGGTATTAAGCCTTAAAGTATAAACGCGACATAGACCCGTTAATAAGTATTGTAAGATATCTACACAGCTTTCCTTTACCTCGGTGACTTAACTATTATGCATCATAATAAAGTCAAAAGATTGTGGTATGAAATTATCGATATTGCGCTCCTAATACTGTCATTACTTGTTCATCATGTACGTAATACATTACATGATCATCTTTCTCTAACAAAAATTTCATTGCATCATTTGTGAGAAATCAAATTTTGTTCAGAGTCCAACCTACGATTGCGTCTTACAATTAATAGTGTAGTGAAATAACAGAATATCTTTTTCATGTGTAATAGTGATCTAATTTTTAGAATTCTCGTGACCACCACATATCATTTAATAATGCTATTAATAATATAATAATAATATTTTTAATTTAATTTCATAATGGTTTTTGTCTATTCGCAATGGCAGCTTTCTAAGCGGTAACATTAAGGAAGTCTATTATTTAATATAAGATAATGCTTTGTTTTAAGTTCGTAATTTAATATGAAGTAATAATATTTTTCAATAAATCTTAAACATCACGTCACGTCGAATTTGATTACAGTAATATATTTACACTGTAATCAAATTCAAATTCTAGAGCTGTGACGTGATGTTTAATATTTACAAAACCATTTACAAAACCGATTTTATTATTATTGTCTATACACAGATTACACACGTACATACGGAAGGTGTTCAGAGGGTCCTGACCCTCCCGCCGCTGCTTTAGGTTACACTAATGTCTGCTGAATATCCACTTATTGTAATCGTGCCAAAAAAGATTGGATGATGAACCCATCATTTTCATGTCGAGAAATGTTTATGTAATTTCCAATTGATTGGTGTTTAGAATTCGTTTTTTGATGGTGTGAATTCACGAGAAAAGGCTAGTTTTCCTTTGGGCATTACTGGACCACCCATGTGAAAGCTATAGCATCATCCGTGTCTCTATATAGAATTTACAAAAATTTTACGAGCTATTTCAATAAATCTTAAATTTCACAGATAACAAAAGATTTCTTTTTCAGTGAAAATCTTACCTAACCAAATCAATTCAATTGTCCATAGTAAAACCCGGCTCAATAGATATTAATAAATTAGAACTATGAAGATTGTTAATTTTCAAAGATTCAATCTTTCAAGTATAGATATGAAAAACATTCGGTCAAATGATACAATCATTCATTCATTGTTACACAGATACAGTTCACGTACGAAAGAAATAAAAGATTGAACGATTGTGTGTCAAATCTCGTGCAATGCGTCTCTCATGTGAACTGACTAATATCTGACCGATATATTAGGTTTTCGATCTTTTACTACAATTCTGTTGCATTTATAACTTAACTTTATTGTACATGTTAATAAATTTACTATATTGTACATGAGTTTATCTTGTTTTGTCTGAATAACATCCTTTTTCATATTACACACCATTCATTATCAATTTAATATCGACTAGTAGGTACAGAGATGCAGTCTGTCGAATGATTAAACCGATTAACAACACGTTTTTACAATTGCAATATTAGTCATCAATACTTTCAAACGTTGTGATCAAATGACCGAATGAATCATGAACGACACAGGCCTTTAATAAACATACTAAAGGTAGGAAAAGGCAATTAATATAAAATATATACACATCATGAACTTACTTATATGTATGTAATACACTACATATGTATGTAATTAACTGCAGGGCGTAGGTCTCTTCTTATAATGTATGTTCCTATATCTCGGCGTATGACCACTGACCATTGTGGATCGGTGGAGGTTACCTATTAACGAATTATACTATTGTCAGAGTTTTAAATCGTCTATAGGGCTTTTCGATCTGGCTGGATAACTATCGACATATAGTAATATTCGGGACTGAGAATTCAGATTGCTCTCCGAAGCACGGCGACATTCGATATGGATGCCATTAGATCATCAATCAAGTAGGTGACCACATGTTATGTTAGTTCAGCGATCTTATCAAACACCGTAGCATCACTACGATGTGAGAATTTACACGTATGTATAAGTATATAATTATAGATACATGTATATGTTTTTGAGGTGTAGAAGGCTTTATAGGTGGCTTACATAATCGCTGTAGTAGGTTACCCACTATCTTGATACCCTCTTCAAGTCTTTCCTCATTTGTGTGAAGAAGTATGCGCCTAGAAGTCTAATGTACGTACACTGATATAATAAGATGTGGACACACATTTTCATTGAATATATAGTTATCAATATTAGGTTTCGGCTGGATTTGATCTTAGAAGAAATCTATATATTAATACGTGAAGAGAAAACTTTGGTTCCCTTTTTAAGAAAAATGCGCGGACGGAGGAGTGTAAAATTTGGTACACTTAAAGTATATATGGAGAAGGACTGGAGAAAGCTAAAATTTTTATGTAATATGTGTTCAAAATAGTACAGTAAATTAAATTGAATAAAACGGTCATTGTTTACGTTCATACTGCCAATGTCGAAAAGACTCAAATGTCGAACTCATAATAATTTGTGATCATATGTAGTGTAACATCCTTGGATCAAACAGTCGCACAGAGTAGATTGTCGCCAAAGAGTTTATACGTATATTACAGAAAGTATATATTTACGGTCGAATTTCGATCACAGGGCGACCTCTAGTAATAATAAATCCCCAGTCAATTACACACATTTTGTAACATCAAACTAAGCACTAGGTAGGTAAGTACCAGCCTATGGGTACCACATAATGAACTGGAGGAACTTCCGGTAACACTCAGACTACAAGCCAATTTAGAAAAGTTCGTTTAGATTGACCTAACTGGGGATGGGGATCAAACCAGGGACCCTGGCTTGGAAGGAAGATGCTCTGCCACTTCACCGGTGGGCCAGTGAATGTAGAGATTCCTGTAAATTTCTGTGTGGAGCTTACACTGGGTTAGAAAAACCTACTAGATACCCATATTAACACTCGAAAGTTTTATTCTTAAAATATAATGTAATAAATAATATAATAATAAATTTATTTATATAATAATAAGCACACATTACAATTTCTGTACATAAGGGATACAGCGTGAAGATATGTATCAGTCACACAGTAAATTTGCAGTTTAATGCAATTAATGCAATACTAGGTACAAACATATTTTAAATATTTTTCACTTATAAAGTGGTAGCAATATACAGGTGTTGATAAAAAAATGTCTTAGATGTTACGCTAACAATCTAAAAGATAAAGTAATACTTTGTAATAACTAGGTACCTATCTAAATTGTATCTATCTATCTGAAATCTGAAAGCTAAAAGTAATATTTAGTAATACTTTGTGTTAGGTACATGTGTATGACGCGGGATATGATGAAATACGGATATTGATCAAAAACTTAAGATTTTGATCAAAGTACGTGTTTCGAGAAAACGGAAATTTGATTTTATCACAGTAACTATACCGTACAAGGAATCGTAACACATATATACTTAGCGCTTTAAAGAGTCGTATTATGAGTATCTATTCCACGCTATGATGCTAGTTACGACGTTATTTCCGCAACTGTTCCGCATTACGCCGATATGACGTCTAGACTTTTTAGTTGAGTGACACGACAAGTTGAAAGACGTGACAGACAGTGACGATAATAAAAAGGAAAAGTGGAAAAAGGGGTCGCGACGGCCACTAGAACAACTAGATACTTATAGAATAGATACGAAAGTATACCAAACAATTTAAATCTGAAAGTCAGGATCATGGCTATGAAAACAAGTGACAAAAATATTATTTTAATTCCATCTATTCGAAAAACGATGATAGGTTCCCCGATAAGTCCCCGACCAAAACAGGTCTTTTCTAAAGACTCATAGAGAGCAGAAATTAATACACGAATTGATCAAATGAAAATATCGTATGAAAAATGTTACTGGCTGATGATTACCATGGCAGCGAACGGTGCTAACCGCGCGCCAAAAAAAAAAGAATTACATATCGAATAGCGTCACTCATTTATTTTTCGCATAGAGGAGAATGAAAGGTAGAGTGTATCACTCGGTAATAAAATTATTTTTTTACATCGGGCGACGTACATTGAATCCCTCGCTGGGCTCAGGCACAGTACAAGTAAGCATACAGTATTCTATCTCGGCAGTGTCCTAGATATAATTACCTACGGTCGTTTGGTACGTAAACACGCAGTAGGGCTACTGACTTGGACTGAATGTTTTATATTTTTTATAGTATTTTATATCTAGTTTCAAAATTTTGTGAGTTAGTATGGTGGAAATGGACAACAAAAAATTGCATTTTGTGTGCAGTATAATTAAAAATCAGCAATAAATTAACTAGATCATTATGATAATATATTTCCTACAAATTAGCAACAGAGAAATAATTCCGGTTTCGACATAGATGTATTCAAATATCCATACACTGAACATTATGCTCGTAAACTTGATTGAGATAATATTTAGTCACTAAATGCGCGGGAGCGTCTCATACTGTGCGACGACAACCGCGGCGCACTCGCGACTGTTGTATGGCGAGAAATGTCGAGATTTCGAGCGCGTCGTTTGGGAGCGTTTGTATGAAGATAGAATACTGTATGCTTACTTGTACTGTGGCTCAGGGTTCTACTTTAGAATCACTCGCTTCGCTTCACTTGGACTCAAAATAGGGCCTCGCCATAAAAATATTACTTTACTCCAGCGTTGCCAGATTTTTTTTGGGCAAAGCAGGATTTTGTATCCTTTTGAGTAAAAAAAGCGGGATTCTTTCGTCAAAAGCGGAACATAATAAAAAACGTAAATAATCAGTAGTGTTTTCCTTTTCTTTAATACAGTTGAAGAACTTTGCACAGGATAGCTCCAGATTCAGAGTTTGCCTTGCTTGCTGCAATGTATAAGCACTGCTTAGGTATTCAAACAAATTAATAACACACGCAATGTTTAGGTAACTAAATTTATATTCTTTCCTACGTAATCGTGCATGATCATAAAATAGATAGAAACAAAAAAATGATTGATTCATAGTGAAAGAGACTGTCGCGCCGGCTGCCTAAAAGCGGTATCCTAATATCCCCGAAAAGCGGGACTGAGCCATTTCCGCGCGAGACATTTAATTTTTGGCTAAAAATCGGGACGTCCCAACAAAATTGGGACGTCTGTCACACCAGTTTTACTCCGTTGTTATACAAATTACTATTTTTGCCTCTTGAATACAGAAGAGATATTACTGATCTTACTTATCTAATAAAAATAGTTCAATCATCAATGGATTCTCTTGACATAACGAGTGGAATGCATTTAAGAACATCTTCGTTAATATTTAGGAATAAACAACTTTTAAATATTGATTCAGTGAAAACAAACTACCGTCTAAACTCGTTCCTTATCAGAGTAAGCAGAAATTTTAACAAAGTGGCCTTTAAATATCCAGAGATGGATTTATTTATTTGTAATCCATCGACGATTGAGCGTTCAATAGCTAATTCTTTCTTCGGTTCTTGATTTATAGGCGTCGCAAAGCCGTTGTAAGTTTATTGCACCAATTTCGATTTTCTATTAAAAATATGATTTGTTAGCTATTGTCAGTATTCGCAACTAATTGTGTTCGATATTGTCAATATTCTCGATCAATCGTTTTAATCATAATCGTTAACAAATGGCAGCACTGTTATTTGAGGGTGTTGCTACTTTAATAATAACATGGTATTTTTTAATGTCAAAAAATAATCAGTCGAGAATTATACGAGCTAGCGAAAGCACGACTTTTATTTATTACACGTGTCTTACCGATATAAAATCCTCCAAAACTAGTAAGTGCCACGTCGTTTCTTCTTCGAGCTTCGACGTTTTCTCACAAATTCATTATCTATAGAAAGAACATATGCTACTTTGAAATACATATTTCTAGAGATAATGAATTATTATTGTTTTATTGCTGCTAATAGAGCTAATTAACAAAGAATTTTCGGTCGTAATTAGGTACCTATGTATTCTCGTTCGCATCGAGTAATTTCGATTACAATTACATATTTTCGGTCACAGTCAATTCGTTCAGTTCACAATCATATATTATCGGTTAGAGTGTATTTAGAAATATTCCATTATATTTTACGATTTCACTTACATTTGCATGTAAAAAACTTATCGTAGTATAACTGTTTGAAAGATGTAAGGAACTGTCTGATGGCACCTTCTTTATTATCGGCAATGTTTTATAAAACATTAAACTTTATATTTCTTAAATAAACACTTACTATTCATTATTCAGAATAAATTTGGAAGCAACTAAATGTATGTTGATGTAGATGACACTGAGGTAAGTTTAATTATTAGAAAATATGAATTCAAGCAGTGGCGGATCAGGATTTTGGTTTGAGAGAGGTTTGAACCCAATGAGAGGGTAGGGCGTTCCGGGACCCTAAAATTTTTCATGGAGGGACTCAGATGCTTTTGGGATTGGGGGCTCAAACCCCTTAGCCTCCCCCTAAATCCGCTACTGAATTAAAGTATAATGCGAAGTCTAATAATGGATTAATCAACACTTAAGAATTGTTATTTTTGGTATTTATAGCAAAATAACTTTAAAGATATATTGTTACAAAATAAAGATTTCCAAAATATGCAGTTCCTATGATCTGAGTAGACTCATGATAGTTTGCTAACTTATAATAACAGTATAAAATCATACAATATTAAATAGTCCCTTAAAATGTGTAGTAAGTATGAATGTAAAAAGTTTTAAAAATCTCTCACAAAAAATATTCTGGACTGATTTCCACCAAATATAGCCGAGAAAGTTCTAGAATACTACAGCTTTTAAACAAGAAACCCTGAGCAAATTTATTCATCCGTTCAAGAGTTACGATTTTACTGACAAGAACAGTCAGATAGATACATATATAGACAGACTGACAGGTACAGACTACTAGACAGATATTGGAGTCAAAAAACACTTTTTTTTCCATTGAAGGTTAAAATTAAGACTTAAATATTGATTCATTCATTATTTTAGTATATTTGCGTGTATTATATTTGCATAAAAAAACAGGCTCGAAACGGAAGTTATATGAGACTATGTGGTAACCACCATCCTTCACGAGTGTCAGTTCAATAGATACATATTGCATTCAATGACACTTGAATAGTTTAATGCTCTCGACCTTTAGCCGTAAGATTACAAAAACAATACAAAATAACAAATAGGGACCACACACAGATTGTTATTGAATCAGTCTAAAAATTAGTTTTCTTTGCTTTTCGAATCAACATTTTATTCTGTTAGTTCATTACTGTTTTATGTTCGGATAAGTATGTACCTACCCACATACGACGGGAATAAAAATTCCCGTGGGTGTCACACGAGTAATAAAAATATATTGAGAAACTTTTACGGTTAAGTTTCTTCACAGGAATGATGGAGTATAATGTAATATACACATATGTATATTATACACGGCGTTTATAACTTGTCTATACACATTTTAAAACTTAACGTCTCTCTGTCTGTCCATTTATGTTCTTTTCACACAAGAACCAGTTATCCGATTTACATGTTTTTTTTTTAATTCATAGCTATGTTACCTGACCAGATTATACCATAGGATATATTTTGTTACATAGCGACGTACGAAATAAGTGACGATAATGGTGAATCAAGTCGGAAAAGAGTCGCTTTCGGGGTGCTCAAAAAGCTTTCACTGAGTAAACCTTAAGAGATATATAAAAATACATACAAGAAAGTCTCTCTTATCTTCGTTACTATTCAAGCATAATCAAAAATTTATAGTTTTCTACATTACTATAGTATGCCTATTTATTATTTGTAGGAAGTCTGACATTAATGACATTTAACCAAATAGACTAGATTACTGTTTCTTAACGACTTAATTAAAACATAGGTTTAGTAACCACAAACAAAACTATTAAAAAATATTCAAGTACAATGAAGAAAATAAGAGTTATTCACTTTTGAACTGTGGGAACAACACTGTTAAGGCGCAGCATTGATAAACAATAATTTAATCTAAAAGAGACCTTCTGCTCTATGAAAATGTGCGTGCGCTAGCTTACGAAAAATGCGAAAGACAGTTATTTTCGTTTATTTTAAAAACAACGATTCATTTAAAAAAATCAAACTCTTATTTTGAAGAATATGTTTAGGTTAAACTATATAGAAAATTTAGAAACATAAATCGGTCCCGATACTCCAAAAAATGTAAATCTCTGTTTCAAAAGAGGCTATTTTAATTTTTTTTTTGTGTTACAAAAGTTAGCTAATCGTGTATCGCAACTGGCAAAATGAAGCCAATGAAATGAATAATCAGGTTGCCAAATTACATTGTCATACGTTTCGTAGTCACTTAGAAAAATTGTGATCCCAGCCGTCAAAATTTCCATTGCGTCGCCTTAAAGTGGGAACAGAATGGGAGATACGTTCCGTCTCTGTCACTGCTAGCGCTGTGCAGTCATTGCGAGTTTGTGATGCCACAGCTGTATAACGCCATCTCCCTCTAGCTTATCCCCCATCTGTTTCCACTACTGAAGTTTAAAATCCAGTAACTCATTTTCTATCAGTCAATTTAAAGTAGGTTTTTCACAATTGTATTCAAAATGTTTAGTTATTTTCATGTTTTAAGAGCAGTCATCAAGCCTATTGTCACCAAACACCGGTGAATGGTTTCATAGTAATGGGAGTCACGAGCAGTCGAGTTAAACCTTGACATTATCATACCTCTCGTTCTTAAAATGGTCTGGTATGCAAGTTGTTCATTCTGTTTTTTTAAAGCAATACTTTCGTAAAAGAGCTTACTCAATAGCAATATCAAAAATATGTGGGTACACAAAAGACTAATAAAAATATTGTAGCAGAATAATATCTGTCTAAACTGTGATCAAAAATCTTTTTATTTGATTTCAATATATTGTAAATACGCAATGCTTTGATTATAATCAATTGCTTAGCATTGCGTATTTACACAATGCTTTGACTATTATAATTACACAATACTAAAAAATTAGAAATTTTTCTTATTTTTCTTTTTTCCATAAAATATAAAAAAGCGACAAAAATTTGTTTCATTCTCTTCTTGTTTTTTTACTTTAATTTTTTTCTATCACAAAGATTTATTGGTTATGGTAATTCTACTGAGATAATAAACAAATGAAATACTGTACGAAATATCTACTGTAGGCTAAACATGACGCAGTATTTATAGTATTTATATATAGTATTTTTATAAAACTGGTCCTGTTAATATCTAGTTGCCACTTACCACTAATGACAGGTGTTCAATAGTAGGTTTTTTCTTTTAATAAGAAGTTTAGTCTCTACGTACCTATTCTATAAAAAAGTTAAATTTACGTAATAAGTGCTGAAAATTTTGATATGGTTCATATATAAGGCCATGTGAAATCAATAACAAAGAATAGGTACAGGTTAATTTTAAGGACGACGTACTATTCTTTTTTTATGGATGTTACATTATATTCAATAATATACATTGAACAACAAATATCAATTACTTTTCATTGATTTTTATTTGTTTTCGTTCTTTCATTTGTATCCTGCGAATAATAAATAAAAAAAAAAAATTGAGTATTCTATTCTTAAATGTGTAAACTAAATTAAAACTTTAAAAATGATATTCAGTTGATTATATTAAATTAATAATAGTTTCATTAATAGTTTAAATTTTTCGCAATTTATACCAAAAACCTACATTTTTTTTAAATTATCATGTGATACGTGGTTCTCTCTTGCATAATAAACAGTCACCGTTATAATATACAATAGTTCCGCCTTTATTACTATGTATACAGTGTGCGTAGTCAGCACTATTGGCATAATGATAAATGACCCATCGCTTCATCTGGTCTGTGTATTCAGAGTTTGTTATTACAGAATGGATGGAATAATAACGTAGTTTCAACAACATAATTAGCGGTAGCGAGTAAAAAAATTAGGATTTTGTTCACTTTAAACATGTTTGAACTATTTTGTGGATTTGGAAGCAATTTTAATATGAATATAACGTAATTTTTATTTATTTAGGTTTGTATTTAGCCGTATTTATGAAAGACGGATGAAGAAAATATACAGAGCGAAAGTGAGTGGTAAAAGAAGCCAAGGAAGACCAAGGCTGACTTATGAAGATCAAATAGCCAGTGTTAGCAGATGGAAATGCCAAAAGCTCTTGCATACCTAGGCGAAAATGTGTGAGGAAAATGATGAGATTTGAGAGAGCGAAATAAGTATGTAAGAGAGTGCTCCGTCCTCTCTGACTACCCTGTTAGGAATACAGCGTTAGGATATGTATGCATGTATGTATATTTAGCTGTTATATATCTCGAAATAGTATAAAACAAATTTGCAATCATTTGTCAGTGAATTTATAACTTCTATATTTCTAAGTATATTTCAATGCGGTTTTTATATTTTCATTGTAGTTTAGAACATTTAACGAGGAGGGCTGTTAATTATACCACTTTCACGTTTAGTCTATAGACGTAGACTCTACGTCTATAGACTAAACGTGAAACGTGAACCCATTCCCAAAGTGGGCGATAACGCCCCCCTGTGGGCGCCTAAGGCGGGCGGTAAGAGACCCAGAAAAAAAAAATGGGGGCGTTGTGTAGAGGCCTGGGGGGTGATTTGTAATTTCATTTAGCTAGGAGGCATCTTAGACAACGAGTGCATGAGCTCTCGACTCAGTAGACAAAATAAGTTTGGGAACCTAGAACGTAGAGGAATATTGAATGAATATTAATCAAGTCCTCAATCTATTAGTTAATTATTCAAGGTTGTTCGCTCATTTTTGTTTCATTTATTTTATATAAATATTTATTGCGCACACAACATACACAAAGAGAAAGTTACACATAGAGAATCTGAGTAAAGCATATGTACAGCTTCAGTTTAAAAATATTAACTCTGCCTTCCCTGTACATATATGAATCACTAGTATTTGTAAAATCAAATATCGACATGTTTCCAAGACATATGGAGGGTAGACGTGAAGGAGACTTGTAATTGGCGATTTCGAAGACACAATTGAAGCATGATAGTATATTTTGTCAGGCTCAAAAAATATACAATAAAATAGCAAAGGTAATAAGAAACAATAATAATATATATTCTTTTAAAAATAATGTAAAAAAAATATTAATATATAAGGCATATTATACACTTAATGAGTTTCTAGACGACGGTAATTTATAAAAAATGACAATGAATTTGATGATTTGATGTAACACTTTTCTTTTCTTTATAATATAATGTTAAATGTAATGATGACCTATGTACGCCCTTAGGGGTGGAACGCAGTGAACGGAAATTTGTATTATAATTTATAACATCATTAATACCAATAAACAAATAAATAAAAATTATTTCTAATAGTGACAGTTCTGTGGAAAAAAGATAGACCCTGCGTATACTCTTACTGACTATAATGAAACATACCTACTAAACAAATATATAAAAATATGTTTATTATATTATGTAGACTTATATACATAAATATAATTTTTCTTTATTATCTTCTTTTTTATCTTATTTCAATTCAATCTTATTTAAATTCGCACTGAGTTTGTGTAGTAATATGGTGTGTTTCCAAACGAAGTCATTTAAATTTTACGAGATAAGGTATATGTATGTAAATCTGCAACCTATAAAACTCATTACTATATTGTTATTGGAAAGAAATGTACCTCCTTGATCCTTTGCAGGAGCGGTTCCAGCCAGTGGACATTGCACTCCACGTGTGAGTCCAGGAAGGTCAAGACTGGTGCAGTAGCCGCATCAGCGCCTCTCACTCGCGACCTCATCAGGCCTTCTCGTTTGGTGTTGCGAATCACACGGACTTTGCGAATAGAGCGCAAGGCGGCACCGTCTTCCGCTGCCACGACAAGAAGTGTTCGTCAGAATAAGAAGTCGTCGTAAACCGTAAATACGCATTTAGAAGCACTTTGAAATTGGTAAAAATTACGATAAAAATGCTATTTATCGCTATAAAAATATAATACTATACAATAGAATGTTACTTGTATTGTTGTAACATGGCTGACAGTAATAGGTCTGTTAATTGTAAGGTACTTGTAAATAATAATTTGGAAAATAAAATAAATATTCTTACGATTGTCACTGTAGTCATCCACTAGAATGATTTCTTTGATAAGATGCTCCGGACTCCTGTTTAGGACGCTGGAACGAATACCGTAAATTAGAGGCTCCATTTAAATATGGCCGTGATATTTTAATGTCAAAAGTTGAACTGTAATAATTAGTTTTGATATAAGTAATTGAGTAATATGCAGTAATTTCGATTAGACAAATCATTTCGTGAACATATGTCAGTGAAAAGCACTTGTCAATCAGACATAAAATTAGGTCTAGTTTTAAACTATAAGACAAAGTTGTAAATTGTATAAAAACACATATCTGAAAATACCATAATATGATATTCTTATATGTTGTTAAAAGATATAAAATATGACTAAAATTTGCCAGGTGTTTATTCTACTGCAAGGCGTAAAGATCATCCAAGGGAAGAGCTCATTATAAGGGTGGCTTGCACCAACAATTTAAACTCGATTTATGGATTTGACATCTCGCTTGCACCATTCATCAAATAGTTGGTGCGAGCGAGATGTCAGTTGCTTAAATCGAATTTAAATAGTTGGTGCAAGCCGCCCTAAGTCACTAATAGTACAGGCGATGGACTGGCAGCAATACGCCATCTTTGACCAATAATTATAATAGGCAGAGCGATAACTTCACACACCCTGTCCAATTTTCTGTGTGTGCCTTACCGTTTTTGTCATATTATATGGTATATCCTATTTTTTTAGTTTTTGTCTTTAATTTAAACAAATGTGGCGACTATGACATTTTATAACTAGAGATGGTTAGTTCGCAAATTATTGATTCAGTTGTCATACTTATTAGTTATTAGTAAAACAGAACGTTTTTAGAATTTTTGTCCATTTGTGTGTTTGTGCTTCAAAAAAAACCACCATGAATTAGTCATCGCAAATAATAATATTCTTCTGTTATTATTCTTTCTTACATTTAGAATGAATTGTGTCATTCATATATTAGAGTGAAGCTGTGTGAATAGATTTATTTCCTATAGGAATAAAGGCAACCTTTAAGTGACATGCAAATTAAAAACAAAACCCTTGACAAATAACCTCAATTTTTACTATATGCTGTACTATGTTGGATAATATTTAGTGTTATTTGTTAATATTTCATGGTTTCATGTATATAACGAAAAAGCAGTGTTATTAGAGTGCTACGTGTAATACGTCGGACCAGCGAACGATGAAAATTTAGCGAAATTTTGGTTAGTTTCTTGTTTGTTCACATTAAAGTCAAAAATAAAATAATTTATATCTTTTTGCAACTTTTTGAAGTTATACTTCTTTTGGTGCGTTTGGAAAAACGTCAAAATCAGAGTGCATTTTTTAGCAGGTGACGAAATTGCGCGTCGTAGTAATACATGATTTTTTTTTTCTTTCATGGTGGCATGGCGCACAGATTAGCGCATTTGGCAATGTCACGTATTATTAAGTGGAATCCACATGTAGCAAGTTTAAGGTAAATTCGTTTTTTCTTGTTATTGTAAAACTCTTCCAGTAAAGTGACAGTAGGCTTTACTGAAGTCATAAAGGACTTCTTGGAAGAGCGCGAGAAATTCAGCTACTTATTTAGACCAACTCCATTCTTGTCACTTACACAGAACTTTAAAATGCAATATACTATCACTTTTTACTTCAAAACTCCTAAAAATGTAAAAAATCGAAAATCTAAATAAAACGACAGCCTCACTTCTTCCGTTCCCGCCAAAAAGTCAATTTTTTATTTCATTCATCTTTTTTTAGTACGGTTCTTCCTTCGGAGGGAAGGTAAATGGTTCTGCGCCCATATAAACGATGTCTTCAATAGTAAATAGATAAATTCTTCATATTATTTCATTAAAATGTCAGCGTAATACATTTTAATTATTTCTTAGAGTTTCTGGCGATAAATATATTGAGGCAGTCTTCAAGTAGGACCCGCTGAGGCAGAATAAGCCACTAAAAAAAACTCAATACTAAATAAGCACTTATTTCAACAATTTCACATAACAGTACAATAGCGTAGATACTTGGGAAGCAAAACTACGCCAATTTTACATCACAATATCCACTAGAAACCATTCGCAAATAATTATATGAAACGCCCAACCGCTCCCCATAAAATCCCGCTAAAAACTCTTATTTCATTCATTTTAAACGGCCAGTTTAATTTTTTTATACGTGACCAGTTTTGTTTTTTTTTTTAAATGTGGCCAGTTTTGCTTAAAAACGTGAAAGAAGTATAACTTCTTACGTGCGTATATGAATACACACATACTTTTTTTTTATTGATCTTGATTTACAGCATACGACATAATATCGTAAGGAGCAATATAAAGAATATTTTACCTCACTATAGTGCGCAAGAGTGTTGATCTGGCTTCGTTGTGGAAAGTGATGATTACGCTTGTTTGGGGCAAGTCATTGTCGTACTTTTTTAAACGGCACCTGCAATTATTTAATTGGAATTAAACAGGAAAAGGATGGAATATATTATTTATATAAATACACACATTTAGGACAAACATGTATACTGATAATCATGATGAGTAATACCTATTTAATATAAAGAATAGGTAAAGTGCGATTTCATCTCTTATAGTATTCCGTACGATATCTACCTCTATAACTATATAAATAAAAAACAATTGTCACATGTATGACGGAGCATCATTTGAGAACTTGAATCGACTGATTTGGCTGGTTTCTTTTTTGTTGTGTTTGTAATTGTCAGAACAAGGTGTGCATGAAAGAAAATTATTGGAAAATTTACGGAAAACGTCGAAAATTTGAATGGTTGAATTGAATTTTTGTACGAAAATCACGTTAAAAAAAATTGGCGTGTTGCAAACATTCATCATCCCACCCAGGTGGAGCCAGGGCGGATCGCTAGTATTATGTAAAATAATTACTGGACCTTAAATTTTAAATGTAAAAATCCAAAAATATTTCGATCGAAATAAATTAATTAGAAATTAGTATATTTTAACGCACCTGTCGTACTTATCTGTGACCAAATATTTTAAATATGTCTACCATAGTAAAAAAATCTGAGCATTTGTTTTATCAAACAAAATTTACACTTTAATAATTATGTGCATAGATTGAAAATTACTATAATTTATGCAAACGTTACTACATGCAATGGCCTTAATTCTACGCAATAACATGCGTGTGAGTTTGGTCAAGCGACCTCTGACACGAAGCTTGTTAACCTCGCATCTGTCTCTTAACAGAGGACATCGGATATACTTTTGCATACATTCGCTTGTTAAAAAAAGGATTCTTCTTACATTAGTTATTTTTATTTCTCTAATTGGAACAAAACTAGAAAAAAAAAGAACAGATTTGTCTTTATCCCTCTCAGGCGATTTCTATGAGATATTTATCGCAAGCTGGAATTTGGAATAGTTATAACCTACCTAAGTGGCAGGTATCTCACAGACAGATCTGAATTTCAGAAGTTGATTTTTGCTTCTTAAGAATATTTTTAAGGGCTTAAATAAAAAGTGAAAGAAAAATTTTTGACGTCGTCGTGAAGTCTCAAATAACTCTATAAACTACAAATTCGAAAATGCGTAACAGATTATTTCTAGTTATTTTTTAACACTTTAGAAAATATACCTTGCTGGTATGAGTTACACTTGGGCGGTGTTTTTTTCTCTTTTTGGAACCAATCTCACTAATAGTATGGCCCTAACTAAATTGCTTCCCGAAAAGTGCTTCGGCACCGGCGCGAGAGCGACTCCTTTGCGTTCCGTAGGAGACACCTACGCAGCACTTTTAGTGGGTTAAAAGCCCTCAATAATCCAGTTTCATCCCTATAGGGATGGATACTTGAGCTCAGGTTTCTCTTCCATCACCAAAAAAAAAGTAAAGATAGGATTTATTATGGATAAACGACATAGACAATGGACTAATAACATGTTACAACAGGGTTCGGCTTTGCGACCTGTAAGCCTAAAAAACTCATTCTTAAAAGTGAATTTGTGCGTATAATAAAGTTGGAAAACAAACACACAGCCCGCCTTATATTAGAAGCGGTTGCTATAGCCAATAAACGTCTGCAACACCAGGGGTATTAGTATTAGTTTTTCGTCGTCTCCATAATAGCTTTTTCACACCCGTTTTGAAGAAACTCATGTAGAATCTTGGGAAAACCTCAACAGGCAGCTCATTTTACAACCACGGTGCTCGAAATAGAAAGCTTCTTTCAAATCGTACTGCGATAGCTGAAAAGTTTGGCGCACAGGTAGGATTTTGTTGCGTTTTGATTGTAATGTCCATCCAATGGGAAATAACATGCAGGTAAGCATTAACCACGTTTCGATTTGATCTCTTCAATCAGAGATTTGATTTGAATTTTAAGTTATGAATCTAATCGATCAATCGGTTTGACAGGTACCTACTACCAATGTAGGAGTACCAATAAACTGTACTTACATAGCATTCCTCGTGTCAGGTATTGCTCTGTTACTAGGCAGCGCGTCAGATGCGGCCTGATTGAATCTGTTTCTTACGTATGGGTCATTGTCTTTCGCCCCCCCAGTCACGTAGCCACCCTCGTCGAAGTATGTTCGTCCTGTGCTCCCTGTTCCGTAAGCATCGTCTGGGCTGGCTGGACTGCTTTCAACTTCTTCTTCTGGATGCTGTTTAATTAGTCTCAGAGCTATATTTTCTTCCTGTAACAATTGAATTACAAAAAAAATGAAAAAAAAAAAATAACAATCGGAAAGCTAAAAATAGTCTATGGACTTGAATTAAGGTCCAAAACAAGCTTTTATTTAGGATGTATGACTCTCTGAACAACAACTGGAGGCCGTTTTTAGGGTTTCTTATCTTAACAATGGAATCCTACTTTGTCTCGTAGATTAAAGGCAATTAAAAACGTAATGAAAAACGATATAAGTATGGTGTATGACAAAAACGATACAGCACACATAAGAAAAAACGGACTCTGTGAAGTTATCGCTCTTTCTATTATAATTACAGTCGAATTAAGGTCCGAATTAAGGGCCGAAACAAGCTTTCTTTTATCACGTATGAGTACAACCCTCTAAGTACCAACGACATGCGATTTTAAGGTTATTTGAATTAATTTAATGCACGATCTACTGCTATTAAAAATAAGTAATTTTGTCTTGGATGTCAGTAGGATATAATATCTAAAATTATAATTGGTCTAATCTCATTGTAAGGAACTGGGGGTCTATACAAGTGGCTCAGTTATAAACGCTAGTAGAATAAAATGACAAACACCACGTGATCTAGCATAACGAATTTTAAATTGGTAGTCAAACGTTATTAACTTTCTATTAAATCAAACTAAAAGTAAAGTCGTGTGAAAACCGCCGCATAAAACAAAGCCAAATGGCGCTTTTGACAAGTAATAACGCCAGCAAGCGTTTCTATTTTATGAAGCGTTTACCACTTGTCTAGCCGCTCTGGAGTGCTACCATCATCTATTATTTACCTAATTTGAACTGTATCGGAACTGTTTCCTTTTTTAAAAGATGATGGTAGCACTCACTGTTACTGACGATCGGCTAACAATCAGAGTTGGCATGATTAAATCAATTTGTTAAATCACGATTTCCATCAAAATCACTGTCTAAATCAGAAATCTGTCGTATCCCGTAAAAAAATACTAATTTTCCAGCTTTTTCTTCTCCCAGTCGGTTGCGTAGATTAGTGTTAAGAATGCCAAATGTAGAAAATTACTCTTTCAATTGTCACCTCAAGAGTTGCCTCAATACAGAATACGTACACTTTAGAATCCGCACGCGAATGTCCCCTTTCCTCAACTTCAAAAGGCTAGTTTTGTTTTGTATAAATTTTTACTGCAAAATTTTAATTCTAACTATAGAGTTTTGAAAAAATAAAAAACTATGATTATTAGGAATTAAATAAACATGGGTTATTGATTTTTTTTCAATATCATAATTTTTTCTGACCCTGCTAACAATTTGTCACTGTTATACTTTGTCATCTATGAGACCGAATACTTATCGTTGAATTGGCGCCCAGACGTGATTTTATTCGGCCTTGACCCTTCGCTACTTCGAATAGGAAATAGAAAATAGGAAATTATTTCTAATTTTAAAAATTATTTCTGTTAGATGGGGGTACTATTACAAATAAACCGAGTCATTAAACTGTTTGTAAGTAAAGTTATAAAAATAATAATAATTATGAAGCGAGAATTCCCAAAAATGAACGAGTAATGCGATGTCATTATAGCTCTGAAGGTAGGTACTCATAAAAATTTTAGCGAAAAATTCAAAATATAATGTTCATGTTAATAGTACTAGCGATTAAAAAATATACATTATGACAACTTCGTAAGTAGATGCAACTAAAAGCGAATATATATAACTAAAGACACATTTTCGACTAATTATGAGAGTGCTTTTGAAATTTTCCGTCAGCTAACACTTCGACTATTTGATCTTCATAACTCAGCCTTGGTCTTCCTTGTCTTCTCACTCACTCACTTTGCTGTGTAGATTTTTTCGTCAGTCCTTTAGCACTCATTCTTTCCATGTGCACGAACCGTCTAAGCATTCCTTTCTTCATTTTTACAATAACACCGTCGTGCAACCTTGTTATACTGCGTAGCTCTTCATTGCTTAATTTACAATTATTAAAAAATTCGTTAATTGTTAGCTTATGTACAGGCATTTTGTACTAATTGAACCCAACCATGTAGATATTCTTGAATTATAGCTCACTTTATAAGCGAAGGAGCGGCAACCTAATAACTTATTCATTGCGAGTACGCAATTGATGTGCGTGAGTTGATTAGATCCTGGAACAAATTCCGTGCCAGTTTTAGATCGTGTATAATTTAGTGATGGTGTGATGGCGGTAATCGTTAGTTGTTCAAACATGCAGTAAGACAGAAACAGGTTTAGGTAAAAACTTGATGGGAGAATTCAGTTGATTAAGGCGATATTTGGGAAGTCATGACATAATATTGTCTTTTCGTTGTCTGTACTATAAATATACGAGTACGTATAAAAAACTCAAAAGACACATGTGTTTATTATTAACAGAGTTAAAAGAAGGAGGAGGTTCTCAATTCGTCTGTATATATCTATTTTTAAATAACTTCCTCGTTTATGAACCAATTTCAATTATTCTTGTAGCGTTGGATTCAGTAGGTGGTTAGTTCAGTAGTTAGGTTAGGTTCAGTAGGTACAGCTCCATGGTGATCCTATTTTAATTTCATTGGTATTGGACATTGGACTCCGAAGATGCACCAAATATTCCTGACAGTTTATATTATATTTTGATGATTCTTCTATATATTTCATTCCAGAATTGATAAAAGTTAGTTTTAGACTTGCCTTAGACATTTATTTAAGCTAAAGTCATTCAAAGGGAAAAATAACTAACTTTTTAAAAAATAGATCAAACTAGCTTTAAAATAAAACCACTAAATAGTACAAAATAATTATCCCTTATTAATCAAATTTCTAATTACAAAAATCACTTTTTAAATACGATACAAACACCCACATAATTTAATTTTAACCAATAAATAACAGAAAGTTCACTAGCTGGATAGGTTTGGCACCGACTGCAGTAAATTTAATTTAATTATATAAGTATTATTTGTATCGTATTTATGAAAGCGAGTGGTAAAAGAAGCCAAGGAAGACCAAGGCTGACTTACGAAGATCAAATAGCCAGTGTTAGCTGACGGAAATGTGGAAAACACTCGCGTACCTAGGCGAAAATGTGTGAGGAGGGTGATGAGATTTGAGGAAGTGAAAGAAGTAGGTAAGAACCGCGAAGCTTGGCTACTCCGTTAGGGATACAGAGTGAAGATATGTATGTATTTATGAAGTTATTTTTGTAACTCATGTTTTGATTAGTAAAGGATAATTATTGTCTACTTGTCGTTTCTTTTATTCTGAAGTCGGAAATCGGTTTGAATTTTATTAATGTAACACTTCGCCTATTTGATCTTCATAAGTTAGTCTTGATCTACCTTGGCTTCTGCAACCTCTCACTTTCGCTCTGTAGATTTTCTTCGGCAGTCTTTCGTCAGTCATTCTATGTGCCCGAACCACTTTTACCTTTCTTCATTTTTACAATAACACGACAGTGTCGTCCAACCTTGTCGTACTACGTATCTCGTAATTGCTTATTTTCTCCGCAAGAGTGACACCGCACATATTTAAGTTAATCTTAATTTAATGTGCCATAAGTTGTAAATTAACGATTAAGTCATTTGTGTCAATATTACTGTAAAACATTTAAAAGGAGGTCGATTTGTCAAGAAAATCCATATTAAACAATATTCATATTGCGAGTATGTAATTTTAATTCGAATATTTTTTCCTTTAACCTTGACACCACAAAAACGTTATCGTTACGTAAATTAACTAGTTATAAGTATGTATTAACATTAATGTCGTCATGGATTTAATAGTGTTTACTAGAATGTTCCAAATCAAACCGGTATTCAACCATGGGACGAAAGTTACCTCGACATAAGAAGATTAATAAGGTAAGATTTTATAGTTTCCGTTACCTTTGTGTTAGGAATACATGAACAAGAAACATTAATCCTTTACTCTCCTTTTTGAAGTCTTGAGAATTTTTTCAAGTTTATGGGACTGACGCTCATACATTGAAGGGACGACGGGGTCGATTGCGGATGCTCTTTAATTTTTTTCATTTCATTAAATGTAAATATGCTCTTCGCTCTCACTGATCAAGAGACGACAACAGTGACAACGCGGTGGCTTCAAACGACCGTGCCTAATACATCTCAAAGCTCTCCCTCGCGGTTTTACTCGCGTTAATTTTGGTATATTTCCGATAAAAAAAGTAGCTTAGGTTACTCTCTAAAAAGTCCTCTACCTGTCAATAAAACCCCGTCAAAATCGGTTCAGCCATTTTGGAGATTAGTCCAGACAAACAAACACAAACTGACAAATAGACAGACATCAATTTTAAAAGGCTTGTTAGAGTGTTTACATGCATTTAATCGCATAAACTTAAGAAAAAGCTTTTTCTTTTGAAATCACAGACAGATACTTTTACTTTTTTACATCTTTATATATATTTGTATAAATTGAGACAAGATGCCTTCGATGCTTTCCCGATTAGATTCCCGTTTCTGTGTGCAAGCTATGATTCCAAGTTATCCTGTCGACTTGCTACTTTGTAGTGTATATATCGTCATTGAATATGCTTGAGTAGATAAACACAACATTCAATGACAGGAAACTTTTCCAGCCTCAACTTAGACTGGACTGTAAGGTTCTAACTCCTCTTTAGCTTAGGTTACAGGCTTAAGAAAGTATTTTATAAATTCTTTGTATTCTATTTCCTCATTCACATGACTCCCGTAGTACAAAGGGGTAGTATAATAATATTGCGTTATAATAGTAAGAACATACTAACTTACAAAGTCGTTACTCCGTAAAATATATAATATAATATGTTAACAACGTGTGTGTAAATTAATAATATGTGTGTAAAGCGCTAATAAAGCGATAAAAATTTAGTTGAAATATCCAATATTTTGTTCTGTTATCTACGTACGCAAAGTCTCAGGTAAACACCTGTATAATTTTTATAATTTAAATGTTTTGAAGGAAGCGACTTTCCTGCATTTATTACAAAGACTTCAACGAATAGAACCGCGATGAATTTTGTATTAAGTTTTTCATTCATTCTGAAGAATTCAATACATTTTAATAGTTGGGAGACCTTGTATTTTTAAAATGGAATTCAATGGTATCTGTGCGAATGTAGTAGCGCTACTTCTGACGGTGGCCTATTTCCTAGGATTGCAATGTAAGTTACTAATTGCAATTTGCATACTATTCTGTGTTACGGGTTAAGGAATAAATTACTCATAACGTTAACGTTTCTAAATGCAATTAATAGTAATGAAATGGTTGTTCTAAAATGCGATAGCTCAGTGTTGATTGACAAGGGTTCATTGCGGATTAGTGGATGTAGGCTAGTGGTTCCCATTCCTGTAGCCCTCGACTAAAATGGGGTTACGGTATCTGCCGCCTGTACGAGGCGATTAAATAACGGCTTTGAGGTGGCGGGCCATCAGAGCAGGGCCTCCAATCGTCCCATGTCATAAGCGGTCCATAGCGGACCGCTTATGACGCATTCCCGCCATAAATCCCTTCTTTAAATATTATCCCTCAATTCTTGAGAGGCAAAGGTAACTTCACCCATAGAGCCATGTCTTTCGTGTTCGTTAATTGATTATTAGTCCCACTTTATTAGTCCCTAACACAGAAACACTTCTACACTAGTGATAGTAAGTATGAGGTAGGATAGGATAGGATTTATTTGAGTTAAAAAGGACTTTTGGGAAGAACGCAAAAACATCCGTTGCACATGCATATTCAGATCTTTCAATTCCTTTCATTTGCATGTAATTTTAACGCACAATATACTATCATTTTTGCACTTTAGAACTCCCAAAAGTGTAAAAATTACAAATCTTAACATAACGCAAAATTTCACTTTTCCCGTAACTGCTAGTCAAAAAGTCCTCCTCCTTTCCCGGCAAGAAATCTAACTGTAAAATTCATAAAAAAAAATTATACTTAGCAGTAGTAAGTATTATAATCTTGGTTATAATTTATTAACTTATTGAGTGATTATTTCCAATTTTTGCTTTTGACAAAGAGAATGATGAGTTTTGAGGAAGCGAAAGAGGTGTGTAAGGACCGCGACTCCTGGCGCTCCGTCCTCTCTGAATACCCCGTTGGGGACACAGCGTGAAGATATGTTATGTTGTTACAAAGACATCAATTCGGCCAGTACCAAATTAAAAAAACATTTATATTATATTTAAAAAGTCAGTTTTTTAAAGTTGTTCTACTACGAGTTTAGTGTTTAGACGCGTAATAAAATTAATACAATGTTAATATTTGAAACCCACGACATTTATTAATAAATCATACAGAACCACAACAGAGGTGAATCTGCAACTTCATATTTTTTATGAATTTCCACAACCTAGTTAAATGTAAAAATGTCTTGCCGTGTTATCTAAAGGCGTCGAATGTTAATTTCATGGTTTTATTTTCAACATTTTTGTCATTCGAGATCAAGTTGCATGAGTTACGTAAATATTCATTTTGACATTTAGAATTTCGATTCACTTTTCATTGTAGCGGTATAATTCTAGGGTACTGCAATTTAACGTTAATTTATTTTTCTTCGTTTGGATTATTTTTTAGAGTTTAGATGAATTTGAAGATGAATGAGCGATAGAAAGCACGTCTTCTAGAATATTGATTAGGCACATAGACATTTCAAATTAAAAAACATATAAGTTTGAGATTTCTTTATCCGTAAATACGTATACGTATATGCCCTGAAACGTTATTAGTCGAATAGACATATAGACACAGACGTAATAGATTTTATGACATATGTAAATACATATGTACATTTTACAAGTCATTAGTACAAGTCAGTAGCCCGTTGTCTATAGTGTCTTATATGAACTCCATCGGAGTTTTTTTCTCTCTTTGTTTATGGCATAGCGCACAGATTAGCGCATTTGCCAATGTCACGTATTAATAAGTAGAATCACACGTAAATTAGTTTTTTCTTATCGTAAAACACCTCCAGTAAAGTGACCGCGAGAACTTCAGCTACACATGTTTATTTAGATCTCCTCCATTCTTGTCACTTACACGAAACTTTAAAACACAATATACTATCACTGTTGTACTTAAAAACTCATAAAAATGTAAAAAATAGAAAATATAAATAAAATGACAATCTCACTTCTCCCGTTCCTGCCAAAAAGTCTTCATCGGAGTTACGCACTATATTTTGGTTACAATATGTTACCAGTTTATTAATCTCCTATTCCGGCAATGTATTTGAAGTATTTCGTTATCTTAACTAGCTGATTCTCCATCTTCATCTCCAAAAAATATTAACTATTTCCCTAGTATCAAACTCTTTATCACCACTTCTGTTTGTGGCTGATTTTTCAGAATCGTCATTTGATTGTCTCATGTTTATTTATTTTTTAGAGTACCTAAATGTATTTTCGAGTTAATAGGATCGTTTAACAATGATAATTTTTACATATACTCTTTGCCATTCTGGGTGGACATGGACAGAGCATCAAAGTGCAACAAAATATCTTGATATTTGGATTTAAATATTATGAAGTCATATTAAGAGTAACAGGTCGTCGAACACAGGTTTCTTGTGATAAAATTTATCTTAGAATAATAAATTTTAGTAAAAGTGTTTACTATCAAGCGTCATAGACAACGACAAATGAATTTATAGGTTGTGAATGTGTGCGTAAACAGCGTATCGCTTAGAAGGTAATACTTACCTATGAAATGCAATCTTTATTATTCATTTTATTTTATTTGTATGGAATACCAACAGCATACAAGAACATGCCACAATAGAGATAATATAATGTATAATGCCAATTACACATAATTCGGTTATATTACACAAATTGATCGGATGTGAAGTTAGGTACAGCTGAACAGCTAAACATGAAGATAACAACAATTTAAGATGTAACACTTTCAGTATATACATATATAAATGGCTTGCCCATTAGCCAAGACTGTATACTAGGAACTAAATAATGAGTAATAACTTAATAAGGCGCGTGGTAACAAATGGGCTTGAATTAAATACGTCCATCTCTGAGTAATTATAGATCAAATCGCTATAATATCTGCTGACTCTTACAAAATACTAATTCTGACGATAGTTGGTATTTACTGCGTTAATATTTAAGATTAAATATTAGATTTTTTTTACGTTTTTTTTATGGGTTATATCATCAATTCTTTATTTGAACAATCGTCGAGCGATTTGATGCGACGGACAACTGCTTGTCCGGCAAACAATCATTTATGGCTTTAAGTAAATTGCTTCACTTTCATGTACAATCACAATCATGTACATGTACATAAATCAGGAATTTCCATCAAATGAACGGGTTGAAAGTGAGGCAGAGGCATGGAGCATTCAACCTATAGAGCAGCAAAGTCATTTATTTTGTATGAAAACATATTACGTCTATGGTAAACACTGTTGCAGTTACTGGCGTTCTGTTTTATAGTTTGATTTTTTGCTGTTTTTGCCATAACACCGAATAAAGCAATAAGCCATTACATAAATATTTAAATATATGTCCAGTTTTGGTTATGTACTGCTTAATGTGAGCGAGAGTTGATACTTGTTAGTGTAAATAAACTGAGCAGTGGTGAATAAAATGGCCCGATATTTCATCTCTATAGGTTGAGTGCTCTATGGGCAGAGGTGAGATTCGTAAAGCAAAATGTGAACCTTTAAAACATTTGGACAACGAATAATACGATTTACTTAATAAAAAACGTAATCGAGAAATCGTTTAGCTCAATAGTATTCAGCTCATATATAAAAAAACGTATAGTTATCGCTGAAATAAAAGATTACTTCATAAGGAAACTTTAATTTTGGCTATTAAATTTTATATTTTATTCCTAATTAAATATAGTGTTTTTGTAAATTGTGTTCGATTGTATTTAATAGAGTTATTTCCTTTGTGCATGGTCTATAGGCAGCTGCAGTAGAAGTATCGATTTTTTATGGCCAAAGTGGGTTATCACTATATTCTAATATTCTAAGATATTTTTTAAGATTTTGTTGTTTCCCCCCTTGACCGACTTTTACGACTGGTGTGGGGGAAAAAAATTATAGCTGGCATCTTTTTTTTTCCAGACTGGCATTCACAGTGTATTTTAAACCACTTTATTTCATACAAATTTTTAAACCTCAGTTTGATACTTTGGATCTTGGACTAACAGTTCACGGTGATATTTCAAAAAAAAGCCAGCGATATTCACAAATTGGGTAATAATATTCTACGGTTTATCGCCTTGTTTGTAGTTTTGGTTAAATTCGTATTTTTTGTTGGTTTTTAGTGATGTGTTGCAATGTTCCATTAATTTAAGCCTGTTGGCTATGGCGTGTTAGAAATCAGACACGGTGTCAGTAATCATTTGAGAAGTTGCGTTTTTTATTCTCACTTTACGTAAATGATGAGCCGGAAAATAGTACTTAGAATTTATACGGTAATAATTACCTACTGTTGTTCCGTAATTTATTTATGAAGAAGTTTTACCGGATTAACTTGCATGTATTGCAAATAGTATAACCAATTAATTGCAGATGTAGCCAAAACAAATATCCGACGTTAATTGGTTCAGTACATTTAGAATGGAAAATAAACAAATACGCAAACAGATAATGTCTTATTATAATGTTATTAGGGATAAGCGGAATACACTCTTACCAAAAAAGTAAATACAATTTATATGAACAAGACGTCACAAATTATTTTATATACTGTAAAGACATTTTTTTAATACACTTATGTTCATGTAAACATTGCCTTTAAGGCGACTTATTGGAAATTTTAACGGCAGGGATCTAAATTTTTCTAAGTGACTACAAAACTTATGAAAGTGAAATTGGTAACCTGATTCTTCATTTCATTGACTTTATTTGGACAGTTGCGATACACGATTGGTGAACTTTTGTAACCCAAAAAAAAAACCTCTTTTAAAACAGAGATTTACATTTTTAGCTGTAACTGGACCGATTTATGTTTCTAAATTTTCTGTATAGTTTTAACCTAAACATATTCTTCAAAATGACAGTTCGATTTTTAAAAATTAATTATAGTTTTTAAAATAACTACTTTTTCGTATTTTTTGTAAGCTATCGCGCGCTCGGTTGCATAGAGCAGGTCTCTATTCTAAACATGTCTTTAGATTAAATTATTGTTTATCAATGCGTCGCCTTAACACCCTTTTCAACTAAAAGGACAAAAATATAGTTTAAATTTTTGACAATTTGGTTGGAAATGGCCTACAGATAGCTATTTTATAATAACATTATATCAAGATTTGGTAACATAGTAGTCACATTGTATGGAATAAATTGACATCGTAGTTGACATTTATTAGTTGTAAAATAATTATCGTCATTCATACTTGCGAGAGATTAAATATTACGTGACATAGTATTTGATTACATTATTTATTACATAAAATATATTTTACACTTGTTAATTGCTGCAGTTATTATGTAATGAAATTATGCAATGAATGTCAATCAAAAATCTTTTATATCTGTTAATGTTAGGAGCAGAACCACACTTTAAATTTAGTTTCCTACCTGAAATCCGACAGAGAAAGTCATTATCTATCATTGTTAACGTCAGACACGCTAATGTTAGTGATGAGTGATTCCAAAAGATTTCAATAGTCGAAGGAATCGAATTCGGCAACACTTTTATTCTAGTCAACAATCGCGTCACTGTTTGACGAAATAATCGAGATCTTGTTATTATGTTTTATAATAACTCTTCTGAGGTTTAAATCTCACGCCAGTTTTGCGAAGCATCTCTTACGCTTTTAACTTGATTGGACAGCGGACTCTCAGACTTGACTCGCTTAATCTAAGTCGAGAAATACCATACATCGTCACGCTGCATCCCCAACGGGGTAGTCAGAGAGGACGAAGCGCCAAGTGTCGCGGTCCTTACATACTCCCTCGCTTCCACAAATCTCATCATTCTCTTCATATATTTTTGCTTAGGTATGCGAATGCTTTTGACATTTCCGTCGGCTAACACTCTGGCTATTTGATCTTCATAAGTCAGCCTTGGTCTTCCTTGGCTTCTTTTATCACTCGCTTTCGCTGTGTAAATTTTCTTCGTCAGTCTTCCATCACTCATTCTTTCTATGTGCCTGAACCATCTTAGCATTCCTTTCTTCATTCTTATAATAACACTGTCGTGTAACTCTGTCATACTGCGTATCTCTTCATTGCTTATCCTGTCCGCAAGGGTTTCACTACATGTATTTCTAAGAGATCGCCTTTCTATCTGCATTTATCATCACTCGATTTTGAGCGTATCTAAGCCTCACTACCGTACAATAAAGTTAGATCCAACACCGCATTGTGGATGGTCATTTTGGCTGTGTTAGGTACAGTCACACTGCCTACAAATGCGGACAGAGCACCGTTCACTTTATTGCCAGCTCCTACCCATCTCTCTACATCCAACTTACATCTTCCATCCCTCGAAAACATACTCCTCAGATACACAATTTCATTCACTTGTTTTAGACATTTTACATGTACCCAAATCTCACATTTCGTCTGTACCGCTTCCCTTTCAAACACCAGAACCTTAGTATTGTTCACGTTTATATTCAATCCTTTCACTTCACATTCATCTTTCATGCACGTGACCAGTGTCTGCAACTCTGCTCTTCTAATGGTGTTATAAGCACATCATCATCAGCGTACTATAAGCAGTTTACCACTGTATCGTCATATATCATACCACTCCTACTACCTTTCAATCTTTCAATGTCTAGAGGCAACTGTCCAAATATAGCACGAAAAGCCAGGCAGACATCACGCAGTCCCGTCTGACGCCTGAACAGACTTCGAACCAGGGCGACATGTCACCATCTATCCTTACACAATCTCTGTGGCCTCGATATAATTACCCCACAGCCTGCAATAAAAGGCTCTCCACGCCATATTCAAGCAGAAGACTCCCCAGTTTCTTTTGCACTTCCCCACGATAACGCGAAATGAGAAACTCTGATCCATACAACTCCTACCGTTCCTAAAACCACCTTGCGCCTCCCACAAATATCTTACTAAAACGCCTTTCATACGTTCAGTCAATGCCTTGGTATAGACTTTACATGCTAAGCTGACCAAGCTGATGGCCCTATAGCACGCACAGTCTAAATGAGAAACTTCCTCTTTATAGAGAGGTACTATGACTGTGGTATGCCAGTCCTCTGGTACCTCTGCCTTCTGCCAACAAAGGTTTTACAGTGCGCAAAAGGTATCCCAGATTTTAGGACCACCGTACTTGATCATCTCAACAGTCACCTCATCATTTCACGCAGCCTTTCCACATTTCAGACTTCTTATCACTTTCTCAAACTCTTTCATACTAATAGCATCCTCCAGTCCCTGAACCGAGTGTGGCAAGACTGATTTGTTTGTATTGAGTTAGTTGACTCTATTGCTTCTCTGGAGTCAGATTCATTCGTTTATTTTTTTCCAATCGACGTATGACACAATCAAGAATTATCGACATATTTTAAGTAACAAGACAATCGACTGAAATATTTTACAAACACGTAAATACCTTAATTCCACACACTTTAACTAGTGTAAAGTGGACTTGATATATTTTGACGATAATTCATTTGATGGATTTTCGAAGAGTAAAGTTAAATCCTAATCCTATTCATTTTATAAACAAAGTGACCAATAACAATTTCTAAGGGAGATGCATTGATTATTGATTTGATAATCTACTAACGAAAAACTTTGATTATTTACTTGTAAATAATTATTTACTTGTAAATAATCAAAGTTTTTCGTTAGTTAGTAGTTAAAATATATGAATATCTCGAAGAGATTATTTATTTGACTACGGTGATGAGGATAATTTACTTCATCGTGATGTGTGTGGATATATTACATATGGAGTAACTTTGTGGTTAACTAGCGCAAATAATATAGGTAACCCTTAAATTATTTAATATATAAGGACAGTCCTGTTGGTAAAAGGATAAGCGACGTTATCGTAATCCAACTTGGCAGATGTCCTAGAATGACGTAGTACATTTTTCGGTGCTCTCCTTGATATGGGTATCAAAAGTAATGGATTAGTGAGTTTAATACGAAAATATATATTACTAGACGTTATCAGCGACGAGAGATGTGACATTCGGGAAAATTACACTAATTTTCTCAATTTTTTTGTATTACTTTACGTAAAACATTCTTTACATAAAATTCGGGTTAATAAACGCACATTACATTTTTTCCACATTAAATTTTAAACCTCTTTTTACCCCCTTAGGAATGGATTTTCCAAAATCAGCCAAATATGTTTGTGAAAAAAGGAAAAGGTCTCACCCGCCCATCTTTTAACGAGATTAAATGAATTTAATTACATCAGATATACTGAAATGGCTGATCAGAAGTTGTTCCCCCTCCACCCCCAGAAATACCCCAAAGTACGCGTATGCATGGCGGCCAATAAGTCGGTCAGTTGATTTCTTCTTTTACAGTATGCTTACCATATACATAGGTACCATAATATACATATTATGTTTATACAAGATAGCCCGGTAATCAACGAATTCGAAACCGGTAACAAACGTTTTTCCTAAAAGTAAAAAAATTATATAATTTTATATTGTTACAATTGAATTCGCTACTGTTAAATTAAACCTGTTAGTCTAGATGTCAACTAAAAAGTGTGACAACATCATTTTCCTTTCTAATTACGAGTTTATTGCTAACTTGTTCTAATGTACTTTCTACGCACGTAGGGTTAATGGTTCCATGTACGGTACAGCACAAGAAACAAGTGAAAGTAAGTAATTAAAGGTTAGTTATGACTCTAGGGTTATTGTCTTAACTTGTGTTGTGGACTAATATCGCTAAGTGCTGTATGGTAGGTGCTAATTATGAGTGCAGGTTCCGCACTCGCGCACAGAAGATTCCATATTTTATGGTGATCTACATATTATATCATATATACATATATGTCGGTAGAAATAATAAAAGGCACTCATTTGACTATACTATGGCAAAGCGCGACTTCCGGTTTGGAAGGGATAACGCGTTAACGGAACGTCGGAGCCGGCACTGAGAGTCTGTTAGAATTTAGACTATGGTGGCCGGTGCGATAGCATTTCTCCAACGGAGCGTTTGCCATTATTAAATATCCGATTAATTACGTAATAATTGTTACAAAGAGTTTTCTGTCGTTTGCACATTAACTTTGTCTTAACGTTGTATTTTATGGAGTAGTTCGCCTCCTTCCTTTATTAGGTTAGGTTAGGTTCCTTGATTAGGTACCTGTTTCTCATCGCTGAATTGCAAAAGCACGAATTGCCCCGTGTTCTTCCGACATAATTATATATATTAATATAGGAAGAGAAAATTTTGTATTTACCCTTTTAAAAGCGGAAAGTAGTTGTGGCATAGTTAATGTTTATATAGAGGAGTGCAGAAAGCCAAAATTTATATTCAATATGTGTTACAAATACACTCAACTAAATTAAATAAGACATTCATTGTATACGTTCATACCGCCAATGTCAAACAAATCATAATTATACAGTCTATGTCAAACACATAATAGTTTGCGGTCAGATCTCAGAACAAAAACTGGTCAAACCTCGGTCCGAGGGTCAAACAGTCGCACAGAGATTGTCGCCAAAAAGTTTTAAAATGTTGCCAACGAATAATTACTGACAGTAACTTAATTAACTAAATGAGTTTCGAGCTGCGAATTTCGTGCGATTTGTGAGCTGTGAGCTGTTTCCGTCCGTGGAGCGTATATCAAGAGGAAAAAGCGTTTATTTTATGTTTACGGTCAAATGTAGACCACTAGGCGATCACTAGTATCTATAAATTAGTAAATTTCTAAAATTACTTCTGTATATCTATGAGGTCTACAACTTTGGTTATGTTTCCCATTAAACCATGAGCCTAACCTCATACAGCCGAAACGTCTCTGAATTCATAATCCTTATTCATATTATTACTTCACAAAGCCCGAAATTGCACACAATGTAATATTAATCGACACGCATTCTGATCTTTTCAGATAAGCGTTATCTATTCCGAATATTATGAATAAATAAGTTCATAACGCCTACTTTTCTATACATTTTATATGAGCGAGCAACCACACACCGGAATCAGATTATGAATTATCTCAGTCGACGCGGGAAGCGGTAGCCTTAAGACGTGTTACGAGTTACGACTTGTTAACGATGTCCGCCACGGAAAATTTAATTTCGTGCGTAGAAAGTCGTCCCTGTATATGGGACATTACAACTGATGATTATCACGACAAGAAAAAAAAAGACCTGGCGTGGTTAGAAATATTCAAAATGTTAATTCCAAATTGGAAAACATTAAGCAGAGAGGAAAAAAAACTAAAAGGTACGTACAGACATTTATAACATCTGAAATTTAGTCATCATTACCGTCATTAATCGCTTGTTGTATTGCCATGTTATTTCACCAAGCGTCATGAAGCATTGTGCAGTTATCCCTAACTAGGGTTGCCACCCGTACTTTTGTAATGAAGTATATACACGTGTTTTCAGGCAAACGTACATTTATATTTCATTATTGCCATAAAGTACTTGAAAATACTTTATTTTACTTATTTTGACGTTTCTAGGTTTTCTTTTCTTTTAAAAGAAACAATAGTGTTACAGTCCGGCCACGGAGAGAATGCGTTCTTGACAAGTCGTGATCGAATGGACGACGTAACTTTGAAATAGCGTTGAATTGACGATAAAAATATTTTCATTGTTTATTTGCCCAACTAACGAATAATTATAATTAAAAATCAATAAATGTTTTATTTTTGCGCTAAATTTCATCTTAAATAAAATAAGAAAACAATATTTTTTATCCATCTTGCGCTGCTACAAGGTTATGTGAACTATTTATTTTTGTAGTGATGTGCCAAAAATAACAGGCAATCGCAACGTTATCTGTCGTTATACTATAAAATAATACGTTTTTCTTTCTGATAATTTGATAATAATGAAATGTAGTAATAAATTTTATATTAAATATTTCTGAATTTTACTCTCTCATTTTTATTTTCTTTGTGCTAGTTACATTCAGAAATTAGAAGCCAGACAAACAAGTATTGACTTATGTTATTATTTTCTTGGGTCGGTTGAAGAAATAATTTTACATAACAGTGTTACTTTTTGCCCATCACTAGTCATAACCAATTGACGGACGTCAGGAACGCATTCTCTCAGCAACCGGAGTATAGGCAATACTTTGATTGTAACGATTTGGATCTCATCGATAAATAATAATGACCACTGATTCCGTTTTTGAACGAAACCTAAAACTGTAATGTCAATCCACATCAAGTGATTTTTTAGTTCAATTTCAGACAGTTTCTTTTCTGATGAATGCTTAGTGGCATAACGAAAGAAACAAAGTGTCCTTAAACTTAGTGAAAATGAATTACTAAATTATTTATTAAGGTTATGGATAAGTGAATACTAGTGTTCACGATTGAAATGAACCCCACAGTACTACACAGTGCCTTACTCAAACATGCTGTTACCAAAAACACAGATAACAAAGTCGACCACTAAAACACTGAATTCTTTGATTTAATACACTCATCGCTGTGAAATTCTTGATCAATACGGACTCTCTAGTCGGAGTCTGGAACTCGGGATTCACTTCTTGATTGAACAAGCCATATTCTGGCTATTCTGCTATATTTGTGGCGCCATATTTTAAAACTACTCTGCTTATAATCCCTAGTTGTTTATCCTAACTCTACTTTTTCTAAGTTTTACATAAAAAATAATTTTTCTGTAGAAATATATACTTTAGAAAAGTAAATTCAATTTATGCTCAATGAAAGGTGGTAACTCTATGCTCAACGATCCTGCACTTATTAGATGTTACAATGTGTCAAAGTTAATCTATATAACCGCGGAAAAGAAGGAAAGTGTAGCAAATTTTTTGCGCATAATATTTGCAGTCGTATCTCCATGAAGTAATATACAAATTATACATGAGATCATAAACGAATAGTGCGTCTTACCGAACATTTTTAAGCAAAAATCCGCGTTCTCGGTCTCATATCTAATTTGACATGTATAAGAAATAGCGCATAATACCGAATATGTTAGTACTTCTATTAGAAAATCATATATCAAATCTTTAGCTCGAGTAACAAGGTATTCGAAACTAATAAATACACTTTAAATTACATTTTATTTGCAGGTTTGGAACTTAAAAGAAAATGGAGTAACTGTAGAGACTATTATAAGAAAAATAAACAAAAATTGAAGAGTTGTCCTACAGGATCCGCTGTAAAAAAAGGAAAAATATATATTTTTGCAGATATTTTAAGTTTCTTGGATAAAGTAATGACGTGGAGAAACCATGATGTAAATTTCGATGTCGATGACGACGACAAGTTAATTAAAGACACAGAAATATCAGAAAATGGGGAAGATAAACACGAAGGACAAAGGGATACTAGAAAACAAAGAGCACTGGAAAACAGAGACACCAAAATTTACTACCAAAGAAAAATCAAAGAAGAATCAGAACCCAAGAAGAAAAGAACACAAGATGTATCAGAAGAAATATTGAATATATTAAAAAACAAAAAAGTAACCTCAACTACTGATTACGACGACGATGAGAAATATCTTTTGAGCTTTTGTAGTGATATGAAAAAAATGACACACCTCCAAAAAATCGACTTCAAATTGGGCATGATGCAGTTACTCAAAGATATCTTTAGAGAAAGTATAGCAAACAGCTCTTCGCCGAATAATATCCACTTAAGCACCTTAAACCCCGGAAGTAGTTATACTTCAATCTATCATAATTCCCGAAGCAGTTCAGCTCAATCAAGATATAGTACAAGTTCAGACTGTGATCACCTTGCCTAGACTACCATCGTAATCACAAGGAATTGTTTCTTCTCTCTGGCCCTCACAATTCCAGTATTCTCCATCACTGAGGTTGTTGTAAATACAAAGAATGCATAATCTGAAGTCCATTATGATTATTAAAATTGTACTGAATAGGTAGTTAATTTAAGTTACTTTTGCATTTTAAAAATGCCAATAAATAAATAGTCTCATTTAAGTAATATTTTTGAATCTTTCTTCAACACGAATAGAATTCTCATGTGAGTCTTGTTTTTGTGATTTATCATACCGTCCCTTAACAGATGAAGTAATACACCAAATAATGCTATTCACATTTTGTGGTAATATGATTTTCGGACCCGTATCTTCATTGATATTGGCATTGGTAATAGTATAATGCATTCGAAAGTGCAAATGCGTACGCAGAAGTCGTAATGTTCATTTCGTAGCCATAAGCGTGTGACGGATGCGGTGCGTGGCTTCAAAACGTTTTTAAGTGGCCGTGTGACAAGTTACCTGGGAAATTTTTACTAAGGTTAATGTTTATTATTACTGTCGAGTATGTAACGTTGGTATGAGGTTATGAGAAATTTAATTATTATTATGTGAAGTTGAATATGTTCATGTTTCATGACTATCGTGTGGGCGATTATTTATGAATATTACATAAATATTGTGTGGGAGATTAATAAATTGCCGTACCATTAAAAAAAATTGGGGTATCCGTTTGTTCCTATTCGATAATTAACATTTTTTTAAATTGTTAACGTGTCAGTTTTAATCCTGTAGTAGTACTATTCTCCTTAAGGAGGGAAGGTAAAGGGATCTTAGCCCATACAACCGACGACTTCTGTAATAAATAGATAAATTCTTCATATTATTACATCAAAAAACATAATACATTTTAGATGTTTCTTGGAGTTTTTGGCGATAAATATATTGAGGCAGCATTTCTAATAGGATCCGCTGAGGTACACTAAACCACTCAAAAAATCTCAACATCACACTACTAAATAAGCACTTATTTCAACAATTTCACATAACATAACAGCACAACAGCGTAGATACTTGGGCCGCAAAACTACGTCAATTTTACATCACAATATCCACTAGAAACCATTTGAAAATCATTGAAACAAACACCCAATCGCTTCCCATAAAATCCCGTCAAAATCTCCAGTTTTGTTTCTATTCGAAAATGTATTTTTTTTATTGTAAGTTGATAATGTGTCAGTTTTGTTTCTGTTCGAAAGTTTTAATTTTTAAATTTTAGGTTAACATGAGGATGTTTAATGAAGAGTTCGTGACTTGAATTTATTTTAGTCTGAATAGAGTTACTACTGTCAGATAATTAGTTGGCGTTGGCAGTAATAGGAGAAATAAATCTTTACATTTTCTTTACGTTTCTTTTATTCCTTTTATTTTCTTTTTATTTTTTTTTAGATTTTTTCTAAATAAGATTTTGTTCTAAATAGAACTGTGTGTATGTGTGGATATATAGTACCTGGGCGATCAAGCTTCACTTGGTGCCTTAAAAAGAAAATAACAAAAACAAGTCTGACCACATTACAAGATTCGAACCCGCGTACAATTTCAGCTTGGTAAATCTACGCTCTAGCCACTGTGCTACTGAGAAGGTAAACTCAGAAATCAGAAGAGTTTAGAGTTTAAAAGTTTTAAGTGTGTGAAAACATAGATAGAATGAATTTTCTCAGAACGGGATCCTAACTAGATCGATTTTTGACCACCGGTAGGCTCTATATTGTAAATTTCATCGAAATCGTTAGAGCGTTTCGTTTCGAGAACGCGAGTATAAATATAAAAATATTGCTTTAATACTACTCTTTTAAATAACATAGCATCTTAAAATAAAGGAAGTCAATGAAATATAACATTAAATTCAATGTTAAGGAAAATAAATAATAGACTTTTCTCCACGACTTTTAGCCGTAGACTTTGTAAATAACTCCAAAGCCAGACGCGGTGTCCGAGTAGCAACGGTGAGCTAAATCAGATAACCTGACTCACCTGTACATACAACACACATTTATTATCATATAAGCTGATCGGTCGCCAAACGGCACACACACATCTATATTTTATTTGATGTTATTTGCCTCACTTCGTAGTATGAGACAGGCTGTCTGAAGTTATGAAGTCTAGGCTTTTATCATTATTATTCATTTTATTTCCTTATTATAAGTACTTTATTAAAGTGATATGTGTTTTTAATAGGTACTTGTTGCAAACTTATTACAAAAAAACAAAAAAGAATCTGACCACATTGCAGTATTCGAAACCGCGCACTTCGGCGTGGTAGATAAACCTCAGCCACTGTGCTATTGAGAAGGTAAAAACTCTGCTGCGAAATTAAAAAAGTTTAGATGTTTAGAGTTTAGAAGTTTAGAGTTTAAGAGATTTTAGTGCGTGAAAGACGGAGAAAACGAGTTTTCCCAGAATTGAGACCTAGTTAGATCGATTTCTCGCCTTCTTCAACCCCTATAGTGTAAATTACATCAAAATCGCTAGAGCCGTTTTCCAGAAAGCAATATCAAATATATATATACATATATATACAAATATTGCTCGTTTAATATAATAGTGGATAAAGAATTGTACGATGGTAGGAAATTAATCATTTGAAATTCATTATGAAATTTAATATAGGTAAGTGCTGCGGTTTATAATTGTTAAATAAATATTATGTTAGCACTATCGGATTGTAGACCGCTGCTTAATATTATCAGAACATCATTGATAAATAAAAAATGTAAATATCAATATTTGTCAAATGTGTGTCTGCAGGTTATCTGCCATACCACGAATTGTTCCCAGAGATTGTTTTTAACTTATGACCAAGTCATGTTTTTTTTTTCACACAGAATTTCAACGCACAGTACTCTCAGTATTGTACTTTGAAAAATTAAGAAGTATTTAAATCTACATACATAAAATATCACTTTCACTTTTTTCGCATCAGCCGAATAATCATCAATAAAGGGGAAGTCTTCGAGACTGTCATCAGAAATTCTATTAACGCCTCTGTAATCAATACCTAATCGATTTAACAACCCAACCGCCAATTCCACATACTCGATTTTAATATAAACCGGATTTGTGAGTGTCGCAACTCGCAACCGGTGCCAAGGACGCGATCTGACCGTACACTTTCACTATCACATACCGTTTTTATGTAATGAAATTTGTTTTTAATCTGTGTAACATCTCAATTTGAAATTAGATCGTGCTTCGAGAATGTGGCCGATTGTGAGATACCTGTAGCCATCAACCGGTTTTTACGATTCGGTTAGCCTTGTTAGGCTTGATTTATATTATCGCTCCGGTTACATTCGATTCTTTGTGGTATAAATACGACAATATTAGCAGTACACAGAATAGACGTTGTGATAGTGATACTTCAGTGTTTGATGAGATCACTAACGTTAGCTAGTCAATATTCGTAATCAAATGTTATAATCATAATAATTAACAGTTGGCAGCACTGTCATGTGTTAATTATGTCAGGTCAGGTTTGGTAACATTGTCCGCGGTCACTAACAGTATGGGTAATCTAGTGACATTTATATCAAATACCTCCGTGCTATAGAAGACACGTTAAGCCATTGGCTTCAGTTATTTTTACATAGCTGGTATTTAAATGTTAACCATTGCCTGAAAATGAATATAAACTTGATCGAAATGTCGACGTTGATATAATTAATGATTATGTTAATTTTCGCGCAATGGAAGTTACGTAATTAGACTCCGGCTTAGATATCTGTGATTAGTAATAAGACTTATGCCTACAAGCTTTTACTACTGACTAATTACTTACTTACATTTTGATCGATAATAGATCGGATTTTTTTTTAACCTTGTGATTTACGTCTTATCTCTGTCTTGTCTAAATAATTTTGCCATGTTCGCCCATATGAAGTGCTTAGTGCTAGTGGCAGTTATTTGTGGAAGCGAGGGAAAAGCAATTGTCAATGTGATAGCGAAACATTAAAAAATAATTTGTAATGTGCCTGCAATATCGAGGCATAATGTAACCTTCTTGTGTGCCAGTATTTACTCGGTTAATTATTTCTGCTTTTTTCTTATACCCATTCCCCTCCAGTAAAGAATTGGTATACTTCATTGTTTGAAAAATAATGTTCTAGAACCACGCGAAAACTTCAGTTGCATAGATTTATTTCAATTTTCTAATTTTTTCCAACTTTCACATAATTACTTATTGTATTAAATATCTAAATTCCAAATTCCCGTAAACTTTATGCCTTTCCGGCCAAAAAGTCGTACAATTCTAATAAAAATTTTTAAGAAAAGTTGAACCACCTTAAAAAAACATCGAAAAGTACAAAATAACTATCCTTTACTAATCAAAACTCGAGTACAACAAAAATAACTATGAATACGATACAAATACCTATATAATTAAATTTGACAGTTACTGAAGTCGGTGCCAAGTCTACCAAACTAATGAACTTTCTGTAGTTACACATTAATTTAGCACCTACTTCAATAATTGTCAAATTTAATTATATAGTTTACGTTAGTAAAATAATTAATCTGTGATATAGGTATGCGTATCCTATTTATAAAGTTATTTTTATTGTACTCAAGTTTTATAGTGAAGGATACTTAGTTATTTTGTAATTTTCAGTGCTTTTTTTTGAAGTGCGTTTAATATTTTATTCAATCTTTTTTATTTTTACCTTTTGATTGACCTTGGCGTAAATAAATGTCTAGGGCAGGTCTACAATTAACTCCTTTCCAATTCTGAAGCGCAACGACATACAAGAGAAACATCAATATAAATAAAGGTTATAAGCAGTTCGCCTTGTATGGTGTCATTTGGTGTATCTTCGAAGTTCAAGCTCCATTGCAAATGAAATTTAAATAGAATAATAGAAAAAGAATTTTCGAAATTGGTACATAATTGACGAAGTTATTGGTGAACATACATAAAAAAAAATACATATAGACGAACATAGAAACTCCTCCTTTTTTTGAGTCGATTAAAAAAATATGAAACGTGTTGTTATTGCCAATACTTAAAAAAAACTGTTAAGTGGCAATGAAAATGGCTGATAATGTCTTTTATTTACTAATTAGGTTACCCTTCAGACATTTTAAATTCTATTTTGTACAAAGCGGTACATATATGTACAATGTATGTGCTATAAAAATAATCACCAGAAATTCATCTGCTCTAATCACTTTTTTATAAGCCTCGAACTTTTCCGTAACAGATAAAGCTGTCAGTCAAAAAGTGTTATAACGACCTTGTGCACGACCGATTGGATAGGATATGTCTTTTACTAACGGATATATATCCTTCACTAGCTTATTTACATGGGTTTGTTTCAGAAATACTATCTATATTGTAAATAATTTAAATAACTTCGCGCCATTACCCATTTGGTATAGACGGAGTACTGACACTCAGGGTTGGAAACCGATTTAAAAACAGCGATAAATAAAAGTTAAAACCTGATTAGGTACTGCTTATAAACTGATTAAAATAGTTTTTCTACAAATTTTAATTGGTACTTTTTATATATGTACATACATACATACATATCTTCACGCTGTATCCCTAACGGGGTAGTCAGAGAGCGTCCTCTCTCTACCACCGATTGGTACTTCTTAAACAGATACAATCTGATTTCGAGTCCTACTGATACTATTTCAGGCAATAAGAATTTAGGAATACGAGTGGCAAAACAATCGATACTGGCAAGTTTCTGGTCTACATGAATTACTAAAAAAGTTTTATTTCTTGGTCTTTTTTTAAAACTACGATATCTAAAACGAGTAGCTACATTTTGCTTTATTTTATGTACTTTGCATTCCCTCTCAGACGACTCAGACCAGTACTACTATCTCTGGAATTTAGCACTAGGACCTTAAATCAATTATAAATAAAAAATTGAGAGATAAAGCTTTAACTGCAATAGACTTAAAAATAACGGGAATAGATATTGAATACTGCGTAATATGACTCCTGAGCTACATCGTATAAATTTGCTAGCATTCTATTCCCTAAGGATCCACCGCTGATATTTTTAGAGAAAACTTGAGGATATTTAAAAATATTTTCATTTTTTTTATTTTATAAATTAAGACGTTCTGGTGACTTCATTTTTATACCAGCCTGTTCACGTTAGGTATTATATGATTAGTGACTTTTTAACGGCGGAGCAGAAAACACTAGCTGAATATTGATGTTAGTTTGTGCATTACTCATAATACCATAATTTATCAGAACATTTTTTTAAATTTGCTACTAAAATATTGCTCAAGTCAGCCATGTTTAAAGATTACAGAAAAAAATGTAATGAAATCAATGTAATAAATGTCTTACGGAAGCTTACGGAATCTTTTACGCACCAGTCGATCTAGCACTTTACAAATTTGTTTTTTTAATTCTATCTATATAATATTTTTCGACACTAATGTACCATTTACAAGCAAAAATATCAATGTCTCATCTTATCAATATCGCACTTTTAGAATGAAACTGGCCTTTCTTCAAATTTTACAACGTGTAAATTTATAACGACATTTATGGATGGCCCCCAACATCTGGCCGGATACAGCACTAGTCTATATGTAATGTAAATGTTCATTTGTACAAAATCTTAAATCTCCAAAATTTTGTCAACTTCGCATTGGTAAACAGCGCGTTTCTATATATCTAATATACTACCTATTGAACCACAGCAACACGTAGCCGAGTATCTACGTCTGTTTTAAATAAAAAAATATGATCACGTTGTTTGACTTTATGTTCCAGCCACTTTCCAGCATACTTATGAGCGAAACTTATATTTCTCCGATAGAAACCTATCTTTCTTCCGCCACCAGTTTCACTGGAAATGGTTTGGATTTTACAAACGTGTTTGGAAAGTCTCATAGGCGTTCTAGTCACGATCCTGTCCGTGAATTCCGTATAATGGAGTACTAGGATTGGAACTTCAACTTTATCGCGCTGTTAATTGGGAGTCATTTGCATTAAATGAGGTTTAGTCACGACTTATTGGGTTACGTTGCTCAAGATAAAGTAGGAACGAAGGCCTGCAATCTAATGCAACTTAACATTACTTATTTATACTTATTTTATTTTAAAACGGAGTAAAAAGTGTAAAATTATTTCTTTGAGATTGTAATTGTGACTTTTTAATAGTTAAGAAAATATGCTACGAAGTCAGGAAAATAAAATCAAATAATATGTAGACGTGCGAGTGCCGTTTTTTAACAAAATAGCAGTTGATTAGCTTATCTCTAACTAGTATAAAGTCGTAATAAATGTGTGTCGTATGTACAGATGAGTCAGCTTATCTGATTTGCCTCATTTTTGCTGCTGGGATACGGGGTCGTCAGAAGTTTTTATAAAGTCTACGGCTCCTGCCTTGGTCTTTCTATTGAAAATTATAAAACATTATGAATTTATAAATCTGTAAACTTTACTTCTAGAGATGTGTAAGATCCAGGACTATCGTTACATTTTTTCTATAAATACATACATGTTACGTATAAAGCAATTAGCCGACGGAAATGTCAAAGCACTCGCATACTCGCGGATGAGATTTGATGAAGTAAAAGAAGTATGTAAGGACTGCGACGCATGGCGCTCCGTCCTCTTAGACTAACCATATACATGGTTTTCATAAATATTCAAAATTCTAGGTCTAATAGCTTCGGAGATAAGAAAGAGAGGAATGGTTAAATCGAGCTTGAATATCTTAAAATGCTAAATAGTGCAACATAATATGTGAGTTAACAAGAGGTATCAACTACGGATAGCGGATACGACTTTGTTTCGTGTAATGTCTGAAAGTCGACTGATAGACGGATGCATAAATGACGTTTTACTTTGTATGATATGGAACCCTAAAACGTCGGCCAAGTGCGAGTCGGACTGGTATACCGAGGGTCCCGTACTACCATACAATGTATCTGTGTTATGTAATGACCATAGATCGGAATAGGCAGAGTTTTTTCATGTACCTTTGCAACGTTCGCATGACATGGATATGCCCAGGTAGATTTTGTTATTTCCAGTATCCGGAAAAATGTAATATAGTAATATAATATATTTTCAAATGAAAAGTATATCCACCTGTGTGTGTGTGTGTGAGTGGGTTAAATAAATGTGTATAAAGATTTCTTTCGAATCCAATATTGTAACAAAAATTTATATTTTTGTACTAACACTAGTGCAAGATAGGCATGCAAATAATGAAAATAAGCTAAAACAGAAATTCACTGGCAGAGACGTTAAAAAAAAGAATCCATTTATCCATTTCAAGTTTGCATTATATACCTGCGCTTCGCCGTCTAGTATCTATATAATAAGCGCGAAAGTAGATACAATACAATCAATTGTTATCGTTCGGTCGCTGGAGAAAGAAATATCAGGTAGAAACCTTATTGCGGTTTGGCAATGTCGCATTTAGGACGCTGCGTGAACCGGTTCACGACAAAAAACAATATCCCTCTCGCTCACCCTTGCAATGATCGACATAGTATGGCTAAATTACCATATACTTAATATTAAACCATTAATATAACTTTGTTTCAATTACTTCAAGAAATTTTATTGTACTCATATTAAATTTTCCCTTTTTGTTCAATTTTAATGGTGTGTTAAAATTGTAACTTACACTTCCAAACAATAAAACACAACTGTTTAACTAGTGTTTTATTTTACTAAACCATAATCTAAAAATCATATGAACACGAAAATTTAATTATACATTCTTGATTTCAGAAGCTTATCCATAGTTTGATAACGTTAATGACGCAAGTACTAGAAAAAACTACCTATTCCGATCTATGGTAATTACCAAAAAAACATGTCTGATTTGAAAATAAACTTAACTAATAGTTGAAAGACACGTTCTCGGATTTTTCCCTTTTGTTAATGACTTCGATGGCGCAGTGGTTTAGACGTCGCACCCAAACGCGGAAGGTTCCGGGTTCGATTCTAGGTCGGGTCAATTTATGAAACGAACTTTTCTAGATTGTCTCGGATTTGGGTGTACTGGGAGACGCCCGCAATAGTCGTCGTCTGGTTCTCATAGCATAGGGAATGCCCTAGTTTAAGATCAGACGATTGGTGTGTACTGTCTGGCGCATTATTATTGTTATTGTGTTGTGAGACCTTGCCTCTTACTAATATTATGATTCTAGGTTAACGGAAAGTACCCTATCCCACACGTTTTCGTTTGAGTACATAAAGAGCCGTATCTTTCGATTGCGTTAACTTCGAACCTTGAATTTTTTACGCTTGCAAAGGACCATAGACTTCAGTTATTGATATAAATTTCAACTTGATGCTTCTACTCGTTCTTGAGATAAAAGGTTTTTAGTGATCGGACAGACGGACACACGGACATCAAAGAGATCCTGGGTTCCGTTATTTTTACTTAAAAAAGAATGACATGGGTGCCAATTAACAAAACAAGAAGTAGAAGGAACTAGTTGTTTTTTTAGATGTTTTTTATGTCAGTGGTTCCGAGTAACATAATTATGTTTATGCAATGCGAGTTCACAATGTAACTAAACAAAAAGTAAAAGTGCGAGGCGATTAATAATTACTGAGAGAAGACTGGTTCAGATCTCGGTCTAGATACAACAAATTTTGTACACATTACGCAATTTTAAAGTGGACTAATATAATAAAGAAAGATAAATAGGAAAAGTAAGATAAGTAAACAAGTAAGAAACGTAAGAATGCGATCTCTCAGAAACCTGTGCAGTGTCACCCTCGCGAAGAAGATAACCAACGAAGAGATACGCAGTAAGACAAGGTTGGGAAACAGTGTTATTGTAAAAAGGAAGACGATGGCTTAGATCACCCATTCCCAAAGTGGGCGATAACGCCCCCCTGTGGGCGCTGCAGCCCTAAAGGGGGGCGGTAAGAGGCCCAGAAAAAAAAAAGGGGGCGTTGTGTAGAGGCCTGGGGGGTGATTTGTAATTTCATTTAGCTAGGAGGCATCTTAGACAACGACTGCATAAGCTCTCGACTCAGTAGACAAAATAAGTTTGGGAACCTAGAGCTTAGATGGTTCGGACTCATTGAATGGTGAATGATTAATGAAGAAAATCTACAGAACGAAAGTCAGTGGTAGCTGAAGCCAAGGAAGACCAAGGCCGACTTACGAGGATCAAATAGCCACAGTGTTAGCTGATAGATGCCAAAAGCGTAAACATAACGAAACGACAGTGTGTATAGAGAATGACGAGATTTGAGGAGGCGAGAGAAGTATGCAATAACCGATGCTTAGGGGCTGTAATTTCATATGAATAAAAATAAAATTACAGCCCATGGTACTCGCTGGCAATGCAGCTTCTATAAGTGAAATAATTTTTAAAATGGGTTGAGTAGTTTTGGAGTTTATCTATTACATACAAACAAACATACCCTTTTATAATATTGGTATAGATAATAATACATCTCGTTTCTATAATATATCTACCCTTGCAAAGAATAGCTGTCGAATAACATTATAATTTGTTCAGTTTCTTTTTAAAAAATAACCTATACAAGGTAGAGTTTAAATAATAACCTGTACAAGGTAGAGTTTAAATAATGCGGATCCTCAGAAAACCGTGAAACTTTTATTGAGATTATTCGAAAAATACGTGTGACGCGCTGTGTAGTACCTATATTATGATATTATGTAGAAAAAGAAATATTAAACGGGCTGACAATGTAAGTCAAATTCAAAATAGCATACGTAAACATCGAGTTCTTGAGTAACTGAGCTTTGCTCGGCGACTTTTAGGTTTGATCGTACACAAAAAAAAACCACATGCAGGATTCCAACCCGCGCACTTCGGCGTGGTAGACTTACGTTCGACGTTCTAACCACCGTGCTATTGAGAAGGTATATACTCTGTTGTGAAATTACCAATAAATCAATAACAATTACCAATTTTGAGTGTGTGAAAACACGGGAAAACATGAAGAAAACGATTTTTTCCAGAATTAGGACCTAGCTAGATCGATTTTTCGCTATTTTGTAAATTTCATCTAAATCGTTGGATCCGTTTGCGAGAAGATGATTACAAATATACAAATACTGCTGGTAATATATAATAGACGTATAAAATAACATCACATCTTCAAACATAACAACTGTAGTACATCCGCGCAATTAAAGTGCGCTCAAAATACTCAACGATAGTGAAAGTCTTGATTAACGAGCGGCCGCAGTTTTATTGAGTCAGAATGGTTTATCCATTTGTATCAAAGCACTTGAGATGCAGTAATCACTTAACCATCTGACAGCTTAATGAGCCGACATCAAATCATTCATATGAACTTTTGTACCGTATATAACATACGCACGATTTCTGTTAGTATTTATCAAAAGTTGACAGAGAAATAGTTAAGTAATTCACTTGTCTCGATGAAAATAATGAACCATCATTCATTAATTGCATATGAAATAAGTAATCCAAAATCTATATACCCTTGAACTGGACACGTTTCTCAAAACAATGTAGTTGGTTACATGAGGTCCATCAGACCCAATAAAAATCGACTGCAAATTCCAAGAAATACAATTTTAAATATCAGTTTTATAAAATTGAAGAAAGAAATGCTTAGATGGTTGGATGGAAATAATGACTGATAAAAGACTGACGAAGAAAATCTACAGAGCCTTGAAGGTGAGCGGTAGCAGAAGCCAAAAAGACCAAGGCTGTCTTACGAAAATTAAATAGCCATAATGTTAGCTGACGTAAATGTCAAAAGTACCGGCATACCTAGGCAAAAATGCGAGAGGAGAATGATGAGATTCGAAGAAGCGATATGAGTATGTAAGGGCCGCGAAGTTTTGCGTTCCTCTCCTCGTCCTCTCTTCTCTGACTACTCCGTAATTGATACAACGTGAAGATATGTATGTATGTATATATTCATGTATGTATAAATATTATTTATAAGTTCAAACATACGTAAATTTACGCTATATTTTCCATTTAGAATCGGCAGAGCTTCAAAAAATGACATCTCAGACTACTTTTAAGAAAAAATTGGGGTATGTATACACATAGATGGTAAAACAGTCTTATATATTAACAGCCTAATAGGTTGTGATGAATTCTTATAACTTTTAGCTATCTTCCGCCAGAAATCTCAAAGTTGTTAATGGACACGTGTTTACTCAAACTTTTAGTCGAGGAAGTTCCAGAAAATAGCTGACCGAGTCTGATCTCGGAATTCATTACATGAAATCACGAAATGGATTTCAGAAAATCTATAAGCATATGACAGGGTTGCATGACAGTGTTATTGTAAAAATGAAGAAAGGAATGCTTAGATGGTTCGGGCACATGGAAAGAATGAGTGATGAAAGACTGACGAAGAAAATGTACAGAGCGAAAATGAGAGGTAAAAGAAGCCAAGGAAGACCAAGGCTGACTTATGAAGATCAAAAAGCCAGAGTACTAGTAGACGGAAATGTCAAAAGCACTCGCATACCTAGGCGAAAATGTGTGAGGAGAATGATGAGATTTGAGGACGCGATAGAGGTATGTAAGGACGGCCACTCCTGGCGCTCCGTCCTCTCTGACTACCCCGTTAGGGATACAGCGTGAAGATATGTATGTATGTATAAGCTATATATATTACATGAATGTATGCAATGTAGGCTAATAGGTTGTTACATATTGTCTACACGTGTTCCATATAGCTTTTAAATATCATAATATAAGATGTAGGACCTTTGTGCAATGAAATGAACTGTAGGACCTGGAGCACTCTAGCAAATTTTTTTCTTATTCCAGATCAGCATTTAATACACATTTACTAAAAGATTTTGCAAGAGAACGTGAAATTCTTAATAGTATACTTATTCATCTAATAAAATAGCGACTATTGTAATTATAGGGTCTGTGAATCAGACGACCGGTTAAAGGTCAAAACATACTTGGTTATTTAACGTTTTTATAAGTGCCTATTTTATGTGAGTTATGTATATCTATTCACAATTTTCTCCTTCGTTCAAGTTCTCACAGTTCACCATATTTTATCTTATAAATGCTGTATGAAAATGATTCGTACTCTGTTTATTTTTGTTTAAAAATTAAGATTATTAAGTACCTTGAAATCTGAGCAAAAGAATGAACGACAAAATCAATTTTATGCGACTCTGTGGTTAATTGTTTATAATGCCCTCTTTAAGAACTCATTTGAAGAGCCATGGCCGTGGTCAGACAGCTGTCAGTCAAAGGCGAAATAACTATTAACTATTGAAATCGTTGTTAGTAAATTTTTTTTTCACAATCCTTACAGAAGCGTCAATCGCGATTTTCATATACTTTTTCGCCTCTAGAACAGAAGTTCTAAAAGAGAAGTTTGGCTGTTCTATTTATTAATATTTTTTTCCAAAAATATCAGTAAGTAGTTGTTGCCTTCGACTTCGTCAAAAAAAAAATGTAGCCTAGTCCTTTTCTAAGTTTAATCTATCCATTCTGAAGCCATGTCGTGAAAACGTCATTGTTACGTTGTTACGTAACAGACAAACAGACAGAGGCACTTTAGTATTTATACTTTATATACACATATAGAAATACTTTAGCATTTATAAAAATTAGTATGTATAAGTATTATTGTCATCCTGTATTATTTTTTATTATGTTTAAAAAATTAATGTTCTTGCTCTAGGTTTCGTTGCTGCACTAGTTTCCTAAAATATTAGAATAGTACAATGAACTACAGACGTTTGAAGAACGTAGAATAACTTCTGCCAATACTCGTTCGAACATTTCACCTTTAACTTTGAATAATAAATTTCCATAAAGAAGCTCCTCCTACACAAATATGTCTACAATTTATTTATTTAGAAACAAGAAATGTCTATTATAATTTTTTTACTTAATTAAAGATTCGATGAGAAATTTTGAATTTTTACAGCTAATAATAATAATAAAGTTACCATAACATGTGATAAATTCCTAAAACCTTAAGCTATTTTCCGCTCAAACTCCAAAAACCACCAATCGACACGTGTTTCGCCTCTGAACGAAGCATCCTCAGGATATACCAGAGGTAGGATTCGGTCAGTGAGAAGCGAAAAACGTGACGATTGGTGGTTTTTGGAGTTTGAGCGGAAAATAGATAAAAATTTTAGGAATTTATCACATGAAATGGATTTCCGCAAAGTAACACCTGAGTCTATGCAATTACTATAACATTCCATATACTAGTGACAAATACATAAATTCTCTTAGTTATAATTACATTTAGACATATGTTTACAATACAGCACCAATACATAATATCTCTACAGGAATTATTATCAAAGGTCCAAACTGTAACAGTATTTGCACATGTTACGGATCTTACCAGACCAAAAGAAGTATGAGCTTTTCGTGTGAGTAGGGTTGTCAATTATTTGTCAATTATGCCTACTATTTATATCAATTAATAGTATTGTTGAGCCTAGTATAGCTAAGAATATTCTCGAAAATGAGAACTTTGAAATAAGCAAAAACCGCATTAACAGACAAACAAATTGCTTATGAATATGTCCCAGTTTGTCTTTTAGAATATCTATAGCAGGATCCCTAACATAATAGGATGTTACAATATAATGTAGAGTTAGACAACCCTACGTACTAGAGAGCAAAAATTAATGACAACTTATGGAAACCTAACTTTATGTGATGTGGTTCTGTTTTGTTTAATGAGTAAAGCAATTATTATTATTTATATTTTTAGAATTATGTATTATGTATATGAAATAAGGTTAATACACACCTTGTTTATGTGATTTTTAGTGCTAACAGCTGTATATCTGTAATATGTATGTATGTTCTAGAACGTTGTTAATTTGTTATGATTAGACCATAGTGTGAATGAATCATAATAACAAAGGTTTTTGTATGATTGTTTGTTTATAATTATGTTGTGAATGGATGTTGATAAGTCTTAATTATGTCATTATTTTACCTCAAATGTATTAAGACATCGCTAGCCGTTAACTTTAACTTTGAATAAGCCTTTGGTAGACTTTTATGATCAGCATAGGAAGGTAAGTTGCGAGGAAGCGTTTACATGCTTTAACAGTATGGAGCAACTTGGTCCCAAAATCCCATGTAACTTTGCAATTTCTAAGCCGGAAAGCCCGAATATTTTAAATTTAAAATGAAGCGGAGGTTGATCACGTTGTGCTGTGATACTCTATCTGTATGTACGTTCATATGTGCATATATCGGATTAAGAGAGGCCGCAATTAGAGACGTCACGTAGGCAGTCTGTTTATAGCGGCTGAGTCCCGCGAGTATGGGGGTGCTGAAGTACGTGCTCGTTCGTCACATCTCACTGTGCCCTCAGACATTTAATGCTCGTTTTTAGTTTTGTACCTTTTTAATGCGTACAAAATACTACACTTCGCCCATAATAAAATGGCTGAGCTACAACGAATGCGGGTGCAGTGATGTGCAGTGCTTGCGGCAGGAGTTTGTAATGTAAGCAACTCTTTATGTGACGTCACACCAAATGCGGCGCAGTCACTCCGTTGCATGGTTGTAACTCGCAATATATTGCACCAGCAAGTATGATTCAGCCTTAAGAGATTGAATAAGCTATTCTATAAACGCTTAATAAAATTCTAAATTCAAAATCCGCACCGCGAGCCACTAGTGATGTGAACCGAGATGTTACAGATAACCAAAGTAAGTGGCGAATAGGGAATGAATGGCGAAATACATTGTCTGCGATACAATGACATTACGAAACGATACTAAAACTGGGTAATGTTGTATGGAATAATTTCCTTCGTTAAGGCTCAATTGTTAATTATAAAACTAACTGCTTTGCGTCCATAATTCTGTAGTCTGAGGATGATATTTACATACAAATTAACTGCTTAGATAAAGTGACCAATAAGAATTCCTCAACCGATAAAAATAATTGTACTATAATTAATCTGCGTTTAATGATTTTGTCGAAAATTGAAATAATTGTTTTGAAATTATCCCTTCTGTAATTTCGTTTTCTTGTTCACTCACTAGTTAATCATATTTTGGTAGTAACGTATTGAAAAAAGTAATGCTTGAGTTTTTCATAAGTTCTCAGTATGTTTTTTTCCGATCAGAGGGAATATTTTAATTTTAAAATTTGTAACAAGATTTTAAACTTTCAGCTCTGTAGCCCGGGCCAGAGAGCAAGGCTATTAATGCGGCCTTCGGGGTCGTAGCTGTTCAAAGTGGGTGTTTCGGACGTTTACCCATGCGACCCCGAAGACGACGACAGCGCGTGTGAATCAAGTTTTAGAGAAGTGCTTCGATAAAGCGCGAGAAGGGCTCTAGTGCGTTCCGTAGGCGATACCGATGACCAATGTCCCTCAACACGCGATCCCAAAAAGCCGAAAAAAGCCTCACGTAACCCAGTATCACCCCCCAGGGGGTTGTGTATCTGTTTTCAAATTTCTCCTGTGTTACAAAAAAAAAAGATTTTGAACTTGGATTTTGTAGATGATAGTAAATTACCGGTTTTACCATAGTATATCCAGTACAAAAAACGCTTGTAATATTTATTTAATTTCGTCAATATTTAACCGTTCTGTTAGTATCCAAACTTTTAAGATAACTCATTTAGTAACGGTTTTCATTTTTTGTCATAATATTTCAAATTAAACGAAATGGTTTTTAAATTGTATTGTAAGTTTAACAGTTTGCGTGAGAAATAAACAAATTATACTCATTGAAACGATTCTCAAACAGTTGTTCTATTTTTCGGTTTACAAAGTGTGACCAATCTACTTCACATTTTACAGATCTCAAGTGTGGCCTCTGTATTAATTTTGTTGTTACGCAACACTAATGTCCGCTCTTGTAATGCAACACTCGACATTTTGAACATCTTGTTACATTAATATAAAGTTACCATTGAACTGGAAATGTCTTATAGTCAAAAGTGGGAATCTAGGAATTTCGTTTTGTTAATAGCAGTTGTGTTTTTCTGTAGACTAATATGTATTTTGTTACTTGTATTGTAATACAATTAGGTAAAATTGGTTGTGATACAACTGAATATTAATTATAATATTACACAATACATTTGATGAGAGGAAAGAAGTATATAAGGGTCGCTACGTTTGGGACTCCATCGTCTACGGTCTACCGTGATAATAGTGTGAGTAGTAGAGTGATACAGTGTGAACATAATATGTACGTATATATGTATGTAATACACTTTGGGTTAATATTATTATAGAATGTTGAATTTTACTTTGTTGTTAAATGGGTACACTGTTTAAATTGTGGTTTAAAATAGCTATTAATTTCGAAGTAGGTACGGTAGCCTTTACAAAGTTCATATAACAGATTCGAATAACAAAAAAGGCGGATCTAAATGTTTTTCCTGGTAAAAGTATTCCTAAATTTATTTATTTTGTTCTTAAAGCTATTAAAACGACTCACGTACAAAAAATCTGCAACAGTAACTTAATATTCACACCACGCTCTTGCCGCATTTGGTTTCTCTAAATCGTAGTCCGTAGATATCGTTACGAATTACCGAGATAGCGCCGAGCTAGGCCAGTAATCAGATGATTTTGGCGAAACGAAAGTCTTATTACATTAGGTATAGTCGGTTACGTAAAATTAATAGTTAAATAATATTAATGACTTATATTTTTATGTTTGTTATTCTGTAATTTTTACCAGGTTATTTTATAATATCAGACCATACATTTTCTGAATAAAAATTTTATTGACACTATTGTTATTAACAATATCCGCGTTAATTTATTGCTGGTTTTTCTTAGTAGGTACGAGTTCATTGCGGAAAGCTGTAATAGAAAAATAAATACTTATTTACAAGTATGGAGCTGGGATACTAACGGTAATGATCATGAATTTCAAATAATTTCATTTCGTACTCTGAGACGGTTTTTTGCAATTATTTTCTATATTTCTTTAAAGATGATGAATGAATATAGGTAATTTCCAAATACTACTCATATTAATCATTAAATTAAAATTATAGAATACGGAATATTAAATAGAAAATCAGTCATAAAATTATAAAATTTGGTACTTGGTATGATTCGTTTTCTTGTCAATAAGTGAAAATTGCACTAAGCATGCGCTCAAGAGAAATTTTAATTATGACATTAAAATTTTGTCATTCTATTACATTTTTATGTTGCAATGGGACAGTTTATAATCTCCATGTATGACGTGGCAGTGAAAGTCGAAATACTGAGGTTATTTTTGTGGTTTGCTACCTAATGTTCAAATTGGTCGAACGTGTTGTGCGCGTAGGCTCAAATTTTTATGCAAATTGCGTTGTATGAAATGCCAAACAGCAATTATTTACAAATTTTATATTCACCTATGAACACAAATGGGGTCTAATTATTGAACATTAGTCAAATCTACCTACTACTTTTGGTACTGACATAATATGGTCTATGGGGCAACTTTTCTTTTGTTAAATATGCCTGGCCACACATCCTGTTTTTGGTCTCTGATGGCGCTGTTTGTTTAGCGTGTATATAAATTGAAATAATGATCACTCTTTTTTAAAACATGTTTTTTTGTGAAGAATGAATTATTGTTAAAAATTGACCGTAATTACGTAAACTCAAAATGAATCAATTTCAGACAAGGTCAAATTTAAAATTATTAAAAAAGAATTGGGACTAAATTTAATGTATTGTTTTTTATTTCTGGGTTTCGATTTACGTCAACATTTCCGTTTAGCAGGTATAAATAAAACGGAATAAATTGGCTCTAACATACGTACGCACAAAGAGATAGTAAGACAGACATGACGAAAGTATAAAAATGCTCTTTTGTGCCTTATCTCCATTATCCCCGTAATTAACGATATCTAATAGTCACAAATTCGTTTTATTCTGATACGGATCATCGCACACTGAAGTTAAATATTCAGCTTACTCCGATGTAAAATGTTCGACTACCTTTAACTGAAGGTCCATTCATATACCAGCCAGCCAGCCCTGACAAAAATATGATTACAATTAATTTCTAATTTATTTATTTATTTCTATTATTTAAGATAATGTGTAGTGTTAAGTTTGTAAATATTAACGTATGTATGTAATTTTTTGGTATTAATTATTTACATACATTGCTTGCAAGAGATATTCATAAACCAATCAATGTAAATTGTAACGTATTATTCGTATTACTACAGTTATAAAATTGAATACATGCACGTCCTTACGCCATATTCCTTTCGTGGTGGACTGTATTAAAGCGCAACAAAATTACAACTGAGTACACTGTAAAGGTGGCACTTCACATGGCTATTCGTGTTCGTGTAGTGTATTCGCCATTTTTGACTAAATATTCGTGTGAAGTTCCAAACATCACGAACACGCCATCCACACACGAACGCAAACGGCAAATATGTCAAATATGGGCGTGTACATTACTTGCAAATAATGTACAAAATGCAAGCATGCAATTGGTATGTCATGTATGCACAAAATGCAAGGAAGCATTTGGATAACTCCAAAAATCACAACTCATGATCATTTGTCCAATCCATTCTACTATACTGTGTGGACCCTATACGAATATATTTGGAATATTTGAATCCTTTGATTTGTGACCAAAAACCGACAAGCGGGTGGATACGCGTGTTCATATATTTGCGTATTTGTCTTGTTCGTACAAATAAGACAAGTAAATACAAATGAGTCGTCTTCACATGGTCGTTTTCGAGCAAATAAGTAACACAAATACGAATAGCCATTTGAAGTGCCACCATAAGACTCTTCCTCCACAAAGACGCTGAGCAAGATCCTTTTTTGGAAGTTTGAAGACTGTTTTCATTATTCGTAAAATTAACGAAAAATGATAATGCAGTAATCATTTATATTTTTAGTTTTATATTTTTGAATTATGTGTACAAACATTTACTCGTAAATTTTTTATCCAAAAGAACGTTTACAAAATTGAAATAGGCACGTGCATCTATCTAATCGTAAATAAAAGTCTCGTCTACTAATTTAAAGTAGTTTTATAATATGAAACTCGGTCCATTGAATTTCTTTAAAACTTTGAAGTGATTTTTCTATTAATTGAAATCAGTAATTTTTAAATTTGTTACATATTGAGCGTGGCGTTTGGGCGACACGATAGGAGGCAAAGTGCCGTCATTACTCCAAGCGATGTAACCTGTGTTACTTGTGTATGTGTTTGCGCTCCTCACGAAATCATTAATTATCTAATTATACTGTAATAAAATATTAATTGTATTAGATAGTATACGCAATTATTGTAAATGAACTTTGAGATATTTTGCTAATTATTGCATGTGTTGCGAAAAGACACTTTTTTGCCAAGGCTTACCAGTAAAGTGTACATAATGACTAGCTCTTCGCCTATAGTATCGTCAACTTATTCCTTACACTAAATCCATTCAAACTAACTTATTTTCTTAACTGTTTTCACTCATATTTGCATAATTAAATCTAATTGAATAAAAAAAGAGATTGCTTTTTTTTACAAATTTCCATGTTAACAGCGTTAAGTATTATATAAGTTAGGTATTTGAACGTGTAATCAATGTTATTTTACACGAGAAAGTTACGCAGGTGGAATTACTGCAATAGATAAGTGTAGGCTTTCTCTCTTTAGAGCAACTATTTTCAGTAGCTACATACTTTAAACATTACAGACAATACATAGATTATATATACTGTAACATATGCCAAATTGTGTATGCATTATTTTTTGGGTCTAGTTATTCTGTGCTTCACGTTAGTAAAATCTTATATTTTATATACTTTATAATTTTGACCTTTTTCTCACGAGAAATTTACAAAAGATATGTATATAAGAAGGTATCTATTAGGGAAAAAGCTATGGTTATGTGAGGTTTTTACCCACTAAAGCGCTCTCGATGGTAACCCTCAGAGCGGGAAGGTGCTTCGAGATCGTCAAGGAACGCATGGGAGTCCTCAAACGCTACCATTTAGCGTGATCTTAGGCACTATCAAAGAGTTCACAGGAACGCAAATTAAGCATCTAATCGTACTCTTCGAAGTTACTTGAATTGGATTTTTGAAGCCCCTATTCCGACCACCCTTAGTCCCAAAGCCTCTTCGTGTCGCTATGTATGTGACAGGTAATTCCGTAATCTTTTGCTGCTAGAACCGAGTTATAAAAATGATCTCTACTTACCCCAACCTTCACAATGTCTTAACTCTTTTGACAAATGTATCATTCTAAGTAAAAAAAATTCGAAAAGTTCTAAATAATCACGACTAGAAAACGAACTTGATTAAATATTTTGAGTTTTCTTCAGTAGGCTTGGTGGCATTATATGTGGAGATCTAAGATATTTTGTACGGTTTGTCTTGTGTGGTAGTGTTTGGTAGTAGAGCGTTATGTAGCAAATTAGTTTTTTAGTTTCTAACTGAATATGAATTTTCGTAAATATATGTTTGAATCAATTTTTTTTTAATGTTCAATTTAAAGGGTGTGGTTATATGAGTCGATGTCAATTATAATTGCAATATACTGTAACAGAAATAAAAGTACGACATTATACTGGTAAAATCAAACATCCTCTATTACGGATTACGAATGTCTAATTTTTTCAAGAAGCATTTTCATAAATTAAAATGAATTGTCTGCTACAAATCGTGATTGTAATTATGTGTCCTTTTGGGAACCCATCTTTGAAAAAACAAAGCGGCCAGGAGCATTTTGGGCCAAGCATTAATTTAGAATTCTGTAGAAACTTAAAAAAAATCGTAAGTAAAATAGGTCCGAAATCAGATTATTAAATTTTGTTAACTAATTGACGTTTTCATGTCAAGTTTCAAATCAATACGTGTAAAGGTGACCGTATGAATTCATAATTATAAAATTACGATAAAATCATTTTATCGACGGAAATTAGAACACAACGCATTTGAAAATTGGACATCCTCCATTAAAAATGTTTGATTTTTCCAAAGGAATTGTCCGTGAAATTAAACTTTTTAAAAGAAAAACGAAAACGATACCCAAAAGTATACTTTCACAGATACGTGTTGCGTAGATAGAAGGTGCTTGGGTATTGTTAATACGTACACTATATCTTTTAAACGGTTCAGTTACGATTAATCGATAACAGTAAATTGTTACGGACATACAAAAAGTGTTTTCGTTTATTTGCTTTCTGAGATGGCATCACTTTCTACTGGCTTGTTCCGGCGCTATCATCTGCATTCCTAAAGCATAAACTTACGCAATGGTCATAATGGTTTGTATATTTTGTGCTAAGATATCTACGTAAACGATGTTCCATGCATGTATCCTGTTTATGTTTATTCGATTACTCGCTAATTAATGTCACTGATATGTGCGTACCTTAATACCGTTCTGGCATTAGGTTTTTTTTTAATTTAAATGACACCGTCGCGATAGCGAATTTTGATAATGTCATGTCTTAAGTAGAACCACTGATGAATTGAACAGCTATGCACACGTCACAGTATTGTTATAAAATTCATGACTAACACATGGAGCAAGGTTTACATAAATTCGTTTTTTATTCTCATAACTAAGCCCTTAAAAATTTTTCAGGTGTTTACAGGCTTTAATGACGTTAAAAAGGACTTCATGTTTATTTAGTACTCTTTCACTCTTTTCACTCACACATAAATTTTGTTGTAGAAACATCAAATTTTTTCTTCTCTTAATATTATTATATAAAATACTAGCGATCCGCCCGGCTTCGCACGGGTAGAAATATTTTTTTAAATAAAGCGCAGTCCATATCACTCACTGATAATGTAGCTTTCTATAGATGAAATAAGTTTTGAAATCGAATGAGTAGTTGAGTTTGAGTTTATCCCTTACATACAAACAAACAAAGTTTACGTCTTTATAATATTAGTCTAGATACATAATAGAAGCATTTTGAGACTTAGGACATATTTATTCCGGTTTCAAATAGTTATAACAGAGAATAATCTTTAACTTGAAACTTCACCATTTCAATTTTCGTTATCTTTTCCTATTTTTTCTCGTAACAACATCATTAGAGAATCGGTAAACTCCCGTTTCTTTGTAATGAGAATAAGTCGTTTGCAGTAAGAATAAGCGAAACGACCCATTTCTTTATGAACTGTACTACGGTACGAAAGAAGCGGGTATAGCTGATTAGTTTATTCAAACGGTGATGGGTATTAAATCTGATCTCTGGATTTTCCAGAGAACGCTTCGTTGAGAAACGAAACACGTGCCGCTGGGTTATCTTATCACGTAAAGAACGACAACTGCGCCGCGGTCGCGCGACGAATGTTTTAATTTGGTAATTACTGTGCCATGCGGTAAAATGATTTTTTGTAGCACAAACAGGGTAGCTAGAAGTAGTTTTTAATTTACTGATTAATCAATAGAGACGGCAATACTGATTCGCAACATTATATCAATCTCTATTTAACAACATATCGCGATTGATCGCGTAACAATCGCAGTTACGTAATAAGGGTGCCTATCAACAAGAATTTTGAGCAAAATATAGTTAAAAGACATACGAATTATTACTGTTTATTACATTATTATGACAGTGAATTATTACAGTAGCGCCTATTTATAGTAACGGTTTGCTTACTTACCCATTGCGTGACTCAAACCGAGTTCCAGGCGTGTACTATATATACGATACAATGAACTATGAGAGGACTCAGTGGCATCCAGACTCTCAGACAGTATAGAAAAGTAACTTTTTAAATTCACCTGACGGTTGGATGGTACCAACCACTGTGCCAACCACATATTTTTATTTCTGCTTTCTCTCACAAACCATTATGGAAGCATGTTGCAACATAATAGGCTAGATTACTATTACGTAACAACTATGTTAATAGGTTCAGTAATCATAAACAAAACTGTGAATAAATATTCGAAATATAACGAAAAACATGTCTTTTTCTTTTTTTTTTTCTTTATAGCATGGAGCACAGATTAGCGCATTTGCCAATGTCACGTAAATCGTTATCGTAAAACTCCTCCAGTAAAGTGATAATAGACTTTACTGAAGTTATAAAGGTCTTACACATCTTCGCATACCTAGGTGAAAATGTGTTAGGAAAATGATGAGAGTTGAGGAAGCGAAAGAAGTATGTAAGAACCGCGACGCTTGGCGCTCCGTCCTCTCTAACTACCCCATTGGGGATACAGCGTGAGGATATGTATGTATGTATAAAGGACTTCTTGATAGAGCGCGAGAACTTCAGCTACACATGATTAGTTAGACCTACTCTATTGTTTTCACTTATACAGAAGTTTAAACGGAAATCACTTTTGTACTTTAAAACTCCCAAAAATGTAAAAAACAGAAAATCGAAATAAAATGACAACCTCACTTCTCCCGTTCCCGCCAAAAAGTCAAACATAAGAGTTATTTGATTTTAAACTTTAGTAGTGGGGGGGGAGAGGCAAGTTCCGTCTCTGTCACTCTCAGTGGTGCGCAATGTCATTGCGACTCTGCGACATCACAGCTATGTAACGCTATCTCTCTCTAGCTCATCCCCACTCCGTTCCCACTACTAAAGTTTAAAACTAACTCATTTTTTGTCAGTGAATGTCGATTAGTTTTATTTCAATCGTACTCAAAATTTTTCATAATATTAAAACAATATTGTTAAAGAAAGAGCTCTATTTATCTCAATAAAAGTAAAAGAGATGGACTATAAATAGAAAGGGATGTGGAATCAATGAAGGATTGACAGACGTCATTTAGACGTTCACCCGGAAAGCGAGGCGCCGCTAACGATGGTCGACGCGAGAGCACTTTACTTTTGCTCCAGACCAAAGAGTAAGGTAATTATTTAAAAGGGAAAACAGTGGCAACTCGATAGTTAAATCGGCATGTATGGAAAGTGATGCCATCCAGCGTTCGACAAGTGAACTAAAGTCAAGTTATACATATATAGGTATAAGTGCATACCTACTAATGTATATATACATATGCCGATCCTAGTATATATCCTACACTTTCAAGACAAGATACTCAATGATGGTCACCAACGGTTTGTCTATGCAGACAGAACTTTGTACGGACAAATCGTCGACCGCCATCGATGAGTGTATCTTGACTTGGTTTTGACTTTACTGAAACTGAAAATCAGGACAACTTATTAAGTGATTCGTTGAGCAGAATTCATAGAATAAAAAAAACATGAAGTTTAGAAATGTTTGTTTATTAAATAAAAAATATATAGTCTTTTTCGGAAATATTATGTTAATATTAGGTACTTAGTTACACCAAAGTCAAAGTTGTTGAGTTAGTTAAGCAAAGATGTACGCGATAGGATTTGCACTTAATACTTATATGATTTAGGTTTATTGACATAAATCTAAGTTGCCTTTTTTGTAATATTTTCACCATTGTACGTAATTTTACCTTTAAGTATTCTATTTATTGATCCGCACACCAGCTATAAATAATTACAATAACACTTATCAACAAAAATGCATAAGTATTAAATGTTCTTTTTGATTCAGAGAAACAACAACAATAATGAATTTAAATAAAAACAACGAAAAGCCGTAGAAATCGCATACACGTACAGAAACGTATGAATTTGAGAATGTGACGACAGATATCTACTATAGAATAATGTGACTTTGAGAGACAGATCAAGGTGGCTGTTTTTTTTTAAATTTTAGTTTCTTTTTCGATCACTTGTAGCGCTGGTGTTCTATGAAAATTGATGACATTCGAAGTGTGCCCCGCCTGCTCCAGACACCGAACGAAGAACCTACTCTCGATTGCTAATTCGTGATTGTTTTCTGTTCTTAAAGTTATTAGATCTACTTACTTTTAGTGATTTCTAGTTACTAGCAAAATGAATCTCTAAGTTGGTATTAGGAGTTGGGATAATCACTCGTGTATATATTTTTAATAAATCCTACTTTTAGTTATAAAAATATATATAATATATCATATTTAAGGGCAGTCATCAAGCCTATTATAACAAAATCAAAAATTAAGCGTTTGTTCCTTTTCGGATATAGAATGAAGTAAGTCAGGTTTAATCTAGACGTTTCTGTGTCAGCCTCGTTAATAATAGATGATGAGGTCAAGTAGTATATTAATATGTTAATTGTACGTAAAGATTAAGAAACGCAGTCATAGATTTATTTATATATTACCTACTATTATAAAACATGGAACAAGACTGTGTCTGTACATTGAAGACTCTTTTGAATAGTTGGACATTTATTAGACTTTTCTGCAAGTAAAACGAATACTTTTTAAAATCTTGTTTAACACTCATTGTTAGAAATGGATTTTAATGCAAATTTTACTGTTTTAAAGCATTATCCCCAACGGTGCAGTCAGAGAGGACGGAGTGCCAGGAGTGGCGGTCCTTACATACCTCTTTTGCTTCCTCAAATCTCATCATTCTCCTCACACATTTTCGCCTAGGTATGCGAGTGCTTTTGAGCATATAACAATCATATTCATATTATATCATTGCGCTGTCATAAGTGAGTAGTAGAACGGAAATCAGTAAGATATTTGTATTACACTCTAATGGGTGCCCCCATAAGAATACTCCACTCATAAGAATAACTCGAACCCATCGAAAGAGCAGGCTACAAACCAGCACAATAACGACGAAATAATCAACTGTGCTTATAATATCGTATAAGCAAGCACAGTTTATCATTTATTCAAGACATAAGAATAACTCGAACCCATCGACAGACCAGGCTACCCACCAGCACAATAACGACGAAATAATCAACTGTGCTTATAATATCGTGTAAGCAAGCACAGTTTATCATTTATTCAAGACATAAAAAGTAACCGTAATACATGCGACATAAAGTCGAATTTTTATCAAACAATTGTCAATGAATGGTTACGATTTCTTGGCGGTTTTTTTACTGTAACGTAGGATGGTTTTTTTGTCGATTCTCATCAAGGATTCGTTCCGTCATTTAAAGTTGTTTGTTCCGTTGGAGTAGTGGTAATGCTACAGCTTTCCAAATCTGGGCCCCGGGTTTGAATCCTGGTCAGGTCAGTTTAAGAAACCAAGTTTTCTAAAGCTTACGTTCTGGGTATTACTTCTTTACTAGGTACTCACTAATTCATTATATGGTAGCCATAGGATAAGCTTATTACTTACAAGCGTACTTAGTTTGGAATCACATACTCGTAAATGAAATAATAGTTTGGAGCAGTTATAAATTTGACATTATATATTTTTTTATAAAATACTTCCAGATATAATCGCGGGTAAAACCTAGTTCTGAAATGAATGCTAATTTTTATTTCGATGTATACTAAGAGTATGTGTATATTAAGAGGGAGGTCAGTCAAAAGTCAAATGTAACGCATTCTTCATTCTGACGACATTGTTATACAATACGAACACGTTAGGAGCATGTTATTTTTCTAAAACGATTATAAATTGTGTTCAAATACGGGAATATTATAAACAATTAAACTTGTATGTTTTTTCCTTAACCAGTTTCGTCACGAGACTTGTTATGTAACTAGCAATAGAAAATTTTTATTAAATGTTTGACAATCGATTATAAATTGGCGATAGTAACGATATTATTTTATTTCGTTTTTTTTGTTACCTGTAGAACTCCGACCTATAGCGTAGTGATACTGAGGTTAAGTAATTTGGAGCGCGGTAACCTAGTGTACAGGTTACATGGACGGAGTATGGTGAACGTCTTATTTTCACCTGGTTTGGACAAGTGGCTTATGTCGTTTGTGGTAATTAATGTACATAGGCTTTTACTTTATATGCAGAAAATGAAAAAAAAAATGAAGAGCTATATATTGGGTCCTTACATATGAAATTAGCGTTTTGTCGTACTGACCACTTTGATCTGAAATATCTCCTCTTTGGTTAAGAATTCCAAATTCAAATTTATACATTCATTTAGCTGGTACATTTGAGTTTTGAAAACAGTCATTAATTTGTTTTTTTCCTCATTATTGTTTTCTTTGGCGTCGCTTATTACCGCACAATGGAAAACATGAAATATCGGTATATTTACGAGTACGAGTTCTACCGTGGCACCAGTACGGCGCTGGTGTCGCAAAAGAAAGCACGGTACGTTTTTGGTTTCAACGTTCTCGTTCTGGAAATTTCGACCTTCAGAACCAACCCCGTGGACGGCCGGAGACCAAAGTGGAAAATGAAGAATTAAAGGCTATTGTGGAAGCGGATCCATCACAAAGCACTTCAGAGATAGCTGCAGGCTTCGGGGTAAGTGACAAAACTGTATTAATCCACTTGAAGCAAATCGGGAAAGTAAAAAAACTTGAACGATGTGTACCTCATGAATTGAGTGAATCGAACTTGCAAACACGCGTCGACTGCTGTGTTACTTTGCTCAACCGACACAATAATGAAGGGATTTTAAATTGAATCATTACTTGTGATGAAAAGCGGATACTATACGATAATCGGAAGCGCTCGTCGCAATGGCTGAACCCTGGAGACCCAGCCAAATCCTGCCCTAAAGAAAATTGACACAGAAAAAGTTACTTGTCAGTGTTTGGTGGACTAGCGCCGGTGTCAGTTACTACAGCTTTCTAAAATCTGGCCAAACGATTACGGCAGATATCTATTGTCAGCAACTGCAAACCATGAAGGAAGAACTAGCTGCTAAACAACCGAGATTGGTCAATCGCTCTAGGCCACTGCTGCTTCACGACAACGCAAGACCACACACTGCACAACAAATAACCACTAAGTTAGATGAGCTACAATTGGAATGTCTGCGACATCCACCGTACTCCCCGGACCTTGCTCCAACAGGTTACCATTTTTTCCGGAATTTGGACAACTTCTTACAAGGAAAAAAATTCAACTCCGATGCGGCAGTCCAAACCGCCTTCAAAGAGTTTATTTATTCTCGCCCCCATGGTTTTTTTAGTAAAGGGATCAATGAACTACTTATGAGATGGCAAAAGTGCATAGATAACAACGGTGCATACTTTGATTAATTAAATATATTTTACAAAAAAAAAATTGACTTTATATTCCTCCCGTACAAAACGCCAATTTCATATGTAAGGACCCAATATTTATATACTCAGTATGACAGAGTTGGAAGATAGTCATCGTAAAAATGAAGAAAGGAATACCTACTTAAATGGTTCGGGCACATAGAAAGAATGAGTGATCAAAGATTGACGAAGAAAATCTACATAGCGAAAATGAATGATAGTACTATATACTAAGATTAAATAACCAGAGCGTTAGCTGACAGAAATGTCAAAAGCACTCGTCAACCTAGGCCAAGGTGTGGAAGAAGAAGAATGAGATTTGAGGAGGCGAAAAAATTATGTAGATTTATCCGTTTTCTCTGACTACCTCGTTAGGGATGCAACGTATGGATATGTATGTATGTATAATAAATAAGTCCTACAATAAGTAAAATGTGTTTTGCTTTTGTCTCTTTAATATCAAAACAAAAATTGAAGACAGAAAGTGAAGACAAAACATAAGTTTTATGATATTGTATAGACTCAGGCGTTACTTTACGGGAATCCATTACATGTGATAAATTTCTAAAATCTTTCGCTATTTTCCGCTAAAACTCCAAAAATCGAGTTTGATTCGGTGCTGATTAGCTGACCGAATCCTATCTCTGGTATATCCTGAGGATGCTTCGTTGACAAGCGAAACACGTGTCGTTTGGTGGTTTTTGGAGTTTGAGCGGAAATAGCTAAAGGTTTTAGGAATTTATCACATAACTTTTATGAATAAAAACCAGTCTTACAGGTGTATTAAATCTTCTAAAATCAAGTTCAGTTTAACATTTTTTAAATATCGTACGGAACCCCCTATGCACGAGTCCAACTCTCGTTTGATCAGTTTTTATGTATCGATATTATTAAGTTCTAGCGGACCGAACAGCTGTCGTCCTGCCTGAAATTAAAAAAAATCCTAGAACCCGATTGCAGCACCACTTACGGGGTCCAATTGTGAATCTGCACCATCCAGAGACCCACTCAATCTGTCCGAAATAAAAGAAATCCTAGAAGCCGATTGCAGTACCACCTGCCAGGTCCAATTGTGAATCTAAAACATCCAAGGAACCACTCAAATACACAAAAAAATTCATTAAAATCGGTGAAACCGTTTAAGAGGAGTTCCCGAAAGAAAAAAAAGTCGTAGAACCTGGTTCCAGTGCAACCTACCGGGTCCAATTGTGAATCTAAACTATCTAGGGACCCATTCAAACACACATAAAAAATTTCGTCGAAATCGGTCTACCCGTTTAGGAGTTCAGTGACAAAGACGTGTACAGAAGAATAATTCTTTTGTATACGACACATCTTTCTCCTTACACTTCCTTACACTGTTCGATTATTGTACTACATCTATATATATAAAAGGCGATGTATGTATGTATATATGTATGTATGTTCCTTATGGACTCCGAAACGGCTGGACCGATTTCGATGAAATTTTCAGGGAATATTCAGATTGGCCTAGCGAGTGTTCCTGTAAAGTTTGGTAGCGATCGGATCAGTAGATTTTTTTTTTGTTTTTTTTTTTGTAGTATCAAAATAATTATAAAAACTGTTTAATTCATTTTAACTTCAACTAACGCCCAGTGAAACGGGCCGGGTTTGCTAGTATAATATAAAGAATATTCTTGTATTATTGCAATGGACGTACCTGTAACAAGCAGTATTGTAATGTCAAAAAAGATGACAGAATGAAATTCTCTTTTGTTATAAAACAATGCCATAATTTACTTTTTTGTCGATCGCACGCTGGCCTATTTCCCAGCCATTTACGACATTTTCTCTTAATAGCGTACAGCTTTCAGTGTCTATGTTAAACCAAACACACACTAGTCAGAAAGAGTACGAAGATAGTCTGTCTTAGAAATAGTAAATAAGAAAATACAAAAGTGTTTTTAAAATATATTTTAGCTTTAATTCTATAGCAAATATTAATGATGACCGCCAAAATGTTTTTTCTGTAAGCTTTTTATGCTACCTAGTAGCTACTGGGAATGCGAATGATGAAACCATCCACCTAATTGTAAGTGCCGTGGTTCAAGGGTGAGCACGCACTTCAGATTGCAAATGTGTTTACAACCCTGAGAATAAGTTTTTTTAATTTCAGTAAACCCTATTAGGTTACTAGAAAAGTATTTACATCTTCTAATAGGTACCTACATTTACAAGGTTATTTCGAAAGGATGTGTAAATGCGAAAGGGTATTAAATTACACATGACAACGGTAAATTTCCATTCTACAATTTTGTCAAAAATCAAAAAGTTCTAGTGTAACACCTCATAGTTAAAAAAAATAAAGGTGAGGCAACCCTAATATCAGCGTTTTTACGTCGCTAGCAAATATTTGGAATGTAGGGCATAACGATAGGGTTGTACAATACTTTCTATTATATTTTTTTGTATGGACAACAAAATAAACATATCCCGTAATTACCATTTCGACTTTTTGGCGGGAACGGGAGAAGTGAAGTTGTCATTTTAATTAGATTTCCTATTTTTACATTTTTGGGAGTTTTAAAGTACAAAATTATTTTAAAGTTCTGTATATGTGAAAAGAACGGAGAAGGTCTCAATAAACATGCGTAGCTGAAGTTCTCGGCGCTCTTCCAAGAAGTCCTTTATAACTTCAGTAAAGCCTACTATCACTTTACTGGAGGAGTTTTACGATCAGAAGAAACGAATTTACTTTGAACATGATTAATACGTGACATTGGCAAATGCGCTAATCTGTGCGTCATGCCATGAAGAAAAAAAAAATTATCATTTCTGTAATATGGCAGCCAACATTGACACGTTGAAACCCCGGCGGATTTATACCCCCTTTCATAATAACCCTGTATACACGCAAGTGTGTTCTTTAAAAGTTGATGCCTTTTATGCCTTTCATAAAAATATGTATTTTTTGGCGAGAACGAATCAAGTGAAGTTTACATTTTGCTTTAATTTCTATTATTTACGCTTGGGAGATTTAAAATACAAGAGTGAGTATTTTTAACCGACTTCAAAAAAAGAAGGTTCTGTGTTCGTCTGTATGTATTTTTTTATGTATGTTCACTGGTAATTTCGTCAATTGTGGACCGATTTTGAAAATTCTTTCTTTTTTGAAAGGAACCATTCACATTTCGCTGGTATTGAAGCTTGGAATTCGAATAATACACTAATTAACACCAAACCCAAACTACTTATAACCTTTATTTATATTGATGTTCCTCTTGTACATCGTTGTGCTCCAGAATTAGAAAGAAGTTAATTGTAGACTTGCCTTAGATATTTATTTGGGCCAAAGTCGCTCAAAAGGGAAAAATAAAAACATATTTAGAAAAAAATTAAACCGCCTTAAAAAAACACTGAAAAGTATAAAATAATTATCCTCTGCTAATCAAAACCCAAGTACAATAAAGATAACTTTGTGAATACCACACACACACCTATATAATTAAATTTGACAGTTATTGAAGTCGGTGCCAAATCAATGTGCAACAACAGATAGTTTATTAGTTTGGTAGGCTTAGCACCGAATTCAGTAACTGATAAATTTAATTATATAGGTATGCGTATAATATTTAAAAAGTTATTTTTACTTGAGTTTTGATTAATAAAGGATAGTTATTTTGTACTTTTTAGTGTTATTTTTCGAAGGCGGTTTAATTTTTTTCTAAAAATCTTTTGCGTAAAGTTATCTATTCCTTTGAAAGAATGTTTTCGGGGTCTTGTAAGTCGTTTTTAACTCCAGAAAAGCATACTGGCAGTCTGGCACTTTATTGGGATATAGAGATTTAGGAATAAGAAAAAATAAGAAATTTGATCTTATTAGACGAGTGCTTTTGAAATCTTTGAACATTTAATACAAAACACGAAAGACAGCGGTTGTACGGCCATAAGTCCCTTTTGTCCTTTAAAAAAGCAAAATGATTTAAAAAAATATTAAAAGCCGGCAAATCAAATTTTTTCCTTAAAAATAAACGGAACTTTTTTTGAACCAAAGATGTGATTTTTCTTTAAAATGGTATGACTTTTAGACACAAACAATTTTGGAATTTATAAATATATGGTTCCTAAAATGCAAAAACATTTCAAAGCCTATACCGTAATTCAGTGTCATGAAGGATTTTTAGTCTCCTTTGAAGTACGCGTACAAAGTACGCGTCCGCAGAATGCATCGTAGTAAACCTGGTTGATTTTGAATTTTTATTATTACCTGAAACAATTAAAAGCAAATTAAAAGGTTTGAAAGTGATTAGGTGATTAGGACAAACAAATATGCTGTAGAAGACACATAAAAGTACAAAAATATTATAGGCAGTTATGTAACAATAATTGAATTGGAAGGACTTTAAAGCATTTCCGCTTCATTGAATGATGTGCACGATTATTTACATGCTATTCTGTAATGCGATGGTGTATCGACATTCATTGAAGTGTCAGTTAAAAAAAAACAAATCACGAAGTTTACAGCGAAGGCTAGACGTTCAATACAGACTGTGCGATCTGTGTTGATGGATCACACTCCGTATTGGTGGATTACAGACCCACTTTAGACGTTCAGTATTTATCACGTCAGTGTTGTTTGATACTATATAAACGTGTTATATTATCGGTACTAGCTCCTGATCGTTTTGATGCCACGACTTTTTTTAGCTCTTTTCTGAAATTCGAGTGTAAAATCGAAGTAATTTTTGTCTTGACGTCGTCAACGCTCACATCATTTTTAATCGATTTTAAAAATTTCCAATAGCTTATATAAATTGTTAAACTTTTGCGTTGCATTATAAAATATTTAAAATGGGAAAATAACGCGACTGTGAAGACAGTTTGCTTGAGATCACGGCCGATGCAACTCGGTCGAAATGTCAGGCCAAAATAAAAGGTAATCGCGTTAAATTTCCCGTTTTAGATATTTCTAATAGCTTGCCCAAAGCTTCTCCTCTTTTAATAGTGTTTTTTTTTTGTAATTTCTTGACGAACCATCCTCAAGAAGTTCTTCCGAATTTTAAATGAAGTCTTTCGAAACAATTTGATCCCTTATAGGGGGTTTGAACAACCACGGCGCCGGTGGCGACGTCATGCGTTCTGCGAGTTCAAGCTCACGAAAGGTGTCCTCCTCTATTGCCGTCCCTATGGGTACTGAGTACTGACGCGATAAATACTGACACGAGACCATATATTCAATATTTATCACAATCCGAAGGGTCGTCATTCCGGAATTCGGAAATCTAGAAATCCTATGATAAAAATTGAAATTCGTGAATACACTAGTCTACACGATCTAACAATACCACGAGATTTAGTATATACCTACGAATCGCAGTAATTATTGAACGTCTAGCCTCCGCCTAATTGCTCGCGTACACCTAATCCGTCATCGATCGAACTGTGTTTAGGCGACACGTCATCGGCCGAACTGTTCTTGGGCGACACAACATCAGCAAGCAAACAATAAAAGAAATAGAGCGCGAACACTACAAATAATAATATCGTCCGACGAAGCTCTTTGTTTCTTTAAATACATTTAGTTCGATTGGTCGATTTCAGCCGATATCGGCCGAGCACAGTTCGGACAATGACAGAGGTGTACGCTAGTTGAGTATATAGAAGTATTCAGAAGCTATTTTTGGGAAGAAAAGATTTCGTAACGTGAAACTAAGTGTCAAGGACGTTCCGTGAGTGCCTTCAGATAAATAGAATTATTACGATACCAGATGGTTGACGACAAAAACGTACTTGATGTAAAGACAAGCCGTTAAATTGATCGAGTATGCAAGTATACGTTAGTAACTAATTAATCTGTGATACAAGTTTGGTGATTTGAGTGGCGTAATTCCAATTTAAATTTGTTTATTGAAGTAAATGATACATGAACAGTCTTTACACCAGTTCTGAAAAAATTGTAGTAAGAAAAATTTACAAAAAAATAGACCAGTATTAATTTTTCAAGGCATGATACTCAGCTAAATATAATTTCCTCAACATAATGTTCATAGAAAGTTCTGTATTGTTCATAGAGAGTACATAGAAAAAATTAGTGATGCACGAAGAACAATTAACGAAGAATATTTACAGCGCGGTAGCAGAAGCCAAGGGTGACCACGGCTGACTTTTGAAGATCAAATAGCCACAGTGGTTGCTGATGAAAATGTTAAAAACACTGGCATACCTCAGCGAAATTATGTGAGCAAAGTAATGATATTTTAGAAAGTGAAAAAAGTGTGTAAGGACGTCTAGTTTGTCGCTAGGTCCTCTCTATTTAATCCGTTATGATGCAAAATGAAAATATGTGCCAATTATTTGCTTTACAAGTTACAACAGCAGTTTGTGATAATTTTTCAAAGAACGAGGAAAAATCAACTACAGCGGACATCATTCCTAGATTTATCCTCAATAAAATCGTTCACACTATAGAATGGTTTTTAAACAATGTGCATTATTTCAATAAAAATATTATACATTTTGATAAATGCGAGATGATCTGGAAGGGAATGACATCCTTCGCAATACGCAGGTGATTTGCCACTTTAGAGTGCGGACTATACAGTCTTAAAGGAGTATTTTGTTTAGTATATATTGTTCCAACATTGTCCGTTACTCTTTTTATATATCATATACCATAATTTCATTGAGCTGACCAATCGGCACGCACCGTTGTAGATCAACGATGCGCGCCGATTGGTCAGCAATAATAAATATTACCTTGATATGACTACTATAATAATCTTTCTCGCTTTAACGACCTGTGTTGGTCAAAACGGTTTTTGCAGCCTAAAATACTGTATTCTACCATCACGCCCAAAAGAGTCTATCTCACATATATTTACGAAAATGTTTATTTTAATTTTTCACTTGTAAAATTCCAAAATAATTCAAAACATTTAAAAGTACTAAAGAACAAAAATTTGTTTTCTGTCATAGATCTGTCAAATGCAACGGCATAAGTCTTAAAATATTGACCATATCGATAGAGACGAAATATGTATATTTACATCCCCTTCTATTACAGGGTTACGCCATGTGTTTCTTTCAGTATAACAATTCGTGACGTGTGAAAGGCGATATCTACTAGTGGTAAATCTGTGGCACGCACTGACTGCAGCAGTGTTTAGACGTAAATTGTTTTTAAACAAAATAAATGACATTTCCGCTCTATAGGTTAAGTTTTCCATGGTTATGTATTCGTTGGTAGAAATGGATACAATATTTTATTCGGTCGGTTTTTTCTGTTAAATTTCATACGTTTTTTTCTAAGGTACCTATACTAAATCAAGTTTCCATTTATTAAAATTTAGGTCTTCAATCGAAACCCGAACTTCACCATAGCACTGCGACATTTACGAAAATTTCTTGGCGCTAGTTTGGCGCTATTTAGCTGACCGAGTCTGGTCTGTGGAATTTTCTGAGGATGTTTCGTTGAGGCGAAACACGTATCGTAATAAGTTTGAAATTTACCAAAAAATTATAGGAATTCATCACAAACATGTCTTGTTTCATCACAAAAACTTCACAGGATATTATTTAAAAACTATATCCGTACTCTGGTTTTCCTCTCCGTAATGAGTAAAGTAAATTGAAAAGTAATAATATTATCGGCAAAATTATAGTTATTTCACATTTAATGTACAGATGGCTTAATTATTTTTATTCGATTTTGTAACTTTGCAAGTAGGCTAGCTGTTGCAGTGTCAACGCAATGTTATTGTTATGGTAATAGCAATGTCGAATTTTTCAGTGCGCGTATTTTTATATCAATCTTCAAACTATGTTCAAGCACTTTATGTAAATATGCAAAACGAAGACAAACATTTGAACTTCTCAAATATTGACTAATTGTACGCGTAACATGCAAGAAAATAACGAGTTATTTGCAAAAGCAAATGTTTATATAGTAGTATATCTTCGTATGAGTCACTTGATTGAAATGGTATATTTAGCCGTTACGTTCACTTGCGAATCCATACTAATATGCATACTTGCATACTAGAGTTAATATTATAAATGCGAAAGCCTGTCTGTTCGTTTGGTAGGCACGCCCAAACCGTTGGATCGATTTTGATTATAGAAATATTTAGAATAGAGATAGATTAAGCCCTGAGGAAGGACATAGACTATTTTTTATCAAAAATCTACCTCTAAGCGTTTATAACCTTATGGTTATAAAGTGTTATAAATATATATCGTATTTGTATAAAGCTACAAAAAAAATTTTACCTAATGTGAAATAATCTAAACCTTAGCCTCTATTTGTCCTCACGTTTTTTTATCACCATTACACCACATTAAAGTTTCAATGATTGAGGTTGTAACCAAAATTTTTATTGTGAAAACTGTTAATTTTGAAGTTTACAATTTTTTTCTAACAAAGACCATTAATTTTAAAGATGTGATATATTTCAAAAGTAGCAGATTTATAAAGAAAACCGTCAATTTTAAATATCGAAATAAAATCACTAATTCTCTAGCTCCATTATATATATCCTATTTTAAGGATATTCTGTGTTATCACATGATGGAAGCAAAATGACGTCCTACGTCAATTTGCTTCCATCTTTTTAGTTCACTTTTTACACTGTCGGATTTTCGATGTTCGGAATTTAATTTTTTTTATATAAAAAGAAAGCTAGAATGAGTTTTGTTTAGCGGCTGGCAACAACTGACAGTATAGAGCATTAATTACAAAAAAAAACAATTTCGAGTTGGCCAGTTTCTAAGTTATAAATTTAAATATGTATGTACATAATATGCACACGTGAGAATTGTCGATGTAATTCGATATTCCATGTACAAAGGTAATATTTAAATAAATTCATCTAATGCATGTAATACAAACAAATACTGCACACAATTACACAAAGATTATAATTTAACTAGGTAAGCATTATTCTTGAGCTATGGGTATTCCTTAGTAAATTAGGGGAACACTCAGTAATACCCAGACTTCCTCAAAAAATTCCGAGGTTGTCCTGGCCGGAAATAAATTCTGAACCCTGTTTAAAAAACACATTTAATTTAGAATCACAGAGACTGACAGATCTTGAAAATGTAGTAAAAATAAGGACAAGCAATCATTTCCACATAATGCGTGAAAATTGTTTCATTACCATCGCAATTCGATTTCTATTCGATCTAAACTCTCCCTTTTTCATGGGAAACAGTTTAATTATGAATAGTGAAACTGTAGTTCACAATACGGGGTAAATAAATGAGAACAGTTCACGGTAATGACTTTTCCACACTTTCCCCTTGATATCGTTCTTGATTGTAAAATCGAGTATGTATTTATCACCGCATGGTACTCATTGATAGTACATCATGACTGAGAATGTATATATTTGCGAAAAGCATTTACGGTTTGGATATGTAGAGTATAGACAAAGTTAATATAGTGATAAAAAAATGTGTGCGGTTGGGGAACCCGTCAGGAACGAAGTTCCTTCGCTGCAGTTTCCATTTCTCAAAACTTAATTTCAATAATGAAACAATACAAATCATGTATGATTTCAAACAAAAAATAAATAAGTTTTAACAAAATTTCCTCTTATAAATTAATACACTAGTACTGCCGATCCTGCGCGCTACTCGTCCTTTCGAATCTCGATACTCGTACGCACAGAAACATAATCGTATATAATAGAAAGAGACGGAAAGATCACTGCGAAGCTATGTATATTGCTAATGCACCTAGCACCTTGCGGCGCGTAGATCCCGCCTCATGTTGCTTAATTAACTAGCAAGTGTTAGGAAGAGACAAAGAAAGAGAGAGTCGCAGAGAGTCGAACGGAAGGGGTATAACGTTTTTTCGTAACGTGATTATTTCTACCAACTCACACCTCCCATAAAGCAGCGTAAGGAACTTCGTTCCAAGAAAATTGTTGCAATTGCATCATGACATTGCGAATGGTGTCTGTAATATTATATGTAAAAAACTTTATAAGTACCTGTAACTTTGCTTATGTTTACGGTTCCGTAGTCAAAACGTTAAAAACGGTACCCTTATACTTTCCTTATGTAGTACATTGTGTATTATTTTCCGCCTCTTTGTCCGTAGGTCACACCCGATTTAATCTGTCAGTCACACCTACTGAGCTGTAATTTAACGTGAATATCATTGAATTTAATAAATAACTTCAGACGCCATATCCCGTACAGCAATGGTAAGACAAATCAGATAAGCTGACTTATCGGTACATACAATTATAAGCTGATCGGCCACCATTTTAGTTAGAACGTCTACGTTTTATTTATACTTATTCGCTTTACGAGACAGGCTGTCTAGAGTAATAAAGTCTATGATGAATATGTAAATGAATACGTAGGTTTTAAGTTACCACTCGAAAAATGAGTAACAACAAACAAAATAATTTGTATTTCGGCCTAATTTTTTTTTAATTGACTTCGATTTGTCCAAAATTGCGATTTATTTGGGAAATGCCAAAAAATATCTGAGAACCGCTTTTTCCATTTTGTCTACCGTTAGGTTACTACGAGAAAATAATATAATATAATATAATATAGGTATGTAAGATTCATAAGATTTATATAATATAGATATGTATGTAAGATTTGTTTCGTGTGTCATAATTTGTTAGATTTGGATTATATATTTTTTAAATTGATTGAGAATTTCTTTTATATTATTTTGCGGAATTCCATTTCATGTAAATAATGAAAATACTCTAAATAATTATACAAATTATGTGATCACGAATTAAGCACTTGGCTTGTTCTATCGATATTACGCGATGAGCTGGTGGAGTTCCTAATAACACGCAGACTCTAAGGCTAAGGCTAAGACTTTAGAAAAATTAATTTCCTAAATTGACCTGACTGGAGATTGAACCCGAGACCCGTGCTTGAAATGCAAATACTCTAACACTGCGCCAAAGGTACAGTCAATGTGATGACTTCTAGTAATAGTAATTTATAGCTATCTTACGCCAAAAATCGCAAACTTATTAATCGAGATGTGTTTCGCCTTACAACGAAGTGTCTTCAGCAGGAGTCTCAGGAGAAGAAATTTTTCTGTTTAATCTGCTTTTAAACAAAGTAAATTAAACCAAATCATACGAAATAGTTTCACAACTAACGCAAAAAAAAAATCACTTTCACGTTTATTCGATTGAAATAAAGTTTTCATTTTCATTTCATGACTAATCTGTCTCTAATTAGAAACTAATTTGTAAATTGTTTGATTCATTCCGAATGATTACCGTTTTGTATTATTTCGACTACGACCTAATTTTCTTATTTGATCATCTCGACCAATTAAATCTATCGCAGCAAGCATCTCGTTAAATGTTACCTCACTCCTTAATTATCTTATTTCCTGCTAGGCATTTCGCACTGAATAGATGTAGGCTGACCGCACACAGATCAAGTGTTGTGACATCTTCAAGTGTTAGCGACAAGCTGCAGGTTAGGAGGCCATTATGAGATTGGACTGCAGCAAAGTTTTTAAAAGCAGCAACTACTTATAATTTTGTCAAATACCATCCACAGGTTTCTGTTACGTGCCACCACCGCTTAGGATTTCAGGTTTGGCTTCAAGTAATTGACCATTGCTTAGTAACGATAGAATAATATATTGTTTTGCCTAAGTTTATTCAACTCTGAAACCATGAACTCATAGTGTAGCTTTAAAAAGACAACAATAGCGTCCACTACTGTCGTATGTAATATCCACCATCTGTCTTGTCAAAAACAGACTCATATTTCTTAAGACTGATCCCAGTATGTATGGTCTTGACATATAACCAATTTACCCTCACGGCGGTGCTAATGAGAGAATATACTAAAAGATTGTCAGAAGATATTTAGAGAAATTTATTCATGTAGTGATGCAAAAAAATATAGCTGTTGCTAGGTCTGTATACCTATATGTATAACCACATACTCAATACTAATATATTCCATAGAACGATGACGCTTAGAAACCGATTAAGCGCACGAAATTGAAGCAAATTACTTGAAGCCATAATGCTCGCTCCACACGAGCAAGTATGCATGATCAAGGCCGTCCAATTTGCATGAAGCAGAGATTGCAAGTAAATTTGATCATGTGTGGCATTGTAGGGGAGTCATGCCAAAGAACGTTTCATGCCAATTGGACGGGCTTGATCAAGCATACTTGATCGTGTGTAACGTTCATAAGTAGTTCCGTTTTGCTAGGCAAGCGATAGTCGATCAAATCACGCTGTGAAACGATCAAGTCCCGTGCTGTGGAATGATGTCATAGCGCATTGGAAAAACATAATTTAACAAATTTAATTGTAATTTAAATCCACATATGCATAGATTTTTTGTTTGTGTGTTCGAAGTCTCTATTAGTAAACACTTCTACTAAGCGATATTATTCCAAGTCTAGGCGTGCCCCGCAGTTTTACCCGTGTTAAACTTAATATTTTTTGGTATAAATAGTAATATATTTTTCCCTGTAAAAGTGCCTCCTTGCCTATAAAAGTTTTGTCAAATTCGGTTTATCCGTTTCGGAAATTAATCAGGATAAACAAACAGAGAGACTGATAAATAAAATTACTTTCGGGTTTTGGTAACATGCCAATAAATACATATGAGCCTAAGAAGAAATCTTTAAAATTTTCAAATCACAGACAGACACTGACTTTATCTATATTAATATTCGAAAGAGTTAAACTTTGTTTGTATGTAATGGATGAACACAAAAACTACTAAACCGATTTAAAAAATTCTTTCACCTATAGAAATCTCATTATCAGCGACTAGTATTTTATTTTCAAAAAATTTCTACCCATGCGAAGCCGGGATGGGTTGCTAGTTTATTTATATAGATGTAATAGATATAGTATACATTACTATAAAGGCAAATAAATTTTTATCTTCAAGCATAATAGCTGCCCTAACTAAAATAATTACAATTTTGAATTATTACCTTGTCTTTGTGTAAATAAAAAATAAATAAATATTCTGTACGTATTCAATTGGAAATCTCGTCTGGCTGACTACCAACCAACTTTCTTTCCGGCTCCTTCAGGGTTTCTAACAGCCTCTTAACAAGTTTTCTTACTTATATGTATAGATGGCTTGTGCTTTATGAATTAAGAATTAATTTGTACTTTAATAATAATTAAAAGTTAGGTAGTTTACGCTTTAATAATTAAAAAAATGATTTGTGCTTAAATAATTAAAAATTTGTCAAGAGTTTCCCTTATTTAGAAACGAATGGCTTTACTGCAAATGGAAAATTAGCGAACAAACGTATCACAAACTTTCTACTGTACAAGGGGTGAGAACATAAATCAAAGCAGTTTTGTGAGTCTTTAGGTACTATTAATATTAATACAGTTATGGTAGTTGCGCACTTAAACTACATAATTGTTACTATTTAAGCGATTTAAGCTATCCAAGCGATTTCGATTGTAATTTTGGTCGATGAGCTGCTGAAATCAAAACTATAATAATAATAATATCCTCAGACATTTCACACAGCGCCATCTAGTCCCAAAGTAAGCAGCACAGCGCTTGTGTTATGGGTACTAGACAACTGATGTACATTACTTATATACTTTTCTTTTGTAAATAAATACATATTAAACATAAACACCCAGACTCGGGGCGGAAATCGAACCTGCAACCCTCGTTTACTTTTCGACGCGCTTAGCCGTTGCGCCACGGAGGTCGTCAAGCCTAAGCCAAGATTCTAATTTTTTTTACTGAATCGAGTCACAGAAGATGTAACTTTAGTCAGACAATAGTTTAATGTATCAATAGGAGAATATTCATTAGACACGTTTTTCAAAGGGATTTGATTAAGATATTTAAATATTCCTCTACTTTTTAATATATTATACCTAAATATGTAAATCTTTCTCGTTGAGATATAAATGATGGTGAAAACCGCATTTAAATCTACTTAGAAGTTTAGAAGTTATAAGCGAATACACAGACAAACGTGGATTACGATATAATATTAGAATTTCGATACAAAGTTAGATAAGAAAGCACATAGATTCTATATAAATAAAAATGTAAATGTTCGTTTGTTCAGAATTTTAAATCTCAAAAAGTTTACCAATTGCTTTCAAATTTTGGTATAACGTTGCATTTGAATAGGCGCATGTTTTATATGTCAAAAAAAATATAATTCACACTGCCTACTAATGCGGCCAGAGCACCGTTCACTTTATTGCCAGCTGCTACCCGTCTCTCCACATCCAACTCACATCTTCGATCCCTCGAAAACCCACTTCCCATATATACAATTTCGTTCACTTGTTCTAGACATTTTCCATTTGCCCATATTTCACATTTTGTCTTTGTCAAATATGTGCGGTGTCACCCTTGCGGACAAAAAATAAGATGAGGTACGCAGTAAGACAGGGTTGCAAAACGGCGTTATTATAAAAATGAAGAAAGGAATGCTTCGATGGTTCGGGCACATGGAAAGAATGAGTGACGCTGAGGAAGAAAATCTACAGAGCGAATGCGAGTGGTAAAAGAAGTCGAGGAAGACCAAGACTGACTTATGAAGATCAAATAGCCAGTGTTAGCAGACGGAAATGCCAAAAGCACTCGCATACCTAGGCGAAAATATGTGAGGAGCGTTCTCCTCACATATTTTCGCCTAGGTATTATTATTATAAGTTATAAATTATTAATTAAATATAATTATAACCTTTCGTTGATGAGATTTGAGGAAGCGAAAGAAGTATGTAAGGACCGCGACGCTTGGCGCTCCGTCCTCTCTGACTACTCCGTTAGTCATGCAGCGTGAAGATATGTATGTATGTATGTATGTACTATATAAAAGACATTACGTATGTTGAGCGTTTACATACCAAACAGAATGTTAGCCGAAGTAGTAAAAAATTACAAGTTTTAAAGAGGGATGGTTACAAACAAAGAACTCGGAACAAAAAATATCGAGGCGATTAGTTTTGGAGGTAACTTTTTAATGGTACTTTCAATTGTGACGGATTATTGATTGATTATTCAAACTATTTAAATCGTTGCATAAGATGTCTTTTTATTTGTAGCGCTCTGTTTCACACGGATTGTTTTAGAAGTTTTACATTTAGGGTAGGGTTTCACTGCCAGCGAAAAAAGTTGATTGATTGATTTTGTGAATGGTAGTTACATAGTGTTTTTAATTGGTCTTAGTTCTTGATTGTTTATTTTTTTGGTTTTTCGTAATTTGAGAAAGTTTGGAAATTTATATTTTACGACATACATTTGAAGCTAAACAAATCTATGGAAATTTTTGATGGTAAAAAGAAATTAGTATTGTTGAAATCCCAATTAATTTTGTAGTTAATCGTTCCAACTAGGTGTAAACAAAAGCATAAATATATATAGTACACGTTACGCGATTGTTTTCCACAAACATTTATGAATGTTGCTGACGTTTTCGAATCCCTTACGAGTTAATCGCATGATAAAATCTTTCTGACAGAAAAATATTCAACACTACTTTAAATACACAAACTATTAAATCGCATTTAGAACGATAATAATGCTACTATTAGACTTAATCTTTAAAAGTTCCGTCAAAGATGCTTTATATTATTTTAACACCTATTTAATACTAATATGACTGAGGACGAACTCAAAACCAGTATTGCGTATTTGCCATGCAGTCGTTAACTCACAGTTTTTAATTTGTTCATTTTTTTTGCTTCCGTAATAATAACAATTTAATCTTTTTTGTGTACCTATGTAAGTATTTACTATGTATGTATAGTGTATATTATACTATATAATCTTTATATCTATGTAACTATTGTTAGTGTGGCAATAAAATTAGTTCTTTCTTCCTTTCCTTTTAAAATTATTAATCTTTTACATGATTTAATTTCTGTATTACTCATAAAAATGAATAATCTAAAATATATAAATAACCTGTACAAAAAAAATACATTTCACGAGATTACATCCACAGATTTGTGATTTCAAAGTTATTAAAAAAGTTTATCACTCGTTTCGAAAAATCGATATGTAAATGTAAGTACATCAGCCTTGTAATAACGATATGAGACGATTGTAATCGAGAGAACAGAGTGTAATTCGTGTATAATACAGAAATAATCCACTTACGTTTTCCGCTTTGTTTATCGCCTCGCTAACAGAAGAGCCCCACGATTGAGTAACTTACTGACTCAGTAAAAAATACTATAGCACCTTCACCGACCACGACAGAATACTGAGAATCTAGTTACTTATCTTTACTTTCAATAACTCAATCTAAGAACAATAACATCAAAATTCAAGGCTTTTTTATTTTTCTAAAGATTTTCGTAATTTAAAAATGCAATCCTCTCTTTTATGTCTCTATGTTTTTAAATGACAATTTTAGACATCAGTATTTAGATATTTTCAACTAACGAATATTTTTTGTGCAAGAGATAGGTAAGAAGATATTAACGGGGATAAAAATTTTCAAGTATAAATTTAAATATCTTTAACCGAGCTGAAGATTTAGATTTTCAGATAAGGCGAAAACCATAAAAGTTGAAATACATACACACATAACTTCATACTATCTCATTTCGCGGGTGGATAGAATGAAGGCACAACAAAATCACACCATAACCAGAGTAAGTAAAAATCAGAGACGGGAAATTTCTACTCGTAATTACCATAATAGGTAACTATGTTTAGGTCAATCGCAAAGGCAATTGCAATAGGTTGATTAACCATTTTTTATGCTTGTTAGTTTAGTAAAATATTTTGAAGGTATACTTCTTTTGGTTCGTTTGAACAGAAAACAGATCACAATTGATTTTTTAGCGTATGATGAAGTTGAGCGCACTCATTATTTATTATTCTTTATTTCATTTATTTCAAGCGGCCATTTTTAATTTTTATGTGTGGCCAGTTTTGCTTAAAAACGTCAAAAAAGTGAAAGTAAAAGTTCTTATATCCTATTTTTTCATTTTTGTCTTTAATGTAAACAAATGTGGCGACTTGACATTTATAACATAACTAAAGATGGGGTAGTCTGCAAATGATTGATTCAGTTGTCATACTTATTAGTTATTGGTAAAACAAACATGTTTAGAATTTTTTTGTTTGTGCTTCAATAAAAACCACCAAAAAAGAATAATAAACATCATGATGTGTAAAAATTCGTGTTTTTAAAATGCGCATAAAAATAAAGAACAGAAGAATGTTATTGTTTGCACATTGCAAACAATAATATTCTTCTGTTATTATTATGTCTTAAATTTCGAATGAATTGTGTCACTCACATAATATTAGAGTGAACTGATTTTTATGATACTAATTTGATCTAGGAACATAGGCAACCTTTAGGTAACACTACAAATCAAAAATAAAATGCTTGCCAAATAACGTAATTTTTTTCAATACTGTATTATATTCGATAATATTAGTGTTATATGTGCATATGTCATAGTTTCGTGTATAAAGCAGTGTTATTAGAATGCTACGTGTAATACGTCGGACCAGCGAACGGTGAAAATTTAGCGAAATTTGGGTTAGTTTCTTGATTGTTTAGATTAAAGTCAAAAACGAAAAAAATAGAATATACGTGCGTACATGAGTACACCCATATTTTTCATTTTAATTTATTCATTGTCTTAATAACCGAAAAGGACAGATAATAATTTAGATATTTAAATATCTTTACTGAATAACATAGTGCTTTTAAGAACAGGAATAATTATAAAATTAAAATACCTCAAGCCTCAAAAAATAGTAAAATCGTCCCTTGGACAACTGAAAGTGCTGTTTCTTAAATCCTATAAACCATTGAAAAAATATAAATGCATTGCATTACATAACAGAGAACTATTGTACATAAGAGGATGTAAATAGCAAAGGTTTTTGCGACATTTTGCTCGAATATTTTTTGCAGCCGCAGTACAATGAACAAACTAACACAAAATAAACGTTTTAAAGCAAGAACGAGTTCATTCGCATTACCGGTGAAGTTTTGTGAGTTTTTTAGTGTTTTCGTGACGACGGAACGAAGTGAGGGTTTGTTCGTGGAAAAAAACTCGAACCAATTTAATTATAACTCCAAGTTATATTGATACGTAACAGATTCTACATCACACCAACGAACTGGTGATGGAGAGCTCTGCATCTTATGTAGGTATGCAATTATGTAAATACGTGTTGCGCTATTAGGCCAAATATTATTTTTAATTAAATATCCGATGACTCTCTTTTAGGCAATCTAGTAGTTGACAACTACTTGTAATCAGATTACTTGCTTTTTAGGGTTCCTAACCTCAAAGGAAAATCCAACCCTTGTCATTTCATTGTCTGTCTGTCGGTCAAGACCCTTTTTCTCAGGAATGCATTGAGTTATCGAGTTGAAATTAATATCAAATACTCAGGTCTGCAATCCCTTGAAGTTCTATAAAAATCAAATTTCTAAGTCAACGCAATCAAAAGATACGTCCGTTTATGCTGCATATTTTAACAATCGCAAGGGAATTAAAACCCATAGGGTACTTCTAGTTAACCTAGAATTATGAAATTTGTCAAGAAGCAAGGTCTCACAGCACAAGTAAAGGAAACATTCGAAAATCGTTAATTTGTAGTTATATGCCATTACAAAGTTACATTTGCAGTTGAAGAGAATGAGAGAAGGTATCTTTCAACTGCAAAATACTGCAAAATTAAGTTTGTTTTCAATATGACGTATTTTATCGGTAATACATAACACAAATTATTGGTAAGTATTATGATGGTACGAAACACTCGACGAGTGCGACTCGCACTTGGCCGGTATTTATTATCTGCCATAAACGTAATTTTGGAAAAAAAGAAACTAAATAATCAGAAAAAAATAGAGATTATGAACCGTTACGTCATAGTTTTTTTCCGTCACTGAGATTTTTTTTTACAAAATTAGGTTTTACAAAAATGATAAAATGTTTTCTTTCAGTGTTAGTTTACGCGTCTTTTATTTCGTGATAAGTATTTTAAAATTTACTAGCGATCCGTCGCGACTTCGCTCGGGTTGATTACATAACATAACCTTTCTCATCTGAAATAATGTACCTATCAAATTGTGAAAGAATTATTCACATAGGTGCAGTAGTTTCGGAGAATACCCTCCACATGTACTAATAAACAAACTTACAAAATTCGCTCTCTCTTTTTATAATGTTAAACATAGATTTTTAATGTGATAAAATATCCAATCGTTTATTAACATATTCAATATCCAATAACATATCTAGGGTGGCTTGCACCAACTATTTAAACTCGATTTAAGGATTTGACATCTCGCTCGCACCAACTATTAAATCGTTTATTAACTAATTAATTAATTAATCAATTAATTCAGGATGAAGCACTTAGGGTGGCTTGCACCAACTATTCAAACTCGATTTAAGGATTTGACATCTCGCTCGCACCAACTATTAAATCGTTTATTAATTAATTGATTAATTCAGGATGAAGCACTTAGGGTGGCTTGCACCAACTATTCAAACTCGATTTAAGGATTTGACATCTCGCTCGCACCAACTATTAAATCGTTTATTAATTAATTAATTCAGGATAAAGCACTTAGGGTGGCTTGCACCAACTATTTAAACTCGATTTAAGGATTTGATGTCTCGCTTGCACCAACTATTAAATCGTTTATTAATTAATTAATTAATTCAGGATGAAGCACTTAGGGTGGCTTGCACCAACTATTTAAACTCTATTTAAGGATTTGACATCTCACTTGCACCAACTATTAAATCGTTTATTAATTAATTCAGGATGAAGCACTTAGGGTGGCTTGCACCAACTATTTAAATTCGATTTAAGGATTTGATATCTCGCTTGCACCATCTATTAAATCGTTGGTGCAAACGAGATGTCAGTTTTGGATTTGACATCTCGCTCGCACCATCTACTAAATCGTTGGTGCAAACGAGATGTCAGTTCCTTAAATCAAGTGTAAATACTTGGCGCAAGCCAGCCTTAGTCTAACTCTTGGGGGAGCGCCCTCCGCGCTTCCCCGCTACGCGTTCGGCTCGCTACGACGGCCTGTAGGGTGGTTTGCACCGAATATTTAAATTTCTATTTAAGGAACTGACATCTCGCTTGTACTAAAATTGTTAGTGCAAGTGAGATCTCTTTTAGTGCAAGGAACTGACGTTTCTTAAATCGAGATTTAAATATTTGGTGCAAGCTACCCTGTCTCATATTGACTCTTTGGCGGGAACAGGAGAAGTGAGGTTATCATTTTTATCATTTCGATTTTTTATTTTTTACATTTTTGGGAGTTTTAAAGTACAAAAGTGATAGTATATTGTGTTTTAAAGTTCTGTATAAGTAAAAAGAATGGAGTAGGTCTAAATAAACATGTGTAGCTGAAATTCTCGCGCTCTTCCAAGAAGTCTTTTATAACTTTAGTAAAGCCTACTATCACTTTACTTGAGGAGTTTTACGATAAGAAAAAACGAATTTACTTCGAACGCGCTTCATGTGTTCATCATAATTATAACAATACTGTGATGTGTGTATTGCATTGCTTAACTATTTATTTTGACTCATCAGCGGAAAACAGCAATTCTACTTACATAACATTGGCAAATGCTCTAATCTGTTCGCCATGCCACGAAGAAAGAAAAAAAAGTCTCATATTGATGGACCTTTGTGACCTGCGCGTGAAGATAAGCAGCTGAAACATTTAATTTTCTTTCTCTGCCAGAACAACATTGAAAACTTTTGAAATTTAATTATGTAAGTTTTTATTCGTCAATATAACAAAGAATCGTATGGAGTTGTCACATTTTATTCCATTGTGCTTCTGTGAATGTATCCCATTGCTCTGATATGGAATTGTCATTGGATATTCCGATCACGCGAACCCTAATAACGAATATTTCGGGTCCATAAGTATTTTAAATTATATGTGCTAGTAGGACAAATGGAGGGGCGAAACATTTTCTACTCAAAAGCGTTTCATACATGATTATTTTGAAACATATTGCGATGATGGTTGTGATAATAGAAGTTAAGGTACTTTTATGAGATCATCTGTTAGATTATCATACATAATATAAACATCAAACATCTTACATAATATTTTTAATTTATTTACATGATATTCAATATACATATTAATCAACACGTCGTGAAGCAAAATTGGTCAGTAAGCCACAGATTATGGAAAGACGAATTACGGAGACAAACAGAGAGAACTGGATTATTACTTCAAAACAGATAAAGACGAAGAAGATTGAATAATGCCTTCACCAGAGTGTTAAAGGCTTAAAATAGTTGCGATATTAAAAACCAGTATTAAGACTTCCACTTTTATTAAATATGTAAGCGGATTTACAAAGAAGTGTTGTATTTTAAATTCAAACAGGTTTTTTTTAATTTTATGCTACTGCAGTACGCTACCGGTCGCGAGGAGTCATCACGTGCTCGGGTTTCAAATAAGCTAATAATAAATTGTATCAAGTAATTGAAAATTTACGATGACATGTTTTTATGTTCGTAAAAGGAAAGTGGGGACGAATGCATGAAATACGTGATGAATAATAAAGAGAAAAGACGGATTGTTTGTGACCTATATTTGTTTTATTTGTCAAGGATAACAAAATATACATAGAATGAGTGATGAAAGACTGACGAAGAAAATCTACAGAGCGAAAGCGAGTGGTAGCAGAAGCCAACGAAGATCAAAGCTGACTTACGAAGAACAAATATTCAGAGTATTAGCTGATGGAAATATCAAAAGCACTCCATACCTAGGCGAAAATGTGTTAGAATGATGAGATTTGAGGAAACGAAAGGGGTATATAAGGACCGTGATGCTTGCCGCTCCACGCATTGAACATTTTGACTGCGGAGATCTTAATTTTTCTATGACTACAAATAGTATGAAAATGATATTTGATAAGCAAGTAATGGTATTTGGTCTTCATTGCAACAACTTTATTTTGCCAGTTGCAATACACGATTGATTAACTTTTGTAGCACAAACAAAACCAAAGAAACCCCTTTTAAAACAGAGATTTACATTTTTCAGAGTAACGTGACTGATTTATATTTATAAATTTTCTATATAGTTTAATCTAAATATATTCTTCAAAATGACAGTTGATTTTTAAAAATTAATTCTAGTTTTGAAAATAAACGAAAATAACTGCTTTTTCGTAAGCTAGTCATTTTAGATTAAATTACTGTTTATAAATGCATCGCCTTAACAAAACGTAGGTAACTTCTTTTGTAATCATTAATAAACAAATTGGGAAGGTACTACAAGTTATAAAATATTTTATTCCGCTGATAGATCAAGTATAATCATTTTAACCGTTGAGTTACAACGCACTACACGTTAGGTACTAATTAATCTGTTGTACTGCTTATATGTTATAACTCAGTATAACAATACTAAATTATACTATAATGGATACGACAGAGATTCTATTCACACGTCGCACACCAGTAAGTTATACATCATCATGTATCAAAAATCAGCAGCGAATTTCAGGTGGTAGGAACTTATCTCACTCGCTAATTCTGTTGCCAAACAGCAGTGCTTGCTCCTCGGACCAAGAATTAAAATTCGGATAACGGAGCGTTTGCTCTAAGACCGTGTCCGTTTTTTGTTGACCGACTTTTAAAATTCTTACTAATGTGCTTGACTAAGGAAAAATCACAGTACAACAATACAGCTGAACATGACATATTTTTTGACGACCTCCGTGGCGCAACGGCTAAACGCGCCGGAAAGTAAACGGGGGTTGCGAGTTCGATTCCCGCCCCGAGTCTGGGTGTTTATGTATAATATGTATTTATTTACAAAAAGAAAAGTATATAAGTGGTATATCAGTTGTCTAGTACCCATAACACAAGCGCTGTGCTGCTTGCTTTGGGACTAGATGGCGCTGTATGAGTCTGAGTATATTATTTTTATATTTTTGAATACTAGTAGCAAAAACACTTGAGATATATGAGTATTTTGCAAATAATTATTTCGTGAAGTCGGACATGAACTGACAAGAATTACACTGACAGTGCGAGGTTGCCATACTTAATATAGCTAACTATTTTACACGTGGTTACGCTCAGTGAGATAGAAAGAGACACGAAAATTCGTTTGTCACACTGTGATTAAAGCGACAAGTTATTATGGCTTCGTCCGTTATGTTCTAGATCCGAGACTTGCACTCTTGTAATCCGGTGTGAAAGGAAGTATATAGCTGTCTTTGGCGGAAGGTAAGACGGCCGGTGACATTTCTGGCACACGAGACACATCTTAGTCTCTACGCATTTTCAATCTGTAACTGTCTCAGCCTTGATATTGAGAATGTCGAAGTCTGTCACTTATGAAAACGTATACTGTTCCCGTGTTTGCCTTCCCTGTGGTGTAAAAAAAATAATAAAAAAGAGTGGTGCAAAATATCATAGAGAAAGCAAGACGAGGTCATTCACTGCGACATCTCAAGGACCTTGTGTGTGTCCTATAGACTCCTTTTGTATGAGCTCCATATATCTACTATTATCTGTTTTTATTTATATCTGTTTCTCTCTGTTTTTGCAAGATATTGACACTGTTCATTGGCATTCATTGAGATAACAAAGAAAACACCGTTCATGATAATATTTAATCCCCTATACTACGTAATTGCATGGACTTCTTAGAAAAACGTGAAGATGGCAGATTGCAAGTTTATTATCATTCTTTATTACCGGCTTACTTGTACAAACAAAACAGTAAGCCTCCGACGTCGTTTATGAGGGCATCTGTTACTTCCCATCGTTTAGTAATATATTACCTGCGACCTGCCCCGGCTTCGCACGGGTAGAATTAAAAAAAAAAGAGTCCTTGTTACTTGCTGATAATGTAGCTTTCTTTAAGTGACAGAATTATAGAAATCGGTTAAGTAGTTTTTGAGTTTATCCATTACATACAAACAAACAAAGTTTACTTGTATTTGTGCTTGTGTTCTCTAAATTAAAACGCGCTTATACTTCAACGGTTATTCGCTTGCGAACATTGAACGTCCGATTTTGGTGAGATCAATCTAGGATCAATCAGATCATATCACACCATTAGGCACCCGCAAGATTTTAACTCGTTTGTTTTTATTATTATTATTACAGATTACTCAAAGGTATGGTCTATGCTTTGTACTGAACTTCAACGCATATCTATAATATACTCATAATAATAATAATATAGTCAGACATTTCACACAGAGCCATCTAGTCCCAAAGTCAGCAGCACAGCGCTTGTGTTATGGGTACTATACAACTGATATACTACTTACATACTTTTTTTTTGTAAATAAATACATATTGTACATAAACCAGACTCAGAGCGGGAATCAAACCCGCAACCCCCGTTTACTTTCCTACGCGCTAAGCTGTTGCACCACGGAGGTTTATTATTCAACATAATAACAAGGGCTGTGATTGTATATTGAAGACGTTTTAAAAATATTTTATAAGCTTTTAGACTTTCCTAGCGAAAAACTAATATTTTTACGATTTTTGTACGTTCACACTTAGAAGTTACAACTTACAAGTACACATTGAATGGAAGCCGAAAATTTTTTGGAAACGAATATACGAAATCATATTTACAACATAAAAACTATTTTAATATATTTGTAGTTATCTTATTTAATAGGCTATAAATATTTTATAGTATCGTAATATTTTTTCAGGTATTTAATAATATTATTAGAAATAATGCTTTTTTTCTTCCCAAAAATTTATTTAACATACCGTTTCAGATAATAAACGTTCCGTAGTAGGTACATTAAGAAACTACTCGTAAGAAGCATACAAAGTTATTTGAAGAATTACAGTTTTGTTTACGTTTAATGAGGCAATTCCAGATAAGGAGTTATCTGGTAAGATGACTAACAGTAGGCTGGCTACATAAGCAAGTCCACAATCCACGTTCGGGTTCCGTATACCCAACCAGGAATCTTTGTAATTTTGATGGGTAACTTTAAAGTTGATAAAAATAACGATATTATGCATTTTTTATCGCTACTAAAAAAATATGTTTTACAATAAAATTTTATCTATAAACTATCTGTGTCATAAACTGGCACAGGAAATGCATTTGTTTGAGATCAGTTGATTGGTGTGTATTGTCTGGAGCATTATTATTATGATTAAAAATACACTAAATAAGCTATAGAAAATAATTTAAAGTAATCCTTGTAACTATGAAAATAAAATTCTTGATGTCATCTGACAATGACCACACCCGTTGCATGGGTTAAATTATGGAACTTCCACGCATATCGATCGATTATCGAAAATATAATTATCGATTATCGAAAAAGGAAATAATGTGGTAACTCCTAATTTTAAAGCTTATATAATAGTTTAATGTACAGAGTCAAGTTATACTATGCGGAAATACATTTCGAGTGGTAAATTCTTTAGCTTCAATTGTTAACTTTTTAGCTATCTTTTGCCCAAAGTTTCAAAGTTATTAATTGCGCGTTTCGCTTCTCAACGAAGCATCTTCTAGACTAGAACATTGTTGCTCAACCATTTTTATGTCGGGACCCACGAAAAAGCTAAAAAGTTAAGTATAAAATATTGCAACCCCTTCACTATAAAATTATAATATTTTAAGTAATCGTTAATTTAAACGTTTAATTTAAATTTTCAAGGCTCCGCGAGGCGATAAAAACGCAAAACCGCGCATTACAAATACAAATTATCGCGCATGTAAATTGCGCCCGCCTGTCTGAAGGTCTAAAATTATTGTCTAGGCGAGGTTTTAAGCTGCGTTGTACTTGCAGGAACTTGTCAAATAAGCCGCCCGCGCATCCCGTGACACGTGCGCTAGACAGGTTCGTACATGTTAAATGCCTTAGTTATAAATAGTAATTTACATTTTTAGGGAAGTAGCACAGGGAAGCAAGTACATACAACAACAATCTTATCTCATTCAGCTAGTGTTTAATTTTTATAAACAACAGTAAAAAAGTTATATTAATATTTAATCTTGTAACACTACTCTAAAATTCATTCCTTTTAATAAACGAAGCTTTTGTATATAGGTCTTATTTTTTTTTACAGACTGCGACACCCTTTAGTATCAAACGCGTCTCTTCCAGGGGTCGCGACCCCCAGGTTAAGAAACTAGGCTCTAGAAATTTCAGAGATAATACTCGGTAAGCAGTCAGAGATCAGATTCGGTGTTCGGTAGCAGACCGAGTATGATCTCTTTAATTTCCCTTAGAATGCTTCGTTGAGAGGCGAAACACGTGTCGATCGATAAGTTTAAAACTTCGGGCGAAAAATAGATAAGGATATAAGAAATCACCACTTAAGTAGTTCATAGTTAAAAGAGCAAATAAAGTTTAGAGTAATCAGTGGTAAAAAGTAGTAAAGTTTATGGAAATTTAATTTAAAATATTACTCAAGAGTTTGAATTATTAATTCTGTTGCTCAGCTATATTTTTCATGTTTTCAATCCGCCATTGCGACATGAGGAGGAAGCAGGAGGCTTGGTTCTTACGGAGAACAAGTCTAATACACGAATTTCTTTTGTGTTTGTGCTCAAAGTACAGCTCAGCCGAGGAAGGCAATCCATTGCTGATAAGCGAAAGGTTTTCGTGGAGTCGACAAGATATCAAGGTATTGTCGAAGGTTAAGTACAACACAAGGGTCAGTACTCAATATAAGGCAATCCATTGCTGATAAGCGAAAGGTTTTGGTGGACTCGGCAAGATAGCAACGCATTGTCGAGGTCAAGGGCGACAGACAGATTTCAGCCATGTAGCAATAACTTGAATTGCTCTTTGAAACATAATATGTAGTTATATTGAGTTAATAACCACTTGTTATTTGTACTTACTTGTATAACTTGTATATTTTTTGAATTTTTTTTATACTGTCGTTTTTATAGAAAGTAATGATAAGTTACATCATCCTTGGAACTCAGCTGTTATATATGTATAAAGATAATTCTAACGAATGGGTATGGACTGCATAACTTCCATATTTGCATGAAACTCTGACCGGCTTTGTGATGTAGAAGTTATGGAGGTTTTGATATTCCGAAAGTTTGATAACCTAACTAAAAATAGTACAGCCTAGTCTCTTTTGTCATTAGGTGGTACAAACTGTACATGCACTATTAAAAGTTACATCTTTCGAGTTTCGTAGCCAAAAGGGTAAGAAATAAGTATACTTACACTTGTCAATTGTCATTTTTATCTTCCCGTATGTCATAGCCCAAGGTCATAGCTGAGTTGAGCTATTTGGTACAAAGATATAGATAGGTAAATAAAATCCAAAAACGTGAAAAATAATTAAATTATCAAAATTTGGATCCATTTTTTTATTTACCACTTAACCGACACGCTTATTACGTAACTTGCAGTCAGCTTGCGACAGCCAATATCGCGCGATATCTGCTGTCAAAACGAGAATTTGTGTAATGTAATTTGTATAGTGCCGCTAAATCTACCGCGGAAAGTGCATTTCACGATCATGGGATAATAGATACGCAATAGTCATATATGATATCAATTTTTTATTACAATTAATCACCGGTCGCGTAGTGATCGCGTGGCTGTCGTTGTCTGCAAATTTTTAGGTAATAACCCCGCGAGTTGATGCGTGTCCGACACACTCCTGCCCGGTTCTTCCCTTCAACAGGTTAATTTTCCATTATTTCTCTTAAAAATACCTTGTATTGACTTTATATTTGTCTATTTGTGTTTGTAATATGCTGGAAATCTATTTTCACCCATCGACACAAGTATTCAAATAAAGATATTTCCGCTCAAACTGGTTCACATTGAATAAATTCTATCATTTTTAGAGTTACGTAGCAAAAATTGAAAAAATGAAACTTATAGTTTTGTTATGTCTATCTGTCCGTCTGTCACGGATGATTCATTACATAATCGTTAAAACTACTGAATTGACATGTACAAACAAGGTACAAAAACGTAAATTGGTGACTCGGAATCAAGATTAAGACACAAAAAATTAAGTACATTTTGGATATATTTTTCCCGATTCTGTTTTTTTTAATTTAAGATTTACTTATTTTTAATTCCTATTTTATCTGAAATTGCTTTTGAATTTGTGGAATGGAATAAAGAAGAAGTAGACGGAAAAAAAAAGATCTTTAATATTAATAAAAAAGTATTTTATTAAAAATGTAGATTTTATTGACAAAATCTCTATGACAACGAAGTTCTTTTACTTATCGTATGCCAAACTGTGTGTATAAATATAATATATTCTAAATAATGTTTTAAATAATTCGTATATAATCTTAATATATTCTAAAATAAATAAAAATCATGTAAATCTTGTGTGAGATAATAATGAGTTCCCCACAAATTTGCAAGTTAATGCGTGTCCAACAAACTCTCAGCTGATTTTATAATTAATAATGAACTTTTAAAAAATTCTATTGTCTACCCGAAATACCGTAATTGTGAGATACAACTTTTACGATAAGAAGTCGACAACTCTACTGCAGCTATAAACTTTGAAAAAAAAATGCAAAAAAGAAAAAATACTCAATGAAATGCTTTATCGAATAGAATTTACAAAGAGTATATTTAAGTAAAAGTAAAATACATAATTGAGTAGCCTAAAACAAGTTTCGTTTCTAATTAATTTTTTATTTGAACGATAATTATCGTGATTATAATCATACGGTTTTTTTTGAAAATGAACTGGATGCTATTGAATGAAATAGTTTATTGATTATATAATTTATCAAGTTTATCATTTTCCCTAAACTAGCAAAAACATACATATATATCTTCACGCTGTATCCCTAACGGAGTAGTTAGAGCGGATGGAGCGCCAAGCTTCGCAGTTCTTACTTACTTCTTTCGCTTCCTCAAGTCTCATCATTCTCATCACACATTTTCGCCTAGTTATGCTTCCTTGGCTTCTTTTACCACTCGCTTTCGCTCTGTAGATTTTCTTCGAACGTCTTTCATCACTCATTCAATCTATGGGCCCGAACCATCGAAGCATTCCTTCCTTCATTTTTACAATAACACTGTCATGCAACCCTGCCATACTGCGTATATCTTCATTGCTTATTCTGTCCACAAGGGTGACACCGCACGTCGTCTAAATGACAAAAGCTCACACTTTGCTTTACAAATCACGAACCTATTTCTTCACCTTTGCCTCACCTTCTCAACTCGTTCATTATCTGGGAATACCTGGTCTTAACTATATTAAACACTCTATATGATTAATTCTTACAATCTCTAGCTATTTTCCGCTCAAAACTCCAAAAACCATCCATCGACACGTGTTTCGCTTCTCAACGCACCGATCCAACCCAACCAGTACCGAATCGGTGCTGGTTAGCTGACCGTGTCTAATCTCTGGAATGTCCTGAGGATGCTACGTTGAGAAGCGCAACACGTATTAATTGGTGGTTAGCTAAGAGGAATGTATCATATGAAATGGATTTACGCAGGTAACCCCTGAGTCTAATGTACAATATATTAAACACTCTACTTAAAAAAATTATTCATTTTAGTAATAGATATTTGTTTAACGGATACTTGTTTATTTTACCTATACCTATTATGTATATTTGTTATGTTTTAAATTTCTGTAACATATACCATTAGATATCAATTCAATCCACTGTTTTAAGATGTGCATAAAATAAATATAATTCTGAGTCGTTACGGCTTATTCATTAGAAGCCTAATAAATATTTATTGCTATAAACATAACACAGATATCGCCCACAACTTCCTGTGTTGTAGAACAGGTACTTTTTGTTGCGTTAATAATGTGTGCACGCACGGACACGAAAATTCCTACGAAGTGCAGTGCGTGCTGTCTTTCGCCTATCTTATATCATTATAATTAGATTATGAAATTATCTATTAGTTATTCGTCCACGTGAAATTTACTTTTTTTCCATACTAACATTGTTTTTATCTTCTCGGGGGTTTATTTTTCCAAATTCATTTTGTTCTGGAACATTTAATTTCTATCAGTAATACAAATCCCATTTTATTAGTTACCTATTCAAAAAGTTATTATTTTGGTCTTGAGGACTTGATGTATAAGTTTGTATATCACGGCTCTGAGACGCTACAAAAAAAAATGGCTATAAACTACTAATAGTTGAACATTCCAATACTATCTCTATAACGCTAAAAATGTTTAATTTCTGTTTGCACCACTAGTAAGATTTGGACTATTGTCTACATCAGACCTATGAATGTGGACATTTCAAATAATGATTTTCGAAACTGACCGAATATAAAATATTCTATGAAAAAATATTCTATAATAATAAATATAATTATAAAACTATGGACGATTTTTTACATTCCTTTTTTATGTTAAGTACCTAAAAATAAATGACATATTTATCTTTTTCGAAGTATTCGTACAAAATTAAAACGATTGCCAAATAAACGGAATATCGCATGTCACAAACCTGGTTATGGAACTTATTTATAAATAACTTTATATGAATGAAACATGTGACACCTACATCGCGTATATATTCACCCCGGCAAGGAATATTGATCGAACAACCCCGCGACCCTTCGAGCTGATGCTCTGTTCACACTGTTCATCTCTGTCTAGATGTTTGTCTCTTTCTGACGTATGTAAACTGTCTGTTTTGTATCTGTATTCATTGATATTCATGACCATTGATAGTTAATCAATTTATTATTGGATTTAAAAGACCAAAGATGAATGAGATTTAAATTTTACTCTCTTGATTAAAACTTTAACTAAATGAATGCTTTAAGTAGCAAAAATAATTTACTTCATTATTAAATATAAAATTTACTTTATAATATTACAACCTCTTGATACAGGAGTTAAAAACACAAAGTGTTATGCCGGAAATCGTGGGTTCGTTTCTAGGCTAGATCGTTTAAAAAAATTAAATCTTACAGAAACCAAATAATAAAAAGAATGAGGAAGGAACGATTCACGACGTTTACTGAACGGTTACTGGTAGCAAAAGCCGAAAAAGACTAAGGCTGACTTATGAAGATCAATTAATATCCGACTGATTTTCCTGTCGGTATTTCTCAGTGTAGTTATTTTCTAACCTAATGGCAGCTTTGACGGTTAAGAATAACTAGTAACTTCACTTAAATAAATTTATTTAACTTCGACTTAGAAATAGCGTAAGTGTTAGCTAATAGAAATGACAAAGCACTCGATAGTGTTGGCGAAAATGAGCGGGATGATTTTTGAGGAAGGGGAAGAGATAAGTATCGAAATGGTTGGCATTGCGCCAACCATTTCGATACTTATCTCTTCTATTATCTGTTAAGAATTTATGTAAATATAATAACATTATTAACATACTACTCTGTCAAGGAAGTACCGGGAAAAGATCAATAATACACGAAATGTTAGTTATTCATCCAAATTTATTTTTTCACCTTCAAAGTATGCTACTTCAGAAACGATACACTTTCGCCAACGTCAAATCCAATCATCAAAACATTTTTTAAACGCTTTTTTCGGAATTGAGTTCAGTGCTCCCCGCAAATTCTCCTTTATGTGTTCTACCGAATGAAAACAGGTGCCACGAAGTGGTAATTTGAGTTTAGGAAAAGAAAGATATCGGCTGGAGCCATATCTGGTGAATAAGGTGGTTGCTCGATGGTATTTGTTGAGTTTTTGGTCAAAAATTCGTTCACGATGATGGCCTTGTGCGAAGGCGCATTATCGTGGTGCAAAATCCAAGAATTTTCTTTCCAAAAATTGGCCTTTTTCGTCGAATTTGCTCTCTTAAACGCCGCATAACGCCCAAATAATATTCTTTATATACCGTTTGACCTTCCGGCAAGAATTCCGAGTGCACAACACCGCGATAGTTAAAGAAAACAGTCACCATGATTTTGACTTTTGATCGACTTTGTCGTGGTTTTTTCGGTTTCGATTCAGTTAGAAGGCACCACTCTGAAGCTTGTTGACTAGTTTGCATGTCAAACTCGTAAACCCACGTCTCGTCACCAGTAACAATGCGTTTCATGAATGTTGGATCGGAATTGACTCGTTCTAGCATGTCCTCAGCGACCCTTATGCGATTGAGTTATTGGAGAAAATTCAGGTCTTTTGGGACTAGCCGAGCGGCAACATGTTTCATACCCAAGTGATTATTTAAAATGGTACGGATCAACTCGTGAGACACAGAAAGTTCGGCGGCTATCTCTCTTAAACTTGAATGAGGATTTTCAGTCACTATTTCCTTCACTTTTGCGATGTTAACTTCAGTTGCAGACGTTGATGGCCTACCAGAGCAAGGCAAATCTTCCATCACATCTCGACCGCTTTTCAACGATTTGTACCACTCATAAGCACGTGTTTTTGATAAAGTCGATTCACCGTAAGCCTTCTGTGACATTTTCAGTGACTCCGAACACGAGATTTCATTGGCGATGCAAAATTTAAGACAAATTCTTTGTTCGATGTTTTTGTCCATTATGAAATTCGCAATATACACTAGAATGATATAACTAAAAACAGCACTGTATTTAATCTAAATAACAGATGCAACTCAAATTCCGCGCCAAAATGGAAAACAGTTGTGCCAATCTAACAACAAAAAAAAAAAACAAAAAATTGAATTTGGAACCATAAACAAATCATCCATTCCCGATACTTTCTTGACTGAATGTACCTCAATATAGGTTTTTATTAGAATACGATCAAATTATGGTAAATTATTCAGAACTATATTTATATATTACGACAGTTTTTTATATTTTTATTTATATTTCGCCAAAACTTATTCGTCATACAGGCTTGTTTCGCTTCTCAACGAGGCATTTTGAAGAAGATTTAGACGTGGTCAATTTCCCGGACAAATCTATTTACAATACTTAATATGTACTTGGTGCGAGATAATGCAGGACTGACCTAGTCTGAACTTTTCTGAGTTTGATCCTGAGTTTCTTGTGGGTTTTCAGGTTTTTTTTCGAAACGAAGCTAGATTTGACATCTAGAAATACCTTGCAATTGGGTTTGCTTGATTTAATTGATTTGACTCTGACTTTCTGAAGAGGTTTTGCTGAGAAGCAAACACGTCTCGATTAATATGTTTGAATTCTGACGGAATATAGTTAAAAATGTATATAACGTCGTAGCAGAGAGCGATACGACAGAATACGACAGATGGTTCATGGTCGCAGTCTGATGGTACGTGTACAAGTTTCATGAAGTTATAGTAACACAAGCCACGTTTTATTTTAAATGGCGGCGGACATGGCAGGTTTGATGATGCAACTGATAGAGCAACTTCCCTTGTTCATTCTCAAATGTACTCCAAATAGTGCAAATGTGATGGCAAAGTCGACAGTAACGTCAACATACGTCGTTCACTTTTCCTTTTCCCTTGAGAGGGAAGGCAAAGGGTTCTATGCCTATAACAGCCGAAGTCTTGAGTAATAGATTCATATATTTTTCATAATATTTCATTCAAATGTCGACTTAATACATTTTAATGTTTCTAGGAGTTTCTGGTGACAAATATGTTAAGGAAGTCTTTCTAGATGGATCCGCTGAGCCAGACTAAGTCACTAAAAAATATCGAAGTCACACAACAGAATAAGCACTCATTTTAACAATTCCACATATTGCACAACAGAGTAGATACTTGGGACGCAAAACTACGCCATCACAATATCACTAGAAACAATTTGCAAACAATTAAAATAAACGCGGAGCCGCTCCCCATAAAAACCCGCCAAAAACTCACGAGTTTCACTGTAGGTATATTACAATTGTATTAGCCAATCACAGATTAGCAATTGATAAGCTGTGCAGTTAGACCTCTACTACAACATCAACGAATGTTCTCATTATCGTTTGTAATTTGTATATCGCTGATGATGAGCGGACCCGACAGACGTTGTCCTTCCCGAATAAAAAAAATCCCAGAACCCGATTTCAGCGCCACCGACTGTTCTAACTATGAATCTAAACCATCCAGGGACCCACTCGAACACCAAGAATTTCATCAAAATCGGTCCTGCTGTTTAGGAGGTATTAGTAACATACACACGTACATAAGAATTATAGAATATACTAGCGACACGCCCCGGCTTCGCACTGGTGTGATGTTGAATGTTTGCAACATATCAAATTTTTTTTATTGAGATTTTCATATAAAAGTACCATCAAAATTTCTGACCTTTTCCGACCTTTTGGATTTTCGTGGAAAAGTTTTCTTTCATACGAATCTTGTCCTGACAATTACGAATACAACAAAAAAAGAAATTGGTCAAGTCGTTCTCAATGATGCTCCGTCATACACGTGTCAATTGATTTTTATTCATATATACATACATACATATCTTCACGCCGTATCCCCAACGAAGTAGTCAGAGAGGACGGAGCACCAAGCGTCGCGATCCTTACCTACCTCTTTCGCTTCCTTAAATCTTATCATTCTCCTCACACATTTTCGCCTATGTATGCGAGTGCTTTTGACATTTCCGTCGGCTAACACTCTAGCTATTTGGTCTTCCTTGGCCTCTTTTACCACTCACTTTTGCTCTATATATTTTCTTCGTTAGTCTTTCATCACTCATTCTTTCCATGTGCCCGAACCATCTTAGCATTCCTTTCTTCATTTTTTCAATAACACTGTCGTTATTTGTATTCATATAATTCATATAATATATGTAGATATATTATATGGATATCAGTTAAATAAGACTTGAGTCACATTATTTATGAATATTTGTAAATTACAGCTAAAGCGAGAGTCGAGATTCGACAGACAAGGGAATGTGAGACCATAGACTACGGAAAACAAAGACAAATATTAATGTTAGGAGGATCATAATATAATTATCGTAAATCTTATAAATATCACATATTTTCTATAAAGTAAATATTACTTGGAAGAAGCGATTAAATAAATAGTTCTGTAGTTATTGAGCTGAAGGTACTTCTATAAAAGTAATTTAGGAAAATTTATTGTTAGCTTGAGCCAATTTCCTTTAATACGAGTTTGTAAAAGTTTTTAGTTACAGTAACTTGAGGATCTTAACTCGATTGAATTAATTATATCTTGACGGTTCAGTGAAAAATATAAAAAACCGAAACGTCTCTTTTCGGTTCATTTAACCACTAACGGCAACTATAAAAAAACACAAGGGTACAAAATAACTATCCTATAATCAAAACCCAAATACAAAAATAACTTTATAAATACAATACAAATACCTATGTAATTAAATTTGACAGTTACCTAAGTCGGTGCCAAGCCCATCAAACTAATAAACATTCTGTTGTTGCTTCATTGATTTGGTACAGAGTTCAATAACTGTCAAATTTAACTATATAGGTATTTGAAATATTTTCATAAAGTTATTTTTGCTTGACGTTACTTAAGTTTTGATTGTTTTTTTTAAATCTATTCAATTTTTTTTAAAATTTTTTTTTTATTTCTTTCTTTTGAGTGACTAGCCTAAATAAGTATCTAGGGTAGGTCTACAATTAACCTCTTTCTAATTCTGGAGCGTAATGACAAACAAGAGAATCATCAATATAAAAAAAGGTTATGAGTAGTTCGCCTTTTTCGATGTTATTTGGTGTATCTTTGAAGTCCAATGCCGGTGAATTTTAATGAGACCTACCTCGGAAGTATGTAAATAGGAAGTACTCTTTCAAACAAAAAAAGAATTTTCGAAATCGGTCCACAATTGTGAAAGTTATCGTTGAACATACGTAAAAAAAATGTACAGAGGAACATAGAACCTCCTCCTTTTTTCGAGTCGCTTAAAAATTGCGCTTTTTACCTAAATATAGCGTAGCCATAATGTAATTATGTACTGTATGTTGATTTCTTTCAATCCAATTTGCCAAAACCATAAGCAATGTACTATATATGTCAAGAGTTAAATGACGAATGTTCATAATAAAATAATTTAAATTGAGAAATAACTTTTGGGCAATAAATTTACGTCATATACCATTTTATGTGAAATAAATATATAAAATTTGTTTTTTATTTTTTATTCTTTTTTAGTAAACGAAGCGTTAAATCGAAAATATATTTCGGCAATTGAAATATACTATGTACCTATGTATTAAATATGCATGATTTATACAATTACGGGTTTTTTATCCGTTGCTGGCGACATATTTTGCGGAAACACATAATCGGGGAAGCTTATTCTAATGCGTTTACCAAAGCTGTTGCTATGTTACATCGTACACGCTGTTTGGACAATGTCTTTTACATATACTGTCTATACTACTACATAAATCTCTTGCGTCTGTTCGTAATTTCAATTTTTTTGTCAAATTATATGAGAAATAGTCGCGTTTTGTGACTCACTCACTTCGATTCTACCATTGTAAAAATTGTCTGTATATCTTTTTATAACTAAAGAACGGCTTGACTGATCTTGATAAAAATCGGTAAGTAATAAGAACATGTTATTGCGCTCATGATAGGCTACTTATTTATTGGAAAATCTACCCCTAAAGGGGTGAAAAGGGGGAAGAAACTTTATATGGGAAATGGTAAATTTCTGAACCGATTATGATGGAATTTGGCAAGAAGATAGTTTGATATCAAAGAACGAACATAGGCATATAAAAAATCTAACCCTAAAAGGGTGAAAAGGGGGATGAATCTGTATATGTACCTACGTCGAGAAGTGACTACGAAGACTAGGAACCGCCCTAGTTCGTGTGTTCTTGACATCTCTTTGTACGAACGAAAATAAACTCTTTGCACCCTTAACCGGCATTTAATTACCTTCAACTCATAACAATATCACATTGTGAGCTTGATTGTGAGATGCCATTGTGACGTTATAAAATGGACAATTCTACCGCCGCTAAAAACGTAAAAAAAAATGAGCAAAAGAAAACATTTAATAAAACACTTTATCAATTGGAATTTTCAAAAACACTACACTTGATTTAAAATAAAGTTTGTGTACAATTTCATAGTGGAAAATAAAGTTCCTTTCCTTTCGAAGTTCTCTTTTAGTTGAGCAATAATCATAAAACGTTTTTTCTTTAGGTAATATAAATGATGTATCGATTACATTTTAAATTTTATCTATTAAGTTTATCATACATTCATACATATCTTCACGCTCTATGCCTAACGGGATAGTCAGAGAGGACGGAGCGCGAAGCTTCGCAGTCATTACATACTTCTTTCGCTTCCTCTAATCTCATCATTTTCTTCACACATTTTCGCCTAGGTATGCGAGAGCTTTTGACATTTCCGTCTGCTAACACGCTGGCTATTTGATCTTCATAAGTCAGCCTTGGTCTTCCTTGGCTTCTTTTACCACTCAATTTCGCTCTGTATAGTCGTCTCTGTCTTCGTCAGTCTTTCATCACTCATTCTTTCTATGTGCCCGAATCATTTAAGCATTCCTTTCTTCATTTTTACAATAACACTGTCGTGCGACCCTATCATACTGCGTATCTCCTCATTGCTTATCCTGTCCGCAAGGGTGACACCGCACATCTTTCTAAGAGATCGCATTTCTACTGCATTTATCATACTTTCACTCGATTTCGGGCATATCCAGGCCTCACTACCGTGCAATAAAGTTGGGACCAACACCGCATTGTGGATGGCCATTTTGGCAGTGTAAAATATATATTCACACTATCTACTAATGCGGACAGAGCACCATTCACTTTATTGCCAGCTGCTACCCGTCTCTCCACATCCAACTCACATCTTCCATCCCTCGAAAACGCACTCCCTAGATACACAATTTCATTCACTTGTTCTAGAAATTTTCCATTTACCCAAATCTCACATTTCGTATGTACCTCTTCCCTTTTAAACACCAGAACCTTAGTTTTGTTCACATTCATATTCAATCCTTTTACTTCTCATTCTTCTTTCATGCACGTGACTAGTGTCTGCAACTCTGCTTCTGATGGTGCTATAAGCACAGCATCATCAGCGTACAATAGGTAGTTTACCACTGTGTCCACACATAACATACCACTCATACTACCTTTCATTTTCTGGAGGCAACTGTCCAAATACAGCACGAACAGCCAGGCAGATATCACGCAGCCCTGTCTGACGCCTGAATAGACATCAAACCAGGGCGACGTGTCACCTTCTATCCTTACACAGGCTCTGTGGCCGCTATATAATGACCTCACAGCCTGTAGTAAGGAGACTCCACAATTTTTGTCGCACTACTCTATCAAATGCTTTTTCTACATAGATCCACGAAAGCGCAGAATACTTTCTGACCTATAGCCAAAAACTTCCCCACGATAACGCGAAGCGAGAAAATCTGATCCATACAACCCCTAGCGTTCCTAAAAATACCTTGCGCCTCCCACGAATATCTTTCAGAAACACCTTTCATACGTTCAGTCAATACCTTAGTATAGACTTTACTTGCTAAGCTGACCAAGCTGATGGCCCTGTAGCTCGCGCAGTCTAAATGAGAACCTTTCCCTTTATAGAGAGGTACTATGACTGCGGCGCGCCAGTCCTCTGGAACCTCCCCCTTCTGCAAACAAAGGTTGCAGAGGGCACAGAAGGTATCCAAGATCCTAGGACCACCATACTTGATCATCTTAGCAGTCACGTCATCAATTCCCGCAGCCTTTCCACATTTCAAACTTCTTATCACTTTCTCGATCTCTTTCATACTAATGGCATCCTCCAGTCCCTGACCCCAGTGTGGCAATTCATTAGAAATGCTCTCAGTATCAGAGACGGAATCGCCACTCTCATACAGTTCTCCATAGTATTCACTCCATCGCTGCAGAACATCTTTTTTATCTGTTGTTTTCTGTCTGTTGTGCAAGTTGTTTTCTTTCGAACGCACTTTATTCATTCTGTAAGATGCAGGGCCACTTCGGTACTTACGCACTTCTTTCCAAAATAATTTGGAATTTTCCTCGATGTTGTCCGACATCCTGTTTTCGTCTAACATCCTACACCTTTCACGCTTCTCTTTCACCAGTGCTTTCGTTTCTGCTTTCTGCAGCTTATATCTATCTTTCATCAAATTCTTCATACCACAGTAATTTTTTGTAACAAGGTAGTCTCGCCATTCTTTCTTCTTCTTATACACAGACTCTTTCACCTCATCATCCCACCACACATCACGCTTTTTATCGTTTCCAATCTTATTCGTTCCACACACTTCTTTTGCAGCCTCGATCATACTATCCCTAAGGTTCTGCCAACATTCTTCAACATCTTCGCTCATCATTTTCAATCTATCATCAAGCTTACCGGATACTACTCTTTCATATTCATTCCTGGTAGTCGCATCTTGCAGTTTCCAGCTTTTTATGCGACAAACCGCTGCAGGTTTGGACACTACGCGATGTCGCCATGCTGCAAACAGACCCCTTATTCTGGTTATCACCAGAAAGTGGTCCGTTCCCAGATCAGCTCCTCTATGCGCTATAACCTGCGTCCTGCGTCCTGCGTCCATAACCTGCTTCTTGAGCCTGTTATCTACCAGGAATAAATCAATCATACTTCTCTCATGCTTTCTTTCCCAAGTGTACTAATGGATCTTTTTGTGCTTAAATACGGTATTAGCAACAAAAAGATCCTTTTCCATACACACTCCTAACAGCATCCTACCAGCATCATTCGCTCTCCTCTCTCCATATTTGCCTAGGACAGTCTCAAATCCAGTTCGAGCTGTCCCGACCCATCCATTCGTGTCTCCACACAAAACAATTCTCTCGTTCTCTTCAACCGTCGCTACAACTTCTCTAACATTCTCCCAAAACTTCTCTAGCTCACCCAAGCCGACAGAGGACACTGGAGCATACACCGCCAAAATAAAAATTCTCGTCAACCCCATCTTGAGGCGCACCCAGAGCAGGCTAGGGTTTACACATTTATACTCAGTCATACAATTAACCAAACGAGAGGACAGCCCTAATATCAATCACTTCATTCATCTTCTCTTCAATCCCACCTCTGTCATTCCACGCAGCTATTCTGCACTCCTCCCTCCATTTCCCGCTCCTAGGTGCACAGCGTGGTGGGTGGCGGTCCCCAACGCCGAACGGTACTTTGCTTACACCAACACTGGTGTCCGTCGCTTTCGGGGGACCCCCTAGCTCTTAAATCTGCGTTGTCCCGCATGGTAAGCATAGTAGAGGAATTGCAGCCCTGAAAAGGGCTGGCAGGGGTCGCGACGAGCACGCTTCCTCAGTTGACCCCCTAACTGACATTCCTACATTAAATGAAATAATAATTTAATGACTGATACTTGTGTTGTGGAACTGTTTTGTTATTTCGGAATTTACAAAATATTGTCATGTGTTTTTTCTGTAACCTTTTTTATTTGATTGAACTAAAAAACCAGTGTGATTCTAGAAATAAAAAGTACAACTTTGTGTCTTCTGTACAGTATATACTCTCACATTGTATCCCTGACGGCGTAGTCAGAGAAAACAGGGTAATAAAGTAAATACTAATATAATACAAAAAAAATATTACAGAGAATGTCTAGCCCAACGTAAGAAACTTCGTTCCACCCTCGCGCCGATTATTTTTGAGATTGAGGTTTGATCATATCTTAGTACAAAAAAGTTACATAATTTGTTTTTAATCGTAATTATAATTTGCAAAAAAAATACAATAGCGATTAAAAAATAGTGTGAGTGGTTTCATAATAGCATTTTAACTATAATTTTAAAATTATGAGGAAAACAGGGTTGTTTTCTGTACTTTCCTTATCAGATTTTTCTTTTTAGTTTTTTTTTTTTTTGGTTTTTTCTATCATGTTTCCACGTTTGAAGATTTTAAGATAAGGAATTGAAATTGTATCTATGTAATATCGTAACATTTAACTCTCAGTCTCCTTTGATATCGAGATCCAGGTCAGCAAATACTAAAAAGTTTGCATAATATTGACTCTTAAATTGTTTGTCTACATAGGTACATACATTATTTGTTTAATTATTTGTATGTATCTTACAAAGGTTAAGATTGTTTTATTTTTTTTATTCTAAACAAGTATTTTTTGCCATTTTTATATTTCGCAACAATTTTTTTAGAAGAATTCTCAACAACAGACTAATAATGCCAGAATTTTTAACACTGAGCTATGAATTACTTTTAGTAATAATTAACACAATTTACATTGTTAGAATGTAATCCGAGAATTTGTTACGAAAAATTGATGTAACATCTCAAATAAAAGTAAGATGATGGTATGAAAAGTGAACGTGCAGATTGCATGAACTGATATTACAGGACAGATAACGTGTATCAAGTTTAAATTTGGCGCCGCACTACGACTCCAAGGCTGTCCGAGATGTAGAGTTTCGCTGGAAATCTTACTGAACAGTTCGTTAGAAAAATATTTTTGTCAAAATAAATTACTTGTATTAATTAAACTGTGTTTAAGGCATTGTGTAAATATTTTTTTTTTATTGGTTTTGCAAAAAATTTCAGTGCTAAAAACTTGCACTGGAAAAGTTACAGTAAGAAACTAATAATAATGATTCTTACTTCACCATTTTGCAAATAAACTTCATTAATTACGTAACGTTCAAAAGTCCGTAAATGCATGCTTAAAGAGGTTTACTTCGAGCCCATAGTAGTAAGAACTAAATATAGATCCTATTTTCTACGGTCGAGCCTATATTATTTTTATTTTTAACAAAATAATTTGCGTTGTAGTTGTAGTACGACTTTCTAATCAGCATACTAATACATACTTACATTTAACTTTAAATATATTAATAAGTACATAAAATAGCAAAAAAAATCATGATGCTCTTTAAATTAACGTAATATAATAAACCTTTTTTGACATTTACAAATAAATTGTGAACTGTGAAAACGTATTCACATTTAAACGGTATCTAGTTGGAGTTTATCTATACTATATCTTTGTACATTATGAATATTTCTAAGATGTTAATTGCGCGTCCGCCTCGTCCCCACGATATTAATAATTGTTAATCTTTGTTTATATCTAACGTGTATAATCAAACGTAGGTATTTATAAATATTATAGTCACATATGTACTTTTAATTTTAACACTTGTTTTATTACTTAATTTTTGTAATTATACTGCAATTATAAGTAATAAATAACTTTTAAAGCCGCCGCAGATGTGCACCTTTAATAATATTAACTTAAGCGCAAAATGAAGTAAAGTGTGATCTGTTCATTCTAAATAATAGTCTCTTCTTTTCTTATTATTGTTGTTTGATTTAAGTTCAGTATAATATTTTAATATTATTATATTGTAGTACTTTATTATACAGTCGTACTTAGGCAAAAGTGTGTAAGGAGAATGATGAGATTTGAGGAGGCCAAAGAAATATGTAAAGACCGCTTCATCCTCTCAGACTACTCTGTTAGCAATACAGTGTCAGGATATGTACATATTATATTTTAATGAGCTTGAATTTATCGTGCACCTACTCACATAAAATGTGAACTATCATTTAAAATTTACATAGTATGTTTATTCCTTCATATATTACAATTTTGATGAATATTAATAAAATGTTTTCGAGAAACCAAAAACTTTTGATTCATTGTTCGTTCGACTATCATTCAAAATTATTGAAGGAATTTGAAGTCATTTTATATTGTTTAAAAGAGAGAAATCCCACAGTTACTTAATAAGGATTATGTGTACATCATTACTCTACTTTAATTACAATAGGAAGAAAAGTCATTGTCTCTTTATCTTTTGTCTTCATGGTTCTAATTGGGATTTAGTAATATTTTTTAAATCAACTAGTAAAATATGAATTTGTACATCACTTTACATTCTTTCAATATGTCCGATAATATTACTTAAATTAAAATATATTTTCAACGAAGAATAAAATATTTTTTAGAAAGATTGTAATGACCTTTATGTTCAAATATGCATATTTTCTTAAGGCGACGCGACGCATTGATAAACAACAATTTAACCCAAACTAGACTTTCTGGTCTATGGAATAATCGTAGATCTATGCAAAAGTGCGCGCGCTAGCTTAAGAAAAATACGAAAAAGTAGTTATTTTCGTTTATATTAAAAGCTATAATTAATTTTAATAAATCCAACTGTCATTTTGAAGAATATGTTTAGATTAAAACTATACAGAAAATTTAGGTAGATAAATCGGTCCCGGTACTCCTAAAAATGTAAATCTCTGTTTTAAGAGGTTTCTTCGATATTTTTTTTGTGTTACAAAAGTTACCCAATCGTGATTCCCAACTGTCAATATAAAATCAATGAAATGTAAAATCAGGTTACTAAATATTACTTTCATACGTTTTGTAGTCACTTAAAAAAGTTGAGATCCCTGCCGTCAAAATTTCCAATGCGTCACCTTAATAATGATAACGCGATTAAAATTAAAATTATTACCTAAGTCGAAATTCATAGTAAAACTGTAGTTTAGTGAATTTAATACTTTTACATGTGGCGTTAAAAGTTATTAAACGTTCTAACCGACACCACAGCAAACATTAGTAACACCGTTACTAATGTTTCACATCACGTTTTTCAGAATCGTTTACTTTATTGATCGTAAATCTGTCATTGTTTGGTGAGTTTCGATTGAGTTCAGATAGTGTCGGTGAAACGAAGAAAGATGAAGCAGAAAAAGGAGAGACAGAAATGTTTGCTCTAAAATAACCACCTTAACCAATACTCATGATGCTTGCAATTACGCTAAAATTTTGTGGAATATCCAAAAAATGTCGAGTATTTGGGTCGATCGACTATTGTTTGTCAGTCATTCTTGAAATCGCGAAGTAAATAAAATGAAACTTACAGAACGAATACTTTATTTACTACTCTTCGACGCCTTTATGTAAAAAGAACGGAAGTACAAATTATACTAATGTACTATTTTTAAATAACACTATTACTTTTTTTATTTGCGTGTATTTTGATTATAATTTAAGTCGGTTATATTAAATTCTTTATTTTATTAGATTATCTAATACATCAATGACTATATTTAAATTCATGGTAAATAAATATTAATCAATTTGTATGTTAATTTTAAAACTTCAGTGATTAAGTCGTTAAACTAGTGGAATCATGTCATTTCATATATTCTATGACATCCCTATATTACTACAGTTCTTCCCAAGTTGACATGCTAGAAGGGGAAAAGTGTATCTCGTCTTAAAATTTCTTCCGTATTTAAGGTGGCAAAAATGGATCCCATATAATTCCGTTCTATCCGTTTATTTGTCACTGCTGATTATTTCATAAAATTTACTCTAACTGCCGATTTGGTAAAAAGATTTAAATTCGAAACGAAAAACGAACAATAAAATAAAGGATATTTTTATTTTTTAACTTCTACATTGTTCGACATTACTACAGAACCCAAGGTTGATGCGTATTCTTTTCCATTTGATATTGCGTGTTGCATCGACGAAACATTTTTATAAAATTGCCATCATATTTCGAGGTTATTAAACGTTCTGACCAATGACATTTTAATATATTTCAATTATTTATTGAAATATATTAAAATTAATAATTTCGCAATGATTATCAACAAAATTATTATAATTAAGCGTCACATAACAAGGTTAATTTCAATAAACCACATGATGTTATGTTTAATGGCATATGAGGTAACGTTAACTGTGATTAGTCAGTCCGTTTTCATAAATTCGTATTAATTCGGCATTAAATTTTAATAAATTATGTATTGCAATATGGATAGGCATAAAAGCGATTATGGATTAAAAAAAATCGCGACTCTACAAGTAATATTTAATATTGTTCTAAGTTGCTCAAACGGTATGAATACGTAATATGTGCAAGGCCGCGAATTTAGATCTCACTGGGATAAGGCTTATTGTAAAAATTTTGAGAGCTTTTGAATAAGTTTGCTGAATGTGAAATTAAAATATGTATTTCCTTTATATATTTTTCTAGCGACTGCCTAAAATCATGACGCAATTCATGTATTTTCGTTCGATACTTTTTTTTCTGCAATGTGATGCCTTTTTGACAGATTTTTAAATATATCTCCTAAATTACTTCAGAAATATACATAAAATTGCGGGTAACAAGAAGACAATACAGTTTATAAATACTGGGTAAACGATATTTAATTATATGAGTTAATATTCCAGTTATAACGATATATGTCGCGTTCGGGTGGCGAAGTGTGAGGGCGGAGCCTACGCAAGAAATTTTTTTTGGTAGCTAGCTCTTAATTAGTTACTATCGTAAAATATAGCTACGTTCCAATATCACCTTCAACTTCTAAGTTCTAACATAACTGCCAGAATTGTTTCTTTGTAATACTTACCACACACAAACACACACACGTATCTTCATCCTCTATCCTTAAACGAGGTAGTAGAAATACTTGTACTGTGGTAAAAATAAGAAGAGGAAATTCCAAAAGATTCCAGTTCTTACCGATTTTTACGGATTTACAGTTTTTACCGATAACAGTTGAAGTCGCTTTTAGTAGGTATAAATTATGGACAGTAGTTACAAAGCTACATAACGTGGTTGGAAATAACGATTTAAAGATTTTAGATTGAGTAGTCGTTATAAATATATTACAATATTATAACATATCTTCACGCCGTATCCCCAACGAGATAGTCAGAGAGGACGGAGCGCCAAGCGTCGCGGTCCTTACATACTTCTTTCGCTTCCTCCTCCTCCATATCTCATCATTCTTCTCACACATTTTCGCCTGGGTATGCGAGTACTTTTGACATTTCCGTCGGCTGACACTTTGGCTATTTTTTGATATTCGTAAATCAGCGTTGGTCTTTCTTGGCTTCTTTTGCCACTCGCTTTCGCTCTATAGATTTTCTTCATCAATCTTTCATCAGTCATTACTCATTCTTTCTATGAGCCCGAATCATCTCAGCATTCCTTTCTTCATATTTACAACAACACTGTCATGAAATTGACATATTGTGTACTGTTAATTCAATATTTGTAAATTTTTTTAATACTTTTTTTATTATTTTATTTTAATATGTTTAATTTAAAGGTATTCAATTCAATAAGAATTATTATATCAATTTTATTAGATTGAACATCATTACTATTTATAATGTTTGTTTTTTTTTTGTACTTGTCACGGGGATGACATACGAAAAACAATTTTTCTAATGTAAAAAGAGCTGAGGTCCATAGACCAGCGATTCCTAAAGTGGTTTCCGCCGAACCCAAGGGTTCCGCGAGAAAATACACTAGGGTTCCGCGAGTGTCACTTTTGTTGCTGAATCGCTAGAATATTTTGACTATCGTCATTTACGGGAATATTATTTTTGCGCGGTACCTACTTGACCTAAGCACTCACATGGATAAACATTAAACCATTTTCATTCTATAGTAGATCCTATACAATAAAATGTCCGATTTTCTTTAAATCTTTTTTTTTTTAATCTTATTTTAAGAAAGGAATTTATGTAATCTTATTTTAAATAGCGGTAGGTATCATTTGTTTGTTATAGTTTGCTTTGTGGTTTCATACAATAAAAAATATTTATTGAGTGCTTCATGGCCTTAAAAGTTCAGGCACTGCTGCCATAGGCATTTGCAAATTTACAATATCAAAGTTTTTTTCCTTTCTTTTTTCATTGCGTGACGCACAGATTAGCGCAATTGCCTTTGAATATTTATTAATACGTGACATTCACGTATTAACAAGTAAAATCAACATGAAGCACATTCGAAGTAAATTCGTTTTTACTTATCTTAAAACTCCTCCAGTAAAGTGATTTTTACTGAAGTTATAAAGGACTTCTTGGAAGATCGCAGAACTAAAGTAACAGATGTTTATTTAAACCCACTCCATTCTTTTTACTTATACAGAACTTTAAAACACAATATACTCACTTCACTTCTTTCATTATTACTTTTGTACATTAAAACTTCTAAAAATGTAAAATATAGAAAATCTAAATAAAAGGACAATCGCACTTCTCCTGTTCCGAAAAAATCCAAAATATCAAAGTTAAAAACATTTTAAAGCACGAATACGTTTACAACCCTGAGGACTGTTGTGCCTCTCGCGTCAGAAATATCACGGACTGTCCTACCCTCCATACTAGAACACAACAGTGCAAGTCCTATTGTTTGGCGACAGGATTCGCGATGTACATGGATCCCGTAGATGCTCCTACTACCCGCAAAACTCCTCGTTTTTAACTCGATTTAAGGATTTGACATCTCGCTTGCACCAACTATTAAGTAATTGGTGCCAGCGAGATGTCAAATCCGTAAATTGAATTTCAATAGTTGGTGTAAGCCACTCTCAATGATGTAAATCTTCCTTTTGGAATATAAATATTACTGAACCCAACCCATGGACATTGTTTCGCCTACCAAGAATTAGTTAAAATAATCTATAATCAATTGTCAATTATGTGAACTGTAGTTATCTCTGGAGCTAGTACAGGCGACGAGCTAAGCTGTTACTGTCAATATCAAATCAAGTGAAACGTTTAATTTTTGGGTAACTGCATTCGTTTTTACTATAAAGTTCTTCAGGAAGTTACTCAATTCATGGAAAATAGATTCAGATTTGTTATAAAACGTACGCTGATAAGACAATCATACTATAACATAAAACGATTTCATTGAAGACAATAGTCTGGAAATAATCTTCTCAGTATTTGATGGCATTTTAAACATTGTATTTCAATAAACCTATTGTAAATGATATTGAAAAAATAATACCTGAGTTTCTCAGTGCGCGGGTTTTCTTTTCGAACCGAACGAAGGTAAAGACATAAAAAATACCTTGTAATTGGGTTTACTAGAATAAATTGATTCGACTTTGGATTTATATATCATTTAATTGATGCTCTGTCCACCTCGAAAGAGAAATTGCATGCGGATATCCATATTAATATTATAAATGTGAGTTTGTATGTCTGTGTATTCGGCTGTCACAGCTAAACCGCTGGACCGAATTTGATAAAATTTAGAATGGAGATAGATTTAGAATTTAGTCCTGGGGAACAACATAAGCCACTTTTTTTTTATTCGACGAAGTAGCGGGAAACAGCCAGTATAACATGTATGTTACAGATACTGGTTATTTAGTTATTTTGCATTTAATATTGACATCTTATTATCAATTGCAATAAAAATAAATGTTAAGTTATGAGGAGGACATTAACTGTCATTATTATTCTAATTGACACTTGATGTCAATTTTAGTAGATTGGGCACTCTCGTAATATATTTTAATGATGACTAATATAATTAAATTATGCAATAATAAATACATAATATTCTCACATTGTAATCCTAATGGAGTAGCTAGAGTAGATGGCGCTCTTTTGCCTCCTCAAATCTCATCATACTCCTCACACTCTCTCGCGGAGGTGTGCGAATGCTTTTGACATTTCTGTCAGTTAACACTCTAATTATTTAATCTTCATGAGTCAGCCTTAGTGTTCCTTTTGCTACCTCTCACTCTCGCTCTGTTGATTTTATTCATCAATGTTTCATCACTCATTCTTACTATGATTAATGGTAGGCAATGTAATGATAAATAATAATAATAAATTAAATCGAGTGTGTTTTCGTCTGATACATAGAAATTGGCATTCCACAACCATTTTAATTGCTGTCCATTTAAAAAAAATACAGGATATGTGTGCTGTACAGACCTTCTGGCACAGACCGTAAAAGTTAGCCAAAGGAGAGCTCATTATAAGATAATTTCTTATACATAATAATAAGTGTAGACAAACCTTAAACTTTAACATTAAATTAAGACTATGTATGGGTGTAAAACAAAATTAACATGTAATGAGAAGAAATAAATTATTATTAAAAAAAAAGTATAGATGATGAGCTAGCAATCAGCCACTCTCTGGTTCAGTTTAATCTTCTGTGAGTACAAATAATTATTGTTAAAATTGCGTCAAGGTATGATTTTTTGAACCTTTAGTCACTGTCTCAGTCACTCGATGTGAAGGTTTGTATTTTATGTGTCGAAACTTGTTTTTTACAGGAAATTAATACGAAGTGCGATCAATGAATTTATAATTTAAGAAGATATTATAAAAATCTTGAATTTGAGTTTATGATTACATAGGAGCGAAATAAATAGCTTTGTAATAGCGTAATAATTACAATACTGGATTTATCTGAAAATTAATGAACTTAAAACTGAGTATAATATCTTAAATAATAGACTTCCTCAGTTGCCGTTTAAAAAATTGTCATAGCTTAGGGTGCTTAGCAGATTAGCAGGCATTGCGTTATCTCTAACATAATAAACATACATATCTTCAAGCTGTCTTTCACGGGGTAGTCAGAGAGGACGGAGCACCAAGTATCGCGGTCCTTATATACTACTTTCGCTTCCTCAAATCTCATCATTGTCTTCACATATTTTCGCCTAGGTATGCGGGTGCTTTTGACATTTCCGTCAGCTAATATTCTAGCTATTTGATCTTCGTAAATTAGCCTTGGTCTTTCTTGGCTTCTACTTCCACTCACGATCGCTCTGTACATTTTCTTCGTTAGTCTTTCATATTTATTACGTAATAATATTTCTTACTAACGACTTGCGCCAGCCTCGCACAGGAAGAATTTTTTTTAAATGAAATACAGCCCATGTTACTCGCTGATAATGTAACTTTCTATAGGTGAAAGAATTTTTGGAATCGGTTGAGTAGTGTTTGAGTTTATCTATTACATACAAACGAACAAAGTCTACCTCTTTATAATATTAATATAGATGTAATATAATAATCATATATATAACAATTCATACATACTCTAACATAATTAAGTTTAATATTCGGTAATTTAATGGCAATTGCTTTGAATGTCAAAATTCCATCCATATTTGTACGTGAAATATGTTCTCACGTCATATTACTCTACATTTCATAAAAAGCCTCGTGTTATTGCTACGATTATTAATTTTTTCTGCGTTCACGATTCGGGTCAAGGCGAATGAAAACGCGTACAAAAATAAAACACTTTCACTGTTAATAATTGAATAATAAAAACAATGTTATACTTGTGTATTCAAAACTATGAAAGAGTCAGTGCAGTTATCATACCGCGTGGGAGGCACAGGTCATGCGCTCTGCAGCTAGGGTCGCGTTTGATCTAACAGCTGACTTGCCTGCTAACAATGAGTTATCCTGGCGTCTATCCAATAATAAACAAAAGGAAACTCACCTTCGATTGCGCCGAATCCGGCTGCATGAAATAAAATAGGAAAAACATCCACACAGCTCCGACAATAAACAATATTTTTACGTTTCGTCTCATTTTTGTCAACGATAAATACACTGTTAAAAAAATTACACTTGCGATTCCGTCGGTGTGCGTTCGAAAACACGCGTTATTGTTTATTAATTATAGTAGTCGCGAGCGGCGCGCGGCCGCGCTTCTGGCTGCGGCGTGCGGACTAAGCCTAGTTCAAAACAGATAGCGACGGCGATACGGTCATGCGCGTATCGGATGAGAGACCGTACTCGAAAATAGACCTTCGGTGTTCGCAGTTACTTTTGCTTACACTGTCCAGTGTTTCTGCGGACTGTGGAACAGTGCAACTGCATTGCCTTGTATCCGTAGCCAGGCATTTGTCTACTGAGTTGAATAAACGCCTGAAAATTGCATAACGATTAACTAGTATGCTTTGTTTAAGCTTACAATAACTTAGTTAATTGATGTTCACTTCATTACGCAATTTATTTATGTTGATATCTCGGTTCTAATAAGGAAAGATTTATGACCATTGTTATTTAATTTTTCGTTTCGTAATTAATGTGTAACGTAAAGTAATCGCATATTCGTGTTACATTTTTGCAATTTTGTGAATGATTCAGTTTCGTTACTTTTTTCTTTTTTTTGAGAACGAATTGCAATATTATTTAGTTATTCATAAATTTACAATATAGCAGGTTAATTTATGCGTTAAAATACAAAGCACATTGCATTTTGTTCACTACAGTTGACACTTTTCGCCATTTTCTGGAACAACGCCAAGTGAATGTACAAAACCGTTCTACTTATTACGAAACTGTAACATTTTTGAAACAGTAAAAATCTTTCGTATGAGTGTTTCTACAGGTTACATTTATAGGTACAGGTATTCGCATTTAAATTACATAAAGATATTTCACTTATTAGGATTTGCGAAGTTTAATAGGTGACTTCATTAAAGTATGGACAAATAAATCAGTAAGATTCAAATCCTTTTCACCAAATTAAGTTATAAAAAATGGATTTTTCACCATGTAAAACTGAAACCAGAAACCCGAAACTATTCGATTTTTGTTGAGAATCTAATGATATGTATGTTGTACTTAACTTTTAAATATAAAATTGAAATGGAATAAAAGAGAATACGAACACATGAGAGACATTTGTATTTAATACATATACTAATATTCTATGCATGTGGTGCAATAGTAAAATTGGGGAGATCATAATAACCTGAGTATTTTCTGAAACTACACTATTTCATAAATTAATTACTCAACAAAATATTCTAATATTTCATATAGGGAACGAATAGGGACCTTTTGTGTCATTCACAAAACTTTATAAGTAGGCACAGCACCAGCTCAAGCAAACTCGGCGCTCGAGAACTCTAGACAAATTACTTCTATAGCGCCTCTTAAAACAAAAACGTTATAAAATGAAAAATGAAACTTTGTTGGCAGTTACCTAGGTACGTAATTTCGAAGTAACAGACAGAAAATGTAACAAGACTTTACAAACTTAATGTCATTTATTTTGATGGAATTTTTGGTACACAAAGCTATATAATTTGGTATATAAAGATATAGAACTGAAATTATCTACTCGTATTATAAAATATTTAAAAAATACTTTTACTACATTTTCTTGTGACTAAGTATGTGCGTTTGATAGCTTATTTGATTAGGTGAAACTGTTAAAAAATTAGTTTCTAAAAATCCACGTAACAAGTCGAGTAGAATAATCACGTTTAAAAAAAGTTTATCGAAATATCAAAACGCTAAAGAATATGCAGCAAATAGACCCAGGTTTGAAATTTATCCAATTATCCGAAATAACACAAATCGCGTAACGAATGACGATTTACCTAGTCTGTACCCAACAAACATTTATTGGTCGAGAGGATGTTATAGTGACAACTTTATGTTATATAATATAATCGTGTAAGTGCTGTAAGGACGTTTACTCGACGGCAAAAGGGCCCATTTAATATAACTTAACGTTCTAAGTTTCGTGTAACAGTCACATAAAGACCTATTTGGTCGCCTAGTGAATGTATAAACGTTGCCGGTTTGACTACTCGTCGTGTAATCCCCAAGGAGCTCCCGGAAGAGCTCATTCTCGGCGACCTTAAGTCGCAAAACCTCCCGGCGCGTGAAGTCCACCGCCTTTACAAGCCTCGCTCGAAGGAGGCCTTCGACCTCGTGTTGGTCGTACTCGACCTCTCCCCCGAGGGAAAGGCCGTTTTCCACATAAAATCCGTGTGTAGGATTTCCGGCCTCTCCGTAGAGGCCCCGCACAAGCGCGGCACGGTGGGTCAATGCCACCGCTGCCAATTGTACGGGCACTCGGCCCGCAACTGCTTTGCACGGCCTAGGTGCGTCAAGTGCCACGGAGACCACGGCACCCCCGAGTGCTCCCGCACGCCGGAGACGTCTGACCCTCCCGGTTGCGTACTGTGCGGAGAGCTCGGACATCCCGCGAACTATCGCGGATGCCCGAGAGCTCCGCGCCGTCGCCGCCGTGGGGGTAAGTCGCGCCGAGCCGGCGGAGCACATCAGGGCCAACGCCGCGGCCCCCCTGCGCACCCAGCCCAACCTAAGGCCGCCCCTACCGCGACCTCCGCACCCACACGGCCCGCGCCCTCTGCGCCAGCCAAACCCGCGCCCTCCGCGTCGTCACAACTTGCGCCTTCTGCGCCGCCACAACCCGCGCCCTCCGCGCCAACCCAACCTGCGCCCTCAGCGCCGAACAAACCCGCGCCCTCAGCGTCGACTAAATCCGCGCCCGCGCGCGCTCTACCGGCCCGAGAGACCATAGCGCCGACGCCAGCACAACAACCGCGGCGTAAGGGGCCCGCGCCTCAAACGCGTCCAGCGGCGCCGGCTCCTTCAGCGCCGGCGTCCGATCTCCTCGGCGACATCCGAATGCTCGCCGACCTCGTTAAGGAAATCAACCTTAACGAAATTAAATTAGTCGCGCGTAAAATCCGCGACTGTAGCGACGGGATGGGACGGCTCATCATACTTGCCGAACACGCGTCCCTTCTGGACAGCCTAAGCCGCTTCACGGCGCCCCCTCGTAGGTTATAAAACCGGGCACCCACGAGACAACTCCCTCCGCGCGCATCAAACCGCGCGGGCTCTCAATCTCATTTTTTAACGCGGACGGACTCCGCAGGCAACGCGATCTTCTTCACGAGTTTACGCGAGACCACCAAATAGATATAATGCTAGTGCAGGAAACCTTTTTGAAACCTAGAAATCGCGACCCCGGCCTCTCCGGGCTTAACATCGTGCGAAACGATAGGGTGCCCGCCCCCAAAGGCGGCACTGTTATCTACTACAGAAGGTCCCTGCACTGCATTCCGATCGATACGCCCGCCCTCACCAACATAGAGGCGTCGGTGTGCCGGGTGGCCCTCACGGGGCACGCGCCTGTCACACTCGCGTCAGTTTATCTCCCTCCCGGTAAAGCGCTAATTAGAAGCGATCTAGAGGCCCTCCTAAATTTAGACGACTCTGTCATACTCGCCGGCGACCTCAACGCTAAACATCGTCGCTGGAATTCGCACACCACCTCGCGAAATGGCAGAGCTTTAGACGAACTAACCGATGTCCTTAACTTTGACGTTATCGCCCCCATGACGCCCACCCACTATCCCAGAGTTACAACACACAGACCGGACGTACTCGACATAGCGCTTCTAAAGAACGTAGCTCTAACGCTGCACTCAATAGAGGCGTTACACGAGTTAGACTCTGACCATAGGCCGGTATTACTAAAACTAGGACCTATGATAGACACTAGGACGCTCACAAAAACCGTGACGGATTGGCAGAGTTTAGACGAAACGCTAAACTCTGAGAATTCGCCGCGGCTTAACGCGATACCGGACGTTATCCGTTCCGCCGAGGACGCGACCGCGGCGATAGACGCGCTCACCGCCCACATCCGCGAATCGGTCTCCTCGTGCTCCCGTGAGGTCCCGGCGGCGAACGACCGCCGTTGGGAGCTCCCTGGAGACATCCGTCGGCTGATCAGAGCCAAGAACGCCGCGACCCGCGCTTACGACTCGTTTCCCTCAGAAACGAATAAACGCAACTTACGCGCCCTCCAACGCGAAGTCAAATACCGAATTTCCGAACTTAGGGATAACAGGTGGAGCGATCTCATGCGAGAGATCGAGCCGACGCACCAGGCTTACTGGAAGTTGGCCCGATCTCTCAAATCGGACACGTTCCAAACAATGCCGCCCCTGACGAAACCGAACGGACAGACAGCTTTCGACGATGTAGATAAAGCCGAACTCTTGGCCGACACTCTGGAGGCCCAATGCTCACCTAGCTCTCAGCCTGTAGATCAGAATCATTTAGACATGGTCAATCGCGAAGTAGGCTCCCTACCGCCCGCGACCGCCGCCTGCCAACTCAGACCCGCGACGGTTGACGAAGTTCAGGACATTGTCAAGGCTCTCAAACCTAGAAAAGCCCCCGGTAGAGACGGCATCTCCAACCGAGTAGTAAAAATTTTCTCGATGCGCCTTCTCGCGCTCTTAGCAGCCATTATCAATGCCGCCATGGCGAACCGCGTCTTTCCAGCCGCCTGGAAGGAAGCGATCGTCATCGGAATCCCGAAACCGGGTAAACCCCGCAGTAGCCCCAATAGCTATCGCCCAATCAGTCTCCTTAGCGTGCTAGGGAAAATTTACGAACGGGTCCTTCTGGCTCGTCTCAAAGCCCACTTAGACACCTCCGGTCTCCTCATAGACGAGCAATTTGGCTTTCGAGCCAAACACTCGTGCATACAACAAGTGCACCGCCTCACGGAACACATCCTGGAGGGCCTTAACCGCCCGAGTCGCACTATAGGCACGGGGGCCCTCTTCTTCGATGTAGCGAAGGCGTTCGACAAAGTCTGGCACGCCGGGCTGGTGTACAAGCTGCGCCGGCTCGGCGTGCCTGACGATCTCGTACGCATAGTACGGGACTTTTTGTCAGACCGCTCCTTCCGCTATAGAGTCGAAGGGGTGCTCTCCTCTCCCCGCCCCATCAGGGCAGGCGTCCCACAGGGCTCCGTTTTATCGCCCACGCTCTACTCGCTCTACACGAACGACGTCCCCAAAACCCCCGGTGTAGAGCTCGCCCTATTCGCGGACGATACCGCTCTGTTCACATCAGACCGGAGTCGCCTCAGAGTCTCCCAACTCCTCCAAGTCGCGGTCACGAGCCTAGGCGAGTGGTTCCGTCTTTGGAGAATCGAAGTCAACCCCGAGAAAAGCGCCGCCGTGTATTTCTCGAGGGGAACGACGACCAGCCGCGCCCGCCGCGCTAACACTCTCAGAACAATCACACTTTTCGGCCAGGATATCCCTTGGACTAGGAAAGTCAAATACTTAGGAGTCACCCTTGACAGTGCCATGACCTTCGGCCAACACATCAAAACGGTCCGCGACCGCGCCGCGTTCGTCCTCGGTCGTCTCAACATGCTCATTTGCGCTAAAAGCAAAATGTCCCTCAGACATAAAGTTACCTTATATAAGACGTGCGTCAGGCCTATCATGACGTACGCCAGTGTAGCATTCGCTCACGCTGCGCGCTCTCACATCAACTCCCTCCAAGTTATTCAGAATAGGTTCATGCGCAGGGCTACCGGTGCCCCTCCTTACGTGCGCAACGTAGATCTGCACTACGACCTAGAATTACCCTCTATAACTCAATATCTAAAAGAGGCGTCCCAACGCTTCTTTCACCGTTCTTCCTTACACCCGAATCCCTTAGTGGTCAGGGCGTCATCGTACACCCCCGAACGCCGCGTCCGCAAACGCTATCGTAGACCTAGACATGTGTTAGGCGACAGCGACGACGACATTACACGTTCGAACTCGAACATGCCAACCTACACACTACGACCGCACCGCCCCCACCGGCGGAGGCGAGGACGACCCCCGCGACACCCGTAGGGTCTCACGTTTAGAAGCTCGATCACTTAGCTCTACACGCACACACGCGGGCCTTAAGCCACATTGTAAACTGCCACGCGGAACACTAGGCACACTAACCGGCCCTCAGCCGTCTCGCCGGCCGGGTCCGCTAGAGGCCCGGCCCTCACCCGAATAGGAAGCCCGTTAAGATGCACGCAGGTGCGGAAAGCTCCCCTGGCGACGCCTTGAGCCCGAGGTTCGCCCTCCATACGAGGCATCCCTCGGCTGGAGGAACCCTCAGGCGGTCGACCATCTGGCAGGGCGCCTTCAGCGCTCGCCCCAACGCGACCTGTGACGCTGTAAAAGCCACTAGGGCTAACAGCAAAGAGGGGTTTTGTTTAGTCGGTTCGAGTCCGACACTCCCCAGTCGGCGTAGAGTCCGGCTGGGTAGCCCGCGGGGGTTTCATTTCGCCTCTCAGAAACCAAAAAAAAAAAAAAAATCGTCGTGTAATAATAGCCGCTGCAATGTGTATTCGGCTTCATGTCTAGTAGTGGTGCGCAATGTTATATTTATATAACATGTGGTGGTTATGTTATCGTCACATATATGTCATATAAAGTAATTACTGTTCTATAATCTTCGTTAAAATTTCACAGTATTTTTACTTAGCAGTGATGAAGTGAAACAAAAAATTTATCACAAGAAGCGACAGCCATTTTCTTAATTTTTAGTTACATTTTAAAATAACCAATCAAAAGCATATTAGTCAGCTGAAATCAATTGGGAACTGAAGTTTATTGATTAATGTGGGGTAGTTTATAACTAATTTTTTTTGCGATTCCAAAATATTAAGTATTATTGCATTTTGATTACATATTTATTCGGTAACTGTATTATATGATTTCTATATAACTTCCCGACTTATAATCTGTTCGAAACTGATTCGCCATAACAGTATTAGGGTTCATAAAAAAAATAATAAAACGATATCACTTTAGTCATTATCTTTATTCATTATATACTTCACTTGCACCACATTTGTAATAGGTTTATATGTATTTAATTTCTCTCAGTTTTATCTAATATTTTTACGTTTTGAAGGTAACTCGCGAAAGTACAATAAAATGATTAATTATTATATAGATATTGATAAATTTTTAACAAAGGTGGATATCATCGGAATTATTCACGTACCTACATTTAAAGTGGCCATGGCCATTTACCCATTTCATCCTTTCTTCTCATTGTTATGGATGTGGTTTCCTGATTGTACATGGAAGTAGACCATCACATTTTGTTATAAGTGACAAAAATGTGAAGAATTTATTACAATATTATCTTTTGTTCTGGTGCTCATACTGCCTATATTAAATTATCTACAATCATTATCCAGAAGACGAATGTGAATATTGTAATTATTGCAATACCAGTATTTCACTTAATTAATGCTGATATTACTATCTGGATATTTATTTAAATTTAAAAGGTACCTAATGTTATTTTTTACTTTATTTGGACCCAGAATTTTCTATATGACTGAACTTATTATATTTTAATGTGTGATGGGCCCATCACACATTAAACTATAACAAATTTTACATTACCCTAACACAATATAAATAAAAAGGTATACAGAATTTCATAGCATAGAAAATATATCATATAATTATTGCAAAATGTGTCATTCAAAATGTCGCGTGGAATATATACGTAATTCTATTCCTTTAGCAATATTTTATATCGATACATATATAAATAGATAAATGTGTTACGGGGATATACTGAATGTCGAATGTATGGGACATTCGATATTCTGTTCATGTATGCCGCTTTTTTTATACCACAGAAGTGGCAAACTTTTAGCCATTTTCCAATATGGGCTCGCCTCATCACGCCACAAATTAAGCCCTGGACTTAATTTGTGGTGTGATTGTTAAATTATTATTAAATTACTTATTTGTTGAATAAAAATAAATTATTGTATTCATATCTCAAATTTGCATTTATGTTTTTACTTTCTATGTTGTGCAGAGAAAATTTAAATTGTTAGTAAACATTAAACTTTGACTCGGATTGGACGCATGTGGGAGGCGGAGCGCCAACAGTGAAGGTGCTCCAGTCGAGCGGTTAATGCCCATACACCGCTCGACTGGAACACGATGCTCGTGACTCACTGCTCGCTCACGTCGCTGTCGCCGCCGCTCGGTTGCGTCCAGTCAAGTCTTCGGGGCTGATGTCGATTGCGGGAATTCCCCTACTCATTAAATGCGTAGTATTGTATATATTTGTATCGCAGCCTCTCGCTCGTCCACATTTGGTTACTCAGTTCGCTGGCTCAGCTATTGCGCAGTTCTCAGTTTTCAATCAAATTTTGTAGAAACCCAAAGTTGCAACCAAAATAGTATGCTATAATAATATTAGATACTACATGAACTTGAATTTTATGATAATTATATGTCTACGTATTGAACTGTTAAATTTAGTTCCGTAATAACCTAATTGCTCGTTTTTTCGCAAAATGCCCTTTGAGATAGTAAAGATCGCAAAAGTTAGTAAATGTCTATTAACAACTATACCAGCGCAATGGAAAAAACATGGAACATTGTATTGGCTGCAAAAGAACGAGTTCAATTTGAAAATATCTGAATATTCTGTGCAAGAAAATAATTGGAAAATAATGCAATGCATTATGAAGCAAAGCAACATATTTCCAATTATGAAACTGCAGAACAGCTATATTTATTACTGGAGGGACTAACTACATGCATTTGCATATTTGAAACGCGTTACGGAACTATTCTTTTTTACGTCAATATCAGCTTCACTGCGTGCTTTATTACTATGTGTATCAATAAAAGCAGGTGCTTGAAGCGCATAATAAGTATTTATACTTCATTTTAAAGGCACCACTTCTTTTGGTCTTCTTCCACTTGTTTGGATCCATTTTACGAATAATAAAAAATGTGAAATGACAATACAGTTATTATAAAATGGTGCAAGTAATATACAAGTTTATTTCAAAACGTTTATATGATTATTCATCAAATACCGGTCGTATTACTACTTTATGTGTGTACTAATAGTAGTATAGATACATATAGATGTGTGTTCCCTAAGAAAGTATATAGGTTGCATTCGTAACATTTATTCGATTATTATATAATGATTTCTATTACGACGTTTAAACAACCACTGTACGTTTAATAGTTATTTAGAAGGTTACATAATAGTTACATAACAAAATTGACACAAATGTGACTTAAATACGACAATAACTCTTATACGACTAAAAAGTCACATGAAGTTATATAGACATCGCCGTGAACACCACTATATAACTGTTTTATAAAATAGTTGAAAGAACGTCTATATGACATTATTATATCGCAAGAAATTTATATAACAAATCAGACGTATAGTGCACCAGTACATGACGAACAGTAACAAAAATTACTGTAATATAATTTTTATAAACTCAATAATTATATAAATGTTTCGTTACATGACCAAATTGTTTGCTGGGTAGGTACGTTTTTTTCATTACTTCATTATATACCCTCACGTACCCTCGCCGTGCCACCGCCAAATTCGAATATCCTAGGCCGTCGCGCGTTAGTTTGCTTAAATGGTCCGGCCGACCTATGGCCGATCCTGTCCACCAGGAATAAATCAATCATACTCCTTTCATCCTTCCTTTCCCACGTGTACTGATAAATCCTTTTGCATAGGCAATACTACATATTACAAAGTACATACTACATAATTTTGAGTAAGTAAGTGTATTATGAAATCAATAATTTTAGTCATGATAAGTTTTTTCTGAGTGATATTATAAATTATAATATTCTTTGGTTGAATGTTATTTGATAATTCTAACGACATATATTCTGCAATTAAGTATTACGTGACAACGCCATCTTTAAATACTTAACAGATTTCCTGTAGTGTCATTGCATACGATTTTGTTTCACAATGATTCTACAGAGGACTCTGCTTTTAGCCCTCATCAAGTTTCTGAAGTTCGATGAAAAGGTGAAACTCAATTAATTGCAGCATTTTTTGGAATATCCTGGGGTAAATGTGTAATTAGGGTAAGTTAAGAAATAAGTTTAGGAAATATTTTTTGAATTCAATAAAGTTGTAATATTATTTAATCACTAATAGATTTAAAAATACGGAATGGTCCCTATTCATAAGTTTCTCGTATATTGGCGATAATGTCTAGCATTACATGGGCACTCCTGATAATTCCATAAACAAGCATGACTGCATGAAGTGTTAGGAAGTGATGGAAAGTATTAGGTATTTCGGATGCATAGAAAGAATGAGTGACGAAGAAAATTTACGGACCGAAGGGAGTGGCAGGTAGTAAGTCAAAGCAGACAAAGACCAATAAAATTATATTGTGTGTTATGTTACTAATTTAATAATTTTTTAAAGACAGAAAATTAGAAGAGGTATTTATCAATCCATATAACTTATAACTTACCTAAACTTATCTCAATGATAATATTTTAAAACTACTTAGTCTGGAGCTCTAAACAATGGGGTCTATAGAAATATAATGGTAGTACCTTAGATAAAAAAAATAGTAGTATTAGTACTATTCCTGTTTATTGTGAAGCTTTTTTTCCAAGAATATCTTATATTAATATATCGACAGGTCACTAATTACCATACATACCATAATAAAAACGTTCCACATATTTATCAAATGTATTATTGGAAGGTATTTAACAAAATTATGTACCTACTTACATAATATATGTAAGTTAGACTCTCCCTTTCTAATCACATCAACCAAGTAAATAATAAAGCTAATATGATAAAATGGGACCCTAACGATATATTAAAGGTCCTATTTGCTTTATTTTGTTTTTGTCTGTCACATTTTTTCCCTCTAGCATTCCCGGTGAACGTCCCGGAATCCCGGCAGAGTTCGCGCGCTGTCCGGCGGTAGCGCGCGTCCCTCGCAACGTGATCGATTACCCGCTATTTTCGAACGAACTTGTTTCGACGTTACAAGGCTGTTTACGTTCGATTTTTGAATATTTTCCGTGGTTTGGACTAGTTTTTTTTTAATATTACAATGAATAAAACTCCAGTAAAGTGATCTATGTGAGTGTTTTTATTTTTTGTGATATTGGTTATTTTTTTTAATGAATTAGTGCAGTGTTAGTTAAGAGCTTAGGTGAACAGTGTTCATTCAGATTGGCTAGTTGGACGCAACTTGTTAGGTAAGATTTTTTTATGTAGGTACTTATAGAAATGATAACTACCTACGTCTACTTACCTACTTAAAATAATGTTTACTTATGTAACATAGAGTACTTAAATAAACGAAGTAGCTCATAGCTTTAGCTGTATATCTATGTACATTATAGTTAGTTATATATATATGATAGAGCTACAATATGATAGAAAACTATATGATAGTTACAATGTAAGTCTATCAACAAACATTCAATTTAACAAATGACACAGACACAGGTGTAGTTTTGTGCTTTGAGGACTGGTTTGGTTTCTGTCAGGGTGGATTCAGATTCAAATTCTTTACTGAACGACTCTATATAAGTATCTACATAGTTTATGCTGGTGTAAAGATGAATGAGAGAATTGGGTACGGAAAAACAATTCGTTTTAAAAACTGTCGGTATTCGTGCTAATAATAATTCAGTGTGGTCTCCTGGTCTCCCCTACACTTGTGATCGTACTCACCCCCGTATTGAAATAATATAGTGTAGGCATGTAGGGTTATCAATATACAATTCTAAACTTATTGTATTATGATACGAGTTATATATTAGTATTATGAGTTTTACTATCAAAAGCAGGACCATGGCTGATTTACGAAGATCAAATAGCCAGAGTGTAAGTTGACGGAAATGTCAAAAGAACCCGCATACCTAGGCAAAAATGTGTGATGAAATCGATGAGATTGGAGGTGACGAAAGAAGTATGTAAGTACCGCGAAGCTTCCCTCTGACCTCTCCGACTATCCCGTTAGGGATGCAGCGTGAAGATATTGAAGTATGTATGTATATTAGTTATTAGTAGTAACAGTCAATACTAGTCCCACTGCTATCTATACTAACTATAAAAATATGAAGACAAGAGTCTGCAAAACTAAAATATGAGGACAATACCTACTACATCGCACTAGCACAGTGCATGCAGCAAGGGCACTCTTAAGCTAAAATATAGGAAAGGGTTTTCCTAGTTATCAGTTCAGGCACACGTTTTCATTTGAGATAGAAAAAACTTTCGAACAATTTAAAAAAAAAGAAAAGCGAATATTTGTGGGGACTACCAGTTCATGTAGGTACTGACTAATAAAATGGTAAAAGTAACGCCGATTTAAGTAAATATATTTCATAAATGTGTTGATCTGGGTGTGTTTCCCGATAAGCATAGTAAAATTATACCAATGTTTAAATCGGGTTGCAAGTCAGATTCACAAACTACCGCCCAGTGCCGAAATTGTCAGCGTTAAGTAAAATATTCGAAAAATTAATGCTCTACCAAATGCTGGTACATTTTAACATTTGCAGGATATATTTAATGGTCTACAAGTACGGTTTCACGAGAGAGCGGTCCACAACACATGCGGGAGCAAGCTTGATCAAAAATGTGCTAGAGACTTGGGAGGGGTCACGGAATGCCATTGGCGTGTTTTGTGATCTTTCCAAACCTTTTTTCAAATTCAATTTCAAATATTTATTTGCGTAACATGTGTAGTTTGACAAAGTTTTTAAATGATAACATACATAGGTACATAGATTCATCACACATTTACCAAATTATTGGCATGCAAAATTTATAATAAAGAAAATAATAATAATAATAAACATATGTAAGGTCAAATAAATTGAAAATGACTTGTTTGAGTTATAAATATAGTTATTTTAGAAAAATTACCCCATTTATAATAAAAACAGTATTCAGTACGGAAAGTAATAGCTATCACATAAAGGAAGTTAAATATTTTAGTCAAATCAGTAACTTTAAACTATAAAAATCTGATTATGTTAACTAAAAATCTAATTAAATATTTATAAAAATAGTATCTTTTATTATAAAATACTTTAATTCTAACAAATTTTGAATAATTGATAAATCCGCAATAACAGTTGGAAAATGATCACAGTTTTGCAAAACACACCAGGTGGCGCTCTGACGCGCTAGGAAAAAATGGGGGATACGGAAGGTAGATATAAAAGTGGATGCATTTGGTTGATCGGGGCGTTGTTCGGGCGGGGACATTAAGAGTGATACCGTGTGTATTGTGTGGGAAGCAAATAAACGAAAAATTATAACCTGCAGTTGTTATTTTGGCTAGTCCTACACATACAAGTACAACAAATTTAAAATGTCAATATTTATCACTTAAGTACTCTTGATTTGTTTGTTTTGATTGTGTTTGTCACAATCAAAAGGTTTGGAAAGATCACAAAACAAAAAGCTTTAATTTACAAAATATGGAATACGTGACAAAGCTCTCGATCTCGTGGTTTCATATCTGACTCACCGAGAACAAAAAGTTACATCTGTTGGTTGTAAATTAAAGATGCGTGTTCCCCAAGGATCAGTCTTAGGACCTTTCTTGTTTTTGATTTATATTAATGATCTTCCATTTATGATTAAAGACTTATGTGATATAATATTATTTGCTGATGACACATCATTATTGTTTAAAGTAAATAGAAAATACAGATTTAGCGGACCTAGTAAGGACCTTGGCGGATGTCTCGAGATGGTTGCTGTTAATAATTTACTACTGAATGCACAAAAAACCAATCGTGTCAAGATTTCCCTATCCAATATACCCAGAATCCATAATAGACTAGAACTGGGTGGGAAACAATTAGAATTAGCGAAATCAGCTACTTCTTTTGGTTTAACAGTAGATAATAAGTTACAGTGGGACCATATCGATATTTTGGCTAATAAGATCAGTTTGGTATATATGCTATTTAGACGCATTAGACAGTTGACAGATGTGGCCATGGCTAGGCTTGTGTACTTCGCATATTTCCATAGCCATGTCTTATGGCCTACTACTGTGGCGATCAGCGGCGCATATGAATTCTGTTTTCATTTTACAAAAAAGGGCAATACTACCGTCTATGGTATGAATGCACGTTGTCGTTGAAACATCGTTTTAAAGACATTGATGTACTCACTTTACCCTCGTCATACATCTTTGAAAACATAATGTACACTAGAAAAAATATAGATCTATTTCAAAAGAAAGGGGTTATTAATGGCATGGAAACTCGTGGTCGTGATCAACTAGTTATTCCTAAATTTAAATTACAAAAGTCCAGTGGCTCATTTTTGGACAACTGTGTTCGAAATTCCTGAAGAAATTACTCAATTAATGGAAAAGAAATTTAAACTTGTTATTAAACTCACACTGATTGGAAAAGCATACTACACAATTAGCGATTTCATTGGAGAAAAAACCATAGTCTGAAAATAATCCTCTCTGCACACGCATTTATTGCGTTTATGAATATTGTATTTTTTAAATAACTATTGCAGAATGATGTTGAAAAATTGATACCTGACGGAGTTTCTTGTCGGTTCTTCTTAATGTCCAAGTTTTCTTTTCGAACCGAACTAAAGTAGATTTGACGTTCAAAAATGCCTTGCGATTGGGTGTACTTGAATAAATTGATTTGACTTTGACTACTCCAGGCCAGAGAATAGTAAGAAGCCTTGGCGGTGATCGCGGACAGTACCAAGGAGTTCCATAATTCCATGCGACTCGAGGTAAGACGACAAAGCGTGTTGTTCGTGTTGTCGTAGCCAGTGGCGGCGTTAGGTGTTGGCAACGTCGGGGACCGCTGATAGCCTCGCGCCTGTGGGTACCTCGCAAAAAAGTTTTTCAAGTTGTTAAAAATGTACCTAGTTATTGAATTATCCATATTTGTTTCCATACGAGTGTAGTAATATACTCATAAAATTAGTGTATAGTAATTATTAGTGTATAATTCAGCTCATGAATTTAACATTTTCTTTCTGCCTGGAAAATGACAGAGCTCTCGAAAAGCTGATGTCTCCGACGTCCACGTTTCGTCAAGCGCAGCCATTGGTCGTAACACTGCATAGATCCCTATCTATCACTACCCTCCGAGAAATGCTACGGCACTACACAAGTGGGAGTCCGTGGTCTTCACTAGGGAAATCCATAGCTCCTCGATAATGAGCCGATGATGACCAGCACAGTACTTGTAATGGACAAATAATAACCCAGTCTTACCACAGGGGACTGGGTGCGTCTGCTCAATGATCTCTTACGTTAACAAGAAAGGCTGTTTGTCACCCGTACCGATTTTGCCGGGACAGTCCTGATTTCGACTATGTTGTTCCGCGCCCGGCAACCATAGTTTTGTTCCGATTTGTGATAATACGCGAACAATTAATTAATCTCTTTACCTCCTTCAAACACTAATGCTGAGCGATTATCTATTTTCTCACATAACCACAGAACAATAAATTAGTTAGTGCATGTGACAGTATTGGATTATGTAAAATTATACGAAATCACATAATGTTATGTGGAGACATAACAAAGGATTATTTTTATCAAAAACATAAGTTTAAGATTCACTATTTACTCGCAAGAGTATCAAAAACTGTGTTTGGAAAGAAATTAAAAATTGAGATATCATTTCTTATAATAGTTTTTTAACGAAGAACTTTTGATGTTTTATCAAAAATTAACAAAATGAATACGGGATTGAAGTATGTAATTAAAAATAACAAGCCGCAAAGACAGATTGGATGAGTCACGCAATTTTAAATGAAAGATTAATTAAAAGAATTAGATCTTGGTTTGTACGGTTGAAACTTACAATTTGGGTTAGTTATTGTGTCTGACTACAAAGGCATTGCCGAATTTTTTTGTCACATAACTTTTAAAAACCAAGAAGGATGTTCAAAAACTCATACAACAATTTCTACTCTCTACGGTGAAACAAAATGGAGGGTTATGATTTTTGTGAGGGGTATGTCTGTATGTAGGTCATCTTATACCATAACTTAAACACTCAGAAAAATTTGAAAAAAGAAATTTGAACATTTACGTGCTTATTCATTAAACATATAAAACTTTTTAATTTGGAAGACGTTTTCTCTTTGTTTTTATGAGGGATATGTATGTAGGTAGAGATACACGTATGTGTTGTAACATGGGGCTGTTATTAAAACACGAACAACCTCAGTTAACATGAATTATAATCACAAATTATTAAAAATAAGAAGGGTCGTGAGGTCTGTACATAAAATTAGCCCGTCTGATTTTACGCCCGAGGTTCCTCTACTTCCCTGAGGCGACAGATGGTTGGCCTGCGAAAAGCAGTACAGCTCTGGAGGACGGGAACAAGAGTGGCGTCCGTGTCCCGTAGGCGGGTGCGCGGTATACGCGCAACACGCGGATTGAGCAGTATCTTGATGGGTTGGTCAAACCCCACCCCTAATCTAGGACCCTGGAACTAGCCGCAATGATGATCAGACTCCTAGAGTTCCACCGATCGGATCCACCACAGTCACAGCGAAGCAGAAAGCGTAGCGGTGAAGTGGCGGTCCCGACAAGGAGCTCGGAGTTTTCACAATAGCATCGACAGCAAAGCAAACAGAAGCGATTTGGTAGAAAAAACAAAATTAATTAGTTACAACGATTTTAATCAGAAATAACAATATATAGATAAATGCAGTTGTAAAAAATAAAAATATAGTCTTCCGCCTGTTTTTTAAAAATAACCGTCGCAATGTTTAAACTAGGAACGGAATAAAGGCTATATATATTGATAAAACACAATTGCACATCACTTATCCGATCACAGGGTGATGCAGCTAAGAAACTACATGGTCTCGCGTAATAAATCACGTTTTTTATAAATTATATATAATTATATATAAATTATATAAATTTAAATTCAAATATAAAATAACGTTAAAACAATAGTGACGAACAGTAAAACAAGTGTGCACAACAAGACGTTAGCATTAAAATTCCCAAGAGCGAGAATAAGATAGGGATGGGCGATATATATCGATATTGATGTAAATCGATATCGACGATCTCGATGGCGACGATCTCAGTGATTTAGATGTTGCGCCCAAGCGCGGAAGGTTCCAGGTTCGATTCCCGGTCGGGTTAATTTAGGAAACGAACTTTTCTTCGAGCGCCAAACGTCGCTCATATACGAATACTTGTAAAATGCTTTTCGAATCTCACAGTTACACCATAGGTACAATAGCCCTACGTATCCGGTCTATTGCGATCTCATGACTGTCGTGAACAGAAAGTGTGACGCGTTGTACTGCCACGTCACACAATATCAAAACAAGCGAACAGTTATGAAATAAGTGAATTTAAAATTCTTTCTCTAGGTCTATTTCAATTAAGCGAGAAACCGGCTGAAAGCGTATCGGGGAGGCATTAATTTTTAGTTCCTAAAAATTTCGGACGCAATATTGTAGCTTTATCATTTAATTAACATTAAATTTCAAAAATGAAATAAAATGAAATATTAAATGAAAATAAGTTAAAATACTCATTATTTCTTCAGGTTGCCAATTTACATCTCTGTAGCAAATTTAGGACAGTTAGTCTAAAAATAACGGAATAAATCGACTGTGAGTTTGTGACATACAGACAGACAGGCAGACACGGATAGACAGATATACATTTCCTTTTTTGCCATTGTAGTTATTGAACTAATATCTATTTATGTTTTTCAAGTAATAAATCTGTATATTAACCCACCAATATGAATTATATTCAATTATATCTTTCGTGACAAGAAGGGATAAAGAACCCAAAAAAACATTGCTCTCTTCGGTTTGCGTAGTCGGATAAAACAAATTGTTTGTTATCAATTTGATAACACTTATGTACCACATGGCATAATCAGTAATCACTTTTTGTTAGCTCTGTGTAGTTTGGTTACATTTTGCATTCTACGGTTGCGTGTGACCAATAAGTGGAACGAATGATTTTTATAGTTCCGCAGTGACAGGTTAATTCTTAGAACAATAAAACTCAATTTTACGCTTCAGGTTCAGTGCCTATGAAGCTTTACTTACTACTTTAAGTGTGTTTTATGGGTTTAGATAATGTGTTTGTATTTTTTTTTATTAAATAACTACTATAGTTGCAATTACGTAGTGTATATGAGCAAAAGAACGCATAATTCGAATAACTTATTACGTTTAAAACTAATAATCTCCATTACAAGTTTCACCAAACCAAACAAGGCGAACTGCTTTAACCGTTTTTATAGTGATGATTCTCTTGTTTGTTATTGCACTCCAGAATTAGAAAGAAGTTAATTGTAGACCTACCCTAGATACTTATTTAGGCCAAGGTAACTCAAAAGGGAGAAACAAAAAAAATTATAAAAAAAATTACATCGTCTTCAAAAAAAAAAAAACACTGAAAAGTACAAAATAACTTTAAATTGCACTTGAGTTTTGATTAGTAAAGGTAAAGTAATTTATTTTGTACTTTTCAGTGTTTTTTATTTTAAGGCGATTTAGTTTTTTTCTTAAAATTTTTTTATTTCTCCCTTTTGAGTGATCTTGACCTAAATAAATATTTAGGGCAGGTCTGCAATTAACTTCTTTCTAATTCTCGAGCGCAACGATATACAAGAGAATCATCGATATAAGTAAAGGTTATGACCGGGTCTTATTATTTAGTGTATCTTCGAAGGCCATGCTCCAATACCGGTGAAATTTAAATGGGACCACCTCTGAAGTATGATCTACCAAACAAAAAAGAATTTTCGAAATCGGTTCATAAAAGACGGAGTATGAGGTAACAAACATATAAAAAAAAAAAGATATAAAAAGAAAACATACAGACGAATTGAGAACCTCCTCCTTTTTTTGAAGTCTGTTAAAAATTAAAAAATAATGGTTTCAGCAATAAACGTATTCAAAAATTGTATCCGAAATTCAAAATTGTAGGAATATTGACACTTGTTTCGCTATTACTATGTACATTGTACAAGATTGCGTCATTATATTTCTATGTCGCTAACGTACACGGCTCGATCTAGGGGAGGATGAAGGGGTATAACAGGTAATTGGCAAACATGAAGCACTGCAAAATTGAGAAACTAAAAAAGTATCAAGTTCCTTCAATTCAGGCGTGAACTGCTACCGCAGCAGGCGGCAGCTAGAGTCCGAATCCATCACTCCGTAATTCAGATGAGGGACTTTTTGGCGGGAACGCGTTCCCGTTCGAACGGGAGAAGTGAGGTTGACATTTTGTTTAGATTTTCAATTTTTTTAATTTTTGGGTGTTTTAAAGTACAAAAGTGATAGTATATTTGTTTTAAAGTTCTGTGTAAGTGAAAAGAATAGAGTAACATGTGTAGCTGAAGTTCTCGCGCTCTTCCAAGAAGTCCTTCATAACTTCAGTAAAGCCTACTATCACTTTACTGGAGGAGTTTTACGATAAGAAAAAACTAATTTACTTGTGATTTTACTGGATTATACTTATTAATACGTGACATTGGCAAACGCGCTAAACTGTGCGCCACGCCGTAAAGAAGAAAAAAAAAAGAAATTCAGATCTGGCTCTGATAGTAGGTATACAACACAACATACCTATTGGTGTGACACTGATGACACAAATGGCTGACGTGAATAAAACACAAGCAATTGCTTCTAGTATTTAGTATTAGCATTAGCAATTGTTAGTTAGTAGTAATGGCTTGTATAAGCTCTTACTCATAGCGATTGCTTTCGTTTAAGAATCACCCATTCCCAAAGTGGGCGATAATTGTAATTTCATTTAGCTAGGAGGCATCTTAGACAACGACTGCATGAGCTCTCGACTCAGTAGACAAAATAAATTTGGGAACCTTTAAGTGAACAATCTTTTACTGATACTACTTAGTTTTTATTCACACTTTTTTAGCAATGGCTAGATTTGGCTAGCATTTGCTTAAGTAAACATAGAATAAATTTTTAGTAAAAGATTTTGCTAAAGCATATCCACACGAAACTCAGGTTTTGCTTTAAAGAAAGGAATGCTTAGATGGTTCAGGCACACAGAAAGGATCAGTGCTCAAAGACTGACGATGAAAATATACAGAGCGAAAGTGAGTGGTAGCAGAAGCCAAGGAAGACCAAAGCTGGCTTATGTAGATCAAATAGCTAGTGATAGCTGAGGGAAATGTTAAAAGCACTCGCATATCTAGGCGAAAATGTGTAAGGAGAATGATGAGATTTGAGGAAGCGAAAAATGTAAGGACTGCGACGCTTAGTGCTCCGTCCTCTCTGACTACCCCGTTAGGGATACAGCACGAGGATATGTTACGTATGTAGTTATATACTTAGATTTAAACAATCGGATGTTACAGTTATGCGATTATACGTGTTGTGCCTTTACTAAATGGATTGAATTTAGTAGGCTCGACTATTCCATTCACAAACACATACATACATACATACATACCTATATGCTTGTTAAACTTTGCAACCTGCGTTTTGCTTGCACCATTAGCTCGTACCATCGCACCGCGTCGACATTCACAATAGCTCCATTGAAAAGCCGAAACAATAGTTAGGACGTGTGCATACTGTCATACTTTTCGTTCATATGACAGATGGCATGCGAATAGCTCAAAATAGAAAAGAATCATATCTCTAAGTACCTACCTACCTTTTTTGTGGTATTATATTATGTGATATTAACTGCATGTTTGTCTCCATATTTAAATGAAATAAAAACTATAAGTAAGAGAAAAGAATATGTATTATGTAGAGCAAAATCTTAAACTACTGAGGGCAAAGACTTAAAAAAGAATTGGAACGTCGTGTTCCATAAGGTTCAATTTTAATTTTCTTATAAAAATCCAATAAATATAAAAAAAAAATTATTAACAATTTCTAATTCTGCTTAAATAATAGGCCTCATACATACACATATCGTGCCAATATCTGTATTGTTTGGCGAGGTGCTCTAAATTATGGAATATTAATAGAACTTTTTTCCATAATTTACACACGTGAAAATCGTGGGTAAAGTAATCGTGGTAAAAATCAATATAATCTTAGTCAACGATGTACACTCAGCCTTAGTAGCACGCGACCGTGTTAACACGTATAGTGGGGTTTCTGAAGAGTTCACTGTGTAGCCAGTGACTAGGGAGTGTAGGGACCAGAGAGGGGAAAAAATCACGACCCCATAGTGTAAATAAAGAAACTTAAATTGGATCCTTTTTATTGCAGTTGAATATTTTATTAGTTTTTTTTACTATAACAGGAATGGAAGGGTGCAATCAATCAAACGTTTGTTAAGAAATCTCAGTACAATTATTTTAATTTTGAATTTAATTAACTATTTAGTTATAAAACAGATGTGTCAAAAACATTTTTTTAAATTAATGATATATTTTTTTTATAGCAGTAATGTTTATACGATTTCATTGCTCTCTACTAATTAGGTGCCAAATAAAGTTTTATCGGATTAAGTGGTAGGTACATATAAGATAATTTTGAAGTCATTACACATATGAATACTTGAAAAAAGTCTGAGCAATGCGCGTAGGCAACACTTATGAAATATTCTTATTGTCTATCTGTCACATGTGCAGACATGTTTCTCTCCGAAAGAGAATTTAAAGAAAATAGTTGAAAAACCGACATAATTGTATTAAACAGCAGCCCAATTACAGATGCGAACTTCAAAAGTTCAATTTTGATTTTTGGGTTTTGGGGCTTTTATTAGAAAAACTTTTTTGACAAACGAAAGGTTTGTATATCTATTAAGCTCTACATATAACGCATCGTTATTTTAAAAATATCTCACGAGTTTTTCAATTTTTTCGAAAAAAAAAATCACTTAAAAATTGCTGTCATCTTATCTCCAAAAAAAAAAAAATCCAAAAAAGCATGAACAATCGAAGAAAAATTATCAAGATTGAATTGTGATTTTGACAGTTATTTTCTTTTTAAATGAAAAGAAATCTACGTCGCGTCGAAAAAAAGAATTACCGAGATTAATTTGCAAACAGCAACGAAGTCTATGTATCTACCAGATTTAATGTTCGAAAGCATCAATATGATGGTCACTCTCACATCAATTGAGGTTCGGAAATCACACCTAGCTCACATGTGACCTAGGTGTGATTCCATCCTCAGTTCCACTCCTAGCTCACATGCACTTTGACGCTTAAAGCAGTAAACAACGTAGCGCATTTCACCTTATTTCGTACTTACAGCGATAAATCAATAAACAATTGCACTTAGCTGGTTATTATTTTAACAATAACAAATTTGTCCTGTTCAATAATATCATACTGCATAATGTTTCCATTTATCTCATATTTTATAACCCGGCAAAATTAAAACAACTTAATATTCAATGAAAACCCATGCAATGTAACGTAACAAAATCTTTCCGGATTAACGCATCAGTAAAATATTATCCTGCACGATAGAAGACTATAACGTTATTCCTTTGCATATTCACTAGACTGTGAACAGTAACTTGGCGAACAATTTAATATATTTTTGAAAACTGATGGTTTTATTCGATATCATCGCTTATTCAAAGATGTTCCTGTCTCTGAAACTTCAGGAAATGGATTTTTAAACCATCATGCATTGCGTTGCATTAGTTCTTTGTAACAGAATATCCACATCAAATATCATCATTGATAGGAGCAAAATGAAGAAAGGGGATTAATGAAGGGGACATGATTATGAAGACCAAATAACCAGAGTGCTAGCTGACGGAAATGAGAAAGGATGAAAATAAATGAGAGCGATGAGATTTGAGGAAGCGAAAGAAGTATGTAAAGACCGTGACGCTTTGCGCTCCGTCCTCTCTGACTACCCCGTTAGGGATACAGGGTGAAGATATGGATGTATGTAAATATATAGGAACTTTATAGGAAAGAGTATCTTCTTTTATATATCATGCCTTATCTTTTTGGGCCGAATACTGATTTTATCCTTTATTCGGGCCAAAAATTCATAAATACCAGAAATCTATTAATATACTCTATTCATACTCTATTATATTTATATCTATGAAAAAATAAAAACGAATGTCCAACTACAGGCATTTCTCTAGAATCTCTACATCAGTTATTTCAGAGTTTTATTACTATGAAAAAAAAAAAAAATTTTAAGTGTTCCGTTCCAAAATGGAAAATAGGAACTCTCATGGTAACAACTTGCTGTCCGTCTATTTGTCTGTCTGTCATAAGGGTTTTTTTCAGAGACAGTTTATCGTAACCCGTCTATATAAATGGTGTCTAAAGACAGAAAGTCGAGTTACTCGGAATTCGGGACATTCGACAGTTTTGGGAACTTAAATCGAAAGATAAAAAAAGTTTTAGGTTATTGTGTAGGATTTTATGTTAATTTCTTCTCTAGACTCCTTCCAAATTATAGCTATCGCTTAAAGTTATAACTTATCATTTTTCTCAACAGGACAGAGTTATTAAAAATAACTGAAATATGTGATAATTTAACGAGGTAGCTTTTTAATTTTAACGGAGAAAAGTTTCATCGTGGTTGAGACTGCGTTGCCAGCATTGATGCACATTAAAGTTGCAACGGATATTTGGCTACTTTTTGGTATTCGGCGAATTCGGCCATTTGTTTTGTATTCGACCGAATACCAAAATACTAATTGCCCGATTACCGAATACTTACTACAATTTATTTTGCAAAGATGTTTATGAATGAAATTAAACACGATTTTCATAATAAATAATTATGATTACAGTTTTTTATTATCATTCTTTTAAAATAAAAAAATATAAATAAATGTATTTAATTTCTATATAAATTATTCAGGTTATTAGAATCAAACCAGGCATAAAAGATAAATACAATTGTTTACTTGATTAAACAAAAAATTATACATACATATCTTCACGCTGTATCCCCAATGGGGTAGTCAGAGAGGACGGAGCGCGAAGCGTCGCGGTCCTTACATACTTCTTTCGTTTTCTCAAATTTCATCAACGAAAAATTATAATTATAATTAATTAATTATATATGACTTATATTAATAATACCATGAAAACGGTTGCTTTCATGATATTTTTAAATATTTGTCGGAAAAGACGAATAAAACAAAGACAAAGAAAGAAGGAAGTGATAAAAAATCACCATCTCTTACGCAGACTTAAACGGAAGAACAGACCTTTAGCGGACGCACTTAGAACTAAAGAAAGATTGAAGTCTGAGTATTCGAAGGCTTTCAATGTAGCATCCACCACACACTTTATGGAATTCTGTTCTAGACAAGGTAAAGAGGACGTCTGGTCAACCACCAATAGTATCATTAAGACTAAATCCGCACCTCGACCTCCCGCCACATTAAAAACTGATAACAACACCTACACCAAAACGTCCTACGAGACAGCAGAGGCCTTGCTTAAAATTTTTTTCCTGATGACACTACAGATTTTACTTCTAAGCAAATAGAAATGCGCAATCAGTTCTATTGTATTCCAGCAAACCAACCCGAGCCGCCATTTACTAGTGACAAAATCCTTATTATCTTAAAAAACATGAACTCCAAAAAGTCTCCAGGAATGGACCATCTCACTGCAGACATTTGTTTGTTCTTTGTCCAACTTTTCCCTGGACTGCTGACTGCAAGTTTCAATAGATGCCTTGCTCTGGGTTATTTCCCTGACCTCTGGAAAACTGCCTACATTAAAATTATTCCTGAACACAATACAGCCGAGTATACTGATATTTCTTCCTATCGTCCTATTGGCCTCATTAGCATATTTGGCAAACTCTTTGAAAAATTTATCATTCGTAGACTCTCTTATTTTATGCACAAACACAACCAATTCTCCCAGAAGCAATATGGCTTTAAACATCTACTGTTTATGCACTTCATGATGTTATTGCATATATCAAACAGTTAAGTAGCAGACGGGAGCACGTCGTCGCTGTGTCATTAGACATACAGGCGGCCTTTAATAATCCCTGGTGGCCTGCAGTCCTTAGTAGGCTCCAACACATTCAATGTCCCTCCAATATTTACAAAATCATACTCGACTATTTCAGAAATCGCTGCTGTCATCGACCTCGCAGATGCCACCACAACTAAGACATTATCCAAAGGATGCGTCCAGGGATCTGTCTGTGGACCGTTCTTCTGGAATCTGATCCTCGACGAGCTTTTGAATTTGCCGGTTCCTATCGGTTGTAGCCTGCAGGCTTTTGCCGACGACATTTTCGTGATAGCTCATGCTAACAATAATAAAGATCTCCAACACAACATCAATCAAACTCTCCGATTAATGTCTCAATGGGGGACGGATGTTAAACTATGCCTCAGCCCAACTAAAACACAAGCTATTGCCTTTAGGAATAAAGCCTCCAAAATCTCATAACATAACATATCTTCACGCCGTATCCCCAACGGGGTAGTCAGAGAGGACGGAGCGCCAGGAGTCGCTGTCCTTACACACCACTTTCGCTTCCTCAAATCTCATCATTCTCTTCACACATTTTCGCTTAGGTATGCGAGTGCTTTTGACATTTCCGTCTGCTAACACTCTGGCTATTTGATCTTCATAAGTCAGCCTTGGTCTTCCTTGGCTTCTTTTACCACTCACTTTCGCTCTGTAGATTTTCTTCGTCAGTCTTTCATCACTCATTCTTTCCAAGTGCCCAAACCATCTAAGCATTCCTTTCTTCATTTTTACAATAACACTGTTGTGTCCAAAATCTCTATTTTTCTTAATGGTCATAGTATTCATTTTCAAAAGCAAATTAAATATTTAGGCGTTATTATTGACAGCAAGCTACGATTCACTAAACATATGATCATGTAACTGCGAAGGCTAGGAGGCTAGAGATAACTTAGAGTGCAACCTCCTAGGGTTGCACTCTAAGTTATCTCTATTTGTAAAGCCCACATGGGGTTTAAATTCTGAGAACATTCGAATCATTTATGAACATGTGATAGAACCCATCGTGTGCTATGCTTTTAGTGTCTGGGTCTCAGCTCTAAATTATAAGTACATAACAAGCAAGCTGCTCTCTCTCCAACGTGATTTTGCTATTAAAATAATAAAAGCATTCAGAACCGTTAGCACCGTGGCTGCTATTTCCCTCGCGCAACTGACACCAACTCATGTCAAAATTAGGGAACTGGCTGATAACGAGATTACCAGAATTCGCAAACTGTCGCGCCATCTACCACATGACTTAATTCTGGATTCTCCAGCTCACCCGTCAGTACTTCTACACCCTGTGATGCCTGTGTCGGTTAACTATACTGAAATCTCAACGCCTGAGGATGGGACTAATTGCATAGATCCAAAAAGCGTCCACATCTTCACAGACGGGAGCAAGCACGACTCCAAAATTGGATCTGCATTAGTCATATTTAAGCCTGACGGTACGAAGGTTACTAAAAATTATAAGTTGCATAATGTTTGTTCGGTCTTTCAAGCAGAACTTCTCGCGATCTCAAAAGCTTGCTGCTGGATTGAAGACAGCACTACCTTACCTGCTGTCATTCTAACTGACAGTAGATGAGGTTTGCAACAGATTGCCAATTCGGACAGCTCCAACCGTTTTGTCGTCCAAATCCACCAAGCATTTCATCCACTGAAACAGCAGAATGTATCTGTTAAATTCACTTGGGTAAAGGCGCACACGGGAATCCAGGGTAACGAAGATGCTGACGTAGCTGCTAAAAGTGCAGCCAACCTCCATAAGGGGTCAGATTTCGCTCATTTTCCTTCCAGTTACATTAAATATCTTAACAGGCAAATCAGTCAGTTTGAATGCGCCTCCTTCTTTAATGATCCTGATAAATGTATATAGTACATATACAAAAAATTATGTCCCAATTACAACGTTCTTTCAAATGTACTGGATATTCTAAAGCCCTCTTTCTATTTGACACAAGTTTTATCGAATCATGGTTTTCATGAAAAATATCTATATAGGTTTAAGATCACATCAGATGATCTCTGCCCCTGTGATTCGGTCAATACACAATCGATTAAACATTTACTTGAATTTTGCCTCCTATTTACCCGTTCTCGTATAGATCATGAATTGGTTTCCTTAGCGAACAAGGTTAACCTTATGACCTTACGAACAAGAACCTTACGATATTTCATAAATAACGCGTAAAGAAGCAACCATTCAAACATTTTCAGTTCACCTTACATCTATCTTTTCTAAACTAAAAGACATCAATAAATCCTAAAAAATTGTGTAAGACGTGTACATTGTAAATATAGTGTATACAGTTCATTCATAAATTTCATAACACCATAAAACAAATTTCATTTCATTGTACATATCTCACTTCAAATTCACGACTGACTGACTCATTGTGTACCTCTTAATCGGTGTATGTGTCACTATTAAACACAATTCAGCGCATTTCATGTAGAATCTTACAATGTAATGATACCTACTTACAACAGAGACACTCACATCCACATATATACGCATCTTGCTCTATTATAATGTCGTTTTACATAAAATCTTGATCCCTTAAAATATGAAACCCGTTCTGTGATTTTTGAATTTTGAATCGTTAATTTTATATATATATGTAATATATATATATATATATATTACTCATCAATTTGATTACTATAGTTCTACAGAGCTTCAAGATGCTTCTCTACTAATAGTGTACTATTTTCAATTAAATATTATGATCATTAACTGAAATGGAAACTGCAAACCGTTAGCGGTTTTTATTTTAAAGCAACATATAAATAAATAAAAAAAGATGTAGTCGCGGTTACATATTTCAGTATCATAGCTGTTTTATTATTGTCCATTTTGTTATTCGGTGGGCGGCTACGAATACATTCGCATAATATTCGTCAAATTAGACTTCCTCATATAAGCTTTATCCAAATACTAATATCCAAAAACTTTATTTTACCTATTAATTCTGTTATAATGATATGATTATATAATTAGAATGTTTATATTCAGAAAATTATCTTTTCAGAAACAACGTATTTCTGGGAAATGGAAACACCAAAGGCATTCAGACCCAACGAGGTCCCTCGATTTGCAATTCCATTATGTTGGGACATGGGACAGACGTATTCGACTCCCGAGTCATGTCATGTATATATATAAGTAGATTAAAGAAATGCAAGTGCTCATCAAACATTACAATAATTTTGTCGAGCGAGATATTTAGCAACTGGCAGATTCTATCTCTTTCTTTCACTCTTAGTGTGAAGACACAAACACCGGAATTCTCGGCTCAAACATTCCGGATAGCGCTCCTTTTTATGAAGTTATGGCATTGACACATGCATAGCGAATTCGAACTCTTTCTTTCACTCTCAGTGTGATGACACAAACACCGGAATTTTCGGCTCAAACATTCCGGATAGCGTAGATTTGTATGAAGTTATGACAGTGACACACGCAAAGCGATTTCGGTTCGAAACCGGACGGAAAATGGACACTACCGGAATCGCCCGCGCTGGCTATCCGACATCTTTCCGTCCGGCGCCAATCACTATAAAAATACGTATATGCGTGGCGACACACGCAATATAATACTGTTCGAGATTCTCAGTTGACTCATGTGATTCAGCCAAATGATGTGACTTTTAAAACTCTGTTTTTTTATTTTTATTTTTTTAATAATAAATACAACATAAGTGGTTCATCATATTTACAAATATAAATAGACTGTCTAACGTGTGAAATGTAACTAAAAAAAATGTCCGGAGCGCCGTAAATTGGCGTGTGTGACTTTGCAGTCCGTTCTCCATTCGGCAATCGTTCGGAAATCCCGGTGCGTGTGTTACCACGCTCAGACTCGCAGACAAGCTTGGAAGTTTTTGAATTGAAAAGAGTAGAAATAAATCGAGTCGGGTATAATTTTCTCTACATCATCTTACAATACTTATTGAGAAAGCCAGTGCAGTGCAGCGGGGTTATTATCTAAAATTTGCAGACAGCGACAGCCACGCGATCATTGCGCGACCGGTGATTAATTGTAATAAAAAATTAGTATCGTGTATAACGATTGCGTTGATCTATTATTGTATGGCCGTAAAAACACTTTTTGCGGTAGATTTAGCGCCACTATGCAAATTATATTACACAATTTCTCGTTTTGACAGCAGATATCGCGCGATATTGGCTGTCGCATGCTGTCTGCAAGTTACGTAATAAGTGTGCGGAACAGATTACTTCCAAATTTTCATAAGTCGTTGTCCTCACAAACCCAAATATAGCATTTTTTCTCTAAGCCAATATAGACATTATTTTCAAAACCGAAGGATTCTCTGCAAATTCTCTATAGAGTATTCCAACAAACGTGAATTAAAAATCTGTAACAAAACGGGAATAATTAAAAAATCACTACAACGGATCTGTACTTTATCGCTCTAGAAATAAGACCCAGTGTTAAAATACTGGAGTTACTACCAACAGTTTTTGAATTATAAAACTGAATTCTAAAGTAGATTATCCATTTGGGCTCGTCTATGTGGACTCTACGTTTCATGGTTTTGTCAAATAAAATATATGTAATATATACATATTACATATATGTAGGAAGAATACGAGATATAATGTATTTGTAAGTATTCCCGTATGTGTGTTTACATCTAACAATCTTTGAGAAAAATTGCTGTAATGGCCCGTCAAACAGATAAACAAACTGTCATCAAAGTCCCCATCAAAGATCCCATAAGTATTCGGTATTACAAATTTTTTACAAGACTAAAATGTATCCAATTACACATGTATAGTTATAACTTTACAAGTGATAAAGTATGAAAGAAGACAGATTCATTCTGTACGCAGATCAATCGAGGCGACTCCTGCACATCCCATAAACAAACGTAGCGACTGACTCGTGTGTTTATATAGAACCTAACTCTATCAAGGTGTTACAATAACATCCCAGTCAATGAACCACAGGTTACTTTGTATCAGCCGCGAGACGTAAACATCGAGAGTAAAACGGTTTTGTTTATTCAACTCCTTGTAGGAAATACTGAATTTGTTTTTATGCAGTTAAGTCCATGAAGTCTGCATTTTATCAAGACGTCATTTCCACCGAACTGTTAACAATTTATCGATATCCGATGGCATTAAAACTATGGTGGTGTATACGAGTGGCAACACTAGGACTGTCAGGTGAGATGTCAAAGATTAAAGTTATAAAAATACAACCACCGAAGCTCTTCATTGAAGGTCCAGTTTACCATTGATTCGGGAAAAACTTGCACTAAGAAAAATCTATAAGTAACTCAATCAGGTATCATTTTTAAGAGTTCCGTACTTCAAGAGAAAGAAAGAAAGAAACCCTTATAGGATCACTTCGTTGTCCATTTGTCAGTTTGTCTGTCAGTTTTGCTCAGGAACGGTTGAAGGTATAAAAGTTGAAATTAATACTTATGTCTGACTTTGTCCTCTCCGAGTACCCCGTCACGGATACAACTTGAACATATGTATAAATGTTGTATGTACTTATGTCTGCGATCCCTTGCAGTTGTAAAAAAAAAATCAAGCTTCTAAGTCAACGCAGTCAAAAATACGGCAATTTATGTTTTATATTTTAACACTCGCAAGTAAATCAAAACCTCACAGCACCAGTAAAGCAAAAAAATCCCAAAATCGATTACAAACTTACATTTGCGGTTGGAGAGTATGGAAGAATGTGTATTTCAACTGCAAATTAAATTTGTTTTTGAATCCGACTTATATTTTATCGGCAAATACATAATACGAAAATTAATATTATATGGTGGTACGGAACTCTCTTAGCATGTTTTTTTTCGTTGATCGTACTATAAAAGAAACGATTGTATTTTTAATAAAATCGTTTCTTTTATAGTACGATCTCCTTTGATAGTAACAGTTCAAATAAAATAGCATAAAATATCACGATAGTCTTGTCCCCATTGAAAATCGATAAACAATTCATAGTAATAGTACATTAAAGTACATATTAAAGTAAAATAATAAATAATTTACCAAACAATAACGCATGAGGGCAAGTATTGACTCACATTCAATCATCGTCACAATCATACAATCCATGCCGAATTTTAAACAAATTTCAATACTGGCGGTTCTCTTATTGACATCTCTAAATAAATAGAGGGGGAGTTATTTGCAAGGGATATAAGTAAGTACCGACGGCTTTATGTTACAAATTAAACAGCGTGCTATTACCAGCTTGGACGAAAGTATTGCATAAATGTACCGTGTGGTTTTACAATTCCGCAACGATATTTTTTCAATGTAAGAGGAAAGAGATTATAGAATTTCGTATTCTAAGCTTCTATATCAATAATTTTATTTGCTAAAGAATTATAAAACTGATTACTCAAAAATGGAGTCATTGAAGAATTTTTTTACAGTTTCTTCTTAAATGACATACTTTAAAGCGAATTTTAGGAGTAGACTGTTTATACTTTACGATATGAACGACATTATCATAATAAAATATTACGATAACACATGATACAACACATTAATTGCTAAAATGCAATGACTTTTTAATTTTTACTATGCAGTCCCTGGATATTCATGGTTCGCGCTTTCAATGTCTGCAATTTCTAAATCGTTTTGCAAAAAAACTGAAAAATACTGAAACATAGCTTTTAAGTTTTAATTTTATTTTATTATTAGCGTTTCGACAAAAATATATCTTATCTATTATTGTCGATCTAACCTTCTGTTTTATTCAAATTGAAACACGTTATAAAAATATTTTAATAAAGAAATATAATTAATAAAATATAAAGATAAAATTAATTATTTCATAAAAATTAATTATAAAGTTTTGTAGTGATTCATGATTAATTTTACTCGAAATGTATTAGAAAAACATATCGAGTGATATTAGAATAAACACTAGCGGATGTATACGGTTGGTTATGTGTTTATGTGAATACTTCGAATTTTGTGTGAAGTGCAACTTTGTTTGATTTTCTGTGACGTTTTGCGTCACTCACGACTTTATTAGTAAAGCACAGAAAGCAAAGCATGAATCCCTTCATTTTTGTATGACAGACGTGATAGTATGCAATTCAGTAAAGGCTACATTTTCGTGATTTTTTTTATTTATCTGTACCTACTATTATACGTTAGTTCCTGGTTAAAACAATACATGACTGTATCTGTACATTTCATATATTTTTGAAAACGCTTTATTTAAATGAATAAAAACCTTTAGGAGTTGAATATTGAATTGATTTTGGTCCTTTTCCTTTTAATACTACACAAAGAGAACGGATGATTGGAAGGGAATTAGATGCATTTTCATTGACTATAAATGAGAATACCATTTCCGAAGTCGAGTCCGTTTCATGAGGAATATTGAAATTTTAAACGTTTTAAAAGATTTTCATTCTTGTAGGAGAGCTCTTTATTCTCATAGACTTTTTAAAAATCAGTGAATTTTATCGACAATAATATTAAGTGAAAAGTTTATTCGTATATTTTAGATCTAGAATTAAATATTACAAAATAAAATCTTGGTTTGTTTACCATTCAGTATAAACTCTGGAATAAACTTTTGTTAGAAATACTTTAATTCAAATAAACTTTTTAATTATGTGGCATTTCTGAACGTAAGGAACGACTGACTTAATAAGACCAAAATTCAAAATAAAAACGCTGAATACAACAAAACAATTAACCTTTACTGATCAAAACTCAAGTACAAATAAAACTTCGTTACAATACAAATATATGTATGCGTAATTAAAATTGACAGTTACTGAAGTCTATGCGAAGCCTATCAAACTAATAGACTTTCTGATGTTGTTTATTGGTTTGATGAAATTGCATTTAACCACCGAAATTATGTTGGGTTTATAAACGTGCAGCTTGAATTAGAGGTTGTATTGTAATTTTTATAATCTGGGGAACAATAATGCTACGATATTTTCCGCCTGTCTCTTATATGTTGCTGAAGTACTACCTCTTTGGCCGTCCATTACATGCAGCGCTTGAGTCCGCACTGTCATAGCTCTGCAAGAGTGCTTGTACCTACTCTGAACCCTAAGACGTCCTTCGGCACAGCTTAAAAGGATCTCTGTTGTGTTCCGTAGAAGATCTAGGAGCTCAAAAAGTCTGACATAGTGCGGTCTCATCTCTGACGAGCTGGATGATGCCTTTTAAAGGTTTCTCCCACGTCACTAAATTCGAATGTGATTACAGTTGAGTGAGTGAACGTAGCCAGAAAACTACTGCCGCCACGTCATCATAATACATTTTTTTGCGTGATTATCCAGCATTTAAAAACACTTGCGCAGTACTTTGGCGCAGTATTTTAGTTTTAGTGATGCCTTCCCTTTTCAAGAAAGTTCATGGGGATAATTTTTTTCTCTGTAACTATGTAAAGTTATAATGATCTATTTTATTCCGGATGACCGATTTTTCACTCAATAGGCGTTTTCAACTTCGCGAGTCCTGTAAAGCTTGGAGTTACATATGTATATATGTACGTATAGCCAACGGGACCGGCCTCCGTAACTTATAGCAAACAAGTAGGCAATGTTATGCTACATCACGAGTAAAGTTAGACTCCAGAGGGCAGCACTAACACTTGCATTAACTGATGAATATTAGACAACCAGTTAACCGCTTATAAATATTAATAGAACATGTACATACTTTAGGGAACGTTTATGGAGAGGGTAATAGTATAAGCCGACATTTTTAATTGAGGGAGAAACACAACTAGGGTTGCCGACAACTTTCTTCGGTAATGTAGTTTCTGTAAGATAAGAAAAATCGGTTAAGAATGTGTTATGCACGGTCACGTACACATGGCTCCGCTACCGTTTATTGAATTATATTGCCATTGTCAAATTTGCTTCCAAACATTTTTTACTTAAATCAAAAATTAATTTTGCTACTATTTATAATTATAATTTTTATTTTATAATTTTTGTGAAACGTAATAAAGGCTAATTTATGAATTTTTCATAAATTTTGGGTAAGTTGTTTAGAAAATAGTATAGTGACGAATTGAATACGAATACGACAACCGTGTATCGACCATTATCATAATATATACATTTTACGATATTCATTATATGTAGTACCTATAATAGAATTTATTACGATTCATTACATACTTTTATAATAAATCTTGGTACATAGTGTTAAATAAGAAATGTAACAGAAGCACTGATTACTATGAACACGCTATCAATTTTTCATCACAACTATTGTGTACTTGACTATTCGACGGCCGCTCGACAATTGAACTGAACTGAACAAGACCAAAATCAGACATTTATGCAGCCCACTATACGCAGGAAATCCATTTTACCCTCGTTCTTGTTACTAAAATATTACAAAATATCACACGTGGGTAATTTATGTGATTAAAATTAATGTGGAACTAACAATAGTTAAAAGAAAATTGGAATGAAAATTAGAGTGGCCTAAATAGATTGTATACAAAAATTTGTCGATCAAGCCCTCTTTTTTCCGTCAGAGTGACTTGTCAACAGCTGTGTTTATCCACAACAGAAACAGAACAAAGGCCGAAAACTTCAAAATTTTTAAATAAAAACCTGAAAATGTTGAATTATGAATATTAAAATGATTTAAAATGAATTAGTATAACACTTTTTTAAGCCCACAGCCTCTTTAAAAGTATCATAAAAATCGTAAAGCATTCTTATCGATATTCATAATCGTTATTCGAGTTACGATGTCTTCGTCATTCGTATCAGTATCGTAATAGCCATATTATTCCAACACTAGAAAACAGATTATGTAGAAATTACTGATTAAATTCAATAGGAAATTAAGGTCAAAATTAGAAAGGTTCACAAACATTTTATTAAGATTTTATTGTTAAATTTTGTAACCTATTGAAAAATATCTTTTACGTTGGGTTGTCTATTTTTATTTTACAACTAAGACATTACAATAATAAAAAATAGTCGGTCGGTAGTACATAAACTTTATAGTTTTTCTAACTACCGTCATTCATCTGTTAATTTTATTTATATAGAAACAACAAAAACTCAACTCATGCATATGTATGTGTATGTGACTGAAACATGACTGTTTGGATCTGCGTATGTAGCATGCTAGTTTTTATATAAGTGTTAGAGCTACTAATTATTTTATAAGTTTAATTAAAGTTAAAGTAAACATACAAGTAAAACATTTCTTTTCTTCTCTAATCTCCAAATAGTATTTTGCAAAGTCGCTGGTTTCGTCTGTCTGTTTCTCCGCTAACTTCTACTAAACCACGCAATGGATTTTGATATGGTTTTCACTATCATTTAGACATTTTTTTCCGGAAGGTTTATATGCATAATACATGCATATTATAGTAGAGAAAAGCTGAGTATTTCAATGATCTGTTATAATTTCATGAACAACATTTTTTTGGGGGGGCTTACATTGCTTATGCTGGCTAAACCTTAGGAGATAGATCAATATAGTGTACTACGGAATTGTATATCTTAAAAAGGTTTACAGAGAAGTCCCAGATGGTATATGTCTATTTCCTAAGGATAAGCCACAGTAATCATTTTTATCTTTTACATATTACTAAAAAATAATGGGTTATTTACGAAAATTTCTACCCCTGCGAAACCGGGGCGAGTCGCTTGTATTATATAAGTGAAATAAATTGAATACACTTTGAATTTATTGGGACAGAGTTAAAAAAGAATCCAAAGATCCTCGGGTCGTTTATGGGCCATCAATCTACGTCTATATTCCAAATAGATGGATAAGTCGAAATATAAAATTTCCTAATTGGCTGGAAGCTTATAGCGAACTTGTAGTTTATCTAATAAATAATTGCTTATTATACTGGGGTATTTAAAAAAAAACTAAATAACATACGTGACACTCCTTGTTGATGTACATTATTATGTACATTATGTAAATTACGCTACTCAATTTATTAGACAGTCTATAAAAATGTAGTAGAGACAAATAAAGAGTATGAAGTCATAGTACTTCTAAAAAAAATATCAAAGATATGAAACGGAAGGACACAGTTTAGTTAGATGAATATGAAAAAACGAATGCGGTCCTTATCAGAGAGATCTGCTCGAGGCCGCTGTGACCGACTTACATTCTGAATTTCAGCTAGTTGGAGCGAAAAAGTAGACCCGTTACTTTGTGCGAATGTTGGTGCTTTTCTGGGTTCGATTTCCTTGGCACTCTTTTCTCCCTATCTGCCTCGGTAGAAATATAGAGACAGTATATCTATGTATGTATGTTATAACTTATAACAACCTCTACCTATGGGCTTACTTTCGTAATCTGAAAGATTTATTTTATACTAGCTGATACTCGCGACTTCGTCCACGTTTTTTATTTTTAAAATAGCCTTTGTCCTTTCCCGAGGCTTAATCTATCTCCATACCAAATTTCATAGCGATCGGATAAATGGTAAGGCAGCTCATAAAATACAAACAAACACATATTTATTTTTATACATAAGATTTTTCTTTCTCTACCAGAGCAGCTTGAAAGCTAATTCGTGTAGTATTTTATTAGTACAAACAAGTATAGCCATGTTTCTGAAATAAGAATGTATGTACTATGTTGTTCCATATTATAATATACGGTGCGTGAACAAAAAGTCACTGTGGTTCCACATTGGAGTAGCTTTGAGAACCTTTACAATAGTGTAACGTAGGATACGTTCCTTTGACAGATATGTCCTGAAAAACAAAAATATTTTTCAACAAAAACATTCAATAGAGATCCTTGTCGCGAGGCAGTAAAGTCGAAATAAGTCGTATGATAACTCTGCCTGTTTGTTATTCATCTAGCTCTCTGTAATTATTAGTCATAATGATAGAAGCAGTAGATATGAGCGTTGAATTAATATTTAACGTACAATTTTCCGCCGCGAATTCTCAAATGGTTTGCTTATGATTTTAAGCCGTGTTTGCGCAAATAGCTTTTTAACTGCCACTTTTCGATTCATTGATGTAAATAAGAGGGAATATAATACCTAGAAACGAGTTAATCTGAGATAAGACGTTATTAGAACAAAGTTTCTCAATATATTGTATAGATTCAGGTGTACCGGTAATCCTTGAGAAAATCATGTGAAAATTCTTACAATTTTGAACTGTCTTCCGTCCAAAATCTTATACTGCCTAATCGATGTGTTTCGCCTCTCATCGAGGCATCCTCAGCAAATTCCACAGACAAGAGTCAGTCAACTAACTAGTACCGAGTTCGTTTCTAAAATTTTCGGATTCGAAATGAAATAAATTTAAGATTTTCGACGATTTATGATTTTCGGAATCCCTGAGTATGTTGTAATGAGAGGCGAAATAAGTGAGAGACGAAATAGTTATAAGAATTCATCATATAGTTTCTCAATCTTATCAGTATCGCGATACTCTCACAAGCCAAAAAAAGTAAAACCTTTACGACCCTGAAAACTAATGGTAAATACATCATAACCATTATTGATCCAAGACTTTTCGAAAATGTGTTTTAAGTTTATAACGTCAGGGATTTTTTATAATAATATCTTATTTAGTTTCGTTTAACTTTTCAGACTAAAAATACAACCAACATTTATTTTAATGCAACCTATTACAAAAGGCGATTTCAATGATTAAGAATCTCACAGCTCATCCTTTAAAGTAAACTGTAACATTGTTTTTTTTCAGTCCTGACTTGAAGATAATAATCGCAAGACGAGATGAGTGTGAGCGGGGCGCGCGGGGGGAGGAGAATACCCACCCCGATGCCTCCGCCAAACGAAACTGTACATTACTCAAACAGGTAATTTACACTTTAAAAGTCATCATTATTTTTAACTAACGCCGTTCGTGCGTTATTAAATTTCAAGTTGGTCATATAGTTCCTAAGAAAATTAACCGTAATAGAATAATTGTATACTTTAAATAACAAAAATAATAATCTTATAATGTAAATAATAATAAAGTATTAATAATCTTATATATATTAATAATAATATATATATTAATAATGTAAATAATAATCTTAGCTCCGTTTTTTTTGTAACTTCTTCCTTTTACGGTACGAAACGGTATGTCCCCCATTTTATATGTTTTTTTCATATGTTTACATTTGATATTCATTTGTACAAGGTTAAACAGGTCACATGTCTATCGCACTTTCGTTATAAACAGACGTTAAACCGATATCTAAGCCGTCACAACAGTATCGCGTAACACTATATCGTAATTCTCAAAACAACTCACGTCGTAAGCGTTATATTGTATACGTATGTATATCTCACATAGTTAATAAACTGTAGTCTCACAAGTGCAGAGGTTTCAAATAACCCCCTAATTCTATCTTTTTACTTAATAAATTTCTCAAAACGTTTATTTTAAAATAATGTACTTATTCAGAATTAAATAACGTCATGCCATTTTATATTCGCGGTGGACAGAGCATCATATTTATTATGCACCTCAAGGTGACACCTTGGTGTACTTTCAGGTTTCAGCGATAGGACATATTATTGAGTCTAACCGCATGAAAATGTTAATAAATGCGAAATAACGTGTAACTACATAAATAGATAATTAATTTAAAAATGCCTCGACGCAAATAATAATTGCCAGATACCTTTAAAAAGTAGTAAATAATTATAATTCACTACAATTTGCTCTCTGAAAACGCATTATTTAACAGTAGCAAATTAATAAATGCGTCAAGGGACCGCTAAAATTTCTAATAATATTGTTTTCTTGTGTTTTACAGCGGTCCTCGACGTACGTACATGTATTATTTTTAATTTGCTAACCCCAGAATTAAAATCAGTCTTTCTGAGGGCAGATTATTAAAATATAATTATTTAAGCAAAATAAAAGCAATGAATATATTTCAATTTCAATTTTCAATTTATTCAATTCTTGCAGTAAAATATGTACAAACAATGTTTTATTTTGGTCTCCACACTAGGCGAAGCCTGTCCTGTGGGGACCAAAACAGAATTCACAAAAACGACACGCAAATGACATCGTAAAATAACACTAGAATTTTGACAAATATATTACATCAAAATATGTGACAAAAATTTCAGTAGTTTATATGTTTATGTTTGAGTATATGTGGTTGTGTTCTTGTAGTTTGTGTTAGTGTGTGCCCTGTTGTCTGTAAGTTTAATGTGTTTGTCTATGATTATGAAAAATCTATGATTATCACAACAAAAAATAAAAAACAAAAACAAAAAATAAATTTAATCCCTAATGAAGTCCTCTGTTTCTTTGTATGTCCAATCCATTATTAGTTTTAGGATATTATGTTTCACCTCACTTCTACTGCATCTCCTGATGATAACACAAAAATCTCCTAATGATCACGCAAAAGACGTGCGCGTAAATGGTACCTTAAGCCTAAAAATTCTTTTTTCCGGTTCCTCAAGGTCTGACAGAGATCTGTGAGCAATTTTACCGAACTAACCGTCTAATACAAACAGTAGATCAACCCACATACAGACAAATGTCGAAACTTAAAGGGTTCCGATTTGTCTAATGGCTACAAAACTTAGAAATTGTTTTTGAAATTTATTGAATGAATTGTATTTATTCTAATTAATGACATTTATTTTAGTAATTAATTACTTATTTGATTCTTTTCAATGCTTTGCAAGCCAATATCCTATAGTTTAAAGATAAAAAGTTATTGAACGTTACACTAGTCATCCTTACGTCATTAAGCCAGATGTTAATACACCAACCCTTTCCTAAGCCGTCTAAAATAAATATTTAAAAACATAAACCACGACTAATGTATAAAAAATTAATGCACCTCATATGAGTTGTGAAGTAAACCTCGACGCATTTTCGATGACAGCAAATAACAAACATTAGCCACGTGTGGCGTAACGTTGTTAATGGTTTAGATGTAATTTACAGTGTTATAGAAAGGAATAAAAGTTGGAGTTGTTTAGAGGACATTCATTTTTAGGGTTCCGTAACTTAAAACGAAAAGGTTTCCACCCTTCGTTTGATTCGGGTTAGTCTGAGTCTCATCTCTAGAGTTTTCTGAGGATGTTTCGTTGAGAAGCGAAACGCGTGTCAATCAAGTTTGAAACTTTGATGAAAGACAGTCAACTTTTTTAACTGCCACTTTTCAGTTCATTGCTATAAATAGGAGGGAATATAAATATACTATATACCTAGTAACGAATTAATCTGTAATATGTGAAAACTGATATTACGTTAGACTTTCATTTCCCAATGTATTGTATGCATTATTATTCAGGTTTTAATTTACGGAAATCCATTTCATTTGATAAATTCTTTTAGTTTTTAGCTATCTTTCAACCAGAATCTCATACTTGTTAGTCGACGTGTTTCGCCTTTCGTCGAAGCATTTTCAGCAAATTTCACAGATCAGACTCGGTTAGCAAACTAGCACCGAATTCAGTGCTAAAATTTTCTAAAATACAAAATAAAATTAAGAATATTGATGCTTGTTAGTTGATCGAGTTTAATTTCTAGACTTTGCCGAGGATGCTTCGTTAGGAAGCGAAACATGTGTAGATTGACAAGTCAAAATTGGGAGCTAAAAATATATCAATTCATCATTTCTTCCTTTATTAGGTCATTCATGCGTCCGTCTGTCTGTTGTGGTAAATTTTCTCAAAAACTATGTTGACGTGCAGACTTGAAAGCCATGGTGATATACCGTATTAACCTACTCTTTGCATTATAGTCTACGGTTCAAAATATTCATAGGAGAATCAAAGAAAGTCTATTAGGGTTATTAAATTAGGGTATATTCGAACTTGAATTAACTATTCTTCCCCATCACAGACGTTAGTAGACCTGGAGTAAAAAAAAGTCTGAATAGAAAAAATTATAAAGTAGTTTTGGGTGAAACTAAGAGATTCCCCCAGCCCTTGCAAACGAGGCCCTCATACACTTAGGCGATTAAAGTTTCCTTTTACTATGCACATTTTCCTCTGCTTTGAGTCTTTATCAAAGAAGTCACTGTCGGACTCCACGTACTTATTGGCGTTGATCTGCAACACATAAATACAGTATATGTGCTGGGCAAAGTGGATATGTAATGTAGTATATGTATATATATACTACATTACATATCCACTACATTACATATCCACTACATTACATACTACATTACATATCCACGCTGTATCCTTAACGGGGTAATCGGAGAGCACGGTGGTTGGTATATATATAATATATGTATAAAAGCCTGGATATGCCCAACATCGAGTGAAAGTAAGATAAATGCAGTAGAAATGCGATGTCTTAGAAATATGTGCGGTGTCTTCTTGCGGACAAAATAAGCAATGAAGAGATACGCAGTATGACAGGATTGCACGACAGTGTTATTGTAAAAATATAGAAAGGAATTCTAAGATGGTTCGGGCACATGGAAAGAATGAGTTATGAAAGACTGACGAAGAAAATATATAGAGCAAAAGTGAGTGGTAAAAGAAGCCAAGGAAGACCAAGGCTGACTTATGAAGATCAAATAGCTAGAGTGTTAGCCGACGGAAATGACAAAAGCACTCGCATACCTAGGCGAAAATGTGTGAGGAGAATGATGAGATTTGAAGAAGCGAAAGAAGTATGTAAGGAGCGACGCTTGGCGCTCCGTCCTCTCTGACTACCCCGTAGTGCGTGAAGATATGTAGGTATGTACCTATATATATAAATAAAAGCCCTGCAATAAGACAAAGAGTATAGACTATAGTAGCAGTTTCTTCGAGATCCACTCGGATCAAGTCGCGGGTAAAAATTAATTTTTAAATATTCTAAGCATCGACGTCTAAAATGTCATACTTATATTACGCAAGTAATGTTTTGCGTGCATTGTTGGTTTCACTTTAAAACTTGCTGTAGGGCTGAACTGAAGTTTCTTCCTGGTGTTAGATATTACTGGATGTGTCACTAATTCTTATTTTTATTTATAATCATCATTATACATAAAACTCAAAATTTAGTTATGTTAATTTTTTTAATAATAACAATAAACTATTGCGAAATATTATTAGGTTCATTAATCCGCGTTTTGCAATAAAATATTTGTTATGGTAGGGATTTTGTATGTAATATATGGTATACCAGTATAAATACATATGTAATAAAAAGGGAGACAACATAGTTTCTAAACCTACATTAAAAAGGTAGTTTTCCAAAAATCCAGACTTTCAATTTTTTATTCTTTCATTGTAGTTATTTATTATTATCAATGAATATATCGTAATGTGAAGGTGCAGGTAGAACAGATTCAGGGTTTCTATGTCTATTTACTTGGAGTCTAGGCTTTACTAGGAACGTCAAGTGGCTTTGAAATTAATTTGGAACCACACAATTGGTGTATTTGTCTTTTATTACTGATAGCTTTTGTACCCGACTTTCTCTGCGTGAATTTCGTAGAAATTATCGTTCAAACTACTTACTAAACGCTTTCACTAAACAATCAAATGGAATTAGCGTTTTTAAGTGACACACAGATTAACATTAATTTTGTAAATGATTTATAAATTATTGTGACAGAAATTAATCGACTAAACGAATAAAATACACTTCTAGTTATTCTTATTCTTTCATCTTGCGTCGTCCGTTGGAAGCAACTATTATGGACCAAGTCTCAGGACAATAAGTCGTAGTTGCGCCGGTCTATTCACTGAAAATTGAAATTATGTATTGAGTACTTGCATTGTGAAGATCTTGATGGATTTCTTTGTATAGGTCTGTGGTATAGGTATTAATAATTCTTTATTATATTTCTTTTGAAATGTTACAGTTTACTTAAAAACAATGTCTTCGACTAACCTGTTGTTTCTGTTGGAAAGAATTAAACCAGTTACTTCAATACTTTTAAATGTGAAATCGGGAGGCTTATTCACAAACATCGGAAACTTTCCGTGGCGGAAAGGCCGATCGTCGAAAAACATAAATTCAATCCGACAGCTTGGATTTGTGAATACAATTATTTGTAATATGATATATATATAATGTTAATATAATACGATTTCGGATTTGTGAATTGCGAATAGACAAAATCCTCGAAAAGTTTCCTGTCGGATACGGAAAGTTGAGTTTCCGACGTTTGTGAATAACCCCGCACAGGAAATGAAAGTAGTAATTATTTAAATAGCTGTTTATTTAAATTTCATATATTTTTCATAATTACACAGGTCTACAACCAAAAATTTGATTGAATAATTTTGGCTAATTATTATGATATTTGATGTGGAGAAACATTGACTTCATTTTCTGTTTCAGCACACCAAAAAACATAAAGATCAGATGATATTATCAAATCAAATTTCTTAAAGATTTATTTTGTAGACCTGTGTTATTACTTATTAGTTAGTCTTATAAAACTTATCTAAAGTTAATATTGTAAAAAGAGTGCAATTTCGAAGTAATCAAAATGCTTTCTGTAAGAAAGAAAAGTTGTGTACCAACTCACAGATAATTAAAACAATGGTTTCTTTTGAATAACGCTTATTGATAGTCATAAGTAAAGATAACATTTCAACATACAATGATCAAATTGTGGAGCTTATCATTGAGCTAGTAATTTTAACAATGATTGATTCTTTGTTGTAATATATATTTTTGTCAGTTAACCTTTTACTGCCCTGTATACATATCTTAACGTTCATAGTTACTACCTTAAAACTAAACATTATCTTAAGTAAGACTTCCTCAAAGTTGTCGCTTAGAAAACTGTCATTGCTTAGGGTGACCAGCAGACTGGGAGCATTACCTCTTTGAATAACCAAACTGATTCGTTGACGGAAGAAGCTTCCAGTCCGACCGTCTCCCAAAGCCTCGACCAATCGCTTACAAATATATCTTCCAAATTACAAATAGTCCTGTTATTGTAATCAAATATTTTCGCGATTTCGTTCGCATGGAATTCGAACGTATCGGACACACATTCAAGTAGATTACTCAGTAATTTTGGAAGAAACAAGTTTAATTTCGGCCAATTAGTGTCGGTCGTTTAATCGCGATGGATTTACAGAGGACATAGTAAATATGATTTTGCACTTCAATAATTTGTAAATGTTGTTATAAATTAAGTAGTCAAAGCAACCATTACTCCAGTACTAATGACACTTAACAGTCGATGCTGTGGTTTTTAAAGAAAATAAGAAAACACAACCTTATTTTTTTACGAGAGAGAGTCCAAAATCTGTTTTTTTTTTCACTTCTGGATATGGATTACCAGTTTACAACTCTATGCTTTTTCAACGACCATCGATGATTAAAAAACATACGGACAAACATCATACGGACATGACAAAACAATAAGTGTTCAGAGTATGTCGTTTTGTCTATAGAATTCTTAAAAAGTAATATTCAGCCTTCGTTGATGTTAAGTTAGTAAGGTTTCTTGTTAGTTGTTACCGTTGTTACGAAGTAGGTCCTGCATTCACGGCCTAATCAGCTTAGGATCTATGAAACAAACTTTTCCACATTAGCTTGGAGTTTATTATGAGGTCATCCTACAATTTTGTGTAACATATACAGGAGTGTAGGCTGTGCTTACTTTTAGGTTATAACGTTGATGTGATTATTTGACTGAAAAGTTCCTACAACGAAAATATTTTTGAAAATTCTGGATTTATTGTTATTTCCTTAATATTTCTATAAATATATTTTTCTTGTATGTTTGCTTGATACACCATAAGTTAGTAGAGAATGGCTTTTAAAAAGGCTGTTTAAAAAATAAAGACTCCGTATAAACGCTAATTTTATTGAAAAATAGTTTTGGGTCTTAAAGTTTTATATTGATAACAAAATTCACGATGGCGTAAGCGCAGGTAAAAAGTAGCGTTATGGTACAATACATTACTACATATCATACTGCAGACTATATAAACGGTACGAGAAGATAAATGAGATCTGAGGAAGCGAATGAGGTAGGGATGGCGATATTTTGCGTTCTATGCTCTAATCTTTACCGTTAGAGATGTAGCACAGATGAATTAGTTACTAGTGTAAGACATAGTAGTTTGAAAATGTATATACATAGGTATGTATGTGCCTAATATGAATTACTTGGGTGTAGTAGGTACCACGATAAAAGGACATGAGATATGAGTATATCAGCAAACTTTCAACGCCTATTTAAGCCCTTTGGTAGATGAATTTTTAAAAATCATTTCGTAGTATTTTATAAAACACAAAAAGTATTTCTTACAGGAAAAGTTTGTCAGAAGTGGGATTCGAACCCACGCCCACAGAAGTGGACTGCGACCTGAACGCAGCGCCTTAGACCGCTCGGCCATCCTGACTACAGACGAGTGTGTAAAATTATAAGAGTTAATCTCGCGTACTACATTTTTATTGAAATCATTTAATTTTTCAGAATCCAATCTTTATAAGGGAGCTGGTTCGCACATTATAAAAAGTGAAACTGCTATTCAGATTCATCAATCTGAAATAACAAAGCATTGATGAAGTATTTTCGTATTACGTATACGTATATTTTGATGAAAATAGTGATTAAACAAAGTTTCCACGTGAACAGAGCCTGTAAAACCCTAATAGGGTGTAACATATTACGATCTAATATTAGATTAAGGTGTCATTTATTATAATTTACTAGTAGATGTTCAATAGATTTTATTTAAGATGCATTCACAGACAAACAGGTGAAAATGAATCATATTTTTATTGTTTTACTTTATTTTTCGCATTAATCATATTTCTGTCCTCCTGGCACACAATTCAAACCATATATTATAATAATAATACAGTTTATTGTCAACACTAAATGGCTGTGCATCCGGTTTTCCCTTTGATCCTACCATATGGTTCCGGTGTAAACGTTTCGATGCGCCTGCGCACGCACGTGCGAATTGTAGTCTCAGTTATTACTGTGACTTGTTCGGTGAAATGTGGCTATATTTAAATTTGTCGATGAGTTGAAGTGTTAACAAGAATGCCTGTTAGCTTTTTATGTGGTAATTAGGTTTAGCCTGTTACTTTGTGTGCGTCGAGTATATATGGGATGGAAATAAGAACAAAAATGCTGTAAACGCTATTAAAATAATATAATACACTAGAATAAAATGTTTTCACTTTCTTAATTATATACAAAATATAAGTACACAAAATAATACGACATATAATTAAATATGTACAAACAAAAATTTACAAATACATATAATGAAGCTATAAAATAATTGTAAGTTATAATAATATGAAATAATTATTTGTAACATAAAAATACAATTCCATACTTATGTATAAATTTTTCTATAAAATTTATGTCATTATCCTAACAATGACTTTTATCCTTGGTTTATATAATTTAGTGAAAAAAAATTATTAAAAATATTTGTTTAAAATTGCATATTATGATTAAAGACATAAACAGTAAATTTAGAGTGGCAGCTATTAATTTAAATGTAACATGTAATTTGAATTACTAATTCTGTGGCTTATTTATGTACGTATTTCTCAAATAGATATTAAGGAAATAGATCACGAGATTATTACAAGTGTTCGCTTACATTAAGTACAGTGAGAATGTGAGATTTCAGGAAACAAAGAAATATGTCAGGACCGCTATGCTTGGCACTCCACCCTCTCTGACTACGCCTTTGGGGATAAAGCGTGCAGCTATACAATATATGTATGTATTACAAGGAAAGTGTGTAACTTTAATGTTCAGTTTCAAAATTGAAATCAATGTAATATTTATGTGGAATTAATTCGTTGTATCTAACAGTTCTTTATTTCAACTAATTTACGACAGAATTCGTAATATATAAATAACAGAAGTGAACATTAGAAATTGAATTTAAACTTTTAGGGGTTAGTTTTGGGGCTTATTTATGTCAATATTAGAAAGAGGTAAGCTTTGTGGTATGTAATGGATAAACTAAAAATTACTCAATCGATTTCAAAAACTCTTTCATCTACAGTAAGCTACTTTACCAGCGAATAACATGAACTGTAGTTTATTTCTAAAAAAATAACTACCCGTAAGAAGCCGAGGCGGATCGCTAATATATAATAAAAAATTTTTTTTTTAGAAAAACCAAAAAATGTATGTATTTAAACAATATATTGTAAATTGAAAAAAATTATCTGAATACATTATACACTTTCTTTATATAAAAAGTAAGATACAAGAACACAATAAGCTTCATTCTGCGGTTGACGGTTGATAGCAAGTAGCGAATGACGTATAAAATATAAATTTTTAAGTAACTGGTCTCAATAGAATGCATAATGTTCCCAATGCTCCACTGCAAAGGAGTTCAATTGTTCCGAGACGATATCTACATACCTACATACTCATATATACCTACTGAGATTCATTATACTTCGGCTATTGAGTGTCGCGTTGGTGACTGAATAGGACGTTTGGAGCTCTCGTCAGCATAATCCAAAAGTACTTATTAACAGATTCAAAAAGATTTAGACAATATTTCTAAAGTTTTTAAAAGTAAAAATCGAACAAGTGCGAGTTCCGCACGCTCATTGAGGATTTCGTATTAATTTTTTATAATTTTATTATTAAAAATGGGGAGGGGGTGATAGTGAAATTGAGTCAGCGTACTACTCTTTCTTTTTTAAATATTTCATGTGCGGGTTACGATCAGTTGTTACAAGGGTTTTAATCAGCAGGTATTGAAATAGCGTTGATGTTTTTAAAGCAAAATGTGAGCACTTTAAAACATTCGGATGATTTTTAAAACATTTTTATTAGAGAAAGTCATAAATTTAATAATAAATTAATTAAAATTAAAAATAATTTAATTCAATTAGGTATCAGTTCATGTTTTAAAAAAAACTTAGGTATCGTTATCGCTCAAATAAAAGAGTACTTCCTAAGGAAACTTCAGTAACGGCTATTAAATTATTAATTTTATTTCTAATTAAATATGAGAACATATTTTCACTTGAGTGTATGTATGTACATACATATATGTTGATATTGTATACAATTAATATATTCATATTGTAACACGCAGTATCTACTACTTATATAAAATGTCTCTGTCATGGGCTCACTGGGAGACTTATAATTTGAGTTGCGGTTGCTTTTGCTCTTCAATCTGTATGTATCTTTCTTTTTAAGTGTTATTACCTTGCAATAAATTATTAAATTTATATTATATTTATATATTTATTAATACAGAGTTTTCGTAAATTCTATTCAATAAAGTGTTTAAGAGTATTTTTTTTACGCATATGAGCGCTTATAAGCTAGTTAATATTTAATAAATAAATATATTTATTATTTAAATAAAATAAATATTTTCGTTTATTAGAACTATAATTAATTTTATAAAATCCAACTGTCATTTTGAGGAATATGTTTAAAGTAAACTATACAGAGAATTTAGAAATATAAATCGCTCCCGTTGCTCCGAAAAATGTAAATTTCTGTCTTAAAAGTACCTACTTACCTACCTTTGAAGACAGGAATTTACATTTTTTTTGTGTTACAAAAGTTAACCAACCGGGTATCGCAACTGTCAAAATGAAGTCAATAGAATGAAGAATCAGGGTACCAAATATAACTATCATACGTTTTGTAGTCACCTAGAAAAATTGATTGCTTGAAATTCCCTGGCGTTAAAATTTCCAATGCGTCGCTCGGTGTGCTACTTGAGGTTTGTATGTCCCTTACGCCCAGTTGTAAGAGTCCTTTAAATAAATGCCTTATTAAAGATCTTGCCGTCACTTTTTCTCACTATAGTAATAAAAAGCCAGAATTATTATTAATGTGACCTTAACATTAATGGATGTTCTTACAATTGGACGATGGTTTCAGAAGGATTCGTCTGTGACAGACGGACAGACAGACGTGTGAGAGCCCTTATTACGGTTTCGTTTTTCTACGGATCCTTTTGAATCCGCCCAAGCGCAAGTCGTACATTTGCTGTCCCGCAATGTCGGCTGTTTCCAACTGCAAAAACTAACATTTTTAATCGTACAGCTTTATTTTCATGTAAAAAATATGCTGTAAGTATTTATTTCGCTATAATTTTCTTTTAATTTACAATTACCTCAAATATTATGTTTTTTCAGGTTCATTAAGGGAAATCTTTACATAAGGTAGCGGTGTGGACAACTAATATTTATTGAACATTTCGTTGCACAAAATAACTTGATATACATTACTCCGAAAATGTTTTAAGAAAAGTAACATATAATAACGTCTTATAATTTCTAAAAGTAATAAGGAAAACTAACACAAAATAATGGGTTATAATTCCGTGTGTTTAGGAAAAGTATCATAAAACATGTGTCATTTTTAAAAAACGTAATATAACTTTTAGTTTTCTAGTAATCAACGAACAAACAAACGGTCAAACATTTTAAATACTTAATGGTACCTAAATATATTAACTATGATTGGTACAGATTTTAGGTTCATAGAATTTTAAAAGTACTTGTACGTTTTATATTTCGTGATTTTTCTTCATAAATAACTTAAATATTATGTATTGCCAGTGTTTTTTTCAATAGTAAGCAAGTATAAATTTCCCACCTTATTTCTTGAATATCTTTGTACACTTAGTATTTGACTCTAAATACAGCAATACTGGATGAGCTATCCAAATATAATGACGGACGAGAGTTTAATACCCCCCCGAGACACCCAACAACCCCACTGTTCAAGTGAAAGGAAATTACATGAAAAAGAGCGATCACCCAGCTGTTACTTTGTCTAGTCTACTATCGGCCGTTTCTTAATAAATATACAATATAATCATGACGTCATTCCATTCAGCCATTTCTTAATCGCGATGAACAGAGTTTTTTTAAGTGCTTTCAAAGAATTTTGAAATTGGTAAAATAACTAGTAAAATTCTATTTATTGGTACAAAAAATATAATGCTCTACAATAACATGTTACAATTGTATGTAAAAAATTTAATAAAAAAATTAAACCGACTTCAAAAAAAACACTGAAAAGTACAAAATAATTATCCTTAAAGTAAGTAAATAAGTTTATAAATACGATACAAATACGCATATAATTTAATTCGACAGTTACTGAATTCAATATCACATCAAGTCAGTGACAAAAGAACACTGTAAAGGTTACATCATAATTACACCCTAGCAGTATTCTTACAATCCGAAGACGACTACAGCCGTATTCTCTGTCCTCCACACGACTGACTCTACTGACTGAAATTATTATATCACAGGTAATTGATAGATTCTCCCTACTACCATTATACCATACGATGATAACGATAGTTAACAAATGGCATACAAGAGAGTCATCAATATAAATAAAGGTTATAACCAGGTCACGTTATTTGGTGTTATTTAGTGTATCTTCAAAATCAAAGCTCCAATATCTGTGAAATTTCAATGGGAGCAATCTGGAAGTGTATCCTTTCAAACAAAAAAGAATTTTTCAAATCGGTTCTTAAATGACGGAATTATTAGGTGACAAACATAAAAAAAAAATACAACAGAATTGAGAACCTCCTCTTTTTTTGGAAGTCGGTTAAAAATATACTAATTTGAAAAATGTTATAACGTTATTAAATAATTAAAAGCTATGAAAAGAAATTTAAAACATAAATTCCAATTTATATTGTCATTCTATCACTTCTGCCCGCGGTTTATATTACAAACCTATTAATTTCAAAGTTTAAAACAGTTATTGACTAAAAGTTAAGCTTATAGCGGAAACTATTAGTTTTTAATACTTATAATAAGTTAGAGCTTGAATATAATTACTACTTCTCGTAGTTATAATATAATTTATAGTTCTCTAAGAATTTAGGCTTATACAAGGTTATTGTGAAAGGGGTATGAATCCGCCGGGGCCCCGACGTGTCACTGTTTACTGTCATATTGCATATGTAATAGTTACAGGATCATTCATTTTGTTTAAACATACAGAAAAAACATTCATTTAATGGTAAAAACATGTACAACCCTATCATTATGCCCTATGTTCCAAATGTTTGCTAGCGATGGGAAAACGCTTATATTAGGGTTGCCTCACCTTTATTTTTGTTTAAACTTTGAGGTTGTACACTAGAACTATTGACTTTTGGCGAAGTTATAGAACGCAAGTTTTACGTTGTCATGGGTACTTTTATACCCTTCCGTATTTACCCATCCTTTCGAAATAACTTTGTATATAGCACAGATAAATAAGATTACAAGAAGATTACGAGTAGGCAAGTATATTACGTTCTATTTTTATCGGAAATCTTAACGTTAATTACAATATCATATAATTCTATATCAATATATTACGTGTCTAAGATATACTTACTTCTCCCGTGCTCGCCAAAAAGTCCTCGATGAAGTGTTAATTTCAACTACGTGCATGATATTCTATAGTCTATATATTAACAAACATATAAGGCAAGTGCATTCCCCTCAGGTATGTATGATGACAGTCGGTGCAGATGCAGACGCGTACCCGCGTACATAACTGCGTTCCAACACGTCTGCAGGCAATTACACGTACATGCGCGCGCTAAAGTGCTATTTACACCGTGATGTGGGGAGGTTGGGGTCGCAGAGATGATTCAAGATTCTGCGTGTTGGTATTAAAAGAAAAAATCGGCCAAGTGCAGTCATACTTTTGTGGTCAGTGTTCCGTAACCTGAGTTGTTACTGTAGAGATATTTTCTTTTAAAAACCTACTCTGTGGTTGCTCTCTGTGGTTGTACTGTGTGGGTAAAAATGTAAGCTGTAGTGTACTTGTAGAAACATAAAATAAAAATGAAATAAAAGTCAAACAGTTACCGCCAACGACAAAATAAAGTTAGACGTAGAGATTTCATTTCACGTAAAAATAATATAGCCTATCTAAATAATTGAAATGATGTTCGCGAACTTTTTTTTTAAACTTTCTTTCTGAGTAATACTTTTAAAGTTAAGGAGGTAGGGCCGCAACTATTATGTTTTTTTGAAAAAATTAAAAAAAATGGCACAAAATAAATGAGTAAAAGTAAAGAGATAACCCACACGATGATACTGTCAAACGATTTGAATATTATGTAATTCATTTATCATCAATCGACCGTCGAACGAATTGAATAGAAAAAAATTAGGTCAGGTAATTAAGTGGGACTCACTGGTGTTAGCAACACCAATGAATAAACAAAAAGAGAATACTCTAATAGAGCGCGACGGTGTTCGTGACGTCGTCGAGAAGAACGATTGACGGCTTACCACTACCGAAATTTATAAGTAAAAACTCGAGCGCTTCACCTCTCTCTTCTCTCTTTTGCTTTTTACCTTCACGACTGCAGCACGAAGTGTTCGAATACAAATTAATTAATTATTAATTGATAATTGAAGTAAAGTTTGGGGTACTCCATTGCTATAGGTATCTAACTTACCATTTAATTCTATCGTAGATTACATCAGAAGTGGTATCAAAATGTAGAAAAGTTCTACGCGTCATAAGCCAAGCGTAATAAAAACCGACATGAAAGTAATTGTCTAATTCAAGCAGCAGATTTGGCAGAAACCGTATGTATCGGAGACAAAGGAAGGTATCATCTAAAACTGTTGTTAAGACCGTAAGTGCGAGTAAAACTATTTTACCGGGAGCTAACGCCGGAGTTGTAACGTGCGTAAATCTGTTGCAGAGATTGTTAGTAGTGTAATTACTATAGTTTGTGTTTAATATGTCCGGAGTACTAGATCAAAAATATTATTACCTTAGTCTGAAATTTGAAAAGATACTTAAATTGGATACGTGTCTGGTCTTGTCAAGGACCGAAATGACAATCCTAAAGCTCAAACTGTCCCTATTGATACCAAGACTACCTAATGAGAATTGACTTATGGGTGGCCTTAAGTCTAAAGGAACCCTTAATTTTAATGCAGGCGTTTCCTAAATCTAAAGGAATGTTTCTGGTTTTGGGTAGTCTATTGGGTACTTCACAACAATTTTAGTTGTATCTATAGTCCATCCGTGATAATTTTGTAACATTTCAATGATATGTTAATGAGGCTCTATGTAGTCTGACTATAAGTCTTTGTGAAGTTGATGTCGAGTTAGCAACCAAGCGATCTTGCACAGTGTAGGTGAATAGAGGTATTCGGAGGTAGTTCAATAAATTCTAACCGCCACCACGCGAAATTAAATAGAAATATCGTAGTGCACTCAGAAATGGTATATCTTTAGCCGTATCAACGAACAGTCATTGGTTTAATATAGTTCAAAATTAATAATTCAATGATAAATTTAGTGAAGGCAGTGTGTATGTCTCTAACTCTTATTAAAGCAAGATATAATTAAAATATTGTGGATTAATTAATCTCTGAATATGATATTTTCATAAATTCCGTGGTGGAACGTGGTGCTTAGTGAGTTTGTAAACGTGGTATTTTAGTAAAGTCGAAAGTAGTGTCCATTCAGTTATTCTAGAAAAGGGTATTCCAGTGAGTTTTATACCATGTTATAGTGCACGTTCAGTAAGTTTAATAGCATGTTTAATATGTGCAATGTTATAAGTAGTATACACAGTGGTACAGTGTATAGGAGTATGTGTGGGTAATATGATGTTCAATAAAGTGTGATAATACTGTTTAAGTAAAACTAACACTTCAAAACTATGATTTCCTAAGTCTAAAAGATACGTTTTAGAAAGTGCCTATTGGTGCCGAGACTACTAAATGACAGTTGCCTTAAGAGTGTCCTAAGCCTAAAGGAGCTCGTAATGTTAATTTCAGGGTTGCCTAAGCCTAAAGGAACGTATTGGATACCCTATTGGTGCCGGGACTACCCAATGACAATTGCCTTATGAGTGTTCTAAGCCTAAAGGAGCTTTTAATGTTATTTCAGGCGTTGTCTAAACCTAACGAATAACGAAACGACCATAGTGTAAAGGTTACGTTTCGAAGTGGTCTTTTCTAATTGTTTCCCAATACTGTAGATATCATAAGGGGCCAAGCGATTTGGAAATGGAAGATATAAAATGAAAATAAGAATATTATTCATATTGTTCGCTTTCTATAATTAAGAACAACGTTTAGGGTCTGGTACCAAGGGTGGTGATGAGCAACCTTCGGCGAGAGGTGCCTGAGGGCAGGCACGTTGCAGCATGGCCGTGATAGCAACACCGACGAATACTGGCACCCTCTAGCAGAGAGGGTCGGTATTCGTGACGTCATCGAGAAGAAGGACTGACGGCTTGTTCCCCACTACCGCTGCGAGATTATATGTTAAAACTCGAATGTTATACCTCTCTTTTGCTTTTTACCTTCACGACTGCAGCACGAAGCGTTTGAATACAAATTAATTATTTATTAATTGTAAACTGAATTTTGGACTATTCAATTGCTATAGGTATCTAACTTACGATTTAATTCTATCCTAAATTACACTAACGCACGTATCAATTTAAAATCATTTTTTTTCAAATAATCTAATTATTGTAAAACGATTTGAATAAAAAATCAATTACCATCGAACGATTGGAATAAAAATTAGAAAAACATTTCTTACAAATTAACTAATACCGCGTCAAACGGTTTTAATATAAAGTCAAATGATCATCAAATGATTGTAATAGAACAGATTAAGACCGGATGCTAATGGTGGGTTAACTAGTGTAGCTATAACAATATCACTTTTTATAAAAAACTAATTACCGTCAAACGATTTGTATAAGCCATCAATTACCGCCAAACAACAATCAAACGATTGGAACATAAAATAATTAGATTCGGTGCTTATTGGGGGTTAACTAGCGGAGCTATTAAAAAAGTGTTTATAAAAAACTTAATATTTACTGTCAAAATATTTGAATGGACCAAAGATTGTAATAGAAAAAATTATATAATGCTGCCAGTCTACTAGGCGCCCTAAACGTCGCCAATTTTTTTAAATTATTTAAGGTTAGTAACTAATTAATCTGAGGTAATACTTAGTTTTAAGTTTCCAAATATTTACATTACAGCTTTGCACTTATTGATATAAATGCATTCAAAACCTACCTTCCTACTATCGAAAATTGTCATTGGATACCAAACAAAGATATTTTAAGATTTTTATTTACTATTCCGCCCTTAAAGATATCGAACAAAAATTAAAATTGAAGTTTTATATGTATGTACTGAAAGTTCATATTCAGATTCAAATAATTATTTAATTATAATTTAAATATTTAACTTTAATTTAATAATAATTCAAAAATTGACACGCCATCTATTGATTACAGCTTCAATCTTTATAAGCTTTCAAGAATATAGAGCTTTACATTAGCAATGTGCTTTTATATTGTTAGTTCTTGCTTACTCCGCTAGATGGCAGGTGTTTTAATCTTCAATTTAAATTTTATGGATTCAGTGACAAGATTATGAATATTATGTTATGAATATTATGTAATTTAGTTGTGCTCTAATGGTCTGTCCACATCGAATGGATGTCGAAGTTAAGTTGTATACATATGTACCTATGTACTATGTTCGTTCTATTTTTATCGAAAATGCTAATGAGAATATTAGGGATTTTTTAACTAACTTACTTCATAGTTCAAGATCATGATTCAGTGTGGACGGAGAGCACAATATTATGCTAAGCTTCACAATTCTTACGTGTCTCTTTTGACTCTTCAAACCTCATTTGCTTCCTCAAACTTCATCGATCACCCTGTAATGAGATGAAATACTTATATCTATATTTATAAATAGTATTGGGTCACAAACCTTTTTTTGGTTTTTGGAAACCTAGTATGTAAGTAAGTGTAAAGCAAAAGCATAGTGGCTATAAATAATAATGGAATCTTATTTTTGAAGTTAGCTAATAAAATATGATTGTATCCTTTCCGCTCAAATTTTCTCGTGAACTGAACACTCCGGAGTACTATTACTGAAGTTCGTATGAGAACGATAATCTGCGGGAACGAATTCGACGGTGCTATCGATGCTGGCGTAATAATATCGGAGATATCGGGTACCACTTGAAAGCACTTGTCTGACCGCATTGTCTGAGGCGCAGGTCAAATAATATAGCCGCATATTGGCCGGGGACATGGGGGTTGCTTGTCGTTGTCGTTGTTTTGAGAAAATAATGTTATATTTCGTCTGCAATGAAAATCTTTGTTGCACGGTTTTTCAGATAATCCACCGTGTCACTCGGACATGTGGACAGACAGACCACCGGCGATGTATAGCGTTATATGCATTCCTGCACCACAAATTTCTGAATATTGACCATACAAAAATCTAAGTTGATTAACATAAAATTTTGTTTGATTTTAATGACCTGGGTTAGCAATTAATCCTACTAATATTTATGTATTTATATATATATATATATATATGTCTATAAGTATATAGTATATAATATATTAAATTTCTTTATAATACAATAATTAATGATTAAGTTTTTTCGTTTAAAGATCGGAACCTTAAAAGTTGATCGTACTGATAGTATATTGTTATTGCCAATAAAAAATGAATATTTCCTCAAATCGAAATAAAATAAAAAATTCGAGTAACAATTTTAATGTCTACGACAGACGAAAATAAATTACCTATATTTCTAATGTATCCCATTCAGATATTTTGATACGGAACTAAAAAAATGTAGAGGACAATTTTACGACGCAAAAATGCTTTCCTTATATAAAAAGGATTCCATCTTTGTAACTATCAAATTGGCGTTCTGGGGACTAGAAATTTGAGCCATCCCAAAAGTGAAGTGTTGTAAAAATAAACGAGAACTGTACAAGGTCGGGCTTGATGTGAAACTTATATAATGTATCTATGTATACTGACTGTACTGATGTAAAGCATTGAGAGCAAGCGTAACAGTATTGATATAAATTAAATCGGTAATGTCCGATTATTGGATTCCTAAATAGATGGACGTATGAGGCGATTATGAGGGGCTTCAAACAATGTTTGTCATCTAAGGTTTGTTAGGTTAGGGCCAGTCTCTACCTCAGAGATCTGGGTATTTGTTTGTAGATTTGTCTTGCGTTCCTGACCAAAAAAAGGTAAGGCCTACTACATGATCCAGTCTCATCCCTAGGAAGCTGGGTGATTAAGTTTCTCCTGCATCACCAAAACTTCGGCTTAGAGAATAATGTTGCAGTATTCCTACATGTGATACCCGGAGAACTAAAGGAGAATCTTTGGAGTTGTGGTTGTTTGATGCGAGGGCTTCGTCCATTCGTCCATGCGACCTCTAGAAGGACGACAGCGCGCGTGGTCAGCATTGTCATAACATAGCTGGACTGAGAGTCGGTTCTTACTCCCCGGGACGTATTTCAACATTGTGTACTTCAGTGCGTTCTTTAGGAGATTTTGGAGTTTCAGTAGACGTAAGCCCCACATAACCCTGTCTCACCTCAGCGGGCTGGGTACGTTTGTGAAGGTTTCTGTATCTCACCAAAAAAAAATGTCGACTTGCAGTCTTCAAAAGGTACCCAACCTTTCAGGTCTGCACCGGGTTGTATTTAGTTATTGCCGCTAAAACCCTCGGTGTCCATCCTTAGTACGTGAGGTTATTATATATATAATTATATATATAATATATATAATTATATATATAATATATATAATTATATATATATAATATGAAGTTATGTTTTCTTTGTGCGTCAATCACGTTAAAACTACTGAACGGATCGACATGGGACCACGACCATTCGATGCGGAATCGTTTGTAGATGGTTTAAGTCTATTCATTTTTTCAATTTTATAGACCCTTCACCATTTTTCAAACAATAATCAATAATGTACTATTACGTACAAAATTTTCACTTACGCCCAGTGGAGCGGGCGGGAAACGGCTTGTGTTATAATATGGTACATAGTACATACATAGAAATCTACATACACATGTATATTTTATTTTGAAATAATAGAAAAAACTGATTGACTCACTGACCTCACACCAACTCACAGACCCAACCAATGCATCTAGAAAATTTGAAATTATGTAAACAGGTTTTTTACACTTACTCCTTAATTATAATGTAGTCGAGTATTAAGAACGGATTTCTGAAAATTCAACCGTTTAGGGGCCAAACAAGGAATCGAAGTTAGAAAAAAAAGGCGTCTAATTGTCTAATATTTCATAGAAAGACTTTATAAAAGAAATAATTTCACCCATTTGACTGAATTTTAAAAATCAACCCTTATGAGAGTATAAAGTTGTCAACATAGTGTAGATATATTTTGATATTACGTATCGTACGTATAGGGTATGGTCGTCTCTGTGTCTGTATTTGAAAAACAGTTATGTTGTTAATAGGACCGATCTGTTGTGACAGATGTTCGCCGAAATTGTTATTTTTGTTGCGTGGGGTGTTAACGTTATAGTTATTTTCGTAGCAGGGGTGTCGACGTGTCAATTAGTGGATAATAACAAACTGCGGTTTAAACTGTGCAAACATACATTGAAAAACTGTAATTAATTTTATTACTTATTCCGAACATTTCGGTTAAATATGTTCTAAAGAGATGCTTTAATTGTATTGGGCACTGGCCATGACTTTGTATTAGGTAGCACATAACGTAGGTAATGTACTGAACGGTGTCTACTTATTAGATTTGGTGTTATTTATTTCTTTTCCTGGTAGTAAATTAATTTGTAAAGTACATGCGACAACATAGACCAAGAAGATGGCGTCTACCCCTCGGACCAACTATGACAATTTACGGAGCATTTGCTCTAAGAGCGCGTCCTTAAGGCGACGCATTGATAAACAATAATTTAATCTAAAATAGGCCTTCCGCTGTATGCAAACGTGCGCGCGCTGGCTTAAGAAAAATACGAAAAAACAGATACTTTCGTTTATTTAAAAAACTGTAATTAATTTTAAAAAATCCAAGTGTCATTTTGAAGAATTAAACTATACAGAAAATTTTGAAACAAATCGGTCCCGTTACTCCAAAAAATATATATCTCTGCTTTAAACGAGGTTTCTTTGATATTTTTTTTCGTGTTACAAAAGTTAAGCAATCGTGTATCGCAACTGGCAACATCAAGGTAATAAAATGAAGAATCAAGTTACCAAATACATATCATTTTCATATGTTTTGTAGTCACTTGAAACCTGTTCCTCATTATTTGGATACACCGTTGCAATTGTGAATTTTGCAAATGTAACGTAAAATAAGTAGATCCACAGAAAAGACTGAACAGTTTTAACGATTATAGCATATTGAAGTATATAAATACACGATGGGGAACGCATAAAACCTTCCCAATTGTGAAATTTACACGTTAAGTAGGTATGCATACCTCCATGAAAAAGAACAACACAACATGTTTTGATGTGAAACATCTTATGCGGCGGGTCTGGCCTGTTGGCGCAGTGGCATATGCATCTGCTTTCCAAACTAGGGTCCCTGGTTCGATCCCCGGTCAGGTCAATTTAGGAAACGAACTTTTCTAAATTGGCTTGGAGTCTGGGTGTTACTGGGAACTCCCCCAGAGTTCGTTGTGTGGTACCCATAGTACAAGCTTACTGCTTAGTTTGGGGTCACACAATCTGTGTAATTGTCTGGAGTATTATTATTATTATAGGATATAGTATTACTGTGGTATGCATACAATTTCGACATTATTTAAACAATATATGAAATGTTTGAAACAGTTAACGGTTTTAACGAAAAGGGAATCGGAGACGTGAGAACTGTGTCGAAATAGCTCATTAGTTAGTTGTTTAGGATCGTGACATCGACGTTTTGTCAATGTAAAACAATAAGTGTACGGTGACCATGATTCATCAATTTTGTAACACAAAACTCAATAATTCATCCTTTAGAATAATCTTTTTTTTATTATGTTTCCGTTTACACTCATTGAGATACAAAATTGTAATAAGGTCTGGATATGTCAGAAATTCACTGAAAGTTAAATGAATGGCGTGGAAATGATATCACATTATGTTATTTTACACATTTTTCTGAGAGTTACTATACCATACCTACTGCACAAGTACACATATTATCAATGAGTATTTTGATTTTAACGGGCAAACAACTTCATTAATTATGTGACCATAAAATCAAATTATCATCGTACGTTATATGGCAAGGTTGCAGGAATGTCAAACCAAAAGCTAATTTCAAAGTTACAGACACACAATGACAAGTTAAAGTGAAGTATCTTTTTGATTACATTTTGTCTTATAAACTTTTAAACTTTCACGTTTCATTATATAATATCTAAAACGGGAAATTAGCGCCATTACCTTTTATTTCGGCTTGACATTTCGACCTAGTTACATCGGCAAACTCGAAACGTCCAGCACAGACAGAAACAGCAAACTCGAAACGTCAAGAAGCCAAAATAATATTGCATTTTGGTATTGCTGTTTGTTAAACAATTATTTCATCAAGATTATTGTTGCCTAAAAATAAAAAGAAAATGTATAAAATTGATAATTTGGTAATGTACAATTTTGATTATGATTTGTGGGTATTTTGTTTTAAATTTTATCTATATTACATTTCACAGGTAATATTATATTACGATTTAAAGAACAGTCTCTACATATAACCCTGTGCCTATATTTTAATACAAATCGTGGTCACCCTACAAACGAATGTGTAGTGTTTACTTTCGAATAAGCTTTGCAACGTTAAGTTTACTAAAAAATAACACCATTTCAGACGTTCTGTATTGCAACTTAAAGACTATTGCATGAGAATGAACGTGAAACGCTTATAGTGAGACTGCGTTAGTTTAGTGTAAGGTGTGATAGAGCATGCCTCCTCATTGTTTTTGTGTGTACGAGGACCGGTAACATCGTGCTGTGGGTGTGTCGTAACAACAAAGTGTCAAACTGACATGTATTGAATATGTGTACAGTTTTGCAAATTGAAAAATAAATAAAAACCGGCCAAATGCGAGTCGAACTCACGCATTAAAGGTTACGAATATTTTTTTTTTATTTAAAAGAGGGGACAAATGAGCAAGAGAGTCACCTGGTGCGTTGCTGACCTTTAGGTAAAAAGGAAAAAGAGGGAAAGGAGGGGGAGGGGGAGATGGGCTATCGGCACTCTCACTCACCGAACGAAACACAGCGGTAACAGATGCTGTTATTCTGTGAGAGGAGATATTCACCGGGCGAGCCGGCCCAACTCCTCTTGTGTTATGTATTTCCCAAAAAAATAAAGGCCAGATTAAAAAATAAAATTCCCTTTGCAGTTAAAGGACACGTTCTCCCATACTCTCCAGTTGTAAATATAAGCTTGCAATGGAAGAAATTTTGTCATTACAAATTAGCAATTTTTGGATTTTTCCTTGCTTCATGCTTTTAATGATTATAAGTCAACGAAAAATATCCCATAAGCTTCTGTTTGAGTACATAAATAGCCGTATCTTTTAACTGCATCGACTTGAAAACTTGAATTTTCTACACTTCCAAGAGAACATAAACCTCAGTGTTTAAATATTTTCAATTTATTGTTAAGGTTTCTATCCGTTCTTAAGATATAGGATCTTGCCTGGTTGGGCAGACGAAGAGACAAACGCAGATAACGAAGTGATTCTATAAAGATTCCGTTTTTTCCTTTTGAAGTATTAAACCCTAAAAACATTAAATGCACACACGCACATATCTTCACGGTGTAGTCAGAGAGGACGGAGCGCCAAGCTTCGCGGTCCTTACATACTTCTTACACCTCCTCAAATCTCATCTTTCTTTTCACACATTTTCGCCTAGATATGCGTGTGCTTTTGACATTTCCGTCAGCTAGCTCTCTGGCTATTTGATCTTCGTAAGTCAGCCTTGGTTTTCCTTGGCTTCTGCTACCACTTATTTTGGCTCTGTACATTTTCTTCGTCAGTCTTTCATCACTCGTTCTTTTCATTTGGCCGAACCACCTAAGCATTCCGTTCTTCATTTTAACAATAACACTATCGTGCAACCTTGTCATTCCGCGTCTCTTCAATGCTTTATTCGCCCACAAGGGTGTGAAAGGAAAGCCAATATTACCTTTAAATGATTTATTCTTTGCTTCAAACATCACACGATATAACATCTATAACACCTTAATTTTAAGAGTAATTAATTATTACAGAATATTCACATTTACCTTGGAAATTTTACAGGACTTCGTTAACACTTTGTCTTACAGTACTTTGTTAACACTTTCCGTTAAGCTCTTGTCGAGAGGACTTGCTTGAATAGAATGTTTCGTCGTGTGGGCTCTTCTATAACGTTAACTCTGCAATTCCGACCAATGTGGGAATTGACCAATGGTGATTAACCGGTGTTGCCATCTTAATGAAGCTAATTAATGTAGGTTAATTAAGTAGTGTTGCCATTTAAGACTTGCGAAATAGGAAAATAGTAATTATTTGAGGGGCGACGCTAACGACACCACACATATTGACTTAATTTTAATGTGCAAGAAAAGTGCATTACTGATTAAAAATTGGTTTGAGAGATTTGGTATATTATAATTATCTAGCTAGACTAGCTACCTAGCTATTTTAGTAAAAAACGTTATGAAATTCTGTAGAATTTCAAAGATTCTGGATTTTTTATTATTAAGATTTTTTCCAATCGTGTTTCTACGTTCAACGATTTTAAGACAAAGAGTTGAAGTTGTATGTAGACAAATATCTAACTCTCAGTCTTCTTAGGTAGGAGGGTGGGTTTTTAAAGTTATGCGTTATACAGTTTTAAACAAAATATTTGCTTTTTAATTCACCATTTGTGCTTTCGCCGCATTAGTAGGCAGTGTGAATATATCTGACTCAGCCAAAATGGCCATACACAATGCGGTGTTGGTGCCAACTTTATTGTACGGTAGTGAGGCCTGGATATGCCCGAAATCGAGTGAAAGTATGATAAATGCAGTAGAACTAAAGTAGATTTGACGTTCAAAAATACCTTGTAATTGGGTTTACTTGAATAAATTGATTTGACTTTGACTTTGACTTTGAAGTCAATGAAATGAAGAATTATGTTACAAAATGTCACTTTCATACGTTTTGTAGTCACTTTGAGATTGCTACCGTCAAAATTTCCAATGCTTCGCCTTAACATCGTATAGATTTCAAAGGTGGTAATGTACTAACCTGAGTTATCGCTCATTACTAACTCATTATAATAAAGTCAATGCACTAACATTGTTTAAGTGTATTTCATGTTTATATTAAGAAACAATTTTTTGTCTCTCTCTCTATCTCTCAATTTCTTATCAGAATCAGACATAACTATTTTTAACTGTGAAACTTAAAACATCAAAATAATATTTGTACAATACGAAATTATACACCTCGAGGTATCCTTTTTGTAAAATTATTTGTTGTCTTATTTTGATTGCTCATACTATAAAATAAACGATTTCATTGAAGATAAATCAATAGTCTGGAAATGATTTTCTCTGCACATGCATTTACTGGTTTAATGAAAATATTGTATTTTAATAAACCTTTTGTAAAATGAAGTTGAAACAATAATACCTGACTGAGTTTCTTGTCGGTTCTTCTCAGTGTCCAAGTTATCTATTCGAACCGAATTAAAGTAGATTTGACGCTCAAAAATACCTTGTAATTGGGTTTACTTGAATAAATTGATTTGACTTTGACTTTGAAATGCGATCTCCTAGAAATATGTGCGGTGTCACCCTAGCGGACAAAATAAACAATGAAGAGATACGCAGTATGACAGGGATGCACGACAATGTTATTGTAAAAATGAAAAAAGGAATGCTAAGATGGTTCGGGCACATAGAAAGAATGATGTGATGAAAGACTGAAGAAGAAGGTCTACAGAGCGAAAGTCAGTGGTAAAAGAAGCCAAGGAAGACCAAGGCTGACTAATGAAGATCAAATAGCCAGAGAGTTAGCCGACGGATAAGCTTTCGCATACCTAGGCGAAAATGTGTGATGCGAAAGAAGTATGTAAGGACCGCGACGCTTGGCGCTATGTCCGCTTTGACTACCCCGTTAGGGGTACAGTGTGAAGATATGTATGTATGTATTTATTAGAAAATATAATGGTTCAATGGAAAAAAATATATGAACTTTATCAATGTTTACAACGAAATCAAAATCATGAAGATTGAAGCAGTAGATGCAATTTCTTACAAAAAACTTTTTAAGAAAGAAATTAAACCAATATAAAAAAAAACACTGAGAAGAACAAAATAACTATCCCTTACTAACAAAACTCAAGTACAAAAATAACTTTATATAAAATTAGCAGACTTCCTGTTGTTGCACAACATTGATTTAGTACCGACTAAACCGACCGGTTGGAATTTGACAGTTATTAAAATAGTTAAATTTCAATATATAGGTATTTATATCGTATATGTGATGTTATTTTTATAGTTGAGTTTGATTAGTAAATAATAGTTATTTTATAATTTTCAGTGCTTTTTTTTGGAGTTGGTTTAATTTTTTTTCAAAGTTTTTATTTCTTCCTTTTGAGTGACCTTGGACTAAATAATTAACTAGGGCAGGTCTACAATTAACTTCTTTTCTAATTCTGGAACGGAATGATATGCAAAAGAGTCAATATAAATAAAGCTTATAAGCAGGTAGCGTTATTAAGGGTGACTTGCACCAATTATTTAAACTCGATTTAAGGATTCGACATCTCGCTTGCACCAGTTATTTAATAGTTGGTGCAAGCGAGATGGCAGTTCCTTAAATCGAGTTTAAGTAGTTGGTGCAAGCCACCCTTAGTGTATCTTCGAAGTCCAAGTTCCAATATTGGTGAAATTTTAATGGGTCCACCTTGGAGCCGGATTGAACCCAACGGAAAAAGAATCATTAAAGCGATCTAAAATTAACAAAGTAAACGGGGCCTGATTTAAAAAAAACGTATACAGAAACATAAAACCTCCTGTTATTCAAGTCGGATAAAAATAAAACTCTACCACAAGTTTTGTTGTTGGTGACTTTTTGTAGGTATAAAGATATGCTCTAGAACTGGTTCCCAAACTTATTTTGTCTACTGAGTCGAGAGCTCATGCAGTCGTTGTCTAAGATGCCTCCTAGCTAAATGAAATTACAAATCACCCCCCAGGCCTCTACACAACGCCCCCATTTTTTTTCTGGGTCTGTTACCTTTAGGCCTGCAGCGCCTACAAGGGGGCGTTATCGCCCACTTTGGGAATGGCTGCTCTAGATGTAGAATAAACTTTATTTAGCAGTTCTCGGCTGGAAAAACTGTTAGTGCAGGACACTAATTCCACAAAGTAACACTTGAAACTATTATTTTTAACCGACTTCAAAAAAGGAGGAGGTTCGCAGTTCGGTTGTATTTTTTTGTTTTTTTATTTTATGTTAATTACCATAGAACTCCGTCATTTATAAATCGATTTGTAACTTCTTTTTTTTATTCCAGATTGGTTCCATTTAAATTTCACTGATGTTGGAGTTTGGATTTCGAAGATAAATCAAATAACGCGAACTGATTATAACCTTTATTTGTTTATGATGATTTTCTTACGTGTCGTTGCGCTCTTGAATTAAAAAAAAGAAGATAATGGCAGACCGGCCGTGATATTTATTTAGGCCAAGGTCACTCAAAAGGGAGAAATAAAAGAAAATAATAAAATAATTAATCCGACAAAAAAAATCATTGAAAAGTACATAATAAATAGCCTCAACTAATCAAAACTCAAGTACAAAAATAACTATATAAATACGATACAAATTCCTACATAATTAAATTTAACGGTTACTGAAGTCGGTGCCAAATCAATGTGCAAGAACAGAAAGTATTAGTTTAGTGGCACCGACTTCAGTAACTGTCAAAATTAATTATGTTGGTATTTGTATTTATAGTTATTCTTGTACTTGAGTTTTAATTGGTTTGTACTTTTGAGTGATTTTTTTGAAGTCAGTTTAATATTTTCTTAAAATAGCTAATGTGATTACCACAGTGTTATTTTAATTCATTACTAAACTCAACTTTAACTGTTAATTCAATTCTTAGTTAGTAAAGCGTTATTAGAACTTCCACGGTGTTACTCGTTCGGAATATTAATAAGTGGCCGCAGACAGCTCGGGGCGTTTTGAACCTCGTGTGACCCTGACATTGTCGTCTACTATTTATGTCTAAAATATAGCGATACGTCCTGTCCTTAGTAACTTTATGAAAATGTTTCTCAACCTTTTTGCCATGGTGGACATTTTATAATTAAATGTTATGCGGCAGGAATTTCACCAAGATTGTAGAACTTTGTAACCAAAATTTCAAAACGGTCCCCTCCTAGTTTCGTCCATGAAAGTATGTCTGTCGATTTATGTGTTTTTGTATGTCTTTTTGTCTTTGCATCTGACTCCGTCTGTTTGTCTGTTCGTCTGAGAGACATAGGGAAGTAAAATTGATAACCAAAATGCAAAAATGAGACAAAAAATTAAATAGTAATAAGCACATTAGACTCATTGTTTCCATTTTTTTTAAATATTATTATTGATTAAACTGCTAATCTTTCCGAAATCACTTCAGAACTCCAAGTTTTCACTTACGACACGCTCATAAGGCGGTATTTTTTTCCTCACACTCACTATGCTACATCATTACGCTGTACTTCTCACAAACAGTATTGATATATGTACATGGTACATGCATTATTTCGAGGTTTATTTGCAGATCTAATGTTAAATTCTCATGAACTCGCAGTTCACGAACTCTGAGGGTTAAGAAACGCTGCCCTGTTTCTAACGCAAGTATCGTTTATGTCGAGACAAGAAATTTCCGTCATGATAGGCCCTGAGGCGCTCGTAGCGTAGTGATGTCTCGATGGTGAACGAGTTGTGGAATGAATAATCTTTGACAAGCAGGTTGCGACATACATATGTGACTTTACACCATTTCCCATTTAGGTGCGTAGAGCATCAAGGTGCAACAAATGCATCGTTTGATAGCGTATTTAACAATAAGCTTTCCTTATAAATGTAGAAACAAGTCTGAATGATGTTAATATTTAAGGTTGAATATCTATTTTGTTCTGGCATTTTGACCTTTTTACATCGCTCGTATATGGTCACGGGTAGACTCGTCTGCCGGCTCCGTGTAAAATTTGTCTGTCATACATATTTTAATAAATACATACATATTTTCACGTATTTTTACATACATATTTCATCTCCAACTGGGTAGTCAGAGATATAATTTTATACGTAGAGTAGATCTTTAATTTCTTTTTTCGTAATTCGTACAGTAGTTAGGTAACATTTCTTATTTTGTTCACAATTTCACTAAATGTAAATATTTTGATTAACATCTTTGCCATTGGAACTAGATAAGAATAGTGTCGTAAGTTTGTGGGTTTGAAAAAGTATTACCATACTTTGATTTTGGTACTTTAAAGGCCAGTAGCGCGAGCACGAATCCTATCGTCAAAGTATTCGTATCGTAAGCGTAAGCAAATTGTATGACTTTTAGTGCAGCGCCCCTATAGGAAGTAAAAAGAACTATTTCGTATCGCCTTCGTAACGTAACGTAAAGGTAACGTAAGCCATTTGCATTCAAATAGAGTAAAATCACGAGCACGAACCTTATTTTGACGTACGGTAACGTAAATCTCGATGACAGACGCACAAATACTTTTTCATAATGATAATAAAATGTGTGGGACTTTTTTCATTTTCATGTGATTAAATTAAAATGAAAACGTACACAAAAAACGCAATAAACTTTTCCGCAAGAATGTTTCAAGTCTCAATAGTCGAGAGGTTATTAAAACGACAAGCAAGTCAAAAAACCGACAAATCTAAGCCGTTCGAAATTATCAACCATAATATAAAAACTAATTTTATTTAAAAAATAATGCACAATTGTAAAACAATAATATATTGTTTTAGATATTTATAAGTTATAAATATCTAATACAATATATTTTTTAAAGATTTACTCCTTTTTTAATAGATTTATTATAACAGTTTTACAATTCAAATAAAAATCTAAAACTTTCTCTGATTTCGTTTTAGAACGCACCCTTCATTCAATAAATTGTGTAGTTTACTCAAACTTGCCAGTCCCTAGTTACGTTAGGATGACGTCACCTTCGTAATCGTAGCGAGCTCTCGATAGTTGGTAAAATGCGCTTCGTCCTGCGACTCTCGTAATCGTATAGTAAACTCGATACGTTTACGTTACAAAACTGTCGAAAATTCGTGCTCGCCCTACTGTTATTTTTTCAAATAAACTAAAAAACGAAACATTTTGCGATGAACTGTCAAAGTTAAAACGCCATAACATGAGTTGAATAGTACCTGTGCCTAAATCATTCTAACACTCTTGAAGCCACATTAGTACATTGCATCCGTGCAAAGACAGGGCGGGTCGCTAATTATTAATAAAATACCTCAAAAACGGGAAATTAACGCAATTATTTTTTATTTGGCTTGACATTTCGACCGAATTGCATCGGCTGTGGTCTCAGGCAAACTTGCTTGAGACCACACTATAATAATAATAATATAAGAGTTTGTTTGAGACCACGGCCGATGCAACTCGGTCGAAACGTCAAGTCGAAATAAAAGGTAGTCGCGTATTCCCGTTTTTTAGATAAGGCGCATTCGGGTAATTACGAAAGGTTTTTAGAAGAGTTGAAAGATGTTTGCATTTGTTTAACCAATCAAAATAGGTGGTATACTGTCAGTTTAAGTGCTTTCGTGTACTACAATATATAGCCTACGGCTCTATTTCAATAGCTTTCTCAAATATCATCAGAATTTGTAAATATAACTGTTTCAAAAAACTTCCTTTTTCCCTACGCAAGTACAATTCCGAAATAGTCAATTAATTCTGAACGATACTGAAAAACGGGCTTTTTTGAATTTTAGTTAAAGGTTTAATTTCTGAAGTTAGGGCAAATTCGCAAATCAAAGAAGCACTCGATCACAAAAATATAACACCAAACAAATATATTCTACTTGAAGTAACTTGAGTCGACTGAAGCTGGGGAGCGAAATAAGATACCGTCTAGGTCCTCTAGGTAAAGTTTTTAGAGCAAAAAACGGTCGCGTTTGGTAGAAATGAGTAATAATCGGAATAACCCGATTTCCAGAATAGTAGAAGTTCATTAGTAATATAATAAGTTACTAAAATATTGCCTATAATGCCTAACATGCCCTATTAACTTCTACGACCCGCGTGAGAAAATAAGCAACTGATCAACTGACACTTGGCACGTTCGATGATTTCCTTTCTGTACTAGTCCAGCTGAAAGAATCTTCTATAGTATAGAAGATTTTCATTGAAGATTCTGTAGTATAGAAGAATCTTAATTTCGTGCATTCAATATACCTCTAGAATCTATACTAAATGCATGAAAAAGATTAAAATACTTTTTCTCGTGCAAGTTACTTTGCTTCTTTTTATTAAAATGTGTATGACTCAGATTGCATAGTAAGCAAGTTTACCCATTGCACCACAAAGGTTATTTTAAAATTATTCTCACGTAAGATTTCGTTCACTTTTGGTCGGATACGATTCGCTTCGAGTTTTAAAAGTTGAAAGTTTTTATTGTATTTTATATTTCATATGTAACTTTTCAGACACATGAAAATGTAATGAGCCTGTCTAAATTCTATTTGTAAAGTTAACAAATAGGATTCCACATAAAGTCTATTTAATGGTGTAGATAGTTATATGAAACTTCATACCTTCTCTATCAAGAATACGCTAAAAGAACAACTAATTTCATTGATAAGTTAAATTAACTAGACCCGAAAGCTTGAACAAATGAGAAGACTAATAGGGGTCACCTATTACCTGTTATATGTACACAAACTATTTCTAAGGGTAAATGGCAAAACACAGAATTCTCATAATTTTTTGTCAATCTGTCTGTCCACATGTCACAACCATTTTATTCGGAGACTATTCGGATTACATTAGATGAAATTTGGAAGGTAGGTGTATTTCATGAACCATTATACAACGGTATAGTGTAATTTAAAAAAATTAAATTAGGTATGGCAGGCGGCTGATGGACACGTAACTCAGGGATGAAAAAAATTTCAGTGCACATGAGAATATGCGATGTCTTTAGATAGATGTTTTAAAATAATATAGAGGTCCCTAAGTGACTTTTTTATTTAAATCAATAGTGGCTGAGATATGCGCTTCTAAAGCCGTAAAGTGTGAAAAATTCTGAAATGAAATTGATACAGAAGAATTTGAAGACACTTTTACTGAAAATTTGTTTTGAATAAACTTAACTTTTAAACTTTCGCGCTGCATTATGAAATATCTAAAAACACGGAAAATTAACGCGATTACCTTTTATTTTCCCTTGACGTTTCGGCCGAGTTTCATCGGCCGTGGTCTCAAGTAAACTGTCGCAGCAAGCTTCACTCCGTGTCAGAGGCAGATTTTATTTCATCTACCCCCGATATTTGTAAATAATTATTAGGGTTCCTACACACAACACTCACGGTGTCCACACACTGAACCGGATGTGAAAAACGAGGTTTTGTCATTTGAATCACAGGATTCCACGCTGTTGATAAATTGTATCCACTTTCCCGATTGAAATTTTTCTCTTGAAGTCTCTTGATTTCAATTGCTTCACGCATGACTCTTGGATAAAAGTGGCGATCAGTGGAAAGGACTTGTGGGCGATAAAATTCTATCCAATGATTCGTATCCGATTGGAGATGTTCCACTATCGCTGATTTGGTAGTTTGCTGATTTTTTACAGCTGCAATGTGTTCCTTAATCCTTTCAGCAATAGTCCGCTTCGTTTGGACAATGTATGAGCTACCGCAACTGCAATCTATTTTGTAGACCGTTGTTGCTGCGACAGTTTACTTGAGACCATGGCCGATGAAACTCAGCCGAAACGTCAAGGGAAAATAAAAGGTAATCGCGTTAATTTCCCGTGTTTTTAGATATGTTGCCCAGTTTTGGAGATACGCGCTTAGCGACCGCAAATGTAACTTTGTTTTACATATCGCCTTTGAGAAACGCTATGAAATACAAACAAATTTTTGTCGCCGATTAAGTGAATGTTGTTCATCCTGACTACGCAACTCTTCACTTTGCGTGGTCGCAATTGGCACTTATTTTATATAGTCTTTTAGTTTTATTTCATTGCTGGACATCCCGTTGTTATTTTCGGTAATAACCAATATTCGTTACCAATATTCGGTGCTATAACAAGGATTTGCTGCTAGTTAGCTGGCCGAGTCTAGTCTCTGGAATATCCTAAGAATACTTCGTTGATAGGTGAAACACGTGCCTATTAGTTTGGTATCTTCGGCGGTAGACAGCTAAAAATAAAAATTCATCACATGAAATCGATTTTCGCAAGGTAACACCTGAGTCTATAATTGTAAATGTAACCAATATTCTTTATACGTTCAATAAAATATAACAGTTTAAATAAGAAAGAACAATATAGACTAGAGGTCGCCCGTGGTCGAAATTCGACCGTGAATATCAATATAAACTTATAGTCTTTGGCGACAATCTCTACTCTGTGCGACTGTTTGATCCGAAGAGGTTACATGGTCATGAACTATTATGAGTTTGATATCGACGGTCTTTTTGATATTGGCAGTACGAACGTAAAACTGTACTAAATCTCACACTCCTTCGTGCGCTCAATATTCTAAAAAGGGATTCGAAGTTTTCGCTTATTTCTGTTATCAATTTTTTTTGTCGATAAGATATAGCTTTTAAAAAAAACGATTGACAAACAGAGGAAAAAAAGGTTTTAACTTTACCTATTTATATAGTACAGATTCTCTCAGCTGCTTATATTAATGTGCAGATCTCAAAACTATCCCAAAAGGATTTTAAAAATATTTACTTTGGTATTAGTCTCGTTCTGTTAGGCAGTGCGATGATAATATAGTATTTGTATAGAAGGCACTCCTCACTACCCAAAAATTTAACAAAGCGATAGCTTTAGGTTTCTTGGTTAGATATTTTTTTAACCAGTCTTTGCTATCAAAAAATAACTTATGTCATTGACACCCAATAAATGTTGATATATCATATCATTATCCAATATACAGGCAGTCCTCGACTTACGTCGTTTCGATTTACGTCGTTTCAAGTTACGTCGAACAATGTTTTGACACTATTCCTCAAGCATACGTCATTTGTTTCGATTTCCGGCATAGGAGAATTCACTTGCCTTGTTTAAATTTTTGAAGAAAATGATCCTAATTTTGAGAGAAGTTTCAACGTTAATAACAAAATTTGTGCAGCCTATCAGTGTTACCAAGATCTGTATGATAGCAAGAAGAAAGAAGCGAAGCAATCTCGAATTGATAGTTTCTTTAAGCCAAAAGTTTAATTTATTATTTTTCATTACATATTTTGATTACATATTAAAGTTTTATAATTATTATTAAAATTAATAACACACAAATACCAAAAATAACTAGCAATTTCATAAGTGCATATATAATTATTTTAAGAACTTACTTTATCTTACTTACTTATCCTTTGTTATAAATGCAGTTTTTTTTTTTTAATTTCGAGTCCGTGTGGATCCTAACCCTTGAGTTTTACATGTAAACATATGAAAATAAGAAAATATAAAAATATGTCTCGACTTACGTCGTTTCGATTTACGTCGCATATTTCGAGAACCTAACATGCCGTAAGTACGAGGACTGCCTGTAGTACATAACTAACTAACTACAAAAATAACGGATATTCTACAGTACGTCCGATTTTGTTGCGCTTGATGTAATTAGTTCCGCAATAATAATTGATTATGGCATGGTAAAGCTATGTTAGCATATAATTTACTATTAGCAACAGCATTATTATTATTATTAGAAAGCTAGCAACGATCAGACTTACATCACAAATTAAATTTTTTGTTATTATTCGCCTTATAGTAGGTAAGAACGTTTGAGATTATGAACTTTGAGTAGTAGAGGGTCGAAAATGAGGGGCGTAATGGTATATAGGCATATTTTTCAAATGTTCAAGGGGACAATGGTATAAGCAATCATCACTTGCGAGACTCATTGGACTCCTTTCGTCGGACGTCTGACACCTGTGAAACTATGAAAAAATCGATTTCATTGGCGTAATAAGCTGAGAATATAGTATGTTATTTAGAAGGTCGTTCTACAATATTATTCAAAGAACCAGACACCTCCGGTGGGCTTAAAATCCCACCAAACAGAGTATGGAAGGTCCGGTTTGAGTACGAACAAGAGAGCATTATTTGTTATTCCATTGACGATTATGTAAATGTAGACAAATGTTCCAAAAGCTAGCTGAGCACTGACGTCAAAACAAAAGAATACAAAGTTATTTTTGTACGGATGTCAGCCAATCAGTTCAGGTGAAACGAAAAAATGTTGAAATTCTTAGTATAAGCGTCATAAATAAAAGGAGGCGGCAAACTTTTCGCGTTCTTGTCGAGCGCGTGACAGACTTATTCTGTTCTATGTAATTTCTTACACTTCCCATATTAGATCTTATGTAACTATATAAATAAGCACCGGATTAACAATTTAAACTAAAGCTTAAGATATCTATTTAAAATTAATAGTTTCCACAACTATTTTATATTGTTATTATACCTTTCCATGTTAGTAAATATATCTAATGAAGTAATAGTGATGTTTTATTGTATTGTGTAAAATGCTATAAATAACATTTTTAAGTTTTTTTTTTTAAACAATAATAACTGTTTTATTAATAAAATATAAATAAAATAATAATTAAGATAATGTGTAGTTTTAAGTTTGTAAATATTAACATATGTATGTACTTTTTATTAATAAAACATTTTTAAGTTAACTTTTACCAATTTTAAAACACTTTTGAATACATCTATATTACAACTCTTCATATTACTAGAAATTATAAGATTAGTCACCAATGAAAGTAATAAAATAATTAGATGGTTCGAGCGTGTAGAAGGAATTAATAACGAATAGCTGACGGCCAAAATCTATAGGTAGAGCAATATGAGTGATAATGAATGAGTGATAGTTAGTCTAAAGTTTTAAAAAGTCTAAAGTATTAGTTGACAGAAAGGACACGTTGTTTTGGTGCAAATTGAGGTTTCAAAATGGACGTTGAAGAAATAACACCTCTTTAATAATTGTTATCAAAAAGAAAACGAAGACAAGGATTTTGGATAGTGTATACTCAGGTGTTTGCGGAAATCATGTGATGAATTCCTAAATTCCTTAGCTATTTTCCGCTCGAACTCCAAAAACCACCAATGGACACGTGTTTCGCCTCTCAACGAAGCATCCTCAGGATATACCAGAGATCGGACTCTGTCAGCTAACCAGCAGTGAATCGATCAACCGAATCGAGTTGGATTCACGCACACACACGAATGTCGACAAATTCCTTTGATGTGTTGTTATCAAAGCTCAGGCCACTAATAACGGGTACTTCAATACAATTTAGAGAGTATAGGTATCTATGCCGAAGAAAAATTACTGGTCGTTCAATCGCGTGGGGCTATGTACTAGATGTTGAGTCGAGTGCGAATACTACAGTCACATGTTCTTTTGCAGTCGCGAGGACTTCCGAGTCGCGGCCGTGTCTATGGGTATTATGGTATATGACAACTTAATAAATACTTAGGAATCGCTCGCGGCCAGCCGTCCACAACAAGCTGGAAATTAGTTCTTAAAGTCTAAAACCTAATACTATCGCTTCTAATAATAATTCGATAAAAATAAATGGCGCATTATTGCGAATAAATTTTTAGTAATATAAAATAGTACGTATTCCGTTTTGAAAGGAGAGCTCTCTGAATAAGCGCTGGGCCACAATTTGTCGAGGCACGGACGTTCAGCCGCGCTCTCCGCAGGAAATGAGCGTGTTTGTCTTACCTGCCCGAGGGTACGGTCCCACTGATAACGTTTTATAAAACTATATATGTATGTAGTTCCAATTACAGAATACAAATTTTATAATTTACGGCAAGGTCGGCCGCACAGAAAGAAGGGAGAAAATTGGAAAAAGTAGAGATAACGAAGTAGCATTCTTTATACGTCTTGGATAACTGCCACACCGTATCTATTTTTAAGTGAACAAGAGAAATCTTTAAAAGATACTCAGCCCCCAACGGTGAGATTGGGTTATGTGTGTGTTATACTCATTAAAATTTCAACGGTAGTTGTCTCTGGCACATATCGAGGGACTCTAAGATTAATAGACGCCGTACACACACACTCACTCACACACATAATATACAACTTTACGCCATCACCTATTCAGGGTGGACAGAACATCAATGTGCGACAAAATCATGTCTTGGCGCCATTTTTATTAATGACTTTTGGAAAACAAAAGAGTAAACAATCCAACTAAGAGTACATAAGTGGACTTAGGCCCATAGACATATCAAGGCTAAAAAAGCACTTCAATGGTAGCGATCCGGACGAACAAGATTTTACCACTCGTTGATCCGCAGAAGTTTATACTGCTTTGGGACTGGGAGTAGCTGAAGAATGCTGGAATATACTGCTTTGGGACTGCGAGTAGCTGGGGAATGCTGGAATGCTGTGTCTCCCGAGCATGCTTTGGTGCTCCATAGGTCCGTGGAGTTTTGATGAGGTCCATAGGAACTCAACTAGAACTCCTTTGTTCAAACTAAATCAGTTTGTGTGTTATACGTACTTTATACCTAGTAAGTAATGATCTTAATCTACATAAATAAAAATTAATTGCCGCATGTATGAAAGATACTCACTTGAGAACGGCTCATCTGGTTTGCCTTATTTTTTTACGTGTTCGTAATTCTTAGGATACGGTTTGGTATGCAGAAAAAATATGAAAAAGTTACTCGGAAAATTGAAAAATTGTGGAAAATGTGAAAGTGCTTTTTTCTATGGAATTTTAAGATGACAAACATGTTTAAATTTGGACAGGACTACGTCTCGTCAACGTTCAGTTAGTAGGTTATAAAATACTATTTCCGCTGGAATTAGCACCACACTTGTAGCCGAAAGCTACACATTCATAAATTCACTTACCAACATTTATGAATGTTAATAATTAAAGAGCTTATATCACGGCAGTCTACGTTATTCGTTATGTGTAGCATATAACGCAATATTGTATGTTTCGAAAATAAGAATATGAATGATATTCGTATTATTACAACTGTTTCGTGATCCATATAGAAGCATTATCATGAACTCATATCATTCGCTCCATTTCCCTTGGGTGTGTCATCTTGGAAAAATTTCGCAAATATGTATACCATATACTTCTCTTTGAGATATTGTTTTATCTTCTGATGTATCGACACACGATAGAATTTGCAGTCTAGAAAATTTAAATTTTGCCCCGAGGTTCCTTGTGTAATGTAGGTGATTATTAGAAATTAAACTTTTAAGGGGTTGCAAAACTTTATGTGAAAAATGAATTAAAGAAATAATTAAACACGGTGGACGAAAGACTTCGAATTATTAACCTTGTGTCAAAGCCAGTTTGGGAAAAAAAATATTTTTTTGCGCAGGAAGTCATGGGCAACGGCTATACATACATACAAACATACATATATACATGATGAAGAAAAATTTAAAAATAACTTAAAAGAATTCAAGGAAAAAAAAATAAGTGCCTGCTTACCTTAAGCTGACTTACGAAGATCAAATATCTACTCAAAGTGTTAGCTGACGGAAATGTCAAAAGCTCTCACATATCTAGGCGAAAGCGTGTGAGGAGAATGATAATAACATAAATAATAAATGCGCCAGACAATATATACCGATTTGTTTGTTTCCTTAATTGACCCGGGCGGCAATCGAACCCGGAACCTTCCGTGTTTAGACGCAACGCTTAAACCTATGTATATTAAAAATAGATCTTTAGTCATTAGTTTGTAAAAAATATTTCTGTATTGGTATTTTTTTTTCTTTTCAGGCCTGCACCACGACTAGTAGGATCAGATGCATCGTACAAGCTCAGTGCCTACGAGAAGGAAGCATTGAATGCTGTAAGTTGATATCTATACTTAACGACTTTTTTCGAATTTTTATCGAACTATGGTTACTTAGTTTTGGCAGTAGCCATTCTGCCATAGTGAAGTATAATTTACAGATAAAGGTAGTTCGATCTTTCAACTACAAAGCGTTGTAGTGACTTTTCAGCAAAGCTTAAGAGTTAAAAGTTATGAGAATTTTGCGTAGGTACCTCGAAATTGAAGGATATGATTCTAGTACCGGATATATTAATGCTTTAGTCCCGAGATATATGCCTCGAATGGAAAAAAAATTTTATTTATATTATTTATCAATAATTATATCTGTACATACCGTTAAATATTCTGTCCATAGAGTGTGAGTGTAACAACCATGTTTTTCCTTGACAAGTTAAGAATGAAACGTTACGGTAACGACAAGAATATCGTCTGATAAGGCATCTATCCTTAACGCCATTTATATCTTTATATTCATATCTCCATTGATCGCGTATTCGGGAGCTATCCTACATAAATTCAGAAGTTTTTGATATGGTGATAATACAAACTAGGGGTGAGCATTGTTCAAATTAACTAGGTGAGACCGGGACAAATCAATGGTTTATGATGATCAATGGCTCAATGAATCAACCGCTTCCTTCTATAAATGTAACCAGTTAAAATGGTCGAAAATGGAAACGGAATGAAACATCAACAAAATGGAACTTATTCCAATAATGAAATGAAGTGAACACACATCGTTGGTTCATTGATCGTTTCGTTCATCAACGAGTCTATTCGTTAACGTTGATAAAGTAGTTGAGAAAGTTAACCTGTTCTAAAACTATGATTATTTCAGAGGAAAGGTTATGTTTTGTTAATGCCAAAAAGTTCAACAATCCACCTCTAATGCACACTATGTATGTACAAGTTAAATTAAAAACTATATACGTACCTACTTTTTTTTGTCACTCCTAGAGCTGAGATATGTGATGAAGCAATAAAAATATAATGGAGCGATAGAATTTTTTTTATAAAAGAGGGAGCAAACGTGCAAGTGTTCACCTGATGGAGAGTAACTAACTGCCGCCCATGGACACCTGCAATATCCGAAGAATAAAGGGTGCGTAGCTGTCCTTTAGGGAAATAGGGAAAGGAGGGAAAGAAAGGGGAGGGGGTGATGTGCCACCGGCACTCTCACTCACTGAACAAAACGCAACAGCAATAGATGCTGTTATTTCATGCCGATTTTCTGTGAGAGGGTGGTATTTCACCGGGCGAGCCGGGCCAATTGCTGCTGCAATACAGCATGGCTCTACCACTCGGTTTATTAGTATTTTAGTATGAGGCATTAGTAAATCTATCTACAACTAGCGATCTTTAAAATTAATGGTTTTCTCGATAAATTTGCTACTGTTGTAATGGTAATAATAAATGTTTGGGAGGCATTTGTAAAGACAAACATAGGCTAAAGTTTATATACTATATAAATTATTTTTACAAAATTCTATTTTATTATTATTATTATTTTACAAAATTCTTTTGTAAAATTATGCAACATGATGGTATATTTATAATACCAAAGATTCGATATAAGTATGCAACATTCAAAGCGCCACACTCTTATTGGTTAGGTTATGTAAGGCTATTATATTTACCACAACGCGCGAGCCGAGCGAGCAAAGCGAGCGTGCCGCGGTAGTGTCCGGCGAAGCGCCAGATCAGAATCCGCTTTACATGTATACATGGAGCGGCATTTTTAAATAGGGAGTCGCACTCTAAGGTGGTAGTTGAAGTCGAGTAATTTAATCTTGAAACATCTCTATACTCCTCCATCTCTTTTCATCTTTTGCTGTTGGTATATCTATATATAGCAATGTGTATATCCGAGTTATTTCAAAGAGTTGGAAAAAGACAGGACCAAAACGTTGGTGATCAAAGGTTACTCGAGGTTGCATAATTTGTCTTCAACTATCTCTTCAGAGTACGGTATCTAGCTAGATTCAAAGAATCTTAGCGGCAGCTAAGTTCGAACTGACGCGAGACGTTCCTATCATGGCAGACGTCATTGTCAGGATGTCAGCTTGCCAGGTTGTCAAGTTTGTTCATTGATTATATGGAGAATTTTATTTTTCATACCAAAATCTAATATTTTAAATAATTCCTAGTATTATTTATAGATGCTAAGATGATTTAATAGCGTCTATATTTTTTGTAAATAATATATTTTTAATGAAGGAATAACATTTAATTGTATGGCGTTATATTTTTATATAGCAATTAATAGTAATTTTGTCCACATTTTCACCAATTTTGAAGACAGTTTAAATGCATCTAAAATCGAACTGAAATTTCGTACACATCATTACCTACGTAATCAGTGCCAGTGAGCACTGATCCTTTGATAAACTTATTAAACAAATATTGTAAGATATTAATAAATATGTTAATGGAACGTATGCTTCGTTAGTGGATTAAATTGGATGTAAAATAAACATAGTTATGTCTTACAGATTATTGCGTATAAGACAAATAATATGGTGGGGAACGCATGACGCTTCTAACACGTTTACAAGGAATTTATTGTCCTTATTAAGTAATTTCATAGACACTAGTTCTCAACAGTTTAAATAAATACTATCTAGTTTGTTGACACTTCTTAGGATTCCAGCCTTCCAGCGAGTTATCGATTATTTACGAATTCATATTCGACTTCCAAAAATAATTTTAAATTTATTATTCCATTAATTTAAAAAAATATGTTATTATGTTCTGGCCTTTCCATATTTAGATTTGAAAAGTTTCTTATAATTTTTTATTATTTTATTGAAATATAAGAACTTGGACTATAATGCGGTCTTTTTATATCTTGTACTGAACTAATCTCGAATCTAATTTTATTACTGCAATTCGTCAAAATTTTGACTGCGAGAAATTCTGAAAAGGAACTAATTTTAGGCAAAAATTATACTCAATGGTTTATATTAAACCGATTTCAGTTTCGAAAGACAAAATCCTACATATATTTGCTTTGGGGTCAAATAATTTCAATAATAACAGAAGAGCAATAAGAATTCCAAGTCAATGTACTTTTATAGATTATTTCCAAAACAGATATCTCGTGGCTATCAAGCGACACGTATTAAACGACTAGTAAGGATTGCGAATACTACGTACCAGATGTCGTACCTCGAATATTTGCTTTATGATATTAGTTTCAGCGGCTTATTGTTTGTTTACAACTACACTGAAATTTCATGTTATTCGCTACGGCATATAGTAGGATAGCAAAGTTCAGGGTTTAACAAATCTTTTAGGAAATTGTTAAAATACGAAGATAAAATTACGAAAATTTAATTACCATTTTCATGAAGGTATCTTCAATTTGGTATCGCTAGGGAAATAGCATTAAAATGTTTTCACAGATGATGTTTACTGCATTAGCATTAGAGATTTGGCTAAGTTTCAATTTTACTATCTTACGGTAATTGTATATGGTAACATTTATATATAAAAGTCTGCGGTATGATCGACTTCTATACCGATAATTCATTCTTGAAGTTATTATTGACGTCTAACAATTAAAGTTTGCGTTTGCATGTCACACACACATGAAAGAGCATTAAAAAAGCTACACAATAAACTTACTTATCTACGCAATAAGCTCAATAATCAGTGAATTTTGAAAAGACTCACGGCCTTTTATTGTCAAAAAAAAAATTGTATGTGGTTTTCTCTCTTATTCAATAATATATAATAATATGTTTACTTTTACTCTAATAATAAAAGTTCTGTACATAGGAAATGAGAAATAAAAAGTAAATAATAATAATAACTAATTAAATGTCGCTCTGTGGTCGAAATTCGACCGTAAATATAAATATAAACAAAATATAAACTCTTTGGCGACAATCTCTGCTTTGTGCGTCTGTTCGATCCAAGAAGGTTACATGTACATGTAATAATATGATCATAAACTATTGTGAGTTTGACATTGACAGTCTTTTTGACATTGGCAGTATAAACGTAAACAATGAGAGTTGTATTTAATTGTGGGCGTCCAAGCAAAAGGGTCCTGTAGTGGGGTAATGAGTTAAGACTAGATTCGGGATTTAGAATAGTCAATTGACAATAAGGATTAAAAAAATATTCAAAAACTGGCATAATTTTTTTTTATCAGACGTATCAAAATTGAAACTCTGAAAAAGCCTGTGCTGAGAAAAAGCATTTTTAAAGTCTGATTGAAAAAAAAATGCATTTCTACTTGTTTGTTTCTACTTAGAAACATATAATGTCATTTACTATATGGACTTGTAGATAATTGACAATAATGTTATTTGATAATTGAGCATTAATTAATAATCAATTGAAACACGAAATATCATTTTTTCACCCAACTTTACAAAACTGCGTATATCTCGGAAACTAAATGCCGACCACTATACCATTTTTGCTTGGACGTCCACAATTTAATCTATTTGTAACACATACAAATACATACAATTACATAAAAATAATTAGCATTCTGCACTTCTTCTCCAGATAGACTTATTTATTTATTTATTAGTAGACTTTAACTATTCCTAATCTCGCACTCCACCTTACGCGCAATTTTCGCTTCACGTATATTATATATAACGATACTCCGATTACACAAATTGAGTGACCCCAAACAAGACTTGCACTATGGGTACCACACAACGGTTTAGGGGAGTTCTCAGTAACACCCAGGCTACAAGCCAATTTAGAAAAGTTCGTTTCCTAAATTGACTTGACCAGGATCGAACCCGCAGGGTTATTACCTTAAAATTTGCAGACGGCGACAGCCACGCAATCATTGCGCGACAACCCGACCAGTGACTCATTGTAATAAAAAATTGGTATCATGTATGAGGATTGCGTATTAATAGCGCCATGACTGTAACGACGCCACTATACAAATTACTTGATACAAATTCTCATTTCGACACTTGTTTTGACAGCAGATATCGCGCGATATTTGGCTGTCGCATGCTGACTGCAAGTTATGTAATAAGAGTCATAGCCTGGAAGATAGATGCTCTTCCACAGAGCCAATATTGAATAAAATGTGAGATTAAAATAATGAGTACCTATATTGGACCAATTTTTTTTTAACGTATTAATTAAACTTCTACTGTTATCGAAGTTTCTACGGAATTCCAGATATACTTTTAGCCGAATTTTTATTAAACATTGAATAAATAATAGATTCAGCACTTCATGTTAAGCGCTTCCATATGTTACTCATTTTTAAAATAAAAACATCATATTACGCGTGAAATTTCACCCTACAGTGAAATTGCACGATTAGACTGCATTATGATAATCTTGCTCAGTCCCCCGCAGTAATAGTATGAAGTTAGCAACCATAAATGATTGCGTAGAGGATAAAATATAAATATCTATGGTTACCTTGAAATTAATTATGGATATTGACCTTAGGAGAGTATTATATTCAATACTAGCGACCCGCCCCGGCTTTGCACGGGTAAAAAGTTGCCCTCGAAAAGTTGCTGCAATGCAGTATGGCTTTACCACACGTATTTACGTGTGGTAGAGCCATACTGCATTGCAGCACAAATTGGGCCGGTTCGCTCGGTGAAATGCCACCCTATTACAGAATATCGGCGTGAAATATAAGAATCTATTGCTGTTGTGTTTCGTTCGGTGAGTGAGAGTATCGGTAGCTCACCCCTCTTTCCGCTCATTTCCCTCCTTTTTCTCGTTCTCTAAAGGCCGACAACGCACCCGTGACTCCCCGGACGTTGCAGGTGTCCATGTGCGGCGGTGATCACTTTCCACCAGGTGACCCGCATGCTCGTTCGCCCCCTCTTATGTTAAAAAACAGCATTTTGTGGAATATGATCATAAAAATTAGTGTAACTTCAACAGGTAAAGCATCATGAAGTTGTGCGCACAAAGGAAGTTGTGCGCGTGTTTTATATGTGTACATAATGTATATGTGTACATAAGGTTCTGGTGTTTGAAAGAGAAGCGGTACAAACGAGATGTGTGATTTGTGTAAATGGAAAATGTCTAGAACAGGTGAATGAAATTGTGTACCTGGGGAGTGCGTTTTCGAGGGATGGAAGATGTGAGTTGGATGTGGAGAGACGGGTAGCAGCTGGCAATAAAGTGAACGGTGCTCTGTCCGCATTAGTGGGTAGTGTGAATATATCTAACACTGCTAAAATGGCCATCCACAATGCGGTGTTGGTGCCAACTTTGTTGTACGGTAGTGAGGCCTGGATATGCCCAAAATCGAGTGAAAGTATGTTAAATGCTGTGGAGATGCGGTCTCTCAGAAATATGTGCGGTGTCACGCTTGCTGACAGGATAAGCAATGATGAGATACGCAGTATGACAGGGTCGCACAACAGTGTTATTGTAAAAATGAAGAAAGGAATGCTTAGATGGTTCGGGCACATGGAAAGAATGAGTGATGAAAGACTGACGAAGAAAATATACAGAGCGAAAGTGAGTGGTAAAAGAAGCCAAGGAAGACCAAGGCTGACTTATGAAGATCAAATAGCCAGAGTGTTAGCAGGCGGAAATGTCAAAAGCACTCGCATACCTAGGCGAAAATGTGTGAGGAGAATGATGAGATTTGAGGAAGCGAAAGAGGTGTGTAAGGACCGCGACTCCTGGCGCTCCGTCCTCTCTGACTACCCCGTTGGGGATACAGCGTGAAGTTATGTTATGTTATGTTATGTTACATAATGTATACAGCACGAACTTATTTTTAATAAGAATAATTTTTTTTATATGTAGCAAGTTTTAATTTTTATTAATACTACAACTGACTGAAACCACTGGCCGATAACAAAATTTCTAAACGCCATGTATAAAAGGAAGAAATTAGGTTTACTTTTAAAGGTTATTAGAAATAAAAGAAATTTAAGCGAATAAATTCATTTTAGATGAGTACATAACTCAATGTACGTACATGTATCATTGTATAAATTACTAGCAAACCCGGCCCGTTTCACTGGGCGTTAGTTGAAGTTAAAATAAATTAAACAGGTTTTATAATTATTGTGATACTGAAAAAAAAAAAAACAAAAAAAAATTCTACTGATCCGATCGCTACCAAACTTTACAGGAACACCCGCTAGGCCAATCTGAAGATTCCCTGAAAATTTCATCGAAATCGGTCTAGCCGTTTCGGAGTCCATAAGGAGCATACATACAGACATCGCCTTTTATGTATATATATATATAGATTATTTGTTTTATTCATAAACTTAGTATAAACTGGCTCGTTGACTTGTGACGATTTTAAATATGTCATTGTGGTCTATGAAATTAATGATTCCCTTGATTATTGCGATATGTAATATCACAATTACATTCAGAACACGCAACCATTATTGAAAAATAGAGTACTTCTTTGAAATAAAACAGGAATAACACAAAATAATAAAATAAGTAAACAGCGATTCCACAGCGTGACGACTTATTGATGACTTGTCATTTAAAAAGGGTTACAATAGTGTTTCATTCACCGTTCATTTCCTACACGTGGCACTATCATAAAAGATTACATTCTCACTCGCTCTCTTTGTACGTCCATACGCCAGTACATTTTATACTAAGTTTATGGTTTTTTTTCATTCACTTTAGCGGCCAGTTTTAATTTTTTATGCAAGCCAAAGAAGCGCATACTGTAAGGTGAGGCAGTGATAAACAATAATTTGATCTAAAATAGACCTTCTGTACTATACAAACGTCCGCATACAAACCTTATGAAAAATACGAAAAAACAGATATTTTCGTTTATATTAAAAATTATAATCAATTTTAAAAAATCCAACTGGCAATTTGAAAAGTGTGTTTATATTAATGTACACAGAAAATTTAGAAGTATTAATCAGTTCCGTTATTCCGCAAACTGTAAATCTCTGTTTTAAAAGAGGTTTCTTTATATATTTTTTCTATTACAAAAGTTAACCCAACGTGTAAACTGTAAATCAACTGGCAAAATGAAGTCAATGAAATGAAGAAACAGGTTACCAAATATCACTTTCATACGTTTTGTAATTACTTAAAAAATTGGAGATCCCTGCGGTCATTTCCAATTCGTCAAGTTTTTACACCTTCCATTGTGATAATTTTCGATACTTCTGTTCATCTTATAGCCTTATATTGCTATTATTCCTAAGAATTAAAATTCGCAGATATAAGTCACATATAAGTACGACTTTTCTGGATAGTTGGTAATATTAGTCTGCGTTGAGACAATAGAATATTATTTTAGACAAGAAAGTGTTATGGTTTCTTATAATTCCATATGCAGTGGTTGGAAATTTAACTACATTTAGGGATTTAACAGGCGGGAATCTAGGGTGGTGTTAAGGAATGACCCCTTCTGAATTAGATTACAGATACTTAGGTTGTCTGCACATTGTTAACATTTATGAAATTATTGATTTTGAATTCGAATTGCATATATTTTAACTGTATCTATAATATCTATTTCGTTATAAAAGCGAAACTGTCTCTTCACTTATAACGGCTAAATCGCTGAACCGATTTTGACAAAATTTAGTATGGAATATAGCTTGAATGGGACGTAAGCTATTTTTACGCATAGTCAAGGATTACAACTAGTTTAGTAAGTACTATTTAAAGTTTAAATACTTTATTTAGCCATATTTTTTTCGTAAACTACGGATAAATTGTATGACTATGTACCATTCGGAAAAAAAAACATTAAAAGGTCGTTAATGTCTAAACTCTCTCCCTAAAATTACCTCCATAAACAAAATAATACCCCTTCTCTATAATATTGGAATAAAATCCTGTTTATAAGACACAGCCCCCCTTAAACATAATCGACGAATCCGTACCTGGAATGTATAAGGATGAGTAATTCCCATTGTTGCTCAATTAAAGGGAAGCGCCTCTGGACATGTAACCATATTTGTGATAGACGCCAACCATTAAAGTCTTCTCAGTTATTGTTCTAAATTAAGCAGTATAATAAGCATCCGCTTATAGACATATGTAATTGTGAACCGAAACAGTTATCATATGGCATACTATAAATACGTATTGTACGCTGACAATGCTGTGCTTATAGCACCATCAGAAGCGGAGTTGCAGTCTTCTTTCATGCACTAGTTGCGTGCATGAAAGAAGACTGTGAAGTGGAGGATTGAATATGAATGTGAATAAAACTAAGGTTCTGGTGTTTGAAAGAGAAGATGTACAAACAAAGTGTGACATATGAGTAAATGGAAAATGTCTAGAACAAGTGAACGAAATTGTATATCTGGGGAGTGCATTTTCGAGGGATGGGAGATGTGAGTTAAATGTGGAGAGACGGGTAGCAGCTGACAATAAAGTGAATGGTGCTCTGTCCGCATTAGTAGGCAGTGTGAATATACCTAACTCAGCCAAAATGGCCATACACAATGCGGTGTTGGTGCCAACTTTATTGTACGGTGAGGCCTGGATATGTACGAAATCGAGTGAAAGTAAGATAAATGCAGTAGAAATGCGATCTCATAGAAACGTGCGGTGTCACAGTATGACAGGGTTGCACGACAGTGTTATTGTAAAAATGAAGAAAGGAATGCTAGATGGTTCGGGCACATGGAAAGAATGAGTGATGAAAGACTGACGAAGAGAATTTATAGAGCAAAAGTGAGTGGTAGAAAAACCTAAGGAAGACCAAGACTGACTTATGAAGATCAAATAGCCAGAGTGCTAGCCGACGGAAATGTCTAAAGTACTCGCATACCTAGGCGAAAATGTGTGAGGAGAATGATGAGATTTGAGGTAGCAAAAGAAGTATGTAAGGACCGCGACGCTTGGTGCTCCGTGCTCTCTGACTATCTCGTAAGGGATACGGAGTGAAGATTTGTATAAATACGTGTAGTGTTCCATACGAAAATTACTTGTTTTTGTAATATATTATTATTACATTACGATGTATTATTAACGTCTTTTGTCGCGTCTTACGACAGGCGGAGAACACCGTAGCAGGTTTCTTCTCTGTTGAAAAAAGGGTCTTTCGGAACACGTGATATTTTTGACGTTTCAAATATATCACGTGTTCGGAAAGAGCCTTTTTTTGTAATAGAGAAGAAACCTGCTACGGTGTTCTCCGCCTGTCGTAAGACGCGACAAAAGGGCCTTCCGGGTCGCGGTCGATCGGCGTGGGGGCTCTAATTGTCCTTCCACGTCATCCCGAGGAGTATGACAGCGCGTCCGATCCACACTGTCGTAATACTGCGAGAGTGCTGGTGGGGGCTCTGTAATTGCCTCAATGAGAAGTGCTTAGGGACAGCAAGAGAGGCGCTCCGGTCGCGTTCCATTGGAGACCCCAGAGTCCCTAGGCAACGCACCGACAACTACCGTCAGGTTTTACTGGGAATACTAAGTATGGAGAAGTCCCACATACCTTCCCCGCCACCCCTCGAGCGGGAAAAGGATGCAGAAGGTATTTCCTTACGTTAAACAAAAGCTAAATATGGACAGATGGACAAACGGATAACTTACGAGACCATAAATGGGTTCCCTGTACACTATTTCGGTTACAGAACCCTAAAAATCATACACAATTCTTCCATTTCGATCAACTGTTTAAAAAGTTCAATACGAAGCTAGAGACAGGAAGATAACGAGTACGTAACTCTTATTTTTAAATTCGAAATTGTCTGCACAATCAACGTTTATGGCGTCAAATTATTCAAATGTCTAACTTTTGACTTCAGAAGGCATTGCGGGTATGCTGTCATGCGCAAATCGAGAGTATCCATCAAATCCCTTTCCAGTTTCCGCTAGGTTTAATTTCAAAGGCGACTTAATGAGCTAATGGAGAATCGCGCCACTTGGTTCTAGGTACCATCATTTTTGTGACGTTTCTTTGAAGCTGGTAAATTTTGATTTTACAATTTATTAATAATAGCTTTGCTCGACCACGCGTTGCTTTGACTCAGTACATATTTTATTATTATTCGTGAGTTGTAGGTTTCGAGTTCATACAAAAATCCCATAGAAAATAGCACAAATTTCAGTTTTTCCCGAATTTACCAATTTTTCGTGAAACTTTTCCAATTTTTCTTTCCATGGACCTTATCTGGACTATTACGAACATGTTAAAAAAAATTTGCTAAATAACTCAATTTCTAATGTTTTGCGCTTAACGGCGAACAACATTTCATTTTTATTTATATAAATAAAGTGAACTCTTTCAAGTCTAATGTAATCTAAGTTGAAGAAAATTCTGCCAGGAAATAACTGATGAGAATGTATGCCGTTTAGTTGCACATGTAAGAGTATAGAAAGCGCTAATACAAGTTATAGAAGTCGACCAAGGATTGGCTAGTCTCTTATAAGTACATATGAAATAAAGCGGTGTTGATGCCAACTTTATTGTACAGCAGCGGGGCCTAGATGTGCCGTGCCGGAAATCAAGTGAAAATGAGATAAATGCAGTGGAAATGCGATTTTTCGGAAATATGTGTGGTGATAAAATAAGCAATAAAGAAATACGCAGTAATGTTGGTTGATAGTGTTATTTTAAAAATGCAGGAAGAAATACTCTGATGGTTCGAGTACAGAATGAACGATTGACGAAGAAAACCTACAAAGCAAAGGTGAGTGAGTGGTAGCAGAAACCAAGGAAGAACAAGGCTGACTACTTATGTTTCTATGAAATAAACTATATGAGATAAAATAACCATAGTCTTAGCTGACGAAAATGTCAAAGTATTTGCATACCTCGGCGAAAGTATGTAAGCAGAACGACGGGATTTGAGGAGGCGAAAAAAGTATGGACCGCAAGGCTTGGCACTCTATTCTTTATGACTACCCCGTTAGGGATTCAGCGTGAGAATGGAAGACATGTATGAATGTAAGTATATAACTCATATGTGAGAAAAAAAATACGCAGAACGTGTCAGCTGCGCGTCTTCTCGCGAAGGCTGTAATAACAGCTAAGGAAAGGGAATTGTTATGAGGAACTAATATGGAAATTTTTTTTTGGCAACGCCGGAGAAACCGATACAACGTTACCCAGCCCTCTTGCAATGAGACTGAGTTATGTAAGGTTTCACTCACAATTTCTGCGTGGGTCGTCCTCAGCGCGTTGTTGAGGAGTTCCGGAATTACCGTATCTGAGTCCCATTCGTGCTGTGCGCACTAGAGGTGAGGCAGTGACAGAACCCTCCTGCACCCTCGCAATGGAACGGTCGACGGCGCGAACCACACGCGCTGTCCTCTTCCTCGGGAGGGGTAATCTGCTATCTGTAACGACCTGTTCCTCTCTCGTTCCGGTTTATCATTAACCAAGTCAAAACAAATGTGTCAAATTGTAACTATGTTGCGCCTTAATGCTACGTCTACGGGAAATGGCGTTAAATTTTGTATGTTTAGTAAATTCGATAACTTAGACTGGTGATAAAGTATTATACAGACAGCGATGCTAAGTCTAGGTAAGTACTTTTATATCTTTCTACATAAAGTGTATCTCAATCGAATTTGTAAAAGAGGTAAATAGGATTTTGTTCAATAAACAATATGATAAAATAGGTGAAAATAAACATTTTTTCAAATAAATTACTCATGTTTAGTAGCGATCTGAGGCCCCGAGCGGAGAGCTTATGTACATAAAGCCTCTGTTGTTGGGATTCAGTTCCTTGAGTGGTTTCGCGGGTGCAAGAGGTGCTGATGTTCCGCCATCCGGTCCCTCATCTCACTTTGTCAAGTCCTCGCACACTTGAATCTCGTCAGTGTTTGAAACTGCCGCATTGTCGTTTTTTGCCTTCTTAGTAGGTACAAAAAGACAACGCTTTGCTTTAGTCTTTGGTTTGTGTAGGTGAATGCATACCTTGCGTATTCGCGACGCATTATTTCATAGAAACATTCGCTCAAAGTAACGACAACATATAAGAGAGAAGGCCTTTGAAGAACATGAGCCCCAAGCACATGCTTGTAATGCTTATGCTATAAATTATGTCATACAAAACATTGGTTTATTTTACAACGCTTGTTTCATCTTTAAACATACAAAGATTGTTCACCTTTTTGCAAAATTGGATTGAAACTGATCGTAGTAGGCATTTTCTGTTGTATCATCCTTCCCACTATAATGAAATCAGTGCGTTAACTTCGCATAATGATAGCCATAGAAACCAAGACAGATAAATAAATTTACACCCTATTAAATCGCAGTGATTCAGCAAATGGTAGCGAATTAGAGGTGAGGGTGCCTTGGCGCCGTGCAAGGGGACTAATATGGGAGGTCTGGGAGAACGTTATTATTTCTAAGTTAAGTAAGCTGATTCACGCTATCATTCCGTATCCGGCTCGGAGGACTGGCTTTTGTTGTTCACATCATATCTATATGGATTTACGATGAAGATAAAATTACTATAAAATTAAATACATCTCATAGTTCTAAGGAGTAGTTCTGTTTTATTTTCCATTGCACCTGTAATAGAAATGAATTTTTTGGACAAGTATTTATTACAATACAAACAAGTACCAATTATGGAACCCCAAAATAAGCACTAGGCTTGTACTTTGTGTAGAGTACCAATATAACGAATGCGAGAGGGGAGTTCCCATTACATCAAGGCTCTAACCAAATTATGAAAATGATTTGCCGCCTGATGTTAAGCGGTTACCGTAGCGATTTGAGGTTAATTTCCAATACGGTGGCAATTATAGATAATTAGCCTGCTTGTGGGATGTTTTACAGATGGCTTGCAAATTTTCAAAGTAGATTGGTCACCACACTCTACTCCCAGTTATTTATGATCCAGTTTGACCTAAATCTTTCTCATCCCATTTGTGAGCAAACGCCCAGCAATGTGACTGGCACATATGGTTTACTATAAATGAAACGTCGTCAAGGGAACTAATTACTTTAGCAAATTTTACTGCTCTGGTTCGTTTTTTACAACGGCCGTAAAGAAAGCAATCAATCCGGCCACCTAACAATGTGAACTGGCTATCAATTTTATGTGCAAGGCACAAGCGAAAAGATTTAGGCAATTTTCATTTTTTATTTCTTACATGGTTGTTTGTACGTAATAAATTTCAAGAAGCTTCTCATTCTTTCAAGATTCTCTTATTTTTATACCAAATCAAATATTACTATGAATACAATTTAATATAACAAAAAAACGCGCGTATATTTAGTAGGTACGCGTGTAAGAAGTGACACTTCTTTGGCGTGAACGGATAATGAAAACAAATGAAATTAAAATCAAAACTGGTCATTTTAAAAAGAAAATAAATTATCTTCGTTGCTAACTTCATCTTGTAAAATCATTTCGTTGTTAACTTCATGGAGTGTTTTTACCTAACACGCCAATAGAAGTATAATTTCAAAAATAAAATCATAATTTTTTTAACACTTTATTATAAGCTTTCAGGAAAGCCAGTATATATTTTATACTATTAAGCAAGTATACACACATCTTTGTGCTGTATTTATAACGCGGTAAACAAAGGATTGAGTGCCGAGGAGCGCGGTCTTTACATACATATTATCTCTATCGCCGTCTCATATCTCAATATTCTCCTTTAATTATTTTATACTATTATAAACCAGTAATGAATACAGGCTTAGAATATGGATGGTGGTGGTCAAAGGGTGGTTATAACATAATTAGTAATTGTCAGTTATTACTAATTTTGCGACCATTGTTATGTATGCCTAATACATGTGTATTGGCTTTTTTAAACTGTATTTCTTTTTTTGTGGAACTGCATCACTACAGAGGTTTTTTTTGCCTCAGCAACTGAAACTCTACCAAACTAATCCACTGACTAAAAAGAAATATCAATATGACATTTTTTACTCATTGTTAAGCTCCAATCGAATATATTTTTAAAATGGGAATGTCGAAATGAATTATTATATACAGTGCTGTTTTTTAACAGAACCGTCTTAGGAACTATCGGTCCTTTTTTGTAAAGATAATTGTGACATTATAATTTTTTTGGGCAAGCTTGAGTTGTCCATAAAAATTTGTAAAATTGGCAATTTCTTTTTTTTAATGCCAATCGACTCAGATTCATGTAAGCCTCATTTTATTATATCGGAACAAGCAAAATTTGGACAGCAGAAGTCGGTCAAATTTAATAAAATATTTTTTCATGCAACAGAAAAATTCGGTGTACTAATTTATAGTCGATTTACTCAGAAACGATTTTTCTAAAACTTTTTTGTGTTATAAAATCGTTCCATATTTGAATATTGTGTAGGACGTATCGATGCGAAATTCAGTTACGGAACACTGAATGAATCGTTCCCGAGTAAGTCCATCTTACGCTTGACCAAAAAGTTTATAATGCCAAAATTATTTTCACAAAAAAGGCTGAATGGTTCCTAAGACAGTTCCTCTTTATCTCTTTTTGATTTGGATTTCCCCATACTGTCCCCGTTTAAATAAACACTGTGTACATTTCCAGCCAATGATTATTGTCGTATTAAGCCTTCGATCACAAACAAAGAACTTAGCTTAGATTCACAATCTCCTATAAAATTTAAACAAATTATTGTCCGAATTGACGTATATATTTTTAATATCGGCATTATCGGTGTTATCGGCAATATTGTGTTAATGTAAAGTATACCTTACTGTCAAATCATAAGGTTATAAACGCTCGTAAACGATTCTCGCATGACACTGAAACGAAGTTTGTTAAATAAAATATTTAAAATGGAATCTTACGTCTCGTGCATAAAATATAATTCAAATAATCTATCTGCGTTGCTATTTATGTCATTTTGATTTGTTACGTGAAACTGACAAGGATAAGACATTGTCGGGCAATATTTGAAAATGTGATTACGAATTTAATAAAAAAGAGCTATGTAACGTTTATACTATATTGAAATAATGAACACGTAAATAATATTATTTATTTATTAACCGAAAATAAGAATTCGTGTCTTTTTTTAGCGTTCTAGATGTGTTGTTTTTGCAATTTTTGAAGGAACACTTTGACATGTTCGTTGTTAGCGTTTTCGAATACTATTAAATCAGAAATGCACTCAAATACTCATTTGAGTGCACATTTCGTTCATACATTTTTGAAGTGTTGATTGTGTATCTAGTTTTTTATTTGTCCTTTATACTTATTGTACTTATTACAAAACGAAGAAGTGAAGTTCAAGAATAATTCGCTATTTGCTTATTACTTGTCACAAAATCGATAGCAAAATTTTGACGACTACTTTCTTTCTCCAATTTCATTTGGCGGTTAAAAGCCATTCATGGAATGAATTCATCGAAAATCAAGACTTAAAAAGGTTATCAAGATCAGCCAAACGTTATATAGGAAAAGTTGAAAAATATTGTTTGTGGTAGCGCTGCTGTTGTTCTATATGTTGTGTGCAAAATAATTGAACAAAATTAGTTACTAACCTCAAACAATGACATTTTAAGTGTGTGACTTTAAACTAAGCACTAATTCTCTTTATGGGAATTTTTTTAGTTATTATTACTGCTTCCCCCGACATGATTAAAGTCGGAGCCTTTACTTTTCTTCATGAAGCACTCAACCTATAGAGACGAAATGTCGGACCATCATATTCACCACTGCTCAGTTTATTTACACTAACAAATATCAGCTCTCGCTCGCATTAATCAGCACATAACCAATACTGAACCTGTGTACATCTCTCTATATTCCGACAGATATTTCAATATTTATGTAATGGCTTATGGTTTTATTCGGTGGTGTGGCAAAAACAGCAAAAAATGAAACTATAAAACAAAACGCAGTAACCACAACAGTGTTTAGACGTAAATTGTTTTCATACAAAATAAATGACATTGCCACTCTATAGGTTGAGTGCTCCATGCTTTTCTTTTATTCTTATATCTAATTATTTATTTTTATTCCTTCCTTACACTGTTAACAACTTATATCTATATATAACTACCTTCTTCCTTCCTACATTCTTTCCTAAGTCTAAATACACATTCTATTGTATTTTAGCATGTTTCCTTTTTTTTATTTACATACACCTAATGTCCCATACAATTTTCTTAATCATTTAGCTTATTATTAATTTGTTTACAATTTTCTCTATCATTACTTTAATCTTAATTTACCGCGTTCTATATCTATACTATTTGTTTTTCCTTACTTACTAACGTATACAGTTTTTACCTTTGAGTTATCTGTCTGTTTGTCCGTCTATTTATATGCTGTAGCCTTTCTCGCCGTAGCCAATACGTCATTACGTCTAATAAATGGAAATTTAATACAGAAATGTTAATTGGTAACAAGATATTTTAGACTCAATATATTAACCTTTTTTGAACATCTATTTTGTACAAAAGTGCTAAGAAATCTTAAATTAATACGTATCTGATACTTTCAGCCAGTTATTAAAAATTTTAAAATTATTCGTTCTGGGTTTTAAGAACTTCAATAAGCCTGTTTCACTTATTTGCCCATCTTCTATACTTCTTCTATTACATAAAATAGGAAACTTACTGACTGACATATCAACTCATAGCCCAAACCGCTGTGTAGGAACTTCAAATTTTGCTCAGAGGTACCTTATATAGTGTAGGTAATTACTAAGTATGGTTTTTGGGAAATTGAAACCCTAGAGGGTTGATTTGTGATTGATTAAAGAATGATTAAAAAATTCGTTCAACAAATACATGAAATCTAAAATAAAACATGTATTTGGCCGATATTGAAATATTAACCCTTGAGAATAATAAGGGAGAATAAGGGGTGTCGATGTGAGTACGAAAAGAATTGAATTATACATTAACGAAGTGGCAGGCAGCAGCCACTTCACTTTTACTTTATACTTTTTATAAAAATATTTCGTAAATTCAATTGCTTTAATTTGCAACTTTGCTCCCCTGCTACTAAGAACTGGTAGCATATTTATACTTGATTAGGGGTACGACTACTCAATATGTAAAACATCTCGTTAAAAATTAAAAAACGAATTTCTTCTTTTTTTGTGTTCTCTCTCAGAGCTGAAACGAACAACCGATTGCAAAGTATGAGATACTAGCGGGCCGTCGTGACTTCACCTGGGTTGAATACATAATATATAGACAATGTCCATTAGAAATAATGTACCTTTCAGATGATGAAAAAATTATATAAATAAGTGGTTCCGGAAATTATCCTCCACAAATAAACAGACTTACAAAATTCGCTCGCTCTCGTCATAACTTTTTTTTTCTAATTGGCTACCTGCGATCAGTACAGGTACTATAAGCAGGTGAGTTGTAGGATGTGGGTGTGGGAAGATCTTTGTCCAGTGACAAAGTCCACACTTCAGCTGGGAACAAATCTCTTATCCAGCTCCAATATTTTTGATCTTTTCAATCTCTTTGCTGGGCTGTTAACTAGTAGCTTCTGAGCCAGTTCGTTCGGGTGAAATGCCAGGCGGGCCTTGTATTTATAGCTGGTTTTCCCAATTTCTTCCCTGACTGTGGATACATTGGCGAAGTGGTGGACTTCGGAATTAGTGATGAACCATAGTGCCCTCAGAATGCACTTAAGGATGGAGTTTTGACAACGTTGGAGGATTTCATTGTTCGAGTGACTGGCACTTCCCCATAGTTGAATACCGTAACTCCAAATCGGTTTGATGGCAACCTTGTATATGAGGAGCTTGTTTTCCGTGGACAGATACGATTTTCTGCCGAGTAACCAGTCTAGACTTCTGAATCTTATATTGGTTTCATCCCGCTTCGCTCTGATGTGGTTTTTCCAAATGAGTCGACGATCGAGGTGAAGTCCAAGATACCTGACAGAATCAACGTGTGGGAGTTGTTCTTGGCCCAAGGCGACCGCCGGACAGTTGCCTTGCCGAAGACTGAAAGTTTTTGAGGCGCTAGATTTGATTCTCCATGTTTTTAGCCATTTATCAATCTTGTCTAGGTGGTTTTGAAGCATAGCGGAGGCAACTTCAGGTTTGGTGTGACTGGCCAGGATAGCAGTATCGTCTGCATAGGTAGCTGTAGTTACCCCGTCGTCGGTAGGCAGATCCGCCGTAAACAGTGTGTAGAGGTAAGGTCCTAAAACTGATCCCTGAGGGACTCCTGCTGCAACGTCGTAGAAGGTCGACCTGGCATCCCCTTCCTTGACCTGGAAAATCCTGTCGGTAAGATAGGATTGGAGGATTCCGAAGAAAGCGTGTGGAAGCAGAGATTTTATTTTGCAGATGAGTCCTTTGTGCCATACTCTGTCGAACGCCTGCTGGATATCAAGAAATGCGGATGCACAGTATTCCTTTTGCTCCAGGGATGAGCGGATTTTATCGTAAACTCTATGAACCTGCTCTATGGTGGAGTGGCACTGCCTGAAGCCAAATTGGTGATTCGGGACAATCTTGAGGTCCGTTAAGACTGGAATTATTCTATTCAGGAGAACTTTCTCCCAAACTTTCGACAAAACAGGAAGCAGACTTATTGGACGATATGATGATGCTATGTTTGCTGGCTTCCCCTGCTTGTGAATCATAACCATCTGTGATACTTTCCAATGTTTGGGCAAGTAGTATGTTCGGAGGGTGGCATTTATTAGAGTCGTTAGGAACACGATAGCTTTTCTAGGTAGTTCTTTGAGAACACGTGAGGTGATCAGATCGTAACCAGGGGCCGATTTGTCTTTTAGCTTTGAGATAACTCGTCGAATTTCTCTAGGTGTTGCGAGTCTCAAAAGTGGGTCCAGCTGTAGAGGTTGGCTCATAATTTGATTTATTTGAGTCTCATCACAACCAGGATCTGCGTCATTGGGTCTGAAAACCCTATTAAGATGGGCAGCAAACGTTTCCGCTTTCTCCTGGCCAGATCTAGCCCATTGATTGACAGGGGGTTTAATTGGGGGTTTCGGTTGTTGGGGTCGATTGATATGCTTGGCTGCTTTCCACAGGGAATAATTAGTAGCCTTGCAGGCTCCACGTATTCCCTGGTTTGATCCTCCTGCCAGCTTATGATTTGCTTGTGTAGTTCCAGGGCAGTCTTATTAAAAACTGCTTTATCCGCTGGGTGTCTGCTGGTGTGCCAAACGCGACGGAGTCTTCTTTTCTCTACAATCAGTGACTTCAAGGCAGATGTGGGCACATTTACAATGGAATTTGAGTTTCCGATGGACTGGGTACATTTCCAGGCTGCTTCTTGAATGAGGTGCGAAATATATATGGTCGCATCCTCGACCTCCTGTGGAGATTTGAGTGGAATTTGCAGGTTGATGTTATCATCTATGAAGTCCCTGAATGCGGTCCAATCGGTTTTGTGGTTGGATAAGGACTCGTTTTGTTTGAGAACTAAAGTAGATTTGACGTTCAAAAATTCCTTGTGATTGGGTTTACTTGAATAAATTGATTTGACTTTGACTTTGAGAAAGGTTGATGTGGAGATGGATAACAACACTGGGGTGTGGTCTGATGTGCCATCCAGACATGAACCGACCTTCGTATAATTTGTGGCAATGCCCCTAACCACAAAGAAATCCAATAAGTCTGGAATTTTGCTAGGGTCTGTTGGCCAATATGTTGGCTCGCCAGTGGAGATCGTCGTGAGACGCAATGATTCTAGGCATTTATTTAGTTCCTTTCCTCTGGTGGTGGCGAGCTTAGAACCCCAGTGAGTGTGTTTGGCATTCCAGTCCCCGTCGGCCAGAAAACGATTCCCCAGTGACTGAAAGTAGGTGGCGAATTTGTGTTCAGTGATTTTGTGTTTAGGTGGACAGTGTATGGCTGAAACAGTAATGTTGCCAGATTTGTCCGTCACTGTTATTGATGTAGCCTGAAGGTAATCCAATGCAAAAGGCGGCTCCTGGAAGTGCTTGATTGATATTTTTATAATGATGGCAGTTCCTCCATGTGCGGTTCTATCAGGATGGTTGGTTGAATAGATAGTTTATCCAGAAATATTAACCTGACTGCGCTCAGTAAAGTGCGTTTCAGATACAAGCAAGATGTCCAATTTATGCAGTTGTATTAATAATTCCACTTCGTGCTTGTTGGCCGGTAGACCATTAGTGTTCCAGGTGGCCATACGCAAGTCTATGAAGAGGACCACCGATCAACTAATTTAACTATAAGGTTCATCATTGAACTTATTTGTTGTAGGAGTGCGTCAATTTTCTCTGACTGTTTTATCAGTAACTCTTCAATTGCTTTGGGAGCAGTTGATTGTTGTGTGGGAGTTCTCTTCACGGCGTCTGCATATGGACTTTCACTGCTATGGGTTGTGAGATTGTTGCGAGCCTTATCATTGATCAGATCAGTGGCGACGGGTTCTGTAGTCTTCCTCAGTTTAATAGACGGTTGTATAGGCGGGTTTTTAGTGCCTCTGTTAAACCTTCTGTCGTATATTTCCTTGTAGACTTGACATCCCTTGAAGTTTGCTGGGTGTTTTCCCTGACAAAGAGCACAGGTGGCAGGGGTGTTGCGATCCTTTTTGGGGCAGTCACTTGTTTTATGCGGGAGGGCACACTTAACACAGCGGTAGGGTCTGGTGCAGTTGTTCTTCGTGTGACCATACTGTTGGCACCTATTGCATTGAGGTATGGTGTTACGTTTTTTAGGATCTTCAATGATGACAGATGTGTGATATATTGTTTTAATATCTTTAACCTTTTTATTGTTTGGGTTTGGTTCCAGGTTTACAAAGAATGTAGAGGTTGGTATTTTCTCTGGACCATAGCGGGCATTGATTATGTTATATTGATTATGTCCCCTACGACTTTATTTCCAGTGACAGAGATTGCGTCCTCGATCGCCCCAAGGGGTGTTGTGTGGTGTAAATTGCGAATGACAATCCTGCAGCACTTATCTTCTTTATGGGTGAAGGTATGTCCTATAAGGCCTTTTTCCCGGACTAGTGACATAAGTTTTTTGTAAGATGCCGGGTCTTTGCAGTTAACTCTTAGTTGGTTCTTTGATACAATTCTGAATGCGTAATCAGAAGACTTCAGAACTGTTTCAATTGTGTCTTTGAGTTTAGTGACGTCTTCTATCCCGTATAAAATGAGGGGAGGAGGCCTGATGGGGTCTTGATAGGAGTGCCAGTTTCAGGGGTGTCTAAAGGTAGAACTGCGTATCTGTTGCTGGTTGGGGATCTGCTATCATCATGGGTGGGAGATAACGATGTTCTTGGTCTCTTGTTGCTCCTGGTTGTAGGCACTTTCTGCCATTCCGGCGGAGGTGGCGGTACTAGTGGACTGTCATTGTGAGGTACGGGAGGAGGCATGTCGCTGTCCGTCGCTAATAATGGTTGTGAGGATGTTGTGGGAAGTTCGCTTAGCGAGTTGCTTCTTTATTTGTTAATAAACATGCTTTTGTGAAACGCCTGCTGCACTAGAGTTCTTCTTACATTGTTGCTGTTGCTGCTGCTGCTGTCGGTAAGCAAAATTTTGCCCCCCCCAGACACGGTGGGGCTGTCTGAGTTGCCCTGTGGGCTCTTCTCAGAGAAGGATTCTCCAGCTTGGCCGGTACCTTCCTGGGTAATTTGTTTTCTAATCTTGCTTGCATTGTTTATTCGGCTTACTTATTGGGTAAGCGTCCTAGCCTTTGGTGAGTCAACGCCTGTGTGCAAGGCAGCACATTTGGTTTATTGTTCGGAGTACCTTCTCCTAGGCCAACTGCCAACCAAGGCTCACGAGGTTGGTCTGCCCGGGTCAGAGCTTTATTTAGAGTGGCGGCTCCTGCTCGCCACTGTCGTCCGTGCCTCTTTGGGTTTAGCGCCACTTTATAGGAGTTGCCCCGCTATGGGCAACCCCAGCACCCCTCCGCTTGGACCGCCCAATTGTCCGCGGCTGTACAAGACAGCTAACTACTATATCTGGCAGCCGTTTCGCTATCCACAACCTGCGACGCGTGTGGCGGCACAGGGCATGTGCCACTGGGTAGGATCACCCAGGACCACATAATGGACCACACCAGGACCACACTTGTCATAACATGGATATAAATAATTGTATTCGTCTCAATTATGCGCAATACAAAGGTTATACATTGCCTTTTGAAAAATTAAATATGGCGTCTGTATTTAATGATTTCAGAACCGTTTCATTAATTATTAAATCACATGTCAAGTTATTCATAGCGCTCTATTTCACTGTAACAGAACATTTGACTCGCGTTTACGTTAAAAAAATATCAAAGGGGGCCCGTTAATGCATCGCGCGAGCAATCTCTAAATCGAGGGGTGCATAATTTATCATCTAGAGGCCACTACCTTATATCTGACGGTATTTTTATTACATCACACGTTCTTGTGAAGAATGAATTTCAAATGGTGTCGGAAGTTTGAGCAAGGGGAGTAAATCCTCTTGCGATACCATTGGTAGCTGAGGTGTACTGGAGGCCTAAACAAGTAGCTCAATTGTCGTAAACGCTAGTAGAATAGAATGACAAATACCACGTGATTTAGCGTAACGAATTTTAAATGTGTAGTCAAACGGTATTAACTTTCTATTCAATCAAATGAAAAGTAAATCGTGTGAACACCGCCGTATAAAACATTGCTAAATGGCACTTTTGACGAACAATAACGCCAGCAAGTGTTTCAATTCAAGCAAGTGTTTCGACGGCCTAGATAGCGCAGTGGTTTAGACGTTAACCCAAGCGCGGAAGGTTCCGGGTTCGATTCCCGGTCGGGTCAAATTAGAAAATGAACTTTTCTAGATTATCTTGGGTCTGGATGTACTGGGAGACGCCCCCAGTAGCCGTCGTCTGGTTCTCACAGTACAGGGAATACTCTCTAGTTTGAGATCAGATGATTGGTGTGAATTGTCTGGCGCATTATATAATTGTACGGAGCATATGCACTTGTCTCACCGCTCAGATGTCTCGAGATTCGACAAATACTACTTCTAAAGCAAAGGCGACATTAAAACTTTATAGGTACCAGTTTGTACAGTTTTTTTAAAATTTCCATATTTTGAAATAAGTTTTCAAAAATATTTGAAAATTGATTTATAAAGTTGTTCATTTTGAAATATGTATTGCAAATACATGCAATTAAAAATCCTATTTAATATTTTTGCCATGTTTGATATTAATTAATACGTCAAGCGAAAACTTTGTATCCCGTTTTAAGAATATTGTGCGCGGGGGAATGTGAGATTTGTCATAGTTCAAGTTCACATGGAGAAGAAGTGTAAAAAAACTAAAATTTTTACGTAACGTGTTACAAATAAAACACCTATTGTTTACTTTTATACTGCCAATGTCAAAAAGACTATCAATGTCAAACTCATAATAGTTTGTGGTCACATATGAAACCTTCTTGTATCAAACACTCCCACAGATTAGAGATTGGTGCCAAAGAGTTCATGTTATAAGTTTACATTATGTTTAAGGTAGAATTTTGATCACCGGGCGAATTCTAGTAAAAGCACACTAATCAATACTAATTTAATGCATTACAAAACTCAATAATCACTCATTAAAACATTACGTATAAAACTCACTGAATAATTCATTGCATACTGAAAAACTCACTGAACACTAATTTTGGCTATATTTTAACAACGACGGTTCGCGGATACAGCTAAAGATATACTAACACTGGTTGCACTAGACTACTTCTATTTAACAGCGCATGGCGGAGGATATAATTATCTGATTACCTCCATTCAAATAAATTGTACACGATCGCTTGTTGCTACTTGATAACTACTATACAAAGACTAACGCCAGATTCTTTTATAAAGCCTCATTAATACGTAGGCAAAGTATTTTGACCCCACTTTTGCTATCAAAACGTCACAAAATTGTCATAGATGAATAATTGACGTGATTAGAATGTAATGAGGCTAACACGAGTATTTTTTAAATGAGTTTTGTAAGCTCTCGAATTACGCATTATGATGATATTTAATACATAGTACCTAGACGACTGAGCTTTGCTCGTCTTTATCTTACTTTATTTGTTATATATATATATATATATATATATATATATGCCACATACATTATTTGTGATATATAGGCAGCTCATTTAGTAATATTTATAAAAAAATATGTAGGTACCCACCTAAAGCGTTCTCTAGTTCAAGGGTGTAATATAGACGAATGTATCACAAATTCCCAATAAATAAATAATTTCATTCAATCACAAGCTTACACACACCTGATTGAATTAACAAGAATATTAAAAGGAACCAGTAGTACCACTGCGAGGTGTTGGAAGTATATAGATGATAAAAATATTTCTTTTGAATCTTTAAATGATTTAAAGTGATATATCGTATCATAGTTCGAAAGGATAATATTTATTGTAAAGTCCATTTATTCCCTATTGTAAATTCCATTTCACGTTATCTTTAAACATATTTTTCATAGCAGTGCAGAGGATGCTAAAACGGATCTATAAAATCTTCAACTACCTTAAACCTGAGTTTTATGGTTATTTCGTGTACCAGATATGGCTCTGCTATGTATTAGACTAAGTTAGTCATCACAATTAAATTTTCGTAATTTCATTTACTATGATTTCTTTATGCTTTAAGGTACAAATAAATAAAAATAAAAAATAAAAAAAATAAGTCCAGAGCTACTAATAATTTTGTGCATCTTAAATATATCTTTTACATACCAGCATTGTATTTATAGACAAATATATTACACCCAAAACACAATTACACTTGAAAAGTGTGTGCGACAAAAATAAATACATTACAGCACGCAAATATATTTTTGGTTTGTGATAAAAAAATTAAAACGCCTTCAAAAAAAAAACACTGAAAAGTAGAAAATAACTGTCTTTTACTAATTAAAACTCAAGTACAATTTACACTTAACTTTATAAATACGATACACATATCGATATAATTAAATTCGACAGTTATTGAGAAGGTGGTTTAATTTTTTTTATTATAATTTTTTACTTCTCCCTTTTGAGTGATCTTGACCTAAATAAATATCTAGGGCAGGTCTGGAATTAACTTCTTTTCTAATTTTGGAGTACGTACGTGAACGTAAACGCAGATGTTCACCCGTGCTCTTAGTCTACCTTGTTAGATATGTAGGTATGCCTATGATGTGGGCGTTTATTTTTTAACGTTCATTAGACAATTAAGTTGAAATTCGCAGTAAATCGAGTTTGCGTGGTGACTTGCACGCCGTGACACTTTTTACAGACCCTATAACCGATGGAACATTTATCAATATCGTAAATTTGACTATAACAACGTATTTCCGGTTTGTGCGTACCGACCGGATGTAGACAGTGCGTGCCTCCGCTTCAGGGGGAGCAAAAATTAATAAGAGGAAACGCGATTTTAACGACTTGTAGACAAATTGATGCGGAACGATCATTTGTTACGTTCGAACTTCACGGCCTTATTCTGTATTTCGATATGTCACTATTTAAAGGTAATCGCTTGTTCGTGTCATATACGATATTGTCTAAGAGAAATAAAAAAACATGTTTTTAAATGAAATTTATGTTATAGAAGGTAAAAATAAAGTTAGTAATGCTATGGATTACTAACATTACGTAATCTTTTAAAATAATAGTTTAAAACAAGTAAATATAAAAAAGTGAAACTACCCTCACGGTTTTATGTTCAAATATTTGAGTAGGATAATAAATCGCAGCTTATTATTTTATAAGTATATTTTTATATGTGTATATGTTTATTTCATGAGCTAGAGATGGCTATAATTGGTTTTAATTTCACAATTTTTCTAATGAATATCTATAGTTAACATTGAAATTTAATACAGAATAGTGTTACAGTTTACGGCAGCTGGCCCCACCCTTACTATTGTAAACTGGGAGTGACGTTCGAACAATATTGCAGGCTCCGCATCTGCTGACTGACAAGTAAACAATAATTTAATTTTAGTTAAGTATAGTTTTGGGACAGGTTTGACTAACTTTGATTTATTAGTACGTATGTCACATCGGAATAAGAAATAAAGTATGCTACATCGATAAATTATGTATTGTAATAAACCTTTATTTCCCTAACTTTACCGATAAAAAAATGTAGTTACAAGTTACAAGCTAACGCCCCCTTTCTGTGTATAGGCCTCCTCCAGTTGTCTCCATACTTTTTCGTCTTCTGCTTTCCTCTTCCAGTTCTTTCCAGCAGCTATTCGTATAACGTTAATCCACCGCTCTCGGGGGCGCCCTCAGCTTCTGTTGCTGCTCGGTCCTGGCCATGTAGTGACTCGTTTCACCCATCTGTCATCTGGTGTGCGCGCCTTGGCCTGCCCATGTCCACTTCACGTGCTGGCAGTGATGTAGAGTATAATCATAGTTTTGTGTCTAATATCTGTGCGTTTTTGTCTGTCGCTAATTTTTATATTTAAGATGCTCCTTTCCATTGAACGTTTGTATTTTAAATTATGTATCACACTGTTATAAACCATAGACATAGGCGTTACAAAAACTCCAAATATCGTGTCTCATACTATGAATAACAATGAAATAAAATTTGAGGTATTCCGTTTAACGCAAATGTTTTCCAAAAAATGTTTTTTAATGTTTACTAGGCCAATCATTTTTTTTATTCCTTAATATTACATATATAAAATGAAATGTCTGTCAGCCTGTTCCTAACTAAAGCTGGGCCAGTTTTGATGCAGTTTCATATTTGCGTATAGCTTTGGTCCAGAAAGCTATACATATTAAAAATCAATCAAATGTGTCCTTGATTGATGATGTATACTATTATTATTCTCTGTTTTTTCTTGTAATTCCATGACGATAATTTAATTAAATTGGGCACCCTGAGAAATAACAACTTTCTAAACGGCAACTTTGAGATAGTCTATTATTTAAAATATTTATTAAAGTATATAAATATTAACGTTATGATAAGCATGTACTGATTGAGGTCAATAAAGCCAAAATTAAATTACATTTTATTATCATTAGTTATTGTAGGTACTTGAGTTTTGATTAGTAAAGTATAGTTATTTTGTACTTTTCAGTGTTTTTTTTTGAAGACGGTTTAATTTATTTTCTTAATTTTTTTTTTTATAATTTGTCCTAGGAAACAAGTTTACTGGTCTCTGAAGTTATTCGATTAGATAATAATTATTGCCCAAAAAAGTATCTACGGTGCTCAGTTAAATTACAATCTATCTTTTTCATTCAGTTTATAATGTTTTTCATACTAAGTAAATAATATATGTACGTTAATATGTTATCCATAATAAAAGTTAGATAAATGCAGTAGAAACGTAATCTCTTAGAAAAATGTGCGGTGTCACCCTTGCAGATAAAATAAGAGATACGCAGTATGACAAGGTTGCACGGCAGTGTTATTGTAAAATTGAAGCAAGTATTGCTTAGGTGGTTTGGGCACATGGAAAGAACAAGTGATAAAAGACTGGAGAAGTAAACCTACAGAGTGAAAGTGAGCGGTAGCAGAGGCCAAGGAAGACCAAGGCTAACTTAGGAAGATCAAATAGCCAGAGTGTTAGCTAGCGGAAATGTCAAAAGCATTCGCATATCTAGGCGAGAATGTGTGTGGACAATAATGAGATTCGAGGAGGCGAAAGAAGTACGAGTATGTAAGGACCGCGAAGCTTGGCGCTCCGTCTTCTCTGACTACCCCATTAGGGATACAACGTGAAGATATATTATAACTGAAATAAATAGTTAACAAAATTTAGCAACCAAAACAAGAAATAGTTGTACAACCCGTATAGTAATCTGAGTATAAGTTAATTTGTAGTCTACCTAGGATGTTTGGATGAAGTTTAAAGCTATGCTTCACCAAAACTCGTTAAAGTGCAAATAGAGCAAGAGAAACTCTTGATTATCCCGTTCATCGCTTGTTTTTTTTAGTTTCATGTTCAAGGAATATTAACAATGGAATTAAAACTAAATAAAACTAAATACAAGTCAAAGTTTAAATTCGTATCAATTTATTCAAGTAGTAAATACAATTCCGAGGCACTTTATATACCTACATCATCGCTTCAAAAAAAAACTTATACTGAGGATAATCGACAAGGAAATAAGGTTTTTAACATTATTTTATAATCATATTAAAAGCCCGGAAAATTTTTTTCGTCGCTATCCCGGATTAGGTTAGATTAGATGTACTGTGCATGCTTAAAGAAAAATCTTCGTCTAGCCTACGTTTGTCTCCGGGCACATACTACCTCTGTACCAAATATCGTAATTGCTTCGGTGGTTCAGCATTTCCCATTCAAAGTTTCATCCTCCCTTTCACCCTCTTAGGGGTAGTTTTGCCTATGTCCGTTCCCAGGTGTCAAACTATATCAATGCTATATCACAATCATTTCAGCGGTTTAGCATTTCCCGTACAAAGTTTCGTCCCCCTCCCTCCTGTCCCCCTTTCCACAGATTTTTGATAAAAAAAAGTCTAATCACCGCATTGCACCTATCATTACCAAGATTTAACGTTTCCCATACAAAGTTTCAACCCCCTTTTCACCCTCTCAGAAGTAGATTATTGATCAAAAAGTAGCCTATGTTCGTTCTCTGATGTCAAACTATCTCCATGCCAAATTTCATCATAATCAAATTCAGCGGTTTACCATTTCCCATACAAAGTTTTATCCCCCTTTTCGCTCTCTCCGGGGTCAATTTTTGATAGAAAAGTAACCTATGTCCGTTCTCTGATGTCAAACTATGTCTCTGCCAAATTTCATCATAATCAATTCAGCGGTTTCCATTTCCCATACAAAGTTTCATCCCCATTTTCACCCCTTCAAAAGTAGATTTTTTAAAAATAATTAGCCTATCATTACATGTTCTTACTTCGAAGCGATTTTCATCAAGAACGGTCTACCTGTTCTTCAGTTATACACATTCAGACCAACAGGCAGCCAACCAGACAAAAATTTTAAAAATGGTAGAATCGAAGTCAGTGAGTCATAAAATGACTATCTATCACAAAATTTGACAGTAAAATTATAATTTTAGGCAGACGCTAGAGATTTGTAGTAGTACAGATAGATTGATACAAAATACAGAAAGCCAATAAATGTATGTGTAGAGCTCAGACCAAATAAGAAAAGAAAGACAACGCTTTTATGAATAACACAGTGAGGCCGGCGAAACTATGCCTAGCCATGTGCAACAACATTGACACGCATTATTAGTTTTGACAAAGAATATGTAGAAAAGAAGGCTGACTCCCGCCTCTTGCGTAACGAAATTGCCTCTTGCATCTTGTTTAATTATACATTTCGTACAAAATAATAAAAAGAATGCACACGGATAAACTTTTCGTGTTTGTTAAATTTAATTTCTTGTCAATGTTGAAGAATGATAACTATGTATTCGAATGAATAAAATTATTTAGGCATCTAAGAACATTATAATACGTTCGTTTATGCGATTTAGACATTTTAGTATTGGCGACGTTGTGAAGGCGAATTTAAGAGAAATGCAAGCAGTTGCATGTTTATGTCACGTGCGACCCCGACTGGCGCTGCAATAATTACCCATATTCACCCAAAATGTTGTCGTTGTGTGCGTGCCACGGCGCGTGCGTATTGGCACGCAACATACAAACCACGTACGCTAGTTTTCTATGAAGACATCCTACTGTTATGTTTATACTGTGGTTTTGACTAGTTTGTTAAATAAGCGTGCCGTAATTTTAAATTACATTATTTTATTGCAAAAATACATATTATACACACTAATAATGTGCCCGGTAACCGAATTCATATCCGTATTCGTGGGTATCCGAGGGCAAATAAAAATTTATTCGTATCCATTACTTTTTAGCGGGTCTTGAACGGATGTTTTACATTAAAGAATTTTATTTTATGGAATTTTAAAATAGATAGCAATGAAATATAATAATTTCGAATAACTCTTATTTCTTAAAATTACAGTTTTGGCACTTTTTGTTGCAAAAATCAAACAAATAATTATGACAAACATTGTAATAGTAAGTTACCTCACTATGCTAATATAAAAAAGGATTTTAATTGTATTACGAACGAACAAACGAAGTACAAAAGTTGAGGTCCGTACCAGTGTTCATATCCGCGGATATACATTTTTAACAATCCGACACATCTCTAATACATTCATACTGTTTTGTTGTATGTACATATGTATCGTGATATATAATTTCAATAAATCAAAATAAAAACAGCTGGCAACACAAAACATCAACAGGTGTTGCCAATAGTAGGTGTTATAATAATTCCGATTGTTAACTACGTGCAAGATAAAATTACTTGTTTCCTTGTTTATTCTAAAAGACGATGAGCAAATTGTTCCAAGGTGCAATTATGTAAGTAAATCGAAGGCAAGTTCTAATACTATGGTATATGAAATTGTATGAGAACGTATCTGTACAATGTGGAATATGCAACATTGTATTATAAAAATACGTTACTAATAAAAGTAGAGGTCGCCCTGTGGTCGAAATTATACCGTAAATATAAATTTATAATATAAACATTTTGGCGACAATCTCTACGCTGTGCGACTGTTTGATCCAAGGAGGTTACGAATATTATGTGATCATTAAGCTGTTATTTGAAATTGACGGTCTTTTTGACATTGGCAGTACGAACGTAAATAATGAGCGATTCATTTCATTTAATGTATTTCTAATGCATATTACATAAAAATATTAGTTTTCTGCTGTCCTTCTCCATGTATACTTTAAGTGTACCAGATTTCACACTCCTCCTTCCGCGCAATTTTCTTAAAAAGGGAACCAAAGTTTTGTTTCACGTATTAATATATAGATAACGTTATCAGTAGAACTCTTGAAATGTATTCAATACTATTCAAATATATTCATGCATAAAGAAAAGCATATTTACCACGTAATGCGAATTTTTTTTATACTTTCTCATAAGTTTCTCTTCATATATATATCCCTTTTACGGACTCATACTGCACCTGAAGAAGTTTCACTTCAATTACATAATAAACAGGCTATAGTGGCGTGTTTCTAGTGTCTCGCCTGAATAAGCCCCAACCCTAGACCAGCCTTTTGCGATTTTCATACGAAGAAAAGCAGCCACATTATTTTGTTTTTTATTTGTTTTCTTCCAGAACTAAACAAACTTCCGCAATGTACATACAGAGATGTAATCTCCGGATAATGGTATTAATCTCAGTATAATTAGTACTGTCATTACCACAACTGTGTCTAGATGTATAAACAGATACAACAAGAGTTACGAGTGATATCCATGAGAACTGATTTATTCGTCTTATCAGAGGCTTATCAACCCACGTATTATGTCTGACGAAAAGCAATATTAATTTAAATTATATTTTTTTAAATAATCTTTTAACCGTTCGCGTTGCGTTATAAAATATCTAAAAAACACGGGAAATTAACGCGTTTATACACTGTAGGCATAAACGTAATAAAGTATAATTTATTTTTATTTTAAAATTTTTTTTTTTTTTACAAAAACTGCCTTTTTTACTAAAAAAGATAATAAAGTAGATAAGTTTTGATAAAAAAAAACGCTTATACAAAAATATGGTTAAAAAGTCCAAATTTGTAGATGTTGCTTAGAATTTTTTAATGTGTGTATCTAATTTTAAATTTTGGTAAAATGTATTTATCCCCCAGTGGGCGCAGTAAATCATGAAGAACAGCTGTCAAAACACAAATTACCAAATTACAGTTATGTTTCAGTCTTTTTTCGATATTATTGTAATGAATAAATGAGTACCTACCAAGGGTACCTACCATACACCACGTGACGTACAAACAAGATTGACTTTTATTAATGTGTCAAGTTACACTTTTATCACATTATCAGCCACCAACGTTCATCTAGTTCTAGTATAACATAATATGGATGTATACAGTGGTCTCTGAATATTTATATTTTATATAAATGTTATATCTACTTCACTGTAATATTCATAGATAATAACCAGTCTGAATACTTTGAAGTGTAAACTAATAAATTTGGAAGCAAAATTCACTGAAACCAAGAAAATTACATTAAAGAAGATTACCTACAAGAAGAAGATCGAAGGGTGATTTTAAGTTTATTATAGGATACCTCAACATGACTGTCCAACTGCATAACTTGAGGGATGCCGATATTGTTTTAATTCGTTTCGATTTGTATAGATGTATAACTCGTTTATTTAAATGAATATGACAGAGGTAACATTCTCCATCAAGTCATTCAAGCTCAAAATGGAAGTCTGTTAACGATCTTGTGTTATGCTGTTTATAGTGCACGGATGTTTCTATGATTGAAGAGTGTATTACGATTTTCTAAACATATCGTAGCGTAGGTGCATCGGTTTGAGTTCTCTTTGTGCCATAATGACGGTGTCCTCGCACACCACACTTATTAGTGTATTACGGCTATATAGAATTACTAGATGTGGTACGAGGTGTTGAATATTATTTGAACTTCGCGTCTTCAACGCCAGCTCTCGCTTGGCTGTATTTTACTTTTATATAATTTATGGTTACGTCTCTCTTTTCTCTGCGACTTTGTCTAAGCGAGTGTAGGTATTTAAATAAACTAATTAATCAAATAATTATTTATCAGTCTATCTCTAATTAATTCAACACGAGGTATTTAGTAACCCGGATAAAAAACAAGTCTCGCTCATGTATTACAAAATTAAATAGGTAAGTATATTTTAAATTTTGCTAGTGTCGACTTTTAATTTTTGCTGATCGACGATCACGTTAAAAAAGAAAAAATATTGTATGATGACGTAATGGAAGGAGTACGAAATTAAGACAGTATACAGATGGACAAGACACAAACATATCAGCGGCTGTTTGGATTCGATTATTCCATTTTTACTTTCGCATAATATCATTCTCGCAATAGACCTTTTGGGTCTGCTAAATTGACATGAATGACACTATGACTGTTCGCTCTTATAACGTAAGTAGTCAATGATGTAGTATTGTACATATTTTATATCCAAATGTAATACTAGTCTTATAATGTAATCTGCATTCAAATACGATCAGAATTTATGTGATGTTTGACCAAAAACGAATGTATAACCAATTTGCATGGACTCAAGAAGTTACTTCGCGGAAATCCATTCCATTAAATCAATGCTGTTTCTGAACATCAAACCTACTACCGGCTTGGAAAGAAACTCCACTCACTGGTAAGAACCAGCTAAAATTTAATTTATCATATTTTTCAACATTGCGTCATTTTACAAAAATATTTTATTTACAGTTTACTAGTCCATTGAATGCATGTGCAGAGGATCATTCTCAGATTATACCTGTAATATACCTCTCTTCGATGAAATTGATAATCAATATTCGGTGATAATATTAATATTCTCTTACATATGCATGTTTAAGGTCGTCTTATAGTGAGATTTTCTGAACAATATTTGTTTAATAACGGGTTAAGTTTATTTTCTGATAAAAAGAAAAATATTTGTTTAGGACACACAGAGGTCTAAAGAACTTTAACAATATTTGTTTCAAAGCAATCTTCAATGTATAGACACGGATCTACTTCAATTTTGAAATACATACATAGTACTTACAAATTTTGATGCCTTCGGCGTCTCTTCAGGAAGCATTATATCTTTGTAAACAGTCACCTAGACAAATTCACCCTCCCGCATTGTCGCTTTGATCTCAAATGTGATGTTTTGGTTTCGACTCTCACCCGCACTTCGAGGGGATAGGTACGTTACCGTTGTATCGATGTTGCTTGCAATTTGAGACCATGTATGCGTACCCATATCAATTTTTGAACATATTTTTGGTACAGATTGTGTGAAAACAAAGACGTCCGTGATGGAGTCGTTAACACTATCGCCAGCGCAGGTAGTTACGATTCTGGATGACTTAGTGGTATGTATTTCATTATTAACCATTATCGCTTGATGGTAGTAATCATAGAGCCAAGTCGCATGGACATCTCTGACATTGGGTTTGTTTATGATTGGGCCACATCGAAAGCCAAGCTAGAGAATAAAGTCACAGTTAGTCGTTCTTCGCCCGCCGAAGAGATGACTAAAGGGACATTTCTTTACTTTTATAGACTAGATATTAATGTTTTAAACATTTATTAAATCATCCTAGGTAAATGTTCTAATTGACGAAAGGATCCTACGTATATTAAAAACAATATAAGAAAGTAATTTAACATTTTTTAAAATTGAAACATTTTTATATTGAAATTTTATTTTAGTTTTGAAACAAAAAAATCGCCATTTTGCACCTTGCGTCTTTCGATAAATCTTTTTGTTACCTGAGAAGTAATTATATCATTTATGTGACTTTTTAGAAACAGCCTTTAGAAATAGTGGAACATTTCGGCGAGTGTACGCAAGAGCTTCACGATCCACCTTCTCTCTTTTACCACAGGACTAGGACGAAGACGCCAATCTATCACCCTTTCCTGATCAAAAATCTGCTGCCCAGGAATAGAACTCTCTGCCGTCTTCTGTGCTTCCAGGGAACTATAATCCGGCATCTTTAGGTCTAGAGTGAATAATTTTTTTCTAGAACGACGTGTTCCATCTTCGACCATACTGTCACTTAGTAACAAGTGAGTTAGTTGCGAAAGGTATATCTATTTTGGATAAAAAAAAAACAGCTTCAGAATAATTCTACTACCTCTATTATTAATAATTTTTTTAATAAATATTTATTTGTTGTATAGTATGGGAAAGCAGTATAATCCTCTTCGATACCTTAACCCATTCATTGCTATGTCCTATTCGTCACTCTCCTTTCATGTCACTCCTATTATGGGGTGATTTTCGGTCCCCCAACACGGATACCGGTGTAAATGTTTTTTTATTTGATTTCGCATCCAATTTGCCGTCATATACGCCAGAAGTGACTCGCCGCGTGAAGTAACGGTAGAGAGTAATATTACAGAAAATAACGATTCGTTTGCGTGTGGTAATGATTTAACTTTCATAACAGATGTGCCGTTTTAAGTACCTACTGCCTCGTGGTCTCACAGACTACCTAAGTATCCCAAAACTAAATTATTTTCATTAATTTCCTCTAGACTTTTCGACTATTCTGTCTAATCAATCTATCTATCTATTCTTTAATCATAACAGAAAAGAAACACAAAGTTTTACATTTTTGTTAATCAATATTACAGTCGACTTCTTGCGACTTTATTCAACTTTTCATGAAGATCCAGAATGTTAGCTCTCCGAAATTCAACAGCATTTACACACCTCGGTGAAGGTATATGAGGGAGAATGATAAGGCTCGAAAAGTCTAAAGGAGTATGTAGGGAGTGCGGTGTTTGCACTCTGTCATGCGTCTACACCATTAGAGATTTGCTTGACCCTCCGTCTTCTCTATCTTCACCGTTAGAGACACGACATAAAGATATATATGCATTATGCATATTAGGCGAAAATTTTTCTTTAGATTAAATTCACTACTTTAAAACTTTTTTCTTTTCTATACTATTATTAGCTGTGGACGGGTCACTATGGTATAATTTATGAGTATATATTTCAAATATTTTTTTCCTTTTAACTCAAAATATAATAATCAAAAAAACATTTAAATTGTTTTTTGTTTTAGAGTCTGTGAAACTTGTAGTCTGTTAGTAAGTTTGTCAAAAATTATTATGCCAACCTCTTAATTATTATTACTCTGTATAACATAAATAACATTTTATTTTTATAAGCATCGACGAAGTATGTAATTATCTATACATAAGTCGATTGTATAAATAGACTATTTAATTGGTGCTCAGGTGTGTTTCGTGCAGTAATAAGAGGCAGAGAATTACACACATTTTGTACACGTGTGCGTGCAGGCGTGCTGTTTATAAAGCTCGCCATAGACTAGGCGATTCATATTTTACTAAAAAGTTTGAGTTTTGAAAAATTTCATTATTTTTTTACAAAATGTTTGAGAATTTAAAAAAATATTGATGACGAAATTCTGTTTTAAAATGTTGGTGAAAAAATTATATCTGAGCGTCCTCCCAGTTCTTCTCTGTAGAAGTTTGCTCCGAAACTGTTACAGAGTCAATAATTTTCAAAAGTACATTGTAATGAATTTAACTTGAATATATTGTTTTGATTTATTGATTTGAACAGGTATAATGAACTTTTTGTTGAACAATAAGAAAAGTAATGACTAAATATAAGATCACCATTTTTAAATTTTTTGCTCTACAAATTTTTGTGTTAGGATTTGAACCCAATTCCTTTATGATTTTTTACAACCCTGTACCCAGATATGCAAAACGCTCGTGATTATTACATGTCTCATAAATTAAAACTTTAAAAACATCGTTAGTTTTGAATAAAAAAAGTTGTTAACTGAAGTAGGAAGTTATTAATTAAAAAAACAATGAAAAAAAAATTAACTGAGTGTTTTATAAAATACAATAACTGTTATACTACTCTGTCAAGAAAATACCGGGAAAAGATCAATAATACACGATTTTTTGGCGGGAACGGGAGAAGCGAAGTTGTCATTTTATTTAGATTTTTTATTTTTTACATTTTTAGGAGTTTTAAAATACAACAGTGATAGTATATTGTGTTTTAAAGTTCTGTGTAAGTGAAAAGAATGGAGGAGATCTAAATAAACATGTGTAGCTGAAGTTTTCGCGCTCTTCCAAGAAGTCCATTTTAACTTCAGTAAAGTTAAAAAGAGTTTCTCTAGAAGTTATGTCATTAGGCTAATGGTCATGTTACCAATGCCTTAAGAAATATAAATAATAAATAATAATCAATAATACACGAAATGTTAGTTATTCATCCAAATTTATTTTATCACCTTCAAAGTATGCTCCTTCAGAAACGATACACGTACGCCAACGAATAATCTAATCATCAAAACATTTTTTAAACGCTTTCTCCGGAATTGAGTTCAGTGCTCGCCGCGAATTCTCCTTTATGTCTTAGTTTAGTAAGTTTAGGAAAAAGAAAGAAGTCGGCTGGAGCCATATCTGGTGAATAAGATGGTTGCTCGATGGTATTTGTTGAGTTTTTGGTCAAAAATTTGTTCACGATGACCTTGTGCGAAGGCGCATTATCGTGGTGCAAAATCCAAGAATTTTCTTTCCACAAATCTGGCCTTTTTCGTCGAATTTGCTCTCTTAAACGCCGCATAACGCCCAAATAATATTCTTTATTTACCGTTTGACCTTCCGGCAATAATTCCGAGTGCACAACACCGCGATAGTTAAAGAAAACAGTCAACATGACTTTGACTTTTGATCGACTTTGGTGTGGTTTTTCGGTTTCGGTTCAGTTGGAAGGCGCCACTCCGAAGCTTGTTGACTAGTTTGCATGTCAAACTCGTAAACCCACGTCTCGTCACCGTAACAATGCGTTACATGAATATTGGGTCGGAATTGGGTCGTTCTAGCATGTCCTCAGCGACTCTTATGAGATTGTGTTTTTGAAGAAAATTCAGGTCTTTTGGGACTAGCCGAGCGGCAACATGTTTCATACCCAAGTGATTATTTAAAATGGTACGGATCGACTCGTGAGACAGAAAGTTCGGCGGCTATCTCTCTCAAACTTGAATGAGCAATTTCAGACACTATTTCCTTCACTTTTGCGATGTTAACTTCAGTTGCAGACGTTGATGGCCTACCAGAGCGAGGCAAATCTCCCATCACATCTCGACCGCTTTTGAACGCTTTGTACCACTCATAAGCACGTGTTTTTGATAAAGTCAGTTCACCGTAAGCCTTCTGTAACATTTTCAGTGACTCCGAAAACGAAATTCCATTGGCGATGCAAAATTTAAGACAAATTCTTTGTTCGATGTTTTTGTCCATTATGAAATCGCATTACACACTAGAATGATATAACTAAAAACAGCACTGTATTTAATCTAAATAACAGATGCAACTCAAACTCCGCGCCAAAATGGAAAACAGTTGTACCAATCTAACAACAACAAAAAAAACAAAAAATTGAATTTGGAACCATAAACAAATCATCCATTCCCGATACTTTCTTGACTGAATGTATACAATATGTTTTTACACATTGTAGGTAAGTATATAAAGTGAAATGTTGAAATACAAAATATTGTAACTCTAATCTAATAATAAAAAAAAATTGTAATCACAAAGTCCGCAAAACTGTTCATTGTTAAAAGCAAAACAAAGAAATCAGTAAGTAAATCAACCAGTGAGTAATCTGTCATCAGAATTTTATTATAAAATGATTATGAATAATTAAATATAGATATGGATTTATTTACAATGAATAATTTATTTCAGTGGAACCATAATCGATAAAATTTAGATAGAGAAGCAAACTTTCTATTTGCTTGTCGGATAATGAATGGCTCAGCTACACTTTATCTTCGCGAAGATTAAAACGAGATGTAACTTTAGGGGAAATGAAATAATTTTTACTTTTAAAATATCTATTCGTATTATTACTCTCAATTCCTACCTCGTCGACTTGCTATTGACCTTACTAGGGAAATAGATGGCATGTAGCATTTATATTTTTTATATTTTTTTCTCTTGTAGATAATAGGAGAAGATATTTATTATTATACTATAAAAATTCAAAATATACTTGTTAGTACATGTTAATGCCATAATTTCTCGATAATCACTTATTTTCATAGTACAATGAACACTGAATCTGTTGGATTCTCAGAAAGGTTCTATGACAATTTTAAGCAGGATTGCTTGTAAATTGATAACGTGACTGAGAGGAAATTTTGTAATAGTATATTCGACGAAATTCAGCTGATGGAACGAAACCAGTAACTGGTTTAATAAGGCTGTTGACAATACTGTACGATCGAAAAAAAAAATTGAAATTGAAATCCATCATATTAATGGGTAAAAAAGTTATAGGTACCTACTAGTTGTTTCCTGCAACTTTACTTGTGTAGAATTTTAAGGTGGGTCGTTGATGTTTGTAGCATTAACGAAACGAAAAAACAGAAAACAGGATGAAAGAAGTGTTATTTTTTCAATTAGTACATCAACGTTAGCGGATTACCTCGTCGATGAACGAAACGAGCAAAGAATCGACTACGTGATTTCGTTTCGTTTCATTTCGTGAAAGAAATAGAATACGTTTTGTTAACATTTTTTTTGATTCATCATTAAAAAATATTTTAAAAAGTAATAAGTTTATTCGTTAACAAATAAAGCAACTTTTTTTTATGGCGGAGCCGCAACTGATTTACGTTGAATCACCGTTCAGTTATAGTTTAAAATTCAAATTGAATTTTAGTCTTATAAATATTAGTGCGAAGGTCATTCGTTGTTATTCAAGTCAAGGAAGTTCTACTTCTAGAGTATAAGAATATTTCACGTCAATGCAATAAATATCCTATCGTTTCTGTCTACTGTCTTGATGGCATTTCGCAATACACTGATGGTCAACAGATCACAGTTGGTCGTAGTGATACAGGTCTGTTGTGCTGCGTACAACTTACATAACAAAAGAAGACTATTATAAGTCAATTAAAAAAAGTGTAACGTGCTTGCTCTACCATACCACATGTCGTCAGCACAGACGGTAGACAGTGACGTAGCGAACAGACCCGGCCGCGTGACAGGTGCGAGCGATTATGGCAGTAGTCCGGGAAAAATATGCCGTGAATAACCATTACGCGCACTTAAGGATAGGGTGGACATTCCTTCGGAACGTTTTGGCGGAAATGGAAAGAGTGAAGTTTACACCTGATTTATATTTCATATTTTTATTGTACTTTTCTGAATGTTTAAGTACATATATAACATGCCTTGTTTTGTGTAAGTGTATAAAAATAGAAAATTTTCTGAAATACGCGACTAATGTTTTAGTGCTGTCCCTAGAAGTTTCTTCTGACTTTAGTAGTCTTCTATTACCTTAGTGGAGATACGATACGAAAACAAAAAGTTAATACGACAACCATATGTTGTATCTATAAATATAGTTAAACATACATAACCTAATAACGCATAAAAGCAAAATTTTTTAAGTTAAAAGAAAGAGTTGAAAATAAGCTTATCCACAGTAACATCACGTCTGTGCGTCCTAAAAATATATAAAAAAAAATGATTTCATTACGGGTCGTTTCGCTTACATGCGGAGCCTTTATTTTCGTCAATGGTTCCGTGAAAGCGTCGCGTGCACCCAAATACGTCATATTCGTCAGCGAACCGTCACAGCGGCCGATATGTCGACGCCGCCCGGCAATTATAATTGATGTATTAATCTGCCCTCGGCGAGTTTGCGGGACCCTAACGAGCTACGCGCTTGTTTTGGTTTGGCCACAGCGAGTAATGGAATTTCATTTAGAGGTATCGATTTTTAAATTGAAACCTAAACGTTTTTGTGCTTTTCAAAACGTTGCTCTTCTAGCATCGATGGTTTCTTCTTCGTAGAACAGGATGGAATAGGTGCCTTCTGGGTAAGCGATCTTTATTGTTTTCCATTAGAAAGAACTATGGCCGAAAATATATTTTTACCAAAAGATAAGAAACACGGCTTAAGAAGTTTCATATTTCCAATTGCATTTCAGTTTGATCTGAAGACTCAGTTAACTCCATCCAAACACGCAAATTCATTCTGAACTGAGCACAGCTTGCATTGCGGACACTGCAATTAACTAGCAGAATTCTGAGAACACTTAGTTTTCAAGACAATCAGAAACCTTCTCGTCCTAAATTAACTATAAAAATCGGTCAAATGCAAGTTCTATTGGCTTACAGAGGGTTCCGTAGATATAAATAAGTAAACTTTTAAATTAGTTTCCTAAAAAGAATAAATAAAAATTGATTTTATGACAAAATAAGTACCATTGCGTCGTAAAATATGGAAAAAATTAATTTATTGTTTGAAACACCTAAAGCATACAGCAAAGGTAGGGAAATAATTTTATTGACTGTAAACATTATAAACCTAGTATATACTTAAAAAGCCATTAAATAATAAAAACGTTTTATTCGTATATTTGTTATATGCAATATAAATTATATTTCATATTAATAATACTCACGACAATTACACAGATTGTGTGACCCCAAACTAAGCAGTAAGCTTGTACTATGGGTACCACACAACGAACTCTGAGAGAATTCCCAGTAACACCTAGACTCCAAGCCAATTTAGAAAAGTTCGTTTCCTAAATTGACTTGACCGGGGATCGAACCCGGGACCCTAGCTTGGAAAGAAGATGCTATGCCACTGCGGCCAGTCATGACCGCAACATTTACTTTTCAAACCAGGTAACGTGTTCTGTCACTCACTCGAACAATTAAAGGAATTGCTGCCAATTAACAACAAACAAGTGAGCATTTTCTTAGTGCTTTAATGCTATTCTATATAAATACTATATGATATGTTTATGGTCTTGAGAACTTTATGGCCACATACATTTGGAACAAATAAAATGATGCGTTTAATTCTGGTTGTAAGGTTTAAGAGGATATAGAAACACTGCATGTATCAATTATAGTTCTCCAGAAACTGTCCAGGCTATTGATATGGTGATTTGGAAGATATGGTGAATTTCTTAAGACAAATTTTTCGAACGTACATGGCTGCGGGGTGAGTCGTGATGTTGCGAAAAGGTCTTTAATAAACTTTACAAAGAGCCATCAAGTTGGAAATGAGTAATGAATTAAAAACCTCTTTAATACCACAACAACGTTCGATAACTCTCCAATTATTCAGATAATCCGTCTGCCTCTTTAAAAGCAATTAATATTCCATTGAACCACCCTGCTGGTCACCTTCAGTGCAATAATCTAGCGTCATGCAGGGGACATCGAGACACCTGTGGAGGGTGATTTCGGACACATTTATTTTGATACTGCACGTCACTTTGAATGAATTTAATCAATCTCGTTCAAAATATCGGTGTATTCATTTCAGAATTTATGATTCGTTTTTATTAAAATCCTCGAGAACGTAACTTTTTAAAATTAATTTTTAACAGATTTCAAAAAAAGTACGAGGTTGCCAATTCGGTTGCATTTTTTTTTTATTTTCGTTACCTCAGGTTCGTTATCAGTTCGCAAACTGATTTGGGAAATTCTTTTTCTATTTGAAAGGATATACATCCAGTCTGGTCCTATTTAAACCTCACAGCCTGGACTTTGAAGATACACCAAATAACACTAAAAAACGCGAACTGCTTATAAACTTTATTTACATTGATGATTCTCTTGTATGTCACTGCGCTCTAGAATTAACAAAAAAGTGAATTGTAAATCTACCCTAGGTATTTATTTTGGCCAAGGTCACTCAAAAGAGAGAAATTAACAAAAATAATAAGAAAATTAAACGTATTTCAAAACAAAAACATTGGAAAGTACGAAATAACTATCCTTTACTAATCAATAGCACACATATAAAAATAATTTTATAAATACTTCCGATACAAATACGATAAAAATTTCACAGTTATTGAAGTCGGTGCCAAATCAATGTGCAACAACAGAAAGTCTATTAGTTTGGTAGGCTTGGCATCGACTTCAGTAACTGTTAAATTTAATTACGAGTATGTAGGTATTTGTATCGTATTTATAAAGTTATTTTGTACTTCATTTTTAATTAGTAAGGGGTAGTTATTTCGTACTTTTCAGTGTTTTTGTTTTGAAGTCAGCTTAATTTTTTTATTCAATTTTTTTTGATACGACGAAACCCTAAATTAATTATGAATATTAAATATTTTTATATTTATTGATATAAGCGATGCAAGGTCATTTTTGTGGCGCCTTTTAATGGTTTGTTCATCTGAATGTCTAAAATAGCGTGATTGTGTCTTTTTCAACCGACTTCCAAAAAAGAACACTGAAAAGTATGAAATAACTATCCCTTACGGATCGAAACTTAAGTACAAAAATAACTTTATAAAAATACGATACAAATACCCATATAATTAAATTTGACAGTTACTGAAGTCGGTGCCAAGCCTACTAAACTAATAGACTTTCCGTTGTCGAACATTGATTTGGCACGTATTTTTATAAAGTTATTTTTGTACACATAGAAAGAATGAGTGATGAAAGACTAACGAAGAAAATCTACAGAGCGAAAGTAAGTGGTCAAATAGCCAGAGTGTTAGCTGACGAAAATGTCAAAAGCACTCGCATACAGATTTCATACATATCATTTCATTTCATACAGATCGCAGATTTGAGGACGCGAAAGAAGTATGAAGGGACCGTGATGCTTGGCGCTCCGTCCTCTCCGACTACCCCGTTAGGGACACAGCGTGAAGATATATATGTATGTATGTATGGATGTAGTTTGACACCTGGGAACGGACATAGGCTAAACTACCCTCAAGGGAGTGAAAAGGGGGACGAAACTTTGATTGAGAAATTCTGAACTGCCGAAGCAATTGTGATGTTTGGAATAGAGATAGTATGTACCCGGAGACAGACGTAGGCTAGACGTAGACTTTTTGAAAAACAATCTTTAAACACACCATGCATATGTACATGTAATCTAACCTAATCCAAAAAAGCCACGAAAAATTTTTCAGTACAGACGAAGTCGTGGGTACAGCTAGTTTAATATAAAGTTCAACCCCAGCCCCTTTGAAGTGGAGTTTTACAAAAATGTGTAACATGTTTCTCGCTAGTTTTGATAAGGAATATTTATACTCAATTTTACAGCCATATTTTATGCCATTCAAAATTTCAACCCTTTTTCCCTTTTTCGAAAATTCTTTTAACGGCGTATTAGTTGATTAGTGTGTACATTGTACAAACTATAATCAGGTCAAAGTTTTTGATCTTGGCTTTAGTAGTTTTCGAGACTTCGTGATTAATCAGTCAGTGAGTGGTATTTCGCTTTCATGTATAAAGTATCATCTATGTATAAAGAAGATAAAGAGTCTCTGTCAAAATTCTGGATACTTAAAGCTTAGTGACAGGACAGGATGAGCAATGACGAGATACGTAGTATGACAAGGTTGCACGACAGTGTTATTGTAAAAAAGAAGAAAGTAATGCTTAGATGGTTCGAGTAAGAAATAATGAGTAATAATAGACTGACGAAGAAAATCTACAGAGCGAATGTGAGCGGTAAATAAATGTCAAGGAAGATCAAGGTTGACTTACGAAGATAAAATAGCGGACGGAAATGTCAAAAGCACTCGCATACCTAGGCGAAAATGTGTGAGGAGAATGATGTGATTTGAGGAAGCGAAAGAATTATGTAAGGACCGCAACGCTTGGTGCTCCCTCCTCTCTGACCACCCTGATAAGGAAGTGAAGTGCGTGAAGATATGAAGGCTTGTAAAGTTTAACGAAAAATATAGCGATCTGTTCAAAAAATAATTTTGTTGCTATATTTAAACAAGAAGTATGTACAAGGACCGCGTTGCTTGGCGCTCCATGCTTTCTGACTACCTCGTTATGAATACAGTGTGCAATTTTGTTTTACTAAACGTGCGGAACCCTCTGGGCTCCAGTTGAACCGCTCACACTGACAAATTTTTTCCATTAAATCTGTCATTGCTCGCACAGTACACGATGGCCATAAATCTGTATGGCTATTAGTTATTGATATGGACACGATCGCTGTGAACAATGTACACAATATGTTCGACGCGGGTGTCCTCTATACGAGTGCAGTGTCCACACCCGGTCGACACTTGCAGTAAATCTATATGTGAGGGTTTGTATTTACCCTTACCATTAGTCTTGAAACGAATTTTTATGACAGATAAATGAGTAACTTTATCGTTTTTAATTGAACCAATATCTAAATAAGAGATACACTTAAATGTATATAATAATATGCGTGTAAATTTTTATCTATAAGTACATTACATAACTTCATTATAACATATATTATTTGGAGAGACCTCGGGACGGAGACGGGCAGTGTTAAAATCTAATTGTAAGAACATTTTGTAAGCAAACAATTACAGTTACATTTTCCCTAACACTCTCGAGGGGCTCCGGGATGTTCTATTGAACGCACCAAAATCCATCTCGCACTATGTCGAATTACATCTCAAACGGAACCAAAATCTCAAATATACGCCTAAACTTCTCTAAACCGAATGTTCGGTCTTTAACTATGGTTATAAACGAAAACTATTTCAAAAATAAAAATGGTCGGAACTCGTTCGAGTTTTTGTAGTACGGGTGTTAAAGACGAGGAATCGTTTGGCACGTAACGACTCGGTAATACAATTTGAGACTCCGACGACACCCGGCGGCTCACTGTCGTTTATTATCATTACAGCAACCGATTTATTTCTAACTTGAACATTAATTTAAAGATTAATTATATTTACACCTCGGCATTTGGGGATCCCTTTACAAAATTGCAAAAAAGGAGCTCTTATGATTTGTAATTTCTATTCGTCTGCCGTATTTCGCAGTCTATTTATTTTTTGCGCCTGTCATTGTCATCTTTACACTACTGAACTGAAGTCGTTAATTTAATGCCCGATTTAAATTGGTCAAGTGATCGGACAGTAGCGAGTCAACTTGGCTTGCAAGCTGCCTTGCAAGTGAATTCAAATAGAATCGGTTTTATATTTTTTGGATAAGTTACGCCCCTCGCGCGCGCGTTTTACACCCGCACTGTTCTTGATTCGCCACTTAGTGTATTGTAAACAGTCAAATTTAGTACAGGGTATAAATGACCGGAAATAGGACGGTCCGCGTGTGCTGTTTTATGCGATATTGTAAACAAAATGACGTATAAATAGTATACATTCATTTTTATATATAAGAGAAGAAGAAGATAACACTTTTTTCTATTCGCTCCATCGTAATGAAAAAAAATTGCGCGAAATTGCACATATTTTGTAAATCCAATGTAAATTGAACATTAGAGATTCATTTTGACACCTGTTATTATGATGTAATTAAGGACGCTAACCAAACAAGTCGATATTTTTAGAATTCGATTATTACGAAATATAGATTCTAAATTATATGAGGCTGTAGTCGTTTTGTTTTTTGGATGTTTAGTTTTAAGGAATAATAGTATTTAGTTTTTTAGTTTTGAAATGTGTTGAAAGTGATAAATACAATCGGGTGCTAAACTCACTTAATGGTTTAAAACATTTCAATTATGTCGTTGTTTAATATTTAGTTTAATGTTTATTTGGAATGGAATATAGCCGGGGAAAATTAGCGATCAATTAATTACATTAAATAAATTAGTAATAAATAAATTAGTTCCAATATTAGTGTTAAAAAAGAAACTACTTTGGAATTCACGTGAAAAAGTACTTGAAACTTATTTTCGCATGTTATTTATACAAAGCGTTCACGCTTTGTATAAAAATTTTTTTTGTTGATTACATCTAGTTACATTATACTGTCATAACTAGCTGTCAAAATGGGCCTCTTAAATTTTGAAATGCAGAAATGCAAAAGCAGAAATGAGGAAAAAAATTAAGTAATCAGATCTTGGATCAATTTTTCAATTTCTTTTTTCTTATGCCATTTTCCATTTGGTATAAGTGTTTGAGACAGTCTATTAACCCATCGACTATACTAGTTTTTCGTGGATTTTGGCTGAGATATGGGAGAGCAAGGGGAGAATGGGCTGAGGAGAGAATGGAGAATTGGCTTATATGGGCTTTTCTGCTAACTAAAGATACTATCGCCTCAATACTTTCAAAAAACAATAATCTTGTTTTAAACGAAAACATGAATTACTGAAATAAAAACAAAAAATACGTTTTGAATAATCAATGAAAAAAGAACATTAATTGCATTGTTTACAGATGTACCTATCAATTTTCACGACATTGTCATTCTATGGGGCTCATGTAAAAATAGCGGCGCGTAATACAGTGCTCAAAAATATTTTTTATTTTCTCTGTTATCCATATTTTTCTGTAAAATACGTTTAAGTATATTCTCCTGCAGTTATATTATCTTGGACTTACGGGAACGTCCTTTATTATTTAATATACTGTAAGTACATATTTTTTAATATCATGGGGACAAAGTCAAAAGAGCAAACACTCCATCTATTGGTAAATGGATGGATTAACAATATAAAGGCTAAACAAGCATTTCAGATTGCGAGTGCGTTGTTAATTTTGAGGTCTAAGATCTCGGGCCTCTTCTGCCAATTTCACCGGCTGTCTTTTCCTCCAAATTGGAACACAACATGTTCAGTGTAAGCACGGCTGTCCGACGGCAGGATTAGCGATTAAGTAACCGATAATAACCCTGGCCATTCGATCTTCATAATCCAGCTTTGGGTTTCCTTGGCTTCCACTGGGATATAATTTCATAAATTATATATTTGATGCCAGGTCAGCAGACCTATAACAGAGAATATGTAGAAAAGAAGCCCGACTCCCACCTCAAGCGTAACGGAATTGTTTACTATCGGCTGGATATGTAGAGTTGTAGCGTTGGGTGTGAGAAGCGGAGAGCTTCGCGTTTAGTTATATGTATAGTATATAATAATAAAAAAATACACACGGATAAGTTTTTCATGTTTGTTAAATTTAAATTCTGTTATGTTGAATGGTAACTCTACTGGATTCGAATAACTAAAGATATTTAGGCATTCTAAATCCTTAGAATAGTTTATGCGATTTAGACATTTTTGTATTTGTGACGATGTAAAGAATGAAAAAGAGACAAACGGATGCAGTCGCATATTTGCGTTGCATGTGAACCCGACTGGCACTACAATGATATCCAATTGTATCGGGGCATATCGAGGCGTTGGCTAGTAAACTCGGTTCCGCGGTATATGCAATTAGACGCATTAGGCAAATGACAGATGTGGATACGGCAAGGCTGGTGTACTTTACATATTTTCACAGTCTAATGTCCTACGACCTTCTCCTGTGGGGATCAGCAGCGCGTATTAACTCCATTTTTATTTTACAAAAAAGAGCAATACGTGCCATCTACAGTATGAATGCACGAGAATCACTTAAAGATCGTTTTAAAGACATTGATGTCCTCACCTTGTTGTCCTTATACATCTTTGAAATTATTATGTATACGAGGAAAAATATAGATCGGTTCAATAAGAACGGCTTAATGATATGGAAACCCGAGATCGTGATAAATTGGTTATTCCAAAATTTAAATTACATAAGTCAAATGTTTCAATTTTGGGTAATTGCATTCGTTTTTATAACAAAGTTCCTCAGGAAATTACTCAATTAACAGAGAATAAATTTAGATTGGTTATAAAATTTACATTGATTAGACAATCATACTATAAAATAAACGATTTCATTGAAGATAAAACAATAGTCTGGAAATGATCTTCTCTGCACATGCATTTACTGGCTTAGTAAAAATATTGTATTTTAATAAACCTTTTAAAATGAAGTTGAAAAAATGATACCTGGCTGAATTTCTTGTCGGTTCTTCTCAGTGTCCAGGTTTTCTATGTGAACCGAACTAAAGTAAATTTGACGTTCAAAAATACCTTGTAATTGAGTTTATTTGAATAAATTGATTTGACTTTGACTTTGATATTCACCCAAAATATTGCAGTTGTGTGCGTGCCATGGCGCGTGCGAATTAGCGCGCACCCATACAAACCGCGTACGCTAGTTTTCTGTGACGACATCCTACTGTTATGTATATGCTGTGTCTATAAGCACATCGAATGACACTTTGACAAACTTTAAAATGAAAACAAGCATGTCAAAATGTCGGGCGTTGAACGGTGTGATGTGATTTGCTTAGTCACATCAAGATCAGACGTTGAATATTGGAGAGCAGAAAGGCGGAGAGTTGTAGGCGTGATCACTGTTTTTAAGTAATATATTACCAAAATAATTTGTAGTTGCAGGTGCCCTTGTAAACATCGTTTAAGGTTTTTGGTCTGTGCGGTCTATAATATAAATCAAGTGCTTATTTCAATGTCCAACAAGTGATCTAATTGTCAGTAGTATTAAAAAAAATGTTTGATTATACTATACAGATTTATAAGTTACTGTATGCCCCCCTCATACGGGATCATTTAAACGTTAAGATAAAAATTACTCCTGATCCCATCGGAACTTAGGGCTTTACTAATATTTAGATGTCAACACATAATTTTTCAATTTGGCTGGTTAAAATGTGTTTAGAGACTGATTAATATATCTTCCAGTCGTGGGTTAGGGGGATGTTATCGAGTTAACGTTCCTTCAGTCAACCCCAACCCTCTTCTGGGAACTACCTAGATGATCTCAGACAATTTATATCTCTACTTGTATAAATATTATGAATTCTTATTTTTGCCCGAATACGGGGATGTAAAAGGACAAGGTAATATATGTATATAGATCCGTGTGTAAATAATAAATAATAATTTTTGGGAATCAGTGGATTCGTCTCAAAATATTCAATATGATGTCTACGGTACGATAAAGTCTAGAATTGAAAAATATGTCTGCGGAACAAGTCAAAGTCAAATCAATTTATTCAAGTAAACCCAATGCCATGGTATTTTTGAACGTCGAATCTACTTTAGCTCGGTTCAAAGAGAAAACCTGGGCACTGAGAGGGACCGAAAACCGTAAACAAAGGAATGATCAAGTGAGTATAATAGGAGCCCGACTTTAACGATAAATTCAAGGATTTTTAATTACTTATTTATTCTTTTTTTGCAAGTTTTACTAAGTCCCTAATGGGTTGGTTTCAGTTTTTTACTTTATTTTTGTCTATACATTAAAAATAGATATTTACGCAATACGAAATAATCCCAAGTCCCAGATATTTCCATATGGTTGTAATCGTTTAAATAGATCAGAGGCCTTATAAACGGATCAAAAATTCTCCAGAACAGTGAACCCTATGTGATGACGTTCGCCATATATTATTCTCTCATTATGTTTATGAAGAAATCTCTTTTCCCTTATTTCCAGAAATAGGCAACAGTTTACCAGAAATTGCATGGAGAGTTGGCAAGAATTTCAATCTAGTACTATTTTTCTAAATCATTTTAAAAATACTGATAATTAAAGACCGGTGAAATAACGTTCAAGACGATCATTCTCAGACCATATTTTTGTTTTCGAAGAAATTAAAGATTAACGAATTCATTCGAGTTGAATCGTTAATTTAATACTGTACTTTTTCGCGTTAGGTGAATCATTAAATAATAAATAAAATAAATAAAATTTACTTTATTTCTCTCACAAATTAAACAATAATCATTTACAAATTCAGTTTCAATGGTTGTAACATGTTTCCTTTGTGAGAGTCTGGTGTCTATACTAGGTATAACGTGTATTACAGAGCACCAGGCTCCCACCCCCGTTAGCATTGTGTAGATTATATTTTGTTAAGTGATGTGAAAGAAAGGTAGTCTAATAAAATAAGTAAAATCAGTAGAACAAGTAGTGTAAGCAGTGTGTGTGTGTATGTGTGCGTGTGTGTGTGTGTGTGTGTGTGCGCGTGCGTGTGTGTGTGTGTGTGTGCAGTGAGTGTGCGTTTGTGTATGTGTAGGTATGATGAGTATTGAAATGTTTTAAGTAAGTGTATAGCGTACGGTAGCATTTAATTTTGTAGTAAGCTATTCTATAATACACTGTTAAGACCTGACACTACTTCGAGTTTTCCAGTTGCCGAGCCCCTACGCCCTACCCTGCACCCTTCTTGCAGAGTTTATTCGCTTATGTTTAATCAGAGACAGTGTTTAATTAATCACAGTTTGTCTTGTTGATTGCTTCCACGCCAATTATAAGTTGCACCATATGTTTGTGACGGTGATTTGTAGACGTCAGATTAACAACTTTTCAAATGAGTATTTTCAAATTTTTTGTTTTCAAGTCGTATGCCTCTCAAAGTTGTCTTTATAATTTATAAGGTGTCTGAAAAGTTTTGGATCAAATGTTAGTAATTGACGGAGTATCCTATCAGCTTAAAACTAGATATGAATTGAACAAATAAAAGGAACCTTCTTAAAAAAATTAACCAAAGCTAATCTTTGCGAAAATCTCCTAGCAAAATTTTTACGTCACGTGGTAGCGAAATTAAGATTAAATGGTGTTGTGGACGTCTTTGGGCTGATGATATGTTGTCAATGTAAAAGTTTTCATCACGTTTTTAAACACTTTTTAATTCTGTTGGAATTTGATGTTTCTGAATAATTTTAGGGCCCTCATCTATCCGCTTTGGTCCAAAGAATAAGTACCTTGTAGGTACTATACTTACGTCCCAAATTTTTCTTAAGAACACTGCAATAAAATCTTTAAATCCTCATTAGTTCCTTCAAATAAACACGTTTATAAAAATATGTACATGAATGAATTGGCAACAGTAATCTAACTACATGATTCAAATTCTAACCACTGTCATCTTACTTTTATCTTTAAAGCAAAGCTAAAAGCCTGAGATCCAAAAATTACTAGAAGTAAGAGAAAAGAGAAAACGAATCAAATGAAATATATCCGAAAACCACAGAATCATTTAATACCATTTTTAGTACGTTAGTTATATTGCAATATTTTTCTTATAGATAAAGAAATTACGAAGAGCAAATATGGAGGGTGCTCGCAGAGAGTTTGAAAAGAAACTTGTAATGACATAGAATAAGACAATAATACAGATAAATACATTCATACACCTACGGAACATTAAGCAATGTATCATGGTCATCAATATACGTATGCGTGTGTCCTAGATGTTATATAATGGCTTCGATCTGATTTAGACAATTGAATTATCTTTAAAATAATCATCACCCTAAACATGTCCTAGGGCTTCTTCCAATGGCTGTGTTTTGTAAATATATTTTATTCGAATATTTTTTTTGTATAAATTTGTCTTTATTATGTAAAAATATTCTAACTTTCATACATGAAATGAAATTGACGATGAAAGAATTACAGGAAAGAACTTGGCCCAGTTTTCTACATGAATGTCTTCGACGAAATAAATATTAGAAGCACGTTTTATTTGAAGAGTTGCTACATAATGTCGAGGAAAGGTATTGAATTATTACCTCAATTTAGAATATCTACTTTAGTTTCAGTTTTTCCATTGAAGCAGTTGAGACCGTCGTAGCGTAATGCTTTGGTATTTGATACAATTACTGATATTAATCAACGTTTCACGCGGTCACTTACTAAATGGGTAATATAATGGTATCCATATTGATTTTTTCCTGCTTTGGAAAGCGCTTAGAGACCTTGGTCCTTTTGATAACCGCAATAGTCGTTAACCAGGTCAGAGATCATTAAAATCGATTTGAAATCTCTAACAGTAAGCTGACTATGAAACTGTACTCAACAATCGTATTAGGCGAACATAATGAATATCATCCATCTGCTTACTTTATGTGAGAAGAGAATCATATCCAGCAATAGTACGTGTAATATAGGATGCAAGTATGCTATTGTTCAACTACAATACCAGTGCCGTCTTTACTCTATAGGAACTTAGGGCATGACATGAGCCCCAGAGCCTTAGGGTTAGAATTGAATTTGACCAAACTTTGACCGAAATTCGAAACTTGTTATACATACATACGTTAGAAACAGAATGTTTTCTTCGGTCCTCTTCTGTTCTTCGGTCGCACGCATATACCATATACAAGTTGTACCTATCTATATAATGTATTATTGAGTGTGATTCTTGGGCTTGGGAACTATACCAATAATATTTTGTTTTTGGAATACCTACTTGTTTTTGTGCATTTAGTTAATCATGTAGGATATCAATGTTCCATGAAAGTATAAGATCTAGGAATCCAATGAAATACAGCAATTTTATCTTGCTTGCAGTCTTATTTAATTCGCAGGCAGGCTTTAGTTTCCTAATTTTTATTTTTATTTCTATCTTGTCTGCTCATTTGTTTATTGATCTGTGTCAACCGGAATCTAGCATGTGAGGGAGAGCGCAAAAACTGTGCACCCTAATTGATTGACGACCGCGAGATTAGCTGGTGTATACATACCTAGAGTATTGTTTTATAAGACATAGCTATCCATCCATACTAATATTACAAATGAGAAAGTCTGTCTGTCTGTTTGGTCGGCTTTCATGTCCAAAACGCTGTACTGATTTTGATGAACTTTGGCATGGAGATAGTTTGACACCAGGAGACGCACATAAGCTACTTTTTTAAATTAAAAATATACCCCTAATAGGGTGAAATGAGCGATAAAACTTTAATGATAATGTTAAACCATTGAACCGAATAAGATGAAATTTGCTACGGAGATAGTATGTGCCCGGAAACAGACATGGGGTATTTATCCCGGGAAAGCCACGTAAAAATTTTCTGTCATACTGCGTACCTCTATCTGTTCATTGCTTATTTTATTCGCGAGGGCGACACTGCACACATTCCTAAGAGAGCACATGTCTACTGCATTTATTATTAAGTCATATTAGTAATTACAAATACAATTATATCGTTAATTAAATCCTTACTGAAAACTTATGGCCGTCTAAAGTGAAAACAGACAAAACGAAATTTTATAAATTGCAAAAGCTTTCAGTCTGGCGTGTGGTCAAAATAATCTGGATTTAAAAATGTTACAACAAGATAGAAAATTTTGTTCGAAAGAAACGTCGCTTTTGTTTGGTTATTTAAACTTTATTCAATATATAGTTGAAGAAAATATTACTTCTTCTCAATTATGTCTTCAGCTTCGTCTTACTTACTATACTAACAAACACTTATCACTTGCAAATAAATATGAATTCCTGCACGTATAGATACGAACTATGACACAAGGTCACACACACCCAACTTACACACATACAAACACTCATGCACACCCAAACACACACACACACACACAAGAAAACAAACAAACGTGGGCGAGTCAACTACAATTTTGTAATATTGTGTAATGTTCAGATTAGTACAACGTTTTCATATCTACAGTTTTGCAATTATTATACTTGCTTGAATATTGTTACTATTATATATTTAGTTAATTTACCTTGTTTATCAAAACGAGTTCAAAAATAATATATAATTCCGTACCTCGAAGAAAAGAACTTAAGAAAAGACCCTTATAGGATCACTTTGTTGTCCGTCTGTCAGTGTGTGTGTCAGTCAAGACCCTTTTTCTCAGGAACGCGTTGAGGTATCAAGTTAAAATTAATACCAAATACTTAGATCTGAAATCCCTTAGAGCTGTGTAAAACTCAAACTTCTAAAAGTCAACGCAATCAAAAGATACGGCCGTTTATGCCGCATATTTTGACATTCGCAAAGGAATCAAAACCTAGAATCATGAAATTTAAAACGAAGCAATCTCTTATAGCACAAGAAAAGGGAAAACTCTGCAGTTATTTCCCATTACAACCTTACATTTGCAGTTGGTGAGTATGGGAGAACGTGTCTTTCAACTGCAAAGTTAAGTTTGTTTTTGAATTCAACTTATATTTATCGGTTGTACACAATACAGATACATTATAAGGTGATACAGAACCCTTGGTGCACGAGTACGACTGGCACTTAGCCGGCTTTTTTTATACCACGAGGAAGACGGACGAACAAACATTTCACCTGATGGTAGTTGGTTTGAAGCCCATAGATATTCACAATATTAAGGTCAAAAAAGTACTTCTAATTGTAAATCCTTTGGCAACCCTGAGAACCAAAATGTTATACGTCTTGTGCTGGATATTGACCAAATATCACAATATCATCCACATTGGAGCAAAACGGTATAAGCACGGTCATTTCACGACAGGATTAACGATTAAGACGGAGATAGCGATCCCGACGTCCTTCTTGCCACAGACAGATGACAAACAGATAATGGTGTTAAACTTATAACACCCTTTTTTACTGTCGAGGTTTTATAATTGAACCATAGTATATAGGTATATACCATACATATGCTTTCTAGTAAGGAGTACGTGTTTCAATCCGCTGAAGGACTTAAAGAGAGCGTGCCCGAGAGTATCTCTGGTAGAAGGTTTTTGTGAATGTTGTATTTGACATTAGATACACGATCGGTTTTAATTTAAAAAAATCTCGAACAGTCTCTAATTTGTAATCTAAATATCATACCATTATAAATTATATCAGATACAAAACTTATCGAAACAATTGTCAGTTAACGGGTGAATTGTCATTTCGGAAATAATTATGTTAAATAAAAATGCATTTTTTTTTATTTATTCTATATTAAATAAAAAAAGTGCATTATTTAATTCTATAATATCTATAATCGACGCTCGCAGAGCTTTCTTCAGTATAAATAGACGACAAGTGCATAATTACTATGTCTTAGTTTCGTTTTTTCATTTCTCTTTATCTTCGCCACATTCACATTAAAATAATCAGATCTCGACACAACTCATTTTCACGTGTTTTGATTTATGGCAATGCACTTCCCTTATTGCAATGTCATTGTTTAGGGCACCGTAATAACGCAATAGACATGGTTCTGTCTCTCTCGAACTCATTACAGTGTATGAGACGGCAGTATGAGCTTTTGACGACGTTGTAATTCATTTTGGAACAAATGTTTAAAACCGCCAACCTTATAGCACAGACTCAAAGGTTGGGCCAGGAAATAAGCTGGGATACCACAGCCTCATTTTCTGGTTTTATTTATTTCATTATCCCTGCGGCCTTTGCCCCTCTTCTCGCTCTCAAAACGTGCTTAGACCTCGTAGCTTTTCGACAACACGTTTAGCGCGAACATCCCATAAGTTTCTGTAAGTAAAGGCTCCTTAAAACCCATTCTAACTCTCAAGGAGCCTGGCTTACCTGCTTTTTCTCGCCAAACAACCAAAAAAAAAATTTTAAATCCACATTTTCCATTAGGGGTGGACAAAGCTCTACGAGATAATACAAACATACATTTGCCGACCGAATATGATCGTTGATGATCCGATTCTTCGTTGAGAAGTGAAACACGTGTCGATTAATAAATTTGGAATTATGTAAGTTTGGAATTTTGGAATAAAAGTATAAGTCAAGAGTGTTAGCTGACGGAAATGTCAAAAGCACTCGCATACTTATATGTGTAAAAGTCTGAAGAGAATGATGAGGTTTGTGGAGGCGAAAGAAGTATGTTAGGACTGCGAAGCTTGACGCTCCGTCCTCTGACTACCCCGTTACGAATATAGCGTGAAGATATTATGTAAGATTTCATCGTATGTGTGAAATTCCTTAAAGTGCCATCTGAGGAGTCTTTCCAATTTACAAAAACTATAAAATCAATCTTGACACCATATTAAAGGCTCACAGATGGCAAAACGGTAACACTGACATTGCCAGCCCATCGTCTTATAACACTCCTTGGTCAGGCCTTGGTCAATCATCATTCATCACTCATCCCTCCGAACAATTTTAAAGTATAGATATAGAGAAAGTATAGATTTTACACTTTCGTGTAATAGTTGATACGTTATTGACATAATTTCACTTTATGATTTTCCAAGGCTGTGCACTATCGTTGCATGAAATTATAGTACTCGAGTATTGTCCCATCTGGGCTATAAAACTGTCGGTATTATGGCTATAAACTGACCCTAGATTAATAATGTCGAGAGACATGCCACTGTACTGAGACTTCAGAAAATTTTTAAAACAATTGAGTGTCTGCTTATATCACACGTTAGAAGTGAAAAGCTATAATATTAAAATAATAATTATGTACAAATCTTTATTAATAAAAAGTACATACATATGTTAATATTTACAAACTTAAAACTACACATTATCTTAAATAATAAACTTCCTCAAAGTTGCCGCTTAGAAAGCTGTCATTGCTCAAGGTACCTAGCAGACTGGCAGCATTGCCTCTTTGAATAGCCTCTTTATGTACTAATTTTAAAACATATATTATATACGAGCGCGCATGATGTCGACTAGAGTCGAGTATACCCGATCCAGCGTCACCGACCTGCTCAAGCGCAAGATGCGCTTAAAGATGTTTTCACTTAAAAAAAATTTTTATGTTTAAATGTAACTTTGACAAATAATATTTGTATTTGGCAATTTGTCATAGACAATCTAAAATGTATGTTCATTCCAAACTTTATCGTTTCAAATATAAGTAATATTAGTTACATCTGCAATCAGACCATTATTATCGTTTTGTAATATGTATTTAGACTATAAGTTGCTCTGTCCGTAATTTAAAGGCATACGATTACTATATATCTCATAACGGAGGTAGGTATGTTGTTTTGAGATGTCTACACAGTATTATTTATATTTTAAAATGACCATTATTTGGTTATATTTTTAAATATAATAACATTAGAACAATGCTTGTGTGCCCTGTGATGAAATTTAATGACAGTCACTTTTACATAACTTTCATTCTTAAACTTTTGAAATATGAATGCATGTAATTCTAAATTGTAATTAACCCTAAACGTTTTACAAGTTTTCTTCAAGTAAAATTCAATTCATTGCTACAAGCAAAATGAGTCCGGTTAGGAAAATACTAACTTGTATAAAGAGATGACATTGCATTGTGTTGCAAGCTGCCCTTTACGCTATGCAGCAAAAATGCAGTGAGACTATTTTACCCCCTAGTCACACATGGATAGCATTTTGTACATAACATTAATCAATCTTCCACGAGGGAAGTTGAAGGGTTAATATTTAACTTGATGATTACTTCGATGTAGTTAAAACGATGGAAGCTGTAGGCGAGTATTATTTTGAATTCTATAGAATTAAATTAAGAATCAATGTATTGTTATAAACATTAACAGTGCCATGTCTGTAGATTTCATTCAGATCAAAGTTCAAAGTCAAGTCAATTTATTCAAGTAAATCCAATTGTAATGCACTTTTGAACATCAAAATCAGAAAAAAACTAGCACTGGGAAGATTTTAGGACAAGAAACAGTCAGATATCGTTTTTCATCATCATTTTATGTTGTATTAAAATATATTCAGAAAGCCAGCAACTGCAAGCGATAAACTATATTCCCACACTATAATTTTGTTGTCCGTTGTGTAATGTATAATATAAATACAGTAGAAATGCGATCTCTTAGAAATATGTGCGGTGTCACCCTTGCAGACAAAATAAGTAATAAAGAGATACGCAGTGTGATAAGCTTGCACGACATTGTTATTGAAAAAATGAAGAAAGGAATGCTAAGATAGTTCGGGCACATGGAAAAAATGAGTGATGAAAGACTGACGAAGAAAATGTATAGAGTGAATATAGAGTGAAAGTGAGTGGTAAAAGAGCCCAAGGAAGACCAAGGCTGACTTATGAAGATCAAATAGCTAGAGTGTTAGCCGATGGAAATATCAAAAGCACTCGCATACCTAGGCGAAAATGTGTGAAGAGAATGAGGAGATTTAAGGAAGCGAAAGAAGTATGTAAGAATCGCGACGCTTGGCGCTCCGTCCTCTCTGAATACCTCGTTGGGGATACGGCGTGAAGATATGTATGTATGCATGTAATTTTATTGTCAATGAAATCGTTTGTTTTATAATACGATTTTCCAATCAGTGTGCGTTCAATTACAACTTTAAATCTTTTTTCTGTGAACTGAATGATTTCTTGAAGTACATGACTATACCTAATGGCGAACGCAGTTACTCGAAAATGATTAGGTTTCTATATTGTTAGTATCGCCTTTCTTTTGACATTTACATTTTTCTAATTTATATTATAAGTGTCTATAAGGACGGAGAGGCGTGTACAGTAATCTTTTTAAAACGACTTCTCAGCGACTTATGCTTCGTGTATTTATACTGTAGAGATCGAGCTAACAAACGAATCTTCTTAAATTCTTATAGTGTTAGTAGGTAATCCCCTAGTCCATTGTATTATAACCGTAGTACAAATTTAGTGCTCAGTCTTCGCAATCACAAATCACAATGAATATAATTTTCGGTGACTATTTATGTATTTGTCACATCTTTAAATTAAAAGTGTGATCTTAGTGCATCGGACGGACATAGCCCATTAATCTAATCATCCACTTTTTCATTACGCCATAAACTTGGCTCGTAAACCAGCACTTTTCACCCGATATGGATTTTTCATATTCGGCTTTTCCTGTCCGTGCTTCGTAATAAAAGAAATCACTTAAAAAAGTGCAATGGGAGAGGACAGTGGAGGGTTGATTTCTTGTTCTTCGAGACACACAGTCGTTGTGTTTAGAAAGATATTGTCAAATCAAGGCTTAATCTATACTAATGTTATAAAGAGATAAACTTTGTTTGTTTTGTATGTAATGGATGAACTCAAAAATTGGTCAACGGATTTCAAAAATTCTTTCACGTGTGAAAAATACATTATCAGCGAGTAACATGGGCTGTATTTTATTCTCAAAAAATGTCTATCCGTGCAAAGGCGGGGCGAGTTGCTAGTGAAAAATAAAGTTGAAAGATTTCAAGCAACATTCACCCTGTTTTGTGTCCCGTGCTATTAAAACAAAATGGCTAAAAAAAATATCGTGTCAGGCCTCATAAAATTAGGTTTCATAGTAATTTCGAGTAAAGTGAAAGTTATAATTTTAAAAATATATGTATGTGTCCATAATACCCGATAGTATTTAATCTGTTTTTCTCAGACTTTAACGTAACTAGATGCCATTTTACAAAAGAACTCAATAAGTGAGTCATATTTATTTTGGCTTATTTTATTTTTAATTTTAATTAACATCAATTTTCATAGTCTTTTTCTGTATACTTTTCTATTCTACAGAACCGTGTAACACGCGTAGGGTGAAGGAAACAACAGGGTATTGAACAGTGAATAAAATCTGGATGCAAACTCTAGGGGGCCCCAATACTTGCAGGTTGTCGAGCTATAGAAGATTAATACTTACTTCCTTTGTGTTTGTCGGCAACAAATAATGTAGGGAGGGACGCAAAATATGCCCTTGAAGGTATTAGATGTTAGAACGCATTATTGCTATGGATTATGTGGGATAATGCTGGAGTATAGCTATTAAGAATCAGTTTCAAATTTCATAAAATTGTAATTTATTCCGAATAAGGGACAATGCAACGCAATGTAGTCTTGCTACAAGTGTCAAAAAAATCTGTCAGGTCCCATTCGTACATAGAGCATCACGTGCTATGTTTATTAGTAAACTAGATTGATATGATTCGCGAATGTAAAATTGCTTGAATGCGTGTATATTTTTTTTTCCTAATGTATTGTGATTTTAATGTTGTAGTGGTCGCCCAGTAGTTGAAATTTGACCGTAAATATAAAAAAACGATTTTTTGTTTTGGCATGCATTACGCAAACTCAAATCTGCTCACAGCTTACAAATCAAACGAAATTAACAGCTATACTCATTCAATCTGTCAGTAATTATTATATTTGTCGGCAATATTTTAAAATTCTTGGGCGACAATCTTATAGATCAAGAATAATATGGACAGAGCTTTTGCTTTAAGAGCATGTTCGTCTTTGTTGACCTAGGTTCTAGACTTGAGAAGGCTCCCGGGGGGACGACTCAGCTCCCCCCTTCCTAAGGAGTCCCCAAGGGCAAGAGTCCAAAGCTCCTTCCTGTAAGGAGTTCAGCAGTAGTGCTCACGCTCTTGCCGGAGGCAATAAGCAAGGGAGTTTCATATGCCCCTCAATCGCTACAGGTGACTCCAGATAGGGCAGGTGCGTGTGGGTTGTAGGTCCAAGGTGGACGGTAGCGGTCAATGTTACCGCTGTAGTAAAGAAGGTCACAAGGCCGGCACGTGGAAGGCGGCGCCGTACTATACGCTGTGCGCCGCCGGCGGTCTGCCGGCTAACTATTTGACGGGAGGAAAATTCTGCGAAGGGGCCAAGCCCAAAAAGGACAGGAGAATGGCGTCTACTACCACTGCTCTGGTGGCCCCTTCGAGGACAGTGAAAGAGCGGACGGTCACCGACTAGTGGCCTCCGAGTGACGCCCTCGGGGTTGCATAAACTCCGCCGACTCAAGCGGCGGAGTGCCCACAGAGACTTGGGGTGATTTTCGGTGGATGGTCACCCCTCTGGTAGCCTAGTGGTAGCGGGCGCGGTGTTCCCGCGCACTTCTGCAGTAGTCGGGTGGGCTAGACCTGTCTCCAAACGAGACGCGCCGGCTTTTGCCGCCGGGGCCGCGGAAGAATGCCAAAGCCCTTCCGTTGGCCCGGCACCAAGGCTCTCGAGGAACACCGTCAAGTTTTATTGGGTAGCCCGGCATTGCAGCTTACAGCCGCCGAGTCCCACATAGTCCCCCCGCCACCCACCTAGGCGGGACCGGGATGCCTAAAGCATTTTCTGACGTAATGAAAAGCTTCTAGACTTGTACTAATGTGCGTGACTAAGGAAGGGCCAATAATACACAGCTTAAAATGACATTTTTATTCCTGTAAATGTTAGTAGCCATAACACTTAAGATTTACGTTTTGCAAATAATAATTATTTCAATACTGCAATGTTTTATACGTCGAGCCGGTCATGAGTTGACACGAATTACACAGACAGTGCGAGGTTGCCAAACTTACTATAGTTAACTGTTTTGCTCGTGGTTACGCTCAATGAGATAGACAGAGAGACATGGAAATTAACTAGTTTGACATATAAAGTGATCACTTTTCATCAGGTGACTTGCCTGCTCGTTTATCCCCTCCGCCATAAAAAAAAATTAAAGCAACAACTCCAAAGAACATTTTATTTTATTTCATTTAATGTGTTTGTATTACATATTATATATACATTTTAAAGCGACGTATTGATAAACAATAATTTAATCTAAAATAAACCTTCTGTTCTATGCAAACGTGCGAGCACTAGTTTACGAAATATACGAAAGAACAGTTCTTTTCAATTATTTCAAAAACTTATAATTAATTTAAAAAAATCCAACTGTCATTTTAAAGAATATGTATAGATTAAACTATATACAAAATTTAGAAATATAAATCGGTCCCGTTGCTCCTAAAAATGTAAATCTCTGTTTTAAAAGAGGTTTCTTTGATAGTTTTTTTGGGTTACAAAAATTAACCAATCGTGTAACATGACTGCCAATGCGTCGCCTTAACTTTCTGCACTCCTCCATATAAACTTTAACCTTGCCTTATCGGACACTACTCCATGCGTGCAATATGCGTAAAACGGGGTATACAGTTTTCGCTTCACGTACTGTATATAACAAGTACTTACATATGCACATATATACCTACATAATATTACCCAAGATCTGGGTGCTCACACAAGTTGTAAGTGCTCAAATCTAAACTAAATTTCAGTACGGTTAAACTCGTTAACACGTAATTTTACTTGTAAGGTATAATTAGGAGAGTCGATGTTAGTTAATGTACGTGTGGTTACGTTGTTAATGGGAATTAATTCCCGTAATAAAATCATCTATACTTCTTTTTCTGTATTACTACTTTTATAAAGGTGAGTGTGTATAGATGTTTTCATTTCTAACATCTACCTACCATTAGCTGTTAAACCTCTTTACGTTTGCCTTGTCATTTTTAGCTTCCTAGTCAGTTTTTTCCCATTCAACTCTATCATTTAATTTTTCCCGGACCATTACGACTTAGGGACCTTCAAGAAACGGGCCTACTCTTTCCTTAAAGGCCGGCAACGCACCCGTGATTACTTGGACGTTGCGGGTGTCCATGTGATTTTCCATCGGATGATATGCTTGCTCGTTTGCCCCCTCTGACATAAAAAAAAAAAAAAAAATTAATTAAATATTTTAAACAACTCTTTCTTCATTTTGATTATAGCACGAGCTGTTGCCCGCGACTTTGTTTACGTGGAAAAAAATAAACTATGCTAGTGTTAGCACTATTTCGTGTTTGTGTAAACCCTAGGGCTTAATCTATCACCATTCTAATTACATCCAAATCGGACTAGCCGTTTAGGAGGAAAAGAACACACGTACATCGGAATTTTATATATAAGGGTAATATGTAAAATTAGATAATATAATAGCTTTTAATATACTTAACTTTACAATTTAGTTTTTTAAAAATCGAAATTTCCCGATGCCATGAAATTGTACAACACCACATATCAATCAATTTTCCTCGACGTACCCTATCGCTGCCGGTAATCTGATTGCCTTTTGATGCAATGTTATTGCAAACAATTTGTTACCAATACATACTATGTACCTACTCGTAAATACATACATTTATTTATTTGTTATTCATTGTATATAATGCATATAATAGGCGGATTTAATGCCTAATGGCATTCTCTACCAGTCAACCTGAGCTTGACTGTCAGAGAAATTAAGTAGCGGTACAATAAAGTCACAGAAAAATAACAACAATAAATATACACACGCATACACATATATACATACATATTACACACACACATACATACATATACCTACACACATAATATATACATATATAGGCACACACAATTGCCAAAAAATAATAATACCTACTTTCTAGAACTCCACTTAATTGAAAAAATACTTGCCTTCAAATATACTTTCTGAAAAACATTATGATTTCTGTGAGAAAATATCTAAATTCCATTAAAGCTTTCATTAATATTTTAATAAAGATCAAAGAGATTTTCTAACAAAACATTCATACTTAATCCCGACGGACTTTCTGTATTTTTTCATCAACAAAAGAGAATTCAAAAGCTGTGAGCCTTTATGGCGATAAATAAAAACACTTGTAATTCGCAGTTACTTCAAGAATACCTCGCTCGTCGTTTTCTTGTTCATATTTTCTTAAACAATTTATATATTTTTGTTTTTTTTTTTAATTAATCTACCCCTATATTCTCTGCAACAATGTCGTATATTAATTTTATATGCTAATTAATCTCAGTAATGGATTTCTGTATCTAATTGTTATTACTTGATGGGCTATCTTCTATCAGAGATCGGTAACAAATATGGCTCTGTGAAGGGTTTCTTTAAGCTGCTTTCTAGGAGAGAAATATGGTATCCATAATACAGTCTAATTTTTTAACTTCTAACGTTTTGAACCTGCCATTCCAGCGATGTTCTATGAAAACGGATCCTTACGGGAACAGTTAGTTGCTAATATTTCATGTCAGCGTCATTATTCTATCTAATATTTTCATTCGAGATCGATAAAGCATCAAAGTGCAATCAAATCGTGTTTTGATATTGCTTTTGGCAGTAAATAATGGAGCGAAATCATGCAGCGACGAGTCGCGAGACTGTGACATATACAGGTTAAGTGAGAAGACGAGCAGCTGGAACATATATTTTTCTTTCTGCGCAGACTATGAAAGCAAGAAAAATTGAGTGTCAATAATAAAACAATGTCTAAGTATCTAAAACGGGAAATTTAACACGATTACCTTTTTATTTTGGCTTGACGTTTCATCCGAGTTGCATCGGCCGTGGTCTCAAGCAAACTGAGTAATGGGTTTGCTTGAGACCACGGCCGATGCAACTCGGTGGAAACTTCAAACTGCAACGCGAAAGTTTAAAAGTTTATGATATCTAAATAATCACTGCAATTGTATGATCTCGACTAACCCCAAGTTTATGCTGCTGGTGTTGAACAATAAAGATAAAACCCTCGATTATATTTAGTTTTGGACATCCTTAAAATCTTTTCAAGATTTTTTGTAAAAGTTAACGCCCTAAATCAATTTCATCGGAAATCTAACTTGCGATAATAAGTTTGGCATGTAAAAGCATCGCTCTACGTTCCAACTTCCAACAGATCTGAAGATTATTCTGACAGTCATCCCTAGTGAGCTTTGACTTTAACTTTCCCGTTAGTCTTATCCTCTAATGGACTACCTATGCAACGGTTGTTTAATTAGTTACATCTGGTTGCATTTTTACTTGTCCACAGCATACGTTAATGCATTTGTTGCGTGATCGTCTCCCTTCGTTTCTGGTGCAATGAGCCTGCAAAATTATTTTACCATAGTTAGCTTATATTGCATAAGATACTCTGTATACGTTGTATTCTATAATATCAGCTTTTGCTCGTAACACTGCTCACTTTCTATTTCAAGAAAAAGAAGATTAGCTTTATTTTCAGTAGTCCAGCCTGTGAAATATTTTTTTAATACTGTAGCGGACTCCATGCATTGGAATTACTTATACGCAAAAAACATTTTTTATGCATTTTATTTTATAGCATAGCCAAAAATACTTAAACGTTATAAGAATTGGCCATAGGCATTGTAATAATTAACTATTTTAGATACTTTTTTTTTACTTATGTATACCAAAGCTATCAGATGAAACCAACAATTGATATCCTTGTGATAGATAGCACTTATATAGTAAGAGCGGTAGAGTCATGCTGCATTGCAGAACGAATTGGACCGGCTCGCCCGGTGAAATACCACCCTCTCACAGAATATCGGTGTGAAATAACAGCTTCTGTTAATTTACGGTTTTGTTCTATCTTGAAACGACACTAAGCTTAATAACTTATCGGGTTCTCTCCTTACGGTGGCGACCGTCGACAGGAATAAGGAAACCAGGGAAGGATATACACTGGATCGGGAAAATAAAATACTGAGCAAGAAAAATATGGACAATGAGCACTTGAACTACACCGAAACATCCGAGAGAAGACCGATGCGTGTTAACGAGCGCAATTGTTCTTATCTAGTGTTTTTTAAAGACACCCCGCGCGCCACGCCGTGCGATATCATACGGACTTTATTATTTAACAGCTTCTATTGCTGTTGTGTTTCGTTCGGTGAGTGAGAGTGCCGGTGGCCCATTACCCCCACCGCTTCCTCTCCCTCCTTTCCCTATTTTCCTAAAGGCCGGTAACGCACCTATGATTCTGCGGACATTGCGAGTGTCCATGGGCGGCGGTTGGTCACTCTCCTTCAGGTGACCCACTTGCTCGTTTGCCCACCCTTTCATAAAAAAAAAATATATATGTATATTTCAGAGCGGCCTAAACAAGTGGCAAACGCTTCGTACAATCGAAACGCTTGCTGGCGTTATTATTCTTCAAAATTGGCACTTGGGTACGTTTTATGCGGTGGTTTTCACACGACTGTACGTTTCGTTTGATATACATATGCGAAAGTTAATAACATTTGACTACCAATTTAAAATTCATTATATGATATTACGTCGTATTCGTCATTTTACTCTATTAGCGTTTACAACAATTGAGCCATTCGTCTAGGGCCCCTGGTCAGTATTTACAGACAAGAAGCAAGAAATAACATAAAAAATATAAAACAGCAAAGGTTATCATCTATTTTTGGGTGTTTGGTGAACTTACGTACGTACGATGGGTCTCTATTTTTGGGTGTTTGGTGAACTTACGTACGTACGATGGGTCTCTATTTTTGGGTGTTTGGTGAACTTACGTACGTACGATGGGTCTCTATTTTCGGGTATTTGGTGAACTTACGTACGTACGATGGGTCTCTATTTTTGGGTGTTTGGTGAACTTACGTGCGTACGATGGGTCTCTATTTTTGGGTGTTTGGTGAACTTACGTACGTACGATGGGTCGATGGGCTTGGTCGTGGTGATGTTTGGTGGAAAGCAACTACGAGACTGATAGTTGTTCGTCCAGAAGATACCCAGTCAATATTTCAACGGACCCACGAGAGTGACACACATTTATGAGAAGTAAACACTGCAGAAAACTTATTTGGGTATGAAATACCGCAAATAAATACACAACAATTACAAATTGTGATATTATTATAAGTTATAACGTATTTTATTGAGGATCTGTAATATGGAAACAAAGATATCCTATATACAGGTATATGTACACATATTAGATTAAAATAAAACAACTATGTAAACATAAAGAATTATTTGTTTTACTCATTCGCCGCTATTATTATTATAATCTCAAGTCATGTTCTCAAACACGTGACATCAAATACACCTGCCAATTACGTAACAATCCCAAAGCGTCTTTGTGTCGTTTGTGCATTCGTGTTTCCAACTTGTTACAAATATTGACATTCAGAGCCCTCCGGATGTAGTGGAAATGGCGCAGTGCGAGACACAAAACCCTCTTTGAAGATTTTCGGGGAACGTTTTCGAAAACGTTCTTTACACGGATGTTGTAACAAAGTTGATTATTGATAGCGACGTGATAATTTGTGCTAGAAGACAGTAGAAAAAGCGTGGTTTTTAAAATTAGGGTCGACTATCGAAACAGAGGACAATGGAAAAGAAACTGGTATGATAAGATTACAGAATAGATATGAAGCTTAGAATTCAAAATTCGAACATTTATAAGACTAAAATCGGAAAATAGTTCGTAATATAATTTACTCCCACATAAGACTACACACGCGATCATTATGACATTGTGACAAAATATGAAGTCTAACTTAAAGTTAATAAAAATAATGTAAATACATTTCTAATTTTTATCTTCTTCTCTTCTGTGTGCATAAAAATAGAAGTTTGTATATATCGCACCTTTAGAATGAAACTGATCTAATTTATAATTTTGAGATTTTGTTTTGACAAATCATGACCATGAATCGACCTCTCTGACTACCCCGTTAGGGATACATGATGAGGATATGTATGTATGTATGTATGACAATCAATTCAACTAAAATAAATAATATACAATATATCAATAAAATGGATTTTTCACAAATACGTGTTTAAATAATCTCACGATATGTAGATAACGGAACGGAGATAGGTAAATTTATACTGTATCTATATACTATTCTGACGACCTCCGTGGCACAACGGCTAAGCGCGTCGGAAAGTAAACGGGGGTTGCGGGTTCGATTCCCGCCTCGACTTAGGGTGTTTATGTATAATACGTATTTATTTACAAAAGAAAAGTACATAAGTAGTATATCAGTTGTCTAGTACCCTTACGCAAGCACTGTGCTGCTTACTGTGTGACTAGATGGCGCTGTGTGAAATGTCTGAGTATATTATTATTATTATATATCTAAGTAGTAGATAGGTTAAGTTTATTGTTACAACTCAAAATTCTGAAATTTTGAATTAGGTCAGTTTTATTCTAAGTGTGAGATATGTAATCGCTAAATTCGAACACCAATTGACCGATCACCACGAAAATTGGCACGTATCTATTTGTTTTTTTATGAAGAAGGATTTTATGCTGTGTCCCCTTTGTTATAAGTCGCCACCACGTGGACGAAGTCGCGGACATAAGTTAGTAAAAGACTAAAAATATAAGTTTAAAACTTAAAAAAATGAATTGTCGCGGGACGCCTGGCAGAGATGAAACATCGGAACAATTTTGTATAGAAAATATGCATGCAACGATGGTTTAGGTATTAAAAGAAATATATGTGGCATAATAAAAAAATGTGGTATAATCAAAAACAAAATATTCAGATTTTTAAGGAAAAAAAATTCTTAATTTAAGAAAAAACACGGGCAACATGTTCCGAAGTGAATAACAACACTGCATACGCTGTAGGTATACGACATCTGTACAAGCGCGTCAATAGCCAGTCTGACCCGCTGCATAAGATTTTTCACATCCAAATAAAAATTAAATAGTGATCACTAAAGTCGGTGCGTAAAAATAAAGCTTTTATGATGTGCTCAATTAAAGCGTTTCTATTTAATGAGACGGTATCGTGTGGTATCATTGTGTGATAGCGTATTATGTCCGAGAGTCCTGAAATGTCTTAAGGTGACACATTGTAAAATTTAAATCTCAATTTTTCTAAGTGACTACAAAATATTATATGAAAGTGATATTTGGTAAACTGATTTTGATTTTATTTTGCAGTTGCGATACACGATTGGTTAACTTTTGTAAGACAAAAAAAAATATCAAAGAAACCTCTTTTAAAATAGAGATTTACATTTTTAGGAGTAACGGGACCGATTTATGTTTCTAAACTTTCTGTATAGTTTTAATCTAAACATATTCTTCAAAATGACAGTTGGATTTTTTAAAACTAATTATAGTTTTGAAAATAAACAAAAATAACTACTTTTTCGTACTCTTCGTAAGCTAGCGCGCGCATTTTTGCATAGAAGGTCTATTTTGGATTAAATTATTGTTTATCAATGCGTCGCCTTAAGTGAATGCGATTAGTAGTTCTCGAAATAATAAGACGATGGTCCTAGAAACCCCATTTTTCGACAATTCTGCACTTATAAAAATTACTTCGTTTGAACTTTCTTATTTAATCTGTTGCATGTTGTACATAACATACTTTTCAAATCATAACTATGTATCTATAATGTCGTTAATTACAAGTTGTATGACATTCTATTTTTTATACACAAACATATAATGGACTATCGGTATGTGTATGCGAGTAATGTGAGCTACGTCCATTCCACTTGTGGGTATTACAGTACTCATGGTACGGTATTTACTTTTGTGCTTCGATTTAAAGCCGTATTTGCAGTCAGTACGCTCTAGGGCTGCCAAATATCAAATCAAGCTTTGTTACAAAACCCGTTGTATCGAAGTAATATATTGCATACACCATATAAATTAAACTTTTTAAATATATTGCATACACAATATACATTTTTAGTAACTGGGCGACCGAGTTTTACTCGGATATATCAAAAAAATAAAGTTTAATCCAATCACTTTACAGGACTCGAACCCGCGGACTTCGACGTGGCAGACCTACGCTCAAGCCATTATGTTACAGAGAAGGTGGATTTTTTTTGAGAAATTACTGATCAATACCAATTACCAATTTTAAGTGTATGAAAATACGGAAAAACACGGATAAAGCGAATTTTCCCAGAATTGAAATCTAGCTAGATCGATTTTTCACCCCCGTAAACCTTTACACCGCAAATTTCACTGAAATTTTTAGAGCAGTTTTCGAGAACGCGATTATAAATATACAAATATTGCTCATATATAGGTATCATAAGTGCGTTAGTTTGAACATCATATTCTCATGGGACGCCTGGCGGATGTGAAACATAGCAATTATTTTGTAAGAAAATATGGCATGAAAGGATAGTTTATTAAAGGAGATAAATATAGCATAATACAAAAATACAACATAATCGAAAACAAAACATTCAGATTTTTTTAAAGAAAAAATATTCTATATTTAAAAAACACAGGCCTAAGGTTCCGAAGTGAATAAAAACACTGCATAAGCTATAGGCGTACGAGGTCAATACAAGCGCGTGGCGGCGCGTTGCTACGTCGCCACGCCAACAGCCGGTCTGACCCGCCGCGTAATATGTTTCATATCAAAAATTCACTGAATTCTTCATTAAGAAAATAAATCTATGTCATCCATTTGGGAATCTGCTATAACTATTGCAAGGAAAGTTATTGTGAAAAAATAAGTTACGAACAATCTCATGTAACAACCATGTAACAAACTATTACCACAGATTATTTAGTTACTAAGATACTATTGTTATGTTTATTTTCAGCAATGTATCTTGATTGTTATTATAAATTTTTAAAGATTATTAACTGACCTATTTTCATGATGATAGTGCATTTGTTTCATAAGCCAAATGTTCAATTTCTGGCTTGTCAGCTCAGGAATTGAACTTTATTGTCGTGTCACGCAGTTTGGATATTATTTGGAGTCTCTCAGTTCATTGTGTCGTATTAATCACAGAAGGCTAGTGCTTAGTTTGCGATTACAGGTGGTATAGTTAAAAAAAAATTAGCTTACTAACTGTGCTCTGATGATGGAATAATTAGCACAAGTTTTCGCTAGTCCTTTGTCAACCACTAAAATACTCAGACCGCAATCTAAATCACAGAGAAAAATATCTCCGGGGCTAAGGGTGGGTATCAAAGTGGAGTGCCTTCCCGGATGGCGCACACAGAAATGTTGGTATAGCCTTTGCAATGAGCGGCCAGTTAGCATTCAAAAAGACGCCGCGGGCGAAGGCGCGATAACATCGTCGGTGAGTGCTGTCACGGCTTGTGACACAATGTTGATATAATAGGCCAACAAGCTCGTCAGAGAGCTAAGCTTTATGATACATTACGTGATAAATATTGTTTTCTGTTTTCGTATCAAAATGTGAAAACGGAACATTAAATTGTATAATAGTTAAAAAATGGCAAAAACAGAACCCTTATAGTTTCATAACTGTCTATGCGTCTGTTTGTATATACATATATCACAGCTGACTTATTTCGTCATCTTAGACCTACTTAGAGAAGCTTTGTCCAGAAACGTGAATTGGTAACCCAAACGAAGAAATGAAAAACAAAAAATAAAATATTGTGTATTTCGGGTCCAATTTTATTATTATTATTTTTACTTTAACTTTGTTTTAACTCTGTTTGAAATATCTATGGAACCTTAAGTTAACACGGATGCCATGCATTTAGCTGTTTTTTAAATTTTAATATTATCGACTACATTGCGATTTACAATTGTATCTCGTAATTTTGATTTTGTATCTCGTATTAAGCACTGTTTAAAAACACAATTTACCCAGGTACTACTCAACACAAATGTTTATATAAATTGGTTTCCTAAGTTTTTTTTAACAATTTGAAATAAGTGAAGTATTATATCCATTTACAATCAACAAAAATCGTGCTTTAGTCCTTTAGTCGAGATTTACACACGATTTGTAATAATAGCGCTCTATAAATTTATTAATTAACTTACTCGTTAAATGCAGTAGAAATACGATCTCTTAGAAATTTGTGCGGTGTCATCCTTGTGGACAAAATAAAGAGATACGGGGTCTGACATTTTGCACGACAGTGTCATTGTAAAAATAAAGAAAAGAGTGTTTAGATGGTGCGGCCACATGGAAAGAATGAGTGATGAAGGATTGACGATGAAAATCCACAGAGCGCAAGTGAGCAGAAGTTAGCAGAAGATAAGGAAGGCCAAGGCTGACTTACGAAGATCAATTAGCCAGAGCGTTAGCTGACGAATATGTCAAAAACATCCGCATACCTAGGCGAAAATGTGTGAGGAAAATGATGAGATTTTAAGAGGCGATATAAGTATGTAGGGACCGAGAAGCTTGGCACTTCATCTCTGACTACCTCGTTAGGCATACAGCGTAAACATATGTATGTATGCACATTGCATTAAAATATATAATAAATAAGTTTATACATACATATGTATAAACTTATTTATTATATATTTTAAGTATATTACGTTTCTTTGACATACAACTTTTACTAAAATCTTGTGGTTTGTTTGCCATTTTTCGCTACAGTATGTCTCAATCAACTCTATTCAACCGTCACATTCGTATGTAAATGCATCCAAAGGTGAATCGGTGGTCGGACGAGATGCATTCATTGCCGTTCCAACATCCACTTCATAGCAACTGTTATGGTTTAGAGTGGTAATGGATGAGGTAAACATAGTTAATTCATTAAGCTTCTAGATAGCAGTATTAAGAGCCAGTTCTTAACAATACTGTGGGCGAAATTTATAACAAGTTCTCAGAAAATTGAAGTACTTATTCAATTAGCAACAGATTCGAAAATTGATGACGGAGATTTATTTTCTTAGTCAAGAATTCAGTGAATTTTTTATTAGCTTTTATAGATAATAATAATCGAAGAGAATATAATGTTCAAACGACCATTCGATTCACATCGATTGATTTCACAGTAACTCGTTTGGAATACTGAAAATTATTAAAAAAAATATATTACTTGTTGATTATTCTAGAGATGTTTAATATATAAAATCTGTATATTACATATCTATATAGGTAATACTTAAATGTAAAGAGTACATACACTTATAAATAAATATGTTTGTAGATAAATACTATATATTGATGAACTGGTCAAGTTTAAAGTAGTGAAAAAGGCATGTTATGTTCTTCTCAAAATAGGTTTAGAGGTTTGACGTTAGAACCGACCATTTGTGAGTTCAACTACATACAGTGAAGGATTTTGTAGTCGGCATGCATAATATACATTTAATTGATAGTAAATCTAAATTTATATTTCATAGTGTTTCTCAACGACTCTAAAAAACAGTTATTTCTGTGATCATTGAGAATGTAACCGAAAATACTCCATATCTCAAAAATTATGCAACATATCTTATTCAAACCAATTTTCATTGAAAGTGCGTTTTAAATTCTAATATCTTATAGTTTCCATCCCATAATTATAAAAATTTACAAGACACTTTTAACGAATTTAGAAGCGCATATCTTAACAATTATTGACTTAAATGAAAACATCACTAAAATTTCTATATATTATTTTTGCAGACCTATCTGAGGATACCCCGCACGCTTAAGTGCTTTAGAATTTTTTTCATCCTTCAGTTAGATATATAAAATGCTACTTCTAATTTTTTATTCAAAATTTCACTAACACATTGTATAGCGGATCATAGGATATACATACCTTCTTTTCGTTTATGTAGTGCCAATCAGTATCTGACTAAGATGATAGACACGAGACGAAGTTATAAGGGTCGGTTTTTTCCATTTGTCTACGGAACCCTAAAAGGCAATTTACAAATAAGCACGCATGTATTCTCTTCAGATAAACGTGGGATGCTTTCATAAAACGTCAAAATAAAATGTTATAATTTTGTAAATAATGCAAACAAAACGGAAACATTGATATACAAAGCCCTTTATTATCGTCTGTATTCACTGTCAGTCCAATAGAGCGGGCAAGCGAACTCGCAATCGTGGAAAACATAAAGCATTTCTACCTTTGAAACGATACTGATAACACCCGTTCAAGGGCGGCTCCAGTTATTGAACTGACAGGGGGCCAAAGATTTTAAAATGAGCAAATTTTCACATTTAAACGCTTGACAGAATAAACTGTTGTATAAACTCGGGTGTTACTTTGCGGAAATCCATTATGCGGAAATAGCATACTTTATTGTACATGGCTTTGATCCTCAGCGTTTCTTCCTCGTATTAATATCAAAGAATTCGACATAAATATGACAGAAATTAAATCTGCAAATGTATGTGGTGTACCCTACAGGACAGAATACGCAATGAAGTGCTATGTATGCTAGTTGACAGAAGTATTAAAAGTTTTTTTTTTTGTTATACTACTGAGTAGACAAACAAGCAAATACTCCACTTGACGGTAGGCGGATTGAGTGGCTCGTGAACATTTACAATATTAAGGATAAGGAAGCAATAGATTGTAAACGCGTTGTCACCTCTAAGGAGTAAGATGTTTTATTTTGCTTGACGTTTCGCCGAGTTGCATCGGCCGTGGTCTCAAGTAAACTGTAGCAGCAAGTTTCACTCCGTGTCTGAGCAGATTTTACATCATTTATCTTCAATATTTGTAAATAATTATTACGGTTCCTATAAACAATACTCACACATTTAACCGGATGTGAAAAACAAGATTTTGATATAAGAATCACAGGATTCCACGCTGTTGATAAATTGTATCCATATTCCCGAGTGAAATGTTTATCTCTTGATTTCATTCGCTTCATGCACGAAACTTAGATAAAAGTGGCGGTCGGTGGAATAAACTCCTGGGCGATGAAATTCTATCCAATGATTGGTACCCGATTGGAGACGTTCTGCTATCATTAATTTGGTAGTCTGATCGTTCTTTACAGCTGTAATGTGTTCCTAAAATCTTTCAGCAATAGTCCGCTTCGTTTGGCCAATGTATGAGCTGCTGCGACTACAATCTATTTTGTATACCTTCACCTGGTGTCTGCAACGGGAAAACATCCTTCGGTGTTTCGGCAGGATTAGCGAGTAAGATAGTGGTGGTGATCTAGGTAGACCTCACACAAGTTCCTACCATTCGCAAAGTATTTGCATATCTCATCGTAATTGTGAAGAGAAAGGTAAAATCTAAGAACGAGACATTTAAAGGATATTTGACGATTTACACTTTTTACTCTGTGTTGTGTATTACCTCAGAAATATTACGTGAAATTGAGCATAAATGCGTTACAAGAAACTAACGTAAAAGATAACAAAAATCACTGGTTTGTTTTAGCTCCGTAGGGGGTCACTTAGGATTTTTATACTCTGTACACCCCTTGTCCTGGTTCCGTTTGTCTTTTCGCTGTGAAACGGAAGCAATAATCATACCTGTTCCCTTATACGTTAGCGGTGATTTTAAATTGGACTTTGGTTTACACCTTACAACTTAGAGGTATTAGGTATTTTAAGTATACAATAGACGAAGCTTCAGAATTTTATAGTGAGGTTTGTGTACGCTACTTTATGTTATACGGAAAGTTATCTTCATTTATTTTTTTCTTAATAAAAGAATTATGGCACGTTATTGACTAGAGTAAAAAGTCAGCCTTTTAACGTGAACCAAAACTTTCAATAACTCTAGTTTAAGTGTGCGTTATTACCAAAAAAATTACATATCACTAATAGAAAGGTTTTTTATTAAATTTTATATAAAAATGAACACAAATGCAAATGAAAATATTTAACATAGTAAAAAACAACATTAATAACAATATGGCACTTTGCACCAGTACTCAGCCGCCTTTAAGCACTAGTCAGCCTTTCCTACCTGTAGTCAGCCTCTTACTTCCAGTTACTATTGCATGTTTGGCATACGAATGACAATGCCCAAAAACTATGGAACTTTGCCCCATCCACAAATTTGCATGCCCAGTTTTAATATTTATTTTGTTGTATGGGCTATTAAGAGCACTTCGAAATAATATAGTAACTAAAGCGAAATAGTTAGCGAATCTAAAGATATAACAAAAAAAATAAAATAATAGCGCCTACTAAAAAATTAGCACGCTCATCGCGACTTTTTCCAAAACCTCTACAGAAATCAAGTTGAATAAGCCACAAGTAATCGTATAGACAAACGAAGTACCCAGAAACACAGCAGGGGTCAATGATGTTAAATTTACAAATTTGTATTATAACATCATTGGCAGGGGCGGTTATTTACATAAAATCTAATTAAATCGCCAGAAAAACAAGTACACACATTTTTCCAAATATGTATGTAGATGGTGTGATGTAACTGTATAAAAATCGAAATGTCAAAGTCAGTGACGTTAGGTGTGTCATGATTCATAAGTCAAACTCGGACAGCGTCGTTGATTTGCTATCTTCCTGTCAGTCGTTTCATTTACGAAAGAAATCAGTTCATTTTTGGAGAATTTCAGTAATGATTTAGAAAATCTAATGCTATTAAATTCTAGAATACAGACATTTTTTATCATAAATCTGCATATAACGTAATATAAAGAACAAAAATGACTATGTTTACAGCCTTGTTCAGCTATAATGAATGTCTAGTTACTAAAAATACTTTTTATTTTGATAATTACTTACGCTAGCTAAAAGAAGTTATAAACCACACAAAAAATCATAAGAAAACGAAATATATTTTTGAAATAGCATGGTTACTCTGGGACCATTAGTAGCAAAATTATTACAATAAATATTAAATTATATTCTCATAAAGTTCTACAGCAAATTCCAAGCATTTGAAATGGTACCATGCATTTATCGCAGTCGAAATTTTTTAAGTTATTAATTTCCGTATCACTATTGAGTTCCTCATCAGTTATTGCATTTTTTTATGTTTATTAATGTACAGGTGGCGTCTGTCTTTCTCTGGGGTTTCCTTCTTTTAATATTCATAGACCTCAAAGATCTTTCTGCTTTTCCTTTTTATAAATCTTCTTTTCTTGTTCGCATTTCTTCTTCTTTTTTTTAGTTTCTGGTATCTTTAATTTATTCATCAGGATATCTTACCATTTCTGTTTCTTCAATCGATCCTTCTGTTTCTTAAATCGTCTCCGCTGTATTGCAGAAATTTCTTCGATTCTATTTACAGATTTTAGTGTTTCAGTTTTCTTCTTAACATTGGCAAAGGTGAATGTTTTTTCAAAATGGGTGACAGGTTTTCTGATTTCATAATTACATTGGGAAAAATATCTGGTTCTTCAAGTCCACTGCTGCTGATATTGCTCTTTTCATTCATTACCACATCTTTGCTATTGTGATTTGCTATAAAATTTCCTTTACTCTTTCTTGTATATTTTGTGAATTACATTCTCTACAGTTATTTTCATTTGGTTTGAATTTGCCTTTAATTACGTTTTTAACCGACTTCAAATAAAGAAGGAGGTTCTCAATTCGTCTGTATGTTTTTTTTTTGTTTTTTTTTGTATGTTTGTTACCTCATAACTCCATCATTTATGAACCGATTTCGAAAATTCTTTTTTCGTTTGGTAAGTAGTACTTCAGAGGTGGTCCCATTTAAATTGGAAGATACACTAGATAACACGACCTGGTTATAACCTTTATTTATATTGACGATTCTCTGGTATATCGTTACGCTCCGGAATTAGAATGAAGTTAATTGCAGAATAACTATCCTTTACTAATCCAAACTCAAGTACAATTAAAATAACTCTATAAATACGATACACATACCTATATAATTAAATTTGACAGTTACTGAAGTCGGTGCCAAGCCCACCAAACTAATAATGTTGTTGCACATTGATTTGGCATCGACTTCAATAACTGTCAAATTTAATTATATAGGTATGTGTATCGTATTTATAAAGTTATTTTAATTGTATTTGAGTTTTGATTAGTAAAGGATAGTTATTTTATACTTTTCAGTGTTTTTTTTGAAGGCGGTTTAATTTTTTTTACCATTTATGTTATTGTAGTTTTTTTAAATTTGACCTCACTTGTTCCGTTGTATTCTCTTTATTATCGTAAATAATATATTGATCTGTAACTACTTTTGATTCTCCAGGTTTACTTAAGTGTACTATCTCAATGTTGAAAATCAGGTTGTATTCGTTGTCATTATTATCATTTTTTTGACTGTTTACATTTAATATAATTACTTTTGATTCATGACTTGTTTAAATCACGATCACGGGGAAAAACCTAAAAAAAATCCTAAAAATAGAATTTGCTATTCTAACAATTTATAAAAACATAATCGAAAATAAACCACATTACCCTTCAATTTCCCTTAACAGTACATACGGCCGACTACTGCACTTACAGAGCCATTAGTCAGCCACGTACGTATGACTGTGGCCGATTGCTGGTAAAATAACCTTTGTATGTAATAAGAGTTAATTTCATTTTATCTAAAAAAACCAGATTTAGCAACTGCGCTAATTTGAACCAGATATACGAAAACTACAATAAAACCAATAGTCAGCCACCCATGGCTGGTTACCGAATTTACCTTAAAAAATCAAAACCCAGTACCCAGCCTCCCAAATTAAAACATATTAAATTAATAAACATACTTTTAGCTTATTATACTTTAGCTTAGTTATACCTAAAACACTATTTAATAATTACAAACAACAATCTAAATAAATCCTATTAAATACTTACTGAAATCTCGAACACATTTCCTTACAAAAAAATTAGTAATTAGTATACAAGTGGACATGATGTGAACAGCAATACAAATGAATGAACATATCTCGGCACTTTGTAACACTATTGGTTCATTAAGTGTACGTATTTACCAATCAGATCACAGAATTTAAAAAAAAATTGTTTACGTTTAAACAAATTCAAACACTATTTATATGACATTAATCTCCACAAAGACTGGGTACTGTTGCAGGACTGACTCCTGGGTGTTTTATCATTTCTTTTTGAGGCTTTCCAGGATGGAACAGGGTGTCACAATCTTACCAGTGTTTAATTCGGGGCCAAGAAATTGATTAATGTTATTATTTGGATTTGTAGTACTTAATTTGGAATACTAGTAATATTAGGCTAACTATTCATAGACTTGAACAAAAAGGTCACATGGCTCAGCATTGCTGGCATACGTACTAGCATAATAGTCTGCCTTCCAGCCATTGCTAAATCAATTTGACGTGGGTGTAGCATGAATTCGTACACTTCGTTTGTAAGAGGATTACATTATATATTTGACTGGCCTATTGATGCTACTAAGGGCATCGAGTACGATTCTCAATCAGCTAATTTAAGAAACGATAATTTCTAAGTCATGTCTTGGATTTTGGGTAACGTTTGGATTCTTCCCTAGTTCATTGTGCGATACCTGTAGTAAAAGCTTATTACTTAGTTTCGAATCACATATTAATCGGTGCAATTGTCATGCAAGGTTCTGATGAAATTCGGGTTTACATCAAAAACCTAGATTCAAAAACCTAGATATTTAATCATAGTCCATTTCTAGACAAAATGTAAATTAAAAAAAAAACGAAAGTACAAATTAAAACTACCTCGTTAACGACACATCGTGAAGATATGTATGCATGTGTACAGCTTCGTTTTATGATAATCCTTATGAAATCCAGTGTTTTGGCCGAAACTCTAGACTGCGTATTAGTATTACGATAAAAGTAAGCTTTAAGTTCTATATTCGTTAGAGGACTGAAAGCCTACATAGAGGCAAGTAGTGTATGACTTTTTGGCGGGAATGGGAGAAGTGAGGTTGTTATTTTATTTAGATTTTCTGTTTTTTAGATTTTTGGGAGTTTTAAAGTACAAAAGTGATAGAATATATTGTGTTTTAAAGCTCTGTGTAAATGTTTTCACTTATGTCTAATGGTCTAATGGTAGGTCTAAATAAACATGTGTAACTGAACTTCTCGCGCTCATCCAAGAAGTCCTTTATAACTTCAGTAAAGCCTACTATCACTTTACTAGAGGAGCTTTACGATAACGATTCTACTTATTAATGCAATACGTAACATTGGCAAATGCCCTAATCTGTGCGCCATGGCATGAGAAAAAAGGAAGAAAATAGTGTATATTTTTTAATCCATACTAATCCGTACTCATTTTGTAAATATAAAAGTGTCTGTCTGTTAGGTTATCACGGTTTAACAGCTGGATCCATTTCGAGGCCCAGATAGAATTTTAAATTTAAACCAAGCTTGCTCCAAGTTTGCGACGCACCCGTATGCACTTGAATAAAAATAATAAGATTGCGGCAATATTGTCGAAAACCTGCCTCATTATATTTGACACAGCGGACTTTACTCATTAGAAGTTAAATACCTGCGTTGTCATATTTTATTTAGCCATTTAGATTATTAAAAAAAATGAAGTATGGAGCAACTTTATGTGCTATCTGGATTAGAATGGAAATAGATTAAACACTGAGGAAAGAAATTGGCTATTATGTTTTTAAACTCCATGCGGATGAAGTTGCGGGCCACATCTAGTTGTTCAAAAAGTTATTTGATTTCAGGTGAAAGCATCCGCGCCGAAAATGGACCGAAATGGCTACTTCTTCTACGTAGCGTCGACAGCGAAAAAGAAAAAGATCAACCTAATGCAACCGAAACCACCAAGAGTGGCTTTCGCTGAGGAAAAGCGGAGGCCTGGAGCAGCTGAGAGGATCTACGAGCCGGAGAGAGTTAGTGTGGCCCCGACAGCCACTGAGTACGGACGTGGTGTATTCATGTCGCATTTAAACGCACCGACCGCGCCACGCGCGCGTTTGTACACGCAACTAGAAAGTTATCAACCAAGGTACCACACTATACGTGATAACAGTGATAAAAAAGTGGACAGTGAGTGCCGGAGGAGAAAAAGGGATCTGAAAGCTACGGGGTACCCGCAGGTGATTGTGAGGTAAGTCAAGTTGATGTTTATTTTGATGAGTTCAAAAGACTTAACGAAGCGACATCAAACGTAGTGAATTGAAAAACAATAAAAGTTTGAGGAGTACTATGACATTAACTTAATAATGTCAATTTTCTGAGCATGTAGTAAATATAATAAATGAAAAAAATATGAAAATTGTAATTATAATTTTGAAATTTATTTACTGTGTAATGAGTTATAACTTTTTCATATGACTTCGTTCAATTTTAATCCTTCTCTGCATAAGGTAATTTCCCTGCTTGCTCTCAGCAAGGACAGCTTTCTCAGCGGCGACTTTAGGGTTCTTATTATTTAAGATAATACTTTTAAGTTTGTAGATATTAACGTTTTAATATGTACCTATGTAGAGATTAAATTCAATGCTATTCTAAATTTCCAAAAAAAAAAAACGAAAGTAACTACAATTACTGCTCCCTTCAAAAAAGTAATGTACCATTTAATAAATTTCATTTAAACCAATTCGGCCGTTTCCAAGGTTAATTAAAACATACAGAGATGAATAAACAGAAAAATATACCGTTGTTTGATTCTGTCGTGCAAATGTGTGAAAAAAGTAAAAGGCAATTGTTTTAAAATGACGTACATAGTCTTATTTATGTGAATATTATGTATATATGTAGATGTAAAAAAATTATAATTAAAATAATTAGTAATTAAATTTATATATCCACATTCAATAACCACAGTAATACTTTTATGTCAGTTATTTCGTAAACCATAACTTCCGGCTCATTATTACTTTTTGTACAAAACTTCGTACCATATCTCACTCGAGATGGAGACTGCATCAAAGAACATTGAAATCACACCCAGAAGTCACTTTTAGCAATAATGGTTGGAATGCATATAAAATCTCTTTACAATTGGTCAAAATAACTATAATAATGATATTTATCGCTTTAAGAAATTATAATCCGCTGCAAAAAATGTTACCACTTCATTAAAAACTTACTAACGTGAAAAAATACATATTATAATGATGCTATAAAATAACTAAGCTTAAAAATGAATAATCTAAAATAATAATTTGTTTATACTATAAAATACAACTCTATACATACTTTTGTCCAATGTAATTTCTGCTACCGTTTTAAAAATTTTTGTCCGTGGTTTATGATTTAATTTAAAAAAGTATTGTTAAAACTTTGCAATAGATACATACATACATATCTTCACGCCATATCCCCAACGAGATAGATAATGGTTATAAATAATATATTTATTGTGGAAACAATTAATTTTTAATTGCTTATGATTAAAGTCAAAAATATTAAATTTATGATGGCAACTATTAATTTTAAATGTAATAAGTTGTAGTTTGAATACCGATTCTGTTGCATATTTACATATTTTCCATGATGTTTACCATTACATATATCAAAGCGCAAGAATTTTTTAAGAGGTTATAAGAGCGTTGAAATACAGTGTGACGACACCGATAGATAATCTTCATGTAGCATCCTACTAATTAATATTTTAATAAAGTTTGAATATGTACTTGGGTAATTAAAAATTAAAAACTTTATTTTTAAGCTTTTTAAGAGAAGGTAATGCAACCGGAAGTAAGAAGTCTTTGAATGACCCAAATTAACTTGTGAAAGTATAATGAGTTTATTTTCCATACATACTGTTCCGTCTCTACCCGAAGGGCACGTAGGGTACGAACTCAAGACCTGTAGCCTGATGGGGCCCCGAAATGTCGAAACTCATGTCTTAATATGTTTTTTAAATGACTTAATTTGAAAAATATTACTTTCACATGTCGATATAAGTTCCATTCGTGAAAGAGTAATCAACAAGGCCATTCAATAGAACTGCATTTTGATTCTTTTATTAACTTCTTCAGCTTTAAGAATGGGCCCCCAAACTCGGTATGCTCAACGGCTATTGCATGGCCTAAGAAGTTTGTGCGTACATATACAAAATACATACATTCATATCTTCACGCTGTATTCCTGACGGGATGGCCAGAGGAGTGAAATAACAAAATATAACGTGGGCCTTACATACTTCTTTCGCCTCCCCAAATCTTATCATTCTCATACAGTTTCGCCAAGGTGTGGGATTGCTTTTGACATTACTGTCGACTAACACTCTGGCTATTTGATCTTCTTGAGTTAGCCTTAGTCTTCCTTGGCCTCTGCTACCATTAATTTTCACTTTGCTGATTTTCTTCGTCGATCGTTCATTTATTCTTTCTATGTGCTACTTGAGTATTCCTTTCTGTATTTTTACAATAGCACTGTCATCCAGTCCTGCTATACATGTATATGTATTTCTTCGTTGTTTATTTTGTCCGCGAGAGTAATACCACATATTAATTAGTTACTAACGTAAAGTAATACCATACGTGTTTCCGAGAGCATTTAGATTTTTTTGAGTAATACTTTTGGAAATTAATTATTGGGTAAGGATAATTTACCTATAAAGCCTTTTATAAAAAAATGTTGAGTAAAGCTTTTTCAATGTGATTTAAAAAGCTTTCATTCGATATTCAAGCAAAAAACATCTACCCCTAAAATCAAAATGTTTTATGTTATTTTAGATATTTATGTGAAATAATTTCTCTTCACTCCTCTGAATTATTATCATAATGCTTTACTGTCCAAGCGGTTAGATTGTGGAATGCTCTTCCTTCTACCATTCGGGAAATCCAGTCCATTGCCTGTTTTAAGCATGCTGTCAAGAAACACTATATGAAAGATGTATGTAAAATAATTATTTATTTTCTCTATATAGCTGTATGTATATTTATCTGTCTCTTATGTATATGTTTACGGTTATCTATTGAATATAATAGTTATATTTGTGTATTAAAGTGTATAGTACCTATACGTATGTCATATACTACAAGTAATTATGTTAGTGTATGTTAATGTAGCAATACAGACAGTGTTTATCTTTTCTATTTCGAATTTGTCACTTTCGCAGGTCTACTGGAGGAAATTTCTTTTATAAATAAGCTTTTGCTCGTCCTTTTTGTATGCATTTTTTTTGTAATGTTTGGGTGTGCAATAAATATCAATAAATAAATAATCTCTGTGCCAGACGTACAAACAGACCGACACGAGGTGATTCCATGTGTTTCCTTTTTACAATTTTAGTACGGAAAACCTGAAATGAATGTATTAACTGTGGATTCCTTAGAAAATTCGGACACAATAGAAGTTGAATTAAAAAATAGTTAAAACAATTGGTTCCAAAATATCCTTTGTATAATATTTTGATTTTCATTTCTAGGTTTGGGTTACCAATTTAAATCTGTATCAAATTTGAGCTTAAATGTAGACAACGGAATAAATGACGGATGCACATACGGACTGTAGCGGCGTTTGGATAGGACGCGGTTGGGCTAACGCCCTGGGCAATAGAGCTCACGAGGTTACTAACTTATTCTTTTAAGGGGCTACAAGAGAAAAAAGCGAGATGTATTCATTCGTCATTTGACAAATGTAGATATACAAGGAGAAACAACTTAATTATACATTTCGTTTATTCTGGTAAAAGGAAAACACATTTAGATTAAATTTTCTCGATAGTTTTTAGCAAAATAAACTGTTTTTACTAACTTTCGCTTAGTTCTTTTAAATGTAAATAGTTTTATGTACTTACAATTTTTTGGTTACTGAAACATTACGAACATTAGAAAAGACTGGTAAAACAAAAAATATTTTGTCCATTCGATTTTAAAGCTATTATTAAGTATTTAGCGCTATAAAATAAAACGCGCCCGTTAATCTTTTTCTTTTTTTCACGTTCGAGTCTTAATAGTGTTCTCATTCTATCAATTCTTATTTCTTGCCCTTCATGCGGTACTTTAAAAACTTTATTTTATTGGAAATCGTCGACTACTATTTTTACATATTAGTGTACACATTAATGTGTAATATATTACACATTCATTTTTTCTGGAGAGGGAGAGGGCGCCGTAAAAATGTCGACCTGGGGGCTTACCATACCTTAATCTCTTACAGCATTATTATTTTTAATGTTGCTTGATTTAAAAAGCTCGAAATTCTGACAGCAGTTTAGTGGACAGTTTTGTCATTCGACATAATCATCAGTAGGCGAAAGAAATACATAAGAACCGCGATTTTTAACCGTCCAACCTATCTTAACTACCCCGTAAGTCAAGTCAAGTAATATTAAAATAAGAATGATAAGAGATGATAGTAAACCCCCTGGTGCCAGTATTTTTAAAGCCGCCACTACGTACGGACATACAGATGAATAACAGACAAACATAACGAAACCTCGCTTTAGCAATTTCTAGCAATTTTAGCAAAAAAAAAGGTAGTAATCACGTAAAATATTATGTAATTTATTTTCTAAGAGGCTTTGACATCAGCAACGCATAATACTAATCACTATCGTATTATGCAAATGCAATTAACGTTTAATTTAGGGAATACATAATGAAATAAACTGTTCACGTCCAAAACAATCATTTCAAATACGAAATGAATATTGAATAGACTGCAAATAGAGCTATTTGTAGGAAAACGATGAATGAAATGGAATTTGAAGATATTTCGTTCAAAACATAGGATTTGCTGATAGTATTTGTTATTTCAGTATCTCGTCCTCTGTCTGTGATTTATTCGTAAACTAGCAAACCCGGCCCGTTTCACTGGGCGTTAGTTGAAGTTAAAATAAATTAAACAGTTTTTATAATTATTTTGATACTACAAAAAAAAAAACAAAAAAAAAATTCTACTGATCCGATCGCTACCATACTTTACAAGAACACCCGCTAGGCCAATCTGAAGATTCCTTGAAAATTTCGTCGAAATCGGTCCAGCCGTTTCGGAGTCCATAAGGAACATACACACATACATACATACATACATACATACATTGCCTTTTATATATATAGATTGCGTTGTTTCCCACGTTTGTTATGGTTGCTATAATTGAAATTATTCTTTGTAATTTTATCAACTACATTATTTGTATTGTGCTTAGATTAAACGATTTTTATGAACCAGATATATTAGTTTATCGACTATTGGAAATCTTTTCGCCTACACTTGTTATTGAGGGAACTGAAATAGGACATCATTAATTCATAACCAAAATTTTTGTTCAGAAAACTGTGATTTTACGATATAGAATTTCGTAACAGTAATGTAGGTAAATAAATGCAATTATAATATTAATTTAGGTATATTCGATAATGAAATACAACTTAGATTCATAAGAGTAAACAAGACACATAATTTCAGTAAAATCACGCAAAGTTAAGAAACATAGTAAAAAGTAAGCGATGCTTATGTCCACATGAGCAGCGTTAGGTTTCAATACAATGTAATTTAATTAAAACTTGTGTCAGAAACATAAAATTATTAATTTTTATGGTACTTGTGTCGTATAATAAGGTTTACAACTATTAAGCAGACTTTCCCAGTTAGGGTTGCCATGTTTTCTTTAATATGCTATTTTGTCAATTAATAAAAAAACACTGTTGTCGTAGTTAAATATACAAAAAACTATGTAAAATTATTTTCTTATTTTAAAAAAAATGTTTTTTGTAAACAGTTGCAGGTGCAAATACTTACTTATGTTTAGTGACGTGTCATTGCCGGCAATATTGCCCAAAGTGAGAATATTACTGGGAAAACTACCAGAAATTTTGCCAGTTTCCAGCCACTTTAAGCATATTGTCGGCAACGGCACATCAATACTTATATGTTTAAGTTATTGTCACAAAATGTTTAGAAATACACACAAGTTAACGTTTAAATAAATACATACAGTTGACAACCCTATCTTAAACCTATCCTAATTTGTCCATGTTCATGCATATACATTTTATACTATCAATTTTCATCTAAGATACAATGTTAGCTCTTTGCCATTTCTATTACATGTACATTATACATATAAATTACAGTATCCATGTACTATAATTATGTGTATTATAAAATGATAGCAGAAATTAGGATTTTTTTAACAGTTGCTGCGGTACTGCTGGTTAAAAGTCTCTGCCACTTTTTTATATCTACGGTTATGATCATCAACAATATTAAACATATTTTTGAAAATAGTTTTAAGCTTTTTATTTTCTTTTATTAACGTTTAATTTTTATAGTCTGTTTATTAGGAAACCTGTCAAAAACCACATCATTGTTGATGAATTTTTTTTTTTTTTGATGGCGTGGTTTGATGGAATTTCTTTATTTGAAAGGTTAGTATCGGCAGGTTAGTACCTAAAAATTTGCAGACAGCGACAGCCACGGGATCACTACGCGACCGGTGACTAATTGTAATAAAAAATCATGTATGACGATTGCATCTATTATTCTATGACCGTAAACTGCAATTTTCGCTTTTGATTTAGCGCCACTATACAAATTATATTACACAAATTCTCGTTTTGACAGCAGATATCGCGCGATATTGGCTGTCGCATGCTGTCTGCAAGTTACGTAATAAGCGCGCGGACGTTACGTACGTACGGACGTTGCAAGTTACGTAATTGCGAGCTGAAATAATTTGCACATCAACTTGGTGTGTACTGGACATTCCATGAATAAGTTTATACATGTCTATTTTGGAGTTTACCAACACGAAAATGTACTGGCAAGAGGATAAAGAAAGACTTTTACACATTTTGTGTAATTGCGGAACACTGATGTGCAATAGGTCCTGTTTCAGTCAGTATTTTCTGTACGACTGTTGAATATGCTATAATTACTAGAAAAATGCGTCTTAATGGTCATAGCAAGTTTTTGTGTCGCGAAAGGAAGCGACTATTCCATATTTTCTATATATTCAGTTTAGGCAATTACTGCTTTACATTAACGAATCAATTAGAGCATTTTATTTAACAGCATAAAGTATTTATGATCTTTTCTATAACAGCGCACAGTTTAGCGCAATTGCCATTTCACGTGTTAGTAAGTAGAATCACAAGTAAATTAGTTTTTTCTTATCGTAAAACTTCTCCAGTAAAGTGATAGTAGGTTTTACTGAAGTTATAAAGGACTTCTTGGAAGAGCGCGAGAACGTCAGCTACACATGTTTATATAAATCGACTACATTCTTTTCACTTACACAGAACTTTAAAACACAATATACTATCACTTTTGTACTTTGAAACTCCCAAAAATGTAAAAAGTAGAAAATCTAAACAAAATGTCAACCTGCTCGCCAAAAAGTCATACTGTAACTTATATTATATTATTATAGTATATGCAAATACAGGCTCATTCTTTTAAATGCGAAAGTACGGAAAAATTGTGTACTGTAAGACTTAGAGCACTGCCGCTATTAAAGACATTCCTTATTTTTCAATTCTAAGTAAAACTGTAAAAAAAAGTTGTTTATCAAGCGTAAACTTTTCCCAGAAATAACAAATGTTCAATAATTTTTTTCATTCCTTAAATCAATTTATTTCATGTCTAGAGCAAATCATCGTATGACACAATTGCACACACCTCATATCTGCCAATTTTTCTTTTGAAGTGAGTTATGTTTGTTGATTAAGATGTTTGGACATTCATCATTATTGCAGCGAGTCCTTCATATGTATACTTTAAATAACTATAAGTTACCTAAAATGACCCTACTTAAGTAAACTATATAACACATTATTGTGCTATTTCATTATACGTAAATCTTAACTCTTTAATAGCACTGGTTGATAATACGTTTTCGTAATCTCTAACGGTCTAATTCCCTATCAATCTGTGCAACTCCATTTACAACCATCTGATAACACCGGATCACCAATTACCTACTATAATAACTAGAACCACTCATTTAATTGCAACCGGTCATATAACAAGCCGGATACCATACTTGACTACGCTTTATTATAATCTTCTTTACCATAAAGGGTGGATATGTGATTAATAATGCAACATAGATATCGTGTGCCTATACACGGGTACAAACTTTTGTAACTTGACAAACATTGGAATGCATTCCAAAAAATATTTGAAAGTTTTTAACGCGTGAGACGTAAGGTTCGATTTCGAATAAAATTTTGTTTCGAGTGTGTAGTCGTTAGGTACATAGACGGCAGGAGAGGCACGATTGAACTCTGTCAGGAAAAAATGGAATGAAAACAGAATTCGAATGATTGACGAAATGCCAGCCAGGGTCGATTGTATGTCGGTTTTCGTGGACGGAAAATTTTTTTTAAACAGTTAATCTATCTGTGCCATCTTGGATTCCTTCGCTACAATATTTTAACCAATTTTTTATTCCGAATGGATGCAATACATATTTTTAAATAAATAGATATGTACATATTTTTAAGTAAATGTATTTTTAAAATCTTAACGTGGTACTGACATTATATTGACACTGCGACTTAAGGAATCATTGTGATTCTCGTGGTATTTATGTAAATATGCATTTATGTATATATATATATATTCGTATGTATATATATGTATATATATATATATATATATATATATATATATATATATATATATATATATATATATTTGCATGTCATTCTGTGACTATGTGTTTGATACTTTCATCACTGATGTGTAAACCTATGTAAAACTAACAACCCAATGGCAAATAAATGAATGTGAATGTTATGAATATGAATAAGTAAACATATTATTTTGATTGTTAGATTTTTATATTGGCTATTATTGATATGTAGTTTCTTTAGTTAAGTGGGCAACGTATTGTGTCAAATTCTCTATATCTGGTAGAAAATAGATTGAAGCTGTTATATAACCTACACTATCTTTTCGATATTTCGAAGATGTGTGATGAGAATGATTAGATTTGAGGAGGCGAAGGAAGTGTGTAAGGACCGCGATGCTTGATTCTCTATGCTTGTTGTCAACTCACCGGTTAAGTCTGACGAATGCTAAGGGGATGGAGGAGGCCACTAAGGGGATTAAACCTATTACAGCTTAGATACAACAGTAGCTCAGGAACGTACCAGAATGAATCTGATCATACCAAGATGTATGAGAATAATACTGTATTGTGAGTATTATTGACATGCTCACAGCTGTATGGTTTTACTTTACTCGGCAGGTACTATTCAAAACTCAGTATTAAATCTCAAAGTAAAGATATTCTCACCCATAGCATTCGTCAGACTTAGCCAATGAGTTGACCACAATGCTTTCTTTCTGCCCCGTTAGTGATACAGTTGAGATATGTATATATGTATATGACAGTGTTGCTGCAGTACTACGCCTATGGTTTCAGAATAGGACAAGCCCAGCACATCTTTTATTACACTTAACACGATAAGTATGTCGCCATTCGTTAATTACCCAAACTACAAAAAGAGATCACTGCATTCATTTGGTTTTCTGGATTCGTGTATCTTTTTATAGCGCCAGTTAAGTTGTATAAATCGTTATAACCAGATAGAGGCATTCCAAAAGCTTTTGTCATTCGAGTAAGGCCATAGCAATAACATAACTTATTTTAATTAGAACAGCCAACAATCCAGTTAATTTTGTACACTGAGCTACCCACACCCACTTATATACTGTCTTTTAAATGATTATACTAGTCTAAGAAATATCCAGAGATAAATGCAAGGCGCAGGTTTTAGGCACCTAAGTTCGATTTCTGGACATGATAATTTAGAAAATTGGTCAAGTATAAAATTGATTGGTGCACAGAAATTTACCGTTTAAGGTAAATGTATGCAGTTGTATGAAGACGCTTTCGTCGATGATAGCGTCCTTGGAATGACGTTATCGTCAACGGAAAACCGTCTTTTTCCACGACACAATAGAGAACCATTTTGCTTCCCTATTATATCGTGGACTCTTAAACCCTGGCGATAAAATCGTTCGGCAGTAAATTATACATACATACGTATCACACTGTATCTCTAACGGGTTAGTCAGAGAGGACTAAGCGCCAAGCTTCGTGGTCTTTCGCCTCTTCGAATCTCATTATTCTCCTCACGCATTTTCGCCTAGGTATGTGGGAAATTATAAAAGCCTATCACTATGCCAAATTTCAAATTGGTATGTCGTCGAGTTCCTGAGAAATTCAATATCAAAATCTGCCTGTTGCAGTCGATATTTTAATAACTATGTGAAGAACTTGAAACTTGTTATAGCGACACAATTAACTAAATTATAATATGTTGCACAAGTTAACATTTTAAAATATTTACAAACAGTCACGTGACTGATCTAATAGAGTTCGTTTTTCATTTTAAAGTAATTATTAAAGTTTTCCTTGTGTTATGCTAAGCAATTTAATACAACTAAAATTGAATTGAATTTAATTACATTTTTAAAAGCGTTGTAGTGAAATTTTAATTGAATGGTTGAACAGTGTTGCAATTTAGTAAAATTAAAATAAAAAGTTAAATTGACACCTCTTTGCACTTGAGGCTTGCAGTCACGTTAACGCTTATGAAGTTAATGCATTTTTATAAGCGCGAACTGAAGCTGACAGTAAAGTATGGGTTTATGTCACTATTTTAATTTATGAACTCTCTTGAAGAATTATATTTCAAAAGGTTTTTAATGTTAAAAGAAAACTGTCCAGAGGTCTTCTTGGCAGGAACAGAATAAGTGAAGTTAATATTGCTAGCTCGCTTGCTCGTTTGCCCCCTCCGTCATAAAAAAGAACAATATATTTTGTTTATATTATCCATTTCTTACGCTTTTAGGAATTTAAAATAAATAAAATGACAGTATATTGAACTTTAAAATTGAAAGAATTGAAAAATCTTAATAAATACGTGCAATGAAAGTTTTCGCGTTCTTCCAACTAATTCCTTTTTACATACATACCTTCACACTGTATCTCTGACGAGGAACAAATTTTCGCCTGGGTGCGAGTGTTTTTGACATTTCCGTCAGCTAACATTATAGCTATTTGCTCTTTGTAAGGCAACTTTGGCCTCCCTTGGAGCTCTTGGCTTCTGTTACCACTCACTTTCGCTCTGTAGATATTTTTCGTCAATCTTTCGTCACTCATTCTTTCTATGTGCCCGAACCATTTAAGCAATAGTAATATTTTACTTTAATGGCGACCACGCCCACAGCTCTCCGCCTGTTCACTGTCGAATTTTCAACGTCTGAGATGTGACCAACAAATCAGAGCACACCGTCCCTCAGATCAGAAGTTTCTGAAAAGGTTGTTTGAATTATAGAGCTACGAAAGCGTCGTCTATGGATTTACTGGTCTGTGTTTTGTAGTAATCCATCTCATATTTATTATTTATAAGTATTATTTTATATATATTTTTAAGTTGAAGTCTTTCGCTTTCGCTTTTCGGTGAAGCTTCTTCGTAAAAATTTAGACGCGGTCAGTTATCTCGCAAGATTCACATCGAATTACGGTTCGTGCGATATAACTATAAACAAAAATATGTGGCAATTAATAAATATCATAGTTTAGTGAGTGACTTCAAATTAGTGATTAAACGATTACGTTTAATCGTAGTCGAAAATTACGGAGATTTCGCGATTGTCTAGCGATTAAGCTATCAAGAAGCTGGAAATAAGTAAGCTAGAAATGTTAAATTTTTTGAACAAAAATCCCTTAACTTGATTATGGATTCTTTAGCAAACATTATTCAAATTAGTCTATGCTTTATGGTATTTTATCGATAATAGTACACTTTGTTAAAAAACAGAAATAAAATCGTAAAAGTCAATTATTAAGCGCAATAATCGTTATCGCTAAATGATAATTGTTTCATTACTAGTTTAAATGTTTATGATTTAGAAACGTCAGGCGAAGCGAAGTACCCGGGTAGAATAAGAGATGTCGTAATAGTCGAGGCGCGGAAACTTTATATTTTTTGTGCAGACGAGTGTTTAGAGTTGGAACGCTTTCGAATCAGACGTCTTGTTGAATGGATAAGTCGCGTTGGCTCTGCTATCGCCACATTTCTGGCAATATTGATCATCGGAGCCTTGTTAATACGGTCAATAAGAATCGTGACGCGAGTCAGCTGCGTTAATCTGAAAAATATGCAGCATGTCCTAGAAACACTTTGCCAAACTGAATCTGATTATTCATAGAGCTCTCACAGTTGATAGAGATATTATCGGATTCAGTTTGATGGTAGGTTTCTGAGCTACTCTTAATAAATAACTTAAAAGTATTCGTAATAGGATTTTACAATGCCATCATATTAAGCCATGTCGAGGCTGGTCGCTAGTCAGAAATATTTTAATCTAAACTCTTCAATCCCGTAAGCACCCACTGAACAAACCGTAGAAGTTCATGAAAAGAGTTTTTCAGTTTAATGAGACAACGTGGGCGAGGCATCGAGGGAATGCGGGAGCTTTATATCATTTGACCCATATTCGATTCTTTTCAAAGGTTCTTCTTTGAAATTACGAAAGTTTAACGAACGAAGAGAATGATCGCGAATGCTTTTTGTGATATGTGGCTGTATTTTGTATATTGATTTATTTTACACAAATCGTAATCTTCTTTTTATGTACATACAGTATACGTCCGTCTCTTTAAAAAAAATTACACAACAATATTGAAACTAAAATATAAAAACATGACCAGCTAATGAGCATATCAATGTAAGCGTGAATATTGATACCTAAATTCCAAGAAAAAGGCTTTATTCACAAGATTAACATATAAGTTTCCATAACCAATGGTTTTGTAAGTATTCGGATAAAGTACTTGTAATGTATGTTCCAATGTGAAAGTCTTCTTTCTTATGACTTCTAACCTAGCGCCTAATTATACAACTTTCATTGGCTAATAACGGCTATAATATTTCATTCATCTCTTCGAATAATTACAGCTTAGAAACTGCTAAAAATATCTACTCAGCACTGCGTTCTCTAACGCAAATATACAATTATTCACTTCAGAATCTGCGATAAGATTGTCTACAGTGGTATTCTCTAAAGTTGACAAAGATACTAGCGCCGCCTCGATTAGTGCGACGGTGAATCGTACTATTCTAAATTAATTTTTTGACGTTTCTCAAAATATAATAAAACCGAAATAAATCTAAATAAAACAAATTTTATTTAACGTAATTATCTCAGAAGAAGTTAAAATACACCAAGACTATCGACTAACTTCTTAAAGCATTCCCTAATAAACTCGTATCCAAGGTCACTTCATTTCGCTCCTAGTATGTTTGGTTTAGAGTAGAGAATTCTATTTGAAGGTCAAGTGAGGTTGAATGCAAAGTGAGGTGACTTGTCGAGCAAAACTCGCTTGGGTGATTCGAGTTTTTACAGAATTTGCATGGCAGCTCTTCATACTAAAAACAAAAACAAAGATCTTATGCGATCCCCATCGCGTATACTCTTACTTCATTTATTGGAATCTTCCTAAAAAAATATAATTTTCGTAGAATTCTTAAAAAAATATAATAGAATTTTACAATAAGATTTCTTCTTCTTCTGTACGATCCTAAAAATTGCTATAACATTGTTCTTTTTCTGTTATTCTCATTATTGTGTGACATTAGAAACATTTCGCCTGTCACGATACTTTTTCTCTAGAAAGAGAATTGTCAAGATCTTGAGTTGAAATTAATATAAAACACTGAGGTCTACGCTCCGTTGGAGGTGTAAAAAAACAAGCTTCTAAGTTAGTGCAATCAAAAGATTTTCATTTCGAACAAATAAAAAATTAGTTAAAAGAAATCTGAGTCCAAAACACGAGTCATTATTTTGTTTGAGTCATAATAAGTTTGTCTTATTTTGGTCACTTATTTTAATACTCGCAAACTAATTCATCAAATCCTATTGGATACAACCTGTTGACCTATAATCATTAAATGAGGAACAGGAAGGAAGGTTTTACAGTGCAGGCAAAGAAAAATTTCTAAAATCCTTAACATTTAGTTACCTATAACATTACATAAAACATATTTTTCTAAACTTACATTTGTAGTTATGTGCTCTATCGAGTTTTAGCGTCAAACTTAGTGTCATTATAGTGCAAACTTTATAATATAACAACCAATAAAATAGCCGATCAAGTGTGAGTTGGCCTTGTGCTAAGAAATCCGGACTGAATGAAAGAAAACCAATCTTTTTTTTTGGTGAATAAGTACATTAATCAAATATGCGGTGGTATGGAACCCACGGTATGCGAGTCTGATTCGCTCTTGGCCGATATTTATTTTAACTTTGCTTCTTGCATTGTCATTGTTCTAAGATTAACCCGACGGTGACGTTCCTATTTTAAAAGTGTGTCTGATCGGCGTTCATCAATGAATTTAAAAATATATAACTACACGTCTAAAAAAATATATACCTACATATGTACCCATACATATGCTCACGCTGTTTCCTTGACAGCATAGTCAGAAAGGACCGAGTGTCAAGCATCGCAGTCCTTAAAATATACTTTTGCCTCCTCAAATCTCATCATTCTCCTCCATACATTCACCTAGGGGAGTGCTTTCGAAATTTCTACCAGCTAACACTCTCGTAATAATACTTGCATAATGCTTTTATTTTCAACGTCGCGCTTTAAAAGGCCTATGTTTACAGACTACGACGTGCTCATAAAGATTTGCGTCAAACTGTCGTCTTAACAAGAAACACAAATCAAGAGGCAGATATACGATATCTTTTTGTTGTCCATTTAATGTCGCGTAAGTATGTTTATTTGTCTTAAATATTACTGAACGGATTTTTACAATTACAATATTATGTAACTTGTGGAAGAAAGTTTTACATGCAAACAACATCACCCCAATACCCGTTCTGGGTGGAATTATGGTGAAATTACATTACACCTTCACGCCACACACAGCAATATGTTAGGTTTTCATCTTGTTTTCATAACGCTTATGATGAGGTATAAATAAAGAGTATCAGTTTGTTAGCCAGTCACACACACTTTCTCATAACAAGAACTTAAGTAACCTGAGTATTCCGAGTGGCCCGAGTGGTCAGAGTGGCCCAAGTGGCCCGAGTAGCTCGAGTAATCTGAGTTATCTGGGTAATTTGAGTAATTTGTGTAATCTGAGCAACCTGAGTAACCTAGTAACAGTTGGACACGGTACATTGCTATTACGTTATAATATAGGATCCTAAATTAAATTATTTAGGGAAATGTTTATATTTCTTTTAAAATCACTCATTACGTCTCTGTCTGTCTGTCGCAGTCGAACTTCTCAGATACTATGTGACTTACCTACAAACTTGAAACTTGGCTTGATGATTGGCGCATTCATAGGAAAATTAAAGAGCCCTCCCTACTCCAAATCTACTGTATCTAGAATTATAAAAAACTTAGGATATGCAAAGCCCGACCTAAAAAATAAATGAAATTTCTAGATCTTAAAGGTATACAGATATTAGAATTAGAAATATGCCATTTACGAATTATCTGTGTATGAGTAGAAATCGTACTTGACCAGTTTTTATTTTAAGTTCAAGGTAACGTAATTATAAACAGAACTAAGCACTAGGTATGTGCTATGGATACAACGAATTAGAGAAGCTCCCAGTAACACTAGACTTCAAGACAATTCAGAAATTTTTTGAGATTATACAAGGGTTGTATTTCTGTTGACGCGTTTGGAGAATAGATCACAGTGTACTCTATTGTGTAAAGCTGTACTCAAACTGAGGCGAATCCCGCGCGGGACGCGGGACGACAGTTCGCGCGAAAAGCTCGCTCGCTTAGATGTTCACATTGACGCGACTACCCGCGAGTAATTACTCGCGGGAATTCTTGGTTCTTCAATGAACAAACAAGTCTTTTGATTATGAAGAAATCATGTTGTTGTTAGCGAATAGCGGCGGTAGAAAATGACTATCAACATCGAAAGTACGACACGCTAAGTTTTTATTCATTGCATTTCCTACCATAAAAAACCTTCGCAGAAAACAACTTTTCTATGGCGATTGGAACTCGATACAAATAACAGAGATAAAAAAAATGTAGTACACATAAGCGCGTGAGGTAACTTTAGATAGGACTTTAAAAATTATGTACTTAAACTTTCAAAGACACTTTTTTTATATAAGTCAATAGTTGTCGAGATATACGTTACATTTATAGTTTCCCCTCAGTTTGAGCAGAGCTTAATGAAGGTGTTCGGGCCGATGTAACCTGTGGATGTAACACATAACTTAATATTTTTTATTTCATTAATTTAAAGGCAACAGTTTTATTTTTTAATGTGGCCAGTTTTGCTTAAATACCTCAAACAAGTATAACTTCTTATATCACTTTTTGGCGGGAACGGGAGAAGTGAGGTTATCATTTTATTTAGATTTTCTATTTTTTACATTTTTGGGAGTTTTAAAATACAAAAGTGATAGTATATTGTGATTTAAATTTCTGTGTAAGTGAAAAGAATGACGTAGGTCTAAATAAACATGTGTAGCTGAAGTTCTTGCGCTCTTCCAAGAAGTCCTTTATAACTTCAGTTAAGCCTACTATCGCTTTACTGGAGGAATTTTACGATAAGAAGACAAAACTAAAACTTCAAGCGTGCTTCATGTTAATACGTGACTTTGGCAAATGTGCTAATCCGTGCCATGCCACGAAGAAAGAATGGAAAAACTTCTTACATGCGTTCATAATTACACACATTTTTTTTTCTTAAATTGACCTGACCGAGTATAGAACCCGGGACCGGACAAAGAATGCTCTGCCCTTCTGTCAAAAGGTAATTTAAAGCAATAACGTTGATCATGTGTGTAGACCTACGAGTAATGTAATACCTTGGCCTTTTTGACGCGAAACATCCTTTAAGTGGTAATCTCGCTTCGATCCACTAAGTCGCCTCTGGAGGTCATTTTACATAATTCACGACGTAATAAGAAGATAATTTGCCATCTTTGTTATAAATTTTCTCGTGATAATACGTCGGGTGACATCCTCAAAAGAATCTCCTTGGCATTTATAAAAGGCCATTGAATTTACGTAAGCGACTGTCAGGTTCTCCGTGAAAGCACAAAAGAGTACAAAAATATGTCATTTTTATTGTAACCGTTTTGTAAATCTCGTGATTTATTGTTTATAAACTTCCTTCATTTATTGTTATTAATTGTTTTTATATTTTATGCGACAATGTATCTTTACTAAGAAATACTGCAGTTGTCCTTCAATTGTCCTTCAGCGCGAGGCACACAGTCCCGGAGCGATGCGATATGAAAGCGTGGGTGAGCGTGGGTAACGAAGGCGAACCGAATGCGGTCTGTAAAGTATCCGAAATGGGAATAGTTTTATGTATAATTATTTTTGCTTATTGAATCAACAGGAACATTAGAAATATTTTGTAAAAAAAAAATATTTTGTTTATTCGTTTTTATTTTGTAGTCATTTTATTATTTGGTGTTTAGGAACTTCACATATTGTAACAAAGCGCGCCCCGGCGCCCGTTAATGCTGTCTCTTTTTTTCACGTACGAGTGTAAATATTGCTCTCACTCGCACAGTTCGGTTAGGTCGCCGTTCATATAAGGCCTTAATTGGCAACCAACCTACCGCGTAACGGTCACCCTTAGATTAAAAAAATACATAGATAGAGCAACAGAACCGAAAAGTGAAGTATTCGTAAGTCTGTGAATTCACTTAATTGTCACGACCGTCATTCTAATAATGGCGGTCACATAATTCATATGATTTTCGTGCCATTCGTGTATGATATATTTACGCCCAATATGCCAGATTCTACATAATACAATAATACAAAATACATAATTACATTAAAGAACGTAAATAAAACTGACAGAGAAACAAATCGCTCCCTTACATCATTGTAAATTATTATTTTTCAAAATAAAACTAAAATTAAAATTATAGACAAGAATTTGTTGAGTGATTTGAATTTTTTGAATATTTGAATTTTTTTATCCAGTTTTGCATTATATTTGTTATAGTATTTATATATTATTATGCATTAAGACCAGATAATATTTCCAGATAATGAAAGAGTTGAGAAATGCGACAGAGGTTAAAAAATAGGGTAGAGATTCATAAAACAGAATGAAGGCTCACGTTGTGTTTTAAAAATGTTTGAAAATGATAAACTTAATAAAAAGTGTAATCGATAAATCGTTTAATTCAATAGTATTCAGTTCATATTTCGAAAAAGAGAACTTCGGAACGAAACTTTTTTCTGCTAATAAACTGTATAGTTAATAAATTATACTGTTCTGTTCTGTTCGGTGATTTTCCTTTCTGTATATTTTTTCTAAATGTTTTTTCGGAGTTTATAGCTGTAGTAGAGATGTCGACTATTCGTCGTTAAATTAGTATCTCAAATTAAATTAGGAAATTGAATTTTTAAAATAAAAAAAAACGTTTACATTTTTTACTTTTTACCGAACAGTATTTCATACTTTTCCAAACAATCAAACTTCTCAAAAATTTTTACATTTTTACTTTTGATCATACTTTATAAAAGTACTAAAGTAGGTACATATACTTCGAAAGACTAAGTTATCATTACCGTTTGAAAACTTTATTTTATTATTTTTATGTTATTGTGCAAAATTTATATATTTTAGAGCAGCCATTCCCAAAGTGGGCGATAACGCCCCCTTGTGGGCGCTGCAGGCCTAAAGGGGGGCGGTAAGAGACCCAGAAAAGAAATGGGGGCGTTGTGTAGAGGCCTGGGGGGTGATTTGTAATTTCATTTAGCTAGGAGGCATCTTAGACAACGACTGCATGAGCTCTCGACTCAGTAAACAAAATAAGTTTGGGAACCAGTGTTTTAGAGTATAAAAAACGTACTTATTGAAGATTTTACTTATTTGTTAAGAAAACTAAAAAATTACGCTAAATCCAGTTATTGGTAATAGTTGAAAAAAAAATCGAAATTAGGGCACCGTCCATATTCTTATAAGATTTCTTATACCCACCAATAGAATACAGACTAAACATTTGTAGAACTGTTATTACTAGAGGTCAAAGAGGCCAAATAGTTCATATTATAGACTATAATATGAACTCTTTGGCGACAATCTATACTCTTTGCGACTGTTTGATTGGTCCGAGGTTTAATCCAAGGAGGTTAATATTACGATCGCAAACTATTATGCGTTTGACATTGACTACTTATTGACATTGACAGTATGAATTTAAAACTATGCCAAATCTCAGACTCCTCCGTGCGCGAAAAGGGATCCGAGGATTTCGCTTCAGGTATTAACATAACTATCTCCAAAATTTTTTTATTGATAACACTAAAGCTCGTCAAGTCGAGCACAGCCGTACCATCCTTTTCTCGAAGCGACTCGTCACGGCACTTTTGACCCCCTGTAACTTCGTTGCGGATAACGCTAGAAGTCTGAATTTTCAGTGACTAAGAGGTCATAATACAATTAAATACATTTCCAAATTACATTCAATTTGAAACTGCAGTTTAAATACCATTGCAAGTCAAATTTCCTTTATTTTGTCACTAACACGATCGCCAAAATTCTAAGGTACTTCTAGCAATCTCACAAACTTCAAATTTTGAATTTGAAGTTCGGCAAAGTGCCTTTCGGTTTTATGTTGTGAAACATTTACAGTCGTAGGACTGACAACTGAAGATGTTTTGGACTTTAAGAAAAGGTGGCCAAAATATAAAAAACACGTTCGTCAACAGAATCATTTGGGAGAAGTGTTCCAAATGAAAGAAAAATACATTTAAAAAGAAAGAAATAGATGATTTAAAGCGAGTTCAGGACAGGACATTCTGAAGAGCATATGCTGTTTTATCAAAACATATTTAGCTGGCTAACTCCAAAATGTTGAAGATCAGAGTTCAGATGAGAATGTGGAGAATATGATTATTTACCATAACGATAAAAAAAGCATGAAATTATTAATATTTTTTTTAAATCTTGTATTATCTTTAATTTTGAGTAAAGTTATGGTTAACATGACTTTGGTGTTCAAATTAAAAACACCTAACCCTGTTTATGCTAAAACAACATAAGACCAGAATTGTTTTTATGGTTTTTCTTCCTATATTACTAAGGAATTATAAAAAAAAACGATATTTAAAATCGATACAGTGGTTGGACCACTGTATTCAGCCCAAAAAAAGTCCTTACAAATTTAATGACACAGAATGACACAGAATAACACAGAATGACACAGTTTCTTTTGATTTCTGAAAAAATGTCTTTCTAATATCAAAACCTATGAGTAAAAATTACCGCGGTGTGATTGTACTCAGTATAAAAAGGATTTGATGAAAATCCTCGCAAAATTATGTGACATGATTATATTTGACAAGTAAAAAACATTTAAAAAAATGAAATAATATGTTCATTGAAGGAATCTTATGGGGATTGAATTATAATAGTTATTTTTTTACATAAAAATTGTGATAAACTTTGTTTTGTGTTTGATGGTTAACAGATAAATTACGCAGCACTAACCGCACAATTATAACTTGTGCTTGCTGTTTTTAGGATTCTGTACTTTTAAAGGAAAAACCCTTATAACATTATTCACGCATCGATCAACAAACAATGTGACGCACAAACTGGAGTTTTGCAAGACATCTTCTTCACTCATATAATTACATAGCACTAGTTAAGATTTAAAAATATTCATAAGGGAAAGATAAAATAGAATACTTCCCTTGTATCTGTCAGTACTAGACCTGGAAATGTGAAGATTTCAGCCTTACTCAAAAGTTACAGGGAAAGTATCGCGATAGTCCAACGTCTTGTAATACATGAAAGTTTTTCCTTCTTCTAGATGTCGACATAGGTGAAAAAGTAGGATATATTGAGATATAATGAAAAGACGTGCTTTCGTTAGTTCGTGTATTTCTCGACTGACTTATTTTTTGACACTGATAATCACCATAGTATTATTATTAAGCAGCAAAACCTTCAAAACAATAATGTTGTCATTCAATAATGATTATTTATGATTATAACAGTTAGGTAATCACGAATATTGGCAATAGCTAACATAAAGTTTTGGAAATTAAGTTTAGGAATTTTTATTTTTTTTTAGATATCTAACGGAACCCTTTACGATACCCTTTTCAATTCTTCCTTGATTAATTTATTTATTATAATATAATAAAATTAGGAATTGAAATGGTGTTGTGGACTTTTTGACGGGAACGGGAGAAGTGAGGTTGTCATTTTATTTAGATTTTTTATTTTTTACATTTTTGGGAGTTTTAAAGTAAAAAAATGATAGTATATTGTGTTTTAAAGTTCTGTGTAAGTGAAAAGAATGGAGTAGCTAAATTTCTCGCGCTCTTCCAAGAAGTCTTACAAAACTTCAGTAAAGTCTACTATCATTTTACTGGAGGGATTTTCGATAACGATTCCACTTATAATACAATAAGTGACATTGTCTAATGCTCTAATCTGTGCGCTATGCGAAGAAAAAAAAAGTGGCGTTGTGCTATTCATTTTCATACTGTTGTTACCATACCATTATTTTTTCCACACGTAGGTACGGTCATTCTGAGAAGTCATTACGTTTATGAGGTCAGCTAGGGCATTCGCCATATTGGGGTAATATATGAATAGTGTGCTAAACGGAAATCGTGTATTACTAGTCATTTGCTAAAGCAATTGCGTTTATTCCACAAGGTATGAGTTTAGATTACTTGGTTTTTAGGTTTCGCGCACATAGGATTTGAAATAGTGATGTGCTACTTTCTCTTCAACGTACAAAAGAATCGCTTCTAAAGTTTCAGCTGAATCACTAATTGACTCTCCATCTTTCAACATTTGCGATAGTTATTTCTACTATTTTATACAGCACGAACCTTAAATCGCAGTTGATAATAATCGACAGCGACTCAACCTGACACTTGACCAGCACCTCTTCACCTTGAATGTTTTGGATATATTTATATGAACTTTTCATACATATACGCTCACTTAACAACTCAATATTATCATTGATAAGCCTCGATCATAAACTGTTCATATGAGAATGGCGAGTGTACTATTCGGTGACAACCTTTCGCTTGCAACGCACCTGTCGCGAGCAGTGGAGCATGGATAACAAAAATCCTTGCGCCAGCTCAGTAACTCAGGCGCTTCTCTATGCGCCGGCGCTTTGAGCTTACTGAGAATTGCGCCATGGTGCAGCAAATTATTACGCGCCGAGTGAGTTGCAAAGCGCGCACCACTCGTATCTCGCGCCCGCTGCCTGTTAGCGCAAGCAGCGCGTATTATGTTGTGTTTACAAGACATTTATACATGAGGTATTATGGAGTGTATCCGTTCTACCCATTACTATATCCAACATTATTTGTTTTGGGTATGGTTGGGTATAATGAACTTAGGGTAAGAAGGGATCTGACACTAGTTTCATATATATTTAAGTTAATAAGGGGAAAGGTTTTTGAGCCTAGTATACTGGAGACAATCAGTCTAAATGTACCGGACAGGTATGTGTGGCGGCGGCGGCGGCCAAGTCTATTTGCCGTGCCAAGCGGCCGGACCAACTTAGTCAACGAGGCACCAGCAACGCGAGCGTATCACACTCTCAACATTATAGCAGAAGAGTTGGACCTATTTTCCTGTACGCTGAGTGGATTTACAACAGTAGCTTTATATACCATCTGTTATAAATTATAAAATGTATAAGAGAACTGCACTATCGCATTAGGTTAATCCTGTAATGATAGATGTAAGTGTGGTGTCAATAAATAAATAAAAAAATAAAAATAAAAATGAGTTAAAGTGTGTTATACGCCATTACATTTGAAAGAAGTGAGTCGACACATTCGTCACAGTGAACGGATTTAGCGCAATTGCGCGGCGCGGCGTAACGCAGCTTTATCCATATCTAGTTAGTAAACCGCGCGCTGCCTACTAGTAGTTGAGGTGCAGCTTGGCTACATATTACCGACAATTCGATAACCACGCGCTGCTCACTATTTAGTCGAAGCGAAATCGATTTATTCAAGTAAAACCAACTGAAAAGTGTTTTTGACCATCAAATCTACCTTCGGTTAAAAATGAAAACCTGCACAATGAGAAGATTGTGCCAGTAAATGTTTATGACGAGAAGATTATTTCCAGGCTGTTGTTTTGTTATCGATGAAATCGTTTATTGCATAATATCGTTTTGTAATCAATGTACGATTTATAACAAATCTAAATCTATTTTCCGTTAATTGAGTAATTTTTTGAGGAACTTTACGAAGTTGATCGTGAGGCGTTAGCGGTTGCCTGATGACTACTAATTGCAATTAAAACCTAAGACCCATATTCCTGAACGATACTCAAGTGTGAATCACTGCTTGAGATTAGTTGGAAATGCCGCTATTCGTAGCATGTAGCGGCGTCCCTTTCTAATTGTGCTTAAACAAATTCACAGTTGAATATCGTTTCGGAGACTAATAATTAATTATAATTACTTCAACATTTATTTTTATTATTCCTTACAAATAATATTGCCTAATTTATTTCATTTCATTTTCTCGAAGATAATATACCGTTTCTGACGACCGATCCAGTCTATTCGTTCGACCGTGCGAATTAGCGATTGACATATTTACTCGTAATTGAGCAATTTGATCTGACTCTACTACAGACGAAAACAATTGACAATCACCAAGACGGACAATTGAAATAATCGAGTTTATGATTTCACGTCATCGCATCGCGGTTTGCGAAGAATTCTATATTTTATGTCAATTCTGTCCATCTTCGTTTGTCTTTTCACCGTGATATTCTGTCTCTATAAACCTTTAGTTTTAGGTTCTTAGAGCTTTATTATCTCTTATCTTATCATAGGTCTTATCTTTGATCATTTATATATGTATATGATATCACATTTGTCAATTTTTATGACCATAGTACTATGATGTTTTTCATCGTTTAAGTAATATTATATTGTTACCCTAGGGCTGAAAGTAACCTATTTAAGCTCGAGAAGGGGTTTGGCGCCCGAGCGCAGCGAGGGCGCCAATAGTTCGAGGGACTAAATAAGTCTTTCACCCGAGGTAAACACTGTGCTTTTCTTTGCGAATACGAGGAAAGTAAAAATAAAAACATTAATTAGCTAAAGAAAAAATGAGTGAATTTTATTTTACATAAATCAACAACTTTGGTGAGATATTTATTTAAAGTTTATGGTAAAATTAGAGCAATTAGTTATAGTTAGTGAACGGTTTTTTCCGGGTATGTTGAAATTTGATATTCTCTGGGAAACTTGAGTTTCTGCAGTATCCAGGGATTCTTGGGTGTATGTTCGGGACATCGGTATTTGTCTATTTTTTTCAACTGTTACAGCAATGTTTTTGCAATGGAATGCAGATTTATCATTTCTGTTACTCTATGCGATATCTTAGTTTTATTTTTCACTGACTCTTCTATGTAGCCTTCAGCTACTTTAGTCGACTTCCAACCTCCATGGCTTTTATGACAGTTAAATCGGCATCAGAATCGGCTAGCAAAGTCGCTGATGTTCTGCGAAAGCAGTGACCCGAATATAGATTTGGGTTTGGCAAATTAAGGTAGGTGGCTATCTCTTTAGGAATACTCGAAATCTCGTTTTTGCCAATTACTTGCGGCAGACACTTCCCTTTATGATAATTTATGAAAAAACGGTTTGTTTCCATACCACTTGGTCGAAGGTTTCGGTATTTTTCTATTATATTTACAAATTCTTTTTTAACAACGAAGTCAACTTTGGTTTTAGTGCCACGTAACTTCACCAGTATTATATCAGCTTGTTTCTCAATATCATGAACCTTCATATTTACTAGTTCGATACTTTCTGCAAGCGCCACTTACTGCCAATATCAACACTACCTGAAAAGTAGATATATCTCTTTAATATGTGTATAAAATATAGAACGTTACAATTTAAAAGAAGAAGCTACAATTAACAATAAAAGATTTGCTTACCTTCATTGCTAGGTATATTTTATCAGGCGTTTGGTCTAAGAAGGTTTCTACCTCTTGATAAGTGTAAACTTTGGATTTTTTCGATTTAAATCCATCTGATTGCGATTGCCTTTTGAGAAACGATGTTAGTCTCTCGAAATCCTTTATATGTACATTATGTTTAGTATTTAATGTTGTCTTTAACATGGAATACACGCTCCATATTGTTAAAGGTTTGTAAGTCTTTGATAATTCGTTGAAATATATAAACAAAACGTTTTCTGATAACGATTTCACTTTTTTCTCAGCGCGCCATTTCATAAAATCGTCGTAAGATTTTAGGTATCTTTTTTTTTATTAAGGCGATAAAAGGTTTTCCACTACTGCTTTAGTCTATTCTTTTATGAAATCAGGTGTTAAATCCATATCTGAATCTGATGAACTCATCGTGTTAATACAAATCTCTGCTATACGGAAGTATAAACAAAACTCTACAACTCGAAAAAACGAATGAAGATAGGATTGTCGCTTTCCCGCCTATTTTGTTTTTTTTTTCTGTGGCCGGCCATTGTTATTAATTGCTAACTATTTTGCCCAAATCTATGTTATTTTAAAAAAGTAGTTGAAAGTAAATTGTAATAGTCATTTAAAAAAAAAAAATTCTTTAATTAATACTTATCTTTACGTTATTTCAATTTCACATCGCGCTGTAATTGAGTGGCTGTATAAAAAGTTGGGACATGATCCAATAGAAATGTGAAAATAGAACTACTTACTTTTTTATAATTTGACAGCTGTCAGTTGAAAACGATTCTCCCTAGGGCTGAAAAGTACTATTTTCAACCCGCTTCTTAGGCAACTTCAGGCCTACTTTCCGAGTATAAGTAATGAAAAAATATTATTACACTTAAAATCTACCTGTGATCATTTATATTACATAATATTAAAAATTGAAGCAGGATAACGATTTAGTAGTGTTTCCCTTTGCTGATTTAAAAAAGAACTAAAAGAGAAAGAAAGCGCGTCAAACGGAAATCAATTGAAAAAGTCGTTTTGGAGCTAGATTATAGATAGCAAGGCGACTAGAGAGAATGATCCACAACCCCATACTTGAAGAATTCAGATTGGAAGAAAAGTTTTAAAAATAACTATAAATCGAATCTCTTAGATAGCGACGACGACGACGATTTATTGTTAAATCAATATAATCTTATCCTATGTTATCTGCACGCATGCTGTCAAAATTAATCATTTATTTATGATTATTAACAAAATGAATCGTATGTAAGTAACTGGGCGACCGAGCTAAGTTTGGTGGATTATCAAAAAAAAAGTCGGACCTCATTGCAGGATTCTCATCCCCGCACTTCGGCGTGATAGATCTATGCTCTAGCCACTGTGCTATTGAGAAGGTCAACTCTGTTGCAAAATTAAATGAGTTTAGAAGTTTAGAGTTCAGAAGTTGTAAGTGTGTCAAAACACGGAGGGAACGATTTTTCCCGGAATAGAGACCGCTGGATCGATTATCAACCCCGTTAACCCTAATATTGTAGAGTTCATCGATATCGTTATATGTATATATATATCATACTAATGTAATACTTTTGTTGATTATTGTACACAATCATACTTTCTATTAGTCAATAATGTACAAACACGCCGAAAATGCATTCAACATTCTATGCAATTCGCAAATGCAGGAATTATAATTTATAATTACTAGGAACGAAGGATGTCCTACTATCTGATTGAACTATGGACACGCGTATAAAAGGAGGGGCAGTGCCAGTGTCTAATTATTCAAAGAATTATCTACAGTAGTTCAAGAAACGCAAATCGTGCCTCAAAAATCATTTCATGGTATAACAATTTACATCGCCGTAAAGAATTTTGGCACTTTGGCACTACATTTCCACCCACGTTATATCCCAGAAGAAGGGAAGGCATATAATTATAGAATCTGAGATTGCTTACAATAGTTGACGCAAATGCAATACCAATTTTTCAAATGAATTGTTAAACTAACTACGTGAGCTAGACTTTTGAAATTGACTAGGGACATCTATTTAAAAAGAAATATCGTTGGTAAGCGCATCACTTGAGAACGGTTGAACCATTTTGGCTAATTTTTATTTTAAACTTTTGTTATAGTCGAATATGGACTTTAGGAAAAGAAAAGTAAGTAGTCCAGAAAATTGGATAATTCGGGAAAAACTTAAAATGCTTTTTTATGGGATTTTTGTGTTCCGACAGGACATATTGCAACAACCCTAGCGGTACGTAAAATACCGAGAGCGTGATGGTGAGCGTGAGCGTGATATATACATACATAGTTTTAAGGTCAGGTAGATGTTTCCCTTATGGTTTATGTTTAATCTGTAGCGTCTTAGTAGTCGCGTTCCTCGATATTGAAGAATTTACCACGAGTCATCGATTCGGAAACACCACGCGATCGCACAGGTTTTTGTTAGTCTAAGTTATAAAAGGTTGTCTATTATAGCACTGATTAATTATCACGATGATTATCGTCTAATAAAGGCAAGTAAATAATCCGCCTAAGGTTTCTAAATTAATTAAAAAAGTTTGATTGAAGAACGGGCCGGGCGGTATTAGGATTTGCTAGCGGCAGCTTTAATTAAACAAAAGTGCCACGTCACGATTTACTGACAGTTAATTTTAGTAAATACATACTTTATCGGACAATGATTACAGTTTGTTTCAAGATAAACGTATGATATGACAAATTAAAGCAACTTAATTTTTAGCTGTATTACATACATTACAGATTTTGTGAGAATTTTGGACATAATTTAACGATAGCTCTTCCTTAGAATTACAATGATCTAGCTACAAATTTTTGTATTTCAGTTACAGTGATGAATTCACTTTAGACTCATAAGAATTAAGAATATTTTTTTAGACGGCATCATTATTTTATTAAATATAACATAAACTCATGAATGCTAAAAGTCGAAATAACTTCGGACTTTTATTTGTGTTACTGCAGTAATATTAAAAAAAACAGCTAAGTACGTGTCGGTTACGCATTAACTTAGGATTCCATAGATATTTTGGTCAAAATAAAAGTTAAATTGAAATAAAGTCCTTTGTTTACCTTCTGTAACGATGTTTATTTATTATTTTATTATTTATTTCTGACTTTGAGTTATCAAATTATCAGCTCAATACGCATAAAGATGATGGAATAAAACGAGTGTGACATACGATTGAGTGTGACCGACGAACAGACGGACAGACGTGTGAAAATCTGTAAGACCGTAGAAGTTCGTTTAATTTTTCCTACAAACTTTGGGTATGGTTTATATTTTTTTTTATATCAGAGGGGGCAAACGAGCGAACGTGTCACCTGATGGAAAGTGATTACCGCCGCCCATGGATACTCGCAACGTCCAGGGAATCACGGGTGCGTTGTTGGCCTTTAAGGAAAGAGAAGGCTCGTTTCTTGAAGGTCCCTAAGTGGTAACGGTCCGGGAATACCGCTGCTATAAGTTGGTTCCACAAAATTGCCGTACGTGGTAGAAAATGTAAAAAAACGCACAGTTGTAGACCGTCATCCAGCAAGGTGCTGGGATTGGAAGGACAGCCGATTGCGTGACGTACGGTAATGGAATTCAGCAGCAGGCAGAAGTCCGAACAATTCTTCAGAATATTCCCCATGATAGATCCGGTAAAATATGCTTAGGGACGCAACAACCCTCAGGGCGAGAGAATCGAGCCGATCAGAGAGTACCGGATCGCCGATAACCCGAACCGCTCTACATTGTATACGGTCAAAAGAAAGGAGTTGATACTGGGGCGCTCCAGTCCAGAGATGGGAACAGTATTCCATGTGAGGCCTAACCTGTGCCTTGTAAAGTTGTAGGCGAAGGATCGGGGTACATTTCCCGAAATTTTAAATTTCTTTATTCAGTAGCTTCACAAGTAAGGAAGAATGGTCGAGCCCCTAGTCAAGCCGAATTCGTGTATCCCATTTGCCGTTTCTTTAATTTCGGTAAAAATATTTTAAAATAATAACGAATGTAGAATGTGGGTAAACAAGATATAATTCACTGTGCTGCACCTGCGTTCATATTAACGGACTTACTCCCACGTGATATCCTCAACAGGGTAGTCACAGAGGACGGAACGCCAAATATCTTTACATACTTTTTTCGCCTCCTCAAATCTCATTATTCTCCTCACATACTTTAGTCGAGGTATGCGAGTGCTTTTGAAATTTCCATCAGCATTTGTAATTTATTAAAACTGGTGCTTTTTGCTTCTTGTTCTTGTTGTTTTTGTTTTATTCCATCGAACGCATTAGGTTAAGAGACATATTAAATATGTATATCACCAACGTTTGTGTGGCACGAGGGCGGATTCACTTCGACCCGCCAACTCAAACTTGACAAAGTAGGCAAAGTAGGTTCGACAACTTCGCTCGATTCTAATAAAACTTGCCCGTACTTGAGTATAATTTTAAATGCGTAATGCGTACATTAGTGTGCGTGTGTTTATATGTGTGCTATACAATCCACCAATTCACAAGATTATGGTAACTTATACTGGCATATCTTTGCATATGCATAGAATTTAAGTGTCTGTCTGCGATTTCGAAATAAAGGCTTTTTCTTAAGTTCATATTATTATTTGCACGTAACTAAAACTATGTTTTTCTAACATTTTTAACTAACTTCAAAAAAGAACGAGGTTCTCAATTCGGTTGTATTTTTTTTTAGGTTTGTTACCTCCGAAGTCGCGATTTTTTTTTTATTTGAAAGAATATTATACTTCCAGATTAGTCCCATATAAATTTCACAGGTATTGAAACGTGGGTTTCGAAAATGAACAAAATAACGCGAACTTATCTTACAACTTTCATTTATTTGTGTTGATGATTTTTTTTAGTTTTATCTGTCTGTTTGTCCAAGCTAATCTCCGAAACGGCTGAACTGATTTTGACGACGATTTCATTTGCAGGTAGAAGGTTTCTCAGAGAGTAATCTAGGCTACTTTTTATACTAGAAAAATACCAAATTTAACGCGGGTGAAACCGTGAGTCAGAGCTAGTATGTAATATAATAATAAATATCTGTTTCATCATCTCCAAATTCATAATTCCATACTATTAATATGAATGAGAGTATTTTTGTCTGTTTGTGTGTTACGTTTTCACAGTTAAACCGCTGGACCGATTTTGATGAGATTTGAAATGGACATATATGTATCTAAGGACGTGGGCTACTTTTTTCAAATTCCACGCGTACAATTCGCGGACAATAACGTCTCAAACGTCTCAAAATGGAAAAATTTTCTTTATTTATTTGACAAAACAGAAAAAGTTAAATCGCAAATTCGAACTTGTGCGTAGAAGATTGCGTATGACAATTATAAAATGGTTTTTAAACATAATTTCTGAAGTTTGTTGTGGCATTGTGGTAGACTGTAATGAAGACTGTGTTCTCTGAAGTTTTAAATTCTATGTTCAGTATTTTTGGAGATAAGGGAAGAAATGATCAAGTTCAAGTATTCAATTTGTTTCTTTGTTCTCCTATGAACGCCTTGAAATTTATTTATTCGATTCAATAATTTTGTGGGTTAATTTGTATGAAAATCGACTATCACAGACTGACAACCGGACGAACAGACACCTGACTGATTTTCTGGGTCCCATTTTTTCCTTTAGGTTTAGGAAAAGACTATAACATACATAGGTCTGAATGGCCTAGCCCTTTCGCTAAAGTAAGGGTACGGTGATCCCCGCCTGTTGTAGCAGGCGATTAAAGATGCTTTCGGGGTCACGGCCGATCGGAGAATGGGCTCCGATCGACTTCCACGTGGCCCTCAGGAGAACTTTGTGGGTATACTAAGTCTAAGAGGAGTCCCACATACGCTTCCTGAGCGGGAGAGGAATGCATAGTCTGGCAATGCCTAGTTCTCAGTCTATAGATATTTGTTTTAGAAAGAATGAACAAGGAAAAAAATCTGTAGTGAGAGTGAGAAATTGAATAAAACTTCGGAAAAATCTTTATAAAAGTACTTTATCTTTCATATATTCTACTACCTCTCCTTTCGTTCTGTTTTTATTCTTTCATTTATTATTTTTCATGATTAAACTGTTGTGAACTAACCTTAAAAAAGTTCTTACAAATGTTACCGAATAACTCGGTTCACTGAATCTTTACCGTGTAATTGAAACCAGTGCGTTAATGCAACCAGTGAGGCAATTTACCAATACGCAATTAATTAGTGCTATTCATATCATTGATCAACGTGACATTGCATTAACTATGCCAAAGATATCAGATTACAAATACATATAGCAATTCACCTATTTGTATGTGTAAACTTAGCGAGACGTCCATAGTGTAGACGAGTAGATCTGTGGTGATAGATATGATAACTGATTACAAAATTAAGTAGAGTATAGATATCATCATAACGCGTAACAGAATTAATCAGAAGTACACGAATCAGTCAGATCAGAATCAAAATCTACACACATCACTGAAATATGTATACATATCTATAAATCACAATATGTTCCCCTATAAATCGTAGAAATAAGAAAGTTGCTTAGCACCTTCGGTTATTTGTGATCGAAACAGTACCCCCACGAGGTTATCACGTAAAGAACGAAAGTCGCGTCGCAGTCGCGCGACGATTGCTTTAAATTGATAATTACGGTGCCATGCGGTAAAATCAATTTTTGTACACATCTTACAATATTTACTAACGGGTCTATGTCGGAAGATTATACTTTAAGGCTAATTACCAATTTTATCCCGACGTTTCGACCGGATTGCACCGATCGTGGTCACGGGCAGACTGCTGAGAATGAATGACGTCTTCGTAGCGTGCGGTTTTTTGCAACTACCCACACTCATTCAACGCACTTGCTGCCGAGCACTGCTGGAGTCAGGACCCAATCACTGGATTGAATTGCATCAGCCACAGGTCCTTTCCACCGATCGACACTATTATTCCAGTATAGCACGAGAGGCGGTTGAAATCAAGAAATACCATAATTTCAACCGGGAAGATGGATACCGCTTATCAACATCATGGAATCCTGTCATCAGTGAGTGTGTCCGGAGCCGGAAAACCGGACGTCGCCAGTGTGTAGATGTCGTTAGTGTAGTGTGTCGAAGTACCGACAGTGACAATAACAAAAATTAATTTTGTAGTTTATTAATTAGTAAATATTGTAAGATGTGTACAAGTCGTGAAAGTTTAAAAACATTAATTTTTGTACATCTATGTACAAAAATCATTAAGTCGCTAGCAATAGTTTTTAGTTCACTGACTAAGCAACAGAGGCAGTAATAAAGATTCGTGACGTTATATCATACTGGATTTAAAGACATATAGCAAGTGATCGGTTAAGATTCGACCATCGCTTACTGGATGCAATTGCGTAATAAAGTAGCAGAGCGTTATACTATATAGATATACAAAACGTAATTCCTAAATCTCCTATTAAGTAAATTCATGTTAAATACTATAAGACCTAGAAGTTGATAGTTGTAAACAATATTTTAAGCAATATACATACACTTTTAAACTTTCGCGTTGCATTATAAAAAATCTAAAACGGGAAATTTAACGCGATTACCATTTTATGTTGGATTGACGTTTCGACCGAATTGCATTGAGTTTGCTTGAGACCACGGCCGATGCAACTCGGTCGAAACGTCAAGCCAAAATAAAAAGGTAATCGCGTTAAATTTCCCGTTTTAGATATTTAATATTTTGGGCAACTTAAATTGCTCACAATGCTCACTATGTCAATATTTGTGTATTAAGCGAACACCACACACGTAACTAAGATGTATTCAATGATACCTAGAACGTAAAAAATTGAAATCACTTAAGTAGTTTTCAGCTTTTTGAGGGAACGTAAAAACATGCTGCTAACATCACATCTCTCTTTTTTGCTTTGCTGTAGATCAGGGTTCCTCAAAGTGGGGTACGCGTGCCCCTTGGGGTACGCCAGTTAACCGTAAGGGGTACGCGACAAAATTTACGTAATGCTTAGCTGACTCACACGTGCAACACGAGCTGTGTTCCTTTAGGTTTGAAGTGATCCAAACGTCGTCGAAGTGAACCACTCGCGACTGCGAAAGTCAAATAAACCAAGATGCAACTAAATGACATTTACATATTTGAAATTTCTTTTGCCTTTCGTGACTACTTATGTGAAATTGGTCTTCAAACCTAGTCATGATTAAAACGAAATACAGGAATTTACTGAACGCTGAATATGAATTAACAATGAAACTGAGCATAATCGTTCCTAGATTCGACTCAATTTGCGACAAGAAACAAGCCCACCCATCACATTAATTAATAATACATATGTATTGCTTTTTGTAACTACATTTATTTTTTAATAAAATACCTTATTTCGTTCTGTCTGAAAATATACTATACTTCTGTTAAAAAGGAACAACTAGTTCATCATGTTCTTGGGTTTCCATACTGTTATCGCCTTTCTTTTTAAACAGTTTATATTTTTATAGTACCTACACATTTATTCTCAAGGAAACCAAACAAGCTAGTAGGTTATGCTATATCTTTAGTAATACAATATATGAGCGTTCTCTCCATAGGTTCTCTCAGACATCAAAGCTACTGCACTCCACTATAATGAAAGCAAGTAAGTACGTATGCCGCGTGCGGAAAATTAAAAATATTTCAGAAATTGCGCCGAGCTTGTAACAATGTTGTTCGATGACGTCATGCGAAAATAGCGTTTTAAAAACATCCAATGTCGGTGTTAATTGGTTTTATGCTAGAAAGAGTTTTGCGTATATTTTGTTATTGATAGCTACGTTACACCCACGACTGCGATACATTTATAACAATATCAAGTGAACTTAATAAGTTGTTTTCGATGATGATTCAAAAAGAATTAGTAGTAAGAATAATAGGTTAGTTACCTTCTCTTAAACTGGTATGATTATACGTTGTACTAAATTATAATTTTTAAAATATTATTACAAAAAAAAAATACCTGAAATTAATTGACAACTATAGTAGTTATTAAGCTTTGATTTTCAGTAATGGGAACAGAGTGGAGGGAGTTTATGAGTGGGGCGAGAGAGAAACTAGAAGGTGATATCGTTATTCGCGGTTATCAATTTATTACAGTGTCATTGGCCAACGCTGGGAGCGACAAAGACTGTCAGTCCTGTACATTGACTTACAAGTTGCTTACAAGACAAGCAATTGCAATCAAAAAGGAATCACCACAGGAGACATGACAACTTAGGTACTTGAAATAAATTCTTAAATATTGCACGATATAACTTCAATAAGCAATTTAAAAATAAACACGTTTTTATTAAGTGTTCAAATATTTAGCTCACAAATCGGAAAACTTGTTCCGATAGTTGAATGTGGTCGACCAATTGACTACTCTTAAGGAGGACAAATTTTTAGTTCTGCATTGCCAGACATGTAGGTCGATGGTCTTGTAGCCCAGGCCAGAGTATAAGGCTATGGTGTTCGGACGGCCGAAAAAAATTGCAAATAGAACCGTATTTGAAAAAATAATTGAATGGAACATCAACTTGAACAGCATACGAGTAAAAGCAGAACCAATCTTTTACGAAATAGGTTCAATAAAAAATGTCCATAACATCATGATGAAAATTTTGGGAACGAAGTTCTTTAACGCGGCTTGCGTGAGGTGTGAGTTGGTAGAAATAGTCACGTAACAAAAAAGCGTTGTGAACCCTCCGTTCGACTCTCAGCGACTCTTTCTGTTTTTCTAAAACACGTTTGTTAATTGAACAACGTTGAGCGGGATCGTTAGCTGGATTCACAGTGATCTTTCTGTCTCTTTCTATTACATACGAGTGTGTGTGCGTGCGAGTATTCAGATTCGAGCAGACGAGCAACGTGCGCGGCCGGTTGTATAACCACATTACTTTACACGAGGAAATTTTGTTTAAACCTATGTTATTTATTTTTGTTTTAAATCATACGTGAGTTTTATTGTATCATTACTGCAATTAAGTTTTGAAAAATGGCAACTGCAGCTAAGGAATTTCGTTCCTGACGGGGGTCACCCGATCGGCCATATTTTTCATCTGTTTTTGTTTTATTATTAAATAGACGTGGCGTCATAGTAGAATCTTTTGAAGGGTACAAGACCTTAAAAATAGTTGGGATAGGCTATATTCATCAAATTATATAGGTACATAATACATAATATGTAATACTTACATAAACTTTAAGTAAAGTAGGAATGTATAAGTAAGTATACGCTTTGTAAATTATCTGTACGTATTTCTCCATATATTATATGTATTTATACAAATTTTTAAGATATACATATATAAATGGACGCCAATGTCATTACAGGTTCATCAATCATCGCGTAGATTATGGAAAAACTGCCTAATAAGCCATTTAAATCTACCTAATACTCCCAGAGTTCTCAAAATTGGGAAAAGTCTTAGAATATTTTTAGGATATCGTTCCCCAAAAGGAAAATTGGATCCGTAGGTATAAATAACTCAGTTTTTCCGCCGTCTTTCATAGATTATTTTCTCAAAACTCATATTAGAAATATGACAGTAATACGTCTTATAAACCCACATATTTACTACAGTTAAAATATCTCAAAGTCAAAGTCAAATCAATTTATTTAAGTAAACCCAATTACAAGGTTCTTTTGAACGTCAAATCTACTTTAGTTCGGTTCAAAGAGAAGAGAAAATATCTATATCTATATCCATTATTATATTAAACGAGCAATATTTGTATATATATTTGAATTCGCTTGCTCGAAAACGGCTCTAGCGATTTGAATGAAATTAACAATATAGGCGTTGAGGGAAGCGAAAAATTAATCTAGCTAGGTCTCAATTTTGGAAAAATCGTTTTCTCCGTCTTTCACACACTTAAAACTTCTGAACTCTAAACTTCTAAACTTTTTTAATTTTGGCAGCGGGAGTTTATCTTCTCAACAGCACAGTGACTGAGTGTAAGTCTACCACCCGAAGTGCGCGCGTTAGGAACTTGCGATGTCGTCAGACCTTTTTTTTTAAATATTTTGAAATAATATGTCTAAGTTCAATTTGCAACAACCTATTAAAAACACATATCACTTTGATAATGTACTTATAATAAGGAAATAAAATGAAAAATAATGGTAAACGCATAGACTACATAACTTCAGACCGCCTGTCCCGTACTACGAAGTGAGGCAAATAACATCAGACAAAATGTAGATGAGTGCGTGCTGTTTTCTAACGAAATGGCAACCGATCAGCTTATCTGATAATAAATGTGTCTTATGTACAGGTGAGTCAAGTTATCTGATTTAGCGGGTTTGAAACCTGCAATGTGGTCAGACTTTTTTTTGTAAGATACTGAGTAAAGTTCGGTTGCCCAGGTACTATATATTAATACGTGAAAGAAAACTTTGAAGCCTTTTTTAAGCACATTGCGCCCACAGAGTGCAGAAAGCCAAAATGTAGGTATATAGTATAATATGTAACGAATATATTAACAAAATAAAATAAAATATCCATTCTTTACATTCATACAGCCAATGTTAAACACATAAAAGTTATACTGTCAATGTCAAACACATAATAGTTTGTGGTCAAACCTCCGACCAAGAATCAAAAGAGAAGCTTTTGCTTTAAGAGCGTGTCTGTTTTTGTTGCCTTAGTTTCTAGACTTTTACTAATGTAAGTACATTAGAAAAGTACTAGGGAAGGGTACAACAATACACAAATGAATATAACAAATTTTATTTTTGTAAATATTAAAACCCTTAAGCCAAAACGCTTAAGGTTTTCGAGTATTTTGAAAATAATTACTTCAGTTTTGTACGTCAAGTCGGTTAAGAGTGATTCGAATTTCATCGACAGTTCGAGGTTGCTATACTTACTATAACTAACTGTTTACTTGTGGTTACGCTCAACGAGATAGAAAAAAAGATATGAAAATTCGTGTAACACACGGTGATATGATGATGATAAGAGCAAATCATTCTGGCTTCGTCCATTTTGATTCTTAATCTGAAGGTCGAACAGTCACATAGAGTTGAAATTGTCGTCAAAGAATTTTAAAATGTTTTCTGACTAAATGAGTTTCGAACTATGATTTTGAGTGATTTGTGAGCTGTGAGTTGGGAACTATTTCGAGTCTGTGGTGTATTTGTTAATGGAAAAAGACGTTTATTTTATATTTAGGGTCGAATTTCAACCATTGGGCCACCACTAGTTTTAAAAAAACTAGCTGGCCCGACAGACGTTGTTTCTGCCTTTTCCGGTAGATGGCGCGATTTCGATTTAGATTGAACGATTAAAGTAAGTTGATTACATCGTTACCTGTCGCATCATAGCATAGCTGTGAACCATTGTCTGAAAAAAACCAACTAAATACATTGTGGAAATATGACCTGAATCGGTCTAGTCGTTCAGAAGTTTTACGATCACTAACAGACGCACCAACGACTATTAAATAATAAGAATAATAATATATTTAGTTGCAAGAATGCGAGTATAATTAGACGTAGGTACATGATATACATTATACACCCTTTACGCACACTGCTTACTAAAAGCATGCAAATATTAAATTCGTCTTTTACAGATTATATCATAATATCCAATAATGAGTAGTGCGGAAAAAATTGTGGAGTCTTCTGCCTGAATATGGCGTGGAGGGCTCCTTACTGCAGGCTGTGAGGTCATTATATCGAGACCACAGAGCCTGTGTAAGGATAGACGGTGACATGTCGCCCTGGTTTGAAGTCTGTTCTGGTGTCAGACAGGGCTGCGTGATGTCTGCCTGGCTATTCGTGCTGTATTTGGACAGTTACCTCCAGAGATTGAAAAGTAATATGAGTGGTATGGGATGTGTTGACACAGTGGTAAACTGCCTATTGTACGCTGACGATGCTGTGCTAATAGCACCATCAGAAGCGGAGTTGCAGACACTAGTCACGTGCATGAAAGAAGATTGTGAAGTAAAAGGATTGAAAATGAATGTGAACAAAACTAAGGTTCTGGTGTTTGAAAGAGAAGCGGTACAAACGAAATGTGTGATTTGTGTAAATGGAAAATGTCTAGAACAGGTGAATGAAATTGTGTACCTGGGGAGTGCGTTTTCGAGGGATGGAAGATGTGAGTTGGATGTGGAGAGACGGGTAGCAGCTGGCAATAAAGTAAACGGTGCTCTGTCCGCATTAGTGGGTAGTGTGAATATATCTAACACAGCTAAAATGGCCATCCACAATGCGGTGTTGGTGCCAACTTTGTTGTACGGTAGTGAGGTCTGGATATGCCCAAAATCGAGTGAAAGTATGTTAAATGCTGTGGAGATGCGGTCTCTCAGAAATATGTGCGGTGTCAAGATTGCTGACAGGATAAGCAATGATGAGATACGCAGTATGACAGGGTTGCACAACAGTGTTATTGTAAAAATGAAGAAAGGAATGCTTAGATGGTTCGGGCACATGGAAAGAATGAGTGATGAAAGACTGACGAAGAAAATATACAGAGCGAAAGTGAGTGGTAAAAGAAGCCAAGGAAGACCAAGGCTGACTTATGAAGATCAAATAGCCAGAGTGTTAGCAGACGGAAATGTCAAAAGCACTCGCATACCTAGGCGAAAATGTGTGAGGAGAATGATGAGATTTGAGGAAGCGAAAGAGGTGTGTAAGGACCGCGACTCCTGGCGCTCCGTCCTCTCTGACTACCCCGTTGGGGATACAGCGTGAAGATATGTTATGTTATGTTATGTTATCCAATAATGTAGAAAAATGTAATATATTATTGAGACCATTAAAAACGCAAGTAACCAACTCAATGTCAATAATTTTGAATTTCATAACAAATTCATCTAATCATAATATGTCAAACTTACATATAAAAAAAAGAAATGAAAAGAATAAACAAAAAAATATGTCAAAAAAAAGAATTAATAAAATGAATGGCAAATGTAAAAATAAATAAAATAAAGACAAACGAACAAGGAAATGGGATACTCGACTATTTCCTTCATTCCTTCATAATCTCCAAAACTACTGGGCCTAGAATTAAAAAAAATACAGAATATATATCTTCTTCTTTAACTTTACAGAAAAATATTATTGGTCTTTATAAGTATTATTATCCTTATAGATCTCACAGATCTCCATATAACAATTTTAGAGAAAACCTTCTGCGCGCGAGGTTAAAGGGTCCCATAGCCAAAATGGCCATAATGGAACCCTTGTTTCCACATCATATTTCTCTGTCTGTTTTAATACAGACGTATAGAAATTAGTAATCTAAAACCAAAAATTAGAAACAAAAAATTTAATATTGGGTATTTTTGACGCTATTTTTTTGCTTTTAACTTCTTGCCCTAACTCGCTACGGAACCCAAAATATTTTTTTTTACATTGATTCTTGGCTCTGTTGCCACGGAAGTCGTCTTCTTGGCGTTTATCTGACAAGTGACAAATTAATATTATGCTAACCAGATCAGACCTTGAATACCAGGACTTCACGTATTAATAATATCTCGGGTTTTATGAAATAAAACAATGAGAATCCATATAATCCATAAGTTATAATAATGAGTTATGAATTACCTCCTTGAATTTAATAGTATTAATTAAGCTATAAAAAAGGCATGTAATTAAATAGAAAATAATAGTTATAAATATTAATTTTCTTCTTATAACTATAAAATTAACAGTAATTCAATGATTTATTTTTTGTTTAGAATATTTAAACACTGGTAAATATCGTTTTCAGAATATAAGGGAAAAATTATAATGGTTTGATTGTATTTTAATAGTCCAAACCATTATCTTATATCGTTTCGTTTTCTACAGCCTATAAATATTTTAGGGCACCATTGTATTCTCGAATTGTTCCCATTTTATTGCTAGGCATTATTAGGTTTTTCATACAGAGATATAGATATTCTGTATTTTTTTTAATTCTAGGCCCAGTAGTTTTGGAGATTATGAAGGAATGAAGGAAATAGAGTCGAGTATCCCATTTCCTTGATCGTTTGTCTTTATTTTATTTATTTTTACATTTTTACATTGGATAACATAACATAACATATCTTCACGCTGTATCCCCAACGGGGTAGTCAGAGAGGACGGAGCGCCAGGAGTCGCGGTCCTTACACACCTCTTTCGCTTCCTCAAATCTCATCATTCTCCTCACACATTTTCGCCTAGGTATGCGAGTGCTTTTGACATTTCCGTCTGCTAACACTCTGACTATTTGATCTTCATAAGCCTTGGTCTTCCTTGGCTTCTTTTACCACTCATTTTCGCTCTGTAGATTTTCTTCGTCAGTCTCATCACTCATTCTTTCCATGTGCCCGAATCATCTAAGCATTTCTTTCTACAGTTTTACAATAACACTGTCGTACAACCCTGTCATACTGCGTCAAGCTTTTTGATTATAATATTAATTAATAATGAGTTAATAAGATAATTGTCTAAAAATTTCTTTGATTTAATAACTATTCATTTCAAAATCAATTCGAATGATTTTTTTGGCTTCGGAAGCTCGTGTTTTAAATTTTTGTACGGCGTTCTACGAGTATAATTTTCAGGCCTGCGCTATATAATATTACGGCAAAATTACAGCCCTGGTCACATAGTTTTGTTTTTTAAGTCTGAAAACTCTGCCCTGCACACTCACAGTACCATGGAGTCTGGAGTCACAAGCACTGAATGAATAGCATAACATATGCGTGTCTTAACACGTGTATAATAAACAAGTTTGAAATCTTGGCGGAAGGTAGTTGACAAACTATATGAACTAGATGTCGCTCTGTGGTCGAAATTCGACCGTAACTTTAATATAAACTTACAATATAAACTCTTTGGCGACAAACTCTACTCTGTGCGACTGTTTGATCACGGAGGCTTCGTATACGTGATCACAAACCGTTATGAGTTTAAAAATGACAGGGACTTTTTGGCGCGAACGGGAGAAGTGAGGTTGTCATTTTATTTAGAATTTCTATTTTTTACATTTTTAGGAGTTTTAAAGTTCAACAGTGATAGTATATTGTAAAGTTCTGTATAAGTGAAAAGAATGTAGGAGATCATAATAAACATGTGTAACTGAAGTTTTCGCGCTCTTCCAAGAAGTCCTTTTTAACTTCAGTAAAGCTTACTATCACTTTACTGGAGGAGTGTTAGGGATAATTAATGTTTCTCCAGAAGTTACGTCATTAGGCTGATGGTCTTGTTACCAATGCCTTAAGAAATATAAATAAATAAATTAAAAATGACAGTCTTTATGACATCGGCGGTATGAAAGTGAACAATAAGTGATTTATTTAATTTAATATATTTCTAATGCATTGCATATTATATAAAAATATTAGCTTTCTCTTGTCCTTCTCCATATAAACTTTAGCTATACCAAATTTCACACATTTCCACCCGCGCAATTTTCTTGAAAAGGTAACTAAAGTGTTCGCTTATTCCCGTAATAATATATATATTATTCATCACGTGAAATTGATCTCGGCCATTGCCATTTTAGCTTTGAAAACCTAATAAGAAGTTTTGTTTAGCAGCTTTTAAATATTTCATTTTATTTCGCCGGCGAAATTGCTGTGGAGCGCTAAACGAACTTGAAAATAACAAGGAAACCGTTAAATCCTTTGCACGTGGTCCTAAGTCGAGTTAATTCTTCTTTACCAATGAAAGTTATCTAATACTGCTTCCTTTAGCGAACGAAGTTGCGAACTCGATATTGAGTTGACAGGGTTAAGCAAAAAGCGTAAACATTATATATTACTTAACCAGCCAAGTTATTCCTTGACAATTTGAGGATTTAAAGTAGATAAAGCAATGTAAATTTGAAGTTTTAACAGGTTACTTTATTATTCGTATTCGACTCGAAATTCTAAATTCAAATACATTTTATTTACCTAGCATTTTATTATTATAAACAAATAAATTATAATAAATGCGCAAGAGAATAAACATCAACCATCTGATCTCAAAGTAGCGCGTTCCCAGACTTTCCCAGATACTCCCAAACGTCCCAAACAGACGGCAAATACTAGGGGCGTCTCTCAATACACCCCGGCCCGTGAGAATTTAAGAAAAATCGCTTCCTAAATTGACCCGAACAGGAAACGAACCATACTTAGATACAAGACCTTAAACCACTGCGCTACTGAAGTCGTCATATTATTATTAGGTTGCTTACCAAAGAGTATCGCAGCAATGATTCGCTCCAGGGTTTAAAATTATCTATACGTGTTTCGTTTCTCAACGAAGCGTCCTCTGGAATAACAAAACTTAGTCTGTGTCAACTATCCAGCACCGAGCGAATGAATGATTATAGTTGTAACTTCCATATTCACATTACCAATATAGAAATTGTATTCTTTTTATACTATCACCTTGTTATGATTTATAGGTACATGATTTATGGTTATTATGTACATTCCGACATACGCACTTAGAGCGTAAAAAAATCTTGCAACTGGCCCATTTTTTCGGTTAGTGCTGTCGCCCGAATTTCCTTGAGATGTTTTGTCGAGAAGGTTAACACGGGTCGTTCAATAACATATCTGCGATACAAACATGTGACCACCTCCGTTTGTCTTTAATTTATTCTTCACATCATCGCAAATACGAAAATGTCTAAAGCGCATGAACGTATACATTATAATGTCTTTATATGCCTAAATAATGTTAGTTCGATGCCTAAATAGTTCGTTAATAATCATTCTTTAATGTAACTACAAACAATTTAATTTAATGTACATGGTAAACTTATCCGTATGCATTGTTTTTTATTTATTATATCACTAAATGTGTAACTAGACGAGATGCCTCCGCATCTCACACGCAACCCTACGTATGCAGCCGAGAGTAGACGATTCTGATACGCACGAGGCGAGTTGGCCTTTTTTTCTACATATTCTCTGCCTGAACATACGACACACATTTATTATGAAATAGGCTCTTCAGCCAACATTTAGTTAGAAAATAGCTCCTACACATCTAAATTTTATTTCATTTTATTTGCCTAACTTCATAGTACGAGATAGGCTGTCTGAAGTTATGAAGTCTAAGGCTTAACTAAAATATACAGTTAGGTCTGTCCTAATTATAAATAATGTAAATAATAATTAGCGTTGCGTGTGGTGCTGTTCAAAATTAAATGTAGCGTGCTTTATTTAAAGTTAGGCTAATTGTAAAGTCTCTGGGCATTTCCGAAATTGCCACTATTTCCTACAATTACCAAATAATGCCTACTGTATCGTTATAGCAAAATCGTACAAAATTTCGCCATACAAACATATATGCACATGATCGTGTAGGTTGTCGATAGTATCAGCTCTGTTATTGCTAAGTGAACAATAAGCGTAATTACATGATTTGCATTACATTTGTAAGTTCTGCACATAGCTTTATTAAAATGTGCTTTTTTGACAATTATTTTAATATTACTATCTTTATGACAACGTATTAGCAGCCATTTTGCGTCCATGTCAAGCAGAGAATGTGGAGACAATGCCACTAAATGGCGTTTTACGTTTTGTCTAGCCAAGTCATAATGCAGCGAAGCGTTTCATTAAGTGCATCATATTACAAACCTCGAAGTTACAAAGGACGTAAATGCACTTTTTACACCATCTTAATGTTTTTCATTAACAATCCGTGTAGCACTTTTTTTCTAGACTGCATTTTAATAACTCTGGACATTACTCTATAGCCAAAATAAAAAAAAAGTCGTTTATTTGCTGAAGCAGTTATTCCCTGTCGATATCCTGAGCCGAGGTTCCGTCCTCCGTCCCGGGTACTCCCCGGACGGAGGGGCCCTCAGCCATTGTCGACTTTTCCGGGCGGAGCGCTCTCTGTGCTTCCCCACTACGCGTCCGGTTCGCTACGACGGCCGTTAGGGTCATGTGGCGAGTGGAGGGTAGTTTTAGCCGGTTCGAGCCCGGCACTACCCGGTCGCGCCCGACGTTCTCTCGTGAGGCGTCGGAGGCGGTTGGGTGCTCGTGCGGAGTTTCTTCCCTTCCGATAAACAAAAAAAAAAAAGTTGCTGAAGCAGTTTTTTGCTTCTCCTGAAAACATGTGTTTTGTACTTTATGACCTTTGTACCTCGAAGTATCGATATATGAGGGTTAGATAATATTAGATAAATTTACGAAATGGCGGCGTTTTTTTGAAATGCCCAGAAACATTAGGATCTGCCCAATTTTACGACCGCACGACTACATTAATTATTATTAGCTATGTACGTGTGTGACAGATTTTTTGGAGTTTACTCCTTAAGAATCGATTTTCATATAAGGCCCCCGGTATGAAAAAAATATGAGGAGTAAAATCTATTCATCGAATGAGAGCGTTACGTTTTTTTGCGCATCCTATTGTGCGCACCTTTCACTTTTCAGTCGTGAGTATTAAGACGTACACAGGGTATGTGTTGCGGGACAGCTTATGCATGTAAGTATTATGTGTATATAACATACCTACATGTTATTTCTATATAAAATATATAGGTATATAATATATACTCTACAGCGTCTATAATATATATATATATGTATATATATATATATATAGTAGAAACAAATAGTGAGCACTATTTTTGTTAATTTATGTTGGAATTTTTGATATAAATATCGATAATTAATATTATCATTGTGGAGTTTTAATACTTATCATTATATTTCTCTAAAGTGAAGTGATAATTATATAAACTATGGCAGAAAGTGGTGTAAATAATAGTGCCGAAACATCTAATACACACGTGGGTGCTAGGTACGTTATAATTCATGCATTATGTGTATGAGCATGTGTGATTTGTATTTACTAAATATTTAATTAATAATGAATATATATGAACTATACATATAATTAGATATTTAATTTAATATGATTTATAAAGCGCATTCCACGCCATATAGACTATTTTTGAACCTAACCTAAAATTAATTTTTTTGAATACCTATAATTTCTTCAAGGTTATTATAATTCATTTTATGAATAATTTTTATCAGATATATGTAATTATTTATAAAATCTTAATGTTTCTCCTAGCACACATCTTACAAAGCTATGCCAGTCTTTTATTTTTCAACTCTCCGTACAAGATTGGTAATAGAATATTAAATTGATGGAAAACCAATGATCCCTAACGTTACGTGGGTCCATTCGACCAATAAATAAATTATTATTACGCAGATCTTTTCTTGATAAGATTCTCTCAGGTTACCATTTAGATCTACTTAAATTATTGGAATATAGGCACAATGTAGTTTGCACCTACAACGTCTATACAGGTGCACACTTAGTATTCTTCAATAGGTTATTTGCCTGTTACGCATTAAATTATTAGTACTGTCATCATCTAGTTTTTTGCTTAGTCCCTATTACAGTGGTTGTCTCTTAATCACGTGATGTTTTAGCAACTTTTTTACTTCCCACTGACCTGTGGTGAGAGCTTAGACCAGCCTTCCCCAAAGTGGGCGATAACGCCCCCTTGTGGGCGCTGCAGGCCTAAAGGGGGGCGGTAAGAGACCCAGAAAAAAAATGGGGGCGTTGTGTAGAGGCCTGGGGGGTGATTTGTAATTTCATTTAGCTAGGAGGCATCTTAGACAACGATTGCATGAGCTCTCGACTCTCAACTACAACTTGTGAACATCAACTAATATTAATTAAAAGATTGCTCAAACTCGGTTCGATATTTCTCTCCGCGTAGTTCATATATCTGTCCTGTTTTATTGAATATACAAAATAAAAATCATGTCAGTCGGTCGTTCCGTTTCGAAATGAAAGTAGACACAAACAAACAAATAAAAAGGCAACAGACACACTTTCACATTTTAATAGTTATTATAATTAGTTATATTACCGCGGGCAATCATGTTTTAACAAATTTTTGTTAAATAACCCGAATTGTGCATTCCTGTATCAATCGGCTGGTTCATAGAATACTTGTTCTAACTTGTTGAGTACGATTGAGCGTCGAATGAGATATACGAGTTTATGCATGTTTGTTTTATTCCTCTCGGTGCGTGCTGCTTATGCTATCCTATATAAACAACGTAATATTTATTTTATTTTCATTTGCGGTTTCGCGCGCAATAGATGAGCAGTACTTAAGTTCAACACTTACTTACGTATTTCTCAAAACAAAACAATGTCGGAAGTAAAAAAGAAGAGACGGCAATACTGTGCGGAATATATTAAATTCGGATTCATTGAAAATCCGACAAACCCATCGTCGCCTTTGTGTCTTCTATGTCTAAAAACATTTTCGAATGAAGCAATGAAGCCTTCAAGACTGCAAGATCATTTGAATAAAATGCACCCAGATAAGAAAGACAAGAATGTAGCATATTTTCAAGACCTAGAGAAGAAGCATAATACTCAGCCAAGTGTAGCAAAACTATTTTCGGCGGCTGCTAAGCAAGATGACGACGGACTTCGACCTTCGTATAATATCTCTTTGTTAATTGCTCAAAAAGGCAAACCACATAACATCGGAGAAGAGTTAATTTTGCCAGCAATAAAAGAAGTAATAACTACTGTGCTTCATAAACCAGCCGCAGGTATTATCCGAAAAATTCCTTTGAGTAATAATTCTGTGCAAAGACGAATTGATGAAATGGCTGAAAATATTGAAGGATCATTGTGTGATCACCTGAGGACAAGTCAATTCTCAATTCAGCTCGATGAGTCCACTTTACCAACTAATGAAGCATTGTTGCTATCTTACGTGAGGTGTATTAAAGATGAGAAAATATGTGAAGAACTATTCTTTGCTAGAAATTTAGAGACCGATACTAAAGGCGAAACCATATTCAATACATTGGAAAAGTTTTGTGATGAGAAAGAGATTCCCTTGAAAAATATTATATCAGTTGCTACAGATGGCGCTCCGGCTATGACAGGGTGCCATAAAGGCTTCATAGCGTACTTAAAAAATAAAATTCCAGATGTCCTTGCTGTACATTGCGTTATTCATAGACAACATTTGGTTGCTAGAAACTTAAGTGAACGACTATTTCAATCACTGCAATATGTCATCGAAGCAGTCAATAAAATCCGTAACAGCTCTTCGAATGATAGATTATTTCATCAGCTTTGTGTTACTAATGACGAGGATTTCAACCGTTTGTTGTTTCATACTGAAGTTCGTTGGCAATCAAGAGGCAATTGCCTGACTCGATTTTACAACCTGTTTGACTCTTTTATAGAGTTCTTGGAAACTAAAGATACAGAATTGCACAACAAGCTCATTACATCAAAGAATGATATACCTTACATGACAGACCTGTGTAAATTGTTCGACGACATGAATTTTCAACTGCAAGGCGATGAACTAAATTTAATTAAAACAAAAAACGTCGTTGCTGCTTTCGCAGCCAAACTGCTTCTACACAAAAAGAATATGGGCAGACGTGAGTTTCACAATTTTCCGAATTTATCAGTATCATGCAGTAACGACGAATTGTTTGCCTACTGCCAACATTTGAAAAACCTCCACATTGACTTCACCGAACGATGCCAGGACATTTTGAACTTGGAAATACCAGACTGGGTGTTGGATCCGTTTTCAAATGTCAACACAGCAATGTCACCTCAGCTGGAAGAAGAACTTATAGAATTGACAACAAACGAGGAAATAAAAATCAAGTTCAAAAATGGTTACCAAGAATTTTAGCTACAAAAACCGATCCCGCAATTGTACCCTGGATTGTGGTCAGTCGTTCAGCGATTCTTGATAGCATTCCCATCGTCATATTTGTGTGAACGTGGATTTAGTGCTGTGGCAACACTGCTTACTAAAAAGAGAAATCGTTTGCATGTTACCAAACGTGGCGACTTGCGACTGTTCTTGAGTAAATTGGAACCTGATATCAACAAACTTATTAAACAGCATCAGATTCATCCTTCACATTAGTTTTTATATAAGGATCGATTATATTTGTTTTACTTTGAATAAAAGATACTCTGTTTGAATACTATAAAGTTGCGTTTCAAAAATCATTCTCATTGGCAGGTGTAGCCCGTAAGAGTTAACTTGAGACCTGAGCGCCGTTGTGTATTACCTACTGCGCTCAGGTTTCAAGTTAACTCTTGCGGGTTATAGTAAAAGTCTCGTTTGGAATTAATGTTTAATCTCCGCTAATATAGCTCACAATAATTAATTAATTTAATTTGAAGTTGTAGTGGTTTTTCAGTAGGTGAAAAAATGGGGGTGCTAAAAAATAATTTATTCTCAAAGTGGGCAGTAGACAAAATAAGTTTGGGAACCCCTGGCTTAGACTAACCCTCCCTCCCCCCTACCTACAACCACGTGTATTTTTTTGGTATAAAATATGTTAAAAATCTTCAGAATATTGTCTTTAAATACAGTATAATCTGTTTTAATTCTGGAAAATTAACAGAGTTTAGACATCGCCCTCGGACCACGGGTTTTCTAGACTTTCTTCAACACTAATAAGTGGATAAGCATCTTGCAAGTCAGCTGTTGGCGGTACTGTACTCACTCGGTGTCATCATTTTCACGCACTACGCAGCGATTTTCTTCAGATCTAGCAATCGATCGTCGCGTGAGGAGGCGCGAAGGATGAACATTATGCATCTCTCTCATTTCTCTCTTTCTCTCTCTTGTGCATCTATTATTATTCAATAATCGCAGGTTTAACGAAACAGTAAATACACGTGTAAAATGAGGAACAGAAAAGTGTTTCTCCATTTGCACAATAAACTTATGGAAATAGGCATACTATACCAGCTGGTGCCCGCGACTTCGTCCGCGTGAAAGTCGGTTTTATTACGCACCCTTGTTGTGTCCTTGAACGTGTAACCGGCGAGCGGCGAATTTAAAATTTTCACTGTCATTTTATTTTAATGAAACAAAGCCTGAATGTTGCTCCAAACTAACTTTAATCTACGTGCGAAAACCGCGAGAAAATACATTCAGTAGTTTCAGAGATTAAAATGTACATACAGACAAATAGACAAAAATTAAAAAAAACACTTTTTAGTGTTGTGTTACTCTTTTTTTATTGCCCACGCTCATTTTTTGATAAATCTATTCGATGTACAGACACGCGGTTTCTACTGCTTTGTTATATGTATAAATTCGATAGTATTTTGACAGATAAACTTATTTTTTCCAAAAACCATGTTACAAGTGTAATAATAGGTAATTAATAATACAGACTCTTTTAGGGCCCTTATGAAACTTGCACGATCATACTGTTTGTATAAAACAGAATAACATATTTTCCAATGCTACCAATCCCTAAAGTGGAACATATTCGACCTTTTTGTGATTTATCGTCAACTTTTCCTGTAACGTGTGTTCGTAAGTTTTATTATGCGATCCTACGCGGGAAGTCCGGACTTTTTGACTAACAGTAACTTTATTGAGCGTATAAACTTCCAGAGACCTTTATTGCTGTTTCCTTTGTACTGACTAGAAGAAGACGTCGCCTGTACTCGATGCCGATGTTCGACATTAAAAGAAAGATAAGGATTGGTGACTTTTTTTTGGTTGCCAGGAGAAATCTGTACATAAATATCCAGCCCCCTGGGAGGGAGACTGGGTTATGTAAGACTTTTATCCAATAAAACTCGCTCATTAAAATCACCAACCACGATCCACGCGAACCTCATTTCGGTATACGACGCGAATCGCGGAACAAACGCCGTGTAGATCATTTCCCTGCGCGTTTTTGTGACTCCCTACAAATCTATAAATTGCAGTTCTCGTTGGCGATCACAATGCAGTAGAAAATCTCATTTACTTCCCTTTAGAGCACTCAGTAACCGTCAATAGCTGTGCTCGTGAGTAAATGAGTGGTTTATAATGAACTCTATTTAAAATATATCTGCGCTTCTATTCTTAACGAGGTAAGCAGTCGCATCGTTGACTGATGATAGTTGTTAAATCAGCTCAGATGCGTTTTAATAGCTTTAAAATTAATAAAAAAGTCTTCGACGGAAATATTTAAAAAGCTTTGAGTACGTTAACAAAATTCATTCTGATACCAAAAACGATAGATTCTTCCACTATTAGAAACAAATAAAGTAATGTCTGTTTAATTTTTATATTACTTAATAATCTTCAGACAAATTGCACTAATTTTAAGTGACAACAAATCAAGATAGGTTCTTGGCATTTGGTTATTAGATATAGTAGTATACACAATAAGACGGAGGCACACAGATTACAGGGCAGTTCGGAAAGCTTCATTTCCTCAATCGACGCGGCCAGCAATCGAACCTAGGATGCTCAGTTTTGAATTTAGATGTGCTACTCATCACGCCGACAGTTTAAATTTGCCAGTTGGGTGCTCAATTTTGAAGTTAAATGCACTATTCATCACGCTAACAGTATAAATATTGACAGGTTGAATACGATGCGCTCGCAAATATATTGTTAAGTAGATATATTTTATCTTAGTCTTGTTATGTTGTTATGAAATTATTAAACTTTATAATGATTATTATTGGATGATGTAAAATTAATACGATTAATATATGAATACCTGAGATTCTTATCAAGTTTCGTAGCGGAGTTTCGGAACCACAGTTCGATTAGACTTTAAACTACCTTTTTGGATTGATGTGAATAAAATACGTCGAATTTATATTTAAAATGCTGCACGTCCTAAATAAGGCGAGAATTTACTATTTAGATACTGTATTCAACTCGGCAATACCATATTTTTCTGGGATATACTGGTACCGCATGTTCAAGCCACCTACTACTCACTATATAATTCAGTACTGTGAGGAAACTATTGGAGCGTTGCACCGCTAGCTTCCTCTATTGTGTACAACGTCAATGGCAGATAAAGAAGGGGAGGGAATGAGGTCGCGACCTTCTCCTGAGCCTAGGTCAACTAATGTTTTATCTATTTTATTCTAAATGTATCGAATAAATGTCGTATTTATATTACATATTACATCACTTCTGTTAAACAGATTATTGTGGTTTCCATATTGATGTGAGAAAGACAGAAGCATAAAGTTTGCAACTGCCTATTTTCCTAGGAAGGTCATAACCGCTCTGCTTGCTCTCTCGATAAACACCAAGTATAGCTCCGTGTTGTATGAATATGAATAAAATATGTTATCGTCTTCCTGAAGGCAAATTATATTAGCACTGTGCAGATAGGTCACAGAAACAAAACCATGGCTGCAGTCTTAGAAAGCCGTAATCTATCTTACGTGAGAACGTCATACCTGGGGCTCGGCCTGCAAATACCTTGTGATCGTTATCGCCACACAATGGACGATTAGAGGGCGATAGCATGCGATAGAGAGATGGTATCCGAGCGTTCGTGTAAGCTCTTCACTTAGTCTGTGGTGCGATTGATGAGCGAAGCGGAAAAGGTAGCGGGATTGTTTTAACGTTGTAACAGTATTGTTACATAATATTTACATATATATTAATATATTATACATAATCGTGTGTGATATATTACAATTATTTTGTAAAGAGAAACTATGTAATAATTTTATTTTCGTATGTTTATGTTAGAAAATTTATAATGAAATTATTAATCAGGAAATTTTAAATAGTTATATTAAATAACAAGCGCATAATATAGAATAATACAGAATTTTTAGTTCCTTTTTTTTTTCATTTTAATCTATGTAAGAAAATAACAGATGCTCAGCAGTAGACATAATTTGCATCAGAAAAAAATGTTTTTCTGTTATTTATTTATTCTGTTATTTTATTAATTTTGTGCTTTGGTTGGAATTATTTTATTATTTGTTATTTAAAAAAATATATTTTAATAAAAACAATACTTTATTCTTATGTTAGTGTAGTAAATTATTTTATCATAACGACTGACCCGCTGGCGTGGTGGCAGAACAGCTGACTTCCAAGGGGCTCAGAGTTAGATCTCGAATTGGATCTAGAATTAGATCTCGAAAACAAATTTTTGCAAATTGACTTGGACTCTGGTTGTTACTGAGAACTGTCCCAGCTCATTGTGTACCCATAACTCATACTGGGGCTTGTACTATGCGTACTCATAATACCAATATTAGAAGGCCAGTGCCTAGTTTGGGTTCATCATTTCTGTTGTTAAGTTTGATCAAATCACGTCGGGGTCACCAATGTTGACCATCTCCTGTACTAGGCACACAGAAGAATTAGTATTTAAGTAAAATGTTCTTTTACTGGATGAATGTTAATATTTTGCACTTCACACAGCATTGCACTATATCACGGCACGGACTCGACGACTGCCCCCTCGCGAATAGCGCTCGCTACATATTGTAATAAGTTGCTGACAGAGTCGATAAGTCTGCATCCCCACAGTGTAGTTGTCGGGAGTGGAATGTGGATGTATACTAAGTCTTATCGCTTGTACCACACCACAATAGTGCCAAGGCTTGACTTACTAGTCCTCACTGACAATGCTTTAAACTTCAAACGAAAAATTTCTCATTGTTCTCTAACAAATTACTTGAATTAAATATACGAAACATAATATTGATATTGTAAGAATCTTATTGTCGACGGTGCCATTTGATTGGTTGGTTGATCTTAATAATGTCTATTTACTCGTAGCCAATAACAGAGTTATGTATGTTTACATATTGAAGATATTTATTATAAACTACAAAAGCGAAAATAGTGAAAACAAATATCTACTTTTCAAATTTTTGTCTTTTTAGTGTACCATGGTTGAAATAGCAAAACGGAATCTTTATAGTGTCTGTCTCTGTCTGTGTTTGTATATCACAATCGATTTTATTCCAACTGTATTCCTCTTTACACATACTAAGCTGAAATTTGACACAGAGACAGAACATTACATAATCAGAGTTAATATACATTTTTAGTAGTGATTCAATATATTAATGACGGACGGCGCAGCTCCGACCGCTTGCCACACGCACTGCTTCGTCCTCCTCGTCAAGCGTTCAGCGAAGTAGATAAGTACAGCACGTAAGTACAGTGGTGTAAACCGATCGGACAATAGCGAATCAACTTGGCTTGCAAGCTGCCTTGCAAGTGGATCCAAATAGAATCGCAGTCTATTTTTTTGGATAAGTGACGCCTCTCGCGCGCGCGCTTTTCGCTTTTTTTGACTTGCCATGCGTGTAGTGCATTAAATTTAGCCTCAGCCACCTCGCCGAACGAGTCCGCTAGAGGCCCCGCCCACACCCGAACAGGAAGCCCGATAAGATGCACGCAAGTGCGGAAAGCTCCCCTGGCGACGCCTTGAGCCCGAGCTCGCCCTCCATACGAGGCATCCCTCGGCTGGAGAAACCCTCAAGCGGTCGACCATCTGGCAGGGCGCCTCCAGCGCTCGCCCTAACGCGACCTGTGACGCTGTAAAAGCCATTAGGGCTTTCAGCAAAGAGGGGTTTTGTGTAGTCGGTTCGAGTCCGACACTCCCCAGTCGGTGTAGAGTCCGGCTGGGTAGTCCGTGGGGATTTAATTTCGCCTCTCAGAAACCAAAAAAAAAAAAAGGTCCACTTGTGCCGTTTTATGCTATGTTGTAAACAAAATGACGTCTAAATGGTTATACGTTCACATTTATATATAAGAGAAGAAGAAGATAACGTTTTCGCTTTTACTTGCTCCATTGTAATAATTTTCGGTGTTGCTCGTCTATTTTGACGGAGTAATGTCAGTTGACTTGCTGTAGTGTTTGCTAATCATTATTCAACATAACTACAAGAAATTAAATTTAACGAACATGAAAGACTTATCTGTATTCATTGTTTTTCATTGTTATGTACTAAATGTGTAACTAAACGAAATGCTCTCCGTATCTCACACCAAATGAAACAACCCTACGTATCATCCTACTGAGAGTAGGTTATTCCGTTACGCATGAGGTGGGATTCTGCCTTCTTTTTTACATATTCTCTGTCCTCTGTCCACATGTTCAATGTGTTTTTATTTTTTTTACGCAGCATAGTTTTCGACTTGGATGAAAAGTGTCAAAAACTACCATTTCATCTTCTCTTTATCCTATCGCCGAACTTTGTAAGGTGAAATTTGAAATGGCACTTCACTACATTCTTATATAAACTAACAGTTTTTTTTTATAAAATAACAACACTGTGTTTTACTTTGCTTATTGAAAATTTCTCCATTTTATAATCGTTTTAAAAACTCAACAAGTTATTTTATGCATTTATTGCACACAATAAAAACCGAGAATCGGCGTTGACTATAGAGGCTGGTCGTCAATTAACCACATAACTTCCCTGCTATAGTCGGTAAAGGCTGCCGTTAACAAACTATTAGCCATTACCACAGACGTATTAATCAGAAAACGTCATAAACGAAGTGTGTGTCGTAAAATATCGTTCTATTAAAAAAGCAGTACCATGGGAGGTAGCAGCCAATTTCTGGATTTATTGCTACTAATATTCAAAAACATCTGGCTACGCAAGGAATTACGATATTTTAAGAGTTCATTTTTTTTCACGGATAAATTTACGAGCGCTAACAGTAAATGAAGTGCTCGTAGCGAAGAAATGAAGTGCTTTGGTTGATGCGATCGATGAAGTTAAGCAACTTCGCCTGCTCTCATTTACGGGACTGTCATTTATGGGATTGAGATCGAAAAATAAAATTCACGTCGTCATAATACACTCTGTATACGTATTCCAGTTTCAATTGTAAAGTGCATGCGCACCGATCGATATAACCGTTAAAATATCGATATAACCAAAGTCCTAAATCTGATTGATCTCCAGAAATTAAGTTTGGTTTATCATTTTATAAAATATATTTTTTTGCTTTGAGTATTAACTGTAAAATTATATTTACTAATATTTTACAACTGGTTTCAGCCGTTTATAAGAAAAATGTTTATAATTTGAAAAACTGTATTTATTAATATCTTATAACTAGATCTGCTCCGCGGTTTCACCCGTGTTCTTAATTACTCTCTGTTAAATTATTTATTTACCTGTTAGTGAAAGTTTCATCAGAACAAGGTCAGATTAGCCACGACAAACAGACGCACAGAAAAAGATTATAAAAACCTGTATTTAGGTTTCGGTAACGTGTAAATAACTAAATGAGCTTAAGTAAGTCTTTATTTTGAAATCACAGACAGACACAGTTGTGTCACAGTTGTATTTCTTTTTATACCATAGAAGATATGTATATGTATATCGATATCTATACTAATATCATAAAGAGGTAAACTGCGTTTGTTTGTATGTAATGGATAAACTCAAAAACAACTCAACTGATTTCAAAAATTCTTTCACTTACATTATCACTGAGTAACATGGGTTGTATTTTATTTTCAAAAAATTTCTACTCGTGCGAAGCCGGGGCGGGTCGCTAATGCAATGTGAAATCAATAGACTGTGCTCAATAAGTTAGATCTTGAAGATGTATTCAATACTCTACTATTTGTTCTATTTCTTTTCTGAACAAGGATAATAATAGCAGAAAAAATCTTTCATGTTACATATGGTCAAGGGCAATGATTTTTGAACAAAATCAAAACTATTGCTGAGCACAAGCCTCAGTTTAGGGGTAAAAAGTTATAGTGACCGTGACACTTACGACAGGCGGGGAACACCGTAGTTTTATTCTTAAGCCCCTGGGTTTGAGAGTAAGACTATATAAGACTGTAGCCTGCTACGGGCTGAATAGTTACCTGTATTAATGCAATAATAAAGCTTAACTACAGTTTCTTAATCTTTTTATTTTATATAAGAGGACTTTCCATCGTATTATATGATTGCAAGTAATCACCGCCGCACATGGACACCTGTAACGTCTGGGGAATCACGGGTGCGTTGCCGACCTTTAAGAGGGCGTACTACGGTACACTAGCGCCACTCCTTTAAAAAAGTATTATCTGGTGACTGAGAAGGAATTATGAATAACGGCTCAATAAGGACCCTCGGTAAGTGTGTCTAGAATTTTCTAATATCTTTTGTAAAGTTTCATATTGTGACATAACAACAAAATACGATCTAGAGTAATGTGGTCGCTTTTCTTCAGATCGAATTTTGTTGGTTCGTGTCTCTATATGAAACTTTATAAAAGATATTAGAAAATTCTATACACACTTACCGAGGGCCGTTATTGAGCCGTTATTCATAATTCCTTCTCAGTCACTTATATTATTTTAAAGGAGCGGCGCTAGTGACTGTTGTACGCCCTCTTGAGGAAAGGAGGGGGAGGGGAGAGATGGGCCAGTAGCACTCTCACTCACCGAACGAAACGCAATAGGAATGGATGCTGTTATTTCATGCTGATATTCTGTGAGAGGGTGGTTTTCACCGGGCGAGCTGGTCCAGTTTGTTCTGCAATGCAGTACGGCTCTACTATACATAAATGTCAAAGAGCTCCGGAAGAACTGATTATTCTCAATCAACAGAGGTACTAGCTACTATTCTATTTACTACGGCAATAATTAAAACCAACGACTTAACAAACCAACTTTCAGAAGTAATCGCTCGATTTTGATGCAATTAGAACACCCATCCGATACAGGACCGCGTGCAACGTTGCTCATCAAACACCAAAGTACCATAGGCCTACTGTGCATTGTAGTAATATGCAGCGACCTAATCCTAGCCATATTATGGTAACTTATAGGGCTACATAGTGACTTTGTAATAGAGATGGCAGTTTATAGAGTTTGTCGCAGTCGTTCGTTTGGTCTCAACGACTCGGTTTTACAACTGAAAACGCTTAAGCGTTTAATGTCAGTCCCGACATTAAATACGACATTAAATGGAATGATGTTCGAGGACATTTAGATTTCACGGTATTAAATTCGATGCGCTGTAGTGACGTAAGGCATCTTCGAACACACATAATTTTTTACAGTAACTCTCATTATTATTGTTATTTAGACGTACATACATATCCTCAAGCTGTATTCTTTACAGAGTAGTCTTAGAAGTCTAGTATTTATAATTTATATAAAGAAATAAATAAGAAGCACGACACTTGGCTCTCCGTCTTCTCTGACTACCCCGTTAGGGATACGGTGTGATGATATATATGTAAGTATGTAATAGAATTCCTCAAGAATCTACTCTTCATGCTGATGCTAGATATTATAAGAGGAATTTTAGAATGTGAGTAATTCATCTCTCCCTCCCCCTCGGTTCCCTCTTTTCCCTCTTTCCCTAAAGGCGGTCAACCCGTCCACCCGCGATTCCCCGGATGTTACAGGTGTCTATGGGCGGCGGAGATCATTTTCTATCGGGTGACTGCCTTGCTCGTTTGCACCCTCTTTTATAAAAAAAAATTGGTTTCAGCCATTACAAGCATAACACGAAATATACTCTTTGGTTTGTAAAAGGGGACTTGTCCAATACTTTACCGAATACGACGCCTATTTATGTTTGAGTTCTTGCTTCTGATCGTAACAAAGATGGTTATTTTTTTGTTTGATTTTTAAAAACAAATAATAGCATTTGCAAAAAAAGAAGAAAATTTTAATATAGACAGTCAGTAAATCGTAAAGGTCAAACTCGAAGCAATTTATTCAAGTAAACCCAATTGCAAGGTAATTTTGAACGCCAAATCTCCTGTCGGTTCGAAAATAAAATCTTTACGCTGAGAAAAACCGACAAGAAACTCAGTCAGGTATAATTTTTTCAACATTATTTTGCAACAGGTTTGTTAAAATACAGTATTCTGAAAGCCAGTAAATAAATGAATGCGCAGATAAGATTATTTCCAGAGATTCCAGACTATGTTTTGTTATCGACGAAATCGTTTATTTTATAGTACGGTATAATTGTCTAATCAATGTTTATTTTATGCATACATACATATCTTCACGCAGTATCCCTAACGGGGTAGAAGGAGAGGACAGAGCGCCATGTACATTTCATAACGAATTTAAATCTCTTTTCCCTTAATTGTGTAACTTCTTGAGAACTTTATTATGAAAACGAATACAGTTACCCAAAAATAAAACATTTGACTTGTAATTCATATTTTGGAACAAACAATTTCTCAGTACCTCGGGTTTCCATATCATTAACATCGCCTTTCTTTTCGAACAGATCTATAAGGACTTATAGATCTCTAGAAATTAAGTTATAATAGTTATTTTAAAATACAATATTCATGAAGTCAGTAAACGCATGTCAAGAGAAGATTATTCTCAGATTCCAGACTATTGTTTCGTGTTTAATAAAATCGCTATTTTTATTGTGCGCTTTTCCAATTAGTGTACGTTAGATAACAAGTCTAAATTTCTTTTCCGTGAATTAAGTAATCTCTTGAGGAATTTTACATTAGAAGCAATCAACTTTTAATATTTATATAAATTTTCGATCTTTTTGTGAAGACTGTACTTGTAATTGACATAAGAACTGCATTAAAAAAAAATTATTACATCGAAGTTTTCCAGAGTTAAGATTGATATTTTGAATTTTTTAACAAGAGTAGATTCATTACGAGCGATTACAAGGAAGTATACAGTGTCGCAGTCGTGTCGTTAACTCTAAATCACAATACGAGTACGTATCTTTACAATTTAGTCAAAGTTACGACTAACTAATGACGATATAAAATGCTTTTTGTTATTGTTAAATAAGGACTGACTAATTACTTTCCTTTGTTTGATTAATTTTATGGTGCAATTTAGTAAAAGATAATGTCCTGTAAACGTATTTTTAACTACAGGTAGCGAGAATGTCTGCAAGTTATTTTTTTTTATATAGCAAAAGTTACGATAGCCTATAGACGCCTTCAATACCAGGAATACTACCATAGTTTCAAGTTGGCGACCCTGTATAAACCTTTTCACGCCCCCCTGCCGTAGTCTACTCGTAAAACCTCGACTGGGAGCTCATTCCACAACCTCAATATTTAAGGTAGAAAGTGTCTTTGAAATCGTGCTGTGTGCGACCATTTCGGTTCATATACAATACAGTCCATTATAAAAAGTGTAGAACACACATGGAGGCAAAGTTTCCGCCCAAACTTAACTGTTCAAGTCCACTTGCAATTTGGGATCGCTCGCTTTTGAATCGAGTCATTCAAAGGTGCCAACTGATATGCTGTTTTCTTGTATCTATAGCAGCCTATATCAAAGATGCTATTGTTGGGCAGAGGCCTCTTCCTTGAGCAGGCTAGTGTCCCACCTACTGTCAAAGTACAAGATACAAATAGGTACAAATACAAGAAATGTCAAGTCCTTACTGTGAGACAAATATACATTTTCCATCAGGTCATGTACCAACACCTTTGTACAGCTTATGACTCTAATTTATACCGCAAAAAAAGAATCATACCTAATGTGCTCCAACATGTCTCTTGTCGTACTTCGTTCGCTAGAAAACAAAGTAGCTACCTAAGTGTATATCTATATAACAAATTAAATAAACAACTTAATTTGTATCCACTCTCTTACCACGAATGTAAAGAAAAATTACAAAATCATCTTCTATGTTTGGATTATCATGACACTGAGAGCCTGTTTAATAAAGTATCGTAAAATAATTCGTATATACTCGCTAAAAAGAAAAAACATTTTCAGACATACATACAAAAACGCTCAATATATTACACACACACAATCACACACACACATACACACTTAAACATTCACAATTTATTACACTCACACATGCACTCACACGCGCGCGCATGCACTGCACTAACAAGCAAGCAAATGACATGCTGTTCATTTAAAATGGGATTGGACGCTGACTTCTGAGATACAGATCTCTACCTAGTTCAGGTTTCAGAGTTTTCACAAAAAAATGTAAATTCTGGAATGTCAATAAAGTTTTATTATTATATTATTATTATGAAGTTTTCAAGCTGTCCACAAGTACTACGCCTTCTTTAACAACGCGGGAGAACCCTTCAAAAGATATCCAGTCCCCGGAGTGTGAGACTTGCTTATTTTGGACTTCAATCCATAAAATCCTCATGGTGATTACATTTCGCGGATTATAGAGAGGCTCCGCGATCTCCTACAGAATGCACCGGAGCCCTTCTTATGTTGTGCCGAAACACGTCTCAGGGGGGCTAAGCGGCCTACCAGCGCCATCGCAGTGTTATGCCAACGCAGACCATATGCGCCTCCATTATCATGGTCGCATGGAGTGTGTGACCGGAGCTCTGTTCCAATCGGTCGTGACCTTGAAGGCCTTTTCTAGTTGCTTCGTGTGAGAGATGAGGGATACCGCAGTCTTGTTTTGTTTCCTACGCTATACGGGTAAGGGTCGACTGACAACAGCCTAGACCAACGGCTTACGTACGTTCCGAAGCACAAAGAGGCTCGACATAGATACCGCTAGGATGTAATATATCTAGTTGGTGATAGTGCGCAGTGTTGGTTAACAAATGCTGGTTAACCAATCAACGATCGCATCAAACAGAAAAATAAGCTGTTAGTCTTTGGGGGTTGATTTATTCCTTCATCTTTACTCCTATTGAGCTGTAAGGTACAAGCGCGTAAATTGGTAACATTAAACTAGAAATCCATGCTAATATTAATGCGAAAGCCTGTCTGTTTGTCTGGTCGTCTGTCACGCCCAAACCGCCGCACCAATTTTGATGAAATTTGGCACGGAGATACTTTAACACCACGTATGCTCTTTTATTTATCATAAATCTACTCTTAAGAGAGTGAAAAGGGGGATGAAATTTCGTATAGGAAATGCTAAACCACGGAATTGATTGTGATAAAATTTGGTACAGGGATAAAAAAAATTCCACGCGGACGAAGTGGTTAGTGAGCATAGCTAGTGAAGTAAAACTAGTGCGTAGTCTCGTAGTATATATATTAATATTATAAAGAGGTAAACTTTGTTTGTCTGTATGTAATGGATAAACTCAAAAACTACTCAACCGATTTCAAAATTCTTGCACCTGAAGAAAGCTACGTTATCAGCGAGTAACACGGGCTATATTTTATTTAAAAAAAAAAAATTCTACCGGGGCGGGTTGCTAGTGAGTTATAAATAAGTAGGATATGCATATTTTGGACAACATTTTTAAAAATTTACATTTACTTCGATACTAAACCCTTCATAAGTTTCTGACACGCACTTGACAGGTTATTCCTTTGTTATGAATTTGTTGAATATTCAAGTGGACTGTATGTGGAGCTGTGGTTTCTGTTTTCGATTGGCGTATAAGCAAATTAGAACTGATAGAACCAATGATCGAACACAAAATTATAGGTTTTAAAGGAATGGACTCACCGATGGATGTGATGGCTGATACATTAGATTGCGTCTGTTTTGTGGGGTTTTGGGCCGGCCTTGGCGCAGGAGCTCCTGCTCCAGCGGATTTTTCCTTATGCTTTTAACTGCTGGTTAACAGCGCGAGATGCGAGAGAGAAGTGCCGTCGAAGACTTGTGTGAACCCCTACGTCTCGTGCAAAAGGGAGCGAGAGAGGAATAGAAAGTAAAGGAATCAGAAAGCGGAAATGTATGGCTAATGATGCGTTCGACATTTTGCGATATTTTGTTTTGAATACCGAACACCCTTATTTCCTTTTAATCGTGGTTGATAACCTACTAAAGTTTTGTGCAATTAGTATGCGCAATTCTACATACCTATTTGTTTTGTTTTGTCCAATATAGTATTGCGCAATTCTACATACCTATTAATTATCTACTGACCTGCGAATAAATAATAATAAAAACAAGAACAAATAATAATTTAAATACTTTATATTATAAATAAAATAAAAAATGAGTACTTGCAGTATTTCGATGTTAGATATCGTTAAACATGATGAAATTCCATAACATTGTTATTTTGGAGCATTTCCACAAATCCTCTAGACGAATTAGACCAACCAGTTCCCAGGTTGTTACGTTTCCCAAGTTTATACGTTAGTCGCTACTCCCAACTTACAGAGAATTAGTCAAATACGGGAATAGTTGAGTTGCATCGTAACCCCTACCATTGGTACCAACATTTACGTAATTCTTAACGTCATAATATCTAATAATGCAGTTGTATCAGACCAAAATAAAGCACATTCAAATATTTCGCTAAAGCAAAACTTTGATTTAAGTAAGTATATTTATAACATAAAAATAACATTATGTAATTGCACTAGGCTTAATTGCTTAATAAAAATACTATGAGAGTCTTAAATACTTATTTTTAAATTAGCTATGTTCTGCAGCTTCACTCTCTTTGACTTTGGTCTTTTTCTGCGATAAGAAGTACAGCTGGAAGCCTATATCATTTTTACCTGTTATTGAAATTTCTGTCAAATTCACTTTGGTTGTTTCGGAGATTATTATATAACTGACATACAAACCAAAAAAAAAAAAAGTAAAAATAATACAATATTACCAAAAAGCCTTTTTGCCGAAATGACATTACACATTCAGTTCTATTTATTTGTATACCTAGATATTTTTTAGATTCATCATAAAAAAGTTTAAAAATAATCGTAAAGAAAACTATCTGTATCCAAAATAACTATTTTTTAAATGGATTCAATTTATTTTTAGAGCAGTCGAACACCATAAATATAAACAAAGTAATATGGGATTTAAGAAATATGTGATTGGATTTATATTAGAAATGTAACTTTTAGTACGATCGATATACCTAATGTAATAATCGAATTGGATTAGTATTATTGTAACCTATTTTAAGGATTAATTACAAAGTAATTCTGTATTGAAGTCCTCTATGGGTTATGATAGATTTGTTATAAAGGAGAGCCGTAATAAGTATAAAAGGAAAGTAATTTGGTTTATTGGCAATTCCACAAATGTAGGTTTTATATACACTCACTGAAATAATAAACGTATACAAAATGATTTCAAATTTTTAAAAAGATAATGTAAGATAAGAAAGATGTAAATATAAGTAGTAATCATCTACAAAACTGTAAATGCGAGCAGTAATCATATAAAAATGTGAACGTAGCAGTAATCGTCTAAAAAATGGGTCAATTGTGAATTCCACTTATACACAGAGGCTACGTAAGTACTGTATTATAAAATGATTTTCTAAAGCTAACTTTTAAAGATCTATAAGACCTAAAATTTGTTATATTCTCCTCTAAACTTTTGGTAAGGCTCTATATTTTATAAAATACGAAGTTACTAGACCTGTCTGACCAGACGGACAGGTATGACCATGTGAGTGATCTTATTGGGGTTTCGTTTTCCCTTTTAAGTTACGGAACCCTAAAAGTGATATCGGAATAACTTTTAATATTATATTTTCTCAGTTATATCCTTTTCTTATACTATTATAGTATTATATGAGCAATATTTGTATGTATATTTATAATCGCAGTCTCAAAAACGGTTGTAACGATTTCCATAAAACTTGGGTTTACGGGGGCAAAAAATCAATCTAGTTAGATCTTAATTCTGGGAACTTTCGTCTTCTCGGTATTTTCACACATTAAAACTTGTCCGCGAAATATGTATGATTTGCTAGCGGAATATTATTGGTAATTCGATAATAGCATTAATTTCCACAATATTATAGTGGCTAGAGCGTAGGTCTACCTTAACGAAGTGCGCGAGTTCGAATCCTGCGATGTGGTCCGATTTAGTTTCGTTTTTTTTATGTACAATCGAACCTAAAAGTCGCCGAGGAATCCGTCGCCCAAATACTTGCTTTTATAAACGAATTAACATTATAAAGGAATTAACATTATTATGTTGCTTTACAGAAATTAATCGGAAAAAAATCAATTTACCGAACTAATGGTAGGGCCTTCAAGGTATTAGTCAAATTAGTTACGTACAGTTGTCGCGAAGTGGTCCTTTATATGTCTTGCATTGCACTTACGGCAATCGAATGTGCGAATGTGTGAGTAGTTTGGAATTAGATTCGATTACATAAAAAAAAACAACAAGATTAAAAATATACTTAAAATATATTTTGAGACACAAGTGCTTAGATAAGTTAATACTCAAGCTAAGAGTCCAGGATTCGAGTCCCACTTAAGTCATTTTAGAAAAAGAACAGTTAGAGTTGACTGAATCGTTAGCGTGGTGGTTGCGCGTCTTCCTTCAGCCTTCAGCCTTCTAAAGAGAGGGTGTCGGACTCAATTCCTGGCCAGGTCAATTTAGGTAATGACCTTTAAAGTTATTTTGAAATCTGGTCATTACCGGGTGCTTCTTCCATTCATGATCACTTCAATGCGACCAAGCAATTTTGGGGTCATATATTTAGTGTCATTGTCTACACTACAGTGTTTACAAAAAGGAAAACCGTGAGAACTTATCACAGACGTATTAACTTAGGGTCCTTTAGCAATTTTTGTGCAAGTAAAAGTTTTAAATTAAAATTAAATGAGATGACCTCGATGGCGGAGTGACTTAAGTGTTGCATCCAAACGCAGATCCGGTTCTGGTTTCGATTTCCAGTCGAATCAATTTAGGAAACGAACTTTTCTAGATTGTCTCGGGTCTGGGTGTACTGGGAGACGACCCTAGTAGTCGTCGTCTGATTTTCATATCACAGGAAATGCCCTAGTTTGAAGCCAAATGATTTGTGTCTATTGTCTTACGCATAGCCGACAGAAATATCAAAACCACTTGCAATACATAGGCGAAATTGTCTGAGGAGAACGATGAGATTTGAGGAAGCGAAAGAAGTATGTAAGGAAAACTGTAAGAAATTGTAAGTCCGTCCTATCTTACTACCACGTTAGGGATACGGCGTGAAGATATCAGTGTATGTATGTATTATTAATTAAATTTAATATAAAATAACTAAATTAGATATGTACCAAAGTAATAATAATACTCTAGACAATTACACAAATTGTATAACCCCAAACTGAGCATGAGACTTGTACTATGGTGGCCATACAATGGTCTGAGAGGGAGCTTCCAGTACGACCCAGCCTCCAAGCCAATTTACAAAAGTTTGTTTCCTAACGGACTTACCCGAGGATCGAACCCCAGATTCCGGCTCGAAAAGCAGATTCTCTACCACCGCGCCAATGGGCCAGTCTACCCATTGTTTATTTATTTATTTCACATTTCTATTTGAGTCTCTGTGCCTAGCTCAGTTGGAGCAAAGGTAATGGAATAAATCCGTTGCGACATACGGATACACAGAGGGATAGACAAATTAATACACGTATATGACAAAACAACGAGGTTTCAATGTTTGCCATTTTGGCTATCGAATCCTCAAATCAAGTTAGTTAGGTTTTAGGTTATAGGGTTTCAGCCCTGTGGCACGGGCTCAAGAATAAGGCCGCGGTGTTCTCCGCAGGTTCTAAGAGGCGGCCGATGGTCCTTCCACGCGACTAGACCTGTGTCAATCGTTAATTTTTAAGACTCGATCGTTCAAGTATTGATATGAAAAATGATTTGGTCTAATAAATCAATCAATAATTTGATTGACAATCAATGATCAATTGGATCATTTGACCTAATCTTTTTTTTATTGTATACATACAGCAATATAGCAGACACAATCATGTATTTTTGATTGAAATGGCAAATTCAAGGTAGTAGTAATCCGAACTTTTAAGATTTCGATATTTTTTAAAGTTTTTATTATAATTTTATTTATTTGTAAATTTATTGTTTTGTGTTTTGAAAAATAATATGTATGTGAGTTTACTTTTTTTAAATTCGCTGCTCATCACATTAAATGGCATAGACCAGTGATTCTCAACCACTGTGCCGCGGCACTTTTGTGCCGCCAAATTGTAGAAATGTATATAGTAAAAATTATATTGCTTTTGTTATTACATGTAATTAATCCCTTAATAAACGTACTGTTGTTTTTGTAGTACATATTATTTTATTTTAAATTCAAAATTATTATCATAAACTATTTTACACAGTATATAATATAGGTAAGTAAACAACTTTTAAACTTATCTTTTTTTTTGTGTGCCGCCAAATTTTGAAATCGTTAAAAGTGTGCCGCGACAAAAAAAGGTTGAGAATCACTGGCACAGACAATCGATTAAAATCGACAAGTATCGTAACTGTTCAATGATTGTATCTAGCAATACGTTAATTTAATTGTGATTGCAATAAACAATACTTTGGAATGATTACAATCGAATGACTGAATCAATCACGAACAACACAGGTCTACACGCGACACCGAGCAGAACGACAGCGCGTGTGGTCCGCGCAGTCGTGGCACTACGGATATGCAAGGAGATGCTCTATAACTGCCTCTCCCGAGAAGTGTGCTTCAGCACAGCGCGAGAGGGGCTCTGGTTGCATTCCGTAGGAAACCTGGGGCTGCAGTCCCGACATACTGATTATTTTCGTAAACTACCGATCGATAAAAATAACGAAAAAAATCGCTTGCCGTAACGATAAGCGCGAACACTTTGCGAGCTGTCAAATTTGATCGTAAAAACATTATCAGCAATCGTAAAGTTGACAGTTAGATTCGATATGATTCCAATCACAATCGATAGTTCTAATGTAGAGACTTTCAAAAATCGTTAAAAATTAATCGTTATGACTTATCAACCGAAATCGGTCGTAAAGCGATCGCTATCTATGTCGACACTGCAGGGGCTGGAGCCACTCGTCAACATGTCGATGACAGACCACTGTCAGGTTTTAATGGGTAAACTCAGTCTATAGAAGTTCCACGTACCCTCCTCGCCGCCTCTCAAGCGAGACAGGGATGCATAAAGTATTTCCTGACTTAAAAAAAGAAGAAAAAAAAAGGTTATAGATGTCGCTGGATATTTCGCCGGGGTACTTGTTATTTGATATTCACGCAAGCTTACTGTTTAGTTGGGGTTGGGGGTCATTCAATTGTAAGACTCTTTGAAATTTCATTAAAAATAGTATGAAATACGTTAAGTACCATCTCTAATTAGTGTTGATAATAAGCTCACAGGCTGAATGACGGTAAAATTTTTTGCCGAGCTGAAATGTATTTTCATACGTTCATGAAATATACAAATTGGACCGCGACATAAAGTGCCGTGAATCCCAACCTTTATTATTTAATTAAAATCAACTCTAAGGAGTCACCTTATTAAAATTCAGAGAGGAGACTTCACGGTAATCCTCTTTTTTGTTATTTAACATTCATCTCAAACAGCTGTAGATACAGTGACGAAATATAATTTACTTATTCTACGTTCACGTATTAATAAAAGGTCTTTTAATTAATTACATATGATTTTTCACATTTTTACGTTTTAAAGCTATTTTTTTCTAAGAGAAATAAAATCTACAGCTTCTCGTACATAATTATGTTCGTAGGTGTACTGATATTTTTAAAAGTGCTCTTTCATATGGATAATTGTAATATTTGTCATTTATCGATTTTATTTACCGGGCAGCCAAGTTAGAAGAATAATGATAGGATATTAGTAGCTCCGACTGTTAATTACCAGATTTCTAAAGCAAACTGACTTTTAGAAGTCAAAGTCAAATCAATTTTGACTTTGCATCTAATTGCAAGGTCTTTCTGAATGTCAAATCTACTTTAGTTCGGTTTGAAAAGAAAACCTGAGAGCTTACCGCCATATCTTAGCATTATTATTTTAATATTACTTGACTTGACGTACGAGGTAGTTAACGTAGGTTGGACGCCTGAACATGGCGGTTCTTACGTATGTCTTTCGCCTACTGATGATTATGTCGAATGATAAAACTAATCAGTAACCCACTGTCCGAATTTCGAACTTTTTAATTCAAGTAACATTAAAATAATAATGCTATAAAAGATGGTGATAAGACCCCTGGACCCTTAGAAGAACCGACAAGAAACTCAGTCAGGTACCTTTTTTTCAACATCATTCTACAATAGTTATTTAGAATAAAGCCAATAAATGCATGTGCAGAGAGGATTATTTCCAGACTATTGTTTTTTCTCCAGTGAAATCGCTAATTTTGTAGTATGCTTTTCTATACAGTGTGCGTTTAATAACAAGTTTTTGAGTTTTGTTATAAAAACGAGCAATTTTGCCCAAAAATGAGACACTTGACTTTTGTAATTTAAATTTTGATATAACTAGCTAATCACGATCACGAGTTTCCATACCATTAACAACGCCTTTCTTTTGAAATAGATCTGTATTTTTTCTAGTTACATTATGTTTTTAAAGATATATAAAAAGGGTAAAGTGAGTACACCAATCTTTAAAAAGATTTCTCAGCGACTCTCATTTATTCATACTGCGGACGGCACGTTTGATCACGGGCATGATAGCTTGACCTTTTTATTGGTAATATACACAGGAAAAAGCTGAACAGCGGTACCCAGCCTCCTAGGGATGATACTGGATTGCGTATAGGCTCTTACCTACTAAAACTTTTGCAGTGGTCGACCTAGACGCATTATCGGGAAGGTCCAGGATCTCCTACGAATCGTAATACTGGAGGTCATCTCGCGCTATGCGAAAGCACTTTTTGAATGGCCAATAACAGAGGGTTCCTAAATCGTAGGGTATGTTGGATGAAATCGAGAATTAGCATAATAAAGAATTAGCTAACAAGCCCCTTCTCACTAAGGAAAATGGACCATAAAAGCCTTTTTAAACGTCTGTAAAATATGTAAAGAAAGTTTACAATGGCAATATGAGTTTAAACCCAACTTTGTCAAGCACGATTAATGTTTTAATGAATTAACTGGGTGATGTGACACGAGAAGAGCGTTAAACTTATAAAAGCGGCGCGATATCATTTATATAAGTGACTTATAGCAGGAACAATAACATAATCTGCATAAAAATATTATGTCTTTGTTCCACTCACATACTTTATCGCCTTGCGACACATTGTGGGTATAAACGAAATAGGCAATGAGCTCACTGTCTCTGATATGCCATTTTTAACCCCCGAGAACAATGTCTGTCTGTTTGTGCGTTTATTTCGCATCCCTCGAACGGATGATTGGATTTGTATACGGTTATACTTGTTCAGTAGCCTACAACTTTCGTAAAATTTCTTAATGACGCTTAATGGAAATCAGTCTAACCCTTAACAGGATTTTCAGCTCTTAATATTATACGTGAAGGGATCTTAAATACATCAGTAAGTGTAAAGATGACGTAATAAATTGGCTATTACATATGGAGAGACATATGGACGGACAGACACGTGGACACGACGCATAATCTGATATTCTTTTTCTGAAAAATTTTATGAATGAAGCCAGCGGATGCTGTCAATTTACTTCCACTAAGATTTCCAATGGGAGTATTATGGGATCTCAGTATTCTGAGATCGTAATACGTAGTCGTAATCATTTTCCAGTCCCGTGTAAAGCGCAATTACAAAAATAAAAAAATAACAAAAAGTCGTAGGAAATCTAACACCGACTCCATATGTCTTTTTGCATAGGTGTTTGTGAATTAAATATTTGTAAAAGTGAGTATTAGAGTTTCTTGTCGGTTTTTCTCAATGTGCAGGTTTTCTATTTGAACCGAGGGCGGTTTGATGTTCAACACCTTGCAATCGGGTTAACTCTAATAAATTGACTTAACTTTGACTATAAAGGTTTCCATTTTTACCAATTTGGCTACGGAATCCTAAAAATCGTAATAAGATAAATGATAATTACGAATTTTTCCTTTTACATGACTTTCATGCCCAGATCTTAGTAGATTCCTTTCGCAAAGAATTATCTACCTACAAAATTATGAAACGAAATTGTAAAGGAGCAATTATCTGACTGCTTGTAGGCCTTTGAGTGTATTAAATAAATAATGTTGGTGCCTCGGGCTGGGTCGAGCTGGTATTACCATTCAAAACCACTACCATGGAATAAAACATCTATGCGTTTTATAACATACTATAATAGATTTAGCCTCTGGTGTTATTTACATTGATATTGACTTGACGACCTAGATGGGGTGGTGGTTAGGCGTATCATCCAAGCGCTGAAGGTTCCTGGTTCGATTTCCGGTCGGGTCGATTTAGGAAACCAACTTTTCTAGATTGTCTTAGGTCTGGGTGTACTGGTGTACTGGGAGAAGCTCCTAATAGTCGTCATCTGGTTCTGATAGAACAGGGGTGCCCTAGTTTGAGACCAGATGTTTGGTGTGTATTATCTGGCGTATTGTGGCCATGTGGTGGCCTTTTTTGGGCGAGACAAGAGTTTCAGTCATTCTGTAGTTACAAGAGTTGATTGATCTAATCATAGATAATAACAGACATAGAACTCTTAATTTGAAAATAGCCTCTCAATGTGTTATGGAGCGGTGCCGAACCGAGTCGAAATAATACGAAATTATACGAATAAAGAGAACTTGTCTCTCTCACGCTGCAAGAAACTCGTGCCTCATTTTCCCTTTATTGCGCATTCTAAAGGACAAAAAATTATTAAAATTTTTAGTAAATATAGTTTCATTTAAACTTTCACTTAAAGATGCAACGAAACTGTTATAATACTTAAAGAGTTATAGATCTCTAAAAAGAAATTTTTACAATGTTTAAACAGTATGAAACCCCCTGCGTGAATCTGAATAGAATTCACACTTTTGTGTTTTTTTTTAAATGTCGGCCCTATTACTGTTTTATAATAATATACCGCAACACAGGTTATATAGAGGCAATATAACTAGTTTATTCACGAAATGAAGCGAGGTACTACGTTGCGGTTCATGCGATTAACGAGATTAACTACAGCCGGTCACCTGTTGCATCCACATCGAACGTTACTGTGCTTAGCTTGTATATTAAGCACAAGCTAATTTGAACGTCCAATGGGGTGTCATCTAAAAATTTACAGACACAGATAGACGAGTCACAGTCGCGTGACGTGTCCAAAATTCATATCACATGTATTCCAGTCAATAAGTAAATGGTATTACATCAATTCTTACCCGTGGATAGACAGACGAATGGACGGTTCCTTGTTGACTACGGATAAAAAAAACGATGTCTCTAACTAGTACAAGTTTTTTAGAAGTCAGCAAAAATTATTTACGAACCAATTTAGTTAAGCGGTTCCAATCAAGCGGTGCTCAATTTTTGCGTACAAGCACATTCACTCTTTCAAAGTAGATTCACTCTTTCACTCACGCTTGAATATCTTCTCTACCCATATACAAAGTACCTATATATTTTCAAGGTACAGCACTCGGTGTGCGGTTTATTCGTGCCTACTTGATTGGTTTTTATGATTCCATAGCCAAATGGCAAAAACAAAACAATAATTTTAAATCGAAGACTATTATAAATCTAATTATAAATCTAATTTCTTTCGAGTTTCTTGTCGGTTCTTCTCAGTGTTCAGGATTTCTTTTCGAACCGAACTAAAGTAGATTTGACGTTAAAAAACACATTGTAATTGGATTTACTTGAATAAATTGATTTGACTTGGTCTTTAATTTGAAAGGTAGGTGTATTCTGCGAACCGCAAGTGTAATTTCTAAAAATGTAATTAGGGGTGGCACTCCATTCATGTAACTCAGGAATGGAAAAAATGCCAGTGCACGTGCACATAAGCGTAAGGGGTATGTATACAGGGTTAATTTAAATACTAATAACCTCTTAGTGCAATATTCCTGTCAACATACCCAACAGCTTTTGTTCTACGACTTTTTTCAAAACTCAATATATTCCTCAATAAATATTTGTTAAGTTTTGTTGTACTGTCTGAAACGGAATTACTCTGTACATATTTCCAATGGTGCAGTGCAAGCGCACCGGGCCTCAACGCCGTGCTGTGCGTGTACCGCTGGTGCCGCTTTAGCGACTAGGTAGAGTAGGTGCCATTTTCAGAAATATTTAATGTATTTTTATTTTTGTATGAAAGAAAAAATTTATGAATTTTTGAAAGTCGTAAAACAAAACTTATTGGGGATAATGTTTGGTACAAAGTGTTTGGTACATTAGTATTTTTAAATTAATCCTGTATATAGATCTTAAAAATTTATATAGGGCTTTCAAAGTGACTTCTTATTTAAGTCAATAGTTGACGAGACATGCCCTTTATAAGTCACATAAAAGTATGTCGTCTCCCACCTAACTTTTCAATTAAGAATGTAGAAAATTCTAAAAAGACTTAAGATAGTAGAACTTTAAAAGCATTTTCAACAAATTTTTAAGACAGAATATTTTCGGTTACACGCTCAGCGACCGCAGAAATAACTTTCTTTTTCTCCTCGCTGCTGAGAAACGGTATTAAATACAAACCTAACTTTTACAAAACGCTATACTGTGCGTGATTCTACACACACTGACGATTTATATTTCGTTAATACACAGTCAAATACACATAGTTTCTAGTAGTTGCGTAGTAACTCACAACAATTTCATTGTCCATTGTTTCTCACTGGATACCGAACGTAGATTTAATCGAGAACGTATAGTAATTCCACAGTTTATTTAGGCCGCGTTCTAACTCACATTTCTTTGTCAGCCTCTTTACCTTCCCGCATAAAATATTCAGGATATCTTCACTTTGGGCGTTCGTGCAATATTAAGGGGATATATAGTGGCAACTTATTGGTAAAACATGGGATGAGTGATCGGTGTTCAATTTTTAGTGCGCTAGTTTTAAACACTGTCTGCTTCAATACAGATATAACCCTTTTTTACTGTTATTTTACGCGTTACGCCGTAACGCGTAAAATAATCGTCGCGAATTATGGTTTTATAATAAAATAACTTTGACAGAGAAAATGTATTCATTAAAAAATTATCTTAGACTTAGAGGAACGTAAATAATATATTCGTAATGTAATTTATTTTCAGTACAGTTGTTATTGTATTAATTATAACCTAGAACAAAATTACATACACGTATACATATCCTCACGCTGTATCAGAGATCAGAGATCTTCACGCTGTAGTCAGAGGACAGAGCACCAAGCGTAGCAGTTTTTACATACTTCTTTCGCTTCCTCAATTCTCATCATTCCTCACACGATTTCGCTTAAGTATGCGAGTACTTTCGACATTTCCGTCAGCTAACACTCTGGATAAGATAAATAGTTATCTTCGTAAGCCGGTTTTTGTCTTCCTTTACTTCTGCTACCAATCACTTTCGCTCTGTACATTTTCTTCGTCAGTCTTTCATCACTCATTCTTTCCATGTGCTCGAACCATCTAAGCATTCCTTTTTTCATTTGTACAATAACACTGTCCTGCAATCATTTCATACTGCGTACCTGGTCATTGCTTATTTTGTCCGCAAGGTAGAACGAAATTAGTTATTGTTTCCAAATTCGTCGGTTGCGATCATTACTCTTTGTCAGTTGTGTGTACTTCAGATATTGTTTTCATAAGTACGTGTGTTGTAAGTTGTTATTAGTCAAAAGTTAGAATTGTACAAAATAATGTTTTTTTTCTCTCTTTGTTTTGGCTTCGCAGATTGCATTTAACCATTGACCAATTAAATATGAGTCGAAAGTTAGGGAAACGATGTTTCCCGCCCTTTTTCTTTTCTTCTTCTTCTTTTATGGCATGGCGCACAGTTTAGCGTTTTGCCAATGTCACGTATTAATAAGTAATCCATAGTGTAGAATCACAGGTAAATTAGTTTTTTCTTATCGTAAAACTCCTCCAGTAAAGTGATAGTAGGCTTTACTGAAGTTATAAAGGACTTCTTGGAAGAGCGCGAATACTTCAGCTACACATATTTATTTAGATCTCCTCCATTCTTGTCACCTACACAGAACTTTAAAACACAATATACTATCACTGTTGTACTTTAAAACTCCTAAAAATGTAAAAAATAGAAAATCTAAATAAAATGACAACCTCACTTCTCCCGTTCCCGCCAAAAAGTCAAAATAATGTTTTAATATCATTTCTTAGACCATTTTGTGACTTTTAGGGTGGCTTGCACCAACCATTTAAACTCGATTTAAGGCACTGGCGTCTCGCTCACACCAACTACCAAATAGTTGGTGCAAGCAAGATGTCAGTTCCTTAAATCGAGCTTAAATAATTGGTGCAAACCACCCTTAGGTGTTTAAATGACTGTTTTTTAAACTTTGATTTGCTAAATTAACATATAGAATTAAACTTAATCATGTTAGCGTCATTACAAAGCTGTAAATAATTAATTTAGACTGGCCCGTTGGCGCAGTGACATATGCATCTGATTTCCAAGCTAGGGTCCCGGGTTCGATCCCCGGTCAGGTCAATTTAGGAAACAAACTTTTCTAAAATTGGCTTGGAGTCTGGGTGTTACTGGGAACTCCCCCAGAGTTCCTTGTATGGTACCCATAGTACAAGCTTACTGCTTAGTTTGGGGTCACGCAATCTGTGTAATTGTCTGGAGTATTATTATTATTATTAATATAAATTTTTTTGAAACGCTGCCTATTACAATCGAATTTTATTTCTCTTATTTTTGAACACAAATTATTAAAGACAGTCAATAAATTGCCGTTGTTGACAAAATGTTCATTTTTATCGGAATTATAATTACACCTTCTAAAATCTAAATAATAAAGTGAAAGTAATAGTGATTGCGCAAATATATCTCATAATCCTAGGCAATAAAGTAAAATAAATAGTGATAGCTTATATCATCATCAGTAGAGCTCTTTATTTCAGATGTCGAATGTTTCTGTGTGACGTGTAAAGTGTGACAACATGATAAAACAACAAAGACTTTTTTTAAATTTTGGCAAAGAAACCCTGAAAAGACCATACAATTTATTGAATTAAGTAAGTATACCTACATAAGTATATATATGACAAATACCTATTGTTAACAACACATTATTTACGTCGTCTATATTTCTAAACAGCTTGCTTACTTTGAAAACTACCTTGTTCATTTTTTCATTTAAAAGATGGTTTTCAGGTCATTGAAGCTAAAACAAAGTATCTATATTATAACAACATAATGTTCAGTGTGCAACAGGGAGAGATGAATATCGTAGGCTCTTTTGAAAGTCAACAACTTTGTTTTGGTTTAATAGACGTAAAGAATAATCAAATAACTAAATGAAGAGTAGAATATGTTATTAGAATGGATCTTAAAATACTAAGTGAATAACAGGTATATCAATCTCTAGCGACCCGGCCCGGCTTCGCACGGGTAGAAATTAAAAAAAAAAAAAATACAGCCCATGTTATACTTACTGCTAAAGTAGCTCTTTCTATAGCTGAAAGAATTTTTAAAATCTGTTGAGTAGTTTTTGATTTTATCTATCTCCTATCCTATAGTATCTATATAACTAGTAAATAAACAGATTTTGATTTGATTGATTGATTTGATCCATTACATACAAAGAAAGTTTACCTCTTTGTAATTTTTTTATGGCGGAGGGGCTAAACGAGCAAGCGAGTCACCTGACGGAAAGTGATCACCGCCGCCCATGGACACCCGCAACGCCCGGGGAATCACGGGCGCGTTGCCAGCCTTTAAGGAAAGAGTAGGCTCGTGTCTTGAAGGTCCCTAAGTCGTACCAGTCCGGAAATACCGCCATTCATCAAGTTAGTGTAGTATAGTAAAGTGCAGCACAGTGCATTGCAGTGTGCAGTACAGTGCAGTGTGCAGTGCAGTACAGTACAGTGCAGTGCAGTGCAGTACAGTATGGTATAGTGTAGTGTAGTATAGTGTAGTATTGTAATGTAGTGTGTAGTAGAAATAGACAGTAAAGTAGCTATCTACCGCCTAAACTTTCAAATCTATTAAGCGACACGTGTTTCGTTTCTTAGTTTTCTTAATTTTCTTAGTTTCTTCGATGCCTGAGAAGCGAAATGTATAGTGTGGACGAACACTTTGAAAATATTCTAAATACACTGACAAATACAAGTTATTGCTTTTCAAACTCCGAAAGTGTGTATGGAGTGTTATATTACTGGAAACCGACTTGAAATTATTAAAAAAGAGAATAATAATGTAAAAAAAAAGGAAGAAATCACCGAAAATATTCACCAAACTAAACAATAGCTGCACAAAAGTCGACAAGAACGATTGCACAAATTTTATTCTTAATTACTGAAGCGAAAGTGAAGCATACAACGAAGTAAAAATAATGGCGACTCCGTCCACAGAGTAAAATTTGCCGCTTTGCCTGTCTTAAAAACACGTGCAACATAGAGGGGGTGGGCCTCAAAAATCTACGACAACGTGACATAAAAGACTATTTGTCTGCTTTAATATATTATATAGTCTCAAACTTTCAATTTTCAAATGTTGTTTTGAAATATAATATAAAGTTTGAGGAAGCGAAAGAAGTATGTAAGGACCGCGACGCTTGGCGCTCCGTCCTCTCTGACTTCCCCGTTAGGGATACAGCGTGAAGATATGAATGTATATCATACATTCATCTAAAATTCCTGAGCCTTTACATTATTGTAAATGTTATTGATCCAATCTAATATCCAAATAATAATAATTAATAATTAATAAATTCTCCAGCTATACACACCGTGATATACACCGATTATCTGGTCCCGAACTAGGATATTCCCTGTGCTGTGAGAACCTGACGACTGCTGAGGGCGTCTCCCTGTACACCCAGACCTGCGACAATCTTGAAAACTTCCGTGTCCTAAATTGACCCTGGCGGGAATAGAAGCCGGAAGCCTCCGCGTTTAGACGCAACGGCTAAATCACTGTGCCATCGAGGTCATCTATTCATTTTAGATATCTACCGCTCAAATTTCAAATCTATTAAGCGACACATGTTTCGCTTCTCAGTTTCCTCAATTTTCTAAGTATTTTCGATGCCTGAGAAGCGAAATATGTTTCGAGTGTTGATATTGTTTTGAAACTTGCTTTTAAACTTGAGTAGCGGGGATGGAATAGGAACAAGCTATGTCTGTTATTCTAGCATTAGACAGAGATTCATAACCGTCATATATCATATATGACGTCATAATTTTGGTAACGACGTGTTTCTTTAGCTGTACTTTGTGCCTCCACTCCGTCCCAACTACTGAACTTTAAGAGTCAATAACTTTTGTTATTGAAAGAATTTCAAATGTTTGTGTTAATACAGAGACTTAATGTACCTAATATAATAATGTCCAGTTATTTTTTTATACCACGGAGAAGACAAATGAGCATAGCGTCTACCAAATGGTATGTAGATTGGACCATTAGCATTTACAATAATGTGAAGGCTAAGGAATTTTAGATTGCAAATGCATTGACAACCTTGACAAAGAATATGTAGAAAAGAAGGCCGTATCCTGCCTCTTGGGTAGAGGAATTGCCAGCTCTCGCTTGGATACGTAGGGTTGTTGCGTCGGATGTGAGATGGGGAGAGTCTCGTTTAGTTATACATTTAGTACATAATAATACAAAATAATACACACGGATAAGTTTTTCGTGTTTGTTAAATTTAATTTCTTGTAGTAATGTTGAATAATGATAGCTGTATTCGTATGAATAAAATTATTTAGGCGTCTAAGGACATTATAATAAGTTCGTTACTGCGCTTTAGACATTTCCATATTTGCGACGATGTGAAGAACGAATTAAAGACGCACGGAAGCGGTCGCATGTTTGCGTCGCGTGCGACCCCGACTGGCGCTGCAATAATGACCCATACTCGCCCAGAATATTGTCGTTGTGTGCGTGCCACGGCACTTGCGTATTAGCACGCACACATACAAACGGCGTACGCTAGCTTTCTATGAAGTCATCCTACTGTTATGTTTTTACTGTGAACTTGACTACGATGTTGTGCCTCTTCTGCTAGAAACGTCACCGGCTGTTTTATCCTCCGCACCGGAACACAACTGTGGAAGTACTGCTTTGGCGGCAGGCACTGAGTACCTACAACGGGAGTCCCGGTTCACAGGCATTCCCCTCTGTCAAGGTATAAATAAAAAAATAACCAACGCACCATAAAAACTAGTTTTGAATCGATTTGTTACAATTTCTATAATCGAATTTACTGCGCTAAGTGCTACGCAAAATTGTCGTCTTATACCGTCAGGAGGTGCAATCAAAAATCCGCTACATCTAATCTAGCCAAAGACGGAATTGTATTCCATAAGTAAATATATTTTTTGTATTAACTATTAGTTTTCCATTTTAATATATTTTTCCAGAATAGTTTCACTAAATCGATTTACCGGTCTCATCCTAACGTATGTCGATTCATTCGAATATGTTGCATATACTTGTCCGTTATTCCAGAAAGTCGTATCGTAACGTTTGTTATACAATAATGAACCTTGAATTGGCTTAAATTCGTACCTTACGGTTTTTAATTGCCGAATAGTACAAAATATGACGTAACTGCACTCTCTAGCGAGACTATTTTTAGCTAACATTTAATTATAGACGTTAACGCGTTACAAATAAAATTACAAATAAATTGCTAAAGAAAGAAATTAATTCGTGGTAGTATTTAATTTTAGACCTTAACGGATCACGAATAAAATTTCAATACAGTTATTTCTACGTATTTGTTAAATTGGGGGAATGTTGTCAGTGTTTGCGTGCGTAAGCGTAAAGACAAAACTCATCATTGCATTGGAGTGTTCCCATTTACATCTCCTCCGCAAAAAATACCAGAAAGTTTCGTATGAGAAATACCGCGTATGTCACCTCCAATTGTAGATACTCAATGGCGGCAAGGTTAGGAAGATGGTGATAGCGATCTACACGAATAGCGCACAAGATCTCCACGCTGAAAATAAATATCAACTAAAAATTTCAGTTAATCATACACATTTTTACAATGTACACCGGAATCGATGAATTATTTTGTGCATTTATTTATTTCATTATTTGGGAAACAAACAGTACTTACATAGAACATATCATACCAACACAATTTCCACCGTAGCATTTATATAACATTATATTTTATTGACGACCTCAGTGTCGCAGTGGTTTAGGTATTGCATCTAAGTGCGGAAAGTTCTGGATTTGATTCCCGATCGGGTAGATTTAGGAAACGAACTTTTCTAGATTGTCTCGGGTCTGGGTGTACTGGGAGACGCCTCTAGTGGTTGTTTTCTGTTCATAGCACAAGGAATGCCCAAGTCTGAAACCAGATGATTAGTGTGTATCGGTTGGCGCATTTTTTTTTATATCCAGTGAAAGAAGTTATGTAACTAGGCCCCTAATTCTTGCTCAGAAGAACGACATTCAATAAAATACGTCATATAGTCAAGTGTTAGCTGACAGAAATGTCAAAAGCACACGTATACCTAGACGAAAGTGTGTGAAGAGAATGACTTGAAGTGGAGAAAAATAAATATACTAAAATGATTCAATTATCACTTTGAAAATTATTTACAGACCCGATTAAAATAGAAAATAATGTTAATTTTACTCAAGTTAGTTTTCCGTTAGATGAAACAAATATAAAGAAAGAATTAAGTTTGTGTTGTAAGCATTTATTTTGTTTTTACACTGGAGAAGTGCACTAAGACTTTCAGAACCATTTTTTCGATATAGCTATTTTATCAGGTTCATTAATAACAAAAAAGTACATACATACTATTAATATTTACAAACTTAAAACTACACATTATCTTAAATAATTGACTTCCTCGAAGTTGCCGCTTCGAAAGCTGTCAATGCTTAAGCTGCCCAGCAGACTGGCAGCATTACCTCTTTGAATAGCCAAACTGATTTATTATAAATTTTATTAAGCTTTTTTATTGTCTATTATATTGTCTGTTGTCTATTATATTATCTATACATTATGTCACGTCCGATCCATGGAACTAGAACTCAGTTAGGGGGAAAAAAGAAAGTAACATGTATTTCTAACCGATTGTGACAACAAAAAATATTCAGAATACATCTCATAGACTATAAAAAAAGTTGCAAACAGGATAAAATAACTGAATAATTTCTTCAATTTAAGACATAATTTTGAAGAGAAATTTTTGAGAAATTTTGTTTGTGTGTTTGTATGTACATTTTTTTAATAATTAAGTAATTACGTATTTTATATTGCATCATACTTTGATGGCTCATGTGTTATACTCGTATATATTTGACCTCTAAGCTCTTGATATCCATATGAGGGATCCGATGATATAATTTTATATCTTGACTTAAATTTTTCCAAAAAAAAGAAACGTCAGTTACTTATACGTACTTAATTGAGACGCATCTAATAGTATTTTATACTCACGTGGAAATTGGTTGAGTGGCTTCGATTCCGTGAAGTAATAAATTGACATACATACATGCATAGGTATATAGATAAGCCGGCAAAAATCACAGCCCATTTGCTTCACCCACGTGGGAATTGATTGAGCGCTTTCGATTCTGTGAAGGAACAAATGAACATACATACAATTATCAAAATCACAACCTTTTTGCTTCGCCGTTTCGGGTAAAAATCTAGAATATACAACTTTTTGTGTCACTACTAGTGATGTGCCGGATATCCGTATCCGTATCCGCGGATATCCGAGAAGAAAGATCCGGATCCATACCCGTATCTGTTACTTTTTTGGCGGATCTTTTACGGATCTTTTACCTTATTAATTTTCAATACATAGATTAAATTCTATATAAGTCGAAACATGTCCTGTCACGCAAAGCGTCAAGTGGCATCAACTATCGTTCTAAGGTCACGCGCACCGACACCGATCGAGTAAAAAAATTAATATCCGTATCCGCGGATCTTGACACCAAATATCCGTATTCGGATCCGTATCCGCGGATATACATTTTTAACGATCCGGCACATCACTAGGCGCTACCTACTACAACCTATTTACGTAATAAATGTTTTAGTTTGCCACCTGCCAGCAAACTAATTTTATTAATTTTAATCACCAACTTTCGCGTGCTGACACACATTAACTCTCACCCGCCGAAACATGGGACCCGATAAAATAGCAGAGAGCTAATATTCATAGTAACGCCCCTTTTAAAGTATCATTAAAACTCATATAAACGCGATAAGACTTATTGTTAATGAACCACATTAAATTAATGCGTTGTTATGAGTACGAGTTGTTTATGATAGAAAAAAATGTGAGTTTTTTACAGTAATGACAATGGTTTGAACGAGATTAGTTCAAGAATGATTATACAAGTTGTTTACGTGTGTGTTGAAATGAATGAAGAAATACGCAGTATGAGAAGTTTGCACGGCAGTGTTATTATAAAAATGAACGCCACATATAAAGAATGAGTGACGAAAGACTGCCGAAGAAAATCTATACAGCGAAAGTGAGTGGTAGCGGAAGCCAAGGACAATTAAGGCTGATTTATGAAATCGAAAAGCCAAAAGCTGACGGAAATGTCAAAAGAACTCACATACCTTGAAGAAAGTCTATGAGGAGAATGATGACATTTGAGGAGGCGAAAGAAGTAATTAAAGACCGCGATTGGCACTCCGACGTCTTAGACTACTCATTATACTGTAAAGACCGCGATACTTGGACGTCTTGGACTACTCCATTAGACATACAGCCTGAAGATACTTTATGTTGAACTGTATCAATAATTATAATTATTTAGTAAATAGTTTTAGTGAAACCGATCCGTATAAGTCTTTTTGTAAATAACATAACAATATATACTTCTGTTAATAATAAAATATAATCTCTAAATGTCCTTATATGATATCTAATATGATATGGGAAAAATATTAGTGATTTTACGAGTTATTGTATTTTACAAATAGAAAGAATGAGTGATGAAAGACTGACGAAGAAAATCCACAGAGCGAAAGCGAGTAATAAAAGAAGCCAAGGAAGACCAAGGCTGACTTATGAAGATCAAATAGCCAGTGTTAGCCGACGGAAATGTCACTCGCTTACCTAGGCGAAAATGTGCGAGGAGAATGATGAGATTTTAAGACACGAAAGAAGTATATAAGAACTGCGACGCTTGGTGCTCCATCGTCTTCGACTACCTCGTTAGGGATACAGCGTGAAGTTATGTATGTGTAAGGTTTAAAATTCTTTTGTACTACTAAATTCAATGTTAAAGTCATACTTTAAATTTTGTTTGACAGGATATCCATAGACAAATATTTTCATGCTGCGTAATTAACGGGGTAGTGAGGACGGAGCGCCAAGCGTCGCGATCCTTGCATACTTCTTTCTCCTCCTCAAATGTCATCATTCTCCTCACACACTTGCACCGGAGTATGCTATTTCTTTTGACATTTTCGTCAGCTACCACTATATTGACCTTCATATTATGTCTTCTTCGTTATGTAATAATCATATTCTGTTTATTATTGCATCAATTTTTATTTAATATACGAGTCTATAGATACTACCTTTCTTCACAACAATTCATAATATAGTTTAATATTTAACTAGCCCTGGTTTGATTTATATCCTTTACAAAGAAGGTTTTGACGCTACAAGGGTGAATATTAACGAAGCCCAAATTAGGAATTTTATTCATCTGGAAACTAAATTTGTCTTTTGTTTTTATTTTGTGTGTCCTTCGCGTGTTGTGGCTTTTTTATAAACTTGGGGCTTTTGGACGTTTCATGACTAGCTACTAATTTTTTTAACTGTCTGCATCAGCTGCGAAGGGTTATATTTATGGAGTGTATGTCTGTTTGTGAGATAGATGTTGGAATGTATAATACTCACAGCATACCCACAGAATGATAATCTAATATATAAAAATGAATGTTTGTTCGTTCGTATTTTGTGCGCTGCCGTAGCGTTCACCCAATTGCGATGCAATTTGGTATGGAGATAGCTTGAATCCCGAGGAAGGACAACGGCTGTTTTAAAAATAAAAAACGCGGACGAAGTCACGGGCTTCAGCTAGTAATGAATAATTAATAACAAATCTTATAAATATATAAAAATCAATGTTTGTTTGTTCGTATTTTATGGGCTGCCAAACCGTGTTATTCCTGTTTTATTTCAAAGAAGTTCTGTATTTTTCAATAATGGTTACGTGTTCTGTATGTGATTGTATTATTACATATCACAATAATCAAGGGAATCATTCATTTCATAGGTGACATTGACTAATTAAAAATCGTCACGTGTCAACGAGCTCTATGTTCGTCTATACGCCAGTATATACTAGGTTTATGGTTTTGATAATATTTATGTACTGATTTATTACGTCAACTGTCACTTGTCAAAATCGTCAACTGAATTTTCTTTAAAATTGTATGTCACTGTAAAATTTTTCTAAGGTATCATTTATTATTAAATTTGTCTTGGAGTAACTAGTAACAATTAAAACTATTTGTTTTAAAAACTTAATAAAAACCTTTTTTTATAGTTTTTAAAAACACTAACTACGTATATTTCTTTTCGACTCTGACGTTGATTTCAATAAAATTAATCTTGTTCATAACTTTCGTTATTTTGCGGTATATTTTATTCAATAATGCTTTTTTAAGTTTTATAATATCTTACAGGAGCGTGGAAAGAAATATTCCAAAGGGCTTTTAAGGACAAAAATTGTTTGAGGATACTAAATTCTAACGGCCACAGTTTCGCAGATTCTAGGTGTTACACGTTACAAACTAAGGGTGAACGTTGATTCAATGAACTTTAGTTAAATCAACAAATTGATCATTGATTAATAAAACTGGTTAATAACTAGTTGACAGATTAAATTAATTTATTTAACGAAACAGAACGCCAACGAATAGTAACGTATTTTTCAACAACACGAACCAACACACGTTGTTGATCGTTTTATTTGTCAACAACTTGATTTACTGACGTCCACAAAGTAGTTAACCTCTTTTTCTACTTGTTAACGATACAAATTAAATATTAATACGTAATAAAAATATCGCTGAAATATTTAGCGGTTTAAACATTTCGTACATAAGTATATTTTATTGAAGAAAAAACAATAGTCTGGAAATAATCTTCTCTGCACGCGCATTTATTGGCTTTATGAATATTGTATTTTAAATAACTATTGTAGAATGATGTTGAAAAAATTATACCTGACTGAGTGTCTTGCCGGTTCTTTTCAGAATTCAGGTTTTCTTTTCGAACCGAACTAAAGTAGATTTGACGTTAAAAAATACCTTACAATTGGCTTTACTTGAAGAAATTGATTCGACTTTGACTTTGATAATTTATTAAATATTCATCGATTAAAGAATCTACTTCTAAAATGCGATGCTTACTCTGTAATTCGAAGTTACTTTTATGCAATCATCTGTATTAAATATTCAAACAATAGGTTTAACGTCAAACATATCACTCCACTGCGTTCCCAGTTGACATTTTTAGCACATTTGTGCGAGACCTCTGATTGTACGACCTTTCTATTCAATTAGATCAGACGACAATGGGCCGGTGGGCATTGTCTCAGTGAAAGCGACCATTCAGACGGAATACTAGCTATCAGACTAATAATTATTTCTATTGTCTTATTTAGTGGGGGATAGGACAATTAAGGATGGATACGTCAGCATCGTGGATAATGTTCCGACCGCATTGAATAAGGATATTATGCATGTCTAAGAAATATAACGTTCATTTGGCGAAGAAATTAAAATAATAGCCACAAGCTCTATGACAGTATGCGATTGGGGGCTAGGGTTGCCAACATTTCATAAAATAATCACAGCATTCATGAAACAGAAACTTGTTTGTGAAAACGGTGCTGTTTTAAATGATAATACTCTGTTTACGAGTTTGTAAATATTCAGAAAATTACCAGTACCTTTTTTTTTTCTTTCTTTATGGCATGGCGCACAGTTTAGCGCATTTCCCAATGTCACGTATTAATAAGTAAAATCACAAGTAAATTAGTTTTTTCTTATCGTAAAACTCTTATCTCTTATCGTAAAACTAAAAAGTTATAAAGGACTTCTTGGAAGAGCGCGAGAACTTCTCAGCTACACATGTTTATTTAGATTTTTTCACTTATACAGAACTTTAAAACACAATATACTATCACTTTTGTACTTTAAAACTCATAAAAATGTAAAAAATAGAAAATCTAAACAAAATGTCAACCTCACATCTTCCGTTCCCGCCAAAACATGTCCCAGTACCTATCACCAAAAACAAATAAGCAAATTGATTTGAATTTGGAACGTTAGTATGAATACTCAGAGCATGAAATAATTTTACTGCTGTATTTTACAGGTAGGTACTTGTAATTATCTTTTAAAGCGAATGATTTTCAACTAAGTATTTCAGTAACAAAATTCGCTACTGAAACTCGTAAACTTTTGTAACTGGAATAGAAATCAATGAATAATAAAATACTATACGTTAAATTGTAACGAAATAACGTCGTTAACTTTCAAACAATATTAGAAGTTTGTTTAGGACAAAATTCAATATGGATCGTGGGAAATTTTTGGGTCGCAAAATAATATAGGCGTTATATATTTTGGAACGAATGTCATATTAATATTCCACGTTGCTCTCTAGTTTCCATCTACATTCTACATCTATATGGGAACGGAACGGAAAAACAAAATTTATTAACTTTACTGACAATTATATGAAACCAAACAAAAATTGTATCATTTTTATTCGTTTATTTATGCGCGTATTTCCCTTTTATATAAATGTTAGTATATATTACACACATTTTCCAAGTTATTCCTTTGATACTTCATTCACATTACAGCTGAAATCGTACCTACTAAATACATATAAAAAGCGTCTGCTTCTATATATATCCAGATAGAACTGGATGTATCTAGTTGCAGTGAGCAAAACGAGCAGGTTAAAACATAAAATTAATCCTGCCATCCTTAGAAATGAACTCGTGATCGACTTTAAACATTGTATCATATAGACCAGTTTTAAACTGTAATTTTACATTGTTATAAACAACAATAAAATATCTCTGAAGCGTTCGATGTTTTAATTCTGAGGAAGTAAAAGGAATTCCTAAATGCAGCGTAATAATTTGTTGCGAAGCGCGCGTGTAAAGCCAGTGACATACGGGTCAAGCGTTTGTACAATAACCATCTTATTACGTATACCCAGTTTTAAGCTAGGATTCCAGATGTCCATTCTTAAACTTAATCTATAAATAGTCCATAGTTTAAACTTCCCTTTATTACAGAAATAGAATTAACCAAAGACTGATTAAACCTATGTCTAATCATAGAAAAATTTAAGTTTTTCTATTACATTCGCTTACTTACTACAGTCCGGACACTGAGAAAATGTGTTCCTGACAGGTTGTGATCGAATGAATGATGTAACTTTGAAATGGTGTTGAATTTACGATAAAAATATTTTATTGTTTAGTTGCCCAACTAACGAACAATTATCATTAAAAACTATTAATGTGACATTTTTACTTCTTACCATTTGATTAAAAATAACCCAAAAATTTAATTTTTTTGATAAATATTATTTCGTGATGATATCCAACAATATCTTATACGAAAAAGTATATATATATATATATAAAGAAGCTTCTAAAAACTCACTAAATGTTTACATTCATCAAGAACCCATTTGCATTTTCTGTGCTCCTCAATTTAAGACGAAAATTCCTATACTTGTTGTTAACTTAAGTCAAATGTTTTTTCTTATTGTTAGTCATTCTGAAAATCTGCATGTGCTGGGCTTAAGGGATGCATTAATAATGCAGTGACGGGACTAGAGCCGAGACAGGCGAGGGATGCACCCAATCACATTAAAATAACCCCACTCTACGAGGAGTTGAGCCCACATTATTGTTATGAAAGAATTTTCATACACTTCATTTGTATGTAAACCAATGAAAAGAATAAAATAGATACACTTTTTGCACCATTTCATTTCATTTGCATTAATTCATTTATTCTTTTCGTAGCATAGAGACGTAAACAGGTACCTCAGAAAATGTGAAATAAACAATGGGTAGACTAGGCTGTTGACTTCGTGGCAGAGTATCTGCCTTTCAAGCCCGGATTCGCAGAGCATCTGTCTTTCAAGCCCAGATTCGATCCCCGTGCAGGAAACAGACTTTTCAAGATTAATTTGGAGTCTGGGTGTTACTGGAAGCTCCCCCAGCTCGTTGTGTGATAACCATAGTACAATCCCAGTGCGTAGTTTGGGGTCACACAATTTATATAATATCCGGATTATTATATTGTTACAAACTTTTTTTATGGTCTTTGTTCTAATTTTTTTAAAAATCTTTATTGTGATTTTATGTACTTCAATACACTGATATTATTTAAGTTGATTTGAATTAAGCTAGGTACGTATAAATATTTTAGGTACATATTCATTTGTGACATAAATAGTAAATCTCTTAGAAATATGTGCGGTGTCACCGTTGGGGACAAAATAAGCAAGGAAAAGATACGCATTATGCCAGGGTTGCACGACAGTGTCATTGGGAAAATGCTTAGATAGTTCGAGCACATAGAAAGAATGAGTAATGAAAGACTGACGAAGAAAATCTACAGGACGAAAGTGAGCGGTAAAAGAAGCCAAGGAAGACCAAGGCTGACTTATGAAGATCAAATAGCCAGAGTGTCAACCATCAGAATTGTCAAAAGCACTTGCATACCTAGGCGAAAATGTGTGAGGAGAATTATGAGAAATATGTAAGGACCGCGACGTTTGGCAATCCGTTCTCTCCGACTACTCCGTTAGGGATATAGCGTCATGATATGTATGCATGTATGTAGGTATATATAAGTAGTAAAGATGCTTCTGTGTTTGGTACGATCACTGAGATACTGAGGTCAAGCAACTTTGCGCGCAGAAACTAGTCGATGAGATGATCAAATTCACATCGAGCGACATCGCATTTGGGAAAGAATGTTGAGCAATTATATAATTGTTTTATTGTTGACGTTTGTTAAGTTAGGTCATATGCCTCACTGCCGTAGCTTTGCGAGATTGCTAAGTCACCAAACCAACCCCCAGAAGTAAAAATTCAATTTTTGAAGTTCGTATCTGCCTTTGGGACACCTACTTATTGCGACCGTTCTAAATTTCAGCTATTTACGTCAAATGATCTGAGATTGGCTGTTGAGACCAACAGAGGGAGACTTAGAAGATTCTTCAAATTTTACACGAACACTGATAAAAAATGTCGAAATCACGTAAGTGTGTAAGGAATGACCATATTCGAGAATGCAAAAGCAGATACGTGAGGAGAACGATATCAGGATGCGAAAGAAGATTATAACGATCGCAACGCTCTTGGTACTCCGTTCTCTTTGACTACCCCGTTAGGGATACTATATGGGGGCCGAGCGATGCGTGTGTGCATGTATATTAATTAGTATAAAGGAATTTTGAAACATATATATGTATGTTTGAATAGGTATCTACCACGACAGTATTTGTATAATTTATAATATCAAGTATCAATTGAAATTTAAATGAAGTAGCCTAATATATTTAATTATAATAATTAGTTTAACTATTTGTTATGACCTTATGACGCTTCGATCAACCGATATTCTGCCGCGCCACTCGTCAAATGTTCCGCGTAACGTTTTTTTAAAAGATATGGCATTAAAATACCATGCAACCGGTAATGACGTCACTCTTTTTTTATATTTCCGTTCGATTTATCACAAAAGTATGTTTATTCGATATTCGAAATTCGAGATTCGACTACTTCGAATAATGTGCGTTAGTCTCACAGCAATTTGTTGTATGGTCTATGCCAGCCTTTCCCAAAGTGGGCGATAACGCCCCCTTGTGGGCGCTGCAGGCCTAAAGGGGGGCAGTAAGAGACCCAGAAAAAAAATGGGGGCGTCGTCTAGAGGCCTGGGGGGTGATTTGTAATTTCATTTAGCTAGGAGGCATCTTAGACAACGACTGCATGACCTCTCGACTCTCACTACAACTTGTGAACATCAACTGATATTAATTAAAAGATTGCTTAAACTCGGTTCGATATTTCTCTCCGCGTAGTTCATATATCTGTCCTGTTTTATTGAATATATAAAATAAAAATCATGTCAATCGGTCGTTCCGTTTCGAAATGAAAGTAGACACAAACAAACAAATAAAAAGGCAATAGACACACTTTCGCGTTTTAATAGTTATTAGTACTCCCAGATAGGTAATTTTCGTAGATAATAGACCGCGGGCAATCATGTTTTAACAAGTTTTTGTTAAATAACCCGAATTGTGCATTCCTGTATCAATCGGCTGGTTCATAGAATACTTGTTCTGACTTGTTGAGTACGATTGAGCGTCGAATGAGATAAACGAGTTTATGCATGTTTGTTTTATTCCTGTCGGTGCGTGCTGCTTATGCAATCCTATATAAACAACGTAATATTTATTTTATTTTCATTTGCGGTTTCGCGCGCAATAGATGAGCAGTACTTAAGTTCAACACTTACTTACGTATTTCTCAAAACAAAACAATGTCGGAAGTAAAAAAGAAGAAACGGCAATACTGTGCGGAATATATTAAATTCGGATTCATTGAAAATCCGACAAACCCATCGTCACCTTTGTGTCTTCTATGTCTAACAACATTTTCGAATGAAGCAATGAAGCCTTCAAGACTGCAAGATCATTTGAATAAAATGCATCCAGATAAGAAAGACAAGAATGTAGCATATTTTCAAGACCTAGAGAAGAAGCATAATACTCAGCCAAGTGTAGCAAAACTATTTTCGGCGGCTGCTAAGCAAGATGACGATGGACTTCGAGCTTCGTACAATATCTCTTTGTTAATTGCTCAAAAAGGCAAACCACATAACATCGGAGAAGAGTTAATTTTGCCAGCAATAAAAGAAGTAATAACTACTGTGCTTCATAAACCAGCCGCAGGTATTATCCGAAAAATTCCTTTGAGTAATAATTCTGTGCAAAGACGAATTGATGAAATGGCTGAAAATATTGAAGGATCATTGTGTGATCACCTGAGGACAAGTCAATTCTCAATTCAGCTCGATGAGTCCACTTTACCAACTAATGAAGCATTGTTGCTGTCTTACGTGAGGTTTATTAAAGATAAGAAAATATGTGAAGAACTATTCTTTGGTAGAAATTTAGAGTCCGATACAAAAGGCGAAACCATATTCAACCATACTCAAGACATTGGAAAAGTTTTGTGATGAGAAAGAGATTCCCTTGAAAAATATTATATCAGTTGCTACGGATGGCGCTCCGGCTATGACAGGGTGCCATAAAGGCTTCATAGCATACTTAAAAAATAAAATTCCAGATGTCCTTGCTGTACATTGCGTTATTCATAGACAACATTTGGTTGCTAGAAACTTAAGTGAACGACTATTTCAATCACTGCAATATGTCATCGAAGCAGTCAATAAAATCCGTAACAGCTCTTCGAATGATAGATTATTTCATCAGCTTTGTGTTACTAATGACGAGGATTTCAACCGTTTGTTGTTTCATACTGAAGTTCGTTGGCTATCAAGAGGCAATTGCCTGACTCGATTTTACAACCTGTTTGACTCTGTTATAGAGTTATTGGAAACTAAAGATACAGAATTGCACAACAAGCTCATTACATCAAAGAATGATATAGCTTACATGACAGACCTGTATAAATTGTTCGACGACATGAATCTCCAACTGCAAGGCGATGAACTAAATTTAATTAAAACAAAAAACGTCGTTGCTGCTTTCGCAGCCAAACTGCTTCTACACAAAAAGAATATGGGCAGACGTGAGTTTCACAATTTTCCGAATTTATCAGTATCATGCAGTAACGACGAATTGTTAATTGTTTGCCTACTGCCAACATTTGGAAAACCTCCACATTGACTTCACCGAACGATACCAGGACATTTTGAACTTGGAAATTCCAGACTGGGTGTTGGATCCGTTTTCAAATGTCAACACAGCAATGTCACCTCAGCTGGAAGAAGAACTTATAGAATTGACAACAAACGAGGAAATAAAAATCAAGTTCAAAAATGGTTACCAAGAATTTTAGCTACAAAAACCGATCCCGCAATTGTACCCTGGATTGTGGTCAGTCGTTCAGCGATACTTGATAGCATTCCCGTCGTCATATTTGTGTGAACGTGGATTTAGTGCTGTGGCAACACTGCTTACTAAAAAGAGAAATCGTTTGCATGTTACCAAACGTGGCGACTTGCGACTATTCTTGAGTAAATTGGAACCTGATATCAACAAATTTATAAAAAAGCGTCAGATTCATCCTTCACATTAGTTTTTATTTAAGGATCGATTATATTTGTTTTATTTTAAATAAAAGATACTCTGTTTGAATACTATAGAGTTGCGTTTCAATAATCATTCTCATTGGCAGGTGTAGCCCGTAAGAGTTAACTTGAGACCTGAGCGCCGTTGTGTATTACGTACTGCGCTCAGGTTTCAAGTTAACTCTTGCGGGTTATAGTAAAAGTCTCGTTTGGAATTAATGTTTAATCACCGCTAATATAACAATAATTAATTAATTTAATTTGAAGTTGTAGTGGTTTTTCAGTAGGTGAAAAAATGGGGGCGCTAAAAAATAATTTATTCTCAAAGTGGGCAGTAGACAAAATAAGTTTGGGAACCACTGGTCTATGCTAACCCTTTTTAAAAAAAAACAATATTTTGAAGTCGTTAAAATGATCTATGCACTGTCGCGTCACTCCTAAATCTGCGAAAGCATTACCACGTACAAGATTAGCTGCTAGATACCTTTTGTCTTTATCCACGTGCCACTTGATTAGAATTCACGTCGCTCTCACGTCGTGACAGCGACGTCTGTGTCAAAGCGTCGCCGCCACGCCTCGCGTCAATCCGATGCACGTTGCGACACTGTGTACGGAATATTAACGGTATGCGCTCCGGTGGTCAAATGATCGTAATGTTATAATTTCAGTTGAAATTGTTGATTTTAAGGTAGCTTTCTGATTCGACGAGACTTAATGCATAGCTTATTGCTATATTGGTGTTTCATGTGATTCACGAAACCAAGGAAGTCTAAGGCTGACTTACGAAGATCAAATAGACAGAGTGTTAGCTGACGGAAATGTGAAAATCACTCACATATTAATACCTAGCCGAAAATGTGTGAGGAGAATGTTGCGATTTGAGGTAGCGAAAGAACTATGTAGACCGCGACGCTTGGCGCTCCGTCCTCTCTGACAACCCTGTTAAGGATACAGCGTGAAGATATGTATGTATGTACATAGGACAGATGTTAAACATGAGTTAACCAGTGTAACTAGTTATACGTAGTCATCTTGTAGATAGATGTTCTGTGACATTCAAATCGAGCACCTTCTTGCTTTTGAAGGCACGACTTAACGTTGGATCTTCTAATAAATTGGATAAACGAATTTCCAACACTGAATCTTATGTAGAATCTATATTTAAATGTTCTTGGAATTATTACCTTGTTTTAAATTTATCGGCTTGTATTGATCCCGTCCAAAATGTCTCTATTTACTTTTGTTTAGAGAGACTTAGAGCCTAAGCTGTTCGTTTAGAAAGATCTTAAAAAAATAACATACCTACGCAAAAAAACCTCAAAAGAGATCTCCTTTTCGCACAAAAAGCTTATTTCCTAATAAATTTTTGTTAACGATTTGAGTTGCGCACAATGCCGCCGAAATATTTTTTCCGAGAAGAATTTGTTTGCGTTAAAATCAGGACATACCGAGGATTAATGAGGGATTTTCTGGTTGACATGTCAAACTTTTAGCCTGCGGAATTTGACCTAATTTCTCGGTTTTTATTCGAATTCGATGGCTCATAATTTGTTTTTAGTAAGTATAAACAAACGACTTGCTCGTTGTGATAGATCTTAATTCTATGAAATAGGTTAAGGCGACGCATTAATAAAGAATAATTTAATCTAAAATAGACCTGTTTTATGCAAACGTGCGCGAGCTAGCATACGAGAAAACAGTCAATTTCATTTATTTTAATAACTATAATTAATTGTAATAAATACAACTGGCAATTTGAAGGATATGTTTATATTAAACTGTACAGAAAGTTTAGAAACAAAGATCGGTCCCGTTACTTCGAAAAATGCAAATCTCTGTTTTAAAAGAGGTTTCTTTGAACATTTTTTTTTGGTACAAAAGTTAACCAATCGTGTTTCGCAATGGGCAAAATGAAGTCAATGAAATGAAGACTCAGATTACCAAATCTCACTTTTATACGTTTTGTAGTCACTTAGAAAAACCTAGATCCCTGCCGTCAAAATTTCCAATGCGTCGTCTCCAACGCTGTCTAAATATAATAACGTAGGTAAGTACTAAGTACACTATTACATAGACTACGTTATTTTGACTAAGATTTATAACGGTGCCGTTTTTTTGTTTTGACACTTGATCAGAATTTTTTTAATGTACATAAGATATTTTTAAGCTTCTTAGGAGGTAAAACTTAGGTACCTCTATAATATACACCCATTTTTAGGTAATATTTTAGGAAATTCTCCTTTAATGAAAGTCTATTTTACCCGTAAACAACTTCTGGCACTTAGATTATAAGCAGTGGTAATTTCTCATTAAAAACCTGCTTGAAAGTTTTCTATCGAAAATAAAATTCTGTTATTGATACGTTACAACATATAAACCGAGATTTATTTAAATCACTACCATTAATATTTTTATAATTAAAAAATGCTTAATCCTTTTTCAAAAGCTTACCTGTTTTTTACTGACGCGGACCGAGACATCAAAATGCAACGGACCCCCGGAGGGGTCCACCCACCGTATTTAACACTTTTATCGAATAAAACTCCAAACTAACAACACTCCAAAAGAACTATCGGTGAGAATCCCATCACTCTCTGCTCTGTTAAAGTACGTCTTAGGTTAAATGGGTAAGACAAGCGGCTTTCTCCAACTTCGCAATGTTACGTCAAAGGACAACGTTCACCAAGCTATCCTCTTCAGGGTGACAAAAAAATGAATCACCGGAGCCGCCACTAAAACTACCTGGCCTTCTTTTTATCTATATTTTTAGAATACGAATATAATTACAAGCTAACAGATTCTAATCTAATTACTTACATACCTTTTACTTAAAACTCAATATTACCTTCTGAAACTGTTACAGACTCCAAAAATTTACGTCAGAGGTACAGTATGTATAATGTTTCTGTGTCGCTTGTGGTAGACACTATAGTTTACATCTTAAGTAGTCTAGTTTGATTCGTACATAAACGTAATTTTTAACTGCCAGTTTTATTAAAAATAGCGGGTGATTGCTGCCACGGTTCAAGAAATCGACTGTCGTTTAATTACTTATCATTTTGAATAAGGCATGACTTAATGACATTAAATAATCATTTAAATTATTAATTAAATTAAAAGTTAATTTTTATGAGTTGGTTGAAACCGAAAATAACAGGTCAGTGAAATTATTTCATATTTTTCATTGGCGTCTGGATAAAACTTTTTCAGCAGTAGCGCTGCCTTGTTTTATATTAGATGAATTACGAGATTTCAAAGGAAGCTAGTGATTATGGGATGGATTTAGTTTACGGCTTTTTAAACAGATGGCGCTGTAAGGGCTACATTACGAAAGTGTAGTTTTGCGATTGCATGCTTTTTATTACAGTGCCTTTACCTTGTTTTGATAGCTTTTGAAAAACATTGAGTTAATTTTTTGGAAAAACATGCAATGTAAAATGTACACTACAAGTAACATTGCATTTTCTTGGTGACGTAATAACATTTAGATATGTTGTGTATCTGTGTTTGGATTTTATGTTTTATTTAATAAATACAATTTAAATCATCTGTAAAATATTTGTATTTGAATTGACGAACGATTGTTTATCCTCTGCTGTCCTTGAATTCCAGACAAAAATTACTCGGAAAATATATTTAGGTACGTGTTCATTTTTTATTACGCAATTCGCAGTATGACAGTGTTGCACGACAGTGTTATTGCAAAAATGGAGAAAGGAATGTGAATAATAAAAGAATAAGTGATGAAAGACTAACGAAGAAAATCTACAAAGCCAAAGCGAGTGGTAAAAGAAGCCGAGGAAGACAAAGGCTGACTTATGACGGTCAAATAGCCAGAGTGTTAGCCGAAGGAAATGTCAAAAGCAGTCGCATACCTAGGCGAACATGTGTGAGGTGAATGGTGAGATTTGAAGAAGCGAAAGAAGTATGTAAGGACCGCGAACCTCGGCGCTCTGTCCGCTCTGACTACCCCGTTAGGGATACAGCGTGAAGATGTGTATGTATGTATTCATTTTATACATAAAGTCTGTATTTATTATAAGGCTAATATCTATTCCATCAATAAATAAGTTTGCATATTTCCAATTTTTTTCTTTACTGTATAATTATCCAGGAGATAGAGCTTTCAGTTGTCCTTTGTCCAAAGGGCAATTTTACTAATCTTTGAGGCTTTTATCAATTTCATTATATTTCCTATTCATAGAAGTACGTTGCTCAGCACAGATATATTACTTATATATCTAATTGGTGGAATGATATACGGACGTTACCAGGTTTTAACATCGGGGGAAATCAAAAAAATAGAACAACAAAAATATGTGCATGAAATGACTATTCATGTGAAAAAAAAAATGTGAAAAAATTACCCAAACAGAAAAATAATCTTCTGGTTACATTCCTCGCCTATCCTTATTTCAATGTAGTATTAATGTAATACTTTGAATATTTCGGGGAGGATTTGAACCCCTAAAACTCCCCTGGCTACGCCCGTATGGTATACTATGTTTTGATATAATTAATAAAAATGAATATAATTAATATCATTATTTTCGTGTAAATGTCTTCTGTTATAATGAAAATTTTAAGGACTATAATTTTTTTTTTCACACAGTTAAAATTCCATAAATTATTTAATCTTTGAAATAATCCATGTTACAGTGATTCATTTTAGTACATCTTGAGAAATATGGGACTGGAAATATACAAAAAATAACAGGCAATTATTTGCGTACATACACAAGAAAACAAAATCTGTATGTAGCATTCAATGACTTCGATATAAACTGAGATAGATGTGCTCTACTCTAGTTAACATTATTTCGTTAACATTATTATTAATTTTATTTAGTTAACATTAGTTAACATTATTTATTAATGTTAGTTAATATTATTTCGCGTTCCTCGAACTGAAACATGGACATTATTACACACATACACTAACAATATTTACGTAGGTATAATTAAAAAGCAATATAATGTGAAGACAATAAGAGTAAAATAGAGAGTAATTTAAGCTTTTTCTGAAAGGCTATGCATTGGAAATTTTTACGACAGAGATCTCAATTTTTCAGTAATTACAAAACAGATGAAAGTGATATTTGGTAACCTGATTTTTCAATTCATCGACTTCATTTTGCCAGTTGTGATACACGATTGGTTAACTTTTGTAAAAAAAAAATATAAAAGTAACTGCTTTTGAAACAGATATTTACATTATTCGGGGTAACTGGACCGATTTATGTTTCTAAAATTTCTGTATAGGTTAATCTAAACATATTCTTTATAATGCCAGTTGGATTTTTTAAAATTAACTATAGTTTTTAAAATAAACGAAAATAACTGTTTTTTCTTATTTTTCGTAAGGTAGCGCGCACACGTTTACATAAAGCAGAAGGTCTATTTTAGGTTAAATTATTATTTATCAATGCGTCGCCTTAAACAACGCTTTTGTAAGACTATGACGTGCGTTTCACACGCACTGGTGTTAATTAACTCCTATTTAACGGTACAGAATTTGTTGTGTTGAACGCGTCTATCTCAATTTATATAAAAGTCTTTGGTAGCGCGCGTTACAGAGATTATGACGCGAGGCGCTTCCCGTGATATTGTTTTAGCGAAGGGAGATGAGAAAGCAATTTCATGTCAACCGTGACAGACAGACAGACAAACTGACACCTCTGCATTATTAAATAATGTTAAATCACGTTTGTATGACATCACCTGGAGGCATCTCTGTTTAAATGTGGGGAATGATTTACGAGACGAATTGGTACATAGCTACATACAAGTAATATCGCGCCCTTGTTAACGGCATTCCGTAATAAACTTGACTGACATGCATTTCAAAGTTCGTTTAGATAATTTTAACCAGTTAAGTCAAATTAACAACAGTCACAATCTATGCAAGGTATATAAGCCAGCCAGAAACGGCTAGGGGTGTGTTAGACACGTATTAATTTAGTTTCAGAGCAATCTATACTAATATTATAAAGAAGTAAACTTGATTTATATGTAATGGGTAAACTCAAAAACTACTGACCGATTTAAAAAATTATTTTACCTGTAGAAAGGTACATTATCAGTAAGTAACATGGTCTATATTTTAATTTCAAAAATATTTCTACCCATGCGAAGTCGGGGCGGGTCGGTAGTTTCATATAAATTAAATGTTTATAATAAATTATTATAAACTTTTAATTCAATTGCATTTCAATTTATTAAAATTGTTATTATTAATAATAAATTGAAATGAAATCAAATTGAAAACGGGTTCAAATTACTCATCACATGCAGAAGGCAAAATATGCATATTTGTAAAATTATTAGACAAGTTTGCAATTCAGTGACATAATGATGTAGAGTAGATTACAGGCGCCTCTAATACATTTTATTGTGATATAAAAATAATAAAAGGTATTAGAAACGCTTGTAATCGTGTGCTGTCATACTGTAAACTAGATTACAGGCATCTCATTTTATCATCACTCAATCAGTGTAACAGGGTAGTAAAAGAGGATACATGGAGCACCAAATATTGCGATCCTTATACAGGGTTAATTTAAAAATACTAATAAACTCTTACTGCAAAATTCCTGTCAAGATACGTAAAAACTTATATTCTACGATTTTTTCAAAACTTAATACGTTCCCCAAAAAATATTTGTTAAGTTTTGTTGTACTGTCTGAAATGTATTTACTCTGCACGTATTTCCAATGGTACAGTGCAAGCGCCATTTTCAGAAACATTTAACGTATTTCAATTTTTATATGAAAGGAAAAACTTATGAATTTTTAAAAGTCGTAGAATAAAAGTTATTGGGAATAATGTTTAGTACAAAATACTAAGAGGTTATTAGTATTTTTAAATTAACCCTGTATACATAAAAGTATTAGTATAATTACTTTTATGTATACATTATTAGAGGCGCTTACAATCAAATTTTGGTGTAATGATGTACTGCACTAGATTACAGGTGCCTCTAATAGGTACTACTTAAAAAAAATCCTCCCACTTATGGTGATATTTCGCGGTTCAATTTCCGGTAACTCTCTACACTGTCTTGGAGCCTGGGTGTCACTGACTGTTCAACCTGTTCGTAGTATAGTAGCCATAACACATACTCAGGGCGTAGTTCAGGGTCACACATTTGGTGTTGTCTAGAGCATTTAACTCAACAGTAGGTATGTATCACGTGTCCTTCCAAATGAATTTCTAAAGTTTCTTAACAGTATTAATAGAGTGATACATTGCAAAGATAAATTAGCAAAGTATGTGAATGGGTGGTCGATGTAACCGCAGCACGGGTAAATTTACTCTGTCTGCACAGACACGGAGCCGAACCACTTGTGGTTGGCTACATTTTGCAGCGACTTTAGTTCATTGGAAGCCAGGGTGAAATAATAAATAAACTTCAGGAAAACACTTACTGCATACTTCAAACTATGTGCCTATTAAGCTTGTCTTGTATGAATCTAAACTTCCATAATAATATTATAAATGCGAAAGTCTGTCTGTCTGGTCAGTTTTCACCAAACCACTGCACCGATTACGATGTTTGGCTCGGAGATAGTTTGACACTAAGAGACGGACATAGGCTACTTTTTTTATCATAAATTTACCCCTAAAGGGGTGAAAACGGAGATGAAACTTTATACGGTAAATGCTAAACTGCTGAACTGTGATTAAATTTGGTACAGAGATAGTATGTACCCGGAGACAGACGTAGGCTATTTATCCTGGGAAAACCACAGAATTTTCCACACGGACGAAGTCCCGGGTACAGATAGAACTACATAAGCAACTGATGTAATGTGTTGAAGAATCTTAGGGATATATGAATATCAGATTGGCTAGTTTTGATTGAGCAAATTAATAATTGTGTAGGGACGCATTTATGAAGTTGCTAACTCCACTGTTGAAATATGAACCTTCCAGAGAGAAGATAATAGTGAAATACAATTTTATTTATCATTTTTAAGAGTACTTTCTTGCTTATTATTTTTGTGTCGGGAGTTTCATACATTTTTAATTAGACTTTTTCAAATTAGTCCAGTCAATAAAGCCTCAACTTTACCATTTTGAGTTAAGAAGCTGAAACCAAAGCGAAAATTTGAATAACCGACATGAATTTTCGTACCATTATTATAGAAGTGCTTATGAAAATTTTCGCGTTGGTTTCACCTTCTCAACTCAAAATGGTAAGTTTGAGGCTTTATTGACTGGACTAAGCCTAAATCTTTTGTAGTTACTTTCAATAACGACTCTTTTACTTAGGGAATATAGTTAAAGAAAGAGTCAAATAATCTCATTGGAAAAGTTAAGGGATAATGCCACGTCATAAAATACTAATTTACTAGACACTAACGGTACTTAGTAATTACTATATCAGATATTGCAAACTCTATGAGTCACGTTCGACCTCTCATTATTATGATGCTGCGGTAACAACCAGTGGTTTTCAAACTATCACGTTTAACGTGGATAAAATGTCCCATTCCGTAACAATTTAAAAGTGAATGTAAAATTTAAGTAAATTAGTATTTTTTTGCCGTCTGAGTAAAGATGACTAAAGGCATTGTATCTGACAAACAAACATAGAGATTTTGCAATCAAGGTTCAATTTTTGATATTCTGGCTGTGGAATGCTAAAAATGTATGACGGTGTGTAAAAAGACCACTGGAAATATTTAAAAATATAAAAAATCGGTCAAGTGCGATTTTGACTCGCGTACAGGGGGTTTTATATTTATAAAATTTAATTTTTGAAAATTTATAAGACCAAAGACTTTGTAATATTTTTACTGAACTATTACTTATGTAAGCTCTTTATTACTTGAAATGTTTAGTATTTTGAGCCCAGTAGTTTCGGAGATTATTAATTCAAGTCCGTACTCAATTTGGCCCTTCAGTGAATATTTTAAAATGCTAACTAGTGCAACAATGAGATGTATCATAGTGCCTTTAACGATATGTATCACTGTGCTTTTAACGAGTTGTATCATACCTTTAACGAGTTATATTACTATATGGAATGGACATTCACTATGCCTTTAACGAGATGTAGCACTATGTTTTTAGGGAGATGTATCACCGTGCTTTTAACGAGATGTATCACCGTGCCTTTAACAAGATGTATCACTCTGCATTTAACGAGATGTATCCCTGTGTCTTTAACGAAATGTATCGCTGTGCCTTTAATGAGATATATCACTATGCCTTTAATAAGATGTATCATTGTGCATTTAACGAGATTTAATACTGTGCCTTTAACGAGATATATCACTATGCCTTCAACGAGATGTATCTCTGCGACTTCTGAGAAAATCGACTGTGACAGAAGGACGGCCAAACAGAATGATCTTATTTGGGCTGCATTTTTCGTTTTAAGCCAATGTCCTCCTTAAAGTAGACATAAAAAATGCATTTAATTCTACATATATCCCTACCTTTGGCTATCTTACAGCAGTCCTTCAAAATTAATATATAAAGATAATTTATTACATTCCAAAGTCGGCAGTCAACAAGGTGATCCTCTCGGACCAGTTATATTCAGTTTGGCTATCCATCCTGCCATTTGTAATTTAAATTCCAAATTCAATATTTGGTACCTTGACGACGAAACAATAGGAGGTAAAGCAATTACTGTTATAGATGACCTTAAAACCATCATTCACAGGTTTAAAGATATTGGCTTGGGATTAAATTTTTCTAAATGTACACTCTTTGTTTCCAATTCTGTTCCGATTATTAAAAAAATTAAATAATTAATAAATTTAACAATTTGGTACCAAATATTAAAGTCTTGTCAAAAGAATCGCTGTACCTCCTAGGTGCTCCCGTTTCATATGATTCAATACCCTGCTTTATCAATGATCAAATAGAAAAATTTTTGCCGGTCTTTAGACAAACTTTTCAAAATTAATTCTCACATGGCTCTCCTCATTGTCCGTTTTTGCCTTTTCGTTCCACAATTTACATATATGCTCTTCGCTGTTCTAAACTTTTTAAATTTCCAACCCTTTTTATATCTGTAGACAACAGTCTCAAAAATACATAATCTAAAATATTAAATTGCTCCTTTGTTGATGACAGGGTCTGGAATCAAGTCTCGCTTCCTATCCGTTATGGAGGCCTGGGCATACGCAAAATCTCGAGTGTGTCACTGCCTACTTTTCTTTCGTCAGCCTACAGCACGGAAAGCCTTTTCCTATCTGTTATTCGCCCTTCCTTAGATCGGTTGAAGTGCCGTGCTTGATTGATGCTCAAAATGCTTGGTTAAGTGTTTGTCTGAGTACTAACCTGCCTACCTCGACATTTAGTCAAAAACACTGGGATGAACGTCTATGCAAAAATGTTAATTTGTAACTTTTAGATTCTTGTAGTACCGAAAAAGATCGGTTTCGTTTCCTGGCTCCTTCTCAGAACCATCTGATAAGGAATCAGGACACTGGTTGCAGGTAATACCTTAAAAAAACTAAGGAACCTTAATTGATAATACCACACTTTCTCTCATAGTATCCCTTCGTCTGGGGGCCAGGACTAACCTTGCTCATCGTTGCCGCTGTGGTGATCTCGTCGATGTACTAGGTCACCACAGCTTATCCTGTTTACGTAGTGCGTGCCGCATGTCACGACATGTTGCCTTGAATGACCTCATTCGGCGGGCTTTTGTCGCCGCTGGCGTTCCTGCAGTCTTAGAGCCTGTAGGTATTGCGCGCAGTTACAGCAGGAGACTAAATGCTTTGACGCTTCTTGCTTTCTTGGAAACTTGAAAGATCGCTAGTATGGGACGCCACTTGTGTCGATACACTTGCTGTTTCCCATGTACCGGTGACTTCCAAGTCAGCAGGTGCCGCGGCCAGCACTGCCGAGAACTTGAAGCGGCGTAAGTATGCAACTCTTTCTGAGAGTTTCTGGGGTCCCGAACCCCATCGACTGGTTTCTGATATTTGTAAGAGACTGCCGGGCTGGCAGCTTCTTCCGCCAACGAATCAGTTTGGCTATTCAAAGAGGTAATGTTGCCAGTCTGCTGGGCATCATAAGCAATGGCAGCTTTCTAAGCGGCAACTTTGAAGAAGTCTATTTAAGATAATGTGTAGTTTTAAGTTTTTAAATATTAACGCTAGGATATGTGTGTACTTTTTGTTATTATTAATAAATTGATTTAGTACATATTAAAATAAACAGCTAATAAAATAATATAAAGTCAATATAATAAAAATGATGCAACTACATCTGCAGAAATGTTGCTGATTGCTTAAGCTTGAAGAAACTTGCTTTCCAAGTTGAACTTGCTTAGAAAACTCATTAAATCATGTAATTAATTTCTAAAAATAAGTAAAAAAGCGACTACTACGTATGCTAGAACGAAACACGAATTCGTCTCGCCAACGAGGCAATTTGTAAATTATTTTGGGCATACGCTGCGCCTATTAGGACATCTTGATAGCTGTCTGTCGAGTTCTTTCAACGTCTATTTAAAAGCCACCGAAAAACATTCAATCAACACGTATGAGGAAACAAATTTATTGCGATTATCAACCTTGAGCCTTTTTCTTAAAGGTCAAAACAGTTTTCCGAATCGAAAATCTGTATTGGCCGATGTACGTCTGAGTATTTATGGCTACACGTATCACCGATATAATATGAACTTCCTTGCTCCTCTCTTAACTTGACAATTCTTAAACTGTAGGGAAATTGTTGGGTATTGTTAAGGATCAATAAAACATGGTCGCAGTATATACGTTTTTGTTATGATGTCGGCTTCAAAAGCGGGATGTGGATAAACGCTAACATATTTTTAAGTGGAAGATATATGTACCATATTTATGGATTATCGGAAGCAAAATGCCAAGTACAATCCATAAGTGATTTATTAAGGGAAATTACGTTTATGGATTACTTATTTATTCTAGTAGCACGCCACTGGTTTAAAAAACTAGCTATAAGAGCAAGTTTTATTTAGGCAGTTAGAGTTGCACAGTTGTTGTAAACCGCGAACCACAAGGCAAAGTTTGTCGTGGAGTTTCCATTTTATGTAAAAAAATTTAACACGCTTTTTCAGGTGCATTATTTTTATTTTTTTATTTTTAGCCCTGATGCTTGCAACAGCATGGAAATATCGGGAAAATCAAACATTAATATCGCGGTAAGATTGTAAGATTGCATTGTAATAATGAAAGTATGTATCTAATAAAACACAATTCTGATAATTTTCGTCTTAATTATCCTCTAAATAATCGTCTTTTTTCATTTTTTTTTGAATTATTACTTTTGAAAATTAAGGGAATGTTGGAAAAAAGTATTTAACTCAAAATGTAACATATTTTTGAATTCCTAGATTATGGCTTTTATTAGATACCCTACTACCCTACACTATGATCGCAACAAAATTCGTTTTGTAATTTGTATAGAGCAAAAAGTGAGATGTATTCATTTGTCGTATGACTGTTGCAGATAAACCAATTTTTGAATAGATAGTGTATGTATATTCTGGTTAAAGGAAAACACGATTAGATTAAATTTTCTCGATAGAATTTTTAACTAAAGTAGACTTCGTTTTCACAAACTTTTTTAACTTTCTCAAAGTACTTCGAAAAAGGAATAACTTTTTGTATACGTTTTTTGCTTATTAAACATTACGAACGTAAGAAAAATCTGGTAAAACAAAAAAATATTTCGTTAATTCGCGTTTTGTATAACCGCTTTAATATTTGGCGCTTCGGAACGTTACATAAAATAAAGTGTGCCCGCTATTGCTTTCTCTTTTTTCAACGTCTCATTCACGCAATTCTTGCCAGTCCCTTTTTGCCAAACCCCAGATTTGAATCACGAATTTTGGAATTAACGTCTGACGTTGCTCCACCGGTTACTATTTATCTATTTCGAAAGCAGTTTACGTCAAATAGCTTTTGAGAAAGGCGGCTGAAACACATAACTAGGCACTGAGGTGTTTCCAAAAGTGTATTTTTTTCTAATTTTGGAACGGAACAGTGAAAATATAGGCTTAATTCGACATAACTTCATGACATTATTTTATGTACCTAACATTTATTTTATGTATGCATTTAGGTACACTAAAATCACCCTCGTTGTTCGTTGTAGTAAAAAGTTGATTGCTCGTTTCATCTGCCTTTCAAACCGGGACTCCGGGTTCAACCCACAGTTAAGTCAGTTGAAGTAAATTATTATGAGATTGCCATGGAAAAATTTTCTAACAAGTTCGAATTTCTAATTTACAATATTTCACGTTAGTATCTGTAAATGATAACATAACTTCAATGGCAGCGCTAGACAAAGTCGAATTACTTTTGGATTCAGAATAATATGGCTATCGTGTCAGGGTTGTCACATAAATCATTTGGTACATTGCTCGCTATGTGCTCGTGCAAAACGCAAAACAAGTTATGACGGCACAGAATGAACCGACGACAGCAGTTAGGTACATCCTTAAAAATTCTGATGAGAAATAGATGCGCTCATATTTTGTGTTAAGTCAGGGATTGGAACCGATTTATACGATGAATACAGGTTAATAACAATTTTTTATGAAGTTTGGAAACGTTCTGAAAATTCCGTTCAAATAAAATTTAAAAACTGTTCTTTACTTATTATGTTAATCTGTGAATACCTACCGGCTAGTACAGTTTAATACTAACTAAAACCGGCTGTAAGCGGTTAAAAAGCGTAATTAATCGGCATTTTTAAATAGAATTTAAACGGTATTGAACCCTGATTTACATCACTCGCTACGTGACTTATACTTCTATGTTGATGAAGTAGGTATAGTTTGCAAAAGAGATTTCCACATCAGTTATAACGTTTCATAAGAGTGCGAAGAATTATATCTTACGATATAATTTCATATCCACAAGACTTACCTTTTATAATATTATAAAAAACTTTGTAGTAAGTGGTAAGTACTTAGGTAGAAATTTCTTTGAAAATAAAATCAGCCCCATGTTACTCGCTGATAATGTAGCTTTCTATAAGTGAATTTAAATCGGTTGAGTAGTTTTTGAGTTTATCCATTACATACAAACGAACAAAGAGGTAATTTTATAATATTAATAAAGATAGTACTGATTAGTATAGAAATATTAAATGTGGTATGTTTTGAATTTATCCGTCTCATTTGACGCGGACGGAGGAGTGTGAAATTTGGTACACATTTTTATGTAATATGTGTTACACTGACGTTACATTAAATTAAATTAAATGAAATAAAACGTTCATTGTTTACGTTCAATTTGTCAATGTCAAAAATACTGTCAATGTCAAACTCATAATGGTTAATGATCACATGTAATGTAACCTCCTTGGATCAAATGGTCGCATAGAGTAGATTGTCGCTAAAGAGTTAATAAGTTTATATTTATATTCATGGTCGAATTTCGATCTGAGCGACCTCCAGTTTGATTAAATCCGCCTTATTAATAACTGGCTAAACATACATATAAACATATCTTCACGCTGTATCCCTAACGAGGTAGTCACAGAGGACGAAGCGCCATGCGTCGCGGTCCTTACATACTTCTTTCGCTTTCTCAAATCTCATCATTCTCCTCATATTTTCGCCTAAGTATGCGTGTGCCTTTGACATTTCCGTCGGCTAACACTCTGGCTATTTGATTTTCATAAGTCAGCCTTGGTCTTCCTTGGCTTTTTTTACCATTCGCTTTCGCTCTGTAGATTTTCTTCGTCAGTCTTTCATCACTCATTCTTTCTGTCTACCTGAACACTTTTACAATAACACTGTCGTGCAACCATGTCATACTACATACTATCTCTTTATTGCTTATCCTGTCTGCAAGGGTGACACCGCACATATTTCTGGTTAAACTAGCTAAACTGGGTAGATATTATAATAACTAAATACATACATGTACATATCTTCACGCTATATCCCTAACGGGGTAGTCACAGAGGATGGAGCGCCAGGAGTCGCGGTCCTTACATACTTCTTTCGCTTCCTCAAATCTCATCATTTGCCTCACACATTTTCGCCTAGGTATGCGAGTGCTTTCGACATATCCGTCAGACGGACATAACTAGATAATACGTATAAATAATAGCTAGATTAATCACTTTGCCTTTAGTATATTTTGTATATACGGAAAATATGTGAACATAATTATTATACTTTGTTTTATTACTTACATAATTTATTATATTCGCTAATAAAATATTCGTTTTAACAGAAATAATACAAGTAAAAAAAGATTCTCAGAATGAATCCTAATGTACTCGGGATTTTTATGTGTTTTCATTGGGCTGCTCTCAATGGTACATAAAAATCTATTAGCAGACAATAATAAAACGTTACAAAGTTGAATTTCCAACTAACGACTACAATATAATAAGGAGATGCAGCGAAATGCATATGTTTAAGCTTTATAATGACACTGAACTTGAAATAACTTTTTGCGCTTTTCTAAGAAATTTTAGGTATTTAATATAATACCTATATTTACCCATCTCCCATTCAGAGTAGACAAAACATGCACCATATTTATACTTGACGTCTTCTAACAAAAAATATTTGGTATTGAATTCGTATAATTATTTATTAATAGGTACCTTTCGTCACATCTTAACCTTAATAAATCCATCTTTATCTTAATAAATCTATAACTGAAGCTATGAGCGGAAGATTAGAAAAAAAATTATAAAATACATACAGATTCATCACTTCACGGAAGGAGTTCCGGAAAGATACCATAATCTTTGCTAGGTATATAGTAAGAATTGTGCCTATAAATGGAAAAGCGGATTGGTTGAGTTTATAGACTATAACAGGTTCCAATAAGACTTTTAGAGTCTCTATGAGATGATAAACAAACCTATAATGTCTTAGGTAGATATATAATATGTATATAATTACTTTATAATACTTAGTTTTAAGTTTGTTGACATTAAAGTTTAGATATTTACTGCTTTGTAACTAATGTATTTTAGTAAGTCATCGCTAAAAAATACAATAATGTACTGCCAAAACAAAACGAATTTAGATATTATACAGCTTTAATATAAAGCAATTCTGATCGTTTGGCGCAATATTTTTTGTATTGCCAAAACAGTACAGTACAGTTAACAGTACAGTACAGGACAGTTTGTTGTACAGCTTTAATATATTAAAGCTGTACAACAGACGTTTGTTGCTTTGTTGTTCAGCTTTAATATAAAGCAATCCTGATTGTATGGCGCAATATGTTTTGTACTGCCGAAACAAAAGAAGGTTTGCTGTACAGGTTTAATATAAAGCAATCCTGATCGTTTATCGCAATCTGTTTTGTACTGCTAAGACAAAAGAACGTTTGTTGTACAGATTTAACATTAAGGAATCGTAATCTTTGGCGCAATATGTTTAGTATTGCCAAAACAAAACAATTTATTTACAGTTTATTATACAGCTTTAACATAAAACAATCTTAATCATTTTCCTTTAATATACTTACACCTCTCTCAAAACTTTCATGACTTTTCACAGACTTAAGTTTTCGAAAAATTGTTGAAAAATTTAATCCAAACTAACGCCTTATACATTTTTGAATTCAGGTTGTATAGTGCTTCCATTTTATAACCCATACGAAAATCACATAAATAAATTATGTCTGTTGAAATCCTCAAAACTAGGCTCGAAAAGACTTTGAATACTGGTCAACATTTACTACAACCATTCTATACTATAAAATCTGTTTATGTTTTTCTGGGCTATGACAGACAGATAGACAGGCAAACCTAGGTAATTCCATAAGTGCTCTTTTTTCCAATTATGTAACGAAACACTACAAACATAGTATCCGTCCAAACTCAATCAAAAACAGCCTCAAAAAACTGCATTGAAACAAGTAAAACTACAAACAGAAGTTACGAGAGCGAGCTACCAAAAACAATAAATCAAATCGACGCGGACCAACGGCGAAGCGGGAAATAAACGAAACGGGAGCAAAACTTTAGTACCATCCCGTTTCGCGAAGTGCACTTTACTCGAAACATCAACACCTCTACCACTGATTCTCTATTTTGCGATTAAAAATGTATAATCATTAAATAATGACTCATAGCGTTAATTTCACTGCTACATGAGACATAAGATAATTTACAATTTAAATAATTTTAATGTAACTCTGTTCGTTATTGGTATTTGGTATATTATTGCAATAAGATAAAAAGATATTTTGCCCTGTCGGTATATGTACATATTTTTCAACTTGAAATTTCAATAGTATATGCTACTGATGAACCCTAAATATAAAATAAAAGTCAGTTTACACGTTCAATTAAAAATTTCGGTACTATTGCAATAATTTTGCATTAGTAAAATCTTCAAAATTGAACATATAAATCTAGTATTTTTATAAGATTTTATAGAATTTTTAATTTTAAAATTCGCGACAAAATATTCTTGAACATCTAGAAACCTGTTTTACTACGTTAATAAGATAACTCCTAAGCCACTACGAAATACTCATTGGATGATGTATAGCAGAGGTCAAGTATCAAAAAATAAATAGCCTGTCGGTGATGTCGGCAAACTCATAAGATTTTACCCATCTGAAAATCGCCTAATGTGCCTATAGAAGTTTTCACTTTAATAAATAATTTGCCAAAACTTGGCAGAATGTTCACCATTCTACCAATTGTTTCGTCTAATAAATAATATAAATTTTTATTGCTAGGAGTATCGTCAAGGTGTGATTATATTACGCTTAGATGCGCTCTTCACTTCGGAAGAGAAATGCCCTGAAACTGTGCGATATTTATCGCTTTATTAATAGTACCAACTAAAACGAAGTTTATTATGATTGTGTTTTATATTGTAGAGAAGACAAATGAGCAAATAATGCACTGTAAGTGTACATTTACAATATGAATGCTAAGATAGTACTTCATATTGTAAATGCGCTGGCAACCCTGACGACTAAGATGATATGACTCATGTGTTAGTAATTTCAAGGAGTGGTATACCCTACACACCGGAAAACAACAATGCAACCGCTGCTGCAAGGATTGCGAGTGAGATGGTGGTAGTAGAGATCGACGGGGCTATTACCTAATAGACAGCGACAGCCACGCGATCATTGCGCGACCGATGACTAATTATAATAAAAAATAGGTATCGTGTATGACGATTGCGTGTCTTTGCGCCATGACCGCAAACTGCATTTTTGGCGGTAGATTTAGCGCCAATACACAAATTACATCCTACAAATTCTCATTTTGACAGCAGATATCGCGCGATATATCTGTCGCATTCTGACTGCAAGTTAGGTAATAAGCGTGGCGGTCGAATCCCTCACAAGCTCCTGTCACCCGCAAACTATTTATTTAACATGTCAATCTGGAATTATTCCATTTTTGAAATAGTATTGCGTCTCGGACCCGTAGTAACACCGCCAGCCAGCGTCATGTTCCCACCCGGGGACAGAGAGGACAGAGGACACTGCATTAACCTCAGACACTTGCACCGGTGATTGTTTTCCAACGCGCCATAAATGGGTTACAACAAAGTTTCTATTTCTGTTTACATACTTCTGTTTCAGTGCTCTGCTTTCATTTAAAAGCTTCAGAAGTTTCAGAAGCGATCTCTGGAGTATGTAGCTACATTGTCAATATGATTTTCCCTTGTTGAGTTCGGTTTTATATCGGCCAAGAAACGACTTTTCGATTTGTGACCATAGCTCCGTGTTTGGATGTTTCAATATGTATGATGAGAAAATGAAGCACATTTGGATAAATAGGGACATAGGGATATTTTACTCTTATTACAGAGATGAGTCTAAAAAGTCAGAAGGCAAAAAAGGAAGAAAAACATGCTTTGATTTTCTGGTGTTCTATAGATATGCGACTGCGATTTTCATCGGTTTTAATTTTGTTAACCGAGTTCCAAATAAAGAAAGTTATGTCAATGTGGTTTTAAATATGAAATGTATTTATTGCAGATTTTTTATTTATGTTTTTACGAAAGGATTAGAAAAGCTTAGTCCTATTTTCATCGTAATTTAATAAACAGAGCCCAGAAACGCGTTTAAATGTTACGTATTTCTTATATTATAATTTATAACACGTATAAATATAATTTCAAGACGGATCAAAGTACGAATAATCTTTTAATTAATTTACTCCCTTAGGATATTATTAGTCATTGTAAAAAAGTTACGACATTTCAATGTGATTTTATTATTTATATTAATAACTTCGAAAATTTATGAACTATGACTTATAAGGTAACATTAGTCTTTATGTTAAGCACTGAAATAGTGTAATCATTAAAATACAATACCTGGAAATAAATCAAATTGACAATAACTCATGACATGAACTTTCGACAGCTGACATCAAAACCCATTACATGATTAAATTTTCTATTAACGAAAGAGATAGCAGATACTAACTTTTTTTAACAGGACCATTAACAATTTTGTACATTTTATTTAAATTAATAAAAATCATTAGAAAGTATACCTACACGACGACCTAGATGGCGCAGTGGTTTAGACGTTAATTCAAGCGCGGAAAATTCCGAGTTCGATCCCGGTCGGGTCAATTTAGAAAATGAACTTTTCTAGATTGTCTCGGGTCTGTGTGTACTGGGAGACGCCCCAAGTAGTCGTCGTCTGGTTCTCATAGCACAGGCAACACTCTAGTTTTAGATCAGACGATTGGTGTGTATTGTCTGGCGCATTATTATTATTGTTATTAATATTATTTTTTTGTATATTCTGTACATGCAAGAGAATATCAAAACTAATGAGTAAAACTGGTGTCTGACTGTGATTTTAAAACAAAGGTTTTTTATTAAGGCGACGCATTGATAAACAATAACTTAATCCAAAATAGACCCTCTGGTCTATGCAAAAGTGCGCGCGCTAGCTTACGAAAAATACGAAAAAGTAGTTATTTTCGTCTGTATTAAAAACTACATTTAATTTAAAAAAATCAAATTATCATTTTAAAGAATATGTTTAGATTAAAATTATACAGAACATTTAGAAATATAAGCCCCGTTACTCTTAAAATATAAATCTTTGTTTTAAAAGAGGTTTCTTTGATATTTTTTTTTTGTATTACAAAAGTTAACCAATCGTGTATCGCAACTGTCAAAATAAAGTCAATGAAATAAAAAATCAAGTTACTAAATATCACTTTCATAGGTTTTGTAGTCACTTAGAAATGTTGAGATACCTGCCGTCAAAATTTCCAATGCGTCGCCTTAAATGTGACTACCCCGTTAGAGATACGGGGTGAAGATATATATGTTTTGCACATTTATATATTATGCTATAAATTATAATATTACAATAGGTAAAAATAAATTCACAATACAAATTCGGTTAGTTTATAAAATTAAGCGAATTAAGTTTTACTTATTATAAATTGGTGATTCTTATTATGTACGATTTTACATTATATTATATTTTAAATTATGTGCGATGTACAAAATCATCATTAATAAGGTTTCACATCCGGAAGCTGTAACACGTAATCAAAACGTGTATTAGCTCGGATGGCTGACTCGATTTTGACAGGACTTTCTTAGTAGATATAGGACTTTTAAAAGATTAATTTAGGCTACTTTTTGTACCTGAAAAATATTAAATTTGCCTTTTGAGAAACTGTAGGATACAGCTAATATAAAATAAAAGTTGAACCCTGTCTTGCATTACTTATTTGAAGTACATTATAATGCAAATTGAACTTTCGACGAATGAAATGATATGAAGCCTAAATAAATATTCCATCAAATCCTGGAATAACAGTGACACGCGGTCGTAGGTTTTCTGTATTAATATTACAAACCGTTTTTATATCTTTTTTATGAAATAAGTACCTAAATATTTTATAGCATGTATAATTAAAATGATTGTCATTTTTGATGATCGATTCTGTTCTTATTAATAATTATTATTTTATTTATTTATTCTTCATTGTACCTACACCTTATTCCTAATACAGATACAAAAAATACAATAAATTACAATTTTATTGCTTTTTTTGAATTGTTATTACAATTATTATCATGGTAACAAGTTCTGTCTCTATTGTCCGTTTCAAAACAATTTGCCGAAAAGGTAAATAACGATCTTTTTTTAGTCTTTTTAGATAAAAAGGGTCTTTGTGGAAAAGAACTTAAGGAAAAAATTTATTTGTGTATTTTAACTTTTGAAAAATGTAAATTTAGTATGATCGATGACCATACAATATAATAGCGTGTAACTTTAGTAATTTAGTGATTTCATATTGTGTTTATTAAAATAATTACAGAGCGCATAGCGCGTAAGTAGCTCCAGTAGATACTGCGTAAGTAAAATGAACTAAATTTTGCAGGGTGATTGAAAAAATTCATGTTTGTCATGGCATCTATACTACTATATAAATCTGTAGTGTCTGTCTATTATTATAATTTTACTGTCAAATTGATAGACAGTCATTTTATGACTCACTGACTTCGATTCTACCTAAAATTTTTGGCTGTCTGTCTGGTATGTCCTTTTATAACTGAAGAACGGCTTGACCGATCTTTGTAAATCGGTACGTAGTAAGAACATGTGATTGTGCTCATTATAGGTAACTTAGTTTTTAGAAAATCTACCCCTAAAGGGGTGAAAAAGGGATTGAAGCTTTGTATTAGAAATGGTAAACTGCTGAACCGATTATTATGAAATTTGGCAGGGAGATAGTTTGACATCAGAGAATGGACATAGGCTACTTTTTTTATCAAAAATCTTCCCCTAAGAGGTTGAAAAGGGGGATGCGACTTTGTATGGGAAACGCTACATCTTGGTAATGATAAAATTTGGTGCGGTGATAAGACTTTTTTTATCAAAAATACGTAGGCTACTTTTTTTATCAAAAATCTGCGAAAAAGGGAACGGAAGGGAGGGGGACGAAACTTTCAAATTCGTAAATTTCCTGCCCCTCTCGATTTCGCTTCCTAGTTATGTCCCTGTCGTGTACTTACCGACACGGCTCACAGACTATTTGCATATGAAAGCCATAACTCTGTGACATGGAAAATTTTATATTTTCGGTAATTAAATGAAAACCCACGGCCGGCTGACCTAATTAACAACTGACGGGATTTTCGTAGTATGATAGCAGAGAGTTATGTACGTAATACGGTGAACCTCTCTTGTCTCCCTAAAGTTAAGTTATTATAAGAAAAGCACCAAAGAGCGCGTCGGAGATAACAGTTCCGACAATATTGTTACCTATTGTCAATATTATTCGCGATTAACTGTTATAATCATAATAATTAACGGATGGCAACACTATTATTTTGAAGGTGTTGCTGCTTAATAACAGTTTATTTGTAATTTGTGATTAAGCTTTTCTTTCCTCTCGAGCACCCATTCCCAAAGTGGGCGATAACGCCCCCCTGTGGGCGCTGCAGGCCTAAAGGGGAGCGGTAAGAGACCCAGAAAAAAAATGGGAGCGCTATGTAGAGGCCTGGGGGGTGATTTGTAATTTCATTTAGCTAGGAGGCATCTTAGACAACGACTGCATGAGCTCTCGACTCAGTAGACAAAATAAGTTTGGGAACCTAGACGTCTAGAGTGTCGACGTGGGCTGAAACGTAGGATAATAATAAATAATACTACTCCAGACAATTACACAGATTATGTGACCACAAACTAAGCAGTAAGCTTGTACTATGGGTACCACACAACGAACTTTGGGGGAGTTCCCAGTAACACCCAGACTTCAAGCCAATTTAGAAAAGTTCGTTTTCCTAAATTGACCTGACCGGGGATCGAACCCGGGACCCTAGCTTGGAAAGCAGATGCATATGCCACTGCGCCAACGGGCCAGGATATATTGAGATATAATGAAAAGATGTGCTTTCGCCAGCTTCTGTACGTACTTCTTGATTGACTTATTTTTTGACATTCAAAAATACCAACTCACATAATCACAAATAAATTATATTATGTTATAATTGCAAATATTGGCAATAGCTAGCAATGTAACATATAAGTAATATTAAAAAAGATGGTCAAGTGTATGTTTAACTCGCGCAAAGTGTGTTCCTTATAGTTTGTATATTTATATGTAAAGAGAAATCGTCACTTCTATTTATCTATTAGCTGCCTATTATTTGCAATACGGTTTCTGGAAATCCCCTTTTTCATCCACTCCCAGAGGTTCTCCGAAATGGCGGAGCTCACACAAAACGGCATCCGAGTCCAAAAAATCCTAAAAAGAAACGCACGAGAATTAAAAAACAATAAAAATTACATTGATAGCATTTGAATACAATTGAAAACAAGACTAAATCAAAAAAGCCAACTGCGTTTCACACTTTTTATAAGTTATTATATATTTGGAATAGGTTATTTATTACCATTCTTTTGACACTCATATTATTATATATATTTCCCCCTCTATTTCCTTTTTATTTTGGGTGCCATATTTTGAAATTTTGTACCCTATGTCACTTCCACAATTAAGTTAGCTCTAATGACTACTGACACCTCATATGTTAAAATCCGTCAAGCCGTTTAGGCTACAGAGCGTGCCGAAGAAACAGACATACTCACATACATACTCATATCTTCACGCCGTATCTCCAACGAGGTAGTCAGAGAGGACGGAGCGCCAAGCGTCGCGATCCTTACATACTTCTTTCGCTTCCTCAAATCTCATCATTCTTCTCACGCATTTTCGCTTAGGTATGGGAGTGCTTTTGACATTTCCGTCGGCTAACACTCTAGCTATTCTCTAGCTATTTGATCTTCATAAGTCAGAATCATATACATACACTCGAAAAACATAACCCTCTCTCGTAGTCTGGTAAAAAAATACTTTAATCGAATTTAAAGCAAAAATACAGTGTCCCTAAGTAATTTGGGCAGCCACTATGTATGTATGTAATATTTATGTAATTTAATGTATTCCCTGAAGTTTTGGAAGTTCTATGTAGTAGTTACGAAGAAACTTTAGGGGTGGGGGGAGGGGACGATCAGCTCCAATTAGAGTGCCTGATGTGTGTTCTTTGGTTTTGTTAGGAATATTTTAAAATGTTCATGCTTTTTACATACTTCATGTCAAGGGTGTAGATATAGTTGTGTTTGCAACTGTACATAATTAGCTACATATTTAAACACTCGTGTGATACTATTATGGAACTCGCCTTCGCGTTGCTCGTTTCATCATAAATAAACTCACTCGTGTTTTAATACTCTTCATTTTCCATAGTTGCATAAATAACTATATAATTATAGTGGATTATCTAAATGTTAATAAAGTGAAGCGAAAACTTCGGTTCCCATTTTAAGAAAGTTGCGCGGACGGAGAAATTTGCAATTTGGTATAAAGTTTATATAGGACTGGAGTGGCAGAGCCATGCTGCGTTATAGCACGAATTAGGCCGGCTCGCCCGGTGAAATACCATCCTCTCAAATAATATCGGCGTGAAATAACAGCATATATAGCTGTTGTGTTTCGTTCGGTGAGTGAGAATGCCGGTGGACCATCACCCCCTCCCCGTCCTTTCCCTCCTTTCCCTATTTCCCTTAGGGCCGGCAACGCACCCGTGACTCTCCGGACGCTGCGGGTGTCCATGGGCGGCGCTCGTCACTCTCCATCAAGTGACCCGCTTGCTCGTTTGCCCCCCTTTTATAAAAAAAAAAGCTAAAATTTGATGTAATATGTGTTACAAATAAGTAAGTAAGTCAAAAAGACTGTAAATGTCAAATTCATAATAGTTTGTGAACATATGTAATGTAAACTCCTTGGATCAAACATTCGCACAGAGTAGATTGTCGCCAAAGAGTTTATATTGTAAGTTCACATTTACGGTCCAATTTCGACCACAGGGTAACTTCTAGTTATAAGAACTATACGTAATGAACATTTAAAATTTATATTTAATAATATGCTTTTCTTATTTTTTTCAGGTATGAAAGATATCCGATCAGAATTTGCGTGATTCTGTAAGTCTATTAACATTTTTACGTATCAATACTGTCAATAATACTAACAACAAATAATAATAAATACAATAATCAATACGGTCTAATCTCAGTTTTTTGTATTTTTCACTTTTTTATGCGTACAGATTTAAACTTTAATTTGGCTTGGCCTGTTCAGTCCACTACCTCAAAATCCACGAAAATAACCACTTTCGTGAATGTAGAGATTTAGACTATTACAGAATTAAGAGATTTAGAGATCTATCTGCATAAAAAAGTGAAAATGTAATAAACTGAGATAGACACTATTGACTCTTAACCGTCGATATTATGGTAAAAAAAATAACTTTACAGCTTCTTTCTTGTTTGGTGTATACAAATGCTTTTTGAAAAACTCATAATGAGATAGTTCATTTTAAATTATCTGAATAAATTTAAAATGTTTAGAACACACATAGCTATACGATACAGGATACACTTCTTTTAAAAATGCGTAGACAGCAGCCACGGTTTTTTCATTGTTTTTTAAAAGTTCAAAGCAATTAACAACATTAAATTGGACTTGTAAGAAGCCAAGGAAAACGTAGACTGACTTTAAATACCAAATAGTCCGAATATTAGTTAATATGAATGTCGAAACAACCGCATACTTCGAGGAAAATGTGTGGGAATGAGAATTGCGATGGTTGGCGCTCCGTTCAGTCTGTCTACCCTGTTAAGGCAACAGCGTGGTGTATGCATACATCAGTAAGTATATTTGTGTGACTAAAGGTAACCAGAGACTACACAAATTTATATTTTGTTCAATAAAATGTTTTTTCGTTGTGAAAGTAGACGGGGACGTATCAAGAAAGCATTTTAGTGGAGACACGTTAAGAAGCTTCACAGAGACGTAAAGCTCGCTTCAAGGACAGCCTGCACTCAAAGTGTTGCCTTTTGCAACACCATCTTTTCCTTAAATAACTCTCATTGCATTTTCAACCTTATACCTCAGGTCATGCAGTTGTAACATCGTTTAAGTACCGACAGGAAATTTGTTTTCTCTCCCATAGAATTACTTTCAAGAGAATTTTTATATCCGATTCTAGTCTTTATAGATATTGAAATAAGGAGTGAGGAACGTTACACTGTAACATTAACGTGGTCGTTATAGTTTATGACGTATTAAAATCTGAATGGTCGCAAAAAATGCATCGTCAGGTAAGTGACGTCTTTACGTAGTCTTGAAAATTCTTTTGTAATGTCCCAGACTAGCTGCTTCGGTAATTTGATATTAATTATTATTCTTTTATGAACATTTATTTTTTAACGATGAAACTGACGACTCAATTCAGTTTGAGTTCGAATCTTTTTTCTGTGAATTCCAATATCAAATTTAGTACTTATTAGCTTGATTGTTCCAAAAAATTATATCCGAATGATTTGAATGATTTTCTAATCAGTTATAAATTTTTTTCATTCCGGTAAACGTACTCGTAATCTATATATATATATATATATATATATATAATGAAGTTATGTTTTCTTTGTGCGTCAATCACGTTAAAACTATTTAACGGATCGACATGGGACCACGACCATTCGATGCGGAATCGTTTGTAGATGGTTTAAGTCTATTCATTTTTTGAACTTTTTTTTTTTTGCCCAGCGAAGCGGGCGGGAAACGGCTTGTTGAATAATAAACGCATCGTTCATCGTTCATTCAAGAATAAATAAATACAAGAAAGTCTACTTAGGATAATAATGTGTAAATGCATATATTTTTCTTTTAAATATATAGGGTACAGACCGCCGCGCTACCGCAGAGACAACGTGAAGTCTCTTATGAATTAACTAACTAGTATAGTATAGTATATTGTGTAAGTAAGCCGCAGTCTGCACCAATATGTGGGAGAGAATTTATATATCTCCTCCCCTTTTTGATGGATATCAATATAAAAGAAAAATACATGGTTGTAATAATTAATACCCGAAACGGTAAAAATTAAACATTCGATTATTTATTCGAACTGTTATACCCCCACTGATGTATACAAAAGAGCTGATCATGCATTCATCCATTAGTGTAATGTGCCAGCATATCAGAAAGGATAGGCGAGTCTACAGACTGGATAGTTAGTCCGGGATAAACCTCAGCACGAATCGGAACTCTCTGAACCTCACTGTTTTCAATTTTTAAGTTTTTATTTCCATTATATTTACTATTCCATAAATTATAATTATTTTGTAATCGATTAAATCTTTTCTTTTAAAAACCCAATCGAGTTTCGGCGCGTAATAGAACGATTGTTTTCATTCCAATTATTTGAACAATCCATTTCTACAACTATTCGAATGATTGTTCGAATGAATCATTCATATTCGCCCATCTCTAATCGTGAGCATTTTTTTTAATGTTTAAAAACAGCAGGGATATCCACCATATGGGATTTGTGACGTTAAATATTTTGTGATTATCTTGCATGTGATATCTGCAATCTGCACATCCGTCATAGTTGTCATGTTTCTAATTCGTCAAAGCGGTTGAAGTGTTTATTCTATAGGCGGAAATATATGTGGGTATCCTCATATGTATATCTCGATGAAGAATTGCCGTCGTTTTGGCTTCACTGCAGTCAAGTAATAAAAGAATTCTATTATTTTCAACGTCTTATGTTGTTTATTAGAGTAATAGTTTTAAAGCTGCCGCAGCCTGACTTCAGAGAGATTCCTTTGTTCGGTTTGTTTTAAAGTCTTATCAGAAATCTATTGCTTTTATTTCATTTATAAAAGTTCATCCATTAGATAAAAGTTTCTGTTCACGTATAAGATTTGTCCGTAGTATCAAACGAATGTAACTTCATGTAAGATTACGCAAGATAAGATTAATAAGCAATAAGAGTTATATAAATTACACAAGGGTAATTTTTTGCTATGTATTTGGATGGGGTTTTGTCATTCGAAATGATAGTCTAATTCTTACACTAAAATATATGTCTTTATGTCATGTTGGGTTTTAAATGGGCTCAAGTATCCTGTCCCTTTCCACGGAATTTGAATTATGCGCGAATACTTACACCTTAAAGCACCTTAAGGCGACGCATTGGAAATTTTGACGGTAGGGATCTCAATTTTTCTAAGTGACTACAAAACGTATGAAAGTGATATTTGATAATCTAATTATTCATTTCATTGATTTTATTTTGACAGTTGCGATACACGATTGGTTAACTTTTGTAACACAAAAAAAAAATCAAAGAAACCGCTTTTAAAACAGAGATTTACATTTTTAGGAGAAACTGGACCGATTTATAGTTCTAAATTTTATGTATAGTTTTAATCTAAACATGTTCTTCAAAATAATAGTTGTATTTTTTCAAATTAATTATAGTTTTCAAAATAAACGAACATAACTACTTTTTCGTATTTTTCGTAAGCTTGCGCGCGCACTTTTACATAGACCAGAGGGTCTATTTTGGATTAAATTATTATTTATCAATACGTTTAATGCCCAAATGCCACACTAGACATAGTTTTAAAAAAAAAATTCTGGCAAAAATCCGCCGGCCGGCTTGACGTACTTTTTTTTTTGACGTGTATGTGCGCGTGACAGGAGGTACATTCTACCATCCACGGTTTGCGTAATCGATATAAAATATCGAGTAAATAGTACAAATAGGTATTTCAAAATTTTGACAAAAAATTTATGTGTAGTCAGCATTGTTAAAGATCCTTCATCACTAATTCGAGTCAGACAAGTTTCGTTTATAATTAATTTTCATAAATTTTTATTTCAGGGTTACGACAAAACTAATTGCAATAAATAATAACAAATTGAAATCGTAATACTTAACGACTTATATTAAATTCGTTTGCAACAACTACTAGCTAATTTTACATGAATTGTTATGATAACGATTTGCAAAAGTAAGCCCTGAACGCAATAACCATAACAAATAACGATTGTATCGTTTAACTTTATTATTATAGATTTTGTTAGGATACGCTCCAGTTAGAGTTGCATTTCAGATAATAAAAGAGGTTTTACCAAATATTACAACAGTGTAACTATTATTATAATGAAAGTATAAAGACTAAGCGATCTTAATAAATTATCAACTTTCCATCTCACTTACATTTATTGTAAGGAAATCTGCAGTATTTGTAAGTGTTTCCGTATTGAAATATGCCATCGCCAAAACACAGGTAACAAAAAAAACCCCCGACTCAAAAAAAAACTCCAAAATGTAAAAAAATTATATGTACCTCATAGCCCTTTAAATTTGTGATAAGTTTCAATACAAATAGTAGTAGTAATATATCCAAGCGTCGTCACGTCAGGAGACCGCTATCTAAATAAAGTAATAAAAAGAGAATACAACTAAAAATGATAAAGTATGTATGAAATTTAAATAATCTATAATAATAACCTTAGCGGTCCACCGACGTGACGACGCTTGGATATATTACTGTTACTATTTGTATTGAAACATATCACAAATTTAAAGGGCTGTGAGGTACATATTATTTTTTTACATTTTGGAGGTTTTTTTTTGAGTCCGAGGTTTTTTAAATTTTTAATTTAAGTTTTATTTCGTGCTTTTTAAACACAACGATCTACCATCTATCCCCACATTCACGCAAATACTTTCCGCGATGTACACGAAATTGCAACACGAGATCGTGCTTCGTCGAAATCTGACTATCCTGACAATAGTTGTCTGATTCATCATCAAACCCTGATCACCATCTATCTATCTATTTATAACCTATTCATAAAGACCATTTCAGTGAGCCTAAACATGATACCGTATTCGGTGCTGGTTAGCTGACCGAATCCTGTCTCTGGTATATCCTGAGGATGCTTCGTTGAGAGGCGAAACACGTGTCGATTGGTGGTTTTTGGAGTTGGAGCGGAAAATAGCTAAAGATTTTGGGAATTTATCACATGAAATGGATTTCCGCAAAGTAACACCTGAGTCTATACAATAGAGAAAACCTTGAACTTAGATAAGGTATATTCGAAGAAACCTTAATACCTACATTAACTCACACCCCTAACAAAACTTTTTATCCTTATAGGAGTTAATTTATCATTAGTTTCAGAATCACTGGTTTTGTCGAAGAATATAACAAAAGTCACAGGCCTTTATAAATTTCCAGAAATTAAGTTTAGTCGTCATTTTACAAGTATCGTACGGAACCTATGACCAGATTGACTTATATTTTTATCCATTTAATGCTTATTATTTGCTCATTAATAATATATTTTTATTTTAATGTATTATTTTATTATAATAAATATTTAATTCAATATTATAGTATAGAAATATTAGAGTAATATTAGAGTACTAGAGTCGACCCTGTGGTTGAAATTCGACCGTAAATGTAAACTTATAATATAAACACTTTGGCGACAATTTACTCTGTGCGACTGTTTGATCCAAGGAGGTTACATTGCATATAATCACAAACTTTTATGAGTTTGACATTGACAGTCTTTTTGACATTGGCAGTATGAACTAAAACAATTAAAGTTTTATTTAATTTAACACACTTTACATAAAAATTTTAGCTTTCTCCAGTCCTTCTCCATATAAAATTTAAGTGTACCAAATTTCACACTCCTACGTCTGCGCAATTTTCTTAAAAAGGGAACCAAAGTTTTCGCTTTAAGTATTAATTAATATCTATATACAGGGTGTATATGAAAACGGGACAGTTACTTTAATGGATGAAAGGGCATAACTTTAGTATGTAGTTACAAAAAGAATTATCGAAAAAAAACGTATCCGTTTAAGAGTTATGACCGTTTTAATTTTCAAGTGTTATCCCCACCATTTCTCGTAAAATTGGGTTGAAAACCATTTTCGAAAATAATGCGTATACCCCAATGGGGGTTTTCAGGCTGTATTTCAGTAACGGATGAAATTATTACAAAATAAAAAAATACGTAAGATTTAAAATCTGTAACTGTACACGATCAACCCAATTTTACGAGAAATGGTGGGGATAACACTTGAAAATTGAAACGGTCATAACTCTTAAACGGATACGTTTTTTTCGATAATTCTTTTTGTAACTACATACTAAAGTTATGCCCTTTCATCCATTAAAGTAACTGTCCCGTTTTCATATACACCCTGTATAGATAGCAAAAATAATTTCATTAATGAAATATATTTTTGTATACTAAGTAATTAATTTGTTTCAGCGAAATATTAACAGAAGCTTATTATAATTTATTTTTTTCTTTTAAAAGTCAAAAGCAGAACAGTCATAATAAAACGGTGATAAATGGTACCTCGCCACCACGTCCATGACAATATTTCTGTTCAGTAAATTAATTAACAGTACACGTGTCGACAGCCCTGCGCCCGCTCGCTATAAATCAATCAGGTGGATGCCGCCGTTGAAAGTTCATTTGTATTACACGAATGTATTTTTGCCCGACACCGAAGACAAAAGATAATGCTCTGTTTTAGGGTTCCGTAGTTAAGATGGAAAAAATGAAATCCTTATAATCTTGTCATGTTTCATTCTGTCTGTATCTCATAATCGATTTATATTTTTTAATACATTTTTTATGCAGGAATACAGGAATTTGTTATAATAATAATACAAAAATTGTTCCAAGTTTCTAAGTAAATTGTAGGCAAATAATTATAAACGAAATATTGTAATGTATTTTTCTAGTACTTACCTATGACATTTTTTGAACTGATTGTATTGTAGGTAATGTGTTCTACAGCTACTAATATAAGTATGGGTAATATGCCCACTGCTGATCACAGTTCACATAAAATATCCACGTACTACTAAAATTCACAGATTATTAACACTAATTTATTAACAGAGACGAAAACTGGTAAAAGTCAGAAATAAATGAAAAACAATTTAATAACAAGCATTATAACAAAAAAAATTCTAATAGTATGTAATATGATTTAAATTATTTATTACCAGCCTTGTCTCTTGATTTCATTCGTGTTTAATTGGTTATTTTTTCGATACAAGAAGTAACTTAGATTACCCTATTAAAAATCTTCTATCTGCTAACACAAATACACAGACGGACTGAAATTTAAACGTGTTTAAGTTTTGGTTAAGTGCAAAAACCATAAAAGCTTAAGAAATAGCATTTAATTCCAAATCACAGATGAACACTTCGATTTTATTTACATGTATAGATATAGATGTATGGATTATGTCCAGCAACGTTGTAGCATTATTCACAAAAACATGAAGCACTCAATCTATAGAGTAGCAATATCGTTTATTATGTATGAAAACAATTTCCGTCTAAACATTGTAGCGGTTACTGCGTTCTGTTCCATAGTTTGATTTTTTGCTGTTTTTCCCACACTATCGAATAGAACAATGGGCCATTATATAAACATTGAAATATTTGTCGGAATATACAGAGATGTACACACAGGTCTAGTATTGCTTATGTACTGCTTAATGCGAGCGAAAGTTGATATTTGTTAGGATAAATAAACTGAGTAGTGGTCAAGATGGTCCGATATTTCGTCTCTATAGGCTGAGTGCTCCGTGCACAAAAACCAGCCGATTTGATAAATGATATTTGAATACGTATCAACAAAATTGCTTAATTTCAACTGCCTAATTTCAACAACTTCATTACCCATTTCATCTAAAATTATACGTACTTTGGAATTTGGAAATCTAATTATATTTCATAATTTTAACATACAATTATGTAAACATTAATATATTTCAATTAAGTACTTTGTTGTTACAGAAAGTTACATTTCTTGTAACTATTACATAAAATAATGTTAAAAGTTTATTCCCAATTGAGTTTCTTGCCGGTACTTCCAGGTTATTTCTTTTCGGATTAATTCATGGTAGTTTTGATTTTCTTTAACAATTTATAATTGGGCTTACTTGAGTAAAAATATTTGAAATTTCAGTTATAATTCAAACGATTGCCTGAATTAGATTTCAGAGTGAATGTCCTCACAGAAGGATATTGATAATGTTCACTGAGTTATTTTTGTGTTCAATTTATGGCTCATTTCATAAAATATGTAATAGATCATGGACTCTACCATAAGTTCGTCTTACAACTCCCATGGGAAGGCAAAGTCACGCGACGAGTGGCTACTACGAGGTAATTGACTCGGTGTTTCTAGTTTCTACACTATAACCAAAACATATAATATGTAATATACAAAAAACAGTTTTCGTTCTGTTATTTCTAGCAATATTGTTACATAAATGCGCACTTCAAATAACACAGATACAGATTACTTTAAAAAAAACGTAACAATGCTGTTTAAAATAGATGTTTGTATAACATATTACACTGTAAGATAAAATACCTACTATAATTGATTATTTATATTGAGTTAAAATTGTTGAAATTGATTGCAAACGGTTTATGGGACAGTTGCTTACTTTCGCGACATAGGATCTCATTAAAACCATTAAATTTTCCTATTGAATCTTGAACAAAGAAACGCGACAAACAGAAAAACATTCAAAAATTATAAAGCCATGTTTTGTTATTTGAGCAGTTTAGTACATATGTCCCATTCTTTTTTCATAAATATCTCCAATATCCATACGATTCTGTTACATCTTGATAATAAAACCTACATATATTATGTAAGTAGTTGGAAACTATAAGGCTCTAAAAAGGTATTGTACTAATATTTACGTTCATCACACGGCTTAGCGCCTAAACCCTCTAAATTGAAGAATTTCAACCTTTATTTGCAAAGACCCTTTTGGTAACTCAATTCGTTACTTCCAATGGTAGTGGTAAAGCAATATTTTTTCAACCTAGGCTTGTTTATGCACCGTTTCCGCGGACTGGACTTTGACAAATGAACGCAATGTATCCGTTCATTCTGCGCTATGTGCAGACAAATTCTATTTCATTAATTTGAATTCACAATGGAATAATGCACACGTTTTTGCGGCGATATTTTGCGTCATGCGTTAGTTATGCTGTGATGTTTTTCCGGGTCAACGAAGCATTTCTACTTCCAAGGGATTTTGCGGACGCTGGATTTTGGATTATATTCTTTGCTTCCATATCGATTGCGTTTTAAATATTAAATAAACATTCTATTGTGACAAAAAATAGCAAGTGTAGGTCGTCGAACCCTTCATAGAAAATATACATAATTGTGTGCCACAACCAAGCTGCCGAATCTGGCCGAGATCTATCGAGATTGTCCGCGTGGCTAACCAACTATATATACTTTCCTTACATCGGTCTTACTTCCAATTTTAAAGTGCCGTATGTACGCGACAATAGAAGTTTCACTTCGAAAACGCTCTTTTTGCATATCATAGGAAATAATACCTCAAAAACATATCATTGTTACTTAAGAAAAATTTAATATTAAAACTGCAAAAGGATTTCAAACAACGAAGGGATTTCGTAAAAATACGTTGAGCTATACTCTGGTTCCTTCTCGATCACACACAGTTATATCTGCTACAGAAATATATGTAACATATGTATGTACTATTCTGACCTACTATTAATATATAAATAATATGAATATACTATTCTGAAAAACAATTCCCACATGCCATAGATACTTTGACAAATACAACATGTTCACTATGAATTTGTATATCTTTTCGCCCAAAGTTTTAAATTTGTTGATCGATGCGTGTTTTGCTTCTCAAAGTAACATCCTCAGGAAATATATCATTGTTTTAAAAAGAAAACGCAAATATTAAAACTTCAAAGTAAAGAGACTGAAAGATTTTATATTTAGTAATATAGCTTGCTTACTTGTTGATTACTTATTTTAGTTATTCATTTATAACGCAAATAAAATATTACATTTGACACTGTTGCCTCAACTTTATTTTGTTTTAAACTTTTGAGGTACACTACAACTACTGACTTTAGGCGAAGTTGCAGATCGCAAGTTTTCGCATTTACCCATCCTTTCGAAATAATATTGTATATGGTAAACAGTTCAGTGGAATTTTTCGTTAACAATTCACAGTCTACATGTACGTTTATCTGCATCTTAATAACCTTTTAGTGAATATACCATATAATTTGAGGAGGCGAAAGAAGTATGTAAGGACCGCGATACTTAGCGCTTTGTGACTACTCCGTTAGGAATACAGCGTGAGGGTACGTATATGTGTATGTACCACACAATACAAAAATCTTTAATCAGGTTGTTAAGGTAATTATGGTAGCTCTTTTTGTCATAATAATATCAATACTGAGAGAAAGACAAAATATTATATCTGCTGCTTGTCTTCTCGCGCAGGTCGTGAAAATCGGTCAAAGGACAGATAATTTATAAAATTTATAACTTGTATAGGCGATGGGCTAACAAACCGTTAAATTTCGTTTTGTCGTTTCAAAGAGATATTGCTAACATTGACGGCTATCTGTATATTATTCCATTGATAATGAAATTGGATGACGTACTTATGTATATCGTTTTACTTCGAAAATCAAGATTTTTGTCTAAGAATAATCCCGAGATATTCGAGTTGCTCTCTTGAAATATGGAGCTTAAAATATAGCTTTCACAGACAACATTCATCACAGTTTTGTGCGATTGTCTCAGTAATGAAGAAGTAGACCGACAGCCGAGATATTTCGCGCTTTAATTAAAACTCGAGACTCATCGGCGTAGCGTTAATTTCATTTAGAGCAGATGACGAGCCCTTTGCAGAAAATAAACTTTGTAATTAATAAAGCGGAATGATCGCGCTTTTTTACGCCCTATACTTCTAAATCAATTTCTGTCGCGCCCACAAACCAGTAAGCCTAAACGTCGTTAAGGGTACTCGCGGTTGCCCATAGCTTAGTAATATATTACTCTCTGCCTCTCCTCTCCCGAGTATTCAACATTCAATTTCGATTGACTTCAGGTCACAGGGCATCGTCCATCGAAATGTTTTATTTTTTAATTAATGATGTTGTTGTTTATAAGATTTTCCCTTAAGAGGGAAGGCAAAGAGTACTGCGCCCGTTATTAATACATAATTTTACCTATCACCTAGCAGTGTTAGGCAAAATGTAATTGTGAACACATTTTGTTAGGCAAACAATTACAATTACAAAAAGTAATTGTAATTGTTTTACAATTGCTTTTGTCCAACAATGTCACCCAGTCCCTAACACTCCTCGAGTAAAGTCATAGTAGACTTTTCTGGAGTTAAAAAAGACTTCTTGGAAGAGTGCTAAAACTTTGCAGTGCAGATGTTTATTTAGACCTCTTCCATTCTTTTTACTTGCACATAACTTTAACGCACAATATGCTTTCACTTTTGCAATTTAAATATTGTAGAAAATAGAAAATGTAAACAAAATGTCATAAATGTTCTTCTCCCGTTCCCGCCAAAAAATCCTTTTTAATAATTCCTCTATTCTTGGCAGGCAAAGGTAACTATGCCCGTTTAGCCAATGTCTTTGGTGTTGATTACTCAGATTCTAATAGCACTTGTCTAAGAGCTGGCGCACACTGGTGACATGTCATGGTGACAAAAAATCGGCCTACCATTTACTATGAAAACTCACGAAACCGCACTCACAGGGTAACGTGACAGTGACATGATAAAAAATTCCACTGACTCGCGACATCGCAAGTGACATTTTGTCACTTTTGTGTCACTTTCTGGTCTGTAGTGTATGAGAGTGCGCACACCGGTAACTTTTTGTCACCGAACATTGGCAGTCGACCGCTCGACGGTGGAATGGAAGCACGCATGATGGCGGACTTTTGATAGGAGAGTTACAAAATCATCCAGTATTATACTATAACAAATTACTTCCCGAGTATTCCGATGCAAATTGTAAAAGGAAACAACTAGCTATAGAGTAATTCCGATCTTTCACCGTAATCACAGGAGCTAATAGATTTGACAGCTCATCGAAGGTTTAATACACTCACGAAACTGTGTAGCATTCCAGCACCGCTTTTTTTTAATTTTCTGCGCCGCAACTCGAGTGCGCAAACGAGTGCTTCGTCGCGGCAGTGAGCGCAGGCAATGCTCCCAGTAAGGTGACGTGACAAAAAAGTCGCGTCACAAAAAATCTCTGATTTGCGCCCAGCCTAAGTCAGGAGACTTAGAGTAGTGCTAGATGCTAGAAGAAGGATCTTCTTTATTATCACTATGTCTCTAACTTCTTTCAGTAAAATGATAGTAAGCTTTACTGAAATTAAAAAACAATACATAGAAGGATGCGAAGACTTTAGTTACATGCCTATTAAGATTCTCCAATTCTTCCCCACTTGTACAGTAGACATTACTTTAACGCACAATATATATATATATATATCTCTTTAGTACTCCAAAACTCTTTATAATGCGAAAAATTGGAAACCTAAACGAAATGTAAACTTCACTTCTCCCGTTCGCGCCAAAAAGCCTTTTCCAATTCGAATTTCAAATTAAAACAAAATACATCAAAGAGCTATGATATTTTTATTACGAAATCGGTACATATACATGAGGTACGTAATACGAGAGACCTAAGCAATAACTCCAGCCTATCAAGTAACAGGTTAGAATGGATTTAAAGTGTTACTTACAGAATTAATGATAGAAGCAATTATGTGCCAGCGCGCAACCGATAGCATATTTTTTTTATACCCACACTTCCGATGAATTTTTTGCACCGTTAATGTACTTATAAAGTAACAGCTTAACATTACTGCCACAAATTAGCATTCATAAAGTTGTATAAAAGAACTTTAGTGTGCCCCATTTAATCTTGCTGCAATGTTTTGGCACACCAACTTTTATTGTCTATTTTTTGGCACGTTCATGTACCTATCGAGTAACAGCTCCTAATTAAGTCTAAATGAAAATGTATACTTTTTTCTATAAGAAAATATATGTGTGCCACGTCAATGCCTGTTACAAGTGTCTGGCACTTTTCCTGAAACCAGAGTTCAAAAACTGATGTCATACAATAACAGTTGGACCTTATGTGAAGAAAATAAAGTCAATTATAAAATGACACGTGACATGCAACTTTTATAGCTTTGCATTGTTAACATTAAGTTGTAAGTACTATTGGTTGGTATCGATAGAAAAATTTCCAAAATTTCACGTTTGTTACCACTATGCATAGCCAGGGCGGAATACTGGTTTTATTCATAAATACACAGTTTAACCTCAGAATATACTTTAAAAATGTTGGGAACTTTTTTTATATAATATACCTACATATAATCTACATTTTTCGTATATTTTTGTACTTCAAATGTTCGTGATTTTCAGAATAAAATATAAAATATTTATTGAAGTTGAAAAACTTAATAAAAAATATGATACATATGTCGCTTTATCCAAAAAAATAATAATCGCCATCTTGGATTGAAAATAAACATAATTTTCGTAATCAGCACCCCGAGAAACCTATAATGTGACACCCATATCGATTTATCCAAAAAAGTCATTTTCGCCATCTTGGATTTGAAAATGAACGTCATTTTCGTAATCAGCACCCCGAAAAACCTAGAATTTGATACCCATATCGATTTATCCAAAAAAAAAACTGGGGTTAACCTGAAATAACCCCGAAAAATAAATACCATAATCACGCCCACGTGTTGGATGTTTTAGAAAATAAAGATGGCGCGTAACGGAAAAATGTGACTTAGAAAGAAAGATGGCGCGTAACAGAAAAACCTGACGGTTTTTTTTTTAAATTGCTATAAAAAATTTCTCATACGTCGATAAAGAAGTTTCACTTTAATTACGTAAAACGTTGAGTCGTAAATTTATCACTAAGAAGTAAGCTTTACAATTATACCTAATTGAATTAACACGTAGGCACCTTTGTGGAGGACTTTTTCCGTCTGTTTCTAATTAAAACGCAATAACTCATGAGCGGTGTGGCTCTGAAAGTTTTAAGTTTGTGATTTATTGAACCGTTAATTTTTTATTACAATGTCATAATGATTTTTGTCGTTAAATGTAGCTAAAGGCCGAAAATTGTATGACGACATAATTATAGTATGTATATGACACAATGAGTAATGAAAGACTGACGAAGAAAATCTGTAGAGCGAAAGTGAGTAATAAAAGAAGCCAAGGAAAACCAAGGCTGACTTATGAAGATCAAATAGCTAGAGTGTTAGCCGACGGAAATGTCAAAAGCACTCGTATACCTAGGGGAAAATGTGTGAGTAGAATTATGAGATTTGAGGAAGCGAAAGAAGTATGTAAGGACCACGACGCAGCGCTCCGTCCTCTCTGACTACCCCGTTAGGGATACGGCGTGAAGATATGTATGTATATGACACATTCAACAAGACAATACAAGAGTAATAGTGACGCATCAAAACGTGGTTTTACATGTTCGTGGTTATCCTGCTGTTATTGTTGAACTAAAGTAGTTCAAAAACACTTTAGAATTGGGTTCATTCGAATAAATCGATTTGACTTTGACTTTGAATCTTAAAGATTATTTAAATTAGATAGTCTCGAAATACATTTTTGAAGCTTCCATTGTATTAATTGAATTAAATTACTGTAAAATGTGCATGGTAGTTCTATCATTTCAGGGTTCGCTTTGTAAACGTTACGAACATACAAGCAAACAAGCATCGCATTTATAATACGATACATTGTTTAAATACCGAAGCTGTGTACAATGAATGTTGTATACCCAAAAAAACATTCAATAGATATTTACATGTAAACGAAAGAAAATGCACAACGCATAATTGAGTACTTATTGCTCTAGTCCCCCCACACTAGGATACCCTGTGTCGTGGGGTACTAGTGCAATTCACATATAACATTATTGACTTTTCTCACTTAAAAATATTCTTACATCAGCACATAGTAAGCAGATTCAATCAAAAGTATCAGTAAACATTCATAGGACCGGGAAAATGTCAAGTGCATTGGTGTTAATGTATAGCATCACTGAATTTTTTCTATTACAAGTTATATTAACGGTCATCCAGTGATACGATGTTATTGTTACGTACAATGATGTTATATTTACAAAAGAGGTAGATGAGTTATTGCGCTCGAAAACTGGCACCCTAAAACTTTGCTAATTAGCCAACCTGGAGCTCATTCGTGTAACAACGTGACAGTGTCAAAACGTATGTGCGTTCCTAATATTAATATTAAAATGCCGTCCTGTGTTATTAGATACTGCAGAAACTATACTAGCAAGACTTCCAAAGGTTCACGAATCACGTATCATGCGTAAGTGTACTTACTTATTTCATTTGTGTCACCATTTTTTCCAAAATCTAAAATATCAGTAAAATATTAAATCATAAAAAACTGAAATGCAATAGGTAATACCCCAGTTACCAAGTGCGACAGAGAGCAATATATTATATGTGGTCAAAGAATATAAAAAGTTATGTTACAGAACCGTCAATGTCATGCAGTGCCTATTAAACATTTGATTACGTTTATTTATTTGGTATATAAGATATAATATACGTATTTTTTAAAACGAATCAGAAGTTTTAGCAGTGAGTCTAATATCCCAATAATCCCACACAATAAAAAATATTTTACATGAAAATACCTAGTGTTTTATTTTTATCATTTTCAAATTTATAACAAACGTGTTTTATAAATGTATGTACTTAAATAATTCTGTTTCCAAATGTACAAGACTCAAGAAAAATTAATTTTAAAAATCAAACATAAATCCTTTTTACTGTCTAAACCCATTAGGCATCAATCATATTTTTCGAAAATGTCTGTTCTGTGGCATTAATTACTAATATTCTATGAAGTAGTCACGGATTCGCTTAAAATGCAGTAAGAAAATGAAATTGACCAATCACAACGGTTTTAGAGAGCCGTGTGATTTGTTAGTTTGAAATGCAATTGAAATCTTACATTGTATAGCGACGCAGTGCAATGTATATTTGTCTGACTTTGCTTATGGTAATCGTCATGCTATCTTATTTACACTTCATCATTTTATTAGTGTGTATAAACAAAGTGTGTGGCTTATATGTGTGCGTAACCGGTACAATATTTTACAAGCATTAGTACCAACGTAACCTATCTACCTCTTTTTTAAATATAACATCATTGGTTACGTATTATTCTACACAATATTAATGAAGTGTATAAAACAGGTGTGTATTCTGGCAGCTGTAGGTTCGCGGTGGATGGCTGCAGGCATGAGGACATAGCACTTTAAAATTTATGGAGTTATCGTGTAGCGGCGTCGCACCCCATCTTTTGGGTAGCAGGGTTCCCCAGTTACAGTGAAAGGGCTCATTGGTAAGATCGAAATGTTAACATCAATAAAAATCAGTATGATTCGAAGTAAGCGAATTCTGTTAGCTTTTGTCAATATATTTATGTGATTCGATGTCATTGTCATCGTAATTTTAACAGTTAGGTTAATTTAGCATTTTCATTTTAAATGCACTAACAATATTTTCTCCGTTTAGCCTTATGGTTGACTGGTAGAGAATGCCACTTGGCATTAAGTCCGCCATTTGTACATTTTTGTGCAATGAAGTTTAAATAAATAAAATGAATAAATAAATCGTAATTGTTAATAGATGGCGACACTATTTTTGTCACTTAACAATAACTATAACTGTAACGTTTAATCAAGAATATTCACAACAGCCAACAAAACGCTCAATATTGCGACAGTAGTTATAATTTCCGTTCTAGAATATGCTGTGTTGCGGATAACTAGGTTTTTCCGAGCTCACACTGGTCACTGAAAATTGAACTACACATTAACTCAATAACAATAATTGCTGTTGTATGGTGAGATTGTAGACAAAGTTGACTGGCCCGTTGGCGCAGTGGCATATGCATCTGCTTTCCAAGCTAGGGTCCCGGGTTCGATCCCCGGTCAGGTCAATTTAGTAAAAACTAACTTTTCTAAATTGGCTTGGAGTCTGGGTGTTACTGGGAACTCCCCCAGAATTCGTTGTATGTTACCCATAGTACAAGTTTACTGCTTAGTTTGGGGTCACACAATCTGTGTAATTGTCTGGAGTATTATTATTATTAGTATTAAAAGTAAATAAAAACAACTAAATAAAAATACACAGTAACCGTACTAGAACAATGATTTAATGTCAAAGAAGAATTATATCTGCGAAGTTGCCTTTGTACGCATTTGATATCACGATTAATTTAAGTAAGGAATGTAATGGAAAAGTGAACTTGAAGCCAGGAAACGTTACAAAGATGCTCAGTATGACAGATTTGGATGTGTTGTAATCTGTGGTGATAATAAAAATTAAAATAGGAATGCTTAGATAGATAACTGGCTGGTTGGCGCGGTGGCAAAGCATTCGCAGTCCAAACTAGGGTCTATTTAGGAAACGAATTTTTCTAAATTGGCTTGAAGCCTAGGTGTTACTGGAGCTCCCCCAGCTCGTTGTGCACCCATAATGCAAGCCTAGTGCTTAGATTGGGGTCACATCATTTGTGTAATTATCAGAAGTGTTATTATTATATTTCAGACATTGAAGAAGATAGTAAAAAATGATTGATCGAGGCCAAAGCTGAATTCTGAAGGTCATAAGAAGTTTAACATCTAGCATTTTTTCCTAACAACATGCGTAATATTTAGAAGCATTTTTTGCGTTTAAAATACTCTGGCAGTGATTCGTTCCACATTTTCAAGCTGAGTTAACTTTATAGCCATTTTTTGCAGCGAGAAAGTAAAACTGTAGGCACATATTTAACCCTATCACTGAGGCGTACTAATGAGTGCTGACGCGGACGAGTACGTAAAAAGCGCTGGGGTCGCGCCGACCGTAGGACAAATAAAGATTTATAGAGAACAATGTCCGGTAATTGTGAGCTGCGTCAGGCTTGGACGAACGTGGAGCAGCTCACGTATTTACGGGCAAAGGCTTTGATAACTCGTCATCGGTTCGACAATGTTCAGTCAACGGGTCTTAAACTAACTTTGAAATTTTCTTAATGTGAAATCTAAAACTGGTTGGTTCATAAAGAAACTGCACTGAAACCTGGCAAAAATTGTCGGTAATACTTTTAGTGTTGTGTTTGAAAATGGTTAAAAAAATGATGTTAATATTTCAAAAATTGTCCAAAATAAGAAATAATAAGGTACCCACCCATAAAAATCAATGAATACTTAATATTTCATTATTAGCTGCCCTCTAGAAGACGTATACATATTTGAATAGTGAAATAAACATATTAATAAATGCGTTGGGAAGCGCTGTACAAATAATTAAACCCAACCCATTTATTGACGAGTCTTACAGAATGCAGATAACAGTGAAATAAAATCAGTTTTGAGTTAGCTTAATATTTTTTTTGACAGGAGTTTTTAAATTATTAGCTTTTATGAGTTACATAAAAGAAAACTATAGCTCTTATTTTTAATAACACATTACGCTAGTTATTATTAGATCTTCCGCTGGTAACAGAAAACATACTCGAGTTTTTCTTCACATGTAACATTTGAATCTCAATATTCTGAGAATAGCTGGGCCGACTTCCACCAATCAGAACAGTAGAACATATATGGAAACTGTAGCTTTTAAACAGCTGAAGCACAGGGAAAACTGGCGAATGGAAAATGGAATGGAAAAATGGAGAATAGCTGGGCCGACTTCCACCAATCAGAACAGTAGAACATATATGGAAACTGTAGCTTTTAAACAGCTGAAGCACATGGAAAACGGCACATTGAAGAGTTTCTGGATACCCTACGAAAGCATTGGAGTTCCTCTCGCGCTGTGCCGAAGCACCAACACACAGCGCTACAACAACGCGGATCTCATGCACCGTTGGAGTTATCTTCTTCTATGTCACTTTGATAGACGATCGGATCCCCAATCCGATTAGATATGACCCCAAAAGCCCTTCTTTAATCGCCTTATAGGGCAGACGGAGTGGAGTAACTGTAGCCTTATTCTCTGACCCGAGCTACAAGGCTGAAGGTTTTCGACCTTTTTATGGCAATACTTGATTAACCTGAACCAAATCAAGTCGTCAGGGGGAGAGATTTGGTTTTGTGGGGCTTTTACCCATTAAAACTGTAGTCGAACTCGGTGCATTCTTGGGGGCTAAGGAATCTTCTACGAAAGGCACCGTAGCCCCTTCTAGCACCGTACGTGCTTCCAACACCCTCGTAGTGCTACGACAGCCTGTCATAGCGATTGACACCCTATAGTTTACAGTCAGGTATAGTAATAATTAAGAGTAACCGTTTAATGGACCCTTTAACCTAACCTAACCTTTAGTTAGTTATGCAGTAACTTTACTTAGCTTCAATCGTACTTCGTCGTTTGCATAAAATTTACAATTATTGTGTGGAATGTAGTTATTTGTGCACCGTATTTCTTCATTTCCTCTATTTTATCTTTTTATATTCCCCTACAAGAGATGTTACATTTTACTAATCACCTATAAACTCTTGCCGTTATTAAATCTCACAGTACAGCCGCATTTTATGAAAGGTATGGTCCCGAATCGCTTCAAAGGCACATTGCATACAAACGTTAGACACATCTAACTTCGTGGACGTTGTTAGCTAATCAAATTTGTTTGTACAGCACTAACGAGCCGGTGGCCGTAGACTGCAGGCCATAGCAGCGCTGTGACTTGTTTGCTAATGTGGACAAAAGGGGAGCGAATCACGAGCTTGCAAAACGTAAAAAGTTTAAGGTATTTGCTCGAAGTTTAGTTGCCAATCAGATAGCTATCTCTCGATCTTGAATTCAGGAAGTGCTTTAGATCAACTACGGCTTACATGTTTTTGCACTTATTACATACATACATACATATCTTCACGCCGTATCCCTAACGGGGTAGACAGAGTGGACGGAGCACCAAGCGTCGCGACCCTTACATACTTCTTTCGCTTCCTCAAATCTCATCATTCTCCTCACACATTTTTGCACTTATTGAGGCATATTATTGAAGTGTTGATGCCAGAATTCGTTTTCTGATAAAAAACTTCTTTCGAATAGTTGAAGAACCAGCGTCGAAGTTACTGTCGGACATTTTCGGGTAGAAAAGATATCATAACGTGAAATTTTGTTTTTGGAATTTGATTAATACATATATGAGCACAGTTTTAGGCCCCAACAGACTGGAAACAGTAGTCTATCTAAAGCTTAGCCATAATCTGCCTGTCTCGCTTCTTCTACAGTCGTTGCTGAATGTAGGCCAAAATAGTGTACGTGGCTCGAGATCCCAGAGGCGTCGCTGTATCTTTCTATCATACGAATATGAAGACATTAATTAGGACTCGAGGGTACACAGGAGTCTTCAAAATGCATCGGAAATATTTTATCAGAGATTTACGTGAGTGTGCACCAAAATTGTGCTTCTATAAAAATCTTCTGATCTCCAGATTTCTATAAAACCAGGTTGATATTTAAAAAACTATTAAATTACAATATACATAATATACGATAGCTGAGAATATTTTTAGAAAGTATTGGGAAGACAAACAAGAAAACAGTATGAGATAAGTGAACAGAGGCTTATAGACATTTTCAATATAAATACTAAGAAAACACTACATTGCAAATGCGTTGACAATCCTGAGAAGTAAGCTGTTGTGCCCCTTGGTTAATAATTTCGCCGACTATCGTACCTTCTACACCGGAACACAACACAGTACTGCTGTTTCCTGTTTCACGGCAGGATTGAGAGTAAGACGGTGGTAGCCTCGGATCGAGAAATATAATGGACGAAGTCATAATAAGTTTCCGCTCTTACCACCGTGCGTCAAACGAATTTTCTTGTCTCTATCTCACTGAGCGTAAACACGAGTAAAATAGTTAACTATAGTACGATAAAAAAATTAAACCGCCTTCAAAAAAAACACTGAAAAGTATAAAATAACTATCCTTTACTAATCAAAACTCATGTACAATTAAATTAACCTTATAAATACGATACACATACCTATATAATTAAATTTGTCAGTTACTGAAGTCCCGGCGTCGGGAGATTTTTAATTGCTATGTTATAGACACCAAAAAATTACTCCAAATTGGATTTTTGTAGAGAACTTCGTTAAGTTTAACTTGACACTAATCATTTGAAAGGTCTGCCCTTTTTGTGTCTAACTTTATTGGTTTATTATAAAATATAAGGTTTTCAAAACTTTATTTCAGAAACATGTATAGTCCAGACAATTACGCCAATCACGTGTTACCACAATATAAACTTTAGGCTTGTATTATTGTTGTTATTGTTATTGCACAACGATCTGGGGGAGAATTCAGTAACATCTATCTTTCAAAAGTTCGTTTTCTCAATTGATCTCCCCGGGAATCGAACCCGGTACTCTTGGCTTGGGAGGCAGCTCTAACCAACACGCCTAAAAATCAGTCAAAAGAATTTTTTAATATGCTACGAAATTTTTATTCTTTAAAGATACACAAATTGAATCAAAATCGATCTTTTTCATGTCAAAATGAACAAAAAATATGAATAAATCATTTAAATAAAGCTAACACATATTCATTTAGAAGTAAGTATACATAGATACATATAAATGTATTGTTAAGAATCTAATATTTTTTTAAATAAATTGTGACATTGCAATGTGTTATATATGTATAATATACTAGATAATAACAACTATAAAACAGAAGTAAAATGCACCACGTTTAAAAAAAATTTAAAACAATGAAGACTGCCTACTTCAGAGTTAAAACAAAATAAAAACTAAAGTCATAATCAAGATAAACACAAAAGTAGTCATTTCTCACTAATTATGACTGACAATGAGAGCTTTTGTATTCATACACACGACAGTTCCCACACACGGAAATTAAAAAAAGACAAATTAACGGGAAAAATAAATAATGTTCTAAAAGTCAATGACACAATGACAGTCATTGTCGACCACTTGTGCCTCATTAAGAAGAAAAAAACAATTAAGCTGCTTCACCTGAACATAATTATATTTACAGTACGAAAAATTATAAACTATTTTATTACCAAGGCATAAAACGTATTTTTGAGAAGATTAGTTTTCAGTAACGGCAAATCTATTTGTGTGTCTGTCCTCATACACGCGTCCCTTACAAAGGTCTTCAGGCCATTTCTTTTGAGCATTGTCAACTGCAATCTGATGATGAATGGCTTTGTTTAAAACACCTACGGCAAAGATATGTATAATATTTAGATGCAATAGCAGATTTTCAGTGACAACACACAGCAACACACTTTTCTGAAAATTATTTCTACTTTAATTTTTTCCCGCAAATACTGCTCAGTACTGTAAGTATTATACCGATATTTTTACTCGTATGTAAATACGAGTAAAAATTATAATTATAAACCTAATTATAAACATTCATAATATACATTATATTATGAATGTTTATAATTAGGTTCCTAAACCATAAGCATCTAGGAAGCAGAGAATAAAAACCAACCAAAAGGGTGGATTTCGTACTAATTTAAGTAAGTACAAAGAAAGAATGAGTGATGAAAGACTGACGAAGAAAACCTACAGAGGCAAAGTGACTGGTAAAAGAAGCCAAGGAAGACCAAGTCTGACTTATGAAGATCAAATAGCCAGAGTCTTAGCAGACGGAAATGTCAAAAGCACTCGCATATCTAGGCGAAAATGTGGGAGGAATTATGAGATTTGAGGAAGCGAAAGAAGTACGTAAGGATCGCGAAACTTGGCGCTCCGTCCTCTCTGACTACCCTGTTATGGATGCAGTGTGAAAATATGTATGTATGTATGTTAAATAACATAAAAGTTAAATTAAACAAATTAATTATAGAATATTTTTGCTTACATGCGAAGTGACCGCAAAAATACTTTGTTTTTCGTAATGTCTAAGAAATATTATATTTGGTTTCTTACTTATATTTGATTTACCGCTGTACGTTTCTGTACTTCTCTACATAGTTGTTAACGTAACAATAAAATTGGTTGTAACAATGGTTGTGACATTTCGACTTTCAGATGGCATAAGAGACAAATATGACCAAAGTATAAAGTATAGTCAAAATAGGTAACTTTGATTCCTTTGTAACGTTGATGGTGAGACCCTACACAGTTTCCATTTTTTTCGTGGGCAGATTCGTGCTATAAAACGATGATGTGATTGATAATGATTGATGATTGCAAAACCTATAGAATTTTCAGTTCGATATTTCTATTTATGTCAGACAAAATTTCCATATTTCAGTTTAATATAAGCTAATTAAATAACGCAGTTCAATGCGCGAGTACAAGGTAATCATATTTTTGGATAATAGTTTTCAACATGCTGTTGTCGCTTATTATTGGACTTCACATTTTTGCAATAATTATAAGGCAAAAAAAATTAAAAAAAAAAATTAAACCGCATTCAAAAAACCACTGAAAAGTACAAAATAACTTTCCTTTCCTGGTTATAACCAGGTCGAGTTATTTGGTATTATTTGGTATATCTTCAAAGTTCAAACTCTTAATCACGCTAAAAATGGGACCACCTCGAAAATATCCCCTTTCAAACAAAAAAAAGATTTCGAAATCGGTCCACAATTAATGAAATTGTCGGTGAACATACATAAAAAAAAGAAAAAAAAAACACATAGACGAACATAATTATAACCTCCTTCTTCTTTTGAAGTCGGTTAAAAAGTACAACTTTGTAGTTTTACTGACTAATCGACATTTTAATTTGTTATACCTATGCGAAAATATATGAGGAAAATGAGGAGGAGGCGAAGATGTAAGAACCGCGCAGGTTGGCGCTCCATCCTCTCTAACTCATTAGAGATACAAAGTAGAGATATGTATGTACAGTATGTGTAATCACTAATCAGTGTTACTCATTTATAAAAAATTAAATAAACATTTTCTATTGTTGTTTCCAAAGTCGTCACTACGTTGTGTGGGTATATAACTAACGTGAAACCCGTGTCATAGTTACCAATACAGGGGTAATAACTTTGACAATAAACAAAAGCACAAATTTTATGTAGCATTGTTATTTTTTTAAGCTATTTGCTAACATTTACGGATGAGTAGCAATTCGATATCATGTGCCTTAAATGCACAAGGTTGACCTCGCGATAAGACACTACTACTACTAAGACACACTAAGACAATTTGAATGGAGATATTTAATTTGAATAACACAGAATCACACAAAAATCGATTACATTTATCTCAACCGGTATGGAAGGGTCTCTACCCAAGGAAACATGTTAATTCGCTTCTGGATCGAGTAATTTGTTAATCTGGTAATCAATCTGATCGGTCCGTGAATCAGGCCCGTAATTAACTACACTGTTTTGCGTTTCCTTAATGATTTTCGAAATAACAGCTATTGGATTGGGTTCATTTAATATAAGGCTTTCTTGCTCTCATATTAATTTTAGATATCTTTATTATGATTTAGTGTATTTTATCGTAAAATTAAAAAAATATGTTGACCGTTGAATAATTGTTAACAATACTTGTTATGTAAGTTATATTTTATAGTGGATAAAATTTTTAATTAATATTAATTATAATTAACTTTGTTATTAATTTTACTTTGGCATTAATTGAGTAATATAACGATAGTATTGTATCTGATGAAATAAAAAAAAAGAAGTTTAAATCGAGGATACTGTGGCACAATACTTATACTATATACATTTTTTCTAAATACTGCTGGGCAGTGGTTTATAATTACAGTACCTAATTAGTAACGTTAGAATGCTGATATTAGATAATGTTAGTTATACAAAGAAAAAGAAAAAAATCGGAATATGAAACCACCAAATACAAATCCAAGGAAAGAAATAAGAATAATTTTGATGGTAAATCCGTTCGGAAGTCTAATGTTGTAAAAAATTATGGTCACCTCTCAAGTCAGGTTTCTACTGCTAATCAGAGTTGATGATTAGAAAAAAAGTGGGACACTGGTGTACCACTGACCCATACGTATTCTTATTCTGCCAACTCTAGATATAAGAGGTTAATGAGATTCATTAAATTACATAACAATACTATTTGAATACTTTTGTTAGTTCTAATATAAAATCAGTGTCACACGGAAATTCTATCCAATAATACAGGATTCCTATTATAAGAATTTACGATGCGTACAAAGCGATTCTTTAAGAGAGTCTGTAACAAAAAAAGCGGTCGAGAGCTGCCATTTTATTTACGATCACTTCTCTGAAGTGGTGTGTAACCAAGTTAAGTGTGACGTAAACTGTTTCTGTGTAACGTGAAAAATGAACGGAAATGGGGGATTGACGATTTATTTCGAGGGAGTTTTTAAAGGGAGATTGAAATGTCCATTGATTTGTTGCGCAGTGCATGGAAGTTCCAGTGAATGTTCTTGTTAAGACCCGGTCTTAAAGCATCAGTGTTTTATATTCGTTATGTTCATAACCAAATTAAACTTAGGAGGCAATTCTCGAAACTGGATAACAATAACTGGATTTGTGCTAATTTCTAATGTTTTCTGTTGTAGTTTTGAGGAATGCTTCCTAATTTTATTGTCTGTAATTTCAGAAACCATTTGCAAGAATTTGTAAAAGGTGATTGAAATGTCGATTGATCTGTAGCGCTGTTCTAAATGTTCATGGAAGTTCCAGCGATACATTTTTGGTAAAACTTGGTCTGTAAAGCAACAGAACGGATAGACAAGTGGCAAACGCTTCGTACAATGGAAACGCTTGCTGGCGTTATTGCTTCGTCAAAAGTGCCACTTGGCTATATACAGCGGTTTTCGCACGACTTTACATTTCGTTTTATTGAATAGAAATTTAATAACGTTTGACTACCAATTTAAAATTCGTTACGCCAGTTCACGTGGTATTTGTCATTTTATTCTACTAGCGTTTACGACAATTGAGCCACTTGTTTAGGCCACCGGGTCTTTATATTCGTTATCTTCATAATCACATATTAAAGTTATCAGGCGATTCTCGAAATTGGACAACAGAAAATATTTGCGAGAATGTTACTTTGAAAGTTAATAGAACTTGGATAAATAAACTTTCCCAATCCTAAAAAATATTAATTACGTTTTTCTTGTAGTAATCCAACAAGTTTTCTGATTACCATATTATTATGGATCAATATTTCTTGCGAGATAATTTATAAAACCTGCAATAATTACTATCTCGACACCTTTGCCAATTAGTTCAAGGAACATATTTACTTTGAGAAAAAAGAGACTTCTGTCTATCTATTACCACTTTAACTAGTTAACGTCTGTTGAACGTAAGCTTCTCCATATACGTATTTCAACGAGTTCAGAGCCACTTACACATAACGAGTACTGTTAACAAGATTTAAAATAGCATTCTTGTACCCATCGGACATGGTTATTACATCATTCAGTTCTTGTACCTTTATTTCTGCCTTAATTAAGCAGTCATCCTCCAGGCTATTATAAATATTCGTTCTCTCGACTTGTTACTTATATAAATCATGATCTACGTGTATCTATGTTCTATGTTATTGGTGGTAGCAGAAAAATCATCACAGATTATGAGTTAATTCATCTGTGTAAAAAAAGCTTATCTGTGGTTCTTCGTAATTTATGGTTTTGATTTTTATTTTGGTTTGACGAAATGTCTCTGTAATTTTATAATGATATTATGTTTGTTAATTTCTTGATTATACTTTACAGTGATGAGAAAGTACGATTATATTTCAATATTATCGAACCCCTTCTACAACAATTACACCTCTCACTTTTATTATTGGACTTCTCAATTTGTCAGTATTGTCTACTGTTCAATCTGTCTTAAAGGAGTTCAAATGGGTATGTATAAGCAATGAGCTAGCAACCTGTAATTCCTTATTTGGTTCCGCTTAGATAACTCTAATCTTCATCGCTGGTAGGAACGTCGTACTCCAATTTTGTTGCACACTGATATTATATTCTTCCTGAATGTGAAATGGTGTGACAAAAAAATGTAATATTCAATTTATCGTTGATTTGGATTCCAAGTATACTATACTTTGTTTTAAAAATCAATTAGTCAATAAAACCCGAATCAATTGTAATTTCGTGACCTTCCATATACCAACAAAATTCTGCAAATAGCCAAAACCCCATCAATGTCAGACGTCGTACATTAGTAGACGCGTCTCTATAAAATTCATGCTAATTGCGTGCGGGAGCGCCGGTCCATTGACGGTGTCACTCGGTAATGGCTTTTAAGAAATGTAATAAATTATTCTGCACCCGCTGCTGCCAGGTGACGTGGGGGGCTGAAGGTGTGTGGTCCAATTAAAGAACAGATTTTTTGAAGCTATATTTCTTTTCGCGCGTTAGGCGAATTTAATACGAAGCGTAATTTCAGCTAATAACAGAAGTTGCACATGTCGATATAACACACCATGAAATTAGCAAAGGAAGTTGCATACGTCGCTGTAATACACTATAAAGTTTATTTTTATGAGAGTTTATTTTTTATATGAGGCCAGTTTCAATTTTTTTATTGATACAACTGACCAAAATCGCTAACAAAAATTGTTTTGTGTGCTATCTAATAAAAGGAAAAATTAGTTTTAAAATATTTTTATGAGCCTAGTAAAAGTAACCAAATAAATTAATTTAATTTAATTTTTTTTTAATATTTGGAAATCTTTAATAGTGATATAACAATTGTAAAATGTTTTGTTTTTAAATAATTAATATCCTAAACATAATACAGAAAATTATTCTATAAAATAAAACTTACTTTTAAAAATACGTGAGTAATAACATAATTAGATCAAATCTAACCTTATTAAATGAATAAATATATAATTATTATTACAAACATAACTTTCATTCATTCATTTCAAGCGGCCTGTTTTAATTTCCTATTTATACTTAAAGAATAGTTATAACTTTTTGCGTGCGTGCAAAAGTACAGACATGCTTTTTTTACTTAGCTATGTCAATCTAAGAGTAAAAAGAATCAATTTACATTGCGTCTTCAACTACAAATATCAATATGAAATAAAAGATCTAAACGCAGAAAAGCAAAAAAACTCGGAGAACATTTATGTTCATTATGGATTTAAAGACCACTATGAAATTATTTGGTCATTGATTTCATCATTTTACGTTGAAATGGCTTTTAGTTTTATCTTCGGCTTTGTACCATTAAAGATACTCAGCCAAAACCATGCCGAAATTCATCTCACATGTATAAATTTTTTTTCTAAATATATTTCCTAAAGGGGTCCCACCAAATCACGATCAGAATGCCAAATTACCGTTGGATTGAAGGAGATTGAAGAAGATACAATTGTAACTACTGCTCTCAAACTTTGACTAAGGTGCGATCGGTGACATTGAATTTGATATACATCGAGGGATCTAATTGGTACGTAACTTCCCGTGATGCGAATGAACATCAACTTGACAAACTTATTGATGAAAGTCAATCGCGTACATTTTTATAATGGGAATGCCAGATTAAATGAAAGTTGCGCGATTATGCTTTTGATCAGAGACAATTCAGAGAGTATAGTTCATGTATTTACCCGACTGGTTCGAAAATGACATATCATTACCACTTATACGTCGTTTCTACAACAGGTGCTTATTTTTCTATCAACTTATTGTTAGCTATAGTTATTATTCATGACTAAATGTTACAATCCTGATCGTTAATAAAAAGCAATATCGTCGTTTGTGAGTGTTGTTACTTAACTTCAATTTAGTCGTTATTCGAGAGTTGGAATTTTTGAACGACAGTTTTAAAAAATGGGCAGTCGAGAACTATACGAGCTAGTGAAAGCCCGTCATTTCATTATATCTCCATATATCCTACGTTTTCATCCACATCGATATCCTAGAATAACGATAAGCTTTCACACACGTTACTACAATGGGTTTGTACTGACACTGATGTCGTAATCACTTGTACCAAACCCTAACGTCAGACGTGCTCTTATCGTTCCCGGAATTCGTCTTTTACTAAGTATTTCACAAAAAAGGAAGTTATCTCTTTACGAAGACAGTCATGTTTATTTTAGTTATTATGTTTACTACGTTGTGTGTACCGAAATACAGTTTATAGATACTAGATAACTGTTTGTTGTTATAACACAAATAAAATCACTCAATTAACTAAAAACAGATTCAAATATATTGCTACAAGAATTGGCTTGTAGATATTAACTACAAAAATTCCACATACTGACATAAATATGAAGATAGATGGGAATGCTTGTGCGGTACTTAGAGTATCTGCCTTCCAAGCTGAGGGTCTAATGCTCATTTCGTTCAATTCCTTGCTGCTCAGTCGATTTAGGGAACAAACTTTTCTAATTGTCTTAGTGTTAATTTGGAGTCACACAAACAATGTAATCGTTATCGTAGTCAATTATAAAAGTGTGTCATAATCATAATTATGACATTAACTATTTTGAGAAAATAAAAATTTGTTTTGATAAATAATTATAAGTTCTATAGACTTGGTTAGTTCTCAAAAGTCAAAAGTAATCTTGAATAATTTTTGACCGAATTTCTTACCAGTTCTTTTCTTCACAGTGTGGTTTTTCCAGGTTAATGGTAGGTATGTCTTGCAAAAACATTCTAAATAGAGGTATGTTCATTTCACAGTATACCCATCTCAATGATTCGGTTGGCACATGCACGCAACTCGTGAAGTTGGATCCCTAGCCTCTTGGGACATCATCAATTTTCATTAATAATTAATGTTGTCAAAGTGCGTGTTTCTGAGGTGTTTATACGATGAAATAGGCTGCAATTTTACAGTAAGATTTATTCATTTATAGTATTAAATGCTAAAAAATTGTAGTCTGCTTCCTAATGTGTACCTTTGTCCATATCCAGACTCGTTGAAATTGGGGTAACTGCATTAACTTCCTCATCAATTGTGATAACGGATTTATGGGTTAACAATGTCAATAAAATAAATATACAAACATATCGGCTTAATAAAATAGTTAAATTCATTTATCGTGGTAGGTATGCCATGCCAGTGCTTTTGGACAATGTCAAAAGCACTCGTATACTTAGGGCAAAAATTTATGAGGAGAATGATGAGATTTGAGGAAGCGAAAAAAGTATGTAAGGACCGCAACGCTTGACGCTCCGTCCTCTGACTACCCCGTTAGGGATACAGCGTAAAGATATGTATTTATGTAATTGGACATGCAGATAGTTCAGCTCAATAAAAGCTTTTATTTAAATAAACGCGTAACAAAATCAAATCTTTGTAGAAATTTCTTAGAATTGCAAATCCTAAGCAGGGGCCCAGAAATCACCCATTTCCCTCAGATGGGGCGAAACATTCTGAATGTGAAAAATCGACATTTAATAGGCGGAGCGCCGTTTTGCGATCACAGTAAACCGCGTGAGGATGGGTGATGATTTACCGTAAACTAGGGGAGATGGTGATGAAATGGCAATTTTTCCATATGACCTTTCGGTAGACTAATTGGGTGTTACGAGTTTTAAACAATAATAGAAGTATTTATTATAAATATTTTAGACAATAAACCTTATTTTCAGATTCAACAACATCAGTAGCAGTAACTTTTGTTTTCAAAACTTGACAAATTCTCACATATAAGGTGAGGAGATGTTGGTCCATTCTGCGGGTCTAATATGGATTGGTCGAAGTAAACCAGGACCAGGACTAGGCTACTGTTAGAAATTCCGGTCGTCCATAAGAGCCTTGATATCCTTCAATTCTCACATATAAGGTGATGAGATGTTCGTCCATTCTACGGGTCTAACGTGGATTGGTCAAGGTAAACCAGGACCAGGACTAGGCTACTGTTAGAATTTCCAAGTCGACCATATGAGCTTTAATACCCCCTTTCAATAAAAGCTAGTCTAATGGCTTAAAATGTTATTCAAAGTTCAGAAACGCTCAGGATAAGATTCTTCCAACGAATCAGCAACGTTTTGTCGTCGTCACAGTAAAGCATTAACCTCATTGATCGTATCAGACTCGGTAATGTATATCAATTATTACATAAATAAAATTGTGTGCAGAGCTATTAATATTCATGTATCTTAAAATTAATCTGCTTTCTATAATTCTGCATATACATAAAACTATTGCAGTTACAAACAGAAGTGAAAGACATCGCATACCGAAAAACAGAACTGTGACGTTTCCAGGAAGTAGTGCAAAGGAAGTAGAGGGAAACAGTGACAGGACTGGTTTAAGCAATGAAACTTAGCGATAGCGGAAAATTCGATGGCTAAGTTGGCAACAATGATAATAATAATAGTCTCCAAACACTCACAATAGGTACATGTATTATGTAAGGATTACGTTTATATCATGCATACATCGTGACGAATAGACTTGCAAGTCGAAAAAAAAATTGTGCTCCAATCTGGTCTGATAGTAAGTCTAGATCTTTAGCTCCGAAAACAAACTTACTTCAGGAACAACAAAACAATTTGGTAGACTGATCATCTGTCACGTTATAATGTGATAATGAGGGTAATGAGAACACATTAGTCATTTCAGTCGATCAAATCATTAGATATTTCTGTATTATTCAAGAGTAAACAGTACTAGTCTCGATTTAAATAAATTCAACGTGGCTAATTCTATTTTTTCAATAGCTGTGAATTTTTAGTGCATAAATAATTAAAATAGAAATAAATAAATAATTTTTCGTTTTTTTATCTTAAAATTCTATGAAATACTTTGTTCTTGTAGGTACAATTTTAATATTGAATTTGAGTGGCTTCCCATGGTTTATAGATGAGAATCAAAAGAATCATTTTCAACTACAATACACTGAAATTGGGGCACTTGGTAGTTTATGACTTATGTCTAAGAAAAGTTGAAGCTAACGTTCGCCGCCATTTTGAGATTTGCCATCGAGCGTGTGCAGCGCGACTTAATTTATTGTCCACGAATTGTTAAAGTGTTTGAATTGTTAATGTTTTGGTTTCATTTACCGGTACATTGGAAGATTTTTAGTGTTTGCTATTAAGAGCAATGCACCTTACTTATGATGTTAAAGCTCGAGAATCTTTGCGGGAAATTGAAGAGATATTCCATCTCACATCTTCGGAAAATTTTTTTTTTCTTAGGGAAATATCTATGATGGGTCTACCTCCGACCGGTCTGATTATTATTAGTCTGATTGAAGCGAAAACTTCGTATCTCTTTTTAAGAATATTGCGCGCGCGAGTGTGAGATTTGGCATAGTTACAGTTTATATGGACAAGAAAGCTAAAATTTTTATTTATCCTTACCAATGATATTATAATACAAGAGAGGTATTATAACATCATTGATTCTTACATAATAAACAATTAAATTAGTTCATACTGGTACTAATATCAAAAATACTGTAAATGTCAAACTCATAATAGTTTGTGATGATATATGTAATCTTTTTGGATCAAGTAGTCGCACAGAGATTGTCGCCAAAGAGTTTATAAGTTTATATTTACGGTCGAATTTCGGCCACCGGGGGGACCTCTAGTTCAAATAAATGTTACGTGGCCTCGTTTGTTCCGTTCATTTTCAAAATTCCGCAGCACAGTAACTAAAACCCTACAGTTTCATCACAACTGTGTCCGTATGTCATATTAAAGTTTAAATTGAAGTGAATTGAAAGTGAAGACCATATTGAAGTGAGAATAATGTGGTACAGAGATGTTAATAGGTAGCCACCCAACCAAATCGAACACGAAATTTAAATGCGGGTATTTTTAACAAATTTTTTATTTCAATTTAGGTTTTGTCCAAAATGCTAGAGAACCCTGATGTAATTAGTGTTTGACAAGCTTTTAACCGGTTTTTGTAAGTTAATAAATACCTCAAGAATTAGCCTAACAAAAAATAATGAACTTGTTCTTAAATGTACATTGATTAAAAAGTTGTACTTTTACATTACGATAAGTATATGTCGGAAAAGACACGGGACAATTCGTGCTTTTGCAACTCAGCCATGAGAAATAGGTACCTTATCTTACAAGAGGCGAACTACTCCATAAAATACAACGTTAATACAAAGTTAATGCGTAAACGACAGAAAACTCTTTGTAACAATTATTACGTAGGTAATTGGAAATTTAATACTGGCAAACGATCCGTCGGAGAAATGCTATCGCACCGGCCGTCGTAGTCTAACAGACTCAGCGCCGGCCCCGACGTTCCGTTAGCGCGTCATCGGAAGTCGCGCTTTGCCATAGTATAGTCAAATGAGTGCCTTTTATTAGTTCCACCGACATATACAATTTTTTGGACTGTAATATTTTCATTTTTTGAAACTAAAAATATTATCAGTCAAGGAATAACTCATCTATAAATAGTAGTTAATTTACTATACATATTCACATTTATTACAAAAAGAACAACAGGGATCCGCAATAGAAATTGTTTAAATAGGTAGGCCCTTCAGCTTTTTGACTGAGTAGTAGTATATCTCTTTAAAAAGATTTCGTATTGATGAAGGATTTGTGTTATTTTTACGCCAATTTGCGCGTTAAAGCGTCTTAAATTAAGCAGACATTACTATAGTCTTATAGGTCTATTCATATGTAAAACTTAATTCATACATATATATAGATAGACGTATGCACAAATTTCTCTCATTACGCAGTGAAAATAAGATATTAGACTTCAATACAGAAACCTCGTAGAAATAAGAAACCGATAAAATTAGTCTCTTCGCCATTATTTACACTTATTATAAAACAAGATTATAGTTTTGAAATGTTACATATTCATTGCTCACCTCAATTATTTTTAACCTCTGATGAAAAAGAGTGTTATAAGTTACGACGTTGTCTGTCAGTCTGATTGTCTCTCTGTATCTGATGTCGTGTCTCTTGAACAGATGAACCAACGTGCGTGTAGTTTTTTTTTGTTTGAAAACTGTAGTTTTCGAGAATGATTTTACCTATACATACATGTCTTCACGCTGTATTCCTAACGGGGTAGTCAGAAAGGGCGGAGCGTCAATATTCGCGATTTAAATTTTACCTATGGTTGGTGAAAATCCGTTTTGATTATTTTTTGCGTTAGACACTTAATTTTTGTTCATTCAATACCATTATAGTGAAAACCGGAATAATGTCTGCATTATGTCTGTTTTCAGTACAATGGAAATTACGTACAGAATCGGGCATCTTAGTATTGATGTCCCCCAGATGTACTTCTTATAATAAATACAATAATATAATTAATAATTTAATGATAACAACTCAATTGTTAAAGTTCCATACCCTAAGGGTGCCTAGGTCCCTATTAGTAAACCTACGCCGTCTATATGTCCGTCCGTTCGTCCGTCGGACCTACATTTACGACAGTATCGGTTGAATTGAACTGTAGCAAGTAGCCGGTTGAAATTTTCACAGAATAAGTATTATTATGGCGGATATCCTAACAAATAAAAAAAAATAAAAAAATAGACAGAGAATAGAAAAACCTTTTTTGTTTGTTTTCGCTCTTTCGTTAACACAGTGATACATGCAAACGTCAAATTTGCTTTGATTGTAGCGCAAATACTAAAGTTAAATAACAAATAATTAAAACTGGCCACTTGTGAATGGGCTCCCATTCATGATCATGAATAGAATGAAAAATTTTTTGTAAATACACTAATAATATATTGTGTGGTGGTAGGACATTCTCGGTGTACTTGGCTGGTTTAAAAAAAAACAAATGACAGACGAAAAAAGCCTTCTCATCAATAATGTTTTCTAAAAATTAAACTAACAGATAGTTACAAACAAAACTTCTTACCGGCCAGCCTCAGAAGTTTTAAACTATAGCATAGTAGTTGGTTTCAAAGCATTCGTTAAACAAAACCGCCACATTGGCTTTTAAAGTATAGATGAATCAACATGGTTAAATCTAATATTTTGTTTTCATTTTACTTTACAAAATTTTCACATATAAAGTCGTTTTTTTTTCTTTTTATTCCCATGAAAATAAAAATAAGAGATAAACATTCCCAAAACTTTATTCTGATATCACAAGTTTTTCATACAAAAGCCGATAGAAACGTAACTGAAAACGGTCCTATGAAGAACTGCGTTATTTAATTTCATAATGGAACACCCTTGGGACCGGTATTCGTGAAAAATATGAGTATGTTTTCTAAAATATATCTTCTCATGTTACCTAATGAAAAAAACCGCTTTGTGTGGTATTCCTATCGGGAAGAACGATATTTCAGAATACTATATTATGTTTTCTTTACTAAAAATGTAAAAAGAATCAAATTTGATATTGCGTTGTGAAGCGATAAAACTTTTGAGTCAAGAGTATGAAAGGAACAAACTGGATGAAGTTTGATATTTTTTTTTGGTAATATGAAGGAATATTTTGATTGGTGGGTACGTTCAGCGGTTTCGAAGAAACATTTAATTATAGGGTTATTATAAAAATGATGAAAATAAAGGTCGTTGAATGTGCGATGAAAGATTGATGAAGAAAATCGGAACAGCTAAAATCTAAAATTTAACAAAAGCCAAAGAAGACCAAGGCTGAGTTATGAAGATGAAATAGCTAGAATGTTAGCTAACAGAAATGTTGAAAGCACTCAGATATCTCGATGAAAATACGCGAAGATAATGACGAGATTTGAGGAGACAAAAGATATATTAAAGGTCAGAAATATGGAAAGTTATGTATCTATGTGTTAAGAATATGAAAGAATATGTATGTATGTACCCAAGCCTTATGAGAGAAACTAAGACTTACTCACTAACTTTTCCACGGTATTCCTTCTGATTATATGTCGAGTGGCTGGGATTTTTTATTAAACGCATCGGAGCTGAGCCCCCTAGCATTGAGCCATGTCAAAGCACGTCATGGGGAGAACTGAGCGGTTTTACCCAGTATCCTCGTATTGCTACAGCAGCGCGGTCAACTTCTACTACTGACGCTTCAATAGTAAAACTTGAATGAGAATAGGAAGCAAAGATAGGTATTGATCAAAAAAATTTGAAACATTGCGCAGGATCCGTCCTAATCGTTACCACTGTCTTACTCTCTGTTTCTACTGCCAGACACCAAATTGTGGTTCTGAAGTGGAAGAAAAGACGGCCGATGAAATTTCTAGTACAACTAAGAAGCTACACATCAGTTCAGCTATCTTAAGTCCTTAGGCTTGTGAATGCGTTTGCGATCTGAAGTATTTTTTAACCTTGTGAAAACTATTCGTTCTTCTAGGATGTTGACTTGGATGGAAACGTAGGATTAGGAGATATAATTAAACGACGTGCTTTCGCTAACTCGTGAATTTCTCGACTGACTTATTTTCTGACATTCAAAAATACCATGTTATTATAAAACACTTTCAAAAACAGTGTCGCCATTTGTTAACGATTATGATTAGAACGATTAATCGAGAATATTGATAATAGCTAACACTTGATATTGTAAATGTCTCATCATCAGATTGTTTGTTTGCTTATTTGGTTTTCGTCTAGTACACCCATTCCCAAAGTGGGCGATAACGCCCCCCTGTGGGCGTTGCAGCCCTAAAGGGGGGCGGTAAGAGACCCAGACAAAAAATGAGGGCGTTATGTAGAGGCCTGGGGGGGGGTGATTTGTAATTTCATTTAGCTAGGAGGCATCTTAGACAACGACTGCATGAGCTCTCGGCTCAGTAGACAAAATAAGTTTGGGAACCTAGAGTCTAGTATAAAGAACGTATACTTACGTATAAAAGATACTCAATAATTATTTTAATTTTGGGGATTTTCATAAGAACGACAAATCTTTAGTTGCGACCCCGAAGAATCCTCTTTAATCGCCTCGTATGAGAGGCAGAGGACGTCGTAGCCCAATTATTTTAGCTTCAGAATAATCTAAGGTGAAGTTCTTTTACAGAAAAGAACTTTGACCAGGCATGACTACTGCAGGTGGTAACAGATACCAACAGTTCAACGTATCTTCCAAGGCATGTAGAGCCGAGGTCGAGACCCAACGTGTATGTGATTAGATATATGTATACGCTATATAGATGTATATATACGAGTATACAATTACATCCAAATATGGATACTACAACGAAGGCAAGGTCTCTCGTACCCACGGGATTCCAAGCCCTGTCAATCAAGAAGCACTTTCTTATATTACAATATTATGTTCAGTTATGGTAAATAGAAAAATAATTTTGTACAGATAAAAAGCTCTTTAGACATTATACAATTATATCAAAAGTATATCATGTAAGGTAAAATATCGTTTTTTATTATACAATATCCAATAGTGTTAATTACGCGGCAAAAGCGTCTAATTTTTGGCACCTAAATTAATTGCTTCATCCAACCAGATTCTTATCTGGATTAAATTTTACAACTAGCTTGCAAAAATCACAAGTCTGATTTATATAAAATTATAAATAAGTGTACACAATTCAACGATCTCAGCAGTCAATACTGCTCATATTTACTTTTTTTTTTAAATTTTAATCGTGGCGTTATAGTCTGCCTGAAATAGTTCTGTTACTCGTATGAATATGTAGTCCGAGAAAAGACAGGGTGGCCGGTCTCAGCATTCAAGCATTCCTTTCTCATTTTTACAACAACATTTTCAACATTATTACGCACATACATATATAATAATCAATGTGACCATAATAGAACATTACACTATTTATCTCGCAATCAAAGCCTATTTGGGACGAAATGACCTGCCACCAATAGACCGACCTCTTGTATGTCATCGCGTCGTGAAGCCGCGCCGTTGTCACCCCCCAATTATTATCTATCGGCCCTGGTAATAAGAATATCAGATACATACTGCTGCGAAGTTCCGTCAATCGTTGAAATACCTTCATGTTTCAAAAACATATCATTACTTAAATAGCTCGGCTGGATTTATTAATTCGTGTTATGTAACCAAAAATATTCCAAAAAATCGTTAAAACATCTTCTGAAGAATATAATTTAAGAATCTACTTGTTGTTCCTAAATGTTCTTGGCAATTTAAGAGCTAAGCACAACGTCTATGTCATCATTCATTTATTGTTCGATTTAGTAAAAATGTCTCGTTGTTTGAAAAAAAATTAATTCGAATTTACATCGGCGCAAAAGGAGAGCGCAAAAAAGTGTGCCCGGCATCTATATATATCTAACAAGGAAATTCGTGTATTTAGGTACACGATACATACTCTTCGCTAACACATTTCATACTGTGATTTTTTCTGTTTTTGTGTATACTGTATATGCGTTATCTAAACTGTATAAATTGTATCTTACACACTGTAGATTATTTATATACCAAATGCTATGTAAAATTATGCGCCGTATCTGTGATTCATTTCTCTGTACTTTTTTGTCTCAATATGGAATGACCTTGAGTGCTTATTACACGAAAAAGACAAAAGAGCAAACAGTCCACTTGATGGTAAATATATTTACGAAATCAAGAGTAAAAAAATACTTCAGATGCGTTTACATTTGCAGTCTGTAATGATTTTTTTGTAAGATTTTTTAATTTTATAATCTAATCTTAACGTAGTCTGAACTTTAATAAATCAAAGAACTTGTCACGTCTGTAGATATTTGTTCAATGAGTTCTAGTCTCCATCCATGCGACCCCGAAGAGAACAACAACGCGCTGTCGTGGCACTGCGACAATGCAGTTGGGGGTCTGTCGCCTCCACCGCAGGAGTTTTAATGGATATTTTCCTCACATAACGCGGTCTCACCCCCAGGGGGCTGGGTAACCTATGTTCAGGTTTCTTCTGAGCTACCATAAAACTTGTTCGCCGACCATTACCTCCGTATGTCCGTCAACTCGATAGGTAATTGGGGCATCGAAAATTGATCGTCTCTCACGAAATGCGGGCCCGATCTGTCGCCTGTTGATAGCGGAACGCGCATTTCTCTTTATTAAGATAACATTTTTTATACATTTGCAGCGTGACAAATAGGTGTCATGTAACGATTGAAGCTCCATCGATACGTTTATTGATTATGTATAATGTATATCTTTGTTAATAGATGGTTATGAAATCTGTAAAATGAGAGTTATTTAACTTTTTTTTTAATAAAGCAACAGATACTTGTATTAAAATACATACAAGCGTACATACGCACATGTACACACATACACACATACATACACATACACACACATGTACACATGTGTGTGTACACATGTGTGTGTACACACACATGTGCACATATACACACATACATACTACTACATTCATACAAATATATCTCGCGCTGTATTGCAAACGGGGTAGTCAGAGAGGATGGAGTGAAAAGCTTAACAGTCCTTACATACTTCTTTTGCCTCCTTAAATCTCATTATTCTCCTCACACATTGTCGCCAAGGTACACAAGTGCTTTTGTCATTTCCATTATCATAATTTGGTTGTTTTAATCATAATATATAACGATCTCCAGACTGTCACGGTCATGTATTCTATGGTTACAGTAATTCGTATTTATTATGACAACACTTCAGAAATATCCCGATTTTAATATACCTAATGTATTATAAACAAATGTAGATATATATGTACAATATACATTGTACATGATTTACTGCTACTGTACAAATTTTTATTTATTTTCATATATATATATTTTTATTATTATTTGTATTTTACTTGCCATGTTAGTGTACAAGCGGCAACTGCTGGAAAACATTGGTCATCCGAAATAAGTTGCAAAATATACTTTTCTATTTTCTAGATATTAGTTAAATAATAAATCACCGGTCTGGACTTCGAGACTTGCCTAGAACTTTTTTTTAAATTAATTTTTCTTCTATTTTTTTGTAAAATTGATATGTAAAACGTAAGTGTAATTTTTTTTTTATTTAATAGCTTGTGATCAGTAAACAATAAAAATTTAAATCTGGCATCCCTATTTTTGACACAACTGTTTGCCAGACCACCCCTAAAATATTTATTCTTTAAATCTTGCAAGCCAAAACCACTTCCTTACGCCTTTGAAATTTTGCATACTTACTTGTTCAGTTCTGATGACAATACATTAAAATGATTGAAATAACCTGATACTACAGCCAGGTTTGTCTCTTCACGAGAGCGCTCCTCAACGGTTATTAACACTGACACGAAACTTTGCATATACGTTTAATTTTGGTAGCTAAACATGATCTTTACCATGAACTGATCTTGCCAAGATCGTCTCCTCATGAGGGAACTCCTCAACGGTTAGTAGCATGATCATGAAACTTTGTAAAACAAAACCTGACTTTCTACCGTATGTGATTTGGCGAGATTGACGTCGACAGTATTGATCTGCTACTTTTGTAGGAGAAGGAAAACTCCAAAATGAACCTCGCAACAATGATGCTTACTTGAAATCGAGATTGAGATAGAGATACGTTTCTAACTAAAAAGGTGTAAATATATTAAAAGTAAAACAATATTTTTAAAACACAGGCAGCACATAGTGTTGTGTAAACCCCAAACCCATAAAAAGATTGAATACGGCTGCTGTACAGAAGTGTCATCAGTAAAAGTTCATGTTCTTATGCAATATAATATTATGTAATTTTTTTTACTTTTAATTTTTAACATCTTGTTTAATGAACAGAAAAAATTAAAATTTTATGGTATTGATTAGAGTAATATTAAGAAAATCGAAAAAAGAATCATACTTTTTAAAAGTTTTTCTTTCTTCTGGCGGCGCAATAAAGCATTTGCCAACGACAAGCTTTTTAAAAAGTTCTAGATTATGAAACCTTTTTGAACTAAGATATGTATTGTCTATTATGCAGTATATATACACAGTACATGTATATATTTATATACAGTACGTTTCAACTCAATTTGTAGAAAAGGTAATCAATCTTTTTGAATCTTTTTAGATGAAATGGGTGTTATAAAATAGGAAAGGTTGCGATAACTTAAAATTTTATTCAAAAATGGTAGTAATTTATGGTATCTTTGTGATAAACTACTAATTTGTGACGTCATATCGTAATAGCGCCATCTCCCTCTTTTTTAGGTTACGTAGGAAATATCTGCACACAAATACCCAGCTTTCTATTGAAGAGACCTGGGTTATATGGGGCTATTACCAGTGACGTGATGCGTGTTTGAAATAAAAGATCGTTGATAATTGATGATTATAATTTATTATTACGACAGATAAATTGCAAGACATAAGACAAGACGACAGACAGAGAGAGAGAGAGATAGAATGAACCAGAATGAAAGTGAAATGGAAATCTAGCACGACAGATTAAATACAATTACATGATTATATCATATCTCCCCTTTTTAAAAAATAAGATTTTATGCCTACATTTTATGCACAAAGGTAGCCAAAATTACTCTCTGAAGAGTCCTCTACCTACCAATGGAAGTCTCGTCATAATCGGTTCGGATTAGCCCAAAAAATATATAGACTGACAAAAAAATTACAAAACGTGTATATTGGTTTTGGTAACGCGGCGTGTGAGTAACCATGCATGTAAGCTTTAAGAATAGACCAATATTTCGAAACCGCAGACAGACACCTCAATTTCATTTCTATATAAGAATATAACATAATGTATAACTAAAAGATAACTATCTCACATTAAATATTTTTAGTACAGTCCCATAGAACGCGGGGAAGGGACGTTAATTTATTACTTTCACATAAACTGAGTCGCAGGTAAAAGGTAGTACAGATTATTGAACCAAGTAAAAACAATAATAAGCACTGAAACTTGTTTCCCATAGGAAGAAATGTAATTGAACATTGTTCATTTCTTTTGTCGTTGAAATAGAACGTATCAAGTTCACGATCGAAAAACATGAAGGTTAATGACCTGAAATGTTAGTTTAAATTAAGTGTTTTAGATAACACCAAGAGTGCGATCGGCGGGTCCGTCACTTCCTATGTTAATTCAGTGTTGTCGTGAACAACCTTAATTGTGCTATAGCGTGAGTATAAAACACCCAATTTTAAGTTGTTTATATTTTTTAAACGTTAGCCGAGGCATTAGCCTGCTTGTATAATGACTCCATTTGCATACACTTGGTGGATTGAAACATATAATGTTTTAAATAATAGGTTACGGTTCTAATTATTACACAAATTGTTACGCGTTTGGCAAAAAATAATTGTATGTTTCGTGCGTACGATGAAGTTGTTTTATTAAACATATATAACTGCACGCCATTTTCTATTGCTAGTGATAATTTCTAACAATAATCAATAATTATTTCTTAGTCTTATATTTTGATATTGCAATGCATCACCTATAAAATTTTTTATAAATTACATAGATTTCAAATAACGGTTACAACATAAGTTACACATAAATAGATTTAGTTTAATAATATATAAATTGTTTCTTTACATCAGGGAATAAAATAAAAGACTAAAAAAGATTATTTATCCTAATCTAAATCTCCTTAGAGTGCGGACTTCTATTTCAATATTGCTCCTGGAAATAACTCGGAAACATACCTACTAGTTTATATAAGATTGCAATATATAGATATATTAACAGCAAAAGATGACAAAGATGGAGAGAGATGTTTCGAGATTAAATTTCTCGACTTCAACTATTTCTTTCGAGTGCGGACTTTCAATACTGCACTTGGAAATAAGTCATAAATAAACCACATCTAAATATAGCAATGTTATATACACAAATATATAACATTGCTATATATAGATATATCAAGAGCAAAAGATGAAAAGAGATGGAGGATTATAGAGATGTTTCGAGATTAAATTTCTCTTTAGAGATCTCTTTAGAGTGCGGACTCCTGTTTCAATACTGCTCCATGTATAAATGTGGTAAAAAGACCTAACCTAACCAAAAAAAAATGTTATGAATATATCGTCGTTTGTATAACGTAAAAAAAATTTTGCATTATTTTACCCAATGTAAAACAATCTAAAGCTTAGCCTGCATTTGTCCCCACGATTTCCTCCCAAGCATTCATTATCACCATTACACCACATTAAAGTTTCAGTGATTGAAGTTGTCACCAAAATTTTATCGTGAAAACAGTTAACTTTGAAGTTTACCATTTTTTTATAGCAAAGACCATTAATTTAAAGAAGATGTGACTTATGTCAAGAGTAGCTTTATAAAGAAAACCGTCAATTTATAATATTGAGATTTGTAGATAAAATTACTAATTCTATGGCTCCCTTATACGTATTCCCTTATATATCATCTCATCTAGGCCTCCAACTACGTCAATGAATTGAAGAAATTATATATCATATTTCTTCTTAATTGCGAATCTTTAACGCACGTTGTCAAGTATTACGTGCGTATGTGACACGAATAAAGCTTTATGTACTTATATTTTCGTAAATAACTAGACTAGACAAAGGAGAAAATAATAATACTATACAATACATATACCTCGATGTTCTTCTTCTTTTTCTCTTTTATATACTGCCAACACGTTCTATATTTATCAGAAGTAGGATTCATTGGCGTTAAAAAGGACTTCTTGAAAAAGCGCGAAAAATTCAGTTGTACATAGGTATTTATTCAAACTTACCAATTCTTGACACTTACACAGAACTTTAACGCACAATATACTTTCGCTTTTGTACCTTAAAATATAAATAAAATGCCAACTTCTTCCGTTCCCGCCAAAAAGAGTACATGGACGTTGTGGTTACAAGACTTTTATAATTGGAATCATAAAAAAATGTAAGTTCCAAATTCAAATATTACTCTTATCAAGGTCATAACTTTTTTAATTTTTTCCGTTCATCAAACAAGATGTTAAAACAGCAGTAAATCCACTGATAGGTTGATAAATATTTACAATTTTTTTTACGCTCAGCCTCCAAACATTAAGTCGTAAAGGTGCACAATTTATGATTTAATAAAACTTAACATTGCCAGGTGTTATCGTTTGACTTAGGGGGATGGTTGAACGATGTTTTCCTTATACAAACACGGTGTCATTATTGTCGTTATCTATATTTCGTTTATGGACTTAATTTACGACATTAAAGTTGGTGGCACATATGTATTAATTTTGTAGACAATTTTTCAATCACAGATTAAAACCATAAAAAGAAGCTCGTTAAACTATATGTCTTTTTGGCAGGAACGGGATAAGTACAGTTTATATTTTCTTTAGATTTGCTGTTTTTGGGACTTTCGCAGTTTTATATAGTTATATAATATTGACGTTTATGGACTGGTAATGACTTACGAATATCAAATAGTCGAGCGTTAGCTGACGGAAATATCAAAAGCAACTGCACACCTAGGCGAAAATTCGTGAGGAGAATGATAAGATTTGAAGAAGCGAAAGAAGTAAGTATGAGTATGTAAGGAGTATGAAATGTATGGACCTCTCTGACGTGAAAGTTTGAGTTACGGATACTTTAAGGATACAACGTGAAGATATGTATGTACGTATGTATGTTGTGCTTATAATTGAACGCAAGTCAAAATGATTTCTTATTTAAATTTTCTAATTTAATTAATTATAATTATAATATTAATAAGAAATCATATTGAACTTCAGTAAAGACAACTATCATTTTACTGAAAAGTGATAGTAGACAGATATTTTACATCAGAGATACACCACTTTTTTAGATTTTCTACATAACAATGGCCGGAGTGTTTTTAATAAATATGAAATGAGTTTCCAGTGTATTATAAAATAGAAGAAAAAAATATTGTACAGCACCAAGCAGAAAGACAGCCGCCTGAATTTAGGTATTCGCTATTTTTCCAAAATTCAACCCCTAAAAGCCAGAAACAGGGGCTCAGATTTTATATAGAGTAACATTATTTATTACAAACTAGGACTCCGTACTTTATAAGGGAAAGCAAAACGAATTTTTTGTTGCGACATGCAAGTGAAGGACCTAGAAATAAACGCTAGTAGGTATTACAAAGTGTGACCGTACGTTCCATTTTAAACGGGACAGTCCTATCTTCAGTATACCTACCGATGTCCTCGAGGACAGCTTCGAGACCCAGAATTATCTCATTTTGAAAAGGATACGCAAAAATTGCGACATGCAAAGGGTGCGCAAATGCGCAATATCGCTCGCTCACTTACGAAAAAAAAAATTAAACTCGTCACCTTACATTAAAACAAATATGTTCATCAGAAAAATATAAAAATAATTAGGTATTAATTTTGATTGATTGATTTTTTATTGTGAATCTATTTTCATAAACGAAACTTCTCAAATTAATGTAATATGTTTCGTCATTGTACAATATTCATTGTAGCGATTGTGTGTGACGATATTTTGTTTTGTGTAAAAATAAAAATGGTTACGCTGGGTATAACTGAAGCTAATATAAGCGCGCAAAAGGAACGTAAAGAGGTTTGTTTACCGTCATAGGTGCTCCTTTGTAAGATGAAAGCATTATTTGTTTATTTCTGTGCGTCGCCTTTGAAGAGTGTAACATGGTAACTATAGGTTACTTCGTTATTACGACACGGAAGTATCGTGTGTGTATCGAGGAAGTAGAAAGGTTGTCGATTTAACCAAATAATATTACGCTTTTTCCTGCGCTCTGTTGGACGTGTGCTTTTAGTTTTTTTTGGCCTTCCGTAACCGAAATCGCGAAAATGGAACCTTTTCAATTTTCTCATGTCTTTCGTTATGTCACAGATTCCATCATCTTTACACTTATTGCGCAGAAAGACACAGAGACGTACCCAAATGGGTAACAAGAACCGTAAACGAGAAAAAAATATGTACATGTGGTATATATTCTATCAAATTAACGCGATCTTTTATTTTTACTTTCATTTTGCTCCGTCCTCTCTGATTACCTCGTTTGGGATACAGCGTGAAGATATGTACGTATCTTTTATTTAGACTTAACGTTTCCGCCACAATATAATGTGTATGTTATAGTATGTTTCGGCACAGTTACTTCGACCGTGGTCATAAGCAAACTGTCACGCCAAGCTTCACTCCTTGTTGGAGGCAGATCTTTTTTATCATCTACCCCGAGTGTGATGTGTAGGAGTCCTAAAAACAATTTGCAAATAAGGGTAAATGCCAAAAATCTACCTAGGACACTGAGCTCGGACCATGTATGACAATAGACGGAGCATCTGAGAGCGTATCCTTAAAGTGTCCTTTTTTGTTGACCAAATTTATAGATTTTTACTTTTGTCCGAGACCAGAAAAGGTCACAGTACAACATAAGAATACAAAAAATCTGAACATGTTGTAGTTTTATTTTTGTGAATACTATTTTAGTACTCAAAATATTAAAGATTTACGAGTATTTCGCAAATAATTATTTCATGACCGACTCATAAGCTGACACGAATACACTGACAGTGCGAGCTTGCCATATTAACTATAGCTAACCGTTTTACTCGTGATTACGCTGAATGAGATAGAAAGAGACACGAACATTCGTTTGACACATGTTGGTTACAGCGGTAACTCATTATGATTCCGTCCTTTGTATTTCTTAGTCCGAGACACGGAAGCTCGCTGTGACAGTTTGCTTGAGATCACGCCAATGCAACGCAACCGAATCATTACGCCGAAATAAATGGCAATCACTTTCATTTCCAGTATTTTAAAATATTTTATGATGCAACCCAATAAAAGTTCATAAATATATTATTTAACATTAATGTATTAAAATATGCTTCTATTTATTTGAAATTACTATGAAACCCTAAGTTATTGCGTGTTTGACACTCTCCCGGCCACTTTTTGATCTTGAAGGAAAGTCCATAAAATGGCGCATCGAGCAGTGATTTTTAATACTAGCGGTGCTGTTTTCCAATGGAATGGCAACCGATTGGCTTATTTGATGTAAATGTGTGGCGTATTTACAGATGGGCCGGCTTTTTTGTTTGCTTCACTTTTGGCATGGAGTCTATCTTTTTATTATGTCATAAGTATATTACGTACTGGCCCATTGACGTTGTGGTAATGCATCTGTTTTAAAAACCAAATGTCCTGTACAAGGCCATCATTGTGAACGAATTTTTGACCAAAAACTCAACAAATACTGACGAGCAATCACCTTATTAACCAGATATGGCTCCAGCCGACTTCTTTCTTTTTCCTAAACTCAAATTACCACTTCGTGGCACCCGTTTTCATTCGGTAGAAGAGATAAAGGTTAATTCGCGGCGAGCACTGAACTTAATTCCGGAAAAAGCGTTTAAAAAATGTTTTGATGATTGGATTATTCGTTGGCGTAAATGTATCGCTTCTGAAGAAGCATACTTTGAAGGTGATCAAATAAATTTGGATGAATAACTATCATTTCGTGTATTATTGATCTTTTCCCGGTATTTTCTTGACAGAGTAGTACATGTGTATACTTCCACGACGAGCACACAGCTAACGATTCGCGGGTCCATCGTTCAGAGCACTCTCGATTTACCCACATTTTCGTTATAACTTGTCGGTAAAGTTAACTCTTGAATTCTCCACTTTCCCGGAATTCCACAGAATGAGCCTAATTCTCTAATGGTAAGACAGTTTTTGTTTATTCCAATGATGAGTGATAAAATAAATTTGGATGAATAACTAACATTTCGTGTATTATTGATCTATTCCCGGTACTTTCTTGACAGAGTGTACACTAGAATGATATAACTAAAAACAGCACTGTATTTAATCTAAATAACAGATGCAACTCAAACTCCGCGCCAAAATGGAAAACAGTTGTGCCAATCTAACAACAACAAAAAAAAAACATAAAATTGAATTTGGAACCATAAACAAATCATCCATTCCCGATACTTTCTTGACTGAATGTATGTCATCAGGCAATGTTTAAAAATATGATTACAAATTTAATAAAAAAGAGCTATGTAACGTTATTACTATAACGATATAATGAACACGGTAAATAATATTATTTAATTTTTTAACCAAAAATAAGAATCTCCATATTTTTTATTGTTTTTATAATTTTTGAAGGAGCACTTTGACATGTTCGCTGTTAGCGTTTTCGAATACTACTAAAACAGAAGTGCACTTAAATACTCATTTGAGTGCACATTTGGTTCGGACATTTTTTGAGCGTTGATTGTGTATCTAGTTTTTTATTTGTGATCAAAGCACCCATAGTATAGTATAAATAAATCTACACAGTGCTTAGTTTGGGTCATATTTTTGGCGTCATCGTAAAAAAAAAATTATGACAATATTTCTTGTTAGTTGCATAACAGAGATATTTGAACAGACTCAGTCTTAATTTGAGTCAGTATTATCCTACGCATCATTTACACAATTACTCTCTACATTCAACATTTTTATTTTATCTTTCTCGCTTCAAAGTTTCCTTTTGTAGATACAAACATATGTACATACACGAAGCAAGCTTTGAACTAATGCAAACAGTATTCCATTCCGTAATGTAACTCGACACAGCTGGGTTTTGCGTTAGACACTTGCCGACACACATAAATAAGTAAGTGACGACAACTTTCACTTTGTGAACATTTTTATTTGTTTTGCAACACGTTCTTTATTTTCATAGCTGATGGGAACGTCAAAAGCACTCGCATACCTCGGTGAAAATATGCGAGGGAATTAAGATGTTTGAGAAAGTGATAGAATTATTTAAACACCATGATGCTTAGCGCTTCCTTCTCTCTGTCTACCATGTTATGGATATTACGTGAAAATTTGTGTGTATGTGTGGTGGTGTGTATGGATCTATGTATACCGGTTGATTCGTTGAGATAGGTCAGTATGAAAAATTCGCAAATTATTACAGGTAGAGAAATGTTGACAATGTCGTCGATTTTGGAGTTAAAAATGACATTGAGATTAAAAAAAACTCATACATAACATGGAACCCGCATGTATGTATGTATGTTTCTAAGCAGAAAAGATAATACATATATTGCATAGACTCAGGTGTTACTTTGCGGAAATCCATTTCATGTCTATCTTTAGCTATTTTCCGCTCAAACTCCAAAAACCACCAATCGACACGTGTTTCGCCTCTCAACGAAGGTTCCTCAGGACATACCAGAGATCGGACTCGGCCAGCTAAATAGTCTATAGCTACATATATATAATAGCTAAATAGTAAAAGTAGCTAAATAGTAAATAGTCGCGCAGCTGATTCATTTGTTGATTCGGTGCTGTATAGCTGGCCTAGTCCGATCTCTGGTATATCCTGAGGATGCTTCGTTGAGAGGCGAAACACGTGTCGATTGGTGGTTTTTGGAGTTTGAGCGGAAAATAGCTGAATATTTTAGGAATTCATCACAAGAAAAGATAATAATAATTAACCTGACCTAGATAAATACCAATTAAGTAACATCCACGCTTCCATCTTGGTCTGGAAAGAAAGTAAACAACGGGCCAAGTGATTCTCCTACCACGGTAAAGGATTCCGTAGTCGGTATGCACAATATTCATTTAATCGGCAGCAAAAACGACTTTGTATTTCATATCGATACTGAATGACACTGCGAAAAACAAAATTATTTCTGCTGTCGCTGAGCGTGAAACCGAAAATACTCCAGATCTCAACAGCTGCACAAAATATCTTATTCAAACCAAATTTTCAACCACATAGTTAAAAAGTTAGAGGAGATTTAAACTTCATAGGTATACACATATTATTATGTATGTGTTAGTAAGATCTTGACTTTACGTCTGATTATCTTTCTCTGTTTTTCTTAGTCAATCATTTCACTCTGTGTTGTCTATGTTTGTATACATACGAAAACACACCTGCTCCCTTTTAAGACATTGATGACAAATTATTTATAACATCTATAAAGTTCATCGTAATAAAGTCGAGGGGCGACGACGCAGCAAGCGGAACCGTTCCGCTGTAGGCTCAGAAAAATTTATTTATTCGAAAATATAATCATTCGTTTTGGAACGATAAGGATTTAAAATTATATCCTCTAATAAACATGACCCAGTTCTCCAGTAAATTGTCTTTAAAAACGTTATTACAGTCAAAAAATATTAATTTTAGAGAGATTTTAGATTTGACGCGGCATCGCATTTTGGTAGCTTTTGTTTTACCATCTCCTTCGTGATCCCCATATACATCGGGGTCCTATGGTGTCTAAAAAGTACTTTTAGCTCATCTGTCAAGTATAATTCAACAAGTACAGCTCAATTCCTTTTCGGCTTGACCCATGTTTGACTTATTAAATTATATTTACTTTAAAAATTACAAAGTCAGATAAATATTTTCGGAATTACTATGTTTTATATATAATAAAAGTCTTCGAAGTCGTTAAAAAGCTTACGGTGTCTAGGAAATTGTTGCACATCACTCATGATCGCGATTGTCTCACACATTTTTATTCTTTCAGACAATATTGCCCCTTCAATTGTTACAACAATTTACATACAGAAATTAGGGGCAATACAAAATAATGCAATTATATTTACCAAATGTGTTGAACTGTTAAATAAATGAATGCCATGCGAACATGATCCTTATAATTAAATAAAAAAGTCGAATATTATAAAACTGAATTTACAATTTTATTCTGGTAGGAAATCACCGTATTCATTAACTGGTTTAACCAGCTGTGAAAAGTTTATTATTTTTGTTTGTATGATCTGACGGCAGAGTATCCGCCTGAAATAACTAATTTGTATTGTATCATTATTATTATTATGGTATTTGTAATACTGATTAATTTTACGATCGTGACGTGACCATTCAGATAAAATATGAAAGAATCTACGATCCCAAATAAAAAGATTGTGATTGCAGGAAAGAATATAACTCAAAAAAATGAAATAAAGTGAGAAACAAAATTGAACATTATTGATTAATAGATCATGCATAATATAACTCTAGTCAAAGTGTGATATTAATCACATTATCGATGTAACTTGTGCATTGTAACAACCTAATAATAACATTAATCAAAATTAATACATTAATTTTGATGAATACTTTATTAGTATATAAAATTAATAACATTAATAATATGTTTCTTAGTAACTCGATATTAAAAGATGAAGTCGATGCAAATAATGTACATTATAAAATGCGTTAAATAGATAGTTCAAAATATCTCATAAGCTAGATCTTTCAAATTCATTACACACCTACCAAATAAAATATATAGTCTGGCTAATGAAAGTAGACACCGAAAAAGCGCGGCAAATTTAAAAAATATCCGCCTAGCCACCCTAAAATTTATATAAAATACCTGGAATAACCTATTTTGATACTTCTGAATATTTTTTTTCTTTTGGGTATTAATTTAATTACTTTAGATTATCAGTTGTATAGTTCCTATAGCTTTGTCTAGTTTGGGGCAAGAGAACGTATGTAAAATTTGTTCGCACATTTTTGTGGGAGCTAGTCTATGTAGATGACATCCATCAAAAGAAACCCAACACTCAGTTCATGATATAAGTATTACTATATTTTAATTAAAAGATACCTATACAAATGATTAATAAACAACAACAATTTTCAATGATATTTATTTTTTATTCACTGTAATCAAAATTTGAATCCAACATTTCTACATGCATAGATTCATCAGAGTCACTGGTGTTACTGTCTCACATTGATTATGAAACTGTCTAAATTTTCTTCAGTAACACTATCACTTTCTTTGTATTTATTTCAGCGTGCATGGTGTGTTCTGTCATTTTCTTCCAATCTTCTGGCGTTATGCTTTCAAACGCATCTTTTTACAGTTTTTCTAACTCTACCGTAATAAGGCTTATATTTTTACTTGCCACTTTATGTTTTGCCAAACTCCATACAAGCTGTATGGCATTTAAATCACAATGCTAGGGGGGAAGAAAAACAAATCTTATGTAGGTAAGTACTCAGTAAAAGCTTCACTAGTGATTGAAGCTATTTCTTCGAAGTACTGGTGTTGGGTTTTGATTCGATCTTTTTGCTCTAAATCAGTAAGATTTTGATATCTTCCACTATTTCGTCCAACCCTGCTCTATCCTCCAATTTGTCTGTCAAAGAAAACAATTTGTTTCAAAATTTCATTATAATATTTACATAGGTTTACGCTAGTAAACTAATTAATCTATGACATAGGTATGGTCAACCACAGATCAAGCTACACATCTTCGGACTTTGTACCGTCCTTATCTCGTGCGCGTAAGTTTGAACTTTACATAAACGGGAGATGCATAATTATTTTTGTATTTATTATAACGTAAAATGGATGTGGCAGATAATACAATTTTTGTAATACTCAAAATTATAGTTATGAAATATTTGAATTCAAACCAAGATCAAAACTTGGTTTGAATTCAAAGCGTCAACTAACCCAAGAAGTCTAATACCACACCCAAACAATTTCGTTTTAATTCGGCGTCATACTCCTGTCGTTTTCTTGAAACTTGCAAATCATGCAAAACAACATCTTTCGCAATTCGCTTTTAATAGTTTTATTCATTTTTAATCTCGTAAAATGCTGAAAAAAAGACACAATAACACAAAGACAACAAAGCTGACAAAAACCGACAAGTTCAAAAATTGACGTTGATGTTTGTATTAGCTTTGCCATATAAAAAATGGAGTGTCTATTTTAATTAGCCAGACTCTAGCTGTCAGACACACTGTTACAGTGGCAACCCTAGTATGTAGTTACACGTGCCGCGAGCGTGTGCGATGCTATACATGGTTTCAAGGTCAGACTAGTGTTTTCCTCCTTTGGTTCTTATTTTTTACCGACTTCAAAACATAATAAGAAGGTTCATAATTCGTCGGTATATGTATATATTTTTTACGTAGATATATTCAGGCATTACTCCTTTTTTTATGAATCGATTTCAATTATTCTTTTTGCGTTGTGTTCGATAGAGAGTTAATATATCCAATTTTGATTTAACTGGTGTTGAACATTGGACTTCAAAACTGACCGAACCGACCGAAACAGAAAACACCGAAAAAAGGTAATTAACTCGGTGCCAAACCAATAACAACGACAAAAATTCTATTAGTTTGGTAGGCTTGGTACCAACCTTGAAGTCAGTTTGACTTTTTTTTAAATTATCTCTAGTTACATTTATTACCATGATAACAATCATTGTCATTTTCAGATAAACACATCGACATTACCGGTTCCAAATTAAGCTCTAAGCTTTTGCACAGACAGCACGCAAAGAACTGTACATGCAAACTATGCCTAAAGCATTTAATATTCCAGTATTCCTTATTAGGCAGTTCCAAATTCTGTTTGGTTTGTAGGAGATAATTATACAACAGATTTTATATTATCTGACATAAAGTAACCAATAAATTTTAAAATAATTCTAGCACTATCAGGCAAAAGACAAAGGCTACGCTAGAAAGTCTCAGCATACATCTAATTTAGATAAGAGTTTTAGATAAACAGTACAAATCACTTGGTATAAAAACGACGACTTTACATGGCTCCTTTCAGATGCAAATAGCTGTATTAAATTTGCAATTTAGACCTCGATAACGCCATTGCGTGTGGTGCAAGTAATAGAAATTAATTTTTTTCTATCTTTACGGTCATGACTCTAGGTCATCGCTGTGGCAAAACATCCTCCAACGTCAATAAGTATGTAATACGCGATGTTGATCTGAACAATAGTATACTTTAATATAATTTTAAGTGAAATTACAAATTAATTTATACAAGTATATTATTTATATATAAGTAATAATATCTACAGAGCGACGGTGAGAGGTAAAAGAAGCCAAGACCAAGCCTGACTTATGAAGATCAAATAGCCAAAGTGTTGACAGACTGAAATGTCAAAAGCACTCGCATACCTAGGCGAAAATCTGTGAGGAGAATGATGAGATTTGAGGAAGCGAAAGAGGTATGTAAGGACCGCGACTCCTGGCGCTCCGTCCTCCCTGACTACCCCGTTAGGGATACAGCGTGAAGATATATATGAATGTATGTAAGTAATAATATATAAATTATATATTAATTTTAGACCTCGTGACTAAAATTAATTTATAACGGTATTTTGAGCAAATCTTCTCCTTTTTAATAAATTTCATAAACGACAAAGGTTGTCAGTTCGTTGGAAACTATTTTTATGTAGTTACGTTCAGCGATAATTCGTGGATTGATTTGATGATTGGTTTTTTATTGGAAAGGGTATATGCCCGGGGTAATCTCATAGAAATGTAATTAACATTTGATAACGGAGTACTGCTTTTAAACAAGGAATTTCTCAATCGCTTGTATATTTTAATAATTCTTTTAATTGCAAACCTACCTAGATATTTATTTAAAACAAACCTGTACATGAGAGAAAAATAAATAACTTAAAAAAATTAAACAGTTACTGAAGTCGGTACCAAGCTGCCAGAATTTATTTTTTATTGATTTGGCACCAACTTTAACATTTGTTTTTAATTATGTAGGTATTTGTATGGTATTTATGAAGTTATTTTTGTACTTGAGCTTTGATTGGTGATGGATAATTACATTATAGTTTTCAATGTGTTTCCTTTAAAGCCAGTTTAATTTTTTTATAAGTTATACCATTCACATTCATTGTACGAAAATTTTTTTTTTTATAAAAAGAGGGGACAAACGAGCAAGCGGGTCACCTGATGACCGCCGCCGCACCCCAGCACACCGCCGATGACACCCGCAACGTCCGAGGAATCACGGCTGTGTTGCCGGACTTTCGGGAAACTGAGAAATGAGGGAAAGAAGGGGAAGAATGGAAATAAGGGAAAGGAGGAAGAGGGGGTGGCGGGCCACCGGCACTCTCACTCGCCGAACCAAACAGAACAACAATAGATGCTGCTATTTCACGTCGATATTCTGGAAGAGGGTGGTATTTCACCGGGCGACCCGGCCTAATTCGTCCTGCAGTGCAGTATGGCTCTACCACTTGAATTGAATCAGACTATCTGCTATCTATGCTATCTTTAACTAGTCCAAAAAATATTCTATGTTCGTGTTTTCCGTTCAGTCTCAGATATCTCTTTCATCGTATTTTAAGTTTACAGAAAAATATGCATTAAATTTTATATTTCGATTTAGAAACGGACGTCAAAATCGCTTCACGCTCTTGCATTACACTTGATCTTATAACTGTTGGCGACGCGCTAAGAGTTCCTTCAGACAATGAAGACGTCCCTATTGTAATGTTTAAATAGGTTTTATATTCTGAAAATACGCCTTACTTTTTGTTCGAGATGCCCACATGAAATATGAGTAATTTTTTCCTAAACACAATACGGTACGGTTATATTAAGAGTACACATTTTCTGGTCTTCTCCCAAATTAGAAAAATACTCTTTGTACACGGAGAAAAAGCTGCTGAAAGCACATGCTTTGTATACATACATAGATAACAGAAGCAAAGCTTTTAGTGATAAATATACACTTATATTACTTTGTATACTGTTTAATTTTCTCTAACTTAGCATATCATATGGACTGGTCTTTTACAATATGATGTTACAAAGTATAGAACCCTTCGGTAACTGCATGAGAAAAAGTAAAATTATTTTCATTTTTTGTAAATTAAGACGTTAATCATCATTTTGTCATTGCATTATGCCATTTGTCATTGAGATAGACAAACAATCGAGGCGAAATAAAATAAAATCTTGACGCCATCTCCAAGATTAAATAAATATTTGGATTTACAGATGGCAGAGTGAAAATAGGGAGAAGTTGTTATTCCATCTTTATTTATTTTTTATTTTATTCTTTTCAACATTAGGGACATTGTAGACCACTTAGTTTCATCATAAATCACAATGTTACATTACAATACAAATTTTCATAAACTAAAGTAATAACTAATTATAAAATAGTAATAATGCTTGTTATAAAATACATATTATGTAGACACATAAATAGCTACATCATTCCCATGCATTTTTGTCATTTAAATAATCCTTGACATTATAATACGATTTTGATAACAGTTCATGTTTAATAAATTTTTTAATCACTTACGGAAACTCATTATTATATATTAACTATTTATTAGCCGACTGGTACATAGACGATCCCTGAAGGTGTTAAGATGCTAGAGCGATATCTAGATTAATTCATCTACATTTTGAAAAACATGGAGTCTAATTTCCCGCACGTAATTACTGGATTTTAAAATAAATTTCCTGAAATAAAGAAAAATCCATTTTAATCTAGGGCAAGACAGATTTTTACCGCTTTTCATTTATCAAATAAGAACTTTCTTTTCGGATGATTCGGATGATATTATAAGAGAAACCTTCAGAGACTATAATATGGAAACAAACTGTTTAATGTCACAGGAATGTCACTTCTTTGAAGAATTTTGGAAGGAAATCATGTGTAGATAACACAATACCCTTAATTTTGCTTTGCATTACAATCAATAAGGGCGTGTAGGAATGAATGAGTGTAGACTGAAGAATGACAAAGACAATGGAATATAAGTGAAAGTTAACAGAATCCAACAAAGACAAAGGCTGACTTATTCGCCATACATGACATAACATATGAAGACAGTCGTTTGAAAACAGAATTAGATAATGACAAGTTACTGTGTAATCTATTGTTTTATAAGAGTTTCTTTTAAAAAGCTGTGTCCCAGAGTCGATATTTAGGCTCGGATATCTAACCACTTAGATACTGATGCTGTAGAGACACACTCAATATTGAATTTTTTTTCACTGACAAATTTTAATGCGTTTCTTAGCCTTTGGGTACCTTACTTAACTCATATTTATATAAGAATTTGTCTCTTATTAGGTATGATAGCAGTATTTGAATGGTTGTTTGCGTTGCCTCGATTCAACCCCCCATTTCAATAAGAACTACGCTTTTAATGACATATTTAAAAAAAACTAAGTCAAAAACTTAGTTTAAAAAAATCATGTTAAAAACTTGGTTTCGCTTACGATCAGGTCGTATTATATGCTTTTCCATTTTTTAGGAAAATGTAGAATTCTTGTACACTCGTTTGAACATAGACTAGGAAGGTTCTCCGTAAAGGATAGTTTAGGGCAGTTGCAAAAGCAACGGTCCTAAATTCTCTAAAAGTTAAGTTTAACATTTAAGTATATAATTTTCTTCTTTCTCTCTCTGACCAGCTTGAAGGCAAAACTAAACTTGTGATAATCAAATAGCCCGAATGTTTAAGCATTGATATTTAAAAAATATTTTCAAGTTCGAGTAAAGGAAATAGTTTATGTAAAAAACCGTCATGTTTGCTTAGATGTATTATGCTTCATACTGTGTCAACTTTATAAATGTACCGTACAGATATGTGGTTTGTAAGATATTGTTTCCCCAAATTTTACTCATCAGGGCCCGAAAAATACAGAAGTTTTTTTTGTAAGGACAATCTAAGATAAATAGAAGTCAAGTGGGCCAATGTCTTTGCTTAGGGACGGTGAGTAACGCCGCGGGGCGCGCAAAGTGATGGGGACTTAGCAGGAATCTCTTAATTTATAGCCTCGCATTGAGAGCTGGTGCAAATCACGAGAAGTATGAAGAACGAATAACTTGGCAACAATCAGCGTATCCGTAATGGAGTAGACCCTCATAGATAATTGAATTAACCTTATTGAATGATAAGTTAATAAATGATAAATTAATCTTATCAAAACAAATGGATTTTAGCTATATCGGGTGGTCCAATTTATAATAAGTATGTTTAAAAGACATAATTTTGAATGTTAATAAAAAAGTTTATTGTAGATTTAGCAAGGTCTATTTCTGCTATACATGTATACATTTCAATTTATATTTTCTTATTTATTATTAATTTTTATTTTTTATACACTTATATAGACAGTTAGACATTTTTATGCAATTATGCTTACATATTTTGTGACACCAAAGTAAGCATTAGAAATAGGCGCATACAAGCGAAATAATCGAAAAACATTTTGATTATTTTCTTGAAGACTCACTTGATTGTTTACGAGGGCTGCTATTTATGTATCCGGAATAACAAAGTGAAACAAACATATAGCATTTATTATACTTTTATTGCTTTTCAAAATATTCACCATGATGATTGATGCACTTTTGCATGCGTTGGAACCAATTTTCGTAGCACTTTTTCCATTCGGATTGAGGTATCTCCAAAACGTGCATTTTGAACGCATCAACAGCCTCTTCACGGCTCGAAAAACGTTGACCACGTAATTTATTCTTCACGGTTGGGAATAAATAGAAGTCGTTGGGGGCCAAGTCGGGGCTGTACGGCGGATGACCCGTTAATTCGATCTTTTGATCTTCCAAATACCGAGTTGTTTCGGCCGATGTGTGACAGCTAGCATTGTCATGATGAAGAAGGATTCTGCGTTGTCTGTTGTTCTTTCTTATTTCTTCAAAGACTTCTGGCAAACAAATGGTTGTGTACCATTCAGAATTAATCGTTTTACGATCCTCTAGTGGCACTGTAGCTACATGTCCATTTATACCAAAAAAACAAGCGACCATTTGCTTCAAAGTAAGTGCTTTGTGAACGAATTACTTTTGTTGGGTTCGGCTCATATTGGAACACCCAAACCGTTGATTGTTGTTAAGTTTCAGGATTATACGCATGTATCCAAGATTCATCACCGGTGTAGGTATTATAGACAGCTTTTGACGCACCCTGGTTGTACTTTTGTAACATTTTTTCACACCAATCGACACGAGCCCGTTTTTGGTCAATTCTCAAGTTGTGCGGAATCCAACGTGAACAAATTTTTTTAAAGCTAAATGTTCGTGTAATATTTTATATATACACGTCATACTTATGCGCAGAGACGCCTCTATCTCGCGATATGTAACATGACGATCTTTCATTATTAGTTCCCGCACAGCATCAATATTTTGAGGTACAACAACCGATTTAGGGCGACTTTCTTTAACTTCGTCCGTGAGCACAGACTGCCCACAATTAAACTCACTAAACCAGTGATACACAGTAGTTTTCGATGGTGCTTCGTCCCCAAAAATCGAAGTGAGTTGATCGATGCACTGTTTTTGAGTTAGTCCTCGCCGAAAATCGTAATAAATCATAGCACGAAAATTTTCACGACTTAAATCCATGGTGATAAAGACTTGCAATTTTCAAAATGACGCCACAAAGGATAAACAAATGACAGCTACATGAAACAAATTGTATTCTTCAGCCAAAGAGTTCCATTTTTAAATGTTATAATTACTTTTTTAATATTGTTCTGTAACTGGCCAGTTCCGGATACATAAATAGCAGCCCTTGTACAAGATTAAAAAAATTTGACGAACTCTCTCGTTTGTTGAAATATCTCGGAGTCGCCCATCACTTAGTCAAAGACACAGAGTCAGTACGGCAGAAGTAAAACCAACTTTTTAAGGTTACCAAGTTTCTAATGAATAATTTCACCATCATTTAGCGATTACGGAAACATGTTTTTTTTTTATAAAAAAGGGAGCAAACGACCAAGGGAGTCACCTGATGGTAAGTGATTACCGCCGCCCATGGACACCTGTACTCCGGGGAATCACGAGTGCGTTGCCGACCTTTAAGGAATGGAGAAGGAGAGGGAGATGGGCTACCAGCACTCTCACTCACCTAACGAAACACAACAGCAATAGATGCTGTAGTTTCATGCCTATTTTCTGTGAGAGGGTGGTATTTCACCGGGCGAGCCAGTCCAATTCGTGCTGCAATGCAGCATGACTCTACCACATACAATATTAAATAATGAAAATACTAAATAGGGAAATAAAGCAGATACAGTATAATTTAAAGTAACAAGGTATTTTTTGTCGAAAGTTAATCTACAGACAATTCGCAAAAATCTGTACTGAGAAAAACCGGTAAGAAACTCAATCAGAAAATAATGTGGAAATTGTGATAATAAGTAGAATATAAGAAATAAATCTGTCGAAATGGTCATGAAGACGAGATATTATTTACTTATTTTTCTTATCAGTAACTCGTTCCAAAATTAAAAAAAAAAACACATAATATTCATAGATCGTAACGTATCTGGCTTGCATTCTCTCACTGAAATTGATCTACTCATTCTCCGCTCTCACCTGTGATTCGTTCCCAAACGCATTGTTATCTACGGACTCATAGTGGGTGAAATAATCTGATTTGTCCATTTGCCGGTCGCGCGACGGTAACAAACGGCTGCCGTTTCGATTAACAGGATTGCTTTTTGTACTCTTATAGTGATTATTGCTCCGTTAATAGGAGGAAAAATTGTCCCCCTAAATTATGTTTAGGAAGGAAGTCGGAATATTTATTCGCTTTCCTCTAAGTGGTCTGGGAAAGCTTTTCTCGGTGTAGTTCGCTATAAAGGCTATTCGGCTGTGTCCTAGTTTCGTTTGCAAAGAAGCTTTACTGACCAAGTTCTGCTCGCTTTGAAATTGAACGTATCAAAAAGAGTAGAATATGTTTTCTTTTTTAAAACAAAATTATTTCAGCGAGTAGACAGGGAAATCTATACCTACATTACTGTTATCTCTGTTACATATCCTTCCAGTGATGGTGTTACGTCAACCACGCAACTTCGACTTCTTCGAATCAAAAGTAAATAAGTACCTACTATCTAGGTGCGGTGTGAGATATCACCCTTGCAGAAAAAATAAACGAAGAGATACACGACAGTGTTGTTGTAAAAATGAAGAAAGGAATGCTTAGATGGCTCGGGCACATAGAAAGAAAGATTGATGAAGAAAATCTACAGAGCGAAAGCGAGTGGTAAAAGAAACCAAGGAAGACCAAGGCTGACTTACGAAGATCAAATAGCCAGAGTGTAAGCTGACAGAAATATCAAAAGCACTCGCATACTTAGTCGAAAATGTGTGTGGAGTATGAGATGAGATTTGAGGAAGCTAAAGAAGTATGTAAGGACCGCGATGCTTGACGCTCAGCCCTCTCTGACTACCCCGTTAGGGATACAGCCTGAAGATATCTATGTATGTACTTTCTAGGTTGTTAACTTTGACTAACACTCTACCCTGTCTTTACATTCCATCAGATGATACGAGGCTACTATTAATAAAAAATATACATATAATACAAAATGGTGGTGGTTTATTTTTATTTTTGAACTATAAGTCACTTTACACTTCTAAAATATTCCAGTACATGCTATGAACTATTATAATTCATAAAAAAATCTCAATGCACACGTGTTTTTTCTCTTAACGAAGCATTCTCGGGATATTCCAGAAATCAGACGATCAGCACCGAATCTAATCGATGCTGGTTAACTGACCGACTCTGATTTACTGTCATTAAGTGTAAATGTTAATATTCGATATATCTTGGAATGCTTCGTGAAGAAATACTATTATATACACATATATGATATATATAAAAATAATAATAGGTGAACAAGAACCGCGATTTTTTTTACACAAGAAAGAAGTAAATATACAAGTAGTTCAACTTAATTCAACTTTAAAAAAACTTTTTGTTCGATAGTAGTTGTAACAGGCAAAAATGTCTTTATGTAAATACTTATAACAACGGTTTATCGCATCATCCCCCTGGTGTGTCGCAATTCACAAATCCTGGGGCATTTGTAACAGGGCCCGGATTATCGAGGTGCCCCCGGCAAAAACAAGGACCAACTCGGCTGTTCGACCAAAGCAACATTCGTTTGCGAACATAAATTTTCGACAATGATTCATTATCGTTGAGTTCGGCGAAAGTTTTTACTCGCTCGATTAATTGCAGCGACTTTTAGGGAGATCTCGTGAGCTGCAAGTTTGGCATATTAATGGCAAAAGTCGTTCTAATAAATATATTAATTATATTTAAAAAAAATTAACTCGAAACTATATTTTTCGCGTTTGCTGTTAAATTTTTAGTTATTTATTCTCATTTTATTTTATATTGATTAACACTTCGTTTTCAGTTTTTTCTCATTCTTACAACTAAAACATTTTTAAGATAAGAAGCCTTTTCTGAATAAATACGAATAAATAATTTTCCTTCTACGTAATTCAGTCTCCCGTATTGTATATATGTTTTTACAGATGTTTTGCTATTACATTCTTTCTATAACATTTTCATATCTGCTGCGTTATAAATATTTCTTAAAAATCAATTAACACTTTTAACGGCGACTGTACCTCATCGTTTATGTTTTACACGATGTAAGAAGTTCGCATTATCCATTTAAAATTGCTCAACATAATATGACCACTTAATATCTGAATCGCTTAAAAATATGATGCGATTTTCTGGTACCTTAACTTTCTGTAATACATTATGATGCGTAATAATTATTACCTATAATTTATGATAGTTGTGGTTCAGTAGATACAGGCAAGGTAATACAAGATGCTCTGTAAAAAAAATATGTAAAATTTTTCTTAAATTAAATTTAAAATTAGTAGAAATGAAAATATAAAATTGAAATTAGTTTTTGTACATTCGATGTTGTCGTTGCTTTCTTGTTGATGTCGGAGAGAAAGAAAAAGTGGTCTCAAAGATGACAGAGGATATCCATATAGTTTTACATTATTAGCCAATCACCAAATCAAATTCTTTAAAATTTTAAGAACAAAAATTAAACCACCTTCAAATAAAAACACCAAAAAGTACAAAATAACTATCCTTTACTAATCAAAACTCAAGTACAATGAAAATAACTTTATAAGAACGATACACATAGCCATATAATTAAATTGGTCAGTTACCGAAGTCGGTGCCAAGCCTACCAAACTAATAAGCTTTCAGTTGTTGCACATTGATTTGGCACCGACTTCAATACTTGAGTTTTGATTAGTAAAGGATAGTTATTTTGTACTTTTCAGTATTTTTATTTGAAGGCGGTTTATTTTTTTTCTTAAAATTATTTTATTACTCCCTTTTGAGTAACTTTGACCTAAATAAATATCTAGGGCGGGTCTGCACTGCATTTAATTTCTTTCTAATTCTGGAGCGCAACAAGAGAATCATCAATATAAATAAAGATTATAACCAGGTCGTACATATTTGATATGTCTTCGAAGTTCAAGATCCAATACCGATGAAATTTGAATGGTATCATCTTTCAAACAAACAAAAAATTTTCGAAATTGGTCCACAGTTGACGAAATTATCGGTGAACATGCATAAAAAAACATGCATACAGACGAACATAGAACTCCTCTTTTTTTTGAAGTTGGTTAATAAAATACCCTATACATTAGCTGTCTTTTACGACCTGCGTGAAAAGATGAGCAGCTGGCATGTTTTTAATAGTTTTCTTTAATGTCGCAGCATTTGCGTCAAATTTCGCGACTGGTTATTTATTCATTTTTTTTATTTTTTTTATTCATTTAGTCATTTTGTGAGTCACGGGTACAAATATGGTGTTAGTGTTACAATATACTATAAGAGTCTCTGTGCTCCGCCTCATGTATTATCCGCAATCCGCAACTAATTCTCATGAAACTTTGGGCACGTGTTCAGTCCAAAGACAATGTGATAATTTAAACCTTCAATCCTGATCCTGAATATTGCTTACCTGAACTGTAAGACTTTAGGATCTGTAGGTCTTAAATGAGTATTGCAGAAGACTGTTATCCGACTCTAGTTCAATCATAAATGTAGATAACAGAATTGACACACTTTTTCGTAAGTTTCATGGATTAAAACCTTTTTTGTAAATGTCATATAACAGTTTACATAAAAATCTGTCCAAGTAAATTGAATTATAAAGAACTGTCAACTATTTTGTAAGTGTAGGTATACATGTATAAACAAAATTGTAACGGAATAAAACTGAAACTATTCTCGTCAGTAACTTTAGTTCGATTGACCTTATCGACACTTATCGAATTACGGGATCTCGGAGAGGCGGCAATTTATTTACAGCATTGGGATACTGTTTCTAGTTCTTTTCAAAATGCGTATAATTGTGTCGCTTTGCTTTCATTTCTTTCAAACAGTCAATTGGCGATAGACAATTATTTATTAAGATCCTCATGGTGTAAGTTGATTTAAATTTTTTTTTGTAAATATTTTTATTGATTTATTAATCTCTTAGGTAAGTAAAAAGGATAGATAATTTATATATGGAACTTATTTGTTATATATAAACAAAAAAATTCATAATAACTTGAACAGTGCCACCTGTCGACTCCGAGCAAATCTATGAGTAATCGTCTTGACAAAACATCTATGTATATTTTGAGAATGTGGCCTCAATCACTTAACGATAAATAACAATCACACCAACATACAGACGTATAAAGATATTTGTAGGAATAAGTACCAAGCAACCCACAGTATAAGTTGAAGTTATTATGAAATTAAAAAAAAAATCTAATGCCCAATTTTACCAACACTAAGTCGTCACATAACTATATACTCCCTAGATTAAAAGGACCCCTAAACCGGTTCTTAAATAATATTCGTTGTCACCAATCTAACGCTTCCCTAGTAATGTCAAACATAGTTATGTGACTTTTTATTATTTCCATAGTGACTATTCGTTTCCAAAAGTTTATCGATAAAACAGATATTATTGTTTCGCTTCTAAGTTTTTATATTATAATAAATTAAATTGTTCTCCGTATTGTCAAAATCTAACACACAAAAATGACACATAATGTTATGGGTTCTAAAATCGATTTTCTAAATTTAGGTGATCTTTCAACCACATAGGGGCTCCTAACGTTTCGCCCAACGCAAAATCATTATTAGCTGACCCCTATCCCTTTTTAGGGGTTCGCTAAGTATTAGAGGACTTGGGTGAAATCGGGCATAGAAAAATCATGCCTTGGTTAACTGGAAATGATTTTTGACTCCTGTATAAATTAGTATAGTTAAAAATTGAGTTAAGCATGGTAACATTTGCTTAAGTTTAAGATAAATACTTATCTATGAAATAAATAAGTGTTTGCTTCCAATGAATTTATGTTAGAAATCCAAAAACAAGCGAACAGACAACCTTCTACTACTTCTACTAACAAGGTTACCTTCTAGGTGAATAATGTTCATTTATGTACAAATATTGAGTGATTAAATCCTTCAGAAGACGGTTATACAGTTGATTTTCGCTTCCAGCTACTGATGTAGTCGTTAAGGTAAAGCCGTTTCCAATAAAAAGATTGTAAAGCAGAACTAGATCGCTCGGTCGTTGCTTATACAAATTCCTTTTAATAGTCTTTATCATCACTTGCTCTGTTTTTGTTATTTACGCAGAAACGTAAGCAGCTAGCACAATGTATTATATATTTTTCTTCGTTCTTATATCAGCATGGAATACGTATTGTTCAAAGTAATATGATCGTGAGATTTTCGTTTTGTTTTATCTATAAATGCTAAATAAAACCTTCGGGGATGCGGGTAGTGGAACGCAGTTACTGATCGCCCACTTCAGCAAAGGGCTGTGATGCCCCCCATAAGATACCCTAGAGCTTTTTGACATGCACCGAGGACGACTGTAACGGGAGTTTTAGTGGTATAAAAATTCCATCATGTCGATGGGATTAAAAGTTACTCGCATGTTACTAAAAAAAGTTTTAGAGTCAGGGTGTCTCCGTTCCCTTAATTTCCTTCAAAATCACAATATCATTTCAATAATTTTAACTATAATTCCAAATTTAAAAACATCTCTCATTCAATTCACACGCATTTGCAGTTTGCCTAACATTTCTTATACCTGAATAGCTTGGAGGCGTAAGGCCTCAGGCGTGCCTCAATCAACGCTTACGCACACCGCGAGCCTTTTGTTCTCAGCCTCGAGTGCAAATAGGCTAGCGTTTTAATTTAAATGTGTATGCACTTGAATAAGGATTATTTCAGGTTGAGCAAAACATGTTGTTATTTTTTTATACTGTTTGATTTATCAGCATAATCTCCTCATTTATATCTTATGTCTAAAATGCACAACATAGACCGTCGACCCAGGAAATTTATAAGCTTTGATAAATTGATTAAAATTAAACTTAAATGTCTGAAACCTACGACGTGGACTATACACTTGCTGTCGCCCTGCTCGAAGTCACATGAAGTGGACGATTGCACCCCGGAATGCCCCTTTACTAGTATGATAAGTGGAGAATACCACAGCCTTCCTTTCTACCACCGGCTACAAGTCTGATGATCCAGCCCAAACGTTTCCGGTGTTGTCGACCCCGAGCGATATTGCCTCTTTCAATCGGCGTCCTTCTTCTGAAATCACAGAAGAAATAGCCGCTACTATTACTGGCAGGGACAGATAATAATTTTATTCAAATGTCTTATAGAATGGGTTGGTTTAGAAAAAATAATGTTATTTTCTTATGACATAGTTTCCAAACATTTCATATCAGTAAAATTGATCTTTCTTTGTTGCAGGTAATCCACGTGCTATATACATCTCATAGCGTGAACGTAAAAGCTTTCCATACAGTATGGTAGTCAATATTCACGTACATCATTTTTTCTTGCTACAGAAGAAACCTGTACACATGTACCCAACCCTTTATTGCACTAGTATAGTTTTATATTATGTTGGAATATGTAATGCAATATACTACACGTAATTTTTAGCTGTGTTAGATATATTCACACTGCCTACTAATCCAGACAGAGCACATTAATAATAGTAACTTAATATAGGTACTTATAACTATACATATGCAACAGAGACCACAGCTGATGCAACAATTCGGTCGAAACGTCAAGGCAAAATAAAAGGTAATCCCTTTAATTTCTCGCTTTTTGATGTATCATATTTTCAGGAATTATCTATTATGTTCGGAAGGATAAAATTAAATTCAAAGCAGATTCCGGCACAAGAGCGAAAGGCAAAAATGAAAATGAGAAAGTATGTAAAGATAGAAATAAAAATGAAAAAATTGGTCAATTGTTAATCTCAAGTACGTAGATATACATACCTATATGACGTATGTTATGTATGCAGTACAAGCATAAATAATAAAAAATCATGTTAACTATTTTCTTCAGTTTCCTTACCTGTAGCTATTTTCACAATTTGAGATCGCTAATTACCAAATGCCTCCACTTCAGTTATAATAACGCTTAATTATCTAATTGAAGTCATAACATCATAAATTATTCTTCCTTTATTCGCCTTGAGGAGATCGTCCAGTAATCTCGTACGGATACGGCCCCTAAATAGAAAAGTCAATTAACTGGACCCAAATAACAAGGGAACTGCGCGATATGATGAAAACTGACAGCATACGAGACCACCGGGTATAATCTTTCCGAGAAGGTGAAATGTTCCTACAAGTTAGATATCCTCTGCACTAAATAATGTGACATTTTGTCCAAATTATGATTTTGTGATCAGTTCTTATTTATTTTTATCCAACTTCCGCGGTGCCTCATCATCAAAGTATCATCCTACATAATATATGAATGTTGTAACTATACGCCTTATTCAATTTGAAAAGTCGAGCTGTTGGTAAAAATTTGACAATCTCACGGGGACACACACCGGCGCACAAACATATACATTCATACGCACGTAAACACGCATGCAACCACACATACATGTACAGCACAGTTATTCAAGAAATTCGTAGTTATTGTATTATTTGCATTTGCGCAGTGACGTGACACGAGTCATAATTTTTGTCTGCGTCTCATAAAACATGATTGCTTTAAGTTTTAAAATCCAAAATTTTAAATAGAGAGTTCAATAATATGCTCATGTAAACACGTAATTTTATCCGAAGAGCTGCAATTATTCTCTTACTATAACTTGAGCGCCACAGACTAGTACAACAAACAACGCTGTGATTACGACCTTATCAAAAATTATTCATTACAAAAACCATCCAAAAAACATTCCCACGACTTAAACAGTATTAAATTACTGGGGCGGACACATCCTACAGTCAAAGTATGTTCACCCCTCGTACTATAACACCACCATTTATTTACGGCTACATATATAATTGCCATTCAACTTTGATCCTTAAAGTCTTCTTTACAAGGAAAAGAATCAAAGGTTGTAAGTATGAAAATTGTGCAGTAGGAGTATAAAAATCTGTTATAAGAGTGTTTGAAATGACGTGCTACTGCATTACAGAGGAGGTCACGTCCTCCCTGAGGGTTGAGGGACTAGGATTAAACGGGTCACTGGACAGGTAAATATTATAACGCAAACAAATTCAACTCACTTAATGCATCATTGATATATTTTTAGAAAGGGGAAGGGCCGTCGCTATTACGTCTTTTATCTACTAACATTTCAATTTAGAAACAATTGTTGGCTACTCCATGGTAAATAATAAGTGTATTCATAATTTATAGGTAAAATTATAATATAGGCTTAATTTTATTAGACTATGAGAAAATCTACAGAGCGAAAGTGAGTGGGTAAAATAAGCGAAGGAAGACCAAGGCAGGCTTATGAAGATCAAATAGCCAGAGTAGTAGCAGACGGAAATGTCAAAAGCACTCGCATACCTTAGTGAAAACGTGTGAGGAGAATGACGAGATTTGAGGAAGCGAAAGAAGTATGTAAGGTCCGCGACGCTTGGCGCCCTGTCCTCTCTGACTACCCCGTTAGGGATACGGCGTGAAGATGTGTATGTATGTATGAGTATTTAGTAACGATAGGTATATTATGAAACAAAAATAAGATGATCACTATGACGAAATAACTATTACCCAAATCACAAAAATCCAGTTTAGTCGGATTTTTTTTTAAGTTTTTGTGTTTTTGCGTTAAATTTACTGGGCTATCTCTGACGTTTTAATTCGTAAATGGAGTTTACAACATAATATTGAGTATAATACACATTTACCGTTTATTATGAAAGCCTAATCATTTGAAATGTAGAGCAATTACTATGTTCGGTTCTATTGTATCTATCAGCCAATTATATGCTGTATTTCATGAGCTTTCGCACGCTTTGTTGCGTTATTTACCTGCCAACTTGTCTAATATTACTCTATGAAATTTGAATACACTCAAACCATGTTTTGCTTTATGGAATTGCATCAAGTTTGTCGTGATTATCGTTTTATATCTGGTTAAAATATATGTCATTTCATTTTAGTTAATTGCGTCGTCTACTCGCTTCATGAATTTGGTCGTAAATACCATAGAGGTATATATTCTTCATTAAATGTTAATATTATATAAAAATAAAGGTTCGTTATCAAAATCAAATAAAAATATAGGTCTTAGATAGGCTTACAAAAAGCAAACTGGTAACAAATATTACCAGTTTACAATTTTTTTGAAATTTCATTAGTTTTAAGTATTTACAACGTGTAAGGTTTACAATGAGAAGAGTGTAGTTTATTTTGAATGTCTATCGAAACGATAGACATGTAGACAGATTTTCACAGTTGGTTTTGCAAGTATGGATTTCTCGTTATCTATAGAAATTAATATGTAATTGAAATTAATACAAAACCTCAAAAAAATTATATAAATATCTATTATTTTTTCTGACTTACATTATTATAAAATTTCCCATAAAAATAAAGACAAAATATCGTCACTACGAATTTCCAAATTCTGTAGAATTTTCTTTTTAGGATTTCGTAGCCAAATGACAAAAACCGGAACCCTTATTGTCGTTCTATTCGTCTGTTCATCTGAATGTATGCCACAACCATTTTAGTTTTAGTGAAATTTAATTTTTCTAAATTTAAAACTTATAAAATATTTTCAAAAATAGTTCGAATATGATACATTGTACAGTTTTTAAGATATGGAGTATTTTAGGTTACACGCTCGGCGACTGTATAAATAACTTTGTTTTTCACAGTATCACTGCGGAACACTATAAAATACAAACTTCTTTTTGCTACTGATTCAATGAATATTATACATACCGATTACGAAACGCTTCATTGTGCATAATCCGACACGTGTTGTTATGAATAATGTCATTGTTGTCGCGTATGAACAATATAACGCTGTTGTGTTCAATTTAATATAAGTGTTCTTATTTTATCAATTATTATCGACAATATATTTAACGAATGTAATTTGACAAAAAAAGTACAGTAAAATTTTAAAGGTGGGAATTAAAAAAAAAATAGTAATTCAGAATTTATTTCTTTATAATTAAGTTCCTACTGTTAGGTCAAAACTGTAATTAAAAGTGCTGGAAAATTTTCTTCTCCTATTCTATGTAATTTTGTTTATCTATAAGTAAAACGTTTTTTACATTCAAAAGGAGTTTCAGAAGGACCGATAAAGGATTGCAAATGAGACGCCCTAACGGCACCTTCACTTTCCCTTTAATTAGTGAGAAGAGTGTCCAAATTCCCGGGCTCTAATTACTTCCTTCTAAAATCTCGGCTAAAATAATCTTACAAATAAATTGCTTTAACTTTTGCTTGAGTTGGAAAACTATTACACCACCGTAAAACAGAATAGTATGAAAATGGTTTATATTTTAACGAAAACTGTCGTTAATGACCTAATGTTAATTTAAACTAAAAATATTTTGGAAACACATCCAAATATAGAAGAAAATACCTATTCACATTTTTCTCATTTTATAGAGTATTATTTTCTAATTTATGGAGTATGTAGTTATGCAGTTTGGTTTCATGATAATTTTGAATATTTTTACCGCAGTGTAAAGGAAGCAATCCAATGAAAAAATACAATACAAGCTTTACAATGAAATGTTATCATAATTACAATTTTCGAACCGCCAGATTAGATGTAAAGTGAGAATCATTTCTACATATAAAATTCCAATTTTAAGACTTATTATTATGGACAAAATGAATGGTAGTACTTATATACTTAGGATTTAGATAAATGGTTCAGTCTTTATCACCAGTACAAACATTTTTTAATACACTTTGTTAATATTTTTAAAACGACGCATTGGAAATTTTGACGCCAGGGATCTCAATTTTTCTAAGTGTACAAAACGTATGACCATTGTCATACGTTTTGTAGTCACTTAGATGAATTATTTGGTTTCCTGATTTTTCAGTTCATTGATTTTTTTAGTTTTTATTTTTTATCTTTTTGACAGTTGCAATACACGGTTGGTTAACTTTTGTAGCACAAAAAGGAATATCAATAAAACCTCTTTTAAAACAGAAATTTACATTTTTTGGAGCAACGGGACCGATTTCTTAATTTTCTGTATAGTTTACTTTAAAGATATTCCTCGAAATGACAGTCGGATTTTTTAAAATTAAGTTTTAAAAATAAACGAAAATAATGTTTTTCTGTGTTTTTCGTAAGCTAGTGCGCGCACGTTTGCATAGCTCAGAAGGTCTATTTTAGATTAAATTATTGTTTATCAATGCGTCGCCTTAAGTAAAACAATTAATGTTTCCTTCTGTTTGTTCCTCTGAAGAAGATATTTTTATTTTTTATATTTTTCCGTCTTTTCGGTGGCTAATTTTAAATATGCCAGTCATGAAACTGAGTAGAACTATTAATGACATAAAAAGTAATTACGTCTAAGAGAGCTGCTAAGAAAAAAAATTTTTAATTTTTTTCTACACTTAATTATTTTATAAATAATTATCTAATATTAGGTTTCGCTTGTAACGATATTGTTTTAGAAAACTACTCAACAGCGTAGTATGTCTTTAAATATAAAAATTATAAAAATTTCGTAGCGTATAAAGTTTTGTGTTACACTGGATAAGCGACATTTTGTAGCAAAACGAATAATATCTTGAAAATTGCTTTCGCTTTATCGTTTGTTTCGCTTTAACTCGCTTCAAGTTACCAGGATATCAGAGCGATCCTGTAAGCTCGAGATGAAGGCACTGAATTTCAGTTCTTCAGTTAGTAGCGCGTCAACCGCGGGACGTTACGCACGTCTGACGTGCGGTCGGTACATTGAGCTTTTGTGCCGCGTGTACGTTTATTCGTGTAGTGCTATGTTAGAGATTTTATTTTGATTGTTTATTTTGTAATTTTGAAAATATTGGTAAGAATATCTTCAGCCATAGCAATTATTTTTGTGACAAAAAACAATTTTATAACATAGCAAAAATTATATATTCATTATATATACCTATCAAATTATATATTCATTATATATACCTATCAAATTGACATTAACATATTGTTTATGATACGCACAATTTGTTTAGGTGTTTAATATAATTAAGGTCTGCTTAAATAAAGAATACGAACATGATGCGGATGTTATTTAAAAGGAGCACTTGTTAATATGTATTGCTTAAAATTAATATTTCATTATCTAATGAAATTAGTTTAAATAGAGATGAAATTTGTAGGCCTTCAAATACTAAATACTTAACGATATTATGGAATAACGATTTTGAAAAAGAAATGCAAAAAAAATTAAACGAATGCAGACCCTTTTTTACGTTAGTTTTCACTCATCGCTTCCAAAATTGACCCAAAACACAAAGTGATTTCGCGTTATCAGGTGCATTACTATTGAATAAATACTCCAGTTACTAATTACATCAGTTTTGTGATTTCAAAGTAAGCACGCGGTTTATAATATGTACATAACGAACTGGAGCGCATTCAGAAACATCTACAGTCAAAGACAATTTGAATAGTTTATTTCCTAAATTAACCTGACTGGGAACTGAAATAGGGACCCTCCATTTGGAAGGTAGATGCACTACTGCCGCTATACCCACTGGCCCGTCAATATTAAATGTTTGTTATTTTACAATATACAAACAAACATTCTCAAAACTCTACGTGTTTTCCTATAATTTTTGATTCTTGTTAAAACAGATGTTTTGCAATAATTGTCTTGTCAAAATTATTTATGTATCCTTGAAAAGGATTAGACACCAGCTCTCTATAATTATTTCGTTTTTTAATGGTACAAATAGCATTGAACACTTCCAAAAACCAGAATTCTACCAAATATGCGAACGCCATTGCAACTCTCATATACGAGTGCAATTTTGGTAGACTGTAGTAACTTTGTGGTTAGACGATACGGCTCATGTAAAGAATAACGAGTTCAAATTTCAAGTCTAAATGACGGTAATATTACTCTCAATGAATCCTATGATTTGTGTGATCTATAATATATTCCTTATTTCAAAGCTCCTTTTACTGTTGCTAATACAGATTATTGGTTGGGGTTAATTACCGCGACGTGATATCGTAAATTGATAAACTTCGAAGAGAAATTTTCTCTACTTAAAAAATGCATACATTTGCATAGTTTTAAGTCGATGCAATTAGAAGGGGGTGAAAATTGACTTCTTAGATCTATTTACAAACTAGGACCTAAGACTTTCATATATTTTTTCTGTACATTTCAGGTAAAACTTAATACTCCCCGATTTTTTTTAATTCTGGGTCCATTATTTTCGTGTATTTAAGGAAGAGAAGTGTGGTTATGTAGAGTTTCAGTACCTAATTTATACATACATACACATATATAGGACTCTTTGGCTTACTCTAATGGAGTAAGTCAGAGAGGATAGAGCGCCGAGCATCGCGGTCCTCACATATTCTTTAGCCTCCTTAAATCTCATCATTCTCCTCACACAGTTTCACCTAGGTATAAGATTGCTTTCTTCTCCAGCTCTCATTCAAACCAATATATCCGGATTATACCACTCACAGTAGGCGTACCGTGCGTTTCATAGAGCCTTTCGATATTCAAGTTTTTTTTGTTTTTTTTTATCGTGGACGGACGGACGTAGCGTTTTTAATTTTAATTCACTGAACTTCTTGGTATGTATCTAAATTACCGAAATAATAACCAGTAAGGATTTTTTTTCTGATCTAGGGAAGTTAGAATACGATATATTTATTGTGTGTGTGTGTGTAATAATATTCTTTTTTTTCATTCCTAGTGAACAATACGGTTTGTATATGTTGCCTGAACTGAAGTTTTACTTGTTCGCAGTTAATTTAATAAAGTGGTGAATGGTTATTAAGAATAACATTCCTCATCAAAACTGGAGACAATTTACCTAATTTATAACTTGTTTAACTATCCTATAGATGTTTTAAAACGTTAATTAATGGAAAATATCTGAGCCAATAAAATGTACACCAAACATTTTAAATTTTGAGGATATTTATAGTGACATAAACGACATACAAACGGGCGTACGAGTAGATATTATTAGAATTATATATTATTTTCAATATGGAATTCTAAAAGGCAAATAATCTTATGTATTAAGACGGGTTTGTGCCTAGCAGAGGTCCAAATTAGTGATGGAGTATAGTAGAGTAATGTACCTGTGTATATCAAAGTGTATCTTTTAATCAAACTAAAAACCTCACGGTAGGAATACCATAAACCGTAGCAGAATACGAATGAGATGAATCATTTGAACGATGTGTTACAGGGCGTTTCACACCTAAACACCATAGCCGTTCTATTTTACGACCGTTTGCCCCTTAAAACGTATTGTACGATACACCACGTACTTTTGCGTTTTTCCAAACAACAATTACTGTAAGTGCATAACTTCCGAGAAATTCCGTTGCACAATAAACTGCTTGTGAATGGAATCCAACTGGAAAAATCGATTGTATTCTCACTCCGCTTGCATTTCCTCGGTTTGTTAACGCCATATGCCTAAAATAACCCACAACTTGTGTATCTAGATATGTGTATACAATAGTATCGAAGCGTTCGTCAGGGTATGCGATATAACTGCTTCCTATACTCATGTGTACCTAGTACCAATTACCAGCTGCAAAACCATTTTTAAAATATTATCCTGTAATATTCATACGTTCCAAAATTAGAAAAAAGAAGACGTATCGGTGTCCATCTGTCTATTACAGCCGTTTTTAAAAAAAGTATTCGACGTAAGCAGCTGAAAGAAACAATTATAACCAAGATGGCCAAAAAAGTGAATGTGGTTGTCTTGTGGGGTGTCGAAAATAGCTTTTTATATCACGAATTCAAAATATATTATAACACATTACTCATAGACTTGAAATAATTCTAATTATTTTTGTGTGATGAATCACGATGTCTTTCCAAAACTTACTTAAACGCACTTAAAATTTTACGAACGCTAATTGTGGTCTACATACGGTATTATAAAATATTTAGATACAACACAAACTATATAACTACAGACAGCCTGTCCCGTACTACGAAGTGAGGCAAATAAAATGGAGATGTGTGGGTGTTGTTTTCTAACGAAATGGCAGCCGATCAGTTTATCTGACAATACATGTGCGTCGTATATATGTTTGTCAGCTTGTCTGATTTGCCTCACCGTTGCGGCAGAGATATGACGTCTGCAGTTATACACGAAGTCTACGACATTATATGCAGTATCTTAATTAATTTTTTGACGAATTTCGAAAACAGGCGTAAAAATTGCTGTCTCCCAAATTATTAGCCAAAGCAAAAGTCAGAAAAAATGAAGAACATCGAAAATAAGGTACAGATTCAAGTAAAATTGTTAGAAATGCAACAATGTAGATACTTTTTTTTGTATGAAAAGAAAACTTGACGACAAACTGTTTCGCTATTGGAAGTATGCTTGGCCTGTTACTAATAAAAAAAATACAAGTTTAATTTTCGGTACAAATTTTTGTCTCTTTCCATCATGTTCTTATGCTCATAACCCTGACTAAGAAAGAGGCGGTCATAACTAGTCACGATTATTAGTAGGACCCTACTTTTTTGTAAATACGATAGTGTGAACTAAAACTAAGGACTAAATACTATGTGAAGTCACCCACAAAACGAATTGGGGAAGCTCCCAGTAACACTCAGACTCCAAGCTAAATAAGAAAAGTGCGTTTCCTAAATTCACCTAACCAGGGATCTAACCCAGGTCCGCGCTTGGAAAACAGATGCTCTACCACCGCACCAACGGACCAGACATAATATAATATATTCTTACTATGCACGTGCAATTTGTACTTGGTCGGTACGGTAGGTACCATCTGGAGAAATAATTCAGTCGAACCAAAGCTCGCTCTAGGCTGTAGAGGACGAAGATCTGTTTGTTTCAGTTTTGATCTCGGAAATAATAAAAAATCGATTTACAATCAGTCTTGATTTAGATCTTGCAGAATATGCAAAGTCAAAGATAATTTTGCGTAGCATTACTTGGGAACAACTACGTTGTAAAAAGTAGGGATTGCAATCCAGCGGCATTTTTAATTCAGCTGGATGTATGCTCGATTAAAGCAAATCCAGCTGGATCAAGCGCGGAGCCAGCGTTAATCATTTTTTTAAAGAAATGAAAACTTTTTTTAACTCTAGAAACTAATAACTAACTACCTACATTTACATCACATATTCGTTTGTAGTTAGAAGTAATTGTTGGTCTTAGTAAAGTACTCTAAATCTAATATTAAGTAATAGTTACGAGTATTATTATTAATTGTCACAATACAATCATAAATCACATGAATGAATATCCTGTAATAGCTATTCATTTACCTGTGTATTTTACTCTATGGTCTCAGTTTCTCAGCCTCACTAATTTTCGATATAATATTGCGTAGCCTAATTATAAAATCTTTAGTTAACTCGTATTAGAAGTAAAACTTATACTATAATTTAAGGCAGGCTTCATGAAGCCTATCAATTATGTTATTGTATAGATTCAGGTGTTACTTTGCGGAGATCCATCGCATGTGATAAATTCCTAAAATCTCTAGCTATCTTCCGCTCAAACTCCAAAAATCACCAATCGACATGTGTAACCAATAATTGTTTAAATAGTCGTGCAGCTGATTTAGTTGTTGATTCGGTGCTGGTTAGGTGGCCGAATTCTATCTCTGGTATATCCTGAGGATGCTTCGTTGAGAGGCGAAACACGTGTCGATTGGTGATTTTTGGAGTTTGAGCGGAAGATAGCTAGAGATTTTAGGAATTTATCACATATCAATTATGTAAGATTTTTTTTTACTTTTCTGGAAGTAAGATCTCAAGAAACAAATGTTATCCCCAACCTACTTTTTAAAGAACTGCTTATGTACCCGGCGGCTGCTGTTCTCTCTGCCTCTACGCTGCCTGGTTGATTTGAGAGTCATCAAATAATTATATATTAAAGTCAGATTTTCACCTTCAAACTTTGTGGCATTTTCGCTCAGAAAGAAAGTTAGTTACTTGTATTTAGCTGACGGCGGATCCGCACCGCTGGATCCTGCGCGAAATGCTGGATCCGGCAAGCCCAAAAATGTACTGGATCCAGCTGGATTGCTGGATCTAGCGTTGAAATCACTAAACCAAAGTAAGTCAGTCTGTAAAGAGATCGCTTTGCAAAAAATGTGACTTTTACTACAAAAATTTGTTCGTTTTCTTTTTCATTCTTAGGTTTTTGTGTAGTGTGAATATATGTATCCATATATATTAACGTAGTTTCACTTTACTCTATCGGACACACGTCTACGGTCTGCTTTAACAATTTCTTGAATCTAATTTGTTATTAATACAGTATAATATACTAAAATTAAGACATACATTTTAGAAGTATTCGATGCAGAAATAAAAATACAAAAAATTTAAATTGACATCACACAGTCTTAAAAACATACAAGAATTTGTTGAAAATATGATTTATCTCTGAAAATATACATATTATATAGATCTGACAAAAGTTTTGGAGTTAATTTCCTGTATTTTCATTTGTTCAACGCTAAATAAGACGCGTTATATAAATGGTTTCTTGTTCAAGAAAGCAATTCTAACATTTTGAAAAAAGACTGAAAATATTATTACGAGTATCTCGTATGTAATGCCATTGAAAACAATAGTTTAATGATGGTTCGAACCTAAAACCACTTAGATATGCAATTCAATTTAAAAAGTAAGATGTTAGATACATCTTTATAATTATCTATTATAATAATATTCAGGTATATCTTTATTATAATAAAAATTATAATCTGACACTAAAAAATACTTCACGCCACGTGTTAGTATCGCTTAAAGGAAACAATATAGAAAACTACAAAATTAATTAATTGCATCAAATAACTATGTAAATCGCCGTAGTAAACCACCCTGCCCGTACTAGGAATTAGTAAACGTGACATACTGCTCTCTAGTTCGTCGAACATAGTAGGGTACATAACAGTATCAATATAAATAAATAATTAAATGCATTTCGTTGGTAAGCATATTACTTGAGAGCGGCTGGACTGATTCAGCTAATTTTTTTTAGAATGTTTATAATAATCCGAACAAGATCTTTAGAGAAAGAAATATTAGAAAAATTGGAGAAAAACTGAAAGTGATTTTTTGTATGAGATTTTTGTATTGCTGCACATAGCTAGTAAATAATGTATTAATCTATTCAAGAACACCTCGACCGATTTGGCTGATTTCTTTTATGTTGTGTTAATAATTATCAGGATAACGTTTGTATGAGAGATTTTTTTTTGGAAAATCCACGGAAGAAGTCAGAAATTTGGATGGTACTTATATGGAAATCTCAATAAAACAAATTTTGCGTGTTGCAAACATTGAACATCCCACTCGGGCAAAGCTGAAGCGAGTCGCTAGCGAAAAATAAAAAAAATTTGGTCAATGCCAGTCCGACTCGCGCACAAAGGGTTCTAAATTATTTCTAATAATCCATAACGCCTGATACATTCACTGTATTTTTCCTTTATACTTTAAGTTAGGCTTAACATTCTCTGAAATTTTTAAATTCGAAGAAATCTAGTGGTTTCGAGAACGTGGGGGGAATGGTTGAATCAAGTCCAAGGACACAATATGCCTCTTTTTTTAATCCTACTGTCAATATTTCAAAAATTCTAAAATGATAACTGGAAATGTTAGACCGAAATATGCGAGTTAACAAGACATATCACTAGGCGAAATATTAAGTTTATACGTCACCAAGTTTTTGGAAAAATTGACCGTGACAGACGGATGCATGAGAGATCATATTTATAAGAGTTCCTCTTTTTATTTCAAGATATATAACGCCAGTAGAAATAATTTTGAAGTGTTGTTTTTTTTAATGAAATTCAGTTAAAACATACAGATATATGCGTGAAGATGTCTTCACGCTGTATCCCTAACGGGGTACTCAGAGAGGCTGGATCGCCAAGTGTCGCGGTCCTTACATACTTCTTTTGCTTCCTTAAATCTCATCATTCTCCTCCCACATTTTCGCCTAGATATGCGGGTGCTTTTCTTGTAATTCAACCTTGGTTTTCCTTGGCTTTTTTACTACTCGCTTTCGCTCTGTACATTTTCTTCGTTAGTCTTTCATCACTCATTCTTTCTATGCACCAAATCACTTGAGCATTCCTATCTTCATTTTTACAATAACACTGTTAGAAGATTATTTAAAAATAAAAAGTTATTACTTTCGTGCAAAAAAATGCAAGAAATTTTTTTCATAAAATCATAGCTACAAAGCAATTCTGCAAACAATAACACGTGCATTTGTATGGAATAATTAAACTTGCTTATATTTGCAGATTTATCTGCATAGATTTGTTAAATGTATCCTGAATAAATAAATGCACGTGCATTTATTTATAATAGCGCGATCTTGAATTCTACTCTTTTAAGCAATGAAATAGAAATCTAAATAAAATAAAAAATAAGTTTATTTTATAAGTTTTTCTGGCGCTGAAGCCGCTAAATAAACAAACAATAGATTCTAAATCTGTTTCAGTGAAGTCAAAAAGTCTTCCAAGTTTTTAGATGAACAGATGCGACGATTTTATACAGTACACAATTCGATAAATCTCTAATTTTTATAACATACCTACGTATATTATCCACATAATATATTAAAAATTTGCTAAGTGAAAGTAGGACACGCGTTAATTTAGCGTTCCATTGAAAATTTGCACACTGTTAATTTAATAAAAATTTAATGTAAAAACTCCATTATTTAATTTTTCGTTTTCAGTTCTGAATTTGAATTACCATTTTAAGTCTCCGTACCAAATTTCAAGTCAGTTTTGCATTAATTGAAACCAATTAGTTAATCATTTTGCATGACACGTTCGGAGCAATGTATTGAAGGTTTAATGAGCGAGAGCGCAGTATGTGTTATCGCAATAAACGCGATCGTCCAACAACATACGCTAATGAAATTTATAATCCATAAAACTGGGGAGCGAAGCCGTTGTTTTATAAAGTGTAATAATCATAAAACCACACAGCCGGTATTGGACGTACGGATATGTACTTATAGGCAACCCCTCAGCGCCAGCACACGCTTTTAGTTACGTGCCCAGCTCTGTTCCAAGGCTCGACAATTTTTTTCTCAAGATTTAGCTTTAGTATTGGGAACTAAAAAAAACAAGAAATTCTTATTAGTTTCTGTTTGACACTCCTCACAGCAAATTGCATTTTGAAATTATACCTCACTCCTTTATAACTAAAATGGATAGGTTTGAAATTATGTAAAAACATAATATTTGTAGGTGTATATATATACAACATATATGTATGTAAATATGTATAGTAGTAATATATACAATTATTCAAATAATTACTAAACGATATTTGAGTAATTAAAAATACTAAAAACATAATTTGTTATACAAACCTACATATTATTAGGAGTTATTCCTAAATACAATTAATTTTAACTAGATACCCACTGAATACAGAACATTTACGTTAATACACTTAATTGTAATGTACATTATAACATGGTTCGAACAAAATTAATGTATACAATTAAATAAATAAGTACATACAAATGTACGTAGAATTATATGTTGGGAATCATTCGTTACAGTTGTTTTCGCAACTGTTATTCAATATTTACTGAACATAATTATTACAAACAGTTAAGTCTTAGCTACCACACTTAAACCTAGTTTTAACTGCCTCTGGCTTAACTCTGACAGATCGCAGTCCAAAATTTTGATAGGCATCCATTCCTTAATTCATAAATTAATTAAACTCTGCCGGCTTTCGAAGACAAACTTGGCTGTCATTTGGAATGATAAGCAGGATTCATTAGGATTCACCCCGAGCCTCCGTTGACCCAGGGACCAACGGGTCACTCAGATTTGTCTACGTAATACCTTTCCAAGCTAATTATCTTCACAACATTACGTCGGGGACTGCCTTGAGTAAGGAAATGTGTTAGAATTTAATTTAACTGTATTTAGCTAATGTTTTAATGGTTATAACAATGGCGGCTACGTTTTGAGCAGGTCTTTACTAACTTCAGCTGTTTAACATAATTGATATTTATTGTGGCAAGTTTTTAGTCTGGTTAAGTTTCTAGATTGTGCTTCTCTTTATTATTAGAGTTTCATACCTTTAACCTCTCAAGGCTTGTGTCAACTAGCCTTACGTCCCGGAGCCCCTCAACATGTGCCGGGGACAACTAATTTTAATGGGCAAAAATCCTACATAGCCCAATTTCGCCCCAGGGATCTCGATATTTGCTTATTTATTATAACTGTAAGATGAGTACAAGCCGTGGAAGTTTATTTAACCTTATGAACATCAGACATCTTTTTTGCAACATCTGAAACATGCTCCTATTCATACATAGGTCTATCGACTATTCTTGTAATATTCGGTTAGTTTTTTTTTATATAAAAGAGGCTAAACGAGCAAGCGAGTCACTTGGTGGAAAGTGATCACCGCCGCCCATGGACACCCGCAACATCTGAAGAACAAGGGTGCGTTGCTGTTTAGTTTTGTAAAACGTTACTCTTTATTGTCTTTATAACTGAAAATGATAGATAATAACGTAACTTGTATGAACAAGAATTACTAAAAAATCGATAAATACCTCAAAGATTATTAAAATTGTCTCTTGAATAACTAAAGGTGTATCATCTCCTGTAAAACCAAAAAAAAAATAGGTAAAAATTGGAATTATGTTAAAAGTTAATTTAATTATGTTGATGGAACTGATATACAATATTTATGTTTAAAATGAATACGTATATACTATATTTTTCGAGTAATTTTTAGCAGGCATTCAAGGACAGCAGACTAAAAATAGTTGATTTACCAAAAATACAACATGTAACAGAAATAACTAAAAATCTCACATACTCTAACTGAATGCTCAATTTTTTCAATTTCGTGGCTTAAAAAAGAACCAGTCTTTTAAAATCACTCATTCGCCAATCTGTCTATCCAGTCGATTTTACATAAAACATAGTCCACTGTCGATTTTCTTAGAAGATGTCACCTACAAACTTAAAATTTAGCACAGCACTACATATTGTTAACTCAGAATTTTTCACTAAATAACAGCTTAATATTTACATTAACACATTTAAAAAAGTGACAAATTGTACACTCAAACTTTTAAAGAATAACTATCGTTATGTACTTTTTATTTAGCGTTTGTTATTATGATAACTGACACTTATGGTTTTAATTTTATTTCCTTAGTTACTATTCTGTGTCTGTTATATTTTATATTTTTTCTGTATTGTTCCTAACGATTGATGTTAATAATTCTTTTAATGGGTTTGCATAATAATTTTTTTTTGTTTATTTTTTAAGTGTTTTCGAAGAGTCTAGTTGAATAAAGTATATGTACTTTGTAATATTTTGATATATTTATTATAGTTTATGGGAAAAATATAATGAAAATCATAGACTTTATAAACAACTCCAGACGCCGTGTCTCAGCAGCAGCGGTGAGGCAAATCAAATAAACTGAGTCATCTGTACATATGACACACATTTTTTATCGATCGCCATTTCATTACAAAACAGCACCCTTCTAGATTTTGTTTGATTTTATTTGCTTCATTTCGTAGTACGGGACAGACTGTCTGGACGAAAATTTTTATTATTTAACATAAAACTTTGTAAATTTTATTATGATAGAACGTGTAACTTCAATCTTTTTTATTTTGTTACGTGAACATTCATGGTATTATAAAAATAATTAATACTTTAGTGAACTTTGCTTGGATTTACGAAATAACAGATCCACCCTCGGAATTCAACTAAAGCATTTTTTTTTAATGTACGGTATATTTTTTTGTACACTGACTCTTTTTTGTTACTTTACGTCTCTGAGGAATACTCACATTTAAATCTCATCGAAGCATATTTTAGATATATTTTAACATTAATTTTCTTCACTTTCCAACTGTTACACAAGGGAGAACTTTTTAATTTATTCAGTAGGTACTTAACAGTTGGACATGCACTTTAATTATTTCGTTGAGTTACCGAGTGACGGCGTCGACAATAAAAGCACAAAGCACAGTGAGGCTATAAATTTTTAACGTCTTCACAAAACAGTTTCATTTACTCCCTTTGCGACTGTATTATGAAACTCGAGCGGCGGATCCAACGAAAGCGAATGAAGTTCAAGAAAAAAAAAATTAATAAAAAAACAGTCACCAGTTTCAAGTTAGAAAAGCGAAAATCCATATTATTCAATTGTTCAAGGTACTAAATGTATCTTCTAATATTCTCTAATTTTACGCACGAAAATTACATACCTATGTATGTAATTATCATTTCCCTTTTTTTGTTCGTTTATATCTATATATACCTCGTCCGGGATACGGCGTGAAGATTTGTATGTATAACTATATATAAACAAAATTTATACCTAAGCACAACACTTTACCAAAAAAATAACTAAAATTAAAAACTTTAATGCTGCACACAAAATAATTACGACAAATTTCACCAAACATACCTGAATCGTTAAGAACATGGAAAACTGCAGCTTTCAAAACAAATATTAAAATCGTTCATTATCTACGATTCCACAGACAAACACGTAGACAGACAGACAACGGTATCAACCTTTCAACACCCCTTTTTCCACTGCCGTTTAATTATGAATATATTTACTAACTACTGGAATGCGTTTTAGTTCGAGATATTTTTATTCTGTTCCTTTTCGCTTTTATCATATTGTCGTTTTTTTCACATAAATCAGTATTCATCTCTTACTACTTCTCTCATAAATATCTATCTATAATACCTATCTCTCATAAATAGCTATCAAATACAAGAAATCAATATAATTCTTTACTGCTGAAACAATAACACTGAAATTGACGACTCTACTAAAGAATCAGATCAATCACATAAGTATAGCAGTGAAAAACGAGTTAGTAGTATTCCCAAAAATTTTACTATTGCTGAGGAAATACAAATGATGTTTATTCTCTATTGGTTTTATTTTTACATTTCCCAATACATTTTGTCTAATCTCCAAGAGTTTAATTCCAAAAAGCATTAAACCTCTTTTGTCTGTTGTTTCCAATAAAGATTTTAAGGCATTTTTTTGTATCTATAATTTTAAGTTTTGTATGTATAATTTTATGTTTTGTATCTATAAGTTTTTCGTCTTCTTCAGCTCTTTAGGGAACGATTTTTCGAAAATAAGTATTTATTCATAAAATTACTATTCGTTATTCTCTATCTTTAGCTATAAATAACTCGGGAGGCGTTATTTTAGAAGGATAATATGTAAATAAGAGTTAAATATGTCTCACGAATGTACAAAGTTGATTGATAAAATTCAAACATAGGTTACAAATATATTGTTAATATAATTTCAAATACGGTCTTACAGTCTAAATTGTCCTTATACTGCTGTTATCAAAATTAACCAACAAATTATTGTAAAAGAATCTACAGAGCGAAAGTGAGTTGTAAAAGAAGCCAAGGAAAATCAGAAAAATCAAGGCTGGCTTACGAAGACCAATACCCAGAGTGTTAGCTGCCGGAAATGTCAAAAGCACTTGTATACCTAGGTGAAAATGTGCGAGGAGAATGATGAGATTCGAAGAAACGAAAGAAGTATGAAAGGACTGCATGCTTGGCGCTGCGTCCTCTCTGACTACCCCGTTAGGGATACAGCGTGAATATATCCAATGTAATGCAATTATTGCTTGTAATATCAATATGTAGTATCACTATGTAGTATCAGTATGTAGTATCAGTATGAACTGCATCTTTTCAATTTACGTCGCACTTAATGTTCGAAGAAAATTGTATTTCAACAACGCATGCAGTAAATTGCCAAATTTGATCGCACCGTTCCCGACTACCTCTATTTCTACAACCCGTCAAATAAATCTACTAGCAATCTCTATTTAATGACTTTCAATACTAACGTTTTATTACTTACCAAATCATATAAAGCCTTCACAGTTTAACTTCATGCTATTAAAGTTAGCTATATTAAAGCACCTATGAAATACCAAGTCTTTATTTGTATAATAATTGATACGAACGGTGATTAATAATTGTTGTAAATATATAAAACAATGTCGTTCTTTCTGTCTGTTTGTGCGTTTAGTTATTTCAAACTAAGCAATAGCATTAACGAATTTATTTAAGAAGGTTTTTTGTAATAGATCCCACTTTAACGGGTCACTAGTTACTTATAAAACAACATTACATATATTGAGTTAAAATAAACGAATTAGACAAATAGTAGAACTTCGCTAAAAATGATTTCATTCGACACTAATTTAAAAAAAGAAAAGGATTTTACTCATAGCTATAAGAAATGTTAGGACATTTGTTCTATGTTCATAGATGGCTATAAGAAATTTTAGGACATTTCTACCTAACTTGTTCTAAATCAATAGACTTTGAATTTTTTGTTTGATTTGTTAGACTAATTTTTTCATTAAATATTCGCGATTTTTTCCATAAATGTTACCTTATTTTATTTCTTCTACTGTGACCAAGCAACTGTTTTTAACTAGTAACTGCACATTTTCAGTTTCAATCTACCTTCTATAACGTTCCTACTACTTATATACTAAAAACTTAAAATTTAAGTGTGACTGTGCTATGAAATTGAACTTTAAATACAAAAACGATGAAATCGAACTTAGTGCTTCAATTGTATATTAACTGAAGAAATGGCATCATTCAGTCATCAGGAGACACAGTCAAGTCCTGCGAAAGAACTGCCCAGGTAAGGTTTAATTTTAACATTACAAATAAGTAATATTTAACTGAAGTGTAGTTAAACTCAAAACTCGGTTAAAAATATGGAGTTCATGGCATCAAAAGATTATTATAAACTATTATACACTAATACAAATATAGGCGATAATGACGTCAAAACGTAGATAGAGAAACTTATAGACTACGCCATACATTCCATCTCAATCACACAACGAAGAGAGTAACTTATTCTAATGCAACGTAGAAAAAAGTGACAAAGCGATATGATTTTATATCCGTTACTGCGTGCCTGTTTTTCAAGGTCGGCACAATGATTGTGTTAAACAACACAATACTCGTCGTATAGGGGCTACTAGCTTTTTAATACCACTTTTCCCCGGAGAAAATTCCGTAGAAAATTATTTCTGTAGTTTCCAAAAAAAATGGTAAGTATATTAGCTTTATTACCTTTATAAAATTTTAATTTATAAAAATTTCACTTGCCGACAAAAAAGTATTTAATTTTTACCTAAATTTCAATTTACAAAATTATTTTCAATTTGTTATATAAATGTCACTTTTTACTTATCTGATTTACGCAGTATTTGTAAAGTAAAATAGAAAGGAATGATTACGCAGAATGATACTCAGAAACAAACGTCAAAAGGTCAGAACACAAAAATAAATGGTATTTAACATTAATTATTTATTTCATGATTTAAAAAACACGACTTGTATGTACCTACTCGTATGTAATACGTTCCACTGCTAAACACCGTCATATTATTAAACACATTATTAACTTTTCACTGCGTCATTATACTAATCCACATACGGTAATAAATATTAGTTAGCAACATTAACAGCAAACCTATAAGTATAGAAATCTATAGTACATTTTTTTACTCATGTGGCCACGGACCTACATACTCTAGAACATACTCTCTCTACGCGTCAAAATGAATTGTTAACAAATGGACTCTTACTAATAATAGGTAGCTTCAGTACGATATCTATTAACTTGTCGACAACAATGACAGACATCAAATTAGTTATCATCACATTTGGACATATGCCAGCATGTTGATAAACAGCACTTATCGCACAAAGCAGTGATAATGGATTCAAATAATGATTTCTGACATAGATTAATATTTGTAATTAGTCAACGACAAATAAAATAGAAATATTTAATATTTTAAATATAGTTTTATCGCAGTGTTATAGTAATCATTTTATGACTGACTTAATTTGTACTTAACTTTTTTTCGTTGTATACATGATTTCAATCAAAAGCTTCTTTCATATCTATATCTTTAATATCTTTAACGTTTTTATTACTTACTATCAATTACTAATATTGTGCTCAAATGCATTTAGTTGTCTCATAGTTGTAAAGTTAAGTGTAAAGAATTTGCTTTTAATATAATAATAATATAATACTAATGCGCCAGACTATACACACCAATCATCTGATCCCAAAGTGGGGTATTTCCTGTGCTATGAGAACCAGACGACGACTACTAGGGGCGTCTCCCAGTACACCCAGACCCCGAGATAATCTGGAAAAGTTCATTTTCTAAATTAACCCGACCGGGAATCGGACCTGGAACTCTCCACGCTTGGGTTAACGTCTAAACCACTGCGCCATCTAGGTCGTCAAATAATAAAGAATAATAAATAATCAAATTCGTTAAGTACAGAACTGGAATCATCTAAATCGGAATGGAAGTCAGCAAACAACCTAAAGTTTGACCTAAAAGTCGTTAGCAAAGAACAAAGCCTCTTCTGCGTCCATTGTAATGGGAAACGTGGACGTTGGAAGGGCATCAGGCATTGAACGTTTGGTCAATTTGAATACACATGCATTTTCCGCTTCCGTAAGCCCATTTCTGCAAATTGTGCGCGTAACTTCAATTGTTTTCATATAAAACGAAAGATATGACTAAAGAAATTAATAAATAAACTAAGAATAAAAACCTCTTTTATTTTTCGCATTAAATGTTATTTTACGAAATAGCCTTTGTTCAATATTTACTATATTGCATAGTTTAAAAATGTATTCAGGTATGTTTTATAATTTACATATCTACTAGAACCTCTTTACAGGTAAAGGCTCCCTCCAAAGTTTGCCAGTCCTCTCTAGAGTGTGTTGTTTTAAACCCGTTTAGACCAGCAATCTTGTTCGTTTCATCTTCTTATAAATCATAAGGTCTGACTAAAAAAATTAAATGGTTTACTGAATCGAAATGATGTTATTTTTCTTATAATATTATCGAGTAATTTTGAGAAAGTAAAGGAAGGATATGTCTAAGAATCAAAATGGAATTCATCATATTGCCTACATGTGTTTATCACCATCTTAGTAAACGATAATGAGGTCATAGACTCTGAAAAGAGATTAGGATTTAACCAGAAGGGATTAGTATGACTTTGAGCAGTATGACAACAGATGCTAGAATGACGTGGCCTAGTATTATCGTGTTTTACTACACGTAGATAGAGAGTAGTAGGATTATCTGAAAATGCAAGCGTTTTAAGACTACGTACATATTTGCCTGTCTGTCTGTCACAATCAGTTTTTCAGAAATTATGCAATTTACAAAACTTGCAAAGTAATTCATCTTGATAATCTACAAAATCGTTTAAAAAAGAATTAACATTGAGTACTTGACTTCGATTCGACAATTCTTTACATCCACTTCCTCCAAAGCTACTGGAATTTTTGTTTAGTTAAAATTTACGGTAACTGATTTTATAAAAATACTATTGAACAAACTTAAATATTCCTCTGCAACCATATCGAACTCGCCGTAGTTCAACTTTTTAGTTATTATTATGCTTAGAAACTATTTTAAGTTTCTTTAGTGTAAATTAAACGATCCGCAAAGCGATCGCAATCTAATTGAATCTCACACTATCCAACAAAAAACAATTCTTCAGTGTGATTGTAATAACTAAAACGTTATATGATAGAGAACAGTATGTAGGCGTTTTCAGAGATATCCATTTTCGTGTACAGCCGGATGTAAAATCGATACAACACGCCTGAAGCGAAAGATCACACACGCTCGGTTTCAAATGAAAAATAGTTTATTTTTTCATTAATGCTGCAGTGTGTTGAGTTCTTTATGCTCAGCTGTTTCAATATTTATTTCTATTTGCTCCATGAGTTTAAGTTACACTTTCTTTGTTTCAAATTCCTTCTAACATTTTGAATAATTTAATCTGTAGGAAGAGTAGTCGTTGGACTCGAATAGACATCTAATATCTACGTTAAAAAAGTCACGATGAGAGCTATTCTTGACGGAAAAGAACCTATTACGGTGTTACGCAATAGTTTTTTTAAAACGTTTACAGCACATCTGCCACAAATGCTCAATCTCAACAACCACAAAGCTAACACGTAACGTAGGTCGTTGCATGTGACGTTATAATTATGAATGTTTTAATAACGTTCCACTTCTTTACAGTTAGTTAATCATTTGTCAAAATAGACTATTTATGACAGGTAGATAGATACTGGAAAGAGTTAACTATCATAAGTAGAGATTGGAAATTAGTATCAATTTGACATCTCATACACATTTTTGATTTATTAATCAATAAATTTTTGTAACGATGACTTCTTCTTTAATTACAGTGTTAATGGTAGTTAAACCACAATTCTAAAATGTACTTAATTACCTTCTGGTCAATAAACAGTAGAAAACACAATGTCCATAGAAGGCATCGTCCACTGAAGCACTTTATACTTATATACGCATTACTGTTTCTATTAATAGATACCACTTATGATGTACTGGGCAACTGAGCTTTGCTCGGCGTCTTTTAGATTTCATTGTATATGAAAAAAAAAAACAAAAAAAGTCTGACCACATTGCAGGATTCAAACCCGGACATATTGGCGTGATTGTCCTACGCTTTAACCACTGTAATATTGAAAAGGTAAAGTCAGTTGCGAAATAAAAATTCAATACCAATTACCAATTTTAAGTGTGAGAAAACACGGAAAAATCGAATTTTCCGAAAATTGGGTTCTAGCTTGATTTTTAGCCTCCGTAAACCCCTGAATTATAATTTTCATCGAATTCGCTAGAGCCGTTTTCGAAAACCCGATTAGAAATATATAAATATTGCTCGTATTATAGTATAAGATTTATAACACGTAATATAAACATATAACATTTTTCTTTACAATTGTCAGCAGTTCATTTCGTATGCGAATCGTGTTTTAATGCTAGACGAAAAATTGTGAAATACCACGTGATATTAAATTTATAATTCCCTTCTGAATTCTCTTTAATATTTGTTATAATATTGCGTCGTTATGAATTATTATCGTTTTGAATGCGTGTTATGAATATTTACATATTTTAACGAGGTTAAAAATTCGTATTAATATTCCTGCAACGAACATAATGTGTTAATCAATTAAGAATACTTTAAATTATGTCGACAACAATTGTCTAAATTAATTAAATATCATATGGAAATCATCTGAACGAATTTTTCATAGCTCGAGGATTAACTTTTATAAAACGACTTTCGTTTAAATGTCATCAAAATTATATTTATAGAGGTTCCAAAAAATCAGCTAAGAGCATGTCAGATACGAGCGTGTCAGATAGAGCTTACAGTTCCGTACTAAATCGGACAATCTATAACTGATTTAATAATTTAGCGTCAAATTTAATAAAAACTAAATGAGATCAAAATACCTATTGCTTAATTTTCTAATAATCATTTCCGATATTAGGTATGGTACCATCTCTATGTTAAATTTCAGCTCACTAGGTTCAAAGATGACGGAATAAATTCACAGTGACATACAGACAGATAAACAAACATGGCAAACTACTCTGTATGCCTTTGTCAAAATCTTCAGCATCTTTATTTCATATAAATTGTTATTTCCAATATGTAACATTAATTTCAAATCAACATTAGATTTAGAACTCATTTGTAAGCGATCTCGGATTCTAGATTTGCTTTTCATTCTCTTAGGATATCGATTTGAGTGGAAAGGTCATTTAGAGATATAATGAAAGGACGTGCTATCGTTAGTCGTGTAATTAATAATAATACTCCAGACAATTACACAGATTGTGTGACCCCAAACTAAGCAGTAAGCTTGTATTATAGGTACCACACAACGAACTCTGGGGGAGTTCCCAGTAACACCCAGACTCCAAGATAATTTATAAAAGTTCGTTTTCTAAATTGACCTGACCGAGGATCGAACCCGGGACATCTAGCTTGGAAAGCAGATGCTCTGTCACTGCGCCAACGGGCCAGTCAACCGGCAAGTCAGTCGTGTAATTCTCAATCCACTTTTTTTTGACAATAATGAATAATTAGCGACACTCTCAAAATAATGATATTACCATCTGCTAATGATTATGATTGTAACATTTAATCCTGAATGTTGATAACAGCTAAACATTGTTGACCGTTAGTCACATGGAACTCAACAGCTTAAAATTCATTCAGTCAATCTGTCAGTCTAATCTGATTATTATTTGTGGGCAACATTTTAAAATTCTTTGGCGACAATCTCAACTCTACGCGACTGTTTGACCCTCAGAGCAAAAATCATAATGAACGAAGCCATAATGAGTTACTACTCTTATTGACCGTACATTAAACGAATTCTCGTGTTTTTTTATCTCGTTCAGTGTAATCACGAGTAAAACGGTTAGCTATAGTAAGTATGACAATCATGTATGAGTCATGACCGACTTGATGTACAAAACATTAACCTACTGAAACAATTATTTGCAAAATAGGTACTCATAAATCTTGTATTTTGGCTAGTACTATTCACAAAAATAATAATATGTTGTGTTTAGCTGTGTATTGTTGTACTGTGATCCTTCCCTAGTGAAAGGAACGCCAATATTACAAATGACTTATTCTTTGCTTCGAACATATAACACGATATAACATCTCGATTATAACACCTTAATTTTAAGAGTTATTCATTATTACAGAATAATCACATTTACCTTGGTAATCTTACAACACTTCGTTAACACTTTGCCTTTCAGTACTCAGTACTCAGTTACACTTAACATTATCACTTAACACTTTCCGTTAAGCTCTTGTCTAGAGGACTTACTCTAATAGAATGTCTCGTCGTGTGAGCTCTTCTATAACGTTAACTCTGCAATTTCCACCACTGTGGGAATTGGCCAACGGCGATAAACCGGTGTTGCCATGTTAATGTAGCGGTATTTTAGTAGGTTAATTAGGTAGTGTTGCCATTTAAGACTTGCAAAATACGAAAGTAGTAGTTATTTGAGGGATGACGCTAACACTAGTCACGCATATCACTAAAAGTCTAGAGAGTGTCGCTCTTAGAGAAAAAAGCTATGTCCATTTTGATTTTTGGTCCGAGATTTTGACTAACAGAAAAACTATTATGTGTACTATTGGTAGTATAAACGTAAACGATGAATGTTTTACTTTACTACAGTAACAGAAATTACAATAACAGAGTTCTAAGCTCACTCATACGACCCAACGAATAAGTCATCTTGTAAGGTTTCCATTTTCCGTTTGAAGTACGGAATCCTAAAAATATTCAAACATATCTGTTACACGATAATGTGTTTGACAGTTGTTGACAAATTCGAATGCTCTAATGGCTAAATATTGAACCAGCGACTTTCTGATTCCGATTTCAAAATTTGATTCTCTAACACACTGCGCAGTCAAGGATGAAAGCAATATGTCCGTTAACATTATTTCATACTACCTACTGTCATTTGCTATACACATTACTCTTAATTCTAAATATAAATCTGTATTACATGTTCGTAGTAGAATATGGACATAAATTTTTATTTTAAAACTGATCATAGGGACATTATCCTACTTTAATATGTGCAGCGGAGAGGTGCAATTCACTACTGAAAGTTATGGCGCGATTATCGCTAGGGGATGAGTTATGGGACTGGGAGTGCGACACGGGGTAGTAAGAGGGGTTGCACATTGTAATATTTTATTATCTTTATTTAAACTAGTGTTTACATCTGAACTTTCTCATGTTAATGTTAGGCCACACATTATTATAAGTATGAATATGTTGTCATAAGGATACCTTTATTATTTTCTAATTACATACTTGCATTATTATTAGGAGATATATGACTTTTATTACTTTTTTTAATATTAATATTTCCAAACATTTTTTTTTTTAAACTGATTCTGCATTTTTGTTACCATTATATCCTTAATCTCTTGTTACTTTATGTATATGCAATATACATAAAGTAACAAGATAGATTATATGGATTTATTTAAGATGATCTGATTTTGAACACAACAAGAAAAACAAGAAAAAATTGGTTTCATTTCGTATTAAAAATCTTTTAAATTCTTAATTTTCCAAATCATATGCACTCATTCACTTTTTTTTTTTGCGCCAGACACACCAATTATCTGATCTCAAACTAGGGTATTCCCTGTGCTATGAGAACCAGACGACGACTACTGGGGGCGTCTCCCAGTACACCCAGATCCGAGACAATCTAGAAAATTTAATTTCCTAAATTGACCCGACCAGAAATCGAATCCGGAACCTTCCGCGCTTGGGTGTAACGTCTAAACTACTGTGCCATCGAGGTCGTCATTCATTATACATATGTACATACATTGTCCCCTCTAACGTCGCAATCCGCAATCTGCACACTGCTATCCATAAAGTTAGTATACCTAATACACCATATTAACGCTGCTATCTTCCGTCCGCGTGCATTGACAATGATTTTTTCGGATTCTTGGACAAGTCTGTAACAAAAATGATTTATTTGTATTTCTTTCAATGTTGATAAATTTTTTTTTGTTATGACGCAGTTTTTGTTTTGACTATTGCTTTCTTTAAGCGTACTAGAGCACTTTACATGTTATGTATTATGTATTATCCTTCTTCAAAAATGCGTACCTACACATCCAGCCCATTGTCATTCAGAGCGCGTACACAGCCGTGTCTTCCGGACGTGGCACGTGGGAAATATGTAATTTTTGGGGATTTGGGGAAAAAACTTTGTCGTTTGCATGTCGCGTGCTATACACATAAATATTATGTATTCTACCCATTTACTAGAACAGAACATAATGTTTTATAATATTGAACACGAAAATTTATAACTGTACAGCATAGTTTACACTAATGTTGTTATCTTATCCCTTTATGAAAATAGCTCTACATATTATGTTTACTATTAAGCTAATTTCACTACAACACATACAATATATAATACATAATAAAATTGTGACCATGGAAGTGAATTTTTGGAGAACATGATGTACCCTCTCTGACTACCACGTTAGAGTAACAGCGTGATATGTATGTATATATGTCCTATTGTATCCGCTCCATTCTGATTTTTTGAAGTTAATTCGAAATAATGATATTATACAATGAATAGAAATTACTTTTTATTTGAAAATGGCTAATAAATCGTAAGTCTTCTTGTGATAATTGGCGATATTTGAGCAAGTTGCGACTTATTGGTTAATTTCCAGAGCCGGGAAAGTGAGGTCATGTTTATCATGTCCTGGATTGTGAACAATGCGTTCGCATCCAGTTTCATATTAAGTTGCAAAAATATGGTAGAGAGGGTCATGAAATGTTAAAATGACTGTGTAATAAAAATGCAATGACTGAAGACTGTTAACAATTGATATGAGCGATTAAAAAGCGGAAATGATTCTATTGACAACTCATTTTTCATCACAACATAGCGCCATGCTACATTTCTCTTCGAGAGTTTCTTGCCCAGGAAAACTGAAAAAAAATTATAAAAGTCCGAAAATCTGTCCACATCCGGTTTACCTTCCAAATTTAGCACCATATGATTTCTGGCTCTTTCCAGAAATAAAAACCCGACATGGGGAGTGCCACGGCAGAGTAGCTGAAGGCCCTTTCTATGGAGAGTAGAGGTAAGGAGCACCGTCTCATATGGGGGTTAGTTGAAAAAGTGTCCAGCTGTAAGCAGTAAATAACAGTTCAAAAACTGTCCAGAATAGCGCTAGAGTAGCTAGAGAGCATGAACAAAAAATTGCCTTGAAACACGTTGAGAGTGATTTATAACAATCGTGAGCTTTTAATATCTTTAATTGATTTCATTGTGTTGACTATTATATAACTTTTGAAAATAATAGAACAATAATGGTCAAAATTTACCCTCTAGCTATAGTAGCCCCCACCCTTATTTAACGCCTTTCTACGGACACTTTTTGATATACAGAGACGGCTCTCCTTACCTCTATCCCCTATAACCCTTCCGAAAAAAGCTTTCCATTAATGCTTTGAATCATGGAAACAACGTCGGGATTAGTGCATCGCTAGTCAGAAGTACTTCAAGAAATTATATTAAATTTTTCTTAAATTAAAAACGTTTCTTACCTTTATTCTTGTATTTATTTACATTTTCTATTGGGAGACCGTCGAGCTGGTCAGCTTCTTTCGCCAACGAATCAGTTTCGCTATTCAGAGAGGTAATGCTGCCATTCTGCTGGGCACCCTAAGCAATGACAGCTTTCTAAGCGGCAACTTAGAGGAAATCTATTATTAAAGTTAATAGTTAGTTTTATGTTTGTAAATATAAACGTTAAGATATGTAATTTTACTTTGTTCGTAATAAAACTATTAAGCTTATTTTTTGATTACAGAATCGTTGGTAACCGGTAGTGATCATATGAATTCTGAACGACTCAAACGTCATTTGATCTGTCGAGACGAAGGTTCATAGCCATGCTATTATTCGAAAGGTGGTATTGTGTAGTCAACTTATTGTAACCGAATCAAACTTGTTGTGCCACCTACTGGAAAGGTCTGAACAACGTCTGCTGGGCCAGTTAATTTATTATAAAAAACCTGTATGAACCGCTATAAAAACAGTAGAAAACCATGATGAAATCAGAAGAAAACAACATTATGAGAAAATAATCTAATCGAGAAAATAATTTATTAATTCACTAACTCTACTGTTAAAATATGAGTTTTCAGGGAACATGTAATAGTATATTATATTAAATTATTTAACGGTTTTTAGGAGCACCTACTTATTGTTTGTGTTGGGGGTTTTAAAAATGATTTTACTTTCATTTTACCTTTTTAAAAGTGTCTTCAGCTGCGAACAGAGATCAAACTCAGTCTTTTTCATCAAAAAAACATCAAAAAAAAGACCATCCATTCGGAGCGACGATTTCACAGACAAACACACAAACAGACGGACAGGCAAACAGAGAAATCAAATTTGTAATACTACTCTTTTCGTCGGGGGCTGTACTGCCACAACAAACACAGCCAGATAAATAGACACACAGATACATAAAGACAGACAGATAACAATCCTCTGTTCTTCAAAAAAGTACCTCAACGAGTATTTAAAAAGATGTGCTTGAAATACTTTAAGACTCATTAATTAACTGTTCAACAACTTTTAATTGCGAGCACATGTGGTTAATGTTACCATGTTTAGTTTTGTGTCGCCACTCTCACTTTATAATTCAACCGTTAAAAATAACTAATTGCGTTTTAGTTATTATTTATTACTGCGGTGTTATTTTGGTATTAATAAATGTTTATGGTACGTGACATTTCTGTGATTGACTGTGAAATATTGTTAATAATTTAAATTCAATATTCGAAGTAACGTGTATTTCATGATGTCGAAAGCCAAGTTCGCTTACAAGGGGTTAGAATTAACTTTCTGTCTTTCTGTTCTGTTATAAAGTTTCTATTGGGTTGTTTATAGTATAATAAAGAATATCGAAATTCGATGGGTAAGAGTTGGTATTTTTTTGGTGTATGTGTATATGGTATATGTGGTTTACAAGTTCCACCCATGCGCGTCTGGACATAGTCTTTGTCTGGTTCTCATAGCACAGGGAATAGCCTAGTTTGAGATCAGATAATTTGTGGGTATTGTCTGGCGCATTGTTTATTAGTATTGTTATTATTATAAAAAGTAATAGTCTAATGTGAATAAGGCGTAATTGTTATAGTTTAAAATGTAGACGTAATAAAGATTCAAAAGTAATTCTTAACGATATTCTGAGTTGCTAATAACATCTTCAGTTTATCGAAATAACCAATATAATATACGAATCAAAATACGAGCTATCGCTAACTGATTTTATTGATAACAAGTAACAGATACAAATATATGCATATAAGTGCAGGTGAACAGTAAATACATATTTTATTTTTATATTACTAAAAATAAATTAAATTATAATCCGGGCGCTGAGAGAATGCGCCCCTAACATCTCTCAGTCGGTCATGATAAGCGATCCGCAAAAAGTAACACTGTTATATTATTTCTTCAACCGACCCAAGAAAAGAGTAACATAAGTTTCAATACTTCTTTTGTACTTGTAAAACAGATCGACGCGCTTATTACCTAACTTGCAGAGTTAAATGTCGCGCGATATCTGCTGTCAAAACGAGAAATTGCACATTGTAATTTGTATAGTGGCGCTAAATCATGGCTAAATCTGCTGTGAAAAGTACATTTCACGGGTATGGCGCAATAGACACACAATCGTCATACGTGATATTTTTTTATGAAACTAGTCACCGGTCGCGCAGTGATTGCGTCGCTGTCGTTGTATGCAAATTTTTAAGTAATAACCACGCCATAAATATTGGAGAACGTGGTCTATACGCACGAAACGACAGCAGGCGACTGTTTTGACATCACAAAATGGTGGCTCATCATACTATTTGGGGTTGCCCATTTTTTAACAGAAATATAAAAGTAACTAATCATATTACGCTACTTGCCTTCAGCCATTTAACCGTTCAGTTTGGTCACAGTTTTATAATATTAGGAAATTTATTAAGACATTCCATTATTAGCAAATTATTAGAAAGAAAAACGCATTATTTTATAATGTAACGACAGAAAACGATACATTTGCCTGTTATTTTTTGCACATCACTACAAAAATAAATACCTAGTTCACATAACCTTGTAACAGCGCAGTATGGATTTAAAAAAATATTGTTTTCTTATTTATTTAACATTGAATTTAGCGTAAAATTGTAACATTTATTATATAGTATAGTTTTTAATTATAATTATTCGTTAGTTGGGCAAATACTTTTAACAATAAAAATACTTTTATCGTAAATCCAACGCCATTTCAAAGTTTCGTCGTCCATCCGATCACGACCAGTCAGGAACGCATTCTCTCAACGGCCGGACTGTAGTCAAATATGAACTAGATTTTGTTTATTTTTACTTCTTGAAGTAACAACTGATTTGAAATCTTAAAGTCACTTTACGCAATAATTCCTTAATGTTTAATAATATTTGTAATTCACCGAAATATCAGACGAACCTTCTATTTCACGTTCTATACTCATCGAAACGAGATGTAGTTGTCTTGAATCATTTCCTATAACATTCTACAGACCATAGATAACGGATAAACAGAGCCGTATTATCAAATCACTGTTACTGTCTAATGGTTGCAGTCTTCCAATAAGAAAGAGACTGGTTTTCGTTTAGGACGGCGCGTTCGGTCCGCTGGGCCGCGAGCCTCCGCAATATCCGTATTTGTATTTGTATTCGGGTAGGTTTTGTTCTTCCAAACCAAGAAGGAAAGTAAGACTTCAGTATGTAATCGCCATGTCTTGTAATCAAATATTTATAGTAAAGTATGATGGATGCCAACCAAAAATATTTGGCCTAATTATTTTTTAAAGACAAAAATTATATTTTATACATTTCATATATTTTTATATATTTTATTCCTTATTTTATTTATTTTAACTATATATTTGATATTTGTCATATAAAACTTAAACTTTATACGGAAAAAATTATCATATTTTTATGAAAATAATAGTTAATATAACACATGAAAACGACTTTGTAAAATACTTAAAACTGTATTCAGGTTTTCCAGAACAATCAGCATTAACATACAACTCATTTTTTTATTTTGAAGTTACTTATACATTTTAATAAAAAAAACAGCAATAAAATTACCTTAATAACCTAATCATAAATTGAACCGACATAGTGAAGTCCCATTACGAATCATGAACATTTAAATGATACTAATATCATAGTGTGTGTTTGGATATTATTATTTTATTTTGAACCAGTTAGTTATCCTATAATCTAATTCTAACTAATGAAATTGGCAGCGTAACAATCTCTACGAAAACTGTTCTGTTGCTCCTCTGCCGATGTAGGAACTACTATTTCACGCATCAGTATTTAGGTCAGCATCTCGCATTCGCATCACGATCGTCCATTTGTTCCGATGTATTGCCAGAGTGATGCCCGAAACACCTGGCTCGTTTATTCGGTGCTATTAGTTTGCCAACGATTCGGGGGAAACATTGAGGGTGCATTGGATTTGTTTTTATATTGGATTTTAAGATATAATCCTCTTCAGATTGGCTCTTAGCTTCGAACGTGGTTTCGAAAGGTATTTTTAGAAATACTCTTTCATTCTGAACAAAATGTTTCAGCAAATTCACAAACGGAGTCATAAAATTTACAAATCCTGAAGAGTTTTAAAAACTTTTTTTAAATGAGACCACAGGCTTAACTGTCAGACCAAATAAAAGCCTAACTGCGTTACTTCTATTGTCTAAAACTAACGTAGAGATAATAGCTCATACATTCCAGTGTCCTCATTGTAAAAATGTTTTTGATTAACTTTCATTAATCAATCATAATCAATGTGAAATCATAGTCGAATGTGAAATTAATATTCATTTTCAGACAAATAAGTCATATAATGCCTAATATTATGTTAATATGATTTAAAAAGTTTCAAAGACAAATTTCACCCAAGGTAGAATATTGTTACATACATACATACATATCTTCACGCTAATAACCTAACGGGGTAGTCAGAGAGACGGAGCGCCAAAGCGTCGCGAAAATATTGTTAAATTTAGAAATATCACAATTTCCAAATCTCTAACACATTTGTTGAATCTTTCAATTAAATATAGGTTGGCATGAATTAAATATGAGCAGGCGCCAACAATGTATGGACCGACATCTATAAATTCAAAGCAGTAGTAAGGTCAATTTGTGACATTCTAATCTAGGAACTACCGTAGTTATCTAAGAATTACCGTAGTACCGTGTAGTAGTAAGTAATTCTGATCTTCGGTTTACTGGGCTACGAAGGTATTTGATAATTTCGTTCTTGACGTCTCTATCTTGGAACCCTTAGCTCAAACTAAAATTAAAGTGCTACCAGTAACCTAAATTACAAAGTGTGTTTGAAATTTAAATCTGCCTTCAAGGATAATATCGAAAAATATTTCATTCTGTCCTAAAATCTTTTTGCTAGTTCTAGTCTTCTGTATTCAGATTTTCCGTGTTGTGTTTGAAATAAGACAACAAGTTATTACTATAACATGGTCTGAACATGAACAAGGTAGTCATTGCTAAACGTTGGATTCATGTCCAATTTGTGTGAAGGTGACAATTGAATAACTAAGGGTATACGATTCATAAATGTTACGGTTTAGAAGAGTTACAATCAACAGAATCTCGCATCATAATGGATTCAGTAATTGATTAGGTCCTAAAGCTAAACGAGCCATAGGAACAGACAGAAATGTGAGCTTGCGATTTGGACAGACCTCAGATCATATCTCACGACTTATTTACTACTACCGTGAGACTTCCAGTAACTTAATCAAACGGAGAAAGAAAATTGATGATGTTGAAATATTTCGTCTTTAAAGAAGCATTAGCGTTCATTGGAATGAGAAATTAAATCCCAAAAATTTACTTTTGAAAAGTACGAGATTAGAACCACTAATTTTGTGATTCACTCCTCATAAAGAATTAATTGTAGTATTATAAAAACCTAATGACGGATACTTTCTGGCCAAGTATAATTACTATTTTTTTCTATCCTCCTGTCATGACAAATTGCATTTTGTTTTCCATCTCTTAAACCATTTTACTGTAGATGAAGTCAAACTAACGCTAATCACGCTTGGCCAAAACTCGGAGATGTCATGATGATTTTCCATCAAACACCAAGTCCCTACTTTGTCACATCCTTCATTCCATCTTGTTTTTATTCCACACCGGGATCCATAGTAAGGCAGCAGACGTGATCCAATCTCTGTTTATGATTGATATGTAGGGTCCCGTCGGCGGGCACTCTGGGCAGATACATTTTTTTACCTCACCGTTTTGACAGATGGCGTGCGCCTCAAAATGATTTATATGCCTTGATTCAACTTACGTAAGATATTTCTATTTTTACAATTGAAAAGTATTCGTTCGTATACACTTATTCTTATATGAACTATGCGGTGTATGGAGGTTGTGAAGTGAAAAGTTATCTTTTATTGCTTTTTGCACAAAAACTAGTGGTCTGATGATGATAAAACTTCTGCAGAAGGTTGTTATTGTGCTAAAATAATAAAAAATCTTGTTGAAAGCAATGTCAAAAGCAATATTAAAACAAAAAATATTTTGTGTTTGCTGATTTAAGTTTGCGCTAGTAATATAATTGCCTTGTAATTTTTAATTTGAGCTGTGAAGTCGAAATGTATGTTATTTTAATATTAGATTTAGACCAATTATGTTAAACATCATTGATTTAGACTATCGATTTCATTTTTAGTGTACATTTACATCACTTGTACTCTGAAATTATTTCATGACACTTTTTATTTGACGACTTCCATGCGCAACGGCTGAGCGCGTAAGTAAACTAGGGTTACGGGTTCGATTCCCGCCCCGAGTCTGGGTGTTTATGTATAATATGTATTTATTTACAGAAGAAAAGTAAATAAGTAGTATATCAGTTGTCTAGTACCCATAACACAAGCGCTGTGCTGCTTACTTTGGAACTACATGGCGCTGCGTGAAATGTCTGAATATATTATTTTTATTTATTTTTTTATTTATTTGTTTAAGAAATTCATCAGCACTAATTATTATTAAGAAATCACAATTACAAATTTCGCATGAGAAAACAGAATTTCGAAGTCAATCAAATGCTTTAGGGAAGGGACAAGAAAGAAAAACAAAGACAATACAAAAAAGAAAAATTTCAGAACCAGAATCTGTGAGCACAAAGTTACCATGCAGACACTCACGCACCTGTGCACATGTGCGCGAGTATGTGCATGCGCGCGAGCGTGTGCATGTGAGCGTATGTGTGTGTAAGTGTGAGTTAGCGTCTTAGTGTGTTTATGAATTGTGCGAATAGCAGTGCCAAACAAATCACACCATTGTTTTAGTGATAGATTTTTTATATTGATTAAAATTGTGAGCGAATATGTCCGTGCCCAGAAAGTTACAATTATAATCACTCAAGCACCTATACATAGTCAAATTTCGAGCATATTTTGTATGAGTCCTAGGTGTGCTAAACAGCCTATGCTGACGACGTGCCATTGCGCGACCTGGAACCTGAAGGCCCACCCGCTCCAACAACTGAGGACAGTCAATCCGATTATGTAATATATTATAAAGAAACATAGCGTCCGCGATCAGCCTTCTTGTTTCTAACGGTTGCAGTTTGTGGCGTTTGAGTGCCTGGGCATAATCAGGAGCCGGATCCAACTCGCGGTGTTCCAACAAAGACACAAACTTCAGCTGAATACTTTCTATTCTAGTTTTGTAAGTAATATACTGAGGGGACCAAACCTGGGATGCGAATTCCAAGGTACTTCGCACATACGCGCAATAAAGGATCACTAGTGAAGATTTTAATTTTAAGGGTTTGGCAATCCTAACCAAAAATCCCAGCATCTTGTATGATTTGCTAACTATATGTTCTTAATGCTTTGTAAATGTGAGCCTTTGATCCAGTGTCACCCCCAGATCCCTTATACTGGTCACTCAGTGCAGTGGAACACCGGACAAACTATAGGCAAAAGTGACGAAGTTTCTTTTCCGCGCATATGTAATTATCCGACATTTATTGACGTTGAGGTCCAGCGAGTTTCTTTTGCAATATTGCTCCAATCTGTCCAGGTCCCCCTGCAGCCTTAAACAATCGTCCCTATTAGTAATAGGCAAGTAAATTTTTTTATCATCAGCATACATAGCGAACTTTGCACGATGAAAACATGATGTAATGTCAAATATACAGATGTTAAATAGCAGTGGTCCCAAATGTGATCCCTGCGGGACCCCAGACGTAATTTTTGCAAACCGAGACATGATTTGCCAGTCGCACAGCCTGTGACCTGTTTTCCAGGTAACTAATTAGCCACCGCAAAAGATCACCATGAATACCGATCCTTCTTATTTTAGAAACTACGACGTTATGATCTAGGCGATCGAAACACTTTGAGTAATCAGTGTAGACAGCGTCCACCTACTGACCGTTATCCATAGCCGCTGTGACGTCCCCAGTGAAAAAAGCCAGATTTGTTACTACCGATCGGTTTCGCATAAAGCCATGCTGGTTAATCGGAACGCAGTTAACGACACTAAGATAAACTTGATCATAAACAATTAGTTCAAAAAGTTTACTGAAAACGCCTAAAAGCCATTGAAAAAAGCAAAAACGATATACATTATGAAAATTCATTAATTAAAAATTATAATAAAAATTATAATATGGCCTTTTATTACATACGTTAAGTGGGTGGGCAGCATCTTTAGTTTGATTCTTAATATTAAACATTAAGGTTGTTCGTTCGGTTCCCGAGCGTCTATTTTCTCAACAGATGGCGTCACTTACGCAAATTCGTGGTTTTTATTTTTTTATAGAGTTATTTTTGTATTTCCTCTCACGAAAGTTATGTTTGCGTACACTTTACACCTATACGCAACTATTCCGACAACTTTGTAAGTTATCCTGTAGACCTATTAGTCACATATCATGATAAATAATTCAAATCACAAATTTGGTCTTTTTACCCACACATATATACTGAATTCAAGTGATTGTACTATTTAATAATTTCAGAGTGAAGTTTTAAGTCAAATTAGCCCAGTGGTATATATTGATACTAGAGATTTGTAATTTTCAGTGTTCGAATCCCTACACACTAACTTCTTTTTTATTGTTATACCGTTACTATATTGTTAGGTAGTAAAATATTAGAAATTAAAATATGTAATTCATTTTATATAAAAGAACCTACGAATTAAAATTAAAAATATTTTTATTTTTCTTACAAAATAATAAGATAAGATAATGTTTATTTTCTGTTACAATTTCTATTACAAAAATCAATGATGCCCTGTAGCCCGTGTTAGTTGTTTAAACTGTGTTACGAGCTACAATGTTTATTACATTTTTTTGGCCGGAGCGGGTGTAGGCTTCACTACAATTTTATTCACTTCAATTAGCCAACTGTGATAATTTTGCAACATTTTAATCAAGTGGTGTTAAAGTGGATTGCTTAGGTATTGGTGAAGCTGTATATAAGAGTCTGACTTTAGTCTTTGTGTAGTAGTTGTCAAGCAGCGACAAGCGATCACGTACAGTATAATATTCAAATGGATAATTAATTATACCCTCCGCCATCTACTGTTATGGAAGAAGTCTAGTGCAATCAGTATTAGTATATTTTAAGCCGCATCCGCAAACGGTCGTTGTTCAAATATAGTCATTAAATTAATAATTTAAAAAACCCCCGACTCAAAAAAGATCTCTAAAAAGTAAAAAAATAATATGTAGTACCTTATAGCCCTTTAAATTTGTGATAAGTTTCAATATAAATGGTAGTAGTAATATATCCAAGCACCGTCACATCAGGGGGCCGCTAAGTTTACTTGTATTTAAATTTTATACCTACTTTATCATTTTTAGTTGTATTCCCTTTTTTATTACTTTATTTACTTAGCGGTCCCCCGACGTGACGACGCTTGGATATATGACTACTACTATTTATATTGAAACTCATCACAAATTTAAAGGGCTATGAGGTACATATTATTTTTTTACTTGTTGGAGGTTTTTTTTGGGTCGGGAGTTTTTTAAATTTATAATTTAAGTTTTATTTCATGCTTTTTAAACACTACGATCTACACTCTATCCCCACATTCACGCAAATACTTTCCGGGACGATACACGAAATTGCGACACGAGATCGTGCCTCGCTGAAATCTGAGTATTCTGACAATAGTTGTCTGATCCATCATCAGACCCTGATCACCATCTGTCTATCTATCTATAACCTATTCATAGAGACCATTTCAATGAGCCGAAACCGGATACCTCTACTGTAAGTGGCGAGGAGTTGGATATCCTGCTGACTTCAGATGATGCTGCAGCATCTAGTCAAGGTTACTATGTTATTGTGACATTATTGAAGTCACAGTATACTAAATTTCGCACCCATTAGACTAATAGAAGATACACGCGTCCCTTTAAAAACTAAAAAATCGGCTGATATTTTTCAAACAGCTGAACCGATTTTGATAAAACATGTTTAAGAACCACCGCTAGAAAACTTGCATTTAAACAAAAAAACCGCATCATAATCGGTCTTTTGCGTCGGGGGTTAAAAATTAATGTTCAGTGAGTTATGCAAAGAGCTTTAGGTACGTAGTGTTTTAGTGAGTGATTAGTGAATTTTATAGTCTATTTAATTAATATAATTTAACATACATATTAATTAGTGCACTTTTCGTTCAGAAGCCATATGTCCAGCCTTGGTTATTGGCCTTTTTATTTGAATTTGCATTAATTTTGTAGAATGCGCATATTAAATACCACAATGGAGACAAAACTGACGCAATGGCAATACGCTGTGAGGTGATCTGGTATTATGATGACAATAAGAAGAAGAGAGTTATGTATTGGATATGCAGAATCCACCTGATTGATACGTAAAGATAAAGAGACTACAACGTGAGAATGTAGAGGCTGCAGCGTAATGTGTTGTAGGTAGAGGCTACAAAACAACTCGTTGCAGACATGTAGAGGCTACAACACAATTCGCCGACTGTTAGCTTCACTACAATAATTAGTCACCTGTGATTATTAAGTAACATTTTAATAGCAAAAGTGGGGTTAAAGTGGATGGCTTACGTATTGGTGAGGCTGTATATAAGAATCTGACTTTAGCCTTTGTGTAAATAGCAGTTGTCAGGTAGCAACAAGCGATCGTCTACAGGTTATTTTAAATGGAGGTAAACGGAAATAATTTAATTATACCCTCCGCCATACGCTGTTAAATTGGTAGAAATAGTCTAGTGCAATCAGTATTAGTATATCTTAGGTGCATCCGCGAATGGTCGTTGTTAAAATATAGTCGAGATGAGTGTGCAGTGAGTTATTGAGAATTCAGTGAGTTATTCAGTGAGCTTTATACATAGTGTTTTAGTGAGTGATTAGTGAGTTTTATAGTATATTTAATATACGTATTGATTAGCGTGCTTTTACGGGAGAAATAAGTTCACATTTTCTTTACATTTTACATTTTTTGCACTTTGTGTATACTATACTTGTCTGCCTGTCTATCTATCATATACATATGTTTATCTGTCATGTACGTCTGTCATTATTTTTCATTTTATTTCCACATTATAAGTACATCACTAAAGTGATATATGCTTTTATTAGGTACTGGTTGCAAACTGAATGTATTATTTCAACTTTAAAAAAAAAACAAAAAGGTCTGACCACATTGCAGGATTCGAACTCGCGCACTTCGGCATAGTAGACCTACGCTCATTGTGCTATATTATTGAGGAGGTAAATTCTGCAACTCTGTGAAAGGTGTAGGGTGTTAGACGAAAACAAGATGTCGGACAACTTCGAAGAAAATTCCAAACTATTTTGGAAAGAAATATGTAAATACCGAAGTGATCCGACACCTCGCAGAATGAATAGTGTGTTCGAAATAACATCATCTGTTAACAGACAAAAAAGCTTTTCTACAGCATTGGAACGAATACTATGGATAACTGTATGAGAGTGGCGACTCTGTCTCTGACACGGAGAGTGATCCTAACGAATCGTCATACTCGGGTTAGGAACTAGAGGAAGTCATTAGTATGAAAGAGATTGAGAAAGCGATAAGAAGTCTGAAGTTTAGAAAGGCTGCGGCAAATGATGAGGTGACTGCTGATATGATCAAGTATGGTGGTCCTAGAGTCAGGGATGCATTCTATAAACTGTGTGCAATCATTGCTGGCAGAAGAGAAAGGTTCCGGAGGACTGACGCGCCGTAATCATGGTGCCTCTCTATATAGGGAAAGGTTCCTATTTAGACTGCGCGTGCTATAGGACTATCAGCCTGGTCAGCTTAGCAAGTAAAGTCTATATCAAAGTATTGACTGAATGTATGAAAAGCGTTTCTGAAAGATATTTGTGAGAGATAAAACGTGGTTTTAGGAACCGTAGCAGTTGTATGTATCAGATTTTCTCGCTCCGCGGTGTCGTGGGGAAGTTTCTGGCCATAGGTCGGAAAGTTTTCTGCGCTTTCGTGGATCCTGAAAAAGCATTCGATAGAGTAGTACGTAAGAAATTTATAGAGTCTTCTGCCTGAATATGGCGTGGAGGGGCCCTTACTGCAGGTTGTGAGGTCATTATATCGAGAGCATAGAGCCCGCGTAAGGATAGATGGTGACATGTCGCCCTGGTTTGAATTCTGTTCAGGCGCCAGACAGGGCTGCGTGATGTCTGCCTTTTAGACAATTGCCTCCAGACATTGAAAGGTAGTACGAGTGGTATGGTATGTGATGGTACAGTGGCAAACTGCCTTTTCTACGCTGACGATGCTGGGCTTATAGCACCATCAGAAGAGGAGTTGCAGACACTAGTTACGTGCACAAAAGAAGACTGTGAAGTGAAAGGATTGAATATGAATGTGAACAAATCTATGGTTTTGGTGTTTAAAAGGGAAGATGTACTACAAGTGTGAAATATGGGTAAATGGAAAATGTCTAGAACAATTGAACGAAATTGTATATCTGGGGAGCGCGTTTTCGAGGGATGGAAGATGTGAGTTGGATGTGGAGAGACTGACAGCAGCTGGCAATAAAGTCAACGGTGCTCTGTCCGCATTATTAGATAGTGTAAATATATATAACACTGCTAAAATGGCCATCTACTATGTGGCGTTGGTTCCAAATGTATTGTATGGTTTGTGAAGCTTGGATATGCCCGAACTTAAATGAAAGTAAGATAAATGCAGTAGAAATTCGATCTCTTAGAAATAAGTGCGGTGTACTTTTGGGGACAAGATAAGCAATGAAGAGATACGCAGTATGACAAGGTTGCACGACAATGTCATAGTAAATATGAAAAAAGGAATGCTTAGATGGTTCGGGCATATAGTCAAAGTCAAAGTCAAATCAATTTATTCAAGTAAACCCAATTACAAGGTATTTTTGAACGTCAAATCTACTTTAGTTCGGTTCAAATAGAAAACTGGACACTGAGAAGAACCGTCAAGAAACTCAGTCAGGTATCATGTTTTCAACTTCATTTTACAAAAGGTTTATTAAAATACAATATTTTCATTAAGCCAGTAAACGCATGTGCAGAGAACATCATTTCCTGACTAGTTCCAGTTTTATCTTCAATCAAATCGTTTATTTTATAGTATGATTGTCTAGTCATTGTACGTTTTATAACCAATCTAAATTTATTCTCTGTTAATTGAGTAATTTCTTGAGGAACTTTATTATAAAAACGAATGCAGTTACCTAAAAAAGTAACATTTGACTTATCTAATTTAAATTTTGGAATAACCAATTTATCAATCATCAATAACATAGAGAGAATGAGTGATGAAAGACCGATGAAAAAAATCTACAGAGCAAAAGTGAGTGGTAAAAGAAGCCAAGGAAGACCAAGGCTAACTTATGAAGATCAAATAGCTAGAGTGTTAGCCGACGGAAATGTCCAAAGCACGCGTATACCTACCTAGGCAAAAATCTGTGAGGAGAATGATGAGATTTGAGGAAGCGAAAGAAGTATGTAAGGACTGTGACGCTTGACACTCCGTCCTCTTTGACTACCCCGTTGGGATACAGCGTGAAGATATGTATGTAGATAATAATATCCAAATAATATCTATTATTGTCATCAACTATAAAAGTACATAAATAATACACAACATATAATTGGATATCGTTTTAAATAATAATTTAGCTTATTTTAGGTCTACATTTTTGATACCGATTTACAATATATTGTGTACACTAATAATTTGTAGTCCTGTTAAAAATTCGCAATTATTGTTTCTAATCCATTTTGAAGTTTGAAGGAAAGATATCATGAATGGCAACGTAGCGTACGGGCGGCGCGCGCGGGCCGGCAACATCGCTAATTTATTTGCATTTCGTGTTGTTACACGTAAATCGTCATGCACACACGCATATCATTTTGTAAAAAACGGTATTTGATATATGTTATTTCTATTAAAGATTTATTACTTTTTATTAATTTTGCGTAAATAAGTACCTGAACTCGTATTTATGAGCACATTTTTAAGCATTTTTACTATTCAATGAAACAGTATATTATGATTACTTTTTGTATGGAAAACGAACCACCTTAAGTTTTTGGGTAATGGGGTAGACATCAAACACTTAATATTATATATTAAGTTGCTGGATAATGGGGTATACAGTCTCCCATTCTCATTACAAGATATAATTCGTAGCAAGTAGTAATACAGTAATAATAGGACATGGTGTGTTGTTATGTGTGTGTGTGTGTGTGTGTAGAACAGCTTTGTGCTCCAGACCAATTACAAACATTATTATTAATAGGCATTCAAAATATAAATAATGAATAAATTGCACAAAAAAAGATACAACAGAGAAACAATATAGACTTAGCGGCTTCCTTGAGATGAACCTACAACCGATAATTTCCTTAAGCCCGTTTCGTTCTTTATGTGAATAGAAGGAGAAGCGTCGTTTCTTCGCACGTACATATATTCTGCCGTTCCTGATCCAAGTGAAACGAAACCCCATTTCTTTGCTCATAGTTCTAGTAGCCTTATAAAGTTGTTTGTTTTCTGGCGTTAGGTGTTCGTTAATGTAGATCTTTTTGTTGGGGCCCTTAAAATTAAACTCAGAAGTGGTACAGCCTTTATGTCTACGAATTGCACTTATGAGAGCATCCCTTTTTTCAATTGAGATCAATTTAGCAACTATTGGCTTTGGCTGCCCTTGAACGTTGGTTTCAGGCGCCACTCTAATAGCAAAATGGATATCCGAATCCTTCAAATCACAATCCAATGCTTTTCCGAGGGTCACCAAAGTGTCTACCAACTTTTCTGAGTTAGTTTCAGGGATTCCAAAAACTTCAATATTTTAGGCCCGTGCGCGTTGTTCATGTTCGTTCAATTTCAATCTTAATTCCCTTATCGTATCCTCATGACAGACTAGTCCCATCAATTTCTCATTGATAGATTTAATATCGTACCGGCACTTCTCAGTCTTCTGTTTAATGCCCTCGTACTCGCTAGATAGAAAAGATTGTGATTTTTCTAACTCATTACATTTTTCACTTATAAGGGACAGTTCTGAAGTACATGCATTGATAGATGTAGTCAAATGGTTAATTTTATCTTCCTGAATTCGGCTCGTTTCTATAATTGTAGATAAATTTGCGTTTTCAAGTCGTCAAGATCTTTTCTATGTTCTCGCCTAAAATTCTCGTTTTCATTTTTAATAAACTGCATCAATGAGTTGGCAGTTATTGACCCTGTGTGCATTGAGGATGCGCCGGCGGCGGTAGCGACGACGGAGCAAGGCAAGGAATGTGTTATCGCTGCAAGGTCAGTGCTACGGGAGCCACCGGCCGGGTCGGCAGTCGATTTTATCGATGTGCAAGGTGAAATCGGTTGTTTCTGGCAGCAAGGGCCAACCCAGTTTGCCTTAATACTAGATCGCATCTCGCGAAATCGGTCCTCCGTTATACCAACACAGTTGAAGTGACAAGTACCAGAGCAAGTGATACATGTCAGCCCATCCTATTCAAATATTTCACTATTGCATTTATAATTTATAACAAGACATTATTAAATCCAGTTATTTTGTACAAGTATAGGGAATCGTTGGGATGGAAGTGTTGAAATTATACAATGAGAATATTAATTATTACCTCACGTACTTGCGGAGTGACAACTTAACAAGGCAGGTAAACACAGATGTAGTTCTCGCCAATTCTCTTCGTAAATAATCAGTAGATTATTTTAAATTATATTGTTTTGATATTCACTGAACTATTATTGACAAAATTATGATTATAATAATGCTTAAAATGTTTTCAATTTCAAAGTTATTATGAGAGTTGCAAAATCAGCTCTTGTCCTAACCAGTTGCGGGTAGTTTTTATTATATATTACATTTTTTTTTGCAATAAAGTTTAGTACTTTTTTGTTACAAGCTATAAAAAGTCACTGGCATTCGTAAGTACTGGCTTATAATATGCAAATTACTTTTTATACATTTATTATATACATAGATATATATCCAATAACACGAGTAAATAAAAATATATATCCACGGATACCAAATATCTCAAAACGAAGTGTCGCGTAATAGCAAATCCCGTTCTGAAGCTAAGATTAAGCTAGTAAGTTTCTGTATCACATCATTGCAAGAATTAGCATTCATGAATGAGTCGGTGCCGTCACGTCACGTGGCAAGCGGGAGTTCGTTAAAACGCGACCCACTCCGTCTTGAGTTATTTGGTTATTGGAAGGCAGCGAATAGTTAGAATGTACTGTGATAGAGTTACTTTAGTATGTTTCACTAATAATGGCTATAGCTTTAAAGAGGAAAAATGTTTGACCTATTCTTTTTGACCTAACATTGTTTTTTATATATCATATTTATATACCTTTGCTATGCCTATAAATAGTAAAAACAAAGTTGCATTCCGCGTTTGTCTGTTTATTAACAATAACTTCTAAATTTCTAAATGGATTTCAATGCGGTGTTCGCCATCTTTTAGAATATTTAACGACGAAGAACACTATATTTAATCTATAGAAGTAGAGAACAACTGACTTCTGGTAATCAAGTCGCTTATGACTTCTGTTATTAATTTTACCGTCCTAGTACATTTATTTTAGTCTTTGTATTCTTGGAAAATTCGACCCATTGTACTAGAAATGTACGAGGACATATCGTATCGTAATTATTTTTCAGTACAATCCATCGACCTACGAAATTGCAGACTGGCAATGTAGAAGTGAAAATGTGTTGACCTAAAGAGTAGTCAATTGGTTACAACTCATTTAGTCGATCAAATGCGACTATCGACGGTCTGATTTGTGAGCTAAATATTTGAACACGTCATTGAAAAGGTGTCTATTATTATATTGCTTATTGAAGTTATATTGTGCGATATTTATGCGCTTTATTTCAAGTAATAACTTGTGATGGCTTCTGTGCTGATGTCTGATGTATGACTAAGTTTTCGTTTGCAATTGCTAGTCTTGTAGGTCAATGATACAATCACACCTATTTGTAACCCAACCTAAAAATTAAGCTTACATTAGTAACACTTTGCAACGACCTAAAAATGCATCTTTTTATGCCAATTGATCGAGTCTATTTTCTATACCAGGCTTGGAATCGAGACTTCAGTAAAACAAAAGCGACGTATCGATATCTGTCTTCAGAACTGCAAACTCTTTTAAAAGTGAGACACATTAAGAAAAATGTTGCAGCAAACAGAACTCGATTTACATTCTCCTTATCGGTTGTCGTATACAGCTGCAACTGAATTCCATTCAGTCTTGAAAGAAATGAGGGTTTTAAATAGAAACATACTTCTTCACGCTAATCTTACAATGTCCTGATGCGAGGGCGATGAAACGCTTGCACACAGATATTTCTGTTTAAGGAAAACTTAACAACGGAGACAAACCAACACTAGAAGTGTCATTACATTTACTGAGCACTATGTAACTATGATAGTTAATACATGCTTAAATTATATTCCTTTGTTAAATTTATTAGTATTGTATTGGAAAAAAGGACACTTTAAGAATCACTTCAGTATCCATAGAAATTAAAAAACTGAAGTTGGGAACGGTTAAATAGTAATTGGTGGGCCAAAGATAGATGTATTTTTAGGTTATAGTTATGGTGATTTTTAAATTGGTTTTTAAAAAAGATAGTTTTTGGGTCAAGTGTGGTATCAATTGATAGTTTTGAAACACAAATACAAAAATGTACAAAGTGATACTTTTTTAACACTTCTAAAAAAACACGTTAACATTACCTATATGTCGTCCTAGATAATAACATATTTTATTTTTAAAATACCATTTATTTTATGTTGTTATTTTTCCGTTTATTTCTTTTTTTTTTCTTTCTAGATTCCTTACTCGTTCAGGTTTTCGGTAATTTCATCCAAGTTATCTTTTGGAGATAGTGCTACTACGTACATCCATTGTTCGTTGTAAAAATAGTTCGTATTTCGAAAAAAAAAATTATAAGTATATAATAGCATAATGTACATAAACATAGTTCACGTATAATTATTATTAACAGAAGGAAAAAAATAAAAAGTCACAATCTAAATTTATATTATGAACATAGATGACCTTTACGTAAAATTCAAATAGAATTGTACATGCATACGTACTTGTATTTAATTACCGATCTCTCTGGTTCACTTATAAAAATCCTTTACTAGCTTCTTCCAATTGTTAATTATGTATAAATTATGTATTTGTTCGAAATGGAGCTGTTCGTTTTTCAAATAAACAACTAAAATATTTTCATGAAGTGATGTAAGTAGTGTGACTGCCAGTTCTATTATATTCCACAAATCCATATTTTTATATCCCTGTAAGTATAGATGACAAGGAAAGAAGGGAGCCTAGTAATTTACATAATGTAATCAGCCACGAGCGCGAACCGATGATTTGAGCAGCCACTTCGGCCGGCTTGTTACCGACGCAAATCATGCAATTTTAATTTAGTTAAAAAGTCGACCTCCGAGGGGATCGCGCTTCGATCTGTCCTTTGAGAACTCAGATTGATCGCGAGTACGCTCCTTATTGAGAAATGAATAAGAAAATTCCCTACTCTTCTATTTTTACAAAAAAACGATTTTTCGGTGCGTTAATTATTTCTTTGAATCTGTAATTTTGCACAATTGGTTGAAAAATAACAATTTCTTTCATTGATCAATAAAATTATTTTTCCAAGATTGTTTGCAGGATGTGCATAATTGCTTAGTTAGTATATTTTTTATTTTTATAAAAGTATTTTTTTCTTTGTATCTGATATCTATCTTCGTATTATTTATGTGGTTCTTTATTTATGTTAATGTTTGTTTAGGCCACTTAAATGACATACATACATATATACATATCTTTACGCTGCGTTCCTAATGAGGTAGTCAGAGAGGACGGAGCGCCAAGCGTCGCGGACCTTATATACTTCTTTGGCTTCCTCAAATCTCATCATTCCTCATCATTCTTCTCACACATTTTCGCCAATTAAATTAAATTAAAGTAATTCCAATTTAAACTGTAGCATATGAAGATACCGCTCATTTACGACGGCTATGATAACTCAGATGTTAATTTTACAAGAAAGCAAGTTGGATGTGACATTATTTTGACTATCCTTGTATGAAAGGCAACCACACATTATATGATAATACTAAACAATAATAAACATAGCAACTTATAATGGTAACTTATGTAGACATGGTAGCTTATGTATCATTAAGAACATATTAACTAATAATGTGATGCTAGCGACATACGGGTATATCGGCTGTTACAACGCCTAACAATACGACATTTTTGGTGAACGAGCTTGTTACTGCCTAATATTACTGTGTAATTCTATACATACATAGAGCACTCAACCTATAGAGATTAAATATCGGACCATTTTATTCACCACTGCTCAGTTTATTTACACTAACAAGTATCAACTCTCGCTCGCATTAAGCAGTACATAACCAAAACTGGACATATATTTCATGATTTATGTAATTATTTCTATTCGGTGTTATGGCAAAAACAGCAAAAAATCAAACTATAAAACAGAACGCTAGTAATTCCAAGTGTTTACCATAGACGTAATTTGTTTTCATATAATATAAATGACATTGCTGCTCTATAGGTTGAGTGCTCCATGTATACAAATCTCATTTACTGCGAAATGTCTTCTTTATTGCATATGGGCGATATATTGGATGTATCTGAAAAAATATTGTTCCAAAACAACGTTATTTCTTAATTTCCATTTTAATTAAGACACCGTGCACCTAATCGTAATAAACCAGGGCATTTCAAACTCAGTGATCCTTCGCTAACCAGATCCGCTTCTTTGTATTCATGGGATGAAAGGAAGTTATCCCAGGTGCGTGCCGACCCCCCCTCTTCACCTTACCCCACTTATTCCACTCCTTTTGAAGAATTTCGAGCATTTTTAAATTACTAGCTGTCTTTATGTTTGTGGTCACAAAACCAGCGACAATGTCGTCTATTTTTATTTTATGACTAAACAAAAAAAAATACAATACAATATTATTTCAGAGTTTCTTGCCGGTTCTTCTCAATGCAGGTTTGTTTCCAACTGACAAAAATTTTTATAGCCATAAGAAGAAATTAGATGAGATAAAAAGATGTATCAGAAACGTTCGCAGTAAGTGACTTTCGAGCGAAGTTTTGCTATCTAAATGAAACATTTGAGGCACTGATGTATGTATTCGTACGTATATAAACTATCTTTTTAAGTTTTGAAGTTTATCGTGTCTTAAATTTTTAAACATGACCATTTTCAAGTTGATCCACTAACGGATACAGGTGAAAACTAAGCCATAAAGCTTTATGTAAAGAAGTGAAGTACAATGACATAGTAAAGTTTGCAGAAGGTACACATTTGTGCATCACCGATCGTTCTGCCAGTTTCATGGCCGCAATTAAGTTCTTACTCGTTTTGCTTGCAGATGTACTTTTCTTACTGAAAGATTTTAATGTTTCCATCGCAGTGGTCGTTATTAATCTTTAAAAAGTCGTGACAATGCTACGAATGCTTTTAGAAAAGTAATTTTGCTTGATGAATTTTTTTCCTTTGTTTAGATTGAATACGTCTCTGCCTTTATATCTTTACTACTTCACATAATATATAATCGCATGTACAATAATTTTTATTACTCATGCGGGGTAAACGATATCTAAACGCACATTTTTGCGGTTGATGAGTAGCTATTGTCTCACTTTACAATTTGAGTGCGACAAGTTTACTTGTCGCACGCAAATTTTGCTTGGCACACGCAAATTCACGATTTAAAAAAAGAATGTAAAATGAATATCTAAAAAAAACAATCGATTTTAGTGCCCATTGACATTAGTGTGAAAGATGAAGATAATTTTGATTTCGAAGTTTTAGATTAACATAATAATAAATAATAAGTAATAAAGTAAATAAATACTTTCTATAATTTTTCTTTGTACCGAAAACTTATCTCCACATTAGTAATAAAAAATAGTACCTGCAACTCGTGCGGTGTTGTCGATTGTCCACTCGAGCGAATGAGCGCACTCGCTTCGCTCATGCGCTCAATTCATTCGGGTAGGCTCTTGACAACTTGCGCACTTGTTGCACAATATACCATTTTGTAATATAATAACTATATCTTTTTTACATTATCTAAAATGAATTTAATTATAAATGTTTTTTTACACATTTCGATAATTCAATCTATTTCTTATTATTAATGAAATACGTTATAATGTATTCGAATAAACATTATTACAATGTTTAAATATTCCGATATTCAAATATGATAACTTGAAAAACAAAGACGTTGTTACAGAGCTTTTTTGTTAGCTTTACATATATACGTATGTACTTTAAGTACAGTACTTATGTGTGCAATTATGTAGGTAGTTGAATGTGACCAATGACAATACAATCATTTCATAACTTTGATATAATATTCTGACCAGAATAGAATCATCATAAAAAAATATTAAATAAAAATATATTAGTTGAAAAAACTATATACATAAAAAAAATAATTTGAAAAAACTAAAAAATACACGCTTATAGCAATGTGAACTAAAAAATAAAGTAAAAAATGCTGAATTTCTTCATCGCTAGCTGTATATGTAAAAATTATTAAGTTATTATAAAATGTAGAAACCACTACACTTTTTTACATTAAAGTGAATTTTTTCGTCAATTGCTTTTTACATTTACTTTTTACTGTTTAGTTTACATTGCTATAAAAGCATGTTTTTTAATTGTTTTTATTTATAAGTACTCTTATTTGAACGTAAAATCTCTTAGAAATATGTGCGGTGTCACCTCACGGACGAAATAAACATTGAACTGATACGTAATGTGAAAAGATTGCACGACAGTGTTATTGTAAAAATTCGTTGGTTTGGTTACATAGAAAGAATGACTGATTGACGAAGGAAATCTACACAGAAAAAGTCAGTGGTAGCAGAAGCCGAAGAAGAGCAGTGCTAACTTATCAATATCAAATGGCCAGATTATTAGCTAACGGTAATGTCAAAAGCACTTGCATCATCGGCAATGATGTGAGAGAGGAGAATCATCGGTTTGAGGAGGGGAAAGAAAGACCACGATGGTTGGCACTCCATCCTCTCTGACTACTCCGTTGGGTATACTGCATGATAATATGTATGTACAAAACAGTTTTCTATACTAATATTATAAAAAGGGAAACTTTGTTTGTATGTAATGAATAAACTAAAAAACTACTCAACCGATTTCAAAAATTATTTCACCTATAGAAACCTATGTAATAAAACTTACAATTAATTAATCAGCGAGTAAGATGGGCTGTATTAAAAAAAAATTATACCCGTGCGAAACCGGGAGGGATTGCTAGTTTTTAATAAATAAAATAGTTTTTAACATAAAATACCTTAACATTTTGAAATAAATTTTATTTCATGTAAACATTCCTCTATTTTATAACACCAGCTTTATTTAAAAAGACTCAAAAAGTTGTCTACCTTTTCGCCAATTGGATTGTATGTGATGAATTCAGCACCGATTCGGTGCTGGTTAGCTGACAGAGTCTCATCTCTGGAATATCCTGAGGATACTTTGTTGAGAGGCGAACCACGTGTCGATTGGTGGTTTTTGGAGTTTGAGTGAAAAATAGCTAAAGATTTTTGGAATTCATCACATGAAATAAATTTCCGCAAAGTAACACCTGAGTCTATACAATTGGATTGCAATTCCATACGTAATATAATGTGATCGTATTGTGAAGCAAATAGTAAACAGTACAACAAAACGCTATTATTATAATATGGTCTGGTAACTACCAATTTAATTGCATGTCGTACAATCGTAAATTTCATTGTTTCTATTCACAACCAAAAACTGCCCTCCGGAGTACCGCGAGCTAGCGTGCACATGCCGAGACAAACAAACACAATAAATCACGAATTGCACAATTTATTTTAGTTAATTCTTGTATAATTGTCATATAAACGCTCAAATTTAGTTATTGCAAGAGTCTGGTTCATTTAAGGTTGGTACATCTGCCTTTTAATGGATCCGGGTTTGGTTTTTTAATTTAAAGAACGAATTTCTTATTGGTTTATATGTATATTACTGGCTACTCTTACAGTTCTTTGTGTAACACTGTATTATCAGCATCTGAAGTAGTAGTGATCAAAATAAATTCTTAAAAAGGTGTCATAACTGTATTTATAGATAACTAAAAAATTTTCGACTGCAATAATTTAAAATATTAAAAAGTAACTTATAAATAATAGAATCCACCTTCAAAAATCATGCATGTTTTATGTCTATCATATTTTAATTTTTTTATGAATTTTCTCCAGTTCCATATTTGAAACGTTATCGGTAACAAGTTTTAAATTTTTCTAACTGTGATAATAATATGTCAAAACATTTTAATCTTTATTTATGTGACATAATAAAAAATAAGAAAACAGCATCTAAAAGCGTGTCAAATACACATTAATTGAAGGTTCCGTAGGATTTTCAGACATAATAAAAGTTAAATTTAGAAAAAAAAATTGGACCCATTATGTATTGTAATTTTGGTTTTTCATTTCTGTGTATAGTTTACCAATTTACGTCTTTCTGTACCTTTCAGCTTACAATTTGTATGTGTAATAAAAACAGAATAAATCGGAGAGACAGTCGGATAGACAGACATAACAAATAAGGGTTCTATTTTAACCATTTTGGGTATAGAAGCCTAAAAATTACGTTATAATTTTTTTTCTCGGACTGTGCAAGCTTTTAGAACTTATTCTGCAGCCATGTAATACATTAGTCTGAAAATTTTAATTGTGTACCCTCAAATTGGCTTCCGTTTTTCTTCACTTATTTATAAATTTTGTTAATCATTAGTTATTCTGTGCTATCGTATACAGCCAACTTATTTGACATTGTACCGTCGGTCTAAACTCCGCGTTAACAAAGTTCTAACTTAAACGAAATATATGGCTTGTTAGTGTCGCATACATAATGAAATAAAATAGTGTCTACTTGAATTAATTACCCCGTGACACGACATTAACCGTTACTCTCCCCTACTGAAATATTCGTAAGGGGATTACAAAGGAAAGTAGGTCGCCAAGTTGGCTGTAACAAGATAAGAAGATTATCTCGGTGCAGTCAGAGTTAGAGAAGAGAAATCAGGTAGAGTTTTGAATAGTGTACTGTTTCTGGGGTTCTGTACCCTAAAAGAAAAAACAGAATCATTATACGTCCATGTGTCAGTTTTCTTATAAACGATGTGCCTTACATACAAACTCAAAAGATTTTTGTTCAGTGCCGACATACTCGACTTGTGCATTTTTCTTTTTTTCTAAATTAGACTGGCCAGGCTTGTATTTCTAGATTATAATATTTTACATCATCTATTACCATTCTTCTATACTAACAGCCTTAATACACTTAAACCTAGGTCTACTACGCATCCTGCACTCGTTAGAACACTCGCGCTCTAGAATCTGTATATAAACTATACATTCAGTCAAGAAAGTATCGGGAATGGATGATTTGTTTATAGTTCCAAATTCAATTAGTTATTCTGTGCTATTATTTTGTTGTTATATTTTGTTGTTGTTATATTGACACAACTGTTTTCCATTTTGGCGCGGAGTTTAAGTTGCATCTGTTATTTAGATTAAATACAGTGTTGTTTTTAGTTATATCATTCTAGTGTATATTGCGAATTTCATAATGGACAAAAACATCGAACAAAGAGTTTGTCTTAAATTTTGCATCGCCAATGGAATTTTGTGTTCGGAGTCACTGAAAATGTTACAGAAGGTTTACGGTGAATCGACTTTATCAAAAACACGTGCTTATGAGTGGTACAAAGCGTTCAAAAGGGGTCGAGATGTGATGGAAGATTTGCCTCGCTCTGGTAGGCCATCAACGTCTGCAACTGAAGTTAACATCACAAAAGTGAAGGAAATAGTGACTGAATAGCCACCGAACTTTCTGTGTCTCACGAGTCGATCCGTACCATTTTAAATAATCACTTGGGTATGAAACATGTTGTCGCTCGGCTAGTCCCAAAAGACCTGACTTTTCTTCAAAAACACAATCGCATAAGAGTCGCTGAGGACATGCTAGAACGAGTCAATTCAGACCCAACATTCATGAAACGCATTGTTACTGGTGACGAGACGTGGGTTTACGAGTTTGACATGCAAACTAGTCAACAAGCTTCGGAGTGGCGCCTTCTAACTGAACCGAAACCGAAAAAACCACGCCAAAGTCGATCAAAAGTCAAAGTCATGTTGACTGTTTTCTTTAACTATCGCGTTGTTGTGCACTCGGAATTCTTGCCGGAAGGTCAAATGGTAAATAAAGAATATTATTTGGGCGTTATGCGGCGTTTAAGAGAGCAAATTCGACGAAAAAGGCCAGATTTGTGGAAAGAAAATTCTTGGATTTTGCACCACAATAATGCGCCTTCGCACAAGGCCATCATTGTGAACGAATTTTTGACCAAAAACTCAACAAATACCATCAAGCAACTGCCTTATTCACCAGATATGGCTCCAGCCGACTTCTTTCTTTTTCCTAAACTCAAATTACCACTTCGTGGCACCCGTTTTCATTCGGTTTCATAAAGGAGAATTCGCGGCGAGCACTGAACTCAATTCCGGAAAAAGCGTTTAAAAAATGTTTTGATGATTGAATTATTCGTTGGCGTAAGTGTATTGTTTCTGAAGGAGCATTCTTTGAAGGTGATAAAATAAATTTGGATGAATAACTAACATTTCGTGTATTATTGATCTTTTCCCGGTACTTTCTTGACAGAGTAGTATATATCACGATTACTCGTTTGCCCCTTCTGATATAAAAAAAAAAATTGCCACATGTATGACGGAGCATCACTTGAGAACGACTCGACTGATTAAAGTAATTTCTTTTTGTTGTGTTCGTAATTAACAGGAGAAGGTTCGTATGTAAGAAAATTTTTGAAAAATCCACGGAAGAAATCGAAAATTTGGGAGGTATTTTTGGATGAAAATCTCAATAAAAAAAATTCGATGCGCTGCAAACATTCAACATTGCGCACCGGTGAAGCCGCCCCGGCCGCCCTGGCTAGTATTATATAAAATACAATTAGTCACTTTAAATAATTGTAATCGTATTAAAACTGCTTCGTAAAATTAATTTCTTTCTGACAGATGTTATCATCGAAGAGGATCACTATTACCAAGAATGCTATAACCTGAATGAACTGAATGTGACAATAAAACAAAATCAAAAAATATTTCTACACCACAAACACCACGCTACATTGGTGGTCCTGAGGCGTAATGTAGCGAAACGGGTGCCGAATTTAACGTCCCTCCGCGACGACACAAGACCGATGAGACGTCGTGCTAATGTTGCGTGCCAGAGGGAGTTATATGGACATAGAGATACTGGATGTGTCGTAGGAAATCAGTTATGTACATATATAATGAGTTCTTCAACTTAACCGTGCCGAGCAGCATTGTTGAGGTAAATCAGATAAGCGACATTGTACATGCGACACACATTTATTATCAGACAAGCTGATCGGCTGCCAGTTTGTTAGAAAACAGCACCCACACATTCTACATTTATTTGATTTTATTTGTCACTCGTCGTAATACGGGACAGGTTGTCTAGAGTTAGGAAGTCTTTTTCATATTTATTTTTCATTTCACAGAAGTCGAATTAACCTTATCTTTTATAAATAATATAATATAAAAAAGTAATTGGCTTCCTTATAACAGTACTGTTAAGGCCTCAACTGCCCATCCGGTGTCGGTCTTTCCTTGTACATTATTTTGCTTTTTGTTTTAAAGGAAATAGTAAATACTCCATCTACCTTCTGACAAACGTAATTAAATTTGTCTTGTCAACGTTTTCTATCAGGTGAAATAATTCATTGACAAAAACTTACTTGGAATCTGTAATTTGAAACAAATGAATTTGTTTGATTTCTCTTACAAATTGATTCGCTGTAATACATGCAATTTATGACAGAGGTACCTACAGATGTTATTAATAAATGAGTAATAAATATGATAAAATTTTATTACTGTGTAAACCACAGCCACATCTAGTTAAATTTAGGTATATTCGAACTCACGAATCCCAAAAATAATTCCATAATAACCGTATAATGGAAAAGAATAAAATATTTTTTGGCAGTAGGTTCCTAGTGGTTTGTAAATGAAATTTGGATTAAAAGTGTAAAAGTACAAGACAGAGTTCAAATATCGATATAGTGGTTAACAGATACAAATCTGGAAAAACTCATGACTGGTTGGGATCGCTCACATGTGGTTTACCAGACGTCAAAATTCAAAGATATTTAATTTTATAGTTAAATTAATTCAAATTTCTGACATTAGCAAGTTATTTAAATATTACCTTAAATTTAAAGTAAGACAAATGTTAGAAGACGACATAAGACGATAAAATGGTTACCTTAACATTGAAATAATATGTCAATCGAAGATTATGAAAATTATTGTTACTGAAATTGTAATTGCAGATTTAATACTTTTGGCTACATATTGTCTTACTGCATTTTTACTGACTGAATTATAATGTAGCCATATAATTATATATTCGTAAATCGAAGTGATATGCTACATAGGGTCCTAAAAAAATTACACTGAGAATATTTTCTCCAGTGACAGCTAATAAGGCATTTGCAATAGCAGTCAATGTTTCAAGATAAATGAAAGTTCTCTACGAGACGCGATGATGTCAGTTATAAGCGATCAGCGATATTTTAATTAAGCGATAATCAAATGTAGCCTTGTCAGTATAGCCATATGACATTCAGAGTGAAGTAAAGTTTGAAATCTGTTATAGTATTGACCCTAACAGATTTTAAACTGAAGTTAAATTTGACTCGGACCAACCGATTCTGAATGACTTCTGTACTATGTACCTATATAATAACTGCCTGATCTTTTTGTTTTTTTCTTAAATTGTAATGATCACGTACTCATTCTGTAAACATAATATGTTAATCCTGTTCTATGTCGTTAAGTTTAACCAAATTAACTGTTGATTAACCTCTACCATAAAAATCTAGCAAGATGCAAATTTTATATTAGTCCCTAGTGCGACTATTTTAAAATTTTATACGAATTGTGGTACCAACTTAACACTCAAAGTCATATCAAGTTATTCAAGTAACCCCAATTGCAAGGTATTTTTGGATTTCAAATCTACTTTAGTTTGGTTCGAAAAAGATACCTGGAACCCTATAATATGTGATCATGTTAGAAGATTGGAAAACTATAAATATCTATGTAAGACGTCCAAGAGAAATTTGCTGTTGGTTGGATCATCATATATGGTCTAGAATAGAAATAAAACCGTAGAATCACAATTCAGTGTTTCGTTTAGCCTTTTCAATCACAAAAATGAGATAAACATTAAAGATAAGTCCGATCAAAATAGATGCCGAAATTCGGTGGACACGATTTGCGCTAATGACACCGCGCTGTCTCCAACAACGCCAAACAAAGAATTGTCCACTGCATAAAGCGCTGTAGCGCCTACAACACAATCTGTTTTTGAACTGCCCTTCTTCGAACGTAAAATAATTAACGGTGTTGCCATTTAGCAAATCGATTCCACCCAAGTATTAATTTAACATTTCGATGCGGTCTTAGTTAATTAATTAAGCAGCAAGCCTGATTCTTGCTTTTATCAACGGACGATGCTGCTCACCAATACTCATGTATTGGTGAGCAGCATCAGTGCAGTGACAATGACAACGACATTTGCAGAATTGCCACATTTGAATTGAATTGCTTGCCACATTAGAAGCCATCACTGAAAACTAGAAGTTGATGCTGCTCACTCTGCGACATATGTATATGTATACTGATATTTTTTGAATTCGTTACAATCGTGTATTTTGTACCATACCGTAACAAGTAAAGAGCTTGAGAAATAAGCTGCAAGGTCGAGACATTCTTGTAATATGCGTGTTGACTGGAGAGCTCAGCTCAGATGGTCTTTAAATAACTGAACGTATAGTAAGTAATATCAAAACGTATAATGTTTATCTTTTTGTTCTTTGGGTAATTCTCTTAATTGCTTCTCTTTGTCCTTTGATAATGTAACATACTTCCAAAGATAAGATCACATTTACGTTTCGAATCGGAAGAAGCATCAAGATCTAATGGAATCACATTTAACACCGCTTTTTGTAGTAAATATTTGAACCGACAAGTTCTTCCAATAAGCTTTTCTTTGGGCTAGTTTTGTGGCTTATTCGGGGAAATAAGCGGCTGGTACATTGTATGCTTTGTTTTCTCTCGCAGAACACTCTCATTATAACTGCTATATGTATTTAATGAAATAGTAAATTAAACTTATTTTCTGGAAATCTACAAGACCTAGAACTTTCGGTGTAGTTTTCCTGTGAACTTTAAGTACTTCATCAAAAATGCACATAACATTCAGGGTATTTTTTTTTTGTTTTTTTTTTGTTTGACACGTTATGTTTATTTGACGTTTATTTCACATTTTATAACTTATTTGTAATTATAATTTTGATTATCCATAACATTTTATAAAATTGTTAATTAAATATTTGGATGCTATGTTATGAGCAGAATGTGAAGAGTGTCAATTTATGTGTCAAATATCAACATCGATGTTATACTCATATTCACGCAAATAAATGTTATCATTATTATTAAAAAATAATATTAAATATAATTCTGTATACTTACCTAAAAATGTAAAATTATAAAATATAAAGAAATAATGTACCTTCCTGAACAAAATATAACTGTCAATTTCTTCTGTTCTTACCAAAAAATCCAGCGGTGCCTATCATTTTCAATAACATACTCTCAATGTATTAGAACGAAAAATTTACAAAATGAGACTGCCCAATTCCTGCCGCCGAGTCTGTTAGTTCTTCACCGTAATATTTCAGCCGCCACAATACCTGTCAGACGCACGCACGACTCAATTATGGGCGATCTACCGACACTAATGTGTATGCAAAAAACATGTAGAGACCTTCGATTAAATAAAAAATAGATATGACATGCTACAACTTTTTATACACTACAGAAGATAAGTATAGAAGTATTTATCTGGACACGCACATAATAAGCACACGTACTTCGTTCACTAAACTTATCACTTATTTTACTGTTAATTTTGATTACAAGTAATGGCCATTCGCTGCACCATTTAAAGCTATATTATATCTGAACTTAACTAAGCTATATTAATTAGCCGTATTATACATAAACTATATGAATTAGCTTCACAACTATTCCAATGACATCAAATAGCCATCTGTGTTAATTTTGGAACATTTTAATAACAAGAGTGGGGATAAAATTGGTTGCCTACGTATTAATTATAAATATAAAAATCTGACTGTAGTCTTATGAAGTAGATGTTAAATAGCAACCAAGCGATCATGTACAGAGTAGTCGAATGGAGTAGACAGAGATAGTTTAATCAAACCGCCGCCATGTTCTGTCACATAAAATAAGTCATCAAATATTCGCACTACTTTTATAAAATCATTATTTTGCTTTCTTTCATATCATCTGTATAATTTAATTTAAAAAAAGTTAAATATTTACTCGTGCACCAAAAATAGACTGAAAAAACTATAAAATGGCTAAATAGTCTTTCTTACGCTGAAACAGAAGCGTTATTAACAAACACGATATAAATAAATTTTTATTTCGTGATAAATGGGAGTACTTTGTGTTCCTCGATTTGGGTGTGATTGTGAGAAAATAGCAGTATCGCATACTTTTAAGGACCAAAGCCAAAACCAAAGGGTGTAACTCTATTATGATATTTATGTTAGGTACTTTGATACTATTATTTTCAAAACCAGCACTTATGTCATTCTCACACACAGAGAACTCGTATACACACACACACACTCTTATAGACTCATGCATTTACTCAAGCACACGTGTACAACCTATCTACCTGTAAAAAAGTCACTTAAAAAAGACTAGTTACTAGTTTCATATTCATTGTCTTTGTATATCATAGTATGTATTTGCTTTATTTGTATAATTTTTATAATAAATATTCTTTGTCATATGCATAGTTTACGGTATATTTCTGGCTCCTGAGATCCAGTTATGCAGCTAGTTCGGAAGTCAGAGGATTTCCCATTTCCTGTACTTTGTTTTTCATTGCAATCAATTATTATTATTATATAAAAGAAGTGCAATCACAATTATTATATATTGAGCGAGTCGAAATTAATAGTAATCACTGATAAATAAAGTCAGTTCGTGTGCTTTTACTGTTGTCACGACAACCATCACATTACACTTACGAGTACTTCTATCTGACTGTACATGGCAGTAATTAAGCTATCTCTATCTCTCATTCTCATTTGAACTCATTGGACTAACGCTCAACCATTCTTATACTCTTGATCTTTCACGTTAGTTCGACTGACTACCTGACAACTACTACTCTTGACGACTACTTATCGCAACTTAAATACATATTTTACAGACCGTCTCGCATTAACTATATACATGAGTATATCAACAATTATAACATCTCGTAGTCTGCAAATAACATAACATTTACAGCTGCAACGTGAACAAACAGTGCATCTCTAATGAGAATGCAAATTCAGCGTTTATTGCAACGCTGTGTGCATTCTGCGATATTGTGCTTAGTTTAGACTTACCTATATCCACAGTCGTAACTTTTGCAATCGTGATTTCCCACGCTCGATGCATCGATTAAGGCGCTTCCCCCAGTCAAATACTGTTTTTTTGCTAGTTTTAGAGGCTATCTTCTCGTTATTTGAAAATATATAAAATGTAATAAAAATATTGTAATAATCTTCGACATTTTAACAACACTTTGCCGTCTGATATTTTTAGTTATATATAAAATCTGTATTCAAAAGAAAGCCTCAAAAATAGAAAATACTTCATAAATAGAAGTTATATTTACTTGCGATATACACTATATGTATAGATAATTTTATGATTTGAAACTTGACCATTTTAATTTTTTCAAAAGACCCTTTTTTCATAAGTAAAATCAATAATTACTAGATTACATAAAGAATTTTATGAATTCTAGTATGAGGTGCTCTATATGTTTGCCTGTTTGCCTGGGGGAGCGCCTTAAGTGATAATTTTACTGACAGCTTAGCAACGCGTCATATCGATATGGTTATTCAAGATAAGTATTTCCATTTTATTGTTCTAACAGTGTCTAGTGCACTGGTTCCCAAACTTATTTTGTCTACTGAGTCGAGAGCTCATGCAGTCGTTGTCTAAGATGCCTCCTAGCTAAATAAAATTACAAATCACCCCCCAGGCCTCTACACAACGCCCCCATTTTTTTTCTGGGTCTCTTACCGCCCCCCTTTAGGCCTGCAGCGCCCACAAGGGGGCGTTATCGCCCACTTTTGGAATGGCTGGTCTAGTGTATGATTATCAAAATCATGGATAAACAGGATAAAACTAGTATCTTCACACCGAAGAACGCACAATATCCTTAATGAGGGAGATCCTTATCCCGATAGGATGCGTGCCAAGATTCTAGTCGTTATATCTTTCGCCTCTCCAAAGCTCATTCTTCTCACACACCTTTGCCGAGGCATGCGAGTGCTTTTGACATTTCCGTCGTCCAACAGTCTGGCTATTTGATCTTCATAAGTCATTCTTCATCTTCCTTGGTTTCTGCTACCACTTTTGAGCTGTAGATTTTTTTTGTCAGTCTTTTATCATTCATTCTTTCCATGTGCCTGAACCATCTAAGCATTAATTTCTCCATTTTTACAATAACGCTGTCGTTCAACGTAAATTTTTAGACCATATATTTTTATATTTTTAATTTCCGGAGATCCATAAAACCTAGGACATTATATGCTACTTCCTGCAACTTATTTCTGAACTCTCTGATTTTCTTAAAACTGTAGGTCCGTAAACTATAGACTTTATTTTCGGAAATTTTATATTCTTTCTGTAAACTTTAAATAAGACTTTGTACTCTCTTACTCTCTGGTTTTATTTAAATTGTAGGTCCAGAAGCTTCTGAGGTAAGGGGAATGGGGAGGAGTGTTCATGTCCAGTTCGCGTACCCAATTTTTTTTTCCTCAAAGTGTGTAAATATCCAAAAACATACAATAATTCACTTCATTGCTTTGCTTCACTGCTGCTAGCGTATCCGTTTTTTTTAAATTCTATTCTCAAAATTTGTAAATATCCAGACACAAAAATTCATGTCTTTGGTGACTCCAACGCTATAGTGTTAAAACTTTAAATGGTTCTTAAAGTTATGTTTTTTTTTGTTCCCGGTTGGGAAGCTTCCTTTACCAGGCTACGGCATTTTTGTTGCTCTTAAACGAAATTTCGATATGACTTTCGCCTGATTTGATTTTCGCTTGATTTCAAATAAATTTTCAATCTATGTGTGTACATCCTTGTGCAATCAAACCCAAGAGAATACAAACATTCACGGCATAGATAATGCGATGTGCGGTGATGTTGGCGAGTATTTGTCAAATAGGGTTGCGTATGGGCTACAAATATGTCGCTTTAATGGGAATGCAAATTCACGTTGCGTGTGATTGTCGATCGATGGACGTTTTCACATCACTATCCGAGTTATCGAGAATAGACCACGCACATCACTAAACATGCATTGAGGATATACTTCTAAATGTGTAGGTGCGGTTCTGTAATTACGTAAACCGTAAATAGCGTTTTATTGTGTACGATAAAAAAAATCGCTCGTTTCTGCTGTTGGAAAACATTTTTCTTTTTCTCTTGTACCAACTTTTACGATTAAACATTCTTAAAACAAATTTATTTTCATGTAACAGTTTCGTTGAAATATCGTTGAATATTCAAATATATTTTTAGGTTTCATAGCTAAAATGCTTTCGTTATGTCTGTCTGTCCGTCTGTTCGTTTGTCTGTCTGTTTCTCAAAGACGATTTTGTCTGTCATCTTTACATCTACTCAGCAGAAAGAAATTTGATACAGAGGCGGGAATTCGTAACCCATACTCAGAAATAAAAAATAAGGTCGTGGGTATTTGGGGCCCAAATTTTTTTATTTAACTTGAACTTAGCCGATTTTTTAACAAGGTCCAAAATAGTTCCCGTTACATTTAAAAATGTAGTTAAAAATATTTAAAAAAAAGAAATTACCTCCAGAAAATTATCACCAATTGTATAGTTCCAAACAAGTGGGTACAACACAACCAATTCGTGAAATTTTAATCTCAATTCGCGTAAAATTTAAATTTAAATAAACAATATATGTATTATTATGGTACTAGCGACCCGCCGCGGTTTTGCACGAGTGCAATGTAGATACTAATTCCTTGTATCCGTCTAAATAGCTTTCGAAACTCCACATAATTTGTATCAATTTTTTTAAACATTAAAATGGTTATAGAAGGCTATCCGTGTAATACGGACATATGCCATTGTTGACTTTTTTGTAGTCCTAATAAAGAGGATCAATTCCACCATACATTGTTTTGGAATAAGACAGCATTTTCGATTAAAGCTCTCAGTCAACTTTATTTTTCCGACATATTGAACTATTATCGTCATTTCAACAAATTAACACAAAACAATATTAAACTATACGTATAAACCTTCCTCTTGAATCACTCTATCTATTGATGAAAACCGCATTTAAATCCGTTGCGTAGTTTAAAAGATCTAAGCGTACATACAGAGGGACAGACGGCGGGAAGCAACTTTGTTTTATGTGATAAATTCCTAAAATCTCTAGCTATCTTCCGCTCAAACTCTAAAAATCACCAATCTAGCTTTACCAATTTAGCTAGAGTTTGAGCGGAAAATAGCTAGAGATTTTAGGAATTTATCACATGCGATGGATTTCCGCAAAGTAACACCTGAATCTATACAATAACTTTGTTTTATACTATGTATAGATTGTGTTATCGTAATGTATTATCTAACATTTCCATTAGCGTTTCAATAAACCGTGAACAAGTTAGACTAAGTTAAACCCTTGAACTAAACTGAACTTAAAAGAACGGGTTGCTAACTTATTAAAAAAAACAAAACTTACCAGGGTGATTCGACATTATCGGTTCCGTAAAAGATAGGTACATAATTTTAGAAACAATCGCAAACTCGATTTGTTCAGATTATCTGACTAGTTAATCAAGATTAACGCGACCCCTGCCGTAAACCGACATTAATAAATTAGTGCATTCTGAAAAGTAAAGAATTGTTGTACTCTGGCTTTTAAATGGTCATATTATTTTCTTTCCCTAAAGTTTTCCATTGTTCACTTTAAAATCTGATTTTAATTATAAAATTAGTAGTGTAGGCACACCTTTAGTGGATCGCAAATTGTTTTCCAATGATCAACTTAATGAGGTTCCGTATTTAAAATGGCGAAAACGAAACTTTGTAGGTTTCGTCATGTCTGCTTGTCTACGTATTTTGCAGTCGATTTATCCCATCATCTTCACATTAGTAAAAGTGAGTGGTAAAAGAAACCAAGGAATATGAAAAAAGGAATGCTTAGATGGTTCAGGTACATAGACAGAATGAGTGATGAGACCGATGAAAAAAAATCTACAGAGCAAAAGTGAGTGGTAAAAGAAGCCAAGGAAGACCAAGGCTGACTTACGAAGATCAAATAGCTAGAGCGTTAGCCGACGGAAATGTCAAAAGCACTCTCATACCTAGGCGAAAATGTGTGAGGAGAATGATGAGATTTGAGGAAGCGAAAGAAGTATGTGAGGACTGCGACGCTTGGCGCTCCGTCCTATCTGTAAGATTGCATGTATGTATCTTTACATTGAATCTAAATCTGATATGATATGGTATCTTCTCTGCTGAAAGTACAGAAACAAGAAAAAAACATTTTTTTCGAATTTTTACTTTTACGAAATAGGGAGCGATAATGCGTGATCGATTTGCTCTGGACCATTTTTTCAATTTCCTGTACATTATAGTAATTATTATGATAATTGTTTGGTTCTTTTCGGAATCACAGAATAATATTACTATTTTTGCGGAAAGCTTTATGTGACTGGAATAAGCTTATTATACTTGCCTGAGTTCAATGCAATCATTTTTAGATTTTCTGTTTGTCCATTCAAGTATCACTTCATTAGTCATCGTCTATTCTCTATTTGAATGGGGATTGAACTACACACATCAAAAGTGTCTAGGCATCAAGTACACTTTTAACTATAAAAAATTATCCAATTAATATTTATCAAATCTAGTCTTCCAGACTGGCTTCCTACTTTAATTCCTATGTTTAAGTTAATAACTTATCTCTATATTTTGTAAAAATTAAGAAAAATTACAATTTTCGCATTGTGGGAAATTAACCTAAGTTAATGTCGTCAATTAAATGGCAAAAAAAAGGCAAAAATAAGATTTTTAAATTTTATTGTAAAGATAAAAAAAATAATAATTTGTGTTTCCACCATTGACACGAATTACACAATCACAGCGATTTGGCATGCTTAAAATCAGTTCATCAAAATCACTTTGAGGAATGGCCGCCCACATTCTTTCTAATAAGTCAAAAAGTTGTTGTGGGATATGCACGGCATCCATACTCGGTAGAGCTCTTCTTTGAAGCATATCCCATGCGTGCTCAATTGGGTTGAGGTCTGGCGATTGACCAGGCCACGGCAGAACGTTGATGCGAGCGTCAGCAAGAGCGCGTGTTACGACTCTAGCCGTGCATTGTCGTGCATTAGTCGAAACGAATCATCCAACCGGCTTCGCAGAGGGATGATCACGTCTGAAACAATCCTCTCCGCATAAATCTGAGCATTGAGGTTGCCCCTGATCCAAATGAGATCGGTTCTTCCACCTATCCAAATACCGGCCCAAACCATTATTGTTCCCCCTCCATATGAATGAACTTCCGGACAAAATTTCACACGTTCTTGACGTCCAGAGGTCCTCCAAACTCTAGTACGTCTTGTATCCGGCCTCAAACCGAAACGCGATTCATCGGCAAAGCAAACACAACGCCAGTCTTCTTCCTCCCAATTTCTGTGTTCGCGAGCCCATTGTAAAGGGGCCCTACGATTGCAGGGTACTATAGGCAGAACTCTCGGGTGGCCTTTGGGAACGCAGAGTCACTTCACGTAATCGATTTTGGATGGTTTGGTCGCTTATCAGCAAGCCTAAAGAGCTGTGGAGCCTCGTAGCCAACATTATGGCGGTCATAATACGATTCCATCGAGCAATATTTTGGATGTACCGGTCCTGTCTGCGAGTGGTGATGCGAGATCGTCCTCTATGTCGCTCGACCACGCTGCCCGAGATACGATAGCTTGTCCAGATACGGCTTATGACGCTCTGTGTAGTGCCAAGAGCGACAGCCACAGTACGTTGCCTGGAACCAGCTTTCAACATTCCGACGGCTCTCATGATCTCTTCTCGTGTCAAATGATGTCGTCGCTCCATATCGATGCAATTTTTTTTCAGGTCCGATGCAGAAATTGTAATGGTTTTGTAAAAACGCTGTTACACACTTTTATAGGAATCCTGATTGACACTTTATTTTCTATTTTTAATCAAAATTTAAAGAAAATTATTCATTGAAATAGTGAAAATCACTAAAAAGAATCAATAACGATCCAAAAAAGTTAAAATAATAATCCTCAATTGCGGCGATACTCTAAAACGTACTTGATCCCTAGACACTTTTGATGAGTGTATTTCAAATCAAGAATCATATAACATGGAATATGTATATAGGCCACGTCATGTGTTATCGTAAGGCATCATACTCTACTACTGAAAGTCTGAAAACTGTGGGAGTTCATTGCAGTTTCATTGTACTCAGTGCCTCACAGATCATGGATTTCAGCGCAAATAATTTAATAGATTCGAAATCGTCGATAATATGGGCCATTATGATGAGGCTTCTAATATATCGATCGTCTTCTAAAAAATAATGAATCCACCGTACTGGTGGAGAACCATTACCATGGGTATATGTGTAAGATTGTAATTAACTTTGTGACTCAGCGAGTTTCATTTGCTAATGAGAATACTATGGAATAATTCCTTAAATTTCTTGACCATGGTATTATTTCCAACAATTTAAGGTTTTTACCGTCTACAGTAGCAAATATACATTGAAAAAAATTGTTTTTAATTTCTAATGAAAAAATTTGAGTATATACTTAAAATAATAATATAAAGCAGAGTTGCAGTTACTAGTCACATACATGAAGGAAGAATGTGAAATTAAAGGCTCGAATATGAATGTGAATATATCTAACTCAGCCAAAATGACCATCCACACTGCGGTGTTGGTGCCAATTTCATTGTCCGGTAGCAAGGTTTAGATATGCCCAAAATCGAGTGAAAGTAAGGTAAATGCAGTAGAAATGCGATCTCTTAGAAAAATATGCGATGTCACCCTTGCGGACAAAATAAGCAATGAAGAGATACACAGTATGACATAGTTGCACGACAATTATATTGTAAAAATGAAGAAAGGAATGCTTATTGCTTAGAAAGGCTTAGATGGTTCGGACACGTAGAAAAAATGAGTGATGAAAGACTGACGAAGAAAATCTACAGAGCGAAAGCGAGTGGTAAAAGAACCTAAGAAAGACCAAGACTGACCCACAAAGATCAAATGTCCAGAGTGTTAGCTGACAAAAATGTCAGAACACTCGCATACCTATTCGAAAATGTGAGGAGAACGATGAGATTCGAGGAAACAAACGAAGTATGTAAGGACCGCGACGCGTGGGGCTTCGTCCTCTCGGACTACCACATAGATACAGCGTGAAGATATGTGTGTAAATAATATAAAATATATGTTTACGTCTATATATATCTTCCCGCTGTATCCCTAACAGGGTAGTCTGAGAACATAAAGTGTCAGACATCCTTACGTAATCCTTTCACCTCCTTAAATGTCTTCATTCTCTTCACACACTTTTGCCTAAGTATGCGAATGCTTTCGACAGTGCCGTCAACCAATAATCTGACCTTTTGATATTTATAAATCAGCCTTAGTCTTCCTTGGCTTGTACTACATTCACTTTTGCTCTGTAGATTTTCTTTGTCAGTCGTTCGTCACTTTTTTCGTTTTTCACTTTTTGTCGTCGAGTTGTCTAAGCATTCCTTTCTTTATTTTTACAACAACTTTCTTTCAACCTTGTCATATTACGTGGTATCTATTAATTGCGTATTCTGTCCAAGAGAATGTAAATACATAAGTACATATTAGAAACCTACATATAACATAACATAACATAACATAACTTCACTCTGTATCCCCAACGGGGTAGTCAGAGAGGACGGAGCGCCAGGAGTCGCGGTCCTTACACACCTCTTTCGCTTCCTCAAATCTCATCATTCTCCTCACACATTTTCGCCTAGGTATGCGAGTGCTTTTGACATTTCCGTCTGCTAACACTCTTGCTATTTGATCTTCATAAGTCAGCCTTGGTCTTCCTCGGCTTCTTTTACCACTCACTTTCGCTCTGTATATTTTCTTCGTCAGTCTTTCATCACTCATTCTTTCCATGTGCCCGAACCATCTAAGCATTCCTTTCTTCATTTTTACAATAACACTGTTGTGCAACCCTGTCATACTGCGTATCTCATCATTGCTTATCCTGTCCGCAAGCGTGACACCGCACATATTTCTGAGAGACCGCATCTCCACAGCATTTATCATACTTTCACTCGATTTCGGGCATATCCAGGCCTCACTGCCGTACAACAAAGTTGGCACCAACACCGCATTGTGGATGGCCATTTTAGCAGTGTTAGATATATTCACACTACCCACTAATGCGGACAGAGCACCGTTCACTTTATTGCCGGCTGCTACCCGTCTCTCCACATCCAACTCACATCTTCCATCCCTCGAAAACGCACTCCCCAGGTACACAATTTCATTCACCTGTTCTAGACATTTTCCATTTACACTAATCACACATTTCGTTTGTTCCGCTTCTCTTTCAAACACCAGAACCTTAGTTTTGTTCACATTCATTTTCAATCCTTTTACTTCACAATCTTCTTTCATGCACGTGACTAGTGTCTGCAACTCTGCTTCTGATGGTGCTATTAGCACAGCATCGTCAGCGTACAATAGGCAGTTTACTACTGTGTCACCACATCCCATACCACTCATATTACCTTTCAATCTCTGGAGGCAACTGTCCAAATACAGCACGAATAGCCAGGCAGACATCACGCAGCCCTGTCTGACACCAGAACAGACTTCAACATATGATTATGAATTATAAATTAAAGTTTGTAAAGCGAACTTCGTGTTTGCCTCTATTATAAATTGAACAAAAGAAAGAAAAAAATCTTAGTTACCAGTGCAGCCTGTAGCTAATAAAAGTTCAAAATTTGTACTATAGATGCCTGAACTGAGACTTAATCTTGAACAATTTATAATTTATTTCTCATTACAAAAGTTCGTTTTCAAAGAATTCTTATAAATATCTACACTACGTACAGAAATAATTGTATACAGTATCATCATATAATATCCCATTTGAATATATCCTATTATTTATCGTCAGCGATTCCTCACCAGAAAACGCCTCTGGCTGCAACAGATGTGATTTACGTTCAATACTTGGCGTCCATATTCACAGTTACAAGTAGCACGAGATTACTCTACCAGCCCCCTGAGATTTACTGCGGTACGTATTTTTAAAAAGGATCCTTTTCTAGATAAGACGCCATTTTTTTATTTGTATTTAATATAATATTTATTTTCCTTCCGTCTTAACTGCTGACAAACGCTAGATGCCGTGAGTACGTTTAATAATGACCAATTAGTACAAAATCCAGTTAAAACGCAATAAGATAATCCTGTTTTTTTTTTGTGAATCCAGCAAGTGTTTCTTTTAGTTCATTTGCATGCTATGTTCATTAGAGGCGAAGTAATTGAATTATGTCATTTAAGTCTTTTTAAGTCTTTTAGAGCTGTACAAATTCATACTACATCTTACATACATGTGTAATTTACATACATAATTTACACTCGTAAATTAGTTGCAATTTCGGAAGATTTCACTAATTTTGATTTCGGAAAAATTAAAAAAAATGGAAATTCAAAGATACACAGAACTGCTTCACCATTGTAGTTTAGTAATGACTAAATTTGATCTTGGTTTTGCAGTCTTGATCTCGTGATCTTCGTGTTACAATGTTGGTCTTACGGTGTTGGCCTTTCAGCCTTGGTCTCGTAGTTTTAAGATATGATTCCTATACCGGCGACAGCAACCGACCGCAGCTGCAGGCAGTAAAAAGCACAGAGTCGCTGCCGGTCTGCGGACGGTATGCTTGTGAAGATTACTCCAGCGACATAACAGGACTACACAACTTGAATGACAGTCGCGTAGTTGCTGCCACTGGAGTCGCATTTAAATTCTCTATTGTCTCCTGCGGTCTGTAGACGCGGTCTGTAGCCTACGGTCTCCGGACGCTATCAGAATCACAATTTAAGTCTTGTGGTATTAGCCTTGCAGCTTTGGTGTTGCTGAAAATGTAAGGTCAATACCGATTTTAGATATCATTAAGTATTTACAGTCCATAGCGAGCAAAAAGTACAATAAGTTTGGTCATGCAGAAAAAATCAGAGCATAAGTTGATCACCGAAATGATTCCCTTTTTAAACGGGAGTAAAATTTCTTAAACCCAGCTCCCGGTAAGGGTTGTGAACGCACCCCGCGAGTACGTCGCAGTAAATCTCGGCCGCGAGTCGCGCGACAAAAATATCATTATGTAAATTCACGTAGAAATAAAAACGCCTCCGTGTCGCATTGCAATCGTGTCGATGCCATTTTTCAGAACTCGCCTGAGATCGCTAGGCGTGGCTTGCGTAGGGTTGACACAAAAGAGTTTTGGAAGAGGTTTTTGATGAAAAGAACTAGGGCTTATAACAATGATATTCATGGGCGATGGTTTGCATCATGTTACCAATATGTGTCACAAATATTGTTATAATATGTGTGTATGTGTTTGTTTTAAGATATAAGAGTAATGATTTTATTTAGGCAGTACTTCAGACCGCTCTGGACATATACCCTTTGAAATAAAAAAATAATCATAAAAATCAGTGCACAAATGGCGTAGAAATCGGCGAACATACACAATAAAAGATTCCAACAAAATAACCTTCTCCTTTTTTTGAAGTCTGTTAAAAATACGGAATGTCAGAGTACTCGGTTATATAACAGTACGATCCTCTGTCGTTGAGATGTTTTCATTTTTCCATATCTTTTCCAATTTGTGTGTATGCCCTGTTCTTCTCTTAATTTCTTCCTCGCTCCGCCCTCACTACTCATCATGGATCTGAGATACACGAACTTATTCACTATCTTCACGTCAGCGAGTTTATCTGTTAAAGATATTGATTAGCGCGCTGTTGATTAAAACAATATGATACGATAATATTACAGGTATAATGAAATACAATTATACATTTTGAATTCAAACGTTTTCAAACGTTTGCTAATTAGTCTGTCTCAGAACTATGTAGGTATGTATTTGAACAACATTCGTATATACGTAGATGATACTACCACCTAAAAATACTAAATTTAGCAAAAATTGTGCTGTGTATAATGTACATACTTAACTGATATTATTTTAATGCGTTGTTAATACATATTTTACCAAATTAAAAATCCGTTTTGCATTAAATTTTTTAATGCGATGTACGATTATGTTTCGTATGTTAGAATAATCTTCATTTCACGAAAGTTGTAACTGTATGTACTTAACATTTATTATAGTTTATACTTCGAACAGAATTCGGTACGTTGTATTATGACAAGACAGACACGCCCGGGCTCCATACAGTGAAACACGTAATAAACTCAAATGCTATTGTTTAAATCGCGGCTACAATAGATGTCTGTGGTGCTACTGTGGAGCCGTCACAGTGTCTATTAAGTAACTTAACGGTCATAATTTCATAACGCATATTGCTATGATGTGTTTTTATTACAAAAGTATATTCACTACCGTGTAACGAAATATGAGTGTTTCTTATTTTCCTCTTTTGCTTATATTTCCATATACCATAATAAAATATGAGTTAAACTAAATTATAAAATAAATGAAAAATACATTTAATATCTATAGGTAAAAATATATTAAAACACGCAAAAACAAAATAACATGTAATATTTTTATCCTATCTGTTTACATTGTAATATCTCATTGTTATCGCGACATGTAATGCAGCAGTCGTTACCAGACCGCCCCAGTTAATCCTGGTACAGTCGACGCCACAATCTGACAGAAGGCAGAGCTCGCGGCGGTAGCCCTTCCAACAGAACCCCTACCATGATTTACTATCGCATCTAAGCATATTGTTGTTATCATGCGCTTGTCTTCGCTTCCATACATTACTTTTGCACCTCCTATTTCAATATTATGTATTAAATATAGGGTACTATGATCACTCATATCAAGACTCCCTCTTAAATATTTTTAACAGACTTCAAAAAAAGGAGGAGGTTCTATGTTCGTCTGTATGTATGTTTCCTTTTTTTGTTTTTTATTTATATATGTTTACCGATAACTTCGTCAATTGTAGACCGATTCCGAATTTTTTTTTTGTTTGAAAGGGTATACTTCGCATTTAAATATCCCCGATATTGGAGTTTGGACTTCGAATATACACCAAATAAAACCAAATAACTCGACGAGTTATAACCTTTATTTATAATGATGATTCTCTTGTATATCGTTGCGCACCAGAATTAGAAAGAAGTTAATTGTAGACCTGCCCTAGATATTTATTTAGGCCAAAAGGGAGAAATAAAAAAAAATTAAGAAAAAAAATTGAACCGCCTTCAATAAAAAACACTAAAAAGTACAAAATAACTTTCCTTTACTAATCGAAACTCAAGTACAATAAAAATAACTTTATGAGTTATGTTTTTTTAAGGCGGTAAAATTTTTTTTCTTAAAATTTTTAAAACGTACATTATATTACGTCATATTGACTGAGTTGTTAGTATGAAGTTTAATGCGTATTTTTCCTAAATAAAGAAGAAGAATGAGCTTAAGAGCTTGTTATAAGAAGTACAAAGCTATTTTTTCATAATTATAAATGAGTAACATGTTTCTGAGGAAGCACCATTAATATAATAAATAATATAAATATAATATAATATATAACATAACTATAATAAAAATAATAAATACAGAAATATTTATTTCTTATATGTGCTTAAGTATACAGGTGAATGAAAAGTACAAGGAAAGTTCTATGTATACCTTATCAGTCTTTAGTCTCACTTGAACTTTTTGTGGTTTTTTATACGACTGCCCAAGAAGAAGTGCAATGTTTTTTCATACGGTGTCTAGTTAATACAATATGGAGTTTGTTTAATCTTGATACGAATTTACATTTCATATTTTTAATAAATAAATGAATAATTCGTAAGATGGTGTAGATCTCTCGGCGTGTAGATCCAACTCGCACTAAGCTGGCATTTTAATAAAGCTACAATTGCAGCAATTCTAACTGAAGTGACGCTTCCAAAACTGTCAAGTGTCAACCCTAGCCACACGCACGAGTGGGGGCGAATAGGAATATGGTTTCCCTTCTTTCCGCGCAGTGCCGGAATTCCTCTTGTACATTTTATTTTTATTTGTATTCGCTTCCTGTTACGCAATATTTCTAGACATCTTTATGCATGTGCAAGTGTATGTATTTGACGCCCGTTAATTTTAGTAGGTATGTTGTGTATGTGTGTGTGCGTATAAGTTATATATGCATGTAAGTAATAAATTATTACATCAGACAACTGACCTCCATTTAAGTAATTGGGTTTTACTATAGATATCACGGACAAAATAATAAATCTATAAAAAAATGTAGGCAAGCACTATAAGAGGGTCTCAGTAACACTCTTCCTTCCAAGTCAGTTTAATAGGTAAAGTTCGTTTACGAAATTGAGTTGACCTGGAATCGAACCAGGGACCCCGGCTTAGAAAAGAGATGCCACAGCACAGGCCGGCCAGGAATATGAAAGTAGGCAAATGGGGTTCTCGAACTTAAATCGACTATTTCCTCATCCTATAATTTCCATTACGAAGACCCATTTTATAACACTGTCACGCCTTTATGTCTGACAATAACAAAACACTTGAAAATTTAAAATAAGCATCTAAAATACATGTACCGTATCTACTCGTATATCTGTCCTGAATAAAAAACCGCTCAAGAAACTACCATAACTCTGAAACTAAGCCATGAAACACGTGGAAATTCCACTTTATGATGGTTACAGGGAGCGCTGTTACATTAAGATGTAGGGAACAATGTGCCCCATATTTTATAAACTCAGTTCAATATATTTTTTTAAAAGGATCGCGGTGCTCGTATAATGTAACGTTTTCGTGTTTGATCATTGACAATAATTAATATAATAAGGAAACATACGATACTAAGAATATTGTGTCATCGACTGGATTATAATATGCAAATTTTCCAGTCAAAGTCAAATCTATTTATTCAAATGAACCCAATTACAAGGCATTTTCGAATGTCAAATCTACTTTAGTTCGGTTCAAAGAGTAAAGAAAAGAAAACCGACAAGAAACTCAGCAAGGTATGATTTTTTGAACATCATTCTACAAAAGGTTTATTGAAATACAATATTCAGAGAGCCAGTAAATGCATGTGTAGAGAAGATCATTTCCAGACTATTGTTTTATCTTCAACGAAATCGTTTATTTTATAGTATGATTGTCTTATCAATGTACACTGCTCAGTACACTGTATATAATAGATCGGTTCTATAATTAATTATAAGAAGAAAATCAAATAGGTTAGACTTTTACCCGGTGCAATGCGAGAGAACTTATTATATTTGTAAAAAGTATGAAAACATCGTTGTCAAATTGTAACTATTGTAAAAAAAAATAAAAAATTTACGAATAACTTAATATTTTATTAGAATAATAACAAAATGCAATTGTCACACTATTTTGATTTTAAGATTTTGAAAAAGTTTATGACATAAAAGCACCTAATAAGGAAGCGGTTATACGCACATGCAAGCGTCATTCAAAATTTCTGTAGCACCAGTCATTGCATTAAACGTTAATTCAAAGCGTTGGACCTTGGTTGGACCGTCGCGTCAAACTGTCAACCAACTTAGAGCGTAACTTGACACACCAAAATGTGGGTCGCCAGCGACGAAAAAGATAAAATGACGCAATACACTGAAACGGGAGCAAGACAAGACATTATTATTGGTTGCACTTGTGAGTGATCAAGGATGTATTAATGTTGTCTGACTCTATTTATAAGACGCATATTCATACTGTATCTTCCTTTTTATTTGTTGACTCTCATGTTACAATCTGCGACTTTTATGACCTGCGTTAAAAGATAAGTTGGCACTGTCTATATTTTGCTTTCTCTTCCAAACCGGCACGAGAATTACGCATACGTAAAAGCATTACCCTCCTTGCTTGTGCAGTCGGATAACGAATTGCGCTTTGTATCGCTCGTTTATTCACTGTTGTACAAAATAAATATATAGAACTATCATCATTTCTCTGGAGTTATATTCTCGTATATTAAGACCCAGGTGTCGCCTGTCTCATATTTTCAAACACCACTCCACAGTGGGGAAGAAGAGGAAAGATTTACTTCCAGATCGCAAGGAAGTAATGTACATGCATTATATAGAGAATAAAGTTAATGTATTTTTTACACTGAACACGGTCAACTCTTAAGTAATTGAATGAATACACTTTACTATATACTAGCGATCAGCCCCGGCTTCGCACGGGTAGAAGTTTTTTTGAAAATAAAATACAGCCCATGTTACTCGCTGATAATATAGCTTTCTATAGGTGAAAGAATTTTTGAAATCGGTTCAGCAGTTTTTGAGTTTATTGATTATAAACAAACATACAAACAAACGACTTTTACCTCTGTATAATATTAATTGCTAGCGACCCGCCCCGGTTTCATACGGTTAGAAGTTTTTTTTTTAAATAAATTGCAAACCATGTTACTCGCTGATAATGTAGCTATTTATAGGTGAAAGAATTTTTGAAATCAGTTGACTAGGTTTTGAGTTTATCCATTACATACAAACAAACAACGTTTACCTCTTTATAATATGTGGATATCCAAGCAAAACGGGTCCAGTGCTCGGCATTTAGTTTCAGAGATATACGCAGTTTTGTAAAGTTGGGTGAAAAAATGTCATTTTGCGATTTTAATTGATTATTAGTTAATGCTCAATTATCTCCAAGTTCATATAATAAATGACTTTATATGATGTTTCTAAGTAGAAACAAACAAGTGGAAGTGTGGTTTTTTTTTCAATCAAACTTTAAAAATGCTTTTTCAGAGTTTCAACTTTAAATGTCTGATAAAAAAAATAAATGCCAGTTTTTGAAAATTTTTTTAATCCTTATTAACGATAGACTGTTCCGAATCTAGTCTTAACTCAATACTCCACTACTGGAAAAAAAATATGCCAAGTTTTTGAATATTTTTTTAATCCTTATTAACAATTGACTATTCTAAATTCCGAATCTAGTCTTAACTCAATACCCCACTACTGGGCCATTTTTGCTTGGACGCCCACATATTAATATAGATAGATGTACAATAAGTCTATTTACTTAATATGTTATATAGTCCTACCTATACTAAAGGTCCGTCCATACATTCGGCATCGATATTTGCTAATTTTTGGGGTTCTTTGCCTCAAAAGCAATAACAAAGTCTGTATATGATAACATCGTTCATGTATCCATTCATCTATCCATCTGTCAATTCGATCAGGCTTGACCTTCCCCCCTGCCCCTTTAGATTCGAATGTACTGGACTATTTTCAGGGTATATAGGTTAGGTCTCATTTAAAGACAGGCAAAATGAATTATAATTAAAGTTCTACGTCTTCAAAATAAATTTTCCATTTTGTAACTATCGTATGGATTCCTCTATGCGAAGATTCGAGCTCGCACTTGATCTGTTTTTTCAGATATATTCTAATGTGAACTGAAAATACCTGTTATGAACCTTATAAGAATATAGCAGTCTGTCCCGGCTTCGCCCGGCTTGAACACATAATATACAGCCTATGTCTTTAACACCACTTTGCCCACCCCTTAGCACCACTGTTTTGGGTTCCAACTCGCCTATTTCACGTATGTGTAAAATTATAAATATGTGCAGTGGTTCAATTGATATACACAACGACTCTGAAGGCAGGTTCTACAAATGTGTTCAAAAATGTTTAAAACCTAAAAACAATAATTAAGTTAATAGATATATGTTTAGTATGTGTTGTGTTTAAAGCATTACATACTGTGAAATGCATTATGAGTATTGTTACTGTTAAATCAGTTATATGAAATCTAAAATTACCGTTTATATATTATAATGCATGCGGAATCTACCTATAAGTAGTTGTTACACTTGACGTAGTTTATTTAGCATGTATTGTATTACCTAAGCATTAGTGTAAACAACTGTTGGTAAATCTAATAATATAAAATAAATAAATGTCCACCTAGAATAAATGTACCTATCGAACAAGGAAAAAAATATTGAAATAAATGCAATAGTTCCGGAGATTACCCTCCACATATCAACAAACTTAAAAAAATTTCTCTTTCACTTTATAATATTAATTTCAAGCTGAGATTTAAGCATATTCCTGTATCCTTTAAGTTTCTGCGTTGAATAAATCGTTTGTAACAGGCAGACATGACGGTGATCGGTGTTGGGCAAAATTAATTGTAAAAACAATTATTTACAATTAAATATTTGTAAAATGTAGTCGTAAAAACATTTTGTTAGGCAAACAATTACAATTACAAATTTTAATTGTAATTGTTTTTACAATTACTTTTGCTCGATAATGTTGGTGATTCTAGGGGTCCAGTTTTTCCTTTTGAGATATAGAACCCTAAAAATAATGTTTCGCAAAAATCTCGTCCATTCCTTTTAATAGCCGACGAATCAAGCGACGCACGGGCCCTTTGTCCGTACTAATAGATCCCGCACAATACAAAATACCCTTTACCAAAACTTTCTCATCGGATAATAACAATACGCGGTATTATACACAAGGAGCAGTTTAGGGCGAGAATGTATAGCTAATCGTAGAGGTGCAAGTTAAAGGCGAAAGAGTTCTCGTACTAATATCATCCTCATCATCATGTTATGTGGTGCCCGATACGAAAGCTGTACCCCTAGCACAGCGCTTTGTTTGACGAATCGCCTGCAACCTAGATCTAGGCTAAATTCGAGCACAAACTGAACATCTACTTTCGTATTGTCATGATATCTTCGTGAAGAACGTATATACATTTCTTCTCAATTCAATGTTCGGTAAAGTTTTTGGTACAACAGGTACAACAAATATTAGTCGTCAGATTTGCCAACGCATTTACAATCTGAAGTGTTTGTTAACCTCATATGGTAAATATCCATGGGCCACTCAGTCCATTTCTCATTAGAGGGATTTGTTCGTTTGTCTTCCCAGAATTATAAAAAAAACTTCTCAAATGTTCGCACTATTATTTGGTCGCATGTAGCCAGTTTTCGACAAGTTCGTTGTAATTAATCATACATCAAAATGTAAATGTGTCATTCCCAAAAAAATTACCAAAACTGCTAATATTAATATGTGTGTATAAAACTTTTTATTTTTAAACAAGTTTTTAAAGTTTTTAAAAAATGGACCTATATTTTTCCATTTCGCTACTGCTTGTAATTTAACTTACCTAAAGCTTAAAAAAAACCGATTCATCTCTAAAAGGACCAACTCCACACGCAACAACGCTATGATCTGTCTAATGAAGAGTTTTGTACACAAAGGGATGCACAACTCTTTATTAATATGCGCTGTTGTGGAATTTTTCCCTTACTCATAAAACAAAAAGTTAACGGTGTTTTGGCAGCTTTTAGAATTATCATTCTTTTTATGTTCTGTTTTCAAATATTTATTCTGCCAGCCACGACAGAAACATTTTACTGAAGTATATCAATTAGATATCGTTTTTAACATTGCTACTGACATTAATTTTTTGTAGCAATTATTTTTTACCAAGAATTTTAGAACAATACTAGATACTGGTCATTGCAGTATTAGTACTGCAAAGACAAGTATATAGTATTGTTCTTTTCAACCAATTTTTTTGTAATGAAGACAGAAAAATTTGAAGACAGAAAAATAACCTTTCGATGCGTGACGTCTCACATATGTTCGCTATCTCTTACCAGTATGGCTCTAAGATTCTTGCTCTATCATCGTTTCAATGTCTCGTTGACAAGGAGATTAGTTATTGATTTTGCATTACTAATATTTTTTGAAGACAAGAAATATGAATTCATTTGACCTTTCCTGATCGTTTTTGTCTTCCTCATTTTTTTCATACTTCGTATGAAATCGTTATTTTAGTAGTCAGTAATTTCAATAAATTACTGGCTGGTTTTCTGATAATGCAGCTAGCAATAAAAAAATTCGCTTGTCTATGAAATAGAATGTGTAAAAGTGTTTGAAATTGAAACTTTCTTCATGAGGTAACAGAAAATAGGAATTGAAATTTTTATTGTGTTTCAATTTCGCGAAACGAAACATTCGTAATCGAGGAAATAACGTTTCAGTTTTGTACATAACAATAGAAACCAATTGTAAATATTGGTGATTCAATTAGTAGTTGTCTAATCCATCCATAACCTATTTTGTTAGTGTTTAAGAAACATAATTCCATCTCTCTATTTTTATTCAAAGATAAAATGATGTATGTGTTTGTAGTTCATATTAAGATATCCAGAATAGCTCACAGTAAACAATCCAAATTTTTTTGGCATAACGAAATCACTTAAATCGAAATCTTGAAATGCAAAGGTATTTCTGCAAGTAAAAATCATAAAACTTGCTAATAATAATAATCATCGATGGAAACTTACATAACTATTGTATTCAACATCTTGTAATAGAATTTGGTTACAATATTTTTCGAATGTAAATAAAGACAACGTAAATAACTGAAATTGTCTTTGTTATAAAAGCGCAGACATTCTTTATAAAAACTTACAAAAAGAACTGAAAAAAGTCACGCATCGCAGTATATCTTGACCTTATCGCGTCTAAAATATGTTACTTCACCCCGCTTAAATTCCCTCCATGTTTTATATTTATTTGTCACGGGCAACCCCAAATTAAAAAAATACGTATAATTCAAATCACGAACGTAAATAAAACGTTTATATCGCCATTTAACGCCATTAAAGTGCGACGAATTAAAAAAGTTTGAATGGTAGACTAAATGTTTTATGAGTATTAATTGCAGTAATTAAAGGTAGTTGGAAAATCACGCAATGCGTGTTCTCACCGTGTAGCGACTTGTTCTGTGACGGCTAGTCACAATGCAGCAGTTGTCCTTAAAACTGGAGTTCTATCACAGTTCTTACACTAATGAACTTCTTCTGTTCTTGATGACGTGTCTCGTCACACTTCTTCATGCAAATTCTCATTGACTAAATAACGCGAACCTTTATTATAAAATTATGTTAAAAAGTATTAGCTGATTGACCTGACTCAGTTCCTTGTCGGTTTTCCCTAGTACAGGTTTTTTATCAACAGATGGTCAATTTTACGTTCAGAAGTGTCTTTTTTTATATTAAAAATAAATATTCGCTGATATGTATATGTATGCGAATAGGTTGTTATGGATTTCACTTATTGTGGTATTTGCCGATACTATATAGATGCGGATATTTCAAAAACAACATGTAGTATTTAAAAAAACAACGCGCATTTTTTAAAACTTTAAAATCATATGTTTGACGAAATGTTATTGCAAGAAGTTCGTTGAGATGGCTGTTTTGGAGATATCCGCATATTATATTGTAGAAAATAACTCTATTACCAACACCTCGAAATAGAAACAATATTAATTTATAAAAATTGCAATAGGCGGTCTTATCGCTCCGAGCACTTTCTTCCATCTTTTCTATGGCGACGAAATGGTAATTTTGACTTTGGTAGGGATCTCAATTTTTCTAAGTGATTACAAAGCATATGAAAGTAATAATTGGTAAACTGATTCTTCATTTCACTGACTTCCATTTTGCCAGTTGCGATTGAAAGGAACGCCAATATTACTTTAAAATGACTTATTCTTTGCTTCGAACATCACACGATATAACATCTCGATTATAACACCTTAATTTTAAGAGTAATTGATTATTATAGAATAATCACTCACCTTGGAAATCTTACAACACTTCGTTAACACTTTCTCTTTCTGTACTTTGTTACACTTAACACTAAGACATCACTTTCCGTTAAGCTCTTGTCGAGATGACTTGCTCTAATAGAATGTCTAGTCGTGTGATCTCTTCTATAACGTTAACTCTGCAATTCCCACCACTGTGGGAATTGGCCAACGGCGATAAACCGGTGTTGCCATGTTAATGTAGCGCTATTTTAGTAGGTTAATTAGGTAGTATTGCCATTTAAGACTTGCAAAATACGAAAGTAGTAGTTATTTGAGGGATGACGCTAACACTAGTCACGCAAATTACTAAAAGTCTAGAGAGTGTTGCTCTTAGAGAAAAAAGCTATGTCCATTTTGATTTTTGGTCCGAGATTTTGACTGACAGAAAAACTATTATGTGTACTATTGGTAGTATAAACGTAAACGATGAATGTTTTACTTTACTACAGTAACAGAAATTACAATAACAGAGTTCTAAGCTCACTCATACGATCCTACGAATAAGTCATCTTGTAAGGTTTCCATTTTCCGTTTGAAGTACGGAATCCTAAAAATATTCAAACATATCTGTTACACGATAATGTGTTTGACAGTTGTTGACAAATTCGAATGCTCTAATGCCATTTAAGACTTGCGAAATAGGAAAATAGTAGTTATTTGAGGGGTGACGCTAACACGATACACGATCGACTAAATTTTGTAACAGATAAAAAATATCAAAGAAACCTCTTTTATAAACGAAATTTACATTTTTTGGAGTAACGAGATCGATTCATGCTTATCTTATCATAGATTAATCTAAATTATCATAGATTAATCTAAACACAATTTTCGAAATACAGTTGGATTTTTTAAAATTCATTATACTTTTAAAAAAAACGAGAGTAACTGTTTTTAGTATTTTTCGTAACCTAGCGCACGTTTGTATGGCGCAGGTTTATTTTTAAGACCTCAAAAAACGGAGGTTCTCAATTCGGTTGTATTTTTTTTGTTTTTTTTTTTAAGTTTGTTACTTCAGAACTCCATCATTTATGAACCTATCTGAAAAATTCTTTTTTTATTTGAAAGGATATACTTCCAGATTAGTCCCATTTCAATTTCACTGGTATTGGAGCTTAGATTTCGAAGATACACCAAATAACACAAACTGCTTATAACCTTTATTTAATTAATTATATTGATGATTGTCTTGTATGTCATTGCACTCCAGAATTAGAAAATAAGTTATAGTTAATTGTAGACCTACCCTAAATATTTATTTAAACCAAGGTCACTCAAAAGGGGGAAATAAAAAAAATTTGATATAAAATTAAACCAACTTAAAAAAATCACTGAAAAGTACGAAATAACTATCCTTTACTAATCATAATACCTACATAATTAAATTTGAGAGTTACTGAAGTCGGTGCCAAATCAATGTGCAACCACAGAAAGTCTATTAGTTTAGGAGACTTCAGTAACTGTCAAATTTAATTATATGTCTTAATACGTGTTTTGTATGAAATTGATACGTGTATCGTATTTATAAAGTTATTTTTGTACTTGAGTTTTGATTAGTAAAGTATAGTTATTTTGTACTTTTTAGTAATTTTTTTTGAAGTCGGTTTAATTTTTTCGTTAATTTTTTTTAGATTTATTGCTGTTTGTCACTGCGTCACCTTAAGTTGCTCTTTAATATCAGATGCGAATATTTATACAACAACATAACATGCAAATGTAATCGCAAAACTATTTTTACTACTGTGAACACTGGTGCAGTTTTGGCCCAAGGACTACTATCCGGCCATGAATATCATGAAAAAGTGGTGTGGTGGCGGTTGAACCTACTACGTCTGTACTTTGAGGAACCCGATTGAAATTGGTCACGCTTATATCAAGAAAAACCAACTAAAAATAAAATAATGTATAACATGACAACCAAAACTGAGGCGAGGGCTTATTCATGCTTGGAGGAACATTCTATCAAATGTCAAGAGACGACCTTTCTCGGATTGTTTTCAACGTAACCGTCGGCCCGTGAAATCAATGGACATAAACATCCTTTGAAATTGCAAGATTTCTATCTTCCACGTCTTTATATTTCGTGTTGGGTTATTCTGTGACGCGTAATACGCCAAAATCCTATCTAAAATGGTAGACCGAATATAATCTTTTCAATGTATCTTTACTTAGATTTACTTTAGTTGTAACTTGTGAATTAAGCTGTATCTCAAAATTCGTAGCAATAAAAAAAAATTTAAAAAAACGCTTACACACCCACATCGAGACTTTTCCTTTCATTGTACTTCTGTATTTATATACATAAATATAAATTTTTATGCTTATGTATTTATATTATTAATATATAATTAAATTGAATCGGTCGTTTCAAAAACCACATAAGTCAAGTTTTTTCCGAACTGGTTTTTTTGTTGCAAACGCTTCCATAAAGGTAGACCCACAATCTGGGTACAAACCACCCAATTCAGTATATTCCTTTTTCTTCAATCAACACAGCGTAATCATCGTTGATTGCTTAAACGACATAAGTCAGCTGACTTAAGTGGTTCTTGCATGCAATACCAGGAGACGATTGCAGATATACTCGTAACACTATCTTATGTGGAATTGCAATTATTTGATTATTTGAAATATTTTAATTTAATGAGTAATTTGATGACAATTTTCTGCAGTCGTTACATTCTTCAAGATTTGAAATTTAGTTGTTGTGCTTTTGAAAAACATCTTTCAAAGTTACAAGCGAAACAGAGACGTGCAATAAAGAACAATGGTACACAGAGGCAAAGTGCCTTTCAGTTTCATGATGTGAAACATTTACAGTCGTAGCACTGAAAACTGAAGATGTTTTGGACTTTAAGAAAAGGTGGCCAAGATATAAAAAACATGTTCGTAAAAAGTATCATTTGAGAGCAGTGTTCCGAATGAAAGAAAAATACATTTAAAGAAGAAAAAAATAGATAATTTAAAATGAGTTCAGGACAGGACATTCTGAAGAGCATGTGCTATTTTATCAAAACATATTTAGCAGGCCAACTGCAAAATATTGAAGATAGTTCAGATGAGAATGATGGAGAATACAGAAAATGATTACTTACCATTGCCATAATGAGAGAAAAACATGAAATCGTTATGTCTGAGTGTTATTATCTTTAAGTTTTATTAAAATTATTGTCAACATGACTGTTTTGTTCAAATTAAAAGCCACGTAACCCTGTTTCTTGCTAAAACAATATAAGTCCAGTAATGTTTTTCTGGCTTTTCTTCTTAGATTTTTAACGAATTATATAAACATTTCGATATTTAAGAGTTTTAAGTCCAAATACTTTATTCAGCCCAAAAAAAGTCCTTACAAATTCATTTACTTGTAAATGACACAGTTTCTTTTGACTACTGAAAAATTGAAATCACTTGATATTGTATAAGCTCAGGTGTTACTTTACGGAAAATCCATTTCATGTGATGAATTCTAAAATCTTTAGCCATTTTCCGCTCAAACTATAAAAACCACTAATCGACTAACCAGCACCGAATCCATTCGGTGCTGGTTAGCTGGTCGAGTCCGATCCTGAGGATGCTTCGTTGAGAAGCGAAACACATGTCGACTTATGTGGTTTTCGAAATGACCGATTCATTTATATTAAATTATTCAGAGAAGATTGTTCTTTGTGTACGCTCTACAGTCTACAGTATTCACATTTATAGGGTTAGCTAGAAGAGATCTTTTACAGAGTTAAGCTCATTTACTGAAATTCATTAGTAAGTATAGCCTTAATCTGCATTTATTTTGTACATGTATTTTTATTAATTTCTTACTTTTCTAACTTTGACATGTAATTATTTAAAATTGTTATAATGTATCATATATAAAAGATATGAGATTGATTTGAGTATTATGAATTTATGAGTAGATATTAAATATTCCAAATAGATAATCTTGTATATGTTAGTACTATTATACATATTTTTATTTTTTCATTTTACATACATATTGAGATTTGAGGAGGCGAAGGACGACTAAGTAAGCAAGGACTGCAATGCTTGGCATTTCATCCTGTCTGATTACCCCTTCAAAGATACAGCTTGGGGATATGTATGTATGTACATTTATTTTCTATGTAATACATCTGCATATCTTATATTCGCATTGCTGAAAATAAATATACTATAATATCTTTATTATTAAGTATGTACGAAGTATGTGCAGTGTCACACTTGCAGACAAAATAAGCAATGAAGAGATACGCAGTATGACAGGGTTGCAAGACAGTGTTATTGTAAAAATAAAGAAAGGAATGCTAAGATGGTTCGGGCACATGGAAAGAATGAGTGATGAAATACTGACAAAGAAAACCTATAGAGCAAAAGTGATTGGTAAAAGAAGGCAAGGAAGACCAAGGCTATGGAATTATGAAGATCAAATAGCTAGAATGTAAGCCGACGGAAAACTCAAAAGCACTCGCATACCTAGGCGAAAATGTGTGAGGAGAATGATGAGATTTGAGGAAGCGAAAGAAGTATGTAAGGACTGCGACGCTTGGCGCTCCGTCCTCTCTGACTACCCCGTTGGGGATATGACGTGAAGATATGTATGTATGTATTATTATTAAGAACTGACAGTTGTTGCTGTAGCGCGCGTTGAACGAACATATACTTTTTTATTTTTTTATTATTTGTTTTATTTATAAAAATACAAGTATTCATATTCAACATTGCGTTAAAATTTCAAATCAATTGATCGACAGCTTTTTGAGTTATGCGACTACAAACACACGGAAGTTGAATTTAATTTTTATGTCATAGATGTCAGAATAATGCTTTGAACACAAGAACCGGCACTGGTTATTGCACCCAACGGGTCAGTCAAATATACATGGTATGTTCTTTCTTTGACATTGGCCGGTTATCTAAGTATTCCTATTATAAGAATGTTAATAGTTCTAAACAATAAACAATGGGGCCAGTGGCACGCGAGCTACGCACGCTACACTGAAATACGAGCCTTGCTAAATGTGCCATGCGCTGTTTGTACGGAGATATGGTACTGTATTTTTTTCAGTTACACCTACAGCTCTTCTACTTTTATCAAATGCATCAAGGTGCAACAAAACACACTGTGACTCTTAGCAATAATATATAATGAATTAATACACGCATACATGCAAATCTTGACGCTGTATGCCTAACGGGATAGTCAGAGAGGATGGAGCACCAAGTATCGCACTCTTTCTCTCTTTCCTTTTTCAAATCTTATCATTCTCTTTACATATCTTCGTCTAGGTATGATTTCGACATTTGCGCCAGCTAACATTCTGGCTATTTGGTCATTTTTAGTAATAATTTTCGATTTTTCGATCAATTAATGCTTATTATTAGAGTAAGTATTTATATTATGAAATATACTCACAATGTATACTGAAAATGTGTAGCTAGCAGCGCCCTCTCAGATTTTGATTTACATTATTTCTGTAATTCTCTGACTACCCCGTTAGGGATACGGATCAAAGATATGTATGTATGTTTTTGTCATTTTTTTTTAATGTAGCTGTTGATTTTGCAGAGATAAATTTACCTAGTCATTCATGATTATTCATTGCTGCAATTAATATGAATATAAGTCCATATTTTTGAATTATCTAAGCAAAAATACCAACACGTTTCAACATGCCTTTAACATAATTGATGAACACAACGTGAATGCATGTCATCTTTAAAGGAATTTGACGTCACTTCGCCAGTATATCGAGAGAATTTTCAATTTTAAGCCTCTCGAGAGCTCGGTGTTTGGTAGAGGCTAGAGGCATTAAAATAAAACACGTCGTAAGTCGTCACGTAAACTCCATCCATCACTCGCAGTGTGCAACCCCCTTTATATTCCGGCCGGTATTGACGCAGAGCGAATTTTTGAAAAATGTAAAAAGGTCACTCGGGACATCACGTACCGTTCATTTATTATGGGTTCGACTGGGTTCCGGTAGTTTTTGGCAAGCCGTCCATAGATAAATGTTACTGTGTTTTCAATTACGAAAGAGATTTTTCTTTTTCTGCCCGAACACAAAGACATAAGTAACACTCATTGTTCTCAAGCGCTTTCAATACTAACTTGTAATCTTATACTAGTATAATACCTTACACTATATTTATTTTATTTATTATTATAGACTTTATAAATAACGTCAGACGCCGTTTCCAAGCAGAAACTGTGTGGTAAATCAGATAAGCTGACTCACATGTACCTACGACACACATTAGTTATCAGATATGCTGATCAGCTGCCACTACTGTTCTGTATACTTAATATAATTATACATGTGAATAATGTGAATATGTGGGTATGATTTATTAGAAATAAACAAACAGTTGTAAATCAGAAGCTTTGTTTATTTGACGTCTCGCACACTTTATGGCGCAGTCGGTTGTTTTTTTTTTAAAAAAAACAGTTTTCTAAAAAACAGCACCTACAGATCTACATTTTATTTGGTTAAACGCATTTGTTATCAGCTAAGCTGAGCAGCTAGACAAGTGGCAAACACTTCATACGATAGAAACCCTTGTTGGCACTATTGCTCGTTAAAAGTGCCATTTGGCTATATTTTATACACCGACTTTCACACGACTTTACGTTTCGTTTAATATATAAAAAAGTTAATAACGTTTGACTACCAATTTCAAATTCGTTACGCTGGACTTGGTGGTATTTGTCATTCTATTCTACTAGCGTTAACGACAAATGAGCCACTTGGCTAGGCCCCCTGATCAGCCATGATTTCGTTAGAAAACAGCACCCACACATACAGATGTGAATCAAAAAGAATATAGATTCTATTTGATTTTATTTGCCTCAGTTTGACAGTATAGGACAGGCTCTCTAGAGTTATAATTACTTCAAAGGTTCGTAGGCGCTATGGTCTATCATCATCTAGGCATCTATTTTCCAAACTGAGGGTTTCGATTCCGGTCTCGGGCAAGTCAAATAAGGAAACATAATTTTCTAAATTGTATTTTAGTCTGGGTGTTACTGGATCCTTTCCCAGTTCGACTGCGTGGTACTTAAAATAATATAAGCATGGAGTACTTAGTACTAGGGCTTAGTTAAGATACGCACAGTTGGTATAATTGTGTAGAGTATCTATTGTTTATTTAACACCTGGCGACCGAACTTAACTCGGTCATATAAAAAAAAACAAAAAATGTCTAAGCACATTGCAAGATTTAAACCCGCACACTTCGGCGTGGTAGACCTACAGTCTAGCCACTGTGCTGTTGAGAAGATAAACTTTTACGAAATTAGAAGAGTTTAGAAGTTTTAAGCGTATGTAAACATAGACGAAATTTCCCAGTACTGAGACCTAGCTAGATCAATTTTTCGCTCCCGTAAACCCCTACATTGTAAATTTCGTCGAAATCAGTAGAGCCGTCTTCGAGAACGCGTAAACAAACATATGATTACTAACGACTCGTCCTATCCTCGCACGAGGATTTCATTACGAAACGCCAATATAACTTCTTTAAATTAAATGTCAATGTTTACATAATTTCCTTGTTAGGTTTCCTAAATAATCGTGAGAACCATATTGATATCCACTTATATAGCAACACTTATAGAGCAAATATTGATCTGCATTTATCTGTATAAATGCGAATCGCAATTTTATTTTATACTACTTAGATATAGAGATTAATACAATTTGGGATTAAATATAATGGCCACCAAAAAAAACTATGGGACCCTATGCTCTCTTACCTAAAAAATATACAGTACGTTTAGTATATATACTAAACGCCAAAAAAATTAAACTGTACCAAAAAAAGAAAACCTAAAATTGCAACAGTTCTAGCTCTTTTAGTCATGCCTGCATTTCAAATTGTATTCAAAAACCAAATGTAGTAAACGTTCACCAAATTTTAACGAGCAAATATCTATATCAACAGTTTTTTTTGGTTAAGTTAGGTTAGTGTTTTTACCACAACGCGCGAGCCGAGCGAGCAAAGCGAACGTACCGCGGCAGCGGCCGGCGAAGCGCCAGATCAGAATCCGCTTTATACATGGAACGATTTTCAGTTCAGAAAAATGTCTAGAACTCTAAGAGTAATTTACTTTTGTAGGATGTCATATATTTGGACGAAGATAAAATTTTTGGTTTTAATTTCACACTAAAATGAGGAATTAATTTTGCTGATCATTTACTATTTTTGGCAGTATTAAGTGATTTGTATTAAGTGATTTTTTGCCGTTATATTTTACTATATCTGATGATAAGTTAAACATAAGCCATAAAATATGTTGTTGTTAAAGAGACTATATTATAACCCGTTTATCACCAGGACATCGACGACAAAATGTGCGGGCGGCTCTCCACACCGCGAGCGGCGGAGACGGGAGGAAGAATCACCGGCGCCGAGCGGTTTCGCCGCGGCGCTACACCGCACTGCACCGCCAGCGCCGCCTGCACTCCTGCGACGACTCGGCGTCAAAGAACCTACTGGCGTTGGAAAGGTTAGTGCAAATAATTCAAATCCTAAGTATTTTTACGATACCGTAGCTAAGATAACTGTACGAAATCCTTATAGTTTTGTCGTGTGTCTGTCCGTACAATAAACAATAGGTGTTTTCAGGGCCAATTTTTTTTATGGAATCCTAAGTTAATGCGTGGCTCACGCGCTCTTTGATGGTTTACATGTTATATGACATTTTTGACGTCAAATTTATCACTGTGGAAAAACCTACTGTAAACTTGGAATAAACCTACCTAAATAAAACTTACTCTCTCTAGCTCTAGAGACTATCAGCTCTTCGCAGTTTACATTCTAATGAAGCTCATCACCCTCGTTTTAATCAACGTAGCTGGGCAATAAACGCTTCAAAACGTTGTCACTGTTAACGGCATTAATTTTAAAACGATCTTATGGTTTTTTGCTAATTGGTTACCGCTATCAGTAAAATAAAGCGAATTTTTAAATATTGGTAATGAGACACTCATCATCTCGCACTAATGAGCAGGGCTTCGCAACCAAATAACTTAATAAACTTCAATTATTCACGTGACTCCAAAATGATATGATCATTAATCTATCACATGGGCTTTACAAGTCTCTATATTTTGGACTTTTTATCAAAAACATTTTTTTACTTCGTAGAAGTTCAATTTATATAATTTTTTTTCTATCTTTCGCTCAAAATTTTGAGTACTGGTGCCGGCTGACTGAGTCTGACCTCTAGAACGTATTGAGTATGTTTCGTTGAGACGCAAGATATGTGTCGATCAACGTTGAAATTTTGGGTTAGAAGTTAACTGAAAAATATACAAATTGATCACATGAAATTACTGAATGTAACAGAGTCTATATTAGAAATTGACATGGATTCAAGCTACTCCACAATAGTATTAATTCTAAGTAAGACCAACACAGACAGGCAAATCCTTTCTTATTGATTAAGAGTACATATTGGAAAGCTTTAAGTTAAAATTGTACTGCATTCTTGATCTGAAGGTCCTATAAAAGAACCTTCGACAACTTGCTCAGGATATAAAAAAAAATATCAAATTGCGCCTGGAAAAATATCTCTGATTTGAAAATATGAGCCAGAGATAATTAAATACTACCCAATAGAAATTAATATTTCGAATATATAAAAAAAAGAAAATTCCTATAAGAGAATCAAAGATATAAAAATATTATTTGTTAACATTCCTTACCTTTAGTTTTATAAATTCAAATTGATTAATAAAAATGTCTTATTTATAGGTTTTATAAGGTATAAGCGCATAGCTATGCTTAAACGCATTACATTTAATTCCATCTTTCCATCCAACTTTATATACAAAATATCGAGCGATTTTTTTTAAATACTCTCTTCAACACACGACCAGTTGAATATTAATGATCAACTATTGACTTTATTAACAACAACTGCCTTTGACAATCTCTATATCTATGGAACAAGTTAAATTCGTATCTTCAGTATTATTTTCACTATGAATTCAACTCACAAAAATTAAAGGAATGTAATATTTTTCACCCCTCTCTGTTTATGTTTATATGTGTTAAAAATTACAGTACTTATTAACTCCATGTTTAAGTCTTAGCTTAACCAATAAGGCTAACAGCTGGTCTAAAGAGAAATCAATTTAACAGTCGATTCAACTTGGAAAAGCATGAAATTACAAGGACTTGGAACGCAATTGAACTTCCTTGTCATGACAAGGAAGTTCAATTGCGTTATTAGATGTTGCAGAAATTTAATGCAGAAATAGAACAGAACGTTATCAATCCTACTCGAACTTACTTAAGACAATATAATACAAAATACATATATGTATAACGAAACCGAATTAATACTGCACTTAGTTGATTCATTTGTTGCTATGAGAGTTAATATCATAAGTCATTTTAGCAAAGAATTATACGAACTTGAAGCTTTATTTAAAGCAATACAGAATTTATGATAAAGTAAGAATCGATTTAAAAAGACATTACATCAAAAATAGATGAAAATTAAGCAATAACAATGTTTTAAACTGATACGGTTGAGTATCCCGTTGGGGTGGTAGTTAGCGCATCTGCATTTTTAAACTGAAAGTCGCGCACCAATGGGAATGGATTTTTCTAGATTTTTCTTGGAATCTAAGTGTTTACTGAATGCTCACTCTAATAATTATGTTATACCCTACATATAGGCCTAATGCTTAGATATCACACAAGTGGTCTAAATTTATGGAGCATTTTATTCACTTCGTCCGCGTGGAAGTCGGTTTTATTACGCACCCTGTAACAGGCGAGCGGCGAATTTAAAATTATGTATAAATGACGATAACTTTTTTCAATGTCATTTGATTTCATTTAAACAGAACCTAAATGTTGCTCTAAGCTGAGTTTAATATACCTGTAAAAACGCAAGAAAATCTGTTTAGTAGTTTCGGAGATTAGAGTATACATACAGACAGACGAAATTTAAAAAAAAGGTTTTTGTGTTCTGTTACTCTTTTTAGATCACACACACACATTTTTTGATAAATTTATTCAACGTACAGACATCGTTTCTTCTCCTTTGTTATATGTATAGATGCCCAATGTGTACAATAGAAACTTTTGCATTATGCTTTTCTGACATTACCAAGTTCACTAATTAAATCTTTGAATTCCGATTTTGCGACTGCTAAATTCATTTAACCTTATCGACGCGAACAGCGAGTCTAAATGTCCTGGGGGCCTAGACAAGTGGCTTATTTGTCGTAATCGCTAGTAGAATAGAATGACAAATACCACGTGATCGAGCATAACGAATTTTAAATTGGTAGTCAAACGTTATTAATTTTCTATTAAATCAAATGAAAAGTAAAGTCGTGTGAAAACCGCTGTATAAAACGTAGACAATTGGCACTTTTTACTAGGAATAACGCCAGAAAGCGTCTCTATTTTACGAAACTATTGAGGAAAAATATAGATCGATTTACAAAAAAAGGCGATATTGGTGGTATGGAAACCCGAGGTCGTGATAAATTGGTTGTTCCAAAATTTAAATTACATAAGTCAAATGTTTCATTTTTGGGTAACTGCGTTCGTTTTTATAATAAAGTTCCTCAAGAAGTCACTCAATTAACAGAAAATATATTTAGATTAGTTATAAAACGTACATTGATTAGACAATCATACTATAAAATAAACGATTTCGTTGAAGATAAAACAATAGTCTGGAAATGATTTTCTCTGCACATGCATTTACTGGCTCTCTGAATATTGTATTTTAATAAACCTTTTGTAAAATGACGTTGAAAAAATTATACCTGACTGAGTTTCTTGTCGGTTCTTCTGTGTCCAGGTTTTCTTTTCTCTTCTCTTTGAACCGAACTAAAGTAGATTTGACGTTCAAAAATACCTTGTGATTGGGTTTACTTGAATAAATTGATTTGACTTTGACTTTGAAACGCTTGCCACTTGTCTAGCCGCTCTGGTACTCAAATAGCGAACGTGCCCGTCGGACAGACCGCTAATGTCATAAGACAGCCGGCTAACGAGCACACTGCAGGAATCACAACTACAATCCCTTGGTATTCCAGACTCAGACGATGAAGTATATCGATATATACGAATACATATGTAAGTTTGACGACCGCCGTGGCGCAACGGCTTAACGCGTTGGAAAGTAAACGGGGGTTGCGGGTTCGATTCCCGCCCCGGGTCGGGGTGTTTATGTATAATATGTATTTATTTACAAAAGAAAAGTATACAGGGTGTATATGAAAACGGGACAGTTACTTTAATGGATGAAAGGGCATAACTTTAGTATGTAGTTACAAAAAGAATTATTGAAAAAAACGTATCCGTTTAAGAGTTATGACCGTTTTAATTTTCAAGTGTTATCCCCACCATTTCTCGTAAAATTGGGTTGATCGTGTACAGTTACAGATTTTAAATCTTACGTTTTTTTTTATTTTGTAATAATTTCATCCGTTACTGAAATACAGCCTGAAAACCATTTTCAAAAATAATGCGTATACTCCAATGGGGGTTTTCAGGCAATGTTACGACCACATTGCAGGATTCAAACTCGCGCACTTCGGCGTAGTAGACCTACGCTCATTGTGCTATATTATTGAGGAGGTAAACTCTGCAACTCTGTGAAAGGTGTAGGGTGTTAGACGAAAACAAGATGTCCCACAACTTCGAATAAAATTCCAAATTATTTTGGAAAGAAATAAGTAAATACCGAAGTGGTCCGACACCTTGCAGAATGAATAAAGTGTGTTCGAAACAACATCATCTGTTAACAGACAAAAAAGCTTTTCTACAGCATTGGAACGAATACAATGAGAACTGTATGAGAGTGACGACTCTGTCTCTGACACTGAGAGTGATCCTAATGAATCGTCATACTCGGGTTAGGAACTAGAGGAAGTCATTAGAATGAAAGAGATTGAGAAAGCTATAAGAAGTCTGAAGTTTGGATAGGCTGCGGCAAATGATAAGGTGACCGCTGATATGATCAAATATGGTAGTCCTAGAGTCAGGGATGCATTCTATAAACTGTGCAATCATTGCTGGCAGAAGGGAAAGGTTCTGGAGGACTGACGCGCCATAATCATGGTGCCTCTCTATGTAGGGAAAGGTTCCTATTTAGACTGCGCGTGCTATAGGACTATCAGCTTGGTCAGCTTAGCAAGTAAAGTATATATCAAAGTATTGGCTGAACGTATGAAAAGCGTTTCTAAAAGATACTTATTTCTGCGAGGCACAAGGTCAACTGAGGAAGCGTGCTCGTCGCGACCCCTGCCAGCCCTTTTCAGGGCTGCAATTCCTCTACTATGCTTACCATGCGGGACAACGCAGATTTAAATGCTAGGGCGTCCCCCGAAAGCGACGGACACCAGTGTGTCCCCGCTGGTGTAAGCAAAGTGCAGTTCGGCGTTGGGGACCGCCACCCAACACGCTGTGCACCTAGCGGCGGGAAGTGGAGGGAGGAGTGCAGAATAGCTGCGTGGAATGTGAGAGGTGAGATTGAAGAGAAGATGAATGAAGTGATTGATATTATGGAAGAGAAAAAACTGGATGTGTTATGTTTGAGTGAAACCAAGCGAAGGTGCAGTGAACTTGCTGATTTGCCCGGAGGGGGCATCGCTCTGTGGTCAGGGGTACCACTTGGAGATAGAGGATGCCAGGGGGTGGCCGTTTTGCTGTCCTCTCGTTTGTTTAATTGTATGACTGAGTATAAATGTGTAAACCCTAGACTGCTCTGGGTGCGCCTCAAGATGGGGTTGACGAGAATTTTTATTTTGGCGGTGTATGCTCCAGTGTCCTCCGTCGGCGTGGGTGAGCTAGAGCGGTTTTGGGAGAATGTTAGAGAAGTTCTAGCGACGGTTGAAGAGAACGAGAGAATTGTTTTCTGTGGAGACATGAATGGATGGGTCGGAACAGCTCGAATTGGATTTGAGACTGTCCTAGGCAAATATGGAGATAAGAGAGTGAATGATGCTGGTAGGATTCTGTTAGGCGTGTGTATGGAAAAGGATCTTTTTGTTGCTAATACCGTATTCATGCACAAAAGGATCCATCAGTACACTTGGGAAAGAAAGCATGAGAGAAGTATGATTGATTTATTCTTGGTAGATAACAGGCTCAAGAAGCAGGTTATGGACACAAGAGCGCATAGAGGAGCCGATCTGGGAACGGACCACTTTCTGGTGATAACCAGAATAAGGGGTCTGTTTGCAGCATGGCGACATCGCGTAGTGTCCAAACCTGCAGCGGTTTGTCGCATCAAAAGCTGGAAACTGCAAGATGCGACTACCAGGAATGAATACGAAAGAGTAGTATCCGGTAAGCTTGATGATAGATTGAAAGTGATGAGCGAGGATGTTGAAGAATGTTGGCAGAACCTTAGGGATAGTATGATCGAGGCTGCAAAAGAAGTGTGTGGAACGAATAAGATTGGGAACGGTAAAAAGCGTGATGTGTGGTGGGATGATGAGGTGAAAGAGTCTGTGTATAAAAAGAAGAAAGCATGGCGAGACTACCTTGCTACAAAAAATGACTGTGGTATGAACAATTTGATGAAGGATAGATATAAGCTGAAGAAAGCAGAAACGAAAGCACTAGCGAAAGAGAAGCGTGAAAGGTGAAGGATGTTAGACGAAAATAGGATGTCGGACAACTTCGAGGAAAATTCCAAATTATTTTGAAAAGAAGTGCGGAAGTACCGAAGTGGCCCGGCACCTTGCAGAATGAATAAAGTGCGTTCGGAAGAAAACAACTTGCTAACAGATAAAAAAGTTGTTCTGCAGCGATGGAGTGAATACCATGGAGAACTGTATGAGAGTGGCGACTTCGTCTCTGATACTGAGAGCGATTCTAATGAATTGCCACACTCGGGTCAGGGACTGGAGGATGTCGTTAGTATGAAAGAGATCAAGAAAGTGATAAGAAGTTTGAAATGTGGAAAAGCTGCGGGAATTGATGACATGACTGCTGAGATGATCAAGTATGGTGGTCCTAGGGTCTGGGATGCCTTCTGTGCACTCTGCAACCTTTGTTTGCAGAAGGGCGAGGTTCCAGAGGACTGGCGCACCGCAGTCATGGTACCTATATATAAAGGGAAAGGTTCTCATTTGAACTGCGCGTGCTACAGGACCATCAGCTTTGTCAGCTTAGCAAGTAAAGTCTACACTAAGGTATTGACTGAACGTATGAAAGGCGTTTCCGAAAGATATTTGTGGGAGGCGCAAGGTGGTTTTAAGAACGGCAGAGGTTGTATGGATCAGATTTTCTCGCTTCGCGTTATCGTGGGGAAGTTTCTGGCTGTAGGTCAGAAAGTTTTCTGCGCTTTCGTGGATATAGAAAAAGCATTCGCTAGAGTAGTGTGACAGAAATTGTGGAGTCTTCTGCCTAAGTATGGCGTGGGGGGCTCCTTACTACGGGCTGTGAGGTCATTATATAGCGGCCACAGAGCCTGTGTAAGGATAGAGGGTGACGCATCGCCCTGGTTTGATGTCTGTTCAGGCGTCAGACAGGGCTGCGTGATGTCTGCCTGGCTGTTCGTGCTGTATTTGGACAGTTGCCTCCAGAAAATGAAAGGTAGTATGAGTGGTATGTTATGTGTTGACACAGTGGTAAGCTGCCTATTGTACGCTGACGATGCTGTGCTTATAGCACCATCAGAAGCCTAGTTGCAAGCACTAGTCACGTGCATGAAAGAAGAATGTGAAGTAAAAGGATTGAATATGAATGTGAACAAAACTAAGGTTCTGGTGTTCGAAAGGGAAGAGGTACAAACGAAATGTGATATTTGGGTAAATGGAAAATATCTAGAACAAGTGAATGAAATTGTGTATCTGGGGAGTGCGTTTTCGAGGGATGGAAGATGTGACTTAGATGTGGAGAGACGGGTAGCAGCTGGCAATAAAGTGAATGGTGCTCTGCCCGCATAAGCAGATAGTGTGAATATATCTAACACTGCCAAAAAGGCGATCCACAATGCGGTGTTGGTGCCAACTTTATTGTACGGTAGTGATGCCTAGATATGCCCGAAATCGAGTGAAAGTATGATAAATGCAGTAGAAATGCGATTTCTTAGAAAGATGTGCGGTGTCACCCTTGCGGACAGGACAAGCAATGAGGAGATACGCAGTATGATAGGGTCGCACGACAGTGTTATTGTAAAAATGAAGAAAGGAATGCTTCGATGGTTCGGGCACATAGAAAGAACGACTGATGAAAGACTGACGAAGAAAATATACAGAGCGAAAGTGAGTGGTAAAAGAAGGCAAGGAAGACCAAGGCTGACTTATGAAGATCAAATAGCCAGAGTGTTAGCAGACGGAAATGTCAAAAGCTCTCGCATACCTAGGCGAAAATGTGTGAGGAGAATGATGAGATTTGAGGAAGCGAAAGAAGTATGTAAGAACCGCGACGTTTGGCGCTCTGTCCTCTCTGACTACCCCATTAGGGATACAGCGTGAGGATATATATGTATGTATGTACAAGGTGGTTTTAGGAACTGTAGCAGTTGTATGTATCAGATTTTCTCGCTCCGCGGTGTCGTAGGGAAGTTTCTGGCCATACGTCGGAAAGTTTTCTGCACTTTCGTGGATCATGAAAAAGCATTCGATAGAGTACTGCGAAAGAAATTTATAGAGTCTTCTGCCTGAATATGGCGTGGTGGGCCCCTTACTACAGGATGTGAGGTCATTATATCGAGACCACAGAGCCCGCGCAAAGGTAGATGGTGACATGTCGCCCCGGTTCGAATTCTGTTCAGGCGTCAGATAGGGCTGCGTGATGTCTGCCTTTTAGACAATTGCCTCCAGACATTGAAAGGTAGTATAAGTGGTACGGTATGTGATGGTACAGTGGCAAACTGCCTGTTCTACGCTGACGATGCTGTGCTTATAGCACCATCAGAAGAGGAGTTGCAGACACTAGTTACGTGCACAAAAAAAGACTGTGAGTGAAAGGATTGAATATGAATGTGAACGAAACTATGGTTTTGGTGTTTAAAAGGTTAGATGTACGACAAAGTGTGAAATATGGGTAAATCGAAAATGTCTGTAACAATTGCACGAAATGGTATACATAGGGAGCGCGTTTTCGAGGGATGGAAGATGTGAGCTGGATGCGGAGAGACTGACAGCAGCTGGCAATAAAGTCAACGGTGCTCTGTCCGCATTATTAGATAGTGTGAATATATACAACACTGCTAAAATGGCCATCTACAGTGCGACGTTTGTTCCAAATTTATTGTATGGTAGTGAAGCCTGGATATGCCCGAATTCGAATGAAAGTAATAAGTAAAATAAAAATAAAATAAGTGCGGTGTACTTTTGGGGACGAGATAATCAATGAAGAGATACGCAGTTTGACAGAGTTGCACGACAATATCATAGTAAATATGAAAAAAGGAATGCTTAGATGGTTCAGGTACATAGACAGAATGAGTGATGAGACCGATGAAAAAAAATCTACAGAGCAAAAGTGAGTGGTAAAAGAAGCCAAGCCAAGGACAACTAACAAGGACAACTACAAGGCTAACTTATGAAGATCAAATAGCTGGAGTGTTAGCCGACGGAAATGTTCAAAGCGTATACCTACCTAGGCCAAAATCTGTGAGGAGAATGATGAGATTTGAGGAAGCGAAAGAAGTATGTAAGGACTGTGACGCTTGACACTCCGTCCTCTTTGACTACCCCATTGGGATACAGCGTGAAGATATGTATGTAGATAATAATATCCAAATAATATCTATTATTGTCATCAACTATAAAAGTACATAAATAATATACAACATATAATTGTACATCGTTTTAAATAATAATTTAACTCATTTTAGGTCTACATTTTTGATACCGATTTACAATATATTGTGTACACTAATAATTTGAAGTCCTGTTAAAAATTCGCAATTATTGTTTCTAATCCATTTTGAAGTTTGAAGGAAAGATATCATGAATGGCAACGTAGCGTACGGGCGGTGCGCGCGGGCCGGTTGCCGGCCCGAAAAGCCTGAAAACCATTTTCGAAAATATTGCGTATACCCCAATGGGGGTTTTCAGGCTGTATTTCAGTAACGGATGAAATTATTACAAAATAAAAAAAAACGTAAGATTTAAAATCTGTAACTGTACACGATCAACCCAATTTTACGAGAAATGGTGGGGATAACACTTGAAAATTAAAACGGTCATAACTCTTAAACGGATACGTTTTTTTTCAATAATGCTTTTTGTAACTACATACTAAAGTTATGCCCTTTCATCCATTAAAGTAACTGTCCCGTTTTCATATACACCCTGTATAAGTCAAAAGTCGAGCGCTCCACGGCTCTCATAACGCGCCACCTGCTTGTAGGACGCTCGCCAGATACTAACCAGGCGGGCTAAGGACCTCGCAGGTGGCCCACTTCATATAAGAGTACCTGGCAAAAGCCGAACCAGAGACCTGACCGTTTTAGCGACCAGCGAGTGCTCCCACTGGCAAGGGGCCATTGCCCCGGTACGATTTCCCCGTCCCCGTGAGAGGGCGAGATGAGTACTTCGGTCCACGGCTCTCTATTGCTTTTTACCTTCACGACTGCAGCCCGAAGTGTTTGAACACAAATTAATTAATTTATAATTGATATTAAATGTTAATATTAATCGATAATTTAAGTAAAGTTTGGGGTGTTCCATTACTACAAGTATCTAACTTACTATTTCATTTTATCGTAGCTTACAGTACATAATTATTTACACAAATCTATTTACATATTAAAAAAAATTAAGAAATATGTTACAAGATCGTCCGGTCTTTCTAAATAACCGATTTACTTAATTTTTTTTTATGAAAGGCATTCATGCACAGATTTGTCATCAAGCATTGGAAATCACTTACTTTCACCCTTCTTAAGTTATACTCGTACTCATATGCGATTTCCTCCTGTACATTCCTTATATTTTCATAGTTTCCTTTCTCTATATCTCTGGTTCTAATTGAGGTACGCGGTTCGTTTTGGGCTAAGAACCCTCACTGGAACGAGTTCTTTCATTTAAGTTTTTCCCCACTTAAATGGGTTGAGTTGGAGGGAAGCTAGGCGTGAACATTCAACTTAACTTTCAATTTTTGTATTCAAAATTTTCTAAGTGGTAGAGCCATGCTACATTGCAGCACGAATTGGGCCGGCTCGCCCGGTGAAATACCACCCTCTCACAGAATATCGGTGTGAAATAACAGCATCTATTGCTGTTGTGTTTCGTTCGGTAAGTGAGAGTGCCGGTGGACCATCACCCCCTCCCCCTCCTTTCCCTCCTTTCCCTATTTCCCAAATGGCCGGCAACGCACCCGTGACTCTCCGGATGTTGCGGGTGTCCAAAGGCGGAACTGTTCACTCTCCATCAAGTGACCCGCTTGCATTTGCTCATTTATAAAAAATAAAAAAAAACTTAGGTTACAATTACTTATCATATTAGAGCGTTATTTTTGAATTATATTACCAACACATTGCTGCAGAGCAGCGCGGGTCCTCTAGTATACATAAAAATGAATGTTTCTTTGTATGTTTATCCTCTATGCGTTACTATAACCATTCTTCCGGTTGTGATGAAACTTCGTCAGGCTTCGTCAACTGTCGTGTAGCGACCATAATTAAATTTTAAAAAGAAAATTTAAATAGATTAAATATGTATTTCTAAATGCACAAATTGAAGTATTATAAAAAAAAATATATAATTAATGTTCTTACTAATCGGCGTTGATGTCTGGATAGTTCCAAACTGATAGAAAACTGCAACTTGATCAAGTATGGAAGGAAATGGATAGGCGGCTTTAATTTTAGGTATCACGAGAATATGTGGTATTTTTATTGGACTCCTAAAGATGATCCTTGTATTTACCTTTATTGAGATATTTCCACAGAGCAGTTCTTCTATTATAGATATTTATTACGCAAATTAAGAACACACACTCGCATAGTCACTTTTACATTTAATTTCTCAATAATTAATAACGAATTACAAAGTATAACATGTAGTAATGAACAGCTAACGACGAATAATTAACAGCTATTCCTGTAGATTGATGTAGAATGATACAGATTTTTTTTTTGTTTCTGAGAGGCGAAATTAAATCCCCACGGACTACCCAGCCGGACTCTACTCGACTGGGGAGTGTCGGACTCGAACCGACTAAACAAAACTCCTCTTTGCTGTTAGCCGTAGTGGCTTTTACAGCGTCACGGGTCGCGTTGGGGCGAGCGCTGAAGGCACACTGCCAGATGGTCGACCGCCTGAGGGTTCCTCCAGCCGAGGGATCCCTCGTATGGAGGGCGGACCTCGGGCTCAAGGCGTCGCCAGGGCAGCTTTCCGCACCTGCATGCATCTTATCGGGCTTCCTATTCGGGTGAGGGCCGGGCCTCTAGCGGATCCGGCCGGTGAGGCGGCTGAGGGCCGGTTAGTGTGCCTTAAATGATGCAGATCTTCGCACGCATCGGCTTATATAGACTTGCTGACTTCACTTCTCCCACGCCTTGGCGACAACAGATGTGACAGGCAGGATGTGATGTCAGCTAGGCAGACCCGATGACAGTGACGTCATCTTGCTTCGTTACATGTTATTCATTATTTTAACTTTTAAAAGGAAACGTAGAAATCTTGATTATTTAAATTGCACTTTTCTTCATACCATTCTCCAATCTGACACTTGATTATTTTTTTTCTCTTTTCTCCTCATTCCCTCTTCAAAATTTCAAATTTCAATCTAATTCTTAATACTGACTCCGGCTAGTACTAAATGAAGAGCTATTACATAGACTTATTTTATATCAAGAGTTCTTACTTATTATACAAACTTATTTTAAAACTGTAGGATTTTGGCATAATATTATAAACAGTAAACATGTATGAATATGTCAAATATAAAAAGTCAAAACCCATAATTTAGTACACAATAATATTAAAAGTATTACATACATACATACATAAGATAATAATAGAGATTTTAGAATGACAAACAGAATAACAGATGTAAGCCTATAGTAAAACAAACAAACGGAAAAGTACAAACAAAGTTACAAAGTAAACGAAAACTTAACACAATATTAGACAAGGTAAAAATTATTTATTATACATTATAATATATATTAACAGATAAAATTAGAGAAATACACATTAACTATATGTTCTGCGTAGGCCGGCTAAGGTTTCTGAATTGTAACGGAGCAAGACGTCCTGTCACCGTCACGCTTATTACGTAACTTGCAGACAGCATGCGACAGCCAAAATCGCGCGATATCTGCTGTCAAAACGAGAATTTGTGTAATGTAATTTGTATAGTGGCGCTAAATCTATCGCGAAAAGTGCATTTTACGGTCATAGAATAATAGACACGCAATCGTCATACATGATACTAATTTTTTATTAATCACCGGTCGCGCAGTGTTCGCGTGGCTATCGCTGTCTGCAAATTTTTAGGTAATAACCTCGCCTGTCTGCCTAGCTGACATCACATCCTGCCTGCCACATCTGTTGTCGCCAAGGCGTGGGAGAAATGACGTCAGCAAGTCTATATAAGCCGATGCGTGCCAAGATATGGATCATTCTGCGGCTTTAGCTGTTGATTGTTCGTCGTCGGCTATTCGTGACAAGGTGTTATAGTTTGTAATTTGTTATTAATTATTGAAAAATAAAATATAAAAGTGAACATACGAGTCTGTGTTCTTAATTACCGCAACAGAATTATTTAATTTAGTAGATAAAAGTCTACGCAAGCAATGTCGCGAGTAAGCTAATTTGAAATATTATAAAGTGACTAGTATTTTTATGTGTCGTGTCTATGTCTATGAGACAAATCGAGAGCTTCTAGTTCGGTTTTAGATCCGCAGCTTAATTTTGATCTGATTGTATTTTACTTCGCTTTACAAATGAATTACATTCATTCATTCCTGCAAATAAAATAAGCGTTCATTGTGAAGTAAACAAGCTCGTCAGATTTTCATTTCGTTCAAAAACAACATTTTTTCCTCATTCGTTTAATATGCACACATCATAAAGGTCGGTTTTTAAATTGCTTCATGTAAAAATTTTCTAGATAATAAAAAAAATGTGATTTCAAATGTATTACGTGGAATCTTATTTGCAATTCGAAAAGTTTAAATAAGCTCTAGATAAAGTCGAACGCCACTACACGTGCTCAGCGGAAAAACACTTGGATTCTCGCTACGTTATGCGATAAGGCAATTTACTTCCACTTAAACTGAAAGAAATGCAGCCTTTCCTGTTTTTGAAAGAATAATCTGAATTTTTACCCAACTATAGCAAAGCAAAAGGAGCGTTTTGATTTTAACATCATGTTGAAGCGTGTATCTGTATAGGTACAAAGTGATATTTTAACTATGACAGTATGAAGAAATCTGAATCCATAGGAGATACAGAAAAACCTTCTTAGGTTCCATTCAGTCTTTTTTATAAACACAATTTTGGCATTATAAATTTTTTCGTCAAGCGTGAGATGTCCTTAGTAAAAAAGGCAATTTTTGTAAATCGGCTCAGTTTCATGTATGTAACGGCGCTCGGTTAATTTAATACCGGATGAATAATACTAAGTTGATTATAATTGTGGATTATAATTAATTGCTACTGTCTAATTAAATAAAAATTGTAAAATTGGTTTATAGTTATTAAAATTTAATTTAGAGCGGTTAACACCGAATGGGGTTGTCTACGTCATGGCGACGAAATGTGAATAGTGTCATTCGGTTGACAACAGTTGTCTGTGTTACTCGTCTGGCAAACCCATTGACTCTAATTGATTCATATTTGTGTATTTAAATCAAGTTTGATCCAACATCATTAAATTAGTGTGTTAGCATAATCGTGGTGCTTTTATTTTCCTTATACCCACGTTACACTACGCCTGTTATGGAGAACCAAGAGTGTGATACGATCTACCCACCGCCCGGCGATCCGATAAATTTTCATCATTTCATCGTATCGAAAGAAAAAATCTGGACAGCAGAAATAGGTCAAATTGAATAAAAATTTTCAATGTTAAAATCCAATATGCTAATCATAGTCTACTTACTTGGAAACAATTCATCTAAAGTGCCAAAGAAATTCAAATATGGAATACAGCACGGGATATAAATTTATTTCCGACTGTCGACTATACATATATGGCGTAATATGTTAAAAAAAAATTCAATTCGGCGTCTGTAGTAGTCATGACGTTAAGAAGTGAAAAATAAAAATAGACATTAGATCTTATTATGATGGGTATCAATTTTAAGTTTTTAAAAGGGTTATTTCAAAAATATATAACACATGGAAAAAAATGTTATACTGAGGTGTATTTTTCATATTAATGAAATAAAATGATACAAAAACGAAACTAAATCCCGACTCCGTTTTTAACATAAACTTTACAAACAAAATAAAATAACTTGTTTCATTACCAGAGTCGGAAGTCTATTATTCTTTCCCTTTAATTATTATAGCCCCAAGTTTTCGTTAAATGCGTAGTCTGGTATTAGTTACATAACTTTTATTTTTGTTCATCTAGAGAATTCAATATACGATAATTAGACTTAGACCAGAGGTGGGATATTGGCGTTTTTAGCGTTAAAACACAACCGTTGTTGTAAACTGTTTGTTGTTGTGAATCCAGTTGAAAACAAGTTATTCAAATAGTTAAAAAGTGGTTATTTTTATGAACTATGTTATCAACGTCAACGAATCAACTCGTTGACGAATTAAACGATCGACGATGTGAGTTCCTTCGTTTCGTTGAGATATAGGTTACGTTTCGTTAAATAAAACAAATTCAATCCGTCAATTGATTTATTGAAAGGTAAAAGTTGATTCGTTGTTCGTTTGCATAATCATCGCTCATCCCTAGCTTAGATATGAAAAGAATTAGTATAGGTTCATTCAACACATACCTATCTACATACATATTACACACATATACATAATATATACATTACATGCGTATTTTCATATACATGTTAGCATAATGTATGCATATATCTCAATAAAGTATATTCTTCTCGCTTGTTTGTTTAAAGAAGCATTTTCTGAATCATGTAAGAAAGAAGTAACTTTAGTAATTTTAATGCCATAACCCTCTTTTTTGTTTTATTGATAAAATACATATAAAACTACAGTTTGTAAGTTGAAAGAAATGTAACAAAAATAGTAAAAAATCCATTTACCCAATAACTAGCAAACGTGTCTATAAATCTCGCATCATGTGTCAAAACAATCTATTGCGTTATTAGGTTCCAAAGCTATATCGGAGGTCTCAGGGGTCTGCCGTATGGCTACAGAATTAGTTTTAGCGCGGAATGTCTAAACAATAGTTTCTGATGTAAATAAATGTATATTTCGTAACATTAAAGTTGAACCGTAAAAAAATTAGAAGAAAATAAATCGCCAAACTATTTTAGAAAAAATCGTTATGAAAATTGTTCTGAATACAATTTTTTTTTAAAGTGAACAGCTGCAATTTTTTATTTTAAGGCATAAAAATTAGTGTAATGTGGGAAAATGTTAAATTTTGACGTGGGAGGTTAGTTCTGGGAGAAATAAAAAAAAAACATTTTGTGAAAGCTTTAGAGATCACAAAATCAACCTTGTTTAAATAAAATAAAACGACACAACACCCTAAACATATGGTTCTCTATCTCCAAAAAAAATTTACAAAAAAATTTGAAAAAAAATCGTAATCATTAATTTGATATGGATTAAATAAAAGTATCAGAATTTCATTGTATTAAAAAGTTTTTAAATTAGAATCAATTATACTATCAGTCCTAAATAGACCCTGTACTGAGAAGAATTAATAAGAATCTTAGTGACGTGGGTACAACTGTTTCATTTTACAAGAGAATTTCCTTAGAATATTTTTCTAAGACGCAAGTACGTAGTGGATTACTCCTAGACTATTCTTGCATCTTGACAAACCACATCCAGTATGAGACAATAGCCACGTTCACATCATGGTGTTCCCCACTCTTCTTCTGTCAATTTGTACTGGCCAATGAGATCGACGGCCGCTGCCCGTGGGATTAAACTCCTTATTGATTATTGGACCCTTTTTATTGCGCTTAGGTCTAAGTGATAAGCAATTGTACAAAGAAAGGTAAAGCTATTACTGTTTTTATTATACTGTGATATCTACCAATTACCACTCATTCATAAATATGAATGATGACAAACAAAAGATCGAAGATTATGAAACTTTTTTTTGTTATGAATAAGTCTAATTTTAAAGATGTCGGGTCTGGAGTCTGGATATAATATCACCCGCGGATCTCATGTTCGTAAATGTAAAGGACTGATCAAAAATACTTTTGTGAAGACTCCCAGTTCAATGTTCTTGACCCGTACGGTGCAACTAATGTTTAGCTTAGCGCTGATAAAAAAAACTGTTTAATATGGTTTAGAGCGAGTTAGACATCCACTGATTTAGGGTTCCGTGGTAAGTTCGAACTAAGCTGAGATTGAATCTTTAAAAAATTTAAGTGCACTATTTAATTTCTTGCGTTTCTTACGTAGATGTAAAAATAACGGAATAAACTACTTTTATGCAAACGTTTGTGAAAAAAATTGTTCAATGTTTCATATAAAAATTACATGTACAAAGTTCGGATTTCGTGGATTTCGAAATTTGTAAATTTCTATTTTCTTAATGATATTTTTAACTCCTTAGCGTTTTATTCATCAATTTTCATTCACTTATAACTTAATCCTGAAATCTTTTGAACAACGATTTCTATAATAGATATCTCCCGTTTTTCTGTTATGGACACATAATACAGACCCGATGTTTTTCTTTCATATTATTAAATTTACATACTTCGTTTCGATGGGTGTATATATTATAATGTGAGTACATTTTTTTGTTGTACAGGTCTCCCTTGAGGGGGAAGGCAAAGGGATCTATGCCCATAACAGCCGACGTCTTCAGTAATAAAATGAAATATTCTTCATGTCATTTCTTTAAAATATCGACGTAATACATTTTAATGTTTCTTGGAGTTTCTGGCGACAAATATATTGACGCAATCTTTCTAGTAGAATCCACTGAGGCGGACTAAGCCACTAAAAAAATCTGTACATACACACTACTAAATAAGCACTTATTCCAACAATTCCACATAATACACAACAGCGTAGATACTTGAGACGCAAAACTAAGCCAATTTTAAATCACAATATCCACTAAAAACAATTTGCAAATAATTAAAATAAACGGCCTAACCACTCCCCATAAAATCCCGTCAAAAACTCCTATTTTTTTTAAATATTAATCCCGAGTTTTTGTGAGTCAAAGAATACTAAGCCCGTAGAGCCACGTCATTCTCACGTCATCACTTTTTTTTCTTTTATTTTCTTTCTTCATGGCATGGCGCACAGATTAGCGCATTTGCTAATGTCACGTATTAATAAGTAGAATCGACATGAAGCACATTCGAAGTAAGTTTGTTTTATCTTCTTATCGTAAAACTCCTCCAGTAAAGTGATAGTAGGCGTTACTGAAGTTATAAAGGACTTCTTGGAAGAGCACGAGAACTTCAGCTACACATGTTTATTTAGACCTACATACTTCCATTCTGTTCATTTATACAGAACTTTAAAACACAGTCACTTTTATACTATCATTTTTGTACTTTACAACTCCCAAAAATGTAACAAATAGAAAATCTAAATATCATGACAACCTCACTTCTCCCGTTCCCTTCAAAAAATCTAAATACCATCACTTTTGTACTTAAAAACTCAAAAAAGGGCTAAGAACTGAAAATCTGGATAAAAACCCAACTATACATTATCTTCTCCTGCCAAAATTAAAACATAATTTGATGATAAGTCATTCGTTAGATTTTCGACAACTGATATCAGATCCCTTATGTTTTACACTTTGTATACGTAGTGACTTCCTCTAATGGATCTGACTAGTGATGCGCGATGACTTGATGTTTTATTCGATTGTTTCATGCGATGACTCGAAGGAGTGGATTGAGTTGGATCCAAGAGCCCAATCAAGTTAAGCAATATTTATGTCAAAAACCTTTTTTTTTAAGCATAGGCGATCACTTTTTCGAAACGAACATAACTGATGGTTTTGTCGAAGAAGAACTCGATTGTTAATTCGATAGAAAATTGTGACGAATTCGGTTTCTTCGATTGCTAAAATATCTCAGAATCGCCATCGTTGGCTCTGGCTTCTCCAAAAACGACTCTAATGATGTCGATAAAATGTTTTGAATGTAATCTTACTTTTTCGGATTTGTTCCCATATTAAATGATTTTATTTCTTAGTAAAAAAAAGAACTAGGTATACCTAAACAAATGTCGGTTTGATTATCACTCATCACTGTGGGTACTTCGAAACGCAAGTGACAACTACTAAGTGCCGCTTTGACAGTTTCGGTGCGACCACGTAAGGGAAGGTCGAGGAACAAAGAGATTTTATATTAGGAACAGACTTCTTTTATAAATATAAGTATGTGATTGGGAGAAAGTCCGTGGTATTGTGCCGAGGAACTGTCTTATACTACGAGTATGATAGTGTGCATAATATAATCTGAGTGCGATATGATACGCAACATAGCAAGGTTGTATGACAGTGTTATTGTAAAAATGAAGAAAGGAATGCTTATATGGTACGAGCACATAGTAAGAATCATTGATGAATGATTGACGTACAAAATTTACAATGCAAAAGTGAGTGATAGCATAAGCCAAGGAAGATCAAGGCAGACTAGTATTATTAAAGGTAGTTTTATAGGTGACAGCAATGTGAAAAGGACTCGTATGTCTCGACGAAAGTGTGTGAGGAGATTGCTGACATTTAGGAAGCGAAAGAAGTATACAAGGACCGCGTTGCTTGGCCCTCCGTTCTCTCTAACTCGTCAGGATATAACGTGAGGATATGTGCGAACGTCCAAGCAAAAAGGGTCCAGTAGTGGAGTATTGAGTTAAGACTAGAATCGGAAATTAGAATAGTCAATTTATAATAAGGATTAAAAAAATGTTCAAAAACTGGTATATATTTTTTTTATCAGATATTTTAATGTTGAAAGTCTGCAAAAGCTTGTTTTGAGAAAAAGCATTTTTAAAGTTTGATTGAAAAAAACACTACTATTTTATATCTGCTTAGAAACATCATATAAAGTCATTTACTATATGAACTTGTAGATAAAAAATCGCGAAATGCCATTTTTTCATCCCACTTTACAAAACTGCGTATATCTCGGAAACTAAATGCCGACCACTGGACCCTTTTTGCTTGGACGCCCTTAAACGTTACATGTATGTAATGTAATAAAATGTTATGAACAATTATTGTGAAGAACAATAAAGAAATTAATGTGTGGTTTAGCTCTTGTTGTAATTACATATTCTATTGGAATAATAAGAAGCGTCGCAATCAGGAAGAAATCTCGAACCACACATCCATCCCAGTTTCCGACATACATACATACATGTGTGTAATATTATCGATACACGTGACTATATTTTTTTCTCGCAATATGCGTGCGTTATATGGAATGCTTCCATATTATTCTCAAAGAATAGTTAAAACAATTCGGGTTACGTTTAATAAAAGAAAATATTTCGTGGTGTTCATTCAGAGCGTTTCCAGAAATTCCGGAAGAATTTCACGTACGGAAAATATGGAATGTGATGACCCAATAACTACGTTTATTCATATTTTCTGAATTTGACCACGGCGGTGGGCGAAGGTTACTGCGATAGACTCAGGTAGCATCCGACTGGATCTTTGTTTACGATAAGTTTTGTCGCAACATTGGAATTTCGGCTTATTTTCGGCTTTGACAGCAAACTTGGCGACATTGTGACTACAGTCGAAACGACGTCTTTGCGCTATCATCAACGCAGTAGCCTAGTAAAAATACGATTTGGAAAAAAAATCTGTGTTAAGACGTTTCTTTTAAATACACACATCTTCACGCTGTATCCCTGACGGGGTAGTCACAGAGGACGGAGCGCTAAGCATCGCGGTCCTTGCATACTACTTTCGCTTCCTCAAATCTCATCATTATCCTCACACATTTTCACCGAGGTATGCGAGTGACTATATATGTATTTAGTACGTTTCCCTTAGAATATAACAATGTAATGATTTCGTTTTTTCTAAATAAAGATACGTATTATGTAGTTACATAATAAACTTCGTTTAACTGTAGACTATAACCGGTGGTTGGTTGGCGTTTTTATCAAATTATCTAGCTTTTGGCGCCCAGCCAGAGGGTTGTATGCTCGTGAACAAAATTGTTGAAAATCCATACGCTGTACATTAATGCTATAAATGCGAAAGTGGCTCTCTCTGTCTGTTACATTTTCACGGCTAAACTGCGAGATTGATTTTGATGAAATTTAGTTTGGAGATAAATTAAATCCTGAAGAAGTACATAGCGTTGTCGACGTTGACAAAGTTGCGGGCGGCAGGTATATTTTATAAATTAACGGCTGAAGACGATGCCTTTTGTTCTGTTTTGTGCATATTAAGGACATTCCGTTTATGTTAATACTGTTATTAATGTTCTTGATAATTTAATGTTGACGGTTTTATAAAAATCAATTTCGTAACAGCTTTTTCCTTCATCTCAAATATATCGTTGGTTAGTACTTCTTATTTTCAATTCACTTTAAACTTTTCTCTGTTTTCCTCTATCTGTAATTTTGAAATACACTAATATTTGTTTAATAATATTTTACTTTTTATAAATCGGCGACATCTGTGTTGAGAACCTGAATATGAAAGAACCTGATTATGAAAATTTGTTATTTGTGTTTTTATCAACGCCAACAATACGCTCTAGTAGAGATACTATTATAAATAGTCTTTAGTTTATTTTTATTAAGGAAGTTAATAAGGAGAGTTGATAGAAGGTTAATAGAGAGTTATTGAAAAATTAATTGTTACCGCTAATCATTTCATATCATTCATTTCTAATAATTTGTATATTAGTGTGTGTCCTAACTCCGCGAATAAATCGCTCAGAGATATATTATTTTTCTAGTTAAATAGTAATTTGTAACATGACATAAATAGTGATTTGGAAAGCCTGTCCTAAAAAAAGGCGCGTTTTACTGCATTATTTGCTCCATTAAATTTTTTTTTAATAGTTTGATATGTTACACAATTGGTGCTTCTTATCTGAAACCTCAATATCGATATATAATCGATGTTAGCCTGTGTGTCATTCACAAAGTCGAATACCACTTGGTCGATTAAGCTGAAATTTTGAGGCTATATTTAACACATTTCTGGAAAGATTTAGAAAGCAGTTTAAGCGGCGGTTTTTCTGAAAACTATGTGGAGGACTCGTGGTCAAACCGTTAAAAGCTAGTACGAAATAACTATAGCACTTTTTTACACGACAGTACAAATTCTGTGTCTAACTAATGTTTAAGCTATTACACCACTTGTTTCGCTCGGATTTAGCTCGGACTAAATGTAAACAATGGCCGCGACCCCGTCGCACTTTGTCACTGCCCTTTTAGGCGATTTTGCTTTTATGTCTGCAAGACTTTTTGTATTCAATATTACTGCGACAATTTGAAGCGAATAGAAACTGTCGGCGAATTTCTGCTGGGACTCGCTTGCTGTCTCGAAGTAGTTACAACGCTATTAAATACAAAGGATTAGCGTTTTCTCTTTACTCCGCTTACATGGGTATTGTTTCTCTGTTAGAACAAGTGCTCTTTTCTAGCACTCTGCACACTACAGCCGTTGTTACGCCATAGTTCTATGAGATTTCCCTTCTCCGGCACGCCTTCATAAAAATCACCGAAGCTTCGTAACTTTAACGCGTTTATATAGTAATGTCATAATTCAATTTCGAACCATCATAGTATAGGTTTGACTGTCCGTCCACCTGTCTATATGTTATAGATTTCTTATGCTTTCATTTATGTATAGAAATACGGACACATATATTTTATTAAAATTCATTTTTAAATATTTTTATTGATGTTTCGAACCAATTTCGAAAAAGGGAACGTATGAAGACTCGGTCTGTGTAATGAAAGCCTTTTAAGTCGCGAATTAAATAAGTCTTATATGTGCATAACATATATATGAGGTACTTCAGTAACGATTTTAACATTTTTTCGAAGAAATGATTGAATATAAACTTTTTTATTTTGATTCAAATGACAAAACCTCGTTTTCACATCCGGTAAAGTGTGTGGACACCGTGAGTGTTGTGTCTAGCAACCCTAATAATTATTTACAAATATCGGGGGTAGATGAAATAAAATCTGCCTCGGACACGGAGTGAAGCTTGCTGCGACAGTTTACTTGAGACCACGGCCGATGCAACTCGGCCGAAACGTCAAGCCAAAATAAAAAGGTAATCGTGTTAATTTCCCGTGTTTTTAGATATTTGAAATGATTAAATATTGGTGTCACCACCTTACCTCTAAAAGTATTGTGCAGAAAAATCTAGAAAATCATAAAAGTAAAAATAAATCTTTAAACAATATGAAAACATAAAAAGCCAATAATATTACGTGTTCTAAAATCGAACAAAAATTAAAAATATATTTCAATCGTATTGCGTCAGACATTTCTTCACATAAAAAAAGAAAGACGATAATCTTAGTTTTTCGCTTCACATCGGACGCTAAAGCGCGATTGGCGCTTTTCATGAAATCCTATGTAATTTTGTAATTTTATCACCGAGACTCAGTGAACCTGTTTTACGCTACCGCAGTAATGTGAACCGAACCACATTTGGTCAACTCGAATACTTTCAATTTAATTACAACTACGTAATAGCGGTGTACGTATTTGAAAACGGTTAATTAAACAATAACTTTAAAGCGTTTAATCTCCTTGTGAAATAACAGCTTTTGTCGGTAACCATAATTAATTCGCCATTTACCTGGGCTTTATGCTTCCCAAACATTTCGCATACTATAATATTAAACTCGCTTGTATAAACATATTATATTTAAATCCCAATTTAATTAGACTTTTACATAATGTTAGTTCCACATTAACAATAAATAATAATATTTTTAAGAACAAAAACTGTCAAATTTAATTATATAGGTATGTGTATCGTTTTATAAAGTTATTTTAATTGCATTTGAGTTTTGATTAGTAAAGGATAGTTATTTTATACTTTTCAGTGCTTTTTTTGAAGGCGGTTTAATTTTTTTTAATAAAAATTTTTATTTCTCCCTTTTAAGTGGTCTTGACCTAAATAAATATCTAGGGCAGGTCTGCAATTAACTTCATTCTAATTCCGGAGCGCAACGATATACAAGTGAATCATCAATATAAATAAAGGTTATAACCAGCTCGCGTTATCTAGTGTATCTTTGAAGTCCAAGCTCCAATATCGGTGAAATTTAAATGGGACCACCTCTGAAGTATTACCTACCAAACGAAAACAGAATTTTCGAAGTCGGTTCATAAATGACGAAGTTATGAGGTAACAAACATACAAAAAAAAACAACATACAGACGAATTGAGAACCTCCTCCTTTTTTTGAAGTCAGTTAAAAAGATAACCCGACTTCAACATGAAATTACTAAAAACTACAAAATAATTATCCTTTACTTCAAGTATAATACAAGAACCTTGGCATTGAATAATTGGCACTGACTTTAATAACAATGGAAAATTATATTTTTTGAGTGGCCTTGTCATAACTCAATGTCTGGTGTAGGTCAACAACTGACTTTTTTCCAATTGTGGAACGGAATTTAAACTAATATTATAAAGAGGTAAAAAAACTTTGTTTTTTTGTATGTAGTGGACAAACTCAAAAACTGCTCAACCGATTTCAAAAATTTTTTCACCTATAGAAAGCTACATTATCAGCGAATAACAGTCTGTATTTTATTTTCAAAAAAATTTCGCCGGGGCGAGTCGCTAGTGTTAAATAAAGAGATTATCAAAATATATAATCCGTTAAAGAGTTCTTTTGTTCAAACTGTACTCCATCATTAGACCATAACTACATTTTATTTAACCAACCTGGACATGATATATCATTTTAATAAGAATAAAAGAGAATAATAAAAATCGGTGCACAAATAGCAGAGAAAAAAAAAATTCCGAAGAATTGAGAACCTCCTATTTTTTTGTAGTCGCTTAATAAAATCCGACTGAGTTATATATTTTCGTGGAGAGCTCTCTCTATAATTAACAGTTGCCTAGACTTCATCCACATGGTTTGGTCAAAATATCAAAAAGGAACTCGTATAGTTTTTTCATATTTGTCTCTCTGTCGGTCCGTCTGTACGTACGTCACAGCTTATGAGCGGAAAATAGCTAAAAATTTTAGGAATTTATCACATGAAATGGATTTCTGCAAAGTAACACCCGAGTCTATACAATATAAAAGAAAGTTAATACTCTCTATCTCTATCTATTACTCTAAATCACGCGTTATTTGTCATTCTATTCTACAAACGTTTACGACAATCGAGCCACTTGTCTAGGCCTCCAGGTTACACAACGACACATTTAAAGTTTGAATTTATAGCATTGTATGACAAGCCACAATGTGTTGTTTGTTTTCATTTCCTATCCGCGAAAAACATGAAGCCTTCAAAATTACTCCGGCATCTCGAAACAAGACACCCGTCTTTGCAAAGCAAACCGTTAGCATTCTTCGAACGTAAGTCACTTGTTTTGAAAAATCAACAAATTGCTATAAAAAAATCTAGCCGTAATGAGACTGCAGCACTTCATGCATCCTACTTAGTAGCACTGCGAGTCGCGAGGGAATTTAAGCCCCATACTATTGCGGAAAGATTCATTTTACTCGCTGCCATTGATATGCTCAATATTATGATAAGTCCAGAAGAAGCTAAAAAAATGAAAAACTATACCCCTTTCAAATGATACAATATCGAGACGTATTAATGAAATGGCCATCGATATTCACAACCAAATAATTGAAAAAGTAAATTAAGCGAATTTTTTGCCATTGAGTTTCACGTGTCAACAGACGTGTCGAACAAGGCGTAATTTTTATGTTATTAAAGAAAACATGCTTTTTTGCAAATAAATTCCTGGTCGAGCATCTGGCGAAGGACTTTTTAACGTATTCATTAAAGTAACACAAAACGAAAACTTGGACGGAAATAAATTCATTGCGGCGTGTACCGATGGCGCCAAAGCGATAAAAGGGAAGACCAGTAACGTGATAGTAAAATTAAAAGACATTATGCCGCACGTGGGATGGACGCAATGCTTTCTTCACAGTTTTGCGCTTGCCGCAAAAAAAGATGCCGTACAATTTATAATTTTTTTTATCACAAGCTGTTAAAATTATTAATTTTGTTAAATGACAACCATTTTATTAAATGACAACCAACCATTTATTAAATGACAACCAAACTAGATTGCTTTCCACACTCTTCGTAGAAATGAGTGTCAAGAACAATTCACTGCTTTTCCATATTGAAGTGAGATGGCTGTCGCGAGGAACAAGGCTTTTTGAATTGCTAGATGAATCAAAAATCTTTTTTACAGGCAAAAACAGTTCATTTTTAGAATTTTTACAAGATAAAAAATCTTTATTACTGTTGACTTACTTGACTGACATATTTTCACAATTGAATGACTTGAATACGAGTTTACAAAGACGTAACAAAAACATTTACTCTTTTAACCTACGCAAACTCCCCTGTTTTGTATATTTTGTGTGATTTCATTAATTCTTACAATATTAATCTTTAGATTGTTTGTCAAATCTAACCTACTAGCAATCTTTTTAACGTTATGTTTGTATTTCGTTTTAGGTAATTTAAAAGTTGATTAATGTATAAAAAATTGTCGGTCAAATCCTGTCTTGTACATTCATTAGATCAGTTTCATTGCTGGAATAGCAAATAAGCTTTTTAAATTTATTTCACACCGTTTACTGTGTCATTGGCGGAAACAGCAGGATCGCCACAAAAGAATAATTATAATTACAAAATTTTTTTACTTATGACAGATAAAGTCAATCCCTTTATCAAGAAGCTTAGTATTTGGATTATACGCCTTGAAACACGAAATTTTGAAGCATTTACTGCAATTTCTGATTATATTAACAAAAATGCGAATTTAGAAAATTTTGTTATTGACCTCTTGTTGGAGAGCATAAAAACGCATTTAGGTGAATTAAAGATTCATTTAGTAGAATATTTTCCAGATGACAACAATGATTTCTCGAAAAGATAGGTTCTCAATCTGTTTGATGAAAATATTGTAGCAGCTGCAAAGTGAGGAACTGAGACCCACATGATTGTGGGTTTTATCACATTGAACTATTGGCTAAAACGTTACGATTGGATTTTTATCTCAAGATTTAGAGAAATTTTGGCTTGCACGACGACGTGAGTACGGAAGCCTAATAACGGAAGCTTTGAAAACACTGATACCCCTTGCTACTTCTTACCTTTGCGAAAAAGGTTTCACGTCTATGGTGGCTTTGATATCTAAATACAGAAATCGTCTGTTATCACTCGAAAATAATTTACTTAGGAGTGTTTGCAAAGATGATCCACGTATAGAAATACTTTTAAGTGAGAAACAAAACCAACCATCGCATTAATTAATAAATGTTCATGATTAATCATTTTCATTTAAAAAATTAAGCTATAAGTTTATTTTTTCATGTTGTTATTACATGGTAATATTTAATTTTATAACACTACACTAAAATTCATTCCTTTAATAAACGAATCTTTTGTATATAGGTCTTATTTTTTTTAACAGACCGCGATCCCATTTAATTTTTAATAACCCCTAGGTTGAGAAACTAGGCCTTAGGAGTTGAATTTACAAAGATCCCTTCTTGCAGATTTTCTACATTACATTAAACTTTCAAAATTTGTGATTTAAGCCGTGCATTAGTCAGTCTTTTTTATGCAGATATACTTTCATAGATACAATACATGGTATAAACATACGTTAGTAGATTTGTTAGACTCATCACAATGGGTATCCTAAAATAACTAAAATTCTTTATGTAAATAATAGATAATAAAATCGGTTAGTCTAAAAAATCAATGGCGTATGAAAACGAGTTCAATAACAAGGTCGGTCCTTGGCCAATGACTCGTTAATCAATTATCCGCTTGTTTTCACGCAAATTATCGCCTGCTCTTGCCTGGCTCAGGACATGGCCATTAGACACGCGAATCGAATAAGCGAGGGTGCAGTTTTTAATTAATGTTTGTAAGCAAAAATGGAATTAATTGTATTATTTATCAAAATGTTAATTAAATGAGTAATGTTTAACACAAATAAGATAATGTCAAATAGTTACTGGTTGTCTTTAAGTTCTTTTTTTTTAATTTCATTTACGTGAAGGTAATTTTCGTGAAATTTAGGAATATGTGAAATAAGACAAATTCATTTTTATACCTACGTATAACTTTTTAAATAATGTAATATTGGGTTACAATATATCTATGAATGACACGATCACAACATTGCTGTGTTGGCTTTATTTTAAGAAACACTAATTTTACAAGGTATCACACAACCTTTATGACAAATCTTCGTTTAATTAATCTGTGGTTTAAACGTCATTTTTTCCAATACTTATTTTACAATATACTATATAAACGTGCCCAATTTCAATTTTGAAATTAATAACTTAATGTCAATACAATTTCATTTCATTTAAAATTGATGTAGACAGACCTTTGATTTTCTTATATTGCAAACGAACAGAGAAATAATTGTTTTAAACAAAAATATAAAATCATTACGTCTTCGCAAAAACACTACATATTCGCTATTATATGTATACATTAAAGCGACCGTTACTCCACAAGCTTGTTTCTTGGCCCCGCTTTGGCGCCACTGTTCCGTTGCGCATCCTCTGAGCGGACGACACTTTCGCTTTTGTTTTTTTATTTAATTACCGCCTGATTGATTCCTTTCTGCTTTACTGAATTTTCGTTGCCACCAGTATTAATTGAGGTTACATTTCCGAAACTCTCCAATGTTATTATTAACCCTTAATTACAAAAATATCTCCATTTTAACAGACGAAATAAATCTTTATCTAATTTTTTAAATTGTCATTTCATTTCAACATACGATATTATATTTTCTAATAAATAAATATAAATCTAATATTTACTACAAACGTGTAAAATCAAATACATAATTTAGATCAGACTAACATTCAAAAGTTGAGATGATTTCGAAGAGCAGCTCAAGAAGTTTTCCATAAAATCAACTCTAACTGCATTTACCGATTAGGATTCGAGGCGACATGACGACGCGAGGGCGTGGCCGAGGCCATTTCCTCATTTAACTTTATTTATTCCATTTTTTCAAGAGAAATAAGAGTAAAGTGCAACGCCTCGACTCGTTTCTGTAAGCAGACTATAAGTCCCTCGATACCGTCTGGACGCCACCATCTCAACTTTGCGTGAACGTCTGACCTAAGTAAATAGATACACTTCAAAATAACTGCAACTTTGACTTAAAACAATCTTGCAATTACATTAATTTTATCCTAGTATACTTTCGTAGTTAGGTTTAAAATATTATACTTTTTGGTATTAGAAATAAAATACAACATCTACCTACAATTAAAGGCATGAATTAAATAGAGCGAAACGGGTCTTATTCACCCGAAAATTACTCCCATATTCGTGCGCATTAAATCGAACGGCGGCATTGTCCGCCCAAATCTACGTTTGATAAGCTTATTACTACCACAAATGTGCACGAAATTAATTAGTCCCGGTCCCGCGGACCCATAGTCGACCTCTGATGGTTAATATCGAGGTGTAAGTTATAAGCGCTTAGGCGCCATCGAACATGGTACCGCATAAGTACTGGAGCGATATTGATAATTATAGATTTTGGTCTTGAAAATATCGCATCAAGTACATGCAATTGCCTTGAGATTACAAATTTGGCTAGTACCTTCTGTTTCCGAATAGCAACATTGACCAATTAAAATTAGTTTTCTTTTAATTGTAAATAGACTGAAAAGCTTTCCTATATAAACCTAACCCAATATATTTCAGACGGAATGCTCCAGAATATAATAGTTGTGTTTACGAAAATTTATATTGCAATAAAATATTTTTAATTGTAAACCATCTGTTACTTGTTTGTTAAAAAAATTCATAAATACAACGGGAAAGTCAGAGAGGACGGAGCCCAAGCGTCGCGGGCCTTACATACTCCTTTCGCTTCCTCAAATCTCCTCATTCTCCTCACTCATTTTCGACTAAGTATACGAGTGCTTTGACATTTCCGCCAGCTAACACACTTGATAATTGTAGTAAGTAGTATTACAAGCTATAAAATCTTTATTTTTGGAAAAATTATTGCGTGTTACATAACAAAATATTGTTAGTTATCGGTATTTCATCTTGACAAATATCGATTTTAAAATCTTATAGCTTGTACCAGCGTATAAGATATGAAGCTATAACAGGCCAGGTACCGACGTAAATTTGTGAGCTACAGTTATTTAGCTTTTAAATCAATGTGTTGTTGATAAAGAGGTGCTTTGTATAGGGGTTACGATCGATTGACACGAAACCGCGTGGAAAACGGTTTTTGTGTTGTGGAATTTTTCTACGAAGTGTGCATTTTTATACTGTTTATGGCAATCTAGCCAGTAACCAGAGTTATATACTAACTGTTTCCTGCAACTTCGTCTGCGGGAAATTTAATTTGTTTTCATACCATTTTCAACAGTTTTTTTACTTCTTTAAGTAAAAAAACTTACTTTATTTAAGTGATTTTTCAAATCGCCCATGTATGAGCGCCTTAAAGTCATATTCACGTCTGTAAGGGGTTACGTACAAAAAAGCGAGATCAATTCATTCGTAATATGACAAATTGTTGATATGCTAGAAAATTTATATTGTAAAATATAAATTTGGATCAAATAGTGTACATTTTGTTAAAAGGAAATGTTCTAACGCATAAGGTCTACTTCTACTTGTATTCATTTTCTATGAAAACAATACGTTAATACCGACAACATTTTGTTTTTAACTGACTACACAGTATATTATGCATGCAAATAAATAGAATAGAATATTATCTATTCTACATATACACGACATGAAAACATAATTAGATTCAATTATCTCAATAGAATTTTATACAAAAAGTAACTTCTGTTTTTACAAACTTTCAGTTAATACTTCGAAATGATTTTATACATAATTTTTTGGTTTATTGAAACATTACGAACATTAGAAAGATTTGGTAAAAAAAATATTATTTCGTTCATTCGTTTTTATTTTCTAGGCATTTTATTATTTTGCGATTTTGTTGTTTAATTCGCGCTCTTTAATGCTTTTTCTTTTTTTCACATACGAACGTAATTGAAATTCTTTGATTGTTAAATGACTTCATAATTTTTCATCATTAGTCTTAGGGGTTGAAATTGCATCTGAAGTGGAGCGCATGTGTCGCTGTCGTAACACTGCGAGGGTATTGCCCTCCATCCCTACCCCAAAGTGGTTCTGCACAGCGCAAAAGGACTCCGAGAACAGGGTGTTCAGATTTCTACCGCAAAACCGTACCGTAATATCGTAAATAAAATTTTTGGTGATTGGGCTCATTTTTCCAGCCAGTGAGAATCATTCTGGGTGCTATACCCATACCCGGTTGGATACACAGATATAGACCTCCGGGCGATAACCGTCCTCTGCCCTGAGTACATCCTAAACGAAGGGGCTTCAGGCTTTCTTGACCTTTCCAGGCGAATCACCATCCACTGTTGCTCCCTTACGCGGCTGGTCCGCTACGACTGCCTGTAAGGTCATGTTGCAAGAGAAGTCTTTTTAAGTCGATTCGAATCCGACACAAGACTTGGGAAATACTCGAGAAGCGCTTTGAGGTAAACAAGAATGTTTTCTCTTCTCAGAACAAAAAATCAGACTGATATCGTTCTAAGTAATTGATTAACAAGCTTCAACGTTACTAATGTTTATAGAATCGCTGCGCCTTAAAAATTTTGAGCACTGTTCTGTATCTGTATTATGTATATTAGGAGAATATCTTAACACATAACAATTAAATTGCTTATTTTTTTCTTTAAATATCTCAGACTGAGACCCTTTAAGCCCCCCTCGTAACTTAATGTGTATATATGTACATGTATGTATATATTCTTATTTATTTTTTATATATATTAGGTACATAGATTATCATTAAAAATAAAAAGTCTAATTCCAATGTCAACAAAACGCACCAACACAAGAATTTACCATAAAGGAAACCCAATGACCTATTAAACACCGTATTTATAACCCATTGACTATATTACAGGGCGTGGAATAACCAGGGGTTGTGTGCCGTGACTGTAGTCCATAATTTCAATTGGACCGATAAATACTTGAAGTAAAGTCAGCGGTAGTAATAAGCATTACAATAACCATATATTTATGTGATTAACAATATTTTTAAACGCAATATTGTCGTATCTTTGTGGCGGTATTGTGTTTAATGCTTAGAATCACGTATGTTTATAGGCAAGAATGGGTGTGTGCGAGCCTTGACGCCCTTTACATCTGATGGATTTAGTGTGTAATGTGTGGCAGAATCAACCAGAACGCGCCTGATTAAATAATTATTTTTTTATGCGCATAGTTATTAGAAAATATAATTCTTACTTGTTTTATAAATAATAATTCCATTTACATAAGACGTTTGTGGACATGCGTACATAACGCAATAACGCAACGATGTGGACCGCGTCACATACATATTACATACATACCTTTGTGTTGTGGTTGGTCTATTGGAACAAAATATTGCTTTATCATTCACAAAATAAGATTTGTTTTCGTTTGTATTACGCGACCGCGATTTAACTTTATTTAAGAGTTTAGAGCAGTGGCATATCTCGGCGAAAATATGTGAGAGAAATGATAAGGTTTAAGGCGAAAAAGGCATGCTAGATCTACGATACTGAGTGTACCGTCATCTATTTCTACCTCGTTGGGGATATAGTGTGATATATGTGGGTATATAAAGGTGATTACTGATTACACCTTTTACGTCCATTCGTGTCGTCAGGATTGCATGCATATAATTTTTCATTACTTTTGTAGTAAAATTCATTCTATCTCGTAATTTTCACCGTAGCACTAGACAATATTCATAAGTTCATAACAGAGTCATATTTCCTAGAAGAATAAAATTGTATTCCCTTCGCAATGTGAAAAGAATGCTTTTCGCATCTATTTTAATATTTTTTCGGGTCAGGAATAAAATGTAGGGAATTTCGAGGCTCGTTGCAGCTGAAAAACTTCTGTCTAGCAGAAGCAACGAAAATTAGAGCGAGCATTTTATTTGACCCACATTTAAACATATGAAAATATTGTGCCATTTACACTTTTATAGAACAAAACCATCTTTCATTACATTACATTACATTGTCTTTGTCACTAAACTCCTCCTAAACGGGTGGACTGATTTTGATGAAATTTTTTGTGTGTGATTGAGTGGGTGTCTGGATGTTTTAGATTGGACCCGGTAGGTGGCGATGCAATCGGGTTCTATGATTTTTTATTTTATTTCGGGCAGTAGAACGTCTGTAGGGTTGAGTGGGTCCCTGAATAGTTTAGATTCGCGATTGGACCCAATAGGTGACGCTGCAATCCGGGTTCTAGAATTTTTTTTTATTTCGGCCAGGACACGTCTGTTGGGTTTGTGTGTATTTGAGTGGGCGGGCCCCTGGGTGGTTTAGATTCGTAATTAGACGCGGTAGGTGGAGCTGCAATCGGGTTCTAGGAATTAATTTTTACTTCGACAACGCCTGTCGGGGCCGCTAGTAATATATTGTAGGTATTTTTGAAAAAAATAATTGCGTTACTCTTCTAGGCTTCTCTGAATCCGAAACGAATATTTTTTTACAAATAATTTTCGTTCCATTGTTTGTCAGTTTGTGTGGCTGTCTCTTCAAACTTCACTGGAAATTCACTGAATTAATTTCATTACAAAATTATTCGTTACAGTATTCCACAGTCACAAATAATAAGTTGTTTCATGTAGTAATAATTATATTCATATTTTTTAAATATAGATAAAATTTCCAATGTATAGATAAAGTCATGTCGACTGGGCCTAACACAGTGTTAGTACATCTGCCTTCTAAGCCGAGGATCCTGGGTTTGATTCGAAGTTTAATTAATTTAGTAAACAAACCTTTCTCTGTTGATTTTGAATCAACTTGTTACTGGGAACTCTACAAGCTGTTATGTGATAGTCTTAGTACAAACGAATTACGAATGATAGTGTTGTTTGAAGTACTTATTATAATATTACAACTATTATTATATGCTCATTTAATTTTGTCATTATTTCATTCAAATGACAATGTTGTTGCATTTTGAAGTTTAAACAACTTTGCATGAAGTACATTAACTCCACGAGTCGACGTCCACATCGCAGACTAAGCCTAGAGGCCGATATCGATTGCTCGACCCAGTCGTAATTGCCTGCTCTTTTCTTATTGACAGCCTCAAAGCAATCATCCGTCTGCCGATTTAAAATAAGGAACGTTTTCATTTGTTTCTTCGAATTCACTTTTTAAGCGGTAGGTACTTATTATCGACGCCCGAAATGAGACCGGAATTATTACATAAGCTAAAAGTAAGAAGAAAACAAGCTTTCCTGTTACAAGCTGTACTTTTTTTTTACGATGTAATTGTTACTAATAAAATACAGGTAGCTAATGTCTTTGTTAATTTTTTTCCAAATGAACCTACACAAATTACTAGTGGTCTAGCATCCTCTGCACACGCAGCACGGGCACTCTTAAACCAAAATATAGGAAATTGGTTCCCTAGGTTTCAGTTCTGGCAAACGTTTTCATTTGAGATAGAGTAAACTTTCAAACAATAAAAAAAAAAGTGTAGATTTTTGGGGATTATCAATTGATGTACTGCCTAATATAATGGCAATAATAACGCCGGTTTTAGTAAATATATTTAATGAATGTGTTGATCAAGGTGTGTTTTCCGCTTTGATGAAGCATAAAATTATACCAATATTTAAATCGGGTTGTGAGTCAGATCCTGCAAAGTACTGCCCAGTGTCGATATTGCCAGCGTTGAGAAAAATATTCAAAAAAATAATGCTCAACCAAATACTGGCATATTTTCGCAATTGCAGGATATTTCATGGTCAACAGTACGGTTTCTAGAGACGGCGGTCAACAACACATGCGGGAGCAAGCTTGATCAAAAATGTACTAGAGGCTTGGGACGGATCACGGGATGCCATTGGCGTGTTTTGTGATCTTTCCAAAGCTTTTGATTGTGTTTGTCACAAAGCTTTAATTTACAAGCTGAAATATTATGGAATACGTGGTAAAGCTCTCGATCTCGCGATTTCATATCTGGTTGACCGAGAAAGAAAAGTGAGTGTAAATGGGGTTATTTCTGTCGGTTCTAAGGATGGGCGTTCCCCAAGGATCAATTTTGGGATCTTTCCTGTTTTTGGTTTACATTAATGATCTTCCATTTATTTATTTTTTTATTTTATTTAAATATTTATTGCACACACATAATACACAAACAGAAAGTTACATGTAGAGAAGAAGCAAAGTGTACAACTTATTTCTATTAGAAATTTCTTCCAGCAGCCCCACGAGAGTGACAGTTTCGTTTAAGAAAGATAGACACTGTGTGTACATATTATGCATACTATAATTAAATATATAATACATGTACATGTACGTTCACATATGTATATACCTATAAATGAATATAAATAAATATTATAATATAATGTAATATATACAATGTAATACATGCGGGATATATATATACGTTCCAATAAAACAAATTATGTATATTAAGCTTAACTTTGATGTACATTTTTCAAGTAGTGTTCCTTGACAGCGCGTTTGAAACAATGGACTGGCTTTTTCTAATTTATGCTTAAAGACCTATGTGAAATAATATTATTTCTGATGACACATTATTGTTTAAAGTAAATAGAAAAGACATATTAGCGCACAGAATAGGACCTTAGCGAATGTCTCGAGATGGTTCGTTGCTAATAATTTACTACTGAATGCACAAAAAACCAATTGTGTCAAGTTTTCAATGATGTTGAAAAAATGATACCTGACTGACTTTCTTGTCGGTTTTTTTACAGTCTCCAGGTTTTCTTTTCGAACTGAACTAAAGTAGAATGTACGTTCAAAAATACCTTGCATTTCTTCTTCTTCTTTAAATTACTGGCTTCTCGTATATACGAATTCTGCCAATGTCAAGTTATTCATGAGAGACACAAGTAGGTACTTAAGTATTTAAAATCAATTTTAAAGGTATAGTAAATATGGCAAACTATATCTTCCAGCAGTCTATAAAAAGAGACGAAACACAAACATTTAGCATCATCATATACGTTAGGAGTTTACTTGAATAAATTGATTTAACTTTGATTTTGGCTTTATAATTTGCTAGGACAAATCAATAGGCAATTTTTGTTTGAAATAGAAATTAGTATATTAAAGAAGAAAGAAAAAACTTTATATAAACACATTATGTATATTTATATATAAATGTCTAGAACAGGTGAATGAAATTGTGTACCTGGGGAGTGCGTTTTCGAGGGATGGAAGATGTGAGTTGGATGTAGAGAGACGGGTAGCAGCTGGCAATAAAGTGAACGGTGCTCTGTCCGCATTAGTGGGTAGTGTGAATATATCTAACACTGCTAAAATGGCCATCCACAATGCGGTGTTGGTGCCGACTTTGTTGTACGGCAGCGAGGCATGGATATGCCCGAAATCGAGTGAAAGTATGATAAATGCTGTGGAGATGCGGTCTCTCAGAAATATGTGCGGTGTCACGCTTGCGGACAGGATAAGCAATGATGAGATACGCAGTATGACAGGGTTGCACAACAGTGTTATTGTAAAAATGAAGAAAGGAATGCTTAGATGGTTCGGGCACATGGAAAGAATGAGTGATGAAAGACTGACGAAGAAAATATACAGAGCGGAAGTGAGTGGTAAAAGAAGCCAAGGAAGACCAAGGCTGACTTATGAAGATCAAATAGCCAGAGTGTTAGCAGACGGAAATGTCAAAAGCACTCGCATACCTAGGCGAAAATGTGTGAGGAGAATGATGAGATTTGAGGAAGCGAAAGAGGTGTGTAAGGACCGCGACTCCTGGCGCTCCGTCCTCTCTGACTACCCCGTTGGGGATACAGCGTGAAGTTATGTTGTGTTATGTTATGTTATATATAAATATTTTTAATAATACGCCTAAACGTTTTTGCGTTCTGAAAACTTGAGTGGGGATAATAATTTATATCCACACTATATCTATCTGTATAAGTAAATAAAATTAAAAAGCCTATCTGTGATTTCGAAATAAAGGCTCTTTCTTAAGCTCATAATATATGGTTATTGGAACGTTACCAATACCCAAACGCGGATTATTTAAATATTTGTCTGCGTGTCTGTTTATTTGTCCGAGTTAATCCCTGAAAGGACTCAACGGGTTTTGATGTCACTTTCATTAACATTTAAAGGATTTTTCAGAGAGTTATCTAAGCTATTTTTTATCATAGTAACATTTTTTCAGAGTGTAATCTAAGTTAGATTTAAGGTGGAAGTACAGGTCACAACCAGTATTATGCACTAAATATTTTTACAAGTAATTTACAATATCTAAAAAATAAAATAATTAACATTTTCTTTGTTTGGCTAAAATTAACTAATTTTTATTCGTCATCAATGTTAGATAAATAGGTATACACAAGAATATTTCTATTGATAACATACTATTGCAGAAGTTATGATGAGAAACTAGAACCACACCAAAAATTGCCTATTTACACCACATGCCACTACAAAAGAATATAAAAGCAATGTTTGCTTCAGCTTCCAGTTGGCACATTATTAGTTTCGTGGAAGCGTGAACTCCGACCGCGGAGTTCACGGACGTACTCTCTGGAGGACCGCAGTAAGTACGCGGCTTATTAAAGTGCACAACAATAAATTTAAATAAAGAATAGTTATGGCGTTTTCGCGTCTGCTCTGTTAAAACTAGGAAGATTGGAGGTGTGCAGCACGGCAGCAAATTCATTTGTTCTTTTCCGATAATTTCCGTTCCACTCATCCGTCGAATCAGCAATTAATTTTTCTGTTTGTCTTTAATGACTAGAATCGAATTATAATAGGTATATAATAATACATTTTATCACCCATAATGAAAGATATATTTAGCGTAAAGATCTTTTTGATGTCATTCAAGGTCATTTTGTCGCGCTTTAATGGAACTGTTTGCTGTAAAATGATCGCTAGATCGCTATACGTTGGGTAGTCTAGTACCTATCGTGTACTTTGACGTACTAATGTAATTGTGAATTGTCTATAGATAATAGTAGATAATGTAGGTATTTATTTCAGGTCGAAATGTTTACCACATAACAAAATTTACTAAACTATGTACTAATTTATTAAACTTTACTATTTTAATTCTCATCACATTTTTGTCATCATTTTCTGGTCATAAAATTTTATTAAATTATAGACATCCATTTGTTCACAGTGAGATTACGCGGAACGTCACATTTCTTTATGAAAGCTATAGTATTACTCATTTTTAGGGTTTCATACCTCAAGGAAGCAACTGAACACATATAGGATCACTTTGTTATCCGGCTGTCTGTCTCTCTGTCAAGACTCTTTTTCTCAGGAACACGTGGAGATTATTAAGTTGAAATTAATATTAAATACTTATTTCTGCGGTCCCTTGGAGCTGTAAAAAATCAAGCTTCTAAGTAAACGTAATCAAAAAATACAGACACTTATGCTTATACTTTGACAGTCGCAAGTAAATCAAAAGCTAATAGGTACTTCCCATTGACCTAGAATCATAAAATTTGGCAAAAAGCTCTCACAGGACAAGTAAAGGAAAAAATCCGAAAATCGTTTATTTGTAGTTATTTGCCATTACAAACTTATATTTGCAGCTGGATAGTATGGGAGAACTTATTATTATCGATAAATACATGATACGAGTACATTGTTTAATGGTGCGGACCCCTCGGTCCGCGGTACGACTCACACTTGGCTGGTTTTTATATTTAATGTAAGTAATAGTTATTTTTTGGCACAAGACAGCGGTGCCCACTACTAACATTTTGCTATTTCTATATTTATAATTCTGCTATTTTGCATTTAAACTTCTCAGCTAATGGTAAACAGTGTAAGTTTGGATGTAGGAAGTAATTCCCGAAATTACTCATCCGATTACAATAATGCTTTTAACGAGGACGAAGTACTAGGTAACAACTATTTGTAATATAGTAAAACTCCATATTGGTTCTCATCTTCTGAACTAATAATAATATTATGTTAAATACAGCCGCTTAAATCGGTTGCCTTTGAAATTATATTAATGTTAACCCACCACATTGCGATGTTAGGCTCAGTGCCAGATTGGCAAATAGATGAACCACCTATTAAGGTTAGTGGAATAAAAACGACATCATTCATCGCACTGGCATTCTTTCAAATGTGCAATATCTTACTTAATACGTATTCGTGATATTCACTACAATATGAGGCGAACAAAATTCTGGCCTATAGTACATATTTTTTAACAGATTATCGTATCGTAAGTTTAGTGGAATAAAAATCAGGTCAAGCGTAATTACAACTCGCGATAGAGGGCTCTGTACGTTATTCATAACTTTCTGTTCGGGCACAGTTAGAAAGGGATGCGATGAATAGCAGCATTGATTATTGGCCAAAACCGAAATTGTGGCCGAAACTAGATTTTATGACCGAATCTGGCCCAAATCGACACCGAATCTACGGTCGGTCTATAATCCCAACCATTCGAGGAAAGGTGGTACTTGTCGGATGGTAATTAAGTGTTGATCTTTCACATTAAGGCAACGCATTGATAAACAATAATTTAATCTAAAATAGACCTTCTGTTCTATGGAAACGTGCGAGCGCTACCCTACGAAAAATACGAAAAAACTGTTATTTTCGTTTGCTTTAAAAACTATAATTAATTTTAAAAAATCCAACTGTCATATCGAGGAATATGTTTAGATTAAATTATACAGAAAATTTAGAAATATAAATCGGTCTCGTTGCTCCGAAAAATGTAAATCTCTGTTTTAAAAGAGGTTTCTTTGATATTTTCTTTTGTGTTACAAAAGTTAACAAACCGTATATCGCAACTGGCAAAATGAAGTCAATGAAATGAAGATTCAGAATACCAAATATCACTGTCATATGTGTTGTAGTCATTTGAAAAAATTGAGATCCCTGCCGTCAAATTTCCAATGCGTATACTTGAAAGCAAGTAGTACTCAACAAGCTGTTGTTCTCAACTTTGTGTGCGACTTATTTTTCCATACTAATTTTGACACTTTTTTAAGATTTGACTTTTTCAAAATTAGAATACGTATATATTTATTTATTTGACAGATTTTTGCGACAAAATTTTGTGATATTAAGTGCATTTATGTTTTTTCCACATTAACATTAAAGAACTTTTTTCGAAAGAAAGTTTTAGACAATGATTTCGGCTGTGCATTGAGATGTTATTGAGTTTCTTTATGTATGAGTAAAGAAGAAAAAAGTTTAATCTTTTAATACGTATTTCAACCCGAATCGTGTTTTACTGAACTTCAGCTATTTCTCGCCGAGAGCTGCAAATTTCGACCATACTGCAATCATCGTTGGTCACGGCATCAAGATAGTGAGGTACGACACTTGCTAGCAACCCGTCCCTTCACATAAATAGCCTTTGTTGATTTGATACAGTCGCAAACAAAATTAAATATTTGATGACGTATGGTAAGAAAAAATGGCAGTTCAAAATTTGATATCTAGCCAGATCTTGTTTAGAAAAATAGCTTGCTAATAGTGTCTAATCTGTATTTCTTCTTATTCCACGCTGATCTGAGAGAGAGAAAAACATTAAATAACGCGCACCAGCTGCTTATTTTTCCCCTCCAGACTATATCATTTATAAAAGTAATCATCTATAGAAGATGTCCGTCATGTATCGACAACTAGCGACACAGCGATTACGCGCGACATTTTAAAAAGATGTTATTCGAACTGTTATTCAAAATAAACAAAATTAATGAATTGAATTAATCTAGCCCACAAATGGGTAGCTAAATAAATTATTATAGATTGTTTAATGACTTTTTTAGGCAACTGTACTTAACATAACGCATCACAACTTATCCGCCCGCCCGTTACGCGACACGCGCGCGTCAACGCGGCGGCAAATTGTTGCTGCGATATATGAGCAAACTTAATAACGGCCGAAGTTTTTAGACGCACATTATAAATCTTACACGTACGTGCAGTTAACCTTATGCGACCACTAGTGCCGTGTGTGAAGGGCTTAATGGCATATTTAAGTTTCGATTGCTACTGTTTCAAAACTTGCTTCGCTAATGAATATTGAGGATAGTAGAAGTACCGCTACATGTATTAAATATTATAATACCATACTGCTAACCCATTTTTTAATTTTAACAGTTGTTTAGATGAGATTTTAAAACTGTTTAAAATTCCAGAACTAAAATCAAAATACACGTCGTATTGTTTAGCAAAAAAAAGAGTTTTAGTTATATTTATATTGTGTTTATATTGTGTAATGCATATAACACATGCTTTAAATACATTTTAATGTGCTGCGAATAATTTCCGTAACAAAAAGAAACCACAAGCAAAATGAGCATGCCTAAAAATTATGGCGCCCAACATGGGATCTAATGAAACTATTATTCATATATGTGAAATGAAAATGAAACTATTATTCGTATTCTTTGTTATTAAATAGAAATACTTGGACTAATATCTGAAACGTAGTGTGCGAGTCCATTGATTAGAAAATGGCGCAATCATTCTTTCCAGCGTGCCCATTACAGAAATATATTTATAGAATCAATGGAAATCCTCTATCCATCAATAAATCTAAAATGATAAACAATAAAATAAAACATAATGCTCGTTTTCAATCAATAGAAGTTACAAAGTAAGTTCATTTTGAAATGAATATTTTTAAATGGATGAAATAAGCACGTTCTTCATTCACATTATCAGAGATATACCATATTGCGAAGATATGAATTAGAAAGTTGTACGTCTACAACGTCCAATAAAATAGCATGAAAATTTGTGAAGTTAGTTACTTCGAAACGAGGCCTTGTTAGAGGAGAAAAATGCTTCAAAAACTTTAACCGCAATGTGTTAGTGCCGCAAGTTGGTAGCTTAGCTAATACTAGCCCTCCCTCTGCACTTTTATTGTCAATTTTGGTCTAAATCAAAAGCAGTAACGTATAACCATTGATATTAGCTGTAACAGAAATATGGAGTGTAAACTCAGATTTACTTCGTAGAAATCCATATCAGTAATTACTTTAATTAGTAATTAACTAATGTTCATATATTGCTTCCACTCACAGTTTCAAAGTTATTATTCAACAAGTGATTCGTCCCATGGAGCATCTCTCATAAATTCTAGAGGTCGAACTTGGTCAACTACCTAGCACCCAATCTAAACTCTGGAATTTTTTAAAGATACTTCTTTGAGAAGCAAAACGTGTGGATCAATAAGTTTAGAACTTTGAGCGGAACAGAGCTGAAAAGGCCGAACAAATGTGAGCCGACACAATATATTTGTGGTATGGAATTTGTTTGTGTCAATAAAAGATAAGTTGGACTCAATAACAAACTTAACTTTGCAGTCAAAAGACACGTTCTCTTTTACTCTCTAACCGCAAATGTAAGTTTGTAACAACAAAAGAGCGTATATAATTATAGATCCGTAATTTTTCGATTATTTCCTCTAGTGTACTTTGCTTCTTACCAAATTGATGATTCTAAATCAACGATAAGTAATCTACAGGTTTTTGTTTGAGTATGTAAATTACCATACCTTTTGATTGCGTTACTTGGAAGGTTTAGAATTTTTACACCTCCATACAAATTACATCACAGATCACAGACCTCAGTGTTTGATATAAATATCAATTAAAGACCTCTAACTATTATTAAGATAAAGGGTCCTGACTGGTGCGATAGATGGAGCCACGGACAACTATGAGAACTTATAAGGGTTTCGTTTTTCTTTTTAACTTTTAATTATTAGCCGATCTAAAGGTACGAATGATACAATCTAAAGAGAACAAGATCTAAAAAGAACTCTCAAAAGATTTGAAAACTAATTGTAAGACGGTATGAAAACGTACATAAATGCGTATATATATATATATAATAACATATATACATAACTGCAATCCTTGTCCCATTGACGGCAGACAGAGCATTAAGGCGTAACAAATTATAAAATCATAACACTTCTAGCGAATTATTGGGCTTGAAAAGATGGAAAGTGGTATGACAGATTTCTCCACAATCTTCTGTAGGAGTTTCTTATAAGTTACAACAAACTTTATTCCTTACGAGCTTCCACAAAAAAATAAGAAGCTATAGTACATTCTATGGTTCTCTTTTTTTCTTAAACCAACATAAACGCTGAGTCAAAAAATCTGATCTAAACCTAAACAAAAAATCCCTGAAACTTCTTTCTTTGCTTTTTACTTTCTTAATAATAACATTATCACGTAAACTATTTGGATACATCTATCACTATTATTATCACATATTATGGCTACTATAATAATTTGCCCCATGTTGGGCGCCACAGTTTTCTACTTCTCTTAAGCCTTACGGCACGCTCAGGCAGCACTTTGTCGCCTAATTCGACCACCAAACTTTAGTTCTTCGACAATCCTGTCACGTATATTTTTGTTTGAAACTTTTGTGTACCATAACAATGTGAGTCGTTGAAATGGGAAAGTTAGAGAAATCAGTTCTTGTACAAAAAATTAGTGTTAGATATTTCACATCATTGACATTGAGGTACTGTTTCAGATCTGACTACGATAAAAAGAAATGCAATACATTTTAAAAATGACCCTAATGAATCTTAAACATGCAAGCAGACAAAATTTCTAAAAACATTGGTTTGGTAGCAGAAATATTAGCTTACACATCTATATTTCCAATAAATACCTTCAATTTACAGACACGGCTCTGCTACTGTATAGCATTGATTTAAATTATCTCGCTAAATAATTTGAAACTACTGCATCACATGTGATTTAAGTTTGATTTATTATTTTTGCGCATTAAACAAAATAAGCGCCAAATAATAAAATGGCTGAAAATAAAAACGAATGCACAAAATAGTATTGTTTTACTAGATTTTTCTAATGTTCGTTATGTTTCAATAAACTGAAAACTCCTCCCATTTCGAAGTACTAAGCAAAAGTTCGTAAAAACCGAGTTCACTTTCGATTAAAAATTCTAAGAAGAAAATTTAATACATACATACATATCTTCATGCTGTATTCCTAACGGGGTAGTCAGAGGTACTTCGTTCGCTTCCTCATATCTCGAGAATCTCCTCACACATTTTACGCGTTAAAATTTAATATTATTGTAATACTCTTTTTCAGATTTTCACGGTTTGTATTCATTAAAACAATGAAAGGAAAATGAACGGAACGGGAACGAGACACGGGACAGTACTGCAATATTAATATATTTTTGACTAGCGACCCGCCCTGGCTTCGTAAGGGTAGACATTTTTTTGATAATAAAATACAGCCCATGTTACTCGCCGATAATGTAGCTTTCTACAATTGAAAGAATTTATGAAATCGGTTGAGTAGTTTTTGAGTTTATCCATTACGTACAAACAAACAGTTCACCTTTTTAAAACATTAATATAGAAATATCTGGAAACTCAAAGATATATTTATATGACGGTAAGAACCCGTTCATTTTATCCTTATAATTAATCTTATTTGTTTTCCTTTTACTAGAATATGCACTTTACATCTGTGTACACTTTATTATTATCCAAATTTATTATTTTAAAAAATAAGTTTCTCTTATATCTACAATTGATATACGAGAATGAATTGATCTCGCTCTTTCGCTCTTGTAGCACCTTAAAATTACAAGGCGAGAGAATTTCAATATCTGTATTTGTAACAGCCTACATAGGTTCCAGTTTACGGGTTCTTCTCACTAACGAAATGAGAAAAAGAGGGTACATAACACCACGCCGAAATTCAACTTAAAAACAACAAATCCAACAACGATTTAACTAATAATTAACTCCAGGAAAGTGAACAGTCAGTTCAAATCTAAAACTTGTTTAATTTGTGGCGCGGAAGAACTGTCCCTCAGCTGCGTTCCGCTTAGTCACGTAATCGCTCTTAAAACTTGCTGTGTGACAGCCATTAGGTGACGTACTCACTGAACGAGGGGTCCAAAATGGGAATTATTGTGACAATTGCTTTAAACTTTTCTTCGGTCTTAGCATTATTGGTTTCGTATGGTTCGAACCTCATAAGGGAGACCCCTTAATAAATAGATCTTTCATACGTCCGTGGGTCTCTGTGTTTGTTACAGTTGAGTTTCTCAGAAATAGTGCTACATAAGAACTTTAAATTTGCCGCAATAACACATCTTCATAATCTACATATTTTGTACTAGTTAGCAATTTAAAATATTCTTGAAGAATTAAAGAGATGAATTTTGTACTCAAACTCGAGTTGACAATATCCCTTCTTTATCTCCGAATCCAATTAAAAGACATACAATTTAAAAAAAAACAGATAATATAAAGCATTACAACAAAAACATAACGAAAGTTTTCTTTTATAGTTTTAATAGATATAGAAAATGTGTGAGGAGAATGATGAGATTTGAGGAAGCGAAAGAAGTATTTAAGGACCGCGACGCTTGGCGCTCCGCCCTCTCTGACTGAGGGATACAGTGTGAAAATATGTATGTATGTATGTATGTATGTATGTATATATCTAGAAATTATTTTTACAAACGATACTGAACTGTATCCTTTTCGCCCAAGTCGAACACGTAATTTCCAAATTCTTTTTTATAATTTCGGGTTATGATTGAAATCTACTAATCTTAACGGTGCATTATATTATTTAAGTTAAATTTTATTGCATATGTTCGCTTCACAACAATGTTAATGACATCAATTGATAAAATAGGTTGTCCGAGACTGTACATAAGAGTCCGACTTTAGTCTTTGAAATAGTTGTCAAAAAGCCGCCAAGTCATAAACACAGTATACTAGCGCCATGTAGTCGTGTATAGTGTAGTCGAATGTAGGTAGTCAGAGATAGTTTAATTCTAACTGCCGTCACGTGCTGTCAGATAGAAGTAGTCTAGTGCAATTAGAATTAGTATATCTTTAATTGTGGGTATCTGCCAACGGTCATTGTTTAAATGTAGTCAAAATCAAGTTAACTCTAATTGATAATTTTAGTGGACGTAGTCCGTGTGCTTTACATGCTAAAATAATTACTCTCTTATGTACATATCCCGTCTACTAACAACGTTAAAACGTGAATTAATAATAAAAATGTCTGTCGCATGATCGATGTGTCTAGTGTGAAGATGATGCAGTAATCGCTGTTAAACAGTGGAAACATAGCCTTAATGACTTGTCCGTTGTCTACCTGCAAGAGGCTGCGAGAACGAACTTTTTGTCGAACGCCCTTCAAGCACCATTGACGCGTAATGAGGCACTTTGCTCCCTCTACCCGTTTAAATGTTTTCCCTTTTTCAGATTTGAAATTCACTTGCAAGTAACATTTCGATCGAAATCATTATTTTTTATTGTTTTCCTATTTTGCAATTAACAGCACGGTGTGACGGTCTCTTTGTTTTCGTTTCTAATTTCGTTCCTCTGGACTAGATATAAAATAATGTGTATTACGGTTTCGCAACTCCTGACGTTCTCAAAGTCCTGCGCTGCGACATGAGATATCCTAAGACTAAAATCTCGAGACTTCTATACTTTTTTGAATCTTGGCGAAATATATCAATATAATAATAACTTCGTCTATTTAACATAAAACCACAGATTAATTAGTTTACTAGCGTAAAATAAAACTACGTTTGCAAAACGACAGATTGGTCCATTGGTGCTCTCTTGTTATTAGAGAGCACTTGCACGCAAATACATTAGAGTATTATTATTATTATTATATAATAAAATTAGAGTCTAATGTATTTGCCTGCCAAGCCTAGTACTCCGGATTCACTTCGTAGCCAGGTATATTTCGAAAAACCAACTTTTTAAAACCTGTAGTTTAGGTGTTACTTGGTGCTCCCCCAATTACTTTTAATGGCACCCAAAGACCCTTAGTACAAGGGTAAAAGGTACTTAGTTTAGGATCCAACTATTGGTGTAATTATCTTAAGCATTTATTACATATGCCCAAAACATAGTTCTCGTTTTTATGAGTATATCATACTTTTTACGGTACCCCAAGACCCTTAATATAAGGGTAAAAGGTAGTTATTTTAGGTCCCAATTATTGTTGTAATTATCTGAAGTATTTATTACATATGTGCAAAACGTAAAGCTTATAAAAAAGCGATGAGAAATGTGAGATTAAGTTAATAACAAATTAATTTTTAATAAATCATTAAACGTTACTATCAAAAAATGTTTGACATTTGATAGTAAGATACTACTAAACCGAGCATCAACCGAAGAGTCAACAGGTATCCGCTACCTGACAACGCAGAATCAACCTAATCCATATTTTTTATCGAAACTCACATAATAATTTCAAAAAAGTCCAATACATATAACATTGGAAATAAATATGGAATATGTGTAACCTATTCAAAAGATTTTCTCGCTTAAAATTATGGGATAAAGCTATGACCCTCGACAAATGAGATTTAGTATTCACGCAACTTGAATCAACAAACTACTTTTTTCTGAAACCAGAGTATACTCTCCTAAATAGTTTTAATGCAATTTTTGATGCAAACCTAAATTTAAAATTTAGTTTAAAATTTGTCTAAAACCTGAGCCGAGTTGATACAGCAATTTCGAATCACCAAAAGCCTTTGTGAAAATGCTTTCTGGTTTCTAAGCAATTGTTCTTCGAATTATGTCGGTCCGTTTAATCGATTTGCATTATACTCGTACACGTATATAACGGCATTAATTATTCAGATGCGGTCAATAATCACCAAATTGTATTCGGCCTAGATAGCTGTGTAGTTTCCTTTATGCAACTACCAACAATGTGCAGCATAACGTGTCAAACTAGCCACTGTACGCCAGTAATCCAATTTGCAGTAAGTTGGTGGCAAGTTGCTGCAACTTGGTAGACTTAGTGATTTAAATTTACAACTTGCTCCATCTCCCTTGTACACTTACAATTTTAACGATCACCCAAGTTTAAATCAAATTTTGCATTGAAAAGGCAATGCTACAGTCCCGACAAACTTTTGAGAGACATTTTATGTCATTGAAATATTATTTGTAGCCAATTTTGGTATAAATTAGTATAATTAGGACACTTTTGCTTTGTTATACGAATGCTTTTGATATTTCCGTCAGCTAACACTATGCCTATTTGATCTTCATAAATCTGCCTTGGTCTTCCAAGGCTTCTGCTACCATTCTTTTTCTGTAGATTTTCTTCGTCACCTTTTCGTCTCGAACGCACGAATCATGAGCGATGTCTTATAACTTATAACGCACTTCTCTTTTCTGTCGAAGGTTACTAATGTACCCGAAATTTACTATATCTATATATACATATAAAAAGAAACTAAAAATAATATTACTTTGTTAAGACATTTTAATCGTAAAAAGTCTGCGAGTTCCATAAGCGTTAATAAACATATCAAAAGGCGCGACTTTATCACGTAGTAAAACAGAATATTATCTCTTAGCAAAATTTTAATTTTATCGCCCGTAAACTCGGATGAAGAAAAGTTGACAGCAAAGGTACTCCACGTTGATGGTGCCTGAACATAATTTAGTTGAGTGTTTTTATTTTTTAAGGTTTACGAGACGGCGAGAATCCAGCCTCCCTTTAGATTTAATGCTGTAACCACTATCAATTTCGTGGGACGGTAAAACTGGCGACGTTACCCACCCGACTGTGCATTTCACTTGAGCTTAATTCCACAATTGCCAAGCTATTTACGTCAGCGGGTTGAGAAAATGGTAATTGAGTTCAACCCTTTTTGGGATTCTTTTAATAAATTCCGACGGTTTTATTGTTTTTGCAATTACAGTAAATTTCTAGTAAAAGTAAGGTGTCACGATAATAATAATACATTTGCACTGCTCTCACCATGCCACCTTACTTTTCATTGGGCACATATATACGACGATATCAAATAATTTGATGAAATGGCGATGCTTCATCTAATGCCCAGGCACAATTTGATCATGATCTCAATTACGAATCAATTAGATATTACGACGACACATTAAATGTCGCCCACTTCCATTCAAGGACAAAAATTGCAGATAGATCGTTAAGGTGCAACAAACTATAGTTTGACATAACTTCTGAAAAAAGCGGTGGCTTGCACCAACTATTAAATAGTTTGTGCAAGCGAGATGTCAAATCCTTAAATCGAGCTTAAATAAATGGTGTAAGCCACCCTCAATATAAGTGTTTGAGCTTACCAATGGGCCTATCTAGGACTTAATTGCGCAAATTTATTGACTGAAAATCAATATTAATTTTTCATTTCAGACATATTAACGAACGCCATTTTGATACATTTTCACGAAAAGAACGCCCGAATGAATCGACTATAAGGACTTGTTTCACTGAGACGGTTTCTACGCAGCCCAGGTTGTCGCCGGCGCGCTTTGAAATTAGCCATGCTTGTACATGACACGATTAGTGACTACTAAGCTGAACGTGTTCGGCATCACAGTGAACTATTATCAACACCAGCATCGCATATAATGGTTAGATAGTATTTTATACGAGTCTAATGATCTCAGAATTATTGTTTTTTAACAATCTAATTATGTCCCTAAAACTAACCTCGAAGTCAAAATTCGACTTCCAACCTGGCCTGTTGGCTCGGTGGCAAAGCATCTACCTGCCGAGCCCGCGTCTCGATTTAGATCCATCCCCGGTCAGGTCAATTTAGGAAACGAACTTTTCTAAATTGGCTTAGAATAGTGTTACTGGAGCTCCCCAGAGTTCGTTGTCAACTTACAACAAGCGCAATGCTTAGTTGGGGTAACACAATTTATGTAATTGTCTGGAGTATTATTATATTATTATTATTATAGTATATAAAGCAGACATCTGTTTTTAGAGTATACTGCATAAAGCACAGGGAGAGGCAAATGACCTTGACCAATTAACATGTGGTTGATGTTTATAGGCAGCTCTCGTCATATAAAGCAGTGCATGAGCTTGATTTTGTGTGTTGCGGATGCCGTTTATCTTCCTTATCGCACTATCACACTTTTTTGCGGATGGATAACACGCGAACAGACCGGTAATATTTAGCACAGAGTAATGTTACGGTCAGAGACAAAATGAATAATAATATAATAAACGGACCTTCAAGTTCAAGATACAAATTATAACAATACTTACACAGAGTTTGATAGTGAATAAGTTTGATTTGGCGAAGCAAAGCGTGTACAAGGTAAAGTCGTAACTGTTTCTTGAAAGTACTTCAGAGTGTTAACTATCACAATTGAAAATTTAATTTGACCAGCGAGATCAAATTAAAGATAAATGTTGCAAGACATATTAGTCACAAAACTCCACATGCTATATTTTCGCTGAAAAATCCACTTAAAAACATCTATTTGTCACGTTATCTGTTCTCCCTTCGAATTAATACAATTATTTCTTTTAGCCGTACTTCAGATAGTTTCTGAGAACCTTCTGACATTCTGAGAACAACATCTGTGACAAACGGACCGATAGACGCTAAAATTTCTGCGCCAGCTTAATATGCTGACACACAAAACTACTGTAATCTCGATGCACGACCTTATAATATATAAACATCGGCAAAATCAATACCCGCGTCGTTGCAAAGAGATTCCAATAATACCACGATACCTAATTAGAATAAATAGTTTTTAAATACATATATAACATGGCATGAGATGTGAACGACAGCGCCACGGCATTAACGCGCCGCAATAATTACAAGATAATAGCTACCACATAATTCGCAGTATTATTCCACCGTCATGAAGAAACGGAGAAGTACTGCAATAGGTTTGTTCTTCCAGTTTTGCTGTTAAACCATAAAAATCGTATCAGTAAATCCGAAGTATTTCGCATGAACAGTTTCAACTTAGCTATTATATCTTATTTATCTTATTACCTTATTATATCTTATTATCATATTACTTCAAGAGCGGTAAAGCCATGCTCGTTGCAGCACGAATTAGGCCGGCTCGCCCGGTGAAATACCACCCTCTCACAGAATATCTGCGTGAAATAACAGCATCTATTGCTGTTGTGTTTCGTTCGGTGAGTGAGAGTGCCGGTGGTCCATCACCCCTCTCCCTCCTTTTCCTTCTTTTTCTCCTTTCCGTATTTCCCTAAAGGCCGGCAACGCACCCGTGAATCCCCGAACGTTGTGGGTGTCTATGGGCGGCGGTGGTCACTCTCCATCAGATGACCCGCTTACTCGTTCGCCCCTCTTTTATACTATATAAAAAAATATATCCAAAGTATATGGCAGCATATGCTTCACATTATATGAAAACTCACTCCAAAGCCTTTATATTTAATGTTGTTGTGATTTATAATCATTTATGTACTTTACGAGCATTTCACGAGTGTTATTGTAAAAATGAAGAAAGGAATATTTAGATGGTTCGGGCACATAGAAAGAGTGAGTGATGAGAGACTGACTAAGAAAATCTACACAGCAAAGGTGAGTGGTAAAAGAAGTCGAGAAAGACCAAGGCTGACTTATGCAGATCTAATAACCAGAGTGTTAGTCGATGGAATTGTCAAAAGCATTCGCATACCTAAGCGAAAGTGTGTGAGGAGAATGATGAGATACGACCGTACGCTTGGCGCTCCGTCCTTCTGACTACCTCGTTAGGGATACAGCGTGAAGATATCTAGATATGTATGTATTTATGTATGTACGAGCATTTAATTATTGACTTACTACGATCTTTTAACCTTATCTAACATTTTTTACTTTTTGTTGAATACTTACATCTTATTACCAACGATGAAGGATTGAATGGCATTCATTGTCTTTGTAATAATCTTTTATAAAACTCAATTAAGAGTAGGTATAAAAAACTCAAAATTCGTTCAGTATTAGGGTCGAAAACCTAAATGAAAAAAAAATTTGCAGCCATGTAAAGCATACATTTCTATACTCTGAAGACATTCTGTGTGTTAGCTTCACAATAAAATAAATCATATTATTTTAATAACCATTAGTAAAACTTTTTAAATTCGAAATTGCAAAAATAGGTATAAAAAGTTTGCCTACATGCAATGAGCTAGTCTAGCTCTAGCCGTTCGTATAGCCGAGTCGTATTCCGAAATTTAAATTACATAAGTCAAATGTTTCGTTTTTGGGTAACTGCATTCGTTCTTATAAAAAAGTTCCTCAGGAAGTTACCCCATTAACAGAAAATATATGTACATTTGTTATAAAACGTATCTTGATTTTAATTATACTATAAAAGAAGCACTCGCATACCTAGACGAAAATGTGTGAGGAGAATGATGAGATTTGAGGAAGCGAAAGAAGTATGTAAGGACCGCGACGCTTGGGACTCCGTCCTCTCTGACTACCCCGTTGGGGATAAGGCGTGAAGATATGTATGTATGTATAAAATAAACGATTTCGTTGAAGAGTCTGGAAATAATCTTCTCTGTACATGCATTTACTGGCTTTCTGAATATTGTATTTTAATGAACCTTTTGCAAAATGATGGTAAAAAAGTGATACCTGACTTGTCTTGTGATCTTGTCGGTTCCTCTGAGTATCCTGGTTTTCTCTTTGATCCGAACTGAAGTGGATTTGACGTTCAAAAACACCTTGTAATTGGGTTTACTTCAACACATTGATTTGACTTTGACTTTGAATGTTTGTACAAACTTATAAAAAACACAAACACGTTTAAAGGTTTTGTAATATGTTATCTTTCAATACATCTCAAAACTACATCGATGGCGAATACGTCATCGAAAACGATACATCATTTACTTAATTCGATTGAGTTTATATAATCTGTGGTAAAATATGTAACCACATGATAACATCTATATTACGAATAATTTTAGAAGTCTGTTTAAGCTTTACCGTAAAGGTCTTACCTATAAAACCACATCAATTGTGCCTAGACCAAATCAATTTCATTAGATGCTTAGATAAATATACTTATTAGCTTTAACTGTAAAACTGCCATTTTTCTCACAGTAGCTTTCAGATATCAATATGAATTTGAAATAATAATATCAAAATATGTAACAACTTGTATTTCAGCAAATCAATAGTCGATATGCGATTCCTAACATCAAACATTCCGCAATTTCCGATAATAAAAACCAGACTGTTCTCCGCATCACACGTTATGTATATCTGCGGAATGTCTTCCCTTTGCAACCAATGTTTGGTTTAAATCTGGCGTCGCTCCCCTTTGATAATTTTCACCTGAGCCCCACGCCCCGCAGTGCGCCTTCGCTGAATTTATACCGTCTCAGATACCATCTCCACCATAAGAATTCAGGGCACAATTTAAAGTGAGGAATTATAGTAACTGGAAGAGACCTCATTTGTTTTTGTTACTGTTTTTTATAGTTAGTTTAGTTAGAGTTTTATAACATATCCTGTGGATTCTAATCTTCTCTTCTGAATTAATATGAGTCACAACAGTGACTTAAAAAAAAAATGAAAATAGTGATTTAGAAATGAAAGAATTAAATAAGAAATGTAAAAAGTCGTCTTGAATAAAAATTTAAGATAACTTTTCATATTTCTTCTATTTTATATTATTTCTTATTTCTTAATGCAAAAAGTTATCTTCAATAGAAATTTAAGGTAACTTTTTACATTTCTTCAGTTCATTGAAAGTAATAGTACTTTCTTTCATTAAATAAAATTTTCTTTTCAACCTCATTAATGAATTAGATTAGTGAAATAGTGAAGTAGTAATGAGATGTAATTCCTTTGTAAATTTATCGTTACGAAAATATATATTGATTAAAAACACCTTCCATTTATTTTATTTTCTTAGTCTATTAATTTGTATTACTAAAATTAGCAACAATCTTTTTTATAAATATACGAGTATTTTTCTGCTTGTTACATATTCAAATGAATAATGAAATTCACGAAAAAAATTTTAAGTACAATCGAACTATAATGCAGTAGCCGCTTCCAGCATTGGTTGAACTTGAACTGACATCATAAGAATTGAGGGTCGAAAGTGTCGCTTACAATATTACGATGTTAACCGTTCAAGATGATTTACATAATTCATTCTAGGGTTATGATCGAGGGTACCACGAGCGTATGCTTTGATTTAATATAACCGGCGCGGTAATAATTGGAGTGCAGCCTACAAAACCCTTCTCTTATGGAGTATTATACTCATTAGCCATGGGTCATTGCACAATAGAGATGATTTGATTAGATAATTTTTGGGTCAATGGGTTATAGACAATTACCACATATTAAAACCATATCTAATGTCTATTTAACTCAATATGAGTACAAGCATAGTGCTTACTTCCGAGTCACACACATAACTTCACGCTATATCCCGAACGAGATAGAAAAAAAGTATGGAGCGCCAATCATTGTATATTTATTTCGGCTTCTCAATTTTTACCTTTCTCCTTACATACTTTCGCCGAAGTATGCTATTATTATTGACATTTCCTACAGCTTACACTCTGGCTAAATGATCTTTACACACTTTATGTAAATCTCTGGAGAATATTTTATTATGGGATTTGATTTTATTAAGTGATTTATTGCAGCGTTCCTACTCTGAAATCATAAGTAATTCGAAATTCTATTATTTTCAGATAGCTTAACAAACTCGTTCAAAGTAAAATCAATGGAAGTACGCAGTTAAGGTTGTCGCGCGTTAACCAACAACGGTCGAGTCCAATAGACTCGAATGATTAAGATTTGAAATGGAATTTTACATAGACGTTCACACATTATAAAACTTTATGCTATCATTGGAACGCCTCACTCGCCAGCTGAACAAAATCCATATGTTAACGGCGAATGAATCACTTTGAGACAACCCGTCATCCACTTTTTTACAACGCGCCGGTAGTAGGTAGGTAGACCGCATAGTCTGTTTTTCGCCTTGGAATGGCTCAAACGAGGTTGAGCAACCATTCTGCGACAACACGGCATCCACTTGAAAACTGCGCAACGTACTCTGGTAGACCGTTCGGCGTCAAATCGCCATCGCCTAACTAGCCACCCATTGAAGGTGCCGAGGTCATAATTGGCTTTTAAGCTCTTGATCAGGAATCAAATCAGAAACCCTCAAGTAGAAAGTTGGATACTTTGACTTTTACTATTTTCAAAAATAAAATATATTAAAATATGTATAAATATAAAATATGCCTGATATATATGAGGTCGAGGAACGAAGAAAATTTTAAAGCGATTATTCCAAAAAAATATAAAAAATGTATCACAAAGTAGCGTGTAACGTATTTCACAATGTCTGCTTTGAAACTAGGAAATTCACTTTTAAATTTCGCGTCTATATTTGGACCATTACCTATTACATACCTAAAGGTATATTAATGGACTGGCAATACAGCACGGAGAAATTGCTCACTCATTTGAAGCTAATTAGCAGTAACTCGTTTAGTCGAACACGAACGAATGACAGAATACGCCGTTTGGTAAAGTAATGTGATGATAAAGAATGAGTGACGAAATATTGACAAAGAAAATCTACAGAACACAGGCGAGTGGTATCAGAAGCCAAAGAATATTAAGGCTGATTTATGAAGATCAAATAGCCTGAGTTTTAAATGCAAAAATGTCTTCCTATACCTAGGCGAAAGTGTATGAGAACAATTAGATTTGAGGAGACGAAAGAAGTACGAGTATAAGGGCCGGGTTCTGCATTCCATCATTAATGACTACCCCATTAGGTTTACTGCGTAGGGCAATGTATATGTATGTGTATATTACGTACAACTAATAACAATTCTTAAAGTCAATGTATTGTCAGCAAATGTTTATTACAACGCGAATGTGTATACTCCGTGAAATGGTATAGTGAGGGACATGCATAATTCATACAGGGCACATTCTTAATCTCAGTACTCGAGTGAAAGCATAAAAAATGGTACGGGTCGTTTACAACAAAAGGTTGTACACCTTTGGGACATGTTGGGACTTGATTGTAGTGAATAAGAGAGAACGACGTTTTTATAAAAATAACGAATACAAAACCATCTCAGTGCAGGTTTTGTTTTTGAATGGTTGCTGTTACCAACTGCAAAACAAAATTTGTCGTAGAGTATTATTTTATGTAAAAAAGTAGCTAAAATCAATTAGTACCGTTAATTTTCTTTTATAGTTGACACCTTCTTTTTTTGACCTTTTGATACCCTACTAAACAACCAACTCACTTTTAAAAACGTCTATCATTGGAGCATTACTTATTTATATTAATTAATTACATAGATATCATGTAATATTAACAAATTAGCAATGCAGCAAAGAGATATTGCTCACTCATTTGAATACAATCAATTGGCAGCAACTCATTCATTGTTACTAATTTTATGTATCATCTTTCTCACTCACTCTTTACGATAATTACTTTAGAGAGATCATTATAATGACTACAATTAGTGTTGCTACCCTCTCTAACGTGATTACAGTGAAGAGTAAGTGAAAAGGATATACTAGTAAGTGAGAGATACACTGCATTCAGTAATACTCTATGCCAAACCTGCGACAAAGTTTCATTTAAAATTACATGTCTATTATACCTACATTAGAATCCACTATTTAATTTAAATTCTTTAAACTGCTCCCGAACCCTAATCTAATTCGAATTCAACACGCTTTTGGCTGAATTTATATATTTAAAAGTCTAAAAAATATTATGGCTCATCCATTCCATAGCCCACTGACTTTTCTTTTTCGTCGAGAGTTACAAACTCTATAAACACCATTCTTCATGAACACGTCGTATATTTCTTTACCACACCATAAATATTACTACATTGCATTATATTTTAACCTATTTTCACTTGCTACACATTGTTAAACCAGGTGACACCCCCTTTGCATTTTCCTCCAGCCATAAAGTATTTTATGCAAAACGCCTGAGCATTTTTCGTCATATTTTATGTAAGATTTACGCAAAAGCAAACAGTACGAAGGGGTCCTCGATAAATCGGTGTACTGGGCGTCTACGATAAAACGTCATATCGAGGACAAATTCGTTCGGGCCCAGCTTTTCATAAAGAATATCAACGTATTTTACGGGCAGGCCTCCGAGCACTTCCTGACTGATTGAAGACTCGTAAACAAGGCGGCCTTTATAAAAATACACGTTTTAGTGAAATGTATCGCGACAAGATATTTAAAGCAGGATTTTATCGACTTCAATATTTCTTACTTTATCTACTGAAAACATCTTTGGATACCTATTATATGACCTCAAGCTACATAACAAACTATTATGATTTGGGAAATCTCGTTACCCAAATTCCGCAACAATCAGAAAGTTTATTATATGTCATCTTTATATCATCTTGAGTCTTTTAACTGTTATATCTTAGAAATATTTAAACTAACACTCTAGCTATTTGATCCTCGTAAGTAAGCCTCGGTCTCCCTTGGCTTCTGGTGCCACTCACTTTTGCTCTGTAGATTTTCTTCGTCAATCTTTTGTCACTCATTCTTTCTGTGTCTGAGCACAGCATATCACAGCATAAGTGGTAGAGCCACGCTGCATTGCAGCACAAATTGATCTGGTTCGCCCAATTTATGCTGAAATACCAGTCTCATACGTGCGGTGCAATACCACTATCGACGTGAAATAACAGCATCTATTCCTGTTGTGTTTCGTTCAGTGAGTGAGAGTAGCGGTGGGCATCCCCCCCCCTTCCTTCCCTTCCATTCCCTCTTTCCCTAAAGGCCGGGAACGTATCCGTGATTCCCCAGATATCGCGGGTGTCCATGGGCGGCGATAATTATTTTCCACCAGGTGACTCGCTTGCTCGTTTGCCCTCTTTTATATTAAAAAAAATCTAAGAGCTTTTGAATTACAAGATAATACATATTAAGAGGCTAGATGAACAAATCTCGTCATAATCTACACACATTTACACCACGACAGCACTTCTCGATTTCTTCATGATGTAAATTATACTGCAGACTATGTGATAGATATTGTATGGGTACTGATTTGTCATGTTATCGCCACAGCGCTCACATCATTGTTCACATCTCATGTCTTATACTAATTTAACAAACTACACTAATTATCTACGTGATGTTTTTCTTGATGTTTACATAATATTATCAAAGGACTTACATTGAGATTACGGGAATGTTTTGTCAGCATATTAAGCTGGCACACATCACTTTCGCCGTTTCTAGTAACTGATATCAGGGTATATGTACTTTCACAAATTAGCTATAGTCTTCCTCGACAAATATACTTTGTATAAAAATGTCTCTACCATTACATTCATACGTTTTGAAGTTATTGAAGTGCCATGAAATTTTGCGGGGTTTATTATATAAATTTTACAGGCTATCACGTCAGAGAAGCCAAGCTCATTATCCAACCTTAATTTTATGCATGAACGCCCGCGCACCGTCACGATAGCTGCACTGTCGCCGCGAGTTCGCCCATGGCCCAATTTTACACCATTTAAATATTTCCGAACCTCCCCGAATATACACGAAGGCTGCCGAACGCCGGAGGCAAAACCACAAATATATAGAGGAAAACTTACTTCCCCTCGTTTCGCTATATCTCGAACGACATAATGAATGCGAGATAGGAAATGTTATTGCTTTTATGTCGTTCTATATGTGTATGAACATTAAACTATTCCGACCATTGTTCCTTAACCTCAATGTTTTCTACATCCCTTTTGAATTTCCCGCCACGATGGGTTGTATTTTGTAATGCCATGCGCGCCATCGACAGTTACTCTGAGCGCGCGGTAATGGCTGCCGAACTGACTTAACGTACGTGTGTGTAATAATATTTGTTTAAAATTGAAAGTGAAACTAATATCCTGTAAGAAGGTATCTGACTGTTTATGTTCTCAATTGTGTTAATTTAAGAAAAGATCAGGGACAGAACCCATCTTGTAGTGCAGATATAGTGATAGCTAGCCGGCCGGCACGCTGCTGCCCCGTCGTTGGTGATTCCCGTCTATCCTGCCTATCCAGGTTGGTGTTTGTGCTTTCTTTTCATTTGCGAGACATAAGGTGTTGAGAGCATATCAACGGATAAATGCAGAACTTCTCCTGCAAGGATCTAACATTGAGAATTTTGGTGCCTCCTGTGAGGACGCGACCTCACTAAATAACGTAAAATGTTGAAATCTATCGTTTTATAGTAGAATAAAAATTTGTATTTCATTATTTAATACATTATTTCAAGTATATTTAAAGTAATTTGATATCTAAATAGCATAAAAGCCACGTAAATGTGTCTCTTTTGTTTTATAAAATATTAAAAATAAGTAGGTAGTAAAGCAACCGTGCTGTTATACAATACGAAATCGCCGCTCAGCGCAGGCAGCGCTGCACAGCGACCGATTCCTTTAACGTACAGTATAGTGGTAGTCTATTTACGATGTTTATTTTTATAATCAAAAATAATTTCGTAACTGCATTTATCTGGTGAAATTGGGGGAGTTCGTGGTGCATAGCTGTGCTCGAAAGTTTGCTGTAATTGTTATTTATCTACCTACATGGTTGAATTTGTTTAATGGTTATTTAACATAAATATACTTGTCGAATTGATTTGTATCGTAAAATAGACGAGTCGTTCGTAACTTTATGCTTACATCTTTGTTTGTTAAGTATTTCGTAAAATATATTCCAGTTGGTTTCCAAGGATGACGGAAATTGAGTTGCAGTCGTATATTAAAAAACGCGAGTATGAGTTTAAAAATATGCAAATTATTTACGATTTATCGAAATCTGTTAAAGAGAATAAGACTAAGATATCGTCATTTAAAGCTAGATATAAGTCTATTGAAAAAATACGAAATAGCTATGTTGAACTGTGTGAAGAAATAAATAAAATACAACTGAAATTGAATCCTAAATTCATTATAGATTATCAAGCATTGTTATCATTTGACGAAATGTACTATGCTGCTGTCGAGTTCGCAGATTCTTTCGATAAACAAAGCGCTCAGTTAGAACCTTGTCAAAGTCACTCGTTTATTACTCCGGTGAAATTACCCAAATTACAAATTCCGAAGTTTGATGGTTGCATCGAAAACTGGCAAACATTTAAAGATAGTTACTTGCCACTAATTCATAACAATGTTTCACTGTCTGACATAGAAAAGTTTTATTATTTGCTTTCCTGTTTGTCCGGCAGTGCGTTGTCACTCGCAAAGGGCGTCCCTGTCACTACGTCAAATTATGCTGTGGTGTATAGTGCGTTACTAGAGAGATATGATAACAAACGCATTCTTGCTACAACTTACTTAGAAAAGATATTTAACTTGACACCGATACAAAAGCCGTCTTTGGTGAATTTATCGGATTTAACTAATGTTTTATATGAAAGTGTTAATGCATTACGAGCGTTGAATATTAATGATTTAAGTGAGTTTATTTTGTTTTATATTGCGTCTCGACCTCTTGACCTGGAAACTAGACGTAGGTTCGAATTACAAAATACAGATGAAATTCCTAGATTCAATAATTTAGTGTCATATTTACAAGGTTATATAAAGGTTTTGGAAGTCAGTCAGCCGGCTTCGACTGCTCCATCAAACAAAATCAATAAACAATTTCGTACAAATAAAGTTGATAATAATTTTCGTCACCAGAGACCGTCGTTAATCACATCTACTAAACCATCTTCAAATAATAATAATAAAATTAATCAGATTAGTTGCCCTTGCTGTAATGATAGTCATTCGATCTATCGATGCAATAAAATACATTCAATGTCCCTTGAACAGCGTCAAAATTTAGTAAAAGATTTACAGTTGTGTAACAATTGTTTACGGCCTGGTCACGATTCTGGGAACTGTAAATCTAAGTCGAATTGTTTTATATGTAATGGGAAGCATAATACTTTGTTACATGTCGATAAAAAAAATGTATTAACTAACACAGGCAGTTCAAACTTGGTTGAAGGTTCGAGCACTAGTACAACACTTACCTCTACCATTAAAACAGATGCATTTAGTCACAGCTCAAGTACTAAAATCCTAGGTACCGCAGTCGTACGCCTGAGTCTCGCGGATGGTTCACTACACTTTGCTCGCGCACTTATTGATAGCGGCTCGATGGATTCTTTTGTTACAACCGAATGTGCTCGTCGCTTAGGTTTACATGTAAAGAAGTGTAACCTGAACGTGACAGGTCTAGGTCAAAACTTAATTTGTAACATCAAAGGTTATACGGTATGCTCGATAATACCGCGACAAAGTGAATCGCCTCAATTTAATTTGTCATTAGTAGTTATACCGAAAATTACTTCAATGATGCCTTCGTCTTCGTTACCGATGCACGTCAAGGAGAATTTTATAAATATGGATCTCGCCGACTGTGAATTTTATAAATCCGGTCCGATCGATCTTTTGTTAGGAGTCGAGTGTTTTGATCAGATATATACTGGCTTACGTTGCTCTCCCGGTCCCGGGTTACCCTGCGCTTTATCCAGTGTATTCGGCTGGGTTATAACTGGTCAGTTTCTTCATGACGCGAAGGCTCAAACTCCGAATGAACCCGTTACGTCACTCATCGCGTCCTCGTGTGCGCTCGATGATATCGTTCAACGGTTTTGGGAGTCCGAAGAACCGCCTAAAGCGATACTTACCAGTCCAAACGACGAAATTTGTGAACAAAATTATAAATCGGGTACATATCGCACTCCCGACGGTCGATATGTAGTACCATTAATGTTAAAGGCTGAGGTTAATCCTTTGGGTGATTCATATGGTAAGGCTCTTAATCGCTTTCTTAACTTAGAAAAACGACTTATGAATCAACCTCAGTTGGAAACGGAATATAAAGAATTTATGAAACAGTATGAAGACCTAGGACATATGCAACCTGCAGAGTCTTCATCGACTGATCGTTACCTTATTCCACATCATTGCGTCGTGCGTCCAGATAGTTCTACGACACGACTCCGAGTGGTTTTCGATGCCAGTAGTCGGACTATTGATAATCGTTCTTTAAATGATGTAGTTCATGTTGGACCCAAACTTCAAATTGATATCATCGATTTAATTACTAAGTTTCGACTTCATAAAATCGTCTTTACAGCGGACATTTGTAAAATGTACCGACAAATATTAATAAGACGTGAAGAAAGAAAGTATCAACACATCTTATGGCGTAACAATCCTACTGAAGCCATTGTTGAATACGAGCTCAATACGGTGACCTATGGAGTACGCAGCTCCCCGTATTTAGCAATTCGCACTCTGCGTCAACTTGCCATGGATCATGGTTCGGAATTCCCGAGTCGCGCGGCGCAGGTCTTGACCGAGGAGACATTCATGGATGATGTTACTACCGGATCTTCGTCTCTGAGCGAAGCTAAGCAGCTCAAATCTGATCTTACAGCTTTATTAGCAAAAGGTCACTTTGAACTTCGAAAATGGAGTACGAATACTCCCAGTCTTTTGTCGGATGTTCCTCTGGATCATTGTCAAACTTCCAAATCTTTTGATGAATCGGGACATGAGTTTGTCAAAATATTGGGTATTCGGTGGAATCCATCAAATGATAATTTTTCCTATTCATTTTCAAACTCTTTCGATATTCTGTTTACGAAGAGATCTATATTGTCGGTAGTGGCTCGTATTTACGATCCTCTGGGCTGGATTTGCCCAGTTATTTTCTCTGCAAAATCGCTGCTTCAAGACATGTGGCGCTTAAAATTATCCTGGGATGAAACTATTCCAAAAAATTTGGCGAAACAATGGCATTTAATAGCTGCAAATTTATCGGATTTACAGTATGTATCTTTACCGCGGCTAATAATATCTCCGAATCCTGTTGAAATTCATTTAGTAGGTTTTTGTGATGGTTCTTTAAAAGGTTATGGTTGTTGTGTCTATCTATGCGTGGTAACAAACATTACTACTAACACCCACTTGCTGATAGGAAAGTCTAGAGTGGCACCTTTAAAACCCACCACTGTTAATAGACTCGAGCTAAGCGCAGCTGTGCTTCTAGCGCGAGTGCTATCTCACATGTATAATTTACTAAAAGAAAAAATTAAAATAAACTCGGTTCGAGCTTATTCGGACAGTAGTACTACTCTATCATGGTTAAATACTCCGCTTCATTTACTTAAAATGTACGTTGCGAACCGTGTAGTGCAAGCCACAGACTTAATTAGTTCAAAAAACTGGTTTCACGTTTCCACTAATGATAATCCGGCTGACTGTTGTAGCCGTGGTGTATCCTGTCTGGAGCTTATCAACCACCCACTTTGGTGGAACGGTCCTCCATGGTTAAAAGCATTGCCTAGTAATTGGCCTTGTAAACAAATGTTACTTCGCAGAGAGGAACTGCCTGAATTGAAACCTATTGTAACAGAGAATTTGCACTCTGTTCAGGTAGAAGATGTTATTTTTTATTTGATTTCAAGACATTCAAATTTGACTAAACTTCAAAGAACTTTAGCGTGGTGGTATCGTATCATTTCAAATTTCAAATATACAAGGTCAAAATGGGATTGTTCATCGCTTACTAGTGCTGAACTTAATAATTCCATGAAGGTGCTAGTAAAATTTACTCAAAATTATTATATGGGATCACAAATAAGTCAAGTGCAAAATAAACAACAATGCTCTAAATCCATTCAGAAGTTGTCTCCCTTCATAGATGAAGAGGGTTTGTTGCGAGTGGGGGGACGTATTGATGAAGCTAACTTGTCTTTAACCAAGTTACATCCTTTTTTGTTGCCAAAATCTTGTCCTTTGTCTCGGCTTATAGTTGAGCATCTTCATTTAAAATATTTACATTGTGGTCCGCGGACTTTACAATCTTTAATACAAAGACAATTTTGGATAATAGGATTGAGACTTCTTATTCGGTCTGTTCTTTCAAAATGCATACGATGTTTTAAGGTTAAACCGGTTTCAAACCAACCTAGCATGGGCAAACTGCCTGCTGTTCGTCTTCAACCGTCTCGATGCTTTCAAACCACGGGAATTGATTTTGGTGGTCCATTCACTATTAAAGAAAGTCGTCGTCGTGGCGCTAAAACTTATAAGGCTTACTTATGTCTATTTGTGTGCCTAAGTACAAAGGCTGTACATTTAGAACCAGTAACGGATTTAAGTTCGGAAGCTTTTCTTGCGGCGTTAGATAGATTCGTTTCCCGCCGTGGTATATGCCATACAATTATTAGCGATTGCGGAACAAATTTTATAGGCGCAAGTAAACGACTTAATGAATTTGTAGACGAACTTATGAAACATTATCCTGATTTAGCAGATAGCTTAGCCAATCGTCAAATTAAATGGAAATTTAACCCTCCAGGTGCACCACACTTTGGAGGAATATTCGAAAGCGGTATAAAATCTACAAAATACCACCTTAAACGTGTTGTGGGTACTCAAGTTTTGACTCTCGAGGAATTTTCTACGATTCTGTCAAAAATAGAAGCCGTATTAAACTCTCGCCCGCTCTGTACGCTATCCACAGATCCTCAAGAGTCAGATGTGTTAACTCCCGGACACTTCCTCGTGGGAGGTCCTTTACTTTCTTTACCGGAGGAACCTATTAGAGAAAACATTTGTCCTCGGACTCGTTGGCAAATGGTAAAAAAAATGACTCAGTGCTTTTGGCGGATTTGGCAGCGTGATTATCTTCACACACTTCAACAAAAACAGAAATGGTTTAAAAATCAGCCAAATTTAAAAGTTAATGACCTAGTAGTCGTTAATGATCCAAATCTTCCGACTTTGCTTTGGAAATTGGCTAGAATAGAACAAATACATCCGGGTTCCGATGATGTAGTCAGGGTAGTTACCCTACGTACTCCTAACGGTAAGACTTTACGTAGACCCGTTGTCAAGGTCTGCCCTTTACCGATAGATTGATTAAATTATGTAGTTATTAAGCGATGCGATATTCTATAATTTCGTATTGTTCAAATTTAATTAGATTAAGTATTTCATTTAGTTGTACTAACGTTTCGAGCGCAGCTGTGATTTATGAACTCCTTTTCTCGTGAAACCCTTGTGGCTTTCAAGTGGGGGGAAATGTATGAACATTAAACTATTCCGACCATTGTTCCTTAACCTCAATGTTTTCTACATCCCTTTTGAATTTCCCGCCACGATGGGTTGTATTTTGTAATGCCATGCGCGCCATCGACAGTTACTCTGAGCGCGCGGTAATGGCTGCCGAACTGACTTAACGTACGTGTGTGTAATAATATTTGTTTAAAATTGAAAGTGAAACTAATATCCTGTAAGAAGGTATCTGACTGTTTATGTTCTCAATTGTGTTAATTTAAGAAAAGATCAGGGACAGAACCCATCTTGTAGTGCAGATATAGTGATAGCTAGCCGGCCGGCACGCTGCTGCCCCGTCGTTGGTGATTCCCGTCTATCCTGCCTATCCAGGTTGGTGTTTGTGCTTTCTTTTCATTTGCGAGACATAAGGTGTTGAGAGCATATCAACGGATAAATGCAGAACTTCTCCTGCAAGGATCTAACAATATGTATATTTTTAACAATAATCACAGATTCTGTTCTCAATTTAATTAATACATATCTACACGCCATTTGGTTTCGTGGCGGACAGGGAATGAATACTCAACATAATTACATCCTGACAGCAATTTTAATAATGAATGTTTGGGTTAAGAAACGGTAAATCGTAACTGAACAGTAGTTAGTTGCTAGCTTGCAATAGCCTGTACAAGCTGCTTATAAAAATGTTTCTCGTCCCTTGTATTAAAGAAAATAAATAAATTATATTACAGATTTATATTATTAAAGTAATATTATATTATAGAAATATCAAAGAATTATCTAAATAAATATGACTGTCCTGGTCGTAACTACCCTGGTGTTCTGAGGCCAGAAATTTTGTATCGATCTTTGGCCAGAGGTTAAGGGAAAGAGGAGGCAACTCCCGCTCCAGGGCTTTCCTGGACCAGCAATTGTCCATTGCGGTTGAACGCGGCAATACTGACATCGTAATGGGCACATTTGGTTTAGGACTTTCGTTGAAGCTAACTTCTTCCAGCTTAGGTACTTACCATTAATTTCAATCTACATTACACACTTTATGATAAGATAGTTTTAATTTTTAATCTCTATTCGTTACGTTGGTTATACTTTATAGAATAATTTTAAAATAATACATACGTACCTACATATCTTCACGCTGTATCCCTAACGGGGTACACAGAGAGGACGGAGTGCCAAGCCTTACATACTTCTTTCGATTCCTCAAGTTTTAAATTAATATTGATTATAATTTAAGTAGGTAATATCAAATTCTTTATTATAATATTACGATTAATTAAAAGCTATGGTGATGAAATTTACTCAATAAAATTACTTAAATCTCTAAATTTCTGTTACAGTTACATAATATTACAGATATGTACAGTATCCATCTCGGCCTAGAACACTAGTAACCCTAGTATTTTCTAGAATAAAAATTTTGTCAATAATTTTCTCTTCCTTCGAAAACTTTTCACGAGATTTACGTCTAGATAATTTAAATCCCTATCACGACGTCAAATGAGTTTCTCGTTGCGTTGTTTACGGCGACGAAGAAAAAAGATGGCGACCCTGACGAGGCCCATTTCGCTTGTTGACAACGGGATTTGTTTTCCTCAGAATCTCACGGGCTGTTTGTCATTCTGCGACGCAGAATAATGTAATGTCTGCATAACTGGTACGTATTATGGAACCCACCTGTGTAATTTCAAATAAAACAAAATCTCAAAGGGCGCTCTACCTGTCTCAAATAATGGATCTTTGTTTCAACAGTATTTTCATTTTCATATATAAGATGTTCTGTAAATTGTGATCTATACACGATATACGGAGAGCAGAAATAAAATTAAAATCAATGTGCAACAACAAAAAGTCTATTAGTTTGGTGGCCGACTTCAGTAACTGTCAAATTTAATCATGTAGATATTTGTATTGTATTTAATTTTATAAAGTTATTTTTGTACTCGAGTTTTGACTAGTAGAGGACAGTTATCTTCAATAAGTATTCAATTGCCTAAATTCAATGTTGCTTTCTATGAAGGCATCAAAGTCGTGGCGCGTGCATTGCAGCGATACCGCCACCAGACGGCCGTACGTCAGTCAGGATTTACGGATTTGCCCATCAACAGGCAACCCACAGTCGAACGAACATAATCGACTGGAGTTTAAGACTGAACATCTCGTTAAGATCTCTTTATTTATAATTTATAAACGTCTGTACATTTTCGTCTAAACGTCTATACCTCTGCTAACTTTGAATTTTTTAAACGACATCAAATATGGCCCTTTCTAAAAATTTGTAACCAATCGAAATATGATGGTTGGGTTAACATATTAGCTTGCAAACACACGCGCTCACACTAGCCTTTTTCATTCACTGACACACTTAGTCTCACATTTGCATGTATATATTCTTCCCCATCCCATATTCTTAATTTTTGACTGCAATGTAAACAAACAAGAAACTAACCAAAATGTCACAAAATTTTCGCCGTTCGCTGGTCCGGCGTGTTACACGTAGCACTCTAATAACACTGCTTTTGTGGTATATACACGAAACTATGAAATAAGCACATGTAAAACTAATATTATCCAATCCAAACCAATCTAGTTCAGCATTGACAAAATGTAGGTTATTTGTCAAGAGTTTTGTTATTAATTTGTAGTGTTACCTAAAGGTTGCCTATGTTCCTGGATCAAATAAGTGTCATAAATCAGTTCACACTAATATGTGAGTGACACGATTCATTCGAACTGTAAGACAGAATAATAACAGAAGAATATTAGTATTTGCGATGCGCAAACAATAACAATCTTCTACTATTCATTTTTAAGTGTTTTTTAAAATTACAAATTTTTACACAAACGGCCTAAAATTGTGAGTTTATTTTACTAATAACTTATAAGTATGACAACTGAATCGACAATTTGCGAACTAGCCCATCTCTTGTTATGTTATAAATGTGTATTCTAAAATTGTAAATTTATTTTACTAATAACTTTAAGTATGACAACTGAATCGATAATTTGCGAACTAGCCCATCTCTTGTTATGTTATAAATGTGTCCTGTGATTTGTCTGTATTTTATGTTGTGATGTTTCCTTTTTAGGTGTGAATATTTGCTCAACTCTCCAAATTATAATCAAAAGGAAAATTTTATCGATATTGTGTATTCTCCTACTTGAATTGCTGGAATCTTTAATGTGGTTGTCATAATTATCACGTTTCTGTGATCTTTATTTTTACGGGACGTTGGCAATATTCGCAATCGCGATGGTGCCATTCAACTAAAGAAGAAGATGTTATAAATGTCGTAGTCGCCACATTTGTTCAAAATAGTATATACGTACCCTCATATATTCACAAAACTCAAACGTACACTCACTCTTAAACATCCGTATTCAAATGTACATATACACATACTCGTATAACCGTACATTTATAAAACGAAAATGAGCGGTAGCAGAAGCCAAGGAAGACCAAGCTTGACTTATGAAGATCTAATAGCCTGTGTATTAGCTGACGGACATGTCGAAAGCACTCGGGTAGCTCGGTGAAAGTGTTAAGAATGATGTGGTCTGAGGAGACAAAAAGAGTACGCAAGAACCGCGATGCTTGGCACACCATCCTCTTTGACTACCCTTTTAGAGATACAGCGATACATATAAGGCCTATATAAGGCAGCGTGTATATATAAGGCCGGCAACGCTCCCGTGATTCCCCGGTCACACTTTCGCCTAGGTTTGCAAGTGCTATTTCCGTCAGCTAACACTCTAGCTATTTGATCCTCGTAAGTCAGCTTGATCTCTCACTCTCACTCAGTTTCGCTCTGTAGATTTTCCTCGTCACTCTTTTGTCACTCATACTTTCTGTGTATCCGAGCACAGCATAGCACAGCATTAGTGGTAGAGCCATGCTGCATTGTAGCACGAATTGAGCAGGCTCGCCTAGTAAAATACCGCCCTCTCACAGAATAATACCGTAGAATAACAGCGTAAAATTGCTGTTGTGTTTAGTTCGGTGAGTGAGAGTGCTGGTGGCCGATCTCCCCCTTCTCCTGCCTTCCCTTAAAGGACGGCGACACATCCGTGATTCCCCGGACGTTGCGGATGTCCATGGGCGGCGGTGAACACTTTCCATCAGGTGACTCGCTTGCTCGTTTGCCCCCTCTATTAAAAAAAAAGCATCAAGCATAGCAAATATAATATAGCATTCACAATATGTAAACAGAAATATATTTTTTTTCATTTAAAAATATATATATTTCACTTTGATCGGTCTGTTAGCGCGTTGGCTAACCTAACAAACCGAAAGTACCGGCTTCGATTCCCTGTCAAATTTAAGAAACGAACTTTAGTAACTTATTTTAACTTTGGCTGTAACTGGATGCTCCCCTGTCCGTGGTATGATACCCATAGTACTAGCCTATTTGTTTGGGTGTCGCATAAATGGTATAATTGTCTGAAAATTGTTATCTCTTTTATCTCTATTTCTTTCTTACAAAACTACACTGAATATTGTATACACATTTTTAAATATATGTAGCATTTAAATGACCATCAACAACTTCATATTAATTTTCATTGACTATTAAAGCTTCTGCACGGCTCAATGGGCCGTTGTCACGAATTAGCGCGCGGTCCGTCTGTCACTGAGCTTACTGGATTTCAAACGTCGAGGTCGAATCAACTGCTCTATCGACTTTCAATCCTCACTTTATTTGATTTAAAAACAGACTGACGAAGTGCGAATGTGACGAAGGCAACGCGTATACACACGTATAGTGATTATAAATTGTTAAATTTAAATTAATTTCTGGAGGTCTGTAAGATTTAGGACTGTTGTAAATTTCCTATAAATTCAAAGTAAGGTATCACGTTTTTTGAAAATAAACGGTTTACTTCTCAAATTAATGTTATATAAATGAAAATGATCAACATTTCTATTCGATGTTACAAAAAGTGTACATAGATCTCTAATAGTAGTAGGGAGCACGTCGACCTCAGTCCATAGTGTTCTTAAAAGTTTTTAGTTCTACAAATGTATTCTTATTCTACGGATATTTAGGTACATACATACATATCTTCACGCTTTATCCGAAACGGGGTAGTCAGAGAGGACGGAGCGCCAAGCGTTGCGGTCCTTTAATACTTCTTTCGCTTCCTCAAATCTCATCATTCTCCTCACACATTTTCGCCTAGGTATGCGATTGCTTTTGACATTATCATTAGGTACTTAACAATCTCAAATTAATGCACGGTAATTAATTAAATGAGACTGTCACTTTTCTCCTAAATAAAGCAGGAATTTCTAAAACAAATATTTAAATTACACACAGGAAAAATTAAATATCAAAAATATTGTAGGAAACATGTAATATGAACACATTACAAGAGTAAAAGGCAACAAAACTTCTATTTTTGGTGTTTAATATTCCTGTGTGTAATTTAATAATCTTTTGAGTTGTTAGAGGTTCGTTAAGGCGACGCATTGATAAACAATAATTTAATCTAAAATAGACCTTCTGCTGTATGCTAACGTTAACGAAAAAGCAGTTGTTTTCGTTTATTTTAAAAACTATAATTAGTTTTTAAATATCCAACTGTCATTTTGAAGAATATATTTAAATTAAACTATCAAGAAAATTTAGAAACATTAATCGGTCACGTTACTCTGAAAAATGTTAATCTCTATTTTAAAAGAGGTTTCTTTGGTTTTTTTTGTGCTACAAAAGTTAACCAATTGTGTATCGCAACTGGCAACAGTCAACATGACTGACTTTTGATCGACTTTGGCGTAGTTTTTTCGGTTTCAATTCAGTTGGAAGGCGCCACTCCAAAGCTTGTTGACTAGTTTGCATGTCAAACTCGTAAACCCACGTCTCGTCACCAGTAACAATGCGTTTCATGAATGTTGAATCGGAAATGACTCGTTCTAGCGTGTCCTCAGCGACACTTATGCGATCGAGTTTTTGGAGAAAATTCAGGTATTTTGGGACTAGCCGAGCGGCAACATGTTTCATACCCAAGTGATTATTTAAAATGGTACGGATCGACTCGTGAGACACAGAAAGTTCGGCGGCAATCTCTCTCAAACTTGAATGAGGATTTTAAGTAACTATTTCCTTCACTTTTGCGATGTTAACTTCAGTTGCTGTTGACGTTGATGGCCTACCAGAGGGAGGCAAATCTTCCATCACATCTCGACCGCTTTTGAACGCTTTGTACCACTCATAAGCACGTGTTTTTGATAAAGTCGATTCACCGTAAGCCTTCTGTAACATTTTCAGTGACTCCGAACACAAAATTCCATTGGCGATGCAAAATTTAAGACAAACGCTTTGGTCGATGTTTTTGTCCATTATGAAATTCGCAATATACACTAGAATGATATAACTAAAAACAGCGTTGAATTTAATCTAAATAACAGATGCAACTCAAACTCCGCGCCAAAATGGAAAACAGTTGTGCCAATCTAACAACAACAAAAAAAACAAAAAATTTAATTTGGAACCATAAACAAAACATCCATTCCCGATACTTTCTTGACTGAATGTATTGTTTGGATTCAGTTTAATACTGAATTTCGCAGCCATGTCAGTATTTTAAAAATCGTAAAGGTGATATAGTGTATATTTTATTTCTTAATTTTATTAATATTTTATTAATGTTCTTTCACTTTACTTAGACTTTCTTTAGTTGAATTTCCACCAACTTGAAATCACAGAGATATCGATATTCGTATCCGCAACAGTTATTCGGATTAGCGAATGGTCACATACAGATATACGTTTCATTGCTTATGAATACCACACAAGGAACAAAGATATGCGCTTAGTAACACCAAGTCTCGTAAGATAATTTAGAACACTTTTTTCGCAAATTGATTATCGAATCTCTGCGACGAGCTAAGTCTAACAAAACAGTGTTAACACACGTTCTCAATTATGTAAATAATTCATAAAGCATTTCATTAATTACCAACACATATTCCAGTAATGTAATTTCTTGGTCTGTAATTATTAGTTAGCAGTGCGAAACACGTACACGGCTAACAATACACTACGCATTAGCGTATTAGGTGGATTACGACTGATTAGTGGATTCCATTACACACAGACACATATTAATCAGTATTGCGAAACATTTCTATTACAATCAATATTCAATTAACTCAATAATCTATACGTATAAAGAAAAGTAGCGAAAATCAAAAATATTGAAAAGTGCAACTAAACTTGCGCATTGTTGTGCTGTTAATTCGACTAGCCCGTTAGCGCAGTGGCATATGAATCTGCTTTCCAAGCTAGAGTCCCGGGTTCCATCCCAGGTCAGGTCAATTTAGGAAACGAACTTTTCTAAATTGGCTTGGAGTCTGGGTGTTACTGGGAACTCCTCCAGAGTTCGTTGTGTGGTACCCATAGTACAAGCTTACTGCTTAGTTTGGGGTCACACAATTTGTGTAATTGTCTGAAGTATTATTTAGAGTATTATTATAATCATTGTTACCAATCGCCAACTGATAACAAAAGTTTTTGAATAGCTCTTTCTTCGTTTAAAAATGTATGTAACATATAGCAATACTTATAGTTTTCATACTATATACCTACACCTCACTTTCATAATTTTTTCAGATGTTTCCGAAAGTCTAAGAACCGACTACGTGATTTCTGCATCAAACTGTTATTTAATCAAAATGTAATTTTTATAGAGCATTATTAACATAGGTATATGTTTCGGCCCAGTTGCCTATCAATATATGCCCGCAAGCATTTTTAATAAAATTTTAATTAATTAATATTTTTTAAACTTTTTTGTTCACTTCTTTTAACAATAAATCATAATTAATTTAGATATAGACATATAAATATCTGTAAAAGCTTGCGTTGCCTTTAACCACTACTTCTTGGCGATCAGGTGTAAACAGGTATTAATACGTGTATTTGATTAATTATACACAAAATTAAAACGAATTTTTTTCTTCACAATCACGTGAAGAAAAAAATTCGTTTTTTCTTCACAATTATCTCATCAGAGATACGGTTGGCCAAAAAAAAAGTAGCCGCAAATAGGCGTTACTGACTGTTAAAGGTACAGCAAAAGAGAATTAACGCGCCACACCGTCCATCAGACATGGACGCACTGTGATAGCTGTACGTCATTTTAGAACTGTTGCGCACACTATATAAACTTTAAACTTTCCCGTTGCATTATAAAATAAATATCTAAAACGGGAAATTTAAGGCGATTACCTTTTATTTTGGTTTGACGTTTCGAACGAGTAGTATCGGTCGTGGTCTCAAGCAAATAGTTCGCTTGAGATTTCCGGAACGCTTATTACTTAACTTGGAGACAGCATGTGACAGCCAATATCGCGCGATATCTACTGTCAAAACGAGAATTTGTGTAATGTATTTGTATAGTAGCACTAAATCAACCGCGAAAACTACATTTTATGATCATACGAGTAGAATAATAGATACGCAATCATCATATATGATACCAATTCTTTAATACAAATAGTCACCAGTCGCGTAGTGATCGCGTGGCTGTCGCTGACTGCAAATTTTTAGGTGATAACCCCGCCGTTTTAGATGTTGCGCACGCGTCGATAGGTTAAAACGTATACTTACCTCTGTTAACGATACTCTTAAAAAATTGCATTTTGATTATATAACAGACTAGCGGACCGTTCCAACTTCGCCCGGTTTGAATACATAGTATATAGCATATGTCCATCTGGAATAATTCCAGAGATTACCCTCCACATAAAAACAAGCGAAATCCGCACACTTACGTAACTTGCAGACAGCATGCGACAGCCAATATCGCGCGATATCTGCTGTCAAAACGAGAATTTGTGTAATGTAATTTGTAAAGTGGCGCTAAATCTACCGCGAAAAGTGCATTTTATAGTCATAAATTAATAGATACGTAATCGTCATACATGATACCAATTTTTATTACAATAGTCATCGGTCGCGCAGTATCGCGTGGCTGTCGCTGTCTGCAAATTTTTAGGTAATAATATCATAAAGCGAGCGAGCGGCGGGTTATTACCCGCCGCTCGCTTTATAATATTAGTATAGATCACTGGTTCCCAAACTTATTTTGTCCACTGAGTCGAGAGCTCATGCAGTCGTTGTCTAAGATGCCTCCTAGCTAAATGAAATTACAAATCACCCCCCAGGCCTCTATACAACGCCTCCATTTTTTTCTGGGTCTCTTACCGCCCCCCTTTAGGCCTGCAGCGCCCACAAGGGGGCGTTATCGCCCACTTTGGGAATGGCTGGTATAGATGAACGTAGAAACCACGCAGTCGGAGCTCGTACTATCAAAATACACATAAGACAACTTTTAGGCGTTTATCTGACAAAGTGTTTAATAAAGGAAATAAAAGTTAACGTATTATACATTTTTACATTGTGACGCCCAAAGTTTTATTTTTATCTTTTAACTTCAGCACTCAAAATAAAAGCTCAATTTTTAAAGTGTACATCGGTTTTTGGACCATTATTACAATATCCGATCCGATATTGGTGAATAGTATTTATATACCAATTTAATAACTAATTTCTATGGTGTATTTCTGTGGTTTATTCAATCGCTTTATTCAGACATAATTATACTAAATGTTAAATCCGTAAATGTTAATTTACACCAAAGCGATTCTCTGAATCTTAGACACAACCATTAACTAATTACTCGTGCTAACGGTATCAATTTAAAATCATTATTAAATAATATCTCAAGAAGAAACCTCATAATTTCTTATAGAAATAAGCGGTAACTTTTGCTCTTTTTTCTGTAGGTATCTTTCTCTGTATATGTTGTTGTGTGCAATTAATTGTTAAATAAATAAATAAAATAAAAATCATTTTAACCTGTTATTCGATAGGCTGACATTATTGCTATGACCTCTTGAACCAATATATATATTATATCATGTATTCTTCTGTACATTATTTAATTCAACAACCATACCATTTGACCACCTCCGTGGCGCAACGGCTTAACGCGTCGGTAAGTAAACGGGGGTTGCGGGTTCGATTCCCGCCCCGAGTCTGGGTGTTTATGCATGATATGTATTTATTTACAAAAGAAAAGTATATATGTAGTATATCAGTTGTCTAGTACCCATAACACAAGCGTTGTGCTGCTTACTTTAGGACTAGATGGCGCTGTGTGAAATGTCTGAGTTTATTATTATTATTATTCATTATATCATTTGACGGCTTCGATGGCGCCGCGGCAATAGCATATATGTTTGGGGGGGATGTTTATGGGGTCCGGACCGCCTCTTAGCTTACATTTATTCTTTGAATACCCACCTTTTGTATCCGAACAAAAAAAATATTGCGCGATTGGATGTTATGTTTATTGAATTTCCAATTGTGGTTTAGAAGTTGCATCCCAGCGTGGCAGATTTTGTGTTCGATTCCCGGCCGGGTCAATTTAGGAAACGAACTTTTCTAGATCAATATTGTAGATTGTGGTAGACAACAGTTACAAGTTTACATGCTTGGGATATGTGCCTGTCTGACATAACTTAGTAATTCAACTTGACATCACAGGTGTAATTAATTCTGAACTAATTACGCGGATCGCGCATTCGTGGCAGATCACCCTCCGCGTGCAAGATGTAACTACCCAATAAACTTGTCTGAGGTAGCTTAGAAGAGGAATATCGTTTAACTCTTTGTCTGAAGCTAGGTTCTGCCTTAGGGTTTCTTCTTGTCTTGAGATAGAAATATAACATAATATACTCGTATTATAATATAGAGAACGTAACTTTGTCACTATCAAGAGTCACATGACCCTTTGTTATTTGTGCATTGCCTCAGGAATTACAAAGAAATTTGTATAGATACATTTTCATATATCTTCCAATTCTATCTACCACAAACATAAATGAATTAAGTGTTTTATTTTATGTTGAAAAACTTATTTTAACTTATAATATTAGTTGTAATATAACATTTTAAGTTAATTACAATAATTATGTTATGTGTATAATATTAAAAACTTAGTTTGTAAATAAATTACATACATATTTTAAGTTTTTTTATTATCCTACGTGAAGTAATAAATATAAAAATAAATTTTATAAAATCTGTTCTATCTAAAGAGACTTAAAAAAATTGTTTACCTTTTTCATAAATTTAAACGAACCATACATATATTTTCAAACATAAAAACTCATACAAAGTAATATTTTTTTGACTGGCCCGTTGGCGCAGTGGCATATGCATCTACTTTCCAAGCTAGGGTCCCGGGTTCGATCCCCGGTCAGGTCAATTTAGGAAATGAACTTTTCTAAATTGGCTTGGAGTCTGGGTGTTACTGGGAACTCCCCCAAAGTTCGTTGTGTGGTACCCATAGTACAAGCTTACTGCTTAGGGGTCACACAATCGGTGTAATTGTCTGGAGTATTATTATTATTATTATTAATATTCATGCGTCGTCCAGTCACCAGTGACAGTATCTGAAAAATAATAACAACGTCAATTGATATCTTAGTAGAAGGTAGAAGTCTAAGTACCTACATAATTTATCCTCGTTTGGCTGATTGTATTAGCGCTTGTAACGATTCTGTCATCATACGTAGACATAGTCTTGAATGCAGGAGGACAACGCAATTTTTTTTTTAATTTATTGCGACCAAGAATTACATTTCAAGTTTCAGTGATGGCTTCTAATCAAAGACATTACAATAATAGAAATAACTACAATAAAAAAATAACCGGTAGGTAGTTCATAAACTTTATAAAGTTTTTCCGATGTCGTTAATCTGTTAATTTTACTTTTATAGAAATAACAAAAACTCAACTCCACATATGTATGTGTGACTGTAAGTGTGAATGTTTCGATATACAATTATTATTTTTATAAAGGATGTTAAAAACGAACCTGACGTGTTCGCTGTACCGCTGTAATTAAAATAAAATGTTGCTGGTGTTATTTTACAATACATTTTACCGATTCTTCTGAGCACCTAATTTCATGAAGCTCGCCACGAGAATGCAACTATGAACCACCTGTTGTGTTGCAAATGGCACCATTAAATACTATATTTTTACACCATGAAACCTATGCGAATCATTTTCAAAGTGTCTGGACAAAAAATTCAAAATATAACTTTCTTTACAAACCATTCGTCAGCAAAAGCTTCGAGAAATATATAATATAAAATATCTCTAGTAATAATCATCCATAAAGTTGTACATTGGTCTGAAAGAGAAAAGCGTAGAATGTATCAATTGCTTATCTTCTGGCATAGGCAATCATAGTTGGTTAAGAAATAGGCTTCAACTTCGCCGTTTGTAAGCTCAAATACCTTCTAAAGTGTCAGGTATGTTTTGTTGCGCCTCGATGCTACCATCCACCCTGAACGAACGATAGTGTGCAATTAGATACATAATTTCCTAACAGTCACAAATAACTGAATGTAATCTAAGTACGAAGTTAGTACTATGGGCACCACGCTATCAGCCGAAGGGTGCTCTACATCTAGACTCAAATCCTCTTTTAAAAAGTTCATTTTTAACACAGATGTGATCTGAAACGGAACCAAATTTTTCTTTTTTTTGTTAACTTTTTAATTCATTTATGTAACATTTGACACTTTTCTTTTAAAATCAATGCATAAACCAATTTTCCCCAAAAATACTGCAACAATTTTCCTTAAAAAGTAGTAACAGAAATGGTAATGGCATAGTTCCTGTAACATGAAAATGGGCTTTACTCCCATCTGAATAGCTCCTTAAACCTGTGCTTAACGAACCGAGCTTAAACAAGTGCTTTGAACTAAATCCGCTTGTTTTCTTCACCGAGCCGAACCAAGCAATACGAATAAACCCGTCTGTGGTGCAATTGCGAACCGCCAAATGGCTTCCTCAAATGTTATTCGATATAATTTGTGAGCTTATGAAAACAACTTGCTAACTGAAATGAAAATGTTCGTTATTGTTGGCAAAGGGGAAATTTAAATTTATTTTAATTGTATATAAAGTTTCATTTGTTAATTTCTTGTAATAACTGTAGAAATTATTCCTATATATGAATTTCTTTATATGGTAAATTTGATTTCCGGAAACATTACAATAAAACAAGCGAGTGTAAATCATATCTGCTTGCGCGACTGGTGGTCCGCATTATTTTATCAACCGCCAACTGTAAAACCGTTATTAAAGTTGCAGTAGTCCTTTCCTTTGCATTCGATGGGAAATATTTTATGCTGTGGGTCAGACTGGCTGTTGGCGTGGCGACGCGTCGTCACGTCACGTCGTCTTGTACTGAGCTCGTATACCTATAGCGTATGCAGTGATGTTATTGTTGCCAGTGTTTTTTAAATAAAGAATAAGTTTTCTTGAAAAAAAATTTGAATATTTTGTTTTTGATTACGCCATATTCATTTCATTTAATAAATCATCCTTTCATGCATATTTTCAATACAAAATAGTTTCGACGTTTCATATCTGCCAGGCGTCCTGCTACGGGATTTAATTCCGTCAAGTGCCTTTTTTTTTATTTTCAGTCAGTCAGTCATTTTTTTTTAAATCAGTCAAGTGCGAATCGCGCACCGAAGGTTCCTTACCCTTACATATTCGTAACATTTTACCGAATGAAATTGTAATTTCTTTCATTCATTTCGAGATCCTTAGTGCGAGTCCGACTTACACTTGGAAGGTTTTTACTATTTGTTGCTTTATTTAGTTTATACATCACACCCAGTATGACTCTTGCATGACCGTTTTTACTACAGAGCAAAAAAAAATTAAAAAGGTGGCTCCTTGTATGGGAACACTTTTTAATTTATTACTTTTATTTTTTTATTGTCTATTAAGATATCCGCCATAACAACACGTATTCTGTGAAAATGTCAACTGGTTACCTATTATGGTTCATAAGATACAACCCTTCAGCGGAGGGACTCCCTTTGAGTATAGAACCTTAAGTTGGTATTTAACATAAGGCAATCCTACTAATTTTCCCGTGATGTACATTTGTTCAGTTTTTATAATTTTTATTTAAATTTTCTGAACGACATTTTTAAATTTAAAAAATAAAAAGTTAAAAAGGTTGCTCATAATCGTAACGTGTCATACATTTTTAAATTCGTGATTTGAAAAAGTGCCATTTTACACCTCATATGATAACTTCAGATTTTGACTTTTTATCGGGAACGGGAGAAGTGAGGTTCTCATTTTATTTAGGTTTTCTAATTTTTACATTTTTGGGAGTTTTAAAGTAATAAAGTGATAGTATATTGTGTATTAAAGTTCTGTATAAGTGAAAATAATGGAGTAGGTATAAATAAACATGTGTAGCTGAAGTTCTCGCGCTCTACCAAGAAGTCCTTTACAACTTCAGTAAAGCTTACTATCACTATACTGGAAGAGTTTTACGATAAGAAGAAAAAACCAATTTACTTCGAACGACGTGCCGATTCTACTTATTAATACGTGACATTGGCTAATGCACTAATCTGTGCGCCATGCCATGAAGAAAGAAAAAAAACTTCAGATTTCTTTTTACTCTCTTTTTAAACCCTAGAAATAACTCCTGAAGTCAAAATTCTACTTTTAATTTTACTTCTGTATTTAGGTTACTACTTATTGTTAATATCTCTGTTCACAAGTGGTTCATTTGAGAACAGAAAATGTAACTGTAAATTGAACTTAATGCAATCGTAATAATAAAAAATTCTTGTTACAGGTGAAAGTAATGCTCCGAGTGGGAGCATCGGGCGAAGGTCCATTCTCTAGCGGCACTCAGACGTTTGCTTTAGACAAACGCAAGAAGCAAGTGAGCTTGTGCGAGAACGCACCAGGAGTGACGGCTCCTGAAGACAGAAAAGTAGGAGTAGCTGCCCCCAAGATGTTTGCGTTCGATGCCATATTTTCACAAGACGATTCGCAGGTATTGTGAAGTTGTTTGTTAATATTAAGTTATAGTAATAACTTACCTTAACTATGTGATAAATTCCTAAAATCTCTAGCTATTCTCCGCTCAAACTCTAAAAATCACCAATTCGGTGCTGGTTAGGTGGCCGAATTCTATCTCTGGTATATCCTGAGGATGCTTCGTTGAGAGGCGAAACACGTGTCGATTGGTGGTTTTTAGAGTTTGAGCAGAGAATAGCTAGAGATTTTAGGAATTTATCACATGCGATGGATTTCCGCAAAGTAACACCTGAGTCTATACAATTACCTTATCTAATTTATTGTTAATTCTTCTTATCAAACATTCATGTATTAACTAGAAAAAATTTAAAACAGACCAGTTATTAGTGCAATGGTTAGAATTGAAATTATCATCATCTTCACATGATTTCCAATATTTATGACTATGTATGGACGTTCCCTTTCTTCTCTATCCTCAAGTAAAAAGGACTTTTTATTTTAAATTATCAATCATTGAGTTATTACTTCGGACTTGGCCTTTACCTTAAAAGAAAGGTCCTAAAATACACATGAAAAACATTTTTTTTGTTATTTTAGTTTCGTAAATAAAAAGATTTATCTGTATAAATAATAGCCAATACTCAGGCATTCATATTAAAATAGTAGTGTATTTTTTATTATAGACTACAAAATTTAATTTTTAAACTTTTATCCAAGTTCAAATAAGCTCAAAAATCTTTTGGTACCTAAGAGATCTTTGCTGGTGGAATGGTATTAAATTTAGACGAATGAAAACGTGACGAAGACCGCACGCATCAGGAGTCATAATAAAGTATTCATAATCATATCGCATCAGGAGTCATAATAAAGTAGTCATAATAAATTGGGACCCATACAGCTCTGGAGAGAGAGGCAGAACTGGTACATCCTGTTCTGCCTTTACTTATATGGATCCGTGTTCTTGTCGGACTTATCGGCGACTTTACTTATTACTTGTCTAGAATAAGTCTAGACAAGTAATCCTACTTATACACAATTTTTTGTCATTCAGCTTTATAAATAATTAACAATATACTTGTTTTCATTAGGACAAAACAGCATCTTTGACATTTTGCCAGAAACACTAACAATATAGTCACGTATAACGCTCCCCTTCGCATTATGGTTCGCTTCATGCGCAGGAATTAACGTGTCCAAATTCATCCGGTATTCAGTGCAACACGCTAGTTGCGTCGCCTCCGAACTTTGTTCCAAGACGAAAAATAAAGGAATAGTTACTATTACACAAAACTTTCCTGTTCGGTGTTTAGTCTAAGTCATAAACTTTTTACAAATTTTTGTTGCAATTTTGTGATTTTTTTTAAAGGTTCCAAAATTCTTTGGAACCGAAATGGTCGCGCATGGTTTTGTTTTCGAAGGCGCTTTCTCCCTCAAACATTGAAGTTATAGAATGAGCTCCCTGTCGTCAGACGTCATATGTGAAATATGTGCAGTGCCCTTGCGGACAAAATAAGCAATGAAGAGATACGCAGTATGACAGGCTTGGACGACAGTGTTATTGTAAAAACGAAGAATGGAATGTTAAGATCGTTCGGGCACATGGAAAGAATGAGTGACGAAAGACTGACGAAGAAAATTTATAGAGCGAAAGTGAGTGGTAAAAGAAGCTAAGGAAGACCAAGGCTGACTTATGAAGATCAAATAGCTAGAGTGTTAGCCACCGGAAAAGCACTCGCATATTTAAGCGAAAATGTGTAAGGAGAATGATGAGATTTGACGAAGCAAAAGAAGTGTAGCGACCTGGCGATGCTAAAAGTGCTGAATTGCGTTTTAGTAGAATATAAAGCAATTTGAACGCATGGCTCGCCAGTCGCTTATATACCATCGCCCTGCCATGCTACTTTGTACTTATTAAATTGCGTAAGAAGAAATATAAAGTTTGACACCGACATGTAATTTATTTGTTTGGATTTATACCGATTGAAGAAAATAAACACGAAGAAAATCTCTAAAGAAGTATGTAAGGACCGCGACGCTTGGCGCTCCGTTCTCTCTGACTACCCCGTTAGGGATACGGCGCGAAGATATCTATGTATGTGAGACGTCATAAACTGTTCTTGGCTTTTACTAACCTAACTTTCTAAGGTGATAACATGACTTCGAATAATGAGTCGCTAATTGTTACCAATCTAACAACCTGTTTACTATGTGACGTCAACTATGACTTTAAACACCATAACAACAGAAATATTCACGAAATAACAACAGAAATATTCACGAAATAACAACAGAAATATTCACAAAATATACATACATACATATCTTCACGCCGTATCCCTAATAGCATAGTCTCCCCGGACCAGATACGCTGTCGTCCTTCTCGAGGTGGCATGGATAGATAACCGCGGCCTTCACTCTGATCGGCCACGACCTCGAATGCCCATTAAGAGTCCACCTATGCAAACTTTGGTGTTTTTGGTGACCTGGATATCGATATCTAAGAAGACTGTGAGTTAGATATTTGGATGCATTAAACTTCAACTCTTTGTCCTGAAATCCTTGAACGTGGAAAAATGATTGGACAAAAAAATGTCGATAAAAAAATCCAGAAAAAACCCTGTTTTGCACAAAGATTCAGTTGAATCTCCGGAATTCTTTAGAATTTTAAAATGATTTTTACTAAAATGAATAGGTAATCATAATATCTCAAATCTCTAAAACCAGTTTTTTAATTGGCAATATAGTTTTCTTGCAAATTAGAGTTATGTGCAAAAACAAATTTTGAGATTTCTCCGCACGAAATGTGATCAAACTGCAACTGAAAAAATCATCTTATTTTGCGCAAGCGCAGGGTTGAACGAATTAGGTTGCGCTGGGCGGCATAAGCGGCCTCTTACATCGCCTGTTACGACAGGCGAGGATCAGCGTAGTCACATTCTCTAGCGCAAGCAAAAGGGATGTGGTTTTTTAAAACTATCTGAACCTTAACTCAACATTCAATAAACATGCCGATTATTAAATTAGCAATAATTAAGTTAGTTGTTTTGAATTATATAACCATCTGACCTTCAAGATAACGTAATGAGATGCAATTTTAGATTTTGAAACTGTACATATTTATATTCTTTGAAATTTTACATATTTAACATATAATGTACCTTGTGATGAATTCCTAAAATCTTTATCTATTTTCCGTACAAACTCCAAAAACCACCAATCGACACGTGTTTCACTTCTCAACAGAGCAACCTCAGAATATTCCAGATATCAGACTCGGTCAGCTAACCAGCACCGAATCTACTATAAGTACATCAACAACCGACCAACTAGCAAAATGTGGTTGAGACTACGTTACCAGTGCTGTTATATAGCAGTTACATAAACGTCCTTATAACACGAATAAGGTCCAAATGATATAGCATTTCAGGCATTTGGTGGTCGTTTTAAAGACGCAGTTACAAATTTCAGCCGCATAGTGGTCGTGTTACGTTTATAATTACATATTTTATGCACATAGTGCTCGTCTTATGGTCGTTGTTACGTTAACATATGTGTACATATATAACAGTTAAGACTTAAGGTTTTATTAATATTCCGTATATGAAACCTTTTATTTCACCGATATTGATACTAACCTGTCTCACGACGTCAACGATCCACATCTAGTTCACGCTTTTTTTTGATCGCTAAACAATCCAACACTTGACGAATTCTGCTTCGCAATGATGGAAAGAGATGATATCGATGGATCAAAAAGTGATGTCGCGAACGTTTTGTCGCCATATTTTATTTATTATTAATTAACTATAAATAAGTTTTTTGACGCCTCTTGCTAAAAACTTGTTTCGTTGAATATAAAATTAGTCAAAACCGAGTTCAACTCGCACATTGAAGATTCCATATGGTATTTATAACAACGATAAGTAAATTACTGGATGTATAACACCTATGACTTTATCTATACTTTTTATTCTGTATATCGCAGGTCCAGTAGTTTGGGACCTAAAAGAGAATAGTCACGTTGAAGTATGCAATTTACATCTTTAATTCTTCTACGAATGTTTTATAATTCTAAATGGCAGGTACAAAATATATAGACAAGATTAATACACCAACTTTGAAGTTTATGTCACATATTATGATATGAGAAAATTGATAGTGACAGATAGATAGACAGAAATAGGAAGAAATGCGTATGCCATCTCATAAAAGTTCCATTTTCCTTGAAATGTCTATGAAAAGTGCGGATAAAACGCTTAATCTATTACCTTAGTACATACATCCAACGTGCCATACGCTACTGAAATTCATGTACCAAAAATGTCTCTCAGTATGAGTTGGGAATTTCAATGTTTAAATTGTTAAAAGGCTATGCAGGTTGCAATATTTCAAACTGTAACGTTCCACTAAAACCCGCATTTTTAAAGGAATTATTCAAACTTTGACATGTCACAAATACACAATGAAAAACCTATAAACTTAGTATATCCAGCGTATAGACGTACAAAGAGTGCGAGTGAGAGTATGACCTTTAATGATAGTGGCACGAGTAGGAAAAGGACAGCAAACGAGAAGCTGTTGTAACATTGTTGAATGACAGCCACCCTTATTGAATGACAGGTCGCCTCAAGTCGTCACTCTGTGGAAAACGCTGTTGACTTATTTTATTGTTTCGTGTTATTCCTGTTAAATTTCAAAGAAGTACTATATTTTTCAATAACGGTTACGTGTTCTGTATGTGATTGTCTATTACATATCGCAATAATCTAGGGAATCATTCGTTTCAAAGATGATATTGATAAATTATAAATCGTCACGCGTCAAGGAGCTATATGTTCTATATGCCAATATATACCAAGGTAAAGCGAATCGCCGATGCTTACTATCCTTATTGTTTTGTTCAAATTCATGGGTATACATAAAACATTGCAAAAATTGTTATTGTAAAAATGAAGAAAGGAATGCTTAAATGTTTCGGACACAGAAAGAATGAGTGATGAAAGACTGACGAAGAAAATTTACAGAGCGAAAGTGAGTGGTAAGAGAAGCCGAGTAAAACCAACGCTGACTGACGAATATCAAATAGCCAGTGTTAGCTGACGGAAATGTCAAAAGCACTCGCATGCCTATGCGAAAATTTATGCGAAAAGCGAAAGAAGTATATGTAAGGATCGCGACGCTTGGTGCTTCGTCGCTCCGTCCTGTCTGACTACCTTGTTAGGGATACAGCGTTAGATACTCGTATGTATAAAGCAACGAAAATATTATGTTAAAACTTTTAATACTAACAATATTTGCTATATTTGCAATAATTACAATAATAAACATGTATACAAGTTGAAACAATAATAAATTAATTAATACAATTAATACTGCTTATATTTCCTTGCGTATTTTTAGGTTTATATAGGCTATAAGCCTACATACATATACTCACGCTGCATCCCTAACGGGGTAGTCAGAGAGGACGGAGCGCCAAGCGTCGCGGTTCTTACATACTTCTTTCGCTTCCTCAAATAGCCAGTGTTATGCGGAAGGAAATGTCTCGCGTACCTAGGCGAAAACGTGTGAGGCTAGGCGAAATGATGAGATTTGAGGCTTATATAGGTTTTGTATATTCCTTATTACCAAAATATTGACAGTTTCATACATTTTAATGTCACATATCTATTTATTAATTAACATAGTATAAGTATATATACATACATATCTTCACGCTGTATCCCTAACGGGGTATGTTAGTATGAGGGTTAATATTTATTTTTACAGCGACCTTTCGAGCTGGGGATTCCGGGTTTCCAATCCCGGTCGAATTACCGAAACAATTTTTTTCTAAATTGTCTTACCATCTGGGTTTTACTCCCCCAGTTCGCTGTGAGGTTCCCATATTATAAGCTATATTACAATCCTATCTCCAGCCACACGGTGCACACGAGTCACGGTGAATCTGAGTAGCTCTAAACAAATGGCAAATTCTTCGTAAAATAGAAACACTTGCTGTCGTTACTGCTAGTCAAAAGTACCATTCGGGTACGTTTTATGCGGCGGTTTTCACATGACTTTACTTTTCGTTTGATGTTATAGAAAATTAATAACGTTTGATTACCAATTTAAAATTCATTACGCTAGATCACGTGGTATTCGTCGTTTTATTCTACTAGCGTTTACGACAATTGAGCCACTCGTCTAGGCCCACTTATAATATTTTTAACGGCGTTTATGTAACGAAGTGGACAGCACTGAGCCTACGTCCTTTGTAGACCTGTTTCGCTGCTACAAATCTTTGTATTTACATATTTTTGCCAAAGTATAAAATGATTATATTGTAAAACATTAATGATAATAATAGTAAACAATAAAAATTATAATAATAATTGTGCCGGATAATATACACCGATCGTCTGGTTTCAAACTAGGACATTCCCTGTGCTATGAGAACCAGACGATGACAACAACCGGAGGCGTCTCCCGGTACACCCAAACCTGAGACAATCTAGACAAATTCGTTTTCTAAATTGACCCGGTCGGGAAATCGACCCCGGAACCTTCCGCACATAGATCGACGTCTAAGCCATTGCGCCATCGAGGTCGTCATCAATATCAAGAGTAACTTATAGACCAGTACCAGCTTATAGATTCTTCTCCTGAGCAATTTCTGTGCAATTCGTACGAGAGCTTTTTAAAAGACATGAATGAATGATACATTTCACGCTATATCTGTAACATAGTGGACAAAGAGGACTATGCGTTAAGCATCGCAATACATACTTTCGGCTGCTCAAATGTCATCATTCTCCTCAGACACCTTCGTCGAGGTATGCGAGTGTTTTGGACATTGTCGTCAAATAACGCCTGGCCATTTAATCTTCGTAAGTCAGCCGTGATCTTTCTGGGCTTCTGCTACCGCTGACTTTCGCTCTGTAGGTATTCTAGCTTTGTAAGACTGATAACCAAACACGGTGTCTTCTTTCTAATAAACTCCGAGAAGATATGAAAACATAAGCAGTTTATTTATTCACTACTTCTTTTTTTTTTCTCCATGGCATGGCACACAATGTCACGTATTGTATTAATATGTAGAATTGTAATCATAAAACTCCTCCAGTAGCAGACTTTATTTAAGTTTTATAGGACTTCTTGGAAGAGCGCGAAAACTTCAGCTACACGTTTCTTTAGATCTCCTCCATTCTTTTCACTTACACAGAACTTTAAAACACAATATACTATCACCATTGTACTTTAAAACTCCTAAAAATGTAAAAAATAGAAAATCTGAATAAAATGACAACGTTCTCCAGTTCCCGCCAAAAAGTCCTACCTATTTTTTTTTCTTTCTTTATGACATGGCGCACAGATTAGCGCATTTGCTAATGTCACGTATTAATAAGTAGAATCACAAGTAAATTACTTTTTCTTATCGTAGAGCTCCTCCAGTAAAGTGATAGTAGGCTTTACAGAAGTTATAAAGGACTTCTTGGAAGAGCGCGAGAATTTCAGCTACGCATGTTTATTGTGACCTACTCCATTCTTTTCACTTACGTAGAACTTTATAACACGATATACTATCACTTTTGTACTTTAAAACTCCCAAAAATGTAAAAAATATAAAATCTAAATAAAATGACAACCTCACTTCTGCCGTTCCCGCCAAAAAGTCCTCCCTATTTCTTTCTCATTTCATGTGCACATTCTGACGTACATAAAACAACAGCAACACGACGCGAACATAAATCACTGTTAAGTTCTCGCATACACAATTATCACCGACTGCGTATCGTATGTACACTGCAATCCCATTAATATCATGTAATCCTCTTTATCTAGTGCTCGTACATTAGGCAGTGTTGGGAGCTTTATTATAGAACGATTCATGTAGTCTGTTCAAGTTTGTGACGTTGAATTAGCTATTAACTAAATATGTACGTAAAAAGAAACTAATGACGAACGCCTGACGAAGAAAATCTAAAGAGCTAAAGTAGGTTATACAGAAATATACCAAGATTAGTTATCTCCATATTAGTATTATTGTCATTTCTGTATTACTAACATAGCGTATTAAGAATATTGTTACTAACAAATGGACCTTAGTTGTCTGAATAAACACATTTTATTATTATTATTGTTAACTTATGAAGATCAAATAGCCGGAGTATTTATTAGCTGACAGTAAGGTCAAAAGTACTAACATATATCGACGAAGGTGTATGAGAATGATGAAATTTGAAAAGGCGAAATATTATATATACATAAGGGCCGCGTTTGGCACTTTACCTGCCCTGTATACCTCGTTAGTGATATAGTGTAAAGATATGTATGTATGAATTAACAATTATGTGAAGAAAAAAAAATTTACTGCATGAATAACTGAATCAGAAAAACAAGGTTTAAGTTCTATAATTATGTTTTAATGAAGCCAAATGCTTCAGAAATTTTTTCTTGCTTAATACTCATCATGTTCTTCTCGAAAATTAGTACATATTCTACAACAATTCCACGATTAAGATGAATCAAACATCTCATTTATTAAAATCTATCAACCCGATTAGGTTACAAGTGGAATCCTCCTTCTGAGACATTTAAAAACTCCTGAAACAAAATATCATTTGAACTGATTTCAACCAAACATTCCACTGCACGAGATTTCAGAACGGATCGGAGGAGATATTAAGGTATTAGTAAGACAGCACTAGCTCACAGTAAATGTCGTAACCTGCATAGGTTCCTTAGTGTGGCCTAATGACTACCGGTTCTGGTTGGTTTTAGTTAAGCAACTTTAAAAGGGTAAATAAAATCTTTCAAATGGTCGACGGAATTCGAGGTTTAAACGATTTTTTTATTTTAGTCTTAAAACTAAAGTCTGACAGCCCATAATAATTTATGAAAAATTCTCACACTAAATTTGTGTTGTAATACCTCCGGATATTCATATACATATATTATTTTTCATAGCAACCCTATATTATTTTTCCGACAGGGTAAAACTTTTCCCTCACTCCCCTCTCTCTACTAAGTTTGTACTGTGCTCCATAACTTTTAAAACAAAAGCAGTTATTAATTACTTTGGGACTAGATGGCGCTGTGTGAAATGTCTGAGTATGTATTATATTATTATTATTATTATTATATTAATTACTAAAAGGCTATGAAACTTTTATCCATCCTTTCTTAGGAAATACACAAACCCGTGCTGCGACGGGGCGAGTCCCTAGTAAATGAAAAAAATAATTCTTATTTATTTTTAATAATCCTTATCACCAAGAACAACCTAAATCGAATTCCGGCGAAAGCCGAATAATTACGAACTCTGCAACTCGCTAATGAAATTGATTAACTGCTCCGCACCAGAATGAACTGGTTTTAAGCATTTTCAATTAGCGACCTGAGTCCGCCATTAAAATTTTCATTACGAACAATTTCAATATTTCCGTACGAATCCCTCGTGTAGAAGACCTATCAGTTTCATACATCTATGTACAAATTATTATTAATACCTGAAATTCTGTAACGGGATACTTTTTATTTTTATTTGACGACCTCCGTGGCGCAACGGCTAAGTGCGTCGGAAAGTAAACGGGAGTTGCGGGTTCGATTCCCGCCCCGAGTCTGGGTGTTTATGTATAATATGTATTTGTTTACAGAAGAAATGTATCTAAGTATTTTATCAGTTGCCTAGTACCCATAACACAAGCGCTGTGCTGCTTACTTTGGGACTAGATGGCGCTGTGTGAAATGTCTGAGGATATTGTTATTATTATTATATTATTATTATTTCAAAATATTAAAACGACTTTATATATATTATATTACACTACGCACTTTGATGTAATTAGATACTAGTTTGTTATTTGTATTACTTGAGCTAAGAAGCTTTGTTTTTCTGTATTACATTTATAACATATACCTATCTTCATCCACTAACGTTTCAATTATTATTATTATTAACGAAATATTTATTTCTAATTAGGATATCTATAATATCAAGAAAATCCATTGCCATTACAAGTGTTAGAGTAACACTATATTCCATACAAATTCTCAACATACATATCTAGGCAACGTTTTTGTAATGTTTACAAACTTGTATAAAATTATTTTGCGTCCGTAATAAAGTAACAATAGCATGGTTGCCCTAGTTATAATCTCAGTGGCGCACCTTAAGTCCCTTTAATTATCTGGCGCCCTCTGAAAAGAAAACACCATGGAAATACGCGGCTGAGCCGTGCCCTACGTAAACTAAACACCCTGTAAGTGGCAGATTTACCTAAATTATTCAAAAGATTACCTCTGCTACCTGCGACCTATGTCACCTGCTTTAACATGTTTCAAAAGGAAAATTTAAAAGGGATGTGGAAAGTTGGTAATTATTTCACGACAGGTTTGTGGGTTTTGATGCTTTTAGGGGAAATAATCCAGTGTAACAAGTAGAACCTCCTGTACAAGGTTATTTCGAAAGGATGTGTAAATACGAAAGGGTGTTAACGTACCAATGACAACGGAAATTTTGCATTAATAGTCGTTCGATGCAACATCTCAAATTTAAAAAAAAATAAAGTTGAGGCAACCCTAATATCAGCGTTTTTACGTCACTAGCAAACATTTGGAATGTAGGGCATAACGATAGGGTTGTACATTTTTTTCTATTATATTTTTGTGTATGGATAACAAAATAAACGTACCTATCCCATATTCATTATATCTGCAATATAGCAGCCAACATTGACACGTTGAAACCCTGTCGGTTTATACTCTCTTTCACAATAACCTTGTATAATTCAAGATCATTCTTAAAAATTTAATGCAAGAAATTAATACCTCAAACACATCACATCCCACCAAACACACACACCATACAAACACAGAACACACTCACCACTTACATAATTACATAATCGCACACACAAACACGCACGGCGCGCACACACACACATGCAGCTGCATACACTACATTTATAGACTCTCATAGTTATCTATGATTTTCTTTGTTATTTACATTTTTCCTTAGGCCGGCCATTAACGATCAAGTTTACTTAATCAAGCCCGTCCAATTTTCATGAAGTGAAGGTTGCATCAAGTAAACTTGACCGTGTGTGGTCGTTCAACGGATCGTTTGTGTGCCCTATGGTGTCGTGCAAAACTGCGCTTCATGTAAACTGAACGGGCTTGATCAAGTATCTTGATCGTCAGTAGCCGGCCTTAATTACTATATAATAATAAATACCAAATTCGTAATTTTCTGTCAAGTAGCAGACTTCTACATTTTATTTATGTATCTAATAATGAGGATCGGCGTCTCCTATCACGCATATTATTTATACTTACAAGGAGACTCCTACGTGAGATACTGTAGAAGAAGTATTGTACCAATTGTTGAAATAAATTTTCATTGTTATTATTGAAATATTCGTTTTCATTTTTCAAGAGCTTTTGTACATTAAAAAACATTGTGATTTATTTCAAGCAATAAATTCTTAAATACATACTTTTATGCCAGTTCCCATTCGGGTAGATAGGATCTCTTGGTGTAATACCCCACCTAAATCTCTTTAGCAATAAGCTTTTGGGCTGAAACATGGTAAAGTGTAAACCTACACTGTGAAACCAATCTGTTTGCTAGCTCACTATACCTATTAAACCCTTTCTGTCTGCCATGTGCTGCGTTTATAGATCTGGGTGGAGTTCATCGTATTCAGACTTAGCAAAGACATTACCGTGCTCTCAAATCCTGTTCATTAACCATTTTTTTTATATTACTCTAGCGGCTATACTTATTCAAACTACTTCCTACCCGTTTGCAATAATGTGTCGAATATAACAAGGATTTACTTCATTGACCTACTTAAATAAATTGATTTGACTTTGACCTTGAACCAATAAGTTTAAGCTTAATTAATCGAGTCATTTTCGGGCCTATAAGAGACATACATACTAACATTGGTTCAACATGAGAGAGTTGCGCAGTGTTAGTAAAAATCTAGAAATTAGATTAGCAAAAAACAGACATGCCTTAGAGTAAGAGCTCTGTCCTTTTTATCTTGGCTTTATCATTGATATCGTTCTTTCAAAATCATAAAACGGAAGACACTCTATTGACGTGTCTATAAACCCCCTCAATTATTCAAAGGATGATGTACATAAAATTTAAAAAATCATGAGAAATCATGTTTTGTTGCAGACCGAGATATGTTCCAGCGCTCTGACTGATGTTATCCATGCCGTTATCAACGGTACCGATGGCTGCTTATTCTGCTTTGGACACGCCGGACTTGGTAATTTTTATTATAACGTATTTAGGGATCTAGTCTCTTGAAATTAAGATTGTCATAGGAAACAGGTCCTGATAAAGTTATTTATCGGATATGTTTTGTTAATACATATGTACGTACTGTATAGAAAAGATTAGAATCGGAATTATGTAATACTTTTATTACTGGAACGTTTACAATAGACGTTTACAATAGCTTTTATAATTTACTGTTGAACAATTTTATCGCCACGATTTTACCGTCCACGATACAATAGGGAAGCAAAATGTATGCAGTTGTATGAAGACGGTTTTAAATTTCCGTCGATGATAACGTCCACGGTATGACGTATCGTAAAAGCGTCTTTTTCCTCAACACAATAGGGAAGCATTTTGCTTACCTATTCTATCGTGAACGGTAAAATCGTGACAACAAAATCGTTCAACGGTAAATAATAAAAGCGCCCATTCCGTCGACATAACATTTTTTAATAATGCAAGAGAAACCTTCTTTCAAAGATAGACCTGCCTTAGAGACTAAAGTATTTGGGACTTTTGCCCATTATAACACCCATGGTGGTCGACTTCGATGCATATGCAGAGGCGCCTGGATCTCTTATGGAACGTACCGGAATCCTGCTAGAACTGAAGCCATACTGATGCATGTCACAGGCATACTTAGCTTACACAGAACTACGGCAACCGGAAAACACGTGCTGCCGGCCTTCTCGAAATCAGTTGTAGTAGATAGTAGATGGGGCTTCCATTCCGAATGGTCGCGTCGCCAAAAGCCCCCATTTAGTCACCTTACACAACAGACGAGAAATACGGTAACATGTAGGTAGTTAACTGCCGACGCTTTGAAAATTAAGTGAGTTCCACGTGCAATAGAAATGTAATTAACCCAGATGGATTGCGACAAAACAAGAACTGAATACATTAATTCTTAAAACATTCAAAACGGTCTAGCCAAACCCCAAGCGCTCACATCATACTATTTATCACTCCGACTGTATAGTGTGGTGAAAGTTTCCAACCAGAGCGAGGGAGAATTTGCATCGAAATGGGAAAGAGTCGAGAAAGCCTTAATTGAAAGTTTGATAAATACTACGAAGGTGGCAGCCTATCTCAAGCGAAGGAAATAGCTTCTTGATATTAGAACTGTGTGTCAACTTCGTGATATTACTTCTTAAATATTATATTAGAGCTCAAGTCTCTACTCTTCATTTGTTAAAACACTGTCTCAAATGTGACAAGTTCCAAAGTTTAAAACAACAGTATAATATATAGATATAGTCTATAACATTCTTAAAAACAATATGAATATAGGGCATACTCTACCGTGCGGGCCTTTTTTTGGTTTATCTTATGGAGTTCCAAATTAAACTCAAAAATATTTTTAATCCTTGTCTTATCTCCAAAATCACTTGGACAGTACTAAAAAAATCATGAATATTATTGCATATGAACTTGAATAATATGTACGTTGTAGGGAAATTAACAGAATTGCATTATTGTGGGTACTTTTTCCTTTATGCGAAGACTAAACAACCGTATTCTAAAACATTACCTCGAAACGTCCTCCACTCAAACTCGTTCGAGGAAGCCTCAAGGTCCTCCTCAATGATTCCTCGAAAACGGTATTCTAAGTTAGCAACGTAAGTGTGATTTGAGTCTCCTCCAATGAGATTCACTTTGACGTCACACACTACAATTACGTCATTGTTGGAGTGGTTTTTGTTTTGTTATGTTGGTAACAGACTAAAGTTTATAGTTTATGGTAAGAAAAAAGTTGTAACGTCAAATATATAGCGTCCTTCCAAACATCTTTTTATTTGCATTACGTGTATTTGAGCTAAAACTTCTAGCGGTTTTTGAGTGAAACATTTCTGCGGTTTAATATTGTAATTAGATAAATATCATAAAAATGTCAGGCAGTACAGGAAGGCAATTTTTTTCGGAAAGTGAAAAACTTTGTTTACAAGAGCTTATAATAAAATATAAGCTCAACACGGCATCCGCAATTCACGGAAGTCCAGCAACAAAAAAAATGGCTTGGGTACGCCTAACGGAGGAATATAATTCTATAGAAACAAACACAAAAGTGAGTAAAACGGTAATAATTATTATTAACGATTAACAAGCCAACCTCGAGATGTTTGTGTTTTATTAAATTTGCGTATTATTTGTTTTTAGAGAACTGAGGCCCAGCTGAAAAAGTGCTGGGATAATTTGAAAACCCGTCGAAAAAGTGTGTTAGCACAAGAAAAGCGGGAGCGGATGAAGACGGGAGGAGGTTCATTCGATCCTCAGCCCAGTACTTCCACGGCTATGACTAGTCAAGTCTTGGATGAGGCATTATTGGAGACCACAGATGTAAAATTACAGTTTGTAATTGACAGCGACTGTGTCCCTAATCCACTCGAGACTCAAGAAAATCGAGATATAAGTATGTCAAACATTTATGTAATTATTTAAACACAGTTACACCTCATTTTATCAATTCAAATAAACGATTTGTTTCATTTTTTGCAGTGATGTCTACAGTCATAGATCCTAGTATAACTCTAAACGAACCGAGTACACAAGAAAAACAAGTCCGAGAAAGAGGTAAATAACTATTAAAAATAAATTAATAAAAAATATTAGATAGATTAATACATTTACATATCTATAATAGATAAATAATATCAGTCCTGAGATTTATTTATTTATAAATAGTTTAGAAAATTTTATCCTACTACTACTAATACACAATTTATACACACAAATTTCATTTTGTAGATACACCACCTCGACGATCTGGATCCCGGCTTACTGATTATGGAGGCAGCACATCACAGCCACAACGTAGGTATTTTTAATTTCTGTAATGATGTTTAGTTTTCATGTTCTCGTAAGAAAGGTTTTGCTTTATAAATAAACTATTGTTTTGTAATAATAATAATAATTCATACTTTCAGTTCGACAAACAAATATTAGAAGTAGAGTTATTCAAGATGAATTTACTATAAGGCAAAATATGTACAAGAGAAAGGAAGAGCGTGAGGAGGATTTACATAAGCTGTATGTAGCGGAGCAGCAATGGAAGGTGAAGGCAGCTGAGGAGTACTATCTTAAAAACAAAATAGAAAGGGAAGCTGCTGAAGAACTCCTTCTCTGTAATCGAATTAAAAGGGAAACTGCACAAAAACTTTTAGAAAAATAAATACAGCTTTAGAAATGTACATGCTATTTTTATTTATGGACTATGTGAAAATATAATTTATATATACAAACTTGTTTATATATTATTATTAATTTCTTTTTATTAATTTCATAATAATAAATGTACCTACCAGACATATTAAGATCTCATTTATTATGAAAGTAAAAAACATTATATTATAAAAATAAAAGACATATTATAAAAATTAAAATGTAATATGATTAATGAATTAGAATTAATGTGAGAACATAATATGCATTTATAAACTTATTTATTAATTACAATATTTTAAAAACCATGTAGGTATGTTTTGTTTTCATATAATTGTATACATTGTGAAGATTTACATACATATTATCTTCACGCTGTATCCCTAACGGGGTAGTCAGCAGTCATACATACATATGTATTTACAAAATCATTTATCGAATATAATTACACAATAACAATCTGATAATGTTGTAGGACTATTCTATGATTATAGCTATTACATTAACTAATTTATAATTCACAAGTAATGCATTACTGTTATCTGACACATAAATACAAAATTTTGTATAAACTATTTTTTATTAAATCTAATGTGAATTATAATATTTATTTAATATAATAATGAAAATAATATTAAAAGATATGTGTTGTTCTCTGATAATTTATCATGTTATAATTTGGCAATAACTACTAATTAATGTCTAAAATTAAAGTTAAATAATCTTTATAAAATAAATCAAGTGAAAATTATGGTAAGTACTAAAGTTTTTATGTAAAATGTCTATTAATGAAGGCAGTCCTGATGACATTACCACGTACAGTTTCTTGTAAATTTGGAACAGGAACGGCCTCCATGTCCAGTTCTGGTTCTGGCAATTCTTCATGTGATATAATAGAAATGTTATGAAGGACTGCACAAGCGACAATAATGTTGCAGGAATTTATTAAATTATTTTGCAGTTTCCTGCTCAGGCAAGCAAACCTTCTCTTCCAGACACCATTCAATCTTTCGATAACATTTCTGGTGCTGATATGAGCTCTGTTGTACCTTATCTCTGGCTGTGTTTGTGGGTTATGTACAGGCGTATACATGTATGAAGTCTGGGCATATCCACTGTCCCCAATTAAAAGACCAGTCAGTTCATGTTCCTGAAAACGCATGCAACATCGGCTATTTGCAAAAATACGAGAATCATGAACTGATCCTGGCCAACGAGCCACTATATCATATATTTCCATGTTAGGGCCACAAACCAACTGCACATTAATAGAATACCACCCTTTCCGGTTTCTAAAAATTTCACCATTTCGTCTGTTTGGACATTTTATGGGTACATGTGTACAATCTATACATCCTCGCATACCAGGAAACCCAGCTATATTAAAAAATCGCCGTCTTATATCGCCTTGTTCATTCTCTGATGGGAATTTAACAAATTGTCCAACCTTTATAGCCAATAACTTAGATATTTTTGATACTACTCTAGATGTAACTGGCTGACTCAATTTATGCAAGTCTCCACAAACGATCTGAAATTGACAAAAATAAAATTATTATAGCATAATTACTGCATAATTATAAGGTAATTATTAATATTTTAAATCAGTGTAGGAAATACTAACCTGAAAATTTCCGGTAGCATAAAAACGCAACGCTATTAGAACTTGTATTATGGTTGGTATCGGAAGCCCACGGTTATCACCATCCCTTTGTATAGGGAACAAAAGAGGCAATAAAATGTTTGTAACAGTTTCTTTGCTAAACCGGTATCTTCTTCGGAATTCATTGTTATTATAACACTCCAAAGGGTTTTCTGCATCTCTTATATAACGTCGTGACAAATAAACATAAGGACGGTCGTAAACGTAGTCCATAAAATCATTAAAGTCTTCAAAATTCATTGTCGTGTTTAATAAAACCAATAAACGCAACACAAACACAATACTTTTATTGCTTGAGGACGCCCTAAGGTAGATCGCGAGCTACCTTGAGTTTGACAGTTCGTTTCCTCCACTCGAATGAGGAAAGATTCGAGTGAAGGAAGTTTTTGCTAACCGAGAATACCAATTTAACTCAGTGAGGTTGAGTCGAGTCGAGGAAGTTTTGAGGAAACGTTTTAGAATACGGGTGTAAGTTTCTTGTCGGTTCTTCTCAGTGTCCAGGTTTTCTATTCGAACCGAACTAAAGTAGATTTGACGTTCAAAAATACCTTGTAATTGGGTTTACTTGAATAAATTGATTTGACTTTGACTTTGACTAATAGGCCGTCCCGACTTTGTCCGAGTCAAAGACATAATATATGGTCTATGTACTATCTATGTGATATATGTAACACAATTCATTAATTGTTATATTGTAAACTGTATCTTTCCCTTAAATAAAGGTAAATAAATAAATAAATGTCCATCTCGTATAATCTACCTTCAAAATGGTGAAAGAATTTTTCAAATAGGTGCAGTAGTTCCGGAGATTACCCTCCACATATAGACAAACTTACAAAATTCGCTCTCTCTCTCTTTATAATATTAACACAGATTAATTAGTTTAATTAGTATAGATTTCACTCTCTCTCACTTTTCTCTATGAGCTTTCACTATAGCTTTCTCTCTACGGCAAACTTTGTTTTGCAATTGGCAGTTCATAACTGACAATGTAGAACACTAATTACGCAAATACAAATATATTCATTTTGGTAAAAAGAAAATACATTGCGTAATAGAAGGAAGTTGATTTATTTTATTTTATTTATATCTGACTGTCCTGTTGGCGCGGCGGCAGAGCATCATCTTTAGTCCCTAAATTTGCGGGAGCTGTAAGTTGGTCGAAATCGTCACGTAACAAAATAGCGTTATGACCCTTCATCCGACTCTCAGCGACTCTCTTTCTCTCTCTATGTTTCTTTCTAACACACGCTGTTAATTGAACAACGTGACGTGAAGTAGATTCGTTAGCTCTATACATAGATTCACAGTGATCTGTCTATCTCTTCCTTATATACGAGTTTGAGCGTTTGTGAGTGTGCGTGCGAGAATCAAGATTCTAGCAGACGAGCAGTGTGGGCGGCCGGCTGCATAACCTTTTATTTTAAATCATACGTGCCAACTCGTGCCGTCTTTGATCTCCGTTCAAGTTAATTTATGAGACGAACTTTCCTGGATTGGCTTGTAGTCTGGCTGTTACTGGGAGCTCCCCCAGTTCGCTGCGTGGTACCAATAATCAACCTATTGCCTAGTTTAGGATTACACAATTTAGTTAATCGTAGGGAGTAGTTACATTATTATTACTCATAGATATTTAACTATTCGTATTTTAAATTTCCTAATTAAAACAATTATAAAAAAAAACGTGTGCTTTCGGTGGACCCCCGTCAGCAATGAAGTTCCTCAGCTGCAGTTTCCATTTCTCAAAACTTAATTGCAATAATTAGACAATAAAACTCACGTATGATTTAAAACAATAGGTTATACTGCCCGCCGCACGCTGCTCGTCTGCTAGAATCTCGATTCTTGCACGCACACTCAAACACTCAAATTCGTATATAGTAGGAAGAGATAGAATTTTTTTTTGTGAATCTATATGTATAGAGTTAACGGACCTAGCGCAGTGTGACGCGCGAGTTCCCTTCCCGTCACGGTATATAATTAACTAGCGTGTGTTAGGAAGAGACAGAGAAGAGTCGCTGACAGTCGAATATAGGGTCATAACGCTATTTTGCTACGTGACGGAATCTACCAACTCATAACTTCCGCAAGCCGCGTGGGGTAGGTATCATAACAACATAAATATCATAATATAAACCACAGAGATACCTACAAAACAACAGATACATAGACATACAAACGGAGTCATGAATAACATACATATATTAATCATGACGCCGCGCCGTTTGTGTCTATGTATGCACTACATTGTGTATGAAACCCTAGAATAAATATTTTTATGCCATTAACAATACAACGATTTTGTATAGACTCAGGTGTTACCTTGCAGATACTAGAGATAGGATTCGGTCAGCTAACCAGCACCGAATCAACAACTGAATCGGCTGCACGACTCAGAGAATCAGGCTTATTGTTTGTTTAGAGTTTAAACCTCTGATTGGTCACTTACTCTTTGGTGTGGGTAGGGGAGCTATTGGTTTAAATAGTCGTGCAGCTGATTCAGTTGTTCATTACACGACCTGTGACGCTGTAAAAGCCACTAGGGCTAACAGCAAAGAGGGGTTTGGTTTAGTCGGTTCGAGTCCGACACTCCCCAGTCAGCGTAGAGTCCGGCTGGATAGTCCGCGGGGATTTAATTTCGCCTCTCAGAAACAAAAAAAACAAAAAAGTTGTTCATTCAGTGCGGTTAGCTGACCGAATCCTATCTCTGGTATATCCTGAGGATGCTTCGTTGAGAAGCGAAACACGTGTCGATTGGTGGTTTTTGGAGTTTGAGCCGAAAATAGCTAAAGATTTTAGGAATTTATCACATGAAATACAAAGATTAATTAACATCATACGAATACCTTTCAATTATTAACATGAACGATTTATTAACATCGTAATAGCTTCCCACAGTAATTAATTTACTTAATATAAACAGTTAAACATCTTATATTGAAAATAATCTCTCTTAGAATATTACAGAAACAAGATTATGTTTTCATTATTCTGTTTATTTGTTACAAGAGGTAGCAAAGTTGTGCGCGACTTAAGCAATGTAAGCTACTAAGTCTACCGCGAGGATTATTCTCTCAAACGTAAATTGAAAACCTTTCTAAATTAAACTCGCGGAGATGCGGCTAAATCTTCACTTAAATCGAGCTTAGTGCGATATTCCACTTATTTTAGGGATTGTTGAGCCAATCAACTCTGTACCTCATTTTAATTATTTAATGTCTGTGTTACCGTTGTGTATCATTTAATTTATAAGTCTGACCATATACGAGGATCGCTATATTAAAGGATTTTTTAAATACTTCGGCACGCTGATTACGTAACTTGCAATCAGCATGCTACAGCCAATATCGCGCGATATCTGCTGTCAAAACGAGAATTTGTGTAACATAATTTCTATGTGGCGCTAAATCTACCGCGAAAAGTCCATTTTATGGTCATAGAATAATAGATCTGCAATAGTCATACATGATACCAATTTTTAATTACACTTAGTCACCGGTCGCGTAGTGATCGCGTGGCTGTCGCTGTCTGCAAATTTTTAGGTAATAACCCCGCCGACAATTACGCAAATTGTTTGAGCCCGTACGTATAGATGTATATAAATATGTGCAGTGTTACCCTTGGGAAAAAATAAGCGACGAAGAGATACGCAGTGTGACAGGGTTGCACGACAGTATTACTGTAAAAATGAAGAAACGCTTTGATGGTTCGGTCACATAGAAAGAATGAGTGATGAAAGACTGACGAAGAAAACTTACAGAGCTAAAGCGAGGGGTAAAAGAAGCCAAGGCTGGCTCACGAAGATCAAATAGCCAGGGTAATAGCTGATGGAAATGTCAAAAGCACCCGCGTACCCAAGCAAAAATGCGTGAAGAGAATGATGTGATTTGAAGAGGTGAAAGATGTAAGAACCGCGATCTTTGGCCCTCCGTCGTCTCTGACTATCCCGTTAGGGATATAGCGTGTGAAGATATGTATGTGTGTATGTTCAACGCCAAAGTAAGCTGGCGCAGTTCCTATTAACATCCTGACAACAAATCAATATAGATAAGTTCTTTTTCTAAATTGACCTGACTGGGACAGTGGGAATTGAAGCCGATTTAAAGAAAATTATTAAGAATTGTTATTTTATAAAACTTTCACGACTTTACAATAGGCTAAATGACAGTCTTTAAAACTGGCACATTGCATGAAAATTATTAAAAATTTTGAATACAATTGTGAAAAAACTTCTTTAAATCGATTGACAGAAATTAAGTTACTGGGTTTTAAATTTCAGTAGTGGGAAAACAGTAGGAATAAGCTAGAGGGAGATGGCGTTACATAGCTGTGACGTCACAAACTCGCATTGACATTGCACATCGCTACGAGTGACAGGGACAGAACTTATCCCCTCTGTTCCCACTACATAAGTTTGAAAGCAAATAACTTATATTTTTCATTGTAATTACATATTTTTTCGCATTAGCATATTAGCAACTGCGGTAGCCAAATTGGAACTGTCGCAAGTACGCAAGACATTCGTTAAAGGCAACTAAGTTTAAAAACAAAATTTTGTTGCGAAAACGGTTAATTTTAAAGTTTACCATATTTAGTGGATAAAAGTCATAAATTTATCGTGGAAACTATTAATTTTAAAATATGTGTTAATTAAATCAGAAATAGCAAACTTGTAGTGAAAACTATAAATTTTAAATATGATAAGTTGTTTGAATTACTATTTTTTTTGATCATTTATATATCCCTTTATTTTTTATTTTAATAGTTCCATATCTTAAAAGGAAAAGGGATACATGTGTATCCATCTGCCCGTTCGTCTGTTACAATTGATTGTTGCAAAAACAATACGACGTCAAAATTAAAGTAAATGCATATTGGAAAAGAATCTCGATTTTTTTTTGTAAACGACGCAAGTAAAAGTCAAACGACGCGTGGTACGAACAAACAAACGAAATATTTTTGTCGTATAATGCAGACAATGTTCAAATATCAGAATAATCTCCTCATATACATTTTTCTCGCTATAATAATTGTCTCTTTAGAGGTCATTGTCATTGGAGTCTAAATATCACCTATAGTCTGTTTGAATCCAAATTTCCGAAACCATATTTTTTGGATACCATAAAACTAGTATTATATTTAAAATAAGGTAATGTTTACATAAATAAAATTTATTGTAAAATATCTTTTTAGTAGTATTTTTTGTCGAAAATTATTTTGCTTATTTTTTTATAATGTCTTGTTTAAGTAAATGAAATATTGAATCCTATTTACCTTTTTCAGAATTTGGATACAAACAGACTAACATGTTTGTTCTAGTATATCTGTGGCATTGACAAAACTTTGTATTTTTGACAGGTAAATCGTATACGATGCTGGGACGGCCAGATTCCGCAGCCACATTAGGAGCCATTCCGTGTGCGATAACATGGTTATTCAGAGGTATAGCCGAGCAACGACATAAGTGCGGGACTCGTTTCTCCGTCAGGGTATCAGCTGTGGAATTATGTACGAATACGAATCAAATTAGGGATCTGCTCGCACCTTATCATAACGGTAAGATCTGATAAATTCACTTTCGTACACTTGTACTAAAAATCGCTATAATCCTACACTTACGTTACACACAAATGCGCACACACATCTTCAATGTGTGTGCATGTGTGTATGTGTAACTTTTTTCATTATCGCAAAAAGCTGTCTTATATACTTACTACATCGTTCTATATACTAGACTAGCCACATCATGCGACAGATAAAACATTTCACATTAGTGTAACAACATTTGAAAATAAATAAATTATTAAAAAGAAATCTTGTAAATCACAATTAGTTACATACACTTCCAAAATCGCCTGAGCTCATTGATTACATATATGACTACAACTTATGCCTAATCATACCACCTAAATGTCTCCTCCTTCATTTAAAAAGTACTGTCACCAACTCCTACAGAACTCTATTTTCTAGTTTTCTTGCTATCTTCAAATAAAATTCGAAAAATTAACAAAATAAAAGAGAAGTACTTAGTGTTATTTTTTTAAGTAGTAACTAGTCATAAACATTTACGTATAAAACTCTCCTTTTATCAAGTTAACTAATTTATTAACAGACACTGAGCAGTCGCCTGGAGTTTATCTTCGAGATGACCCACTCTTCGGAACACACCTTCAGAACCAATCAGAACTACGAGTGCATAGTGCAGAGAAAGCAGCTTTCTATCTAGATGCAGCATTAGCGACTAGAGGTGCCAGAGAAGATGGAAAAGACAGCCACCTGCTGTACACACTCCACGTATACCAATATAATGTTGGAGGAAAGGGTGCAGGTAAATATTTTAAATCTGAAACAAGTTAATGGATAAAATAAAATGGTTTAAATTTCAATATTAAACTGCTATTTCAATTCTTTAACTTGTTTGGTCTCGTTGGTATAAGTTAAATAAAATAAAAATGTGTTTCAAACCGAGCGTAATTTTCTTTAAATCAAAATATTAATAATGCAGCTTTGATTGAGTTATTATTAAATGCAAGCTAAGATAATAATTATTAATGACAGCTTATTTCACAAAATTAATTATTAAAATGTTTGGATTTCTATTTCATAAAAGACATGTCTATAACCATTTTTTCTCTGTAACTAAAATTATTAATTCTTACAGTTGCTGGAGGTCGAAGTCGTCTACATCTAATCGACTTAGGCAACTCAGAAAGAGGAAAAGCAAACGGAGGAATACCATTATCCGGCTTAGGAAACATACTACTCGCAATCTTCAACGGTCAAAGGCATTTACCATATCGGGATCACAATTTGACACACGTTTTAAAAGAATGTCTAGGTTCACTAACTTGTCACACTGCAATGATTGTACATGTTTCACCCACCATACAAAATTACTCGGATACTCTAACTATGCTACAATTAGCGTCTAGAATTCATAGACTCCGAAGGAAAAAAATTAAATATCCATCAAATAATAATGCCGGTTCTGGAGGCAGCTCGGGTGAAGATGCCTCAAAACCAAGCAGTAGTGAACCTGATCCGTCAAGCAGTGATCTATCGGCTGATACCGTAATATACGTAGGTCCCCTTGATGACGCTACTGATGGAGAACACCCTCCAGTTTACATTCCACATATAAATTCAGGTGACAATAGATGTGTTTTAAGTAAAGCGCTAAGAGGATCGGTAGCAGAACAAAAACACAAGTCATCATTGTCTAGAGTAATTGAAGAAAAAAGTCCTGTACATAAATTACACTCGTCGCCAAAATCATCACCTTTAAAAACTACTGTGCAATCGTCAAATCATACGCCAAAATCATCTCCAGTACATTCAGCCACGCCAAAAGCTGCTCCATTAAAAAAGACGGGTGCGAAACAATTCTCAGAAGGTAATAGTGACGAACAATGGATCGATGGTCCCAGAATATCGAAATCTAAATTGGTTGAAGCAAGACATATAATTAAAGAAACACAAGTGAAGAAACGTGAAACTTGGATTGACGGTCCGATGCAAGAAACTAAAATTCCTTTACAATATGAATCTGTACCTATTCCACCAAACCCAATACCTCTTCAAGTAGGAGTTCTCATCTCTCACGGAAACGAAAATGTAGGTTATGGATATATGGATAGCCACAAAAAGAATATGATAAGAAAATGGGTAGAAAACCAAACTTCTCAAATACATAAATCCAGACATAATTCGCCAAATCACAAAATCCAACAAGGTCACAAAGATCCTGGAATAAGAATATCAGAAGAACCTGAAACCACACACAGAATGGAGCCACTGATGAAAGATGCCGTGAGACGCTTACACGTAGAAGAGTCTACAATAAGAACAGGGTTAAAAGCAGGATCAAAAGGTATGACCATTGAGGAAGAAAACGTCGGCCCCATTATTATAGATCATTCAACACCGAAGAAAAGCAGCACTTCAAAAGCGGCAAACTCAGTAAAAACTGAAGTAGACGAAGACGATGATAGTGAAGAGTTAGCTGAAATACCACCTGCACTACCAATTATGCAACCCAGTAGCTTAAGTAGCAGGGAAGTATCAATGGAAAGTTTAGATAGCAAATATAAAGAGCGACTAAGAATGAATGATGAATTAGTTTCTAACCATAGTAGGGACATCGACTCACACGGTATCAGCAGAGGTCACACACTTGATGATGATGACGAAATTTTAGAAATTATTGAAGTAGAAGAACCTTTAGAACCAGTCCCAATGCAAGACTGTTGTCTACAAGTTACTGAAGAGGACATAGCTTTATGTATGGGATTTTCTGAAAATCCTTTACCAGAGGTTGATCAAGAAGATTTAGAAGATCATCCTCTTAGAATTCTTAGTCAAGAAAATTTAACAGTAGCGTCTACGTTCACAGATACTCTATCAATGTATAGTGAAGTAGAACGACAAATAAGAAACGAAGCATATCTAAGGCAGACTATGGGATACTACATAGAAAACCTTGACCCACTTAATGATATAAATCTACATGAAAGTTTACCATCATCTAGAGCAAGACTAGACGAAATCATAGGTTTAACAGAACTATATGGATCACGTAGAATTCTAGAAAGCACCAACATATATGCTTCCAGAACAGCTCCCCAATTTCAATCACTTTCTCTTTCTAATGTTAGAGATACCGAAGAATATCATGGTGACGGTTCTGTATATAGCGAACCTGCTTACCGACCTAGTGACAAAATATGTGATAGTTGTAAAAGAACAATGTCTAGGCCAGGTAGTGCAGTAGGAGATTGCAGTGCATATCAAGATTTAGAAATAAATCACGATGAGTCGTACGGGCCATTCGAAAGATATAGAGGTAATGATATTACTGATGCTCGAATAGCTTCCCTGAGGCACCCAGATGGAGCATCAGATCCCAATTTACGAGAAGAAAGACGAATGCCCGGTAACGGGGCTCCTTCTTCTACTATCAAAGATCTCAAATCTAATTTACATTTGGAAGTCACACCTCCCGTGACAACTGAACCACGACCAGAAAAAAATGATAAAAGTGATAAAAACGTCGCACGAGTTGTAGCGAATTCTAAGCCCGACGGTTACGACAGTGGTCATGAATCAACGCCACGGACTGGGAAACATAGTCCAGCGGCAACATCAAGACGTGCAGAATCAGGATATGACTCAGTTCCAAGAGATTCGGACGCATCATCTTTAGACTCCTACCCAACGCGTAGAGCGGCCGTCGCTAGGGCACATGCAAAAAAGCACACTACAGCTAAATACAAGCAGCACAGCGACCGTTCCTTCTGCTCTTGGCTTCGTAACCCATTCACTTGCAAGTACGCCGACACCGACCCCGAGATTAGTGACTTTTAGTGTGATGAACTAATAACTGTACTTTATAATGTAAGTTACATGTAGCGTTTACTTATCGTTAAGCTACGTTACCGAATTTAATCTGGAGACTGCTTTTGTACTCTAGACATAATCGTATTTATACAAGGAAAGCTTTTGCACTGACTCAGTGATGTTACTGTATTTTTCTAAACTAAAAAGCTTCTAGTTTTGCGCTCTGAACTCTATTTTCAAAAACTTTAGTGACTTTATCGCAAAATAACTAAATTTTATGTAAATACAGTTACAACGAATACATACCGTTTAAATTCTGTTAATATGTATATTTAAAATTTCTGCTCATTTTGTACTTTTATACTTACCTTCTCTTGTATTTTAATCTCAATTAACTCTTGTATTATATGAAATATCCCAAACAAGATCAAGCGTCTTCCTATGTCTTCCTCATCTGTGAATTCTTCATATCGAGGAGTATGCGCCATATTTTGTAATTCTGTACTGTTATTGATCTCATTATCACGAGATGTATCTACTCCAGTCACTCTTGAAACAACATTACATGTTATTTATCTGTGAGTAATATTCCAAACATCCCAATTATCATGAAACCGTCATCGCAACGTTTATCATACGCATGATATTAGCAAAGAGCTGGTGTAGGTTAACTATTTTTCCAAAACTGACTTCTAGTACTAAGACTGTTGTCATGGGCTATGTTCTAAATAGCTTTAATTAATACTTTGATATCGTATAACGTTCACATAGAGATCATGTGTCTGATTGTAAAATACGATATGAACACTTGCAATCGTTATGGCTTTACGAATGTTGCTGAACTCGGTTAATGCTTTATATTGTCAATGTTTTGTTGTAATATTAATATTATAAATATTTATCCTAAATTTTACTATGCGTTCGTATTAGTTTCAATAAATTGTTCGATTTCAAAAAAAATGTCTCTGTTTTTATTTACCTTATCCCTAGTAATAAAAGACTCTTGTACGATTGTTAAAAACTCAAAAATACTAATAAATTATTTTTGAGATCATAAATTGAAAAAGTAAAATTTGATCTATCCCTTCAATTTCTAAACTTTTACAAAACATAATTATGAGTTAGTATATTATGTAGACTGTTGTATTTGGTGTCTTGATATCTATATACACTTAGAGTTAGGTATTCCGATATATATAACTTCAACCTTTAAACGTGAAAACACAAAAAGCTCTATTTCATTTAAAAATTCAGTTGGAGCTGCGAAATTCTCTAGAAAATCAAAATTATTTTTACTACAAATGGATATGTAATCTCAATATCTCAAATCGCTCAAATAACTTTTTAAATCGTTATTTTAGTTTTTCTTCCGCAATGAAATAAGATCGAATCATAATTGCTAATAACTACCTTATAGCCGCTACCAAAGAACTTGGGCGACGAGGGTGATAAAGAATTTGCTTGCAATGGATTGCATACGCAGGGCCTTAATGTCAAAGGACTTCGAATCACTCGTATATAATAGACCTACCGTGTATTTAGGTAGATAAGTAGACTAGGTAGATAGACAAACAGACTATTATACTACTCTATCAAACTCTATCAAACTACTCTATCAAAACAAAGACCACCGAATATATGTATGAGTTACACAATACTTAAGAAACGTTATTTATAAATTACAATTTATGCTCTTTTATTACGCTCTATGGACTTGATTTGTAAACTGATAATATGATAATAATTGCAATGTAGTGTGTCCTACGCAGGGAGCACACGCGGCGCGTTTAAGATAACGCAGTGATAAACAATAATTTCATCAAAAATAGACCTTTTGCACTAAACAAATGTGCACGCGTTAGCTTACGAAAAATACGAAAAAACTCGTTCATTTTAAAAACGGTGATTAATTTAAAAAAAATACCACTGGCATTTTAAAGAGTGTGTTTAGATTAAACTACAAAAAAAAATCTAGAAACATAAATCGATCCCGTTACTCTGAAAAATGTAAATCTCTGTTTTAAAAGACGTTTCCTTGAAATTTTTTTTCTGTTACAAAAATTAATCAATCGTGTAACGCAACTGGCAAAATAAAGTCAATGAAATGAAAAATCATGTTACCAAATATTATTTTGATACATTTTTTGATACAAATTGAGATCCCTGCCGCCAAAATCTCCAATGCGTTGTCTTAAAGAGGTAGGTACTAATGTTAATTATTGATTAATTAGCGTGAAAGAGTTTACTGTGTTCACTTGATACTTGAGTGTATGATACAGACTGCTCACGTACCTATACATACAAATACCAAAGGTTTCTTCGATCAGCATTACGATAAGTAAAACAAAGTAACAAAGACAACTTTAGTCAAATCAAATAACTGGAATTTTTTTATGTACTGTTTCATTGTCTTCGTACGTACAAGTACTATTAAAATATGTTATTGTCGAACTGCAGTGTTAGAAATTATCATAAAAATTTTGGACTTGGATTAAATGGATAGGAAACATTATCGCAATTAACGACATTACTGCTATGAATACTTACGAGTTCAGTTTAAAATAATAGCAAATACGTGAATTATGCTATTCTTAACCTCACTTTGATATAGATTTGTTGATATGTATCACTTCATACACACAATATGCACTTATACTGGTACACTGGTATATTTGATTTTTGGTCTCGCCTTAATCGCTTCGTTGCCAATCTATACATAATACAGATGTATTACAAATTTACAATGTATAAGCAAATATGCTTCACATAGATTTCAACTGTGACCGACGAAAAAACGAAGAGACGGACAAACAGACAGATGCGTCTTACAAAATTTCCGTTATTAAATTAGGGTACAAAACCCAAAAATAACTAAAATCAAATAATATTTTAATAAGATACATCTAACTAACATAACTAGTGTGAATTGGCAGTGTACTGAAATTCAGAGTTTGAGAGAACTACCTACACCTTACTTACATTTTAAAAAAGAGAACTAAATCTTAATCTCTACAAGTACTTACGACAAAACCATGAATAAATAACGTGGAACTCCGCTCTCCATCGCCCTCGGGGTGAAATTTCAAAATCTTATGGGATATAAACTTTTTTCCCTTCATGAAAAGTGGAATAACTTTTCCCCGTTAAGAGGGAGCCCTATTATCTTTCATTTCGCCAGTAATTTAACATTCTCTGTACGCCCCACGAAAATCGAGCTATCAAATGAGACGTTTTACCCTCTTTTTGGGGTGACAACTTTTTTGAAATCTTCCAATAATTTGTTAAAGTGGCAGCTGCTTAGCCCATAACGTTTATCGAAGGCTAAAAAGATTGGTCTTTTACATTATCTACAAAATAAGCACCGTAAGTACCTGAAAGAATTTTTGTTGAAAAATCTCATTGTAGTATTCAAGTTAACTAACTAAATAAAATAAGGTACCTACTTGCAATAAACAAGGGCCATATCAATCAAAACTACATATTCTCTAATGTATTATGAATAAATAGAAGTTATTAAAAAATCAAATCACTGGCTATTCAAAGAGGTAATACTGCCGTAAGCTGGGCACCTTAAGCAATGACAGCTTTCTAAGCGGCAACTTTGAGGAAGTCTATTATTTAAGATAATGTGTAGTTTTAAGTTTACATTAAAAAAATATTTTCTTTATTAATATTCGGAAAAAATACAATTTTTTTTTATTAAATTAAAACTCTATGGACCACATTTTAAATCAAAATTATGGAATGTAATCATCATAAACACAAAGTTTTCCAGTTTCGTTTAGTTTTAAATTTTAATTATCATTTGGCATTGAATCACGCCGTCCACTAAATTTGAATAATGTGCTTATGAATTTTTATGTCACTAATTTCATCCCACTTCATTTAGTTTTTAATAATAACAATAAGTAACTTTTATTTTGCCTCTCGATAATAGTATTATTAATAATATAATAAATGACTAATTACTATCAAAAACTTAATAGAATACTACTCATTTTTTATAGAATAGGAAAGAAAATGTAATATTAGAAAAACTAAGGAATAGGAAAAGATACATATGTAGGTACATACATATCTTCACGCTGTATCCCAATAGCACAGTGGCTAGAGCCACTTTATAGAGAAGAGAAAGATTATCATATACGATACGAAATTTTTTTTTACATTTTAGCAGTTTACAATATAAGCATACATACACATACGTATCTTCACGCTATATCCCCAACAGGGTAGTCAGAGAGGACAGAGCGTCAAGCGTCGCGGTCCTTACATACTTCTTTCGCTTCCTCAAATCTCATCATTCTCCTCACACACTTTCGCCTAGGTATGCGAGTGCTTTTGACATTTTAGTTAGCTTAGACTCTGGTTATTGGACCTTCATAAGTCAGTCTTGGTCTTCCTTGGCTTCTTTTAGCACTCGCTTTCGGTGTATAGATTTTCTCTGTAGAAAAGGAAAAGATTTTAAGCAAATTCACAACTTAAGGTGCAACAAGGGCTGTAAGAATTAGTATGAAAAAAATTTCACGTGGACATAACCACATAGAACAGGTAGTATTAATTTTGACAAGTTGAATCACACAACCAAATTCAATGGCATACACTGTAACGTAAAAGTTCGTTACATGAAAATAATACTTGTAATTAATAGTATATATCATCACGCTGTGTCTCTAACGGAGTGGGCAGAGAGGACTGAGCGTCGAGCGTCGCGATTCGTGATTTTTTTCTTTGCCTCCTCGAATCTCATCATTACGATGGATTCCGAAAAGATCGGCCGTGTTCGTATGGTAAGAGCGCGACAGTGGATGCGCCGAACGTGTGACCTTGTTCTCACTCTCGGACTGTTTTTTTGCTGCTACCGTCTTGTTGTGTGCACACTTATTTAACGTACTGTTCATGACTAATTATTTGAACATATTTTTGTTTGCATTTGCATGAAATTAATTTATAAAATCGTGATATACCTATTAAGCGATATAGTGCAGTTTTCTTAGCTGCATACATTTTCACCTCGTAATCGGGTACCACAGGCCGACCATCTGCCACCTCAGGGAAGTGGAGGAACCTCGGACGTGGAATCAGACGGGCTTATATTATGTACAGACCTCACGACCCTTTTGTTGTATTTTTTTTAATATTTTTATATAAATTCGTGTTAACTGAGGTTGTTCGTGTTTAAATCTCAACCTCATGTTACAACACCTAGAAATTAAAGTATAATAAGGCGAATTTTACGCGAACATAGCTACACATATCAGTTAGTATTTATTTTGACAAGTTGAATCAAACAACTAAATGTAACGACATACACCTGGAAACGAAAGCATAATAAGGCGAATTTCACGCGAACATAGCCACACAGAACAGTTAGTATTCATTTTGACAAGTTGAATCAAACGACTAAATATAACGACATACACCTACAAATGAAAGCATAATAAGGCGAATTTCACGCGAACATAGCCACACAGAACAGCTGGTTTTTATTTTGACAAGTTGAATCACACAACTGAATGTAACAGCATACACCTAGAAATGAAAGCATAATAAGGCGTCTAAGTACAAAAAAGCGTAAAATAATACGTAGAAGGAACAAAGACGAAACACGCCCGACCGGAGACTCCAACCCGGACGTGATGAGAAGACGAAATGTACACCTTCCGCGACATATCGGAACCTCACTACCGATACGTTCACGAAATACTACGAAAATAATGCCTTATGCTGTATAAAAATAAAGCTCTATATGCTTTCTTCAGTGTCCACTTCAGTTTGTTTATAACTTATGTCTGAAACACTAGTACGTGATACGCACATAAAAATGTTCGGAAATAATAACCGAGACCAAACGTGCTGGGAGAGTTGCATTTCACAGATAATGAATAGCACAGGAACAGCGAACCGATGGCGTACGCCTCAAAGACCGAACAGATAACATAATATTGCCCTCGGAAAATCACTAGATCCTTAATTACATTATGAAGACATAAAACATATCTATAGAGAAATTAGGATTGTTTTGCAAATTCTGATAACTATAACTTAAATTTAATAAATACGGTAAGTCCTATTAATATTATAAATATGAAAGTTTGTGAAGACGGATATATGGATGTATGGATGTCTGTTATTCTTTCACGCAAAAACTACTGAACGGATTTTGATGAACTGAAATCTTATACATCAGAATAACACAGGCTATAATTTATAAATATATTGTGTGTTTTTGAACTTCGCGCAAACGAAGTCGCAGACAAAAGTTGGTACAAAATAATACACAATACACAAGTTCTTTTGAGCAAAAAAAATTAAAAAAAAACAAAATGAATTCTATGTACCCATTATTTATTTTTCCAACTCTCATTTCTGAATCTGGGTATATTTTATGTTATGACTTCTTATGATCTTTGATAAGGACACACCCACATTTCCCAAGAGATCAAGATATTCTCACGATACCCTATCGGGGTGGACAGAGCATAGTAGAATAATCATACTTACTTTTGATGGAAGATGAAACTATATATTAACAACTAGCTATAGTCTATAGCCTACACAAATTCGTTACATAATAAGTAGCCCTCGACTGATTTTTATCATCCATCAGAAGCAAGTCACATCCTATCTTTAGGATCTAGTATCTAAAATGGAATGGAATTGTAATTTCGATTTGTCTATTCATCTATGTATTCGTATGTCAAAACCGAATTATTCTATCATCTTTAGATCCTTATTATTTAATTATTGCATCTCCAGAAGTATCTAAAGATGCAATAATTTGTTCAACCAATAACAACCCTTTTTTTTACCTAAGGAAATGCATTACGCTTCCCACACCTGCAATGGGGTTGGCGGGAGATATGTGGGACTCCTCGACATTAGGGTGCTAGGCCGAGTCTACCCACTAAAACCTGACGGTGTTCCTCGAGAGCCTTAATGCCACAATAACTTACAATAACAACCACCAACAACAAACAAATTATTGCATCTGCTACCAACCAACCAACCAAACAACCAAATTATCTGTATCATATTTCCACTCATTAATGATCTGATGTATGAATACAGAGATGTAAATGGTAATCCAAACCCAGAAACGAAAAACAAAAAATTTAAAAATATATAGTTTTCATTCATTTTTCTGTAAAATTGCGACGGAACCTAAAATGAATGCATGATTCACATTATTAACCCGTTTTTTCTCTCCTAGGTGACTAAATATGGAAGCATTATAGTATGTCACATACTACAACTACATATACTATGGATGTTTTATAGAATAGGATGTCGACGTCAAAAATTTTGAAAGTTAGAATTGAGCTACTTCCGTTTTGAAAGTGCATTATATAAATAAATAAATATACATAAATGAATTAGAAAGAGTTAGACATTGAACTGATAGTAGAGAGTACGGTTACATAGTAGTTTCATAGTAGGCCAAGAGCGTAATAGCGTGTCCATTACTCTATTAATCTAAGGTTAAGTAGCAACTTCGGACAATATAGAAGTAAAAAAACCACTGAAAAAGAATTTGGGTCCAAAATACTTGTTTACTTTTTATTTATTTCACATTCTGGATTACCAATAAAGGTCTCTTTACCGAATTTTAGTCCAGTAAGTATAAAGATAATGGAATAAATCGATTATGACAGACAAACAGACATGCACATTCCGTTTTGTTATGTTGGCTATGGAACCTAAAAATTAAAATAAAATGTTGGACATTGAACTATTCGAGTACACCGATTTTGTCGTAGCAAAAAATCATAGTAATAACAACAAGTATTATATTCAGTAAATAATAATAATAGAAAATGCATTAGGCAATAACACTAGATGAAGTGACGTTGTACGCCAAGAAAAGCCAAGTTTTGTATCTTTAAAAAGGCTATCCGAGAAACATTACTGCCTCGACATACGTGGACTGAATATATAAACGATTTTACCATACTCTGGATCCTGTGCCTAGACAACACATAAGACAAATGATCCGTATCTTCGAACTAAAATATCGGTAGATTTGTTTAGCATATCGTTTGTTCAAAACCACATTATTTTTTAGTAAAAAGAAGAGAAAGGTAACCGAAAAATGCACACAGAAAATGCATCGGTTGTATATCGTCGGCTACAAACAGCAGTAGAACATTTCGAAGTACCTCAGCAATTTTAAAATGATTTTTTTTTAAGTTTTTTTCGCTGGTGAAAAAAACTTTGTTTTTGTCTATAGGTACAATAGACATGTAAATCTATGTCATTGTGTTAGTTTTTATTTATCCCACGTTTTAAATTATTGAATAAAGCGTAACTAATCGAAACTCAAGTTCAGTAAAAATAACTTTATTAATACGATACACATATCTATATAATTAAATTTGTCAGTTAGTGAAGTCGGTCCCAAGCCTACCAAACTAATAAAACTAAACTTTCTGTTGTTGCACATGAATTTGGCATCGACTTCAATAACTTAACGTAACAATAACTTAACAATAACTTAACTTGACATTCACAGGAAGATAGAGAACGTTTCAATAATAATCTGAGCTTCCTATGTAAAAATTGTAAAACTTTACAAATAATTAAACTGTAAGTTGATCCGCACCTGTTAATTAAAGATTTATAAAAAAATAACCCGATAGGTACGCATAACACTAATGGGAACCGAAACTGTTTATTTAGAATTTTCATCTTCTGTCTGTCTGGATATACAACATATATGTACTTAAGCATCTTACAATAAGTATTGCAAGAATTTGAAGATGGTTTTCATAATTGCATCTCTTATAGTCAGATTGCACATTAGGTATATTTTATACTTGTACTGTGGTGTTATCGTTATCCGCCGTTTAAAAGTTGAAATCTAAAATGAGCTCTTTAGTTAAGTTGCATCTGTAATATGGGTTTAGTTTATAGTGGTTTTTCCGTTAATCCTATATTTTTACCGTAAACATACATAAGCATAGCAAAGACATCTATATTTTATTATAAAACAGCAACAAAGTTATATCTCTACATCAGCCATTCCCAAAGTGGGCGATAACGCCCCCTTGTGGGCGCTGCAGGCCTAAAGGGGGGCGGTAAGAGACCCAGAAAAAAAATGGGGGCGTTGTGTAGAGGCCTGGGGGGTGATTTGTAATTTCATTTAGCTAGGAGGCATCTTAGACAACGACTGCATGAGCTCTCGACTCAGTAGACAAAATAAGTTTGGGAACCAGTGCTCTACATCGACGATCTTTTTAAAAATGATTGAATTAGGCATTTTAGGCTTTTCTGATTCCAAAATAAATACTTATAGAATTGTTCTGTGTGTTCGTACGGCTAATTCTTCAAAACTAAGAAACTGCCATTGAATTTCTATACGAATATCTGTTTGAAGAACAGCTGGACTCTCATTTGCCGTAATAAAATACATATGATTATATGCATTTTTATTAAAACGGCGCGAAGTTATTTTTAATTAGTCAAGGATGTGAACTTGAGTTTTGATTAGTAAAGGACAATTATATCTAATCATGACTACGTAACTAATGGTTTCTAGGTAACTGGTACTAATACTATGCTAGAAAGGTAAACACCTCTATTCAATCTTTACTTTTAAAATTGTATTGTACATGTAATTAAATATTTGTGTTATGGAATGTTATTGTATTTCCTTTACATGCATTTACCGCGTCGAGAACATATATTATATCTATAATGAAAAAAATGTAATAACGAAAATCGAAAATTGATCGGAAAAGTATCAAAATTATATTTTTTACTGAAGTCTCTTTGTTACTCACACTACAATAAAGCTACGAAAGTCGCACGCATACATGAGTGTCCGAGCGCGCCAATACCTAAATTCAAGTGCTTACGATTTGTTATAGGGCTCTTAATTGTTTTTTATTTCTCCCATTTGAGTGACCTTGGCCTATATAAATATCTAAGGCAGATCTCTAAATAATTCTCATTTAATTTCTAATTCTGAAGCGCAACGACATACAAGAGAATCATCATTATAAAGAAAGGTTTTAAGCTGTTCGCGTTATTTGGTGTTTCTTCAAGCAGTCCAAGCTCCAATACAGGTAAAATTTAAATGAGACCACCTCAGAAGTATACTCTTTCAAACAAGAAAAGAATTTTCGAAATCGGTTCACAATTGACGAAGTTATCGGGTGAACATACGCACAAAAAATACATACAGACGAACATAGAACCTCCTCCTTTTTTGAAGTCGGTTAAACAGTTAGTTCTGGTAAGTATGACAACCTCACACTGTCAGTGTATTTCGTTAAGCTTATGAGACGGTCATAAAACAATTATTTGCAAAATACTCGTAAATCTTAAATGTTATGGCTACTACTAATTCATTTATTATTATTTATTTATGATTCTTAAGGCATTGGTAACAAGACCATCAGCCTAATGACGAAACTTCTGGAGAAACATTAACTGTCCCTAACACTCCTGCAGTAAAGTGATAGTAGCTTTACTGAAGTTAAAAAAGGACTTCTTGGAAGAGCGCGAAAACTTCAGCTACACATGTTTATTTACATCTCCTCCATTCTTTTCACTTACACAGAACTTTAAAACACAATATACTATCACTGTTGTATTTTAAAACTCCCAAAAATGTCAAAAATAGAAAATCTAAATAAAATGACAACCTCACTTCTCCCGTTCACGCCAAAAAGTCACTAGTATTCATAAAAATAAGAATATGTCATGTTCAGCTGTGTATCGTTGTACTGACCTTCCCTAGCCAAGTGCATTAGTAAAAATCTAGAAACTCGGTTAACAAAAAAAGGATACTTTAAGGACACGCTCTTAGAGCAAATGCTCCGTCTGTTGGGGTACTTGGTCCGAGAATTAAACAAAAAAACAATAGCATTAAATATATGTAGTATGAGACTTTTTGGCGGGAACGGGAGAAGTGAGGTTGACATTTTGTTTAGATTTTCTATTTTTTTAATTTTTGGAAGTTTTAAAGTACAACAGTGATAGTATATTGTGTTTTAAAGTTCTGTATAAGTGAAAAGAATGGAGTAGGTCTAAATAAACAAGTGTAGCTGAAGTTCTCGCGCTCTTCCAAGAAGTCCTATATAACTTCAGTAAAGCCTATTATAACTTTACTGGAGGATTCTACTTATTAATACGCGACATTGGCAAATGCGCTAAACTGTGTGCCACGCCATAAAGTAAGAAAGAATATAATTATGTAGTATTCAGGTTTCACGTAATAATAAATGTTTTTTTAGCATTTGTCTACCGTTTTGAAACATTAAACTTAATAATTTGTAACTTGTTTATATCTTATTCATAATAATACAGAATTCCTTGCCGGACATTGCCGTCGGTTGCAATAAGACACTTGCTTATCGCACATTGTTATTATTGCTTCGGCGCGTATTAGAAGTAGCTTATTTTAAGTTAAACGTCCAGGAGTTCGAAATAAGGTAAGTTGGGGTAAGATCGTAAGCGAGGTAACATCGTATAAATCGTATATTTCCTAACAATGTAGCATTTTTACATAGAAAATGAAAAATAATTCATTATTAGGAAGTATTATGTTTATTACCCCGCTTACGATTTTACCCCAACTTACCTTAATAACAAATTTAATAGTAGAAAAAATGTACATAAATGTATGCGCGCAGTGCTAATCGTATTGTAGAATTTTTTTCTGAAGGCTGCCGCTGCCTCACGTATCACGTATGCCACGTATGCCACCGTCCGCACTTTCCCCGCACACAGCACTCGAGGATTCATGTGTGTTAATTAGTATCATTCTTCTTTTGTGGTAATCCTGGGTAATTCGCAAAATATACGAATTTTCTATGTCCAGGCAGGTGAACGTTAATTTTTTGATGTCTACAGGTATTAAACACATTTTTTTTGGTACTGTATCTCAATTGTCAACTGTTTTTGCATTCAACCATCAACAACTATAATTAATAACAGAGTAAAGCATATCTAAACCTGTAAATTCTAATTTCCTTGGCATGTCCGTCTTATTATCAGCAATTTATTATCAGCAATGTTATTCACTTCGTAACATTTTCTATTTGTGAATTTTTATTATTAATATGGATATGGATACAAAATAAAACGAGGTCTCGTCCTTGTCTGCACGAAAAGTATAATTTCGTTGGGTAGACATTTCGACCATTACAAAAACGAAACGCAAATGTTTAGAATAAATGTGTTGCGCTGTGTTAAAATTGGCCATTTAAACGCGAGAATCGCGAGAAGCTTTGCACAAATCATGTAAGTACATCCCTAATTGGGCTTTAGTTCTTAGATTATTCAATTTCCTTGGTTACGATTTCTCAGCTGTTAAATGTAGATTGGGGTTCAATTTGAATTTCGATTATTTGTAGAGAATATTTTATCATCTGTGGTGCTTTTTGGCTTAAATGTAGGTATTTCCTTGGTCCTAATTTCCTTGTTTTCTATGGCCTATAAGTGGCCAAGGAAAATGAAAAATGACAAGTAAATTATGACACAGAAAATACAATGTAATTTATGAGTCAATCATATCTAATAAAAGCTTTTGAAAACATTAATTCAAAGGATGTTATGTTTAGATCGGAATATGCATATATCACATCTGTTTATGTATTTATTGGTTTAAAATACAAAAATTGGTAAAATTAATTTGATAATCTGAATCAGTATCTCTTTTTGGGTCAGAGTAATAAATGAAAAATATAATTAATAAATAACTATATATTAATCAGAATAGATAGCTGACTACGTCAGAATAGATAGCTACGTTATTACGTTAAGCTGAAACCGGTAAGCGATAGCCGAATCTTATGCCATCGATCGCGATATGTTGTTAAATCGAGCAAGATATAATGTCGCGTATCGCTATTGCTGCCTCATTTGATTGATCAGTGAACTAAATACTACTGCTAGCAACCCTATTTATACTACAAAAGACATTTTAGCGCATGAAACCGTAATTACCAATTTAAAACAATGGTCGCGCAACTGCGATGCGGCTATCGTACTTTACATGATAACCCTGCGTATATACGGTCTGCTACTCTGTTGTCGGTGCTGGGCAGCTAACTGTATGATGTTTCGTTGAGAAGTGAAATACGCGTCGATCAACAAAGAAGCTTTAGGCGAAAAGTAGCTAAAAACATATAAGTACCACTTGAGATAGATTTCCGCTAAGTAACACCTGAGTCTGCTCAATATTATATAGTATATGTCGAAGCAGATACACCAGATGGGTTAAAAATATGTGTGACGTCAGCATTACTGACGTCACTAGTATTTCCTTTTGAATTCATTACAAATATCACTCAATCACAATAACTCACAACAATTTATTTAAAACTGTATTTACAATCGTTACTCACTATCACTATCTATAATCTATAAACTATAAACTAAATATCACCATGTACAGGAGAGATCTCTAAGTTATCACCGCACGCCCGCACTGGTCGAGAGCTGGAGCACAAGAGATCTCTTCTTTTTACTCGTCAGTACAAGAAACCGCAATCACCCTCATGTTTCTATTATTAAAAGCAGTAGTCAAGCAAATGACACTTTATAATTCATTTACCCTCAATTACCTATTTCTTGTTCTGACGTCACTAAATTAACACGAGTCTAGTTTATTTTACTATTAGAAATTACATACCTTCGATAGTTCATTAATTAATGCATTAATTAAATATTGGCAGTGAATTTCATCTTATAATTTTATTTTGCTTCAACGCAAGATATTCTTGCGCCGATATATATAATATTATAAATGTCAAGGTGTACATTGTAGAAAAATTGATAGGATACAGTAGCATTATAACTTCCTGTGTATTATAATTATGTACTTACGTAAAGAGTCCATGACAAACTGACAATATGGAACATTTTTTTTTATTTTTTTTTATTTTATTTGCACAAAAAAAAGTACACAGAAACAGTAGTCAAAAAAAGTAAGAATGGCAAAAGGTAATGCTTTTCTCTTTAAGAGATTTCTTCCAGCACATCTCGGTGATAGAGAAAATGAACGAGGGTAGGATGTGCTTAAAAATAAATATAAAATTATTAAAAATAAATTTAGGTACATAATACATACATAAACATACACATATATATATACAAACAAATATAATATAATACCTATTAACTAACTATTATATTATGCACACATAATTACTAATACTAACGCACACGTAAGTATAGATAATACATAATATTGTAAAAAAGTAATTATGCAAATGACAAAAAGTGTTCTTTTAAGAGCTTTTTAAAAGATGCTAGTGTTTGACAATTTCTTATATATGTAGGGAGTGAATTCCATAGACTGACAGCTTTACAACAGAAAGAATCATCATATGCAGCAGTACTATGGATAGGCGATTTTAGAAGGGTACAAGTGTTGCTTCTAAGGTTGTGATTTCTGGAAAAGAGTGGATGGAAACGATCACGGAGATATAAAGGATAAGAGAGATTATGAAGGATTTTGAACAAAAGTGTAAGGACATGAGTGTTCCTGCGAAGACGAATGGGGAGCCATTTTAGCTGTTTCCGGAAACTAGAGACATGGTCATATTTACGTAGACCGTATATAAGCCGAATACAAAGATTTTGAAGGCGTTCCAGTTTATCTAGCTGCTCCTCCTTGACGTCCAGAAAACAAACATCTGCATAATCTAACAGTGGCAGAAGAAGAGTTTGTGCCAGCGTAATTTTTGTTTTAAAAGGAAGAAAATATTGAAGGCGTCTCAAAGAATGGCATGCATGATTCATTCGCTTCGAAATTTCATTTATATGAGCCGTCCAAGTAAAGTTAGCATCCATTAAAAGTCCAAGATTCTTAACTGTACCAGCGTAAGGAATAGGAACTCCATTTAAAATCACTGGAGGAATAACAGAGTTATTTAATAATTGTAGACAAAACCGATTGCCAATTATCATCGATTGTGTTTTAGTGGAGTTAATAAGCAGACCGTGAGAATGAGCCCACTGATGGATGTTCAGCAGGTCATCATTCAATCCCGTGACAGCTGATTGTAAGTGTTCAATATGAAAACATCGATAAATCTGAAGATCGTCTGCGTAAAGGTGAAATTTTGAAGAGATAACAGAAGTGATACGACAACTAAAAATAGAAAAAAGCAAAGGGGAGAGAACACCACCCTGAGGCACACCAGACGTTAACTCACACCATCTAGTCTGATGATAATCCTCCGTACGCACGCACTGTTGTCGACCTTTCAAATAGGACTCAAACCAATTTACTGCACTAGGAAAAATATTAAACGACTAAAGAATATTCAATAGAATATCGAAATCTACAGTATTAAATGCACTGCTGAAATCTAAAAGACAAAGTAGAGTGAGCTGTTTATTGTCCATTGCCAAGCGAATATCTTCAGTGACATTTAGCAATGCGGTGAACGTATTATGCCCGTTTCTGAAACCAGATTGAAGAGCATTAAAAAGAGATTGATAATTACTGATCAAAAAATCACTCAACTGTTTATACACAAGATTTTCGAATATTTTAGAGAGAGTAGAAAGAATAGAGATGGGACGATAATGAGAGAAAGTAGAGGGATTATTGCATTTGGGAATAGGAATAATATGAGCCTTTTTCCAAGTTGCAGGAAAACAGCCAGTGTTTAACGAAGCATTAAATATATGGACAATTAAGCGCTTCAGTTCATCTAATAAAAAACGAATCATTTGAATGGAAATGTTATCGTCACCTATGGCTTTGGAAGAGACAGTATTAATACATTTTATAGTTTCCTCAGCAGTGACTTGTCTGAATTTAAACGTAATGCAGTCAGGTTTTGGTAGGATATGCAAATCAGCAATGGTTCGAGCCCTGGTCGAAGAATCCAGAGTAATAGGCGGCTGGGAGAAATGAACATTGAGAGAATCCAAATCAACATCATCACATACAGAGGACTGACACTTTCCAATACCAAATGTTTTAAGAAACTTCCAGATCTGTGTAGAATTACGACTTTCGATGGAATTAAATATATAACGTCTTTTTGCATCTCTGCACATTCTGTTGCAAGTATTTCGTAACTTCTTATATTTAACAAAATTATCTTCAGAAGGACATTTTTTTAATCTAAACCTAGCTTTATCGCGTTTCAACATAGTTTCACGATTTGAAGAATTCAGCCAGGGAGCAGGAAGGTATTTAACTTTCACCCGCCTGAGAGTTTTGTTTGTTTGAGTTTTGTATGTTTGTCGTACAGTGTAAGTAGTAAATTAGAAAAATTATTAACTTTTTCCTCTATGTTGGCACTGTCAAAAACCGAAGACCAATCCGTCTTATGAAAATCAGATCTAAGATCTTCCATAACAATTCCATTGAAATTACGAAGAGTAAGATATTTAGATTTTATCTTTGGAGGACGTAGATTGTATGACAGATAAATGAGATCATGATATGAGAAAGGTGCCTCAGATTGACCATGCGCAGAAACTTTCGTGAGATCGGATACTAACATAAGATCAAGTAAAGAGGGAGGTCAGTTGAGTGGCAGGTTGAGTGACAGGGCATGATGAGTTGCAGATAATGGAAGAATGTGCATATTATTAGAGGAAACAAGAGAATGAAGTTTACTAGTACGATTATCGTTTTTAATAAGACATGTATTAAAGTCGCCAAAAATCAGCGTATGCTCATATATGGGACAAAGATCTTGAAGTAAAGTATCTAAAGAGAGAAAGTAATTATAGTGTAGAGAGAGACTATAGTAAACACCGATAAGTACTTTTGCATGATTACAAACAACTTCTAAAAACAGATATTCCGATAAATGATTATCAGCGCCATTGTCAGAAACACAAATAATTTTATAAGGTATATCACAGCGTAGATATATAGCAACTCCACCACAGCTTCTAGTAGTACGATCATTGCGTATAAGTGTAAAACCAGGTAGATTGTAAGAAGTAGAGGGAAGAGAAGGCTTGAGAAAGGTTTCAGAGACAAAAATACCATCCACTTTGCTGTTTTCAAAAACTGTCGAAAGATCAGAATAATGCGCAGGAATACTTTGAGCGTTAATGTGAACCAAATTGAGATTGCGATCGAGTTTCTGGAAGATATTATTCAGTTTATCATGTAAGGGAAGTACAAACATGGAATCATCACTACCATCAAGCGTTAACGAAGCACACAAAAATAAACTGTCGTCAAAATTTAAAAAATTGTCAAAATTATCCATGTGATAAATAAATTGAAGATCAAAATAATAAATATTAAAGTACACAAACAGATAAAATATAAATAATAATATATAATATATACTTGTAATAACAATAAACAATGATAAGCAGTACTTATATTATACTCGTATATAAACAACAAAAATAATCTAAATTTACTCTAATTGTATACACTCTTTCATTTTCACTTAACCCTAAGACAGGCTGATACAGACAGGCAACAAAATTCATCGATAGGCCACAAATACTAAAGCAAAAATAATAATAATTACACTACATCAGAATTACACATACAATGAATAATAATTAAAATATCCAATACTAAGAGAATAATAATGTAGGCATTTAAAAATATGCCCTGCGATTTAATTATCACTAAGTAGGACATATGACAACAGAAGTAAAATACACATCAATAATTGTCAAAGTGTCACTTTGACATTGACAGAAATGTGAAGTGGACTTATACAGACAAAAATAAACAAGTTAATTTATAAACAGAAAATTGAAATAAAATAACAGTAATAAAAAGTTCCAAATCTACCTGCACAAAAATCAAGGCAACACGCAAAACCAATAACATTATTTAACATCTCTGCGTCGAGCGCCTGATCTGGATGCTGAGGTCGCTGGCACAACATTAACCACCCGGGCCGAACTCTTCGCCAAAGGTTGTTTAACAGCAACAGGACTTTTAAGTGGAGTAAGATTTAAAAGATTATTCAGGTCTGACCGTGTGTCAGACCTGAATAATCTTTTCACTTTCATCAGATCGTTCTGTAGACCCATGCAGCAATAATACCTTCCTTTTTGAAAGAGTTTCATGTCGATCTAGGCCATATGAAAGAAGTTCTATCTGAGACTTAAAAGCCGTAAGTGACTTTAAGACAAAAGATTTAAAATCAACAAATTCGTCGACCAAACCGTTCAAGTCAGGTGTTCTGCGGACTGTTGACTTCTCAAGGAGCTCAGCTTCATATTGTTCCATCCTCAAGTTGAACATTTTAGCCAATTCATCCAGGTTAGTGCTTAGAGTGTGATAAAGATCCATCACATAAAAAGTTAAAAAAGTTTTGAATATCAGGTGAGATTATTGTAAATATTATAATCCTCAATAGCCTTAGGGTTGAGCTGTATTTATAACTAATTTAAAGCATGTATAATCAGCTTTTACTATTTATTATCTTCGCCAACTTATTATCTTCTCTGTGTTTATACAAAACACAGAGAGAATTTCACTTAGGTGTTCACAGTAAAACATTGTTTCTCTATGTATTCTGTACTAAAACCACATGTTTCCATGAAAATGGCGCACGTACCGTTCTTATCTACATCTATTTTGTGAAGCCTGAGGTGAAATAGGTAGAAAACCTCACATATTTTTCACGTCCTCAAATCTGCCGGTCGCGTTACGTCTGCCGCAAATCGAATTTGTCTCCTTAACGCAAAGCCGAATCAATCTACATTATCCGAGTGACGTGTCGTCCCAAGTCACAAACGACTGCTACTATTATCTTTGAAATCTCTGATCCTAGATATTCTTCATTGTTTTACAATACCTTCGCGAATAGTCAAAGTACAGTCAATTTATTAAAGTAAGCCCAATCGCAAGGTGTATTCTAAAACTGACGCTGATGGGACAACTAGCGCCATCTCTTGGTATTTTTTTATTTTATTTTTTATTTATGTATTTATTTATCAATTACAAAAGCGAAATAAAAAAGCATATGGCAACGCTAAACCACATTATGGTTTGTCTCATTGCCAATGTTCTCGGCATCCGAAGGTAGTTTATACAGTCTAACAATTTACTGTATTATACAGAGGATGTTACACAACAGTTGTGAATCACCTAAACATAAAATTATTAGGCGAGGTATCGTGTATATTACACACATATTATATTAATTTCTTTTCTATATAAATATTTATATCGATGGACAATAGAAACAATAATATGTTTTATTCCTAACAAGGATCTTAGATGATGCTGTTTTTAAACAATTGTTGTTTAATTTTAAATTGTCTATAAAATATAAATGGTAGATATCGAAATAACTTTCATTTAAATTGTCAGGATACTGAGAAGCGTCTCTGTGTTTATATAGGATACACGCACTGCTGCTTATACTTACTTAAAATAATATGTAGTTTTGTTGTTTCTTTATTCTCTATGCACCTCAAAAAGGAATTACATACATAAACACATATCTTCACCCTGTATCCCTAACGGGGTAGTCAGAGAGGACGGAGCGCCAAGCGTCGCGGTAATAAGGAAAAAAAAAGGAAAAAAGGAATTAGTAATAAAATATGAATGTACGTAATCACCCAAGATACAACGTGATTACTCTCGATCTCTCGTAATTCTCAGAAGAAAAACACCATAATAATGTCAAATTCAAAAATGAATTAATGCTAGGATTTCCATCACATGATATTGTGATCTTACTTGTATATTGACAGTACACCTACAGATGCTTTGTACCGAACTGAAGTAGTACCCAATAATTCAGATTTGGCCTGCTCAGTCCAGACTGTAGATCAATTTCAAAAAGGTTTTAACATCAACCTTTAACCAGTCAGCAAATGTCATCAGTACTAATTTGTTTCCAAAAAATCGCTTCCGCTGGTAACTGACGACAGGTTATAAAATGTGTCGAAAGGCGGCCTAAACCTTCGCGATTTCTCAGGATTTGAAGACGCCCTCAAACTTCGGCATAGGCACTTTGCGTTTACGCTTCAGCTGCCACGTGTATTTTAGTTTTTGGGTGACGCTGTAGATTCAGGAAAGCGATAAGACGGCTTTGCGAATACGCTTTTATATGTACTTCTTTTTATTATCGACTGCCCTATTCGTAGCTCTTTTCGATACCGTTTAGACTCGACCTGCAGTCTCACTGCGCAACTTCAATTGATGAAAAATGTGATCTTCAAGAAACAGAAAAACAAAATGTGCTAGTTCCTTTTTCCCGCAAAGGTCGTCAGAGCTGGCTAAGGGTTTATTAAGAGCAACCGATCTTAATTTACCTATTTCTGCCGTCTAATTTTACTGCCACTATTCTTCTTCTTCACTACTTCTTAAAACATTTAAATCCATTTATTTCGAAGTTCCCATTGCAAAACTAATTGACTCCACTCGACTTACGAAGTTAGTCTGTGAATCTGAATGGTTTTATTTATTTTCAGTTATAAAAGTTACACGATTAAACTTTAGAACTTACAACATGAAATCGCTATTTATCGATATTAACATCGATTTCTGAATAATATTATTTAAATATAATATACTCTTGTAGTACCGAAATAGATCGGTCTCGCCTCCTGGTTGTTTCTGAGAAGGAGTCAGGACACTGGTTGGAGGCCTTGGAGGTAATACCTTCAAAAAACCTTGACTGGCAATACCACACTTTCTCTCATAGTATCCCCTCGTCTGGGGGCCAGGACTAACCTTCCTCACCGTTGCCGCTGTGGTGATCTCATCGATGTACTAGGTCACCACGGTTTATCCTGTTTACGTAGTGCGGGCCGCATGTCACACATTGTCGCCGCTAGCGTTCCTGTAGTCATAGAGCCTGCAGGTATTGCGTGCAGCGAGGGCAGAAGACCGGACGGTTTGACGTTCATTCCTTGGAAACTTGGGAGATCGTTGGTGTGGGACGCCACTTGTGTCGATACACTTGCTGTTTCCCATGTACTGGCGACTTCCAAGTCAGCAAGTCAAGTGCCGTAGCCAGCACTGCCGAGAACTTGAAGCGGCGTAAATATACGACTCTCTCTGAGAGTTTCATATTTACGCCCTATGCAGTCGAAACTTTGGGTCCCTGGGACCCCGAAGCCTATCGACTGGTTTTGATATTTGTAAGAGACTGTCGACACTTCGGGAGACCGCTGGGCTGGCAGCTTCTTCCGCCAACGAATCAGTTTTGGCTGTTCAAAGAGGTAATGCTGCCAGTCTGCTGGGCACCTTAAGCAATGACAGCTTTCTAAGCGGCAACTTTGAGGAAGTTTTTTATTTAAGATAATGTGTAGTTTTAAGTTTGTAAATATTAATGTATGTGTTTACTTTTTTGTTATTAATAAAGTTTTGTATTACAGCAAGCATCGAATGGGATACATCCAAACATTTTGTATAACAGAAGTTTATAGCGTAAGAATAAAAAATAAAACAAGATTATTATTCTTATTCTATATTTTATTATCGGTTTAATACATAAGTAACAGAATAAGAATAAGTCGAATGGCGGACACATATATTTTATTATAATCAGCAGACAATCATGCTAATTATATAGACTCAAATGAAGCCCTAAGTACTCTATACTCTATAGTACTTAGTGCCTCATTTGAGTCTATATAATTAACATGATTGTCTGCTGATTCTAATAAAATATAAGTGTCCGCAGTTCGACTTAAATGGTACTACAAAATACTTCCTTAGTTTACTAACGATGCCTCGATGTAGCGATCAGTGTTAACAGTTTAGGGCTACAGAATTTAGTTTCAATTTTGCAATATAATATTATCTTTAGATAATAGCACCAGTTATTTAAATTAATTAGTAATTTTTAATTAATAATTAATTTCATTTAAATGTAATATTTTCAACTACATGTATCTTATATGCACATGTTTTTGGAAAATTTATTCTATTTTAATCGTCTGTTTTGTTATTAAAAAAAAATGTACCACTATTATAGAAGTAAATCTGATATTGCAATTTTCTTTCTTTATTTATTTGTTGGTTTGTCTGTTTGAGTATGACAGATAACATAGGCACTGAATAGATTTGAATACAGAGTATTTGGGTTGGTTCATTCGGTTTATACATCATTAGTTATTACGCTATCCCCAATAAAAAATATTTATTAGTTACTTATGTGGGGACACAGAGTTATCGACTCAACACTTATTTAAATCTGAAGTAAAGGAATCGCGAAACAAAGCTTACACTTTAAATTCATTTTCAACACAGCAATGCCTAATCGTATTTGGTCTGAATGCGTTGTAAACTTGTGAGTTGTTGCGCGTTGTGAGCTATGAGTGAGTAATCTTTACATATATGTGTAAATAAAAATGGATGTACGTATGTCATCGCTAAATTCCAACACCGTTTGACCAATCACCATGAAAGTTGGCACGTATATGTATTTTTTCACGTAGCAGATTTTTATACTAAACCCTTTGTTGTAAGTCACCATCAGAAGTAAGTCACCGCGGACGAAGTCGCAGGTAAAAGCTAGTATATATATATATAAATCGACCCTTTTTTAATAAGCGTCTACGTTAACATACGAATTATAATATTAAAAGTCTAGTAACTCAGTTCCTTGATTGATTTATACATTATCACTCATTCGCTATCTCCGACGAAGAGTATTGGTATACTAAAGTGACCGTAGTCGCGACACAAAGTTAATGGTAAATTTAGTTAATGGTAATTTTAATGGTAACTTTAAATTTATTTTCAACACAAGAACACATAATACCTATCTAAACTGAATCAACTTTTTCTAATAAACGCCTTCGTAAACATTCACGGCAAAAAAATGCAAAAAGTTCTTGCCAAGTCATTGTAGGCGATCAACGCTCGTCTGTCGCCAATTTATCCGGATCAAAAGACTCGCAGCGAATTAGCCGTGTACGTGTTACCGAAGGTAAGAATTACAGAACCACTACTAGTGGTAAAAATAAAACATTTACAAAATATAATAAACCTACGGATTGAAAATACAAAATAGGGAGGAGGGTAATGTTTTTGAATTGTACACGTATGTATATAAATGGCTAAATAGATTTTGCCAACCACAAGATGTTAGGTATTAGATTTGTTTTATAACGTGACGATTAAGTGAGTAAAACATTCAGGGGTGGTTGAACCCTGTGCGGGGTCCATTTGAATCACTACCACTAACTTACTCGTTAACCCTGTCGCTAAAAAGCAGTGCTTACGCTGTTGTCTTCCGGTGTTTCTTGGAATTTCTGGAACAAGAGGATCAACTTCTTTGTCGTCAGCCTTGCAAACACATTTGCGATCTGAAGTGCTATCACATCCTTCATATTGTACACGTATATGGGCCTGAGTCCATTTACCAACAGGTGGAATGTTTTTTCGTGTCTTCCCGGTAGTATAAACAGCAGGAACGAAGCTGCAGTTTCAATTTCCAAAACTTAATTGCAATAATGAGACAATAAGACTCACGTATGTTTTAAAACAAAAATTAATAAGTTTTAACAAAATTTCCTCGCGTAAAGTAATGAGGATATACAACCGGCCGTGCACGCTGCTAGTCTGCTCGAATCTCGATACTCACACGCACACACACACACTCGTATATAATACAAAGAGACAGAAAGATCGTTATGAATTTATATATACCTAGAGCTAGCGTCGCGCGGTGCGCGAGACCTGCGCTCCTGCCTCCTGTTGTTCAATTAACTAGCGTGTGTTAGGAAGAGACAGAGAGAGCCGCTGAGAGTCGAATGGAGGGGGCATAACGATTTTTCGTTATGTGATGATTTCTAGCAAATCACATTTCTCGCAAGCCACGTTAAGGAACTACGTTTCAAAAATTAAGAATGACAATGTAAAAGTAAAAAACAATATTTATAATATGTATTTCAACTACAATTAGAACTGTTTTTAACAAATTAAACACAATGAATAAATTTATTATGACATTATATATCTATCAAAAATTTATTTACAATAAGTTGGATATTTGGTTGGGATAAATTATGAATAGATAAATATATAAAGTTGAAAACAGCAAAAGGCTATTTTGTTTATGACCATGCTACTCGCTATATGACATGAATTTACTAAATATCTACTTAGTTAATATGTAATATTTGTATGCTTCTTAGTGAGCATGGACCAAGAATCAAATATGGACGGAACATTTACTCTAAGAGTTTTTTGTTGACCGACTTTCTGGTCTTTGACTAATGTGCGTGACTAAGGAAGAGTCACAGTACAACAATGCAGAACTTCACATATTTTTATTTTTTCCAATATTGTAGCCAAAGTAAGATTTATGAGTATTTTGCAAATAATTATTTCAGTAGTGTACGTTAAGTGGGTCATAAGCAAACACGAATTACATTGACAGTACGAGGTTGCCATACTAACTACAGCTGTTCTACTGTGGTTACGCTTAATTAGATACACGGCGATAATAGTGGCAACTTATTATGGATTCGTCCATTATATTCTTGGTCCAAGGAGCAGAGTGTGGAAAGGGTATATTTTCTATGTACATCTGGTTATTTTCGTATTCCTGAAAATAAATGTATTATTATTATCATCATTATACATGTTTTCTCGGCAAAGCCGGTATATTAAAACGATCACGGGCCTAAACCAAGTGAACATCATTCTATTGTTGGGAATGAATTGTTTGAGAGTAACGATTGCCTGTTATTATTATAATATACATATATGTGTAACATACGTTAATATTTACAAACTTAAAACTGCACATTATCTTAAATAATAGATTTCCTAAAAGTTGCCACTTAGAAAGCTGTAATTGCTTAAGGTGCCCAACAGACTGGCAGCATTGCCTCTTTGAATATCCAAACTGATTCGTTGGCGGAAGCTACCAACCCGGCGGTCACTCGAAGCCTCGACCAATCTCTTACAAATATCAGAAACCAGGCGATGGGCTTCGGGGCCCCAGGGACCCAAAGTGTAATTAAAGAACTAAGTGTGTGTATGTGTAACTAAATCATATAAAGAAATAATAATAAAAAAAGTAAATATTAACAAATCGCCTAGCACATGAGGTGGCTACATACTTGATTTTTTTTTATTGTACATTGCCATGCCAAGTCACATATATACGAGTAAAAGGCAAGTTTTTGACATTTAATGGTTAAAAATGGCTTTGTCAAATATGGCAAAATCGCGTGGTAACTAGAAAGCTAAATTTAAACTTGCTTCAAGTTATACGGTCACAGGGCAAACTCGACGTACACCTGACTTAAGTTTAAATTGTTATCTGGGCGACTGGTTACTGATACTTGTAAGCGACTGATCGTAGCTTCGGAAGACCGTCGGGCTGGCAGTTTCTTCCGCCAACACATCAGTTTAGCTATTCAAAGAGGCAATGCTCCCAGTCTGTTAAGCACCCGAATAATGACAGCTTTCTAAGCGGCAACTTTGAGGTAGTCTATTTGTTGAAGAAAATACTTAGTTTAAAGTTTGTAAATATTAAGGTTTAGCTATGTATGTAAATGTATATATGTATGCTATTTATTTCAATAAAAAGAACAAGAATAATCGTTTAGAAAAGCTTACGGTCGCTTTTTAATAGATAATTTTTGTTATTAAACAAGAATTAGTTTGCAATTATTTATTAACTTGTTTTTTTTTCTATTACAAATTACGAAGGAATATCAAAATGAGTTTTGAGCACGTAGTAATTTCTATACAGCACTTTGTTAGCATTACGTACATTTATATTGCAATCTATAGTTTATTACACTACACGTTATTGGGATTATTCGTATTTATTACTATACTTATGCTATTGAAAGCGCTGTTCCGTGAATACGACATTACAAATTCAATGATCAGGATAGATTAAGATTAGAAAAGGTATATAGAATTTCATTCAAAGTTAAATGCTATTTACCAAGTACATAACTTATTCTCAATGAACTAATACTACCTAATATGTAAGCGGCTTATCTTTAAAGGTACGCATGTTTGTATACGAAATGATAAGTTAATGTCAACGTTGTCTGAAGCTGCAATTCATTAGCGCCTCCAATTCAGGCAGTACGATAGGCATTTTTGTTATGATCACCGTTCCCCTCGCCAACAGACATTGGGTAAACTGATAATGGGTGTCAGTAAGTATATTTTTAAATAGTTACAAAAATATTATCCACATTCCACAGTTTTCACCTTTAAAATCAATATAGTTTTTGAAAATGAAGCGAAAGCTGCGAAATAGTAGATTGTATAACAAGGGAGAAAAATAATATTTTTACGGGCAGGCGATATTTTGAGTATAGTAGTGCGATTCTCTAACGCAAATTAGTCAAATGCACTTCTGAATCCGCGGTGAGATTGTCAACTGTGATTTGATATTCTCTAAAATCGACAGAGATACTAGCGCCGCCTCGATGAGTGGTGGCGGCGAGTTGCACTATCGTAAATGAATTTTATGAAGATTTGCTAAATATAACAATCCAACCTAAATAAACGAGTTTTATTTAACGTAATTATCTCAGAAGAAGTTGAAATACTCTAAGACGAAATATCGATTGGATGTTTACTCTTAAAGCAATCGCCGACAAACTCGCATCTAAGATCACTTCACTTCACTTCTAGAATGTTTGGTTTAGAGAATTCCATTTGAAGGTCAAGTGAGTTCGAATGCAAAGTGGGGTGAGTTGTCGAGCGAGTCTCGCTTTGGGTGATTCGAGTTTTTACAGAATTTCATGGCTGAGCGGAGCGAAAGATTTTAGAATAGAAACGCCAGCGCATCGAAGGATTCTAAAATAGAATACTGAGCGCCGCGAGGGATTCAATGTATGTATATGTCCGAGGCAAAAAATAAATTTTTCACTGCATCTGTTCGAAAAATGATAATTGCTTCCCCGGTGAGTGCGAACAAAATAGGTCCTTTCTCTTAAAGACTTTTATGAAATGAGTTTGAATAAGGAACACGAATTGATCAAATGAAAATATCGTATGCAAAATGTTACTGACTGATGGCGGCGGTCATTGCGGCAGTAATCGTATGCCAGAAAAAAAAAATTTAAAATTTAAAAATATAAAAAAATTTTTTTTTACTTTTACGTATCGAATAGCGTTTCTCACTTATTTCTCTCAGAGAGGGAAATTAAAAGTAGAATGATAACTTTTAACTTACTCGGTAGTAAAATTAATTTTTTACCTCGGGTGCCTTACATTACATTTTATGAAGAATGGATCCCTCGCTGCGCTCAAGGTTCTATCTTGCGCTGTGCTCTTGACTCAAAATAGCGCCTCGCCATGTAAATTTTATTTTACTCCCTTGTTACACAATCTACTATTACTACCGAGTGATACACTCTAGTTTTCTTTCCCATCTTTAAAAAAATAAATGAGAGACGTTATTAGATATGTAAAAGTACAAAGTTTTATATTTTTAAATTTCTAATTTCTTTTTATTTTCGCGCGGCTGCCGCCGCCCAGGGCAACGAGTAACATTTTTCATGCATGTTTTCATATAATATTAATTTGACCCCTCATGTTCCTTATTCAAATTCATTTCTGCCCTCTGTGAAAGTCTGTAAGAGAAAAGACCTATTTTGGGCGGACTTATCGACTAACCAATCATCGTTTTTCGAATAGATGGAATGAAAAATCTGTTTCTTTGTGATATGCAAGCATTAGAAAAATATACTAAAGTTATTCTTACTTCATCGAGCTACGATACTTCTGTATCCCTGTGGTAATCTTTCTGGCACAGACGCTTAGTTCAGACCACCTGCGGTGGTCTTCAAGGCTGGTCAAGATCAACTTTTCTATTCATAATAAAACGATACTGATTTCAGCGGATGTCACCCATATTTCGTCCATTTTTTCCGCCAAATCGTAATACTTCAGCTGTTTCTTCAAAGTCCAAAGGCCAAAGTATAAAGTCCAAGATCAAAAGTCCAAACTTCAAAGAAATAAAAATCATGCAAAACCTGAAAGTTAAAAACGATTTATTTTTTTATTTATTTATTGATCCGGCGGGATATCACGCCCGTGAGTTTCGATTTGAAAAGCGGAAATACCGCACCTCCGATACCGCCGCACCAATTCTAAGAGCCTAATCAATTCAGTCAGTCAAGTCTATTAGTTCAATCATAATAGGTTATGAAAATTATCGTGCTCTCTTTTACCTCGATATACTTGGTAAATCTTTTACGATACAATTTTTATGGGCGCTGCTCGCCGAGCTTGTTATTTCACTCCAAACTCATCATTCGCATTTTATTAGCCCCCCTTATTGTCTTCAATAAAAATTCTGGAAGATAGCCTATAAAGTTTAATGTAGGCAGTTGCTGTAAAAAAGGCTTACGTTAATACTGTCGGATGTAAATTTGATCCCATCGGCAGCTACATGAAACCAAAATACAGATTTTTTGTTATGAACTATAATTTACATACATTTACGTGCATAAAGTACCTAAGTTTTTATGTAATTAGCTAAAAAGTAGATCAGTATATAAAATTGTTTTTACATACTTGTAAACCGTAAATTTAGTAAGAAATTGTATTTAAAATTTCCCTTATTTTGTTAATTATTACACCCATTTTGGCCAAAAAGACTAAAAAAGATTACACTTTTTTGGCAAATTGGATTGAAATTGATTCATTGATCGGAGGAAAGAAAATACAAACAAAACCTTATTCCGCGACAAAACTCGATAAGGTCAAGCTGTTCGGATACGGCATGTCTATATTTGCTGCTTGAAAACTTGTATGGACTTCTTCTTTTACGCGGAGCTAACATATACTTACCTAGGTACATCGTTGGATACTTTTCTTATAGTTACTCCAAATTGGTGCCAAATTATGGTGTCTTGAGACAAAGCATCCATGCGTCGTGGCTGGAGGCTCCTATAGCAGTTCGAAAGATGACTAAACATGGCAGTGATGCTGCTACAGTGAGACTAAGCAGTGCTTATTAGTAATATATATATGCATATCTTCACGCTATATCCCTAACGGGGTAGTCAGTTTATTAGTTATAATCACAATAAATTAGAATTGTTTACAATATTTATTTACGGGTCTATGTCGCGTTTATACGTCGTCATTCACTCTACCCGTGACCACGATCGGTGCAATCCTGTTGAAACGTCGGAAAAAAATAGGTAATTAGCCTTAAAGTATAAACGCGACATAGACCCGTAAATAAATACCGTAAAATTAAAATTGGTCAGCAATACGAGGGCTGCTATTTATGTATCCGGAATAACAAAGTGAAACAAACATATAGCGTTTATTATAGTTTTATTGCTTTTCAAAATATTCACCATGATGATCGATGCACTTTTGCATGCGTTGGAACCAATTTTCGTAGCACTTTTTCCATTCGGATTGAGGTATCTCCAAAACGTGCATTTTGAACGCATCAACAGCCTCTTCACGGCTCGAAAAACGTTGACCACGTAATTTATTCTTCACGGTTGGGAATAAATAGAAGTCGTTGGGGGCCAAGTCGGGGATGTACGGCGGATGACCCGTTAATTCGATATTTTGATCTTCCAAATACCGAGTTGTTTCGGCCGATGTATGGCAGCTAGCATTGTCATGATGAACAAGGATTCTGCGTTGTCGGTACTTTCTCATTTCTTCAAAGACTTCTGGTAAACAAATGGTTGTGTACCATTCAGAATTAACCGTTTTATGATCCTCTAGTGGCACTGTAGCTACATGTCCATTTATACCAAAAAAACAAGCGACCATTTGCTTCAAAGTGCTTTTTGAACGAATGACTTTTGTTGGGTTCGGCTCATCTTGGAACACCCAAACCGTTGATTGTTGTTTAGTTTCAGGATCATACACATATATCCAAGATTCATCACCTGTGTAGATGTTATAGACAGCTTTTGACGCACCCTGATTATACTTTTGTAACATTTTTTCACACCAATCGACACGAGCCCGTTTTTGGTCAATTCTCAAGTTGTGCGGAATCCAATGTGAACAAATTTTTTTTACAGCTAAATGTTCGTGTTATATTATATATATACTCGTCATACTTATGCCCAGAGACGCCTCTATCTCGCGATATGTAACATGCCGATCTTGCATTATTAGTTTTAGGGCGACCTTCTTTAACTTCGTCCGTGAGCACAGACCGCCCACGATTAAACTCACTAAACCAGTGATACACAGTAGTTTTCGATGGTGCTTCGTCCCCAAAACTCGAAGTGAGTTGATCGATGCCCTGTTTTTGAGTTAGCCCTCGCCGAAAATCGTAATAAATTTAATGCACGAAAATTTTCACGACTTAAATCCATGGTGATAAAGACACGCAATTTTCAAAATGACGCCACAAAGGATAAACAAATGACAGCTGCATGAAACAAATTGTATTCTTCAGCCAAAGAGTTCCATTTTTAAATGTTATAATTACTTTTTTAATATTGTTCTGTAACTGGCCAGTTCCGGATACATAAATAGCAGCCCTTGTATAGATCCGTTGAAGCTAGCATAACCACAATTACAAAATTAAATTAAACTATGGATTGGAATGCTTTGCGTTTTGTCTTTTCTATCGGTCCTGTTGCAGATACAGTATACATTATATTTTACCTCGATTCTGTACCATAGAGTAAAAATAAACCCTAAATAATTCTATTAAAAATAGTATATTCTATGACGGAAAATATTTCGTCCCTTCTCAGATAAACGTCAATAAACGACGTCTATATATCTGAAGTTATATCTTTTCGCTTATGTTTCAAATCCTTAAGGTTTTGTAGTGTATAGTACGCACAGAGAGGCGATAAAATTTATTGTCACCCATGCAACATCTGGTACCTCCCCTTGGACTTTGGTACAAAACATAAGCGGCAAGACTGTCAAGGTATATTAGATATTGCTCAGAACCGGATTAAATTGGTTTACAAAATACCGGATAATACAAATCATTGTCAGTTTTAAAACGTTAGTGACATATGCTTAAATACTAACTAGTTTTTAAACAATTTTAACCTATTTGAACCGACTATCTAGTTATCTAACTGCAGCCTAGCACCAGCAGAAAAATTGTCTAAAATTTTATACGTGAATCGCTCAGCGCGGTATTATACATACATACCTCTTACGAAAGATGTCCATACTATATTAACTGGTCATTTTAAGCCCTATTTTTTTGTGCCCCGATATAAATAAAGATTTGCGAACGATTTCTAAAAAACTATATTTTTTTTTTAAATTTTAGAGATTTAAAGTTAAAATATGATTGTAAAACCCAATTTTTTCACTCCCTATTCAAATCATTTTCTTAGATACAAACAGGTTAAAATAGAATAAAATAAATAATTATAAATCCAATCCGCTATCGCTTTAAACATAGACTTTACAGTAGAGAAGACAAACGCAAGCTGCTTTTGTATACTTACTCAATATTCAGAAATCTCAGAATAAAAAGTTAGACAATCGTATGTTTTAGCTGACTCCAGCTTTAAAAAAATATATGAAGTAATAAAGTACTGAGTTAGTGGCAACTAAACTTCAACAATTATTTGCAGTAGCGTCATTTAAAGACTACAAATTGAAATTGAACTCTAGCAATACAACGATTAAGATCGATACAAATTTAAATTCTATATTGATATTAAAATTATGATGAAATTTTTTGTGTGTGTTTGAATGGTTCCCTGGACGGTTTAGATTTGCAGTTGGACTTTATAGGTGGCGCTCCAATCGGGTTCTAGGATTATTATTTTTTATTTCGGGCAGGACCACGTGTGTTGTTTCCGCTAGTATGTATATACATTTTTATGTACGGTACAGCCTAGATACTAAATAGAACTTACTACTTTATACTAAATAAATAAAAGTTACGACAATTTTACCAATTGGGTGAGTTATCCTATGGGTACCAGACGACGAGCTGGAGGAGTAGCTTGTAATACCCAGGTTCCAAAACGATTTAGAAAAGTCCTATCCTAAATTGACTTAACCAGAAATCAAACCTGGGGAATCGGGACCATTGGCTTTGACTTTGACTGTATACCGTAAAACTAAACTCACGCCTAGCCGAAGTAAGTATTGGCTAATACTTTGAACCACTACTACAAATAATTTGCCGATTCTCTAATACATATTATACTATACTTATTGTTACTTAAAAAGTTGAATACAAGAAAGTATCGGACGAAAGTTTGGTTTTTTCAATGCGGAGTAGACCTACGGGGTTATTCACAAACGTCGGCAACTCAACTTTCCGTATCCAATAGGAAACTTTTCGATGGTTTTGTCTATTTGCGATTCACAAATCCGAAATCATATTGTATTTATATACATATATAAATACAATATAATCGTATTCACAAATCCAAGCCGTAGGATTGAATTTTGAAATGCTTGTCGACGATTGCCTTTCCGCCACGGAAAGTTTCCGACGTTTGTAACTAAATCCCCTGAATCTGTTTTAATTCCTTTTTCCTAAATATCTAATTATGTCAGAAGAATTCACAACAGCATCACAACCGAGATATCTTAAACCAAACCTAAAATTAGTTACCTACATAAATATACATACATATCTTTACGCTCTGTCTCTAATGGGGAAGTCAGAGAGGACGGAGCGCCAAGGTTCGCTGTCCTTACATACTTCTTTCGCCTCATTGAATCTCATCATTTTCTTCACGCATTTTCGCCTAGGTATGTGAGTTGATTATGACATTTCCGTCAGCTAACATTCTGGCTACTTGATCTTTGTAACTCAACCTTGGTCTTCCTTGGCTTCTGGCTACCACTCGTTTGCGCTCTGTAGGTTTTCTTCGTCGGTCTTTTATAACTCATTCTTTCTATGTGCCCGAACCATTTAAACATTCCTTTCTTCCTTTTTACAATATCGCTGTCGTGCAATACTGTCATACTGCGTATCTCTTCGTTGCTTATTTTGTCCACAAAGTTGACACCGCACATATTTCTACACAAACATAACAAAAAAGTACATAAACGTTAAATTGAATTGGATGGAATTGGAAATAGATTAAATGGCATCCAAAATTGTTGTTTGTTTTTTATCTAAAAGTGGCTTTGACCGCAGATCTGCAACACGTGGACAGATTCTTGCAAATAAAAATATTTATTATTTGTTAGTTTTGTTTAGTGGTTCATAAAAAAAATTGTTTTATAATTTAGTTCAATAATTTAAACTAGATGGCACCACTCGTATGCAAAACCGCGATAATGCTATTTTTATAAATGTCTATCGAAACATAAAACCAGCAGTTTTTTCAGTGTTGAGTGTAAAACCAGACAGAAAAAAAGTGTAGTGAAAAATTATTAAATTTATTTTAACCTAACATAACATATCTTCACGCTGTATCCCCAACGGGGTAGTCAGAGTGGATGGAGCGCAAGGAGTCGCGGTCCTTACACACCTCTTTCGCTTCCTCAAAACTCATCATTCTCTTCACACATTTTCGCCTAGGTATGCGAGTGCTTTTGACATTTCCGTCTGCTAACACTCTGGCTATTTGATCTTCATAAGTCAGCCTTGGTCTTCCTTGGCTTCTTTTACCACTCACTTTCGCTCTGTAGATTTTCTTCGTCAGTCTTTCATCACTCATTCTTTCCAAGTGCCCGAACCATCTAAGCATTCCTTTCTTCATTTTTCCAATAACACTGTTGTGCAACCCTGTCATACTGCGTATCTCATCATTGCTTATCCTGTCCGCAAGCGTGACACCGCACATATTTCTGAGAGACCACATCTCCACAGCATTTATCATCCTTTCACTCGATTTCGGGCATATCCAGGCCTCACTACCGTACAACAAAGTTGGCACCAACACCGCATTATGGATGGCCATTTTAGCAGTGTTAGATATATTCATACTACCCACTAATGCGGACAGAGCACCGTTCACTTTATTGCCACCCGTCTCTTCATATCCAACTCACATCTTCCATCCCTCGAAAACGCACTCCCCAGATACACAATTTCATTCACTTGTTCTAGACATTTTCCATTTACACAAATCACACATTCCGTTTGTACCGCTTCTCTTTCAAACACCAGAACCTTAGTTTTGTTCACATTCATTTTCAATCCTTTTACTTCACAATCTTCTTTCATACACGTGACTAGTGTCTGTAACTCTGCTTCTGATGGTGCTATTAGCACAGTATCGTCAGCGTACAATAGGCAGTTTACCACTGTGTCATCACATCCCATACCACTCATATTACCTTTCAATCTCTGGAGGCAACTGTCCAAATACAGCACGAACAGCCAGGCAGACATCACGCAGCCCTGTCTGACACCAGAACAGACTTCAAACCAGGGCGACATGTCACCGTCTATCCTTACACAGGCTCTGTGGTCACGCTATAATGACGCTATAGCACGCACAGTCTAGATAGGAACCTTTCCCTTTATATATAGGTACTATGACTGCGGTGCACCAGTCCTCTGGAACCTCCCCCTTCTGCCAACAAAGGTTGCAGAGTGCACAGAAGGCATCCCAGACCCTAGGACCACCATAAACACCAACAAACACCATTTTAAACTTATCACTTTCTCAATCTCTTTCATACTAATGGCATCCTCCAGTCCTTGGGCCGAGTGTGGCAATTCATTAGAATCGCTCTCAGTATCAAAGACGGAGTCGCCACTCTCATACAGTTCTCCATAGTATTCACTCCATCGCTGCAGAACGTCTTTTTTATTTGTAAGCAGGTTGTTTTCTTTCGAACGCACTTTATTCATTCTGCAAGGTGCCGGACCACTTCGGTACTTACGTACTTCTTTCCAAAATAATTTGGAATTTTCCTCGAAGTTGTCTGACATCCTGTTTTCGTCTAACACCCTACACCTTTCACGCTTCTCTTTCACTAGTGCCCTCGTTTCTGCTTTCTGCAGCTTATATCTGTCTTTCATCAAATTTTTCACACCACAGTCATTTTTAGTAGCAAGGTAGTCCCGCCATGCTTTCTGCTTCTTATGCACAGACACCTTCACCTCATCATCCCACCACACATCACGCTTTTTACCATTACCAATCTTATTCATTCCACACACTTCTTTCACCATTTATTTTTCGCCGTCATTTAATCTAATATTAAGAATTTAACATAGAGAGAAAAAATATAATTTGTGCTTCATACATTGGGTCCTTACATACGAAATTGGCGTTTTGTACGGGAGGAATATAAAGTCAATTTTTTTTTGTAAAATATATTTAATTAATCAAAGTATGCACCGTTGTTATTTATGCACTTTTGCCATCTCATAGGTAGTTCATTGATCCCTTTACTAAAAAAACCATGGGGGCGAGAATCAATAAACTCTTTGAAGGCGGTTTAGACTGCCGCATCGGAGTTGAATTTTTTTCCTTGTAAGAAGTTGTTCAAATTCCAGAAAAAATGGTAATCTGTTGGAACAAGGTCCGGGGAGTACGGTGGATGTCGCAGACATTCCAATTGTAGCACATCTAACTTAGTGGTTGTTTGTTGTGCATTGTGTGGTCTTGCGTTGTAGTGAAGCAGCAGTGGCCTAGAGCGATTGACCAATCTCGGTTGTTTAGCAGCTAGTTCTTCCTTCATGGTTTGCAGTTGCTGACAATAGATATCTGCCGTATTCGTTTGGCCAGATTTTAGAAAGCTGTAGTGAACGACACCGGCGCTAGTCCACCAAACACTCACAAGTAACTTTTTCTGAGTCAATTTTCGTTTAAGGCAGCATTTGGCTGGGTCTTCAGGGTTCAGCCATTGTGACGAGCGCTTCCGATTATCGTACAGTATCCACTTTTCATCACAAGTAATGATTCGATTTAAAATCCCTTCATTATTGTGTCGGTTGAGCAAAGTAACACAGCAGTCGACACGTGTTTGCAAGTTCGATTCACTCAATTCATGAGGTACCCATCGATCACGTTTTTTTACTTTCCCGATTTGCTTCAAGTGGATTATTACAGTTTTGTCACTTACCCCGAAGCCTGCAGCTATCTCTGAAGTGCTTTGTGATGGATCCGCTTCCACAATAGCCTTTAATTCTACATTTTCCACTTTGGTCTCCGGCCGTCCACGGGGTTGGTTCTGAAGGTCGAAATTTCCAGAACGAAAACGTTGAAACCAAAAACATACCGTGCTTTCTTTTGCGACACCAGCGCCGTACACATCATTAATCCTTCGAGCTGTTTCTGCAGCACTGATGCCACGGTAGAACTCGTACTCGTAAATATACCGATATTTCATGTTTTCCATTGTGCGGTAATAAGCGACGCCAAAGAAAAAAATAATGAGGAAAAAACAAATGAATGACTGTTTTCAAAACTCAAATGTACCAGCTAAATGAATTTATAAATTTGAATTTGGAATTCTTAACCAGAGGAGATATTTCAGATCAAAGTGGTCAATACGACAAAACGCTAATTTCATATGTAAGGACCCAATATTATTACGGTCTCATCCGATTATTACAGAACGACTTAATTGGACGTAAGGTCACTAAATACTGATGTACGTTGACGATTTTAGAAATTAAACATAAATTATTTATTTACTGTGAACTAAATATTTACCTAAATGTATAGACTGAAACTCTGAGAAATCCCAACAATTTGTTTGTTTTGGATATTTCTTTTTCCAATCTGACAACCCTAATTGGATACCTATTACCAACCTAATATGCAAACGGATGGCCGGTTCTTTCAAAATGAATTTGAATGAAAATATTTAATGAAAATGTACATTCTGCATCCGAAAGATAAAGGGAAGGAGAACAATTTAATACAATTTTGCATACTAATAGATTTTTTAGCCGACTATAAAAAATACTGTTGAATATTCAATTGGAATTAATATTGCGAAGTCCTGAAATATTATGTTATGGTCTTTTTTGGGTCTACTACTAAAAATTAAGCAATGTCTCTCTGTTCTAAATAAAAATATTTTTGAATTTCGTACTCAATCTAAGGACCCTTATATTTCAGTATGTTCGTCCATCTGTTTGTTCATGTTCACGCTGTAACCTTATTGGGGTAGTCGGTGAGGATAAGGATCCGAGCACCGCAATCTTTCTTTTGCTTTCTCAATCTCATAATTCTTCTCACATACTTCCGCTGCGATTTGCGAGTGCTTTTAACATTTCTGTCAGCTAACATTCTGGCTATTTGAAATTCATAAATCAGCCTAGGTCTTCCTAGGCTTTTGCTACCACTCGTTTTCATTATATAGATTTTTCTTCATCAATATTTCGTCAGTCATTCTTTCTATGTGCCCCAACCGTCTAAGCATTCCTTCCTTCATTTTTACAATAACTCTGTCGTCCAACCCTGTTGTACTGCGTGTCTCTTCATTGCTTATCTTGTCTGTGAGGCTGACACCGCACATATTCTTAAGAGATCGTATTTCCACTGTTTTATCTTACATTTCCGAGATTTGGAACATATCTAGGCCTCACTACTTCTAAATGATACTGAGCATGCTCTCATTACATGCAAACTATTAATTTCATCATTTAAGGTATATATTTAATGGCTTTAGAGCCTTCAGGATAACAAATTAGGTACGTATATAACGACTAAACAGTTTCAATTGTTATAACCCATTTTAGATTCAAATACCACACCCTTAGAAGTTAAAATTAAAGTTAATTAACTTTTTAAATTCGCCCCCTACCCTGGTAAGGAAGTGACCGCTGAGGCATAATTAAACAGAGGCAAAGTCAACTTTATGTTGCCCTAAGGAGTTGACTATGCGTTTTCCTTTTTAATGTTTAAAATTTGAAGTCTTTGTTTGCTTAATTAGGGTAACAATGCCATACACTTCACTACACGAAAAATAATAAAGAAAAAAACAACAATTAAGAAATATAATCTTTTTTCGCTCCTACTATGTTAGGAGTTTGATATTATCACTGAGGTTATATAGCGTTGCACGCGGTCACATGTTGCCTGATTGTAGATCGATGTAGCGTTGTAAGTATTGGTATTTGGAATACAGCAGCCACATAAACGAATCAGAAAAGGGTTCAAATAACCTTAGAATACATTTCAGCTGCCAATTGGTTGTGTTATAAGTTGCGGTTATAAAATATATCAATGTTATAGAAAATACTCCCATGTAACACTTAAAAGACTTAAGGTTTTATTAATTTTCCAATATTTTTCCAAAAATTCAGTAAAAACCCTGTTTTGCTCAGTAATTCAGTTAAATCTCTAAATTCTACGAACTCTCAATATGACTTTTACTAAAATGTTCTAGTATATACACTTCTCATCAAAAAAATCGAAACACTACTGCAATTGCTATTCAGGCGGCATTTAAATAAAAAAGAGGTTTGATATCATTAAAAAATACTACAATAATTAGGTGGCAGTTTCGTCTACACAATAGTGTACCACAATTCCAAATTTGAATTTAAATTTTCGAATTTTCATCGAATAAATGAATGTGGAGCTCAATGTGGAGATTGTTTTCAATGTGTATTCCGTCGGAATTTCTGCATTTAATCACATTTATTTTGCCAAAAATATCATTTTTTTAATAGAGATCGTTAACAAAGCTTTGTAACATCCTACCAAGGAGATTATTTTCCTAACAAATATGGATACCTCGCCCACGGAAGCCGCCCAAGTCGTGGCGTTGCTGAATTCAGGGCTTAGTCAACGTGTTGTGGCTGCACAATTGCATCTTAGCCTCTCTGCTGTCAATAGAGTGTATCAGCGTTATCGGGAGACTAGTATGTTTACTCGCCGTCCAGGATCTGGTAGACATCAAGTCACGTCTGAACGAGATGACCGGTATATTGTGTCAGTTTTTCTAAGAAATAGTCGATTTAACTCTATTCAACTGCAGCAGCGGCTCCGTAAGATTCGAGGATTGACTGTGAGCGATTCTACCATTAGAAGAAAATTGGCGAAGCGTGGCCTGAAACCTCATAAACCAGCTAATTAACCCAAAATTAACGGTAGACCACCAAAGAGCGCGCCTTAACTTTGCACGTGAGCACTTAAATTGGCCATACCTTCAATGGAGCAAAGTTCTCTTTTCTGACGGTGTATCAAAGAGAGGAAGAGCGTTTTGCACAGTGCTGCATTGAAGAAAGAGTTAGTTACGGCGAAGGTTCATGGACGGTTTGGGGAGGTATAAGCGCCGATGGAAAAACCGAACTTGCTTTTGTATCTGGACCTCGCTAACCATCATTAAATAAGTCACGTTACATCGAAGAGTATCTGGAGCCTCATTTGGTACCTTACGCACATTATATTGGTGAAGAGTTCATTTTTATGCAAGAAAATGCCAGGGCTCATACCGCAGGTATTGTAAATGAATACCTGAACGAAGTCGGTATTACGGTTTTGGGCTGGCCAGCAAAAAGTCCGGATATGAATCCCATAGAACACTTATGGGACGAGTTGAAGAGACGAGTAAGAGCGAGAGATCGTGCTCCGGAGACGCTTGGCCAGCTTAAAACAGCTATATGAGAAGAATGGGATAACATCCCACAACACAAGATTGTGACTGTCATCCGTTCTATGAGGAACCGCATGGAAGCAGTCATTAGAGCCCGGGGAGGAAATACGAGATACTGAATAATCTTTTTTAAACATTTTTTTGTCCTACGTCTTTGTTTCTAACATTTTACAAATTCGTCTCAAAGGGTAAAACCATATCTGTTAAACAAAACACGCTAGCTAAAGAAATTTAATTTTACTTTGAAACAACAATGTTTGTTAAATGATATCTTATAATATAATATCCCCAATTAACTGGCACTATTTCTTTTTTTTGTTTTATTGTAAAAAAATTCTTAAGACTCATTCAAAACCAAACTTCAGAGGTGTTTCGATTTTTTTGATGAGAAGTATATACAGGGTGTATATGAAAACGGGACAGTTACTTTAATGGATGAAAGGGCATAACTTTAGTATGTAGTTACAAAAAGAATTATCGAAAAAAACGTATCCGTTTAAGAGTTATGACCGTTTTAATTTTCAAGTGTTATCCCCACCATTTCTCGTAAAATTGGGTTGATCGTGTACAGTTACAGATTTTAAATCTTACGTTTTTTTTTATTTTGTAATAATTTCATCCGTTACTGAAATACAGCCTGTTACCACTCGCAGACTGGACAGAATTATTTTCGAAAATGGTTTTCAGGCTGTATTTCAGTAACGGATGAAATTATTACAAAATAAAAAAAACGTAAGATTTAAAATCTGTAACTGTACACGATCAACCCAATTTTACGAGAAATGGTGGGGATAACACTTGAAAATTAAAACGGTCATAACTCTTAAACGGATACGTTTTTTTCGATAATTCTTTTTGTAACTACATACTAAAGTTATGCCCTTTCATCCATTAAAGTAACTGTCCAGTTTTCATATACACCCTGTATATATTATCTCAAATCTCAAATCACTCCCTTAATTAGTAATGTAGTTTTCTACCAAATTACAAGTATGTACACTGTACAGTAACAAATTTTGATACTTCTCTGCGCTAAAATATGCTCAAACCTCAACTGCGAAAATCAACCTTATTCCTGCTGCATAAAGCAGAGGTAAAAAACGAAATCGCTTGTATAAGCAATCTCTTAAAATTTATAGAAAAATTGTAACTTAAATACTAATAAGTATCATAGTTCTTAGAGTTAATTTTACATAAGTGTTTATCATTATTAAGGTTTCGAACCTTGGAAATATAAATTGTACCCTTATAAAATCACTATGTACATCTCTCTATCCGTCCGTTAATATATTCGTAGGAGAATTGAAGGTAAAAATTGAGTACCTGATCTTGACTGGAAATGCAGGTACATTATTACCTAAACTCAAGAAAAAGCGATGAAAGATTTACGTTTTATAGAGCTCTAGAAATTAAGTTTAAAAATTAATTGTTATATAAATAATAAATATCGTATAATACGTACGTAACCCTCTGTATTTAATTGTATTTATTTGTAACTAGCGACTCGCCCCGGCTTCGCCCCGGTAGGATATTGAATGTTTGCATCATAGATACCAAATTTTTTTTATTACGCTTTTCATACAAAAATACTAATTTACGACCTTTTCCGTAGATTTTCCAAAAATTTCCTTTCATACAAACCTTGTCCTGACAATTACCAACACAACAAAAAAGTAATTTACCAAATCGGTTGAGCCATTTTCAAGTTTTTGCGAGACCAACGCACGGCAATTGATTTTTGTATACATAGATTACGGAACCTCGTACCAATTCGTATTTGATAATATTTTTTTTAAATATCTACTTTTGATAAGAGTTATCTATATTTTCGTTTTTTTTTTAAATAGATAAGCACCATCTGTTACTAAACGTAAATCTATTGAATCTATCAGAACACTTGTCTACGGCCCGCAGTGCCCCCTTTATATTCTTTTAAATTACTGTACGTGATACGAAACTAAATTCCTTATTGCCCTAATGGTTTCCTTGTTTTGAACAAACTGTAAAGATACATGCGCTTTATAGAACGGAAAATGGCATTATTAATGGAATGAAAATAGAATAGTTCACTCATACTTTTTCCGCCATCCCATCATTCATTTCATTTCATGAAATAGAAGGATGGGATAATTATGTTCCAGACCATTCATGGTCCAAATTGAGAGCTAGATTCGGTTGTAGGAGTTCTTTTAGACCTATACCCAAGTGAACAGACAAAGTGCTACAATGGATACTGAAGAAGAAATTTTATAACGGAAAATGGTTAAATTAGGTCTCAAGCTGTTTGCATATGTATAAATATAGAATATATGTAAGTACCATATATCTATAGGAACCTGATACTGTTTACAATTTTAAATAAATTCCTAAAGTTAACACAAAATTGTTAATTGTTGACTTGTTACCAATCAAGTACCAAGCGTTACCATCAGCGCACTCTTACATTTAAAAATAATCTTAATATGACAAAAAATAAATATAAATTTTCCTTCAAAGCGTACATAACATTCTGAAACAATGAAATTAATTTTTTTAAATTATATAATTGTATGTAATCATGATTATTATATTGTTTCGATTGTTTTTTGAAATTACTGGTAACATCAATAATTGTTTATAATTAATAATAATTGAGATTAATAAGTGTTGAAATAGTAATTGAGGAAGCGAAAGAGGTGTGTAAGGACCGCGACTCCTGGCGCTCCGTCCTCTCTGACTACCCCGTTGGGGATACAGCGTGAAGTTATGTTATGTTATGTTATCAATAATTGTATTAACGTGTCGAGAATCATTGTATAAAAGATAAAGTATAAAAGAGATACTTTTGGATATAAGGTGAGAGGAATGTGATTTTTTTTTAAGTTTTTAAAAAGTATTAATGAAAAAATAGGTAAGTAACTAAAAATATTTTTGAATTCGTCGCTTAAAAAATTTTTTACGATTTGATGTGTCCGAAAATAATTCAATCTATAAAGTTAAAAAAACTCAATTTACATAGTAAATTATATTATTTGTAAAGTAAATTAATATATTAAGTATATAAATATTTATAAAGTAAATTTATAAATTTAAAAACTCAACCTATGAAGTTCACACCTGTGTTTAAATCGCTACTTACTGTAACTTTTCTAATTATCTGTTGTTTCTAATTATCAGTCCTTAGGGACCACCAACCAACCAATCAATCTCGGTCATATAGTCGTTCTTAGGAACGACTATATGACCGAGATTGATTACAACAGACGTAATTCGACAAATATTTTCTTGTGTATACCATATACATTCTTTATTGGTGCAATAAAGCGTATCATATTGTAAATGTTCCGTTTTCACGCATTTTGAAACAAATCGCTAAAAAAAGTCAATCACACAATAACTTAGAAGAAAAGCCCACATCTCAACGAAATCGATATAAGCAAATCAGTGATAACAGACCCCTCTGTAAACTTTTACCGTTTATTTCTCCTCCCCCGCCCACCCCTACTCGCTTATCGGCTCCGATCTACAGATCCAATTTCCTAAAATAGGGCACGATCCGACAAATCATCTGGCGAACTCTATTATCCCCTATTCAAAGAGGATATCGGAGCATGACTTGCTGTAGGAATCCTGGTGGACGCGACTCGGTGATTTGTGAGACTTATATTTACAATACTAGAATAAGCCCTTGGACTTGCTTGAGCTCAAAATTACTAATCACAGCCCTTCATTCAATGCTAAAATGTAGTTGATTAGTTAAAATATAGTTGGAAGCGTTGGCGTGCTGCTTATTTTACAATAGTGTTACCGCTTCATAGAAAATATGCACACACATAAATAAGCTCATATATACATATTATACTCACGCTGTATCCCTAATTGGGAGTCAGAGACGATCGTGAGCCAAGCATCGCGGTCCTTGCATATCTCTTTCGCTTCTCAAATCTCATCATCCTCCTCACACATAATATGTATGTAATAACATAACATAACATAACATAACTTCACGCTGTATCCCCAACGGGGTAGTCAGAGAGGACGGAGCGCCAGGAGTCGCGGTCCTTACACACCTCTTTCGCTTCCTCAAATCTCATCATTCTACTCACACATTTTCGCCTAGGTATGCGAGTGCTTTTGACATTTCCGTCTGCTAACACTCTGGCTATTTGATCTTCATAAGTCAGCCTTGGTCTTCCTTGGCTTCTTTTACCACTCACTTTCGCTCTGTATATTTTCTTCGTCAGTCTTTCATCACTCATTCTTTCCATGTGCCCGAACCATCTAAGCATTCCTTTCTTCATTTTTACAATAACACTGTTGTGCAACCCTGTCATACTGCGTATCTCATCATTGCTTATCCTGTTAGCAAGCGTGACACCGCACATATTTCTGAGAGACCGCATCTCCACAGCATTTAACATACTTTCACTCGATTTTGGGCATATCCAGGCCTCACTACCGTACAACAAAGTTGGCACCAACACCGCATTGTGGATGGCCATTTTAGCAGTGTTAGATATATTCACACTACCCACTAATGCGGACAGAGCACCGTTCACTTTATTGCCAGCTGCTACCCGTCTCTCCACATCCAACTCACATCTTCCATCCCTCGAAAACGCACTCCCCAGGTATACCCCAGAAAATGTAATATTTTAATAAATTCGTAGGAGAGTTAATGAGAGAGAATTACATAATATTTATAATCTAAATTACGTTTACTTGTACACAATGCTTATAATACTTTATAGTTTGTACTATTAAAATATTAATTATAATTTTTATCCAGAATAATTTTCGCTCTCATCCTAATAATTACATCTGCTCGAAATTTAGTGTGAAAGCTAATAATTTTAAAGTTAAAAACAGTTAATAACAATCAGTTTGATATTTAGATAGATTAATTTAATTAGATTTGAGTAGACGAAAGCAGTATGTAAGGACTGCGAAACTTGGCGTTCCGTCCTCTCTGACTACCTCGTTAGGGATATAACATGAAATATGTATTTATTTAAATATTAAATTAATTGTAGAAACGAATAATTTTAAGTTGTGGAAACCATTAATTTTAAATACAATAAATTTCTACTAATTCAGTTGATATTTATATTATATTTCTCAAATAAAATGTAGCTAGACATATCATAGTATATTTTACATAGGCATCTGAACGTTCACACTCGGTACTACAATGTACATAATATATGTATTACTATCTAGTAATGTGTAGTAATGTGTGAGGAGAATGACGAGATTTGAGGAAGCAAAAGAATAGTAAGGACTGCGTCGCTTGGCGCTCCGTCCTCTCTGACTACCCTGTTAGGGATTCAGCGTGAAGATATGTATGTATGTATCGTCCCATTTTAGGATATTAATGCCAAAATATATCGTGTATATCATCGTGTGTTGGGACTCATATTCTTACTAAATACTAAATACGCTTGGCTGAAGTTCATGTATTTAATTATTAATTAAAAATGAACTTTTAAACGAAAGCCTACTTACTCTTCAGACGCTCAAAGCTAAGGCACTGGCACGTATGTAAGGTGCTCCACACATATTACCACTAAAGTACTGTCGGCCTCAAATGGGAAACGCCTAAAATAAATGTGCCTAATGATGTGAAGTTATGTGTGTAGGTAGGAATAATAGATATCAAATGCTTATTGTTAATATTAGTATTAACTTCAATACAAGTAGCGTAACTGGAAAATAACAAAACCGAGTCCGTTGCTTCCCCTTTTAACTGAGTTTATATCTTTTTAAAAAAGGTTGAAGGTGCCCATGTCAAATGGAAAGGAAAAGCGGACTTTCTTCCATTAATAACACCATGCTTACAAAAAAAAATTCAAGACTAATATAATATCTTTTCAATTTTAAATACTGAAGCACGAATAGTTATTCAACGTCGAAATCGTAAAGAACTATAAATACATGTTATGTTTTTTAAATGTCAATGCAAGTGTCGTTTTTAATTTAATTTTATTAACAAAATTGTTTCGATAATTATCTATTAATATACTTTTACACTACACATTTTTGTTAAATCGGTTTCAAAGACAGTACAGAGTCCATTTCTTTAAAAAAGTTTTTAAAAAAATGGGCTCCTGTACACGTGTGCTTCTTCTGAACACAAATTTTGAATAAGTCATTCAACATTTTTAACCGATTTCGATTATATCTAATAAAAACGATTTATTTCAAAACATAAAAATAATTATTTAAAATACTCTAACGTAAACCCTACATGTTTTGTAGGCTATTGTTAATGCGAATGGAACTTACTATTAAGAATAAATGTCCTCAAATTAATAAATAACGCTTGGACACCACTGTGTCAGTCGTCCGCAGACCCTCGGCCATTCTATCCCGCGATCTCCGTGTTATCAGAGCCCTACGAGACGTGCCGCCAGCCGTGCACTACACTCCAACTCTTTTATTATATATGAAAAACACTTCTCAATGTAAGTACCTACACGCATATACATTTCAAAATACAATATTCTGAAAGCTCATTCATGAAAATGCAAAAAAGAGTATTACTGGACTGTAATTTTGTCTTCAACGAAATCGTTTCTTTTTTTCAGTATGATTTTTCAATGTATATTTTATAAAAAAATTAGATTTCCTTTACATTGTGTGACTTCTTCTTCTTCTTTATTATAGAATTAAATGCAGTTTGTTGCCCGAAAATAACGATGTTTGCTCGACGTTTAGCAATTATAAAAAAAAAATTCTCGTTAATTACGGATTTTTTGAAGCTCAAACTTTTTTAGGCGCACTAAGGGCGCATCTTGCGCTCTATCTGAACTTTGGAAAAAGGATTAAATCTGAACAGCGAACGAAACTGATGCTCAGGTCGGTGATGCTGACTCGGGCATACTCGGCTCCAGTCGACAACAAGAGCAAAATTAAAATTACAATATCATATAAGTTGTCACTTCTATCGTGTAATTTTTTTTTAATTTTGGAAAATTAATCAGTTCATAAAAATATGACAAACACAATCATATTTTTTCTAACACGTAAGGCACAATTTATTGATCACAGTAATCTTTAGTATATCAGAGCAAATAAATTCTCTCTAATTAAGAGTTTAGTACAAACATTTATAATTTTCATATCCAAGTTCTCACTCTTAGATGATACAGGGTTTAGAACTTTTAAAACATCCACATCCACAACTACATTTATATAATTTAGTTTTGTTATGGTTCTAGTAGACGCACTCAAAAAGCTTCTCGTCGTGTGAGACACCAGCTGTGACCAGTCCCTCGGGCCCTTAGTTTCACTGAGATTTCGTTTGCATTCACCTTTAAAACGAACTGCTTCTAATTTTTGTTTGTTTAAATCTATATTCTTTATGTATACATAAATACCCGCGCAGTTAAAGAATGGGATTGAAAATGGCGGCTGACTTATCGCTGTCTATACTCGCACCTGCGCGTACCGTTAACAAAAAAAAATTCGTATGAAGCTAACTAGCTAGTTTCCGGTATATTTTTAGTAATCTTATACTGCCTATAAAGAAACCTAATACCCCCAAACTATCTAAAAACGACCTCCTTAAACACGTAATAGCGGTCGAAATCCGACTCCAAAATAAGGGTGATTGCACACCACACGTGACAAAAGTGTGAAAGAGGCCGATGTAGGAGATAACGGTGGCGAGATAAAGTGTATTCACATTGGAGCGTTTATCCTAAACGAAGTGCATTGTGTGGTCGTAGTTATCTCCCGCCAAGCAGTTGTCTACACGTATGGAGGTATTACGTGTCGAGTATGGAAAATATACAAAAACAAAACTGAAGCGACACATTTTGTTGACTAGGCAATTTTGTAGGAGTATAAACCTAACTCGCGGTCCAGTCAACAGTCGTTCCAGCCGTTATCAAACACAGTAGTGTATGACAGCCATTCTTTCGACCGCCTATAGTTGTGTCGCTTAGTAAGTTATGCACTATAAAGTACACATTAAGACTCCACCTATGCAGCCCAGTGATACTAAATTTGTTCGTTACCTCCACGCGCTATGGCAATAATAATAAAGTTGATTTCGCAGTATTTGCATATAATCGTGATTTGCAAGAAAACTACATTATCAATATAAAAACTGGTTTTAGAGGTTCGAGATATTATAATTATCTATCCGTTTTAGTAAAAAACAATTTAAATTCTGTAGAATTTTGCAGAAATGGATCTTTGTACAAAACAGGGTTTTTTCTGAAATTTTTTTAATCGAGATTTTGTTCTCCAATCATATTTTCACAAATATTTAAGTCTCAATCTTCTTAGAAACAAAACACACCAAAGTCTCCATAGGCGGACTCTTAAACCACCAAAAAACTGTAACTGAGCAATAACATGATATATTGGGTCCTTACATATGAAATTGGCGTTTTGTACGGGAGGAATATAAAGTCAATTTTTTTTTTGTAAAATATATTTAATTAATCAAAGTATGCACCGTTGTTATCTATGCACTTTTGCCATCTCATAGGTAGTTCATTGATCCCTTTACTAAAAAAACCATGGGGGCGAGAATCAATAAACTCTTTGAAGGCGGTTTGGTCTGCCACATCGGATTTGAATTTTTTTCCTTGTAAGAAGTTGTCCAAATTCCGGAAAAAATGGTAATCTGTTGGAGCAAGGTCCGGGGAGTACGGTGGATGTCGCAGACATTCCAATTGTAGCTCATCTAACTTAGTGGTTGTTTGTTGTGCAGTGTGTGGTCTTGCGTTGTTGTGAAGCATCAGTGGCCTAGAGCGATTGACCAATCTCGGTTATTTAGCAGCTAGTTCTTCCTTCATGGTTTGCAGTTGCTTACAATAGATATCTGCCGTAATCGTTTGGCCAGATTTTAGAAAGCTGTAGTGAACGACACCGGCGCTAGTCCACCAAACACTCACAAGTAACTTTTTCCGAGTCAATTTTCGTTTAGGGCAGGATTTGGCTGGGTCTCCAGCGTTCAGCCATTGCGACGAGCGCTTCCGATTATCGTACAGTATCCACTTTTCATCACAAGTAATGATTCGATTTAAAATCCCTTCATTATTGTGTCGGTTGAGCAAAGTAACACAGCGGTCGACGCGTGTTTGCAAGATCGATTCACTCAATTCATGAGGTAACCATCGTTCAAGTTTTTTTACTTTCCCGATTTGCTTCAAGTGGATTAATACAATTTGGTCACTTACCCCGAAGCCTGCAGCTATCTCTGAAGTGCTTTGTGATGGATCCGTTTCCACAATAGCCTTTAATTCTTCATTTTCCACTTTGGTTTCCGGCCGTCCACGGGGTTGGTTCTGAAGGTCGAAATTTCCAGAACGAAAACGTTGAAACCAAAAACGTACCGTGCTTTCTTTTGCGACACCAGCGCCGTACACATCATTAATCCTTCGAGCTGTTTCTGCAGCACTGGTGCCACGGTAGAACTCGTACTCGTAAATATACCGATATTTCATGTTTTCCATTGTGCGGTAATAAGCGACGCCAAAGAAAAAAATAATGAGGAAAAAAACAAATGAATGACTATTTTCAAAACTCAAATGTACCAGCTAAATGAATTTATAAATTTGAATTTGGAATTCTTAACCAAAGAGGAGATATTTCAGATCAAAGTGGTCAGTACGACAAAACGCTAATTTCATATGTAAGGACCCAATAATTTTTAAAATGGATGAGACAGCCAGACATTCTAAGAGACTTCCCTGAACATGAACAAATATACAATAAATACATATTGTATTCGTCTATTCTATCTTTTTCTGTCCTCACCGAATATGAAATGGCGTGAACCTAAGTACCAGGTGAGTTTCTATTTTGAGACAATGAAATACCTCCATTGTATTTTGTATCTCATTGTTTCGGAAAAAGTTTTAGAAAGAAACTGTAGGATTTCATCAATTCGTAACTTTGGATGTAACCTTGACCTTCAATGTTATTTGAAGGTATTTCTATATTGTATAATTAAATAATAAATCAATGCGAAAGTGTGTCTGTCTGCCTGTCTATCACGTTTTCACGGCTAAACCGAAGGACCAATTTTTATGAATTTTGGTATGGAGATAGACTGATCCCTGAGCTACTTATTTTTATATTCCATGCGAATAAAGTAGCGGACAACAACTAGTTAAACAATAAGTTAGATTAATTGGATAAATAATTAATTGCACAATAAATTATTCAAAAGTATTTTATTACTGTGATGGATTTCTGACAAGAAACACCTAAATCTACAGAACAAATTAGGTATAAACGCAAACCGTACATAATACTTACTATCTTTATGTTATGTAGTAAACGGTATGGATTTCAATACGTAATAACACTGAAAGTTCTAATCTCAGCGCCGAATACTAGGAGTTGAAATATTTACATGATAAAACAAAGGGAGCAAAAAGTCTCCGGAGTCGAGAGACTTTAGACGATCCAGATCTTCAAGAAATGCAACTGATCGATTCAATTTTAGCAAGTGTTAATCCGGCCACTAATAATCAAATGAACTTGATAAAATCTGTCCAATTTACAGCAATGACGCAGAGGTTAAGCGTCAAGTAATTTGGATCGTGTGTGGCCGTCCAATGGATCGTTTGTGTGCTTGACAAAACTTGCGAAATTGAAAGTTCGGTCAGACTCTGAAGTCACCGTTGAAGCAAAAGCATTTTTAAAAAATATTAACAAAAATTGTAAATAATTCACAGAAAACAGATTACAAGAAAACTTGTAATCAATTATGAATTTATTATTTGTTTGCTTTATCAACTTTTTTCATGTATATTGTCTTTTTATTAATTAAAAATAATGCTAGTACTTAACAACTGCCATTCTCTTATACTGTTTTAGTAATCATACACATACACATATCTTCACGCTGTATCCCTAAGGAGTAGTCAGAGAGGACGGAGCGCAAAGCAGAGTGTCGTGCTACTTACTTCCAGTAATCATGTTGTTAAATAATTCTACTATCTTAACAAAAATGAAGAATAAATGAATTGATCAAATGCTATGTATAGTAATCAATTCTCATACCAAGTTAACATTATAGCCTAGCGACCCTTTCTACCCTTTAAACGCAAATCCTTTAAAAACGCACTCGAACAAGCTGTGCCGCGTCGCGTCAGCCCAACGAGGGCATTTGATTTAGATAACGTGCCCTCTTAGATCGTAGACGTACCCTTTACGTCTACGCTGTAGCTTGTGGCTGTGCTACGGCGTAACCACAGGTAGAAATGCAATCAGTAGTTACACTTCATATCTCGAAAATTATGTGGTTTCGTATAAAAACAGTTGTTTTATTCACAAAATTAAAAACGTCGAAGCCGCTGCAAATCATAATCTCTTTATCTCAAAAAGAAAATCTTATTTATAAAAAAATGTAAATTAACCTCTATAAGTAACCTTTTATAATACTTTTTTAAACAAATAAGCTAATTTTGCTCAAAAAAATATGTTGTTCAAAAAAATAACTCTCTTTTTTCTAAAAGATAATATTATCATTGTCGCTACTCGCGAATCCTCGGACGAGTTCGGGTCTACGACGAGCAGCGAAAGACTTGAGGGCCGAGCTATACCGACACTTCATACAAACTTTCCGAAACAATCTCACGCGCACTGTGTTATTTATATTTTAATTAATTATTATATTTATTTGCATGACGCTCCATCCTCTCTGACTACCCCGTCAGAGATACGGCGTGAAGATATGTATGTATGTATGTATGTATTGTATTGTATTTATTATATATTTTCTATTATAAACCATAAAAATTACAGTCCATTTCCATTTTAAGTCCTTTAGGACCCTAACAACCATATTAAAAAAACACATTCGTTTTCATCTCCCAAAACTATGTTCCAAAATCAAATTTATTTTTTTGTTACAATGTTACAATTATTATTGTATAATCCCAACGTTTACCAAATTTGTGACTGCACTGTAAAGGACAATGAGACAATATTATTTCAAATTTACTAATTTTGTGACAGAAACAAATTTAAAAATATTAAAGGATTTTTTTTTAATTGTAGGCATTAAAACTTAACCATGATATAACATATGAAACACAAATATAAGTACTTTAACATTGAACATTGTTATTAGCCAATAATAATTGTTGTTTTACTATTGAAAATACTGAGTGGGTGAATACACTGTAATATTTCTGTGCTGTGCCAAATAAAGCCAGTCAGCACACTGGAGTGAATGTATTCTTTTGAAGCTTTGGATAAATTTCCATTTAAACAGTATACTTACGTACAGTTAGAGTTTGTGATTAAAAATCTTCGATCGACAAAAGCCAATGTTACGGTATATGTTACAGCCGTAGTGATCAGCCCTTGTATAGGTACAATTTATAGCTATTCAATTAAGGCGAAGTAATTCTTGAGTCTAAATTAGTAACATAATCTGGCTATTTTACATAAGGATTAAACATTTTATAAGTATACTCCTGTAAGAGTGTTTCACACTGTTTAAGACTTTTCGATACTTTAGTTGATATAATTTTGTGATAATGCTGTTGGAGTATCTATTAATCAAATAAATAAATAAATAAGAATTTGATAAAGTAATAAAAGAAAGAAAGTTTATTTTATATTGAAATTATGTCTTAAGTCATAACACAAGAAAAATATAAAGTTTTTATAATATTGCCTTCTACAGTTAGGCACCTGCTGTTACATTTTAATTGGTACGCTGCTTTCGCACACTTGCATAACGTATAACTTTATCATCATTTGGTCGATATTCGCTTATAAGTGGACATTCGTAACCGTTATATATACATACACATGCAATATAATATCCTCACGCTGTAATCCTAACGGGGTAGTCAGAGAGGACGGAGCGCCAAGTATCGCAGTCCTTCTTTCATTTCCTATAATCTCATCATTCTCCTTACACACTTTCGTCTAGCTTTTGACATTTCCATCTGCTAACACTCTATTTGATCTTCATAAGTCAGCCTTGGTCTTCCTTGACTTTCGCAATTCTATCACTTTCGCTCTGTAGATTTTCTTCGTTAGTCTTTCATCGCTCATTCTTTTTCATGCGCCCGAACCATCTAAGCATTCCTTTCTTCATTTTTACGATAATTGAATTTCTAAGCGTTATAATTCTAAGAAATTTACATACTACATAAGTAGCAGAATACACGAAATTAACTTTTATGGGCATATTTATTACTTTTTACTCATATGAAATAAAAAATGTTGTAAATGTATTCTATTTTTACTTTCTCAGAAAAAATGAAGCCAAACCAAACAATGTTGAGTCGTGACAGGCTCTGGAAAGTGGTCAATTGACATGCATTGTGAAGGGAACGACTTCACTAACCCTACTCAAACTACGATTTATCTTTATCAGCACATTGTATACTTGTTTTTATAAGATAGAGGATTGAGAGAATATTATTTTTACGCGTCAAATACATAGAATTCAAATTACATACATCCCTTTCCGTACAAATAATAAAAAAGCGTGTGATACTTTTATATATGCACGTAAGAAGTGCTAAGAAGTTATACTTACTTCATTGTTTTTTTCTTTCTTCATGGCGCCTCACTTCTTCTGTTTCCGCCAAAAAGGGCTACTTCATTGTTGTGCATAAAAATATTTTTTTAAAACTGGCCGCATATAAAATTTTTTGTTGAAAACTATATCACTTTTTGGCGGGAACGGGAAAAGTGAAGTTGTCATTTTATTTAGAATCAGATTTTATTATATTTTACATTTTTGGGAGTTATAAAGTACAAAAGTGAAAGCATATTGTGTTTTAAAGTTCTGTATAAGTGAAAAGAACGGAGTAGGACTAAATAAACATGTGTAGGTGAAGCTTTCGCGCTCTTCCAAGAAGTCCTTTATAACTTCAGTAAAAGCCTATTATCATTTTACTGGAGAAGTTTTAAGTCATCGGTGATTCGACTCATTAAAACGTGATATTGGCAAATGAGCTAATCTGTGCGCCATGCCACGGAGAAAGAAAGAAGAAGAACTTCTAAAGATGAAATTTACTAACTCGCTGATACAAATGTACAGCCAAATCCGCCATTGCTAGAAAATTATAGAGGTTTTTTATTAATGTAAGCAAGTAATAATAGAGAATTTTCGAAAGTGTATTGCCTAGAGTGTTGAAAAAGGGTATCGAATTAAGTATGGAAAAATTTAAAATATTGATCAAGCGCGATCAAGCGGTTCTGTACGATACTTAAAAAAAGTAAATTTCCAAAATTTTCAAATTAAACTGGAGATTTATAAGACCTAGGACTTTCGTTATATTTTTCCTGTAAACTGTAAGCAAATTAAAAGTTCTATATTCTCTGAAATGCAAAATTCTGCTGTACAAAAATTACGTAACATGAAAGTACATAAAACTATACGTAAGTATGACAAACAGTTTTAATTATACAAAAAACTGTTTGTACCGCAGTGTTGTCGTTGTGTTTTTGAAGTTGTACTTCTTTTAGCGTATGAGGTGAAAAAGAACAGTGTAATTTCAGCAACAACAGTTACGTCATCGATGTAGCACATCGTGAAGTTAGCAACGAAAGTAGAACGCGTCAATCTTACACTACATGAATGTTAACAACAAAGAAAGTTTGGTTTCTCTTTAGTATACAGTTTTAATTTTTATTACATTCATTTCAAGCGGCCAGTTTTAATTTTTTATATGTGGCCAGTTTTATTTTTTATTTTTAATCACTTTAAAGAAGTATAACTTCTGACGTGACTTTTTGGAGAGTACGGGAGAAGTGAGGTTGTCATTTTATTTAAATTTTCTATTTTTTTACATGGGTTTTAAAGTACAACAGTAATAGTATATTGTGTTTTAAGTTCTGTGTAAGTGAAAAGAATGGAATAGATCTAAATAAACATGTGTAGTTGAAGTTCTGGCGCTCTTCCGATAAAACTTCAGTAAAATCTACTATCACTTTACCGGAGGAGTTTTACGATAATACTTATTAAGAAAATACGTGACATTAGCAAATGCGCTGCACACACAATATAATTTTTATTATTAATTTTCTTTAAAAAAAATATTTTCGCCCAGGCATGAATGTGTTCGCAGGTGTTCGCCATGTTTTTTAAACCGAATTCGAAAAACAAAAATTAATGTTGATATAAAAAGTAGAATTCTATACGTACAAATGTAAAATAAACGTAATTCTATAGAATTACGTCACTTTCAACAGTAACAAAATCTAGAAACCCCCTCTATCCCTCCTCTGAAAGCATTTGCGCAAGCTAATATGTATAAAGTCACTCAACGTTCGAAACTCTACCACATTCATTCGATTATAACATGAAGATACATGTTACAATACATCACAACAAACACCTATAACTAGTGTTGGCCGATGCTCCGTCTATCCGGAAAATGCGAGCTGAATAATTCTTTCGCCTCCATTGAAACGTCAATCAAATGTTACTCGAGGGCAAAAGTGCTGCGTTTTACATGTTCCTTTTGTAGTGACAGAGACGCGATAAATATTATACGTACTTTATTTGATACTACTAGTCACTGACCTTTCTATGTATGATAGTTGTATAGAATAGTTGTATAAAACTTGCTGAAATGCATCCCAAGTTATCAATTTGTATACGTTTAAAATCATTACAATCATCTTTATATATGTTAAAATATTCGATTCTCATCAGGATGACGCTTTACTTAATAGCATGCAGTAATCATAAGCCTGATCTAGATAAGATTATTGAAAAGTATATACAATTCAACGACATCATTAGTCCTCATTTAATAGGTACTGCTCAAACGTATTTTTTTTTAAATAATAATCGTAATGAGTTTGCCTGCCTGAAGTAGCTATTATAAATCTGTGGCCTAAGAAAAGACAAGGCTGAGTAGAGTTTTTGGCGGGATTTTATGGGGAGCGATTGGAAGTTTATTTTAACTATTGATTTGCAAATGGTTTCTAGTGGATATTGTGATGTACAGTTGACGCAGTTTTGCGTCCCAAATATCTACGCTGTTGCCTAATTTACATTATGAAATTAGTGACATAAAATTAGTTTCATGGCATTAATTTCATTAATAATTTCACATGTAAACGTCAAGTTTTATAATGCGTGCAATACTTTCATGACACTAAAATAATTTCGTTTTACGCACAATTTTTGAATAAAACTACAAATGCAACTAATTTCACTGTGTAAGCGCGACGCAAAATTAGTGCCTCGAAAGTGCCTGTATTGAGCGGACGTGTGTGTTTTAGTCACGGTTATGAACAAAAATGGCAAATCAACATTGAACAGCCGATAAAAATATATAATTTATCAACGAATACCAGTGAAACGAGTGTCTCTGGAATCCGTAAAATTTCAATATACTACATGGTGGTACTTTGAATTCGTATGATAATGATTTCAAACTATTTCCAGTTGCTAGATATTATAGCGTAATTTGAAGTTTCACTTTTGCTGACAAAGCTTCTCGACATGTCGTATCCTGTTTAAATATTTTTTTGGACATTCTACTCATTCAAAAATTAAAATGATGTTCATTCATTTGAAAATAGTTTGTGTAGTTTTCAGGATCTTCATCTGTTAATTCATAAATTAACTGCGTTGCACACAGATACTTTCTTGCTACCCACTCTCGAATCTACCAATGTTTTTTTCTTTCGAGACAACCTTCTGTAATATCATATATTATCGTTTGTACGACAACATGTTGCGATGCAAAATAAAGCTTTGACGCTGACAGAGCCATGATCTCGGTAATACTGTGGACTTCATGACATTATCATTATAATGAAACTAGTTTTACAGGTAATAGAACAAGTTTCATGAAATTCATTTCATCAAGCATGAAACTTGTTTCGTAATGTAAATTCGGCTTAAGTGCTTATTTAGTCTTATTTAGTCTGCCTCAATATATTTGTTGCCAAAAACTCCAAGAAACATCTAAAATGTATTACGTCGACATTTTGATGAAATAATATGAAGAATTCTATTGTTAGTTCCACATTAATTTTAATCACATAAAGTACCCACGTGCGATATTTTGTAACATTTTTGTAACAAGAACGAGGGTAGAATGGATTTCCTGCGTGTAGTGGAGCTGCATAAAAGCCTGATTTTGATCTTGTAAGAGTTCAGTTGTTGAGAAGTCGTCCAATAGTCAAGTACATAATAGTCGTGACGAAGAATTGATAACGTGTTCATAGTGATCATTGCTCCCGTTACATTTCATATTTAACCTATTTATTACAGAAGACAACGGTTGTACGGGCTAAGATCCCTTTACCTTTCCTCCTAAGGGATAATGGTACTGCTACTACTACGACAAGGCTGAGAATGGCTGTTATTTTTTTTTGTTACGCAACCAGCCAGCCTTTATGTGGAGATACTGGGTTATATATCATGTTTTTCCCCACCAAAACTACTCCGGTGGTTGCCGTCAGCCCGTTCTCATGGATCTACGAGATTTCCTACGGAACGCACTGACACTCCTCTCGCACTGTGTGAAAGCACTTCTCGATGGAGCAGTGACAAAGCCCCCATTGCACCCCCGCAGTACCACGACAGCACGGACCACGCGCGCTCTCGTCCTTATCGGGTTCACTAGATGGATGACCGAAGCCCACACTCCGATCTACGACCGCGAAGACCCTTTTAGTCACCTTTTGCGACAGGCCAGGTGGATACCTAACCCTTAATCTCGGGTCCGGACTACAGGGCTGATGGCTATTCTATACCAATATTACAAATGCGAGATTATTCTACCTTACCTTTTTACGAGTTATCCACTGAACCGATTTCGATGAAATTTTTATGGGGATTGAATGCTGGGAAAAGACGTAGGTTACTTTTTAAATTATGCTTAAAGAAAGTCACAAGTAATATTTATAGTACATTAAACAATGCGATAAATTGAAAAGCATTTTTAAGCTAAGCTATTGAAATTTACGTTAAAATTACAATTTTTTACATTACAAGATTACAAGAAATACTGTCTTTTTTTTGGAAATAAAGTGTTCAAAGATAGTTTTTCATGATCAAAGTGGTAAAAGTACAACTTCTGTCGTAAAATGGCGCCTAGCGGCTATCGATGGACGCTTCTTAGAAACTATTTAATGAAACCGAGCCCGCTTGGACCGTTCCAGTCTAAGTTCATGTAAAACTTTCACAGATAAAATACTGTTGATTAAAAACTTACCGAGCTTATAAAGATTGAAAAGTTGTTTTGATGAGAAATCTCATTTCTTTCTTTTTAGTTCAGAGGTTATTACACAGGGCCTATAATATTACGTAAATTAATACAAAAATAATTACAAATGATTTACTGAAAGGTACGTAAGTATTTAAATAATAAGTGTGTACACAAGTTAAGTCTAACATAATAATTACCCTCAGGTAGGAAATGGACCTGAGGACCTACATATATACACTTAATTTTTAGTAGGTAATAAAAGAAGAAAAAAATGCAATTATTTCAATTTTTTGAAATTAATTCCTACGATTCATTCCACATAAATCCTGCCTGACACAATCACGTCAGTTGTACAGCATTAGTGAAAAAAATCTTAATCGATTATTATTACAAAATACTTATTATTGACTTGAATAATAATTCTAATTTTTACAGTTAGTGGTACAGAAGGCATAAAAATATTAAAAATAGGTACATACTAAAAACTAAGCCCTTGAAAATATACATACGCATATTATACATATTGAAAATATAGAATATATACATACACATGAATGTATAATATATACATACATGTGAATGTATAATATATACATACATATGAATATATATTATATATATATACACATCCTCATGCTGTATCTCTAACGGGGCAGTGTATATACTGCTCCTTACATATTAATATGTGGTTATATTTTACATTGTGTTGTACTATAAGCTGTAACGACTGGTTCAAAATTGATTTACAGTTTGATTTGTGGCTTAAAGACAGATAAAAACACACAGATATAACACATAAAAGATTGTAATAGAAAGCGTCGGTTACGTTTGAATCTCGTTGCTTCCGTATGTGTTGTTTGCGTTGCTGGCATACTCTTCATATCGATCCATCGACCGCTAACCGATTTTATAAAACTATGAAAACAAAATGAAACCAGTAGCAATACGTAAATGTACGGTTACGAATGACACTTGTTCATGTCTTTAGTATTAATCTGTCACGTTAATAAATAATATTACATGAATCTACAACGCCTTATCTTCTATGGATGTGTCAAGCGGGACTTCGTATGTGAAATGTCTGAAATGTGGAATGAAATGAGATATAACTCCAATTGAAGATTGAATATTGAACTTTACTGAAGGCAAAAAGACTTCTTGAATTAGGGGGAAGGCGTTAGTTACAAGAGTTTATTTAGATGTTCCAAATCTTAAATATTTGCACAGACTTTCACCGCATAATGTTAAATTAGGTATACAACATCAATAAACAGGTGCATAGTCAAATAAAACGCATGCTGACTGCCGCGTCGCAGTAATTAGTGAAAAGCCGAGTAATTAGGCACTATGCCAGCCTGGCGCGTTTTTCAATTGATGAAGTATACGAGAGCTATTCATTCGATTTAAAGCTATTTTGAGCGGACAGTAGCAATACTTTTTTCTACGAATTCAAAATAACTGTCGCCAAACAGCAGCTTGTTTGCATTAATATGTTCCGATGTGCAGGATAACACAGCCGATGAAATGTGCCACGAGAGGCATAACGTCTTCATCCTCAGGGTTAGGGATGCAACAATATATCGGATAACCGATAAATATCGATATATCAATGCCAAAAAATGTCGATATCTAAAATCCATCGATATCGATACATCGATGTCGAAAAGAATTCAATATATCGAACCGAAATCTCGAAAGAGCGCGCCCAAAATCGAATACAAAACATTGGGTTAAAAGTTTTTTTATTTTGTAATACAATAATATTAAACACATTTTCATATCACAATTTTATTTATTGACATTTTACAGATAAGAAATTGATGAATGATGATGAACAGATGAACTTAATATAACTAAAAGGACTTTCTGGATCTATTTACGCTTTTAAAAAAAAGAACAAGTAATATCGATATATCGGCGTTCTACACCGATGTATTGATATATCGATATCGATTTAAACCGATATATATCGTTATCGACATTTTCTATACACCTTGCACCCCTACTCAGGGTTGCCAACCCATTTACAGTCTGTTGTGTACAAGTCTTAACCTTACTATTGAAACTGTCCATGGGCCTCAGTTCACTGGTAAATAGACTGATTGCTCATTTGCCTTCTCCCTAATAAGCTTGCTGAAAGTTGGTTGAATACAGAGACGTATACATGGTTAATTTAGAAATACTAATTACCTCTTAGTATTTTGTACTAAAAATGATCCCCATTAACTTAAGTTTTTTCTTTCATACAAAAATAAAAATACATTCTATGTTTCTGAAAAAGGCACCTATTGTACCCAGTCGCTAAAGTGGCACACGCATAGTACAACAAAACTTAACAAATATTTTTTGAGGAAAGTATTGAGTTTTAAAAAACATCGTAGAACAAAAGTTGTTAGGTATGTTGACAGGAATTTTGCACTAAGAGCTTATTATACACGGATACAAAAGTTGGCTACTCAGGGAATAAGTGTAACAAACAAAATATTGCACGATTGGATGATATGTTAATTTAATTTTCAATTGATTGATATTATTAGCGCTTAGTATTTTTTTACATCCTGAATTCATACGTAAAAACTAATTTTTCTTTGTGCGTTACTTGATAAGAGAAAGCTATAGTTACGTCCGTGGTTGAATATGCATAGATATATGAGTTTACTAAATATTTTTTACTTTTAATAATTTGAGAGTCTTACTGAATATGAATACGCCACACGAGATACTGTGTTCGTGTGTGGCGTGAAAATCGACTAACAAATCTAATTTGCACATCCATCGGTATGTCCAAATTTTTGATCGAGAATTTTTGAAGCACCATTTGCGAACTCTCGTGTTTAGAGTCCTCGCTTTTTTCCACACTAACAGGTTTTATATATAAAAGTCGTCTGACCCGTGGGTATGGCTAATGCTTTTCAAACCAAGTCCCGACTTCGATTAAGGGTAGTAGTAACTTTAATTGGCCGAAAACAAATTCTAATTTGGCATCAAGGGAACTTGTATGTATTTATTTTTTTAGTGTATCGTAAATATTAGGCTCTTAGTATGTACAAGCTAATAAAACCAATTGAGGAAGGATTTTCACAAGTAATATAAAAAACAAAAATTAAATTATGACATACGACGTAACGTCTAACGTCTAACTAAATGGCATACGACGTAACGTCACTGCTTAATTTGTTCATAGTAAGTTCATAGTATAAGATTATTTTCCGCTAAACACTTTACCATGTCCAAAACCAACCTTAGGAAAGTTGCACAAATGTGCTTTATTAATTTTTCCTTGCTTTTTTCTTTTTACATTAATTTTTACGTGTTTATCGGCTAATGTACAAAACTGTGAACGACTGACCGATGAAATGACATCACCACTTCATATTGTATTTAAAAACTACATTTATTTTAAATTATAAAATTTTGTAAAATTTTATAATTTAAAATAAAAATTTTCGATAAAGCATTTTCAAACTTTTGCTAATAAACTATGAACATAATATCACATAATTTTTTTTAAAGTTCCCTATTGTGTGATGTGAAATTGTGTGATCATTCAACCACACATTAGACACAAAACTGGGCCGGCGACGCTGTGGTAGGTCATCTAGCCGATGCACCGGGTTCGATTCCTAGTCAATTTAGGAAAGGAACTTTTCCAAATGAGATTGTAATCAAGGTGTTACCACACAAAAAATTCTAACAATTTTTTGTGTGGTACCTTTTTTATGACGGAGGAGACAAACGAGCAAGCGAATCACTTGACGAGAAGTGATTACTGTCGCCCATGGACACCCGCAACGTCCAGGGAATCACGCGTGTGTTGCCGCCCTTTAACCTACCCACAGTACAAGCTTTTTTTTGATAACTCATCAGGAGAAACTTGAACGAAGGTACTTATCTTCTAGGGGGTGAAACCAGGATATGTGGGGCTTTTACTCATGAAACTCCTGCGGTGGGGGTCTTCGACATGTTGTCCGGCTCCGGGATTTCCCACGGAACGCACCGAAGCCCCTCTCGTGCTATGCTGAAGCACTTCAAGGGAGGGGAATGAAGGCAGTGATTTACACATCACATTCGGTTACTTACTGCACTTACAATTGCTTACCAATCCTAACAACTATTTAAAAATGTCGTAGGTACATGATTAAGAACCTGCCTCGTACACGGAGTGAAGCCTGCTGTGACAGTTTCCTTGAGACCAAAGCCGATGCAACTCGGCCTAAACTTCAAACAAAAATAAAAGATAAATAATGGCGTTAATTTCTCGTGTAGATACCATATACGATGTCCATAAAAAAAATGTTATTTTTTTTTCTATTTATATTCTGTTTAAGACCCCAAAATCTAATCCCCGAAGTACAAATTCAACTTTTCAAATTGACATCAGTATTTAGACCGCTATTGTTCTATAACTGTTCAGCTATTTACCTCAAATAATCTCTGAAAAATGCGGCAATTACACACAGACGACAACGTTTGACGATCTCGACAGCGAAGTGGTTTAGGTGTGCATCTAAACGCGAAAGGTTCCAGGTTCGGTTCCCTGTTAACTTAATTTAAAAAACGATCTTTTTTTTATTGTCTATGGTCTAGCCCGCGAGCACTCGCGCTACGAGCATTTTGCTCACAGTAAATTTAAAACACGCGCCATTTTGTCAAAATTATTCGTAAGTACATCGTTCATTTGGTAGCTGAGTTTTGTTCCGTCCCCCACCCCTGTATGCAGTTCACTTCTCGCCAGTGTGCGCCAGTCACTCGGACGAGGTGGTTTGTTGCGCCGTGTACCATCAGGCGGCGTTTTGCTCATCGCGCGGGTATCGACGTAAGTACTTTTTTCCCTCATGACTTAATTTTTTTTCATCTTAGCGACAGTTTTACTGCTACTTTTATGCAATATTATGATTTTACATTACTGAAATAGTAATCTATTATGTATTTCTATTATAGATGGATCGTGATCGAAGGGATGAACGCATTTTGGCATGGTTGATGGAGGATGATTTGGAAGACATTGAGGACCCGTCTTTTAGAGCCGATGATATTGAAAGCGATCGAGGCAGTGAACACAGTCATCATTCCACTAACACCGAACAATCGTCATCGAAAGTAGAAGGTGAGGTTTCTTCAATTTCACCGGGCAATCGGCTGTGTTACGTAGGCAAAGATGGGAGTACAAAATGGAACTATAATCCACTTCGTTCCGTTCGTGTGAGAACAAGAGCTCACAACATTGTCGAAAAACAACCAGGGGTAAAACCAGTGGCTAAAAATGCTAACACTATAATGGATTGTTTTCTCCTCTTTGTGAGTGAAGAAATGCTGACTGATATAGTTCGCTTTACAAATATCCACATCAGGAAAATCGAGGACCAATTCTCAAGAGAGAGAGATTGCAAAGAGATGGATATTGTAGAACTAAAAGCCTTTATTGGTATTTTGTACATGGCTGGTATAAAAAATATGAATCACTTAAATTTGAAAGAGATGTGAAACAAAGATGGCACGGCACCTGATATTTTTAGAGCTGCTATGAGTCGCAATAGGTTCCTTTTATTGATGAGAGCTATAAGGTTCGATGACATAAACTCCTGCTCCGAAAGGTCAAAGTATGACAATACTGCTCCAATTCGTGAATTATTCGAATCTTTTATCGCAAAGTGTCGAGCCAATTACCAAGTAGGAGAGAACGTGACTATAGATGAAATGCTGGAATCTTTCGAGGACGATGCAAATTCCGCATGTATATAGCAAACAAACCAGCGAAGTATGGTATAAAAGTATATGCTTTGTGTGATTCAAAGAATTTTTATACAAGTAACTTAGAAATTTACCCGGGAAAGCAACCGAACGGTCCACACAAATATGATAATACTGCACCTGCAGTTGTAAAACGTTTATCACAAGATATTCTGAATACAGGCAGAAATATTACGGCTGACAATTATTTTACATCGATTCCATTAGCCGATGAATTACTAGCTGCACGGACTACTGTCGTTGGTACACTTAGGAAGAATAAAAGGGAAATTCCACCATTTTTTCTTGACATCAAACAAAGACCAAAACCTAGTAGTATCTTTGGTTTTCACAAGAGCAAGGTTCTGGTGTCTTACGTACCAAACAAAAAGAATAAAAAAAATGTTCTTATGATAAGTACACTTCATAACGACGACCGAATCGATCCAACTACTGGAACTACCGCGAAACCAGAAATTATCATCTTTTATAATAAAACGAAAGGAAGTGTTGATGTTGTGGATCGACTAAAAGAAGAGTATTCTGTGGCAAGAGTAGCATGTAGATGGCCGCTGAGATTATTTTTCACGATCCTAAACATCCGGATCCGGAAACAACAGTCAAATCATTTACAAAGAAAATACCGGTATAATCATCACGCGTAGAGACTACTTGAAACGACTAGCTCTTCAACTAACACAGCCACATATCCAAAGAAGAACACCTTCCAAAATATTTCATATCCTCTTCAGCAAGTGATGAAACGTTTTGTACCAGAATCTGAGTTACCAGAAGAAGAAAAACCAAATGGAATCTGCGCGGTTTGTCCAAGACGCAAAAATCGCAAGACGAAAAAGAGCTGCATTTACTGCCAAAAATTTTTATGTACCGAGCATAGTCGTACACTATGTGATATGTGTAAAGCTCACGTATATGGCGAAGATTAGTTATTCATATTTAGTTAAGTTTTTTTTTGAAAAGTTTTTTTTTTGTTTAATTTTTTCCGTAAGACTGCCTTAGAAGACTGGCAAATTAGTTCCTATGATAGTTAATTAAAATAAAAAAGATTAATATTGTTAACGTTTTAAATATATATTTTCTAGAATAAATAATGTGTATTTTATTTAATAAAATATTTTTTTAATAATATTTAATGGTAAAACTTGCATTTCATGACATTCATAAACGTGAGCAAAATGCTCTACACGCGAGTGCCCGTGTAATTTCTTGAGGCGCGAGTGCTGGCGGGCTAGGTATACTAGAAGAGACGACCCTAGTAATTGTCTGGTTCTCATAGCACTTGTACAGGCACAAGGAAAGTCCTGATTTGAGATCAGATAGTCGGTATGTTTTGTCTGGCGCATTTATTATACGATACATTATCATTATTATTAGAAACCAAATGGGTTTCCGTAAGCGTTTCGCATTTTTAATTTTAGAACAAAATACTAAAAATTCTGTCGCAATTGAATTTTGCAGATGAAATCACTCGCAAAATACATTTTGTTTATAATCAAAGGGAAAACGAGTAATATGGTAACAAAATAAGGAGCAAATTGATTTATTTTCAACAGCATTGTTAACAACTGCCTCGTTCCGTTCCGTGACCCAAATTTACTTTAATTCGACGGAATTATTAAGTAGGGTTTCGGGACAATACGAAACGTGCAAACAAGGTGAAAAATTAATTAACGTTACTTATCAATCCATCGGAACAAACCGGTGACTGAATGTTTCATACGCTTCTTCTTTGACATTTTTTCTACTATACTTCGGATCGAGATTACTGTTAGGGATAAAGAACAGAGTAAGTTATTTATACGCATGGAAATAATGAGTGATGAAAGACTCACGAAGACAATCTACAATGGACTTAAGAGCAGTAAGTCCATGCAATCTACAGAGTGAAAGTGTGAATGTTTGTCTCCGCGAGTGTATGTGTGTGCGTACGTGCGTGCGTACATGCGCGCGTGATGTGATGTATTGATGTGGCCAAAGATCCTAGATTTGATTCCTGGCTAGAGCCAGGTGTGTCCGCGAGTATATGTGTGTGCGTGCGTGCGTGCGTACATGCGCGCGTGATGTGATGTATTGATGTAACCAAAGATCCTAGATTTTATTCCTGGCTAGAGCCAGGTGTGTCCGCGAGTGTATGTGTGTGTGTGCGTGTGTGCGTGCGTACATGCGCGCGTGATGTGATGTATTGATGTGGGCAAAGGTCCTAGATTTGATTCCTGGCTAGAGCCAGTAAATAAATAACTAACTAAATGGGATATAAAACTAAATTATGCGGTGAGGGCGTACGGGTGGTAGGATCACGTGCGTGGTCCAGATCGCTACCACCATCTTACTCGCTAAACAGCAGTAATTGCACTGTTGTCCTGCGCTACCTATTACATAACTGCAGCCAGTAAAATCGTGATATGTTGTAAATCGAGCACAATATAATGTCGCGAATCACTATTGCTGCTACTGTTCATTAATCAGTAAACTAAAAACTACTGCTAGCGACCCTATTTATGCTACAAAAAGTCATTATACCGCGTGGCACCGTGATTACCAATTTAAAACAATCGTCGCGCGTTTACGTGATAACCCCGCCCGTGTGGAGGGTAAGATAGCTGGTGAAATTTCTGGTACAAGGTAAAATTTTAGTTCTCAGGGTTGCCAATGAATTTACAATCTGAAAGGCTTTCTTTGACTTGATATTGTATCAATCTACTCACCGCCATAACAGCTGAGTTTTTTTATTGTGTCCCATTAAGAAGATAATTCGTCTTCTTAATTCGAATTAAATTTCGACTTATTTTATTTTATTTTTCAAAGTGTTTACAAAACATATGCGATATCAGGCTACAAAGTGTTGGAATAATCTACCCCCACCTTTAAGAAATTCCCTCTATAAGGCAATTTTTAAATTAAAATGTAAAAAGTGGTTGTTGTTATACCAGAATAAGCCCTGATAGTGGTGGAGGTCCTGAATGGCTGTTCGATAGCGGGAGGTGTAATTTTGGAGGTACACTCTCTATTCTTTGGTTGCACGACTTATTTATTTCATTTATTTATATCTTTATATTATCTTATTTATTATTTTATATTATTTTGTTTATTTATTTATTCTCTAGTACCATCACATTTAGGCGCGACAGAATATCAGTGTTGCTCTCTCTGTAAATTGAGAGGCATTGGAACTGAGTCGTTGCCTTTTCACTGCCGCAGCATAGTGTTATGTTGATGTGTAACTTTGTTGCCATGGGCTGTGCGTTGTGGTTGTGAGTAGTGAATAAATGATTTCTTTCTTTCTTTCTTTCTATATCTGGTAACCTGATACTTCATTTCATTAATTCATTTTTCATTCATTTTGACATTTACACGATTGGTTAACTTTTCTAACAAAAAAAAATGTCAAGCGTCTTTTAAAACCGTTATTAACGTTTAACGGACAAAAAGCTTGACTGTTATTAGAATGATAAACAAACGTTTTCATTGAAAGTCAAAAACAAATGAACAGTTTAGTTGTTTGTTTCACTGTGGTATAAAAAAGCACAGTGATATGGGTATCACTAGATCACCCGTCCATTAGTTGACTACTCACTCTGTTGCTTAACCTTAGTAAATGTATCGAGGATCGAAACACCGCCACGCTACAAGAGCCCCAGATCCAAGTGCCATCAATTTGGAAATGTCTTGCAGAAAGTATCATTTTCTAGAATGTATGTACGTAATATAGGTATATTATGTCATCGTATGCACTGAGGCATGTGAATGTGTAGCGACGGTCAGTGGATGAAACGCCGCTGTGTATCCGATTGACATTGGTCACACAGCCACTGACCGCGCTTAACCCCGTCTACGTAAAATACAATCGACTATACTATTCTCACCTGGATGCCGCAAAAAGAGAATGGATAAATGTTATTTTTAAAAGAATTTGGAAATTTTTACATAAAATATTCTGTTTGGAATCAAAAACATACATGTAATATCAAAATTTAATATTAAAAAAATACAAGATTAACTTTACAAAAGAAAAAAAAATGTGAAAAAGGAGAGTGATGGTGTAATGTGTATAAATGCATGCACCTTTAAATTATAATTAACGTTTTAATAACAAATCGACCCTTTATCAACTGTCTTATGCTAGTTATTGCTGTCCTATAAACTCAAATTTCACTGGTGACTGATATATTCACATTAAGGCAAGTTTCTTGTAGTTCTTTGCTCGTTTCATAAAATACTCTGATTTGGCTATCAGTCATGTCCAGGCAAGGTGGAAAAATAAATAGTTAATAAATACCTTTTGTCAATTTTTGAATAATCAGCTGTTTATTTAGATATTCAAATAAAGTCTATGAACCAGGCTTCATTTTTAAGTGCGTTTGTTTTCGTTAATTACCTCAAAATTATTTAATGTATTAGCTCTTGTTATATAATCCTTACTAATTAAATTGTGAAACCTGTTATTTTTGAAGTTTACCATTTTTTTATAGCAAAGATCATTAATTTTAAAGAAGATGTGATTTATATCAAAAGAAGGAAATTTATAGGGAAAATCATCAATTTTAAATATTGAAAGTAGATAAAATAACTAATTATATGGCTCCATATATATCCCAATATATAATTGCATCTACTATAATATATTTTATTATTCCTACAAGAGTATATTATTGAGAAAATAATGTAATATAAAAATATTATATTTTCTTCGTTAATTCAACTGTCGCATCGTATTAATGCTAACAATGAAAATTACGAAAAATGTATATTTTCGTTATCAAACCTAAAACTGCTTGCTAAGGCAAACAGTGGTTAAGAGACATCATAACAGATTTAAGGAAATTGGTAGAAAGAAGATACGGAGAGGTGGACTTTACAAATCCCAGGTCCTGAGCGGACACGGTGTGTTTAACACGTATCTAAGTACCATCGGGAAGGCGGACAGCGACGAATGCCGGTATTGTGGTGAGATGGTCACTCCCAGACATGCTGTGTTTGAGTGTAACGTTTTTAAAACAGAGCACAGCCGCAAAGAAGACTTTTAAAGTATTGGGATCAAAAAGTGTCATAACAATATGCTGTCGTACCGTGAAGGATGGAACGTGGGTGCGGCAATTCTAAAAGAGATTGTTAGCAGGAGAGAAAAGGACGAAATGGATAGGCAGAGTACTAAGCGACAATAGTCAGACAGCCGCGCGCAGTCTTCCCGAAGTGACGCCTTGGGCGGTTCCGGGAAGAAAGGCTGGTGTAAAAGAAAAAAGAAAGGCAAACAGTAACTCTAATTATTTATTTGTGACAGACTGATCAGTAAAGAGACAGACAGATGGTCAAAAAGACAGATATAATGCAACTATATAGGTATCTCTTTTTCCATTTTGTTTACAGAACTTTAAAAAACCTAGTAAGAGCTAATTTTTGGTTCATTATCGTACGTCCGAGTATTTTCAGACGACTAATTGAGCGGTGGACGGACGGACGCGTCGTGCATTATTTATTCACTAGTAGAGTAATCAATAGCACTACGAATGAAATACAGTCACGGACGGACAGAAATACTTTTGTCTAACTACATCAGTGTTATCGTATTTACCGATTATAACCGAAACCCATTTTGACGCGTAATTACTAGTAAAAATGGTTCTGGCGAGTATAATAATAATATATCATAATGAACGAATTCGGAAATACTCATATTAAAGTAATAAGGCAATTTATGGTGCAAAAAACGCGTTGGCAAAATTAAATACATACGCTGTATACAGATGAACATAGACTATAACTCCAAACCCTGTCCGCTACAATGAGAGGCAAATAAAGTCAAATAAAGTAAAATGTGTGGGTGCTGTTTTGTAACGAAATAGCGGCCGATCAGCTTATCTGATAATAGATGTGTGCCGTATGTACGTACAGGTGCGTGAGCTGTCTGATTTCACTCAGCGTTGCTGCTCGGACACGGCGTCTGGTGCTATTTATAGCGTGTATATAAAATACTAGCAAGACGCCGGTTTCGCACGCGTATTTTTTTTTTTTAAATAAAATACAGCCCATGTTACTCTCTGTTAATGTAGATTTCTATAGGCGAAAGAATTTTTGAAATCGATTGAGTTATTTTTACGTTTATCCATTACATAAACGAACAAAGTTTATCTCTTTATAATATTAGTATAGATTATTTCTTACATTAGTGTTTGTACATATACATACATATATGGACGTCATTCTTTGCCATTATAAAAACTGCTTACGTCCCAAACATCAGCCACTAAACCTTCAATCCCTAGGTTATGATTTACGTTTTATATAACCAATATAACTTGACACCTTATATTCAACTGCATGAGGTTAAGTTACGTGCTCGTAGGGGTCGGGTTAACGTAGTATTTTGTAAATCCAGGTACGGTGACATTTGGTTGAGGTTCAACCGAGGAAAGCGACGAAGGGGCCACGATATGCAAATATTGTTGTGTGTTACAATTTACAAGATTTATGTGACAACCATACATTTATATTATTTTATTATATATTTTATATATTCTTATAATGGTACAATTCACAAATATTCTTATATACAATTCATCCATGTTGATCTGGGAAAAAACATTATAAATTTAGTCAATTGCTTACCTTTTCGTAAGGGTGCAAATAGCGGTTAAGGGTCAATAGAGCGGTCAATAGAGCTTATTATACGAATTTTGTGTAAACAGCTGTCTGTCAACGTCTGGATAGTTTTAATTCTTGTTTTTCATCTGTAAGCCCTTACATGTACCCTTACACGTTACTGCTAAGATCTTACACGCGACGAACACATAAAAATTTCATATTTTAATTTTACTATTTTTGTGATGTCTGTCATTGTAGATCAATGTAAATTGATGTCGGACACTAGGATGGATGAAGATTCCTAATTACATTTTTCATTAGTCTACTGAGACGTTTAATAAGAATTGAATGACCAATAAGCACGTGCTAATTTCATCATCGCTCCTAACAATTTTGCTCATCAAACTCAGATAAATTACATAAATGGTGAATGTTTATAAAGCTATCGTATTCAATTCTAAACAAAGAACTGAAAGGAATCACTTAACGAGACAGAACGAAACAGGTTTTTGAACTTGTTATAAACCAAGCACGGATTGAAAATCCTAACGTAAAAAGCTTGCCTAGAAATGATCCGCACATGCCTTCCTTAGATAATTGTATTGTAAAACTTTCATTCGGCTTCTAACGTTGACATTATTTATGGTACAGAATCAATTAATTTATATTAAAGTCCTGCAGTTGAACATATCCTTAGGTCTAAAATCTGCAGCGACACTCCTGTTTTGTAATTTGAATTCAAACGTTAATGTTTCTTACTTCAAACATTGCTACAACTACGTCGCTACTTCAATGTATCAATAAATACACGCTGGTCGCCCATTATTTAATCCAATGTAAAGACCTCAGATTCCCTGTCTCAAAACGACTCCAGTTCATGCTCTTTACGACCGCAGACGGACCCGTGATTGCGGCCATCTCTCGTAAGTGTAACTGGAGACCTTCACTGTTTATAATTACTGTTCAACTTATAATGAAACCGGGTTCTGGAAACGGATACGAATGTATTCTATAATAAAATTAATAGAAATATGATCCGGTGTATACAGATGCCTCGTAATGAGTGAATCAACGAATTATGGGGTAAAGGTGTAAAGGTGAGCACATTGTCATTACCTGCCAGTACTCAATACACAGTTGTGCCTCAGTGATAATATCATCCTGTTTAAAATTATGTTTAAAATTATTATATTATTATTATTACTAGTGTTGGTTTTACCAGCACCATTGCTACAAATGATTCATTTCTACTTATTACTACTTTTAGCTTGATACACATTCTAATATTTAACTTGCATAAATAATTTTCGTGTGGTAGAGCCACGAATTGGGCTGGCTCGCCCGGTGAAATACTACCCTCTCACGGAAGTCGTGTGAAATGACAGCATCTATTGCTGTTGTTTCGTTCGGTCAGTGAGAGTGGCCGTGGCCCATCTCCCCACTTCTCTCCCTTGTGATTCCCCGGACATTGAGAGTGTCCAAGGGCGCGGTGACAAAAGAATGTGCGAATCCATAGTTATTGCATGATACGCATTTACCGGTACTGACACGCGCAAATTAAAATTTAATAAAAATAATAATTTATAATGGTAACAATCCTGAACCGAGTAAAAATTAAATAATATCTACCTATAATATTTCTTCTAACTCCAAAAAAATTACAACGGCTTTATACATTCAGTCAAGAAAGTATCGGGAATGGATGATTTGTTTATGGTTCCAAAGTCAATTTTTTGTTTTTTTTTGTTATTGTTAGATTGGCACAACTGTTTTCCATTTTGGCGCGGAGTTTGAGTTGTATCTGTTATTTAGGTACATTAAATACAGTGCTGTTTTTAGTTATATCATTCTAGTGTATATTGCGAATTTCATAATGGACAAAAACATCGAACAAAGAGTTTGTCTTAACTTTTGCATTGCCAATGGAATTTCGTGTTCGGAGTCACTGAAAATGTTACAGAAGGCTTACGGCGAATCGACTTTATCAAAAACACATGCTTATGAGAGGGGTACAAAGCGTTCAAAAGCGGTCGAGATGTGATGGAAGATTTGCTTCGCTCGGGTAGGCCATTAACGTCTGCAACTGAAGTTAACATCGCAAAAGTAAAGGAAATAGTGACTGAAATTGCTCATTCAAGTTTGAGAGAGATAGCCGCCGAACTTTCTGTGTCTCACGAGTCGATCCGTACCATTTTCAATAATCACTTGGGTATGAAACATGTTGCCGCTCGGCTAGTCCCAATAGACCTGAATTTTCTTCAAAAACTCAATCGCATAAGAGTCGTTGAGGACATGCTAGAACGAGTCAATTCCGACCCAACGTTCATGAAAAGCATTGTTACTGGTGACGAGACACGGGTTTACGAGTTTGACATGCAAACTAGTCAACAAGCTTCGGAGTGACCCCTTCCAACTGAACCGAAACCGAAGAAACCACGCCAAAGTCGATCAAAAGTCAGTCATGTTAACTGTTTTCTTTAACTATCGCGGTGTTGTGCACTCGGAATTCTTGTCGGAAGGTCAAACGGTAAATAAGGAATATTATTTGGGTGTTATGCGGCGTTTAAGAGAGCAAATTCGATGAAAAAGGCCAGATTTGTGGAAAGAAAGTTCTTGGATTTTGAACCACGATAATGCGCCTTCGCACAAGGCCATCATTGTGAACGAATTTTTGACCAAAAACTCAACAAATACCATCGATCAACCACCTTATTCACCAGATATGGCTCCATCCGACTTCTGTCTTTTTACTAAACTCAAATTACCACTTCGTGGCACCCGTTTTCATTCGGTAGAAGACATAAAGGAGAATTCGCGGCGAACACTGAACTTAATTCCGGAAAAAGCGTTTAAAAAATGTTTTGATAATTGGATTATTCGTTGGCGTAAGTGTATCGTTTCTGAAGGAGCATACTTTGAATGTGATAAAATAAATTTGGATGAATAACTAACATTTCGTGTATTACTGATCTTTTGCCGGTATTTTCTTCACAGAGTAGTATAAGGACATTATTTTAACATAGATAAGTGCAAAGTTGGGTTCTAGAATTCGTAATGGCGTTAAACAACTATGTGCTATTTTTATATGGAAAATATGAACATCAAATAATAGAATGTATGTATGTGATGTGAATAAATTAAGATGGTTGTAGCGATTTTCAATAAAATATTTCTTCATTTTAGTAGGTACATGTAGGTGGAATTATAAATAGATTGATAATTTTTACTACCCCGTTAGGGATGCAGCGTGAGATATGTATGTGTGTATGTATGTATATATAATTTCGTGAATGTAGACACAGAATTATGTAGCTATAAGTTTACTCTGTCAACAGTTAGGTTTGTAACGTATTTACTATATTATACAATTATTTTCTACATTTACAATAGATGGTAGTGTAATTTATGCAAAAAAAGTAATAAACATGTATAAGTTTGGAATAGTCTAAATCTAATCTAAGGTAGCACTAGAATGTTTTACGTCATTAAAAGAGTACATTCACAAAAAAAACCTTTATGCTATGCATTAGTATAACAAAATTTTACTTAAAAAACTAGTCTAATCTCCAGAAAAGTACATTTTTCCAAGTACTGTTTTACCACCCAAAGCCTTACACAATTAACTCATAAAGAAATCTCATAATAATTTAAAAGTTGAGAAACTAGAACACGAAATAAGAGAAAGAAAAATTAATATAGCTCTTGCCATTTCATATAAGAAATGAGGGAACTCGAGAACCATATTATTTCAAGCAGAAAGCATTAGAGTCCCAAGAATATTGCCTCTGGGCAATTTACGAGAGAGATCGCGGGACGCCTTATCTTCAGTATTAAAGATTTCATTAAATCATGCCAAGCCCGCAATAAAACAGTTTGATATCGCATTTATGCCGAAAGGACTCCGGTGACCAACATAATGACGTGTACGCTTTGACCCTTAGCGTATGTTCCAAGTCACAAAGTTTTAGCGTGAAGACGAGTGTTACATAATATATACATAATACATATATCGACGTACATTATAAGATACTTGACACTTGATGACGGACTCGTTTACGAATATCCGACACTAAAGAGAAAATCATTTAATTTATCACCTCCTCCTGACTTTAAAGCAAGAATATCTTTTAATTTAAGCAAGTTTGTATTTGTAGTCATTTCATGAATTTGTACAATTGCCATAACTGGCTCATATTTGGGTGAATTTCAACAACAGCGACTTTTTGCGAATGTTGCTGGCAAATTTTATTTATTTAAATTTCATGGAATTTATGTATTTATATTAAATTTTAATATATTTATAAACTAGGTACGTAAGAGGCCACTAAATAAATAACATATTTTTTGAAACATCGCAATTTTGTATTTCATGCGGCGGTAGAAGAAAACACATAAATATTCCCAATTTTGTCAATCACTTTTATTACAATAATTAATAATCAAAATTAACACTTGTAATCTGCTTTATGGCACAATATTTTAATTTAAATGACACTGTTACTAGTATACATGTAGCGCGTGGCAAAGCTAAGATGGAAGTGAGACAGATATATCATATTTTTATTAAACAACGGCTACCAAAATTGCATTTATTAATCAAAATTACAATTTTATATTATTTTAAATTATTATTTTATTATTTTAAATTATTATTTTATTATTTTAAATTATAATTTTACCATTTTAAGAATTACATCTACTTAATTAGAAGATAAACAAAAATATGTTAAAAGTACAGATATACCACTAACAGATATCGCCTTCATACATCACGAATTGTTAGACCGAAAGAAATATATGGCATCAGCCTATAACAGAAAGGGATGAGAATACACACATTTCGTCTCTGTCAGCATGTTCTATATTTTAAGACTGTTAAGCTGTTGCATTTGACAGATCTAGGAACAAAACTAATATTTGTTCGTAACGAATAAAGATTAGTTTCGTTCATAGGTCTGTGTAGTTTTTAAGGTTTTTAATTATTTTTGAACTTAAAATTAACATAAAAAATTTTATAAATATATGTGAGATAGACTATTTTAGGCGTGATGGTACATTGCAGTATTTTAGGCTGCAAAGGCCGGTTTAACAAACATCAAAGCGAGCCAAATTCAAAACGAGAAAGATTGCAGTGGTCATATTAACGCAATATCTATTAGTAGTATTTGATAGTAAAAAGTACTTTTGTATCAAATAGACTATTATTGACATATTTTTTTTTAAACTAAAACAATTGATTCACTGTTCAGTAAGATTAGGTAAAAGATGCATTGCGTGGATTATTTTTCGTCAACTTTACGATTGATTTTCCTATGATTTTGTAATCTAACTACATAACGCAAAGCTTACAACTATCTAATGAATGACTTTTTCCTCTTCTCAGAGCAGACGTTTCCGATAATTTTTATCCGGTTATAGATTCGACTTTCAGATATACATTTCAAGAGGATTTACGAAAAATAAAAATATTTTTAATTAATAAACGACTCTACAGAGCAATCCTAACCTATGCATCATAATCCTAATCCTAACCTAACGTTATGCATACACGCAAGTCGCCTATTACTTGCGCGCTGCGGTTTCAAATTTATGACTAGGGACAGGGCTACTCGTAGTTGCTAGTACTGCAATCAGCAATTTGAAACGTAAAGTTATCATAAACTCGCCCTAAAGATTCGACTAGTTTAAAACAGAGTTAATTGGTAATATAATCTTATTATCTACATTTTCAGTGCTTGGTTTAAATTTAGTCATGTGTGCCATATTTCACTCACAATTTCAATTAATACTGATTTGATAATTCAAAAATAATCCTAGTAATAACAACATTTTCAATGCTTAGACTTAGATCAATAATCTATTTAACCGATAACTTTCTAGTTCATATACCAGTAAACTAATGAGGATTCAATATTTATGTAGCCAGATGAAACTTACCTAGTTCAAAATTTAGAGATTTTGTTTTGATACGAGTATGTAGCTAATGGGGTCGATAGATAGGTAAATTTATACTATATGTGGATAGTAGTTATTTTTAAGTCTATTATTATAACTCGAAATTCTGAAATTTTGAACTAGGTCAGTTTCATTCTAAAGGCGCGACCTAAACTGATATCGTCGTATTCAGTAGTATTTCCTGAGTAAGAAAAACGGTATTGTCACTTTCTCAATTCGTGGAGGGGGGAGCTATGATGTTACAAAGATGGCGATTCTTGGTTTCAATTTTGTCGAATTACTCAATAACTGCTTAACCTATTTGGACGAGTAAGGTGTAATATAAAAGATATTAAAATGCCTAACAAAAAACGTTAGACAATCATAACCATAGATTCCATAACCATAGATTGAGTGGTATGACATGTGATGGCACAGTGGTAAACTGTCTTTTATATGCTGACGATGCTGTGATTACCGCGACATCGGAAGCAGATTTGCAGACACTAGACTAGACACTTGGGTAAACAGGATCCTAACAGATGTCGCGAGTTGCTATGCTAGTCGCTGCCAATAATTTACTACTGAATGCACAAAAAACCAAATGTATTAAATTTTCCCTTTCCCGGAATCCATGATAAAATAGAACTGGGTGGGAAACAATTAGAATTAGTTTAGCCAGCCAGTTTTCTTGGTTTAACAGTAGATAACAATAAGTTACAGTGGGCGGACCATATCGGTCCATTGGCTAGACGCTCGGTTCCGCGATATATGCAATTAGACGCATTAGGCAAATGACGGATGTGGATACGGCTAGGTTGGTAGGTGTACTTCGCATATGTCCATAGCCTAATGTCCTATGGCCTTTTGCTGTGGAGATTTAATAGAAAGTTTGACTCAAGGGCAGATCCAGCTCGCAAGTCAGGGGGGGGTCACATAGTAGACGTCTAGTCAGAACGGGCTCCAATTCGATTACAATAACATAACATAACATAACTTCACGCTGTATCCCCAACGGGGTAGTCAGCGAGGACGGAGCGCCAGGAGTCGCGGTCCTTACACACCTCTTTCGCTTCCTCAAATCTCATCATTCTCCTCACACATTTTCGCCTAGGTATGCGAGTGCTTTTGACATTTCCGTCTTCGATTACAATGAGATTAGAAAAATTATCACTAGTCAACCTAGACCCAGCCCAGGGGGATCATGACCCCAATGAGTCCCCCTCTTGAATGCGTCCTTGGTTTGACTATTATTTTAAAATGTATTACGCTAGATCACGTGGTATTTGTCGTTCTTTTCTACCGCTATTCTACTTGCGTTTATGACAATCGAGCCATTTATCTAGGCCCCCAAAAACCTTCGCCGATGTACGCTGTACGCAGAACAAGAGAACAGGATTACATAGAGGACAAACATTAATTTTTGTGATATTGCATAGACTCAGGTGTTACTTTGCGGAAATCTATTTCATGTGATAAATTCCGCTTTCGGTGTAGTCCGGTGTAAACCATTTCGGTGCTGGTTAGGTTAGGTCTGCTAATCCGCACCATTTTGGTCCTGGTTAGCTGACCGAATCTGATCTCTGGAATATCCTGAAGATGCTTCGTTGAGAGGCGAAACATGTGTCGATTGGTAGTTTTTGGAGTTTGAACGGAAAATAGCTAACGATTTCAGGAATTTATCACATTCATTTTCATTTGTATAGATCGTGTGTTTGTTTATGTTAAACACCATTTTATATAATAATAATATAATGTCTTTTTTAAATAAACGAAGCACTTAATCTTATTTACCTTTACGACAAATTGAATACAAATGGAGTTTAGAAGTATAATAATCGAATTTATGAGTATAATAAAGGAACACAATAGAAAACAACACATGAATAACAATATAGGCAATCTTGTCGCAAAACCAATTACTTCAAAAACGAGTTCAATTTGCGCACAAATTACTCATTTATGAAATAGTGAATTTGAATAAATCAATTTCTATTTTTAATCTAGCTAAGTGTATTAATAAACACACTTGACATCTTAGATTAAACCAGGCACTGAAAATGTCGACATTAATTTATGCAATGATATCTTTATATAAATTAATGTCTAAGAATCTGCAGCACCAAGGATCGTTATATTTGAGGTTATTGAATAAATAGATTAATACATCTATGTATTAAAAGTGTCGTTGTTTGGTATCGCTTTGGAATTACTTAAGTATTAATAAATACAGTTACATGTATTATCTATTAATATTAACTATAAAATCTTTAGATTTATTAAATCTTGCACTAGATTACTTTTCTTTCAACATTTTCATTGATTTTTTTTAATACAATATCATATAAGAGCACCAAATAATAATGTTTGAATGGCATGAAAGAATAAGTCGAGACAAGAGTTGTCAGTCTCCGAGAAAGACAATTTGGGTCAACCTAGTTACGTGATCCTTAAAAATGGATAATGAAATTTTGCCTTTTACACGCCGAAGAGCGTCCCGGGGGAATATAAATGCGAAGTGTTCTAACTTACTTTTGTATTTATGGAACATCTTATTCGAAAGGCATTAAGACATAATATGCACGTTATAAGTACATTAAATGGACATAGCTGAGTATATAACATAAGTAAAATATAATATATACATTATGTAACATAAACATACATAACCAAATGCACATGATTAAATTATAGTTAGAGAATTATAAAGTATTTTACGACAAGGATATGTAATTAATATTTGTTAATATTAAAGAATTGGTGATATTTACTCGTAAAAAAGAGTTTTGAACATAAATAGAAAAATCTATATGCCTTTTTATGATATAATACTGTACTAATGTATGGACCGCGAAGCTTGGAGCTCTGTCCTTTCTGACTACCCCATTAGGGATACTTGAAGATATGCATGTATAGTAAAAAAAAGGTTTTGTAAATAAATTCATCAGAAAATAAGTGTAATCTAGGTATATATTACGTAACAAATCTTAGAATACAAAACATATACGAATATGTTCTTGGGACGTTCAATAATAAGTTTAATAAATGAGAATAAATATATGTTATTTTGTCGACCGAGTCACCTTTTGGAATACCCTTTTTTTAAGCTGAAAATACTCTTGTTAAAAAACTCTTCATTATGAGTACCTAGAAATTTCTATACTGCAGCGACTGCTGCTTCATTATCTTCGAATCGTTGTCCTCTCACATGCTTCTTCAAATTCGGAGACGAAAATCACTAAGGGCATGGTCTGGTGAATGTGGAGGATGCTCAAACATTTTAAAATCCAGCGCCTCGGATGCAACCATCTTAACGGTGGACTTATGACCCGATGCGTTATCTTAATGAAACAAGATATCTTTGCGAGATCTCACTGTTTTTTTATTTATTCTACATCAACGCACCTTAACCCTAGGTTTATGATCCAGATATTCCATTAGCCCGTCGTCCCCTGGACTATTCCAGAACACAGAGCCCCTGATCTATCGAAAAATTACTCTCTTTATTCTTCTTTGTTATTGGAACCAATGTTTTTTTCCAAATCACATACTGTAATTTTGTTTGAGAGAAGTAATGATAAAGCCACGTTTCAGCCATTGTTACAAATCGAGCCAAAAAACGATCTCGAAACAGTTCTGAAGAACGTCTGAAAATATTTAGTCTGATTCGTTTTGAAATATTCAGCATTCTACCTTAAGAGATTATCAGTTTTTTTTTGTAGTATCGATGTAGATCGATGTAGTAGTAGTATGTCTCACAGTGTTTACTTTTTAACTTCCGAAAGGTTTGTACCGCATATTCTGTTTTTATTGAACAGCTTTCGTATTAATCAACACAAATAGAGTGGTTTCTTCCTTAGCAAAACACCAAGAATCATATGAACCATCCTAACGAATAAATATCTGAGTCACGTCAAAGATATTTTCTACATTAATTAATACACGGGATAATCCTCGTAGTGCGTCCCAACGGGGCCCTTAGCTAAGACGGGACTCGAACCCCGATCCCTGCTGCCGTGTAATAATTATCAATGGACCCCAGGGGCATTAGCCTACCTTCCGCCAGTCGAACATTCCGCGTACCTTTCTATTTGCATTTCAAAACTTTATGGCGTATAAGTGAAGATTTAATTTGGTGAAAATAGAGATGGATAAGAGATGATTGTAACATGTTTTAACCCTTTACATTAAATTATATATGTAGTTGTATATATATGTAGGTATAATACATATGGGTGGATGAACTAACTGTATTTGAGGTCAGTTAGTTCGGTAATTTTTCATTTTATTTATTTATTTCGGTCCCCTTGTGTCGACAAGGGTTAGTGTGTGTAACTCTGACGTTGTACTAACTCTTTGTTGAATAGATAATTTGTCTGTCGTCATCATGAGTTAGATCTTAACTTCGGATTAAGAGATTATTTTTTTAACCCACCGCTTTTGAGAGGTTAAGTAAGATTTAACTCGTAAACTCTAGTTTGACGTATTTTTATGGTTATGATTTTCTGTTTCTGCCCGTACCTATAGTTAACGAAAGCGAGTGCAAGCAAAAGGCAAGGATGACTAAGGCTAACTTATGAGTACGCAGATGAAATAGCCATATTAGCTGACTGAAATATCAAAAGCACTCGCATACCTGTGAGTGTGTGAAGTGATGACGAGATTAACGGTGGCGAAAAAATAAATTAAGGACCGCGATGCTTAGCGCTCCGGCCCCTGTCTACGCCATTAGGGATATAGCGTGAGGATATTTATGTATACATGTATATTACCTATTTATGTAGTATTTAACGTCTGTTTTCAGCGTTACCTGATCGAAACATTTTTCGATTGAACAATTCGGTTCAGTGAAACCGAATTCATCCATTACCCCCGCGCCTTATGACTATAACAATAAAGTTGATTTCCGCAGTAGCTGTTTGATCAGATTTTAGCGCGGAAGAATCTCGACATTTGTTTTTGCGCGTAATTGTAATTTGCAAGAAAACTACGTAACCAATAAAAAAACTAGTTTAAGATATTTGAGATATTACCTATCCATTTTAGTAAAAACCATTTTAAAATTCTGTGGAATTTCGGAGACGCAACTGAATCTTTGTGCAAAACGGGGTTTTTTTATTGAGACTTTTTATCCAATTATGTTTCCGTGTTTAAGGATTTCAAGATAAAGAGTCTGTATCCAAATATTTAACTCTCAGTCTTCTTAGATATAGAGATCCAGGTCACACCACACCAGTCTGCATAGACGGTCTCTTAAATATTAAGGGTAGCTTGCACCAACTATTTAAATGTCGATTTAAGGAACTGACATCTCGATTCCTAATTGTTGCTCCAAGGTACGGTCTACGTTTTTTGAAAATACTATTCAAATCGTGTGATGAATTCCTAAAATCTTTAGCTATTTTCTGCTCAAACTCCAAGAACCACCAATCGACACGTGTTTCGCCTCTCAACGAAGCATCCCCAGAATATTCCAGAGATCAGACTCGGTACTGGTTAGCTGATCAGATTCGGTGCTGGTTACTTGACCAAGTCTGATCTCTGGAATATCTTGAAGATGCTTCATTAAGAAGCGAAACACGTGTCGATTGGTGGTTTGTGGAGTTTGAGCGAAAAATAGCTAAAGATTTTAGGAATTCATCACATGAAATGGATTTCCGCAAAGTATCACCTAAGTCTATACAATATACTATTCAAATCGATTTAGTAGTTTTTAATTAATACATTCATAGATAAGTAAAAAGTTTTATAAAAGTATTGCAAGAGGTATGCAAGTGCTTTTAACATTTCCGCCAGCTAACACTGGTCTTCCTTGACTTATACTACCGCTCACTTTCTCTCCATGGGTATACTTATACTTAGAATAAGTACTAAAACTTGAGCGTCTCCAGAATCTCGCCATACGCTTTATTTTTGGTCTTCGTAAGTATGACCACGTATCTAATTTTCGTGCTCAACTTAAGTGGCTTCCTATTCGCCTTCGTCGAGATATGCACATCCTCTCTGTTCTTTACAACATCCTGAATGATTTAAATTGTCCTCCCTATCTTCGTTCCCGCTTTATTCTGCTTCCCTCTCCCACACGATCCAGGCGTCCCTGTATTACTGCGATGCTTGTTGTGCCTAGAAGTAATACCAAGTTCTTATATGACTCCTTTTCTGTATACGCTGCCCGACTTTGGAATAAGCTTCCAAAGGTAATCCAGGAAAGTCCCTCAATATCACAGCTCACTATATCGTAGCTGAAATGTGTTATTAGTCTGTGTCATGAAATTTTATATTATATACTTTTTTATTTTATATTGAGTCCTTACATATGAAATTGGCGTTTTGTACGGGAGGTATATAATGACAATTTTTTTTTGTAAAATATATTTAATGAATCAAAGTATGCACCGTTGTTATCTATGCACTTTTGCCATCTCATAGGTAGTTCATTGATCCCTTTAATAAAAAAACCATGGGGGCGAGAATCATAAAACTCTTTGAAGGCTGTTTGGACTGCCGCATCGGAGTTGAATTTTTTTCCTTGTAAGAAGTTGTCCAAATTCCGGAAAAAATGGTAATCTGTTGGAACAAGGTCCGGGGAGTACGGTGGATGTCGCAGACATTCCAATTATAGCTCATCTAACTTAGTGGTTGTTTGTTGTGCAGTGTGTGGTCTTGCGTTGTCGTGAAGCAGCAGTGGCCTAGAGCGATTGACCAATTTCGGTTGTTTAGCAGCTACTTCTTCCTTCATGGTTTGCAGTTGCTGACAATAGATATCTGCCGTAATCGTTTGGCCAGATTTTAGAAAGCTGTTGTGAACGACACCGGCGCTAGTCCACCAAACACTCACAAGTAACTTTTTCTGAGTCAATTTTCGTTTAGGGCAGGATTTGGCTGGGTCTCCAGGGTTCAGCCATTGCGACGAGCGCTTCCGATTATCGTACAGTATCCACTTTTCATCACAAGTAATGATTCGATTTAAAATCCCTTCATTATTGTGTCGGTTGAGCAAAGTTACACAGCAGTCGACGCGTGTTTGCAAGTTCGATTCACTCAATTCATGAGGTACCCATCGTTCAAGTTTTTTTACTTTCCCGATTTGCTTCAAGTGGATTAATACAGTTTTGTCACTTACCCCGAAGCCGGCAGCTATCTCTGAAGTGCTTTGTGATGGATCCGCTTCCACAATAGCCTTTAATTCTTCATTTTCCACTTTGGTCTCCGGCCGTCCACGGGGTTGGTTCTGAAGGTCGAAATTTCTAGAACGAAAACGTTGAAACCAAAAACGTACCGTGCTTTCTTTTGCGACACCAGCGCCGTACACATCATTAATCCTTCGAGCTGTTTCTGCAGCACTGGTGCCACGGTAGAACTCGTATACGTAAATATATCGATATTTCATGTTTTCCATTGTGCGATAATAAGCGACGCCAAAGAAAAAATAATGAGGAAAAAACAAATTAATGACTATTTTAAAAACTCAAATGTACCAGCTAAATGAATTTATAAATTTGAATTTGGAATTCTTAACCAAAGAGGAGATATTTCAGATCAAAGTGGTCAATACGACAAAACGCTAATTTCATATGTAAGGACCCAATATATATGTTCGTATATATGTATGTGCATATATATTTATATATACATTACCTTTGTATGTATTTAGATTATTATGAGATAATTTGTCTAATTATATTTTTTATATATATTACGATTTTATACTGTTATATTATTTTTGTATTGATTTTTTTTTGTTGTACTTGTCGTGCTATTACAGCCCGTGAATATGCCACTATCTCACTACCATGGGTTGGCTGGAAGAGATCTCTTCTAGGGATAAGTCCACCTTTGTGAACATCTTTTCCTTTATTAATTAAATTTGTAAAATTCATGTGCAATAAAGAATATATATAAAAATTAAAAACGCCTGACATAAAAAAGAACTAGAACGGATTTACACCAAACGATTAAGAACATTGTCGGAAACCGCATCTTTAGAAGAGAAAAACCACATACGAATTAAAACATCAAAAGTTACGATGAACAAGAAACAACCTTGTCATAACAACATTCTTTTCCATGTGGATTAAGAAACAGTATCGCCAGATTTCCCTATGGCCTGCATGTACGAGGTCCCGGATATAGCTACGAGTATTGCATATTAGTAATAATTACTCGATATAACATTTAATTTCCGATATCTCTATCATTTACAAAAACAAAACAGTTAATTGTATTAAACATATATAATTAAAGGCATACAATACAGTTCATAAGTGTAATAATACAGCTATATTCATTTCAGAAACCTCAGCCGCGCTCTATGCAAAGGTATTTCCAATTACTTGAATCCTTCCATTTTCTACTGACGGAGAATTTTATTATCACTGTCCCTCTCGGTTTGACATTAATGGTTGGTGTTAGAGCGGGACAGATGACCGAGTTTTGAGTTATCTCACGAAGCTTGGTTAATTTCCATTCGCCTCGGGTGATTCGTCGCGCCTTCGCTTATCATACGCAAATTGAAAAGGTAAACTTTGCTTATAAGTACATATGAACAGCTCCCAGAATGCTTATTATATAAAAATAAGGACAAAATCTTTTAAGTTAAACTGTTTTAGTGTAGGCAAATAAAACAATTTTTTTTACCTATTCTTTGAAGCACATACATATGTATCTTCACCTGTATCCCTAACGGGCTAGTCAGAGAGTAAGGACTTCTTTCGCCTCTTCGAATCTCTTCATTTTCCTCACGCATTTTCGCCTAGTTACGCGGATGCTATTGACAATTCCGTTAGCTAACACTAATTCTTCGAAGTGTTATAATATTGTAATATTAAAAAGCAAACGTAATCCGTCGAATGAATTATGAATAATATTCTCACTAAAAACTAATGCGAAAACATATACGTCAAGTAATAATGGCGACAGAGACCCATGTCAGCTCAGACCGAACCCGGGCCCTCGTCAGACCCGCCGCGCCGGTAATGTGGGGAATTATTCATGTGACGCCAGATCAGTTGTTAATGAGCCCCAGAGACGAATACCACAAGAGACATTAACGTACACAAATTATATACTAGTTTTGGTATAGAGAGAAGTACCCACAAAAAATAAGGATATTCTCATTTATTTCATGATTTTAGATGTAAATCCATTTATTTTGAAAGCTTAGCTAAATTATTATTCTGAAGTTCAGTCTTGAGTTACCAGGTGTCCAGCTTTTTAACAAACTTCAAAAAAAGGAGAAGGTTCTAAACTCGATGTTTTTTTATGTATATTCGGAGTCGGACATAACTTCTTTTTTTATGAATCGATTTTAATTATGGGATATGTATAATGAGCTATAGAATTAATAATTTTATCTACAAATCTCAATATTTAAAATTGATAGTTTTCTCTTAAAATTTGCTACTTTTGATATAAATCACATCTTCAAAATTAACAGTTTTCACTATAACATTTTAGTTACGACTGCAATCACTGAAACTTTAATGTGGTGTAATGGTGACAATAAATGCTTCGGAGGTAATCGTGAACCTTAGCCTGCATTTGTCATGCAGGCTAAGGTAAGGTATTTAAAAAAAAACTTAAAAAAAAAATAGGAGATTATTATTGTTTGCACATCGTAAACAATAATATTCTTCTGTTATTATTCCATCTTTCATTTCGAATAAATCTTGTCACTCACATATTAGAGTGAACTAAGTGATGCTAATTTGATCTAGGAACTTTAAGGAACCTTTAGGTAACACTAAAAATTAAAAACAAAACGCTTGACAAATAACCTCAATTTTATCAATGCTGTATTGGATAATATTAGTGTTATATGTGCATATTTCATAGTTTCGTGTATATAACAGAAATGCAGTGTTATTAGAGTGCTACGTGTAATACGCCGGTCCAGCGAACGGTGAATTTTTAGCGCAATTTTAGTGTTTCTTGTTTGATTACATTAAAGTCAAAAATGAAAAATAGGAGTTGCTATCAATATTGCCAAATACAGTTATTTATTATTTATTTATTATTTAGTGTAGGCACGTTTAAGGTTAAGAAATAAGTAAGTAAGCGCTTCTATTTCTATTTACAACATGTAATCTGGCTTTTAGGGAAAAACTTCCGGTTAAATGTAGAGTCTCTTTTCTATTTTGGAACTGCCAAACATACTTTAGTACAATAAGGTATTGAAATCGAAACGAGCAGAGGACTAATACAGTAATGCTCTATTCGCTATTCTCTAGTATTCGTTTAAAAAAAATCAAAATTTCACTTCCTTAAATAATTTCGAAACTGTAAACATTAGAAAAAATGTAGTAAAAGACAGAATTTTATATATAATATAAAATTACATAAATAACTTTTTATTTCAGATATACAAATGTTAAAATTTCGACGATCAACTCTATAGACTTTCGTTTCAATGAATTCTTGTTCACAAGAACAAAATAAAGTGGTTTAGAAAAAGTAATAGATCTTGATACAAGTCTTGTCGTCGATATTAAAACTCTGAGCACAAAGGATGTCGAAGGGTATAGAAGTAAGTTCTCATCATAATCACTCATCACTAATGAAGAATGACAGTAATAGCGACACAAGTATGTAGTAACCTCGGGATTCATGAAAGTAGTAAATAAATGATTTGTCAGTATCACGTGGTATTACCAAATGTACCAAATCAATTATTGGTACTGATACTACGTAATTAATACGTCCATAATCACATTTCCTTTTAATCTGCTTCAAAAATAGAACGAGGTTCGCGATTCATTTGTTTTTTTCTTATTTTAGTTAAATCATAAATAGGCAATGGGCTATCTGTCAATATTCGTTGGAAGATGACTTTAGTTATTACTCTAAGGTTTTACAATATACCAGATAGCATCTATTGGTGTTAGTATAAATTATGCTCTATATACATTATTGTAATATCATGTGCATGTGAATACTTGTACGTGTATATTGTTTACTGGTGGGCGTAAGTACGTGATCTATATATACGTGCGTGCGTGCGTACGTGCATATGCGTGCGTGTGTGTGTGTGCTTGGGTAATATTTTCATACTTATAAATGTGTATGTACATTGTACATATATTTATGTATGGTATGTTTATTTATGCGTAAGATCGCGTGTTTTAAAGTATATCTGAATATACATATGTATGTATGTATATTTACAGATGTGTCAGGGTCTTTGTATTTACATATATTGTAAATGCGCATAGTAGCATATATTGTAGTATGTCTGTTTAAAATAATTATATGTAATTTCTTTATTAGAATATTTATACAGATAATACTTCAGTGTCGTGTAACAGTGTACGTGTAAAATCGTTCAGTCACAACATTGTTTTATTTTTACCGACTTCAAAAAAAAGGAGGTTATCAATTCGACCCGTATGTATGTAATATTGTCAGAATTGCAGTTTTTGTATATGTTAGTCTATACCAGATTTTAAACATGTGTGCCAAATTTCATAAGTATGTATGTATGTTATGTATATTTGTATGTATATTTGTATATTTGTTTATTTGTCCGCGCATATCTTAAAAACTATAAGTCGGATTGCAAAAATTCTCTTTTAGTTGGACTACGTATAGCCCAACTTAGGGAAAACTACAAGTTTCATCAAAATCAATTCAGTGGTTTTTGAGATAGAGGGTTAAGTGTGTATTAGACACTTAGACTTATTAGAAAACGTGACGTTGGATTAACAGCGTAATTCTAAAACATGTCATTATGCATTTTGTTTTTTTTTTTTTCAATGTTTGCACGCAGTTAGGCTCTAGCTAAACAATCTCGATGAAAATTTCAAAAAGTGGCTTAGCAATTTAAAAATCGTGTAATCGTTAGACGGCAACATAATAAAAAAAATGATAAAGTAATTAGTTTCAATTACAACTGAAGTTAAAACAATTAAGAAATAAAAAAGTAATTTAAAAAATAAAAGCGCCTTAAAAAAAAACTGAAGTCGGTGCCAAACCTATCAAACTAATAGACTGTCTGTTGTTGCACATTGATTTGGCACCGACTTTGACAATAACTGTCAAATTTAATTATATAAATATGTGTATCATATTTAAAATGTTAGTTTAATTGTACTTCAGTTTTGATTAGTAAAGGATAGTTATTTTGTACTTTTCAGTGTTTTTTTGAAGGCGGTTTTTAAAATCATAATTACTCCATTCTTTGTCTTCTATTGTACGATTAATTCTGTTACAGAAGTTTGGAGCTAAATGACTATAATGCCTTTTAGCGAAAGTAACGTCTTGTCATTAAGGACAGTGAGCTTCGAAGGTTTGAAGGTATGAACTAAAAATACTTCTGACAGCCCTGTTACAAATAACGAACAAGGATATTACAAGGTATATGGAGTTTGCATTACAAAAAACTGCAAAGAGCGTGTCACACACGCATTAAGTTAAGATTCAGTTTCGGATAAAATAGAAATTAAATTAAAATTTTAATTTAAATAAAAAATTAAATGAATCCAAAACACCCCACTTTTTTTCGTTTATGGTTTTACACTACCAATTGTGTTCTCTATGACAAATTTGTAGACATACGGATAGACAGGCATGATTAATCTATAAGGGTTCCATTTTTGGCATTTTGGTTGCGGAACCCAAAAATGACCTTGAATGACGTCACTAATCTTTGCTGTATTTGATAGACGATTTTGCTATAGTAGATCATTAGGATTACAAAAAGTTTTATAGCCATTAATGACAATGACTGGTAATTCGGTTTAATAATGAATGACCCATTAGTGACCAGAAAAGGTTGTTGTGACGAAACGAGACGAAGGGGTATGATGAAATATCTCCACTAATTTCGAGTAACACGTCTGTCAATTATGACACTAACTACGCCACGCGCCGTAAGTGAGGTCAGACGTTCCGCCTTGCTTGTGTTGGTTTCCCGTACAGATGTGTTAAAACAAGCACCGTCAGCCGTGGTGGTCGTCTTGTTACATATTCAAACACAATGCGAAAATATACCACATCGAGCTCCTCTCCGTGTTGCGCTGTGCGCATTCGAAGGACTGGTTTCCCGTCGAAGACTGTGAGAAGCTTAAAGTCGGTGCCAGTCGGTGCCAGTTGGTGGCGATTTTTGCTCACCAGCTTTTGACAATGGATCGACATATTTCTTACACTCGTGCAAATATCCACTTACGAATACTTCTTATATGCATCCAACAAAGGTAAAATTACTTCTTTGGTCTTGTCTTCAAAAAAATTTTAGTATTGCCACAGTACAAGTAAGCATACAGTGTTCTGTCTTCATACAAACGCTCCCAAACGACGCGCTCGAAATCTCGGCATTTCTCGGCATACGACAGTCCCGAGTTAGCCGCGGTTGTCTTCGGATGGTGTGAGACGCTCCCGTGCGTTTACTGACGAAATATTATGTCAATCAAGTTTACGAGCATAATGTTCAGTGTATGGATGTTTGAATACATCTATATCGAAACCGGAAATATTTCTCTGTTGCTAATTTGTAGGAAATATATTATCATAATGATCTAATTAATTTATTGCTGATTTTTAATTATACTGCACACAAAATGCATTTTTTGTCCATTTCCACCAATGACGTTATATTTAAAAAAGAGGTAGATAGGTTACGTTAGTACTAATGCTTGTAAAATATTGTCCCGGTTACGCACACACATAAGCCACACACTTTGTTTATACACACTAATAAAATGATGAAGTGTAAATAAGATAGCATGACAATTACCATAAGCAAAGTAAGACAAATATACATTGCACTGCGTCACTATACAATGTAAGATTTCAATTGCATTTCAAACTAACAAATCACACGGCTCTCTAAAACCGTTGTGATTGGTCAATTTCACTTTCTTACTGCATTTTAAGCGAATCCGTGACTACTTCATAGAATATTAGTAATTAATGCCACAGAACAGACATTTTCGAAAAATATGATTCATGCCTAATGGGTTTAGACAGTAAAATGGATTTATGTTTGATTTTTAAAATTAATTTTTCTTGAGTCATGTACATTTGGAAACAGAATTATTTAAGTACATACATTTATAAAACACGTTTGTTATAAATTTGAAAATGATAAAAATAAAACACTAGGTATTTTCATGTAAAATATTTTTATTGTGTGGGATTATTGGGATATTAGACTCTGCTAAATCTTCTGATTCGTTTTAAAAAATACGTATATTGTATCTTATATACCAAATAAATAAACGTAATCAAATGTTTAATAGGCACTGCATGACATTGACGGTTCTGTAACATAACTTTTTATATTCTTTGACCACATATAATATATTGCTCTCTGTCGCACTTGGTAACTGGGGTATTACCAATCGCATTTCAGTTTTTTATGATTTAATATTTTACTGATATTTTAGATTTTGGAAAAAATGGTGACACAAATGAAATAAGTAAGTACACTTACGCATGATACGTGATTCGTGAACCTTTGGAAGTCTTGCTAGTATAGTTTCTGCAGTATCTAATAACACAGGACGGCATTTTAATATTAATATTAGGAACGCACATACGTTTTGACACTGTCACGTTGTTACACGAATGAGCTCCAGGTTGGCTAATTAGCAAAGTTTTAGGGTGCCAGTTTTCGAGCGCAATAACTCATCTACCACTTTTGTAAATATAACATAATTGATTTCCACCATACTAACTCACAAGCTTTTGAAACTAGATATAAACTACTAGTAGAATTATATAAATAAAAACGTATTAAATTTGCAATAATATAAAATGAAAAGATAATATGACAATTTATTATAGTACCTATTATCAAATACGTAACACAAGAAAAACATTCAGTCCAAGTCGGTAGGCCTATTGCGTGTTTACGTACCAAACAACTGTAGGTAGTTATCTCTAGGACACTGCCGAGATAGAATATTGTTTGCTTACTTGTACTGTGGTATTGCAAAGTCTTCATAAATTCTTATTCTATACCGAATTCTTACATAGAAAAGACTTCCCATCGCCTTGTAGTCGAAACAGATTAAAATAAACAGACTTCAATTTGGTAAGTGTACGTAACATCTGATCTATTAGTTTGGAGGGCCACCTCGGAAAACTGAGTCGCACTCGAGTGCCTTCAAGACCACTTCTTTATCCTCAACGTCAGACGCAAACGGTTTAACATTCCAAGTTGTTTTGGAGACTGAAATGGTAATTTGATATAATTTCGTCTTAATTACACACACATATAACTTTATCATAATCTAAATTTATATCTATCTCTATATATTAATACGTGAAGCGGAAACTTTGGTTCCCTTTTTAAGAAAGTTGCGGGGACGGAGGAGTGTGAAAGGTACACTTAAAGTTGATATGGAGAAGGACTGGCGAAAGCTAAAATTTTTATGAAATATGTGTTACAAATAACATTAAATTAAATTAAATAAAACGTTCCTTGTTTACGTTTATACTGCCAATGTCAAAAGTTCAAAATTATGAGTTTGACATTGACAGTCAATCTCAAACTTATAATAGTTTGTGATCATATGTAATGTCCTGAGATCCTCCTTGGATCAAACAGTCGCACAGAGTAGATTGTCGCCAAAGAATTTATAGGTTTATATTTATATTTGTTTATATTTATTATGTGGTCGAATTTAGACCACAAGGCGACCTCTAGTGTACATAATTAGGTAATTAATAATTATATAAAACTGTGCCGTGACTGGCAGACAACGCACTACCCAAAACTGCTAGAGCCAGATACTTGAAATTTTGTATAGAAATTTACATAGGTACCTCCTCCCTAAAAAGGCATATTTGGAAGTTCAACCCCAAAGGGAGTAAAATGGGAAATGTAAGTTTGTATTAACATCCGTTATTTTTTAAGATAAACTGGTATGGGCTTTATGATTAAAAATTAAGAAAGAAGTGTTTTAGAACTTTGAAATTGCAGCCTTTATCGAAGTAACTTGTGTAGGAATTCCGTTAGTTCTATAATTAATAAACTAGTAAAATTAATGTTTTTAACCCCTGACGCAAAAAAGAGGGGTGTTATAAGTTTGACCGATGTGTGTGTGTCTGTCTGTGGCACCGTAGCTCTGAAACGGGTGAACCGATTTAGATGCGGTTTTTTTTATTTGAAAGCAGGTTTTCTAGCGGTGGTTCTTAGATATGTTTTATCAAAATTGGTCCAGCCGTTTCAAGGTCATCAGCTCTTTTGTTGGCTGCGGTAAGGATCTTAGACGCAGAGTGGGTATTTACTTTACTTTCAAACATATGTGTGACCTAAAATTTGAAACACCCTTGTATGCTACGGAACTATGCAAGATTATGGAATTCTTGGTCTGGTGCTGCAGCCAGGATATCCAGTACACTAGTTAATAAGGAAATCATAAAAAAAAATTATAAAAAAAGATGAAACCACCTTCAAAAAAAACACTGAAAAGTACAAAATTACTAACCTTTACTAATCGAAACTCAAGTACAATTAAAATAACTATATATAATAAATAACAGTGCTCTACAGTATGAACGCACGAGAATCATTTAAAGATCGTTTTAAAGACATTGATGTCCTCACCTTGCCGTCCTTACACATCTTTAAAATTATTAGGTGTATGAGGAAAAATATAGATCTGTTTAAAAAGAAATGATCTTCTTTACACATGCATTTACTGGCTTATTTAATATTATATTTTAATAAACCTTTTGTGAAATGAAATTGAAAAAATGATACCTGACTGGGTTTCTTGTCGGTTCTTCTCAGTATCTAGATTTTTAAAGTAGATTTGATGTTCAAAAATACCTTGTAATTGGGTTTACTTGAATAAATTGATTTGACTTTGACCTTACCTTCCCTTATAAGACAGAATCGTGCAAGGTACTAATACTACTAGGCTTTTTGGCGGGAACGGGGTTGTCATTTTATTCAGATTTTCTATTTTTTACATTTTTGGGAGTTTTAAAGTACAAAAATGTGTTTTAAAGTTCTAGTTAAAGTTTTAAGGTAAATTAAGTGAAAAGAAGGAAGTAGGTATAAATAAACACATGTAGCTGAAGTTCTCGTGCTTTTCCAAGAAGTTTATCGATAAGAAGAAAAACCGAATTTACTTCGCACGAGCTTCATGTGTTATAAAATAATAGTCATGAATTCTAACAATACTGTGACGTGTGCATTGCATTGCCTAACTGTTTAACCATGAAGAAAGAAAAAAAACTTCATGTTGTGTTATAATGACGCGCACAACTTTCTTTGCTAACTTCATGATGTATTACATAATTATGTAACTGCCGTTGTGTGTTGAAATTACACTCTGACCTTTTTCACCTAACGCGGCAAAAAAGTATACTTACTTAATTTCAAACAAACCATCGGTTTTATTTATACGTATGTATAATAGCAAATAACAATCTCGTAAATTGTTTTTTGTTATGCGAATGTTAAAATTTTACTGGACCTATTGTAGAGAGGGTTCATTGACATTATCATTATAGCGTGCACTCAAGGATCCCCCAGCAAATGTAAAGTGACCAGCAATGAAAGTTAACGGTTTGGTGCCGGGAGATTTTCAATTAAACTCGTCTTAGGTACTAATCCTGGGACTGAGACGTACATTCCTAAAGATCATCTTTAAACTCTTATACACTGAAACCTTCAAATACTGCGCATAGAATAATATGATAGTTCCGTAAAAGATATCCAATCGGTTTAATAAACAGAAAAAAAATTCTGGCCACTGTCATCATAACATATCTTCACGCCATTTCTCTTATGGGGGGCAATGGGGGTACAGCATCAAGGCGCAACAAAATTGCCACTGTCAGCATGGTAAGTAGATATGATTCAATGTCTGAAAGATTCAACAGCTTTTGCATAACATTTTTGAAGTGATTTAGAATTAATCGTGTATTTACTTTTATCCGACTATGAAGAAGTAAAATGCAAGGTTATGATTTCGGTAGCATAATTATATATCATAGTGTGCGTACGCGTGTACGAATGCTTGTGTGTGTGTGCAATATGGCTTCAGTAATAAGACACACGTAAAGACAAAAATTAATAAAACGTTATCGGACCACGTCAGGACATAGTAGAAGTATATCAAATCTAAGAGCTCGAGAAAGCCATTCAAACAAGTTTTTTGTGACACTTTATAATATAGGTACCATTTCAAGCGACATTTAAAAAAAATGTAATCCTATGTATTATAAATGCGAAGATTTGTGAGGATGTACGAATGTTTGTTACTCTTCCGCGAAAAAAATACTGAACGAATTTTGATGAAACTTTACAGTAATATAGCTTATAAACCAGAATAATAAATAGGCTATAATTTTTTTGCTAAGTCAAGCACGTAAGAGAAAGTTTTAAGTTAAATTTTATTTTATCTTACATCTTTTATCTTAATAATATTCATTCATTATTAAAATAATGAAAAATTGATTTTTATGTGCAAAGTATTTTACATTCGTTTTATAAATACTTTTACCCTCTTTTACAATTATCTCATTTATTATCTATAAAACATTTATTTACATTAACAAAGAGTACATACATATGTTAATATTAACAAACTTAAAACTACACATTATCTTAAATAATAAACTTCCTCAAAGTTGCCGCTTAGAAAGCTGTCATTGCTTAAGGTGCCCAGCAGACTGGCAGCATTACCTCTTTGAATAGCCAAACTGATTCGTTGGCGGAAGAAGCTGCCAGCCCGGCGGTCTCCCGAACCAGTCTCTTACAAATATCAGAAACCAGTCGATGGGCTTCGGGGCCCCAGGGACCCAAAGTTTCGACTGCAAAGGGCGTAAATATGAAACTCTCAGAGAGAGTCGCATACTTACGCCGCTTCAAGTTGTCGGCAGTTCTGGCCGCGGCACCCTCTTTTTAATTTTGGCGTATCTATATGAATAAAAATCAGATTTGGCCGATTTATTTTTGTTGTGTTCGTAAATTGTCAGGACAAGGTTTGTACAATAGAAATTTTTTAGAAAATCCACGAAAAAAGTCCGAAGCTTGGATGGTATTTTAGTATGAAAATCTCAATATAAAAATTTGGCATGTTCCAAACATTCAAAACCCCACTGAGGCGAAGCCGGGGGGTCGCTACTATAATATAAAATACACTTCACGTTAAATGTATATTCCTATTTACTCATTATCAAGTAAATTAAAAAAATCCAGGAAAAACAAAGAAAAATACAACATACATATCAAACGTCCTGAAGCCCGTATTGTTTGCTTCGCCGTGACGACTTGATGAAATTGATGAAGTTTGGACCTAAACAAACAGGAATGGAACATGCGAGAGCAGAAAACGAAATATCACGTATCGTAAATACATCTAAGTATACCGCAACATAGAACAGTTTACCTGACCCAGTATATCCACTTTTTATTTGTTTTATTTACACGAAAGAACTCTCTTTGATCTGAATCAATTGCGAGGTATACTCGTTCGTACGTAACACGTGCTCCTCTGAAGTTGTTTTAATAAAGTCGTGTTTGAATCCTTTATGTTACACAAATAACGAATTTGATAGGTATGGGTGCAAAGATGTGTATGTTAGTATGTATCATAAATGGAAAAATTAACTCTGCTTTTGCACATTCATGTACTTACCTATAATCCAACTACCAAAAATGATTACAAAGGACTCATATAACCTTAAATCTTGTTTATAGGAATCTGTTAGACGTAATCGTCAGACATGATAATCGCACCTTTAGAATCAAACTGACCTAATTCAAAATTTCTAAGTTTTGGTTTAAAATAATAAAAATACTTACAATGTAGATATTACTGCATATACTTATGTATATATATAGAAACTTACTATAAATGTAGTTTGAATTTACCTATCTGTCCGCCCCATTAGCTACATATCGTGCGAATATTTAAACGTATATTTGTGAAAAATCCATTTTAATGTTTTAAGTGAATTCATTGTCGTAACTTGCTAAAACGAAATCTTAAAATACAGTAATACCCCTGACTTACGCGATAGGTGGAACCGAGCGATAACCGCGTAAGTCGAATTCGCGTAGTCGGAGTATAATTTCGCATATAAATACATATAAATTATTTTTAATTGGGACCGGAAGCTAAAAAAAATAATAATTTAGATAAAAAATGTTTAATAAAATCTTAGATTACTTTAAGGTTACATTCCAAAGATAAAGTTTTTCTTTTCTTTTTTGATATAAAAGAATCAGTTTGTCGTTTGGATGACATTAGTAGTCTTTCAAGTCTTCGTAGATATAAAATAAAAAACACGGTATAAAAATGTAATAACAAACACGCACTCCATAGATAAGAAATAAATATTATGTACATAATAAAAATTAAATTGTAGCTATTCGTTGATTTCGCGCGACAAGTCCGAACATGTGGGGGGCAGTAAGTCTATAATCGATAATCGAGAGTTGTGTGACCCCAAACAAAAGACGAATCGACGAGATTTGAAAATCGCGTAACTCCGGGTTCGCGTAACTCGGAGTAGCGTAAGTCGAGGTATTACTGTATTGTTAAGGTCAATTTAATTCCGAAGGTGCTATAGGTTGCTAGCATCACATTTTCAGTTTACGTTTTTACGTTGCATGTATGAAATATAATATATATTTACGTATAAATAACGACTGATATAAGTAATGAAATATTATTGCGTATAATCGTTGTTGTGATTATCGTTGTTTTATATAAAAGAATACTTGAACACCTGAACATTGTCATTTCAAACTTTCAAATTGCTCTCATCTAAAATTATTTCATAAATTACCTTTTTTTTGGGTTATGTCATAGAACAGACTTTCAAATTGCTCTCATGTAAAATTACCTTTTTTTGAGTTATGCATAGAACAGCTAAAGAGTTGACCGAAGACTGAAGAAAGAAGAAAGACTAAACCGAAGAAAAAAGCGGCTCACGCCTTCGCCACGCATTCGTCTTCTGTGTGGCACTAACTTAACACAACCACTGTGTGTCTGAATTTACGACCACTTTGCAATTAAAATGCTACATGTTAATTGAATTATTTTCGAGTCATAATATAAACGTTTATTTAAATGATCTCTTTTTGTAACAACACTAGCAACGTAGTTTCAATCACAATTTTGCTAGTTACGGTATAAAGGGGCACACGGAAAATAATAATTGTAGCCATTAGAATAATAAATAATACGAATATTTATTATTCTTATGCCAGAGGCATAATAATCATAAAGGAAACAGTTAAGTTATTTTAAATTCCAATATCGTCATCCTGCAAATGTTTAAAACAGTACATAAAAAAAATCCGGAAAATGATCGGTTCTTGAACTTGCAAATTGCTGTGATAACATATCGGCTAATGAACTGTCTAAATTGTATTTTAAATATTAAGTGTTATGTTATATCAAATATTTGATATAAGGTCAAATAATACATGCTACTCTACTGATAATTTTAACTTTTAAATTTTGACGTCTGTGGTAATGAACTCTATAAAAATTTTAATTTAATTTACAACCATAATAGCTAGTCAAAGTCAAAGTCAAATCAATTTATTCAAGTAAACCCAATTACAAGGTATTTTTGAACGTCAAATCTACTTTAGTTCGGTTCAAATAGAAAACCTGGACACTGAGAAGAACCGACAAGAAACTCAGTCAGGTATCATTCTTTGAACTTCATTTTGCAAAAGGTTTATTATATATAATATAATATTTTCATTAAGGCAGTAAATGCATGTGCAGAGAAGATCATTTCCAGACTATTGTTTCATCTTCAATAAAATCGTTTATTTTATAGTATGATTGTCTAATCAATGTACGTTTTATAACTAATCTAAATTTATTCTCTGTCAATTGAGTACCTAATTTCCTAATTTTGTTATAAAAACGAATGCAGTTACCCCAAAATTTTTATTTTTATTACAAAATATCTAAAAAAAACATAAAATTAACGCGATTTCCTTTTATTTTGGCTTTACGTTTAGATATTTTTTATAACACAACGCGAAAGTTTAAATATTAGCTATTGCCCGCGACTTCGTCTGCGTGTATTTTATGCGTGCGTCAATGTTGTCTACCCTCTTATGTCTAACATATAAAAAAAATAGTCCTGAAAGTTAAAAATTAACTTTCTGAATCTCCTACAGCGAGTCGAACTAAAGCTATGAAACATCTAGGTGACCCCATAATTACAAAAAATTCATCAAAATTGGTTAAGCAGTTTAGGAGGAGAAGAATTACGAACGCACGCACACCGGTATGAAAATGATTGTAACGATTAGTTTTATATATAAACATACATACAAACATATCTTCACGCTGTATCCTTAACGGGGTAATCAAAGAGTATAGAACGCCAAGGGTCGTGGTCCTTACATACTTCTTTCGCTTCCCCAAATCTTATCATTGTCCTCACACATTTATATATCATACCTAGGTATGCGAGTGCTTTTGACATTTCCGTTGGCTAACACTCGTGCTATTTGATCTTTATAAGTCAGCCTTGATCTTCCTTGGCTTTTTTGTACCACTCGCTTTCGCTCTGTAGATTTTATTCGTTAGTCTTTCATCACTCATTGTTTCTGTGTGCCCGAACCATCTAAGCCTTCCTTTTTTCATTTTTACAATAACACTGTCGTGTATTCCTGTTATACTGCGTAACTCTTCATTGCCTATCCTGTCCGCGAGGGTGACACCGCACATATTTCTAAGAAATCGCATTTCTACTGCGTTTATCTTACTTTCACTCGATTTTGGGCCTATTCAGGCTTCGCTACCGTACAATAAAGTTGGCACCAACACCGCATTGTAAATGACCATTTTCGCTAAGTTATACCCTTCCCACTAATTCGGACATGACACCGTTCACTTTATTCGACCTCCGTGGCGCAACGGCTTAGCGCGTCGGAAAGTAAACGGGGGTTGCGGGTTCGATTCCTGCCTCGAGTCTGGGTGTTTATGTATAATATGTATTTATTTACAAAAGTAAAGTATATAAGTAGTATATCAGTTGTCTAGTACACATAACACAAGCGCTGTGCTGCTTACTTTGGGACTAGATGGCGCTGTGTGAAATGTCTGAGTATATTATTATTATTATTATTATTGCCAGCTGCTACCCGTTTTTCCACATCCAACTCACATCTTACATCCCTCGAAAACGCACTCCCCCGATAAACAATTTCATTCACTTATTCTAGACATTTTCTATGTACCCATATCTCACATTTCGTCTGTACATCTTCCCTGACCTGAACCCCATTTTAATTAGTCTGGGGCAATATTAAGGACAATTAAGGACAATATTAAGTACACAAAAAAATATCGATTCTAATTTGGACCAAAAAAAAATACATTAGATTGATTATTTGTTGAATATTTCGCAGAGAAGTGAAAGCATTATGTTAACCACGTAATTAAAATTGAGGACAAACACTGCAAACATGACAGACTTTTATATGATGTTGTTGATCAATTCATTATTAATGTACAGGACGATTCTGATAATGACAGCTTCAAAAGTGAAGAATCAAGTTCACAATCTAGTGATATTGACGATATGGACATAAGTGATTGATTTATAACTTGATACCTTGCATTAAATAATAGTACAAAAGTTTATTACCGATTATTTTATTTTTTTACATTAGCATGAAGTTTTTTCATATAAATTATCGAAATAAACTAATTTTCTCATTAAAAAAACAGCACCATGTTAATCGTTAACCGCTATGACGTCACATATCTCAAGAACTGTCCAGTGCGAAATTCACCTCTTGTGTATCACACCTGCGCGTTTACCGCCCGCTCCTCCCTTGATCCTCTTTGTCGTCATACCCCCGCACCCCTGTACCGCGCGGGCGAGGACTCACTTAAGCGGTGTACCTATAGATATCTTTCGCTGTATCCTTGAACGGTTGTTTAAATGTGTCAAAATAAATAGTTAAACCGGTGATCAATTTAGTCTGCTCAGTGTGTGTTCTTCTATATGTGTGTATGTATGCATATACAGGCATATAAAAATGTATCGGTGACAGTAACCGCTAAGTTCATGGCCTAAACTGATCCAATTACAATAGATTACTTAATTATATAAATAAATGATATTAATTTATTCTTTTATTTCTTTATATGCAAATGGTGACAATTTAACCTGCATTGTTAGTTATCAGTTGATATAACTATTCCATCATCAATACAACAAATCCAGTTTTGTTAGTTGTAACTTGATTCATTTAAAAGTAAAAGTCATTTTAAAGTTTCAAAGCCAAAACGTCAGTAACGCAATCCCTTCGCAATCCATAATTTCGTCACGTCTGTCTGTCTGTATGTGATAAATCACTTGAGTTACTTTTATCATCTTTACATTAACTGTGCTGAAATTTGGCACAAAGATCAGCAAGTAATTCAAAATCTAAAAAACGATTTTTTTCTAAACTGTCTCAAGTTGAAATGCGAAGCGATTTCGGCTCACCTAGGACGATATTTTTTTAGATTTGGATAAGTAACTCATGTTATTTAAAATGAGAACTTCAAACAACTTGTTTAACATTGGAATAATTACATGTTATATTAGAAATTAACTGTGACAATGCAACAAACGTCTCATACGAGGTCTCGCTAGACGTAACGAACAATTTCAGAATAATGACAAATAAAATAAATGCATGATTTTAATCTCGACCGCTGGAAGCGCGTCGTAAACTGTTTACGAGTTGCCACTTACTGTCTGGTACAAGAGCACAAAATATAGCGAATATTGATCAAAAATATGAATCTGCTGAAATGAACTATTAATAAATAATAATATTAATCATAACTCGCTTCCGAACTAACAACCAACCAATCTTGACACTACTTAGCTAACAGTCTTGTAGATGGGAAAATGAGACCGGTCAGATCGTTTATACATATTCCTTAAAGTAAGTCTTATCTCTTGGCCGGCTTTTACGACCTGGGCATGAACTAGCTAACATATTCTATGTCGCAAAGTGGAAATTTATTTCCATATATGTGAAGTTCAATCATTTTTTTTGAACTATTACGAGATATTTTTGAATGTCAAATTTACCACCGGTTCGCAAAGAATTGAAACTGAGTCAGGTATAATTTATTCAGTTTTCATTTCCTTTTGATAGCTTTCATTTGCATAGAAAGCGTAACCGATTCCCGACTGTAGCTAAACTTTCCGAACGCTTAAGTAATTCTCGCTTAGTATGTTCTCCTGCAATAATCGAAGTTTTATTGAAGGAAATTTCGTACAATTTATTTCTTGCACTGTAAAGTTACTGCACAGACAGTCAATCAACTAATATAACGGCGTAAGATTTTAGCGCGAGAAATACTCAACTTTGCCATTGATACATTGAAATTCCCGCGCTACTAAAATCTTTCTTCTGCTGTGTCAGAAAACTTTCTCAGAAAATTATCACAAGTAGCTTATCGATGTAATTAAAATTGTTGTGAAGCTAACATATTTCTCTTACCCTTCTTATTTTGCCTCCTCAAATCACATCATTTCTCCTCATGCACTTAACTTCTACAATCTTCTAATATTCACTTTCCTATATATTTATTTACTCGCTTTCGCCTTGTACATTGAGGCAGATTTACATTGAGTCACCTACTGGCTCAATATAAATCTGCCATTATCTTCATGAGTTATTTCTCAAACAAGTTTTTCTTAATTTCTTATTACTTGAACCACATCCGCGACTGTAGCAACTCGCGTCAAACGCTCTTTTGTGACCCAACCCTTTGTTAATACGTTTCATGTTTTACGACTAACGTAATAGTTAGTGGCGAGTTTGGGTGTCGCTGAACTGTTGTTGATTAGAGCTCATATCTCGTTTAGTGGCCAGTAGTTTACATTACAGCACTTCACGCTGTTATAGCCGGCAGCTTATGTTTTTTGACTGCTACAAAACTGTGTTTTCGTATGGAAAGTCCTGCATGTTATACTCGTAACCTGTAACGTTATGATTCAAATTCACAATGTTTTATTCATTTTGATTATGGTTTGAGAGAGCCAAATAGAAAAAGTCAGCCAAAAGATTGTTACATGGGTTGGATATAAGCAATCGACTAGCGACCTCTTACAATCTGGTTTCATTGTGTCTTCAGTAAGCCGATAAACTTGTGTTTTCTTAGCCGTAAACGTCTATGGGATATTTACAATATCAACTTCAACACTTGCCATCGGAAAAAAAAGTTTCAAGTTGCGTTTTGTTTAACGTGACCATACGTCCCGCTTTCAGCGGGACCGTCCCGTTTTCAAGCTGCCTGTCCCGTTGTCCCCAGCTAAAGCAAAGTTGTCCCGCTTTTGCAAACAAATTAAACGATAATAATAATGGAATTATATAGTGATTTTTTATAATCATTTCTAAGCCCATGATTTTTAGGTGTTTAATAGATTGCACTTTTTAAAGATTTTACTCTATGCTAAATTATAATTTTTGAATTAACCTTAATTAATTAGGTGTAGAGCTGTCCATTTCAATTTGCCAAATATTTTAGATTTCAGTTTGTATGTCTGTTACAGTCTAATTTCTTAGTAACTTAAGAAAATATGCATTAAGTACACATAAAGCGAAATTGAGAACAATGCGAAGTGAACCAGACAAAATTAAATATGTCAAAGCTGTGGGCTCCTATGAAATAGCGAGCTTCCCGTAACTGATTCAATGATGGAAAAAACATCTTGGGTCCTGTTAGTGATCTGACAATGTAGAAAACAGGTTCTCGATAAACACTCGAGCCGTACTGTAAGCTGCACTCATATCGCCGACACGTAGTGTAGGGCGCGTCCTGCGAGTTTGTATTAATTAGGGTGATACCGGCACGCCCGGCCCGGTCACGTACCGGACAAAGTAGATTATCCATGTTCATCCCCGCAGCTGCTGTGTTGTCTTTATTGTTTCCTGAACTTGTCTATTGGGTGGAAGAAATATGAACAAAAATACACGTCTTTCCGTATTTCCGTATCGAACAATATGATTTTCGAAATTTAAAAATACTGCGTGATCTCGTAATCTCAATTTTTTAAATGACAGGAGCACTGTGCGACGGTACAATCATACACTCTAATGTTAATTCATTTTAATTTTGGGGTTAGGTATGGTAAATCTTATATTATTATACGAGCAACGTCTATATATAGTATCTTATATTTGTAATGTGTTCTCAAAAACGGCTCTAACGATTTCGATCAATTTACAATTTTTATAAAAAATTAATAAAAAATTAAATAGACTTCATAAAAGAAGACTGAAAAGTACGAAATAACACTATCCTTTACTAATCAAAACTAAAGTACAAAAATAACTATAAATACGATACAAATACCCATATAATGAAATTTGACAGTTACTGAAGTTGGCCTACTAAACTAATAGTCTTTCTGTAGTTACACATTGATATGGCATTGTTGGATTCGATTTTTTTTTAGTTCTCCCTTTTGAGTGACCTTGGCCTAAATAAATATCTAGGACAGATCTACAATTAATTTCTTTTCTAATTCTGGAGCGCAATGTGTTAACTTCCATTATATTGAAGAATACAAATCGTGAGCTCTCACAATAAAAGATGCGAATAGATCGAACATTTGATATTATTGTCCATTATCAATATCAATATCATCAATATCATGTCATATCAATATAAATCAGTTTTAAAAGAACACAGTGAAACGGTTACATCATAATTACACACAAGCGGTATTCTTACAATCCAAAGACGACAGCCAACAGCCGTATTCTCTGTCCGCCACAAGACTGACTCGAATTTATTAAATCACAGGTAATTTATACCTTTTCCCTACTACTATTATACCATGTGGGGATAACGATAGTTAACAAATGACATACAAGAGAATCATTAATATGAATAAATAAAGGTTATAACCAGTTCGCATAATTTGGTGTATCTTCGAAACCCAAGCACTAATGTGAAATTTAAATGAGACTAATCCGGAACAGTATCCTTTCAAATAAAAAAAGAATTTTCCAAATCGGTTCATAAATGACGGAGTTATGAGGTAACAAACATAAAAAAAAAACTACAACTGAATTGAGAACCTCCTCCTTTTTTGGAAGTCGGTTAAAAAATCGATGTAGTGCTTGGTAGTTTAGTAAATACATTCGATTTTCAAACCAAATTTCAATCTTTGTCACAACGGAATTTGACCACGAAACCCTCGATTTTAACTAAACTGGGCCGACCACAGAGTACTTTGAGAATACATTGGACGACTTCTCTTCGTATCACAAACAGATCATGTATAAACTGAAACAGTTGTTAAGATCTTTTATAAGGATATTTACTAATAAGATTAATCTGTAATTTTGTTCTAAATCACAGACCCAAAAATTCTGTTTATTTGTTTGTCTGTTACAAAAAATTAATGGTAATACTTTTACTTAACTGTGATATTATAACACCATTATAGTGTGATGGAATTTAATACTGCGCCATCTATCGGAATATTTTATACGGATATTAACTATAGTGTCTATTGTACCTGCTATTCTTATAACTGCACCTGTAATATTGTTAATATTATTTCTTGTCAGAAATAATATCATATAGCGAAATATATGATAATATATTTCGATATATGTTAATAGAATAGATTTCTTAGATTCCATTCAAAATAGAAATGTTTCAATAACTTGTACTTCTGTATGTAACTGGGTGCTTCTCGAATTCCGTGTTTTCACACAGGTACGAGTACATACAATTTCTGAACTCTTATAATTTTGCAAGAAACTACCTTCTCAATAGCACAGTGGCTAGAGCCACTTTATAGACTAGAGAAAGGTTATCACATCGAAGATCCGAAATTTTTTCACATTTGAGGAGTTTACAATATAAGCATACATACACATACATACATATCTTCACGCTATATCCCCAACCAGGTAGTCAGAGAGGACGGAGCGCCAAGCGTTGCGGTCCTTACCTCTTTCGCTTCCTCAAATCTCATCATTCTCCTCACACATTTTCGCCTAGGTATGCGAGTGCCTTTGACATTTCTGTCATCTAACACACTGGCTATTTGATCTTCATAAGTCAGCCTTAATCTTCCCTGGCGTCTTTTACTACTCGCTTTCGCTCTCTACATTTTCTTCATCAGTCTCATCACTCATTCTTTCAATGTGCCCGAACCATCTCTGCATTCCTTTCTGCATTTTTATTAACCTCCGACTCAAAAGAAGGGGAGTTATAAGTTTGACGTGTCTGTGTGTCTGTCTGTGGCATCGTAGCTCCTAAACGAATGGACCGACCCCAGTTGCGCAATTTGCGGAAAATTAATACCAAATTGTTATTTAACTTTTGTGTGTACCTACATTTATACAACTGAAACGTCCAAATATTATATCCGTTCTAGTCAATGAAATTAAGGCGCTCCCCCAAGCAAGCAAACAAACGTATAGAGCACCTCATACTAGAATTTGTAAAATTCTTCATGTAATCTAGTAATTATTGATTTTACTTATGAAAAAAGGGTCTTTCGAAAAAATTAAAATGGTCAGGTTTTATATCATAAAATTATCTATATATTAGTGCATATCGCAAGTAAATATAACTTCTATTTATGGAGTAGATACATGTATTTCTAATTCGTAGGCTTTCTTTTGAGTACAGATTTTATATGTATTTTATATATGTATAACTGAAAAATATGAGACGGCAAAGGTGTTGTTAAAATGTCGAAGATTATTACAATATTTTTATTACTTTTTATATATTTTCAAATATATAAAAAAGATAAGAGAAAAGAAAAGAAAAGAAAAGAGAAGAAGGTAGCCTCTAAAACTAGCAAAAAACAGTAATTGACTAAGGGAAGCGCCTTAATACCAATTTTTAATTTGACTGTTGTATGTACATATATGCAACTACAACGTATAAAATTGAGTTCCAGTTAATGAAAGTAATAATAATAAATACATAAGATAAGATACATTTATTTGTTTATAACATGTGTTACAATAGTTGTTGCATTACTTTACAAATAGTATCAAACATGTTCTGCCACGTCTGGCGTACAAATTTTATAAATGAATATTTTCAAAAATATATATGAGTTACAAATTAATAATAAAGAATACAATCACTAATAAATCATTATCATTAATAATATAAATATATAGAAATAGTGATTGTTGTAGTAGTGATAAAAACAAAATGTCAAATGAAATCAAAAATAAAATGTCGATATAAAATAAAAATTAATCTACACTATAATATGCCTTCCATAATAACAATTTTTTCATCTTTTGTCTAAAAATGTTGACATTTAATGTTTTATGGTCATCAGGTACTTTATCAAAAATTTTTGGTGCCATGCAGAATATACTTTTTTCCAAAAGAGTAGTTTTGGCTCCTTGTATACGGAATCTGTTATTGTTACGTCTGTTTTGTGTGACAATACCTGATAGTCGAGGGAAAAGTTGACGGTTTGTCTTTACAAACATGCCTGTTTCAAAAATGTATAGAGATTAGAGAGACATTTATATGTACATACATACCTTCACGATGTATCCCTAACGGGGTATAAATAAGAGTAATAAATGCGCCAGCAAATACACACCAACCATCTGGTCTCAAACTAGGGCACTATCTGTGTTATGAGAATCAGACAACTACTAGCGGTGTCTCCCAGTACACCCAGACCCGAAACAATCTATAAAAGTTCTTTGGGAATCAAATCCGTAACCTTCGGCGATTAAATACAAGACTTAAATCATTGCACTATCGAGATCATCATCAAATTAAAATTTTCACTAATAGTTAAATAATCAAGATTCACTTAATTAGTCCCTAACCAAGTTTCACTGAACTAGTCCCTAACCTAGTGAATAATTGCATACACACTGTCACACTAGATATAGATATCTATCGATCTTTAGTACATCTGTTTCGGACATCAAACCGTGACTCTACCTAATTCATTCTATATGACATTCTATATGAGGAAAAGAAAAACTCAAAACACTATTCCATTGGCGCCCATAAAATAACTTTTATTGTATTTGAACGGAAGTTGTCAAAACCTTATTGTTCTTAAAACTCCCGACGAAGGGAAACAGTCACAAATCACAATTAGAAAAAGTGTATTATCTTTCCCAGACTACTGTCTTGTAGACGCAATAAATAAGGAATGTTGGACAAAGCCGCACAAAGCATATCGTTAAACCGCAACTCTGTAGCGAAAACAGGAAGCGGCAAATCATCCATCGTCAGAACAGGAAGCTCGCCGGAGACGCCGCGTGCGCCGACCGCAAACTACTCACCTAGCCGCAATTCAATTAATTCCATTTCAAAGGTAGCTGTAAAAAGTTGAGCGATAAATTTGGGAGCGCGCCGTCATAATAAAAAAAGTTCTTTTGTTTATTAAGAAAATATCCAAACATTGAGACACTGATTGCATTTCTACCAAAATAATGAAGCGCCGTCTCTTTGTCCATTGGTTTAATTTCCATCTCTCTTCATCCCCTTTAAATTATCTGGATATTTCTATACTTAGCACGATTTTATTAATAGAATAGTTATTCTGACGATTACACAATTACACACTATTAAGGGAGATTTATTGAGAGGGTCAATCGATAAATCGATTTTTTTTTGCTTAAAAACATAGTAAAATGGTGAAAACAAGGAGTTGAAATTCAAAGTCCTTCTGTCTTTGTTCGACGTTTTCCGAAGACGCCTTACGGAGCGGGCAGCAGGTATTTTGGAACGGTCGACGAGGGGATCCTTTTTCTATTGTGTGATACGTATATTATTTTGGAATACTTATGAAAGGAATAATTATATAGGTACCTCGTAAAGCTCTAAGACCGAGGAGAATCACTTTTTCGAAGATACTGAAGGTCTTTTGTACAGTCCTGGGAATCGCCGAATAGAAGGTAAATATAATTTTTCGGTAATCAAAATAAATTATAATTGAAATTATAATTTACGCACTTTACAGTGGACACTTTAGGTCCCTGGGGCCCCGAAGCCCATCGGCTGATTTCTGATATTTGTAAGTGTTCTGTGGGTTTGGGAGACCTCGGGGTGACAACTTCTTTCGTCAAAGAATCAGTTTGGCTATTCAAAAAGGTAACGTTGTCAGTCTGCTGGGCACCCTAAACAATGACAGCTTTCTAAGCAGCAACTTAAGACAATGTTTAGTTTTAAGCTTGTAAATATTAATGTTAGGATATGTATGTACATTACAAGATATATGTATCGTATTTATAAAGTTATAATTTAAATTTATACTTAATATTAGTTATTCTGTGCTGCGGCTTTGTAGAATCTACAATAATTTATTTATTTATTTTATTTTTATTTCTTTAGAACACCAACAGCACAAGAAAATAGAACAACACATTTCAGAACAATAAAAAAAAATTCAAGACAATAAATTATTATATGCTAATATGGACTTCAAAAAAAGGAGAAGGTTCTCAATTCGTCTGTATGTTCCTTTTGTATGTTTGTTACCTCATAACTCCGTCATTTATTAACCGATTTCGAAAATTCTTTTTTGTTTGGTAGGTAATACTTCAGAGGTGGTCCCATTTAAATTTCACCGATATTGGAGCTTGGACTTCGAAGATACACTAGATAACGAGATCTGGTTATAACCTTGATAATATTGATGATTCTCTTGTATATCGTTGCGCTCCAGAATCAGAATGAAATTAATTACAGACCTGCCCTAGATATTTATTAATATGCGCATTATTATACAATGAAGCATCCGCTTATATTATACAATGATGAGGATATAGTTGGTTTACAATAAGTATATATGTAATATGTATATAAGCAAAAATTAGAGAACGAAATAGTATATAAAATGATTATATAATAACTGCAATATGTCGATTATTGTCAACAACCAAAGAAAGACTTGGCAATTATGCGCATGATCGTCAATGGGCTGGAATTAAATAAGGCTCTGGCTCTGGGTGTCTGCTGATCAATTCATTGATACTTCTACTAATTCTAATGAAATAGAAATTCTGGCGGTAATTTTTTTTTACTGGATTCTTATTTAATAGTAGCAATCTTTTAAGTTTACCTACCTAGTTTTGAAAAGACTACCATTTTTATCACAGAGGCTAATTTTGACAATCGAAGTATAACTCTTGCACTTTGAACGGACTTGAAATCTATTTGTAAATAAATCTTAGTAAATATTGTCTCATCTACAATAGTACACAGAAAATGATAGTTATGTACAGCTTTAATAAATAGGCATAAAGCAAGTACAAGACTACATACGTTTGTATGTCCATAAACACGAAGTAAGCTCACTAGAAAGCTTTTCTGTTAAAATGGTTTCAGGCGTCAGATTTAGATCTGAGACGCTTGGACGTTGCTTACGTCACACTACCATCCATTTTCACCAACACAATCTTACCATTAGTTCTCGAAGAATAACGATTTCCAGTCAAACTCACCTATTACACCAACATACATTGTGGGCATATAAATACGTATAATCTTCACTCAATTTCCCTTTCGCGGTAGATAGAACATCAAGATTGAAGGAACATCAACAAAATCACCTTTAAAATATTTATCGCTAGATACTTCATATACTTATACATGGCAATTGTAACTAGATATTGCCAGGTTCCAGTTCGTTGCGATAAATGTACCTAGCCGTTCATTTACCAACCTGGTGCCTCTCGTCGTGTGATTAAGGTTAAAATTTGTTATCTGGACATTCCATAACTCACTTTAACAATTCCATATCGACAACGGCGGACTGAATCCCTCGGTGAAGTGGACAGCGCACCATCCACCAGTGGTTCGCGTGAAGCTTAGCATAACAAATCCTCTACAATTGTTTGACCGCGAGATATTTAGTTGACGCGAGATATTTATTTAGTTGCTGGCCGATGCTAGGCTAATAAACGGTTGACTTTAAATGCTATTCCTTGGCCGACTTTTAAATTCCTCTAAACTTTTCTTTTGCTTATGTGAGAAAATGCCCAGCACCCTCATAATGGTAAGGTAGATCGGATCTCAAACGCGCTGTCATGCAACTTCCTTAGGGCGACATAGTAGGTATGACCAGTAGTAGTAATAGTACGACTCCCAAGAGCAATAGAGCTGGTATACCGTAGCCTTATTCTTCTACTCTCAGTTTGCGAGAATAAAATTTGTCTATGCTAACCATTTGTCACGAAGAAATATTGATAAACTAACGCAAGATGGTATTTATGATTAAATAGTACTTGAACAAGAGTAAACCCTGAAACTAGAGAAACCGCATAGATTCTCAGAACTTTTCTACATTGTCTTGGGGTAGAAGTGTTACCAGGTAACCTCACAACGAATTGGGGGAATACCTTCAATTCAATGCGTGGTATCTATAAAAAGTACAAGTCTAGGGTGTAGTTTGGGGACTAACGAATGCTGTAGGTAATTGTCTAGACGTAAAAAGACGAGTAAGAGTGAATAGAGTAGTAAAGTCGATTTTTATTCTGAACAAATAGTAGTGGTATTGTACAAGAGTCTCAAACATTTTTCATCATTACTCAACGGTAAGCGGTTTATTCAGTTTTTATACGTGTGCAACGGTGCGATATATTTCATTTAGTAGTTTATTACATGAGGGCAAATAATTTTTAAATTCACTAATTAAGTTCTTATATTTTCAAATGTTTTTAGTATTCCATACCTTAAAAGAAAATTGAACCGTTACACAATTACTCTAGCGTGCGTTCGTCTGTCTGTCTATCACGGTGGAATTTCTCAAAAAGTAACGTAGGTACAAATTTGATTATAAGTATTATCCTAAACATTATAAGAAATATAAGTATAGCCTAAGTTTAATGAATAGATATTAGATACACATAAATAGTATATAAATAGTAGGAAATCCAAGGTATTCTAATTCAACTAATTAAGTTCTAAAGTAACTAATAAATTAGTTTTCCCCGAGTGGATTATTTCTGGGTAACTGCGTTCATTTATAATAAGGTTCCTCGAGAAGTCACTTATTTAATGGAGAGGAGATTTAAACTTGTTATTACACGCACACTGATTGGAAAGTCGTAGGTACTATAAAATTATTACATACATACAAATTTCACGTTGTATCCCTAACGGGGTAGTCAGAGTGGTTGGAGAGCCAAGCATCGCAGTCCTTACATACTTCTTTCACTTCCTCAAATCTCGTTCTTGTCATTCCCCTCACACGTTTTCACGTTTCGCCTAGGTATACGAGTGCTTTTGTCATTTCAGTCAGCTAACACTCTGGCTATGTGATCTTCATAAGTCAGCCTTGGTCTTCCTTGGCTTCTTCTACCACTCGCTTTTCCTCTGTAGACTTTCTTCGTCAGTCTTTCATCACTCATTCTTTCTATGGGCCCTATCCATGATTCCGATGGTAGATTTGACGTTCGATAATATCTCATAGCAGAGTTAACTAGAATAAATTGATATGACTTTGACTTGTGGTGCAAAGATTACCATGACTGCCCCAAGTGTGATCCCAGCTAGGGGACTAATTGCGTAACTTCCATTGGCTAAAAATAAATAACAAATATATAAGCAACATAGATGGACCCACTGTCATTATGGATTAGTAGAAAATGAAAATGAAAAAATTTTTATTCAGTAGCTAGTACAATACATCTTCCACAGTATATCTTACGTCAGAGTCTCCTTTTAAGTATAAACAATACCTGTGCTAGGAGACTGCTCCTCATAACTAGTACAACAAGTACAAAATTGTAGAAGTGTGCATTTCATAGAGAATTACAATTTCATATTTAATGAGACAAAAGGTAAGTAACATAAATGGAAGAAATTAGAGACATCCCTGAAGCCTTATAAGCATTATACCTTGTATAGTATATCCTGAATACCGTATACTATATCCGTCATACAAGACAAGTAAAAGGAGTCTTCGAGTTTGTGAGCTTTTGGAATAGGGGCTCTGATCACTCACTTCAGGCGATCTGGAGGACAACATAGCATGTGTGATGCGCACTGACATGGCACTGCGAGAGTGCTGAGCAAACAGGCGCAACAAACCTAACCTATCCAAGACGCGCTTCACAGCTTAAAGGGGCGGTGCGTAAAAGCCTCATATAACTACGTCATATCCAAGAGGCTAGTAGTATTTATATCTTTCTCCCGCATACCAAAAGGATTAGCAGTTAGTTCACTAACAATATTTTAGTGCCCAAATAACCACCATTCCAATACTTTCGTAATCAATTAAACGTTTTAACATTTACATGTATGTTATGTAGGTACTCGTATCATCAGAAACCACAATAAACTCATAAAACTATCTTATATATTAACAGGGCACATTGCCAGATTCTGTGTCGCGTCTCATATGCATTTGTGCACAGAAAAACGCATTGTCTATCTGTCCTTTTGTTTGTTTTACTTTTTGTTATGGAAACCATGAATTATCTAAAGAGTTCAATGGAAATCTAAATAAGCGTAAAACTAATATAAGATAAGATCATAACATAATAGCTTTTAGATTGGTAATGTTACGTAATATACTATAAATCAACGGTGAAAGTTAGACGTTAGATCACATTATTTATATATATATATATATATTTAAATATTTAAATATTTAGACGACATGACACGTCCGCATCCGCCGAAAATTAAATGCTAACTGAATTACGTAGTAATTTTACATTCTCTTTGACTGTTACTTTTTAATCACGTATATACATATCTATGATTAATTGCTTGGGTAGCAATGAGATGGGCGCCTTGTTCACCGTACACTGCTTACCTACGTACTTTAAACTTAGTATAATATACGGGCGTATAGACACGAACATAGAGCTCGTTACCGCGTGATGATTTTTAATTTGCTAATGTCACCTACGAAATGAATTATTCCCTTGATTATTGCGATAGGTATATAATATCACAATCACACACAGAACACGTAACCATCATCGAAAAATACAGTACTTCTATGAAATAAAACATAATAACACAGAATAATAAAATAAGTCTCCCCAGCGTGATGACTTGTGACGACCTATCATTCAAAAAGGGTTACAATACCGTCTTGTTTGCTGGTTCTTTTCTACTCGTACCACTATCATAAAATATTACATTCTCGCACTCTTTTTACGTCTATACACCAGTATATACTAAGTTTATGGTACGTACAGAACTTTGTGGGTACGCATATAACATCTGGAGCCCCCACTCTGATCGGCCGCGACCCAGAGGCCTATTTAGTAATCTCTTACGGCAGGCGAAGAACGCTGTTGCCGAGGGCTGACGGTCCGGATGGTACGTTGCCACCATCGCGGCTTAGTCGTCTTCGAGCGAGATCGGCTATCTCCCGTTCCGCTTGCTATCTTCCTTCTAGACTAGACCATTATGATCTCACAGAATAAGAAAATGGCTTTCCACAACTATTCTTTCGCTAGCATAACCACTACTACTGCTGACAGAGACATATCTTATCCTACCTGGCGCACCAGGTCTCGGTGCTCGGAGGTCCACGCGGGCACTCTTCCAGCGTGTACCAGGCGCTGTCCTCTTCCACCACTACAATGGTGGCAGTAAGTTACATATTTCATTAGTCTACATTCTAGGCTCTAGATCAGGGGTTCCCAAACTTATTTTGTCTACTGCCCACTTTGAGAATAAATTATTTTTTAGCGCCCCCATTTTTTCACCTACTGAAAAACCACTATAACTTCAAATTAAATTAATTAATTATTGTGAGCTATATTAGCGGAGATTAAACATTAATTCCAAACGAGACTTTTACTATAACCCGCAAGAGTTAACTTGAAACCTGAACGCAGTAGGTAATACACAACGGCGCTCAGGTCTCAAGTTAACTCTTACGGGCTACACCTGCCAATGAGAATGATTATTGAAACGCAACTTTAAAGTATTCAAACAGAGTATCTTTTATTAAAATAAAATAAATATAATCGATCCTTATATAAAAACTAATGTGAAGGATGAATCTGATGCTGTTTAATAAGTTTGTTGATATCAGGTTCCAATTTACTCAAGAACAGTCGCAAGTCGCCACGTTTGGTAACATGCAAACGATTTCTCTTTTTAGTAAGCAGCGTTGCCACATCACTACATCCACGTTTACACAAATATAACGATGGGAATGCTATCAAGAATCGCTGAACGATTGACCACAATCCAGGGTACAATTGCGGGATAGGTTTTTGTAGCCAAAATTCTTGGTAACCATTTTTGAACTTGATTTTTAATTCCTCGTTTGTTGTCAATTCTATAAGTTCTTCTTCCAGCTGAGGTGACATTGCTGTGTTGACATTTGAAAACGGATCCAACACCCAGTCTGATATTTCCAAGTTCAAAATGTCCTGGAATCGTTCGGTGAAGTCAAAGTGGAGGTTTTCCAAATGTTGGCAGTAGGCAAACAATTCGTCGTTACTGCATGATACTGATAAATTCGGAAAATTGTGAAACTCACGTCTGCCCATATTCTTTTTGTGTAGAAGCAGTTTGGCTGCGAAAGCAGCAACAACGTTTTTTGTTTTAATTAAATTTAGTTCATCGCCTTGCAGTTGGAGATTCATGTCGTTGAACAATTTATACAGGTCTGTCATGTAAGCTATATCATTCTTTGATGTAATGAGCTTGTTGTGCAATTCTGTATCTTTAGTTTCCAAGAACTCTATAACAGAGTCAAACAGGTTGTAAAATCGAGTCAGACAATTGCCTCTTGATAGCCAACGAACTTCAGTATGAAACAACAAACGGTTGAAATCCTCGTCATTAGTAACACAAAGTTGATGAAATAATCTATCATTCAAAGAGCTGTTGCGGATTTTATTGACTGCTTTGATGACATATTGCAGTGATTGAAATAGTCGTTCACTTAAGTTTCTAGCAACCGAATGTTGTCTATGAATAACGCAATGTACAGCAAAGATATCTGGAATTTTATTTATGGCACCCTGTCATAGCCGGAGCGCCATCCGTAGCAACTGATATAATATTTTTCAAGGGAATCTCTTTCTCATCACAAAACTTTTCCAATGTATTGAATATGGTTTCGCCTTTTGTATCGGTCTCTAAATTTCTAGCAAAGAATAGTTCTTCACATATTTTCTCATCTTTAATAAACCTCACGTAAGACAACAACAATGCTTCATTAGTTGGTAAAGTGGACTCATCGAGCTGAATTGAGAATTGACTTGTCCTCAGGTGATTACACAATGATCCTTCAATGTTTTCAGCCATTTCATCAATTCGTCTTTGCACAGAATTATTACTCAAAGGAATTTTTCGGATAATATCTGCGGCTGGTTTATGAAGCACAGTAGTTATTACTTCCTTTATTGCTGGCAAAATTAACTCTTCTCCGATGTTATGTGGTTTGCCTTTTTGAGCAATTAACAAAGAGATATTGTACGAAGCTCGAAGTCCGTCGTCATCTTGCTTAGCAGCCGCCGAAAATAGTTTTGCTACACTTGGCTGAGTATTATGCTTCTTCTCTAGGTTTTGAAAATATGCTACATTCTTGTCTTTCTTATCTGGATGCATTTTATTCAAATGATCTTGCAGTCTTGAAGGCTTCATTGCTTCATTCGAAAATGTTTTTAGACATAGAAGACACCCTAATGGGTTTGTCGGATTTTCAATGAATCCGAATTTAATATATTCCGCACAGTATTGCCGTCTCTTCTTTTTTTACTTCCGACATTGTTTTGTTTTGATAAATACGTAAGTAAGTGTTGAACTTAAGTACTGCTCATCTATTGCGCGCGAAACCGCAAATGAAAATAAAATAAATATTACGTTGTTTATATAGGATTGCATAAGCAGCACGCACCGACAGGAATAAAACGAACATGCATAAACTCGTGTATCTCATTCGACGCGCAATCGTACTCAACAAGTCAGAACAAGTCTTCTATGAACCAGCCGATTAATACAGGAATGCACGATTCGGGTTATTTAACAAAAACTTGTTAAAACATGATTGCCCGCGGTCTATTATCTACGAAAATTACCTACCTGGGAGAACTAATAACTATTAAAATGCGAAAGTGTGTCTGTTGCCTTTTTATTTGTTTGTTTGTGTCTACTTTCATTTCGAAACAGAACGACCGATTGACATGATTTTTATTTTGTATATTCAATAAAACAGGACAGATATATGAACTACGCGGAGAGAAATATCGAACCGAGTTTGAGCAATCTTTTAATTAATATTAGTTGATGTTCACAAGTTCTAGTTGAGAGTCGAGAGCTCATGCAGTCGTTGTCTAAGATGCCTCCTAGCTAAATGAAATTACAAATCACCCCCCAGGCCTCTACACAACGCCCCCATTTAGGCCTGCAGCGCCCACAAGGGGGCGTTATCGCCCATTTTGGGAAAGGCTGTCTTAGGGTAATTAGTTTTTTTTAATCGGAAGCCCGTTTGTTCTCAAACGTGAACCTACTCGGGTTAATCCAAGAAACTTAGGTGAGTTGAAATAAGGACTATTAAACGCTACTCCTGGGAAAGCCCTATATTTTTCTCGAAATACCCTCCAAATAGGGTTAGTAATTTTAAGTGATGCGTTCAAAACAAACGGACAAATTTACGTTTGCAATTTTATTATATATTACATAGATATAGGTAACAAAATTTTCAAAGAGAACACGCAGTACAAAATGGTAAAACAATTTTCATGAAGTCAAATGCATATTTTATTTACATAATTTTTCTTTAAAAAATACATATGTCATATAAGCGAAACCGCGTGCAAGTATGCAACTAACATGAAATCGGGGTCAACGATTCTCGGAACGTCTGAATTTAGCGACAACAGATATTTTTAATTAAATTATCTGGTATTAGGTCAATGCTCAACAGTGCGACAAGTACTTTGTAAGACAATCCGAAGTTCTATCATTTCATTACATATAATTTACTAAAAAAAGTTTTGTATTAATATTTTAGTATTTATTCAATTGTTATTTAACTATTAAACAATTTATTCAAATATTGAGTTACAAGGCACTTCTGAAAAAAAGCTTATAACGAGAAGCATCGACAAGAAACTCAGTAACTCAGTATCACCCATGCCAAATCGGTGTACGTTCGACAACAAGTTTCAATTTATTTTTGTGAATGAAGTGATTTCTTGAGGAGCCTTATTATAAAAATCGAACTCATTTACCTAAATATGGCCCGTGACATTTGTAGTTTTTTTGGAATAACTAATTGATCACGATCTCGGGTTTCCGTACCATTTGTATCACCTTTCTTTTGCAATAGATCTATATTTTTTCTAGTACACATATATTTTCAAAGATGTACGAGAGGAGGAGCAAAAGTACATCAATGTCTTTGCAACTATCTTTCAGTGGCTCTCGGGTATTCATGCTATAGATGGCACATATATAAAGCTAGAATTAATATGCGCCGCTGATCCTCATAGCAGCAGGTCATCAAACATTAGATTATAGAAATATGCGAAGTACACCAGTCTATCCGTAGCAACATCAATCAACAAATCTAATGTGTCTAATACCATATTATTTCGGCGAACTAAGCTTAATCAAAGCTCCGATATGTCCGCCCACTGTAACTTGTTAATTGTTATATATTATTAAATGAAGAAAAGTAGCAAATTTAATTAATGCTAATTGTTTTTCACCCAGTTATAGTCTATCATGTATTCTGGGTACGGTATAGAAAGGGAAAACTTGACACATTTGATTTTTTGTGCATTCAGTAGTAAATAAATAGCAACGAGACATTCGCTAAGCTCTTGTTCTGTTCGCTACATTAATTCTGGCTAATATCTGTTTTTTTTTAATTGTCCCGTTCTATCAGTTGTCACTTGATTGTTGATTGTTACCAACCATGAAGCAAGGTTTGTAGTACCTACCGTGATTAGATTCCTTGTTAAAGAACAAGAATTCAAAAGTGTATTTGCACTTTTGAATTCGTTATATTAAATTATTTTCATTCGGATCTCAAAAAAAATTCTTTACTAAAATACTCCAAACGTCTGGTTTTTACGTCAGAAAGTAAGACAAATAGATATAGGTTATTCAATAAGTGTTCTGTTTTTTGAATTTCGATACGGATCATTAAAAATACGATATTTCCTTAAGATCAGTATTTTAAAAGAAATTAAAAAACAAACAAACTCTCGTATGGCGACCACTATGTGATAAGTCCTGACTAATAATAATGTTTCATCGTATATAATTTTGTTTGACATTTAGTTCATTAAGTACATCTATTCCTTTATGTATGTATACATGTTATCGTTGTTAATGAATTCGTTTAAGTCGATTAAGTTACATTCAAAAAATTTTAGCATAATCACACACAATCTACCACCTACCATTCAGAGTAGGTAAACAGAATATCGAATGACAATAAATTCACACTAACGCCGCTTTTAATAGTAAGTACCTGGGTATGGAGTGTGTACACACAGATGACTAGCGGACATAGATAGGTGTCATGTTATTAATAAATTATTCATAAAATAAAAAATGTTAAAATTTATTCTTTCTTCATGGCATGACGCACAGCCAATGTCACATATTAATAAGTAGAATCGAGATGAAGCACGTTTGAAGCAAATTCGCTTTTTCTTCTTATAGTAAAACTCCTCCAGTAAAGTGATAGTGTGGGCTTTACTGAAGTTATAAAGCACTTCTTGGAAGAACGCGAGATCTTCAACTACACATGTTTATTTAGACTTCCTCCATTCTTTTCACTTATACAGAACTTTAAAACACAATATACTATCACTTTTGTTCTTTATAACTCCCAAAAATGGAAAAAATAGAAAATCTAAATAAAATGACAACCTCACTTCTCCCGTTCCCGCCAAAAAGTCCTAATTTAGCCTTTGAATTTAACTTTCAGATTAGTTTTCTTGTCTCTTCCACTGTCGAAATATTTTATTCCGAAAAACTTCTGTTCAAATGGTCAAAGTTTCAGCCGAAACACCGTTTCCATATGTTTATGAGGTAGCAACTTTTGACAATTTATAATTTCTTATAATAACCTTATAATTTATCGCTACCTCTTTAATAATTGTTTATCAACTTACACTTTTATATCACTCGAAAACCCTTTACCAAAATAATGGAGAAAGTAAGGACTTTTATAAAAATTAGGTGTCTAGGTTTTGTTTAAATTTGCCCCATTTTGTTTTATCTAACGAGAATGTTTTTGTACACGAAAACGATAAAAAAAAATTATTATCAAAAGTTCTAAATTCAAATATATCAAATTTCCCGAAGTAGGGCATTTTTAATTCGTATTGCATAAGTATAATTTCAAAATGTATGTATTCGTATTATTAAATTTAAGCATATTATACCTAACGACAATAAAACAACACAATTTTTAATACATAATTACCAAAAACTACAAGTTATCAGCCCCAAATAATGAGTCAACTTCAGTTTTGTGTGAGACGTGACGAAATGTGGACGTACGCGGGAGTCCTCCTTTTGGCCGCGTGCGCGGGCGCAATCACACGCGATCAGTTTTACCCCCATGGACCGGGTTTGGACCAAAGACTGCCTAGAGGACACGAGGTTGCGTCTCCGGAAACGCAGTTGAAAGTTCCCATCGTATTCTATGGAGAAACCTACGAATCAGTATTTGTAAGTGTCTATTTTTTAAATTCTTAACAACAAAAATTTAAACAATAAAAACGATTATTTCCAAATTCGTAATAGAAAATATGTATCGAAATTATTGAAATAAACCTTGCTACATGCACTTAGAAAAACCACTCAAATTTGTATGGGTAAAAGTCCCGTATAACCCAGTAAATTTCCTTTGGGGGCTAAGAATGTACCTTTTAAAGCATTCTCCCGCAATACTAATTAAACTAATCTATGTATGTATAATGAAAATATGTCATACATATATAATGAAAATGATTTTCTTTCTCCTCCAATCACGTGAAAACTACTGAATATATGTCGATAACTAACTATCGGTATGGGACTATGACCATTCGACGCGGAATCGTTTGTAAATGGTTTTAGAATATTTATTTTTTAATTTCATAGACCCTTCATAATTTTTTAAACAAAAATGTACTATTAAGTACAAAATTTTTATTTATGCGCAACGAAACGGGCGGGTAACGGCTTGTATGTTACCAACTCACTCACTAACTCACTCAAATCTCAAAATAATACTAACTCTAGGATCATGAAAGGTCTCACGATAGTTTGTATAATGTAAGGGCCAATGTAAAGGATTTAAGGGAATTTACGTTGTAAGGGAGTAAAGGGATTGATCTTTGTATGAAATTTGTATATGGAACGGAATACGGCTGTGAAATTGAGTACTGAATATTACTTACTACAACAAAAATAATGAGACCTGTTTTTTACATTTTTGTAAAATGCCACTCAAAAATGGGGTTCCAACTTTGTATGAAACTGTTTTTCTGTTTCATTTTTACGGCTAAACCGTTGGACTGGTTGATGAAATTTGGAATGGAGATAGATTAAGCCTTAGGGTAAGAAGGCATAGGCAAATTTTTATAATTCTACGTGGATGAAGTCGTAAAAATTGAGTAGTAAAATTACTTACTAAAAATAATGAGACATGTATTTCACATTTTTTTAAACTCTACACAAAAATGGTTAGGTTCTAACTTTGTATGAAATTGTTTTTCTGTTACATTTTCACGACTAAATCGCGAGACCGATTTAATAAAATTTAAAATGGAGATAGACTAATCCCTGGCGACGCATTGGAAATTTTGACGGCAAAGATCTCAATTTTTCTAAGAGACTACAAAACGTATGAAAGTGATATTTAGTAATCTGATTCTTCATTTCATTGACTTTATTTTGCCAGTTGCGATACACGGTTGGTTAACTTTTGTAACACAAAAAAAAATATCAGAGAAACCGCTTTTAAAACAGAGATTTATATTATTCGGAGACCGATTTATGTTTCTAAATTTTCTGTATAGTTTTCTCTAAACATATTCTTAAAAATACCAGTTGGATTTTTAAAATTAATTATAGTTTTTAAAATAAACGAAAATAACCGTTTTTTCGTATTTTTCGTAAGCTAGCGCGCGCACGTTTGCATAGAACAGAAGGTCTATTTTAGATTAAATTATTGCTTATCAATGCGTCGCCTTAATTCAAAACAAAGTCTTGTACAATAGCTAGTTACTGATAAAAATAAATTTACTTCTAAATGAGCATTATTCAGTGTTTGACTGACAGTCACCACATGATGTCACATCAGTCAATAGTAAGTCTTCCAAGTCAAGTCAATAGTAAATCCAGTTGGAGCAGTGGTATCTTACGCATGGCTTCTAAGCCGAAAGGCTCAGGGATAGGTTCCCGGTCTGATATAGGAAGCGAACTTCCCCGTGGTCTAATTGTTACTAGTTACTCCATCAAATCGTTTCGTAGCGTCATATAAAACTCATGCTTCTTTTGGGGTCATAGAATTGATATCTGAAGACATATTTATTGTTCCTAATTAGTAATAATAATAAAACTCCTAACAATTACAGAGAATATTACCTCAAAGTAAGCATTAGGTTCGTACTATGGGTACCATACAAGACACAACGAGCTGGGGGAGCTCTAGTAATACCCGAACTTCAAGCCAATTTAGAAAAATTCGTTACCTAAATTGACCTGACCGGGGATCGAACCCGGGACCTCAGCTTGGAAAGTAGATGTTTTGCCACCAAGCCAATGAGCCGGTCCTAATTTGTTCGCAGTTATTCCTAATTAAATTAATATCTTCAATTTAAAAACACAACTTTATTCCTTGATTAAACAAATATTAGCTTGGTTATTAACATAACATATCTTCACGCTGTATCCCTAACAGGGTAGTCGGAGAGGAAGAAGCGCCAAGCATGGCGGTCCTTACATACTTCATTCGCTTCCTCAAATCTCATCATTCTCCTCACATATTTTCGCCTAGGTATGCGAGTGCTTTTTAGATTTCAATCAGCTAACACTCTGGCTATTTGATCTTCGTCAGTCAGCCTTGGTGTTTGGCTTCTTTTACCACTCGCTTTCGCTCTGTGGATTTTCTTCGTCAGTCTCATCACTCATTCTTTTTATATGCCCGAACCATCTCAGTATTCCTTTCTTCATTTTTACAGTAACACTGCCGTGCAACCATGTCATACTGCGTATCTCTTCATTACTTATCCTGTCCGCAAGGGTGACACCGCACATATTTCTAAGAGATCGCATTTTTACTGTATTTATCATACTTTCACTCGATATCAGGCATACCCAAGCATACCATAAGTTTGGTTATTGTTTTAATAAATGTTTGATGTTTTAGTATGCAACAACAAGTAGATTTCAATGTTTTTATTTAAAACTTTTTAGCATGTTTTAACTTAGTTTACGTTACTTCTAATTATATTTATAAAAGTTAACCAACCGTGTATTGCAACTGTTAAAATGAAGTCAATGAAATGAAGAATCAGGATACCAAATATCACTGTCATACGTTTAGAAAAATTGAGATCCCTGGCGTCAAAATTTCCAATGCGTCGCCTTAATCCATATTAGATATTACATTCTCGGGTACACTGACCTTATTTTCGCATTTAACTAACCGATTACTTAAGCTAATAACTATTAGAATATAGGTGTAATACTTTTATATCTAAATACTTATCTATCCAAATAGTATATAAAAATCAATTGCTGTGCGTTGGTCTCGCAAAATCTCGAAAATGACTCGGCCAATTTGAATTTTTTGTTTTGTTCGAAAAAAAAGGAAATTAAGAAAAACCCAAAGAAACAACCGAAAAATTGATAAAATCGAAAGTGGTAATTTTGGTGGGAATTGTCACAGAAAGACAAAACATTTTTCCGCGCGAACGAAGTTGCGGGTACAGTTAGTAATATTAGAAAACAATGTCGCAATTCGTGTATATCTGTGTTCTCGTAAAACTTCCAAACTTATAAATGGATTTAGAAACAGTTATCACCATATTTTATGTCAGTTAACGAGGAACGTTTCTATATAGATATAACACATTCACATTTATTCTATAGAAGCACAGAAATAATGGCATTTCTTAATCAAGTGCCGTGTGCAGCCGGGGCGGTTCGCTACTATTTTATAAAACAGTCAGTAACAGAGCTATTAGAGTAAGATAATAATTAGATAGATTACATAAGAATTTAAAAGTAAACATTCACGTCAGGCTTTAAAAAAATTTTAACCCCATTAACAGAAACGACTTTCTCCTCAAAATGTAAAACTTATAATTTGAAAGTTTCAGTAAATATAGGTACTACTTTTGACTACCTCCGTGGCGCAACGGCTTAGCGCGTCGGAAAGTAAACGGGGTTGCGGGTTCGATTTCCGCCGCGAGTCTGGGTGTTTATGTATAATATGTATTTATTTACAAAAGAAAAGTATATAAGTAGTATATCAGTTGTTGACTAGATGGCGCTGTGTGAAATGTCTGAGTTTCAAAAGAAAGATTCAACAAGAATTCTAGGTTTTACAGATATCTAGAAATTAATTTTACAAAATGAAATATATCGCTTCATGTATCAGACATCGAGTGAAAGTAAAATAATTGCAGTAGAAATGCGATTTCTCAAAAATATTATATATGTGCGGTATCACCATCGCTGAAAAAATAAGCAACTAAGAGATACGTATTAAGACAGGTTTGGATGATAGTGTTATGAATGAACAAAAGAATGCTTAGGTGGTTGCACAAAAATTAAGCAATGAACTATCGACGACAAAAATCTACAAAGCGAAAGTGAGTGGTAGTAGAAACCAAGAACGACTAAAGTTGTCTATTGAAGTTCAAATAACCAGAGTATTAGGTGAAGGAAATGTCAAAAGCACTCGCATCCGCAGCAAAAGTATTTCATAGGAATGTTGAGATTTGAGGAGGTAAAAGAAATACGTGAGAAATACGTAAAGATTGCGATGCCTGACACTTCATCCTCTCTGACTACTCCATTAGGGATACTGTCTGAGTATATTTGTATTTATATCGTTTTATACATTACATACATACATATCTTCACACTGATCCCTAATGGGATAGTTAGAGAGGATGGAACGTCAAGCGTCGCGGTTCTTACATACTTCTTTCGTCTTCTGAAATCTAATCATTCTGCTCACACATTTTTGCCTAGGTATACGAGTGTTTTTAATATTTCCGTTTCATTTTATAATTTTATATACATTTTATTTTGGAATTACACGCAAATCGAAATCTCACTTAACCGAATATACAAAAATGTCTTCAATGCATATAAGACTTATCGACACAGCTTTGCTATTGTTTAATGATAGTAAAAACGAGTAGTACAAATGGATTTATTAATAAGTACGCTATGTGACTATTATTATCTTCCACATTAGGAATAATTATTCCTAATGTGGGTTCAAATATTTGCAAAAGATAGCAAACAAACGATAATTTGTCACACATAAGCGGACGGAAATGCAAGTGGCTGCATATCGCGCAGAGATAGGCGGTCACTGACTGACCGTTTTTGTAATTATATCGAAAATTTTTGCACTGTTTAAGAATTTTATATTTTAGTTATCACTACAATCACGTAAAACATTTTACAAGTATCTGTAAGACTTATAAGACGTTAATTGTAATTTAACTAATTATCGAGCACTAACTTTTGACCACGAATTCATTCGGGTGAAATTTAAAAAAAATAGCTTGTATCCGTTCTCAGAGTTCTACCTGTGGTTATATCTGTATTAAGTTAGCGCGTTGGCAGAACAACCGCCTTCCAAGTCGGTGTCCCGCGCGCTTATTACCTAACTTGAAGAGTTGAAGTCAGCATACGACATCAAAATATTGCGCGATATCTGCTGTCAAAATGAGAATTTGTGTAATATAATTTGTATAGTGGCGCTAAATCTACCGCGAAAAGTGCATTTTACAGTCATGGTGGAATAGACACGCAATCGTCATACATGATACCATTTTTTTATTACAATTGGTCACGTCGCGCAATAATCGCGTGGCTGTTGCTCTTCAAATTAGGTAATAATCCCGCCGGATTCTATCCCCGGCCACGTTAATTTAGGAAATATTTTTTTCTGAACCTGCTTAGAGTCTGGTATAAGCCCCGTGCATTAGTTTGGGGTAATAAAATGTGTATAATTGTCTGGAGTATTATTAATATTATTATATCCGTACCGAATTTCGTCAAAATCGGTTCATCGCTTTAATCATAAAACCTTAGGTAAATAATAGACAAAAGCACTCTACGTTTACAATATTAGTATGGATTCTTTGATGTTGATTTAGGAGAGAAAGAAAAATATTCAACGTATCATTTGCGCCCGATTTCACCAGTCACCTAATATTTTGCGAACCCCTAAAAAAGATAGGGGTCCGCTAACGATGATTTTGCGTTTCACGAAACATTAGGTAGTTAAAAGATCCCCTAAATTAAGAAACTCGATTTTCGAACTCATAGCAGTATATGACAATTTTGTGTATTAAGTTTTGACAATATGGAGAATAATTTATTATAGTATATGGAAACTAAGAAGTAAAACAATAATATCTGTTTTATCGATAAACTTTTGGAAACGAATAGTCACTATAGAAACAATAAAACGTCACAACTATGTCTGACATTACTAGGGAACCGTTAGATTGGTGAAAACTAATGTTATCTAAGAACCGGTTTAGGGATGCTTTTAATCTAGGGGATACATTGTCGTGTGACGACAGATAGCGTTGGTGAAATCGAGCATTAGACTAGCAATGCAGTTCTCTGAAAATGCTCACCTATTTGAAGCCAATTGGCAGTAACTCCTAGTCGTCACGAGCAAGCAATAGAACACATCTTCCTATTTATAAGAGTAATTGGCATGTTTATTATTTAATTGTTTATTAAAGTTACATTGTGTAGTGTTCACCGACATGCTTTTCCAAGTAACTAATTTGATTAGCGCGGCGACAGAGCATCTTTTTTACAAGCCGGGGTCCTGAGTTCGATCTTCAGTCAGATCAATTCAGGAACGAACTTTTCTAAATAGGGTTTGAATCTGGGTGTCTCTGGGAGCTCCCCCAATAGTACCTATAGTGCAAGAAGCTTAGTACTTCGTTTGGGGTCACACAATTTGTACAATTGCTAAAAAAATTTTTGTTCTAAAATTTACAACAAATAGTATTTACCGACATTACAGTTTATACTAAAATAAAAACAAGCACAGTCACCTTGTAGCATCCTTCTCACTTACTCTTAAGTACGCTATGTGGCATTCTCCCTTTCCCACTCCCAGCACCTACGTGTGATAGTTTTCGTCGCTGATACATTGTAATAGCCTATATTACAATATATTAGCGACTTATCCCAAAAAGCATGTTGTAAACGTCTTAAAATACTCGTATCTCTAGCTAGGCTAGCACCAACTACTCATTGCGGAAAAAAAATTGGTCAAGTGCGAATTCGACACGCGTACAGAAGGTTTCGTACAATATTAATATAATTCTAAACTTTTCTGGAGATCACTCTAGCGTACTCCAAAACTCCCAAGAGTAAAAAAGATAGAAAATCTAAACAAAATGTAAACTACTTCTATTCTCGCTATTACCTATTCGCGCCAAAAAATTCCCAGTGACAGCAACCAATCTGTCGTTGTGTTAATGTTGCAATAATTAATAAATAAACATTATTAGTGTTTTGATCAAAGCTCTGCGATCAAAGCATTAGAGGTAGCCATTACAAAAAATAATGAAATAAATGTGCGTAATTTTATTATTAACATGCTTTTAACAAAAATTGAGAACAAAAATTGTGAAATAGAAATGAACGGATATTGTTCTGGACGATATCTGTTTTGAAATCTCTATGAATTATAATATAATAGAGATGAATGATGTTATTTATAAAATCATATTTTTGTATTTCCATTGCCAAATGCGCTCATCTTTACATCACTCTGTATTATAAAATATATTCTTTATACACTTTCTCGATTCTCGACACATATATAGGTATTTATGTATGTATATAGCAAATTATCTTGGATAATATATGTGCGTACCAACGTAATATGTTTGTGACTATAAGTATATAAAACTAGTTATTGCTTGCGACTTTGCTTGTTTGCTTGGATTAAAAAAAGTAGCCTATATCGTTCCCCAGGATTTAATCTATCTCAGTTCTAATTTGATCAAAATCAATCCAGCGGTTCGGAAAGCCGAACAGACAGATAGACAGACTTCCACATAGAGGTATGTGTAACTAGCGGCCCGTCTCGACTTCGTCCGGGTTGAATGCACATGTCCATCTGGAATAATGTACCTTTTGGTGAATAAATTATTCAAATTCAAAAAATTTAAAGGTGCAGTGATATCGGAGATTACCCTCCATATATAAATATATAACCTTACTAAATCTAATTCTGAAAATTACGCTATGTGAATGTGATTCTATTTTTATAACTTGTGTAATATAGTTTCATACAAAGTTCAAAGTGAATTCTATTTTTTCTTGATCCGAGGAATTCTACAAAATGTGAAACATATGTCTCATAACTTTTAAACAATTGTACTAAATTTCACAACCGTATTTCGTTCCATATTTAAATTTTCATACAAAGTTTACACTCCTTTGCCCGTTAAAATTTCAAATTCCAAAAATCCTTTCTTAACGACTGGCCCGTTGGCGCAGTGGCATAGCAACTGCTTTTCAAGCTCGATGTTCCCGGGTTCGATCTCCGGTCAGGTCAATTTAGGAAACGAATTTTTCTAAATTGGCTTGAAGTGTGGTTGTTACTGGGAACTCCCCCAGAGTTCGTTGTGTGGTATCCATAGTACGATTCTAATGCTTACTTTGAGATCCACGCATTCTATGTAATTATTTGGAGTATTATTGTTATTACTAATTAGGACTGTTCTATGCGAAAGTGCGCGCGCAAGCTAACGAAAAATACGAAAAAACAGTTATCTATTTTCATTTATTTTAAAAACTATAATTAATTTTAAAAATCCAACTGGCATTTTGAATAATATGTTTAGATTAAACTGTACAGCTTACTGCTTAGTTTGGGGTCACACAATCTGTGTAATAGTCTGGAGTATTGTTAAAAAAATGCTGTGTTATTAACGGGTCCCTTACTTACTGCTTACACACCTTCAATACACAAACTATCATCATCTTTCATAAGCAGTTTTTGAATTTTCGTTTTTAATCAGTCAGCGAGTGAGTATTTTGCTTTTATTTATGTTAAAGATTATTATGTACCTACTTTATGAAACGTTATATTAATCAATAAATATTTTTTTACTGTTTATTTTAATACACAAATTAGCTCTAATAACTAATTTATGTATAAGTAAATATGTAATTTTTAATAATAAACAATAATTATCCTAATGAATAAATCTTCAAACACAATTGTCGTAACGCATATTTCTTTCAAATATTATACTTAGGGAATAATTATCGTAAAAACTTCTTGTCATTAGAAATTTTAAAAGTGGTTTTTATCTGAAAGAACGGAACAAAATGTCGGGACCTTTAAAGATACGTGTTGTATTAAATATAACTTAACGATATCAATCATTATCATTTAGGAGGTCAGAGACATGTTCGTAATCGCAGAAGATAAACTGCTATTCAACTATTATGTAAAAATGAATTCATAGTTTACAACTATACCTAATGGGCACGTGATTTTTATAATAGTAAGAACTGTAAGAAGTTTATAAAAATACCCAACTCATATTGTTAGTTATAAAAAAAATTGAATAATTTATTCGAAATTCATATTTTCGAAGTTAGATTTATCATCGATTTAAAATGACTTAAATCCATAGAAAGTCACTTAAGAACTTTGGCGGTAACGGGAGAAGTGAGGTTGTCATTTTATTTAAATTTTCTATTTTTTAAATTTTTAGGAGTTTTAAACTACAAGTGATAGTATATTGTGTTAGAGTTCTGTCTAATTGAAAAGATGGAGTAGGTGTAAATAAACATGCGTAGCTGAAATTATCACGCTATTCCAAGAAGTCCTTTATAACTTTAGTAAAGCCTACTATCACTTTACTGGAGGAGTTTTTCGATAAGAAAAAACTAATTTCTTGTGATTCTACTTTATAATGCGCTAAACTGTGCGCCATACCATAAAGATAGAAGTCAGTTAAGGCGCATTGGAAATTTGACAGCTGGTATCTCCATGTAATAATAATAATATTTATTTATTTGCAAGAATGCGAGTAAAATCAGATGTACATGGAACGCATGAAACGTATAAAAGTGATATTTGGTAACCTGATTCTTCATTTCATTGACTTCATTTTGTCGCGTCACAAGATTTTTTTTTAGAAAAAAAAACAAACTCTTAATAGAAAAAAAATATCAAAGGAACCTCTTTTAAAACAGAAATCTACATTTTTCGAACTAACGCGACCGATTTATGCCTCTTTTTCTGTGTAGATTAATCTAAACCATATTCTTTGAAATACCAGTCGCATTTTTTAAAATTCATTACAGTTTTTATATTAACTAAAATAACCGTTTTTACGTATTGTTCATAAGTTAGCGCGCGCACGTTTATATGGGGTATGTATGGGCGCAGAAGCTCTATTTTAGATTAATTTCATTGTTTATCACTTTAAGAGTTATGAAAAAGAGCGACAAGCGATTTCAGCTTAATCTTCAAATTATAATCAACGAATTAATTAATTAATTGTGACTGGCCCGTTGCGATGTTAAAACATCTGCCTTTCAAACTAGGGCCCGAGTTCTAGACCCGATCAGACCGATTTTAGGAAACAAAGTTTTTAAATTAACTCGGGCTCTGGATGTTACTGGGAATTGCCCGTTTTGCGGTCATACAATATTTATAAACGCCTGGATTATTTATTTATTACTAGCTATTGCGCGCGACTTTGTTCGCGTAGTGTTTTATTTACTAAATTATATAATTCAGAAACCTTCACGGGCGTACGAGGGACAACTTACCGAAATTTCATCACAATCGAATGAATGGTTTAGGAAAGCATAGAGGATAAACCACGAGGGCATATTAAAATATAAACATTCAATTTTATTTATGTTGATGATAATTCTTCCATAGTTGTCTCAAAGAAACCAGAGCGAAAGTGACAGTTCCTAGATAGCATGTAAGGTTGCTGCATTTTTGATTTTTCGCTAATTTTAAATTGCCGAGTCAAATATGACGACGCATCTGAAGTTTACGACAATTAATGATAAAAATTACTATTTCCAATAGATATTAAGTTTTCATTTATATTTTGGTACTTACTTTTGTTTTTTGCCTTTGCCACACAATTGCTTTTTGGTACGATGATGGAGAGTTGCTGAATAACTCTAGCACAAAACATTATTTGCCATGTCAACATCGTAACTGCCCCATGGTAAAGGAAGTTTAGTTTTAATTTGCCCCAAGTGTATGCAGTTGCACGGCAAACTTGGTGCATGCCTAGTTTAAGTTAAAATTGCTGTCAGGGTTGTTAGTACTTCAAGTCAAAGTCAAATCAATTTATTTAAGTAAACCCAATTGCAAGGTATTTTTGAACGTAAATCTGTCAAACCTGAACATTAAGAAGAACCGACTCGGCCAGGTATCATTTTTTCAACATCATTCTACAATAGTTATTTAAAATACAATATTCATAAAGCCAGTAAATGCGTGTGCAGAGAAAATTATTTCCAGTCTATTGTTTTTCCTTCAATCAAATCGCTAACTTTGTAGTATGCTTTTCCAATCAGTGTGCGTTTAATAACAAGTTTAAACTTCCTATGCATATCGGCAAAATCGGATAAGAGATAAGGCATATTGTAATTAGGAAGAAGGACCTTGTATATGTGAAAGATTAGTAATCCATTAAAATCCACGTCTACTTACTTACCTAAGCCCATCAAATACGTGTTGCTGCATGTATCGTCACGACGTAATTTGTTGCATCTTGACACTCTGTCCACCCTGAAAGGGGTATCCATGGGAGTGTACGTAATGATAACTACTTTATAAAAACAAAACCCAATTACCAATTACGATTTATATCTCAGTTGCGTCCAAAATTGAAACTTTGTTTTGAAGTAATCCCTTTGTAATGTTTTAATTTTCTTTTCATTATAACTAATTACAAATACATGAATGTACATTTGTGTTTGTGTTCATGGAAGCAATTACTTATTAAATTACTTACTTGTTACTGTAAAAAATTCTTAATCTTATTATCTCAATCAAAAATAAGCAACAAAGAGATATGCAGTGTGACAGCGTTGCACGACAGTGTTATTGTAAAAATGAAGAAAGGAATGCTTAGATGTTTCGGACGAATGAGTGATGAAAGACTGACGAAGAAAATCTACAGAGTGAAAGTGAACGATAGTAGAAGCCAGGGAAGACTAAAGCTGATGTACGAAAATCAAATAGCCAAAGTGTTGGTTGACGGAAATGTGACAAGGGTCCTGTAAGCGAAGCATCATTTGATAGTGTGCAGCTTCGTTTGACGCATTTATCAAGCAATTGAAAGTATACGACTGTGTTTTACAAACATCAGTCGTCATTCTCTAGACCAGCCTCTACTCTTTTGCTATAGTCAACGCCAACAATGCTTTGTCCAAGGGCGCCCCAAGGGGGAGCAGGGGGGGCAGTTGCCCCCCGTAGCGATCAAATGTAGCTAGCCGCAAAGCGACCAAAGTGCGAGCAATTGACTTCCTTACCTATTAATAAATTCCGCATCGCATGACAAAACGTAAATAAATTCACAAGGTTTAATGTATATTGTAGAAAGTATTGAAATATTCAGAATAACATTAAGATTTTGATCATTTTTAAAATCGCCGCCATTTTCATCACGACTATATCAGATTTGCCAAAACGCGAGGCCATTAAACAGTGTAAAAATATGTAGGTAGGTATGGTGTGTGTGTGTGTGCATTGCATTTCTTTCTACGACAGCCGTTCACCAGCATTCACGTTAGTTTTGTATAATTTGTATGCGGCATACCCTAAATAAAGTAGAAGTTATTGTTACGAACATACAATTGTAATTGGTTTTGTGGACAATGCCATCTGTAAGTGTTCATAAGAAATACCTACAGTTGAATAAATCGACTACAATCCTTGTAAAACCTAGTATTGCTACTCGACGCTAGATGGCGCTTGTTCAATGAACTCTCTGGAATTTGGTAGCAGTTACTAGATGAGGTAGAATGTTACCGTACATTCTAGTATGATGTTCGTTTGGGTATATAAAGATGTGAGCCGCTGCGAGCGAGTCACTTTTTAATTGGAAGCGATCAACGAAACAAGCTAAACACGCAAATTGGAAAGCGAATATAAGACTACCGGCTTGCCTGTGTTAGTCAGTATTGATTTATATTTATTAAATAATAAGATCTCAGTGTTGAGTTGTGAAGTTTCTGAGTGTGTCTCCATTCATCATCTTATCAAAATGGACATCAGAAAGTTTTTTGGTAAGTTATGTACTTTTTGGTAAGTTATTTTATTTCTCTTAGCTAATAGCTTTGGTAACGGATGTACTAGCTAGAGACGTATAATAATCGTTAAGAATATCATTTTTAATTTTATCTGGCATATTTTTGATGTGGAAAGAAAGGATCGATTATGTGGAAGGGAAATGTTAAGAAAAACTATTATTTTTATTAAAAACGAGTTTATTGATTCAGTCTCTATGAATTTAACGTTAACTAAACAGTGGTTTCGTTTTCAGTAATTAATTATGAAAACAAAACATAAATTATATTTGTGGTTTAATTAAATACAAATTAAAACAAATCCTTGATATAAATAAAGCTAAAAAATACAACTGAGTATTTATTTTAATATTTATAAGTAATTGAACAAAACTACTCGCCCGTAAAAATTTAATGAATTACATAAAGTTTTATCAAAGCGTTTTGTTTTGCAGGAAGTTTGAAACGAAAAAAAACTGATGGATCAAGTACCTAGCAACAGCGATGAACAGGACAAAGTAACGACAATATCGCATATGTCTTCATCGGTCACCACAACCACAACAGGTTATATTCAGCCGCAAGAACTACCTAGAGCAAGTTCCTCTAGATATCTGGCGCCGAATCCTGATTCATTGATGGATGACTGCAATGAAAATGATATCGGGCGATATGTTGAACGGGCACACATGTTATCAACCGAAAATAAGAAGGAATTGATTGAAAACTGTTGGTCACCTTCCGCGATCTATAACTTTGCGGAAAATGCAAAACATTTAAAGAGAAAATTTAATTATTCTTGGTTGGAAACATACTCTCCATGGTTGATATAATCCAGGCGCCAAAAAGGAGCATTTTGTAAATATTGTACGTTGTTCCCACCAAATCCAAATTCATTTAGAGGCATATTGGGATCATTTACTATAAGGCCCTTTTGTAAGTTCAAAGATATTCACGAGCAGTGCAAAAAGCACATTGAAACCCACTTCCATAAGGAGGCATTGAAAGCTGCTAAATCTTTTCTTGAAGGTGTGCCTGTCGATTTGCAACTGAACAAATATTCCCAGGGAATTATTGAAGAAAATCGCAAAATTATAAATCTATTATTTCCTGCATTACGTTTTGCGGGTCACACGACTTAGCACTGAGAGGTAAACATTATGGTGAAGGTATTCTCGAGGATTTATACAGGCTGCGAATTGACGCGGGAGATTTGATATTAAAGAAACACATTGAGCAAGGGAAAAAGAATGCAAGCTACCTACCGTTCAGTGGATATTCAAAATGAAATTATTGGTATTTGTGGAAGCGTTATTAAGGCTGATGTTATGAAAAAAGTGAAAGAAGCAGCAACATATAGTGTGGTAGCAGACGAAACAGCTGATATTTCTGGCACTGAACAACTATCGATTGGGATGCGATATTTTGATGAAGAAACACAGGAAGTCCAAGAAATGTTAGTCGGATTCATTGAGCTAAAAGATTTGGATGCGAAATCCATTGCACATAGCATAGATGAGTTTTTGACAAAAGAAGATCTGAATATAAATAAATGCGTTGGTTTTGGTTTTGATGGTTGTTCAACGATGTCAGGAGGAAAAGACGGAGGGGTACAAGCGATCTTACGCAAAAAGTACACCAAAGCCCTCTACTTTCATTGCTCGTCCCACAAACTGAATCTAGTTATCAATGATCTAAATTCACTTCCTGAAACTAGAAATGCCATAGGAACCACCAAAGATACTATAAACTTTTTTCGGGTATCAGTTTTGAGGAGGAAGTTGATATTTAAGGATATTTCCAGACTTTGCGAGACAAGATGGAGTGAGAAACACAAAACCATCAGAGTTTTTAAAGAAAATCTTCCAGTAATTCTGGAAGCCTTACAAACATTATCTCAGGAAGGAAATAGTGCAACTCGGAAAAGTGCCTTCCAACTGCATGCGGCTACTTCCAGAATTTCTTTCATTCTCGGGATTTTGTTGGTAGCCAAATACTCGGCTTTGATGGAACCCGTTGTCAACGTACTCCAATCTGTAGCTTTGGACGTAGTCAAAGCCTCGGAACACGTTAAAAGGATTTTACTTTTAATTAAAAACCACCGTGAAAATCCGGAAAAAGTGACAGACGAAATTATAAAGGAAGCTACTGCTGTTGCGGAGAAAGTCGGACTGGAGGAGGACATTACATCAATGCCGCGTATTACGGGGAAACAACGTCATAGAAGCAATCATCCAGCAGAAAGGCCTTCAGAATACTGGAAGAGGTCTTTAGTAATACCATACTTGGATTCAATTATCACCTCCCTTGAAGTACGTTTTGCTGAAGAAAACGCGCCATCATTCGCATTATCTAAGTTACACCCGGCGCAGATGCAAAAGATGACAACTGAAAATCTGAAACAAACTTGTGAATCTATTGCCCAGTTTTATGATTTACCGAACATAAAGAATGAAATCGAACTTTGGCAGCAATTGTGGCACGATAGGCTTAATCTAACAAATCTAACAGTTGTTGATGTCCTAAAAGAAACAAATTCCTTCTTTCCCGAAACGGAAAAAGCATTGAAAATTTTAATCGCTTTACCATGCACGACCTGTACAGTAGAGCGATCTTTTAGCAGCCTCAGAAGACTAAAAACATGGCTAAGAAGCACCATGGCAGAAGATCGCCTTAATGGTCTGGCCATGATGAGTGTACACAGAGCTATAATAATTAAAAACCTAAATAATTTTAATGATAAAGTGGTTGAAAGTTTTGCAAAAAATCCCCGCAGGTTATGTTTTAATTAAATATTATTTTTGTTAAAATAAATAATTATTACTGTGTTTAAAAGTTTGATTTAGTTATTGTGCTGTCGAGGGCTTGTGAAGTTTTATACATTGATATTAGAACCGTTCTTATTACAATCGTCATCGAGGCAAAGACTTCCAAAGTGTAACGCTTCATGCTTCACGCCCCCCCCTTAGTCATAAGCTGGCGACGCCCTTGGCTTTGTCTGTATTATCACTAATTTTATTGTAATACGGCACGATATCGTCACATCAAAACGAGAACAGCGAAACTACGCTAAATTTTGACTTTGTTTTATCGTTGGTTTTGATGGTTTGCGCTTATGTTCAATAAATACGTAAAACTCAACAAACTAATTTGATCGTTTGCAGAGCGCTTAAAACCGAAAGTTGAGTTAGACACTTATATGTATGACATCATAATAATAAATTAAATTTCGAAGTCGTACGCAATGTCTAATAAGAAACATTGAAAAATATTTCGAAGAAAAAATATTTTTCTTTTTATAATAATTTTCGATTTTTTTTGTATTTATAGGTAAATAATTACGGAGTACTGTCGTTCCGAGCCGACATCCCAACATTTCTAAATTCAGAATTCCCGCTTCCGTACCCGTCAATAGCAGCATTCTATACCAACGTTGATACAACGGTATCAGGTGCTGTTTACTACAGGGAAACAGATGAATCCCACGTTTTAGTCAAAGCTGAGGAAAGCGTCCAAAATAACTTTCACGAATATGAGGACTTCCGACCGACGAGCGTCTTCATCGCTACTTGGGTCGAGGTTACATACAACGGCCAGAGACAAGACCGCAAGAACAGTTTCCAGATAGCAGTAATAAGCAATGGCAATGAAAGTTTTGTTGAGCTGCTCTATCCAGAGCGCGACATTCAGTGGATACAGAGGGAAATTCAGCCTCAAAGTCTGCCAGACGCAAAAGCACAAGCTGGTTTTATTGCTGAAGATGGAAGACTATATACTCTCAGAGGTTCTGGAAGCCACCAGATTCGAAATATTGTTTCGTAAGTATAAATCAATTATTGAAATCGATTTCCATCTCAGTAAAGAATTTACATATGTTTAGCTATCTTCCGCCCAAAATTTCGAGAATCTGAGCTCTAGAACTATGTGTGGATGCTTCGTTGAGAAGCAAAACACGTCAACCAATAACTTTGAAACGTTGGTCAAAAGATATCTAAAAAATATGTAAATTAATTACCTACTAATATAAATATTAATAATACGTATATTATAATGCGAGAATTGGCCGCCGCTTCTTCATTACCATCTCGATCTGCGGACCTTAGACTACATAAAAAAATTACAAAGCAATACTATATTAAATCGATCACACCATGCAATGCAGCGGTGAAAAGTACAAAATATGATTTGCCTAAAGATATACTGAATTTTCGTCCTTCCATTCATTTGAATAATCATTTATTCAAATCTCGTTATCATCTCGTTTCAGATGGTCGAACACACATGAACCTGGAAAATATATTTTCCGCGTAGGCAACATACCATTTGATGGCAACATAGCTGCACCTGACCAGTATAACCAGAGTGAAGTGGAATTCGAAGAGGAGTCGAAGACATGTGCCCAAAGTGGACTAAGCGTGTGTCATGTCCAAGCCAGATGTGTTGACTACCAAGCCGGCATTTGTTGTCAATGTAATGAAGGATTTTACGGAAATGGAAAATCGTGCATCAAATATGACGTTCCTCTCAGGGTCCATGGGAAATTAACTGGAAATATTAATGATGTAAGTCTCAATGACGTTGACATACAAGCTTACGTGGTCGTAGCTGACGGCAGGTCTTACACAGCCATAGCGCGAGCATCGCCGACGATAGGCAGTAGCTTACAGTTACTAAATGTTCTTGGTGGTGTAATTGGCTGGTTGTTTGCTAAACCTCAAGGCATCGCGAAAAACGGCTATCAACTGACAGGATCTGTTTTCAATCATACCGCCGACATATTTTTTCCAAACACCGATGATAGAGTGACAATTAATCAAGAATTTTTAGGGCACGATGTATTTGATCAGATCACAATGTATTCTGATGTCAGAGGATCACTACCGGTCTTACCAGATGGAACTAAACTAGAAATTACAGAATACGATGAACAGTATACAATTGTAGAATCAGGTGTTGTACGCTCTACATCGACACGCACATTCACAAATAAAATTACTAGCGAAAAATACGAAGAGAGAGTAACACAAACATTTTCTTTTAACCCCTGTCGTTTCGCTCCACCATCTGAAGAAGACAACGTTCCCTTTACGTTGAAAGTCAACAAAAATTACTTGGGTTACGAAACCAAAGAAAACATTGTGCGTTACGGAATGAGCAATAAGATACTGCTTTTTGGTCAAGAAGATCCTTGTATACAGGGCCGAAGTACCTGTGGACCTCACAGCTCATGTGTAGTACAAGGAGATTCGTTCACGTGTGTATGTCAGTCAGGTTTCACAAACATTTATCACGAAGACAGAATTGTATGCATTGATGTTGATGAATGTGCTGCCGGTACTCACAACTGTGACTCCAATGCTGATTGCTATAATCATGATGGTGGATTCCAGTGTAGATGTCGAGCGGGATTTGAGGGAAATGGTTTAAGTTGCAATCCCATCTCTAAGTGTACAAACAAAAATTGCGATCCCAATGCACAATGTGTAGAAATTTACGGAGAAGAACCGTCATGCATCTGCAAATCAGGTTTCACCGGTGACGGCCAGACATGTGCTGAAATCAATCAATACACTTGTGACATTTTACACAATTGCTCTCCATATGCCTCTTGCAGCTATTCTCAGAATGCCAACAGCTACGTATGTCAATGCCACGTGGGATATGTCGGTGATGGGTATTACTGTGCTGAAGAAGTCATACAAACGACTACTGTTCCCCCTTCGAACGAAGCTGAGTACAACGAAACATTTGTTCTACCCAACTGTGACGCTTATGGTTGCATTTGTCCACTCGGCTACTCAAGTTACAAAGACGATAGGAACAATGATCTATGTCGCCTCGATAATTATGACAATCTCAAGCCTCCGGCTCCAGAAACTAATGATACTACAAGTAAGATATTTATTTAAATGTGTAATATTTGTAAAAGTCAAGTTGATACTGACTTCGGTCACTTTTTCTTTTCAGTAAGATGTAACAGTGATTTAGACTGTCCACCCAACGCGTACTGTCTCACCGAGCAAACAGATCCCTACGACACTTCAGGCACATCTGGTCATTGCACATGTCCAGAAGGCTACGAAGGTGATGCGTATGAGTGCATAGAGCGAACAGGACCCAGCTGCTCTTGCGGTCCGAAAGCCCATTGTATAGAGACTGCTACTGGAGAACTTTGCGTTTGCGACACGGGCTACCATGGCGATGGTTACACATGCCGACCAAACTTCAGTTGCACTAATGACTCTGACTGTGAATACCATGCTGAATGCCGCCCTGACTCTACAACTAACGAGTACGTCTGTCAGTGTATCGAAGGCTACATCAAAGACCAGAACGATGCCTGCATTCCTGATGGACAATTGTGCAATGGAGCTTTGTGCGCTGAACATGCATCTTGCCTTTACGACAGCACGCTAGATGTGAGTTATTGTCATTGCAATCCTGGATACGAAGGCGAAGGAATATCGCAGTGTGTACCACAAGGCACCACTTGTGACGTTACAAATGACTGTAGCTCTAACGCCGTGTGTACACCTTATGAGCACTCCTACCAATGTGTCTGCAAGGAAGGATTCGTTGGAAACGGTTACCTTTGCACACCAGAACTAAATTGCCGAACTAATCCCTTTTTATGCGACAATCATGCATCATGTCTGAAGCGAAGCGATGGATACGTCTGTGAATGTAATACCGGCTACAGTGGCAACGGTAGTTACTGTGAATTAAACCCTAGACAATCTGGTAACTTTTTAGTTGCTAGCGATGGTGTGTTCATATACAGAGTGCCTTTCCAAGCGACCGCTAGGGATATTGCGATTCCTATTAATAATGCAATTGACCAGATAGCTGTTGGAATAGACGTGGACTGCCATTCGGGAAGAATTTATTGGGGAGATGTGTTCAGCAATACGATAAAACGTGCTGCTTATGATGGATCAGGATACGAACCATTTTTATCGAGTGGTAAGTTAAAGCACTGCATAAACGGAATAGATAATATTTTCCTATTATAGGTGGAAATATTAGCTATTTATTAATTCATCAATGTTGCAGGAATACGAGCCCCAGAAGGTCTATCTATCGATTGGTCCGCAAGAAACATATTTTGGACTGATTCTAAGAAGCTAACTATAGAAGTCGCGAACTTAGACACGAAAGTTAGAAAAACTTTATTTGCTATTGATGGAATTTCTAATCCTAGAGGCATAGCGGTACATCCTCAGAGAGGGTAAATTGAAACTTATTATTGCATTATTCGTAAATACAATAGTCTATTATTGTAACTTTAACATTTGTATTTTCATTCTGATAGAACATTAGTAAAATCATATTCTTAGATCCTGACAACTCTGGATGACATTATTTCTAAAATAAAATAAATATCGTGAGTGTTCAATAATAGATTCGAAAATTTCAGAATCGTTATCCTATACAATAATTTGGGTAATCAGCAGACATAAGTCACTGTTTGGGATGATAGCAGATTTCATTATTCCAATACAATTGTTTTTGCTCCACAGAAAAATCTTCTGGTCGGACTGGAAACGCGATGCGCCTAAAATCGAATGGGCGAACATGGACGGCACACAACGAGCGGTTTTTCTGGACCAATCAGACGTTAAACTGCCCAACTCCTTAACAATTGACTGGTCTAGGGACAGACTGTGTTATGCTGATGCTGGTCTCTTTAGCATAAAGTGCGTCGGAATAGACAACTACGAGAAAGAAACAATTGCCAACGACTGCTCGTATCCCTTTGGATTGGCGATAAATGGAAACAGATTCTATTGGTCTGACTGGAAAACGTAAGTAACTACCTATTCATTTGATCTTCTTGAATGTTGATCAGATTTGTTTATACCCAGTAAGTTACGCATTGTTGTATCCTATTACATCATTGCTTCATTTTGTTGAGGCTGTTATTGCCTCTAATTTCCTAGTAAGTCGATAAATGAAGAATACTTTCCACATTAAACAAATTCGCAAATCGTATGTCACTACTTTCATTAGTTTACAATTAGAATATAATCAGGCTTGATATTTTTGTCAAACCAATGAAATCAAGTCTATTTTTGGATTCTATTGAAACCCCCCCGCATAACCCTGTGAACGGAACCAAACACTTGCGTTCACGAGTAAGTAAATGTATTACATATTTAACTCTCTAATAATTACTAGTTAGTAGTAATTAGTAGCAGTAGTTAGTAGTAATTACTAGTTAGTAATTAATGGAGAGTTAAATGACGTGTAATAAATAGTAAATCAGTCATTAATGATTTAACCTTAATGTATGTACTTACAATAACTAACTTAACTTATAAATACCTAATTCAATTTTGTACATGAACTCTAATAATAGTACTTTATCTCTATTAGCTGTATACGATATCTATAATAATAACCAACTTTTAAATTTTTTTATTGCTACAGATTAAAAATCGAATATATCGACACATTGACTTCAGTAAAAGGTCAAGTACCTATCGCAACCTCATCGCGGAGGCTCTATGGGGTAGCAGTCGCTCCAGACCAGTGTCCAAGCGTCAGCAGCGTTTGTCAGTACAGAAATGGTAACTGCGCAGCTGATCAGCTTTGTTTGTCTGACGGACGAGGCAGCAGAACATGTGTGAATGGAGACACTACTTTGGGAAATAATTAGGGTATTATAGGTCACATTTGTGTTTAAAAAAAGGCGATAAGGAATTTGAGTACAGATGCCGTAGTTACTACTTTTTCATTTAAATAAGCTTTTGATCACAACCTCATCAGCTTAAAGAAAAGGAAGAAAAATTACTAACGCCTTATACATAGATGTGGGTTTTATGTTTAGTACATTATGTAAACTTTGTTGAAGGTTTTTAATAAAATGTACCTGTTGCTCAGTTATAAAACATAAAAATATTTATTTAACTTGAAACTTAAATGTTTAGGAGCCTGCCTGTGCATCCCTTCGCAATCTAATTTGTTCTTTAATAATAGCAGCAATAAGGTTAATTTCCGCACTTGCGGTGCGGCGACCATTTTTAGTGCAGAGGTCTCAAAAAAACTACTCTACACTCAATACAATTAAATAACTAATTTAAGCGATTAGGGATATTGTAATGACCTATTTCAGTAAAAATCTTTTTTTTTCGTAGATCCCAACTGAATATTTTTCTGCAAGCAAGGGTTTTTCTGGATTATATGTGTTTCCATATTTGAAGATTTTAAGATAAAGAGTTAAGAGTTAGATATTCGAGATCCAAGTCACCAAATACACCAAAGTCTGCACAGGCGGACTCTAACGTTAATTTATAATCATAACACTATAATATAATGTATGTAATAAGCATCATAAGTAGAAACATAAAATAGGAAGATTGTAGCGAATATTTGGCAAATAAATAGAAAATATTTCGTTTACATACAGAAATTTCGACTCAGTGGCGTAGATATAAAGTCAGGATTTTATCCAACTATCAATCTGCTATGTTTAATGATAAACTAAAAGAAAATAGTATGTAATTTTCAAAACTCGTGCTTTGTGTCGATTAAGTTGTTAATTATGCGAATGAAGAAATTTTTCTAAGAAAAATTATATTTGTTTCTATATTTTACAATTATAATGTTTAGGAACTCCAAATCGTTTTGTATTGGTGCCTTTGTCAGTACCCAGCTACGCCACTGATTCAATTGAATGCCAAATTTTTTGATTTTTAAAAATATATAAGTACCCACTATACCCAATTAATTTTAGACAAAATGAAACTATTTGTATATTGTTTAAATTTTAATATCATTTCAGATCAAAAGAACTAACAAACTTTCATTCATAGACATAAGTCTTCCGAATATTAAACAATAAATTATTTGCATTTTTAAATTACAATATACGTTAAAAAAACAAATATTACGCATTGAAAAATTGACAAATATATGTTAGATGCTTTTAGAATACGATCTGAATAAAATTTAAATAGTGAGAAATAGACACGGTGACATATCTCACGCATATTGCACGTGAGAGAAGCGAAAATGTAATCTTAAAATACACAACTATTAAAACCAGTCTTTCAGAAAATCATAAATAAATATTTTAATTATTTTAAGTTACATGTGTACTTCAATATAATGTATTATTTAATACCAAAGCAATAAATCATTCTTCTCTTATGTTTTTGTGTTTTGTTAACATATAAAAATAGGGAATTTAATTAATTTCACTCTATACAGGGTTAATTTAAAAATACTAATAACTTGTAAAATTCCTGTCAACACACCTAACAATTTCTGTTCTACGACTTTTTTCAAAACTCAATACGTTCCTCAAAAAATATTTGTTAAGTTTTGTTGTACAGTCTGAAACGTAATTATTCTGTACGTATTTCCAATGGAGTGCAAGCGCACCGGGCCCCAGCGCCGCGCTGTGCGTGTGCACGTGTGCCGCTTTAGCGACTGGATAGAGTAGGTGCCATTTTCAGAAACATTTAACGTATTTATATTTTTGTATGAAAGAAAAAACATGAATTTTTGAGTCGTAAAACAAGAGTTATTGGGGATAATGTTTAGTACAAAATACTAAGAGGTTATTAGTATTTTTAAATTAAACCCGTATATTCAACAAAACCTGTTTTTTTTCTAAGAACGATTACTTGAAAATGATATATTTCTATACCAGGTGTCTTTATACTAGAGTATGACTTTATACTAGGTTATATTTAACACAACGATAACTCAACTACAATGGTAGGTATTATAATAATGAATTTTGTATGTATATGAAAATTGCTATTACATTCCCTTATAAACTGTTTCGTTAGATTTTCATGACTGAAATTTCGTTATATTGGTTGGAAAGCCTGGAATGTCCTTATATTTTCAATGTTTTTTTTTTAATATTACTTATACACACATTTCTTGAACTCTGAAAAAGGACTGAATACTAAATATTATGATGTTCATACACGCACGTCAATATTGTCGTACGAATGTTAACAAAATATTTTCTTATAATTTTACGACTGGATGGAAGGATGAATGAATTTATTTATATCCATTTTTCATAACATTTTTAGTAATTTGAGATATTTCTCTAAGAACCTGACTGCAAATAAAACACTGCAATATGTACAAAATATTAACAGTAACAAAAACATTTTTATGGAAAATGGCATTACAAAAAACCAAATATTGCATAATATGGTGTGTACGAGAAATCAGTCACTGTATCGTCGAAACATATCTTCATTATTTCAAATTAAACAATTCAACCCCAAAAGTCTTCTGTGCGACCAAATTTAAAAACTAACGAACTGGCAAATATGAATGCATTTTGCATGAACAGGCTCACACCAGGCCAAGTGTGTTTGCTGTTACCTGTAATAAGCATTGTAGTGTTAGTGAAGATTCCTTAAGTAAAATAATAACTTTTAAAAATTACTCATTAATTTCTAACTACATCATTCATGAACTACATAAGTCAAATAAATACATAGTGACGTCATTTCTATTGTTCCTAGTAGGTATTCTTCTGTCCCTAGAAGGTACTCTATTCCTAGTATGTATTCTCTTCCTAGTAGCTAATCTGTTCCTATGAGGTATTTTGTTCCTACCCTAGTAAGATTTTACGATGGCATTAATCATATCTATTTATGAATAAAGTTGCGAGTACAATACACAATAGACATTTTGAGAATTTTGAAGTTGATCTACTGGACCAGAAATATTAGTATTATAATTTTATACTATTAATTTTAATGAATTTGGATAAAATATTGACAAAGATTGTGTTAGTAAAAACAGAAAGGAAATTAATTAGACGAGGTATGTCATTTAGTAAAATAGAGAGAATTGTAATTTAATACAATATCTAATTATCTTCTAAATAAACCAAAACAGATGGGCTACATACATACATATATGTCACACCAATCAACCAGACAGATTGCTAATTGTAGCCTACATAAGTTCCTGTAAGCCTTATATCCTTCGACCAACCTACGACTTGCATAGAAAGATAAGCAGCGGACATATTCGGTCTACACTCTCCCGTACCAGTATGTAAGCATCTTGTGCAATTTTTGAATCCTAATATGGGAGATTGGTTAAAAATAACGAGTAGTATGTTTCAAAGCCAAAGTTCAATCAATTTATTTAAGTAAACCCAAGTGCAAGGTATTTTTGAATGTCCAATCTACTTTAGTTCAGTTCAAAAAGAAAACCTGGACACTGAGAAGAATCGACAAGAAACTCAGGTATCATTTTTTCAACATCATTTTATAATAGTTATTTAAAATAGAATATTCATAAAGCCAGTAAATGCTTGTGCAGAGAGGATTATTCTCAGAGTACTGTTCTGTCTTCAATGAAATCGCTAATTTTGTAGTATGCTTTTCCAATCAGTGTGCATTCAGTAACAAGTATAAATCTCTTTTCCATGAATTGAATAATTTCTTGAGTAAGTTTATTATAAAAATGAACACAATTGGCCAAAAATGACCTACTTCACTTTTGTAATTTAAATTTAGGAACAATTACCTAATCAGGACCATACCTTTAATAACACCTTCAATAACATCTATATTTTTTCTAGTGTATATTATGTTTTCAAAGATGTATAACGCGAGTAAGGTGAGTACATCAATGTCTTTAAAACTAATATCTCAGCGAATCTCGTGCATTCATACTGTAGATGGCACATATTGGCTGCTTTTGTAAAATAAAGATAGACTTCATATGCACTGCTGATCCCTACAGTAGCAGGCCATAAGACATAAGGCAACGGAAATATGCAAAGTACACCAGCTTAGGCGTAGTCACGTCTGTCAACTTTCAACATTTCATCATCTGTAAACATTTCATCAACCACATAGTGAATATGAGGTTGTTAAAGAAACCTTAACCTTTTTAAATTAGTGAAAACATTAAACTTAATTGTAAAATTAGGTCAATAAATACCTGAATTAACATAGTTAGCAAATAAAATCCAACATGCAGCTATGAGTGATGCAAAACCAACGACGAATCCAAGGAACAGCCAGAGACGAGACCCTCTAGGACCCATACAGCCCCCTGTGTATGTCTCACCACGAACCTGGCAATGTAAGACAGTGTGTTAAATATGATTGATTCCAACATGTTGGCTTCTATGTTTTATATGATAGATGAAGTTTAAGCAATGCTGCGCATCGTCTCCTACTGGATGGGGTAACCTCATGTCATCCACCTTGTAAGCAACAAATAAAACCTTGCAATTGCCTAAAACAAATTTAAACTGAGCAACAGTCTCGTGAAAAATGACTTTCCCCAGGTGGGGTGACTTTCGTCTTGCAGTTTTCACCTTGCAGCTTTTCCCTTACGACTGCTCCCTTGTTTCCACTATGAAGGGAGTGAAAACGTGTAGATTAATATTAGGCTACCATATTTAGCAGATAAAAGTAATAGAGTATTTGTCAAGTTTAATGTATGTATATGTGATTAAAACTAGAAATAGCAATATTATTATAATTAATAGTATTCTTTTTAAATAATTATAGTCAAAAGTATTAATTAAGTTTGAATTTCTAATTCTGTTGCTCATTGTGATAAAAAACTATAATAAAAGAAGTTTTAAAACATTCGTTTGTCAAAAATCAGGTTTTAACTATATTCTTGATCAAAACTTGGATTTCATCGTCAAACACTGCAACATAATTATACGAGGTCTCAAGGGGATAAAATCAATTAGTGATGAGTTCCCTCATTTGTTGATAAGTCTGAATGTACCACCAAAACCTAGTTATGATCATGTTTTGCTATCAAAACAGCAAATATACATAAAGTTTAATTCGATACAATTGTTACTTTAAATGTTCCTTCAAGAACTGGAAACTATAGCACCAGATCATGGTTAAAATCATGTTTTGTTATCACTACTGAATGTCAATATAAAAGTACAGTCAACTATTAAAGAATTCCCTTGTGAGAAAATACTCTTGGGTACAGCCCATTATATGATTGCATGATCTACATATGTGTATCAATTTTCAGCCCATTCCGATAAAAAATAAAAATGATGCTTCTAACCGTTTCTGATGTCATTATTGGATAATACATTGTTTCTAATTATCAGATATTGTAGCTTATGGTCTATTTACATCTCTATTGATTGAGTCGAAAAATAATAAATTAAAAAAAAACTATTAATGGCCTTATGGATTCCAACAGAAGTAATTGCAAGCAAATACATAAAGTCAATTCCCTAATATTTGATTTAGCGAGGCTTGCACCTACTATTCATCCTCTATTTAAAGAACTGACATCTTGCCTGCACCGATTTTATTAAACAGTTGGTAAGTGACATCATCTCGCTTGCACCACCTATTTAATAATTGGTGCAAGCGAGATGTCAGTGCCTTAAATCGAGTTTAAGTAGTTGGTACAAGCCACCTTTCAAATTTAAAGATCTTTAAATAAATGAATTAAGAACTCTGCTCTTACCTGTGCATTAGACACAGAATTCACCATAACCAGCGATATAGTCGCCATCACCCCACAGACATGTGCCGCATTTGGAAGATCACCTGGATAAACAGCTGCTGCGTCGATAATGAACCACCATCCCACAAAGAACTGAAAAACATTATTTTTAACTTCAATGGACATTCGAATGCCCAGTTGCATTCATGCTGGTATGGGAGAGAAAAAAATATATAGTCTTGATTATTTTTTTATGTATTTTGTGTGTATAAGATTTGAAAAAAATATGTGTGATGGGTCGATCTGAGTAGTTACGGAGTAAATATTAAAAATATTGTGAGTACATTTCCTAAGCTCGTTTCATGGCGAAATGTAAACTAATTTGAAATAATAATAACATGGCTCTGTTACTATTTCTGTACAACATGAATAGAATAGTCTGTAAATTCTTTGAATACAGTGAGTAGTTCAAAACCAGATACTCATTTACCCATCTATATGTAGGATTCTAGTCTTTGTAACCATACAATTTGTAAGCATTCAATTCCATTCTGTAGTTTGTGGGTGATAATCAAACAACTAGACATGCAAAGAATTTAAGAAAATTGTTTTAATTTCAACAATTTAGTTTTAATAGCAACCTCGATACATTATTTCAATCAAAAATATCCATTTACAGACAGAGCTGTCAAAATATAAAAATATAGTAATTGTCTACATTTCAGAAGTAAACAATATATGTAATATTAATATTTAAATTAGGTTTAGATGTAACTTGTAAAAAACAATTGGTTGGCTGTTGCCTGTTGTATAAACTTACATAACCCTTAACCACTGATGTACGTCTGTGACACATAGGCACATTCAATAAATTCAAATAACTTTCCGCGTTATGAAGGAACGAATTTGTCCCTCCCAGTACCTTCCTAAGTTTCAGCAACGCATCGACAGCGGTGGAGAGTGAATGTGTTGCACGACTCAATCAGGTAAATATTTATGTCATTACGTCTGTGAGATGTAGTGTCATAGTTAAAGTAAAGACTACGCAACGTCTGACGGACGTCATGTCAGTCAATGTTACGGTTTTTGTTGTACACCTTTGTAAAAAAGTATTTTTTATTTTGTTTTAGATATAAAATGGCTTCTAATAAGCGCGTTTCGACGAAGAAATCCCGTTATCGATTAGATGATCCAGAGTATGAAAGCCTGTCTGTTTGCAATGCTCGAAACCAGTATGCAGGCAGTGCTGTTTTTGAGCATTGCAAAAACAATTTTTCTTACTAATATTTTCATGATGATTGATTAAAATGTTTAACATGTTCTCTCTTTTATAATAAAATGTCATGAGTGTGATGAATATAGACTGAAAAGTTCGATTTTTAGGAGAAATGAAGACTGTCGTTTTTAGCTCCTGAACCTTTTTGTTACTTTTTGATTTTGTAAGAAAAATAAATATTTTAAAATTATTTTTGTCTTTTTTTAAATTTTATTTCATAGCTAGAACTCTAAAGAACATAACTTAGGAACAATGCTTATTAGGATTATTAGATTTCATTCTAGGGCACCTAAGGTATACCGTACGTCTGTGAGACGTACGTCAGAGTTACTGTATGTAATTCAACGTCAGTGGTTAAGGAATAAAGTAGAGTCTATATACCTACTCAAATATCTGCTAAGCTTTTTAAACTTATTTACGTGTCTCACTGCGTTATTGGCGGAAACAGCAGGATCGCCACAAAAGAATAATAATAATACATAAGTAATTTTTTAATTACAATTGTTAATGTGTAATTACACGATGGTAAAGATTATAATGTAGTTAATAAAACTCATAATCATCCTTGAAATGTTTGCTATGAATCATGTTATAATCACAACTTTCAAAGACTCACCAACAGTCCAGCGAATATAGACGCTATAATATTGCGTTTTTCTCCACTCTCAAACCACACACAGCTCGGCATCGTGATATTTTCAAAGCAACTCATATTTAATTTCAGAATATCTATTACCAATTAAAAAATGTTTAAAATTTTTGATAATCGAGAGAACAAGAAAATGGTAAATAAAGAAATGACAACACAAAAAAGAATGGCGTTTGACAATTTTATTTATTATTTATATTTCTTAAGGCATTGGTAATAAGACCATCAGCCTAATACGTAATAATAAAGAGTAAGCTATAATGAAGTTAAAAACGACTTCTTGGAAGAGTGCGAAAACTTCAGCTACACATGTTAATTTAGATTCCCTCCATTCTTTTCACTTACACAGAACTTTAAAACCCAATATATTATCACTGTCGTACTTTAAAACTCCTAAAAATGTAAAAGACAGAAAATCTAAGTAAAATGACAACCTCACTTTATTTTATTGTTTATATTTCTTAAGGCATTGGTAACAAGACGATGGTCTTGTTACCAATGCCTTAAGCGTAATAGCCTAATAGCGTAACTTTTGGAGAAATATTAACTGTCCCTAACACTCCTCCAGTAAAGTGATAGCAGGCTTTACTGAAGTTAAAGAGGACTTCTTGGCAGAGCGCGAAAACTTCAGCTACACATATTTATTTAGATCTCCTCCATTCTTTTCACTTACACAAAACTTTAAAACACAATATACTATCACTGTTTTACTTTAAAACTCCTAAAAATGTAAAAAATAGAAAATCTAAATAAAATGACAACCTCACTTCTCCCGTTCCGCAAAAAAGTCCAGACAACCTCACATCTCCCGTCCCGTTCTTCTCTCCGCTAAAAGTCTGGCGTTTGACAGTTGTGTTATCGATGTTGCTAGTTGTTACATTTTATAATTTAATTCAATGAGACCAAGAGTTTTTAACGGCATTTTCGTTAGGCTTGTAGGGCGCTTATAATTTTAATTATTTGCAAATTGTTTCTAGTTTGTGTTTCTAGCAAATAATATGATATAAAATTAGGGTAGTTTTGCTTCCTAAGTATTTACGCTGTTGTGAATTATGTGGAATTATTGAAATAAGTGCTTATTTAATAGTGCGATGTTGAGATTTGTTTAGTCGCTTAGTCCGCCTCAGTGGATCCTACTAAAAAGAATTCCTCAATATATTTCTCGCCAGAAACTCCATGAAACATTAAAATGTATTAACTCTACATTTTAATGAAATTACATAAATAAAGCACTGAATTTTTTAGCACTGAAGACATCGGCTGTTATGGGTATAGTTTGGGTTCCCTCCCAAACGAGAAAAAATCAATGGATACAATCAATGAAAAAACGGAAAAAAAGCCATTAGTTTAAATAGTTTTATTAACATTTATTTATATTCTTCTACTGCAAATTATAAATAAATTTTCTATATGAACAAGCAACGAATTTCTCGAGAATTATATTGCAGCTGCAATAACGTTACCAGTATTGAGAGGATAGTTCGAGTTCAATCCCAATCTAAGTCCTCCAGTGAATCCATTTAGTCCATAACCTACAGGAGAATCAGCGAAAGCCTTATTAGTACCCACATTAGATCCAGTTGTAATTTCTTTTGAAATAATTCCGACGTTACCGTTTCCACAGCTATAAGTTGTCGAAGCATGACCAGTTGCTGGCATCGTTCCTTCCAAAGTGACCGCTGCCAAAAGTGGTAAACTACCGGTCACAGCTAAATTGCCGTCAATCAATAATCCGTCTGCAAAAACTGACAAACCTGATGAAGGAATTGGTGACGCGCTAGTTACTAAAAAAGGTCCACCGAAAGGAGAATAAGAACTTGAAGGAATGCCTGAATTTATTCCCCGTTCAATCGCTGGAGCAAGTCCAGTTATTCCATTTATCCCAGCTAAATCATTTACTCTGGCTAAACCATTCACTCCGTTTAATTTGCTTCCAGCCAGACCGCTTACTCCAGCCAAATTATTATTCTTCATACAAATTGTCGCGGCTTCTGCTGTACTGTCGTTAATAATCCCGTTATTTGTAAGAAGAGTATTTGAACCACGTCCAATATCTTGTGGAAAGGAGCTCTGAAATCAATCAATAATGTATAAAATAAATATTTTTGAATTGTTTTGAAAATGATCTATCAAATTTTTAAAACTACACCTACCTTTATTAATAGTATAATGTAACATGAAATAATTAAAGTTATTGTTTTAATCGACATTATTGGAATTATTATTTATGTTACTGCGTAAATTCTAAAGCTCGATTAATTATGGACATACGAGTGATTGTTTGAACATTGAATAACGTATTTATACTAGACTAATTCAACATAATTATCAAAATTGGCAATAATTGTCAGAGAAACTTGTAATTTTATTATCAATGATTGCGTAAAAAAATGCAAGAACATATTAAAATTAAAGTGATAAGTATTATGTAGATAAGTTGCGTCTTGCTTATTATGAGTTACGCACTTTTGTTATCAATAGGTACCTTCTACGGTTTACCTATATTATATAATCGATATAAAAAACGAATAATTCAATGACATAAAATGCGTTATTTTAAAACCAGAGTATTTACTTATATATTATGCGACTAGATACCAACATAATATTATACCATTTTTGGTTTTTGACTTTTTCATTATCAGAAACAAAACCTCAAAATGAACAGAATCATTATAATTTTGCAAGTGCACTCGCCGAAAGCGATTGGCTAACGTATATGGAGCCTTTTGGACTAGTTGGGCCGTGGCATCGGCTTTCCTGGAGAGGCAAGTGTATCGTGGCGTTGAAATAATTTCACCAAATTTCGCACAGATAAGAATTTCCTGCGCTGTGAAGAATCAAGCCAAAATGAATCATTAAAAAACAAACTTGCATAATATAGATACTTAGATACTTATGGGTACCTAAGCGTATAAAAAGACGATCACATTGAGTTAAGTTCAAAATCGATATATTTTTATTTAAATACAATATAAACATATTAGCTATTACTGTTCATAGTGTAGAGATACGAAGATAAAATAGCCAGTATGTTAAAAGCACTCGAGTACCTAGACGAAAATGTGTGAGGAGGATGATGAGATTTGAGGAAGCGAAAGAAGTAGGTTTGAGTATGTAAGGACCTCTTTGACTACCCGAATATGGATGCAGCGTGAAGATATGTCAATAGTATAGTGTAGAGCTTAAGGCGACGCATTGAGTAACAATAATTTAATCCAAAATTGACCTTCTGGTTCTATGCAAACGTGCGCGCGCTAGCTTACGAAAAATACCAAAAAAACAATTATTTTCGGTTATTTTCAAACTATAATTAATTTTAAAAAATCTAACTATCATTTTGAGGAATATTTTTAAAGTAAACTATACAGAATATTTAGAAATATAAATCGGTCGCGTTGCTCCTAAAAATGTAAATCTCTGTTTTAAAAGAGGTTTTTTTGATATATTTTTTTGTTATAAAAGTTAGCCAACCGTATATTTCAACTGTCAAAATGAAGTCAATAAAATGAAGAATTAGGATACCAAATACCACTTTCATATGTTTTGTAGTCACTTAGAAAATTGAGATCCCTGGTGTCAAAATTTCCAATGCATCGCCTTAAAAATAATGTTGCGCATCCACGTCGTGGAAAGAAAAGTAACAGAACCATTCTCCTAGCTGAGGGATCTCCATCAAATCGATTCCATCCACTACCAGAATTATAATTAAGCCAATTATGCACTTTAAAATTTATGAAATATTATGCCTTGCAATATTACCATTTTATTAAAAAAAAATTTTTTTTCTTTCTTGCTTTTTGTTGCAATCTATGAAGTAGACATTTAGATTTAGCAACTAGTCTAATCATTCTATGGAAAAGCTCCAGACAATTGAGGGCAGGAAAAAGATAGATTGTGTAGAATACTGTAGAACAATTAATTCTAAGAAAGATAGCGGTTTGTTTTTCGGATTTTCAATGGCGAACCTATCCTAAAAATTCGCGAAAGTCCAAAAAACGGTTTTTCGCTAATGAAACAAAAAGTTAAGCTTGTATCCAAAAAAGTTGTACGGGAAAGTTGTAGGTATTAAAATTATCTTTCGATTGATGTCCTGTGTAATATCAATTTTTGCCTTATACATGGAGAAAAACTCAAAAACCCGTAAAAAAAAATACGTTTTTGATTACAGCGACCAGCCGCGCTCGCGGCGCTAACACTCTCCACACGATTACACTTTTCGGTCAAGATATCCTCTGGACTAGGAAAGTCAAATACCTAGGCGTCACCCTTGACAGTGCCATGACCTTTCCCCACCACATCAAAACACTCCGTGCCGCGCCGCTTTTGTCCTCGGGCGTCTCAATATGCTCATTTGCGCGAAGAGCAGAATGTCCCTCAGACATGAAGTCACTTTATACAAGACGTGCGTCCGGCTTATCATGACGTACGCCGGCGTAGTATTCGCTGACGCTGCGCCCACTCATATCAACTCCGTCTAAGTCAGAACAGATTCATGTGCAGGGCCACCGGTCCTTACGTGCGCAACGTAGATCTGCACTACGTTTCAGAATTGCTCTCTATGAGTCAGTATCTAAAAGAGGCGTCCCAACGCTTCTTTCATCGTTCCTCCCTACACCCAAACCTCCTAGTGGTCAGGGCGTCATCGTACACCCCCGAGCTTTGTATCCGCAAACGCTATCGAGGGCCTAGACATGTGTTAGGCGACAGCGACGATGACATTACACGTTCGAAATCGAACATGCCCACTTACACATTAAAATCGCACCGCCCCCACCGGCAGAGGTGAGGACGTCCCCCGCGACACTCGTAGGGTCTCACGTTTAGAAGCTCGATTACATAGCACTACACGCACACACCCGCGTGTGTGGCTTAAGTCACATTGTAAACTACCACGAAGAACACTAGGCACACTAATTGGCCTTCAGCCGTCTCGACGGCCACCCCCTACCTACACATGAACAAAAACACTCAAGCTCACATCAATAGATAAAAGAAACCTTTCACTTCGTCAGCATACCGCTCCTGTACTCGTGCCGCAGTTGGTGGACTGGTGTATGTACGGTCAGATCGGCAATCAGGAAGCCGGGTCACGCACTCAATGTGAATCGTATTTCCTGGATTTTCGTTGATGCTTCATTACCGTTTGGCTTAAAGACCTCTTATAGATATTCTGCGATATTATATATCAAAAAAAACTGAAACATATCTGCTTTTTCAGGATTATTGTTGGCCCAATTGTTGTACGGTTTACGTATTGGCTGCTGGCGAATAATAGGACAATTTAGTTTTTCAGTTGCTTTCCATAGTGAATAATTTGAAGTTTTAGAAGTGTAGATGTATCTAACCACGTAAGATATCTTTGAATACATTTTACGTGTTTGTCTATTTGTAACATATGTTTGAGTTCAGAGGTTAAGGAGTGTGTGTTATGTGAATTCACCCCTAAATTCCTAAAAAATCTCCAGTTTGTTTTGTGAGTATGTAGCGAATACTGCTTTGATGCTTCATGGATTTTGCTTCGTAATACCAATATCCGCAGAGAATGATCAGAAGATAAGTAAAACATGACTTACACTTGTAATGACTGGCAGGTATTCCTGTAGTTATCCAAAAATATAACAAATCTGTTATTTTCCTTCTGTCGCTCGGCTAGTAAGTTGGTTCTCTAGATGATATGACACCCAGTTGAAGAGACAATATCCAAAAACATGACGTCCTTTCGCAGTGATAGCATTAGAACCCTAAAACTTGTGTTTTGCATTGTAATCTCCACCCGCTATAAATCTATACCACAAGGATGAAAAGAATTATTTTTTGAGTCTAGCTTTATATAGGGGGGCTATATACTGCTGATACAACTATTGGTCCCTTCCACCCCTCAACAATAATGTTAGAAGCCTGTATTTCTTCAGAACAGTAAGATTTTGTCACATGGTGTGTAATATTACTTTAATGAGACTTACGCTCCCACCATGTGCTGTTCCAACGGGATACATAGTTTAATTAAATTGATAATTTCGCATATTAAAATAACTTTTATTTGTAAAGTGACCCTAAAAAACATTTCACTTCTAGAATATGTTGTGACAGCTCGTTGGTAACCCAAATTATAATTTTTAGGAGGCCTGTGATAACTTCGTCGTTAATGTGAGTAAAAGATTTGTCACTTAAAACATCAAAAGATTTACTGCAACATGTTTCATTATGGCTATCAATCAGTGTTAGGCAAAATGTCATTATGTAAAATGTAATTGGGAACACATTTTGTTTTTGTACAAAAAGTAATTGTAATTGTTATCAGAATTACTTTTGCCCAACACTGCAATCAATTCTCTGAAGTCATTAGTTCCCAAAATCGGCGGTAAATCTGTTGTGCTGCAACATCTGCCATTTGAGCGTAAGTTGGTTTGTCGTGACTGAGCTGACTATTCGTTCTGGTTGCTCTGCATTGACTTGATATAACTGAAGGTTTCTTTCGCGTGAAAAGAAAGTTAATTTTTTCTAGTTCTTTATAAATTTTGCAGCCTTTATAATTGGCTGGATGATTTCTTTCATTAAGTACACTTTTGACATCGTCGTTTCTGCCCTTTCTAGAGCATTCTAATGACTGATTGCCTGCACATTCGATACAGTTAGGACTTTTTCGGCAGTGAGCTTTAGTATGCATATGTCCATACTGTTGGCAGTTTACACACTTAGGTATTTCGCGCTTAAGACGAGGTTATTGAAATATCAAAAATAAGCGAATTTGAAAAAATTTAACAACTTAAAATACACGTAATTATTACCTATAATAGTCACAAAAAAATTGAAGCAAAATATATAGGTACTCAAATACTTTTTTCCACTATTTCTGCTCTTATACTGATAATAATGAAAACATCAATTTTAGGTAAAAAAAATTACTAAAGATATTAATTTTAAAGTTTTCAATGGGTAATAATAGTTATAAATATTCATTTTCGTAATGGAAACTATTAATTTTAAATTGCATATGACCAATGATGTCATAATAATATCATTGCATATGACGCAAATAAAAAATTTTGTGTAACAGAAATTATTCATTGTTAATGTAATAATTATTAATTGGGTTGCTCTATACTTTCCATACAAAAAATTAGAAGTAAGTACAATAAACGTCGACAATTTTAAATCCCTTATGTAGTAATAACACTACACTACATGTGTTATATTCAACATAGGAAATGAAACCAAAATATTATGTATTTTATTTTTATTGTGATAAAAATATGAATGACACTCCATCAAATACTCAGTGCGCAAAAAAATTACGTTATAAACAGATAATATAATATGTTACTAAACACTACAACTTGTATAATACATTAGTAAAAAATATAGGTACATGAAAATTTCGAGAAAAAATTGATAAATATCACGTGCATGTACAGAATCAATCACATTACTTTACGACATTGCATTGATAAAACAGTTACGTAGAATAGTTATTTCATAATGAAATATGTTTTATTTGTAGCAATATCCTTCATTTTGATAGCACCATTCTGGCTGGAGTGATTCCGCTTGGATTCCCAGACGAATCAAACGTTCCCTGGGAAAAGAAAATATATTAGCCAGAAATCCTAAGAAGACACAGAATATTAAACATATTTCCTTTGTACTTTAGTCATTGGTAATAAAACCTTCAAAAAATACCCAGCGTCCTGGGTTGAGATTGGATTATATAGGACTTTTACTCACTAAAACCCACGTCGAAGGGTTCCTAAGCCTCCTATGAAACACAGTGGAACCCCTCTTGCACAGTGGTGAAGCACATTTCGGAGGAGCCAGGGCACTCGCTGTGTTATGATAACACGTGTAGTTTTTTTAGACGTAGTTCATTTATTTTAATAAATATAAAAAAAAAATTAATTTCATCTAAAATTTACAATTATGGTATGAATTAATTATCTTGTTGTAGGGACATTGTAAGTGTGTTAGAAAAGACGAATCAGCAGTTTTGTGTGGAAGCGTGATGTATGCGAGCGTCGACGACAGTTACTGCGCACTGCCCGATCGGAACGAACGCGACCTAAATTGGGGTTCAGTTGGGACAATAAAATTGTACGGAACTCTCTAAATTTACATCTTTATTTCTGCCAGTGATTCCCAGTATAACTCATATAAATAGGAATATCCTAAAATGGTGACCCCGACGTGATAATCTGGAGATACTGTTCTAAATGTGGAATCAGTTTATAAACAATTTAAACACTCAGTGACGGAGTATTACGCAATTTCCTGCACAATGACAAGACGTGACTGTGATATGCGACAAGTACTAAACTTCCCACCTCTACTTGGGTTCAGTACTTAGTGGATTAACATTTTTGGTATTTTTTTTACGTCGCATTACGGACTTTTACAATGGCAAAACCAAACCAGCAAGGACCTAAACTTCTTTCTCCGCCCAGCTCGAGTACTCAGCCAACCGGTGATCTAGTTAGTATCAGCGTGGCTTCAAAAATTCCTGAATTTTGGATGGATATGCCGAGGCTTTGGTTTGCACAGTTCGACGCAGTGATGGACCCGCAAAAGCAGGGTGATACTGCCAAATATAATATGGTTGTCACAAAATTGGGCCGCGAGGCTTTACAACAAGTAAGCGATTTGATTTACACCCCCCCGGCCGATAACAAATTTATGACCATCAAAGAACGACTGTTAACGACTTTCGAAGAGAGCGCTGAGAAGCAGTTTGACAAGCTCGTAAGTAAGATAGATCTAGGTTCACAACGCCCATCACAGCTTCTGAGAAGGATGTCGGCATTAGCCACTAACACGCAGGTATCGGAAGAGGCATTAAGACGTCTCTGGATCTCTAGGCTACCAACGGAAGTGAGGACCGTTTTGTCAGTGACGCAAGATATGAAATTTAGCAAAATTAGCTGACAAAATTATGGAAAATATACACACAGGTGAAGTAGCCGCAGTTGCATCTGCCATGCCCGCAAACGACATATCAGACCAGTTCAGACAGATGACGAAGGAGCTGCAGGAGTTACGTTTGGAAGTGAACGAAATTAGAGGAAGAAATATGAATAGAGGAAAAGCATGGAATCGGCCAGGGTCAAGGTCACGGTCTCGAAGTCAACCAAGGACTCCAGAAAGCCCGGAATGGCTGTGCAGATACCATTATCGTTGGAGAAACCGTGCCAGGATGTGTGAGCAGCCTTGTAACTGGAAAAAGCCTGGTACATCAGCAGCTTCGGAAAACTAAAGACGGTACAGTCAGTAGCGGTGGGCGACTTCGTACCAGGTAGAAACCACCGTCTTAGTGTTTTTGACAAGGAACTGGGACTAAGTTTTTTAGTGGACACCGGCGCAAACGTTTCGGTAATACCAGTGTCGCGTAAACAAAAGTTATCGGGTGAGTGTTCTGACTATAGACTATTCGCAGCAAACAATAGTGAAATTAAAACATATGGTACTAAGGTTATAAGTTTAAATTTAGGATTAAGACTTCCGTATCGGTGGGAATTTATTATTGCGGACGTGACCCAAGCAATATTAGGGGCAGATTTTTTAGAGCATCATAATTTGTTAGTAGATTTAAGTGCACGATTTAACTCATTGATAAGACGACCAATTTATTAACGTTTGGCAAAATAGTTGATTGTAATCAAACGTCTGTGAGTTCTGTTGATAATAATCATCCATTCCATGACTTGTTGTCTGAATTTTCAGTAATCACTAAACCGGCAACTTTCAAGGATTTGGATAGTATGAGTAATAATGATGTGTATCACTACATTGAAACCACAGGCAAGCCAGTACATGCCCGAGCGAGACCACTGCCGCCGGATCGCTATCATAAGGTAAAAGAAGAATTTAGGTTAATGCAGGAAATGGGCATATGCAGACCATCAAAAAGCGAATGGGCCAGTCCACTGCACATAGTGGCTAAGAAGGACGGACAGATTCGACCAGTTGGCGACTACAGGCGTTTAAATGCCATCACCAAACCAGACCGTTATCCAGTACCGCGATTGCACGACTTCATGTACGCATTAGCAGGTAAGAAAATATTTAGTAAACTAGATATAAATAGAGCCTATCATTACGTTAAAATTGCACCCGAGGACATAGAAAAGACCGCTGTAATTACACCATTTGGTCTATACGAATTTACACGTATGAACTTTGGACTTAAAAATGCGAGTCAAACTTTCCAGAGATTTATGAGTAATGACGTGCTAAACGGTTTAAATTTCTTATTTAACTTCATCGATGACGTAATAATAGCAAGTGACACAATAGAAATGCATAAAACACACTTGCGAATGGTATTCGAAAGATTAAAAGATTTTGGAATAACAATTAACTTATCTAAATGTGTTTTCGGCAAGTCTAATATAGAATTTTTAGGTTATGAGGTATCCACTGCTGGAATTCGACCCCTGGGAGACAAGGTCAAAGTTATAATAGAATATCCGCGACCGGAAACTGTTGAACAATTGAGGCGATTTCTAGGTATGATAAATTTTTACTGAGCGAATATACCGAACGCTACATCTTATCAAATGGTATTGAATCAATTTCTAAGAGGCTCAAAGAAAAATGATAAAACTAAAATAGAGTGAACGGTTGAATCCATTGAGGCTTTTGAAAAATGTAAAACAAGCTTAAAAAATGCTGTAACGATATCGCATCCAGTACCGAACGTTCCTTTGTCGTTAATGACTGACGCATCAGACAAATGCGCAGGGGGGGTTTTACAGCAGTGGATAGATAACAAATGGTTACCGTTAGGATATTTCTTTAAAAAGTTTACTACAGCTCAACAGAAATATTCCACATATGATAGGGAGCTAACTGCAATTTACATGGCTGTAAAGCATTTTAGATTTCTTTTTGAAGGTCGAGAATTAATTATTTATACGGATCACAAACCGTTAATTTATGCGTTTAACAAAGTCAAAAGTAATTGCGAAACACCTAGACGCACGAGGCAATTATTGTTCGTAAGTGAATTTACAACGGGTGTTAGGTACGTTAAGGCTGATAGCAACAAAGTCGCTGACGCGCTATCGAGAGTTGAGACTATACATTGTCCAACGGTAATAGATTACTCAGAATTGGCATTGGCACAGGAATCAGACTCAGAACTGATACAATTATTACCTGGAAAGAATGATAATATTTCTTTAAAGAAAGTTTTCATTCCCAACAGTGACAAAATGATTTACTGTGAAAACTCCACTAGTGTAAGTAGACCATACATGCCCGTAAGTTATAGGAAATTAGCGTTTAAATCAGTACATGATAATAGTCATCCAGGCGTCAGGGCAACTCGTAAATTGATGGCAAACCGATTTTTCTGGCCTGGATTGAACCGTGATGTCGGACAATGGACAAAAACGTGTATTCAATGCCAAAAGTCAAAAGTAGGCAGACATACAGTATCAGAACTTCAGCATTTTGCAGAAGCCAAACGTTTATCTCATGTACACATAGATATAGTAGGGCCGTTGCCACCCACTAAAGAAGGGTACAGATATCTCGTTACGATGATAGACAGGTTCTCACGCTGGCCGGAGGCTATCCCGGTAAATGAAATTACAGCAGAAGTTGTTGCTAAGGCACTTTACGACAATTGGATAAGCCGTTTTGGAGTTCCTGAACGTTTAACGAGCGACCAAGGTCGTCAATTTGAGAGCAACCTGTTTACCCAATTGTTGAAAATGATAGGTATTAAAAAGAGTAGGACTAGTCTTTATAGACCTCAGAGTAATGGTATAGTAGAGCGCTGGCATAGGAGTATGAAACAGGCACTAACAGCGCGTCTCACAGGTAATACGTCATGGGACGAGGAGCTTCCTACGGTCTTATTAGGATTACGTACAGTAGCTAGAAGCGATAATGGCGTAAGTCCCGCTGAGTATATCTATAGTCAAACACTCCGTTTACCCGGAGACTTTTACGACGTCTCGGATAATCGGAATACGGCGGATCATGCATTTTTAGACCAGTTAAGAATAAATATAAATAGATTAAAACCAGTTTCACGACAATTACGGGACTCACGCACATTATTTGTACATAGTGAGTTAGCCAAGTGTAACAACAGAGTATGATTATGATAGCCATTATGCCAATATTAATATTAAGTCTACTTTAGAACCTAAAACAATAGAATGTAATAATAGTAATGCAGTAAAAGTAACTAAAAGTGGGCGCACAGTTAAACCACCAGTAAGATTTAATTGTTAATAAGTAATTTGAGAAAATAATAATTGTTTGAATTCATGTAATGATAAAAATAGAATAATCGTGAAAATACGTAATTAAAACTAATTAAAGTAAACTTAGAAGTTATAAGTTAGGATGAATCATTTTATAAGCGCGCTTATATAATAATTGAACTTTGCACGGAACGAGATGCGATCGGACAGCGAAGTACGAGTATGTATGTAAACATTGACAAATAAGGAATCGGACCGCATATTTTAACATCATCTTAGGTGGTCTGTGCATCTTTTAGACTATATTATTGTGAAATTAGATGTCATTGCGAATAACTAAGATTGCGAATACAGCGTTTTATGATTGTTGAATTTTAAAAGGTGTACACAAACATATAGTTATAAAAAAATTTTTGTGAACAATTTTTGGAAATAGGAATATATAATTGATACATACATATTTTCACGCTGTATCCATAACGGGGTAGTCAGAGTATAACAAATTACAGTATAATGGATGCATACCTTTATTTCTAATTTATAATATAATGTACGTGTGCCTTTATCGAAATTGTGAAATAGTTTATAGTTAGTAAGCTCTACTTATTATTTGCTATGATCGTTTATAATGCTGCATAAACATTGTGTAACAATAACATTGAAAAGCATCAAAATGCATACACTGCAATAAGCACTGCAACTAGACTATTTCGTAATGCAAAGTATGACTCCTTTATATCGCGTTTTAAGTTACACATTGTTTATGTAATAATACCCGGATATAATCTCAATATTTATTTAATTGTAACTAATTGTAAGTACTATGTATGATACTACATGTAATATTTTTTTTTGACTTATTGTTTTGAAAATTTTATAAAAATTTTGAGGGGTGTTGTGTAGGGACATTGTAAGTGTGTTAGAAAAGACGAATCAGCAGTTTTGTGTGGAAGCGTGATGTATGCGAGCGTCGACGGTAGTTACTGCGCACTGCCCGATCGGAACGAACGCGACCTAAATTGGGGTTCAGTTGGGACAATAAAATTGTACGGAACTCTCTAAATTTACATCTTTATTTCTGCCAGTGATTCCCAGTATAACTCATATAAATAGGAATATCCTAAATTGTATTTAAAAGAAATTGTTAGTAGGTATTCGGTAATCGATCAATTAATATTTGAACATTTGGTATTCGGCTGAATACAAAATAAAAAGCTGGATACGCCCAATACCGAATAGCAACAGTATATTCGTTGCAACTCCAGTAATGTTTTATTAATAAGCAAGTATATCTTTTTTATGTCAACGTTGCATTCTGTTTACCTGACATGCAGCATTCTTTGCTCCGCTTCCAACCAAGTCGTAGTCGGCTCAGCCCAGAGCCTCTCGGCGAGAGCAGCTGCCCTTGGCCACAACCTACTGTCTAAAGTAGCAGTATCGGCTTGTTCAGACCAGAGAGCTGCTTCGCCACCTTTCGAGACATAATGTACTTAATTGTTTAAAACTATCCGGCTCGAAGGACCAATTAGACGTACGATTCTTAAATTTTCTCGGATTCCACAGTTATCTCTTTTTTGTACGGTGCACAAAAAATATCGATTTAATTTTTTACACCATAATTAAATTGTACTGAAATTATATTCAGTTACTAAATTAAATTGTATTTAACTAATAACAATAAGAAATATAATAAAAATAACACCAATCGTATGTGTAGCTAGTATGTATGAAAGCCTTATCTATGGTAACACATCATGAGCTGGGTGAATACCCCAATGACTCCAAGACGAAAAGACTAAAAGGTAGTTCAGAAAAATACGTTTCTTAAATTAATTGAGAATCAAATCTTGGGTCGATGATCCGTGTTCATGATTCATTATTAGGTAATATAAAGGCCTATCTAAAGTTTACACAGAAAATATAACAAAAGTATTAGGTCTTTTAGATATCCAGAAATTTCACTTTATTACCATTTTGTACAGAAATCTTTGAACGCGAGTTGAATTCACATTTGACCAATTTTTAATTTCCGAGACTAGGATCTGTGAATAGAATTCAGAGCTTTCTGCTCAGCTGAGTAGATGTCATTATTTGAAAAGACTTACCCAATATTTGATCTCGATATTCCTGAGCCATCTGTGCCGGACTGTTGTCGTATACTTTTTGCCAACCTATGTACGGGGAACACCAGTTATTACCTGAAAGATGAATTAGTTTAGCATCCATTCGTTAAAAAATATATAAATTCCTCAATATTTTCGATAATGTTAGAAATGAAAAATGGAAAATACTGTGATTTTTTTCATTGCGACAAACAATAACAATGTTCATAATTTCAAGGACAACACCAAATACTAATCTCCTAGTTTATAAACGATCGATAAACCTACACTGGATAAAATATATTTCATGCCCTTCATTTCAAAACAAAAATCAATGAAAATAAAAACAACGCATATTTTTGCTTAAAGAAAAAATTATGTATTCATAAAAATACATAATTTTTATGAATATGGAGCTAATACTATATGTATGAAAACGCCGTTGTCTGCGAAACCGCTGAACTAATTTTGATGGGTATGATCTGCGAGTGATTGGATTCTGCGCAAGATCTGCCAATTCTACTACTATTATCTTTGTGTGGTGTGGGGTGGTATGGGTGGTGAAATTTTTGGCACAAGATATTAGATCTTAGGGTTGCCAACGCATTTGCAATCTGAAGTACTATTTCAGCCTTCATATTGTAAATGTACGTGGACCTCAATACACTTACAAACAGGTGAGCAGTTTGCTTGTTTCCCTTCCCGGTACATACATACATACATATCTTCAGCTGCATTCTTAACGGGGTAGTCAGAGAGGACGGAGCGCCAATCGTCGCGGTCCTTACATAGGTAGGTACTTCTCTCGCTTTCTCAAATCTCATCATTCTCCACACACATTTTCCCCTAGTTATGCGAATGCTATTGACATTTCCGTCGGCTAACACTCTCACTATTTGATCGTCAGCCTTGGCCCTTTCTTGGTTTCTTTACCATTCGCTTTCGCTCTGTAGATTTTCTCCATCAGTCTTTCATCAGTCATTATTTCTATGTGCCCGAACCGTCTAAGCATTTCTTTCTTCATTTTTATAATAACGTTGTCGTGCAACCCTGTCATACTGCGTATCTTTTCATTGCTTATTTTGTCCGCAAGAGTAACACCGCACATATTTCTAAGAGATCGCATTTCTACTGCATTTATCTTACTTTCATTCGATTTCGGGCATATTCAGGCCTATCCACCGTACAATAAAATTGGAACCAACACCACATTACGTATGGTTATTTTGATATACAGTATATTCACACTGCCTACTAATGCGGACAGAGCACCGTTCACTTTGTTGCCAGCTGCTACCCGTCTCTCCACATCCAACTCACATCTTCCATCCCTCGAAAATGCTCTCCCCACAATTTCGTTCAATCTTCTCGTCTTCCCGGTAGTATAGAAGAGATAGCTTGAAATCTAGAGAAGGACATAATCTACTCTTATTTTCCTCGAACGAATTCGTGGATTACAGCCAGTATTACATAGGCGGTTGCGGTAATCTAAATTACTCAAGAACTCAATTGAATAAAAATGTGAAAAATGTAAATGTTATGTAACTTAAACAAAAAAGAGTTTATAACTTACCACTGCCGACCCAAGCACCAAAACCACAATCAAAATACAAAGCGTCATAATTCGATATGATGAGTCTATAGCCTTTTTTTAATAAACCTTTTATTTGAGGGTCGGAGCCCGTTGTCCACACCTGTAATTTAATAACAATTAAAAAGATTGAGTGATAACCTTCCGAAAAGATGGAGGAGATTATCATCTAATCGACAACAGTGCAGATTTATTGAGGAGGCCCATGTCTTCGGGGAATCCGAGTACTTGAAAGGTGCTCATTGTGCACATTAATCAGCTGTATTTTTAATCAGAAATGAAGGCTTATTTTATTTCATTTTTTTTTAATTGAATATAACCAGTGTAGTAAATATCCAATCGCTAACTAATGACGCCAATAATGAATATAAATTTTATGTAGACGACATGCTTATTTAAGCAAATCTTTCCAGTTTTAATTTGAATAAACCAACCAGTATCGAGTCTTTTCAGAAAAACATCGTAAGCACCAAAAAGCTTGTATGTAATGTAATTACTTATAAATCTGTAAAAAGAACAAAATGTTGCTGAGATGTTTCCTGAAAACCCCTTCCTGACAAACTTCGAAAATATTTGAAAACTAAATTCCAAGTTCAACAAGTAAACATAACATGCGAACGTGTTCACATAAGGTTCACATAATACATTCGCACATATCGCATTATTTCGACATTTTTTTTTCGTCTTTGAGAAAGATATTCATATACCATATAGGTAGTAGGTACCTATGTAAGTACATAATATTCTACTGAAGGTACCCCGTCCTTTGTATTTTATTAGACTTTTTTATTTTATTGAGTTTTTTACCAGCGTTTTGTAAGTAAAAAGCTGAGATGGACATTATGATATTTTGATGCTTTGATGATTTTGAGTTTATGAGAATACTACCACAATCTCACTTACTTGGATGATATAATCGTTTTTGTCCAAAAACTTTTCAACGTGACTGTAATCCGTCAATGTGCTAGTCCACAGAATAATAGGAAGCTTCTTTCCAAAAGCTTTGTAGACTCTGTCCTGAGCTTTCCTTTGGAAATAATTCCATAGTTCCAGGAAACTCGACTTATCCAGATCCCATCTGTTCTGTACCATGAAATGCTGGATCTCCTCTGAGGAGTTCCAACACTTTTCGCTGACCTCATCCCCTCCCATATGGAAAATATCAGTTTGGAAGACATCTGTGAAATAATTCCGTTGGATGAAGTATATTTCTCTACGATATTAACATTTTGTGTATGTACTTTGAAAAACGCACACACTGTGTTCACTGAACTTTCACTGATTAACGATTAATTTTAACTATAAGCAATGACCATTGGCAGCTACAAACACAGTCATACTAATTGTGATTGGACTCTCTGACTACTTTGAGATAACAGATGGAGGCAGTTAGAAATAATCTATCTCTAACTACCTCCATTGTACGAGACTGTACACGACTACTTGACAACTACTTAATACAAACGTACGGACAGATAGACAGACTTGGCGAAACTAATAAGAGTTCCTTATTTTATGTACGTAGATATTATTACTGACTTATTACGCAGTAGGCAACCGATTTTAGCCCTGCTCTTGTTATTGAAATATTACAAAATTAACACTAGTGGCTAAATAATGTAACGCTAACACTTTAAACTTCATTCATACTTAAATTTTAAAATATTCTATAATATCCGTATATTATTAAAAAGTTTCCATCTAAGGAATAGAACCTAACCTATCTGTCCATACATCAGTACGAATAGATTTCAAATGAAATTATAATCTGATTTTTAGATGTGTGAATAGAAGTTTAAATTTTGTAACCGTCGCATACAAACCTAAATCAATACATTCTTGCAAAATGTGGATATAATAAACCAGATACTACACTGGGTCGAATCCTTGAAAATTGTCTTAAGCTCATGTTTTTTACTTCCTTATGTCATCGGATCTAAGAAACTGACTCACCGGACATATCGGCGTAGATATCTCCCAAATAGTCGTAAAGTTCTTCCTTAGTTGGGTTCAGTTGTCCACAAGGTGGTTCGACGCAATAAGCGGTCCAAGGTTCAGCTTTGAAACAAACGGTGAGCCCGGTGTCCTGCCAACCTTCGCCCACGTGCGCAGGCGCATCAAACTCCGGTAGAACTCGCACTCCTCTCTCTAACCCATATTGCACTACATCACGAATCACTTCCTTTGTGTACACCTATTACAAACAAAATAATTTGTCGATATTTTATTTACCATTTAATTTTCAACTGGGTGTTGTTTTTCAAAGAAATGATTACGAACCAATCATTCAAATAATAATTGAAAAACAGTTTAATTATATAAATCAAAGTCAAATCTAACACTGATTGACAAGATTTACACAGCGAAGATCTTTGTCAAATACAATTTTTCCAACATTTGGTACGCAAAAAAATTAGATTACAATATTTTTACCTTCCTAGGACCGAGTGCTCCCAATTTCGATAAATTAGGTCTTCTCTCCGACACAAATGGGAAACTCTGGCTGTCGGTAATATGCCAATGGAATGTATTCAACTTCACAGCCGCCATTGCCTCTGTCAAATTTACCAAAGTACATCTATTTGATACGAAAAGTAAAAATTAGAACATAAAAACCCGACTACAAATTCAACAAAAAACTGCAGAAAGTATGAATTAACAGTAAATCAATGAAGTCATTGCTGGAGTCGAGGACCTATTAATATTATCACTCATATTTCTATTGCTAACGATTCATTTATTTTAGTCGTAGTCGGTTTTTTGTAATTGTTACTTTATTAGAATAAGATGGCGACTAGTACTTAGGCACAATGCATAAAACTGATATGTAATCTAAAATAAAATCTACCTCTTTAAGATCGGATAAACCAAAACAGAAATGCAGACCATAAACCACCATGACATCTTTATGATTCAAGCAAAAACAAGAAGATAAAACATTACAACAAAGAAGAAGAATGTAAGAAATTGGACAAATCATAAAGCCCTGCAGACGTTTTATATGGAATTTACGGAGCAGTAAAACTTATAATCCACCATGTTAGAGATACTTGCTATCAACTATCTAACGAAGTAGGTAACCAGAAACCCAGACATGGCAATTATTTAATTAAGAGCAATTGGATATTTTTTTGAACAACAATTAGTTTAGTAAAGAACTAAGGACTGTGATATACATGAAAAGTTGAATGATTTTTGTTAAGTACAATTGTCCTCAATTTTTTTTTTATTTTTTTTACTTTTTATAACACATTTTTTAAACAAAAACTGCGCAAACATAAACCTATGTGGTTTTTCTGTGTGCAGCTATTTAATTTATACCGTATTTATTACATATATAAAATACTAGAGGTACATTAATCATAACATATGTACACAATAACATCTATAGTACAATAAATATTGAGCAATTATGTGGGTAGAAATTAATTATTATTTGTAGCTTCAGATAGAGGCGAAAACATCACATTCACAGTTGCTCTTTTATATCAACCCAAATTACATGTTATTAATAAAATATTGTTTAAGTTTACTTTTTATATTTTTATCGTTTAAATCTGTTTTGACTTCTATTGGAATGTCATTAATTAAGGTTGGTATAATATATGATAGTTTCCTTTTACCATACAAATTTGTGTAATTAGTAACTTTTAGCATGCCTCGAGCTATTTTTCTAGTATATACTTTATGTGATATTTTATGTTGAAGTTCTAAATTAAAAAATTGTTCACTCAGAAGTGTATATTTAAGTTTGTCATATACAGGAGTACTTTACAGAAAGCAAACAATTTATAATAGTCATTTTGGTGTAGTTTTTTTACATTGTTTGGAACTATTGTTTTTAATATTCGTATTTGAAGTTGGTATATACGATTTAAATATGTCTTGTACGTACGACCAGAACTACTGAGAGCATATGTAACAACCGATTCCACCAATGACTTATACAGTGACAATAATACGCAATATGGAACTTTGTCTTTTATTATTGCAAGTTTTGCTAACAAAACACATAGTTTATCACATACCAAATCTATGTGTTATTTCCAATTCATGTGGTTATCGATGATGACACCTAGATACTTTTGTCTTTCTACAACTTCAATTATAGAACAGTTGCATAAATCATCTGATACCTTTGAATGCAAACATGCATGACTGTGTGCCACGAGATTAATATGAGATGTTTGCTTGTTATGAGAGGAACTGATATACAGTAAATTTGTTTTATTATTGTTTATTACTAGCCCCATGTCGTGTGACCATTTGAGCAATAGTGTGAAATGATATTGTAATTTGCGCATTGCTTCATTTATGTCATTGTCAGCCACTACAAGACACGTGTCATCCGCATATTGATAAAATTGACATTCTTTAAGCAGATTTGCCATATTATTTACATATGTAATGTAATGAATTGGTCCAAGAACTGAACCTTGTGCTGTGCCTTTAGAAACATGAACTTCATCACTTAGGGTGTCTTCTACTCTCACACAAAATGTACGGTCTTTAAGGTAAGATTTACACCATTTCAGTAGGGGTCTTCTAATACCATAGTCATCCAGTTTCTCTATAAGTAAATCATGGCAAAGAGTATCAAATGCTTTAGTGTAGTCTATAAACAGCACTAGAACCTGTTTTCTATTATTCAAGTACGTATAAATATCATCCGTAAAACACGACAATAGCATGGTAGTACTTTTATGTGATCGAAAACCGTACTGATTTTCAGATAATATTTTGTTCGAATCATAGAAGTTATATATTTGATTAGCAACGTATTTTTCTATTACTTTATTTATTACTGGTAAAATAGTAATAGGTCTGTAATTATCGTAATTTTTAGTACAATCTTTTTTATGTATTGGTCTTATTATTCCCTTTTTTAGTTCTGTAGGATATATACCTTTACCTATTGTTGCGTTTAGTAGTTTAGTCAATGGTATCATAATTTCCTTGCTTATTGATTTTAAATCCGTTACTCTAATATTGTCACTACCTGGTGCTTTTCTTGAATTTAGAGAGTCAACAATTTTCATAGTTTTGTCATGTGTTATTTTTTGGAACCTTATTGTAACATCAGCTGGATGTGTATATGTTTCTTTATCTAAAAGTCGTATATTACACTGCAAGTTAATGTTATTTCTATTACCTATAAAACTCTTTGCAAAATTATTTACTAATACTTTAGTATTCAATTTGTGAGTAAATGCTTTACGTATTACCTCATCAATTGGTGTCTTAATTCTTCCTGTAATATTTTTTATAATTTGCCATAATTGTTTAGGATTATTTTTATTGTGTTGTATTTCATTTAATATACAGGGTGTATATGAAAACGGGACAGTTACTTTAATGGATGAAAGGGCATAACTTTAGTATGTAGTTACAAAAAGAATTATCGAAAAAAACGTATCCGTTTAAGAGTTGTGACCGTTTTAATTTTCAAGTGTTATCCCCACCATTTCTCGTAAAATTGGGTTGATCGTGTACAGTTACAGATTTTAAATCTTACGTTTTTTTTTATTTTGTAATAATTTCATCCGTCACTGAAATACAGCCTGAAAACCCCCATTGGGGTATACGCATTATTTTCGAAAATGGTTTTCAGGCTGTATTTCAGTAACTGTACTGTGTTTCAGTACTGAAATACAGCCTGAAACCCCCCCATTGGGGTATACGCATTATTTTCGAAAATGGTTTTCAGGCTGTATTTCAGTAACGGATGAAATTATTACAAAATAAAAAATACGTAAGATTTAAAATCTGTAACTGTGCACGATCAACCCAATTTTACGAGAAATGGTGGGGATAACACTTGAAAATTAAAACGGTCGTAACTCTTAAACGGATACGTTTTTTTCGATAATTCTTTTTGTAACTACATACTAAAGTTATGCCCTTTCATCCATTAAATTAACTGTCCCGTTTTCATATACACCCTGTGTATGTGTTTTTATGTTTCCTAATAGTTTTGTTGACGAAGTTCCTTATTTCATTATATTTTAATTTCAATGTCATATTATTTGTATCTTTTATCCATTTACTATATAATTTGTCTCTATATTTACATAAACGTATTATTTTTTTATTTATCCATTTATTGTTTTCGCGTCTTTTATTTTTAATTTTCACTCGTTTTTTACAATTGTTATATATACAATTGTTATAAAATAGGTATTAATCGAATATGTATAGGTACCGACAGCATACTTATAAAAGAAAAACTTTCATTACCTATAGTAGATTTGATAGATTCAACGGTGTAATAATTCCTGGCGGTGTCCAATAATACACCTCTGTAGGGATATACTGGTTTATCACTGACGTTGACATCGCGCACAATCTGTAAAGAAATGGTTTATGATAATACAATGAAAATAACGAATAATTAAGAAGGTGTTTATAATACAACAAATCTATTAAATCGATTTAAATTAATTCTCGGAGTCGCTACTGATTTGATTATGTTCCCGTGCAGTCCGTAAAGTCAACCAAGAGATAGCACTTACTATACATAGGTGTAAAGCACTATAGCGATTGATTACATAATTTCCATACATTGGAAATGGATGTAATAGTGCAATGATTCCAGCGTTCCTATTTCAAAAATGTACCTATCTCAGTAACGTTCTCAATGATTCTATAACGACAAATTGATAGTGGTTCGAATAAGGCCACAGTGTTCCCCGCCTCTATTAAGAAACGACTAAAGGAGCCTCCGGGGTCTCGGCTGATCGGAATAGGAGATCCGGTCTTCCATCCATGCCATCCTGAGAAACGAGAGAGAAATTGACGATCTCTATCACTCCCCCCGCGAAAAGTTCTTCGGCACAGCACAGGAGAAGCTCTAGTATTTTCCGTAAGAGATCCCAGGGCCCCTCGACAACGCACTAAGGACAATCAGGAGTTTCAGTGAGTAAAAGCTCTAAAACATAACCCAGTCTCACCCACAGGGGACTGGGTAACTCTGTTCAGGTTTCTTCTGCGTTACCAAAAGAAAGGCAATGGACTAGCGAATTTATCACTATCTACTAGTTCTGTCACCATATGTAAACCGAAATACTTAACACTAGTGTGATGATGTGATATCGTTACGACTCGATAATTCAACCAATCTGAACGCTAAGGACAGGATGTTATGTACCTATGTACATGTACCTATGTACATAACATCCTATCATATGTACATGCATTTACAAATTTTTAGATAATACACATAATTATCTTAAATTTATCTATTAGTTCATAGCAACATACATCATTCATTAAAACAAATGTAATTATTTGACAGTGTAAAATAATCTCGATTTATAAGTATAAATTAATACAGGTAAGCGTTTACATTCGACCTTGTTATTGCTTTCCATCAAGCTAGACTAAGGTCAAAACTACGCCAATTGCAATGTAAAAACTATATCCATTAATATTTTCATGTTGTGTGATATAAGGATATGAATACATGGTTCAATGTACTCAAATGTCATATCTCTCCTACATACCATTGTATTTCTATTACAATTAAAGATGCAGTAACCTCATATTGTCGCTGTCAACGCTGCAAAAAATACAATAACCGTCGCCTAAATCGCAAAAACATATAAGAAGCCAAATAAGAACGAAATGTCAATGATCGGAGCCATAATACCGGTTATTGATACGAAATGCCGGCTCACCAAGAGATGATCTCTGATGTCGTCGTACACAATGAGTTGCGAAAGTGTCTCCAAGCCATGTCGCAATCCAAAGAACGTGTTTGCAGATATGGTGGCATTGATCCCGTCATTCGACGACGGGGAGACTCTTAGGCCATAGCTCTCGTCCAAATTCAACGAAAACTCTGTAAGATATTTGAAAAAATTTAAGAGTTTATTACTCAGAAATAATACATAATTAGGTATATTTTTTTGCCTTTGAGACTGCGATACTAAAAACAAGTAGCGGTGCCATTTTTAACCTGATGAAACATACTTGGGTTATTATTTTCGTACAAGTAGCACATATATTGTAGATATGTGTGTTCATGCCCCGTTAGGGATACAGCGTGAAAATATGTATGTATGTGTGTTCATCTGTTCCATAATAAAGCCGAAACCATTTAATCGATTTCAATGTATGAGGTTTCCGTGATAATTTGTCTTAAATACGGTTGGTTGCCTTTTTACAAATTAAGTAAAGCGGTAAAATCAAGGACAAAATAAAACGAACCCATTATATTGGCCTCCAATTCAAGAGCTCACGAGAAATATAAGTTAACTCATAAGGTAAAAGTACGATTTAGAACAGATACACAAGCCACATACATATGTTTACGCCGTATCCCTAACGAAGAACATACTTCTTTCGCTTTCTCGAATAAAATTAAAACCTGATTATATAATATAAAAATCTGCAAACGAGGTGAAGTATTGTAACTACAGTTCTTAAAATTCATTGACGTAGTCAGAGCCGACTGAGAGGCCGAAAGGACAATTAAGTACTAAATACCTACCTACATACTATAATAAACCTTCAAACTCGGTAGAAAATTAGAGCTGCTTATCTCCCCGCGTAAGTCGCAAAAGAAGTTATTGCAAGGAACTTATGGACTAGCTGTCCAGTTCCAATGTACCATCTATAAGCACAAATACTGAAGCGTATAAGTAGCGTCAAAATATGATATTTTTGCGCCTTGATGCAAATGTTAAACAGCATGAAATCACTGTATATGTAACTAGATGTTACAATAATAACATTATGCGTATATCTAAAGTGAAACAAAACTTTTATGTTAATCACTACCGATCGTGTATTGTTATGTTAATGAACATTTAATAATCACCTAACCATAAAGTCGATAAAAAAAATTGGAGTTCGACTCACGTAGGTACGATTCCGCAGGTATCATATTTATAAAGTGGTAAAAAAAAATTAATGTCTCTAAGACCTGGATTCCGGATATAATTCTTCTGAATTGTCATTATTTTGACTTCGAATTACATTGACATTATATTGAAAATAATTAACATTTCTTTTACATTTATGCGTCATATGTGCAACGATTGTTGATACTTTGTAACGGCCTTATAATTATCTATATATCTACACACATAACATACATATATACATATCTTCACGCTGTATCCGTAATATAATAGCTATATCTAATATACAAAAATCAATGTTTGTTTGTTTGCTCGTATTTTATGGGCTGCCATATACCATTCATCGGATTGTGATTAAATTTGGTATGGAGATAACTTGAATCCTGAGGAAGGACAAAGGCTTTTTTAAAAAATAAAAAACGCGGATGAAGTTGCAAGCGTCAGCTAATTACAAAAATCAATTACCATGCATTAATCTCGCAAAAACTCGAAAATGGCTCGATCGATTTCATTTTTTTTATTTTGTTGGCCTCAATACAGGAGTGGTTTAGAAAAAAGGAAATTTGAAAAAACCCAAAGGAACAACCCAAAAATCGAAACAATCGAAATCGGTAATTTTGTATGGGAATTGGTCACTAGAAAGCCATCAAAAGATTATCCGCGCGGTCGAAGACTCGGGTAGTGGCTAATAAATTAATTTGAATTTGAAAATGATTATGTAAGACGTTATATTATATACTATATAACGTATATTATATACTATATTATATATAACTATATAATATATATAATATAAACCGTGATATTTTCTTAAAATTCTGTGATTGGTAGTTTCGAAAATGATCAGTCAGTATGGTTGATTACATAATATGTAATTAGCCTCCTCTGTTTCTACGTCGCATATAGTTTCTGAGACGAACGGATACGCGATGATACGTTCCGTTTTTCGTTTCTAGGTACGGAATCCTAAAAACTGTTGGAAAATTTTGAGAAAACTGAATGAGTAAGTTATTTCAGCTGGTTCTATTGTATAAAAAATTATACATACTGATATTGGTACAATGATCACGTAAACATTAGCATGTTATTTTTCTTGAAAACTGCATACAATATTAATGTGCTTTACTTGTTATTAGTTCCTCAAATTTTTTATACTTAACACATGTACTTAAAGACAACATGATAATGTTTTTTTTTATATGTATACATCTAACATATAAAATTCTCGTGTCACAGTTTTAGTTACCATACGCCTCCGAAACGAATTGACCAATTTTGATGAAATTTCATATGTATATTTGGTAGGTCTGCGAATAGGTTGTTATCTATTTTTTATACTCTTAAGTGATAAGGGTGGTCCACCCCAAAAATTTTATTTTTATTTTTTGCACAAAATTTTTTTTTTTTATATGATTCGGAATTAAAAAATACATACAACCCTATATTTATATATATTTAATATCGGGCAATACAACGTTTGCCGGGTCAGCTAGTAATATATATAAATTCTTCTGTACGCGTGTATGTCACTGAACTCCTCCTAAACGGAAGCCACCGACTTTTATGAAATGTTATGTGTGTTAAAATGGGTTCCTGAATGGTTTATATTTATGAATGGACCCCGTAGGTAGCTCTGCATTCAGATTCTAGAGATTTTTTTATATTATTTCGGACGTCTGTCGGATCCGCTAGTTTTATTATACTAGTATTTCATTTGACAATATTTAATCAACAAATTTGATTACCCAATCTGTGCTCTTATTTGTAAATTAATAATCATTATTAATTATAATGATTAGACGTTTGGCGTTTGACAAGTGAAGTACGTTGTAAGTTGTGTCTCCGATTTTAATTAATTTCTCGATTAAAACTGATCGCCGCATATCTAAACTATATCGTTTCAACGGCACAACACTCCATAAATCTGAATTGCAGTTAATAACAACAAAAACACTACAGTGTCGAGTGGGAAAGTGATAAATCGGCCGAAATTATTATACATAAATATAACTACAAGTACCTACATTTATCTGAAAAACAGCAAATCTAAATTTAAATTGTTGTAAACAAACTCTACTATAGTGTCTTCTGCAATACGTGACATTGGCAGAATTAATGTGATTGACACATTAGAAGCTATTATTTAGAAGTTGAAGCTGAAAGTGTGATCAATTGAAACAAACAACTGCTAATTACAAGAAATGGAGAGTCAAATAGAAATGTTTCTGGAAAAAGTAAATGAAAAGATGGATACAAAGATGAATGAGCTAAAAGAAGAATTTATGAAACAAACCTCCTATTTGACGTCAATTATGGTAACAACTATAGAAGAAAAGTTAAAACCACTAGCAGAAGACAACCTTAAACTTAACAATGAGGTGACAATACTGAAAAAGAAAATTCATAGCCTAGAAAAAGATGCGAGGAGAAATAATATATTGCTACACGGGCTAGAAGAAACCGAAAATAATAATCCCGAGCTCATGAAATTGGTTGTTGAATTTCTAAACGATGTAGGAAGTAAGAGTGGCATACGGGAATTTGACATGTGGGAAATTAGCAGAGTCCAAAGGTTGGGGAAAAAAAACGACAAGAAGCGGAGACCTATACTAGTGGAACTCGCATTAACATGGAGGAAAGTAGAAATTTTAAAGATCAACAAGAAATTTCCAGCATCTACATATGTCACTGAAGACTTCCCTAAGGAGATTATACAAATCAGAAAAGAATTAAAAGTGAAACAACAGGAGGAAATTAAGAAAGGGAATTTCGCCATTATACGGTACGACCAACTAATAATTAAAGGAAAAGCTAACCAAGACAAGGGGAATGAGAAAAGAAAGAGATCTCCATCAAAAACACCAACTCAAACTAGTTGCGACAGTGGATCAACACCAAAGGCCCCGAGTAAAATAAACAAAACTAATGCTTTTGAACATATGAACCGCCCCAGAGCCAATTCACAACCAGGAACCAGTAAACAATAGCAACCAACCAACAACAACCCCTGGAAGCCAAACAAAGACAAAAATACAAACATGAACATGGACAACGAGAAACTACAGCCCCCAACCCGGTTGGTCTCCGTGGGGACTAAAGACCACCACCCCTCATCTAAACGAATGAACAAACTAAAATCATTAAAAATTTGCACCTACAATGTAAGAACACTATCATCAACAGAACGTTATCTCGAACTTTCTTATGCCATAGAAAAAATAGACTGGCACATCTTAGGACTGGCCGAAGTAAGAAGAAACGGATGCGAGATAGAGGAACACGAAAACTTGATATTCTGCTACAAAGGAGAAACAAATGGACTCTATGGCGTCGGCTTCCTAATAAAAATAGAACTCAAAAAACACATTGTGAACTTCACAGGAATATCTGAAAGAGTGGCTTTACTCCAACTTCAGTTCAACGATATAGCTTTGTCCTTGATACAAGTATATGCTCCAACAGCCCAATCAAGTGAAGAAGAAATTAATACATTCTATGAAGAACTATCAAATGCCCACAGCCTTGCAGACCAGTTGGTACTAGTTATGGGAGACTTTAACGCCAAGATCGGACACCCACAACCAAACGACAATTGTATAATGGGAAAATATGGATATGGCGTTCAAAATGAAAGAGGCGAAAGGCTGATCCAATATGCATATGAGTACAAATTGTCGATAATGAACACTTTTTTCAAAAAGAAACAAAGCCGAAAATGGACATGGTTATCACCGGATGGGACGACAAAAAACGAAATAGACTTCATTCTAAGTAGCAACCAAAAACACATTCTAAATGTGGAAGTGTTAAATAATGTATGCTTTACCTCGGATCATAGACTAGTAAGAGCATCAATAAACTTAGAGAAACCTAAACTAAACAGATCATCCTTTACAGCTACGCCAAGAACACTAAAAACAGAAAACGAAATAAGAAATTACAAAGAAAATCTAGAAGAAAATATGAAAAAACAAGTAGAAACTTTTCAAAATACACAAGATGTACAAAAATACTATGATCAACTCGAAAACACAATTATCACAAGCCTAAAAGCAAAATCATATAATAAAATCTATGAAAAAAAAGAACATAAAATATTCAAGAAGAGCACTTTAGACCTGATAAAAAGACGCACTGAATTAATAATTTGCAAAAATAAAACAAAAGAAATAAAAAACGAAATAAAAAACCTTTACAAAATAACAAGCAAAGCAATCAAGGAAGACTACATTCAACATAGAAGAAGTATTATAACATGGAATCTAGCGAAATATAGAAGCGTGAAAAAAGCTAACAAACAATTAAGTACACACAAAAACTGGATACAAACATTGAAGAACGGACAAGACGATACGAAAACCAGACAAGAAGTATTAAAATGTGCTACTACAAGATTGCCCGAAGACACTCATAATGAAAAAATTATAGACACAGACAGACAAAAGTTCGGCGAAATTAGTGCAATAACAGAAATAGAAGTGCTGCAACACATGAAGAAACTAAAATCGGAAAAAAGCCCTGGCCCAGACTGCATCACTAATGAAGCCATAAAGATAGGAGCCCCTGTTATAGTTACATTTTTAACAACACTCTTCAATAGGATACTTGAAAAAAGAATAGTACCCCACCAATGGTGTAAGTCAGACATAATACTCCTTTATAAAAAAGGAAGTCCATTAGATATTGGAAACTACAGGCCGATAAGTCTACTTCCCAGTATATATAAGCTATTCTCATCCATTATACTGTCACGAATAACAGAGAAGATAGATAACAAACAGCCAGTTGAGCAAGCAGGTTTCCGTTCGGGATATTCTACACTTGATCATATACATACCTTAGAGCAAGTTATCGAAAAATTTAAAGAAAACAACCAACTCCTGTATATTGGCTTCATAGACTACTCAAAAGCGTTCGACAGCATCTCCCATGTCTCAATATGGAAAGCACTAGAATCTTGCAACATAGAGGAAAACTACATATCTATTCTGAAAAACATCTACAAAAACAACTCAAGCAAAATAAGGCTAGAGACTATAGGAGAAGAAATTGCAATAAAAAGAGGAGTTCGGCAAGGTGATCCCCTTTCTCCTAAACTTTTCATAGCTGTACTGGAGGATATATTTCAAAATATCAATTGGAACAAAAAAGGTATTTGGATAATAGATAAACATTTAAGTCACCTAAGGTTTGCAGATGACATTGTTATCTTTGCTAAGTCAGCCTCAGAACTGCAACAAATGATACAAACTCTCAACAAGGAGAGCAAAAAGGTAGGACTGCACATGAATGCAAGTAAAACGAAAGTGATGACAAATGGCCAACAGAAACCAATCCAAGTAGACAACAATAACCAAATTGAATATGTCAACGAGTATATATACCTTGGTAAACAAGTATCCTTTAATCCAGAAAGCAACGAAAAAGAGGTTGAGAGAAGAGTCAACTGCTCATGGAAAAGTTTTTGGGCCCAGAAAGAAATTCTGAAGGGGAACTACAGTATGCCACTAAAAAAGACTGTAATAGAAACTTGCATCTTTCCAAGTTTAACATATGCATGTCAAACATGGGTATTTACAAATAAAATAAAAAATAAAATAATTACAACTCAACACGCTATGGAAAGGAGTATACTGAAACTGAGGAAAATAGATAAAGTAAGAAGCGAAAAAATAAGAAAGAAGACAAATCTGACAGACACCCTCAAACATGCCATGAGGCTGAAATGGCAATGGGCAGGACACATCACCAGGTACACTGACAAAAGATGGACTTCACAGTCAACGAAATGGTCTGGACCATTGGGAAAAAGAAGAGTAGGAAGACCAAAGAAACGATGGGCAGATAACATAAAAGAAGTTGCAGGCAAGAACTGGTGGAGTCTCGGCGTAGAGAGAGAAAAATGGGAAAGGATAGGGGAGGCTTTTACCCAAAAGGGATCCATTTCTAGTATTTAAGCATTTAATAAAGTTTTACCTACTAATATTAAAATATAATATTAATAACTTACTAACAACACATGTAAATAATAGATTAAGAAATGGAACAATACAGCTTTATTATTATTATTATTATTATTATTAATTATAATGCATAAAGATGAACATATTTTATGCCCCATTATAAAATATTCTCGATTATTTGAAAACACCAATATCAGAACAGAATTTTTGAATAATTATGACGCAAGTCGAGATTACAAATACTAGAATCTCGCTAGAAATAATGCATTTGAAGAGGAATAACTATACCTGTGTCATTCTATTTCTATTGTAAGTTATATAATCCATATTTGTCCGTGTGTTCGCTTATAACTTCTAAACGCTTATAACTAAGTAGATTTCAATACTGTTTTCACATCCATTTAAAGTAATTTAAAGAAGAAGCCCCAAAGCCCCTTGTAAAGCCGAGCTTGATGCTAATATTATGTACTATATTTAAATATATAGATATCTATATAAATAAAAATCAAGTGCCAGGTGTATAACGGAGCATTACTCGAGAACGACTCCACCGATTTGGGTGATTTTTTTATTGTATTCATAATTGTTTGGACAAGGTTTTTATGAAAGAAAATTTTTGGAAAATCCATGGAAAAAGTCGAAAAGTATGGTATTTTTGCATGAAAATCTCGATAAAACAAAATGTGGTATGTTGTAAACATTCAACATCACACCGGGACGAAGCCGGCGCGGGTCGCAAGTATAGTATATAAATATACAGAAGTTCATAGAAATGAAAGTCGCTTGAAAGTATCAAAACGACTAAGTACTTTTAAAGAAATAGAGAAACAAGTTTTAACAAATGTAGGTATTTGTAGTCATTTGGAAATTTAATCACACATTTTGAGCACAGTGCGATTTTATTTTTATATTAGGTACGTCTGAAATTAGTTTACATCTAAATTACCAGAGTCAAGGAAAAAGAAAGAAAAGAAAAGTATTTTTATTAGCAACTACATTTCTCATTAAAAAGTACTAAAAACTAAGATCATCTGAAATAAAAATACTAAAAACTAAAAAGCACTCCATTACAGAATATGCATTGCGAAACGGACCCAACTCAGCATATGCTAGCTTTACAGCCAGCGCTGATCTTCCATTGGACCGTTTGGTGACGTCTCGGAATAAAGACCTTAATACCATACATAAGTACATAACTACCTTATCTTATCAACTAATAAAAAAACACTGATGTGAAAAGTGATATATTGACGTATACATAAATACACATTGCTGCACAAACATATACTCACACACATGCATGTACACACACATAATCACTTATACACATACATATATTTATTTATATACGCATAGGCACATACTATATACATTACATACATACTACTGCTAAATATACTTTAACACTTATGCAAATGATAGACAATAACAATATAATATTTATTTACAGACATTAGGTATGTCCCTTACATAGCACTTGTGTTATGTTTCTGAGTTTCCTCATTCCTTTGGTGTTCTAATTTATTTCTAAATTGTTGAACACATTGCATATATAGGAGGAAGAATGTTATTTCAACATATTGATACACTATAGCGAAAACTACCCTTAAAAGCGGCCGAGGCATGCTGAGGTGTCAAGAGTTGCATAGTGCACACTGCCTGCCTCCACCAGACCTATGGCAAGACTTCCAGCACAACTTTTCATAAAGATAACTAGGAGATTTACGTTTTATGACACAAAAAGACTAGCTAAATGAAGTTTTCGGCGATGTTTCATTTTTAGAAGTCCGTGTTTATTGACATACGGAGTTACATGAGCTCTCAATGGAATGTTAAAACAAAAACGGACACATACTCGTTGTATCAACTTTTGTGCTCTTGCTAAATGACGGCGGCCAAAAATGGCATCCATATAATTTAAATTAGATAAGACAAGCGATTACCCAAGCTGGATACGTATATCTTCTTGTATGAAGCTGGATACATATATCTTCTTGTATGTATAATACTTTTAATTTATAAAAACGGCTTTTAATTGCAGTAGCTATACGTTTTTCAAATCGAAGATCATATTCCATATGTAAACCTAAATTACGCGCTTCATATAGGGTTCACGTGTAATGGGTTTACGTGTGGTGTTTACTGCCGAAAATTAAGATTATTTAGTTTTGATGGGGTTGAACAATAGACAATTGTTATTAGAACATGTGGCTATTCTTGATAGATCTTCATTGAGTTTTATTATTGCGCTATCGATTTCTGAAGGTTTACATGAATATATATATTTGTATGTCATCAGCATATATATGAAATTTGCAATGCTTAACATGATGCTTAACATTTGTTTTTAAACTTTTGATTATTTTGATTAACATATCTGTAAGGGGTTCTATATGAAAGACAGCATCACCATATTTGTGGTGTTCAAAATATGTCATTTGTGTTATGGAAACCACTGACTTTTTTTTTTTTATATTAGAGGGGGCAAACGAGCAAGCATGTCACCTGATGGAAAATAATCACCGCCGCCCATGGACACTTGCAACGTCCAACGTTGAAGTGTTTGGTATATTTAAAAAATTATTATTTATAATATTCGGTTCATCAAAAAAGTTCGGTAGTTCCGTATTATTTTTGGGCAGTAAAGTATTTTCAAAATTCTTCTATAATAACTTTGAATTACATGCATATTTGATTGTATGTATTAAATTTGAAATAATCTGATTTCTCATGATAAAGTGCTTAATTTACAGTAGATTTTAATATTTTATAGTATATTTTTTAACTGTTTATCTTAGTTCTGTGGTAATCCCTTGCAGCTTTACTCATCATTGGACTTTTTGGCGGGAACGGGAGAAGTGAGGTTGTCATTTTATTTAGATTTTCTATTTTTTACATTTTTAGGAGTTTTAAAGTTCAACAGTGATAGTATATTGTGTTTTAAAGTTCTGTGTAAGTGACAAGAATGGAGATCTAAATAAACATGTGTAGCTGAAGTTTTCGCGCTCTTCCAAGAACTCCTTTATAACTTCAGTAAAGCCTACTATCACTTTACTGGAGGAGTTTTACGATAAGAAAGAACTAATTTACTTGTGATTCTACATGGATTCTACTTATTCTGTGTCTGTATACTAGTTTGTGTTAATGCGTGACATTGGCAAATGCGCTAATCATCTACTGAATGATTTTCTCGCTTTACTTGACGTTGGCAATGTACTCATGTACGGTGCCATTTAAAAAATTTAAAAAAAAATTAAAAAAAAATTAACCTCATCATTAATTTAATTGTATCAGTTATCCAGGAGTAAGAGCGATCTTTGATTGCAATTGACTTCAGAGGAGCATGTAAATCGAATAGAGACACGATATTATAATTCAAATCAATTTCAATTATATCCTTAAAGTTATAAGGTGTCGAAATCAAATTCAATCCCATATTTTTCAAGCTATTCTTTGGTTTATAAGTTAATGTATAAGGGACATGTTTTTCACGTTTTATGCTAAAATCATAAACAACAAGACATTGGCCAAAAAGATACCCTACATGTTCTAAAGTGATTTTATCGGTATAGTACAAATCTGTACACTGTACATACGACGTCGATAAGTGTCTGGCATCTGGTGTCCAGTGTCTGTAAATTGGACTGATTCATTAACTAACTACGACAGATTAGCACATGACAAAAATGTAAAAAAAATGTATGTGTATATGTTATTTTTAACACATAAATGAATATTAAAATCATCTAAGAAAACTAAATTATCGTAATTGGAAATAGAACTAATGGAATCCGTAACAGCATCGAAAAATATGTCAGCATTAATCCATGGTGGACGGTAGGCCATGCTAATCGCACTGTTAGAACGAATTAATGCGATTTATTATTTTTAGGGACAAAAATTATGCCAACGTAATAGCTTGGTGACGTCACTCCTCTAAGGGAGGTGTCGTTTGGTCATCATATTGAAAATAATGTAAATGACTAACTCTGTAACCGTATTAAGTGCAATAAAAAAATAGAATGAAATTCTATGTACCTACACACTATGTAATAATCTACAACTTTGCTTAATAGAATTTTATTGTTATTGAGATAATTAAAAAAGTATAAACAAAAAGCAATAAATTTAAAATTTAGGGTAGGTATGAAAGACAATATTTTTTTTCTAATATAAATAATAAAAATAGATTCACACCTCATACTAGGCAAAGTAAAATCACGCGCAACCAAAATGCGCGGTTGATCTTTAACGCTGTATTGACTACATCATTTAATACACAAGATGACTATTTAAAAAGCTATTTAAAAATCACATGTCCCTGGTCAATATTGTAAGTTTTATTATCCATAATCATTTTTCTCCAAATCTGATTAAATCAAAGGTCTTTAACTCTGACAGTCTGGCCCCCTTAATCAAAACCTGAGCAAACAAATATTTGTAGAAAGAAAATATTAGGTCCAATAACACCATAATGATGATGATAATTTGAGTTTAAACTTGATACTTTATATAGAAGTCATATGCGATACTGGTTTTTAGTCACGTATAAGGATAATGAACCCATTCGAATCGGTAAATATTTATAAATACCTACTTTATATGTACATATTCCAAGTAGGTACCTATACTAAAAGTATGCGATGAAATTATTCCTGCTATATCCTTGGCGACAAATAAAAACCATGTACCTAATTGCATAATTTATAGGAATGAGAAAAAAACGGTCACCTAAAAGTTTTTTACGGGGCTTGCCTCTATTATTTTTTTTTTAAATGAACCATATACTTTACATTCAAACTGAACTCGAACGTTTAGTTCATGCAGAGAGATTTTTTCGCCAAAAACATGACGAAATATTCTTTTCAGTATCTTGGTTCTATATTGATTTATGAAACTCATTTTTATTATTGATTATCACCTATAGTAAGTACAATGTTTGATCTTCCACAAAATTAAAAAAAAATCGTAATGGTATAAGAAAATGGAATATTCGGTTCTTATTAAAAAATTTCAAACGCATCGTTATTTAACATCAAATAATATGAAAGGGAAAAAATCTCAGACTAAGGATTAAAAACTGTCAAATAAAGCTAAACTTAAGTCTCGTAATTCCTCTTTCTTTATAGTAAAAAAGAGTATACTGCGTAGTGTTTATTATAGAGAACCCTAGATAAGAGTAGTAGATATAACTCTTATTTACGACAGAACTAACAAGATTTATATAATTTGTAGTAGGTACCTACTCATATTATATATTTACCTTCCTTATTATTATTATTATATGTATTACCTACCTACCTTAAGATACCTTCTTTACATGTGATGAATTCGTAAAATCTTTCCCTTAGTCTTTTATTAAATAATGTAAGATCTCATACAGAAATATAATTACTTACCTCTTAAATCTGGATTTTCATTAACCAGGTAAACGATCAATGTTTTTCCACTTGATTTAGGGGATACTCCTTTTGGCACAGCCCGAGACACTAATTGTTTGAATCTCTGAAACAAATAATTTATACATATAATATACTATTACAACAACGTCTACCCCGACGTCTCTCCGCTTTTGGGTTGTTATCTCAAAGAAATCCCCTATCTTTTACTTGAATAATCCAATTAAGTTGTAATGAAAACTAAATATCCTACAGTATTTTACAATCCGTCCGGATATTTTACGACTTTTTAATTACAGCTATCAAAATTAAAGTGCAAACAAATAACAAAATATTCGTAAAACATAACTCAGTACTAATACGATGCTAATCTTTTAAATACTTGAATATTTTATTGCGAGTGGATGCACTCACAGAAATCGCGAAATAGTACGAATGAATAAGAATTTTTTATAATGTCCTGCTGCCAGTTGTAGTTTTTTACAAAGAGACACATATTAATGTTACATTTTATACCCTTTGAAAATGGATTTTTTATACTCTTTCATTACTACTATAAAACTTTCTTCACAAAAGACGAATAGATTTCAAAAATCATATTTCTCTCACCTGACCGGCGGCCTCCAACAAATCGGCAGATCTGCCACGCTTGACTAATTCGATCTTTACATTATTGATGTTTATCTTGGATAGAAAGTTTCCAAGATCAGTTTCACCTGTTGGTTTTGGCCATAGCAGACCTGAAAAGATGAGAAGGATAGACAGTATTTCAATTTGAAAAACCTTTTTGTGTACATTCCCAAGAGTTGCAAAGCTAGTCAAAGTCGACTTCAGTTTAATTTATTCAAGTAAACTCAATTACAAGATATTTTTGAACATCAAATCTACTTTAGTTCGGTTCAAACAGAAAATCTGGACACTGAGCAGGACCGGCAGGAAACTCAGTCAAATATTATTTTTCAAGATTATTTTACAAAAGTTTAATTAAAATACAATATTCAGAAAGCCAGTAAATGCATATGCAGAGAAGATCATTTCTAAACAATCGTTTTATCTTCAACGAAATCGTTTATTTTATAATATGATTGTCTAATCAATGTACCTACGTTTTATAACAAATTTAAATCTATTTTCAGTTAACTGAGTAACTTCCTGAGAAATTTTATTATAAAAACGAATGCAGTTACTCAAAAGTGAAACATTTGACTTATAGTATAATTTAAATTTTGGAATAATCAATTTATCACGACTTTAGATTTCGATATCATTAATATCGCCTTTCTTTTTAAACAGATCTATATTTTTCCTCGCATACATAATAATTTCAAAGATGTAGATGACGGCAAGATGAGTACGTCAATTTCTTTACAACGATCTCTTAATGATTCTCGTGCACATAAAGACTCAGTTGATGGGAATCATTTACGAACTTTCCTAAATTATTTCGGACGTCATTTTAAAGAACTGAGATTATTAGTAATAAATGCATGTATGTATTTAATGTTAATCATGATCAGATTCATTCATAGATGTTGTTTCGACTGTATGACTTCCTTTAAGTATCCTAGTCAGATGAAGCAATAAAGATTCATTATCGTAATATATATATAAATAATATAAAGTAATATAAATAAACATACTAGTACGAACATATTATAATGTTACCGAAAATGAGTACGAGTGACATTAAAATCTCTGTATCAACTTATTTCGTCCTATTTATCAGATAAACTAAAAACACTTTGTTTTTTTTTAAATATATAAATAATAGGTCTGAAATTATTTAAAGTTCTTTCGCCTTTTTTGATCAAATTCCATTACCATAATTTTCCCTATATCTGGTTCTCACAGTGGTGTTTTTGTTTCAGGTGGTGGACACAGCGGCGGTCCACATATTGCTGGGTTTTTCCCGTTTTTCGCATCCAGTCGGGTGTGACAGTTCTGCCGTAACAACATCAACAAGAACGGTTGCTTAGAAACTTTAGTGCTTTTAGCTTATTTTTCGCTCTTACAATCGCACACTTTTTTGGCAATATATTGGTTCGCTCAAAAACAATGTATGCTTAATAAAGTGTATTCCACGTGGTGTACGCATCAGCTTTGCCAAATCCCTTAATTCCCATATATAAAGAATATTAAACCGAAACGAGAAATGCGATTGTGAAGAACTGCTCATTTTCGGCTATAAAACTTTATGTTTGGAACAAAATGATAAAGACAAAATTTCCTTAACACAAAAAGTTAAACATAAGTGCTCTAACTCTTCAGTTCCGAGGATTTATGTTCGGCCCATTTATAAAACTTTCAACTAAGACAGTATTCCATAAATAGAAACAAAAATTTGCGACGTTGATCTAAGAAGAGCCGCCCACTTACTATTTTCCAGCGATATTATAGCACCGAATACTCCCGAGACTCTTTACGCTCTAAGATCAAAGCATCTTTCTTCCTCTGTGGCTTACTGTCTGCCAGATCCCCTACATCCAAACAATGTGTCGACTCAAACTACAGAGGAAGATGTGCTTGCGGCAACAAATTCTTTTAAAAGCAGTTTTGCGGGAGGTCTCAATGGCTTAACGCCACAACATTATAAAGATTTGATTACAGGCTCTGTCGGTGAGCCGGTAAGATACTCTTATCTAGTTTAATAGCTCTAATAAACATTATGCTGGCTGGTAAGGTGGCCCCGGAGATAACCGACATCCTGTATGGTGTTAATTTATATGCCCTGAAAAAAAAAGAAGGCGTTAGGCCAATTGCAGTAGGTGCAACCAAACGCCGCATTGCTTCCAAAATTTGTTGCCATCACATTCTTCCTACCGTTTCAAACTATTTTTGTCTTACGCAAGTACAAAACAAAGTTTGTCTCGAAAAGAGGATGTGAAGCGGCAGTGCATGCGGCGCGTGATTTCTTGATGCATGATGGAGGTGAGGTACTCCACAAAGTAGACATAAAAATGCACTTAATTCTGTCGATAGATCCACCTTGCTGACACAGATAAAACAGCATGTTCGGGACATATTTCCTTACCTCTGGCAATCTTACAGCAGTCCTTCAAAATTAATATGTGGAGCTAATTTATTACATTCCGAAGTTGGCTGTCAGCAAAGTGCTATCTTCAGTTTGGTCCTATCATTCATCCTGCCAATTGTAGTTTCAATTCCAAATTTAATATTTGGTACCTTGACGACGAAACTCTCATTCAAAGGTCTCATTCAAAGATATTAGCTTAGAACTAAATTTTTTTAAATGTGAACTCTTTGTTTCCAATTCTGTTCTGATTATTTAAAAAAATAAAATAATTAATAAATTTAACAATTTGGCACCAAATATTAAAGTCTTGTCAAAAGAGTCGCTGTACCTCCTAGGTGCTCCCGTTTTAGATGACTCTATACCAGTACCAAATACTCTATACCAATACAAAAATGTAGCCAGTCTTCAGACAAACTTTTCAAAATTAATTTTCACATCGCTCTCCTCATTGTCCGCTTTTGCTTTTTCATTCCAGAATTTACATATGCTCTTCGCTGTTCACAGCTTTTTAAATTTCAAACCCTTTTAATATCTGTAGACAATATTCTCGAAAGTATATTATCTAAAATATTAAATTGCTCCTTTGTTGACGACAGGGTCTGGATTCAAGCTTCACTTCCCACATCCGTTACGCCTGGGCATACGCAAAATCTCGGTACAGCACGGAAATATTTTGCTATCTGCTATTCGCCCTTCCTTAGGATCGGTTGAGGTGCCGTGCTTGACTGATGCTCGAAATGCTTGGTTAAGTGTTCGTTCGAATACTAACCTTCCTACCTCGACCTTTTGTTAGAAACACCGGGATGAGCCTCTATGCAAAAATGTTCATTTACAACTTTTAGATTCTTGTAGTACCGAAAAAGATTGGTCGCGCCTCCTGGCTGTTTCTGAGAAGGAGTCAGGACACTGGTTGAAGGTAATACCTTCAAAAAACTTAGGAACCTTAATTGACAATACCACACTTTCTCTCATAGTAACCGTTCATCTGGGGGCCAGGACTAACCTTCCTCACCGTTCCCGCTGTGGTGATCTCATCGATGTACTATGTCACCACGGTTTATCCTGTTTACGTAGTGCGGGCTGCATGTCATGGCATGCTGCCTTGAAGGACGGTGGGCCCTTGTCACTGCTGCCGTTCCTGCAGTATTAGAGCCTGTAGGCATTGCGCGCAGCGAGTGCAGGAAACCGAATGGTTTGACGCTCATTCCTTGGAAACTTGGAAGATCGCTGGTATGGGACGCCACTTGTGTCGATACACTTGCTATTGCCCATGTACCGGCGACTTCCAAGTCAGCAGATGCCGCGGTCAGTACTGCTGAGAACTTGAAGCGGCGTAAGTATGCGATTCTCTCTGAGAGTTTCATATTTACATCCTTTGCAGTCAAAACTTTGAGCCCTTGGGGCCCCGAAGCCCATCCCCTGGTTTCTGATATTTGTAAGAGACTGGTCAAGGCTTTGGGAGACCGCCGGGCTGGCAGCTTCTTCCGCCAACGAATCAGTTTTTCTATTCAAAGAGGTAATGCTGCCAGTCTGCTGGGCACTTTAACAATGACAGTTTTCTAAGCGGCAACTTTGAGGAAGTCTATTATTTAAAATAATGTGTTTGTAAAATATTAACGTGTGTATGTAGTTTTTTGTTATTAATAAAGTTTATATAAGTCTAATAATTACGGTGAAAAGGGAACGAAAGGTTCATTTTACTGTTTGAGATATGAAATCATAAAAAGAACATAACCATCACATTAGTTACTGTGGCGGACGGCGAGAATTGATTGTGTAGATATTAATAAACAAATAGATATAGCGTGTAAATATATTTTTGTATTAAGTTTTATTTCTCATTATTCGACAAAGCCTGAGGGCCCCACCGTTTGGGGAGTACCCGGGACGGAGGATGGCACCTCGGCTCAGGTTGTCGCCAAGAAAATATGCACCTGCGTGCCGTCGAGAACCTATACGGGTGAGGTCCAGTCCCAAAGTGGTTATAACCGGCCGGTGATCTATCGGCTAAAGGCCCGAAATGATGAGTGCCTAACGTGTGACGCAGCGCGAGCGGAAGGCCCGCGCTCGAATGAGACCCTATCAGAGTGTGTGATGTATTCGAATAGAACCTACAGAGGCCAAAATAAGTAGGGTCTCTTATAGGACAAATTTTGGACCACTCGAAGGACCTACTTTTTTGAGAGAGATTTTGAATAAATACCGAGCCGCCACCGGCCACTGGGACTATTCGGGTGAAGTCTTCCGACAAGAAAAGGCTCACCCACCTTGTGCCACAAATATTACAGTGAAATATGTGTAAACTGGTCGAAGAGAAATAAAACTATCTGCTTTACTGTTTCGCACGTCTTTTATTGAAGATACAGTCCACCCCTTAAGATCGAGTAGGCCGTCGAAGGCAGGAGAGGACAGGATCAGTTACATTATTTCATTGATTTGTTTCATAAAATATGCATTAGCTTGTTTACACAAAAATAGACATTTAAGAATTATAATTATGAGATATGTTGGTATGATCATGGACATAAATAAAGTAACAATAGAATCTTTTCATTAAAAATTGTCTGTATTTATTAAATATACCCTGTGAATGTACACAATTAAGTTACAGTCAACCGCTTTTGGTTTTGAGTATATTTTTATTAATGTAATTTAACGCTTTTACCTTTAATTATAATCAAATATTCGCCCCCTAATTAAAACTGAGTACGCTCCTGCACACGTCTATTCAACATTTTTTTTCTATCTCTACGATAGACTTATAATCTATCTAGGTGTTGTGTTTATATTGACTACACGTCAATCCTCTGGATTGAATTTATCTTTTATTCTTATGTACAGGTACTTAACTAGGCCGTTTTCTGTGATAACGATAACAAATCCATTTTAAAATGGGTACCTTTTTATAATTTTATCATTGACTACACTCGTATAAACCGGTTGGTTTTCCCGCTGAGAGCCCATAACTATCAAAGATAAATGACAAGAAAAGTTTCGGATTTTATTCTCTGAACTACTAAATTATAGTAGATGTTGAAAACGATTAGGTATAATATTTTAAAACAGACAAACAGGAACACCATAATCTTCCTCTTCTATATTTTTGGAATAAAAGTTTGAAAATGACAATATTTACCAGGAAACCTGTTGGAATAACATAACTTACCATATTCGTTGCAAAACATTTTGCAAGCCTCCAAACTAAGCGCCGGGTCCGTGCCCTTCGGATCGTTCCTCGTCTTCACACACCTGGTGTCCTCGCATGCCCACTTCCAAACCGCATTATTATCTTCTGCTGAGATTGCGCTAAAAAAGTCATTGGATTCGCAATAGAAAGAATCATATTAATTAGCGATTACCAGGATTTTAAAATTATTTACCTACTTAATTAAAATTACAATAGCAAAAAACGGTGTATTAATGACGCCGTATGGAAGCAGATCAAGGAATATACCACCGAGGTTTAGATATAGCCGTCGTCATGAGTATAAGGTATAGAAATCGGTAACATAAATATGAGATTTTACACTATGTTAAATACATTGTATTAACAAAGTAAGTATAACGTAAGAATATATTATCCTCTATTGAAGATAATATATTGAGAACAACTAGTAAATAGTACACCCTCCACCGTCCCGTTCTCCCTGAGTACGACCGATAATAATAAAGTAAGGGCGTGTTTATTCGACACGAATTTCTTCGCGCCGAAACAACGCGGTCGACGCGCAGTCGCCGTGCGTTTGGGTAGTTCCCAGAAATTCGAATGTTGTTACTTAGTGAATAGAGTTTACATTCACTTTTAATAGATAAACGAGATTGTCAACCGCGCGGAGGCCGCGCGGCGGCCGCAAGAAAATTTTCGCGTCGTGTGTCGGCGCTGTAACTATTAGAATAAAAATTTAATAGCCCGTGAATCGTGACACAAAAAAATTTTTGTTGCAATAGTACATTACATAAGATCCATTTACAATTTAGGATTCAAAGCTGATGATTCTGTTAACTCTGAGGATAGTTGGACCGATTTCTGCAAAGAAATGTTAGAACATACTCAAAAACTGCAGCTTTGAGATAAATTAGAATGCAATTCCATTCATGCATTCAAGAACTGCGATACCACATACAAACAGACACACAGAAAGAAAAACAACGACTTTAAACTAAATAATACTTCTTTGCTTTGTCAGTATTTAAAAATTAGACCAATGTCTAATGCTTTCAAAAATGTTTTAACAAAAAATTCTTTACTGTTGCTATAACGACTGTGTACTCATTATTACAAGAGGTAAGACAATAATATATAATAGATAAAAGAATGAGGAGTATTAAAAAAACCAACAAAGAGCTTACACGTAAATATAACTACTTAACAAAGAAAGGTATTCTAAATTCTTTTGTCTTTATTAGACTTTTGTTTTTAGACAAGGCTATATCGAGGAAAATAACACGTGTAGAAATAGATATTTGTAACTAATCAAACATACATAATACCACCGAATACTACGCCACTTCCATATGGGGCGAACACAGAATCAGTGTGAAATAAAATGCCACCTTGACGACCCTTTTAGCAATATACCATTTTTTTCATTCAAAACTCGATTATGGAGTCGATATTATATCATTCGATACTTCAGAAAGCATTATTACAAGGGCTGCTATTTATGTATCCGGAACTGGCCAGTTACAGAACAATATTGAAAAAGTAATTATAACATTTAAAAATGGAACTCTTTGGCTGAAGAATACAATTTGTTTCATGTAGCTGTCATTTGTGGCGTCATTTTGAAAATTGCGAGTCTTTATCACCATGGATTTAAGTCGTGAAAATTTTCGTGCTATGATTTATTACGATTTTCGGCGAGGGCTAACTCAAAAACAACATCGATTGCATCGATCAACTCACTTCGACTTTTGGGGACGAAGCACCATCGAAAACTACTGTGTATCACTGGTTTAGTGAGTTTAATCGTGGACGGTCTGTGCTCACGGACGAAGTTAAAGAAGGTCGCCCTAATTTGGTTGTTGTACCTCGAAATATTGATGCTGTGCGGGAACTAATAATGCAAGATCGTCATGTTACATATCGCGAAATAGAGGCGTCTTTGTTCACGTTGGATTCCGCACAACTTGAGAATTGACCAAAAACAGGCTCGTGTCGATTGGTGTGAAAAAATGTTACAAAAGTACAATCAGGGTGCGTCAAAAGCTGTCTATAATATCTACACAGGTGATGAATCTTGAATATATGCGTATGATCCTGAAACTAAACAACAATCAACGGTTTGGGTGTTCCAAGATGAGCCGAACCCAACAAAAGTCATTCGTTCAAAAAGCACTTTGAAGCAAATGGTCGCTTGTTTTGTTGGTATAAATGGACATGTAGCCACAGTGCCACTAGAGGATCGTAAAACGGTTAATTCTGAATGGTACACGACCATTTGTTTGCCAGAAGCCTTTGAAGAAATAAGAAAGAACAACCGACAACGCAGAATCCTTCTTCATCATAACAATGCTAGCTGCCACAAATCGGCTGAAACAACTCGGTATTTGGAAGATCAAAAGATCGAATTAACGGGTATATTACGTAAATAAATTACGTGGTCAACGTTTTTCGAGCCGTGAAGAGGCTGTTGATGCATTCAAAATGCACGTTTTGGAGATACCTCAATCCGAATGGAACAAGTGCTATGAAAACTGGTTCCAACGCATGCAAAAGTGCATCAATCATCATGGTGAATATTTTGAAAAGCAATAAAACTATAATAAATGCTTTATGTTTGTTTCACTTTGTTATTCCGGATACATAAATAGCCGAGTATCAGTGAATAAGGCAATATACAAAATTCTGTATTAGCTACTTTATTGTTTTATTTCAATGATCAGATTAGTCGAATTACTCAATAAGTGGGTATTTATTATTTACTAAATCCACCTAAAATACACGAAAGAATTTTTAATAAATAAAAATATACTTAATTTTTTAAAATTATAAAAAAAAATGGTACTTGTATCAATTGAATATTTTTAGTTTGTAACTTAATGTGTAACAATAGTCTTTCTCTTTCATATACCCACCAAATCAACCAATATTTGTGAACAGAGTATGTTTTAAAAACCCGTTCAACATTAAAAATTTAATTTTTTAAGTAAACTTCAAATTTACTGCGCATAAACAAAGTCCAGTTCTGTTTTTTATGAGTTTAAACTGTGAATTCACCAAATAAACCGTTAAAATTTCTAAAAATAAGTAACATCTTTAAAATACGATCATATAAGCATCTGAATTGATTTATAAATATAGTTAAAATTACACATTATGTATTTAACGATTATAAAAAGAGATCTATAATATTATTACAAGTATTATGTTTACTAGGCAATGACGGTCTTAGCCGTATGAAAATCGTATTTTAAATACTTGTTAAAGTGGGTAAATTAACTTTGCTTCGATCGACGACGGTTATTTTATTTAATTAATACTTAAAATAATACAATAATGTAACTACTCACCATTTTAAAACTATCGACAAACTTAAAATGTGAACTAAAATTCTATAAAGCCACATTGTAACCTGAAACAAAAGAACAATATTATATTACATTAACAAATATTTTTTTTATAATGCACATGTCAAAGCTAACAAAATGAAACCACCCTAGGCGAAAATCTGTGAGGAGAATGATGATATTTGAGGAAGCGAAACAAGTAGTATGTAAAGACCGCGACGCTTGGCACTCCGTCCGATTAGTAATTACCCCGTTTGGGATACAGTATGAAGATATGTATGTATGTATGTTTAAAAAAAACTTTTATATTTACATAACGCGTAAATCAATATTGATTATTTTTCCTAAAGATAATTTCTCACAATCAGATTACGTAGGTTCTTTCAGTTTCACTATTCTCAGCAGAGTCACGAATAGTTTTAGAATATAGATATGTGGCATTATCATAGGTATTATCTACATGATATCATAGATTTAGATATTTTGAATTTTACGTTGAATTTTACGTTAGATATATTTAAAGGACCACTGGCCACAGCGATCGACGAAACATGAAAATATAAATATTTAACAAAGTATCACAAACACAACTCACTAGTATTACAGATCATAATATAGGTACATACTATAAATACATAACATCGACTTTATGATGCCTAGAGCTGCCTCTTACCGCGCTAGTAGGATCTAGACAGAACTCAACATAGTTTGCACAGAATAATTTTCATCACGTATGCGAAACGTACCCCCTCCTTCAGATAGAGCTTAAAAAATAAATAAAAATAATAGGCCATCACAGATATTGTTGTAGGCCGTACATGATGGGAGTATTTAGCTGAGGTGCCGAGGTGCTAACCTAACAATGCAATACGAAGTTTTATAAAATTAAATAAATACATGCTGCGTGTTTATTTTCTAATATTTTATTATATTTTGTCACATACGAAATAATATATTTAGTAACTCGTTCATAACATAACATAACATAACTCCACGCTGTATCCCCAACGGGGTAGTCAGAGAGGACGGAGCGCCACGAGTCACGGTCCTGACACACCTCTTTCGCTTCCTCAAATCTCATCATTCTCCTCACACATTTTCGCCTAGGTATGCGAGTGCTTTTGACATTTCCGTCTGCTAACACTCTGGCTATTTGATCTTCATAAGTCAGCCTTGGTCTTCCTTGGCTTCTTTTACCACTCACTTTCGCTCTGTATATTTTCTTCGTCAGTCTTTCATCACTCATTCTTTCCATGTGCCCGAACCATCTAAGCATTCCTTTCTTCATTTTTACAATAACACTGTTGTGCAAACCTGTCATACTGCGTATCTCATCATTGCTTATCCTGTCAGCAAGCGTGACACCGCACATATTTCTGAGAGACCGCATCTCCACAGCATTTAACATACTTTCACTCGATTTTGGGCATATCCAGGCCTCACTACCGTACAACAAAGTTGGCACCAACACCGCATTGTGGATGGCCATTTTAGCAGTGTTAGATATATTCACACTACCCACTAATGCGGACAGAGCACCGTTCACTTTATTGCCAGCTGCTACCCGTCTCTCCACATCCAACTCACATCTTCCATCCCTCGAAAACGCACTCCCCAGGTACACAATTTTATTCACCTGTTCTAGACTCGTTCATTTATCTATTTTCATTATTTTTTCTTTCCTATTCACTTATAGGTATATTATGTCTGCTATCTCTGATTACTGATTACACATAGTATGTGCATATTTGTAAACCGCCAGTGACTGTTGTTACTTTAATATATTTTAATTCTAAATATGTAAAATCCGTTAATGGCTGTATTTTTTGTACTCGACATTGTATCACTGAAATTTTAGCTTTATTTAATTATAATTTAAATTAGAGCTGTTGCACTTAACTGCTCTCTACTAGAAGAAATTACAATTTTTTCGATGAATTACGAAAACGTGTGTTTGCGTCATAAGAGATTTAAAAAAATAGAAGCCTGTTAATAATCTATTATGTAGTATTCTATAGTACATACAATTTATTAATAAGAAAAAAGTACATACATATGTTAACATTTACAAACTTAAAACTACACATTATCTTAAATAATAAACTTCCTCAAAGTGGCCGCTTAGAAAGCTGTCATTGCTTAAGGTACCCAGCAGACTTACAGCATTGCCTCTTTGAATAGCCAAACTGATTCGTTGGCGGAAGATGCTGCCAGCTCGGCGGTCTCCCGAAGCCTCGACCAATTTCTTACAAATATCATACCAGTCGATGGGCTTCGGGGCCCCAGGGACCCAAAGTTTCGACTACAAAGGGCGTAAATATGAAACTCTGAGAGAGAGTCGCATACTTACGCCGCTTCAAGTTCTCGGCAGTCCTGGCTGCGGCAACTGTTGGAATGAGCGTCAAACCATCCGGTCTCCTGCCGTCGCTGCGCGCAATACCTACAGGCTCTAAGACTGCAGGAACGCCAGCGGCGACAAGAGCCCGCCGAATGACGTCATTCAAGGCAGCATGTCGTGACATGCGGCCCGCACTACGTAATCAGGATAAACCGTGGTGACCTAGTACACCGGCGAGATCACCACAGCCGCAACGGTGAGGAAGGTTAGTCTTGGCCCCCAGACGAAGGGATACTATGAGAGAAAGCGTGGTATTGTCAATTAAGATTCCTAAGTTTTTTGAAGGTATTACCTTCAACCAGTGTCCTGACTCCTTCTCAGAAACAGCCAGGAGGCGAGACCGATCTTTTTCAGTACTACAAGAATCTAAAAGTTGTAAATGAATATTTTTGCATAGAGGCTCATCCCAGTGTTTCTGAGAAAAGGTCGAGGTGGGCAGGTTAGTACTCGGACAAACACTTAACCAAGCATTTCGAGCATCAGTCAAGCACGGCACCTCAACCGATCCTAAGGAAGGGTGAACAACAGATAGGAAAAGGTTTTCCGTGCTGTAGGCTGACGAAAGAAAAGCAGGCACACACTCGAGATTTTGCGTATTATATTCTATAGTATATTTAATTACTTATGATAGTACGAGTATATTAGAGATAATAACCTGCGGGGTTATTCACAAACGTCGGAAACTCAACTTTCCGTATCCGACAGGAAACTTTTCAATGATTTTGTCTATACGCGATTCACAAATCCGAAATTGTATTATATTTATATTACATGTATATCATATTATATGTAGTGGTATTCACAAATCCAAGCCGTCGGATTGAATTTATGCTTTTCGACGGTGGGCCTTTCCGCCACGGAAAGTTTCCGACGTTTGTGAATAACCCCCTGAACTCAAGTCCGGAACTATGTACTCGTATTTGAAATTTAACAAATATTTTCGTTTTGTTAAGTAGAGATCCGCAAAAAATGAACTTTAAGAAAATCAACCACTAAAAGAGTGAAAAGAGGGAACAGTTTGTATGGGGAAAAAAAATTCTTTAACTATTGACTTGAAATTTAGCGCAAATACTCTTCGAAAAATGAAAATTTAAGATAATAAAAAAAAAAAATTTTAAAAGGGAGGAAATTTCCAAAAAAAAGTCCTACCTCTCGGAACTCTACCTCCATTATTTATAATTTAACGCTGAAAAATAGAGCTTTGCGCGGCCGGTAGGTACGGGTGCACCGCCGCGCGCACAGCTGAAGAGAGTAATAAAGCCCCGTTAGAAAAAAAAATTATGATGATTTTCAAAAAATCCGCCGACTTCCGTTTTCACAAAACGCGACATAAAAGTTTAAATAATTGGCCTAAAAATTTTTTGCTTCTTGGAGCTCTTCATAAATATATATATATATTATATATACTATACCCATATAATATATAAATATATACTATACCTAACAAGATCATGTGATAAAAGTTTTATATTTTGTGTATTATAGTTTTTTAAAGTTAACAAAACATGAAATGCTGACGATATGTTTCTAAAAAATTTTTTTATCAAATGTTATGTTATTGCGTCTAACAATGGCATTAGGTAATGTTGAGAAAAAATTGTTTACGTCATCTGTTGATAAATTTTTTATAAACAAATAAACAAGTTTAATACTTAAAAATTATTTTTCTTTTTCTATTTTGTTGTCACGGCAAAATGATAATTTTGAAAAAAAATTTTGTCTAAAAAAGTTTTTTTATTGTTTAAAATCGTTTTTTTATATTTCCACTGTTTAAATAATTAGTTAACAAATAATTTTTTCTTTAAAAATCATATTTGGCATTTCTCAATAGGTTACAAAAAATATTTTTTATCAATAATTTAATTGTTTATTAAGTTAACATATTGTTATAAACAAATTTTGACTACCACTATATTTTTTTTCTGAAATAAAAAAAATACACAAACAACCTTATGTAACAAAATTGTGAAAAAAATATTTTTGGATTTTTTGTAACACAATTATAACATTTTTTAGCTATTTTATAATATATGGCTATTTTTGTAAGTTTAAACAAATATAATACATCTTGAGGCAAAAAATTTTTAGGCCAATTATTTAAGCTTTTATATCGCCATTTGTCCGCGAAAAATTACTTATTTAACAATTATATAACTTTTTGAAAAATCAACATAAATTTTTTTCCAACGGGCCTCTATTCTTTGAAGTGTTCAGATGACACCATTAATTTTTTCAAATTTTGATATTGATATTTTATACTATAAAAAAAATATTTTACGTAGTATAATACTCTCTTCAGCGGGCGGCGGTGCGTCCTAGCCGCACAGGCCGCGCGGAAGCCTATTTTTAAATAATGGAGGTAGAGTTCTCTCCTCTCTTAAGAGCTCTCCTCTCTTTCTCTTTCTCTTTAAGAATCTTTTTTTTTATTTCTTAAATATGAATAGCTTTCGAATTATAGGTGAAAAACTAAATACCTTTTTTTCAACTTAATTCGTTAATAACTTTTGCAATTTTTTATGAGCTGTAAAATCCTTAAATTACATTTTTCTAGACGTCATTCCGATTCCAATGAGTTATCGCACATATTTTTAGGACCTTTATCAAGAATTAACACCATTTTGAACTTATCGAACAGACTATTGATCTCAACATAGTTTTGGAAATTGTTAGAACTTGTCGAAACATTGTTAATTAGGACGTCTAAGTACCGCGTCTAAGAAGTTTCCTTGTAAACTGATTTCCTAGAATGGTTATTGTAAGATATTATAAAATAAATATGAAAATACGCAACACTAATATTCAAGAAGGGAAATGGATCTATTATAAACTGTCAGCAGAATATTAAAAAATCTTAAAGTTTCTAAGAATTACAGCGTTTAAATATCACTATTTCGCACAAAAATGTCAAAGGGCTCGCCAAATTTCTAGTAGGTACCTATTTACGTTGCAGTTTCTGAAGGAATAGTTTCTAAAAATTTTCATAACTGTTTCGTTTATATGACGATACCTATATTGATCACAGCAATGAAAAATAAGTAATAATTAAAAATATAAATGACGAAATAAATAAGTAATCAGAAGATCATTCATTCATATATATCCAAAAATTTCACAAACTTAATCATTTTTTGACAGTTGGTATTTTTTTATGTTTTATGACATTGGCAACAAGACCATCAGTCTAATCACGTCACTAGTAAAACACTGTTAATTGATTTAATATATTATATTGTTATAATCATGTCGAACACATTAAGCACCTGTCTAATGTGAGATTCGTTATTTTTTCTTATAACTAAGGCCCTTACACTCCTCCAGTATAGTGATAGTCTAGTAAGATTTAGTGAAATTAAAAAGAACTTCTTGAAACAACACAAAACCTTCAGCGGCATATGTTTATTTAGATTTCGTCCGTTCTTTTCACTCGCGAAGAACTTTATCACGCAAAAGATATACTACTATTACGTTTGTACCTACTTTAAAACTCTCAAAAGCGTAAAGAACAGAAAATCCCAACAAAACGTCAACTTTACTTCTATTTTAACCGTACCCGCCAAAAAGTCTGACAGTTGGTATTTTTGAATGTCAGTTTTCAAAAAATAAGTCGACCGAGTGGAGAATAGGGCTGACAAACTTAAAAGTAAACATTATCATAAATAATGGACTTCCTCAAAGTTGCCGCTTAGAAAGCTGTCGTTGCTCAGGGTGCCCAGCAGACTGGCAGCATTACCCCTTTGAATAGCCCACATATCTATAATACCATTACCACTAGTAGATATTCCCTTGATGTGACCACTATAGTCTTTCTCGCTTTCACAATCCGTGTTGTCATACAATCATTACCCCAGATCAGTGATTCTCAACCATTTTTTTGTCGTGGCACACTTTTAACGATTTCAAAATTTGGCGACACATAAAGAAAAAGATACAAGTTGTATACTTACATATAATACACTGTGTAAAATAGTTTATGATAATAATTTTGAATGTAAAATAAAATAATATGTTCTACAAAAACAACAGTACGTTTATTAAGGGATTAATTACAAGTAATAAAAAAAAGCATAATCTTTACTATATACATTTCTAAAAAGCGGCACATTTTAAGAATTTAGCGGCACACAAAAGTGCCGCGGCACAGTGGTTGAAAATCACTGCCCTAGATAATAATAATAATACCTACAAGCCCCTGAAAAAAGACTTAAAACTATCAAAGTTTTACTTTCAATCAAACTTTTATTTCAAGAGCCCGTTTGCAATACCATTAAGTCATCTACATTCTTTGAACATTTGCACACTTTGATTAATTAAATACGGGAAAGGAGAATTTCAAGGTAATTAATTATGTATTTGTATGCATAAGTAGACGTACTACGTAGCAGTGGCGTGGACAGACTTTTTCAACAGGGTAGGCAGTCAAAATAACCAATATATAAAAAAAAAAACAAGTTTAATATTAATTATACTTACTAATACACGTTACCGTTACGTAAATTAATACGATATCCTTACTTAAATTTTTCGTAGTGGTTGTTATTGTTATATTATGTAATTAATGCAAGGAAAACAAAATAAACTACATATTAGTTTACGTTAGTAACTAATTAATCTGTGATATTAGTATATGCACAACTCGTCATCAGCCAGTTAAATGTTTCATAATATGTATTTAGAATTAAAATTTTGAGTCACATTACCTGACTTTTGATATAAAAGCAACTCTGGGACACAACTGCCTTCTAGCTATAGTTTGTAATTTTTTATTACTTATATGAAATTTTTGAAAACGCGACTTATTTAAGTTTTTGTAAATTACACAGTGCCAACACAATTATCACAGCTAAAACATTCCAGTCTTTAAAATACAACTGAAATTATCTGTTATAAACCGATACTTAACTTCAAATACGAATTGTAAGAAAAATAGTTTTTTTTTAACTAACTCATTGAACAACAATCACTTGAGTATAAAATAACACACATTTGAGAGATTATTTCGTGTACTAATAGGTGAAATGTAAACATGTGTGCGTGAATTGTAGGCACCAGACCGACGTGCCTCCACGGAAGTGTTATATCGCAAGTTTTTTATATGGCATGGTTGTGCCAAAAATAAAATAGAGCAATGAAAAAATACAAAATACGATTACGAATGAAAGACGGAAAATGGGGATGTTAGATAGCGCTATTTTTAAACAAATGCTGTTTAATTTTATATTGTCCATATAAATATAAATGGTAGATATCGAAATAACTTTCATTTAAATTGTCAGGATAGGCAGTGCCTCTGTGCCTATATGGGATGCACGCCTCTGCTACGTAAGTGGGTACTGTACATTTTAATTCGCTAGTAAACTAAGATACTACAGGTTCAGAGCAAATGTACAGGTATAGATACGTGCACGACATTTTATTTTCTAATGCCGTGTCTCGCAGTTTCAGCGGTGTTGATCGAAGCCCGTGTTAGATTTGGTATTTTTCCGGTATAAAAAGCATCTTAAATTCTCTGAAAGTCTTTGGAAAGTCCTTTAGCTACCAACGTAAGTCTGTTAAAATCGGTTAAACCGTTTTGGAGGTCAGCCCGGATAAACAAACAGACAGACAAATATTTTAGGAAGCGTGTTGAGGTTTTGGTTACGTGCAAATAACCATATAAGTTTAAGAAAAAGCCTTTATCTCTAAATTACAGATTGAGACTTCGACCTTATTTATATGTATGGCATAGATGTATAGATAAATAATGGCTGATAACTGCTGACATGGTGTAGTCTCGTTTTGATCCCGTGGTGCAGTTTGCATAAATACCAACTAGCCATCGTGATTTGTCATATGCTTAGATTAAAAGTCATATGGTGCAATGATATAGTGCAATCTGCAAATATACCTACTTATTTAATTTGTGACTATTGTATGCTTAGATAGATACAGCCTGAAGATATAGTATGTATGCCTTAAGTAATATGTACAAAATCGTTGAAGTCATAAAAAATATAATAAAAATACTTCTGAATGTGGATACCTATGCATTTGGTACATAATATGTTTTAGGTAACAACGGATTCAAAGTTCTTCGATATTTATGTTAAAATTCTAAGGAAAAAATTCTTAACGCACCTATTGTTTTGTCGTTCTTTAAACTTAGGTTAAACTTAATACGATCATAAAATGTTTTATTTATAATTTCTAGTCTATGTTGTTATGATTTTGTTACAATTATTTATAATGATATACGTAGGACGTAGGACTACAGGACATTGTAATTTCCTTTCTTAAAAAAAAATTATAATGACGCTTACCTGACACAACAAGGTGACTGATAAACTACCTACAGTTAATTGATAAGAATAATAATCGAACCATATAGAATTGATTCCGACGCATGTAAATTAAAAATGACAAAACATGAATCATTGTCACAGGAAAATGATAAGGCTACGGTCGTACAATCAATATTACAGTATCATAATTGATAATTAATTTATTTTAGAATCTTGGTAATTTATCGTTTGGTAATTTATCGGGGTAGTCAGAGAGGACGGAGCGCCAAGCGTCGTAATTATTAATTTATCGTAATTTTTAATTTAAAATTTTTGTTAATAACTTCTTTCATATCGTCGTAAATTAAGATATATTTAATCGTTTCACTTGTGACAATTTTCCTTTATACCTATTACATAAATTTAACGTAAATATTGCTTTAATTAAATAAATAAATAAAAATACGTACCTACTATATTATGACTATAATAATACCACTGATTAATTAGTTACTAGCGTAAAATAATATTAGAAATCCACAAAATTAACGTCACTTCGAAATTAAAATAAATGAAATGCCTAAATGCAAAATAAAAAAGGGGAAAAGACGCTTTGAACGTGCACGCAGAATGGCTAAGACCGTAACAGTGAGAAGACTAAGAGATAAACCAAAACAATTTATTAAGTGATCTCAAAACTTGTTTTAATGTAGTAGCCGTTACATATTATCATTCAAATGAGCACCTTTCCGTGGACATATATCTACTTGCTATAACATAGTCAATATCAGCAAAAATACTTAGTTGTAGAAGTCTATCGTACACGAACCTTATGCAGACACAAACACATTGTGACAACCTTAAAAAATATCATTACGAATTGTAACTAATCATAATACATAACACATATTCTCACATTGATAACCGTGACACATATTATTAGGTACACATATTATGCTTCATTAACTCAAAAAGTCTTTTTCTGGTTAACAAACCGCAAAATATATTCATAGGTATTATTACAATTATGTTGTAAATTTTGTCTGTCCATAAGAAGGCTCCCACGCCCCATATATTATAGGTACTTATATCTATTTTATGATAGAATGTTTATGGACGTAAATTGATAATGTATACCAACTCGAAAACAGGCATGATTTCCACAGGCATCTGTGGAAAAATTTGGTATATTATAATTCTACCTTTTATACGTGGGGAACACATTTTGCATACCGCCCCATCCCAGCAGAGACGAGACGGTTATAATCAAACTCTTGCTGACGAAAACCCCACGATGGCTTTCGACGATGCAATTTAGGGCGGCTAGATAAGTGGCAAAGCGTTTCGTAAATTTGAAACGCTTGCTGGAATTATTGTTAGTCAAAAGTACCGTTTGGCTTCCTTTTATATGACGGTTTCCACACGAATTGAATTTTCATTTGATTTAATAGAAAGTTAATAACGTTTGACTACAAATTTAAAATTAAATACGCTAGATTACGTGGTATTTGTCATTCTATTCTACTATCGTTTACATTGAGCGACTTATCTAGGCCCCCAAGAGGTTCTGCAATTGCTTGCAGCACGCAACCAGAGTTCCCCGGGGCTCACCAACCCGGGGAGATTGAACCTTCCCCTCACTTGGGTAAGTTGAACCTCTCCCTCACACCCCGGTGTAGGCATCCCGTCGTCCTTGTATTCGCTATGTGAACGATTGAAGCTCCTGTTCCGGTCACCTGGCGACTACGAAGGTGCTGCAGTGGCGTCAGTTGGCGCGCCTCGGCGCCGCCGACTTTATGCAGGACCAGCCCTCTTCCGATCCCGCTCGGCGACCTTCTTACAGAGCTAATACTATTTCCACAAAGGAGACCAACTGCCCTTCAGGAATCTTGATCTGTCTGTCACCATCAAGTCATCACAGCCGAAACTATGAATAGCGGAAAAAATCCCGTCCATTCAGTCGACCAGAACTCGAGGCTCAGAGTCCTACGCAGGAGACACTCCTCCAGCGTATGCCAGTCAGAGTCCTGGTACTTTCCACCATAATCCTGTCTATGAGACCATGCTATACACGCTCTTGGCCTGTTTTAGAAAAACGTAGTATACGTACACTAAACTTAACATAATTACAAGTTTTAATTAAGCGTATAATTACGCTTATTTGATTAGTTATTTTTACAATTCATTATTACCTAGTTATTTTTATACCTAGCTCTCAACTATGTATATTAATATTAATTAATCAGTTTTAATGATTCATAAATTTTTCTCGAGAATTATTAATCTAGGCGCTTATAGAAGTTTTATTTCCAATCAAAGATATTATACACAACAAAAGAGGAGATACATTTAACCCTGGAACCATTGCGTGGGATACAAATCAAAAAAAAATAAATAAATCGGTTATAACTTTTTACATAATTATACAAATAATTATTTCGTGACTGCGTGTATTCTAAGAGGAGTTGAGAGCGCCCCTGTACGTGAGGGTGCCATACGTAGCACGGCTGTATAGACATTGCAAGAACTAATTGGGGTACATCTGTACCCCGGGATACGATTAACGTAGGTTTTCTACAGTCGGTGTTGTTTTTCATAATTGTTAATTTCATTTTTTTTTTCAAGTATTTATAACAATATTTAGTTCATACAATAACTTAGAGCATGTTTTGGCTCGAATTTAGCCTTTCAACTGTGGTTAGATAATGTTTCATTATGGTAATTGTTACTTATTGCTTACTTGTTGGTGTATGCCAATTGATTTCAAAATTATTTTGGTAATTTGTTTTAGATGACTTTTAATTTACATTCGAAACATACTTTTTGAGTAGAGTGGAGACGATGAAGATTCATATTCAGAAATATACGTATCATATCTAAAGGCTCTTGCAATCTATTTCATAGAACCTCATCTTGAAGATCTTTTTTTGCAAACGAAATTTACCAACTAATCTTCAGATAAGTATTGAAGATATTATTGGTAAAAAAGAGCATCTGATGGTATGCCTACCCTTCAAAATTCAAAAATGAGGAGATATTTTTCATGTCCGAGGACGAAAGACCGAAAATCGCGAAATGAATGTGCAATACGTAAATCGTTTGTTTGTAATGAACACAAAAAAAAAGTTTGCTATAAAAATTGTATCTAAAGTTCATTTTTTAATACTATAAGTATTATTATAATTTGAAGACTGATAGTCATATTACATTTCTTATTTTTAATAAAACTTTAAATTTCTTTAAATAATGTGTTTAATTCAAAGGGGTACACTTGTACCCCAGAGTACGATTTATGTCCTTGTTAATATGGGTACGATTCTAGAGTTAAATTGTTTTCAAAATTGGTAAAAATATCATTGGAAAATGTGGACAAAACTACTATTAATTGCAATAAAAAATATAACGTCATACAATTAAAGGTTACCTCTTCATTAAACATACATCACCTTTAAAAATGTATAGACACTATTAAATAAACATAGGGATACAGCGTGAAGATATGTATGTATGTACGAGTATGTATGTGGCTATTAAATAAAAATAACCAATAAAAAAAGTAAACTATCATAAATATCACATTGACTAGCCCGTTGGCGCAGTGGCGTATGCATCTGCTTTCCAAGCTAGGCTCCCTGGTTCGCACGTCGGAAACTCGACTTTCCGTATCCGACAGGAAAATTTTCGATGATTTTGTCTAAACGCAATTCACAAATCCGAAACCTTTCCGAAACGACATGATTTGACAGTTCATTTCAGGACGAAACCTTCGGATGCTTCCGACAACTTTTTAGTGTCGAAAATGTTTCCGAGACGAGTAAATTAATGTAATATGTGTATAATCGATGACGTCTGTCGTCAAAAATCTAGACAAATTGCGTCCGCGTATGTAATCTAGACTTCTAGACAAATTTCGTGCCCTTTTTAAATACATGCCTAAGGATTCATTTGCCTTATATTTTTATAACATATTTTATTAGTTACGCAATCAATAGCTAAACATTGTTTGAGGTATTTTTAGAAACAACAACATTCAAAAATAAAAACGCTATTGTACTTTCTATTGTAGTTATTATTAATTTTTTTCTTTAAATGGCACCGTACGTGAGTACATTGCCAAGGTCAAGTAAAGCGAGAAAACAATTCAATAGATGATTAGCGCATTTGCCAATGTCACGCATTAACACAAACTAGTATACAGACACAGAATAAGTAGAATCCATGTAGAATCACAAGTAAATTAGTTCTTTCTTGTCGTAAAACTCCTCCAGTAAAGTGATAGTAGGCTTTACTGAAGTTATAAAAGACTTCTTGGAAGAGCGCGAAAACTTCAGCTACACACGTTTATTTAGATCTTCTCCATTCTTGTCACTTACACAGAACTTTAAAACACAATATACTATCACTGTTGTACTTTAAAACTCCTAAAAATGTAAAAAATGGAAAATCTAAATAAAATGACAACCTCACTTGTCCTGTTCCCGCCAAAAAGCCTAGTTTAATTTATTTGAACTTGTTGAACGCACAGACGATAAGCACAGACAGTATAATTCGTATTTATAAAGCCCGTTTAGTTCGTCGAATGTAAGTAAAATAATTTACAAAAATGTTTAAACTTAAAAAGATTAAGTAATTTCTTTGTCTAAGTTGTTTCTCTCTCTGTTTAAAATGATATTTTACCGAATACACCGTGATTGTCAAAATGTGTTACGTTTAAACCACACTAATATTTTCTACCAAAACGAAAACGATTTCTACCATTTTATAACATGGTTCATAAATGCATTTTCTTTCGGATTCGTAAAATCCTTTCCGATGAGATTCCGATAGTTTGTGAATAGCATTTTCCAGTCCGGCGGATTGAATTTATGCTTTCCGACGATCGGCCCTTTCCGCCACGGAAAGTTTTCGAAGCGTTGTGAATAAGGCGGGTGGTCAATTTAGGAAACGAACTTTTCTAAATTGGCTTGTAGTCTGGGTGTTACTGGGAGCTACCCCAGAGTTCGTTGTGTGGTACCCATAGTACAAGCTTACTGCTTAGTTTGGGGTCACACAATCTATGTAATTGACCGGAGTATTATTGTTGTTATAAAATTCTCTGTAAATTACAATAATGCATAAACTTCGCAAACTGTCAAGCTGTCATCCTGACAATAACATGGCTCCATTTAGGCCATTTCTTATGTGAATATTCTATGCTTTTCTTGGTGATCAGGGTGACCAAGAAATCGAATATGAAAGGTACGGCAAAAACTTAATGAAGCGGTTCGAATTCTCAATCACACTCGCTCCAATGTAAGGTGTATTTAAAAAAAAAAGATACATAGTAATAAAATAATAAGAATGAAATAGAATAGAATTTATAAATTCCCTAAAGAAGAAGTCGCCTTAATCGATCCCATTAAGATTCCAGTTTTTTGCAATCCACAAATTTTTTTTTTATTATAATTTATTAACCATTAGCGATGCCAACCACTTTTCGATTGTGTTTAGTTATAAATAGTCGTAATTTTGTTTAGTCAGCTCTTGTAATTGTATATAGGTACTAATAAAAAAAAAAACAAAAACAGCATAGCAGCACCATTGAGTACCTACAACGGGAGACGATATACGCGCTATATGCGCCCTATTTCTCATACAGAACTTTCTGGCATTTTTTACAGGAGAAGAGGTACTACCAGAAGTAAATGGGAGCACTCAAATGCAATGATGAGTTGAGTCTTTACACTTACGCACACAAATTATTCGACAACATTCCTCCAATGTAACAAATATGTAGAAATAACTTGATTGAAATTTTATTCGTGAAACGTTAAGGTCTAAAATTTAAAGCTACCACGAAATTTTTTCTTTCTTTTGCAATTTAATTATAATTTTATTTGTAAAGCGTTAAGTTCTATAATAAAATGTCAGTTAAAAATGTAATCTCGCTAGTAAGTAAGTAGTAAGTGCGTAAATAGTACGCTAGTAAGTAATAAGTGCGTTTACGTCATATTTTGTACAATTCGGCAAATAAAAACGGTAAGGTACGAATTTAAGACAATTCAAGGTTTATTATTGTATGACAAACATTACGATACGACTTTCTAGAATGACGAACAAGATAATGAAACGTACTCGAATGAACTGAAATATGTTATGACGACATCGGTAAATCCATTTAGTAAAACGATTCTGAAAAAATACGTTAAAATGGAAAACTAGTACTTAATACAAAAATTATATTTACTTATGGAATATAATTCCGTCTTTGGCTAAATTAGGTGTAGCGGATTTTTCGTTGCACCTCCTGACGGTATAAGTGACAATTTTGCGGAGCACTTAACACAGTGAATTCGATTATAGAGATGGCAAAAAATCGATTCATAACTAGTTTTTATTGTGCGGTGGCCATTTTTGTGCTTATATACCTTGATCGAGGGGAATGCCTGTGCATTACGACTCCTGTTCCCGCCAAAAAGTCAATCGAATTCTTATCACCTAATTTGCAGTCAGCATGGCACAAACAAATATCGCGCGATATCTGCTGTCAAACGAGAATTTGTATTAGTAATTTGTATAGTGGCGCTAAATCTAACACGAAAAGTGCATTTTACGGTCATGGCGCAATAGACACGCAATCGTCATACACGATACCAATTTTTTTATTAGTCACCAGTCGCATGCGTGGCTATCGCTGTCTGCAAATTTTTAGATGCATTATGTTCAGCAGCACGCCGGCAGTATCAGATGGCCAATTCGAAATTTTAAAAACAAACCATGGGCTGTGCTCCTATGTACGACGTTGCTACCACCTGATTTAGAGCAGAATTCAGAAAGGAAACTCCTATACTAACTAGAAAAGAATATTATCAATGCACCTACAGCTACACCGTGCTGCAGGTCAATATATAATAATATCGAAGCTAATGAATCACAGGAAATAAGTAGATGAGCTAAACGAATCCAGGATTCATGAAAAAAAAGACAAGTCTTATTCGAAAGTGGAACCAAATTATGTGATTCAATTCTCTTCCCGAAGTGAGTGAGGAATATCACATGGATTTAGTATATGCCATATAGAATACCGTTGGCTGGATTTCTCAGACATTTTTATACCACAGAAAACAGAAAAGAACTGCGTGATTGCGTGAACATGGAATATTGCATAAAATCTTCTTATTCAGTTTATCCGTATGGTAACATAATGGACATCAATTACATTGTTAATATAGTAACGTCCATGACTATAATATTATAATTATTAATTATATCGGACTCTCAGACCAAATGAAAAAGAAAGAGGTAACGCCGGGAACAGCACGGTGGGGCTAGGTTTTTGGATTAAGTGGTACGTGGAATGTGGTACGTAGGTTAATGTTGCTATATTGATTCCTAGTACCCAGTTATTACAGAAATAACGTTTTGATAACGTTATTCGACTGATATTATTTTATTAGTAACACATTTTAATAATACGACGTTGCGTGTTGTACATTGTATAGATACGTCAGTGGCGAACCTAGGGCTTCAAGATGGGGCCCGACCCGAAGCCCCATATACATGTTCTTCATTGTTTTTGTAATAGTAAAGGGAAGGCTAAAATATTATAGATTACCAATTAATCATGACTTTGGTACAACCGGTGGACAAGGAGATAGCTCCCCGCGTTATCTTTCACCAAAACGATTTTTATAATATTTTGCTATTAAAAATGTACAGGCGTAAATAAATAGTTTATCAGTTCTTAACATATTAATATGTCTCAATTTGTTGTTTATCCAAATTACTAAAAGTAATCACTGTATTCATGTGTTTTTGTAAATTTTTATGGCGCCAGGATAGTTTTTCAGATGTCATAACCAGAATAATATTAAAACTTTCGTCATTTGAATAAAATATACAGCACTAATCATAATAAGTAGAACTCGATGGGAGAACCGGGAGAACAAACAAAAATCCAATCAGTTTCGTAAATTGATAAAATTGTCTTTTATGTGAATTACTACTCAAAAAGAAACACAGTCATGAGTTAAATAGTTTTGTACAGCGATTTATTGTCTTTTATGCAATTTACTAGTCGAATAATACACAAATCAGAAGCTATTTTAAACAATAAGTATTAATCCTTATCCAATTAAATACATTAGATACGTTGTGCATTTAATGTGGATCGAAATTGCCCTTTACAGCATATCATTGAAATGAATATCTTAGACTTAGAAGATATCACATATTTAAAATTATTGATCGCTCGCAGGGAAACGAAATCTGTTGTGTTGTCTAATGAAAAAACATTCTAAATAAAGACATTTTATAGTTATACGACCTACGTAACACACACTGTAACACACCGTGCAAAGCCGTGGCGGGTCACTAGTAAATAATAATGCGAAGCATAGTTTGGTTGCATGCGTGTGTGTTATTTTAGATGTAAATGAAAGGCATAGTTATGTCCGGTCTCATTGTTTTGTTTGCGATGGAATTCTCTTTTTTTTTCTATTTGGTCTGACGCTAGTTCTCTAGATCTATCAAAAAGTCCTATCTTCACTAAAATCTAATATCACTTTAAAGAAATGTTAGTGATTTAATTGTAAGAAAAAAGAACAAATTTTACATAAACTTTACGGTTAAAGATAAAAAATTAATTCATCATCATCAAAGTGGTATTGGAATATGTGTAATTAACAAAGAAGACGTGGCCGTACAGACACAGCTTCCTATGCTTTCCGAAAATTTGGGAAGAATATTAAAAAACAAATAAGAGTTTTTGGCGAAATTTTATGGAGAGTAGTCGTGCCTTTATTTTAATTATTTACAAATTATTTCTAGTGGATATTAAAATGTAATATTGGCGTAGTTCTGCATCCCAAGTATCTAAAGTGTTGTGCAATATGTGGAATTGTTAAAATAAATAGGTAATGTCTTAGTAGTGTGATGTTAGTTGTTCTTTTAGTGGCTTAGTCAACTTCAGCGGATTCCACTAGAAAGACTGCCTCAATATGTCGCCAGAACCTCCAAGAAATGTTAAAAATTACGTCTACATTTTAATGAAATTACCATAAACAATAATAGAGTATAGACTATTACTGAAGACGTTGGCTGTTATAGGTATCGATCTCTTCGTCTTCCTTCTCAAGGGAAAATCATTAAAAAGAAATTAAAATCAATTACAGGTTTTTGGCGGGATTTCATGGGAAGCAGTTGAGCGCTAATTTATTTGCAAATTGTCTCTAGTGGATATTGTGATGCAAAACTGGCGTAGTTTTGCGTCCCAAGTACAACAGCGTAGATACGCTGTTGTACAATATGTGCATGTTAAAATAAGTGCTTATGTACTCGATAGTGTGAAATTGAGATTTTATCAGTGGCTTAGTCTTTCTCAGCGGATCCTACTAGAAGATCGTCTCAATATATTTGTCGCTAGAAACTCCAAGAATTTTTAAAATGTAGTACGTCCACGTTTGAATGAAATAATAATTATGAAGAATGTTTTACTGCTTTATTTGGTTATACATTGCCTGTATGGGCATAGATTCCTTTGCCTTTTTTTAAAGGGAAAATCGTGCAAAAAAAAAACAACTATTTGTCTAATGTCAATTGTCATTTGTCAATGAAAAGTATAATTCTTATTTGCTTGAAATTAGTAGAATAAAACAAAATAGATATTTCGTGAAGTTAAGTTAGTTATACGTACTTGTTGCAGATCTTCTAGGGAGATTACACCGGTAAACTATGGATCCAGCGCTACTAAGAGAACGGGAAGCTTTTAAGAAGAAAGCGCTCGCCACACCGAGGTACACTACATGGCCTCTAGTTGATTACTAGTCCCCGTAAGCAATACTTTCCCGTTCACACGCGCCGTACGAGCGTTAGCGACGCAAACAATAAATAGTACCTAGTAACCAGTTCAAGGCAATTGTTTTTTGTTTAACTGCTATATATTATAATGAAAGTATGTATCTAAAAGATAATAAAATATATTGTATTTCATTATATTTATACATAATGAAATAAAAATATATTTGTAATGTAAATTAGCTACAGTACATATAAAGCCCGTTTTTTCTGGCATATTCCCTTTTACCAAAAGATATGGTATTTAACATTGAATAACAAATTCAACAAAATAGATGAGATGATTAGATTCAAAATGCCCCCAAAAATATGAAGGTATTTATTAACTAGATACCACATAGGTTGCTTGGAAACACTCAACAAAATGTATACACACTTCTGGCCTGACTCATTTGAACCTATATGCATCATAGTTCATAGAGCTTGTCAGTAATAAATTATTATAGGGGTTTGTGTTGCATAATTGTGTCGCAATTTCGAGGGGAAAACATTTAAAACACAAAGATCTCTTTACATCGGTAAACCTTAAAATTTTTTCATTATTTTTTTAGAAAAACATGTAAACATATCTTTAACGGTAGTTGAATTTTGAGTTACTCTGCTAATAACACTTTTTTGTATGGGAAATATACCAAAAATAGAGTAATATTGGTTTCCAGTTAAAGGCAAATTTTAATAGTATAATTTAATTACATAATCCTTTGATTAGATTTATCTTATTGACCTTCTCTAGTTTGAACAAACGAAACAAGAGAACAGCAGTTTCGTTCTGTTGATCAAATTATTGTAAAGTTACTATTGCTGTTTCGTGTTATCATTCACCTAATCAATGTCAAAACAACACTGGCTAAAATAGCATTTTACTAATCAATTTACAAATGAAATGTCGTAACTTTCTAGGAATCCTATAATGGCTAATAGCTGCACAGATGTCATGTATACAATGAGAACGAGGTGAAGATCACAGATCTTCCCCTCACAAGACTTCAGTTTTGTACTCATTAATTTTTCAATTTATGAAGAGCAGAATTTATGAAGAGTATCACAAATAAACACAGAGACAGCTTTTAATTTTGAGTGATATTTAATAAAATACATACATATCTTCACACCGTATCCCTAACGGGGTATTTCATGTGAATTATCCTCTACACCAATGAATTAGTCTAGTACATAAGCGGGAAATTCTGAAGAAGACTGAGATGTCTTCAACAACTTATGTTCACATCTGACTGCAATCAACTATTGTATTGAATTTTAATCATAATATATAAAAAATGAAGACAACAGTCTAATACCTTTTATTTGTTTAATACTTACTCTGAATTAAAATATAATTTTCAGTGTTGAGAAGAAAAAGAAAGATGACTCCCAATTTAAAGATGACAATAAGAAAAAAAAATCATCAAGCTCGATCAGCGCAGGACCGAAGCTTGATGCCACAAAGTAAGTACTTGTTATTTATTTTAATTTTTCTGTTACCACTAAACTACTGTCATGATGTTCTTAATATACAAGCCTATAATTATCAGGATAGAATTATCTTCTTTAAAAAATAATGAAAATAATTCCTTTGAATACTCATCCCTTAATATCTGCAATATTCCCCATTAAATTTATAAATAAAATATTATGTAAGTGTAATTTATTAATTTAAAACTATATACACAAAGCATAAAAGAAAGTAACTCAAGGTTCCATACAAAGTTTAAAATAAGGTAAATGCATTTTACACACTAAGAATATGTTGAACATTTGAACACACATTAACTACCATATCAATATCGTACAAAGAAGATGTATAATTCAAAAAATAATTTTCAATTTTTACACCGAAAATACACACATTATTTAATTTTTTTTTTTTCATTTCTAAGTTACCAGTTTGCGTCTGCATCAAATAGCTTCTATATTATATATGTATATATAAAGATGACATTAAATTGATCATAACATAATATAGACAGGAAGATATGACAATGATATGGAACCCTTATTGTTGTCGTGTTTTGCCTATTTTGACCAAGAAACCTTAACAATAGACCCACAATACTTAATTATTCCAAACAAATACATCCATTGTGTGAGCCCAAACATAACATTACAGTTTTTTAATATGGGTACTACACAACAAACTGAGGGAGCATTCAGTAGCAAGCTCCAAACTTTTAAAACATTTGTGTCTGTAATTAACCTGATATTTAACCATGAACTTTTGGCTTTGAATTTTGAACCTTTACATTAACACCTAACCAACGAGCAAATTATTAAATAAAATATTTAAATTAGTATAACAAAAACTTAGTAATTCTGAAGTAGAAAGCTATGTATATGACATTAGAATAGACACTATATTAAATTTACCTTCTCAGAACTATCTCAAAAATAATGTTAAAAAACTAGAAGCATTAACAATGTCTCCTATAGCCTAATGTCTGTTATTATTCTTTTCTTAGCTATAAAACGATGACAGGCAGCTCTTCATACCGCTTTGGCGTACTAGCCCGTATTGTCAGACATATGAGGGCACGGCATCAAGATGGTGACGACCATCCACTAAACCTCGATGAAGTGCTCGATGAAACCAACCAGTTGGATGTTGGAAATAAAGTTAAACAGGTATATCTTCTATATATATATAATGAACGTTTTTTTCTTTGACCGCGATAAACTTGAAAACTACTGGACCGATCGGCATGGGACCATGACCATTCGACGCGGAATTAGTTGTAGATGGTTATAGGCTACTTATTTTTTGAACTCCATAGACCCTTCACCATTTTTCAAACAAAAATGTACTCTTACGTACAAAATTTTCACTTACGCCCAGCGAAGCGGGCGGGAAACGGCTTGTACACATTAAAAAGAAAATATTTATTATTCATCTGCTTTTTTGAATAAAACTTGCAACAAAAATTAAAAACTTCGCCACCTCTAATGGTATGGTATATGAAAAATCTAAATTTTACAAGATAAATGAATAACTGTTTTAATCTCTAAATAGTAGTTATATGGCTAAAGGTGGCATAGATATGTAATGTCCTAAAAGAAAGCTAGTTTTTACACATTTGAATACATAGCCATGATACAAAAACTGTTGTTAAAATTTAGTATTTTAATCAAGCCGTAACATGTATATGATGCCTACAACTTTTTTTTCAGTGGTTACAAACGGAAGCATTACAAAATAATCCTAAAATAGAATTTACTCCAGATGGAAAGTATATATTTAAACCTGTATATAGAATTAAAGATAGAAAGTCCTTGCTCAGGTAAGCAGAAAAAACAGTCAAATCAATCCAATGCCTAGGATAATTCACTGTTTTTGAAACTGTAATACATTAACTCGTAACTGAATAATTATTAAACAAGACTAAAAAAAATTACATTTAATTGTTGTAGAATATAAGAATTATAGCTTTTAGTTAAGACTGTACTAACCAGAGTTGCAATGCAGAGGAGTGGTGTTCCCTTTTAAATAATTACCATACTTTTCGGGTGCGGCCCGATGCGACCAATTAGGCGAACACGATAATGCGAACATAATGTGCCGTGTCGCGCAATTCCATTGCCACAGATAAACTTACTACCGTAAACCATTGCCGCTAGCACGGTATAGCGCGTGATGTGCTACCTGTGGCGACTCTGTACGTAATTTAAATCGTAACGTGTGATAAAAGAGTTTTCTCTCATGTAACAAAGTTATTACGCTTGTCACTTCTATCCATCTTGTTCAGAGTTGACAAAGACAAAGGAGACTGCCCAAACCTGTATAGCCTTTAGGTAACTAGTATGTACACTACTTAATATTTAAAATTCATGTCATATTTATACAAACATTCTTCAGTTGGTTGAAATCATTATGTGGGTTTCTATTTTCATTATAATTAGTTATTAATAGACTTCCGAGTTGTATTTCGCTATGGAGGCGGTTACAAAGTGCACATAAGTTTAATCAATAATTGTAATGTACCGAACATTCATTACGTCAAATCAATGTCAATAATTATTATTATCTTTATAAAACAATTTCAATAACATTTATTTTCTTTTTTAATTAAAACACTAAATATCGTTTTGAACTAAGTTCACAAAGACTCTTGTGTTGGTGTGGCTATCAGACTCCGCAAACATTACCGTAAGTCCACAGGTTTTTCACTATGGTTAGTAACCACTTAGCGACTAGTCATAGGTAATCGATTATTGTAATAAAATCGATTATTGTAATCAATCGATTAATGTAGGAATAATTTTAAAATGCAAACACTTTAATTTTTCTATTTCAAATATGAATTAATTCTTACTAATATCACAAATTAATTGGTTTACTAGCTAATATCTTACTATTTATATACAAAATATAAATATGATTTCACATATGCGAAATAAACATCCTCTTCAATTGAAAGAATTTCCAGAAAATAAAGATAAACCTAGTGTTAACAAGAAAATAATTTCATATGAACCATCAACATCTACGGCTAATAATCAACTGGAAACTAAGTATTGGAACGGTTGAAACCGGGAAAAGTGCAACTAAAAACAGGCGTTTTAAACAGTTTGCTTTTAATCATCTTTCAACAAAAAAAAAAACAGAAAGAAATTGACGCTGTTCTAGTCCGAATGTTTTGTACAGATATTCAACCCTTGCATATAGTGGAAAATAATGGATTTATCAACTTCGTCCGGACTTTACATCTAGATTACATTCTACCGGGCAGGAAAACTTTATCAGAAAAGTATTTACCTGAACAATATCAATTAGCGCGCTCTTCACTGTCTAATATACAAGAAAGTGTAAAAAATCTGGCTATTACTACCGATATGTGGAGCTCATATAGTAACAACTCATATTTGACGATCACACTTCATTTTATTTTTGATTCAAAGCTATTAAGTACAGTAGAAGTAAAAGATATACATTCTGCCATTGTTATAGCTAACGTTATAGAGGAAGCTTTGGAGGAGTGGAAAATCAATGACAAGGTAGTTACTATTATAACTGACAACGCGGCTAATATTAAAAAGGCTGTATCGGATTATTTCAATAAAAGAAACCACTATTGTGTGGCCCACAATTTAAATTTAGCTATATCGGATTGCAAAAAATCAAACCTGCCATTCACGTCGTTGTTACAAAAATGTCACACTTTACTAACATTTTTCAAACAAAGTACTAAAGCAGCTTATAAATTAAAAGAAATCCAACAACAGATGAACACACCTATCATAAAACTGAAACAAGAGGTTATTACAACATGGAACTCAGGTTTTGTAATGATGGAGAGATTATTACAAACTAAATTGTGCTTATTCGCCGCTTTGTCCACCATGTGTTCTGCTCCGGATAATCTCACTGCTAATGAATGGGAGGAAATAGAAGATTGCGTCAATATCTTAAAGCCTATAGAGCAATTAACTATAATAATATCTGGCGAAAAATATCCAACTTTGTCCTCTATGATTCCTTTAATCAGAAATGTCCAGGCCTGTCTTATGAAAAATGTTCCCGCCACACCAATAGGTGAAGACCTTAAAACGTCACTGCTTTCTGCCATAAGTAAACGCCTTGGTATCTTGGAGACTAATAAAACTGCTGCCAAAGCCACTATTTTAGACCCACGATACAAAAAGGCCGGTTTTGGCTTCGAAGCCAATGCAGAAAAAGCTGTTCAATGGATCGTAGAAGAGTTAAGATCTCTGATAATAAAACAAAATAACAGCATAGTTCCTGAGGATTCTGTTCCGGTAATAGAAACGTCAAATATTGCGCCTACTACCAGCTTAGATACAAATAAAAAAGCCGAAGATTTGTGGGAGCATTTTGACAAAAAAATGTCGGAGCGAGGATTAATTCAAACACCTAAGTCTTCTGCTACGGTCGTTATGAAACAGTATATTGATATGCAATATTTAGACCGCCAGCTTGATCCAATATTATACTGGGAACAGCATCAAAAAGTAATGCCGGAACTATACGAGTTAGCTATAAAATATTTTTGTATACCTGCAACATCCGTCCTTGCAGAACGAGTATTTTCCAAAGCTGGTTTAATTTGTAACCAAAGAAGAAACAGATTAGATTCTAAAAAGTAGACGAAATTATTTTTCTAAATAGTTAACTCTCTTAATATTTTTTATTTAAATTGTGTTAAAAATATTGTTGATTTGTCTTAGAGACTGATTTTATTTGTTTTGAATATAAGTATAGTTAGATGAAAGATCTGTTATTTATGTTATGTCTTTAAAGTTTAAAATTCTCTTATTTTGTGATTTTTAATTAATATATAATAATATTATTGATTGAATCTGATTCCTATAATATAGATAAGGAAAAATTAATGTTATTATAAGGAATATTTAGTTGTAAGGTTGAACAAAAGCCTGATTTAGTGTGATTATTATCTAATAATTGATACTTAATTATCAAAAGCTAAATTTAATTTTGAAATAAAGTTCATTTTGAACAATAAAAACTGATAACTTCTTATTTGCAACTTAAAGTCATTTTTACATGGCAACTTAATTAGTCGTAAGAAGTCATTTTATTTTTCTTTGTTGATTGATGACATAAATAAGGTAAATAATATTTTGTATTTTATTTCATATTACCAAATATTACTAATAAAGGTATTTAAAAATTCTTAATCTAAATTAATCGAAACAGCTCGAGTGATAAATTCTTATTCGAGTTGTAAGGAGTGTAAGTAGTTTACTCGAGTGACTCGAAAACTCGAGTACAACTCGAGTGACGTGGTAAAATTACTCGAGTGGCTCGAGTCACAAAATCCTACTCGAGTCGCATCACTAATCGTTACTTATTTTTGTCTAAGTTTGGCTATCATACAAAATCTTATACAGTGCAACGGCGCTCCATAGACAGATGGGCAGTCTCCTTTGCTTTATTGTCACGCTGCTGCAATGCGATTAACTCAATAGAATTACGTCATTCCACGCCGCTCTGTTGCAGTTCCGTTCAGTATGGTCTTACCTAACGATGTGCGAAATCGATTATCAATACTCGATTATTAAAATAATGGACTGCAATCGATTATAATTTGAATAATCTATAATGATCGATTATGAAAAAAATTTACCACACTACCAATTTCTACTTTTGTTGATTGTCGTGGTTTTGTATGGCAACCCTGTCATTGCAAAAAGGGGATTCCCTTGTTATTATCTATGAACCTCTTCAATTTATTACTAACCCACGAATTTTTATACGTAGGTAATTCCCGTCATTTAAAAGTAAAGAAATGAAAGTTCGTTAAAGAATTTCATGTTTCAAGGGAGAGTTGTCACTTGTCATTTTATGTTCAGATTACAACGAGACGGCAGTGCAGTGTATTGTACCTACTAATTAAATTAGATTGTATTTAAAATGACTGAACCAATAACATATTGGTACATTTGTGAAATAAGTACCTAACTCTTAAGATTTATGACTTATTTTTTTAAAGAACTGTCTAAAACGTCAATACCTTTATTTAGTGAGAATTACGATTTAGAAAGATCGTTCCAGGTAGTTTCTTAAAAATATCTTGCCTTTTTCCACAAAATTGAGAAGGAACTACCTTCATAAATCATAATCTACCTTAATGGATAAATAATCGATTACATATCGATTATTGTTACTAGTATAATCGAATAATCGACTTATAAAATAATCGAATCGGCACATCACGTCTTACTTTTAAACAACAGTAAATAAATAACAGATATGACGCCATACATTTTATGACGTCACGAACCGTACTGTCATTGCCCAGTACTAGAAGTAGGGATGAAAAATAACTGTATTGACATAGACAATACAGTTATTTTTTTTCATTCGTTCCTACATAAATAAAAAAAATATATATATCGTTTTTAATACAATTTTCGATATTGGATATTTTGTATCGATATATCGGATCAAAATATATCGGCTAAAAATATCGATATATCGATACTTTTTCAACAAGCCTAACTAGAAGTGACAGATATCCCCACTACTTTAGTTTAAAACATAAGTCAGGAACTTCTTCATTTTTCATTAAACCAGTGGGGTTATTATCTAAAAATTTGCAGACGGCAACAGCCACACGTTCACTGCGCGACCGGTGACTAACTGTAATAAAAAATTGGTATCATGTATGACGATTGCGTACCTCTTATACTTTACAAATTACATTACACACATTCTCGTTTTGACAGCAGATACCGCGCGATATTGGCTGTCGCATGCTGTCTGCAAGTTACGTAATAAGCGTGCAGTTCAGGTAGATTAAGAATATAATTTGAAACGTTTCTTTAAATTTTAGGTTACTGAAACAACATGATTTGAAAGGATTAGGAGGAATTTTATTAGAAGATGTACAAGAATCTTTACCACATTGTGAAAGAGCTCTGAAACATTTAGCAAACGAAATATTGTACATAACTAGGCCAACAGACAAGAAAAAAATATTATTTTATAATGATAAGACTGCCACATTAGATGTGAGTTATCAGTACTAAACGTAAGTTTATTTTCTTTTATTGTTACCTGTTATGTGTAATTTAATAACAATCAAATCTTCTTCAGGTTGATGAAGAATTTGTTAAGCTTTGGCGCGCAACAGCAGTGGATGCGATGGATGACGCCAAAATTGAAGAATATTTAGAAAAACAGGGTATCAAATCAATGCAAGACCATGGTCCCAGAAAGCCTGTGGTACCGAAAAGGAAGAAAGTCACACAGAAAAGGAGACAATTTAAGAAACCACGGGACAACGAACATTTGGCTGATGTACTTGAAACATACGAAGACAATACTTTAACACAGAAAGGTGTTGCCATCAAATAAATACGTATGAAATAAATTGCTACTTTTTAGTAGAATTACAAAAAAATAAATGTTATCTTTACCAAACCCTAATTTTTATTAATTTGGTATTTTGGTAGTGTTCAGTATTTATTAATATCATGTTCGATGATCAGGTGTTTTTAAAGAATAATTATTCAGACTGTGAAGTGAAAGGATTGAATGTGAATAAAACTAAAGTTCTGGTGTTTGAAAGAGAATATGTACAGAAAAGTGTGAAATATCGGTAAACGGAAAATGTCTAGAACAATAAGTGAACGAAATTGTGTAGGTATCTGGGAAGTGTGTTTTCGAGGGATGGAAGATGTGAGTTGGATGTGGAGAGACGGGTAGCAGCCGACAATAAAGTGAACGGTGCTCTGTCCGTATTAGTAGGCAGTGTGAATATATCTAACTCGGCCAAAATGGCCATACACAATGCGATGTTGGTGCCAACTTTATTGTACGTTCAGTAGTGGAAACAGAGGGGGATAAATTAGACGGATATGGCGTTACATAGCTTAACCTGTGGCGTCACAGTCGCAATGACATTGCATAGCGCTAGGAGTGATAAAGACGGAACTTATCCGTACCTACTGTGTTCCCACTGCACAAATTTAAAAGCGAATGGCCGATTTTATAATTTTCCGTTGAACGTTGTTATCGCCACGTTTTTACCTTTCGCGGTACAATGGGGAAACAAAATGTATGCAGTTGCATGGAGACGCTTTTTAATTTTAAAATGATAACGTCATGCCGTGGACGTTGAAAAAGCGTCCATAGCGACGACATAATAGGGAAGCAAGTAAGAATTATGATTTTTTGGCAGTTTTTTTGAGTAATAATAAAAACCAGTAGTTTTTGACGAGACTTTATCAATGACTAAGGAAACTGACTTTATCGATAGCAGTAGAGTTTAATTACTTTCAAATTGTTTTAGTGCAGCCATTCCCAAAGTGGGCGATAACGCCCCCTTGTGGGCGCTGCAGGCCTAAAGAGGGGCGGTAAGAGACCCAGAAAAAAAATGGGGGCGTTGTGTAGAGGCCTGGGGGGTGATTTGTAATTTCATTTAGCTAGGAGGCATCTTAGATAACGACTGTATGAGCTCTCGACTCAGTAGACAAAATAAGTTTGGGAACCAGTGTTTTAGTGGATATCATGATGTAAAATTGGTGTAATTTTGCGTTTTTGGAATTTTTTAAAATAAATAAAATAAGTGCTTATTTAGTAGTGCGATGTTGAAATTTAGTGGCTTAGGCTGCCTCAACGGATCCTACTAGAAAGACTGCATCAACATATTTGTCGCCAGAAACTCTAAGAAATATTAAAATGTATTACGTTGCCATTTCGACGACCTCCATGGCGCAACGGCTTATAGCGTTGGAAAGTAAATGGGGGTTGCGGGTTCGATTCCCGTCCCGAGTCTGGGTGTTTATGTGTAATATATATATATTTACAAAAGAAAAGTATATAAGTAGTATATCAGTTGTCTAGTACCCATAACACAAGCGCTATGCAGCTTACTTTGGGACTAGATGGCGCTGTGTGAAATGTCCTGAGTGTATTATTATTATATTATTTTAATAAAATAAAATTATGAAGAATAAGTTCATTACTGAAGACACTGGCTGTATGAGCAGTGATTCCTTTGCCTTCCCTCTCACATCCCCTCGTATAAAAAAAATAAAAGACTGTCAAATAAATGTTTACTTCTTACATTTTAATTTAGAAAAATAAAAGAATACGCTGAGAACCTGTGTTTAAGCTGTATTAATTACATATAGTGAATGAACTGTCCGTAATGGCACAATCGCATTTTTCCTTATCTTGGGAAGGATATAAAAAAAATGTTTGCAGTGGTTTGAGCATTTTGCAACAGGTTACAACTTAAATATTTACTATTTACTTTACGATGTTTTCATACAATTTGCCAATTTATCTATTTACTAAACCTACATAAGCTTTCATACAATTTTGGTTATAATATAATTCTGTACATTAAAATTAAACGAATTGAAAACGCTTCAAAATGTAGTCAATTATAATAGAATAAAGAATTCCTTCATAATCTTTGTTCCATAATATTATTTTTATTTATTGTTTTTGTTTTGTAAATTGATAAATTTCAATACAATTCTGTATTTCATTGTCTTAAAGTATTGAAGGCATATAACTGTTGCCAACAGAATGGTGAGTTGGTGGATATGACACTGGCTGCAGACGGCCACTTCGTGAAGGTTCACCAAGTGGTGATGGCACTTGCCAGTCCCTACATCAAGGAGTTGATCACATCCACACAGTGCCAGCATCCTGTCATATTCCTAAATGTAAATACACTTAATTACAGTCGTCTTAGATAACTTTAAATCCCACCATAATCTTTTATCATTCTTCTATTATGGCAATCCTATTTTCCCCAATGACATATTATCATAATTATAATAACAGTGAGTTGAATTGAATCTTAAACAAGAATCTGAGTGAAATGAAACTTTTTAAACATCTATTAAAATAACATGCACACCATTTTTTAAACTTATCACTGACTTCATTAATAATTTTTACTACAAGCAAAGACCCTTCATGTTTACTAGACCTGTGTCAGTCATGATTGATTCGATCATTTGATTGCCATAATTTCAAATCATTGATGATTGCAATCACATTTGAATGAATGTATCATTCATCGATTCAATCATTTGACCGATTCGATGTCGGTATTTGTTGATATTTAATTGATTTCTATACCGTTTAATATAATAAAAAGTGAAATTCAAAAAATTACACATCATTTTTTAAAACACAAATAATAAAATTATAAATGTGGCAGAATTATAATAAAAACTATAAAAAATATCTAAATTGTAAAAGATTGGATTACTCAACGATTGTCGTTCAATCTTTATTTCAATCAAAAATATGTGATTGTATCTGTGTTCAATCAATGATTAATCGGATCATTTGACCGAATCTTTCTTCATATTAATACTTGAATGATCAAATCTTTGAAAATGAACGATTGATACAGGTCTAATGTCTACACTTAAAGTTTTACTAATTCTGATTGCATTAGATTACTATAGTCTGGCTAATGAAAGTACACTGAAAAAGCATGGCAAATTTAAAAAAATTCTGCATGGTCACCCCGAAATGTATATGAAATGCCTGGAATAACCTATTTTGATACTTCTGAATATTTTTTTTCTTTTGAGTATTAATTTAATTACCTAAGATTATTTATCAGTTGTATAGTTCCCCATAGCCTTATGTAGTTTGCGGCAAGATGAGGGTATGTAGAATTTGTTCCCACATTTTTGTGGTAGCTACCTAGACTATCTAGGTGACGTCCATCAAAAGAAACCTTTCACCCAGTTCATGATATAAGGTATAATCAAAACTTGAATCCAACATTTCTACATGCATAGATTTATAAGAGTCACTTGTGTCACTGTTTTCCACATTGATTATAAAACTTTCTTAATTTTCTTCAATAATTCTATCTCTGTGCATGGTGTTTTTGAGATGTTATGGTGGTTTGACTCCGATTCTGAAAAGCAGGAACTTCCGATTGATATTACACTTCCAATTTCGACTTCGGTTCTGACACTTTTAAATCGAAGGTTATAGTCGGAGGACAAAGCACAGCACCGGCAGTGGCCCTCGATCAGCGCGTACGAATAAGTTTATGCTTGTCGCACGGGCGGAGAACCACCCTCGCTGTGTGCTTTCTGTTCGATTACACTTTCATATTCCACCAGGCTCAGTAGCAAGCGAACAACTTTTTGGTAGTGCTGGCCTGATGTATGGACTCATTGAAAAATAGATGGGATGGCGATAAAGCTATGAAGCTTTTGTTCATTAAATACAATATGCTTCTTTTGAAGTCACTTCATTTGATTTAATTTACTAATAGTACTGTTTAAAATTTAAGAAAATTCTATAATTTTTATTTACAACGCCTAGGTAAGCAGGTGTATTATATTTTGAACTGAAATTAGAGAGGCAGAATAATGTTTGTATTATTTTATTAGACTTGCCCTTAATACTCTCTATTCTGCTTTCGCTCCGACTCCGGTTTTGGTTCCGACAAACCAAAGTTAACAACTCCAACTCTGACTTCAGTTCCGATAAAACTACTTTCGTAACATCCCTAGAGTGTTCTTTCAACTGACAAGTTTAGAAATTGATATTCTAGCTACTAATGTAGCCAGACAATACTGTCTGACTACATTTCACAACTACTAAGTTACTTAATAACCACTTCATACAAATGCTATAAACGCTCTTATGTATGGCCTTATTAACACAAATTATTTTATCCCTGCGCTTGTTATTCAAATATTACAAAATTATCACAGGTGCCTAATTATGTGATTAAAATTATTGCGAAGCTAACACTGGTTTTTAAAAAGAAACATTGACAAGCATACCTGCTCTTCTGCATTCATATGTGCATTTGGAATATAGAAATAGGTCACATTGAGATAGCGATACCATATATCGCGCACAAGATTTGATTAAATAGAACAGATTATTTGTGTTAAAAACCTTTTAAAGTTCTCACAGAAGCCATGTGGTTAATTACCAGGCTTGAGAAATATTTTTCCTGTTTTTACTGACATTTGAGAAATTTGAATACAATTTTATCTAATATACTTGATACGATTGTGCTTATGGTTCATAAGTTCATGAGCAAACTTTTTCTCAGAATAGAAAGTGCATAAGAACATATATCATCAGTTACCTAATCATATAACATCCAATTAGTCAAATTATTCATCGAATGTAAATTACAATTAAAGTTATCCAAAGTGGCACTTTTCGCTACTGTTCGCCCATATTTCTTTGTTTGGTAATGAAATAGATATTTTTCCTTTTAAATAACATTGTTATGATCTTTGCCCTTAAATAAAAATGCCTGCCTAATTTTCATTAATAACAATTTTCAGAAAATATCATACACAACATTATGTTACATGCTGGAATATGTATACACAGGAGAAGTTCTCGTCACTATCGAAAATTTAAATGAGCTCATACAGGCAGGACGAGAACTACATATAAAGGGATTAGAAGACATGGTAATTGTCAGATTTGTTTATTGTTGTATGTGGTTGTATTTACAAGTTATGGTTGCCTCACTTATAAATATACAACATGTTGTCTCTTAGTAGCATCTTTTGAATAATGAAACAAGTTTATAGGTACAGTAACCCCCATTCCAAACTGCATCATATTACATCATGAATATTGTATTATTTTAGAATTTGCCACACGCAGCACCAAGCCAAAAACTTCCACAAAACATCCACAACGAAAAGGAAAACATGGATGATGAAATATGTTACTTTGAAATTACAAACCCCAATGAAGATGATGATAAACCAGGTTACACAGATAAAATACGGTATGTTTTACAATTTATTATGTATCTACATACATTTTCATCACTAGATAAGTACTTACAACAATCACTATATTATAGGCACAGACAAACTACCCTAGAGACATGAAATGTTTACGAATTTCTAAGCAAACTATTCTGCCAAGGTTAGAGGAATGGCACGTAAGCGGGCGCCACGGTAACGTCACGTACTAGACGAAAAAGTAATATACTCGTAGATATTATATATATCGATAAGTACAAGAATTATTTTCATAAGCTTATTTTAAAAATAGAAATAATATAATACATATATAATCAAAACAAGATTCTTTATTTTGAAATAGTGACACAAAAATATCAAAAATTTAGAATAGAAATACAAATCAAATTCGTTTGGGTAGTAGGTACGTGTTTTTCTTGATGTAAAATTTTTTAACAAAAAATTAAATTGACAAATTGTAGACGTGCTCCGGGGCTAAAGCATTGGGTATAGCACTCACTCCCATGCATGGAAAAATATTCCAAAAGCGAGCAACTGTAGTCAGCACTCAAAGGGGCACACAATTTATATACCCACTCATTTATATAACAGTTTTATAGGGACAGGCATTCGTTTGAAAATTTTACTACGCCGTTGTATAGCGGGTTATATTAAACACCTAAGTACTCTCCGAGTGACATGGCTATAACTTGTTGATCGACAGATGGACCAGGATGAAATTACAAGGGTCCGTTTTTGTCATTTGGCTACGGAACCCTAAAATGTGCGCCTTTATTCATTTTAACTATTTTTTGTAGACTAATTTATTATATGCTAGTCGTACTCGCGACTTCGTTTGCGTGGAAAATGTTACCGTGACTTTTCCGGGTTAGTGTTTCCCTTTCTCTACCTTAGACGTAGCTTTTTCATAAAAAGTAGCCTTTTTCTTTTTGTTACTTCCTACCATGGAGAATCCACCATATTGGATTTATGACGATGTCACATAGACAGAAACCTTCCCCTCCTTATTGCATTTCATTTGACATTCATATTGCTGGAAGTCTTGAAAAGTTACGTCCTATTACAGAGCATCCACCATATTGGATTTATGATGATGTCACATATACAGAAACCTTCCCCTGCTTATTCCATTTCCTTTAACACCCATATTGCTGGTGTTGAACAGAAAACTTACTTCCTACCATGAAGCATCCGCCATATTGGATTTATAACGACGTCACATATAGAGAAACTGTTCCCTGTGCATTCCACTTCATTTGATACTCATATTGCTGGAGGTCTTTTACTTTCTAACACGGAGCATTCGCCATATTGGATTTGTGATGACGTCACATATACAGAACCCTCCCTCTCAGACGTGCGCACAATATCTCACTAAAGTTTCATCGCAATCAGACAAATGGTATAGGAACACATAGAAAACAAATGTACAAAGAAACATTCATCTGTAAAGAAACAGACAGACAGGCTTTCGCATTTTTTGAAAAAAAAAAAAAAAGAAACATTCATCATTAAATAAACAGACAGACAGACTTTATAAAATTAGTACGGGTATCCGCTTTTATTTATTTTTATTGCTTTAAAATCTTAAAATCTTAAGTCTGCAGTATTGGAAAATAAACAAATACTTTTTTCTATAATTTTTTCCTACTGTATAGGGAGCACTAATTGAGCACTTAATTCTTAGAATTGATATTTTATGCTGTATCTCTTCGATCCGTTTGTTTGCGTAAGTACACTGCTACCTTAATGAATAGCTAGCAGTGTCCTTATTTTGTGGTCATCTTTTATAGCGTCAAATTTCAATTTTTAGCATTAAATTAGCACTAAATTAGCACTAAATTTTGAGCTAAAAAATTAGTGATTCTGCCCATTTGTCCCTTCTAGCTTTATAGACGTCTAAGTTTGGGGACACGCAATTGGTATAATTGTCTAAAATATTATTTACTTATTACTTTTTACTACCCATTAGGGATACAGCATGAAGATATGTCATGTAATTTTTTATACTATTTTAGTTTTGAAGTTTATCACTAAGAGATCGTTTTAAAGACATTGATGTACTGACCTTGCCGTCCTTATACATCTTTGAAATTATTATGTATACGAGGAAAAATATAGATCGATTTACAAAAAAAGGCGATATTGGTGATATGGAAACCCGAGGTCGTGATAAATTGGTTGTTCCAAAATTTAAATCACATAAGTCAAATGTTTCATTTTTGGGTAACTGCGTTCGTTTTTATAATAAGGTTCCTCAAGAAGTCACTCAATTAACAGAAAATATATTTAGATTAGTTATAAAACGTACATTGATTAGACAATCATACTATAAAATAAACGATTTCGTTGAAGATAAAACAATAGTCTGGAAATGATTTTCTCTGCACATGCATTTACTGGCTCTCTGAATATTGTATTTTAATAAACCTTTTGTAAAAGGATGTTGAAAAAATTATACCTGACTGAGTTTCTTGTCGGTTCTTCTCAGTGTCCAGGTTTTCTTTTCTCTTCTCTTTGAACCGAACTAAAGTAGATTTTACGTTCAAAAATACCTTGTGGTTGGGTTTACTTGAATAAATTGATTTGACTTTGACTTTGACTTTGAAGGGGAGGCACCCAATCCCATCAAAAGTAGTTGATTAAAATACATATTATACATAACTACACTATATCCCATTAAGAGCATCAAAATCAAATTGGATCCACTTTTAAGTGTATTTAGGTTTAAATAGTGAAGTAGAATCATGTAGGTGCAGCTTGTTAGGTTTTAACATTTCCATAATAAGCCCTTGGTAGAAATTTACAACTTGTGCGAGAAGATAAATCTGGCACATTATATCTTTCGTTCTCTCACAAATAGCAGGATAGAAGCATAATTAATCCAACTAAATAAAAAAAATGACATGTATCATGATTGTTGGTCACTTACCAGCACAATATCCGACCAGAACCCTCTTTTCGAGTGTCTGGAATTTATTATATGAACTTTCCATACTTTATAACGCTTATCAACTCCATATCGTCACTGGAACACCTTATACAGAGAGTGACTTATTCCGTGACATGTCAACTCTCTTGCAAGGCGCCGGTCACGAGTGGCCCATGCGCTGCCCGCGAGTTTTCATGTAAATATCAAGGGTTTGGTAACAGAATCCACGACAATTCGCTGAACACAAGACATCTACTTGTTGATAGCGAGGCGTCAACTTACCGCCGCTTAGTCGAACCCGTTAAAGTGGTCCTTTTACGCAGGGATTTGTATTAGACACAGCATCTGAGATGTGTCAAAGATTTGTTTCAGTTTTAACATTGATACACACTTTGATTTCGATCTTGATACAAAATTTAGTTTTTCGGAGTTATGGATTTTGAAAATATCTGAGATTCTTCTAGCAGTGTTAATAGCACTTGGTAATTTTCAGTTTGTTTGAAAACAAGCAAAAAAGATCGGTTTAACAAAAATTTTAAATAGAAAGGACGCATAATTGACATACACAGTTTCTAAATACTCTACTCTCTGTGATTTGAGACTAATGCCCGATTCCACCAAAGTCCCCTAATACTTAACGAACCCCTAATAGTAGGGGAGCCCAATAGGGTATTTTGGGATTTATTCAAGCACGGCAGATTAACATATGGGGGATACCTTGCACCCTGTTGAGTATAGGGCCGTGCATGTAGGGCAGCCAATCAGATTAGTAAAAAAAATCGATTGTTGGAAATACTCGAGGGCGTCAGATTAGGGTATGATGGGTTAAATACATGCTGAAAAGTGTGCATTTCAATAATCTGACTTGTCGTTAGACGACGAAAAATCGTCAATACAGTTTAGTGCGTGCAGTTGAATGAAGCATGTGTTCCCCACTTTGCGCCTCTCTCTCCCTTTCACTCTTTCTCTATTTCTCACTCTCTCGCACCGTTCCCACACTATACTCCAGTCCCAATATCTGACGCACTCGAGTATTTTCATGTGACTTTTTTTTACATTTTTGAAAACCTGTAGACATTCCCGCCACCGGTGAAAGGGTGTATCATATAATATTTTTTCTTTCTACCATCTAATCTTCACAATCCAATAGGTCCCCACGACACTCGAGTAAATACCTATTCAGCATCGTGGCCTCCCTTACTAAAAATCTGAATAGGGGTCCGCTAATGATAAAATTTTCTTCCATAGCGAACCCATAAGTATCTAATTTTAGGAGTTTGCTAAGTATTAGTGGACTTTGGTGGAATCGGACATAATACTACTGTATCTGATACCTTGCAAATGAAACATCCATTGGAAACCACTGTTTACACATGGATATTCGTGTCGTGAAACAGGAAAGTAAAGGGGCCCATAACAAAGTCGACATTGGACACAAAGCTCCGTATCAATGATACGGAGCCCCCAAACTATGGGGCACGACGTGTGTAAACATAGTCTATTCGTAATTACTATTTGAATAAGTTAGGATCATTGTTTTTAAGTTTTATAATACATACCCAGGCAATCGTATATAATAGTAGTGTCATACTTATTTTAATATAAGTACTGCTTTTGGGCTTCCCCACAGTTGGGTAAAAAGGCCCTCCAAAAATGTTGATACAGGACCAACGTAGGACAGCTACGCCACTGAAAGCGGTGCTGGTCGATTGCAGATTAATAACCGGTGACCTTCATAGTTCATAAATGATTGACAATATTTTTCTCAATACATTTGAAACTCTGACATGTATAAATTACCACTGGACAGGGTTTACGAAGTAAATGACAGCTAATTTAATGTGCCAATTTGAAGCACCACATACGAAATGCGAAGTTCTCGAGAACTAATTTTGATACACGGTTACAAAGAGTTTACTTTCGTTTGCACATTAACTTTGTCTCAGCGTTGTATTTTATGGAGTAGTTCGCCTCTTGTAAGATTAGGTACCTATCTCTCATAGCTGAGTCGCAAGAGCACGAATTGCTCTGTGTCTTTTCCGACATATATATGTCAGTGATTTGAAATGTATATGTTTCAAGTTTCTGTAACATTTATAAAAAAGTTGGAACTTTATTACTATCGTAATGTACTGACAATTTATTATTACTCAATCACATGTGAATCATAATCATATCACCTTTAGCAGTTTGCTTTGAAATTATTTGACTTTAGACAAAAAGAAAAAACCTTTTTTGCCAATGAACAATATTATTATTTACAGTATATATGAAGAAAGAGATATAATAAGTGAGACGATAGAAGGCGCTGATGATGAAACAATGCAAGATGTCATTGGCACACAGGCTATTATAGTGAAAGATGAAGATGAAATAGAAATGCATAAACAGAAATTTTATAACAAATGCGATAATTCAAGTAAGTACATATAATAAAGGCTATGCAATCAAGCTAAAGAAATATACCCTGGAATTATCTGTGTTCCGAGATCCGGCCCATGAGAGATCCAGCCCATCGAGGGATCCGGCCTAGCGAGGGGTCCAATACATTAAGGATCTTGGCCTATCAAGGGGTCCGACCGAATGGTTCATTGTAGTATAGGAGTGAATTCAAAATTGTTCAACAATATGGAACCAGTAGATTCTTTTTGAGAAATACCAGTACCTTCTTGAGAATTATTGTACTTACTATCCAAAGACTTCTATATAACTTGAGGTAGACATGCCTTTAACACCAAATTCCGAAACGTCAAATAGAAGTTAATTAACAGCAGTGTGCAAAACACGTCATATGGTCTTATAAAAAATGTTGTTTAAAATTAGAAAAAGTTTAGTTTACTCTCTATTTTACTTTTGTTGTCTTCTTTAATGTTTTTTTATTATTCTTAAGTAAATATTGTTGTGTAGTGTTTGTAATATTATCAATGTTTTATTTCGAGGACTGCGAAAAAAAATGCATTTCTTAGAGTAGGGGATGTCTGCCTCGGTTTATACAGGAGTCTGCTACCACCTATGTACAGCGCTATCTAATATTTAATTTTGTTACACATTCAAATATAACCTAAAATTTTTAACCAATTGTTAATTTAATAGTAACCAATTAAGAGAACCGGCCTATCGAGGGGTCCGGTCTATCGAAGGATCGGACTCAAGGAAAAACTGCGGTATTCTCTAAAGGTTACAACGACGTTGTGCTCTTCTAATCACTGTTATTTATGTACATTTCAGATGTAGGTCTGATACAGTACACAGTATCGAACCAAGGCTCTCTGCAAATGATACTGAACCGTTTCATATACTACCTGAAGCACACGAACCGCAACAACAGCCGCCAGTGGCGCTGCGTCGACTACCTCAGTAACCTCAAGTGTCCCGCGCTCGTTGTCACCAAGGATGACATCGTCGTACAGAGGTCGGTCTTATTAATATCTTATTACGTCAAAGGCACTCGCATACCTAGGCGAAAATGTGTGAGGAGAATGATGAGATTTGAGAAAGCGAAAGAAGTATGTATGGATCGCGACGCTTGGCGCTCCGTCGTCTCTGACTACCTCGTTGGGGATACGGCGTGAAGATATGCGGGATACGGATACGGGAGGTGCCGCGGGCACGTACTGACTTGTTGAAAAAGGCGCCCCTGACGCGCGCACTTCGCACTCTCAACATGATTGACGCTGAGACCGACATATTCAACTGTGCACTAAGTGAATTCACAAGGACTGCTTTAATGGTCATATGTTACATGAAGTTATAGAAATGTAAATAGTTAGTCGACATTACTGTATTGGGATAAATCCTGTAAAAGTAATGTAAGTAGAAATAAATAAATAAATGTATGTATTAATATCTAATACCTCATTAATTCTTTTTCAATTTAACAATAAATACATATTACCTCCGACTGCTTGAGAATGTTGTGAGATTGTGCAGCAAATGGGTCTTTACTGCTTCAATTGGCGCGAGGGCGACTAAGATCGTACTTCCTGCAGAATAAGTTTAGGGACAACTAGCCAATGGACATGGACTCGGCTTAGGGTGTACTTAAGGGGTGTGAGATTGGAGACAAAAATAGGTTATCTTCACGCTTATTACGTAACTTGCAGACAGCATGCGACAGCCAATATCGCGCGATATCTGCTGTCAAAACGAGTATTTGTGTAGTGTAATGTGTATAGTGGCGCTAAATTTACCGCAAAACGTGCACTTTACGGTCATAGAATAATAGATACGCAATCGTCATACATGATACCAATTTTTTATTACAATAGTCACCGGTCGCGCAGTGATCGCGCGGCTGTCGCTGTCTGCAAATTTTTAGGTAATAACCCACTTGTTTCTCTTTTTTTAAATTCGTTTTTACGCTGTTTGGGTTTTTGATTTTTTAAATTTACTACATTTTAAATAGCTTTACCCACTGATATGTATAAACTTTTTATTTGATTACCACCATTTTGGCGCTGTAGGCCGATACGAGTGTCCATGGAACTAAAATTAGTGATGTCCGTAAGTCGACATCTGCGTTATATCGATCATTCATTATTAGTAAGGCTAGCTAGGTTTGTGGCTGTGGATGATTAGAAATACTAGTGTAAGAAACTTCCTATCACATTTTGGTATTTAATAGTGGATAACTAGATCTACAAAATGAAAAATAATAATAAAAATGCTGCGTTTAATTTAAAAATTATACAGTAGGTATTTATTGACAGATCTAAATAATTTTCCAAGTTAAGAAATGCCGCATACTTTGACTTCGAATATTTTTTATTTCGTAGCTGCTGCTAACAATCTGATGTCTATGTACCTGTTTTATTGTAATTTGATTAACTCTTGATGTCCTTGGAGCTCCAAAAGCTCCATAATTACAATCTCTTATCAATTGGCATGTAGTATTTGTATCTGAATAACAAAAAAATTAAACCGACTTCAAAAAAAAAACACAGAAAAGTACGAAATAACTATCCTTTACTAATAAAACCTGAAATACAAAAATAACTTCATAAATACGATACAAATACCTATATAATTAAATTTAACAGTTACTACAGTTACTAGTTACTACTATTAGTACTACTAACAGTTACATTCATAAAAGGTTACAATAGTGTCTTGTTTATTGTCCCTTTCCTACTCGTGCCACTACCATAAAAGATTACATTCTCACTCGCACTCTTTCTACGTCACGCCAGTATATACTAAGTTTATGGAGACAACACATCTTTAACTTTTTTTTGATAATTTCTCTAACAAGTACTCACTACTTTTGTTCGTTAGCTAAAAAATAGCTGGGCCATATTTAGAATTAGCCGTTAAAGGAATTATTTTTCTTAATATACAATGTTTTATCACAATTCTAACTTATGTTTCACCGTAGCTTACCTTTTTAATCAACAGAACAAGAGAATAGTTAAGTGATGCGATTTCAAATAAGATAAACTCCAAATTCTTTATGTTAAAACAAACGTATTCTATTTCAGAATTTCAGCACATAATCACCCGTTCCACGATAAAAAGATTTTGAAGAAAGTAAAAGCAGGAGCGATATTTTCCGCAATACAGGAAGCAGAAAGAGAAGGAAATAGTAAGAAAAACAATAAAGCTGCCATTGACGAAATAAGCCACGGAGACACGGACTAAGTTACAATTGTAAGGTAATAAAGTAATTAATAAAATTGTATTTATTAATTACCTGTTTATTATTAGATTTCCCGAAATCCTTCAATGGAATCTAGAAAAATTAAAAAAAAAGTTTAAAATAATAATAAAATAGTTACACAAGTATGTGGTTTATTTTAAAATTATTATATATAAATTAAAATGTAAAATAAAATGACATTAAAAAAACTAAACAACAATTTAATGAAAAATTATTTACTGCTTTTTTTAAATGTAATAACTGAAATAGGAACCTTCAATATAGGAATATCTTAAACTGATATGAGTATGCTATTAAAAAGAAATACTTTTTACAGTCGCAACCCACTAGGCAAGGACGCATTCCCGTTCAATAGCATCTCGCATGGCTCGTTTTTCCGTTTATCATAATGGTATAAGAAAATAGATTTTATACTATTTGAGCAGAGTTCATTTGACGTTGAATAAAATTCAATAGCACAAAATATTGTTTTATTATGTCATTGGGCTTAATCCACAACTACACCTACACTAAAAGTAAGATTCGTCAGTATCTATGTTTTACACTACGTAAGCACATGATCAAGCAATTCGAGTATTTCCCTAGTTATACCTTTCCCTAGTTGTACCTATTTTGTTGTATACTATGAAAATGTCAGGTATAAAAAAATACCAGAGAAATTTTAGAATTGCGTTAAAATAAGTACACATATACACGTACCCCCTAGGCATTATAGACAACCTTTTAATACTAATTCTTGTGTTTTGTTATTATTAGGTACTGAATACTGTTTGTAAGTAGTGTATTTGTATGCAAAAAAACGTATAATACATATCATCACGCCGTATCCCTAACGGGGTAGTCGGAGAGGACCGAGCACTAAGCGTCACGGTCCTTACATATTTCTTTCGCTTCCTCAAATCTCATCATTCTCCTCACACATTTTCGCCTAGGTATACGAAACGTATAATAAAAGATATAATTCAATTTCGAAAATCACTTATTCAAAATTGATTTCTTTCTCATTTCTCTTTTTGCATGTCTTACTCAATATCAAATCAAAAGCTACTATGTCTCTAATATTATATTTCCAAACTGGCAAAGCTCTTTTTGGTGTAAATTTTTAACCTGTAACACATATTGCACAAGTAAATCTTAAAATTAAAAAAAAACTGTTCCACCGAGACGCATCGATACACTAACTTCTTCATTACTTGTGGTTTTTATTACATATGTCAGGTCAGATATGTTGTTTTTGTCAACAGTCGACGTTCGATGCCTTTTTCCTTCAACAAAGCCGTCTTCATAAAATATATCGAATAGTCATATATTTTGTTCGGAACTAAACTTTATTTCCCATTCGCTTATTGTTCTTTTCAATTTGAATTATATGAAAAACTAAAAAGACTGAAACGCTATAAAATATTTTAATAGGTGTACATAACATTTTTTAAGTTATTTAATTCTACTGTTTTTAAAATCGATATAATTGAAAACTGTTTTGCATAATTTGGACATCACTATCGTTTTTGACAGTACAGTAAAAAAAACCGACAGTACCATAAAATTGAAGCGCTATACAAAAAGTATAATTTAATCAATATTCATTGGTTATTAATAGTATTTACTACAATTCTGTTTATTTCACAATCAAATCTGAATCGTATTACAGGACTGTGTATAAGTGTTAATATATTTTTGATCTCTCGTTTAACTTTGACATCTCACAAGACGATTCCTCTTTCACATATTCTTCTATACCCGAAAAAATAAAACTATTCGACGCCTGCAATTCTGCTATTATTTGTACAACCAAACCTGCATTGACATCTAAACTGAACAGCGCCTTACAAACAATAATACAGTGAAAATTATAACAAAAGACGCAGAGCTTGTGACAATTAGTTAATTCTTTCTAATCGCTGTGTTAGATAGAGAAAAAACATGATTGTCATCATAATATGTCTTTTAACTCTCGATGATCTCATCACAACTGAAATTCAACTTTTATGTTATCTGAAATTGCTATATAATTCTAATAGTGTCCAACAAGCATTTAGCCACTTTTCTATACATAAAAATATAAAAAGTATAGGAACTTAACTCATCTTTCAATATGAATAGTTGCAAATACAAAAACATTTTCGTCTTCAATTTTAATAAAACAGTATAAACACTTACATATGACGCCATTAGTACAACTTTCTTGCCAAGCACTATAACAGGAAAATATTAAAAAATAAACAGTTATAATTTAAAGTAATACCTTTCTATAAAGTATGTCTAAAGTTATTCATTCATTGTTAAGATTTGTTTGGCCTTTTTGCAAAGCTTCATTTAGTACAGAGAAAATAGATCCTTTATGCATTTTTTTTAATATCTGCTTGTCATGGAATGGATGTGTGTGTGCCTCTGGAAAAGAAATAAATCTTTATTTATAACCAGAGATGTGTCGGATATACACATCCGTATTCTAAGGATATCCGTGACGAAAAAATATCCGTATCCGTTATTTTTATATGATAACTAAACGGATCTTTTATATTCGTCGCCCGCGAAGTCGCTCGCGTTACCTCTTCGTTGACTAACATAAAATATTTCCTTATTTTAACTTGTAAGTGTTATTTACGATAGAATTAGATACGTCAGATATCTATCTTTCTGAGTTGAAGAGCCATGCTACATTGCAGCACGTATTGGGCCGGCTCGTCCGGTGTAACACCACCCTCTCACAGAATATCGGCGTGAAATAACAGCATCTATTGCTCTTGTGTTTCGTTCGGTGAGTGAGAGTCTCGGTGGCCCATCACCCCTTCCCCCTCCTTTCCCTATTTCCCTTAGGGCCGGCAACGCACCAGTGACTCTCCGGACGCTGCGGGTGTCCATGGGCGGCGCTCGTCACTCTCCATCAAGTGACCCGCTTGCTCGTTTGCCCCCGATTTCATAAAAAAAAAGACCTATAGCAATGGAATACCCAAAACTTTACTTGGATTAATTAATTAATTTGTATTTGAACACTTGGTGCTGCAGTTGTAAAGAGCAAAAGAAAAGAGAGGGTGGAGCGCTCGGGTTTTGATTTATATCATCTCCGTAGTGAAGAACAAGCCGTCAGTTGTTCCCCTTATTGATGTCATGAACACCGTCGCGCTCTGCGGCGCCAATGTTCTCTTATTTCTTTATTCTTCGGTGTTGCCAACATAAGTTCACCAAAACATCTAACGTACGTAAACTAAGCCTTTCAATAAATATATAAACAAAGCGAAACGTTCGACAACTATCGGTTCAAGGTTACACGCACCAGCTACGAACGAAGTTTATAGAATTATATATATGTAAGTTGAGTTCATGAGTCCGAATCCATGGATCTAGATCTTAACACTGATAATCCGTAGCTGCGGATATACATTTTTAACGATCCAACACATCTCTGTTTACAACTACTTTTTAGGGTATTTTTTAATAACATTAGGCCTTTCGCAGCCTTAAAACTATAAATAATTACTTAAAAAGATGTTTAAAATTAGATGTTTTTTTTTGGGTTCTGCATTTTAAAAGAAAAAACAATCAATTTTTTCAGAAATTAAATAACAATCTTAACGCACATAATATATAACACATAATAAAACATTAGTAAATCTTCATTAATACGCGGCCAACACTACCCAGAACTTGAAGCGGCGTAAGTATGCGATTCTCTCTGAGAGTTTCATATTTGCGCCCTTTGCAGTCGAAACTTTGGGTCCCTGGGGCCCCGAAGCCCATCGACTGGTTTCTGATATTTGTAAGAGACTGGTCGAGGCTTCGGGAGACCGCCGGGCTGGCAGCTTCTTCCGCCAACTAATCAGTTTGGCTATTCAAAGAGGCAATGCTGCCAATCTGCTGGGTACTTTAAGCAATGACAGCTTTCTAAGCGGCAACTTTGAGGAAGTCTATTATTTATAATAATGTATAGTTTTAAGTTTGTAAATATTAACGTATGTATGTACTTTTTTGTTACATTAGTTAAAAGTTTAATTGACTATTTATACACTTTATTGAACACAAAAGTTACATTAATAACATTTTGAGATTTCATACATCTCTTTTCATCATATCTCTATTAGAGATTTCGTCCAGCTATCCTTTAAAGCGGTGTGAATATTCTAGCTCTAAACAGATAACAAAACAAAAAGAAACTAAAATCGTTAGTGATTTGTTCTATTATAACTAAGAGTGGATAAAATATATTAGTATTTGAATAAATGACACTAATACTAACTAATACTAACACAAATAATAATAATACAAAAAAACATACTTCTCTAAATAGACATTTACATATTAATGTATATACAAAAATATAAAAGAAAAAGACGCCAATATCTAATGTAATATATTTAATGTAGTGCTCTTTTAACATTTTTTGAAAGAAATTATCGATAGATTACTACGAATTTTGCAAGGTAACTAATTCCATAATTTCGTGGCTTTAAAATGTTCATAGAAGAATATTAAGAAAGGAGTAAACCAGATTCTCGATCTTGACTTGACGATCTCCTATATCCGAAACTATAGAATCTAAAACGTTTAAAGTACAGAGAACACAAGACGTTACCTAATGTTTACAGGAAAAATATAACGAGCCCTGTATCTTATGTCTAGAAATTGAGATTAGAAATGTATGAATTCTACTTGCCCACAGAGGGAGCATACAATATCGTGCGGAATCCTCAGTACGCGAGTGGAACACACTTGACTAACTTTTTGACATTGTCTATCCTTAAAATTGGCTAAGAATAAATTTCAGTGTGCGGCACAGCCTCGGTCATGGTGCCATGATCTCATATTTGTCAAGAACGAGACCTAGGATATTTTACCGGGAATCATCAAGTACTCTGTAGGACCTTCACGTTTGTAATTTGACAATTGAGATTCGTTAATGTTGAAAAACTCACCGTTGCACTATTACATCGTTTGTAGTGACGGCAAAGGCAGGACATCTATTTTTTATATATTCCAGACATCTCCACCGATACGTGTTATTACGTCTAGATTGCGACCTCAAAAAATACATATATCGGTTCAAAATCATCTGTATATTACCGTGGTTTGAGACTGTGTACTGTAGATTGTTATCTTGAAAAATAATAGAATAATAAAACATGTAATACTAATAAAAGATACTCCAGAAAATAGCACCAATAAGTTATTGTACTGTTTCCATACATTCAAAGAAATAAGGGACCTACATGCTATTGCAAAAATTTATGTATAAAATGCTTAGATGGTTCGAACAGATAGAAAGAATGAATGACGAAAGATTGACGAAGAAAATCTACAAATGAGTTGTAACAGAAGCCAAGAAATAAATGAAGATCAAATAGCCAGTGTTACCTGACGGAAATGTCAAAAGTACTCGTACACCGGAAGTGTGTGAGGAGAATGATTAAATTCGGGGAGGTTAGTTTCGCCTTCTCAAGTTTAATCATTCGTACATAACAATACTCTATAACTACTTAGGGATACAGTGTAAGAAGATGTATATATAGATATGATAATAATGAGCACAAATGTAAAAGAATATTTGAAATTCATTGAAAATTAAAGATATTATTGGCTTAAACTCAAGTAGTGAGAATGAGTTTTGTCTCTGTAGCACCTACCACGAACCACTGAGCAATGACAATATAAGTTTGTGACATCATTGTATGATAGCATAATCCACTTTAATATCGCAAAACCCTTAGTACGCGCTTCAAACTCACACTTGACCGTTTTGCAGTATATTCTTTTTAAGAATAAATTGTTATGTGCGCAGCCTCGGTCAGGTTCAATAATCTCAGCGATTCGTCGCAAACAAAACCGCGGGTTTTTTACCCTACTATTTCAAAAGCGTTTTAATTCCTATATTTCTCAGTAAATTTCAAACGTTTTTATTTACAATTGTATTGTATTGATTCTTTACTATTTTTGGAATTTTAATGTACGAAATACGAGTACGTACGAAACATATTAACAAGCTTTAAAGTTCGAAGAAAAGTCAACTACACTATGTTGTGACTCCAAAGTCAAACTAATTCCAACTAAGCTTCAGCTACCACATAATGAATTGGAGTAGCACCTACTAACACACAGACTTCAAGTTAGAAGAATTATTTTCTTAAGTTGGCCTGGTTGGAAACCATCACCATTTGGTCTTGTTGTACCATCTATAAATGCTTATTCTTAGAAGTCCTATCAAGGTCTTATATCTTCTCCCAATGCTCTCTTCACCCCAAATAGTAAATGTAGATTTTTAGCTGAAATCGCTTTCACTACTTACTTTTAATGTCTTCTACATTTTTAACAATCGTCCCAGTATGATGAACAACAGTTTCTGTGTTATTTTCTTGATCACACACTGACATATTTAGTTCCATATTATCGCTGTCATTATAGTCAGTAATAGTATCCTCTTGTAGCCAATCTTCATCGTTCAAAATATCGTCATCTAATGTTACTTTCTCTAATTCTTTACTGTTGTCTCCTCCCACAATTTGTGAACTACACTTCTGAGTATTGGAATAATGTTGGTCTGTTGATTGGATTTTCTGAAAAATCAAAATGTAAATTACAACTAGCATAAGTTGCAATTTAAAAACTTAAGTCAGCTGCTCAAATTCTGTAAAAGTAGCTCTGTAACAGTGGATACCAAAAGATCTCGAAGTCCAACGACAAGGATATTTTTTTTTATACCATAAGGTAAGAAACCAAGTAAATAGTCTATTTGACGGTAAATGAACTGAAGCCCCTAGACATTTACATTAGGTTCAAAAACTTTCAATTGCAAACACGTTGACAACCCTGAGGAGTAAAATGTTGTGCTTTTTGTGCATTTTTTACCAGCTGTCTTAACTTCCACATCGGAACACAACAGTGCAATCAATGCTGTTTTGCGGTAGAATTAGTGAGTAAGATGGTGGTGATGAAACGCGGGGTTATTACCTAAAAATTTGCAGACAGCAAGAGCCACGCGATCACTGTGTGACCGGTGGCCAATTATAATAAAAATTATGTATGACGATTGCGTGTTTATTGCACCATGACTGTAAAATGCATTTTTCACAATAGATATAGGTGATATAGCGCCACTTTAACAAATTACATTATACGAATTCTCGTTATGACAGCAGATATCGCGTGATATTTGGCTGTTGCGTGCTGACTGCAAGTTAGGTAATTAAGCGTGCGGACGGACGCCGCACAATGTACTACCCAATAATCAAACAACCATAAGGTTTAAAGGGACTCCAAAATCACAACTCGCAAGGTTTTCGAGACCCTTAAAACGAGCACATAAACTTAAGGGTGCCTCGAAACCAAGCCTAATTATGAAGTTCATACTTTGTTCATTATTCATATAACAGGCCATATACACAGACAAAATAATAAAAACAAATGTTCAAACGCCCGTTGGAGTGCACAGGTTTTGTACGTTATTTATTCCAAATTTTCAAACAGATTGTCTGAGCATCTATAAAGCCTAGGACTTCCGTTATTTTTTCCGTAAATGAATCTCTAAAATGTTTAAAATTATAGATATTATAGTTCCGGGGCTCGAAGGTGATAGTCATTAGTCAATTCTAGTTCGAGTACTTACATACATATATACAGTTTGCCACTTCTCTAATTGTCGGGTTAACAAAACGTATCATTATGCCAAATGTCATTACCAAAGTTTCAACCCAAGATGTAAACCAAAGAGTTTCTAAGAAAATTGACTGGGACTGTGATACGGATATGAGTGGTGTTATAAAGGTCCATATTGCCATTGAATGTATGAGACTCGTAATAGTTGTTTATACAACTGTCATATGAGGTGTATTAATTATAATAAAATTACATTATTACAAGTGTGAGTTTATGGGACTAGAAGGCGAGTTCCATAATAACCATAGTATCATTGTTTTAAAAACTAATGATGTACAATTGCATACACAATTTTATCTACACGCATGACATGAATTATATACAAAAGAAAAACAGAAATATGTTATTTTGTTAATACATGGACAAGTTGCAGCGCGTACCAAGACAATATTAAAACAAACATTATGAAATTGTTTTCAATTATAAAATCTTTAGTAAAGTAGCCTACACACCTTTCAATTTGTGGGAACAACTTTCCTAGGGATGGCGATCTGAGATCGATTAATGGAAAAATTGATCGATCGATCTCGAGTAGAAAATTAATTAAGTGAATTGATTGCGGACACCCAAAAATCGAGTTTCCATTATATTTGTATTGGTAAGAACGCAACTATAAAATAATAAGCTAGCGTGGAATTTTTTATACATTGTACATACATATATTGAACACTGCCGTCACTTAGTGCTCTCGGAGCCAGATTTAGCGCTTTTTTCAGTCGTCTAACTTTTATCTATCCCATGCAAAATTTAAAAAACCCGTAGTACGATTTTTGAGTGTCTGTCGTCTATTCACTGCTCGAGATCGAATGATCGATTCTTCCATTAATCGATCTCAGATCGCCATCCCTAGGAAAGTTGTTCCAACAAATTAGAAGGTGTAAATGCGCTTTATAACATTATAACACTGGTACAAATAATAGTATAGTAGGTATTACATTTGTTGACGTAATACAAGTCATAAGCTACGATTACTGCACCCGTTATAGAGGATTTATATAAGTAAAAGTAGCATTGGTATAGACAAAATGGCATTTTAGAATTCTGTTGATATTAAGTGCAGTCCACCAAAAATTAATTGTTTTTCAAATTTATTCAATATTGCTATAGTTTTACTGCATAGTGTACATAGATGTACTGCTTTGTGTACAGTGTACACAAGCAAATACAATCATGAAACAGGAAAAAAACAAGCAAGTACATACTAAATCTTCAAATCCCTGGCTGCTTCGATGAACTCATTCAGTTTTTCAACAGTAACAATCACTTCTCCAGTGTACACGTATTCCAACAAGAAGCACAGTGTTTTGTATGATATTCTCTGTAAATAGTTTTTTCTATCACAACTTTACCCATTTGAAATGACTGTTTTAGTTTAAGACCAGCAATCCGCCCCGTCTTCGCTCGGTGACTTGTTCATAATATTTTTTCTACTTCCATACACTAAATATGAACGTGTTATACATATATATACAAGGTTATTTCGAAAGGATGGGTAAATACGGAAGGGTATAAAAGCAACCATAACAACGGAAAACTTGCGTTCTGCAACTTCGCCGAAAGTTAATAGTTTTAGTGTAAAATCTCAGTCTAAACAAAAATAAAGGTGAGGCAACCCTAATATCAGCGTTTTCCTATCGCTAGCAAACATTTGGAATATAGGACATAACGATAGGGTTGTACATTTTTTTTTCCATTAAATGAATGTTTTGTTGATGTAATTACATCTGCAATATAAGTCAACAGTGACACGTTGAGACCCCGGGAGATTTATAACCCCTTTCACAATAACCTTGTATATATGATTGGCCTGTTGACACGGTGGCAGAGCATCCTGCCTTTCAAGCCGGGATCCAGAGTTCGATGCCTTATCAGATCAATTTAGGAACATACTTTTCTAAATTGACTTGGGAGTTTGAATGTTGCTGGCAGCTCCCCCGTTCGTTGTGTGATATCTATAGTACAAGCCTAGTCGTTTAGTTTGGACTAACACTGTTGAGTATTGAAAGCTAATTCTGTAACCAATGTATGTCCAATTCCCTATTGATTGTAATATATCTGTGTTGTTTGGAATAGTGTGTGTTTGTACTCTGCAAAAATATGGTAGGCTCAATAAAAGGTGTCATAAGATTAAATACTCTGCTTTTATTTAAATTAATCTTAATACACACAATATGAACATCATGAATTGTCAACGACATTCTGAAAATAAAAGTTATAAACATTTCATTAGATATTTGTGTTTTAAACTGACTAAATTAGTAAAGTTACATCATCTTTATACGCAAAAATTCTATACTGACTATTTTAGTTTCAAAGATCAAATTAGTTGATACTAAATATTTACTGAATCTGAAAAATTTTAAATTAAATAGCTAGATAAAAGTACTTTAATTCATAAAAATTAAAGTATATAGGTATTTCAATTGAATAATTTTCAGGTTCTAATAATAGTTTTGCTCTTTTATAAATACACTAAATCAACCAATATTTCTGAATGGATTGTTTAAAAGTTGAAATTTTAAATTGAGGCAAATGTAAACAAACTTACATTCAAAAATATGACAGGATGCTGACACTGTGTGGATGTGATCAGCTCCTTGATATAGGGGCTGGCGAGCGCCATCACCATCTGGTGAACTTTCACGAAGTGGCCGTCCGCAGCCAGCGTCATATCTACAAACTCACCATTCTGAGAATCATGTGAGAGTAGTTTAAGTTTATTCATATTATTACAAATAATAATTCTAAGAATGAGAGAGTGACTTAGGTTTATTCATATTATTATAAATAACAATTCTGAGAATCATGAAAAATTGGCGCAAGTTTATTCACATTATTATAAATAATATTTTTGAGAATCTTTTTTTTTTATGGCGGAGAGGGCAAACGAGCGAGTCTCCTGATGGAAAGCTATCACCGCCTCCCATGAACACCCGCAACGTCCGAGGAATCACGGGTGCATTGCCGGCCTATAAGGAAAGAGGGCTCGTTTCTTGAAGGTCCTTAAGTCGTAACGGCCTGGGAATACCGCCGCTATAAGCTGATTCCATAAAATTGTCGTACGTGGTAGAAAAGGTCGTAAAAGACACACCGCCGCCATAGCCGTAGACCACCATCCATCAAGGTGACAGGGATGGCAGGACAGTCAATTGCGTGACGTACGGTAATCGAATTCAGCGTCGGGCAGTACACCGAACAATTCTTCAGCACATTCCCCATGATAAATGCGGTAAAATAGAGGAACGCAACGTCCCTATGCAGGGCCAGAGAGTAGAGCCGGTCAGAGAGATCCGATATCGGATCGCCGATAACCCGAACCGCGGGGTTATTACATAAAAATTAGCAGACAGCCACGCGACCACTACGCGACCGGTGACTAATTATAATAAAAAATCGGTCTCATGTATGACGATTGCGTATCTTTATTCTATAAGCATAAAATGCACTTTTCACAATTGATTTAGCACCAGTATACAAATTACATTACACAAATTCTCGTTTTGACAGCAGATATCGCGCGATATTGGCTGTCGCATGCTGTAAGTTGCGTAATAAACATGCCGCTCTACATTATATACAATCAAAAGGTAGGAATTGATACTGGGGCGCTTCAGCCCAAAGATAGGAACAGTATTCCATGTGAGGCCTAACCTGTGCCTTGTAAAGTTGTAGGCGATGGGTTGGCATAAAATACTGTCTAGCTCTACATAGCACACCCAGCTTTTTCGAAACTAATTTAGCTTTACGTTCCAGATGATAGCGATCGCTTGAAATATCGACGCTAAGGACTCCAATAGTCGGCTTGGCATCAAGGGGAGCACTTTCAAAACTTGAGGGATACAACAAAGGAACGTTTTTTTGCGGTTAACGTGCAAACTTGTGTCTTAGAGGGGTTGAATTGAACTAAGTTTAGTCGGCCCCAAATTGAGACACGACTCAACATGTTCTCAATATCAGACACAAGTTTGTTGTTCCGGTTCTCAATAACGTTTTCCAAAGAAATATTAGCACGTCCGGTTTAAAGTACATCCACAGTACTATCATCTGCATAGCAATGAATGCCGCTATTGCTATGCACTATGCAGGATATTATTGATATGCAGAAGAAAAAGAGTAGGAGATAGGACACACCCATGGGGGATACCAGCGTTCACGAGTTTCAAATCAGAGCTGGAAAGTAGAGGCCCGTGCCACACTTTATCAACGGCTTTCGCTATGTCTAGACTTACTCTGCCAGGGCAGCCCATGCCAACCTCCCCTTTGCTCTTGAAAATGCTTTGAAAATTATTTTTCGAATACACCTATAGAAATAACTAATGGTTTAGGATCCTCTTCGCAAATAGCAGAGACGTTTTTGAGCAAAAATGTTGGAAATTGGAACACTTGAGATAGAAAAAATTTTCAAGCAATTAAATAAAAAGATAAGTGAAGATTTATGGGGACTATCAGTTCGTGTAATGACTGGTGTAATACCTATATTATCGCCAATTTCCCAAAGGTCCCTGACTTCAAGATTGCCGAGGCGACGACTACGGACACACATGTCCTCCCTGACATAAGTATAAACACCGACGTGGATCAAATGAATGTTTCAGATTATATCCCGGGTAGCGCAAGTAGGAGATTTCAGAAGAAGGGGATATCTGCGTCTCGGTAAGGAAAAGTAAGGCCGACTTTTCCGCCTCAAGATGATGATGGACGGTATTTAGGTTGAAACGGATACCCCTGACGTTGCTAAAATCTATGCAAAGCGTAGGAGGGGGTGCCTAAAGTTTTGCCTTTCTCCTGCATTCGGAACAATGTTTGTGCAATAATAAGAGAGTAGTTTAGGTTTATTCATATTATTACAAATTCAGTATTTTTATATTATTAAAACATACTTTATAAATAACTCCAAAAGCTGTGTCCGAGCAGCAACGGTGAGATAAATCAGATAACTTGACTTGTTTCTATGTACAACAGACATTTATTATCAGATTAATAGATCGGCCGCCATTAGAATAAGCACCCGCAACCCAAATGTCTGCAGTTATAAAGTTTATGTTTTAAATCTCAAAAATAATATTTAATTCAATATCTTTATTCATATATGTATGTATTCAATACTTTTAGTAATATATAACAAATATATTACTTAAAATAGCACAAAAACATTATAATTTTGGGAACTAAATACAGTACCTAGTAATAAGTGATATTTAGTATGGAACCTCAATATATAGAAATCTAAAAATTAGCAAATATTCACTTCTTTGTCGGCTTTAGTGCTGTAAAGCTCGGCAACCCCACACACAATATGAAAGCTCGCCTCCGTAACTTCGACTTTTTGGCGGCTATGCTGGCCATCTTTTTGCTGGCTAGCAGGTACGGATCACTCAGATACCTATGAGTAGGGGTCACCAGGACTCGATTATTTTAAAATCAATTAACTTTCTGAACATTCATTAAAAAGTTATTGTTTTCACCTTCGAAGGTTTTCACTAATTTAGTAGTTTTAGAGGGAACTTCTTACTACTATGAGATAGTGTAGAGATTAAAATATTGCAGCTAAAAAGAAATTGAGAATTTAAGTAGAATGATAAACTGCTTAAAAATCCTATTCGATTACAGAAATACAAAACCTATCCTTGAAATGTAGTTAAAAAAAGGTTCAAACTTTAGAATTAAAACTAAAATCAGAAAATGTTAACATGTTGTAATGAGCACATATTGCTGGAGATACATTTTAAATAAGTTCCATGAAAACTGAAAATGTTGAACCATGCTGAGATCGCTGATTTATTATAGTAGCCAAAGAGAATATAAATACAACGTATGTTTAGGTTTATTTTACAAATGTAAAAAGCAAACAACAAACAAGTATTTTGACATAGTGAAACACATAAACAAGATTTTTTTTTTTATATTTCTTAAGGCATTGGCAACAAGGCCATCAGCCTAATACACGGTACCTATGACTTTTTGCAAAATTCACTGGTACCTACTTACATTTCTGAAACAACTGGTAGTTTAAAAAATGTGCATTCCTTGTTTAAAGTGGAGTTCAAACATCCACTAACTGAGCAGTTATAATACGTTTTCTTTCTTTGCTCCATTTCCCTCGATAATCTGTACGCCTAGAAAGATAAAATCTCGCAAAGCGTACGACTGCAGCGCGCGGGCGTTCACGCGGGCAATCGCGCTTAGATCATAGACACACTATTATATTTGGTCCGAGACGATCCGAGATTTCGTGTCCGTGAATGATGTCTATGTGTGTGTTGCTTGAGCGCAATTTGTATCGAGATTTACTTCTGTTACTCTCTCTATTTTGTGCCTCAGCGCCGCGCTGTGCGTGTGCCGCTTTAGCAACCGGGTAGAGTAGGTGCCATTTTCCGAAACATTTAATGTATTTTTATTTTTGTATGAAAGAAAAAACATGAATTTTTAAGTCGTAGAACAAGTTATTGGGGATAATATTTAATACAAAGTACTAAGGTCATAAGTACCTATGTTTAAATTAACCCTATATATATGTACGAATATTGCTCCTTTAATATAATAGTGGATATCTAAGCGCAAGTAATTTCATTCTGTCTGGAGTGGCCAGAGAGGAATGGAATGCGAGGGCGGGATACTTTTAGAACGGGCGGTGACCGCGAGCGAACGCACGGTGACCACGCGGCGACCGCGCTGTCTTTACATTCGTTTTCAATAAATACACGAGAACGTAAACCGCGCGCAACCTGTCTGCTTGCCTGTCCCTTCGTCTGTTAAATTAGAGGACACAAAAGAAGGTATAAAGTTATCTTATGTTGATTTAAATGCAGATGCATAAGATGCAGTTACAAGTAGTTACGAATGGAACTCACCGCGCGCAGACGCATCTGTTTCTTGATTGTCTTGTAATAAATGTTATTTGATTGGACTTTAAATACCTTTGTTAGTGTTTGTACCTTTGTAAGTTAGGGTATAGTACTCGTATTTGATAAATGAGTCTATCGATTATCTCGAGGTAACCGCACAATGACAGACATGATAGAGCCAGAAGTAGACACTGACACTGAGGTCATGCAGAGCACCCTTCTGCGACATACATATATATTTTGCAGAACCAGGACCCGATCTAAGAGGCGCTAGCCGGTCAAATGCTTAGAACAGCAAAATTGAGAGCCCCAGGCGGTAGCACGTAGTCCTCAATTTTCTCTAGGAGAAAAAATCTTATAAAAATTACCATGCCTGGCAGTCCGACAAAAAAGTATTATTCAAGGTTTTTTCTTTAAAAAAATGCTACTTTAGTGACTGTAAATCCTTAGACGGACCAACATATTATTTTAAAGTGCCGTCTTGTCTTATGATTTTCTTAATGCTGTCTCCTAAGAAAATTATAAGACAGCACTTAAGCACACCAAGTCAAAAGAAGAAATATCTAAATACGGAAAATGCAACCAACACTAGATATGTAATGATTTTTGAATTGAGAATACAAAGAAATTCTGATTTTTACCGATTTTACATTCTGAACTGGCAAACCTTTTCCTTCCGTTTATGAAACCGTCCATTTCATTTTTGATACTCATAGTTTTTGCTGTTGAATAAAAAAGTTATTTCCTATTATGGAACATCCTCGGATGTAGAGAAACCTTCCTCTGTGTATTCCATTTCATTTCATAGGTACCCATATTGTTGGTGTTGAAGAAAAAAAAGGTAAAAATTTAAAAGCTCGTTTATGTCCCATTCTTCTAACCTTGACAGAAGTTTGCTTAAAAATCCGTAAACATTTCGTGTCTCGTAGTCGTAGGCTAGTTTGTCTGTGTTTGCTTCAATAACAGTCAAACTTAATTCTCCACATAGGTATTAGTATCGTATTCATGAAATATTTTTTGTAGTTAAGTTTTGATTAGTAAAACATAATTATTTTGTATTTGCACTGTTTTTTTTATTTGGAAGATAAGAAATAAAAATATCATCAAAATATATAAACGTTAAGGAGGTCTTTTGTTTAAGTAATACTCCATCATCGCATCATAACTACATTTCTATGGTACCACCAATAATATTACATTTAAAAGAGGTAGATGAGTTATTGCGCTCGAAAACTGGCACCCTAAAACTTTGCTAATTAGCCAACCTGGAGCACATTCGTGCAACAACATGACAGTGTCAACACGTATGTGCGTTCCTAATATTATTATTGAAATGCCGTCCTGTGTTATTAGATACTGCAGAAAGTATACTAGCAAGACTTTCAAAGGTTCACGAATCACGTATCATGCGTAAGTATACTTATTTAATTCATTTGTATCACCATTTTTTCCAAAATCTAAGATATCGGTAAAATATTAAATCATAAAACTATGAAATGCGATAGGTAATACTCCAGTTACCAAGTGCGACAGAGAGCAATATATTACATTTGGTCAAAGAATATAAAAAGTTATGTTACTCGTACAAAACCGTCAATGTCATGCAGTGCCTATTAAACATTTGATTACGTTTATTTAGTTGGTATATGAGTTATAATAGACGTATTTTTAAAACGAATCAGAAGCTTTAGCTGTGAGTCTAATATCCCAATAATCTCACAAAATAAAAAAATATTTTACATGAAAATGCCTAGTGTTTAATATTTAGCATTTTCAAATTTATAACAAAATTGTTTTACAAATGTATGTACTTAAATAATTCTGTTTCCAAATGTACATGACTCAAGAAAAATTAATTTTAAAAATCAAACATAAATAAGACACAAAGAACATATATCAGCGTATAAAAATAAACATCATGAAAAGTCCCACTTCGCACAACATCTTATAGAAACAGGGCACAATGTATCAGATAGTCATACATTCAAAATATTACACACATGTGACAAAGGTATTAGAAGGTATTAGGTTGAATATTTTGAAACAACTAGAAATTAGTAAACGTAAATACAACAACGCTTTGTTAAATGAACAAAGGAATTAAATTCTTTCGCCTCTATTAAACATATTTACTTTTAAAATTAAGTTTAATTTCAACACAAATACTGACTCGTCCAAATTAAGGGGGCGGGGCCATTAGTGGTAAGCTTTGATTGGTCACTCACTTTTTGGTGTAGGTAGGGGGGCAATTGGTTTAAAGTCGTGCAGCTGATTCATTTGTTGATTCGGTGCTGGTTAGCTGACCGAATCCTATCTCTGGTGTATCCTGAGGATGCTCCGTTGAGGGGCGAAACACGTGTCGATTGGTGGTTTTTGGAGTTTGAGCGGAAAATAACTAAAGATTTTGGGAATTTATCACACAAACATAAATCCTTTTTTACTGTCTTACCATTAGGCATTAATCATATTTTTCGAAAATGTCTGTTCTGTAGCATTAATTACTAATATTCTATGAATTAGTCACGGATTGGCTTAAAATACAGTAGGAAAGTGAAACTGATCAATCACAATGGTTTTAGAGAGCCGTGTGATTTGTTAGTTTGAAATGTAATTGAAGTCTTACATTGTATAGCGACGCAGTGCAATGTATATTTGTCTCACTATGCTTATGATAATTGTCATGTGTAACGGAGCAAGATGATGTCACTGTCACCGGGTCTGCCTAGCTGACATCACATCCTGCCTGCCACATCTGTTGTCGCCAAGGCGTGGGAGAAATGACGTCAGCAAGTCTATATAAGCCGATGCGTGCCAAGATATGGATCATTCTACATGATTCTACATCATTCTGCGGTTTAGCTGTTGATTGTTCGTCGTCGGCTTCGATCACAAATATATAACAAGATACACAATCAGCGTTCCAAAAACGTCCGAACCAAATGTGCGCTGAAATGAGAATTTTAGCGCACTCGATCTTAGTAGTAATTTGCGAACACTAAAGGAAACATGACAAAGTGCTCCTTCAAAAATTGTAAAAATGACACGTCTAGAACGTTAAAAAAAGATGGAGTTTCTTACTTTCGGTAAGTAATTAGGTTTATTTTATTTACGTGTTCATTATTTCGTTATAATAACGTTATATAGCTCTTTTTTATTAAATTCATAATATTTTTCAAATGACAGCTACATAATACAATTAATTATACGATCGTGAATAAGACATTGAGAACCATACTACCGCATTCAGATTTCATTTATTCGGATTATAATTTTATCTCTGTTCTAAAACTATAGAATGGAGCTTTTAGTCTTACATTTTTATTTCTTTAAATATATTTTTGGTGTTGAAATTTCAATTATGACTGTAGTATAAGATCTGCTGCTAATTATAAATTTTAATGTAATTTATGTAATTATGTATTCTTTTATAAACACTGCATATTATTGCAATATTTTTCTCGAACATATAAAAAAATATATAGCTTTCTTCGAGATCCTATTCGATGTGAAAAATAGACTTCTATAGTAGCGCGCCAAAAATGTGATGAATACTTCATACCAAATGAACGAAGCGTAGTTTGCTCTGATCTCTTTTTAGAAAGTGACGAATAGTCACAGCGAAAGGCTTAAAAAGGCTACACAATATTACGTATTTACTTAAACCTGCACTGCATTTCTATTTGCCAGTGTTATTATTTGTATTGTGGCATTATTAGAAGATTAACGTTGCCATTAAATCGTTTAAAACTAAGATTTTAGATCCTTTAATTGTTTTTTTATCAAAGTTAAGATTTCTAGTCATGACATATTTCTCTGATTACTCCGTTAGGGATACGGCGTGTTAATATGTATGTATATATTAAATAATGACTAGCAGACGATTTCCCATTAAAAGATTAAAAAAATATCAGCACTTTATTGCGACTTCGCTCTGTATTCCTAGATTACGTCATTGCCTGATATCTAACATTTTTTCCTTGTCTCGCCTAATCTTAATATTGTCTTATCCTTGTCACATCCACGTAACAAACCAAAATGATGTAAACAGCGATGGAAATATATTACGTGAATTATACTGTAAGCACGAAACGTAAGTTTTTTTTTGACGAACTTCGTTTCAATGCCTTACAAGGATATAAACGAGCTTTTACAACTTTATACCTTTAAGGTCTACTTTAAATTAAAATAATATTACCAATAATACTGTAAAATGTTCAAAATGTATATGTCAATTCGGACAGTAATTATGTATTTAGATTTTAAAGAAAATTGTGAATTATTATTTGTGATCGAAGAACCAAAAATAAAATAATATTAATAACAATGCTGCTCCCTCCTTTTTTCTATTCTTACATTGCGTCTGAATATGTCATTGCCTGACATGCAACGTCTTATTCCTTGTCTGACATTATAATTTCTATGTGTCTTATCCTTGTCACTTTCATCTAACAAATCATAATGACGTAAATAGCGAAACAAATAAATTACGTGAATTACACTTTAAGATTATTATTGTTAAACATAATATTATTATTGTTATAGGTAGAGGCACGAAAGTCTAGCAGTGAACGAAATGTGGAAGGGATAGCTGCGCATGAGTACTGTCGTGCACGTATCAGTGTTATAGAATCGTATCAGTGCGGGGGACACAGTACGACTAGAGAGCCAATCAGCGCTTATTAACGAGCACGCTACGACTGGAGAACCAATCAGCGCTCACAAACGATACGCACGCCCGCCGCGTGTCCCGCTTACTCCCCCAAGATACCCCATTTAGGACTTCTGCGCAATAATAGTCACCGCTAGACTTCCGTGCCGCTACCTATACGACGTATGGGTAATAAGATGCCGGTTAAGGGTGCAAAGAGTTTATTTCTGTTCGTACAAACAGATGTCGAGAACACGCGAACTTAATTACGGCGGTTCCTAGTCTGCGTAGTTTCCTCTCGAAGTAGGTTGTCGCGTAGTATTCGCCGAAGACACGCGCTTTACTCACAACGTTCCCGATTCGCAGTAGTCTTCTATCCGAAGTCGTCACAGTAGTCGTCGAATCGCGTCGTAACAGTCTTCGTAATTCGCTTCGATCGATAGTCGAAAAACTGACTCAACTGAGGACATGTGACTCTATTTATACGATAAAACGAGGGTGGATACTTTTAGAACAAACCCGAATGCTAACGAACCTGAATAATACCTTCTAGTTAATTACGCTCGCCAAGAATATTTCAACATTGTTCTCGACGCCGCATGATTGCATGAGTAGGTGTATGACACATCATCGTTTTGGAATTTTCGAGTACAACTTTGTTCTTGTTTCTTCATTTTGCTTATACCAATCGATAGTAGGCCTTAAACCTAGCGATGCGTTTTTAAGTCATAGCTCTGCAAAGCCTAGGTCTCGAGATATGAGCACTAAAATTTACGTGTCTAGCGCCATTTAAAAATCAACCTTATTGCTTGGACAGAAGGTTCAACAGTAACAATATGTTTACATAAATAATGTAATAGGTACTTAAAGTATAAATAGGTATAAGTATGAGGGTGACATAAAGTACACACAAATTACCATTTATTTATTAATAAGAATTCGCTTTCCCTTTTTCCAAAGCTTTTTTAAGAACGGAGAAAACAGAACCTTTTCGCACTTTTTTTAATATTTGCTTGTCATGGAATTGATGTGTGTGTTCGTTACCTCTGAAAAGGAAATAGATTTATTTTATTTATTTTTATTTAACAATTTATGTACACAAAATACAAATAAAAGAAGAAAGCATGACAAGAAAATATTGTACAAAGGCACTGCTTATTTCATGATCAATGATCAATGTTTATTACCATACTTTTTTAAATTTAGAATACGTACTTATGAATTTCCTTCTTAGATTTGTAATAATATTTTAACTATTGATGTGGTGTAATAATATACTTTCAATTGGAAATAACTTACCTTTGCATTACAACATCATTCTTAGTGACGACGAAAGCGGGACATCTACTTTTTTTATATGCCAAACATCTCCACCTATATGTGTAATTACGTCTGGATTGTGACCTCAAAAAGTATATATATCGGTTTAGAATCAATTGTATATTACCATGGTTTGAAGTTGTGTACTGTACGTTGTTATCTGAAAAACAGGCACGTAATTAAAAATTTATTAATTACATCATCAACCAGTTTTAGAATAATTTTTTAACAACCATAGAATATGGGGTTTTATCTATGTACTATGTCTACAATAAACTCTAACTCTAAACTCTAACTAAAAATCTATAACTTTTATGAATAAAAAATTAGAAAAAATGTTAAATCATCAAAAATTATATCCACAATTAATGTTTTTCACAGAAGTATCTTCCATAGTATACTATAAAATCAGTTTTATTATTTTATATTAGTATTTTAATATTCATTACAAAATTTAGTTTCTGGGCATAACAGCTTTTCTGCACCTAATCTCGTCCTTAGAAAATAAATTTTAGTTAGATAAAATAAAATAAATATTGAGATTTAAGGAAGCGTAAGAAGTATATAAGGACCGTGAAGGCGCCCCGTCCTCTGTGACTACATCGTTAGGGATACAGCATGAAGATATATAGGTAAAATAATATTATGAAACTTGGTATTTAGTAACTTTCTTCATTGTTTACACTATTATTTACTAGTGTTGCAACGAATAGTATATTCAGCCTAAGGCCAAATAACGAATATTCAGCTAGGAGTGTGGCCAAATATTTAGCCAAACTATTTGGCCTGATTAACGCACCTACAAAAACTGGGGAACAAACTGCATTGTTGCAAGGATTGCATGCCCTGATCAATGATTGGCCTGTTGTCACTATATGCTTCTCTGATAGGGTTCATTCTTGAGTGTTTTGTTTTGTACAGGTTATAACAACTTTGGAACAGTATGAATTATAATTCCAATTTATGGCATCAAATGATGAAAGTAATTGTTTATTTTATTTCAGTTTGATTAACTTTCAAAAATTCTATTTCATTTTGGTTTGCAAATATTAAGAACGTACTTGGTTGATATCACAGGAATATGTGTTAAGTATGAATAAAAGTTACATGATTAATGTAAAATCACTATTGGGCTATTAGTGATTCGATATTCGGTATTCGGCCGAATAGTAAAAAAGAGGTTGAATACTGAATAGTAACTGAATATTTGTTGCACCTCTATTATTTACCTTTAATGTTACGCATATTTGTGATAATTGTTTTTGTGTCTTTCGTAATAGTTGTTCCTGTGTCTTCTGCGGTAGTTGCTCCCGTGTCATCTGTAACAATTGTTCCTGTGTCTTCTTCGTTAAAAATGTCCATTTCTGTCTTGTATTTGTCATTGTTTGCTACTGACATACTCAGCTTATAACCATCTTTGTTCTCAGACACATTACTATTATCATCGAACATATTCTCATGTATTAATACCTCCTCTATTTCTTCACTGCTGCCATCTATATTTTGTGAACTACACTTTTGAGTACTGAAATATTTTTGATTATCATTTTTTTCCATTTTCTGGAAAAAATATGAATATATTTTTGTAGTTTTTATTTATATTATAGTACCAAACTTTACAATTCTTTCCCTTGTTTTTCTTAAAAGCATGGCCATAAAGTATATGAAAATGAGAACAAACATGACATTTTACATAGTTTAAGGAAACAAATGCATACCACATTCTCAAGTCCCCCGATTTTCAAATCCCTGGCTGCTTCCATGAACTTGTTAAGTTTTTCGACAGCAACAATCACTTCCCCAGTGTACACATATTCCAATAAGAAACACAGTGTTTCGTATGATATTCGCTAAAAAAATATTTTATCAACAAAGAATTATAACTAAGTCAACTTCTTACATATGATAAAACAATTTATTGGTAGCAAGTTTTACTTTTCATATCAATTTACTTTAAAAAAGAATATTTAAAAACACTATTTTGTTAGTTACAAGATGATTGTTGATAGAGGTGGGTCCTGTTGTCCTGTCATAAAAATACATAGTTCTAAGTACTATAGCCTAGCCTTTTACATTGAGAAATATGACAGGATGCTGGCACTGTGTGGATGTGATCAGCTCCTTGATATAGGGGCTGGCGAGCGCCATTACCATCTGGTGAACTTTCACGAAGTGGCCGTCCGCAGCCAGCGTCATATCAACTAACTCTTCGTTCTGAAAATATAATTACTATGATTTCGCTAAATGATTAGCACACAGCGCAAAAACAAAGATATTCAAATACTTTTAAACGTAGAGAATTTTCAAATGTTTTTAAATTATACGGTAACACCTTTACGTTTAAAATAACAAAAAGAAATTTACAGTAAGTATCAATTGTTTACCTGTTGCAATGAACAAATACCGCCGGAGATACATTTTAAATACGAATTCCAAGATAACTGTAAATGCTGTTGAACCATAATGCGATTACTGATGTTTATTTCACTAAACCGATGGAATTATAATATTTAACGATAACAGAAATTTACTTTTCCTATAGAAAAAAGAAAATATTATTTGTTTTATTATTGTAAAATAATGACAGTTGCGTAGTCGTTTTTTCTTTTTTTTATTACAATTCTCCCTTAGCAAGGAAGGTACAGGGTTCTGTGTCCATTAAACCGATGTCTTCAGTAGTAAATAGATAAATTCTTCATATTATATGTATGTCGTTAAAATGTCGTCATAATACATTTTAATTGAGGTAGTCTTGTAAAAACAACAAAATTGTAAAAACAACACATCTAGAACGCTAAAAAAGAGATTCTTATTTTCGGCTAATAATTAAATAATATTATTTACGTGTTCATTATTTCGTTAAAGTAATAATGTTACGTAGCTTTTTTTATTAAATTCGTAATCATGTTTTTAGATATTGCCTGACGATACGTCTTATCTCTGTCACTTTCACGTAACAGATCAAAATGACGTAAATAGCAATGCAAATAGATTATGCGAGTTATACTTTACGCACGAGACGTAAGATTGCATTTTAAATATTTTTTTTTAACAAACTTCATTTCAATGTAATGCAAGAATCGTTTACGAGCTTATATAACCTTATAGTTTGACAGTAGGGTAAACTTTAGATTAACACAATATTACCGATAATACTATACGATATTAAAAATATATACGCCAATTCGAACAATGATATGTTTAGATTTTGCAGGAAATTGTGAATCTAGACCTTTATTTGTGATCGAAGATTAAACTGCATATCTGCTAAATATTTTTTTCTCAATATTGTTTTGAAATATGTACACGTAAAGACTTGGTTGGCCCTCTGTCTTCTATGTACCTTCTTATGTCTATGAAAAATAATATGTAAGTGACAAAATCCTATTGAATATTATAAGTTGACTATTAGAGTATCAATTAAAATCGACATATCAGCCAAATTATGATATTTGTAAAAAACATTTTTGATATGCTCTTGTTCTACCATTTTCCCTTAGAAAAAAAAAAGATTTTCCATCTTCCATTGCCTTCACAGCTTATTGGTGGTCACAAAGTACTTTGTTGGTGGTGCTGTAGAGCGGTCACTGATTTATAGTGGTTTCGCATTCGTAAGAATTCGCCTACGACATCATATTTTATTAAAAAGATGCAATTCCAGAGCTTAAATCTAAAATTGATACTTTTAATTTTACTTCATCGAATGAAATTTTTAATAATGAACTCGAAAACATATTTACCGAACACTCGTCTTTTTGCGAATTATAACGTGCGATTGCTTAGTGTCATAGATTTGTAAATAACTTAAAATCTGTACTTAGATCATTTATACGGACCACTTAGCACTAGATTTAAATCAAGGTCACAATACAATTATTCATATAATACAAGCAGCACTTTTATCAGAAATTAAATCCTTGTGTAAAAATGAATATGTAGCTTCATTGCGTAAATTATCGCACTTTATTGATACAAACGGTTATATCGAGGTGGGAGGTAGAATTTTACAATCTGACATACCTTTTGCCACAAAGCATCCTCTCTTCTTCTTCTTCGTCGTCACACTCTTGGCAGAGTGGTCGTGGTCGTCACATCAGGGGCGGCAGCAAGTTTAACAATCCGTCGCCATTCTTCCCGTACTGTAGCTCTTCTTGTGCATTCGTGGAGTGAACCATTGAATGCAGTCTTGACTTGGTCGGTCCATCGCATCGGCGATCTACCGCGCGCTCTAGTGCCTTCGACTTTCCCCTGCACCACAAGTCGCTCCACAGAAGTGTCTTCTCGACGTGTGATATGTCCGAAGAAAGTAAGAATACGACATTGGACGATGGAAGAAAGACGCTGTTTAATGCCGAGTTCCTGGATGATTGAGGCATTAGTTCGGAACTGTGTCCAAGATACTCCTAACATTCTTCTCCAGCACCACATTTCTAGGGCGTCTATCTTCTTTTTCTCACTTTCTCTTAAAGTTCACGTCTCAGCACCGTAAAGAAATATGGGAAACACTAATGCCCGGACAAGTCGCATTTTAGTGGCCTTAGTGATGTTTCTGTCTCTCCATATTTTCTTGAGCCGATCCATGGCGGATCTAGTGATAGCCATGCGCCGTCCTCTCTTACTACCTAAGAAATGTCACACTAGTAAATTAATTATAGAACACTTTCATAAGTTATGTTTAGTAGTACTCATACTCATTATTTGTATAATTTTGTCATCTGATACATCTGTATAGTATAGTACTTCATCATTTCACTCACAAAACACTGCAAAAAAATCATTACAATGATTTCGGTGGGGGGTATGTTCGATCTTTACCATAACATATTTTGATGGGTAAGTTGAAATATTTCCACTAACTTTGAGTGACATGTCTGTCGGTTGTTCGGAATTCTGCTTTCACGGTTGTTGCCTAATACACGTGCTTGTGGGGTTATTATTGTTTATTAACTTTATTTTCTCTTATTCTGGTTTATTTTTCCATTTATCTGTTTTCTAGATAAGTACCTACTATTATATGTTTGTGTTGTTGGTTTATTCCGGGTAAGTGTAATAGGTATATATTTTATTATAACATTGCATGCATATATTTATATCATTAAAATAGAGTTTATTTAGTTTTTTGTCGGTATAACAATGAATGATCCTCCGGATCCAGAACCTCCCGATGGAATTAACATGGAAACTTCCCCTCCATTGTTCTCACAATCTTAGAACAATAGGAAAAGCGTATTATCAACAGCTCTGTTGATGACTCTTCAAAGAAGGTAATCACTGATTTATCACTCGCCTCTGCTTCCGTACAATCATTGTATACGTATCCTAGTCTCTTACAAGAAACGAATGCCTACACTATTTCTGATCCGGGTCCATTCATCATACATGTGTGCCGAATTGAGCCAGATCCTGCAGCTGGCCTAACCATTAGGCCTATAAAGTTTGGTCAATTTTTGTTTAAGAACAATATCAGAAACATAGTCACAGATGGTATCAAACATGTAGGCAGGAATAGAATATCCTACCTACATGTTTGATACCATTGGTTTTTTTTTGGCGGTAGACGTAGATTCGAGTAACACTGTAGCTCTTAAACATAATATTTTAAAATTTAATTTAATAGGTTTATAAGCTAATTGTCAGTGATTATTTGAGTTTCTTCATTACGTTTTTATATGTATATAATATAATATATATTGATATTATAACTTAATGGTGTTATAACATATTTGTAACCAATATCCTCCCGGTGACTTACATCAGATCACTTTTATAATTACCTCTGGTGAAACTGAATCATGTCAACCTATACTCAAATAGCTGAAGCGCAGAAGGCCTTAGAAACTACACTGTCTCAAAGATTGGCTGAATTTGAGACACAATTAAAAGCCGCTTCTCCGCAGTTGGATCTCAAACAGTTGAATAAAGATTTTCAAGATTTCAAACATCAAATGTGGAATATAATGAACCTCATAAAGCAATAGTTAAATGACCTGAAACTAACAGTGGATGTGTTGGAGATGCGACATCGTAGGAAGTTTGTTTTGATCAATGTTGTTGAAGAAGTTCAAAAAGAGGGACTTCTACTTTGGTCACTGCTCTATTTCAAAAACATTTGCAAATGTCTCCTCCTATTCAGGTATGTCGCAGGCTTTTAGTGAAGGTAGGAACAGGCCTATTATCGTATAATTTTGCAATTATGTTGATAAAACCACTATCTGGAAGAACAAATCCAAGTTTAAAGGTACATCGTTGGTCGTACATGAATTTTTAACACATTCAAGGCAATCTTTGTATAGTTCTGCACGAAAACATTTTAGCCTGGAGAATGTTTGGACGGTAGAAGGTAATATTCATATCAAGCTTCCTGATGGTAATCGCCATAGAATTGTATCACTACCAGAACTCGAAAGACTTATCTCCCAGAACAATAAAGGCATGAAAAACGCACCTCAAGAAAAATCTGACTCTAATATCGCTGCAGTTAAGATGGATAATACTCGGGCGAAGTGAATGATGAAAAGGAAATAGTGATATGGTATTCGAATAGAAGACTCAAGGTTTTAAGTTTTTAACATTTTTTTTTTTCATCAAAATTTTATTTGTGACAATATTCTTTGTTCATGCTTTTGCTGGATATTCCGGGTGCCTAATTTTAGGAACCATTGATACAGAAATTAAGTTAAGTTTTTTCTGGCAATGCTTTTATAGGGGTATAATACTGAATGTTTATTTTTATGTATTCCTTTATCTTCCTACATATGTTATTCTTCTTCAAAATGTAAATTATTCGACAATAGGGTTAATCTTAGCAAGTTGGCAATTATTATTCAAAGAGAATTTGTGAGCAATGTGTATATTTATTAGCTATTTCACGTTGATATCTAAGTATCAATGACTAATACACAGTGGGTACCTATACTTTAAGTTCAAGTCCGGTTCAGTCTAATTTTATTGTTTATCTATGGCCTCCCTATAGCATTTTCTTAATTCTTATACTTAACGAACTGATTATTTAATAGAGTACTCTTTATATTACCTACAAATCTATATGTTTTTTATCTATGATTAAATATTTTGAAGCAAAAAGGAACTATAGGTTGAACACAGCTCGTCTAGGTCCTGTTTTTAGGCTATTTAAAGGACATAAAATTACCGTACACTGCTGTCATTTAGTATTACGTCTAGTTATATGGGTATTCTAGTTTCGTTGTGCTTATGTATTTTGCCTTGATTGTGTATGTAGCTTCGTCCTAATATTGCTTGTTATTTTGTCACTGTTTTTTCTGCATACATCACGTGTAAAGTTTATGTTCTACACTTCAATACACATTTTAACAAGGTTTATGTCGTTTCATGTGAATAGCAAGCATACAAGTAGTACATTATATTGGTTATTTGCTCGGAAACTATATACATAGTGTATGTTTTTAATATAGCAAGGTAAAATGACGTTTTAAACTGTAATGGGTAATGTAGGTAGATTGTTAAATTGAATTGTCGTAATGTCAACTTTTTCTTTTTTCTTTTTTTACGTGTACGCAAGTGTCAGTTTGGTAAAGGAAAGGCATCACAGGCAAGAGATGTGATGTTCTTTGTATACATCCACAATGTACTCGATGCGCTTTATTGGTTAATAAATAGGTTACAAGATTAAATTTAAATTTAAAACTACGGGGAATTGATCTTTAATACATAACTTTAAGTTATTTTGTACTTTGTTATATGTATACCTAATATGTGACTAACATAGAATATCTGTGCTAGCATTATGTTTACAGTTAAGTTCACTGTGATTACTTTATGTGAACATTCTTTAACAGTCATCCGGCGGGTATAATATGTAATTTAGATATTGGTGTAGATCTAAAAGTTATAGTCGCGTTTATTTATACAAATTTAAGTGATTTATATAGTATATTTAGATTTAGATATTTATATATTTTTTATATTGTTATATATATATGTAAAGAAATTACATTTCTTCATTTCTGTATTGGAATATTTATATTGTGCCGCGGTTTCCTGAATGTTGGTAAAACAGTCACCGCTTACATAAAAGATGGCGCTGCTACCAATGGTATCAAACACAGTCGGTAAAATAGCGACCGTTATTATTTTAACATAGTAGTTTTGGGTAGTTGGTAGATATCATTATTATTGCGAGTTGTGAAAGAAAAATATTAAGAAAATAAGTGAAAAATTGTAAAAAGGAACGGGAATTAATGAACTTTAAATGTCGTTTCTTTGTTTTCAGGTAGGATAGTATAATTTAAGGTAGATAATATAATTAAAGTGTAAAAAGTATGTACTGGAATAAAATAAAACTTTGTTTTCAGAGCAACACAATATTGTTAGGGGCGAAACACGTGTCGATTGGTGGTTTTTGGAGTTTGAGCGGAAAATAACTAAAGATTTTGGGAATTTATCACACAAACATAAATCCTTTTTTACTGTCTTACCATTAGGCATTAATCATATTTTTCGAAAATGTCTGTTCTGTAGCATTAATTACTAATATTCTATGAATTAGTCACGGATTGGCTTAAAATACAGTAGGAAAGTGAAACTGATCAATCACAATGGTTTTAGAGAGCCGTGTGATTTGTTAGTTTGAAATGTAATTGAAGTCTTACATTGTATAGCGACGCAGTGCAATGTATATTTGTCTCACTATGCTTATGATAATTGTCATGTGTAACGGAGCAAGATGATGTCACTGTCACCGGGTCTGCCTAGCTGACATCACATCCTGCCTGCCACATCTGTTGTCGCCAAGGCGTGGGAGAAATGACGTCAGCAAGTCTATATAAGCCGATGCGTGCCAAGATATGGATCATTCTACATGATTCTACATCATTCTGCGGTTTAGCTGTTGATTGTTCGTCGTCGGCTTCGATCACAAATATATAACAAGATACACAATCAGCGTTCCAAAAACGTCCGAACCAAATGTGCGCTGAAATGAGAATTTTAGCGCACTCGATCTTAGTAGTAATTTGCGAACACTAAAGGAAACATGACAAAGTGCTCCTTCAAAAATTGTAAAAATGACACGTCTAGAACGTTAAAAAAAGATGGAGTTTCTTACTTTCGGTAAGTAATTAGGTTTATTTTATTTACGTGTTCATTATTTCGTTATAATAACGTTATATAGCTCTTTTTTATTAAATTCATAATATTTTTCAAATGACAGCTACATAATACAATTAATTATACGATCGTGAATAAGACATTGAGAACCATACTACCGCATTCAGATTTCATTTATTCGGATTATAATTTTATCTCTGTTCTAAAACTATAGAATGGAGCTTTTAGTCTTACATTTTTATTTCTTTAAATATATTTTTGGTGTTGAAATTTCAATTATGACTGTAGTATAAGATCTGCTGCTAATTATAAATTTTAATGTAATTTATGTAATTATGTATTCTTTTATAAACACTGCATATTATTGCAATATTTTTCTCGAACATATAAAAAAATATATAGCTTTCTTCGAGATCCTATTCGATGTGAAAAATAGACTTCTATAGTAGCGCGCCAAAAATGTGATGAATACTTCATACCAAATGAACGAAGCGTAGTTTGCTCTGATCTCTTTTTAGAAAGTGACGAATAGTCACAGCGAAAGGCTTAAAAAGGCTACACAATATTACGTATTTACTTAAACCTGCACTGCATTTCTATTTGCCAGTGTTATTATTTGTATTGTGGCATTATTAGAAGATTAACGTTGCCATTAAATCGTTTAAAACTAAGATTTTAGATCCTTTAATTGTTTTTTTATCAAAGTTAAGATTTCTAGTCATGACATATTTCTCTGATTACTCCGTTAGGGATACGGCGTGTTAATATGTATGTATATATTAAATAATGACTAGCAGACGATTTCCCATTAAAAGATTAAAAAAATATCAGCACTTTATTGCGACTTCGCTCTGTATTCCTAGATTACGTCATTGCCTGATATCTAACATTTTTTCCTTGTCTCGCCTAATCTTAATATTGTCTTATCCTTGTCACATCCACGTAACAAACCAAAATGATGTAAACAGCGATGGAAATATATTACGTGAATTATACTGTAAGCACGAAACGTAAGTTTTTTTTTGACGAACTTCGTTTCAATGCCTTACAAGGATATAAACGAGCTTTTACAACTTTATACCTTTAAGGTCTACTTTAAATTAAAATAATATTACCAATAATACTGTAAAATGTTCAAAATGTATATGTCAATTCGGACAGTAATTATGTATTTAGATTTTAAAGAAAATTGTGAATTATTATTTGTGATCGAAGAACCAAAAATAAAATAATATTAATAACAATGCTGCTCCCTCCTTTTTTCTATTCTTACATTGCGTCTGAATATGTCATTGCCTGACATGCAACGTCTTATTCCTTGTCTGACATTATAATTTCTATGTCTTATCCTTGTCACTTTCATCTAACAAATCATAATGACGTAAATAGCGAAACAAATAAATTACGTGAATTACACTTTAAGGATGAAGCGTAAGACTGAATTTTAAATATATTTTTGTTAACAAACGTCGTTTCAATGCCACGGGAGAATCTTTTACAAGCTTTTACAACCTTTATATGCATTGACAGTAAAGTTTACTTTAAATTAACACAATATTGAGATAATACTATACGATATTAGAAATGTATATGTCAATTCAGACAATAATTTCTTCCAATTTTATAAAAGATTGTGAATCTAGTTATATATTTGTGATCGGAGGTCGTCGGCTATTTGTACAACGTGTTATAGTTTGTAATTTGTTATTAATTATTGAGAAATAAAATGTAAAAGTGAAATAAGCGAGTGAGTGTGCTTTATTCGCGCAATACATGCTATTTTATTTACACTTCATCATTTTATTAGTGTGTATAAACAAAGCGTGTGACTTATGTGTGTGCGTAACCGGGACAATATTTTACAAGCATTAGTACTAACGTAAACTATCTACCTCTTTTTTAAATATAACATCATTGGGTACCACAGTGGATATAATGCCCTGTCAACTGAAAATTAATTATCAAAGTTGTTATACAAATGGCGGAGAAATCGGTGAACATACATGAAAAAAAAAAATTTCGTTAAATTGAGAACCATCTCTTTTTATAGTTGATTAAAAATGTAAGCAACTGTACCTACACAAATGGCGACACGCAAGTTTAATAGCAATTTTCGTGCTACTTGTTACACTTACAATCATGTTTTTACAGTGACTCTGTTTTTTTTTTTTTTTTTTTTTTTAATTTAATGACTGCATCCCCCTAGCGTGGGCAAAGCCAGGGCCCTTTTTCTTCGGTCATTCCAGTTCTCGCTATCATTCATACCATTCTGGGTTTAAATTCCCTCACATTCTACTACTCTACCTAACGGTTGATTATCTGCTGAAATTTTTATTTCTTTTAAAAAACATCCTTACTTTTAATACAGTTTGCTTATGTATATACTTAATTAGTCCTTATACTTATTAACATTTGTCCTTTTTAATTATCTTAATACTAATACACTGTTCAGTCTTAATATTATTCTACATGCTATCACATCTTATTTACTATACATTAGTTTTTAGCATGTATTTCTTTGGTTGTCTTATATTAAATTATCATAGTGATATTCTTAAAACTATATCACAGGTCATTATACACTATACAACATAACAATCTTAATACTACTATCACAGTGATATCCTTATACTAATATCACAGCTTGTCTTACTACTATAACAGTGTATAAAATTTTTTGTCACAATATACTTTGTACTGTTTTGCTATTTCAGCGTTTTGTTCCTATCTATGACTTTCATGGCTATTTTCCTACAATATTTTAGGAACTTTTGTCTTATTCTACCGTCCTTCATAAAATCTTTGATGTTTTGCTCCTTCATTTCCTGCTCAGTTTCAATCTCCAGGTCTCCAGGTACTCCAGGTCTGCTCTGGACGCCGTTATTGGTAGAAATTCCCTGCATCCCTTGGTAGTCAAGTGTAGGCAAGACATCGCTAAGATGAACAACTCAGGCAGATCCCTAAGATTGTTCTGGGTTAGAGCGCACGTAGGGATGCAGGGTAACGAGAAGGCCGATGAGCTGGCGAAGTACGCGGCACTCAAAAGGAAGACGAGGCCGGATTACGATAAGTGCCCCATCTCATTCATCAAGCGACAGATCAGAGAAGAGTCGATTGATGAATGGGATAGGAGGTACGTAAGTGAGAAAACGGCCTCAGTCACCAAAGTGTTTTTCCCGGACGCCACCAAAGCTCATACGGTAGTGAGGAAGATAAATATGGATAGCGTGATAGTGCAAGTGTTCACAGGCCATGGGGGGTTCTCCGAGTACCTGCACCGTTTTAGGTGCAAGGAGAGCCCGGCGTGCGTCTGTGACGAGAATGTGAGTGAGAGCGTGATGCATGTTTTGTGTGAATGCCCCGCCTACAGCAGGTACAGACTTGATTTCGAGATTTCGAGTGACTCTGTGTTTAATTTTATAAAGAAACATAATATTATTATTGTTATAGGTAGAGGCACGAAAGTCTAGCAGTGAACGAAATGTGGAAGGGATAGCTGCGCATGAGTACTGTCGTGCACGTATCAGTGTTATAGAATCGTATCAGTGCGGGGGACACAGTACGACTAGAGAGCCAATCAGCGCTTATTAACGAGCACGCTACGACTGGAGAACCAATCAGCGCTCACAAACGATACGCACGCCCGCCGCGTGTCCCGCTTACTCCCCCAAGATACCCCATTTAGGACTTCTGCGCAATAATAGTCACCGCTAGACTTCCGTGCCGCTACCTATACGACGTATGGGTAATAAGATGCCGGTTAAGGGTGCAAAGAGTTTATTTCTGTTCGTACAAACAGATGTCGAGAACACGCGAACTTAATTACGGCGGTTCCTAGTCTGCGTAGTTTCCTCTCGAAGTAGGTTGTCGCGTAGTATTCGCCGAAGACACGCGCTTTACTCACAACGTTCCCGATTCGCAGTAGTCTTCTATCCGAAGTCGTCACAGTAGTCGTCGAATCGCGTCGTAACAGTCTTCGTAATTCGCTTCGATCGATAGTCGAAAAACTGACTCAACTGAGGACATGTGACTCTATTTATACGATAAAACGAGGGTGGATACTTTTAGAACAAACCCGAATGCTAACGAACCTGAATAATACCTTCTAGTTAATTACGCTCGCCAAGAATATTTCAACATTGTTCTCGACGCCGCATGATTGCATGAGTAGGTGTATGACACATCATCGTTTTGGAATTTTCGAGTACAACTTTGTTCTTGTTTCTTCATTTTGCTTATACCAATCGATAGTAGGCCTTAAACCTAGCGATGCGTTTTTAAGTCATAGCTCTGCAAAGCCTAGGTCTCGAGATATGAGCACTAAAATTTACGTGTCTAGCGCCATTTAAAAATCAACCTTATTGCTTGGACAGAAGGTTCAACAGTAACAATATGTTTACATAAATAATGTAATAGGTACTTAAAGTATAAATAGGTATAAGTATGAGGGTGACATAAAGTACACACAAATTACCATTTATTTATTAATAAGAATTCGCTTTCCCTTTTTCCAAAGCTTTTTTAAGAACGGAGAAAACAGAACCTTTTCGCACTTTTTTTAATATTTGCTTGTCATGGAATTGATGTGTGTGTTCGTTACCTCTGAAAAGGAAATAGATTTATTTTATTTATTTTTATTTAACAATTTATGTACACAAAATACAAATAAAAGAAGAAAGCATGACAAGAAAATATTGTACAAAGGCACTGCTTATTTCATGATCAATGATCAATGTTTATTACCATACTTTTTTAAATTTAGAATACGTACTTATGAATTTCCTTCTTAGATTTGTAATAATATTTTAACTATTGATGTGGTGTAATAATATACTTTCAATTGGAAATAACTTACCTTTGCATTACAACATCATTCTTAGTGACGACGAAAGCGGGACATCTACTTTTTTTATATGCCAAACATCTCCACCTATATGTGTAATTACGTCTGGATTGTGACCTCAAAAAGTATATATATCGGTTTAGAATCAATTGTATATTACCATGGTTTGAAGTTGTGTACTGTACGTTGTTATCTGAAAAACAGGCACGTAATTAAAAATTTATTAATTACATCATCAACCAGTTTTAGAATAATTTTTTAACAACCATAGAATATGGGGTTTTATCTATGTACTATGTCTACAATAAACTCTAACTCTAAACTCTAACTAAAAATCTATAACTTTTATAAATAAAAAATTAGAAAAAATGTTAAATCATCAAAAATTATATCCACAATTAATGTTTTTCACAGAAGTATCTTCCATAGTATACTATAAAATCAGTTTTATTATTTTATATTAGTATTTTAATATTCATTACAAAATTTAGTTTCTGGGCATAACAGCTTTTCTGCAACTAATCTCGTCCTTAGAAAATAAATTTTAGTTAGATAAAATAAAATAAATATTGAGATTTAAGGAAGCGTAAGAAGTATATAAGGACCGTGAAGGCGCCCCGTCCTCTGTGACTACATCGTTAGGGATACAGCATGAAGATATATAGGTAAAATAATATTATGAAACTTGGTATTTAGTAACTTTCTTCATTGTTTACACTATTATTTACTAGTGTTGCAACGAATAGTATATTCAGCCTAAGGCCAAATAACGAATATTCAGCTAGGAGTGTGGCCAAATATTTAGCCAAACTATTTGGCCTGATTAACGCACCTACAAAAACTGGGGAACAAACTGCATTGTTGCAAGGATTGCATGCCCTGATCAATGATTGGCCTGTTGTCACTATATGCTTCTCTGATAGGGTTCATTCTTGAGTGTTTTGTTTTGTACAGGTTATAACAACTTTGGAACAGTATGAATTATAATTCCAATTTATGGCATCAAATGATGAAAGTAATTGTTTATTTTATTTCAGTTTGATTAACTTTCAAAAATTCTATTTCATTTTGGTTTGCAAATATTAAGAACGTACTTGGTTGATATCACAGGAATATGTGTTAAGTATGAATAAAAGTTACATGATTAATGTAAAATCACTATTGGGCTATTAGTGATTCGATATTCGGTATTCGGCCGAATAGTAAAAAAGAGGTTGAATACTGAATAGTAACTGAATATTTGTTGCACCTCTATTATTTACCTTTAATGTTACGCATATTTGTGATAATTGTTTTTGTGTCTTTCGTAATAGTTGTTCCTGTGTCTTCTGCGGTAGTTGCTCCCGTGTCATCTGTAACAATTGTTCCTGTGTCTTCTTCGTTAAAAATGTCCATTTCTGTCTTGTATTTGTCATTGTTTGCTACTGACATACTCAGCTTATAACCATCTTTGTTCTCAGACACATTACTATTATCATCGAACATATTCTCATGTATTAATACCTCCTCTATTTCTTCACTGCTGCCATCTATATTTTGTGAACTACACTTTTGAGTACTGAAATATTTTTGATTATCATTTTTTTCCATTTTCTGGAAAAAATATGAATATATTTTTGTAGTTTTTATTTATATTATAGTACCAAACTTTACAATTCTTTCCCTTGTTTTTCTTAAAAGCATGGCCATAAAGTATATGAAAATGAGAACAAACATGACATTTTACATAGTTTAAGGAAACAAATGCATACCACATTCTCAAGTCCCCCGATTTTCAAATCCCTGGCTGCTTCCATGAACTTGTTAAGTTTTTCGACAGCAACAATCACTTCCCCAGTGTACACATATTCCAATAAGAAACACAGTGTTTCGTATGATATTCGCTAAAAAAATATTTTATCAACAAAGAATTATAACTAAGTCAACTTCTTACATATGATAAAACAATTTATTGGTAGCAAGTTTTACTTTTCATATCAATTTACTTTAAAAAAGAATATTTAAAAACACTATTTTGTTAGTTACAAGATGATTGTTGATAGAGGTGGGTCCTGTTGTCCTGTCATAAAAATACATAGTTCTAAGTACTATAGCCTAGCCTTTTACATTGAGAAATATGACAGGATGCTGGCACTGTGTGGATGTGATCAGCTCCTTGATATAGGGGCTGGCGAGCGCCATTACCATCTGGTGAACTTTCACGAAGTGGCCGTCCGCAGCCAGCGTCATATCAACTAACTCTTCGTTCTGAAAATATAATTACTATGATTTCGCTAAATGATTAGCACACAGCGCAAAAACAAAGATATTCAAATACTTTTAAACGTAGAGAATTTTCAAATGTTTTTAAATTATACGGTAACACCTTTACGTTTAAAATAACAAAAAGAAATTTACAGTAAGTATCAATTGTTTACCTGTTGCAATGAACAAATACCGCCGGAGATACATTTTAAATACGAATTCCAAGATAACTGTAAATGCTGTTGAACCATAATGCGATTACTGATGTTTATTTCACTAAACCGATGGAATTATAATATTTAACGATAACAGAAATTTACTTTTCCTATAGAAAAAAGAAAATATTATTTGTTTTATTATTGTAAAATAATGACAGTTGCGTAGTCGTTTTTTCTTTTTTTTATTACAATTCTCCCTTAGCAAGGAAGGTACAGGGTTCTGTGTCCATTAAACCGATGTCTTCAGTAGTAAATAGATAAATTCTTCATATTATATGTATGTCGTTAAAATGTCGTCATAATACATTTTAATTGAGGTAGTCTTGTAAAAACAACAAAATTGTAAAAACAACACATCTAGAACGCTAAAAAAGAGATTCTTATTTTCGGCTAATAATTAAATAATATTATTTACGTGTTCATTATTTCGTTAAAGTAATAATGTTACGTAGCTTTTTTTATTAAATTCGTAATCATGTTTTTAGATATTGCCTGACGATACGTCTTATCTCTGTCACTTTCACGTAACAGATCAAAATGACGTAAATAGCAATGCAAATAGATTATGCGAGTTATACTTTACGCACGAGACGTAAGATTGCATTTTAAATATTTTTTTTTAACAAACTTCATTTCAATGTAATGCAAGAATCGTTTACGAGCTTATATAACCTTATAGTTTGACAGTAGGGTAAACTTTAGATTAACACAATATTACCGATAATACTATACGATATTAAAAATATATACGCCAATTCGAACAATGATATGTTTAGATTTTGCAGGAAATTGTGAATCTAGACCTTTATTTGTGATCGAAGATTAAACTGCATATCTGCTAAATATTTTTTTCTCAATATTGTTTTGAAATATGTACACGTAAAGACTTGGTTGGCCCTCTGTCTTCTATGTACCTTCTTATGTCTATGAAAAATAATATGTAAGTGACAAAATCCTATTGAATATTATAAGTTGACTATTAGAGTATCAATTAAAATCGACATATCAGCCAAATTATGATATTTGTAAAAAACATTTTTGATATGCTCTTGTTCTACCATTTTCCCTTAGAAAAAAAAAAGATTTTCCATCTTCCATTGCCTTCACAGCTTATTGGTGGTCACAAAGTACTTTGTTGGTGGTGCTGTAGAGCGGTCACTGATTTATAGTGGTTTCGCATTCGTAAGAATTCGCCTACGACATCATATTTTATTAAAAAGATGCAATTCCAGAGCTTAAATCTAAAATTGATACTTTTAATTTTACTTCATCGAATGAAATTTTTAATAATGAACTCGAAAACATATTTACCGAACACTCGTCTTTTTGCGAATTATAACGTGCGATTGCTTAGTGTCATAGATTTGTAAATAACTTAAAATCTGTACTTAGATCATTTATACGGACCACTTAGCACTAGATTTAAATCAAGGTCACAATACAATTATTCATATAATACAAGCAGCACTTTTATCAGAAATTAAATCCTTGTGTAAAAATGAATATGTAGCTTCATTGCGTAAATTATCGCACTTTATTGATACAAACGGTTATATCGAGGTGGGAGGTAGAATTTTACAATCTGACATACCTTTTGCCACAAAGCATCCTCTCTTCTTCTTCTTCGTCGTCACACTCTTGGCAGAGTGGTCGTGGTCGTCACATCAGGGGCGGCAGCAAGTTTAACAATCCGTCGCCATTCTTCCCGTACTGTAGCTCTTCTTGTGCATTCGTGGAGTGAACCATTGAATGCAGTCTTGACTTGGTCGGTCCATCGCATCGGCGATCTACCGCGCGCTCTAGTGCCTTCGACTTTCCCCTGCACCACAAGTCGCTCCACAGAAGTGTCTTCTCGACGTGTGATATGTCCGAAGAAAGTAAGAATACGACATTGGACGATGGAAGAAAGACGCTGTTTAATGCCGAGTTCCTGGATGATTGAGGCATTAGTTCGGAACTGTGTCCAAGATACTCCTAACATTCTTCTCCAGCACCACATTTCTAGGGCGTCTATCTTCTTTTTCTCACTTTCTCTTAAAGTTCACGTCTCAGCACCGTAAAGAAATATGGGAAACACTAATGCCCGGACAAGTCGCATTTTAGTGGCCTTAGTGATGTTTCTGTCTCTCCATATTTTCTTGAGCCGATCCATGGCGGATCTAGTGATAGCCATGCGCCGTCCTCTCTTACTACCTAAGAAATGTCACACTAGTAAATTAATTATAGAACACTTTCATAAGTTATGTTTAGTAGTACTCATACTCATTATTTGTATAATTTTGTCATCTGATACATCTGTATAGTATAGTACTTCATCATTTCACTCACAAAACACTGCAAAAAAATCATTACAATGATTTCGGTGGGGGGTATGTTCGATCTTTACCATAACATATTTTGATGGGTAAGTTGAAATATTTCCACTAACTTTGAGTGACATGTCTGTCGGTTGTTCGGAATTCTGCTTTCACGGTTGTTGCCTAATACACGTGCTTGTGGGGTTATTATTGTTTATTAACTTTATTTTCTCTTATTCTGGTTTATTTTTCCATTTATCTGTTTTCTAGATAAGTACCTACTATTATATGTTTGTGTTGTTGGTTTATTCCGGGTAAGTGTAATAGGTATATATTTTATTATAACATTGCATGCATATATTTATATCATTAAAATAGAGTTTATTTAGTTTTTTGTCGGTATAACAATGAATGATCCTCCGGATCCAGAACCTCCCGATGGAATTAACATGGAAACTTCCCCTCCATTGTTCTCACAATCTTAGAACAATAGGAAAAGCGTATTATCAACAGCTCTGTTGATGACTCTTCAAAGAAGGTAATCACTGATTTATCACTCGCCTCTGCTTCCGTACAATCATTGTATACGTATCCTAGTCTCTTACAAGAAACGAATGCCTACACTATTTCTGATCCGGGTCCATTCATCATACATGTGTGCCGAATTGAGCCAGATCCTGCAGCTGGCCTAACCATTAGGCCTATAAAGTTTGGTCAATTTTTGTTTAAGAACAATATCAGAAACATAGTCACAGATGGTATCAAACATGTAGGCAGGAATAGAATATCCTACCTACATGTTTGATACCATTGGTTTTTTTTTGGCGGTAGACGTAGATTCGAGTAACACTGTAGCTCTTAAACATAATATTTTAAAATTTAATTTAATAGGTTTATAAGCTAATTGTCAGTGATTATTTGAGTTTCTTCATTACGTTTTTATATGTATATAATATAATATATATTGATATTATAACTTAATGGTGTTATAACATATTTGTAACCAATATCCTCCCGGTGACTTACATCAGATCACTTTTATAATTACCTCTGGTGAAACTGAATCATGTCAACCTATACTCAAATAGCTGAAGCGCAGAAGGCCTTAGAAACTACACTGTCTCAAAGATTGGCTGAATTTGAGACACAATTAAAAGCCGCTTCTCCGCAGTTGGATCTCAAACAGTTGAATAAAGATTTTCAAGATTTCAAACATCAAATGTGGAATATAATGAACCTCATAAAGCAATAGTTAAATGACCTGAAACTAACAGTGGATGTGTTGGAGATGCGACATCGTAGGAAGTTTGTTTTGATCAATGTTGTTGAAGAAGTTCAAAAAGAGGGACTTCTACTTTGGTCACTGCTCTATTTCAAAAACATTTGCAAATGTCTCCTCCTATTCAGGTATGTCGCAGGCTTTTAGTGAAGGTAGGAACAGGCCTATTATCGTATAATTTTGCAATTATGTTGATAAAACCACTATCTGGAAGAACAAATCCAAGTTTAAAGGTACATCGTTGGTCGTACATGAATTTTTAACACATTCAAGGCAATCTTTGTATAGTTCTGCACGAAAACATTTTAGCCTGGAGAATGTTTGGACGGTAGAAGGTAATATTCATATCAAGCTTCCTGATGGTAATCGCCATAGAATTGTATCACTACCAGAACTCGAAAGACTTATCTCCCAGAACAATAAAGGCATGAAAAACGCACCTCAAGAAAAATCTGACTCTAATATCGCTGCAGTTAAGATGGATAATACTCGGGCGAAGTGAATGATGAAAAGGAAATAGTGATATGGTATTCGAATAGAAGACTCAAGGTTTTAAGTTTTTAACATTTTTTTTTTTCATCAAAATTTTATTTGTGACAATATTCTTTGTTCATGCTTTTGCTGGATATTCCGGGTGCCTAATTTTAGGAACCATTGATACAGAAATTAAGTTAAGTTTTTTCTGGCAATGCTTTTATAGGGGTATAATACTGAATGTTTATTTTTATGTATTCCTTTATCTTCCTACATATGTTATTCTTCTTCAAAATGTAAATTATTCGACAATAGGGTTAATCTTAGCAAGTTGGCAATTATTATTCAAAGAGAATTTGTGAGCAATGTGTATATTTATTAGCTATTTCACGTTGATATCTAAGTATCAATGACTAATACACAGTGGGTACCTATACTTTAAGTTCAAGTCCGGTTCAGTCTAATTTTATTGTTTATCTATGGCCTCCCTATAGCATTTTCTTAATTCTTATACTTAACGAACTGATTATTTAATAGAGTACTCTTTATATTACCTACAAATCTATATGTTTTTTATCTATGATTAAATATTTTGAAGCAAAAAGGAACTATAGGTTGAACACAGCTCGTCTAGGTCCTGTTTTTAGGCTATTTAAAGGACATAAAATTACCGTACACTGCTGTCATTTAGTATTACGTCTAGTTATATGGGTATTCTAGTTTCGTTGTGCTTATGTATTTTGCCTTGATTGTGTATGTAGCTTCGTCCTAATATTGCTTGTTATTTTGTCACTGTTTTTTCTGCATACATCACGTGTAAAGTTTATGTTCTACACTTCAATACACATTTTAACAAGGTTTATGTCGTTTCATGTGAATAGCAAGCATACAAGTAGTACATTATATTGGTTATTTGCTCGGAAACTATATACATAGTGTATGTTTTTAATATAGCAAGGTAAAATGACGTTTTAAACTGTAATGGGTAATGTAGGTAGATTGTTAAATTGAATTGTCGTAATGTCAACTTTTTCTTTTTTCTTTTTTTACGTGTACGCAAGTGTCAGTTTGGTAAAGGAAAGGCATCACAGGCAAGAGATGTGATGTTCTTTGTATACATCCACAATGTACTCGATGCGCTTTATTGGTTAATAAATAGGTTACAAGATTAAATTTAAATTTAAAACTACGGGGAATTGATCTTTAATACATAACTTTAAGTTATTTTGTACTTTGTTATATGTATACCTAATATGTGACTAACATAGAATATCTGTGCTAGCATTATGTTTACAGTTAAGTTCACTGTGATTACTTTATGTGAACATTCTTTAACAGTCATCCGGCGGGTATAATATGTAATTTAGATATTTGTGTAGATCTAAAAGTTATAGTCGCGTTTATTTATACAAATTTAAGTGATTTATATAGTATATTTAGATTTAGATATTTATATATTTTTTATATTGTTATATATATATGTAAAGAAATTACATTTCTTCATTTCTGTATTGGAATATTTATATTGTGCCGCGGTTTCCTGAATGTTGGTAAAACAGTCACCGCTTACATAAAAGATGGCGCTGCTACCAATGGTATCAAACACAGTCGGTAAAATAGCGACCGTTATTATTTTAACATAGTAGTTTTGGGTAGTTGGTAGATATCATTATTATTGCGAGTTGTGAAAGAAAAATATTAAGAAAATAAGTGAAAAATTGTAAAAAGGAACGGGAATTAATGAACTTTAAATGTCGTTTCTTTGTTTTCAGGTAGGATAGTATAATTTAAGGTAGATAATATAATTAAAGTGTAAAAAGTATGTACTGGAATAAAATAAAACTTTGTTTTCAGAGCAACACAATATTGTTCGTTGAAATTTTGCCAGTTCCTGGTCAATTCAAAGAATTGTCTTATAAAACGGCATTTCTAGTTAAAACTAAGAAATATGGAGAAATTACGATTTAAGTTTACAGTATTGGGGACAGCAGATGGAAAAACTAATGTGATTTGAATAAAGATGAACAATTGAAAATAATTAACTTGATAACGTTAAAAGATATTATCACAGACCAAGAGCAAAACGTAGATATACAAAATAAAAAAGAGAAATTAATATCGAGACACAATATATATTATAAAAAAGTTAAAAAAAGAGAAAAAATTGTTTTATCAGAAGAGTTCAGTGTGAAATTTATTAAAGATATACATGAAAACATGTGTCATATAGGTGTGAAACAAATGCAAAACAAAATTGGACTATTATATACAGGAAAAAATTTGACAAAAAATATTAAGAAACTTTGTAGAAGTTGTGAGATATGTATAAAAAAGAAAACAAGAGGACAAAATAAATATGGTTTAATGTCTCATTTAGGTCCTGCCACAAAACCTTTCGAGATAGTCTCAATAGACACCATTGGAGGTTTTGGAGGTTCACGATCAACGAAAAGATATCTACATCTTCTAGTAGACCACTTCACACGATATGCATATATTGTAACTTCAAGAACACAGAGTGCTAATAACTTTGTGAAATTAATCAATAAGTTACCAGATTCTGATGGAATTGGTATGCTTCTCACTGACCAATACCCTGGAATCAATTCAAAAGAATTTAAAAGATTTTTAAACGAAAAATATTTATACCTATGATTTTCACTGCAGTAAATGCACCATTTTCTAATGGCCTGAATGAAAGACTAAACCAAACGCTAGTAAACAAAATTAGATGTAAAACAAATGAAAAAAGAAAGAAAACAGCTTGGACAACCATTGCTCACAACTGTGTAAATAAATATAATGATACTGAACATACAGTTACTGGATTTGCACCAAAATACCTGTTAGATGGCACAGACGTTTCATTTTTGCCAAAGGAACTGAAACGAGAAAATTCAGAGAGTGAATGGATCAGAGACAGGAAACTAGCGTTTGAAAATTCAGTAAAATCACATAACTACAACCAACGATTATTTGATAAAAATAGAACATACTGTAACCTCGATGTAGGAGATTTGGTATATGTAGAAAATGGAAACAAGCTGAACAGAAAAAAATTGGATGAGCTGAAGATTGGACCATTTGAAATCATTGAAAAAATATCAAATTCGATATACAGAATCAATACAGGCCATAGGAAATTAGAGTCGAATCTCTTTCACATCACAAAACTCATTCCAATTCTTATATAAGAAAAAGAGGCAAAGTTTGAAATATTATTATTTTGAGACTTAAATACATACATATCTTCGCGTCGGGCGTCGCGGTCCTTGCATGCTTCTTCCGCTTCGTCAAATCTCATCATTATTGTGAGACGTTTAGTGATAATTTTTTTCCCGAGGGGGAAGATGTAAAGAAATTACATTTCTTCATTTCTGTATTGGAATATTTATATTGTGCCGCGGTTTCCTGAATGTTGGTAAAACAGTCACCGCTTACATAAAAGATGGCGCTGCTACCAATGGTATCAAACACAGTCGGTAAAATAGCGACCGTTATTATTTTAACATAGTAGTTTTGGGTAGTTGGTAGATATCATTATTATTGCGAGTTGTGAAAGAAAAATATTAAGAAAATAAGTGAAAAATTGTAAAAAGGAACGGGAATTAATGAACTTTAAATGTCGTTTCTTTGTTTTCAGGTAGGATAGTATAATTTAAGGTAGATAATATAATTAAAGTGTAAAAAGTATGTACTGGAATAAAATAAAACTTTGTTTTCAGAGCAACACAATATTGTTCGTTGAAATTTTGCCAGTTCCTGGTCAATTCAAAGAATTGTCTTATATATATATATATTTTTTCGCCGTTTTGAATATTTATTTAGTTATTTTACATAATAAATTCCTCTATATAATTTGTGTATTTATGTCGGATTACGATTCATTTTATTATGCTCTCGATAATTCTCGTCTTTCTGTTTCTCTCGATAAGTCTAAATCTGACATTTTTACATCCTCGGACCTATCAATTACACAATTAAACTTTCATAATTATACTAAGTATTTTAATGTGTGCCACCTTAATGCACAAAGCATTCTTAGTCACTACACTGAATTACTCGACACTTTTACTTCGTCTTCCGTTCATGCAATTCTTATTTCTGAGAGCTGGTTAAAACCTTCGCTAAACTCCACATCTTACAGTCTTCCGGGATTCGTTCTTTTACGTAATGACCGTGTGGGTAGGTGCGGTGGAGGAGTTGCAATTTATCTCCGCAGTGATCTGCCTTTCAAGATTTTGGAGGCTTCTCCCTCTGATTGCCCCGGCTTGCCGGAGTATTTGTTTTTGGAAGTGGTTGTTGGAGGAGTCAGAGTGGTTTTGGGAGTAGTCTATTGCCCTCCTTCTATTGACTATTTACCTAAATTGGAAGGGGTACTTGAGGGCATTAGTTCTGAACGCGCGCATCACATAGTCATGGGTGATTTCAACACTGATCTACAAAAAGATACTCCTTTGTCCCGCAAATTCCGATCCTTGATTGATTCTGTTCAGTTTTCACTTCTCCCCTTAGAGCCCACTCATCATAATTTCGATACTTCCGACACATGGATTGACCATATGCTCGTATCCTCTCCCGAGTACGTAATTAGTCACGGTCAAGTTCTTGCTCCTGGTTTTTCTCGACATGACATTCTTTTCCTTTCTTATAAAATTAAATCCCCTAAGCTGCAACCGAAGATAACATTTTTGCGGAGTTTTGCTGAACTCGATATTGATAAGTTGCTAACCGATGCGTCAAAGTTGAACTGGACGACAATCTGTGAGGCCACCACTATCGATGTGAAAGTTTCTTTATTAAACATACAGATTTTACAGCTTTTCGATGTTCATGCTCCGATTCGAGCAATAAGAGTAAAACGTCCTCCAGCACCATGGATCACACCGGGGGTAAGAACAGCAATGAGCAAACGAGATCGTTCGTTTCGGCAATTTAAAAGAGAACGCTGTGAAAGGACTTGGCTTATCTATAAAAGTGCTCGGAATAGCTGCAATCAGATCGTGAGAGCCGCTAAGCGCCGATTCATTCACGACAACATTTTGGCGTCTTCATCGTCTAATACGTGGAAGTTTCTCAAATCTCTCGGACTGGGCGGCACTAAGTCTGACTCTGACATGGTTAACAACTCTTCCTTTTCGCTAAACGATTTAAATCATCATTTTTCGTCAACACAAGTGTTGAATGGAGCAGCTAAGTCAAAAGCTGTTAATAGTATTGCTTCCTTAGCCTCGCCTACTTGTCACACTTTCTCTTTTTCACCTGTGAATTCGGAGATGATTCACAAGATCTTGAAGACTGTCAAGGCTAAGGCTGTCGGTCGGGAAGAGGTGAGTCGAAGTATGATACTCTATCTTATTGATTATATTCTGCCAATACTTACTCACATCATAAATTATTCATTAGCAGAAGGGGTTTTTCCCGATGTCTGGCGTAATGCTTTTGTCCTACCTCTTCCTAAAACTTCCAGCCCCTGCACTGTCAAAGATTTCAGACCTATTTCCATTTTACCGTTCTTGTCCAAAATTTTAGAAGCTGTAGTTCATAAACAAGTCTCTGAATTTATTTATCGAAATAATATACTAAGGTGTTCCAATCTGGCTTTCGACCTGGCCACAGCACAAGTACTGCACTGCTTAAAGTAATTGAAGACGTTCGGAATGGGATGGAAGACTCTTGTGTGACAGTTTTGGTTTTGATTGACTTTTCCAACGCGTTCAATAGTGTTGATCATGACATTCTCATCGCTATGTTATCGCATTTGGGATTCTCTTCTGATACGTTGGCCTGGTTCAACTCCTATCTTCGCGGCCGCTTACAAGCTGTTTGTGCGGATCGGATCTTGTCTGACTGGTGTAAGGTGGATGTTGGAGTGCCGCAAGGTGGCATACTTTCTCCACTTCTGTTCGCTATTTTCATTAATTTCATTACGGCTGATCTGGGTTGCTCATACCATCTGTATGCTGATGACCTCCAACTGTACGCACAAGCCGCGGTGAGCAATATAAAGAGTGCCGTCGATAAAATAAATAAAGATCTCGAAGCTGTTTGCGAATGGTCTGCCAATTTTGGAGTTTCAGTAAACCCAAGCAAATGCCAGGCCATTATAATTGGTGCTCCTTATCAGCTTTCTAAACTGGATCACCAAACCACACCCCCTGTTGTTTTTAACAGAGACCATATTCCCTACTGGTCCTGTGTAAAAGATTTAGGCCTGGTTGTTGATGAAACTCTGAGTTGGAGGCCCTTGGTGGTGGAGATCAGTCGTAAAGTCACTGTCACTCTCAGAAATTTATATCACATTAAGAACTTTTTACCCACGAAAACTAAGACTGCTGATACAGACTCTAGTCTTACCACTGATTGACTATGCGGACATTTGTTGTACTAACATTAACCAAGATCTTCTCAACAAATTGGATCGCCTCCTTAATAACTGCATTCGTTTCATTTTTGGACTGCGTAAATACGATCACATATCCCAATATCGTCGACATCTTAAATGGCTAACTATACGTCAGCGTCGTAACCAACGGATTCTTTGCACGCTTTATTCCATTTTAAATGATCCACTAGCGCCAGAATACCTAAAATCAAGATTTCGACTTCGGAGTACACTCCATGATTGTAATCTTCGCTCATCTGACGGCCTCTTGCTCCATGTACCTGTTCATCGATCTAGCTTCATGTCTGATTCGTTTGTTGTTCAAGCTATCAGAATCTGGAATGCCCTTCCCCTTGACATCATGAATGCTCCGAGCAAGTCAACTTTTAAGATGAAAGTTAAAGACCATCTGCTCAAACTGATCAGCTGATGATTATTATCTGTTATATTTCTTATGTTGTAATGTATTATTATGTTGTATCCTAATCTTATTTATTATACTATCTTTTCAATTTTTTTTTGCACTTGGGTGTGTACTTGTACGTATACATAAATATGTATGGAGGGCTTCTTGTGTATATGTGTATTGTATGTATGTATATGTGTATGTATGTATATATGTATGTATGTATGTGTGTATATGTACGTATATGTATGTGTATGATTATCTATATGTATGGTATATACGTATTGTAGTTATTTTTCGGTGACTTTATTGTACCGCTACTTATTTCTCTGACAGTAAAGCTCGGGTTGACTGGTAGAGAATGCCATTAGGCATTAAGTCCGCCTATTGTATACATTATGTACAATGAAGAATAAATAAATAAATAAATAAATATCTGTCGAATTTAGCTGTGCTACAGAAGCTAACAATTTCTTAAAAAATAATCTTTTGACAACATGTAAATACAGAGCCTCCTCCATTCCTACATATGGTATTACACGCATGGAGTGTGTTAGGAGCATCCCGGTCGATTGGTCAATGGATGAATTAGCTGATTCTCTAATTATTCCTAATGAATATGGCATTGTATTAAAAGCCAAGAGGCTTAATTGCAAGAAGATAATTGAAGGGAAAACCTCTTGGGTCCCTACCCAGACTGTAGTCTTGACGTTTCGTGGACAAGTCCTACCTAAACATGTTTACTCTTTTTACACTTCGCTGCCTGTAGAACCCTACCAATTCCCTACTACTCAATATCTCAATTGTTGTAGATTTGGACATATTAGCGCTCAATGTCGTTCTCAGCCACGCTGTTATAAGTGTGCTCAGTCGCACACAGGTAACTCCTGTGAAGTGACTGAGAATAGGGCCACTTGCCTTTATTGTTCCGGTAGACACTTTGCTTCAGACAAAGTCTGCCCGGAGCGGTCTAGGCAAAAATAAATAAAGATAGTGATGTCTCAAGAGAGTGTCTCGTATGCCGAAGCTTCAACCAGATTCCCAAATGTGCGTAGATCCTATACAGAAACAACTAATCTTCCCTCCTCTTCTTCTCACCAAAATCTCGATTCCCAACCTTCATTATCCCCGCAAAGTATTTCATATAGAAAGTCGGTACTACTTAATCCTCAATCAAGAATCTCTGTAGCCAAAGGATATGATAAACAGGGTCACCAATTTATTATTAATAATGTCCCTTCCTCTCTTTCCAATGGTTGTGCTCTCTCAAACAAAGACTTGGATATTACTCCTAACGAGAACTTCCTGGAACTCCTTACTTCTTTATTCTTCAATGTCATTTCTAAATATAGTGATTGTATACCGCCCAACGTTGCCCAAACTATCAATGAAATTTCCTTATTAACTAATAATGGATCTGTCCCCAAATCTCTCCCCGATTCACCTGTTACAATGGAACAGTAAAAGTATCCGCAGAAAAAAACACGAACTTACTATTTTAATCAATAAATTTTCTCCTGCCGTCATTGCCATTTCGGAGACGTGGTTGACCCGTAATTCCCATTTTCGGATTGTGGGTTTTTCGTGTCTTCGAGATGATAGAGATGACGGTTATGCAGGTTGTGCTATACTTATTAAACACTCCCTTCCATACCATCATATTCCTCTTTCTTCTCATCATAATTATAATCCAGTGGCTGTCAGAGTTCTTACGAGTAATACTTCTATCCTCTCAATTTATATTTCTCATCCTAACAATTCTATTAGTGCTAGTATAAAGTCCATTATTTCCTCTCTTCCTCCTCCAGTCATCATCATGGCGGATTTCAATGCCCATCATCAGTCGTGGGGAAGCCACTACAATGATTCTTTCGCTTGCAACCTCATAAGAGATATTCGACGATGTAAATTTATGTGTACTAAATGACGGTTCCCCAACACGGCGTGTCCTTCCTCATCAAAATCCAAAATCTGCAGTTTGATGCAGACTTGAGTTTATGTTCTCCGTCCTTGGCATGTCTTCTTTCTTGGAAAACCCTTCCTCACTCTTATAACAGCGATCACTTTCCTATCATCCTTTCTATCCCTTACAACTCCCCTACTCCTAATAATCTCACCCCTCTCTTAAAATACAAATTAAATAAGGCAAACTGGTTTGATTTTTCGTCCACTCTTGATCTGAAAATTGATTCCATCCCACAGACAACTCCTGACAACCTTCTCAATAATTACTCTTCATTTGTTGAAGCTCTAACCTCTTCTACAGATGGTCATTTGCCAAAAAAACAACCCTTTATTCGCAGAGAGTCTCCTCCTTGGTGGGACTCTGAATGCACTATTCTTATCAAGCAGAGGAAAAAAGCAGAAGACTCCTACAATACTTCCATGACATTGGACAATTATTTGGCTTACCAACAAATTGCAGCTCGTACTAGAAGGACCTTCTCCAAAAAGAAAAAACAAAGTTGCATTGGGTTTTGTGAAGCACTCTCCCCCAGAACCCCTCCTTCTGAAATGTGGAAAAATATTAAAAGATATCGCTGTGCTTTGAATTATGAAAATCTTTATTCTAACGACCCTTCCACATGGATAGAATCATTTGCTAATATAATAGCACCCAGATCCGCCCCTAATTGTGACTCATTCTCTGCGCCATCCGCCTTTCTTCCCTCTTTAAATGACCTCGATTCTGCTTTCTCTTTGTCAGAATTGAATTGTGTTTTATCAGACTTAAGGGACACTTCTCCAGGAATCGATGGGATCCCTTATTCTTTTCTAGTTCACGCAAATAATAAATCTAAAATATTTTTCTTGAATCTATTAAATTTTTTCTTTGATTGTGGTGTTACACCTAAGTCTTGGCACTCACAAATTATTATTCTTCTTTTAAAACCTGGTAAGGACTCCTCTGATCCTAAATCACGTAGACCCATCGCACTCTCTTCCACTCTTTCTAAGGCTATAGAACATCTTGTAAAAAATCGATTAGAATGGTACTTGGAAAAAAATAATTTACTAGCCAAAACTTAATTCGGTTTTAGAAAGGGTATGAGCACGATCGACAGCTTATCCATTTTAACATCCATATAGCTTTCCAAAATAAAGACCACCACCGACCACCGGCCGATCGGTGCTGGTTAGGTGGCCGAATTCTATCTCTGGTATATCCTGAGGATGCTTCGTTGAGAGGCGAAACACGTGTCGATTGGTGATTTTTAGAGTTTGAGCGGAAGATAGCTGGAGATTTTAGGAATTTATCACATGCGATGGATTTCCGCAAAGTAACACCTGAATCTATACAATAATGAAATTGTAGACTCTTGGGCTAAAAATGCTGTAAATTCAGGAGTTCCTTCACATTGTGTCATTCATTCCCACGATTTATGTTCTATGGCTAAACATAAGCTTCATGAGTCTTGGAGTGACGCCTGGCAGATATCTAGATTGAGTAAGGGTAAACACTATGCCTCCATCCAACCAGAAGTCCCTCGTAGGCCTTGGTTTTTCGTCCACCGTAGTCTCAGTAAACGAAATACCTCTACACTGTGTCGTTTGAGATTGGGTCATGCGTGTACACCTGTACATTTGGCTAAAATACACGTTAGAGATAACTCTTTATGTGAATGTGGTATCGATGAAGGTACCCTGGATCATTTATTTTTCTGCTGCCCGAAACTAAAATATTCTCTGTATATTCTTCCCCCCCCCCTATTCCTCGTCCTGTAAATTGTAAATTTGTTTTGTCTTTGGTAAATACTCCTTTTGTTAAGGTGTTGGATAAATTTTTATGTGTTAATGACATCAAGTTATAATGTGAAGTTTGTTTGTGATATAATTTATATACCACTATATTATTACTAGCTATACATTATACCTATATAACTAATAATATTATATTATAACCAGTTGTGTTTGTGTGTCATCTGTCCTTATATAATCTTATTTGTTTTAGATACCTACATTTGTCTGAAAAACAGCAAATCAAAATTTTTTTTTTCCGTATTATGCCAACCCATTTATAGTGTCTTTTGCAATACGTGACATTGGCAGAATTAATGTGGTTGTCACATTAGAAGCCATCACTGAAAAAATTGAATTGAATTGAATTGACATGTCTGTCAACGACGGCATAATCTACGCCAGGTGCCTTATGCAAAGTCGGACGTTCCGCCTTGCTATTACGCTACAAATATCTTAGAAGAAGCGTAGTCAGCCGTGCTGTTCGAGTTGTTTCGTCAAATCGTCAATTCAGTGTGAGAACAAAGACCACGTCGAGCTTGCCTCCGTGTTGTGCCGTGCGCAATCAAAAGGCTGGTTTTTCGTCGGAGACTACGTGGAGCTATATGTATCTTTTGACTTATTGTTGGTACATTGCTTGCCTCGTTGTATGAACTTAGGGTCGTGTAAAAGTAACACTTCGTAACCGTGGAGGTTTGCGCATGTGGCGTTAAACTGAAAAAAAGTTTAGGGCAAGTTCACACTAAATCAATAAAAAAGTGTGTATAAAATTCTTTATTTTCCCCAATTATAATCAACATTAGTAAATATGTACAAAAAATTGTAGAAAAATATATTCGATTTATAAATCATAGTAAAATGAGCATGTTGTGTAGAGTATGTTTCGGTTACTAACATATCTAGTCTTAAAACTATTGCATAACATTTAACAAAATTTACAACATCTTCGGAAATGTCTATATGTAAGGTTATTATAAATATAAAATGTCTCTGTAGATTCATAGACTAGTTATGTATCTCATAGATAAGCAATTATTTGGAATGTATTGTAAAATATTGGAAGCATTTTTAACTTATTTCAAGTACTAATAACATTTTCGATAAAAATAACAATCTATAAATTAATTTTAAATTGAACAATCAATAGTGTCACTATTATGCTATTATAAAAATAAATGCGTTCTTACTCTTAAGTACAGATTTCAATAAAAAAAATTATACAGCCATGCTGTACTTGCTTTCTGACGTAAGGCCACTCTTAAACCCCATCATTTATGGGAAAACCAATTATAGCATGTTGTTGGACTTACACTAACATGGAATGTAGGAATATATTTGCAATATAATATATTAAATAATACATAATCGTTTAAAAATATCTTATTCTTTACATAAGATCAAAAGAAATTAAAAATTCGAATAGCTTTTTTTCCTTTTACAGCAGGCATCCGATTTATTGTCTGTATATTTTTATTTAAAATAAGCCAAAACTAACAAGGTTAGGAACATAGGATAATAACTTCTATTCGTGGCATATGTATGAAGAGATGTTTTCGAACTTTTATGAATGAAGTCGTGAAGTCACAGACAAAACTGTTTTTTTTTATAAGAGGGGGCAAACGAGCAAGAGGGTCACCTGATGGAAAGTAATCACCGCCGCCCATGGACACCTGCAACGTCCGGGGAATCATGGGTGTATTGCGGGCCTTTAAGGAAATAGGGAAAGGTGGTAAAAGAGGTGAAGGGGTTGCCATCACCTCCTCCCCTCTTTTCCATCCTTTCCCTATCAGATGGGAGTGGGGGTCACCGGCACTCTCACTCACCGAACGAAACACAATTTCACGCCGATATTCTGTGAGGGTGGTATTTCACCGGGCGAGCCGGCCCTATTCGTGCTGCAATGCAGCATGGCTCTACCACTCTGATATTTGGTGGTAATTGGCAAAACGTCGTTGCAATTGAGCGACAGTCAACAAAATAAAATGAAATAGTGGTGAATGCTTTGTTCACTAACAAGTATTAAGCAAGCTGATATTTTACGAATGTAGGTAACGTGAACGCAGCTTTATGCATGTCACTGTTATAATATTTCAGATTCATTGCAATCTCATCTTCTCTCGAAAATATTAATTGGGGTGTATCAAATTTGATATTCTTGTCTAAGGAACCTATCACAAACCCTATTTGCCCTGACGGGTAAGTGGGCACTGACGCATAACCATATGCAGCAGCTGGAAACTGGTTCCTACAATAACTCAAGGTACTCGTTACTAAATCTAAGTCGTTCCATATTGTTCCCGCTTGGGAGCAGACTATACCGTTTGGTTTTAAGGCACTTTTCATAAGCGCAAAATAATTTTCTTGGAAGAGGTTGACGGCGGGTCCTATGGGGTCACTGCTGTCCGTAATTATAACGTCGAACTCACGACTGTGGTTTTTCATAAATTCGAAGCCATCTCCGACATGTAACTTCAGTTTTTCGCTATCGAAACCCACTGCCATAAATGGGAGGTACTTTCTTGAAACTTCTATAACTTTTTCGTCGATTTCAACCTGGAATTAAGTAATTTTTTTTTAAAAGCAATTTTGGTAATCCAATATGATAATCTGACAAATGATAGACAGTCCAGTAACGACTATTTGATACTCGAATCCGAATCATCCAGTGCTTTAATATAACAAATTAAATAAAACGTGCGGTTCCCACGATGCCAGTTACATATATGTGAAATTTACCCGTTAAGAGTTAAGAAAAACTGATAAAACAACTGCAATCTCTTGAATTTACTGCTGGAGTCGGAGACCTGTTATACTTTGCTTGGCCCTTGCTTATGGCCCCCATCTCTGGCAATTTTCTTTATACAGGGTTATTCAGTATTGGTAACTCGTAGTATTCCTTTGATAATCTGACAGCCGGACAGGAGAGGTAAATATATATCAAATGGCCAAAAATCAATACTTTTCGAGATTTATTTTTGAGGTCTTTTTAAAGTCCAAATGAAAAAAAATATTGAATGGGTATAATTTAAATTTATTTTCGTAGCGGACACTTAAACCTAGCTGAAACAATTATAAAAAGTCCAAAACTACTTCACAATGTAACATTACAAGTCATAACAAACAAAAGAAATCATCTAATGTACACATTACGTATCAGAAAAAAGTTGTATATCTCACTAAAATACTACGACACTAATGCCCATTTTCACTAAACTTAGGAGTCGCCTAAAATAAATGCTTAATGAATTTGGAACTGCCTAGAACGAAATTTACTTCACTAACCTCTATGTAACGCCTAAGAGAGAAAATGAACGCAATCCTTTAGGTATAACGTAACATTAGGAGTTACCTGCATCCGTGTTAGTGAAAACGGGCATAAGCATACAAATCACTTTAAAAACTTGCCTATTTAGGCCGGCCGCACACTATCTAATAAAAAAATTCTATTGCGTGCTGGAAGGCACTCCATGCATACATTCGCTCGAAACTATCGACATAAGAAATTTTTTAATGTGTGGGACTCGGACCAAATATCACAATGGACGAAGCATTTGTTCTAAGAGCGTGGCCAGTGTCCTTTTTTTGTTGACCGATTTTCTAGAATTTTTACTAATGTGTGTGACTACGGAAGGTACAACGATGCACAGATGAACATGACTTATTTATACTAGTAGTTAAAACACTTCGTATTGTGGCTCTGTCCAGGCACCTATTATGTTTCTTGGTCTGAGGTTGGGATCTAGTACAAACTGTATGCACGGAGAGACTTCCGGCGCGCGTTAGAATATTTCTATTAGAAATTTCTTATAATGTGCAACCGGCCTTAATCAGCTCTCCAAAAAAGTGTTAATATACAAAGACGTAATTCTTTACATCGGGATTATTATAGGGAAAGAGAAAATAGTAGCACGGTAAACTTCAATCTACGAAAGTAAATTTCTCGCATTAACATCTTGCGCTGTGATTGGTTGATCAATTTGGCGGCAAAATCGCGACCGCTCTTACGGCGCGCCGTAAAATAAACGCCGCGGCGTGCAAGTAATATTCTGTTAACAATCTTTTCAAAACCGTAACAGTACATAGTATCAGCATATTAAATAATTAAATATAGTTACCAATTGCCCAAAATAAGCTTAAGTTAACAAACGGTTAAGATAAGAGGGGTGGCGAAAAGTCAAGTGGCCAGTGGTCTATTCTATATAGTGATGGCTAATTTTCCGAAATTCCCAATTTTCCAAAATTCCGATAACCCATCAATAATTAGAGACTAAAGACAGTTTAAATCCGGCACTGCATGCTAAGGTAGAATCGTAATTCGTTATCTTTTACGATTTGTGCTATTTTGGTCAATTGATTATATAGGTAGTTATTTTTTTAACATTTTGTGATTTCGATACCGTTTTTTCAGTTGTATTTAGCTTCATGTAATAAAAAAATATCAAAATTGTTAGCTACGATAAAATTAAATAGTAAGTTGGATACTTATAGCAACGGAACACCCCAAAATTTACTTAAATTATCGATTAATCGATTAATGTTAACATTTAATATCAATTAATAATTAATTAATTTGTATTCGAACACTTCGTGCTGCAGTCTGCAAGGTAAAAAGCAATAGAGACGTGAAGCGCTCGAGTTTTGACTTATATAATCTCGAGCGGTAGTGGGGAACAAGCCGTCAGTCGTTCTTTTCTATGACGTCACTAACACCGTCGTGCTCTTCTAGAGGGCGCCAATGTTCCCCTTTATGTTTATTCGTCGGTGTTGCTAACAAAATAAATAACATTATTTGTAAGACATTGTTAAAAATTATAAAATTTCTTCTCTATTATTTCGTAATTAAGCGAAGGCCTAGAAAATTTAAAGTCACCTTTCTGGACGATAGGGAATTTGTGTTCGGACTCTGTTAATTACATTAACTTACGTTATTCAAATATCTAAATTATTTGACTAAAAATGAAAGTATTATTTTGCCTTGTGTTTTGTAGTGAAATATTTGATAAGAAGTGCTATTAGTTATTTATTAGAGATTAGTTTCCTCTCTTCAGAATCTAGCACTTTGAATTCACTTTACAATTGGAGAAGCCATATTCTGGCTATTCTGATGAACAAATAAAATAAACACGCCAGTATTTACATAAAATAACAAACAAATAGTTGAAGACCATTTAAAACAACTGTTTTTAACATATAAACTATAGCCTATTCATCCTAACTCTACTTTTTCTATATCTGCAATATGTAAAAGTAACTTTTCTATAGAAATCAAAGTCAAGTATCGGATAAATCGTAATAATTAGAGAATTTCAAGTTAATAATAAATTGGTCAACAATGAGGATTTCTAATTTGAGTATTCACGCTGGTAAATATTTTTCATTTCAGCTATTCGAAAAACGATGATTGGTTCTTCGATAAGTCCGACAAAAATAGGTCTTTTCTCTTAAAAGACTTTCATAGAGGGTAGAAACAAGTTTGAATGAGGAACATGAATTCATCCGTAATGTTCTGCGAGAGGTCAAATTAAAATATTCTATGAAAAATGTTACTAGCTATATATTATTTCTATAGAATAGTAATGATGGGTCATTGATATTTTTCAAGAAAAATTCTTGAAAAATTTTTCATATTTTTCGATTACTTTTTCGATATTTTTCCATTTTTGAAATTTTTTCCCAATTTTCCTTGAAATTTTTCTGTTTTGAAAAATGTCGGAAAATTATCCATCACGACTGGCTGATGATTATCTGGACGGCGGTAACCGCGCATCAGACAAGAAAATTAATATTTTTTATTTACATACATAATATCGAATAGCGTCTCTCATTTATTTCTCATAGAGGGGAATGAAAAGTAGTGTCTCACTCGGTAGTAAGATTAATTTTTTACCTCGGGCGACGTTCATTGAATCCGTCGCTGCGCTCAGGATTCTACATTAGAATCCCTCCGTGCGCTCAGGGTTCTAGTTTAGTTTAGTTCTAGTTTAAAATACGATTTTACTCCCATGTTATACAATCTACTGTATTATCCCTTACAGAAAGATATGCTAGCCGCCAGCATTTTATTTTTTAATGTCATTATTTTAGTGTCAGTAGCTTGAAAGAAGGGTCAGTAGTGTCCAGTCGTTTTTTATAGCCTTGGTAGGCCTTGGTCTATGTCTTATTCTATGTACCCATTTAACACTCTTTTTATATGTACCAAAGAGATTACAAAATTACTACGCTATAAACATGTAATATTATATGAGTAAATAATGATTTTAGTTATCGATATAAATACAACTGTATATTGACCTTATTTATCACTGAGATAAAGGTCCATTATCTGTATACCAATATTAGATAAACATCTTCTAAAACTACTCAAGTAAGTAGAGGTACATATATTTAATATTCTACAGTTAAGTACGTTTGGTATGCATACCTACATATTTAATACAAATTAAGTTTACGACTTCATATGTGTAAACTAGGGACATATATGTATATATTAACATTTAAAAGGCAAACTCGATCACTCGTTCATCTGTCCATTATCCGTCTGTCTGTCTGTCGTAGTCGATTTTCTCAAAAAATATGTGAACTTACAAACTTGTTTGAAATAGTGACATCTTGTTAATCCACTTTGTTAAATAGACTATTGGATAGACTATTTCATTAGTTAACATATTAAATAAATATTCATAGGAGAATTGAAAAATTGGGTATTCAAAATTTAACTTAATAATTCTCCAAATGTTTAAAACCACTGGACCTAAAATTTTAGTAATTTTAAGGAATGTAAAATCTTGTTTAGGTTACTGGAAAATACAACTTAAGTCCTAGGTTGTATACAGTCTTATAAGTAAAGAAACATTTTATAAATATCATATAGAAATCACATCACATAACTCATTATCTTTTTGAACAAGAAACCATTCAGGAAACCTTAACAATTAATATGCTATGACATTATCAATATAAAGAACTTGTACAGTTGTAATCTATTAAAATATTAAATCCACAGCACACATAATATACAGAAAAATATGAAAAATGTAGCAATATAGAAATGAAAAAGTAACTTGCTTTTTATATAATAACAAACTAGCCAACTGCCCCAGCTTCGCACGGGTAAAAATTTTTTGACAATAAAATACACCCCATGTATACTCATTGATAATGTAGCTTTCCATAAGTGAAAGAATTTTTGAAATCAATGGAGTAGGTTTTGTGTTTATTCATTACATACAAACAAAGTTTACCAATTTATACATACATACTCGGGATGTTATGGAATTGGTTTTATCGGAACCGAGTCCAGAGTCGAAGTTTTTAAATATGGTTTGTCGGAATTGTAACTGGAATCTGAGTTGGAGACGGAAGCAGAACACAGATATGTTAAAGGCAAGTCTAATAAAATAAAATAATACAAATATTATTCTGCCTCTTTAATTTCAGTTCAAAATATAATACACCTGCTTACCTAGGTGTCGAAAATAAAAATGATCGAATTTTCTTAAATCTTAAACAGTACTAGAGTAAACTAATTAATCTGTAATCTGTAAGTAAATTAAATCAAATGAAGTGACTCCAAAAGAAATCCCATAACATCCCATCCCATCCCATCTATTTTAAGCCATCGAGATACATTAGGCCAGCACCACTATCAATTTGTTCACTTGCTACTGAGGGTTGTTCTCCGCGCGACAAGCATAAACTTTTACGTACGCGCTGACCGCGGTCGCTACCCCTGCTGTGCTTCGACCTCCGGCGGGTTATTACCTAAAAATTTGCAGACAGCGACAGCCACGCGATCACTGCGCGACCGGTGATTTATTGCAATAGAAAATTAGTATCATGTATGACGGTTGCGTATCTTTTATTCTATGACCGTAAAATGCACAATTCGCGGTAGATTTAGCACCACTATACACATTCTTCTTCTTCTTTTAATATTATTGGCTTCTCGTTTATACGAATTCTGCCAGTGTCAAGTTATTCATGAGAGATTCACGCAAAAGTAATCACAAAATCAAAATCATCGCGCACATGCCAAACTATATACTCTATGTCTTCCAGAAGTCTGAAAAAAAGGAAACACGAAACAAACATTTACCATCACCTTATAAAATAAATGTTAAAATTATAGACTGCTACATAGGAATTAGTAATATATAATTATAGCTTAATGTTGTTAATAAAGATAAAATAGGCCAGGATCTTTACAAAAGGAGTAAATACATATGATAGCAAGGATTTGAAATTACTAGGTCGAGGTATATTTGAGGGAAGAACATCATAGAGAGAATAACTCATCTCTGGACATTCAAAGAATATATGTTCAAGTGTGCCTTCGTCTAGACCTCTAGACCACACTCACATAATGAACTATCCTTGATTGTAAGTTTTGCGAGGTGAACAGGAGTGCATACGTGTCCTAGTCGGAGGCGACAGATGGTTGATGTGACATGTTTATTAGCTTTGTGGTAGACAAAAAACCAAGGTTTATTAGGTATCGAGTCTTGAATCTCGGCATAAAATTTTCCTTTAAACGACTTAGATTCATGCCACCTGGAAGCCCAAGATGATCTAAGTTGTGTCTTAGCTATATGAGGTAAATCTTGTACATATGCTCTGTAATGAACAAGGCAACCTCTATTAATAGCGTCTTTTGCTAAAAGATCAGCAACCTCGTTGTTCTGAATTCCACTATGACCTGGTATCCAGGCAAGAACAACACGGATTCCCCGACTGTGACAGTGATATAGCGCAGTTTTTATATTTAAAATAACGGGTGATAGCTTGGAGTAAAATGAATTTGATAGAATGGCCTGTAAGCAACTTTTGGAGTCTGAAAATATTATAGAATTGTTTAATTTATGGGAATCAACATATTTAATTGCTTCCAGGATAGCTACAGCTTCTCCTGTAAAAACCCAAGATATAGGAGGTAATTTATAATTATTTTATATTTCGGGATCCACACTGCAGCTCCAGTGTAACCATCATTCAGTAATTTTGAGGCATCCGTAAACATAAGTATCCAGCCTTGCCATTCTTCAGAAATAATTTGGTTAAATTTATCATCAGCAAATGCCGAAGTTTAAAATAATCTCAGGTTGGAATATCAAAGCTTTATAAGGGGAATCGAAAAGAGGGTTAATAACACTCTGAAAGATTGGGAAATTAAGCTTAATAAATGTTGAATAACTTTTGAGAATGAAAGGAGGTTCTTTGTGAGTCCAGTAGCCTTGGCTATTATTTCTAATGGATTGTGATAATAAGTGCAATTTAGGTAACATTGGATGAGAGTTGGAATGAGAAGCTCTAAATATAAATTGATCAGAGAGCATCTGTCTTCTGAGGCATAATGGAGGTTCAACACACTCAATCTGTAACGCATTAATTGGTGAAGATTTCATTGCTGCAGTTATGATACGTAGGCACTTGGACTGGATCTTGTCCATCATGCTAAGTGTGGTTTTGTTGCAGGGTTTGAGTAAAAACAAACCATAATCAAAGTGACTACGTATTAACGCGTTGTAGAGCAGTTTCTGTGTGAATGGGTGGGAGCCCCACCAAACACCAGATAATGAACGTAGAATGTTAATATTTCTTTCACATTTTTTACTAATATAAGTCAAATGTGGGATGCCTGTTAATTTGGAATCTAAAATGACGCCAAGGAATTTAACGCTATCAGTAGTTGGAACTTCTTGACCATTATAAGATATAGTGGCGTCAGAAATAAAGCGGTTTCTGGAGAATGTTACCACATTGCTCTTTGGAATGGACAAAGATAATCCATGATTAGATAACCAAGAATCCGAATATTGCAGAGATGTATTTAGTCTTGAAGAGGCTTCATCAATAATTTTGGTTGTTGTATAGAGACAAATATCATCTGCGTACTGTAGAACATTGGAGAAACAATTAACTGTCAGTTCCAAATTGTGTGTGTATAAATTATATAAAATTGGACTGAGCACCGATCCCTGAGGTAGACCTTTCCAAATAGTTCTAGGAGGAAGGTAAAATCCATTTAGGCGAATAACAACTGTCCTAGCCATATATAGATTAAAAATAAAATCAGTTATTCTCTCTGGGATGCTCAGCTGTTGCATTTTCTGCCTGAGCAGGGGGAGAAGAACATTGTCGTAGGCGGAGCAGATGTCAAGGAACAAGCCCGTGACCAATTCCTGGTTTGAAAAAGCCAATCTGATATCAGAGATGAATGTGGCTAGGTTGTCAGTGGTACCTAATCCCTTTCTAAAACCATACTGGGACCGTGATAACATTCTTTTATTTTCTAATAACCATTCAAGCCTATTTTTGACCAAATGCTCTGCAATTTTAGATTAAGTGGAAGATAAGGCTATGGGGCGATAGGATGTTGGATCACTACAATTTTTACCAAGTTTTAAAATGAGAATAATTACTTGAGTTTTCCATTCTGATGGCAGCAGGCCAGATAAGAAAGTATTATTGATAATATTGAGGAGGGCTTTTTTAGTGAAAGGGCCAGCTTTAGTTAAGAAAGAGTATGGAATTCCGTCAATACCCGGTGCTGAGTCTTTAACATGATTTAAAACTAGGCATAATTCGTTATAAGTAAATGGCTCATTCATACTGTCATTATTACTATTAGAACTTTGATGCTTAGAAGTTAAAGATTCTTCAAAAGAAGGAACCCATGGTGGTGCTAGCTTAGAAGCAAACCCTTCCAGCCAGGAGCAGGGATCATTTGAGGAGATATTCGTTTCGGAGGCAAAGCATCCACGGTATTTTTTGATGCGTTTCCATACAAGTGAAGGAGAGGAGCGTGGTGAGAGACTTTCGCAGAACTGTAGCCATCTTTTCATTTTCTTTGCTGATAAGTCTTTTAGTTTCGGCAGAGATTTTTTTAAATGCAAGATAATTATCCAAAGATGCCGAAGAAGAGAACTGAGATTCTGCCTCTTTGCGTTTCTTAACTAATCTTGTGCACTCTGAATCCCACCAAGGTGGTGACGATAAAAAGTTTTTAGTGGAGTTTTTTAATGGAATACAAGATTTTGCGGCAGAGGTAAGACAAGATATAAATTGAGAATAATTTAGGGAACAATCGACAGGTATAGAGGGTAATATGGATTGTATATTTTGGTCTGCTGAAATAAAATACTGTTGCCAATTTGCACTTGAGAGATTATACTTTAGAAGAGGGTTAGGTTCCCTAGTGGGAGTATTTTTATCAGGTATCTCAATTAAGATGGGAAAATGATCACTCCCATAAGATGATGGTAGGGTCTTCCATAATGTTCTTGATGCAAGAGACGGAGAACACAATGACAAGTCAAGAACTCTTTTAGGGTTTTGTGTAGGAGGGACCCATCTTGTTGGAGAACCATCATTCAGCAAACACAAATTAAATTCATCAAAAACATCTAGTAACAAAAGCGAAAAAGAATCTGTTTTGTAAGATCCCCACATAATGTGATGCGAGTTAAAATCACCAAGGACCATAATAGGAGGAGAAAGTGAAGATAGAATTAGATTTAAATCTGGTATAAGAGAATAATGAGGGTGTGGTGTATAAATAGAAAGAAATGAGATATTTAGGGTCTTAAGTGCCACGGCATTTATACTTTCACCAACATCGGGAATAGGGATTCTAGAGAATGCTCAATCTTGTTTAACTAATATCATAGAGCCGCCATGTGCATCTTCTCTGTCATGGCGGAGGCATGAATAACCTGGGATCCGAAAAACAGATCCAGGACGAAGCCAGGTTTCAGATATGGCAAGAAGGGCTGGTCTATGTTTATTAATTAGGTATATTAATTCAGATTTTTTATCTCTAACACTCCGTATATTCCATTGAATTATCGTCATGAGTTTTGTTAATTTTAGTATACACTTGAGTCAATTTAGTTATCACGTCGTTCGGTACGGAGATATCATCGAATCTAGATATTAAGTTAATTAATGTATTTAAGAGTTGTTCTACCAAATTATCATTATTAGAGGTTGAAGACAAATCATGCTCAGAGGGGTATCCACATCCATTAGGTAATACTGACGCTGGGGATTGTTTTAAAAGACGATGTGCATTTTTATCATATTCCAATGCAGTAGAGATTGTACGAGGAGGTCTTCGTATTGGTACTGTTTTTTTAGGCAATGAGGTCTGTGAATGCGGAGAGGTTTCAGTATGATTATTGATAGTGTGATTAACTGTTCTTGGGCGGGCAATATCTACAAATGGCCTTCTAACGGCGGGGTGTCTAGCAGATGCTTCTGCATATGAAATATTTTCTTGAGACATAACTAATTTTATGGCTTTTTGCCTAGCATGTTCAGGGCAGCTTTTGTCAATAGCCGAATGGCTATCAGAACAAAACAGACAAGTAGGCATATCAGCAGAGCATTCTGAGCCTAAATGTTGCTGAGCACACTTATAACATCTTGGTTTTGATTTGCATTTACTTTTGACATGTCCAAAGCGACAACATTTAAAGCATTGGATAGTTGGAAATAGATAAGTTTCAACTAGCAAGGAAGTATAGTAACTAAAAATCCGTTTAGGTAGTGTTTGACCTGAAAATGTGAGCACTACTGATTGGGTTGGAATCCATTCTGTTTCTCCATTTTTATAATCTTTGCGATGAAGTCGTCTAGCTTTGATTATCTCACCACAACCAGGGGGTGTATCTATACTGGTTATAAATTCTTCCATGTCTATCTCAAGTAGAACATTTCGCACAATACCCATGCGGGTGATACTATATGTGGGAATATTGGCAATTAGGTTGACACATTTCAGTTTAGGGTCATTCACAAAGTTATTAGCTGCTGCAGCAGTATTAAATGATACGGCCACTTTGTTACGACCGACGTTTTGTACACCTCCCTGTGAGATATCCTGAAAATTATTTTTAAAGAGGAATTTACCTACAATGACGCTCTTTAGTGCGTAGTTAATTTTTGGGTCATCCTCAGTTCTTGAAACATGCACTATGTAAGGGGCTTGGTCATACTCAGAGTATATTTTTTTTTTGCTCAATATTCGGTATGGAAAAGTACGTTGGACTGAAGCTGAAGGAGGGTTATTGTGAGACAATTTATTTTTCGGGTCATCCAAGGCCACAAAACGTATGTCTTGTATTTTTCTCTTGTGACTAGATATGGCGTTACCACCAGATTTATCTGGAGGTACCGCGTCCCCATCAACATCCATTATCACAAACAAAAACTACTACACATAACACAACAAATAAAGCACACTTACCTTAAAAGACAACACAAAACAAACACAAAACAGTATTATATGTTAATACAAACTACTGGGATTATTAAACAGTCTGGAAAACAAATTAAATACAAAAATATAATAATTTTGCAGCGAAAACGTATATCCGACAATCACTCTGACAGCAGAATCCACTATACACATTACATTACACAAATTCTCGTTTTGACAGACGATATCGCGCTATATTGGCTGTCGCATGCTGACTGCGAGTTACGTAATAAGCGTGCCGGTTATAACCTCCGATTTAAAAGTGTCCGAGTCAAAGTCGAAATCGTAAGTGTGATATCAATCGGAAGTTTCGACTTTTCGCAATCAGAGTCGAACCTCTGTAACATCCCTAATACATATATATCTTCACGCTGTGTCCCTAACGGCGTAGACAGAGATTTAGTTCTTTCACTTCCTCAAATCTCATCATTCTCCTGACGCACCTTCGCCTACACCTCTTTATAATATTAATTAGAATAAAAGCATAACTAGTACTACATTTCCTTAACCACTTAATTTTTTTTTTAATAATCACCAAACATACTCTCTAAAGATGGTTGACAATAAAAAACTATTTGATTTGCTACACAAATTAACCCTCGATTGGTATAGGTATTGGTTATACCATAACTTTAGAGTATCACATATCCACTATTATATTAAACGAGCAATATTTCTATATATATATTTGATATCGCATTATCGAAAACGGCTCTAACGATTTCGTAGAAATTTACAATATAGGGATTTACAGGGGCGAGAAATCAATCTAGCTGGGTCTCAATTCTGGTAAAATGCGTTTTCTCTATGTTTTCACACACTTGAAACTTCTATACTATTTTAATTTCACAACAGAATTTACTTTCTCAGTAGAACTGTGACCAAACCGTATGTCTACCACTCTGAAATGCGCTGGTTCGAATCCTGCAATGTGGTCAAACTTTTTGTTTTTTTTTGTATGACACCGAGTAAAGCTCTGTGGCCCAGGTACTATTAATATACATGTGTAATTAATAAAAAAAAAACTAGTTACCTGCACAATTTCTTTAACTTTAGGATGTTTAGCAACTTCTCTGGCAACACCACCATCACCTCCACCGACGATGAGAACTTTTTCTGGATTTTTATGGCAACACAGTGGCAGAAAGGATATCATTTCCTAAAAAATAAAAATCAAACATTAGAAGATGTAAATAATCAAGAAACAAAAAGAAACGACCGGATTTAGCATACGAAACTGTTATTAGGAAAACCAGCGTAACCTGTTAAACATGCTTAGATATCGTAATATTTATTAAGTAAAGAAGTTATTAAAGCAAATGGAAAAAAAGGGACCCCTGGAACCAGTAAGAGGGCTCCAGGAGTCTCTCCGGATCCTAAAATATCAATGGAAAATATATCATTAGATTATCTTTCAATAGTAGAAAAGCTGCTGGAGTATCCAGATCGACCAGAAGGGAATGCCCAGAAGGATGTGAAGGATGTCTTCACAGTGAATCTCTCTGAAGCTGAAAAGCGAAGGCAGGCCAGAAGGAACCAGCACAGGCTTGCTGGCAATAATGAAGTTAAAATGTCTTCCAGAACTTCGAAAACAAAGCGCCAGAATACAGATTCAGAAGAGGGTCCCTCAGAGCGTCCTCCAGCGAAGCGCCGAAATCCGCGGAGCTCCGCAAGGAAGCAGCGTGATCTCGCGGTTGTCATATGCCGAGAGGATGGGGCCTCGGTGGATGAAGCTCTGGAGACTGTAATAAGAAAAAAGCTCCTTGGCATGATCGAGACAGCTGCGGTAGCCAGAGTCGGTAGGAGGTCACTCAGCTTCGCCACGTCGGGGTTGATGTCGGAGGGATTCTTACTTGTGACACCAATAACGATGGAGGCTAGAGAGTGGCTGATGAACTGCAACTTTGGCGTACGTTAGAAAGAACGAAGGCATCAATCTGGATTCCGGGGAGTCAGGAAGACATTCCTAGACCCTCTCCAGCTTCTCATATGCCAGAACGATGAGAAAGAGGACCTAAGTATTAAGGAGTGGAAGATACTCAATAGAGAGATTATGCCCACGGAATGCAGGCTCTTACGTCGCATTACCACTGGAAGTAGAGAAGAGATGTAGTGAGGAAGCGACGAGATGGTTTAATTTCCAGGCCACTCAAGTAAGGGTCAAACTATTAAGAAACCCCAAGAAAATTGAGATCGTAGTAAAAGAGAGCGCGCAATCTTAACCCTATACACTTAGAACTCAAGAAGAAAGCCATGGAACAATGGTACAGACTAAAGAGATAAGGAGAGTGGAAGGGCAAACCCTTCGACAAAGGACACACAAGGATAGAGAAAGGGGCAGAAGATAAACTAGGAATGCTTATACATAATAATGACCTACCTAATTAGAAAAAGAAGAATCTTTGACAAGAAATATAGAATATATATATAGGACCTATAGAAGACTGTGACTTAAATATAGATAAAGACACCACTAAATGTTACACGGATGGCTCTAGAAGAAAATCATAAAAAATGGCAGGTGCTGGAATTCTTATTTCCTGCTGGAAAAGAGACTTATGGAGACCATTAGGTAAGTTTGCTAGCGTATTTCAGGCTGAAATATATGCGATAATGGCATGTGCATAAGCACTACTAGACACAATGGCCCTTGTTAAAGAGAATATTATAATGACAGTTAAGCAGCCCTCAAATCATTAGATAAACCGACAACTACATTGGCCTTGATTGGGGAATATAAAGGAATCCATAATAAATTAGAAGAAAGGAATGTTCTCATAGCCTGAATCCCTGGACATAGCCGTAATGAAGGTAATGAAAAGGCAGATGAACTAGCGATATGTGGCGTGGTCACACCAATAATAGGACCAGGACCATATCTTCTGATTTCAAACAAAGTGACGAAAAGTGTAATAGATAAGACTCATTGATGAAGAAACAAAAGAATGGACAAAATTAAAAACATGTAGACAAACTAAGATGTACTATGAAGAAAAAGGCAAAACAAAGGTTAAGTATATCTTAAGGCTGGATAAAGGTAATGTAAGAATACTGGTAGGTGTCATATTGGGTCTTTGCACACTAAACCGACACCTATCACTACTCTCAGACTAACACCAAACACCTATGCAAACATTGCAATGGGAAAGAAACTAATATACACTTCATAACGAAATGCAGTGTGTATGCAGGCATTAGATTCAATACACTAGGGTGAGATCACTGGAAGAAAGGGAACTAAGGACAACCAAATTAAGGGATATCTTCATGTTTTGTAGGAAAACCGGAAGATTCATTAATGAAACTAAGGAGGGAAGACCATCAGGCCAACAGTAACTGGAGCTCAACCCTAAAAACCGAACTAAAAAGTAGAAAATAAAAAATTATAGTTTAAAAAACTAAAAAAACCCGCTTTAATGGCAAACCGAACTAAAAAGTAGAAAATAATTTTTAAGTATCAAGAGCTTGTGTTACAGCAATAGAAAATTGCAACAATCAATGACGACTAATTAATTTGAAATAAGATTAAAATAAAAATTAAATTATTAATAATTTAATTTATTAATAATTGCAACAATCAATTACGACAATTAGTTATAATTGATTGTTGCAATTTTCTATTGCTCTACACAAGCACCCCACGCTTTTTTTACTATAATTGAATTATTTTATTAATAATTTAAATTTTATTTTAATCTTATTCCAAATTAATTAGTCTTAATTGTTGCAATTTTCTATTGCTGTAACACAAGCTCTTGATACTTTAAAATTATTTTCTACTTTTTAGTTCGGTTTGCCATTAAAGTGGGTTTTTTTTAGTTTTTTTAAATTACAATTTTTTATTTTCTAATTTTTAGTTCGGTTTGCCATTAAAGCGTGTTTTTTTAGTTTTTTTAAAGTATAATTTTTTTATTTTCTACTCTTTAGTTCAGTTTGCCATTAAAGCGTGTTTTTTTAGTTTTTTAAACTATAATTTTTTCCGCAAAATTCAAATTATTTCAAAAAAACTTAGTGTGGTCCATTGTAATGTATACGTTTGACTTAATAATGTAATAATTTCAAAATGCATGTAGAAATGTTCCGTAGCGACATCTATGGTACCATAATCGTACCATTAATTTTAATTAAATTTCTTTTTATCCTGATGATTCTAATCAGGACACTAGAACAAAATTATAAAATAATTGTATTGTCATCAGTCCTTGACCCCTGTGCAAATTTTCAAACTGATCAGACTTCTGGAAATTGGTAAAAATTATGCTGAGATTCCGTTACATACATACAGGTGAAGCTAATATGAAAAAAAACAGGGTTGAACGACACCACTCAAGGGAAGCTGACAGCTCGTCTGCAGCCTGGCGGACATCCCTACAAGAAATCTAAAGAGGTTTTGGCAGGAACGGGAAAAGAACAGTAGACATTTCATTTCAATTTTCTATTTTTTGCATTTTTGAGTTTTTAAAGTACAGAAGTGATAATATATTATGCATTAAAATTATGTGCAAGTGAAAAGAATTGAGGCAGTCTAAATAAACATGTGTGGCTGAACTTTTCACACTCTTTCAAGAAGTTCTTTTTGACTCCAGTAAAGCCTACTATAACTTTACTGGAGAAGTGTTAGAGACTCTGTGATAGGAGAAATTATTATAGAAGACATTGGCTATATGGGCATAGACTCTTTGCCTTCCCTCTCAAGGGAGAACTTACGAACAACATCATGTGTAAACTACTAAGTATATTGATATGAAATTGTGTGATTATGCTAATGACTAATAGCCACTACCTCAATAGAAATGACAAGTAATTAGTGTTGAAAACATATAGAAAGCACTATAATAAAGTATTTTTTGTTAATCTCTAAGTTGAACATTATTTAGAATATCAAAATAGTGATATTAATCATTTAAGTAGTAATATAATATTATCTAAATTACCTACACTGTTAGAAGAATCATGTCATACCAATTACCATAAATTTTGGGATGGGTTTGCAATTTGCATTTTTGGAACCACTTGTACACAAGTGACATAAATAACTAGATATTATTACATATTATATTTCTTACCTGATATGAAAATTCATCTTTTTGCGTACATTGTATGATCCCATCAAGGACTAACACTCGTCCGAGACTGGTTGTTTCAAACACTTTGATATCTTGATACTGTGACTTCTCAGAAAAAAGTACCTCTTTTACTTCGAATGAAAATGTTCCACCTGGCCACATTTCACAGGATTCCGTAAACCAGTTGGCCTTTATTGTGTCCATCTTTTACTCGTCTTTTACCTTAAAATATAAACATTATTAAAAGATAAACCACATAATTGAATAGGTATTCGCGTCATCTTTTGTGACGATGTCACGATGCGTAACACTTCAAACGCATTTCAATTTCGAAATTTTTTTATCAATAATTTATATGAAGATTCATAACAACGCTTTAAATTTTTTTAAAGAAAAAACAAAAGAAATAGTTTAAAAGTATTGGTGCTGTGAGTTTATTTCACACATTATTTTATAAAATTAAATTAACTTACCGAAATATATATATAATATATAAAACAAACAAAAACAATTTTTATATTGAGTTGAAACAAATGAAACACAACGTAAGTACCAGTAATTAAAAAAGTAAACGTGCGTAAACAAATAAAACAAATGATAAGATAAACGCACAGACTATTGATAAACGTTGTTGAACCTATGCGTTGAACCATGTTAGGGATGTTGAAAAAATATCGATTTGTCGATATTTCTTGATTGATATATCGATATTTTCAGACGATATGTTGTTATCCGATAAATCAATACATCGATGTAAAATATCAAGTATCAAAAAACTATCAAATACGATATTTTTTCAATCTATGAGTAGGCTTTAATTACTAAATATAATCAAAATACAAAATAAACATGAAAATATAGCGTGTAATTACTGCGCTTATTAAATAGGTAATCGATGCAAAATACGTTTTATTTTTCGACATATCAACATCAATATTGATATTTAAAAAAATATCGATACTTTTCGGAGCTTCCGACATCCCTAAACCATTTTAAACGATCAGTCAAAAGTTAATTGTCATTTGTCATTTGTCAAACAGTCTTCTTCCTTCTTCTTTTCATTATTTATGGGGAACTCGTTCAATACAATGACTAAGGGTTCAATATCTAAAAGAAGATTATGTGTTTATGTCAAGTATCAGAAGGTATCACCACAGATTAAGTATTTGTAGCGGACTTTTTGGCGGGAACGAAAGAACCGAGGTTGTCATTTTATTTAGATTTTCTGTTTTTTATCTTTTTGGGGGTTTTAAATTACAAAAGTGATAGTATATTGCGTTCTAAAGTTCTGTGTAAGTGAAAAGAATGGAGTAGGTCTAAACAAAGTTCTCGCGCTCTTGCAAGAATTCCTATAGAACTTCAGTAAAGTCTATTATCACTTTACTGGAGGAGTTTTACGGTAAGAAAAAAAACGAATTTACTTCAAACGTGCTTCATGTGAATTCTACTTATTAATACGTGACATTGGCAAATGCGCCAATCTGTGCGTCCAGCCATAAAGAAAAAAATAAATAAATAAGAAGACATATTTTGCATGAAGTCATCACTATGTTATTAAAATATAATTTGTGGATACGTGGATACGTAACAGTCAAACGATAACGATAACAGTCAAAGTACAACAGTGATAGTATATTGTGTTTTAAAGTTCTGTGTAAGTAAGCGAAAAGAATGGAGGAGATCTAAATAAACATGTGTAGCTGAAATAATCGCGCCTGTCCAAGAAGTCCTTTTTAACTTCAGTAAAGCCTACTATTACTTTACTGGAGGAGTATTAGGGACTTAGCGTTTTTCCAAAAGTTACGTCATTAGGCCTTGTTACCAACTTGTTACCAATGCCCAAGGAGTATGTAATCACTACGTTTAAGTCGGGACTTTCATACATAGATATAATAAAGAAATTTGTATGAAACGCTTACTAAGCTCAATTACCAATGTAAATCAAAAAACAAAATGGCTGTTTCCACATCTGTCGTACACTACATTACGAAACATTACGAAAGTGATAGTGATGTCCTGTCGTTAAAAATTTTTATCAATAAAATGAGGTTTAACTTATGCAATAAAGTTTAATATGCAATAAAATTATTTATTTAAAAATAAAAACGGTTGTGTTATTTAGTGTTTAATTTTTATTTAACATAGGTATGTTTTATTGAAGCATTATAATAAACTTACATCTTTAACTTGTTTCGTTTCTTTCTTGTTTTTAATATAATCTCCAAGAATATTGGCTGCTAAGCTGAAAAAGTATACGATTATATAATTAAGCAAAAAATATTAATAGTTATATCAAGATGAAATGCACGTGTAATTCTTATTTCATCGTGACACAGATTTTCGGAGTTATTTTTCCTCTGCCATGGTTTTCGATTTTAAGTTTAATTTTTAACATGAAGGTAAAGATGGATTTTGTAAACAAAAGAAATACATTGAATAATCAAAGTCAAAGTCAAATCAATTTATTCAAGTAAACCCAATCACAAGGTATTTTTGAACGTCAAATCTACTTTAGTTCGGTTCAAAGAGAAGAGAAAAGAAAACCTGGACACTGAGAAGAACCGACAAAAAACTGTCAGGTATAATTTTTTCAACATCATTTTACAAAAGGTTTATTAAAATACAATATTCAGAGAGCCAGTAACTGCATGTGCAGAGAAAATCATTTCCAGACTATTGTTTTATCTTCAATGAAATCGTTTATTTTATAGTATGATTGTCTAATCGATGTACGTTTTATAACTAATCTAAATATATTTTCTGTTAATTGAGTGACTTCTTGAGGAACTTTATTATAAAAACGAACGCAGTTACCCAAAAATGAAACATTTGACTTATGTAATTAAAATTTTGGAACAACCAATTTATCACGACCTCGGGTTTCCATACCACCAATATCGCCTTTTTTGTAAATCGATCTATATTTTCCCTCGTATACATAATAATTTCAAAGATGTATAAGGACGGCAAGGTCAGTACATCAATGTCTTTAAAACGATCTCTTAGTGATTCTCGTGCATTCATACTGTAAATAGCACGTATCGCTCTTTTTTGTAAAATAAAAATCGAGTTAATATACGCCGCTGATCTCCACAGCAAAAGGCCATAGGACATTAGGCTATGAAAATATGCGAAGTACACCAACCTAGCCGTATCCGCATCCGTCAATTGCCTAATGCGTCTAATGGCATATATCGCGGAACCGAGCTTACTAGCCAATGCCCCGATATGATCTGCCCATTGCAATTTACTATCTAATGTTAAACCAAAAAAATTGGAAGACCTAACTAATTCTAACTGTTTCCCACCCAATTCTATTTTATCATGGATTCTGGGTACGTTAGAAAGGGAAAATTTAATACATTTGGTTTTTTGTGCATTCAGTAGTAAATTATTAACAGCAAACCACCCCGAGACGTCCGCCAGGATCCCGTTCACCCAGGTAATATCTAAGTTGTTTCTGTCCAGTTTAAATAGCAATGAAGTGACATCAGCAAATAATACTATTTCACATAAGTTCCTGAGCATAAATGGGAGATCATTAATGTAGACTAGAAACAGAAAAGGTCCCAAAATTGATCCTTGGGGAACGCCCATTCTTAACCTTGAACCAACAGACAAAACCCTATTGACACTCACTTTTTGCTCCCGGCCAGACAAATACGAGACCAAGAGATAGAGAGCGTTACCACGAATTCCATAGTATTTAAGCTTGCAAATTAAAATTTCGTGACTAACACAATCAAACTCGTACTGTTGACCGTGAAACACCCCGTGAATGTTAAAATGTGCTCGCATTTGATTGAGTATTATTTTTTCGAATATTTTACTCAATGCTGGCAATATTGACACCGGGCTATAATTTGTTAGATTCAACATACAACCTGACTTAAATAATGGAATAATTTTACTGTGTTTCATTAAATTGGGAAACACCCCTTGATCGACACATTTATTAAATATCTCTACCAAAATTGCCGATAATAAAGGTATTACACCAGTCATGACATAAACTGATAGTCCCCATAAATCTTCACTTTTCTTTTTATGTAATTGCTTGAAAATTGTTTCTATCTCAAGTGAAGATGTGTACCTAAATTGAAAATTAGAGAACCATTTTCCAACATTTTTTCTCAAAAACGTCTCTGCTGTTTGCGAAGACGCTCCCAAACCATTCGTTATTTCTATAGGTATATTCGAAAATTAATTTTCAAAAGCATTAGCGACCTCAATTTTATAATAACAACCTTATTACCAATTTGTATTGAAAAATCTTCGTTATTTCTATTTCGTTTACTACCAACTTTGTTATTATTATTTTATTAATAATAAGAGGCACGAGATATTTTAGTAGAATCCTAATATTTTGAAGGTAAAATAGATTTGGTTTGTTCTATATTCAAGCCTAAACCAGTGAACACATTACACTGATATTTTATTTAAAAAAAATGACTACAATTACGTTACAAATGTTCTGACGTAAAGAATAATTCGATATAATATTAAGTTTAAGAAACGCATTCGTTTCGATATAATACAAAGTTTAAGTCAATTACTATTTCACATAGGTATTGAAAATTAAAATTGAATATCGATATATTTAAGCATCGATAATAAATCGCACTATTGCACTTGGTTATAAATCAAGATTTTACGAAAGGCTTAAAATAAATGGCATATTATAAGAAGATATTGGGACTATACATGTAAAAATAAAGGATATATACTAACTTGTATTCGTCTAAGGGAAATGTCGCCTTATATAAACGTTTTTAATGGTTAGTCTGGCCAGCTCTTAAACCACATATTTCACAAGTTTTGTAATACATTTTTCTTAATACCACACCACTGAACGCTATATTATTCTTTTAAGTGTAGTGAATCCAATAATTATATATGTATATTTGAAAAAAGTTATAAATATCAATGACTATAAAGACATGACAATGAAATTTACACAGATCACAGAGTGTTGTTATTATGTTACTATGTCGTACAATGTATAGATATATGATACTGTTCATTACTGTTAAGCATTGCATAGGTAGATGAGTCAGTTGCAAATAAATCATAATACAAGAAGGACGTCTATTCACTCATTAATTTTCTCTAAACCAAAAGTGAACTTTATTACCAAACCATATGGTCGAAATCGAGCCGGACTGCCAAGCGCATCGAACATTCTACGAGCGAGCGTCGAGAACAATAGAAACACTGCAGGTGTGCCGTTTGCAGTATAATAGTTACAAAAACATTAATAAATCGAAGTTTGTGCATAATTACGCTGAATATTATATTTAAATACTTACTTTGTGGACCAAAACTGTGTTCAATACGTAATCATGAGTACAATAACAGATCAATTGCTATGTGCATTGGAAGATGCAGCTGATTTACTACAGAAAACACACATAAATTTAAAGAAGTGCCCAAAGATACGGCTTACTAAAGGTTACATCGAAGCGAGAATATAATTGATAGAGGATTATTGGCATAAATTTAAAAAATCACATGAAGCACTAGTGAAAATTACGTCAAAAGAACAGAAACTTAAGATATCTTATTTTGTAAAAGAAGAATATTTTATTCACGAAGAGTTATATCTCACGTTACAAGGTGAGTTGCGAGATATGTTATCACAATTGTGTACATCAGATTCGAATATATCAGTATCGACGCAAGACATAGATTTGAGTAGTTCAAGCGGACAACAATCTAATAGTTTGGTCGTTTTACCTAGAATTCAATTGCCCGTTTTTGGAGGAAATTATGAAGAGTGGCCATCGTTTCAAGACTTGTTTATTTCTCTCGTTCACAACAACGTAACACTTAGCGATGTTCAGAAGTTACATTATTTAAAGACAAGTGTTAGTGGAGAAGCGGCATCATTATTAAAACATATTCAAGTGACACAGAAAAATTATTTACAAGCGTGGACTATACTAAAAAATAGATACGGTAATAGGAGACTCATAGTGCACTCTATTCTAAAGAAGTTATTTAATAATAAAAAAATTCATACTCAGTCAGCCAATCAACTTAAAATGGTTTTGGATACAACTACCGAATGTTTAAATAATCTTCAAAATCTAAACATTTCCACTGAGTCCTGGGATCCTGTAATCATATTTCTAGTTGTGCAGAAGTTAGACTCGGAGTCACACAAGGATTGGGAGGAGTATGCCTACAAGGATAATTTAGAAGAATTACCTACATGGGCGGATTTACAAAAGTTTTTGGAATCGAAATACCGCACTATGGAACTTGTGTCACCTTATACAACCACTCGTGAAAGGTTTATTAAACACCAAACTTGTCACGTCGCGACGTCTGAAAAAATATGTACGTGTAAAGAGAATCACACGCTGTGCCACTGCAAGAAATTTACAAAACTGCAACCTGTGGAAAGAAGCGAGTTTGTGAAAAACAACAATTTATGTTACAACTGTTTAGCATCAGGGCATTCAGCACTGAAATGTCGAATTCCAATGTCCTGTCGTATATGTAAAAGACGTCATCATTCTCTTCTACATCACCTGAAGACAGCGGACGCCGAGACTCCACTTTGTACCTCACAACCTACGACGTCAGCACACTGCAATGTAGAAGAGTAAGAAGTCCAAGTTAATACAATGATAGCGTCAAACATCACTGCTAAACAAAAAATAGCACTATTGGCAACTGCTAGAGTAATAGTAACAAATGAACAAGGGCATACTATTATTCTTCGCGCGCTAATAGACCAAGGTTCACAGGCGTCCTTTATTAGCGAGAAAATAGCTCAAATGCTGAAGCTATGCAGGCAATCTATCAATGGAAGTATTGTTGGGGTTGGTTCTATGAAAGCAAATATCAAGCACGTGGTTCAGGTACACGTTATGTCACATTGGAATTATAACTATAGTCTTCCGATACAAGCATTTGTTATGTCAAAGCAACTGACCTCAACATACCCAACAAAACTATATCAGTAAACAATTGGCCACACCTAGAAGGACTACAACTGGCAGACCCGAGTTACTTTTCACCAGGATCAATAGACCTTCTTCTAGGAGTCAAAGAGTGCGCACAAATTATACAACAAGACATCATCAAAGGCCTGCCAGGTACACCATGTGCTCAGAAAACCAACCTTGGCTGGATCTTGTTTGGAGAAATTGACTCGAGTAAACATGAAAATTCTGTTCTTGTATTGCATCATCAAGTAGATGTGGAAGATATGCTAAAATCAATCTGGGAAATAGATATTAACACAAAAAGAAAACTAACAAGACAGGAAAAATTATGTGAAGAAATATACGAAAAAACATATACAAGAAATGAGGAAGGAAGATATATTGTCAAGCTACCATTCAATACTGACGAACTAAAATCAATAGAAGGAAACACTAGAGAAATTGCGCTGAATAGGCTACTACAACTAGAAAGAAAATTTAAAAGAAACCCAAAACTACAAGAAGAATATAAAAAGGTGATGGAGGAATACATGACTTTAAAACACATGGAAGAAGTACCTAACGAAGAGAAGAATCTAAAAGAAACAATATACTTACCTCACCACGCAGTAGTCCGCGACGACAAGGAGAGCACGAAGACACGTGTAGTATTTGACGCTTCCTGCAAAGGGTCTAACAATATTTCATTAAATGACGAGCTGCTTGTTGGACCTCAGTTACAAGATGATTTGAGGAACATAATAATGAGATGGAGAATGAAACGAATATGCTTCATCGCAGATATACAAAAAATGTATCGACAAATATTAGTAACTAAACAAGATGCAAATTATCAGCGAATTTTGTGGAGAAACAACTCTAATGAAGATGTAAAAGAATACCGCATACTTAGAGTTACTTTCGGAACAGCTTCAGCTCCTTATCTTGCAGTGAAAACACTTCACCAAACAGCAGATGACGAAATCCTGAAAAAAAAAACAACAGATATTATACAAAAGGAAGCAGTAGAAGTGATCAAAGAAGATTTCTACATAGATGATTTGATGTCAGGCAGAGATTGAACACAGCATGCAATTGCGTTAGCTAAGGAAATATCTAATACACTACGGAAAGGAGGTTTTATACTTACCAAATGGGCGTCTAATGAAGCGGAGTTTATGAAGTCCATTAAACCTGACGAGAGATCCTGTAATGCACATGTAAATATTAATATCGATAGAAAAGTTAAAACACTGGGCGTAATATGGAATTTAAGTACAGATGAATTTCACTACAATTTAAATCTAGCTTCTAGTTCTACCATAACCAAGCGAATAATCTTATCCGATATTCAAAGGCTATTCGACCCTCTTGGATGGATAGCACCATGCATAGTCAAAGCCAAACTAATCATTCAAAAACTGTGGACAATGAAGGTTGGTTGGGATGATGAGATTAATGTAAATTTAGAAAAAGAATGGATAACTATAAGACATGATTTGGAACATGCAAATGATATTAAAATCACTCGATGGTTGGGCACACTCAATGCGTCAGATACAGACATTCAAATTCATGGATTCAGTGATGCATCTATACAAGCATATGCGGCAATAGTGTACATTAGAGTACTGGGAGTAGATGGAACTGTTAAAATTAGTCTCATTGCCGCAAGAACAAGAGTTGCACCATTGAAAACTGTTTCTTTGCCACGATTAGAGCTATGTGGAGCTTTGTTGCTGACAAATTTATTAAAACAGATTGGTCAAGCAATGAAGATACCAACAACAAAAATGTTTGCATGGACTGATTCTTCAATAGTAATATCTTGGTTATCTGGGGAACCTAACAGATGGAAACCGTTTGTAGCAAATCGAGTTGTAGAGATAACGGACACTATTAAAAGCAATCAATGGTATCACGTCCAATCCCGAGAAAACCCTGCTGACATTGCATCAAGAGGAATGTTATTGTTTGAACTGAATAAAACAGATTTATGGTGGCAAGGGCCAGATTGGTTAAAACATAAGATAATAGAATTTAGTAGTCCAAATAATATAAATACAGATCTAGAAATGAAAAAGAATATAGTGATGAATCTAAGGATAAAAGAAAAGATGACAGAAGAAAGCAAATGGTCTAAACAATTTGAAAACTTTGATACACTAACAGAATTATTAAGAACATTAACATTCTGCAAAAGATTTTTGAAATATAAAAAAGAAAAACTTATAGAGATAGATTCTATTATTTCAACTCAAGAATTACAAGAAGTTTTGGAAAAATGTGTGAAAATAGTACAACAAGAAGATTTTAGAGATGAGATAGATAAATTGAAGCAAAATAAAGCCATAAGTAATAAGAGTAAAATCAAAAACTGAAATGCATTTTTAGATGAAAAGAATATCGTCAGGGTGGGCGGTAGACTACGACATGCACGTATGAGTGAAGATGAAAAGCATCTGATTATATTAAATAATAAGAATTCACTGGTTCCACTAATCATAGCTGATGCTCACCGAAAAACCTTACATGGAGGTATCCAGTTGACTATGAACTACGTGAGATCTCGTTTTTGGATACTGAAAGCTAAAAACTTAGTAAGATTATATCTACACAGGTGTCTAATTTGTGCAAAACAGAGAGCTAATAGCCGGACACAAATTATGGGAGACTTACCTGAAGTACGAGTCACATCAGCAAGACCATTCATGCATTCTGGAGTGGACTGCGCCGGTCCTCTTCGTATCATGATGTCAAAAGGTCGAGGTGCTAAATATTATAAAGGATATATCTGCATATTTGTCTGTATGGCGACCAAGGCCATTCACCTCGAACTGGTAGGCGATTTGAGCTCTGAATCCTTTTTAGGAGCCTTCAAAAGATTTGTGGCTAGAAGAGGCAGGTGTAGTCACATTTGGAGTGACCAAGGTACAAATTTTGTTGGTGCCAACAAGGAATTACAAATTATGTGGTGCGAGTCAAAATTACAAATTCCGGAACATTTACTTAACCTATTAGTGGAAGATAGTACACAATGGCACTTCAATCCACCTTACAGTCCAAACTTCGGTGGACTCTGGGAAGCCGGAGTCAAATCAGTCAAGTATCATCTGAAAAGAATACTCGATACGAGTCTTACCTTCGAAAACATGTACACCATACTGTGTCAAATTGAAGCCTGTCTAAATCTAGACCTCTGTGTCCCATAGATAATAAGGATACAGAGAACTTAAATATACTGACACCGGGACATTTCCTGATCGGCGAGGCTCCAATTAATGTTCCTGAACCTATTGTGAAAGACATCCAATTTAATAGATTATCCCGTTGGCAATTCAGGCAAAGATTAGTACAGAATTTCTGGTATAGATGGCAAAATGAATACCTATCCAGATTACAGCAAAGACCTAAATGGCTGAAAGTAAAAAAGGAACTTGGAGATATCATACACATTAAAGAAGACAACCTGCCTCCAGGAAAGTGGTCAATGGGTCGTATTGTAGAAAAACATCCAGGTTGTGACAATATATGCAGAGTGTATAGTGTGAAGTGCAATGGTAAAATTATAAAAAGACCTATTACTAAATTGTGTGAACTTCCATTAAATTGTGATGATGAATGTGTTAACGAATAATGTTGCATACTTATTGTAAATCAATAATGAACTTTTGTATAGTGAGACATTGTTTCGTTGATTTATATTTACACTTTCTTTTTCAAAATTGTTAATAATACTAGGGTGTATTTGTTTATAGAGATATTTACTATTTCATTTTTTAAACAACTTTTGTAAACTTTATTAGTCTAAACAGAGTATACTGACATAATACCATTATGTTATTAATTCAAATAACTATATACCGTAATTCACATACACTTTTTTGTTTATAATTCACTAAAATTAAATTGCCATGTACTGGAATTGAAAGGACTATATAGTCCTTTGGTGGGCGGTATGTTGTTATTATGTTACTATGTCGTACAATGTATAGATATATGATACTGTTCATTACTGTTAAGCATTGCATAGGTAGATGAGTCAGTTGCAAATAAATCATAATACAAGAAGGACGTCTATTCACTCATTAATTTTCTCTAAACCAAACGTGAACTTTATAACCAAACCACAGAGTACTAATGTAGTGACGGGAAAGAATTTAATTGTAGAAGTTAATTGTGGAAGATAATTGTAAATTGACAGATTGAGAGAGACGTGTATATAAGGTCGAAAAAGACAGAGATAGCCGCCATTAAAGTTAGCACACGTTTCATACAGCCTGTTTTTCTGCTCGGAGTTTCGACAGACTGCTAATTAGGGATGTAGGTTTTTAAAAATATAGATATATATCGAATTGAGTCGATATTGATATATCTATGTATCGGTCTAATAGGCCGATATATCAATATTTTATTAATGCTTCTTCTTTTATAAAACCTTATAGAAATCCGATGTAGTTTTAGTTATATCTAACGTGTATCGATTATTTTGTTTCTAATTTTTTTGTACCTTACCTATGTCAATAAATACAATTTTCTTTTCATCAATTTATTAAAAAATGTTTAATTCCAGTATTTTGTACCAGCTATCGTAAGATAAAGGGATGGGGAACTTCGTTTTTCCGCTTCGTGGTAGCCAGCCAGAAACAATTTCTTATAGACGGGTGTTTCGGTATTTCGTTACGACACATTGAGTTTTTCGTTATTAATATATATCGATATCAGCGTATCGTCGATATCGATAAATATTGATATTTTTAGTCGTCGATATATCGATATTTATCGGTTTCCGATATATCGTTCCAAGCCTACTGCCAATGCCTTACGAGTATCCCTTAGTAGTCTGTGTCTATAAAAAAATTACTAATCAATCGTACTGTTTAAATAGTAAATAATAAACATAGTTTTCAGTTATAAAAGTTTACGAAATTAATATCTTATAATATTGTATCTTAAGAGAATTGCCAATGAACCACCAATCCAACCAACTTTGATAATTTGATTCCGAAAGCTTTTAGAATGTAACGTAAAATGTAAACTTATGAAATATAATAAATAGATACATAATCTAAACTATGGAGATATGAATTCAGGTACTATAAAGTTCGAAGAATTCGTCGAAGCAGCAAAGGAATTTGTTAAAATATCTGATAGAATATGCGACGGTTGGAAACTGATTGAGAACCAAGTAGATAGTAACAAAATTCATATTTTCAAAGACACTTTTATAACATGTGATAATGATAACTCTTATTTGTTGAAAGCAGAGTTCATTATATTTTTTAATTTGAGTTATGGTGTACCGTCTTTTAGTTTTAATATTTGGAATTCGTCAGGAATGTTATTAAGTTTGGAAGAAATTAGGAAAATGACTTTAATTAGGTAAATTATGTAATACATACTCAGGCGATCATAATGGGCGAGGCCATAATGTCCCTTGCCCTCATCACTTGTCAAATGAATTTTCATGTATGTCAGTCTCACTTAGTGTAACCATGAGTAAAACAGTTATAGTAAGTTTGACAACCTCACATTGTTGGTGTAATTCATGCCAGCTCATGACCAGTTCTATATATAAAACATAACAGTACTGAAATAATTATTTGCAAAAAACTAATAAGCCTTAAGTGTTGTAGCTACTGCTATAGTATACAGTTCAGCTGTATTATGTATGTAGCTGTAGTATTGTTGTACTGCAACCTTTCCCCGGTAACGCACAAAATCTAGAACCTAAGTCAACAAAAATCTGACGCTCTTATAGCAATAAAGCTGTCAATATGATTCTTGATCATATTTCATACTATTTTAATAGCTTTTTTATTCTTTTTTTTAAGTGGCTGTTTATGACAGCACTTAATATATCAGTTCAATTTCTCACTACAATGGTCAAACCTTTGAGACAATGTCCTAATTCAAAATCCTTGTTTTTTTATTAAAGTAATTTAACTATTTTTGTTTCAGGGTAAATGAAAAAGAATTCTATTCCGTGATAACACAACAGGAGCATCCTCTTTTCTTTCGTCCATGTTTTATAGTCCATCCATGTCAAACAGAAACTTTATTATCTAATTTCATAAGTAGAAGTAAAAACATTATTGTCACATTCCTAAGTTTAATAACACCTCTAATAAAATTAAATATGCCAATGGAATATGGCCAGTGAGTGTATATGACATAAATTGAAAAAATTATATTTAAGTACCTGTATGAAAATAAATTCTTGATTATCGTTGTGCATTTTGTTTTATTCCCTACTTAAAAGGAAATGTAACTAATTCTATCATATATTACATCAAACAAATTCATGTTTGGTTTAACTTATGTCACTGTTTTTCATATAATCTAAAACATTAATGTTTTAATTTATGTTAATATGAATATTATTCATAATTACATAATGTAAAAATAGATGTTGTTTCGTCTACAAAAATTTTCCAAAATTATCTTGATCATAAAATTTTAAAATTTTTGCTTAACAAGAGATAACAGTAATGTAGAGCTATATTTGAATACATAAATAATTTTTGTATATTATGTTTTTTTATTTTGTGTATGTGGCTGTGCAGGTCTCATCAGACCTGTATCACTTCGACCATATTGATCTATTGTGATCGCCACTATGTTACAAAACACCACCAAGTCCCACTGCAGTCAGAAACCGCAAGGTATTCCTTGGAGTGATGTGCTGAACCTCTCCCTGACTAAGAAGATACTGGCCGAGACAGGATCGACAAGTGCGCATCAGTGGTCCGCAGTCACATAAAATGTGCATAGGCGTTTCATCCGCCTCTTGGCAGTACCAGCACGTTTTTGTGTGCAACAATGCCCAGTGAGTGCTCTAACCAAGATACGCAAGTTGCTCCAGCTCATTGCCGTGATACTAGAAGCCACTTTGCGATTATATGGCTTTATTAGGGCTTTGGAATGCTCCTGACCTGGAATATTCTCCCAATACTCGCAAGAAGCTTTGAAACAAGATCTCCACAAAATCAGTTGAACCTGGCTTTTGGGAATACCACAGAAAGGTTCTGGACCAATAAAAATAAATATGATTTTGGTCCCGGCCCTTGCGAGTTCGTGGGCATTTTCTTTGACTACAATGCCCGCATGGCCAGGAACCCATCTTAGAATCACTCTGTTTTTGTTTTCCAGAGTGTTTAAGATAGTCACGCAGTTATTAACTAGCCTAGATATAATTACACTCGAGGCCAATGCCAAAAGAGCTGCCTGACTATCAGAGTGTATGTATATAGTTTGGTTTACGTAGTGCTTTTCAACGTTAATGTCCGCACATTCAATAATGGCGAACATTTCAGCTTGGAATATGGAGGCGTACCTCCTCAGATTCAGGCTCCTCTTGAAATTTGGGCGCTCTCCATAAATTCCACATCCTACGTTGTTGTCCGATTTTGAGCCATCGGTGTACCAGAGTAGACTGCCGGGCTTCCAGGATATTCTTCCTTGAAGCCAGTCATCCTTGGAAGGCATCTCCACTGTAAACTGTTTTTCAAAGGTACACCGCGGGAACATGACATCACTTGGCATACTCAAAATCGGAATATTCGTTACTGAGTCTTGAAAAGATCTGTTTCTTCGATAACTATTTCGTTCCGTCCTGGGCGGATATTTTCTGCATACTGCTCCTCGCCTCCTTTAACACTCCTCCTTTAACGCCGCACCCGGCGAAGTCGACATGGCTCCGGTTACTAATAAACAGGCGGTCCTACATAACCTAGCCTGTCTATTACAGTCTTCTGGTGGGCTTTCTCGTACCAGACCACAGAGGCATAACATTGTATTCCGTGGGCATAACCACTCTTATTTAAGGGCATAACTAATTATTGGCCTCACAAGGGCCGTATACAGCCACAGAACAACTTTTGGATTCAGACCCCAGTTGCTCCCTGCCATCCGACTGCAAGTACCTAAGGCAATTTTTGCCTTTTGCAGAGTACTGGTAAGGTGCCTGTTCCACGTCAGTTTTTGGTCGATTATGACACTCAAATACTTCACTTCAGTGGAAAAAGGTATCGATTTACTATTTAGTTGTGGAGCTACCAACCTATCGAGGCCTCGCTTCCTGGTAAACGGCACAATTACTGTTTTATCAGCGTTTATCGATAACTCATTCTCTCGACACCATTCACTGACAGTGTCGAGGCCTCTTTGCATAACACACGAAATGGTGTTCAGGCTAAAACCTCGGACTATGACTACCAGGTCATCTACATATCCCTGTGTGTCAATACTTAGGTCAGCCATTTTATGCAAAAGCTGATCCACTGCAAGGGTCCATAAAAGTGGTGATAAAACGCCTCCTGCGGACAACCTCTTACTGTGGAATAAGTTGCTGTTGTGTGACAGAGGGCTAATTTGGCTCCTCTGTTAGAGAGCATCGAACACACCCACCTAGTGGTCGTAGGGTCAACCATCTTGGTTTCGAGGCCCCTAATTAATGTACTGATGGGTGCGTTATCGAAAGCTCCCTCTATGACTAAGAAGGCACAAAGTGCTACTTCTTTGTCTTCAACTGCCTTTTCTACTCTGTCAAGAAGACTGAGTAGAGCGGTAGCTGTAGATTTACCTCTACTATAGACGTGTTGAGTGTGATGAATAGGTATTGTAGCCAATGGCCCATCCCTAATAAATCTATTTATAACCTTTTCCATGGTCTTTAACAGGAATGAACTGAGGCTAATGGGCCTATATGACTTTGACAGCCCATGGTCCCTATTCCCTACTTTAGGTATTATTATTGTAGACATGACCAGACATAACTAGCTCTGAAGATATTAATAAGGTGCGGTAGGAGGATATCGATCCCTTTTTGTAAGTGTATGGGACGTACACCATCCTCCCCGCAACTTTTTTGTGGTTTGAAAGAGTTGATCGCCCACCTTATTTTGTTGGATGTTATTAGTTTGAGCGCCCTTTGCCAATCCTCCTTCTGAGGTCTATGCAGAGCGCGCTGTGGTGCAGTATCCGACCCTTTACAGATTGCCCCAGGAAAGTGGGTCGTTGCTAACAACTCTAACGTTTCTCTTTCACAAGTTGTGAATGAACCGTCTGGCTTTTTAAGCAGCCCGATTTGATTAGGTTTGGTTTTAGAGAGCACTCTATGAGGTCTCGCTCCTTGAGGCATATTATTAATTTCCTCACAAAGTCTCCTCCATGAAGCTCTCTTTGCCTTCCTAATCTCCATATTATATTCAGTTAAGGTTTTGCTATAGTCCTCCCATTCGCGAGACCTTTTGGCCTTATTGAATAATTTACGTATTTTTGCTCTAAGCTTCCCAAGCCTAGAATTCCACCACGACACTTTTCTTTTTGAGGTCTTTGTCTTCAGCGGGCAGCAGTCTTCAAAGGCATTTTTGATGCCTTCCGTGATCATGCGCACTGCTAAGTCTAGACTCTCACACCTTTTGAAATGTTTAGGGATTGTCTCTAGGTTAGCACCTAGTCCCTCTTTATACAAGTCCCAGTTCGCCCTCCTAGAGTCCCTATATGTAATAGTTTGATCGGCTAAGTAAGCTCTAATGTCAAAACGAATATGTCTGTGATCAGACATAGAATTCTCGTCACTCACCCGCCATCCGACTATGTGTCTGGCTAAGTTGACTGTGGAAAAAGAAATGTCTAGCACCTCTTGTCTGTCGAACGAAGGTCGGTTCACAGCCTTGGTTCAATGTGTAAAAATGATTAATAGTAAGAAATTGGTATAATAACTCACCTCTGGCATTGATGTTCGAGCTCCCCCAGGTGGTGTGGTGAGCATTGTCATCACAGCCCACCAGAAGCTAAGCGTTGTGCTTCTTAGCGTAGGCCGCTACACGCTGAAGGTCTTCGGTAGGGTCTTCTTTATCTCCAGGTAGATAAGCCGAGCACAAGATTATTCTAGCCCCATGCCACCCTTGGAGATTTACAAACGCTGCAACCAGGTCGTTAGAACGCAACTCTGGAACAGGTAAAAAGTCAATTTTCTTATTGAAAACGATACAAGCACTAGGCTTTTTGCCACCGATATTATACAGAATATGACCGGCAGCGTTTAGACCTAGGATTTTTGTGTTTACCACCCATGGTTCTTAAATCGAGGCGAGGCTTGCTTTATTCTCAACAAGACAGCACTCTACCACTGCTTATGCAGCGACAGCATGGTTGAGGTTAGCTTGGAGTATCCTCTCCGATTCTCCTTGGGCGGTATTTCATAAACCTGCAGAGGGCTTTGAGATTGTAGGCTTTGCTCCCCCTTTCTGCGGAGGTGGTCGTCCACGAGAAGAAGAAGGCAGCCCGGTCACTGCAGCGCCTCTAGTACTTGCACCAGACCCTCTATTTGCACCCCCGCCCCTTGCTGCCGGTCCAGAAGGCCTTTTACCCAGTTTGACCTGGGGTTTAGGCGCTTTCCTTATCGGCTGCGTGGAGTCACTAGAGGTGGAGGGTTGTGGGTTCTCTGGTGTGTTAGCCGTTGACTCATTAGTATCATGGCCACCCCTGGCCTTAAAAACAATTTTTCTAAAGCCAAGGCTGACCCTGTATTCCATGGATTTGAGAGCTTCAGCAGAAGGGTCGTCAATAGAGAAGGTCGCAAGGAATCCACTCTCCTCGCCCCTAACTGCCAATGTCTTTCAAAGCCCTCATTTTATATCCGAAGCAGATTGAGGTCGTCATTTACAGACTGCACGTCACCGCTCGGTACAAAAGTCGAGGCAACAACAGGCTTAGGCAGTTCGCTTTCCGATATCACAGAAAGTTCCGCCTCAGGCCATGGTTTTATTTTTGCTTTCTTCATTATTGCTATTTCATACACCAGCCATTCTTGGCTGGATTGATTCTCGCAGGTAATCAATATCCAGCCTGGCCTGTGCATGAAGCCCACAAATTTGGGTCCCGCTCCACTGTCCGAAATCTTTGCGATCTCTTGGATCAGTGTGCTACGAATCTGCTTCATTTGGTCCTCGTTCATGGGAGTCGTGTTACGAACTCCCACTCGTGAGGACCCAGCGATCTCTTTAAAGCTTGGTTTAGCTTTATTAGCAAGTTCCACTTTCGGGCCCTTGTTAGTGTTGTCCACCTTCGGAGCCTTTGCCACATTGGTCCATCTTTGGAGCCTTGGTAACACTCTCCTGAGGGGATTCCTCCTCCGATCGAATTCGCTTGACCGCCTTCGATGGAAGAGTTTTGAGCTGCGGCAGATTGGCCACAGGCTAACGGCACAAAGTTAAGGCCTCTTCGGCACCTACATTTGCAGCCCGTAGCCTCCTAAACCGTTTCCGCGCGGCTCCCGATAACTTCCTCTTTCGAGGTACGTCATCAGTGTGTGTGTCCCCGCTTTGGTTCGTCACCATTTGTGAGCCGGAGTTACCGGCTACAATTTGGCTCGTCCCAGCGCTAGACGAACTAGTACTGGGCGTTTGGGTAGCCATAGGCTCGCCCTCCGACCCAGCAACTTGCAGTTTTTCTTCTTCAGATTTCTCTGAAGGAGAAAAAAGGAGTAAGGAGTTTATCTAGTTTACAATATCCATATAAGTCCCACGAGAAGCTAGGGAAATAAAGGTCACAACCGGCAGAGCCCCGCATGCCGGATGAAGGGCAAAAATACTCTCCGAGGCGCGAGACACCGTTCACAACTGAGCTCCCCCTCAGCCACGCATCCATCGGCACGGTACGTTTGACACCTTGGATTGGGGACAATCTTTTCGCCCACTACTAGCAAGAGTTCAGTATTTACCAAAAAGTTACTAGCAGTGGCCCATGGTGCACCGGCTAGAGGGTTTACGTTCCAACAAGGCGTACCGTATTGGACTGAAAATCCCCATCGCACACGTGGAGGTAGATCATCGTTCGCACCCCTAAATGTAGATGTAATGTAGAGCTATATTTGTATACATGAATAATTTTTGTACATACCTAAGTACTTACATAGTTGTTGGTGCGTATGTTAGTTCTCATGTAACTTCTAAAGGACTCGACTTATTGTGTTATCGAATTTATGTAATACTACATACAATCACACATTACAATTGTGTGATCTCAAACTAATTACTAGACTTGTACTGTGTATAGCCCACAATAAGCTGGGGGAGAGTCCCCCGTAACACCCAGACTCCAAGCCAAGTCAATTTAGAAAAGTTTGATCCTGAATTGACTAACCGACTGGGGGGAACAGACCCGGTGCCTCGGCTTGGAAAGCATATGCCACTGTGCCTGCCATCTGCCACCGTGTCAACAGGTCAGTCATATTCGTATAATCAATGATGTTTATTTACAATATTATAACGTTATTGCCCACAATGTTTAAATTTGTTTTTTCCACAGATTAGGGGATGTGCGATGGTTCGTGTATAATCTATGTTCATAGCAAACTTTACTTGCACTATGTCTAAAGCTATTAGCTATCATCACAGACTACCTAGCATAAATACGCTAAGATCGTTAGATGGCGCCGTGGCGTTGTAATCAGTGCTGTAAGCTGTAATCCAGTTATTCTATACTGTCACTGACATGAAGCTCACAAAGCCATACTGCTTCGAAGAGAACTTGAGAAGGGCTTATTGTCATACGTCCAGTATCCCTAAATAGCAGACTATTTAGGGATACTGGACGTATGACGACGTCATACAGGACGTATGATGCTTATTGTCTATCAGTAACCATAGATAATTCAGTAACCTACACGGACAGTGGCGTATTTTAAGGTTTGGCGTTAGGTTTGCTGTCCCATAACAAAGAAAAAGTAAAAATGTTTTAATAATGAAAAGGCCACACAAAAGAATGATGAACGCCATTTATCTATAAGGTACATTTTTTTCGATACACAAATTGGTTGTCAAATTCTCAGCTTATACCCATCTTCTACTAAGCACTACTAAGGTGCAGGTTACTTACATACATAATTTCATAATGTATGTTATCTCCTTGGCTTCTACAAAGCTTTTACACACATCAAAAAGTAAGCAACATATGCAGACTTTTTTAACGATTTTTTTGTATTAGCGTTTTTTTTTGCTTATATAACTTTATTGTCTTTGAGTAACAAAAAGGCATATATTTGTCAAAAACCAGTATAAAATAAAAAAAAACCTATACCTACTTTATTCTTTATTACATGCGAATACAGGTAGGTACGCCTACACTATACGAACTGAATCAATGTCTGTCAGACGAGAAAAAAAATTAAATCGTATTAATGAACTGATACATACATACATATATACCTACATATCATCACGCTGTATGTATGTATGTCTCACGCTGTATGAGAGGACGGAGCGCCAAGCGTCACGGGGTTCTTACATACTTCTTTCACTTCCTCAAATCTCATCATTCTTCTCACACATTTTCGCCTAAGTATGCAAGAATTAACTGATAATTCCCATAAAGTCCTCACTTTTTTTAATTTAATTGTTTGAAAGGTTTTTTCTTTCTCAAGTGAAGATGTGTATAGTTATAAAAATTTTCATCTACAGTGTAAGATTTTCATCCTATAACTCACAATGCTTTTGTTCCTGCTTTTTCTTATGCCCTTTGTCGCCTAACCCGCAAAACGTAACTGGTGTAGGTGGGTAACTGGTTATTATGCTACTTTTTTTTTCTTTGGACATAGTTCTTATTAAATATTTTGGATAAGTTTTTGCTTAATAAATTCACACATGAACATGATGTTTAGATCATCAACCAAAAAAACAGTATATGCAAATTTTGCTACATCACGAGTAAAGTTTTTTTACCCTACTCGCTCCTAATGACCTAAATTCCTAATGCTCTAAAGCGGTGCAGATACCACTAACAATAGTATGTTCTATAATTTCACACTTAGGGGAGAGTGGGGGAATTGGAGCCATGTAAGGAAAAGTAAAAAAAAGACGAGTTTATGTTGTATTAATTTATTTTTTTATAATTAGTCGTTTAATTGTTTGTCTTTCAGTAAATACTAACAAACATTTCAAACACTAACTTAGTAATTGAAAATCACTTTTTTTATAAATGTTAGTTTCGCTCGCATTACGTCACGTCGGGTAAGAAAACCTCCATATGTGCAATGAGAGCCATCGCCTGATACTACACAATATTAAACTCACGTTGTTGCACGTAATAAGAGCCAAAACAAATCACAGTTATAAAGTAATGAACGGAACATGGTAATCAACAAAAACAAAGCGTTTCTAAACGTTAAGTATACAGCGTAAGGTGTTCTAGCGATCTAAACAAAAATGTAAAATATAGTATCCACATATTTTATATTTTAAATTTTTCATCATCGCAAATCGAGCACTCAGAATGAGCCCATTTCCATTGGCTCTGCAACACTACCATAGCTCTTTTCTTTTTTAGTTTTCTTTTTCGATGTTCTTCAAATGTCTGTGTGTAGAGCTTTTAACTCCCATTACCCGTATGTAACATCTTGTATTAATAAAATTAACATTGCTAAATTATTATCTATCTTCCACTATTATCGTAAAACTTACGAAAGAAGGCATTTAGTAAATACTTAACACAACAGAATAATATAAGTTCATGTACTTACTTTGGTTGCGAGATTTGTTATTTTTTATAACGATGACTAACGAAACCAATTTATTTGTTGTCGTCATCGTCATACGCGTTCCACTAAGCTTTTTTCGAAGCCGTTTGTGTCATTTCGTCCTGACTTGTACCTACGTTCCTATATGTGTAAATTATAGTAGCTCCCATTACCCGCTAGCTCCCATTACCCCGTTCTCGCCTATTCATAAAAATGTTATTTTATACACGTCGCGGAATGTATATGTAACCCTGGTTGCTTCATTAAAAATATGCACTAAATTAAATGAGAGAAAGAGTGAAATGAGCATATCAGAGCCTTCGAATTATTCAATGTCTACCAACGAATTCAGAAATGTCTACATTGAAGTCACCACAGGCTATTATCATCTACTTGCCATTTTTTACATTTGCTAAGACTTGTGACTCTCCTCTAAAGAAATTAAAATTTGATAAAAATCAGACGAGGGAAGTCGGTAAAGTTAATACGAAACTCGTGTTATCAACGAAACTAACAGAACAAGGATCTAATCGTGAATTTCGTAGAAATCGATCTGTTGCTGAGAAAGCTAGCTATTAAACAAAACATAGATAATATATAACTATAGATAACTGTGGCGCACCAACTACCTACAACAAAATAATCGACAATAAAATATTATCTGCCTACATAAAATAAGCCGATAGATCGCCATTTCGCTAAAAACACTGAAAATACGCAATTATGTTGAACTGTATTTCACGAAATGGTTGTCGTTCGCTTATCATAAAAATGTTAATAATGTGTGCCGTATCACAGGCAAGAGTTACTAGATACCTAAGTAAGTAAATAACTATGACAGTATTTATAGGTGGTCTGGCTATCTTGGTTATCTGCTTAACTTTTCGATAGTATAACATCGAATCTAATGACAAAGTCGTGGTTACCGCCCCGGGATATCCTACCGCTTTTTAATATCTCAGACATTTGTGCAGGCTTGATTTTTTTTTATCGTAAAATTACCAAATCAAATATGATACTTAAACGCTGCTATGTCAAATCTGACAATAAAGCATACATACATACATATCCTCACGCTGTATCCCCAAAGGCGTAGTCAGAGAGGACGGAGTGCCAAGCGTCGCAGTCCCTACATACTTCTTTCGCTTTCTCGAATCTCATCATTCTCCTCACACATTTTCACCTAGGTATGCGAGTGCTTTTGACACTTCCGTAGGCTAACACTCTAGCTATTTAATCTTCATAAGTCAACCTTGGTCTTTCTTGGCTTCGCAACAATAAAGCTTTTGACAATATTGCAGCAATCTTATAATTTTCATCAGTGCCTCTACCATGAGTTAACGCCGTCGATACTCGCTATCAACAACGTAAAACTTTGTATGAAGAATTGGGCAGCGCTCCTAGCGGTCATACAAAACTGACGCGGTCGCTATCGAGTATTTACGGCGTAAACTCATGGCAAGGCTACAGGTATCAAATTTTTGGCGCTCCGTCCTCTCTGACTACCCCGTTAGGGATACGGCGTGAAGATAAATGTATATATGGATGTATCAAATTTTTGTTTACATTTTGGTAGCCACTTTTTTGTATTACCATATAAATGACTTCTGGTACGAAGATAGTATCATACCCGAATAACTCCAATACAAAACTAATTGTGTTGTCAACATTGTGTCTTTGACATGTAGTAACTAGAAAGTCTAATTCAAACTTGGCTACACTGTATAGAGTTGCATGACAAACCTGGCACATGTTCAAGTTTAAATTGCTATCTGGAATATACGGAACCTTCTGCGCGCAAAGATTTGCGAAGCTTTGCATGCCACGTCTGAACTTGCACTGAATCAATTTCCGTTGAATTTTGTTTTCATTAAATGAAACTTCTGCTTTTCTCGAAATTACTACAAAACCCTGTGTTACTAATGCAAATACATGTTTGACATGTTCTCGGCCAGCTTTTTTACAAAGTATTGTTCCAAAATCTACTTAAAAGATGTTGCGGTTATTATATACATGAATATATGCTAATTATAGTTATATACATTCTAGATAGCATGCATGCTTGATATTTCTTTGATTTTAACTTGCGAATCAAATATGACGAGGCGAGATTTTAACATTTAATGATTAAAAATTGCTATGTCGAATATTCAAAACAACAAAGTTTTGTTTATATTTTGGTACTTTAGCGTATTACTACACATTTGCTTTCTGGTACGACAATGGAGTGTCATATTTGAATAATTCCAGCATAAAAGATTATTTGTTACGTTAATCTTGTATCTTTATTACGAGGCAATAAGGAAGTATAATTTAAAATTGTTTCCAGTGTATACATTTGCAGGGCAAAGATGACGCACGCTTGGTTCAAGTTAAAATTGCTATCCATAATCCCACAATACTCATATTCCATTTAATATTTCATTTTGTCGAGACTATGGTACCTACTTAGGTATGATATTTTTATAAGTAACGTTGGAATTAAGTTATTATAATCTAATGAAACTCATTGTATTGAATTGAAAACCACATTGAAACACCACAGGAAAGGCAAATAACATTTGACGGGTCCGCTAGAATTGCATCACTTTTAAAAGGCAAAGTCCTGCCTAACTGACTGACTCACACTTGGACTGACTCACACTTGGACTGACTCACTGACTCCTCATCGCCCAGCCCAGATCGCTAAGCATAGGAATTTGAAAAGAGTGAAGATTTTGCCATACTCATCAGACGCCATTTAATTTTTTTTGAAAATGGTGGCGCACAATACAACATACTCATACATTACACAAATATCGATTAGGGACACTTACACTAACAAAAAATTACTAAGGTTGCTATGTCCTAAAGCGTAACAGTTACAGTTATTTGCAGGAAAATATTTATGAGAACTTCAGTAACCATGAAAAAAATGCTACGATAAATTAAATTAAACTAATTAATATATATGGTCATGTCATATCTTGTCATCATTGACAACTGTTTGGCTCTTCTTTCTTAAAATTATTTTAACGTGGTGGACGCAGCTGCAGTCCACATATTGCTGGGTTTTTCTCATCCGGCCGGGTGTGACAGTTCTGCCATAGCAACGTCAACAAGAACGGTTGCTTAGAGATTTTAGCGCTTATAGCTTATTTTTCACTGTAGTTTTTTTGTAATTTTTCGTAATATTATGTCGTGATATGCTTCCGGCCCTCACATCCTCACCTTCCTCTAGCTCACATACTATAATTAATGACACATCGTTGGAAAATTTAATAAAATGTGAGCAGTGTTCCCAACCTCGTTTTTTTCGTGGAAATAGGGGCTTGAAGATTCATGTCGGCAGGGTACACAAACGGTGTGACACTGCCGGCATTGCTTCAGGCCCCACTTCCTTATCAGTGCCATCTCAGTCCAATAATTTGACTAATTCCTCAAATTCCAATCACAATCGCACACCTTTTTGGAAATATATTGGTTCGCTCAAAAACAATGTATGCTTAATAAAGCGTATTCCACGTGGCGCACGCATCAGCGTTGCCAAATCTCTTAATTTAATAATACAAAGAATATTAAACCGAAATGACAAATGCGATTGGGAAGAACTGCTCATTTTCGGTTATAGAACATTATGTTTGGAACAAAACGATAAAGACAAAATTTCCTTAACACAAAAAATTAAACATAAGTGCTCTAACTCTTCAGTTCCGAGCATTCATGTTCGGCCCATTTATAAATCTTTCAATTCTGACAGTATTCCAAAAATAGAAACAAAAATTAGCGACGGCGATCTAAGAGGTGCCGCCCACTTGCTATTTTCCAGCGATGTTTTGGCACCGAATACGGCCGAGACTCTTTTTGCTCTCAGATCAAAGCATCCCTCTTCCTCTGTGGCTTGTTGTCTGCCAGATCCCCCACATCCAAATGATGTGTCGACTCGAGCTACGGAGGAAGATGTGCTTGCCGCAATAAATTCTTTTAAAAGCGGTTCCGCGGGAGGTCTCGATGGCTTAACGCCACAACATTATAAAGATCTGATTACAGGCTCTGTCGGTGATACCGGTAAGACACTCTTATCTAGTTTAACAGCTCTAATAAACGTTATGCTGGCTGGTAAGGTGCCCCCGGAGATAACCGACATCCTGTATGGTGCCAATTTATGTGCCCTGAAAAAAAAAGACGGTGGCGTTAGGCCAATTGCCGTAGGTGCAACTATACGCCGCATTGCCTCCAAAATTTGTTGCCGTCACATTCTCTCTACCGTATCAAACTATTTTTGTCCTACACAAGTAGGTTTTGGCTCAAAGAGAGGATGTGAAGCGGCAGTGCATGCGGCGCGTGCTTTCTTGACACATGATGGAGGTGAGGTACTCCTCAAAGTAGACATAAAAAATGCATTTAATTCTGTTGATAGATCCACCTTGTTGACACAGATAAAACAGCATGTTCCGGACATATATCCCTACCTCTGGCAATCTTATAGCAGTCCTTCAAAATTAATATATAAAGATAATTTATTACATTCCGAAGTTGGCTGTCAACAAGGTGATCCTCTCGGACCAGCTATTTTTAGTCTGGCTATCCATCCTGCGATTTGTAATTTAAATTCCAAATTTAATATTTGGTACCTTGACGACGGAACAATAGGAGGTAAAGCAATTACTGTTTTAGAAGACCTTAAAACCCTCATTCAAAGGTTTAAAGATATTGGCTTAGAATTAAATTTTTCTAAATGTGAACTCTTTGTTTCCGATTCTGTTCCAACTATTACAAAAAATGAAATAATTAATAAATTTAACAATCTGGCACCAGGTATTAAAGTCTTGTCAAAAGAATCGCTGTACCTCCTAGGTGCTCCCGTCTTAGATGACTCCATACCCTGCTTTATCAATGATCAAATACAAAAATTTAGCCAGTCTTCAGACAAACTTTTCAAAATTAATTCCCACATGGCTCTCCTCGTTGTCCGCTTTTGCCTTTTTGTTCCAAAATTTTCATATGCTCTTCGCTGTTCTCAGCTTTTTAAATTTCAAACGCTTTTAAAATCTGTAGACAATATTCTAAAAAATACATTATCTAAAATATTAAATTGCTCCTTTGTTGATGACAGGGTCTGGAATCAAGCCTCGCTTCCCATCTGTTATGGAGGCCTGGGCATACGCAAAATCTCGAGTGTGTCACTGCCAGCTTTTCTTTCATCAGCCTACAGCACGGAAAACCTTTTCCTATCTGTTATTCGCCCTTCCTTAGGATCGGTTGAGGTGCCGTGCTTGACTGATGCTCGAAATGCTTGGTTAAGTGTTTGTCCGAGTACTAACCTGCCTACCTCGACCTTTTCTCAAAAACACTGGGATGAGCCTCTATGCAAAAATGTTCATTTACAACTTTTAGATTCTTGTAGTACCGAAAAAGATCGGTCTCGCCTCCTAGCTGTTTCTGAGAAGGAGTCAGGACACTGGTTGAAGGTAATACCTTCAAAAAACTTAGGAACCTTAATCGACAATACCACGCTTTCTCTCATAGTATCCCTTCGTCTGGGGGCCAGGACTAACCTTCTTCACCGTTGCCGCTGTGGTGATCTCGTCGATGTACTAGGTCACCACGGTTTATCCTGTTTACGTAGTGCGGGCCGCATGTCACGACATGCTGCCTTGAATGACGTCATTCGGCGGGCTCTTGTCGCCGCTGGCGTTCCTGCAGTCTTAGAGCCTGTAGGTATTGTGCGCAGCGACGGCAGGAGACCGGATGGTTTGACGCTCATTCCTTGGAAACTTGGAAGATCGCTGGTGTGGGATGCCACTTGTGTCGATACACTTGCTGTTTCCCATGTGCCGGCGACTTCCAAGTCAGCAGGTGCCGCGGCCAGCACTGCCGAGAACTTGAAGCGGCGTAAGTATGCGACTCTCTCTGAGAGTTTCATATTTACGCCCTTTGCAGTCGAAACTTTGGGTCCCTGGGGCCCCGAAGCCCATCGACTGGTTTCTGATATTTGTAAGAGACTGGTCGAGGCTTCGGGAGACCGCCGGGCTGGCAGCTTCTTCCGCCAACGAATCAGTTTGGCTATTCAAAGAGGCAATGCTGCCAGTCTGCTAGGTACCTTGAGCAATGACAGCTTACTAAGCGGCAACTTTGAGGAAGTTTATTATTTAAGATAATGTGTAGTTGTAAGTTTGTAAATATTAACATATGTATGTACTTTTTGTTAATAAAGAGGTTAAAATTATACGTAATTTTTACAAAAAAAAAAAAAAAAATATATATATGGTTCATAAAAGTACCTACACTATACTGCCAGCCCAAATGAATAAATTAATTTAATAATATAAATTGTCAATTGGTATCGGGTTCTTTGTGTACCTACTATGTAGGGTACTGCCCATTTTCTCTTCACGATGACAATAAGGATAAAAACTATAAATAGATAAGTAATCATTATTCCATGGTACTCATACTTACAGTAAAAAGTTTAATACATACATACATATCCTCCCGCTGTATCCCCAACCGGGCAGTCAGAGAGGACGGAGCGCCAAGCGTCGCGGTTCTTACATACTTCTATCGCTTCAAATCTCATCAACAGTTAAATCTGTCTAGGAATTATTATTCGAACTATAGAATGCATAAAAACCTCTAATGAGTAATATTTTAATGGTTATTGAAGTTTTCGTACTTCGATCTTATCTTGTAATTAACTCTGTAACGTGAAACTTTAGGATGTAGCAACATTGTAGCAACCTTAGTAATTTGTGTTCCCAATCGATTTAATATAGGGTTTGTCGTGCGTTGTAATAAAAAAAAAAAAAATAGCGGTTGTTGAGTGTGCCAGGCTACGAAAAAAAATCTTTAAATCCAACCCAACCCGTAAGGGGAAGAAAGCAAGTACTTAGCAAAGTTTGTATGGGAAATATTGTTTTTATTGTTAAAAATTATAACTTAGTATTATTATTACATACTCTTCGATATTATCAAAAACCCGTATTTCTACGATTTCCGAAATTCACGCCTTAGGGGATGGAATTGACGTGGTTCGTATAGCCAATAAAATTTTCTGGTCAGAATGACCCAATGAACAACCTAGGTATATTATATACGTATTTCGACGTTGTTCAAAATTCAACCCGTAAGGGGTTGAAAAGGGGAGTAACAGTTTTTATTGCAAAACATAATTTTTCACGAAACGGGCTGAATTTTTTATTGCGCAGGCCTCAAAAAACTATACAAATCTATTGAAGCCGCGGGTGGAAAGTTAGTACTTATAATTATAACATCTACACACATTAACAGTTATTGTCGAAACTTCTAATTGATGTCACCTGGACATAAATATATATTTCGTCGAAGGCCTATTCTGTTTTCGACGTCATCTATCACACCAGAGTTATTGATACGTATTGACCACTGATAAGATAGCTTTCGCTATCAGCGTAGACCGACGTCTCTTATTTTATATTCAACAGGGTCACGCTATTGTTCTACCGTGTTATGAACTATGTAGTGAATTACTAGAAAGTGCAATAATCTATAATGATAGACCGTAGTGCTCATTTCTGTTCACGTTTAGTGGAGTGTTTCCGTGCGTTTTTTCTGCTAATATGTTGCTGTTGCAATGTAAGTAATATTTTTAATGTTGTTTTATAAAATAACGCGGTATTAATTTATTTTCAATTAATGAATTATTCTGATAGAATCCATAGACCATACCCAGTTTCTTAACACTAAATCCCCCACATTATATGTATTGTTGATTTTTTCTTTAGATGTGCTATTGACTTTGACGTTCGGATACAATCTAATCTGTTGCTAATCTGCCTAGCCTAGGTAACATGTTTACGATACGTACCTATTTGAATGTCATACATTTTTAGTATTCTGGACAGTAATAGTTAGTTTTTTTTTGGTTAGCAGAGAATTCTGCACACACGTGCCCAGCCCTCTGGGGTGCGAATGGGTTATGTGAGGCTTTTACCCGCAAAAACGACCTACTAATAATTCTAAACTTGTGCCGAGTCTGATTGTCACTGGACGATCTATGTAGGTCACAAACTGGTGTACTCTATTACATTGCTTTTAAAAAAACAGGACAAGAACAACTCCGATTTGCTCTGTTTTCTGTACCAACAGTTGTTTGTTATTGTTACCAGCCGAAAAACTAAGTTTGTCATAATGCTTTTTTATCCAAAAAGTATATGTATAATTTGTATAATGTATATGTGTATTGCATCAACTTGCTCTTTTTTACCCATCGACTGGACCGTCAAAGATTTAAGTATAAAATATCAGTTATGTGTGTGCCGACCACACGCTCAAATCCTAAATCTTATGCAATATATAACCACGATATAACAAAAAATTTTTAATAGTTACTCCAAGAAGTAACCATGTAAATTTCTATCATAGTATCCCTTCGTCTGGGGGCCAGGATTAACCTTTCTCACCGTTGCCGCTGTGGTGATCTCGTCGATGTACTAGGTCACCACGGTTTATCCTGTTTACGTAGTGCGGGCCGCATGTCACGACATGCTGTCTTGAATGACGTCATTCAGCGGGCTCTTGTCGCCGCTGGCGTTTCTGCAGTCTTAGAGTCTGTAGGTATTGCGCGCAGCGACGGTAGGAGATCGGATGGTTTGACGCTCATTCCTTGGAAACTTGGAAGATCGCTGGTGTGGGACGCCACTTGTGTCAATACATTTACTGTTTCCCATGTACCAGCGACTTCCAAGTCAGCAGGTGACGCGGCCAGCACTGCCGAGAACTTGAAGCGGCGTAAGTATACGATTCTCTCCGAGAGTTTCATATTTACGCTCTCTGCAATCTAACCTATGGGTCCCTGGGGCTCCGAACCCATCGACTAGTTTCTGATATTTGTAGAGACTGTCGAGCCTTTGGGAGACCACCGGGCTGGCAGCTTTTTCCGGCAATGAATCAGTTCGGCTATCCAAAGAGGCAATGCTGCCAGTCTGCTGGGCACCTTAAGCAATGACAGCTTTCTAAGCGGCAACTTTGAGGAAGTCTATTATTTAAGATAATGTGTAGTCTTAAGTTTGTAAAAATTACCGTATGTTATTATGTACTTTTTTGTTAATAATTCAATTTAAAGTTTTTAATCACGTAAAATGTAATACACATACTTACTTACATAATAAATTCTTGAAACAAGTACGTCCATTATGTGACCCCAAATTAATCATTAGGCTTGTAACTGTAGACGTAATATCACATAAAGAATTAAGGAACAGTAACATTTAGGCTACAAGACAATTTAGTAAGGTTCATATATTCATATTCTTTCGATCGATTTGGACATAAATCGAAACCAGGACCCTCGTCTAGGAATGTAGTTTGGCGACTCGGAGCACAGACAAAAATATGCAGCAGGAAAAACCTTTACGAAAGTAATTAGCACCCTGAAGGTGATACTGAGTTGTTTGGAGCTTTTACCCACTAAATCTCACTAGAAGCACTGGAATCGCTTATGCAACACATTAAAACTCCTCTAGGAGAAGACCTCCTCCAAGCACCGTCGCCTTGCTACGACTACAAGTATCACACGCGCTGTCGTCCTTCTTGGATTCTCATCAATAATTGATCACCGTAGTTCCAATCCGATCGGCCGCAGCCGCAAATAGTTCTCTTTAATTAATTCGTACAACTGGAAATACCATGATTTTATCCTTTAGCCTAAAGTACAGAGCTGACAAGTACGCTAACGGCTTAGTCCAGATACTTATGTTGATTCTCGAATATTTATTTTCAAACAGCATATTACGCATAAAATCATTTTAAGATAGATAAAAATACTAATTATTCGCTATAAAAAAATAATGTCCAGCAACAAAACCTTACCACTGTAATGAAATAAATACCAATAATATTCATATACATCCTCACACTGTATAGCTATCGGGATGGACAGAGAGGATGGATTGTCGAGTATTTCTTTAGCATAGGTGAGGTGTAAAGAGAATAATGAGGTTTGATTAGGGGAAAGAAGTGCCTATACTTCTTTCGCCTAATCAAACCTCATTATTCTCTTTATACACTTTTGTCTCTTTGTTCTTTCGGCTAATGTCCACAGGTCAAGGTCAAGAACGTAGTGTACAGTTATTATTGCGTGTTGCGAGTGTCGCAGCACGGCTGCAGAATTTGACAGATCATGACGTGAATGCATTTTGTGAAACCCTACTATTTCTTGAAACGGCCAACCATATTAATACCCATCATAAGGAAGCAATGCCTTCAGCCGTCGGAGCTGTGGTCGATTGGAGTGAGATTGTGGGAGCTCCGGACCTCCGGTCGTCTATTCATGCGACTTCGCGGAATAGGGCTGGGTTCCTACTGGGTTCCAAATCAGCAGGTAACGCGGCCAGCACTGCCGAGAACTTGAAGCGGCGTAAGTACGCGATTCTCTCCGAGAGTTTCATATTTACACTCTCTGCAATCTAACCTTTGGGTCAAGGAACAACTGGGTTCCTAAAATTACACAAAATAAAATCTTATTATACGAACCAATAAGAAGTGAACCAATTAATTTTACTGTGAGCAAGTGGCGCAGACTTGAAACTTTTTATTTTTAATTTTAAGGAATACTACCCAGGGAGCGCTATTTCCGATTAGAGTAAATGTATAAAAGCACTGGTTGTCACCATCGATTAAGAAACTTTCAAACTTTAGAAATTTTTTCTCTTTTAACAATAGTGAACTTAGGGAGGGATTGGAGGGAGTGCATGTAATGTTAAAAAAACATGAAACACTAATTGCGTAATTAGGTATTACCATATTGTACATACCATATTGGACAGATTTTTTATGAGGACGGCGTTATAATTCAGACTGAAATACAGTAATAGTACCTATTTACAAATTAAAAGTCATTTAAAATTACTATATGTAGATCCAATTATATGTTTGTAAAGTTTTTATCTTACCGTTTTTAAAGTAATACACAAAAAATGCTTCTATTAATTAAACAAATGATTATAGCTTAAATAATAAAATTAAAGGACCAATTTCGCTACAGAAATAAAAGTTTGTAACTGTGAACGAAAGAAACGGGAAACTATTAAAAAAAAAATTAAAACGTTTAAGGATTGCGCCTTAATCTATGAAATGAAAAGCATTAAGTCAGATGCATTTCTTCACACGGCTGTGTTAGTTTCGAACAGCTGCAGTCATATCGTTATTGGCGTTGTCCCCTGACACTATCGGGTTGTGACCGTGAAATGTGTTTGTCCAACAAATCAATCATGAATTACAATAAATATAAATATTGAAATCGCATCGCATCACTGATAACAGATGAGGGTATGATAATTTTTAATTTTTAAATCAAATAACCTCGGAATTTGTCTAATACTCGTATTGCTGCATCATTTAGTATTTTGCGATTCGTTTCACCACTTTCTAATTTCCATTGATGCATCCTATCTGTACTACCCTTCTACCATATATCCTATCTTTATCTTGAGCTTCATAAATTCAGCTTCTGCCAGTCATATTACACAACGTTGATTACAATGGTGGGTACACATTAGATTGCCGCACCATATGAGGGGATCGCCCCACACTGTTTGTCCCAATGTGGTCTTTACTCAAAAGCTCATTTGCTGCAACGATTGTCGCTTCTGCGATAGATGTGAGCAGCCCATTATCCTACTTCAGCTTGCTAACTTTTAAAGCTATGTCGACGACTCAGTTTTAAAAAGGATTAGGTACATCAAACCAAATAAAATAAATATTCGATCTGAATTAGGTACGTCAATTCGTATCTTCTCTTAGAGTGACATCAAGTATAACTCGCTTACCATAGTTTGCTAAACAACTTACAGCTTATAGATAGTAACATTGTTTTACTATAGATATTTCATAGATCTTGTCAGATTTTCGATATTCGATTGAGGAGTCACCAGCCAGAACTAGTAGGTACAGCATGTTGTAGTTCATACAACCTATAAGATATCTGCAACACTCATGCGGGTCCAGAAATGATTGATGGAATTCGCACGTTATAGTTATTTGGCTGCCAATGTAAAACTGAAATTATTGTGCAATAAAACAGTTTTGTGGCGGTATCTTTACTTTCTTAATCTGTCTTTAACCACTCAGAGCCAGATCAGTTACTACTACAGCACCTTATTTGTTCCTATACCATTACAAAGCTATCTCCAAAAACCTGAGTCTTCCATCCAGCCATCTAAGCAGATAACTTACTAAATCCAATCATCTCCAAACCATCCGCCAAGATTTGGTCTAACGTAGTCTTATCCATCTGATGTTCCATTAAAACACATCTGGTTTCATACGTAACCTCCCTTCTTATGTCGTCCATGAACCTTCCGGATTTCCTACAAAACATGAGGATTTCTTTTAGTTTGGTTCTCCTCAGTTCTACTTCTTTCAATGTATCTGACCCTAGTGTACGAAATCTAATTTCCGAATACATAATTTTGAATTATTATTAAACTCTGTTGAAGGGTCTGTGCTTTTGGCTTAAACTTTGCTCATAATCTTTAGCTCATTTGCTTTAGGTGTGTGTAGGTACCTACTCATCATGCGATCAGCTGTCAGGAATGACACTTCTCTTGTGTTCCATTTCAAAATAATTAAGTATATACATAGGTGTAGTCGTGCAATTTGAGTTTGTTTTGTTTATTTTTTTAATTACAATAATATACAGATAAATAAACTAATCTCAAATCTAAGCTCCTCATACGTCATGCAACCATAATTACGTAATTATGTTATTAGTCGAATGTTTTTATTATATCTATCTATAGTATCTTTTCACACTTGTACACGTGGTAATTGCAAAAAATAAACTGAAAAATACAAAATAAATATCCTTCACTAATCGAAACAACTACAATAACGACTTTATAAATACGATACAAATATCTATATGATTAAATTTGACAGTTACTGAAGTCGGTGTCAAGTCTACCAAACTATACTAGATTTTCTGTTGTTGCACAGTGATTTGGCACCAACTTCAATAACTTTCGAAATAAATTATATAGATCAGGGGTCAATTAATGGTGGACCGTGGTCCGCATCCAGACCGCCGACGTATTTTGTGTAAGATGTATGAATATCAAAATAAAATAGGCCGCGTGTTATCTTCTTTGCCGCTCATCGTATAGCCACGACAATAGACGACGCGAGATGAGTTTCATTAAAAATAAACTTCAATTTTGACTTACCCATGGCCATATCCAGGGTATAATGGCAAATTTACTAATTAACTTTTTAAATTTTGGTTGCTAGTCATCATCTACCAAACGGACCGCGACAATCTTATATGCATAATTTTTAAAAACGGTCCCCCAATTAAACTAATTGGCGATCCCTGACATAGGTACCTATTTGTAACCAGTGGAGTATACCGCTGTATATATATTACGTTGTACAATTATAATTTTAAAAAATCCAACTGGCATTTCGAAGTCTGTTTAGATTAATCTACACAGAAAATTTAGACGCATAAAATTGGTCCCGTTAATCCGAAATACGTAAATTTTACTTTTAAAAGAGGTTTCTTTTATAAAATTTTTTCTGTTAAAATCGTATCGCAACTGACAAAATGAAGCTATAGAAATGAAGAATCAGGAATCAGAATAGAATGACAAGTACTTGGTATCCAGGTCGTTGCTGGAATGAGTGAGCTGTAGTATTCTTATGCAGACGTGCATTGCAATTAACCTGGTTCTTTGTGGTAGTCTTTTGTTCTTTTTCATTAATTTTTTTTATGTACTGTTGCGAGCAAGACTTGATATTTATTAGTATCATAAAACTGAGCAGTGGCGAGTAAGATGGTCTGATCTTTCGGCTCTATATTCTAAGTACTCTATGCCACTCGCACACTAGATCACTCGTGTCGTGTAACGAATAGCTAATGCCAAATAATTAACTGCTAATCCCACAGAATTATGTAGAATGATCGAGATCTTGGGACGCATCGGCTTATAGTATAGACTTGTTGAAGTCACTTCTCGCACGCCTTGACGACAATAGATGTGGCAGGCAGGATGTGATGTCAGCTAGGCAGGGCCGGTGACAGTGATGTCATCTCTCTCAGTTACACCCGACTATCCTGGGACGATTGCTCGCGTAATTGTAAACAACACAAATATTAGTTCTTAAGAAGGAAGGTCAATGAGATTTTCAGTCTTTAGATATTTATCGATACTGCAGTTATGTTGTGACATATTAGCTGCATCAGTTTATATTAAGGCCTAAAGAATCTACAGAACTTATTATGGCTTTGTAAACCCCTCTATTCTCCGCTTCTACACCTATCGTTTTCATCTCTTATATCAGGGATATCTTTCATATCAAGGTCAGAATAGATGTCATTTAACTTTGAATTTACTTTATTAGTGTTGCGATCTGGCTCTTGCTTCCATAGCATATAAACCACTTTTTTTTAATGAATACCTCCTTTGACGAAGTGGCAATTATCATTGTTTAGACTACCGATCGAAACGAATTACAAAGACTACTATTACGTGAGGATTTTAAGGGGCGACTACGAACCACCGTATTGGAGTTCCATTGTTCTTAGTACCTACGTGTATCTAAGGAAATTAACTCTTTGCACCTTTAACCGGCAGTTTATTGCCAACAGCTCCTAAAACTATCATAGAATGTCATACCTAGTCTAATAAACCAAATTCTAATAAAAGTAAAAGTAAATGAGAACTATGTTTTATAATAACTTTTGTTGTCAATTTGGGCATAATTTTACAAATCCGTTTTATAACAAATATCGTCTGTGCACGAGTCAAACTAACATTTGACCAAATTTTTGTCTACTGTACTGCGCTATAAGTGCCGTGTGGTACATGTTCTTATACGAAGCAGTTTGGTGAGATAAAGCATGCATAAAATCAACGGAATAATTCAGCTCGGTTTGGTATATTTTTAACCGAAAAAAATACCTTAACTTTTTGTATACTAAACGGCAATTTCATAGGTAAAGACCTAATATTATAAATGTGAAAGTTTGTGAGGATGGATGGATGTTTGTTACTCTTTCAAGCAAAAACTACTCAATGAATTTTAACGAAACTTTACAATAATATAACTCATACACCAGAATAACACATAGGCTATAATTTATAAAGATACTGTATGTTTTTTAATTTCGCGCGAACGAAGTTCCGGGAAAAAAGTCAAACCGTTGGTTGTCAATCAAACCGTATTCCAAACTAGGTCTAATGTTTTGAATTCAGTAACGAATATCTATTCAGCAAATTTTCCTGCAATTTTTATTTACTTTGCATATTTAATTGCTTGCACGAGCGTGTAACGGCCTCTGATGTGTGAATTTATTCATTATTTAATTTGTTTTAGTAAGTGCTTAATAAGTAATTTGATCTATACTTGTTTGGATGGACGAAAAAATATTAAATTAAAATATATACTTAACTAGCTATTTTTTTAAAGTCTAAAGCTAAGGTCTAATTTGTTATAACTTGACGCTGTATCCCTAACGGGGTAGTTAGAGAACAAGCTTCAGCTAACATCGCGGTCCTTACATATTTCTTTCGCCTCCTCAAATCTCATTACATTATCATTAAAAAATGATTCTACTGCTTTAATGAATAATAAACATGGGTACAGATTGCTATATTATAGAAAGGAATAATAAATTCTAATCGAAGGAATGCCCACATCGTTAAGTATCTAATACTATAATATTCCGTGGAAAGCAAAAGTGTGAACTCAAGGTTTACTTATCTACATACATTTTGCATAAAAATAATCGATCTTCATAACAACGTCATAATAATGTAGAATATCACATTTTACCGTAATATACTTTAACGATATCTGTCTGTGTACTTTTTAGAAAATTATATTAGATAATATTGACGTCAAAAGCACTCGCATACCTAGGCGAAAATGTGTGAGATGTATGATGAGATTTGAGGAAACGAAAGATGTAAGGACTGCAACGCTTGGCGCTCCGTCCTCTTTGATTACTCTCTGTGTACAGTCAGTACCGTCTATTCTATATCATAGCAAAGACGGTGCTGACGGTAGATCTGTATAATACGGACTAATATTAGATATATTTACCAGAGTAAGTACCAGAGGTTAGAAATTCAGTTGGTCGTCAGTTCGGCCCATCACCTATAGTCAGATCGACGTTACACTGAATCGTGTAATGCGTTGATTGACGAAATTATGGTTCGAATACCTTAATAATGAACTGACACCAAGATAAGCGTAACTTTCGTATTAGAAGATATCTATTAAGTGAATTGCGATTTCTCTTGTTTGGTATCTCAGTGGTGTTTTCATATAACAATAACATTGCATCTTCATTGACTACTCCGTTAGGGTTACAGCGCGAAGACAGTATACATACAATAGCGGATTTAGGGGGGGGGGATAGAGGGCTTGAGCCCCCCAAAAGCATCTGAGTCCTTCCATGAAAAATTTTAGGGTCACGGAACGCTCTACTCTCATACCCTCAAGCCCCTCCCAAACCAAAATCCTGGATCCACCACTGTATACGTATGTATATATTAACATTGCATGACAATATCTATCCACAAAATTGTAGAAACTCGAACAATGCAATTTTAGATTAGATTAAAAATTTAAACCAATTCACACTAGGTTTACATTCGGTCTAAAATTCATATACATGAAAAATTAAACCACACCTCTGTTTCAATACGGTGACACATGCTTTTACCGACGCCAATGCTGGTTCTCAAGGTTATTGACCGTACTGATAACATTTTCGCTATCTGAATTTCATATTTTCTGGGTATTTTTTATGTTATTTTGCTTTTAATTCTGTCTAATCATGATATGTAACGTGGAAAAAAAGTGACGCGTAGCGCAATGCTAATTGTATACAGACTGATGTATACCCCTGAGTTGCGAACAGAGTTTATGTTTTCCAAAAATATACTAGGTAAGTAAGGCATTTAAGTATTGCAAGACAGGTTACTTATCGATTAGTGCTTCAAAAATCAAATCTTAGTAAACGTTCCTCAGGATTCCATAAAACTAATTCAGTCAAGATAATTTATATTCTATAGTGATTTCTATATCTAGTAACCAGTTAATTTAATACATAGGCCTAGCCTTATACTATGTATTGACTGGGCCACTGAAGCAGAGCTTATTTATTTATTATTAAAACAATTTGTTGGTTTAATTGCTTACTATAGAACATAAATCCACTTAATTACAGTGCCCTGAATGAGTTTAAAATTACCACTGTAATAATTTTACGCTTTTAAACAACGTTCAAGCTTATTTATTTAGAAACGTCTTCGAAGCCCTAAATACCCATCCTAACTAACAATATTTTCTAAATTGGTATTGGTAATTACTTTTTTTTCTTTTTTATAATTTATTTGCAACTCTTATAAATAATAATAACATTAGTAAAAAATGATTTTATTGTAAAAAGCGTAGGGTGCATGATATCAATTGTTAAAAATATTTTATTGGTAACTATTAATAAAAGTGGAGTTATTAAAAAAATATAGTAAAAAGCACTCCACGCTTTTTACAATAAAATAATTTTTTTGTAAAGAAGAATAATCTTATTTTAAACTTAGTAGAAGCATTTAATTATATTGAGTTAATGGAATTTTTATCACTATTAAATAAAATCTTAATAGATAAATATTATTATTTACTTTTTAGTTCGGTTTCTCTTTAAATTTTAAAGCGCGTTTTTACTATAACTTTTTGTACACTGTGCCCGTACATAACGCCATCCTATAACGCGCTTTTTGTAGTACTCACTGAAAAGCGTTATAACGAAGTTTTACAGCTGCTAAACGACTGCGCGGCCCATTATAAGTCTTGATATGTAGTTTAAATATAATATAAGCCTGTTTTATAATGAACTAATAAAAAAGTTTTTTTTAAATGATAAAAAAATTATTTCATTTTATTTCAATGAATTTTTTTTATTTTTGTAATTCAATTGAGGTAAAAAAGGTCATAAAACGAAGTACAAACTCCAGTGGTTTTATTTTACAATACCTATTTTAAACTGAATAATGGCATTCGAAGTAGTGTAGCACATAGGTATCTTACTGTTTCTCAAATTTTTAAAGATCCATATTTTGTAAACCAGGCTTGTCACCGCAAAAATATTTTGTATTTACATCGAGAACAGGTACTAGTATAACATAGTCAAATATAACTAAAATCGGAAACTTGAACCCCTTTTTCCCTGTCCGCTTCACGTGAAATGTCCCTTTCTTCAACACTATTGGTGTAGATTCTTTTATTACTTTTTTTTCTTATATCAGAGGAGGCAAACGAGCACTTTATTTCAAACTTCAAAGTCTATTTTAGGCAATTTTGATCCAGCTCTGACACCTTTACGGTTTTGTCTTTCTATTCGTCAGCTACTTTGTGCTCCGTGTTACTTCAAACTTCGTCCCCAAAGGGATTTGTGTTACGACTCCAGAGTAATAACGATGGATTATACTCTTTGCAGGGCAACAAGGTGTCAGCGACATCAGAAACGAAGTTGATACAGGTTGGCGTTGTGGACGAAAGCGATAAGAGGAAACATAATAAAATCAAGACCTCCAAATATACAGTTTTAATGTTCATACCTAAGAATCTGACGGAGCAGTTTCGGAGAGTCGTTAATTTCTACTTCTTGATTGTTACCGTCATTGCTATTGTCATTGGTAGGTGTAATTTTTAATTTATTTAGCATTTAACGAAACAAAAAACGGACCTATTTTGTAAGGTATATAAATCACAAGCACTGAACTCCAAGCAAAGAATTTGAAGACAGTTTGTGTTGCTGTATTTTTTTTAATTTGGTACTTACGTAGTATCTTAGTACCTATTTTTTTAGCGTGTTAACGCTATAATATGCGCTAATCGATTAGGTAGATACGTTTCATGCTTATATCTCATTCTATACACTAAATATGTACGTGATATTATCTCATTGCAGCAACGCGAACATTTATTTTGCTGATAAATTAATTACATTACAATAGGCCGGGGAGAAAGACTTTTCGTACTTTTTACGTAGGTATGAAATTATAAACAAATTGCCTTAGTTGTAGTTTATGTAGGTAGGTACTTGGCTGATTACAATACGATAGTAAAGGCAAGAAAAGTTGATATCTAAAAAAAATAATAACACTGTTTTGCGCGAGGTGTTCCGCTGAGGTTTTCTGCCATTTTTCAATTGTTTCTGTGTCAAAATAAATGAATCCCACATCAAAATTTGATACTCATCTCCAAACAATTTTATGTGTAATTTATGTACATTTTGAAATTGTATTAGAAAAAAGGGAAAAATGTGACACAAACTGCCAAATCTGTGTCGTTTATGGATTTAACGCGGTGTCAGTAGATAATAGTAACAAAATTCAGTTCAAGCTTCAAACGTCTTTTCAGTGTGGAAATTTTAACATTAAGGATTCAGTCCACTCTTGTCGCTGTGTTACAGATAAAGTTGATTCTATTTGTGAAAAATGACATCAATTATACGTTACACTAGAATAGTATTAAAACAACAATCGCGGTGCTACGCGCTGGCAGAGCGGGGCGCGGGAACCGCCGCTTCGCTGCAAGTAATAGCGAGATTGTGTCCTATTGTGTCGTAGATCCGAATGGGCAAGACCTGCTCACGGCGTTTTAATTATACGTATAATGTTATAAAATAAGTTTAATTCATTGAAAATCCATTTTTAATATATAATTTGCAGTCTAATATTAAACCGAGCATCAATTTTTTAATTATTTGTAATAAAAGTTTTACACCAGTGCATTAGATATATGAAATGAAGTAAAATGCGCTACGCTGTTCACTGCACAAGCGTAGAATTGAAAGTGAGCTAGGTCCCTGAGCTTCAGTTGAGTGGAACATTTGCGATCATTTCGAACACTCAATCTAGTAGTCTAGTATCGTCGTGAAAAGTAGAGTAAGTTCAGCACATAAGTAGTTATGACATTGCTGAATAACTGGAAATAAAACATTTTCGACCCATTCGAAAAAGTCTGACTCAAATAAAGCTCGATATTACGGTGACACACGATACATTGAAGAAACCTCATGGACAGAGTTATCATTTGCGATTCTCTATTAAAACCTCAGATGAAATCAATTTTGAAAAGATTGATCACTGGTGATGAAAAAAGAACTAATAGGAGAAAAACGTAAGTCAAAGATCATGGTCAAAGTACGGACAAGCTCTACAGACTGAGAGCTCTACAGAACTTGTACTGCCGAGCAAAACCATGGATTCTGATCTCTTCTGATCAGCCAGCGGCTGATGAGATTAATACAAGAAATTGAAACAAACTACGCACACGCTAGACACTCAGCAATAATATACTAGTTGACTGCTCTTAAAACTGGTATAATTTATACATCGTATTAAAATAATTTAAAATTTTAATTACAATTGTGCTAAAAACTACTTGAAATTCATTGAGAAAATAGAAGTTCTTGGGTTTTAAACTTCAGTAGTGGAGACAGAGTGGGGGTAAGCTAGGGAGAGATGGCATTACTGAGTTGTGGCATCACAAAGTCGCAGTGTCATTGCCCAGCGCTAGGAATGACAGAGACAGAACTTATCTTCACTCTGTTCCCACTACTTGAGTTTGAAAGCGAATAACTTAATTTGTTTTTCATTTTATTTTGAATATTTTAAGCAATTTTGTTCATGATTACTAAACCTACCTTTTAATTAGGTTGTTAAGAACAAGTCAAGTTGTTACATATTTATTTTATTTTTAACAAATATCGACGCGTGTTAATTTTTTTTAAACGATTTCTGAACACAGTCTACTATTGTTTACAAACGCAAACCGGTTTGATTCTGCATCGGCTGCCGTTATGTTGCCCTCCGTGGTTATTTTTTTCCCAAGTGAGTAAATACATTATATTATCGATTAATTTTAGGCATTTTCATTTTACTACAGTTACTTTTTCAGATACTTACAGTCCAGATATTTTGTTTAAGTCCATCCTTTAGTCTGTATGGTGGTACCAATAATTTCTTAATGATACCTGATTTTCCAAGGTACTCCTTGTTATTGATTTCGAGAATTTGTGGTGGTTGTAGTCTAAATAAATTAATACTTACTTTAAAGTTGCAATGGGTTGTGTTTTCGGTTTTATATTGAAATTTACTTCAATAGTTTTACATCACGTGGGACTAATTTTCTTGCGATAAGGGTAACTTCTAAAAGCGGCAACCCTGCGATCGGCCGTTGGTGGACATCTTTTAAAAACATGAGACGGGAGGGGCTCGCGGTTCGGCTGCCTTCGTAGGAGCGCGAATGTACATCATTTTGAGAGAGAATTTAAAAAAGATATTTACGTTGGATGGTTGTGGTGGTTGGATTATTATATCTGATTTGAAGGGCAGGCCCGATTGTGATATCGTTGTGGTTTTGTGCCGTGTGTATTGCAATAATATCGATGTATCCATCGAATTTACTTTGAATATCGAGCTGCGGCAGTATTTCGCCTGCTGATGCAAGGGGACGTGTAGTCGGAGTGGATACCAGACGAAATATTGGTGGGCTGGTCGACTTTCCTCCAAAAGGAAATTTCCAGTGGGGCTTGCTAGCCGCCTGACGTACTTCCTGCATCCGTCACAACACCATCGAGTGCTGCGGTCTATTATCCCAGATAAGTTCCTGCTACGAACCGTATGTCGAATTTTGGATAATAACACTCATCGGTCTGGCTCCGTTATCGCCAGTGGCGCCTAACACTTTCCAATATAATATTTAAATAATAGCCTTTAATTATGTATAAATGTAAGGAAATTTATTAAATAATCGGGCTTGGCATACTTATCGTTACCTCATGCGACCCTCACCCACCAGAACTGAGTCTAGCTGGCACATAAGTAATAATAATAATAATAATAATAAATAGCTGGCAATAGTTTAATAACCTAGTAAACAATAAATCGTTTTAACACTAAATTACACATTGATTTTTATTTAATAATAATTTTTATTTGCAATAAGGCCTAAAGTCCTTATAATTAGAAAAGAAAATAGGTAACAAAGTAGCCTATTGAGAGACCTTGGTAAGAAGTGTTATTGCATCCACTATATACCTAGCGCTGATCCTACACTTTCCCTAGTGTTTCGGTCTCTTCAAAAAAGATTGACATCAGGAAAGAACTGTCAAAACAACTCGTTGCGATAGGCATTTTGGTAAAAATCTCAAAATTTTTATAGCAACTGGATTATGTAAGAACAAGAACAAAAGCGTACATGTATTAATTTGTATATGAAATATTATGAAGAAAATACTTCCCCGGCCTCATACAGTGTTTTTTCAACTGGGACAGTACGGGGAAATCCGAATTCATAAGAGATACTGTGGAACCGTCTTAGGGAACATTCTATACCTCTTGTGAAAACAATTTTGGCATTCTAAACTTTTTGGTCAAGCGTGTGTTGTCTATAATTGACAATTTCTTTCTTTAAATGCAGATCGACTCAGTTTCATGTAAGCATCATTTCATTGTATCGGAAGAAAAAAATCTGGACAGCAGAAGTTGGTCAAATTTAATAAAACATTTTTCACGTACCAAGAATTCAATGTATTAAATCATACACGGCTTACTCGGAGAAAATTCATTCAAAGTGTTCCATAACTGATTTTCGTGTCGATACGTCGTACACGAAATTCAAATATGGAATACTCTTTTAACACCACAGTTTTTGCCACATTGAATGAATTGCTTCCGAGTAAATCGACTATAATTTAGCGCACTAAATTCTTCTATTGCATGAAAAAATATTTAATTAAATTCGACCAACTTCAGCTGTCCAGATTTTTTCTTCCGATACAATAAAATAATGCTTATGTACAAGAAACTGAACCGATCCGCATTAAAAAAAATTTTGTCAATTTTACTCATTTTTGTAGGCATTTCTCGTTTGACCAATAAACTTATAATGCCAAAATTGTTTTCACAAAAAGACCGAATGGTTCTTAAGACAATTCCTCTGTATCTCCTATGTATTCAGATTTCTCTATACTGTCCCAGTTAAAAAAAAACACTATAAAATCGCGCAATGAGATCAAGGAAATGTCAGTGTGAAAGTGTCAGTGTAACAGCTGGTACCTACAGTTTGCATTAGGTATTCATTAATATCAATCACTACACAGATAGTCCGGTGTCACCACTTACCAGCATAGCACCTCTGAGCTTCGTGGTACTGGTCACTGCTATGAAACAGGGATATGAAGATTGGTTGCGACACAAAAAAGACAAGAAGGTTAACAACCAAACAGGTGAGAATTACTAAATTTTTATCGGCTTTTTCATCCTAAGTGAGGTTATATCTTTTTCACAATCACATTTCTCAATTCTCTTTATAATCGAAGTAAAGAACATTTTTTCTAACTTTGACTGGACTTCGCCGCTTAATGTTACTAATGCGGTTACCAATCTTAATAATAATTATGCTACAATAGTTGCAGCAATGAATATGGTATGGAATATAATATTGATTGCTAAAGTGTGTATGATTTGAGTAAATAATGGAATTTTTGATAACATACTGAAGTGATGTTTTTATTATTAAGCATTGATAATAATCATAATTATAAAAATACATCTTCAAAGAAGACGCTCGAGTAGTTTACATTATACATTTTTTTTGTAGTACAGTTGTCTGTAGTAGCTACTAAAACAATAATCATAAATTTATGCAGTTGAAATCATCCATAAAGGAGTGATCAAAGAAGTCCGGAACTCCTCTATCGCTCCGGGCACCTTAGTAAGAGTAAAACGAGGTATGCCCGTTCCGGCGGATCTGGTCTTACTATGTTCTGCCGAAGAGAAGGGCAAATGTTATATCACTACTGCTAATCTTGATGGAGAGACAAATTTAAAGACTTTACGAGTACCGCCACCACTTATGGGATACACACCAGGTAGGCAATCACACCAGTTTGAAAGAGTCCCGTGTTGGGCGCCAAATGTTATCAGTTTTTTTTTAGTGGTGTAGCATTAACTATAGGTATAAGCACATGGTATGCATTAGCCATAAGCACATCGTATTTTCAACGACAATACAAAAATGTAATCTTTATAAATAAGTAGCTTTTGCTCACGAGTTCGTCCGCGTGAGAAACGGTATAATACACAGCATATGTCCACCTTGAAGGTCCATTCTAAATACTGGTGAAAGAATTTTTGAATACATCCAAACTTAAAAACATTACCTATTCTTTATAATATTAGTTAAGACCACATTCACTAGAATTTACTAAGATATTAGAAAATATTTTGTCTGAAACTTTATGACTCTACATAACATTTAAAAATCTCTTCTAAGAACGCAAAAATCTAAACATACTGCTTCAGTATGAAAACGATTCATTTCAGTACTCATATGATGCTTACGAGAATGTTTTTCTAGACATACTTCCACAAGGCATGCGTATAGAAGTACCACGTCCAGTAACAGATTTATATACATTTTACGGCCGTCTAGAAATTCCTGGGATGGATAGTCAAGTCCTCAGTCCTGACAATCTAATGTTAAGAGGATCTAGAGTAAAAAATACCGAATGGGCTGTCGGATGCGCTGTTTATACTGGTAAATTTTTACAATATTTTATTAAATAAATTTTTAATTAATTTTACTAACGAAGGTTACATCATCTACTTACATAAATAAAATCAATTGCCACATGTATGACGGAGATCACTTAAGAACTGCTCGTCCTATTTGACTGATATTTTTATTGTGTTCGTAATTGTCAGGACAAGGTTTGTATGAAAGAAAATTTTGGTAAAATCCGCCAGAAAACTCGGAAATTGGAGTGATATTATTGCAGGAAAATCTTAACAAAAATGGCAAATTTGGCGTCACAATGTGACGTTCAGTTCAACAGTTATAGATAGATAAATAGTTTATTCGAAGCACAACACACAATACAGGAAATGTAAAAGTAATCACAAAAATACATAAAACAAAAAAAAAGAAAAAAAAAGCGAAAAAAATGTAAAAAAAAAATAACGGACAAAGAAAAAAATGTGCCTGACGTGTGCTGTGACCACGAAGAGGTCCTGGCTCAGCATTATGTTGCAGACTAGCTACAACGCTGGTATTCTGCCAGCACCCAATAGTTGAACGTGCGTTTTCTGAATTTATTTTAAAATGACTGTTCTACTCAGTGCCCTTGTGATGACAAATTGAGTTCTGCTGTCTCGTATTTTCATAACAACAACAAAAACTACGTAAGGAGTAAGGACCGTAATACTTGGCACTCCATTCTCTCTAACTACCCCATTAGGGATACGAATGGGAACGGAACGAATCTGAACGTAAACGACACATGAAACACGCTCGTCCGGAGCTTTAGTAAAGTGTTCTGTGGCCGGTTCCATGTAATTGTACGTATAGATGCAAGTAGCTTAAAATATTGGATCTACCCATCGCTTCTATGTTTCAAGATAGTTTAAAGACATTGACAGTATTTATTTATCATAAATATTTGTTTACAGGGGAAGAAACTAAATTAGCCCTTAATTCTAAATACACGAGTAACAAATTCTCATCAACCGAGTTGGCTGTGAACGGCTTCTTGGTATTTTATATCGTTATTCTCTGTTTAGAGATGTTGGGATCTCTTATTGCCAAGATGACAATAGAAAAACGAAATCCTAATCATGAAGCTTATATGGGACCAGCTACAATTAGTAATGTATCCACACTACTGCAAGATCTGTTCTCCTTTTTACTATTGTATTATTATATTATACCGATGTCGTTATACGTGACAATAGAACTGTACAAGTTCATTGGTAAGTTTGAAAACTGATTAATTATTTTTTATATTTACTAATTCTGAAAGAGTAATCTACTAAGAGATGGACAAAAGCTTTCTTAAAATAACTACTACTTTGACTTTATCATTTATACCACTTTAGAGCAGAAGATAGTCGACTATCGTCAATAGTAAGGACATTATTTATCCAGATCCAAGATCTGGAGGAACACTTGTTTGAAAAAAAAATATAGGTACATACAGATGTACTTATAAAAATCTATGTTAGTGTGTTTACATTTATGGACTCAAATACCATTTGATCCACGGACTTTCAAAGTGCTCGAGCGTGTTCCGAGAAAAACTTAGTAGTTCGAGTAAAATTTGATTTAAAAAAATAGCCGCTGTGAATTGAATGAATGTAGGTTGAATTGACATAAATTATTGGTCGTACGACTTGTCATGCTTAGTTTATATGTCTTTAATCTCAACAGTACCTCATTGTTTTTACAAATATAAAAAAATATGAAAGTGTTACCTATGTTTCAATATAATCCATTGCTTGCTTGAAAAAGCAAGGTGCCTTAAAAATTTCATCAAAAGATTCCTTTTATCCTTTTTGTTTCTCTATGTCTATTATAAAAGAAGAACCATTTGACTAAATCATTACTATATCATCATGGGTAAACTAATTAATCTGTGATCATGGTATATATACATGTCTACAGTAGTAATTAGAGTTTATGATTCGAATTTATCCCTTCAGGTTCATTGTTTATTGGTTGGGATGAAGAGCTACGGTGCGATGAAACAGGTCGACCAGCCGTCGCTAACACTTCTGATCTTAACGAAGAATTGGGACAAGTAGAAGTATTATTCTCAGACAAGACTGGAACACTGACTAAAAACCTCATGGTTTTTAAAAGTTGTTCAATAAGAGGCCGTGTTTATGAAGAGAGGGATTTGAAATTATACGATGTAGAGAACTTTGATGTTGAAGTGGATGCTACTCAGGTCGGAATTGTTTTATTTGTTTTCGAAACATGATTTATCGCAAAACTTTTTTAGTATGCCATGACATTGTATTTTAAGAAATGATATCTTCAGTATTGTGATAGATACTGAAGATATCATCTCTTAAAATGACTCATGATGGATGATAAACAACCATTCCACTATTATATTCTACTATGATATTTCGACAAAGTAGTTTAATTTCAATTGTCCGTTTTGTAATAGTAGCTAATAATATTGCCATTCACTAATTTTCTTTGTATTTTCTCCATCTCAGGCAGGCTGTATCTCGAATTTTACAGTTGACAATACTTCTTTTATATTCTAGTCTTCATTATAGTTGGCACTTCTGATAACAGTTTCTAGTATTCCCTAAAAACTGTTATCTTATTCAAAATTAATAAAACGAGACACTAGGTACACTTCCATTTCTGTTTATCTGTCCTTCCTTTACGGCGCCGGATTTTCTTTATAATTATTTTCTCAAAAAAGAAACCATCTTTATGGGACATTATCCCACTCACATAGAATATGTAAATACATACATATATATTTACGCACCAGAAAAATATTACCACAATAAACCAATTACCTCCACAAACGTAGTGCTCAAACAACTACATTTTATTTTCTGATGCAATATTGGGATACAAATATGATTACGAGATTATACTCAGTCACTTTATAGGAAATTATGCTAATCAGAAGTATTTGGAAGATAAATCGAACTCGAAATTTTTGAAAAATTGAGGAACTCATTAACCACACATGATTTTGCAAACAATATGACCAACTCATGAACATGTACTTTTTCGTACCTAATAATTTTTCAATTAGTCAACGTGTTCAACTTTAATTGTTGTAAGATCTATTTTGGTACAAAAATAATCATATCTCGTATATATGTACATATATGTCGAATATGTGTACCCAGAGTCTAATTCCTTTCGACAATTTTTTTTGCACAGAAAAGTGTAACCATTTCCCGACTGTAGCCGAACTAGCCGAATAATTTATATTGAACTTTATTCGCAAAAAACGGTTATCAGAGTATTGTTTGCTAATCGCTATGTATTAACAACTTTCATTGATTGAACAAGATGGCGCGCATCTCACGCAGGCGCGGATCCAGCCCTGTAGGCACAGTGGGCATGCCTACTTTCCTAATTGAGGTCGATAAGCTGATGTTATATACAAAGCCTTAATAAAATTAAAAAAAAACGAACCGTGATTCAGAGTGCGGCGCAGCACACACGGAACACACGCAAACAAACACACATTTACTTTTGTAGTTTTCGTAAGCAAATAATCTAACATTTTACAGGTTTATTAATTCGCCCCGGGGCTTTGCCTACTTGGACCTATACAGTGTACACGGTCTTGGCCGGGGCGTCATACATTTTGAAATCGTTTCCTTTATAGGAATGCAATCCATCGTGAGCGAGTCCGTAGTCGAACTCGCACTTAGCCGATTTTCAGCTGGCGTGACCACAGCCTTTTTCAAGGGTTGGATCCGCGACTGATCTCACGGGCATCCCGATTTTAACTCTGTCATTGGTAAATTGAAATTTTCCGTACTGCTAAAGTACATCGGGTTATACTGTACCTATAACTACTTGTGTATTGCCGATTTGATTTGCACATCCTTGAACCACTATCAGCAAATTGTTGAAAATCATTCTTTCCTATGATCCTTATCTTGTTGTAAATGACGTTATCGTGTTCGAAATATCTCTAATGTCATTTGTATTGCCGTACTATACAACTATCCAAAATAAAACAGTGAATTCTGATTTCCACTTCATGGATTACTTTCTATTTCAGACAGACATTAAATTTTTCTTCACTATACTCGCCCTCTGTCACTCTGTACAAATATCTAATGACGATATGAAAAAATTAAGCGCACGGCTCTCTACAAGCGGTAACTTGCAATTGATGAACTTCTTTCGAAAGAAAAAAGTGAAGTCCGCTGCATCAGCTGGCAATGGCATCATTGACAGTATTGTTTCGAATAGCTTAATAAATGAGAATGGAAGCAAAATGGATTATCAAGCGAGTAGTCCAGATGAGAAGGCGTTGGTGGAAGCCGCAGATAGGGTAGGAGTAACTTTTCTCGGGGACGAAGGCAACAATTTGTTACTGAAAGTTGGTGAGCATACACAAATGTATGAAAGACTGCAGTTGATCGAATTCACTTCGGAAAGAAAACGTATGTCTGTCATCGTCAGGGATAAGAATGGAAAGGTATCTCCATGCTATTTATTTTAAACTATAACTTGTACCTGCGGGTATGCACGTGTAGTATTTAACTTTGACTAGTATTTGACAAATGGCAACTTATGTTTTGGCCAAAAAAGCCACTTATTAAGCCATTCAGTGTTCGGAAGTTGATCGTATCGTAATCATATTGTTTAAAATAAAAAGTGTTTCACAACAGAGTTGACTTTTCTTTGTTGTTTCTGTATTATTTACTTTTTGGGCTCCAAATTCTGTATACCTAACGACCCCGGCGTGGTATAAGACGGCCATGCTAATGGATATAGTATTAGGTATCTCCAAACTCCAAACAAACTAAATAGAAGACAAATAATGCAATTTATGCAATTGAACTGATTAACTGCACTTAAACCGTTGATAATTTTTGAAATTCGCTCAACAACATGTTGAATTAGCAATTTTCTAGCCAGCTTTGATTACACTACAGAGAGACAATTATTCGATAAAAACATACGATATTGCAATATACCTTAGCGGAAAATTATCTGTTAAATGTATTTACTCAATTTTATTTTAGTAGTCGGTAGTCGTTAAAATATTTGGAACAAATGACATAAAGCAAGTGTTTAAATATTATTGTCCGATTTCAGATATGGCTTTTCTGCAAAGGAGCAGAAAGTTCTATTTTTCCTATCTGTAAAGACACTGGGCTTATTGAAGAGACCAACAGGGATATAAATTCATTTGCAAACCGTGGTCTAAGGACACTTGCCATCGCTTTTAGAGAGATCTCCAATGAAGAATACTATAAAGTTTCTGAAGGTAAGGAACTAATTTAGAGCAAAAATATATTTAACAGTCTTGTTAACTAAAGGTTCAAAATGATGATTTTTTAGTTTTATTCCATAACTTAAAATTAATAAAAAAAATTTGCATTATTAATGCGACCGACTACTTGTTCGTGTGATGTAGGGAGTTTTAACGTACAAAAGACATAGTATATTGTGTGTTAAAGTTCTGTGTAAGCACTAAGAATTAGAAAGTTTGTATTTATGTGTATGTGCAACTGAATTTTACGTGTTTTTCCAAGATTTTTTTTTATAACTCCTGTAAATCCTAATATCACTTTACTGGAGAGTGTTAGGGACTTAGTATTAAGGAGACAGTTATTTTACGTTATTGATACATCTATTATTTACATGAGAATGGCAGATTTTTTTTCTAATAATGTGAAACAAATTGCCAGTATTTATATGAAAGAAAGAAGAAAAAAATATGATGAAGAATAAATGCATACATACCAAAACTGTTTGTTTTATTATAAAATGGTAATTCTATTATTTTGACACCACAGGCAACGTGTGCATATCTAAGCACTTACAAAATAATTTTATTGTACGAGTATATTGTCTTATTTCTGAGCATTATTTATCAAGTGTGTGGTTTGTGCATTAAATGAATATTCTTATGAAAACGATCTCATACTTTTCTTTTATTCAATATTTTGAGGTTATGTAAATAAATATGTATGTGGTCTATGGTACTGAAGCCTTTACGGTATCCGGCTTGTTCGGGCGGTTGGAAGTCGTCAAACCTGCGTGCGAGACAGTTCGAAATGACTCTCGAAAACAGTTTATAAACGTGGCTCAGAAGCGTGATGGGCTTGTAATTCTTCAATAGGGTCTTGTCGCCCTTCTTGAAGAAGAGTATCACCACGCCTCTGTGCCATGCCTTTGGCATTTTGCCTTCAAGTATGACGGAGTTAAATAGCTTTTGTAGAGTCCTTAGCATAGGCGAACCTGCCGCTTTCAGGAGCTCAGCTGTGATTCCGTCATCACCCGGCGCCTTGTTGTTTTTGAGCTGTTTGAGAGCCATTCTAATCTCGTACAGGCTAACGTCTGGGATATCTTCGGTATAGTGTCGAGTCAATCTGGCTCTTGGATCATTGGTCAGATTTACAACAAGTTACTGTTGTAGGCCTTATATTGTATAAAATCATTTTGTATATAAACTTACATTGTGAAAATTTATTTTGTATAAATTTTTATTGTTTAAAAGTTAAGTTTACTTACACGTACATACATATTTACATTTTATATCCATTTCCAAATGAACATGTATTATATTATTTATATTATGTTACACTAATATGCATTATACATAAACAAACACACAACCATATATTCACATGTTAAAATAAATAATAATTTATGTACAGGCAAACATTTTATATAGATAACTTATTTCACACCTACCCACACTTTTCATACACCGCGCATATCGCGCGTTAATATTTTTAGTCGAGCTAAGTATTTGATACAGACGCTTGTGATCGTAGAAAATTAAATTTTATTGGGATATTTACTTGTTTTTAAGTACCAACATTCCCATACTGTGTTGTCGCGTACTGTCCGTAGAACTTCTCCATCTCACCTATGATCTTGGATTTGGACGATACAATCCTTCCATCCTCAGTCTTTAGCTTCATCAGTTGACTCTGGCCAATAGACAGATCCCTTGCGAATACTTTAGAGCCTTTGTTCTGCTCGATGGCCTTTTCATCACACTTGGTATTGAATTGCCGTATATCGCGAGTCAGCGACTTTGAGATCTGCCTAGGTACTGATCCTTCGATATTGAGAAGCATCACTTGGAGATTGCAAGACCATCTCGCGCCTTATTTCCATGAGCTTTAGGGTAGAGTCTGAGATTTTTTTGGTTCCTTTTGTACGACGGATTTTAAAGTGATTGGATCCGATCGTATGGACAGCTTCTACGACCCTGTCATTGTAATCATCCACGTCTACGCAGTCACCTAAGCATTCGAAGCGATTCCGTAGCTCGAGCCGGAAACTCTCGGAATTCAGAATCTGGGTAGGTGCTGGACGAAGCGTAGACTTCATCAGTCGCGACCGTTCGAGTTTTATATTTAGATTCAATGTGGTTCTTACCATTCGGTGATCACTCCCGGTTTTCACCGCATTGATCATTAAATATTTGTCTCCGAATCGACATGATGGAGTCATGATCTCATTTTTGGTTACACCATCGGGATTAATCCAGGTCCATTTGCGTTGTTCCGACTTCTTGTAGAAGGAGTTCATTATATAGAGTCCTTTCCTCTCCAAGAAGTCGGCCAGCATCTGGCCCCGTGGGTTCCTAGACAGGTAAATACTTAATTCTATTCAATCTTTACTTCTAAAATAGTACCTATATTAAACATAGTAATAAGTAACTAATTACAATATTTGTGTTTGGGAATTTTATTGTATTTCCTTTATATGCATTTAACGCATCGAGAACACTTAATACTAATTAGAAATATGATATTATACTCGGAACTTTTGGTTCGAGAAAGTATCAAAATTATATTTTAAACTGAAGTCGCTTCGGTACTCACACTACAATAAAGCTACGAAGGTCGCATACGCATACATGAGTGTCCGACCGCGCCAATGTGTGGGAAACTTGTCATTCAAATAAAATGCGAACTTCGCTTCTTCCATTCCCGCCAAAAAGTCCGATGGAAATATCAAAAGCACTCTCATAACTAAGTGTATGTGTGTGAGGAGAGTTATGAGATTTGAGGAGGCGAAAGATTAATATAACTACCCTGTTGGGTATAACAGCGTGAGGATATGTGTATGTATGTATGTATTAAGTAACTAGAAATCCCATTTCTGCAACATTAGATATCGGTGTTGGACAATATAATATTTTATCGATATAAGATGTCTATCTAATCCAGGGGTTCTCAAACTTATTTTGTCTACTGCCCACTTTGAGAATAAATTATTTTTTAGCGCCCCCATTTTTTCACCTACTGAAAAACCACTATAACTTCAAATTCAATTAATTAATTATTGTGAGCTATATTAGCGGAGATTAAACATTAATTCCAAACGAGACTTTTACTATAACCCGCAAGAGTTAACTTGAAACCTGCGCGCAGTAGGTAATACACAACGGCGCTCAGGTCTCAAGTTAACTCTTACGGGCTACACCTGCCAATGAGAATGATTATTGAAACGCAACTTTATAGTATTCAAACAGAGAATCTTTTATTCAAAATAAAACAAATATAATCGATCCTTATAATAACTAATGTGAAGGATGAATCTGATGCTGTTTAATAAGTTTGTTGATATCAGGTTCCAATTTACTAAAGAACAGTCGCAAGTCGCCACGTTTGGTAACATGCAAACGATTTCTCTTTTTAGTAAGCAGTTGCCACAGCACTAAATCCACGTTCACACAAATATGACGGTGGGAATGCTATCAAGAATCGCTGAACGATTGACCACAATCCAGGGTACAATTGCGGGATCGGTTTTTGTAGCCAAAATTCTTGGTAACCATTTTTGAACTTGATTTTTATTTCCTCGTTTGTTGTCAATTCTATAAGTTCTTCTTCCAGCTGAGGTGACTTTGCTGTGTTGACATTTGAAAACGGATCCAACACCCAGTCTGGTATTTCCAAGTTCAAAATGTCCTGGTATCGTTCGGTGAAGTCAATGTGGAGGTTTTTCAAATGTTGGCAGTAGGCAAACAATTCGTCGTTACTGCATGATCCTGATAAATTCGGAAAATTGTGAAACTCACGTCTGCCCATATTCTTTTTGTGTAGAAGCAGTTTGGCTGCGAAAGCAGCAACGACGTTTTCTGTTTCAATTTAATTTTGCTCATCGCCTTGCAGTTGGAGATTCATGTCGTTGAACAATTTATACAGGTCTGTCATGTAAGCTATATCATTCTTTGATGTAATGAGCTTGTTGTGCAATTCTGTATCTTTAGGTTCCAAGAACTCTATAACAGAGTCAAACAGGTTGTAAAATCGAGTCAGAAAATTGCCTCTTGATAGCCAACGAACTTCAGTATGAAACAACAAACGGTTGAAATCCTCGTCATTAGTAACACAAAGCTGGTGAAATAATCTATCATTCAAAGAGCTGTTGCGGATTTTATTGACTGCTTTGATGACATATTGCAGTGATTGAAATAGTTGTCTATGAATAACGCAATGTACAGCAAGGACATCTGGAATTTTATTTTTTAAGTACGCTATGAAGCCTTTATGGCACCCTGTCATAGCCGGAGCGCCATCCGTAGCAACTGATATAATATTTTTCAAGGGAATCTCTTCCTCATCACAAAACTTTTCCAATGTCTTGAGTATGGTTGAATATGGTTTCGCCTTTTGTATCGGTCTCTAAATTTCTAGCAAAGAATAGTTCTTCACATATTTTCTCATCTTTAATAAACCTCACGTAAGACAGCAACAATGCTTCATTAGTTAGTAAAGTGGACTCATCGAGCTGAATTGAGAATTGACTTGTCCTCAGGTGATCACACAATGATCCTTCAATGTTTTCAGCCATTTCACCATTTCGGCTTTGCACAGAATTATTACTCAAAGGAATTTTTCGGATAATATCTGCGGCTGGTTTATGAAGCACAGTAGTTATTATTTCCTTTATTGCTGGCAAAATTAACTCTTCTCCGATGTTATGTGGTTTGCCTTTTTGAGCAATTAACAAAGAGATATTGTACGAAGCTCGAAGTCCGTCGTCATCTTGCTTAGCAGCCGCCGAAAATAGTTTTGCAACGCTTGGCTGAGTATTATGCTTCTTCTCTAGGTCTTGAAAATATGCTACATTCTTGTCTTTCTTATCTGGATGCATTTTATTCAAATGATCTTGCAGTCTTGAAGGCTTCATTGCTTCATTCGAAAATGTTTTTAGACATAGAAGACACAAAGACGACGATGGGTTTGTCGGATTTTCAATGAATCCGAATTTAATATATTCCGCACAGTATTGCCGTCTCTTCTTTTTTACTTCCGACATTGTTTTGTTTTGAAAAATACGTAAGTAAGTGTTGAACTTAAGTACTGCTCATCTATTGCGCGAAACCGCAAATGAAAATAAAATAAATATTACGTTGTTTATATAGGATTGCATAAGCAGCACGCACCGACAGGAATAAAACAAACATGCATAAACTCGTTTATCTCATTCGACGCTCAATCGTACTCAACAAGTCAGAACAAGTATTCTATGAACCAGCCGATTGATACAGGAATGCACAATTCGGGTTATTTAACAAAAACTTCTTAAAACATGATTACCCGCGGTCTATTATCTACGAAAATTATCTATCTGGGAGTACTAATAACTATTAAAATGCGAAAGTGTGTCTGTTGCCTTTTTATTTGTTTGTTTGTGTCTACTTTCATTTCGAAACGGAACGACCGATTGACATGATTTTTATTTCGTACATTCAATAAAACAGGACAAATATATGAACTACGCGGAGAGAAATATCGAACAGAGTTTGAGCAATCTTTTAATTAATATTAGTTGATGTTCACAAGTTGTAGTTGAGAGTCGAGAGCTCATGCAGTCGTTGTCTAAGATGCCTCCTAGCTAAATGAAATTACAAATCACCCCCCAGGCCTCTACACAACGCCCCCATTTTTTTTCTGGGTCTCTTACCGCCCTCCGTTAGGCCTGCAGCGCCCACAAGGGGGCGTTATCGCCCACTTTGGGAAAGGCTGATCTAATCTGTTTAAAGTTCCAAGTGTTATGTGCACACTTAGCCGATTGTTCTATTTGGTAGCCTTTATTAGCTGGTTTTTTTACTGAGTAATCTTGACTCGGTAAAGACTATCAAAAAAATATCGGCTAAGTGCAAATTACACTAGGACGATTTTGGTATTCCATAGTGTCAGTTGTTACTTACCACTAATCGCTAAACAATGTAAGATGTTTTTTACACGAACAGAAATGTTTTTGTAAAAAACATTGGCAACTGCAAGATAATGTTTTTTGTAGTTTTCTATAATGTAAAAAAATGTACCTACTAATTTTCTATGTATAAAAAAAATGTTGGTTCTCACGCTTCGAAAGTCCCACAGATATCGTTACAGACCGCAGTAGACAATTCGAGTCTGCACTTTTCAAGCAGTTATCTTCCATGGTTGGTTTTCAACACCACCGTACAACGGCTTATCATCCAGCTTGTAACGGTCTTGTGGAGAGGTTTCATCGACAATTGAAAACTACTTGCTTGATTGATAATTACTTGCCACGCCAACAGAACTGGACCGAGTCTCTGCCGCTAGTTTTATTAGGTATTCGAAGCGCTTTCAAAGCGGATATAAATTCATCTTCTGCCGAACTTGTTTACGGTGAACCACTACGTCTCCCAGGAGAATTCTTTCAGACACAGTCTCGTGAGGTAGATATTAACGACTATCTGTCTCGGTTACATAAGGTTACTAGTGAATTACAACCCACATCCGCCTCGCGACACGGGAAACAACGTCCCACATTTGTTTTTAAAGACTTGTCGAATTCTTCTCATGTCTTTTTAAGAGATAATACGTCAGGAGGATCGTTTAAACCCGCTTACACTGGGCCGCACAAGGTTCTCCAACGGGGCGACAAAGTTTTCATAATTTTAGTAAACGATAGTAAGGTCACGGTATCGATAGACCGCTTGAAGCCGGCCTACATACTGTGCGATCCAGCAACCACAACCACCCACAAACAAACAACACCAAATCTACACAATCACACCCATTTACACCCTAAACACAGTGTCCACCATGACTTAACTGGAGCCGGAGATGAAGCCGTAGTCAGGAGAACCCGGTCTGGTGGTAGAGTAGTATTTCCTGACTATTATCGCCCTTGACTGTCTCGGAGGGGAGTGATGTAGGCCTTATATTGCATAAAATCATAACATAACATAACTTCACGCTGTATCCCCAACGGGGTAGCCAGAGAGGACGGAGCGCCAGGAGTCGCGGTCCTTACACACCTCTTTCGCTTCCTCAAATCTCATCATTCTCCTCACACATTTTCGCCTAGGTATGCGAGTGCTTTTGACATTTCCGTCTGCTAACACTCTGGCTATTTGATCTTCATAAGTCAGCCTTGATCTTCCTTGGCTTCTTTTACCACTCACTTTCGCTCTGTATATTTTCTTCGTCAGTCTTTCATCACTCATTCTTTCCATGTGCCCGAACCATCTAAGCATTCCTTTCTTCATTTTTACAATAACACTGTTGTGCAACCCTGTCATACTGCGTATATGCATAAAATCATTTTGTATATAAACTTACATTGTGCAAATTTATTTTGTATAAATTTTTATTGTTTAAACGTTAAGTTTACTTACACGTACATACATTTTATATCCATTTCCAAATGAACATATATTATATTATTTGTATTATGTTACACTAATATGCATTATACGTAAACAAACACACAAGCATAAATTCACATGTTAAAATAAATAATAATTTATGTACAGGCAAACATTTTATATGTATAATTTATTTCATACCTACCCACACTTTTCATACACCGCACATGTCGCGCGTTAACATTTTTTAGTCGATCTAAGTATTTGATATAGACGCTTGTATCGTAGAAAATTAAATTTTATTGGGATATTTACTTGTTTTTAAGTACCAACATTCCCATAGTGAAAACTTTTAATTTAAACGGTTTTATTTTAAATCATCAGCTGTACCAAAAACTAGAAAATAATTAGAGCACAAACCTGGACCTTCTTGAGATTCTGACATCTGGTAAGAAATCTTGCAATACTAACGGTGAAGTCTTCTGATGTCGGTTGCCAAAGGGCACTTTGCGTAGCCGCGTCAGCGGAATAAGTAATAATTTCGGACTTTCAACAGACTAAAATGAAAACATGGGATAAAAAAAAACCTGTATAACTGCATAATTAAATAAGAATAATCCGTTTAGAAAAATGTGTTTCCAAGACCACCAAAAGTATTATTTCAAATACAGATGCATTTTTGTTTTAGTATGCTAAATGTCCAAGTTTATTACTTATTTAGCTGACACAGCAACACAAAATGTTCCTTGGCATCCAACATGACAAGACAGCACTACTAGTATTGCACGTTTTCTTATCAGACGTCTGAATCTCAAGAAGGTTCAGGTTTGTTTCCTAATTATTTCTAGCTTTTGCTACAGCTGATGATTTAAAATAAAACCATTTAACTTAGTTTTATTAAACTATTTTAATTCTCTAGTTTGATTTTCGGCTCGTATTATTACGCGAACTCCTCATCCTTTCCAACCCTCTCATTGCATTGCACGGTTGCACGGTTTCTTATCTGTCAGTTTCCCACAATCAAGCTCCTCGATACGTAGCCCTTCCAAAGACCTTACGCGACTGAGTACTACATATCCTTGACCCTCCTCATACGATCTAGAGCCCAAATATACTACAGCATTATCAACAGTAACTACAGTAAAAAAAAATTATTGGCAACATCCTTCTCTCGGCCTCGACTTACAGAAATTTTAACTTGAGTGGATTCAAAGCTCCAAGGTGGATAATATACTGCCAGCCCAAATGAATATAAATTGTCAATACTTATCGTGTTATTGTATTATTATGTACTGCCCATTATCTCTTCCGTGTGATAATGAACGACATGGCATTAAGGTTAAAAATATATGTGTCCAATATTGTTAAGAATACCATAATACTTACAGTAAAAAGTTTAATCTATCTAGGAATTGCTATTTGAATGCAATATAATGCGTAAATCAATAATTATATTCATCAATTTGTATTTATCTGGGCTGGTAGTATTCATAATTTAATTTATCCTGGCATTATTTTTCATACTAATTGTAGTACGCATACATCGTGATCTTTTCCTGCAAATAACTCTCGAATGTGACACTGTAGGAAATAGCAATCAAATGACATATTAAGAGTAGTACGTCCATGTAGCAACCGTAGTCATTTTTTGTTTGCATATGTGTCTCCAATCCTTAGATCGCGCACCGCCATTTTCGAAAAAATTAAAATGGCGTTTGACGAGTAGGAACTTATGCCAAAATCTTAATTTTTGGAAATTTCCATTTTAAAGGGTTTTGAACTTGATATGAAACTTTTATATGGAACGGAATGCAACTTGTGAAATTGGGTACAAATATTGCTTATTAAAAACAACGAGACACGTGTTTTACATTTTTGTAAAATTCCATTCGTACAATTACGGCTAAACCACTGGACCGATTTTGACGAATTTACAATGGAGACAGATTAAGCCCTGGGGATATACTTTTTTAATTCCGTGCGGACGAAGTCGCGGGCAATAATCGTATTAAGTCGGGCCGGATTATAAGTTCGAAATCGGAAGATATTTTATCTCTATACCTAGACCAAGAATCAGAATTGTATATTAACCTCAATACGATTACGACAATAACACATTAGAATGATAGTATTTTCCAATTGATATTGAATTATTTATAGCAACAAACTCTTGTAATAAAATGGATATAAATTATCTTGCGTTTATCACTTGAGCGGTACAAGTGTACAATCAAAAACATTCAGATTAGAATGTATGTACATACTTGTTTTAGCAGAGCTAAGTACTAAGTAGGTAAATCAACAGCTCACTGTTGTTTAGCGAATCAGCAGCAGTTCAACGACCTACTGTAGTAGTACAGTACTTACCTACCGATATTGTTGGTCAACGAATCAACTATAGTTGCCGGCTTCAAATATACCTATACTTTACGTAGTAACTAATTAATCTGTGCCTATACCGCAGTACAAGTAAGCAAGCAGTATTATATCTTGGCAGTGTACGTAAACACGCAATAGGGCTGCCGACTGGGACAGACTGTTTTTCTTGGGTTACGTATTTGCTAATAGGTAGGTACTATATTAAATTGTCATATTATCTTTTAATTTTATATTATAACAAATTTCGTGAGTTTTTACTTACATTATTCTACTAGTATTTTATTTATAAGTAATAAAGGAAATTAATACTCAATTTAATAATAATAGATTACTTATGGCGGATTTCACCAAAGTCCCCTAATACTTGACGAACCCCTAAAACCGGATAGGGTTCAGCTAACGATGAACTTTTCGTCGTTAACGGACCCCTATCCCGTTCTAAGAGTTCGCTAAATACTAGGGGACTGGTGAAATCGGGCATTAAATACGCACACGTCTTTAAATTGAACTGTCCCATTAGGAGCGACGAAACAATAGCACTGTCTCCCTTTTACTCACAGCGATGCGCCACGTGTTAGTGGAGATAGATTTTTGTACTTCCCGCATCACGTCATCACGTGGTGCACGATCATTGTTTGTTTAGTATTATAGTGTAATATATTTTACTTTATTTAATGATTTGAAAACATTTTTCAATTAGTGAATGATTCAAAATTAACGGTTAAGTACGTTTGATTAACGGTACCTAAGCTGAATTTCGCAATTCAGCTTCTATCGCCCCCTAATACTATAAATATCGCAAATAATTTTGGGAATGATGTTTGATGTTCTTTGACAGCGATAAAAAACATAGATGGAAAAAACGCGGAGGGATTGCTACAGGTGACACAGCAATACAAAGTTTTAGAGAAAGAGCTAACTCTTGTCGGTGCTACAGCAGTAGAAGACTGTCTACAGGACGATGTGGCGGACACTCTGGCCGCTCTCAGAAGGGCTGGGATCAAGATATGGGTGCTAACCGGAGATAAGGTATGCTGATTTTATAATATGGGAAATATATATAATAAATATTACTAGCTGTACCCGCGACTTCGTCTGCGCGGAAAATTGTTTCGTGGCTTTCCCGGAGTAGGTTAAATTATATGTAAAAGTGCATAGTATGTTTAAACACAAAAAAAGTCTACGTTTAAGATTACGTCTGTCTCCAGGAACACACTATCTCTGTACCAAACATCATAATTGGCTCGGCGGTTCAGCATTTCCCATTCAAAGTTTTATCCCCTTTTTCACCCCTTAGGGATAGCTTTTTGATAAAAAAGTAGCCTATGTCCGTTCTCTGATGTCAAACTATCTCAGTGCTAAATTTCATTATAATCGGTTCAGGGGTTTACCATTTCCCATACAAAGTTTCATCCCCTTTTTCACCCGTTTAGGGGTAGATTTTCTAAAAAATAAGTAGCCTATCATGAGCGCAATCACGTGTTCTTACTACGTACCGATTGTCATTAAGATCAGTCAAGCCGTTCTTCAGTTATAAAAGGACATACATACAGACAGACAGACAGAGAAAAATTTTAAAAATGGCAGAATCGAAATCAGTAAGTAATAAAACGACTATCTATTCCAAAATTTGACAAAAAATCTGAAATTACAGACAGACGCAAGAGCTTTATATAGTAGTATAGATAAATGAGTAGATAACAGAAGTGATATAATTCAAACTACAACTTACTACAAGTATAGAGATATAGATTTTTAATTTTTTTTTAGCGACAGGTATTATAATTTATTTAATGCGGCTACAAAAGCAAAAATTATTCATAATTATAATAAATATAATTCAATCGTCGTGTGACAATTGTAGATATGCTATAATTTAATTTAATGTATACCATACGTTCTGATAAAAGAAAAGCACAAAGCAGTTTTTACCATAAAGTTAATATATCTAGTTATGCTTATGGTTTTTTCGCTTAGTACTTCAAATTGGGAATGGTTTGGTATGTATAATTTTTTGATTATTGCAATATTCTAATTATCGTACATTAAAAACATCTGCTAAAATAAAATATTATTTCGTTCATTCACTTTAATCTGGAACCATTTAGAACAAATCGTGCCAAAAAAAATTAGAAAAAATCGACATTTTCTATGCAGAAAAATGAAGAAGGGTATGCTCAGATGGTTCGGGCACATAGAAAGAATTAGTGACGAATGACTGACGAAGAACGTCAACAGAGCGAAAGCGAGTGATAAACGAAGCCAAAGAAGACCAAGGCTGAATTATGAAGATCAAATAGGTAGTGTTAGCCAACGGAAATGTCAAAAGCACTCACATACCTAGGCTAAAATGTGTGAGGAGAATGATAAGATTTGAGGAAGCGAAAGAAGTATGTAAGGACCGCGATGCTTGGCCCTCCGTCCTCTCTGACTACACCGTTAAGGATACACCGTGAAGATAAAAATTCGTGCATTTTATTGAAAGAAAATTCCGTATGAAAAGCAGCTAAAACTATGAGGCATACCATTTTCAAGTTTACAAATGAGATAATAGAAAATCTAACTTGGCACCGTGTCTTGGGCGAAATACCACAAAGTTCCGAAGTATGAGGCGAAATAGCTTGGGTAGAATAGATGGCCAATATTTGTTACAGACGTACCGCTAATCACATACAGATGTGGTATTCATATATGCTGAAAGACTTAACTTAAAGTACAACTTTAACGAGTCACCAAGAATGAATAGGCATGATTTATTAAAAGAAATAAGAATAAACATATAATCACAGCTTTTAATAAAACGAATCCAAGATTACACGAAGTTGCCAGAGAAAGTCTCCGTTTCTCGTCTTCAATGCTGGAGAGCGCCAATGAAGCAGTGCGCTACAGTTTTAATTTCAACGTCGATCACAGAAGACTTGGTAAAAAAAGAAAATTAGGAAATTCAAAAATACAAAGGAAAGGAAAAAGAAAAACGAAATTCAAATATGAGGGCCAAGGAAAGAAGACTAAGGAGCATAAGGAGAGCTTCAAAAAAGCAAGGAGGCACGTTTTCCAGGAATCGAACATTACTTCGGTATCAGAAGTAAATGCTAATGAGTTATGCCAGGATGATTAGGCAGAAAACGCAAGAAACAAATGTCTAATATACAATGAATGAAGAAAAAATAACTAGATGTGACTAGACAAGTGCTGGACAGCACTGCATCAGATTAAACCAAAGGTTATAATGTTTGTGATATGTGTTAAATTTTATTCGACTCTGAAATCACAGAGTAACCATCATTACTCTCACCTCGGTACAGTGGCCATGCAAACTTTTTTTTTAAATAGTCGCTACTTCTAAAGTTGATTGCTAAAGTGATTAAATATGATCTTAATAATCGATAGTCGAATAAATTAATTTGGTTATTAGGCGGTTGTAAAAAGAGATTGGAAAGCACGGGAATATATATAAAACATGATTATCCCCCAGCCATCCTGGAAAAACAGAAAGCACTACAAGACGAACTGAAACGAGAGTGGGAGTCGGAAAAAAGAGTAGCTTTACGAAATGATAAAATCATCACATTAAAAACAAAGAAACCGGAAAGCCAAACCCCTACTGAAAAAAACCCTAGCAAACGAGTCCTATTCGAATATCCTGACGCCGCCGTTGAAGACGTAGAGGAAATAAACACCGCATACCACTAAAATAAATCGAAACAATTACCTAAGAAGAATAAGACACAAAACATAACCAGTTACCTACGCCCATCACAATTGAATATTCAATCCTCAACTAGTCTAGATACACAATAGCAACGAACGGCGCGGCCTCCTCCCAAAATAAATAACAAAAGCAAGTCAGAAGCAACCCGGGATACCCATCTTCCAAGCCGGTTGGTCACCGAGGAAGATCATGACCATAACCCTCCAAAGAAAATTAAAACCCCAGACAGCAACACATTAGAAAAATCTATTAATCAGCTATATATTGCAACTTATAACATGCGAACCCTGTCGTCTCATGACTGTCTTGTAGAATTTGAACAATCAATAAGCGAAATAAAATGTGATATTATAGCCATATCAGAAATGAGACGACACGGCACCAAGACAGAAGAATATAAACAATTTATCCTGTGCTACATAGGAAATACCCCAGGAAAATACGGTGTAGGTTTCATCATAAATAAATATCTAAAAAAATACATAGAGTGCTTTATAGGAACAACAGAGTGTGTAACGTCACTAAATCTAAATATTAAAGGCTACAAAGTAACTCTTATACAAGTCTACGCACCAACGGAAGCAGCAAGCGAAACGGAGATAGATGATTTCTACATGGCCATCAATAAATCAATGGAATCAGCACATAAAAATATAATTACTAATGGGAAATTTTAATGCGAAAATTGGATTCCCACGACAGGAAGAATATCTAGTAATGAAACAACATGGATATGACAAAAGAAATGACAGAGGACAGAGATTGGTATACTTCGCACTGGAAAATAAATTAACTATCATCAATACCTGTTTTAAGAAAAGGCCCAACCGCAGATGGTCCTGGTGGTCCCCAAATGGGCAACATAAAAATGAAATTGACTTGAATCAAATATCATACTTATTCAGAAAGGGCTTCTCTACCATTGATCACATCCACACGCTAGAGTTAATCATAGAAAAATATCAAGAACGGCAGAGACATCTATACATAGCTTTTATCGATTACCAAAAAGCTTTCGACACGGTTTCACACAAGCGGATATGGGAAGTCTTAGAAGATCAAGAAGTAGAGCACAACTATATATAGACCATCAAAAATATATATAATAACACCACCAGTCGAATAAAGCTCGAATCACTTGGCCCTAGCTTTTCTATTAAAAGAGGAGTAAGACAAGGCCACCCTCTCTATCACCAATACTATTCATCGCTATCCTCGAGTCCATCATCAGCAAGTTGGACTGGAAATACTTGGGGCTAAATATACACGGTACATATCTAAGCCATTTGAGATTTGCAGACGACCTAGTGTTCCTATCAGAGACAAGCTCGCAGATGAATTTCATGATCGAATCACTGCATTCATCTAATATTCAGGTAGAATTAAAAATGAATTTAAGTAAGACTATGGCAATGACAAACTCCCTGAAAAGACCAATAAAAGTCAATAATAAGTCACTAGAATATACAGAAAGCTATATCTATCTCGGTAAAAGAATTAACTTTGATAAACAAAATAACGAATTAGAAGTAGAACAAAGGATACAAAATACCTGGAACAAATATTGGATTTTAAAAGAAATATTTAAAAGCTGCTTACCAATATCAATCAAAACGAAAGTAATGAATTCTAGCCTCTTGCCGTCCTTGACATATGGCTGCCAAACGTAGAAGTTCACAGCTAAAATAAAAAATAAAATTAACACTTGCCAACGAAGAATAGAGCACAGTATGCTCTACATAAAAAAAATTGATAAAATACGACATTCCAAAATAAAAGCCATAACAAAAGCAACAAATGCTCTCATCCACGCCCAAAAACTGAAGTGGAAATTGGCTGGCCATGTCGCGAGGTTAAAAGACCAAAGATGGACTATAAGAGCGACTCTATGGCGCGGCCCTCCAGTCAGTCGGAGTAGGGGAAGACCTCTGACACGTTGGGAAGACGACATCAAGAGGACAGCCGGCTCGCGCTGGAACCAAGTGGCACTGGACAGAGACACATGGTCATCTTTGGAGGAGGCTTTTACCCGCCCAGGAGTTCTTGCAGACCAGCTTATTAGTAATATTTACAATACATAGTTTAATAATATAATGCTTGTTTTTTAAAGTTTTTTTTACTAACCAACAATTTGTTATATTTTCTCTTCTGTAAGAAATAGAAGGCTTTTTATTTTATTTTATAATTAAGCGGTTGTAATAAATATTTCATTTTGAAATAAGCTGTAATTTAAATTTTTGAATAAGTAACTCTCGTTCCCCCGTTTCCCTACACTACACACTACACTTTCCTTGCGTTTCTAAAAACTACCGCCGCATAATTCCCAAGTATCGTCTTTCACTAGTATGTGCAACGATTTGATATATAAACAAATTCCAGAAACATCTTTCAGTTAGACATGTGGTAGAAACTTGAAACGTGAAATCGACTCTTAACTGGCAGATCGTTAACGATACAATATGGAAGCTTAAAACATTAGAGTACTGCTCTAAGTATAGAAGTATGCTCTAAATATACAGCTATATATCTATTGAAAAATTATTGCGATAAACTCCTTTCTTTTACAGGTTGAAACGGCTATAAATGTCGCGCAATCCTGCGCTCATATTTCAGAGAACGACCGAAGAATGTTTCTCATCGGAGTTGAAGACGATACGGCATTAAATGCACACTTCGAAGAATTTCATCGGATCGTTCAAGAACCAAGTTACAGAGACCTAACTCTTATCGTGGATGGAACAAGCATGTCACGAATTTTAGACACACATTACGCAGCTATTTTCGCTAAGATCTCTCTACAATGTGATGCTGTTTTATGTTGTAGACTATCGCCAATACAAAAAGCAAAGATAGTGAAATTAATTAAGCATAGTCCTCAACATCCTATCACTGCAGCAATAGGTGATGGAGCCAATGACATATCCATGATTCAGGAAGCTCATGTGGGTTTCGGATTATTCGGAAAAGAAGGCCATCAAGCAGCACGTTCTGCAGATTTCGGCTTCACAAAGTTCGCTATGGTAAAAAAGATTTTACTCGTCATGGGACATTGGTACTACCAAAGATTAGCGACACTCATACATTATTTCTTCTACAAGAATCTAGCCCTTGGAACCATAATGTTGTTCTTTCAATTAAACAGCCAGTTCTCCACTCAGTCTATATTCGACTCTATGTATCTTACCTTTTTCAATTTGTTCTTTACGTCTGTACCTTGTTTGCTACTCTCCGTGACGGAGCAAAGATGGCCTGCGAATTTGCTACTTAAAAACCCAACTTTTTACAGAGAAATATCTAAAAACAAGTTGATGTCTTGGTCCACTTTTACCGCATGGCTGCTATCAGGCTTGTATCACTCAGTTGTAATATATCTTTTCTCATATTTTATTTTCCTCAACCCTGTGTTGACTATAGACGGAAAGACAATGGATTTATGGAGTTTTGGAGCCGTATTATTCCACTTGTTGATCGTCGTAGTGAATTTAAAGTTGTGGTTACAAACCCGATATCATACTCTGATATTCGTAGTTTCAATTCTACTCTCCATATTCTTTTATGTTATTTTCAATATAGTGTATTCTAAAGTCTATCCGTCAGTCGATGGAGATGTACTGGGTACATATGTTAAACTGTGGACGTCTCCTTCCTTCAGTTTGTTAAACCTACTAGTAATAATTGCCACTTTAGCTCCAGATTTCTCTTATAGAGTCATATCCGAAAAATGGGGTAAGAGACATATTGAATCAGGAGCTGCAGCTAGACCTGTTTTTACTACTAGTCTTTGAATTTGTTCATAATTATTATGTAGGAGCTAAAAAATATTAATAGGAAATATTATAAGTGAGGAAATATACACCAACAGCTATTTTTCTTTAATCAAAGGATTTATAAGGTAATTTAATTCTCATTTTCGGTATTGTCTATGGTCGATTGACAATTTCTTAATATTTCCAGAAAAAATAAAAACCAGAGAAGAAAAAATAGTTCATTCTTGTCGTCAAAAAACAGTCGTATGTTGTCGCCCGTGGCTGTCGCCAACTTGTACACAACACACGGCAACTATAGCGGCTTCGCAGTTGCAAGTGATATCAAATGTTGAACATATACTCCGTGTATTTGAGCGTAATCGATCTTTTTTTGGTTACACAGAACTCCGCTCACAAATACTGAACCCCTGGGGAAAGACTAGGATAAGCTTTTACACACTTTTTGGTGAGCAAAAGGCCTTAAGCTTTCACAAAAGAAAAAGAAAAATTCACGATTCACAGGAGTTTTCTCCTGGTGGTCCTTGACCGTCAAACACGTCGTCAAAACTGGTGGTCGTTTTTGGCGCGTTGTCGATGAGATCCAGGATCTCCTATTACGGAACGCACCAGAGCCCCTCTTGCGCTATGCCCGGGGAGTTACCGACTTCCACTCCGTCTTCGCAGTGCCATGAACCATGATATCGTAGACCACACGCGCTGTCGTCCAGTCGTCCATCTCAGGGTCACATATATAGACAACTGGATCGCCCTATTCTGATCGGCCGCGACCACGAAGGCCCCTTTAGTCACCTCTTACGACAGGCGCGGAACACTGTAATCTTATTCTCTGGCCTAGACCACAGGGCATTGTACAATATTTACCTACAGAAACAATAAAAACTGGTCAATGTTAATTGTCGAGTCTCATTGGAATGACCTGTGCAAAATTTTAACCTATTAAACACATTAGGGGTGGGGTATGCTTCTTCGTAATTTGGTGTTAAAATGCAATCAAAGGAAATACAACTCTATCAAATAGATTTTAACAGTAACCACCTATACAGACTAAATGCGTGTGGAATGTTGTTATCGTTGTAAGTCAAGCGGTCTTAAATGTTGTTTAAAACTAGAAAAAGCATAAATTAATTTTTTTCTTACTCCTATTATCTTTTTATACATTGCTTCCTAATTGCACTTGCTTAAATATTGTCTGTTTGTTGGTGTAATATAGTCAGTCTTAGTTTGAGGATTAGCAATGTTCGTTTCATGAAGTAGAGCTAGTCTTTTTCAATTTACTTTACGCAGAACTCTTTGCGATGGTGCCTACCTCATGACAAGAAAAACTTTTTGTTCTGAGGCAGGTACCTACCTACATCGGGCGACTTATATTTTTGGTAAACTCCCACTTCGCGTGAAACCGTGGTAAGGATATACTCGTAAATAGAGAAATAATGTAAACAGATATGTTTTTCATATTTGTAAAATTTAATTTCACAATTCACAATTTTAATAGTTATAATTCTTCAACATATCTCTTGTAGATATGTCGAAGAATTATATGGATTTGAATAATTTTATTTAAGTGCCCAAAAACATTATGATTTGTTCGTTTGCGTGATGTAGACATTTTTATATTTGTGACGATGTCACGAACGAAACATATTGTTGCGGTCGCGCGATTGGCAACGGCTGTGTAGAGTAATACAATAGTAAATGTATATACAATAATATAATACGTAATAGTAGGTGCTACTTTCAGCTGCTACCTCGGACCAAGAAACAGTGGACGGAGCTATAATAAGTTGCCGCTCTTTCCACCGTGTGTCAAACGAATTTTTCTGTCTCTTTCTATCTCATTGATTGTAACCTCGAGTAAAACAGTTAGCAATAATAAGTATGGCAACCTCGCACTGTCAATGTATTTCGTGTCAACTTATGAGTCGGTCATGAAATAATTATTTGCAAAATACTCGTAAATCTTAAGTGTTTTGGCTATTAATATCCATAAAAATAAAATGTATCATGTTCAGCTGTATATCGTTGTACTGTGACCTTCCCTAGTTACGTACATTAGTAAAAATCTAGAAAGTCAGTTAAGAAAAGAAAGACACATTAAGGACACGCCTTTAGAGCAAATGCATCCACCGTCCATTGTGGTACTTGGTCCGAGACTGCTACAGTGCAACCTTGACTGTCGCTGTCATAATTTTGTTATTGGTTAAATATTGCCGTTGTGTGCGTGCTATGGCGCGTACGTATGCGTTCACGTATGAGACCACTGATGTATACAGATAGGCCCACACTAACAAACAAAACGGTCCAACAAAACCAATCTGATTTCTTAGTAGCTTATATCAAATTGAATATAAATTATAATAATAAAAATCGTTTTTGATTTGAAATGCGATCTTATATTTTTTAATGTAGATTAATATTAAATATTGATATATTAATCTGCATTAAAAATGAATACGTTAATCTATATTAAAAAATATAAGTTTACTGTCCATAAATCTGTTATGTCAATCAATTAAAAATAAATAAAAATTCTATTCAGCCAGTGTCAACTCTGTTATGCTTCCTCTGTGCTGTAGTGCTGTACACCTGTACGTACACGTGTCACTTGAGGCCCGCACTGCGGTTTCGTACAATTTTTGAGAACCAATCGGAATCAAAAATTAATACGAAACCGAAGCACAGAACCGGAGTGCTCGCCTCAAACGACACGTGTACGATTTTGGAACGTTTTTATTATGCGTTTACTATCGGAGCAGCTCATCTATATAAATCAGTGGCGCAACATACAAACCTCGTTCGCTAGCTTTCTATGAAGGTACGAAGTCATCATACTGTTTCATTCGGACTCTGATCGGGGCGACTTTTATTTTGGATAATACTGTAGGTACGTTATTTCAAGGTCAGGTGAGTGTTTCCCTTCTCAGGTTTTTTATGTCTGGTATTTTTCTCAATTTCAAAATACTTATATCATATTTTATATTGGGTATCTATGTACTCGTAATAATAGCTAAAAATATATTTTGGATGACTTTTATAATAAGGTATATATATTATTATTAAATGTAATTATTGTATGGCGAATAACATGATTTAAAAATGGCCATTGCAAAATTTTTCATAATATTCACTATAATCGAAAACTCTAACGTACTTACCTAAGCACTAATTAACAAATAGGTACCTACTTGTCATTTTGTTATAGATAATTTTTTTGAGCTTTCATCGCAGTTATTTCTCAACCGTTTGCATTGTTAAAGGGTGGCTTGCACCAACTATTTAAACTCAATTTAAGGAACTGACATCTCGCTTAAAACACCAAAGATGTTGGTCAGTTCCATAAATCGAGTTTAAATAGTCGGTGCGAGCCATCCTAAAGGAAGTAGCTCAGACTGAGTGAGCTAGCTGCACTGATTTGCTAACTGTAAGGACGTTGTACAGTCTAGTCGCTAGAGTTGGTTTCATTGTTTATAACTACTTACTTAAAACTTTATAGTATTTTTACTTGAAAGATTGGTTGTTTAGTAAGTATATGTATATAGTTACGAATAAGTACATTTTGTATAGGTATCACTACTATATTTAAAGTACAATACCTATGCTTCGAATTAAATTAAATTTGTTCTCAGTGAGCAAAGATAAGTGTTTAAAGTCGACCAATGTAGTACAAATGGAATGTAAAATATAAATTATTAGTTAACTATGAGTTATACATATAAATAAAAATAAAAAATAATGTGTAAAATATTAAGATGTAGGTAGTAAAAATTAGTTATAAGTATCACTAGACATTAATAGCAATTTTGGAAGCAAATAATTGGTACAATTGCCTTTGAAGTAATTTTATGTAAATGGAAAATGTATTTTAGCAAATATTTTATCATTATATAATATGTACGAAAGCACGAACATTTACGATGTAGGATGTAGGTCATCATAGTATATTAACCAGTATAATCCTAATCGTCATACATTATACAAGGTTAGAGTGAAAAGGGGTATAAATCCACCGGGGTCTCGACGCGTCACTGTTGACTGTTATATTGCAGATGTAATAATTACGGAATACGTTTATTTTGTTTTCCATACAAAAAATAATTCATTTAATGGAAAAAAATGTACAACCCTATCATTATGGCCAATATTACAAAGGTTTACTAGTGACGGGAAAACGCTGATTTTAGGGTTGTCTTATCTTTATTATCGTTAAACTTTGAGGTTATACACTAGAACTATTGACTTTCGGCGAAGTCGTAGAACACAAGTTTTCCGTTGTCCTGGATACTTTTATACCCTTCCATATTTACCCACCCTTTTGAAATAACCTTGTATACTTTAAAGGTGTGACGTAAGGCAATTTTATTTCATGATTTGCACTACCTACGTATAATACCTATAAATGTAGTGTATAAAGATAATTACTATTATTATTACTATTATTTTAATCGAGTGTATTTTTTTCTTGTATGTTATTTTTCTCAAATTTATTGGCTGAAGATTGCCTAAGATGACTGGGCTTTTTACATTTACATTTACATTTTATCGGCTAAGACGACTGGTTTCGCCATTTTATAATTTCCAAGGGCACAGTCTACTGTGCACCATAGGAAATAAAGTACCTACGATTTATTATTGATAGGTATCTTACTTATTTATTTTAAACAACTTCAGGCTGGAAATAGTGAAGGTACGAGCGACATAGGTCGCTGATATCGGTCGCGCGTAGCAATGTTTTAAACTTTAAATTGTATCTCTTTTTAAAAAAATTTCGCAGACGGAGGAGTGTGAAATTTAGTGCACTTAAAGTTTATATGGAGAAGGACTGGAGAAAGCTAAAATGTTCATGTAATATGTGTTACAAATAAGTACATACATTAAATTAAATTAAACGTTAATCGTTTACGCTCATGCTGCCAATGTAAAAAAGATTGTTAATGAAACGTAGTGATTACTTACTCAGTGGTCAATGTCAAACTCGTAATAGTTTGTAATCATATCTAATGTAGGTTACATTATAGAGAGTATATAGAGAGTTACATTGGATCAAACAGAGTAGACTGCCAAAAAGTTTATATAAGTTTATATTTACGGTCGAATTTCCACCACAAGGTGACCTCTAGTTATATATAGATGTGCATTCTGTAGCGTATGCCATGATCGTTGGCGCGGAAGATGGTACGCGCGCTGACAGGAACCGTCAGCGTCAGCGTGTAACTCCGAATTCACAGATTCAAATGATTCAGTATCGCACGCGGAGCCAAACTCCTAATGGTTACTTCCAATTCTTATTAAATCCGAGGAGTTATTAACTCCAAACGGTCCTGCGAGTCCTTAATCTTTTATGGAGAAAATGAGTAGTTGAGCGAAAAGAGTTAAAGAATCATTAAGCGGAGTCGGATCCGTGAGATGATTCGGACTAAGGGATTTGAATAATTTACCAGAGTAAAGAATACCCAACCCTAAGAAGAATACCCTAATACCCTAACGCAACGATGTCGCTGTCGGTCGACTGACGCGCTATAGACTTATATTGGAAAAGGCAGTGTCGACAATGACGGACGACCTGTGGTAACTAGACCTGTGTCAATCGTTCATTTTCAAAGATTCGATCGTTCAAGTTGTTTCGTTGATTCGTTGATTTGAAAAAAGATTCGGTTAAATGATCCAATCAATCATTAATCCATTGATTGTATGCAGATACAATCATGATTGTATTTTTGATTGAAATGAAAGATCGAACGATAGTGTGAGTTATCTTATCTTTTACGATTTCGATATTTTTTATAGTTATAATTATAATTTAGACGCATTTACAATATTATTGTTTGTGTTTTAAAAAACAAGGTGTAACTTTCTTGAATTTCACTTTTTATCACATTAAACGGCATAGACAATCGATTAAATATCGACAAGTACCGAGATCGAATCGGTTAAATGATCGAATCGATGAATCGTTCATTCAATTGCGATTGCAATCATCAATACTTTGAAATGATTGCAATCAAATGATCGAATCAATCACGACCGACACAGGTCTAGTGGTAACGACCGAGAGGATCAGACATTTCAGCGTAGGTATTGTCAAGCAGCGCAATCGACACCAAGCGTATTTATTATAAAATCTCTCTTCGCCTCTCCGCGGGTCTTAAAAAGAATTACAAATTCGGCATTAATCGCTCTTTGAGCCACAATTGGGTGAATGTGATATTTCATTCGTTGTCGCCTCTTGCGGCGTAAATTGTTTGCTACATTTACCCTTCACAATCGTGCATAAATAAACACTAGAATGGTCGTTTCAAGATTGTGCTTGCCATAGCGCATAATCAAGTTGCCGACGGTCCGCTAAGTTGTAAAAAGGTAGGTACTCTTTGTGTCAGCTACTAACGATACGCGACCGACTTCGGTCGTACAATATTTCCAGCCTAAAAAGATTAAAAAATGACGACAACAATTACAAAATACTGTTTGAAGCATGATATAATGGTTATGATTATAACATGCTCATTGGCATGATCCTTATTAGGGAAACGTGAGAACAACGATGACAATAAAATTATAAGCTGTTGTTCATAAAACTAATGCAAACTAATGTTGACAAATAAAGTTATTTTATTTATAAATCTGTAATCTATATTATTTACTACAGAACCATATCAGTACCTACTGCCACTATTTAATATTTTTTACTGTAACTTTTATGCATGTGACACAACTTGTACATAACTAAAGGACAATGATTATTTATACCTGAAAAATCTCTTGGTACACAAGCATGTAGGGCGCTTGCACATTAAAAGATATTGTCTCGTGTCAGAAGTTTCCTTAAGACATATACTCAACTATCTAATATAATATGAAAACAGTCGCGGATCCAACCGTTGAAGGCTGTTGTCACGCAAACTGAAAATCGGCTAAATGCGAGTTCGATCACGGACTCGCTCACGATCTATTGCATTCCTATAAAGGAAATGTTTTCAAAATGTATGACGCCTTGGCCAAGACCTTGTACAGTGTATAGATCCAAGTGGGCAAAGCCACGGGGCGAACAAGACTAAATTAATAAACCTGTAAAATGTTAGATTGTTTGCTTAGGAAAACTACAAAAGTAAATGTGTGTTTGTTGCGTGTGTCCCGTGTGTGCTGCGCCACGTTCTGAATCACGGTTCGTTTTTTTTTAATGTTATTAAGGCTTTGTACATAGTATCAGCCAATCGACCTGAATTAGGAATGTGGGCATGTCCACTGTGCCCACAGGGCTGGCAGATCCGCGCCTGTAAAATCCACCGTTCAACCGATTGTGATAAAATTGGGTATGGAAATAGCTTAAATCCTGGGGAAGGACTTAGATTGTTTTAAAAATAAAAAGTAAATAAGTCGTAGCTAGTATTACATGAAATTCAATCATACACTTTTATCAATTTTTATTTATCGTTTATCAAATTTCAAATAATTAGACAGAGAATACTTTTTCTCCATAGAAACATGCCGCAAGACAACAACAACAAGAGGTTGATTTGCAGCAAATCAATTTTTAGCAGATGTCTACGTAATAGAGGCATTTCTACCGAACAAGTCGTAGTAGTCACAGTTTAACAACAGGATTTTTTTTATACCACCCCCACAACGCTCTTCGGAAGTCAATTTTGGCATAATCCGTTCCTGGCGGATCACTACTCAGCAAATGAGATATGTCTGCCAAATTTCACCTTTGTAGTCTAATAGTTCCGAAGATCTTGTGATGAATGAATCGATAAATCTCATGTCTTATATATCTATTATAGATATCAGCTGTCGAAGGTGGGCATTAACTTGTTATTCCGTTAATCGTTAATTAACGAAGTTAACAATTTGATTAACGGATTAACTTTCAAGTTAATTTTAAAAAATGTTAACGCTCTTTAACTTCCGTTAAACTGAACTTCTGTTAAGTTTATTCCGTTACATTGGTTGCTTGTTGACATTTTTTTTTGATATTTGAATGTTTGAATTACGCGCCATGTCACTCTCGTACGTTCGGCGAGTCGAATAGTCGAATAGAAAGTTGTTGAAAATGTTTATGAACGGCGACATGCACCTAATGCAAAATTATGATCAGTAATAGTTATTTATTCCTACTACTTTATTTCTCTTATCTGACCGAATACCGAGGAATACAACTCGTACGTCGAAAATCATCGGCAAGACTTCAAAGATATGAGATCTCTGCCAATGGATGACCTAAAGTTGCACGTAACAAAAGTTAAGATTGATGCATTGATTAGAGTGACAACTGCTGATATAATTTCAAGCACAAGAAATTTATATCATTTCAAATATAATGTTCAACAGCAGAAAAAGGTATGCAATCGTTGCCCTATTTTTCAAGATTACGCGAAAAAGCTGTACAAAAATGTTTGTACCAGTGGTAAATGTAGGGGCCTCAAGCGCAAAATATTTAACTCTTCAACTAAGATAAAAACAGCATGGAATGTCATTAAAAGCGAAACTGAAAATGCATAGGAGCCGGGACTTTGTGTTAGATGTAAATTGCACTAAAATAAAAACTGAGATGGCAGTTGTTACAGTGTTTGAAAATTACTTTAGCTCTATCCCGTTGTCGACAACGAAATATCCGAATTCATTACTCAGTGCTGCGGAGATTTTGTTAAAATATAGTATTTCTGAGTGCGCTATTGAATTTAAATTTGAAGACATCACAGCAATAGATATAATAAAAGCCTTTAAAATAAAACTCTAAAACAAAAAGATACGGTGAACCTATGGGTACTATCTGTTAAAACTATTGACTCAATAATAAATTTTGTAGCTCCACATCTAGCAGTAATATTTAATAGATGCATTACCGCTGATGTTTACCCTGACCAGATGAAATTAAGTAGTTATACCGCTTTTTAAATCTGGTAGTAGGTATATCAGATCCCTCCAATTTTCGATCCATCTCCTTACTACCAACTCCTAGCAAAATATTTAAATGATAAAATTATATTACTACAAATGCGCCATCATTTTGACTTAAATAACCTGCTTTATAATAAACAATGCGGTTTTACCAGGTGTCGCTCCACTATTGATACTGGAACGGAATTGTTAAAATATATTTATGAAGCCTGGGAGGATTCATATGATGCTCTTGATGTCTTTTGCGATTTATCTAAAGCTTTTGATTGAGTTCAACATGAAAATCTGGTACGAAATCATTATTGTGTAAGAGGAAAAGCTCTCGATCTTTTGAAATCGTATTTGAATGACAGTGTTCAAAGCGTTAATGCTAATGGTGTATGATCAATGGTATCAGTCATTATTATGAGCGTCCCACAAGGTTCGATTCTGGGTCCCCATTCCTATTCCTTATTTATATTAATGACCATGTTACAATGTCGATGAAATTGATATATGCATACCATGAAATTGTTCTATTCGCATACGATACATCTTTGCTTTTTAAAGTTAAGCGAATGCAATTATGTTATGACGAAGTGAATAATGCAATTAGTCAACTGGTTTAATATTAATAATCTTTTATTTAACAAGAAAAAGTAGAAATATATTAAATTTACTTTGCCGAATGTTAAGCAATTAGAAACCAGTGTTCGTATTAGTGAGGAAGAACTGGAGTAAGCTGAATCGACGATATTCTTAGGTATTACTATAGATTCTAAACTTTAATGGAGATTGAATGCAGAAAAAGTAATAGATATTGTGATAAATATTGACGTCAAAAAGTGAATGTAAACCATTTGTAAACAATCCAGTTTTGAATAAATGATTCGATTTTTGATTTTTTGGATGACTTCTAGACTTTTACAAGTGAAGTAAAATGTAGCTGTACATACTTTGCAATGTCAATAATAAAAATCTAAACAATGTAAGCGAGCAAGCGTGGCTAGTGAGTCGGCTCGGCCGGCGCAAACATATTGTCAGGTCGTCATAACGTATCATCACATGTCGCATTTAAACTCAGCCCCTATCCGAAATTATTCGAAACATTTATATCTGATTTGGTTACGATTTCGGATAGATTTTTATTTCGGATATCCGATAATTTCTGTTACGGATATGGATCTTTATAACATCCTTGCCTCAGATGAATGTCGCACAAGGTCGAAACACGGAAATGTAGAAAAAAATAATGCGTAAGTACTTAAAAATATGTGTCAGAGACCCTTATATGTATGTATAAACGGTATTTTTATTATTACACTTACATACATACATACATGTCTTCACTCTGTATCCCTAACGGGGTAGTCAGAGAGGACGGAGCGCCAAGCGTCGCGATCCTTACATACTTACATACTTTCGCTTTCTCAAATCTCATCATTCTCCTCACACATTTTTGCCTTCGCTTTCAAGTGCTTTTGACATTTCCGTCGGCTAACACTAGCTATTCATACGTAATTTTATTATTATGTAGATAGATATTATACCGACCATAAGTATAAACAAATGAATAATAATAAGTACATAATAACAGACCTAATTACGTATGTATGAGGTAGGTACTTACCTCTGAACTTCTATTATCTAGACTTTCTAGACGATCACTACATTTAAGTATGATATTCATTTTGGTGGTTGCATTTTTAACATAAGATACTTTACTCGTTGCTGATAGTGATTTCTTTCGTTCTTGCTGTATAAAATTTTCTGATGCATCGCTATTGCAGAAAAAACATGTCGTTGAGAAGTCGAATGATGAGGGAATTTGAGGCGGTGCACCATTACACAAACGTTTTACTGCAGCTGCAATACATTTAGTGTTCGTGTATGCTTTTCTGCACCTTCCATGAAGTTTCACAGACTAAGTTTTCCGACCTGGAAAACAATTCATCCTGTCTCGATTCGCTTGAAAAATACAGTTTTTCTAAACCTTTTGTTTTAACTTGGACAACATCAAAATTTAAATTGCAATTACAAATCCGACACTTCCATGTTAACTGCACGATAATAAACTTCACACAACTTACCAACCACTGTTTTATTGTTAATTGTAACAGCTATATACGAGGGCTGCTATTTATGTATCCAGAACTGGCCATTTACAGAACAATATTAAAAAAGTTATTATAACATTTAAAAATGGAACTCTTTGGCTAAAGAATACAATTTGTTTCATGTAGCTGTCATTTGTTTATCCTTTGTGGCGTCATTTTGAAAATTGCGAGTCTTTATCACTGCGGATTTAAGTCGTGAAAATTTTCGTGCTATGATTTATTACGATTTTCGGCGAGGGCTAACTCAAAAACAGTGCATCGATCAACTCACTTCGACTTTTGGGGACGAAGCACCACCGAAAACTACTGTGTATCACTGGTTTTGTGAGTTTAATCGTGGTCGGTCTGTACTCATGGATGAAGGTAAAGAAGGTTGCCCTAAATCGGTTGCTGTACCTCAAAATATTGATGCTGTGCGGGATAATGCAAGATCGTCATGTTACATATCGCGAGATAGAGGCGTCTCTTGGCATAGGTATGACGAGTATATATAAAATATTACACGAACATTTAGCTGTAAAAAAAAATTGTTCACGTTGGATTCCGCACAACTTGAGAATTGACCAAAAACGGGCTCGTGTCGATTGGTGTGAAAAAATGTTACAAAAGTACAATCAGGGTGCGTCAAAAGCTGTCTATAATATCTACACAGGTGATGAATCTTGGATATATGCGTATGATTCTTAAACTAAACAACAATCAACGGTTTGGGTGTTCCAAGATGAGCCGAACCCAAAAAAAGTCATTCGTTCAAAAAGCACTTTGAAGCAAATGGTCGCTTGTTTTTTTGGTATAAATGGACATGTAGCTACAGTGCCACTAGCACTAGAGGATCGTAAAACGGTTAATTCTGAATGGTACACGACCATTTGTTTGTCAGAAGTCTTTGAAGAAATAAGAAAGAACAACCGACAACGCAGAATCCTTCTTCATCATGACAATGCTATAATTCCCAACCCAACAATTCCAAAACAACAAGGCAATTCCCAACCAACGTCAACGTTTTTCGAACCGTGAATAGGCTGTCGATGCGTTCAAAATGCACGTTTTGGAGATACCTCAATCCGAATGGAAAAAGTGCTACGAAAATTGGTTCCAACGCATGCAAAAGTGCATCGATCATCATGGTGAATATTTTGAAAAGCAATAAAACTATAATAAATGCTATATGTTTGTTTCACTTTGTTAATCCGGATACATAAATAGCAGCCCTCGTATTATACGTATTATTGCATGACAAACGAATTATCAAATAATACAACATACACGTGATGCACGTTGCACTTCCCCCGTCCCCCGCACCGCGCCTTGCGGCATGTGTAAGCGCGTCCCGTGCGCCACGCTTACCTCACCGCTGCTCCCTACATTTTAGTATATGGTTGCTATAAACATTCATTCTTATTCTTAGATTAAATTCTTATTATATAAATTTGTCATCTCATATTTAAAATGGATTTTTATACAATATAATACAACAATTGCAATAGAGAAAAGTCTACCAATAACTTATTTACTAGCATTTTTGTCTATACACGCAAGCAAGCAAAATGATCAGGATGCAATTCTATCGGTTTATTTTGTGGATTTACAGTTTAATCTTATAAGAATAAGAAAATTGGACAATTGGTAAAGATTTTAGGCTACTACCATTTTTTGTTCATGTGCAATACATTTTTAAATTGAAATTCACCTAAATGAAACATAAACGACTTTTTAAAAATATATTCCGTTGAAAAATATGGATTGATTTCGTGTGTACATCAAAGAGAAAAATTATTTTTAAACAATAAAATATGTTCGACATATATTTTTTTTTTTTTATAATTTTTAAGAATTAAAAAAGATTTATTTATTTAATTCAAAATATTTTGATATTATTTTTAAGGTGGATTTAGTAAATATTTAGAAACAATTAATTTTATCTTTCATTTAGTGCAATAACATAGCTAATACAGAATTTTTGCATTTCACCATATATAACGATGTCGTAACTTTCCTCGGCTAGGTATTACTTATGACTGTACTTTGTTAGGGTGTAAAGGTACAGCTCTGGCGTTAACTCCCGGTAAAATAGTTTTACTTGTACTCACGGTCTTGATAACTGATACCTTCCTTTGTCTCTAAGATGTAACAGTCTTGGCACAACGAGGCGAATCAGGCCCCGTCTGATAGACCTAGTTCTGCCAGTCGTAATAATATCCTAATATCGTGGGGGCATTCGGGTCTCCCAAACACACCTACAACCCGACCGTGCATATCAAAGGCTGACTCATCCATCCGCACGCCATGTGGGGACTTCGGAGAGTAGTCTTGTATGATTCGTGATAATAAGTCATGCTTAGGATATTTATTTATAAACATTGGTAATTATTATTTCATGAGACTTTTGACGGGAACGGGAGAAGTGAGGTTGTCTTTTCATTGTTCTGCCCAAGTACTGCCACAATTGCTATTTGAATTAGACAGAATTACCTTAGGCATGTCAATTTTTAAGCTTGGCACGCATGACGCGTAGAATTTTTTTAAATTTTAATACCACTTCTGATGTTAGCTACGATACAATTAAACATTAAGTTAGATACTTATAGCAATGGAACACCCCAAACTTTACTTAAATTATCGATTAATAATTAATGAATTTGTATTCGAACACTTCGTGCTGCAGTCGTGAAGGTAAAAACAATAGAGAGCGTGGAGCGATCGAGTTTTGTTTTGACTCTTAAATTCTCGAGCAGTAGTGGGGAACAAGCCGTCAGTAATTCTTTTTTTTTTAATTTTTAAATGGCACCGTACGTGAGTACATTGCCAACGTCAAGTAAAGCGAGAAAACAATTCAGTAGATGATTAGCGCATTTGCCAATGTCACGCATTAACACAAACTAGTATACAGACACAGAACAAGTAGAATCACAAGTAAATTAGTTCTTTCTTATCGTAAAACTCCTCCAGTAAAGTGATAGTAGGCTTTACTGAAGTTATAAAGGACTTCTTGGAAGAGCGCGAAAACTTCAGCTACTCATGTTTATTTAGATCTTCTCCATTCTTGTCACTTACACAGAACTTTAAAACACAATATACTATCACTGTTGTACTTTAAAACACCTAAAAATGTAAAAAACAGAAAATCTAAATAAAATGACAACCTCACTTCTCCCGTTCCCGCCAAAAAGTCCGTCATTCTTTTTTATGACGTTGCGAATTGCGAACACCGTCGCGCTCAATGACTAAGGAAACTAAAGGACATGGCATGTTGACCTATAGCAACATTTAGTTATATATATTCTAACGCATAACATTCAAACGTAGCGTTGTCTCTTTTTGACTTACGGCTTCTTGTGTGTGTAAGAGAAAACAACAGTACTTTTCTCAAAAACTAATTATTTTATGTGACATCACATATGTGATGTCGTATATATTTCCATCGTAATTAGTGTTTCTTAGTTTACTGTATTATAGTCATGTATATTTTTAGTTATTAGCAGTTTTTATTCATATAATACAGTAAATTACTTCATATCATAAAGAAAATAATTAACGGAAGTCCTAAAAAATATGTCTTGTTTGAAAAAAAAGGGATTACTGCGAAGAGAATATAAATAAATTCTGTGAATGTATGTCTGCTTTATCATTTACCGACGTACTCTCTAAATCTGATGTTAACATTGCGTTCAATACATTTCATGACATTTTGACCTTATTTTATGATCTATGAATTACAGTTAAAATAACAAACAAACAAATTAAAAATAAGTGGATTACGAAGGGATTGCGAAGATGCTGTATTAACAAAAGGATTCTTTATTTAAAATATCGGTTTTCTCCGACTAATAAGTTCATACATAAATCAAAATATATTAAATATTCGAAAATACTAAGAAAATGTATACGGACGTCTCAGGCTAAAACACACAATAACTGCATATTATATTCAAAAAATCCATGTAAAGCGGCTTGGAATGTAATTAATTCCAATATAAATAAAAAAAGAGAGTCTACTGAAATTAAAACACTGAATATTGGTCCAAATCTTACATACACAGATCCTATACAAATAGCAGAATCTTTCAATCAATTTTTTATAAACAATGTTAGGCGTCATTCATTTATTACGTAAGACGATTTTTGCCAGTTTTTGACCCCCTCCCACTCCTATGTAAGAAAAAATAAGAATAGGCCGACCCCCTCCCCCCTGTTGAATATCTATTACGTAAGAATTTAAAGGAAAAAATGAATACACGTTTGCTTTGTTTTAATTTTTATTTTTCAAAGAAACAATTTTTAGAAACGTTTATTTGTACCTACGAAGGTACTAGTATTTTTATTTTTTGGTATTAATCAACTTTGGTTTTATTTTAAAGTTTTTTTATCATTCATCTTTACATAAGATACTGATCAGTCCAGGAGCTCAGGTCAGGAGGAGAGGAAAGTGGATCTGCCACTGGAACATCTCTGTTAATAGGTGTCTCTTCTAGTTTGTTATTCAGGACTGTGACGTCGTCGACGTCCACCCATTCAACATCAGCTCCGATGCGACACAAAACTTCTTCACCTCGTCTTGAATATATGGCTAAAGCTTCTTCTTCTTCTTCAATATTTGGAATACAGCCATAAAGTTTTTGTGAAGTTGCAAAGTATTTAGAGCATACTAAACAAATTCTTCCTATGAGCGCATCTTGTATTGATGGACAGTAAAAATCGTAAGGAACAGTCTTGAATTGGGCCTCAACTCCCATGTTTAAAGACTGTCGCACAAATAAAGATGCAAAGTGAACGGATGCTTTAACATCCTCTGGGGCGGGAAACATGAGCGAAGTTTCACACCGTAATGGGCATGGTGGGGGAAAAAACCCTTGCAGAAGGATTTTACGAATGTCACCCCTTATATCACCACAGCATTCCGTATCAATGCTTTTTACAATTTGTAAAAAGTATTGGGACTCTTGCACATGTCTTGTATACCAATGTTGATCATTTACTTGTACATAAGAGGGGAGTTACCGGGAAGTGCAGTGCGGGCGACGTGGGTCCATTCCTATAAAAATCTACACGTATTCGAGCGCACGCCTCGGCACTCACGCTGATGGCTGCGCTTTTTCAATGTATAATCTTAACTTTGCACATATTTGTGATCTTACGTAAGAACTATCAAGACTCCCTCCCACCCCTTTGTAAGAAAAAATAAGAAATTATCGACCCCCCCCCTCCCCCTAAATCGTCTTACGTAATAAATGAATGGCCCCTTAGCAATGAAATAACTAACAATTCTGCATATAATATTAATCTAGAACAATTAAAAAGTAATAACAATGTAAATACCATATTCTTAAATCCTGTTAATAAAGAAGACGTTTATAAGATCATAAAAACACTAAAAAGCACAAATTCTACAGGCTACAATGATATTAACACAAAAATGATAAAAAAATGTGCAGCCCAACTATCAATTCCTCTCAGTTATATAATTAATTTAACTTTCGAAAACGGAATATTTCCAGAAAAACTGAAAATATCGATAGTGAAACCATTATACAAAAAAGGAAACAGATGTGATATGAATAACTATCGTCCTGTAACTCTTATTCCAGTTTTATCTAAAGTACTAGAGAAAATAATGCGTTACAAACTTTGTTCCTTCTTGAATTTGTTTAAAGTTCTAAAACCTCAACAATATGGATTCAGGAAGGGAAGTAGCACAACTTTAGCTAGTTTCTCATTATTAAAAACAATTACAAGTAGTTTAAATGATAGATCTCCAGTAGTTTCAATTTTCCTTGACATGAGTAAGGCTTTCGATTTGGTATGCCACAAAATATTATTTAAAAAACTGGAATATTGTGGAATAAGAGGAAAAGCACTGGAATGGGTCACTAGCTATTTAACTGGCAGGAAGCAATGTGTTGAAATATTACAAAAGAACAATAATTATATTAAGAAATATCGATGTAAGTTTAACATACTAAACCGTTATGGCGTCCCACAAGGTAGCGTTTTAGGACCATTGATCTTTTTATTATATATAAATGACCTTACGGATAATATAACACAGTGTGATAGCATTCTTTTTGCGGATGATGTAACCATTACAATTAAGCCTGCTAAAAATGTTACTTTTGAAAATGACATAAATATGACTCTGTGCAACGTCGTTGATTGGCTAGAGAGAAATAACCTAAAAATAAACATGGAAAAAACTAAGTACATGCTATTCAAAACACGAAACTGTGCTCCGTTAAATCTCGAAATAAATTATAAAAATTTTAATGTTGAAAAAGTTCAACACACTACATTTCTAGGCACAGAAATTGATGAGCACTGTAACTGGAAAATACATATTAACTCTGTTTGCAAAAATTAGACAGATTTATCTATGTACTAAACCGCTTAAAATTAGGAGTTAGTAAAAAAGCTGCAATTACCGCCTATCACGCGTACGTGTCTTCAATATTGAGATATGGTTTAATTTTATGGGGAAACTCGGTTGCAGCAAATGACGTTTTTAAAGTACAAAAAAAATGCATAAGATCAATATGCGGAGCTCATAAACTCGACAGCTGCAAACCCCTTTTCAAGGATAACAATATTTTGCCACTGCCTTGTTTATACATATACGAAACGTTAATATTCGTCAAGAAGCACATGTCGCTGTTCAAAATATCAACAGGAGTAGGTCGACGAAAGGGAAATCTATGTGTTCCTATTAAAAGGTTAGAAGTTTATGCCAGAAACTCGTATTGCATGGCAATCACTATATATAATAAATTGCCGGAATGTTATACATCTGAGAGACTGCCACTGTTTAGAAAAAGAATCTTTTTATTGCTAAAAGAAAAATGTTATTACAATATTCATGAATTTATTGATGACAATATAAAGTAAGTTATGCTATTTAACAAAGCCAATTTTGTCATGCCAAATTTTTTAGCTTCTTTTTTTGTTCTTGCTTTTAACTATGTCCATTTTGTTTATGCTTGTGTAAGTACATGACATTCAATGGTTAATTTTTTCTTTTTTAATTTTTTTTTATGTTTGACATGTTTATTTGACGCTTATTTGACATTTTATAACTTGTTTGTAATTTTGATTATCCATCATTTTATAAAAATTGATAATTAAATATTTGTATGCTATGTTGTTAGCAGAATGTGAAGATCTTTATATTTATATGTAAAATATCAACATCAATGTTATACTCATATTCACGCAAATAAATATTATTATTATTATAAAAAAATATCGATAAATACAGGTATCATGTTTATATGTCGTAATTATCTCGTTTCAGATTACCATCATGTATTATTAGAGAAAAAGAGTGGCTTGACATAATCGGAAAAGAAAATTGAACCCATATGATGTATTCATGATACATATTATGTTATTTGCATTTCGAAGAAACTTCTTTCGATAGAACATTAAGAAAATAATTTTATATATGAAGTATTGCCCTCGCAAAGGTTATTGGGAATCAGAGAAAATATTTACAGTGGTAATTAATTACTTTTTAATTTCTTGACCATGTAAATCCTCTATTGTGAAACAGTAACAGGAAAATATTAATTGTTTACAGAATGTGGCTGAATTTTTATTTAATGTTTCCGGGAGAGAAAAATCTCATAGTTCTAAATATCTGCTTCTGAATGATATGAATTAAAACCATGGCGAGTTATTTTTGCGACCAATAAGAACTTGTAGTGGTTTCATTAATAATCCAGATGCAGTAAAATTTAAAGAATCTTTTAGAAAACTTGAACTTGAAAAAACTTTTGAAAAAGGTGTCGGAAACTTTCATTATTTTCTTGACGTACAAAAAAACGACAGCGACATGATGAGTAGGATGACTGCTTAAATTCAAATCTTAGTATTCAAAAGTTTCATTAAGAAATTATTTAATAAAAATTATGCTATTTAGTTGTCTATATTTATTTATATTGTGAATATGTTATTAAAATTTTTATGTACTTAATATATGTAAATATTATTTTACAAACAATAATGTTAACAAACAGTTCTATTTTTCAAACCCAGTAAAAATATGTTACTATAAGTACATTAGATATGACTAGTCAGCCATTGGTCTCCCTTGTAGTGCCTAGCAATTTACTATTTTAACTTTTAAAATATTTATTCAAAACGCCGGTATATTGTGGATTTTCTACGCTAGATAATATTATAAACTATAATATTACTTATTTCTTTACAACGAAAAGAAATAAAATTTGTTTGTATGTGTATACGGGGTAACTTCTGGAAGTACATAGCTGAATTTGAGAATTCTTCGAATAATAGAAGTCCGCAGTGTTCTATTCCTAATTGAAATATTATTCCCAATTACTGTGTGATAAGACCACTAATTTTTAGTAAAATTAATTATTCTAGTATTTAGTTTATCAAAGTGCTACAGTACGCCATGGCTATAGATTTGGTTGGTCCGTATGTATGTTTCTCACAGCACTTATTTTAATTTCACCATCACCTCTAGATGAAGTAACGTTATGCATGTAAAGAAAAGAAAAGCATTAAAAGGACTGCTATTCTTTAACTCCTTTGACCTATGTTCATTGATCTTCAACATTAAGAAAGCGCTTCATAAAAATATGGGTTTCTTTTAAAAAGCAATTTTGTATCTGTAATAATCATGGACGTACTATTAAGTATTACAAATAGAAGTACCTAAGTAATTTGTTTGTATGTAGGGTTCATTTGAATGGAACAAAAATGATCGAAGGACAGAAAGGGGCTATCCTTGAAGGCGCCTGTTGCTATCATTGCGAATAACACCTTAAAAGCGCCTTAAGCGCAGATTCTAATTATATGCCGACAGCATCGAAGTACGCTGACTGCTATTTTCAGTTTGAACAATATTTCAGTACTTTTGTATAAATCTATGACATAAAAAAAGCCCTCCCTTTTTCTGCAGATATCATACAAAATGATTTTTATTTCAATACTATGCTGTACCAAAACTCATTTCAACAACTGAGTTAACGACATCTACATAGTAGATATTTGGGACATCACTAATCGGCAGCCATTTTATGCGACACTCGAAGTTTAGGTGGCACGATTATTTTGTACTTATTTCATGTCCTTTAGTTTCTTAGTCATTGCTTTCGATTCATATTACTTGGTCAATGGCTAAATGCAATCTGCGAAGCCAAAAGAAAAAAAAAACTTCAGTAAAGCCTACTATCACTTTAGTGGAGGAGTTTTACGATAAGAAAGAACTAATTTACTTGTGGTTCTACATGGATTCTACTTATTCTGTGTCTGTATACTAGTTTGTGTTAATGCGTGACATTGGTAAATGCGCTATCATCTACTGAATTGTATTCTCGCTTTACTTGACGTTGGCAATGTACTCACGTACGATGCCATTTAAAAAAAAAATATATCGATTTCAGCTGGCAACTCTACCGATCTCGCTCTTTGACCGACTTTGACGTTCGAGACCATTGCAATATATTTTAATCGCCTGTGGTTTTTTCATTTCTCCAAGCTTAAAATATTTTTTTTAGAGAATAGTACACTTAATACTCATGTATCGAAATAATATTATTTTAAAAGCATTTGAGATTTAAACGTTACACTGGAAGCAGGAATAATTAAACCTTCATAATGGCTCTAATTAAATCAAAAGACGTACCAAAAGATGCTGTGGAGTTGAACGAATTCGAAGCTGCTACCTACATGTGGGGTATTGTGATCAATTGGGAATCACTATCGGACACGTAATATATTTTAATTACATATATTACATATTTGATATCGAAAAACTTCGTACATATACATACCGATTGCAAACCGGCAAGAAACTAGGTTAAACTGCATCAAAATGTTATGTGCCATTTATTTTTCAATTTTTGAAATACCATTGACAACTTTCAGAAGAATCAATTAGACCTGCGATTCTTTCTGCTTATTTGGTTTTAGTTCTAAGGAATAATTCTTACAAAATGTAATTTCCAGGTGGGCGCTTCGCTACACCCCTGCAGTCCTTGGAGCCATTAATGCGTTTTCAGGCATCATAATAAACAATCACTACAGACGTAAATTACAGTTGGACAGATATGGCTATTTTGCTTCAGTTGTACCGATATCAATATTACCTGGTCTTTTAACGGCATTGTTTCATAGACACGTATGTATTTCACATAAATATGATTGAGGAAGGATATCTGTGTTTTAGGCCAGTTATCACTCTTTGGGACAATAATAAGTAATCATAATTCCCACACTAGGCCTGTGTCAATCTCATTCATTTTCAAAGATTCAATCGTTCAAGTATTGACATAAAAAAAGAATCAGTCAAATGATCCAATCAATCATTTATTGCATGCAGATACAATCATGTATTTTTGATTAAAACGAAAAATTTAATGATTATATGAGTAATCCGATCTTTTATTATTTCATTATTTTTCAAAGTTTTTATTATAATTCTGCCACATTCATAATTTATTTGTATTTTGATACAAATAATTAAAGAATACAAAGAGAAAATACAAAAAAATACAAAGAGGAGTACACCAGGGAGATCCCATTTCACCGAAACTTTTTACAGCAGTCTTGGAAGATGTCTTTCGTCAACTAGATTGGGAAAAATGTGGGATATCCATAAACGGAGAAAATTTATCGCACTTGAGATTTGCGGATGATCTTATAGTTCTGTCGCCAAAAAGTGAAGGGCTACAAGTAATGCTAAATGACCTAGACAAGGAAAGCCGCAAGGTGGGATTAGTCATGAACGCACAAAAGACCAAAGCAATGACGAATGGGAAACAGGAACCTATTTGGATCAATAGCAACCCAATTGAATATGTCGGGGAATACATCTACCTGGGCCAGAGAATTTCTCCTTCAGATTTAACCTCAAAGGAAAATAACCGATGCATTGGAAATGCTTGGAAACAATATTGGATGCTTGGAAACAATATTGAATTGAAAATAATATACCCTATAAGTTCAGCTTATAAACTTTAAATGAACCTCCGCAGACATTATTATAACAAAAAATGTATTATTATTGACATATTTTATACGAGACAAAATAAATAATATAATGTTTACAATAGTAACAGATATGCATCATAGTTCATAGCATATTAAACTTAAAATCATAAAATATCATATAGAGAATATTGACTAAATGTGAATGTGCTTTATTAGATTTATTACATAGAAAACTACGTTATGGCATTGTCTGAACTCTAAATAATGGAAAAATGGGCATTGAATTCCACTTAAGGCATTATCACACTGGTGATTTGCAAGCGCGTTTCTACCAAGGCGATTTGTGAACATTTTTACAGTGAGCACGAACGAGTTCGCCATGTGTATCTGTTAGTCCTACAAAGCAATACAACTGAAATGAAACTAAGAAGGCGATGATTCGCACAGGCGCACTCGATTGTACAACGTTATAAAGACAGTGTCCATGTCGCATTATCGCGACAATCGGGAAACACTCGCAAATTGCTAATGTCATAATGCTCTTAGTAGTTATAAGCGAATACACAAAACATTGTTTTATACTATTTTTAGGGTTCCATACCTCAAAAGGAAAGAAGTAATTTATAGGATCACTGCATTGTTCATCTGTCTGTCTGTCAAGCCCTTTCTTCTTAGGAACGGGTGAAGTTGATAATTATCAATATCCAGTTCAAATCATTATCAAATACTTATGCTTGCGGTCCCATAGAGCTATACAAAAATAAAGCTTCTATGTTAACATGGTCAAAAAATACAGCTATTTATGCTTTATATTTGGTTATTCCCAACTCTCCCAAGTAAACCAAAACCTGTAGCCGTGTAGGGTACCTACTTCCGATTGATCTAGAATCATGAAAGGCAAGAAGCAAGGACTTATAGCATAAGTAAAGGAAAAAATTCAAAATCTTTCATTTGTAATTATATATACATACCTATATCACATCATAGATTAATTAGTTACTACCTTATGGTAGTAACCCTGAATCACATGAAAAAATATTGTTTCCATTACAAACTTATTTTTACAGTTGGAGAATATGAGAGAACATGTATTTCAACTGCAAAGTTAATTTGTTTTTGAATCATTCATAACAGACATACCATTATACGGTGGTATTGAACCCTCGGTGTGAGAGTCCAATACAAACTTGGCCGTTTTTTTTTAAAGATGTAACTGCACTATCTTCCTTACAAAGAGGTGTAGAGCCTTTTAACTCTGAAATTACTGTTCATATTTTTTTGTAATCTCTAAATGAAGTTTTATTTATAAAGTATTGAAAAGTTATGTAAATATTTAAATGTTTTTGCAGCTAAGTAAATAAATTTTTACAGCTCATATCGACAGAAATGCTCTTGATGAAAGAAACTTGTCCAATATGCTATGAGGTTCGATCAGGGGCCATACAATGGTGTATCGGAACCGCATATCCAATGTTATTAGGACCAACATCGGCCTTGATGGTAATTATAATTCATTGATCTCGGTAATTATATGTAAGCTATTTAAGGTATATAAATATTTTTAGCAATAAACACAGGATGTTTCGCTTTCATAAGTAACAAAGAGACATGTAGAAAGATGTGAATGAGATAGCGCAATAAATTCACTATTTGACGCAACTTCTAGTAATAAGAGTGATTATGGGTGACAAAGTAGAGTCAGATAGCAAGAGATTACTATCTCATTTACTGAACGCACAATGCAGGCTACTATTCAGTTTATTTATGACATGTATAGTGCATAAGACTGATGCACATGGACAGAAGATTACACAAACTTGCGCAAGATAGAATTAAAATGAAACTGATCGAATTAAAAATTTCAGAATTTTAAATGAAAATAATAAACTTAAAAATACCTACAATCCAAATATAATATGAATTTACCTACACTATCCACCCCACATATCATGAGAATATTTATGCATTTGCATAAAATCCATTTTTTTTTTGTAAATTCTCATTGTTCCAACTCATTTGTAACTTGCCAAAAACAAACCCCAATATTGAATTACTAGGTCAGTTGCGTTCTTTTGCGATTTGTACATGTCTGAAAATTTTTTATTAATAAAAGTACAAATGACTTTTTGGCGGGAACGGGAGAAGTGAGGTTGTCATTTTTTTTAAATTTTCTATTTTTTACATTTTTGGGAGTTAAGTACAAAAGTTATAATACAAAAGAGGTAGATAGGTTACATGCACTCGAAAAGTGGCGCCTCAAAACTTTGCTAATTAGCCAACCCGGCCTTGGTCAAAGAATATGAAAAGTAATGTTACAGAACCAACAATGTCATGTACTGCCTATTGCGCATTCAAAATTCTAAAATCTTTTAATAATCCAAACGTTTTTTATAATATACACGATCATATGATGACGCAGCCACCCAGTTTTAATCATCGTTTACATTTATTAAAAGCAATAATATATAATTCATCTTTTTCAAATGTATAATTAAAAAATGTTGGTGATCTCTTTAAATAAATATGTTCTCATGTACATGATTCAAGAAAAACAAAATTCGAAAAAAAGCAAACATCATTTTATACTGTCTAATCCCGTTAGGTATCAATCATGTTTTTTTTAAATGTCTGTTCTCTGGCATTAATTAAAATCTTGCAAGAAATTGAAATTGACCAATCACAATGATTTAGAGAGCTATGTGATTTGTTAGTTTGAAATGCAATTATGTTTTACATTGCATAGCGACGCAGTGCAATATATATTTGTCTCACTTTGTAACGTTGTAACTGGGACAATATTTAACTTGGATTAGTACTAAGGTAACCTATCTACCTCTTTTGTATTGTAATATCATTGGTATATTGTGTTTTCAAGTTCTGTGTAAGTGAAAAAAATGGAGTAGGTTTAAATAAACATGTGTAGCTGAAATTCTTGCGCTCTTCCAAGAAGTCCTTTATTACTTCAGGAAAGCCTACTATCACTTTACTGCAGGAGTTTTACGTTATAAAAAAACGAATTTACTTGTGATTCTACTTATTAATACATGACATTGGCAAATGCGCTAAACTGTGCGCCATGCCATAAAGAAAAAAAAAGTACAAATGTAGGCTTCTAGGCATAGTCAACGATTTAGTAGTTATGCATCAATATTCCAAGCATATTTTTTAGTATTTATCAAAACTTAAGTACACTATCTTGCATGGCCGTGAGCGCCCGACTGAAACCTCAAACTGAAGATTTTGCAAATGTAAGATTTCCATGCTTCAGAGTTCGTCTATGCAGCTCAGTGCAACCGAATTCGTCCATTACCCCCGCGCTCTATGGCGATAACAATAAAGTTGATTTTCGGAGTTGCGATTTGATCATATTTTAGCCCGGAGAAATCTCAACGTTTGTTTTTGCACTTAATTGTAATTTGCAAGAAAACTACATTAACAATTAAAAAACTGGTTTTAGAGATTGGAGATATTATAATTAGCTATCCATTTTAGTAAAAATTATTCTAAAATTATGTAAAACTTCGGAGATGCAACTGAATCTTTTTGCAAAACAGGGTTTTTTTCTGGAATTTCTTTTATCGAGATTTTTTCTCCGATCGTGTTTCCACGTTTAAGGATTTCAAGATAATGAGTTGAAGTTGTATATATTCAAATATCTAATTCGCAGTCTTCTTTGATATTCGAGATCCAAGTCACCAAATACACCAAAGTCTGCATAGCTGGACTCTTAATTTGCGTCGAAAACTTCCACATCTTAGCATATCAACAAATTATTAAGCATACTGTTCATACCTTGTTAGAAGTATTCTTAACGCATATCATTTACAAATACATTAACTTCTCTACACTTGGATACCTATATGTGCATATGTGAGTAACTAGCAATACGTGTGTACCCATCTTAAGCTACACAGTGCAAATGTATTGTCACGTCAATAAAATCACAATAAAATACGCTTAAAGTATAAACACGACATAGCGCACAGACCCCTTAGAATTGTAAGATATGTACAAGTCGTGAAAGTTATAAAACACTAGTTTTAAGAACTGGAATATTCTGTATGTACTATATTATAAAAAAATGTTAGTCGTTAAAATAAAAAGTAAATTAGCTGAGGGCGCCAGGTGGCTAATAGGTCTGCCGTAGCGTATAGAAGTGGAGTGAAATAATTATATTGTTTGTTACAGCTGACCAATAGGTACTCTACATACAGAATACCGGATTTAATAAAAGGGCCCAAAGTAATGTTCCAATTTTTGAGAAAAGTAACCAAACCCTTCTATAATACACTAATATACTTGAGTGTTTTACAACTAATATCATCGTCAGTGTTAACGTATTGCGAAATGAAGAACAATATAACGCTGACGAATAAACTGATTGAGATAGAGAATAAAATATTGAAGAAAAGTTCAGATTGATTAGTTTGTGTAGATTGTTTGTAAATAGATATTTATAGTGACATTATTGGTTTCATTATTTTCAGTAATACACCATTATTAGTCTGCTGATGGAGTTACTGCTGTTAGAGACACTATAATTCACTTAATGATTGGATAAGCCATATTACAGCACGCTAGTAACTAATCTGTGTTACAGCTATTTTGCTGAAAGAACCTAATGGCCACTTTTATAATTTTCCGTTAACGTTTTTATCGCCCCGTTTTTACCGTCCACGGAATTATGGGGGAAGCAAAATGTATGCAGTTGTATGGAGACGCTTTTATATTTCCGTGCACGATAACGTCATTCCGAGGACGTTGAAAAAGCGTCTTTATTGTCGACACAATAGGGAAGCATTTAGCTTACCTATTGTATTTTGGACGGTAAAACTCCGGCGATAAAAACGTTCAACGGTAAATTATAAAAGCGTCCAATGTAACAAATATTTGAAGAACAACTGTATTTAGGTCAATCAGCTACTTTTCTCTTGTGTTCCTGAATTCCTAACAAAAATTACATATTAGATATTTATATATTACATATACATATTGAAATATAATTACATATTCATTTCTCATACATACATACATATCTTCACGCTGTATCCCCAACGGTGTAGTCAGAGGACGGAACACCAAGCGGAGCGGTCCTTACATCTTTCGTTTCCTCAAATCTCATTACTCTCCTCGCACATTTTCGCCTAGGTAATGCGAGTGCTTTTAACATTTCCGTCGGCTACCACTCTGGCTATTAGTGCTTCATAAGTCAGCCTTGGTCTTCCTTGGCTTCTTTTACCACTCACTTTCACTCTGTAAATTTTCTTCGTCAGTCTTTCATCACTCATTCTTTCTATGTGCCCGAACCATCTAAGCATTCCTTTCTTCATTTTCACAATAACACTGTCGTGCAACCTTGTCATACTGCGTATCTCTTCATTGCTTATTTTGTCCACAAGAGTGACACCGCAGATATTTCTAAGAGATCGCATTTATACTGCATTTATCTTTTCACTCGATTTCGGGCATATCGAGGCCTCACTACCGTACAATAAATTTGGAACCAACACCACATTGTGTATGGCCATTTTGGCTGAGTTTGATATATTCACACTGCCAACTAATGCAGACAGAGCACCGTTCACTTTATTGTCAGCTGCTACCCGTTTATCCACGTCCAACTCACATCTTCCATCCCTTGAAAACGCACTCCACAGATATACAATTTCATTCACTTGTAGACTTTTTCCATTTACCCATATTTCACATTTTGTACATCTTCGCTTTCAAACACCAGAACCTTAGTTTTGTTTACATTCATATTCGATCCTTTCACTTCACAGTATTTTTCACGCACGTAACTAGGGTTTGCAACTGCGCTTCTGATGGTGCTATAAGCACAGCATCGTCAGCGTACAAAAGGCAGTTTACCACTGTACCATCACATGTCATACCCAGGGCCGGATTTAGAGGTCTGGAGGCCTTGGGGCAACAAAGGAGTGGAGGCCCCCAGGCCCCAAATTATTTTCCAAATAAAATGACCAATTTTTTTAGTCGAGTTTTTCAATAAATAATTTATTGTGAAACCAAGTAGATTCTTTTAGTATTTAACAAGTATATATATATACAACTTGAAAAAAAAAATAGTCGAGACACGGAATCGAATACCCAACCTCCGAGGTTGCGGGCAAGTACCACCCCACTCAGCCATTGAGCCATTGGGATACTCCCTCAAGATGAGTAGTAAATTGCAAGTGCTTATCAGGGCCATTTGAGATTTTGATATTTTACTGATTGCCTGATTGGAGTGGACAAATATAGATCAATAATTTCTGTTAATATTTAAGAACAATATAATCATGTTTGTACAAAGTACTGTAGGTAAAGGTTAAACAGCGAAAAAAAATATCAAAGGAAAGTTTACTCGTGGTTACTAGTCGGAATTTGAAAGATTTTTTTTCCGAAGTCTTTATTGTGGGGGCCCCTCTTTTATGGAGGGCCCGGGGCTGTCGCCCCGGTTGCCCTCCCCTGAATCCGGCCCTGGTCATACTACTCATACTGCCTTTCAATGTCTAGAGGCAACTGTCTGAATACAGCATGAACAACCAGGCAGACATCACGCAGCCCTGTCTGACGCCTGAACAGACTTCGAAACTGGGCGACATGTCACCTTCTGTCCTTACACAGGCCCTGTGGGGGCGATATAATGGCGTCACAGCCTGCAGTAAGGAGCCCCCCACGCCATACTCAAGCAGAAGACTCCATAATTTGTTTCGCACTGCTCTATCGAATGCATTGTCAAGATCCACGAAAGCGCAGAAAACTGTCCGACCTATGCTCAGAAACTTCTCCACAATACCGCGGAGCGAGAAAATGATCCATACAACCCCTACCGTTCCTAAAACCACCTTGTGCCTCCAACAAATGGAATGGGGCAATATTATGGAGGATAAAAAATATGAACGCCGAGAGCATGAAGCGTTACACTTTAGAAGTCTTTGCCTCGATGACGATTGTAATAAGAACGGTTCTAATATCATGGTATAAAACTTCACAAGCCCTCGACAGCACAATAACTAAATCAAACTTTTAAACACAGTAATAATTATTTATTTTAACAAAAATAATATTTAATTAAAACATAACCTGCGGGGATTTTTTGCAAAACTTTCAACCACTTTATCATTAACATTATTTAGGTTTTTATTTATTATAGCTCTGTGTACACTCATCATGGCCAGACCATTAAGGCGATCTTCTGCCATGGTGCTTCTTAGCCATGTTTTTAGTCTTCTGAGGCTGCTAAAGGATCGTTCTACTGTACAGGTCGTGCATGGTAAAGCGATCAAAATTTTCAATGCTTTTTCAGTTTCGGGAAAGAAGGAATTTGTTTCTTTTAGGACATCAACAACTGTTAGATTTGTTAGACTAAGCCTATCGTGCCACAATTGCTGCCAAAGTTTGATTTCATTCTTTATGTTCGTTAAATCATAAAACTGAGCAATAGATTCACAAGTTTGTTTCAGATTTTCAGTTGTCATCTTTTGCATCTGCGCCGGCTGTAACTTAGATAGTGCGAATGATGGCGTGTTTTCTTCAGCAAAACGTAGGTACTTCAAGGGAGGTGATAATTGAATCCAAGTATGGTATTACTAAAGATCTCTTCCAGTATTCTGAAGGGCTTTCTGCTGGATGATTGCTTCTATGACGTTGTTTCCCTGTAATACGCGGCATTGATGTAATGTCCTCCTCCAGTCCGACTTTCTCCGCAACAGCAGTAGCTTCCTTTATAATTTCGTCTGTCACTTTTTCCGGATTTTCACGGTGGTTTTTAATTAAAAGTAAAATCCTTTTAACGTGTTCCGAGGCTTTGACCACGTCCAAAGCTACAGATTGGAGTACGTTGACAACGAGTTCCATCAAAGCCGAGTATTTGGCTACCAACATAATCCCGAGAATGAAAGAAATTCTGGAAGTAGCCGCATGCAGTTGAAATGCACTTTTCCGAGTTGCACTATTTCCTTCCTGAGATAATGTTTGTAAGGCTTCCAGAATTACTGGAAGATTTTCTTTAAAAACTCTGATTGTTTTGTGTTTCTCACTCCATCTTGTCTCGCAAAGTCTGGAAATATCCTTAAATATTAACTTCCTCCTCAAAACTGATTCCCGAAAAAAGTTTATAGTATCTTTGGTGGTTCCCATGGCATTTCTAATTTCAGGAAGTGAATTTAGATCATTGATAACTAGATTCAGTTTGTGGGACGAGCAATGAAAGTAGAGGGCTTTGGTGTACTTTTTGCGTAAGATCGCTTGTACCCCTCCGTCTTTTCCTCCTGACATCGTTGAACAACCATCAAAACCAAAACCAACGCATTTATTTATATTCAGATCTTCTTTTGTCAAAAACTCATCTATGCTATGTGCAATGGATTTCACATCCAAATCTTTTAGCTCAATGAATCCGACAAACATTTCTTGGACTTCCTGTGTTTCTTCATCAAAATATCGCATCCCAATCGATAGTTCAGTGCCAGAAATATCAGCTGTTTCGTCTGCTAGCACACTTTATGCTGCTGCTTCTTTCATTTTTTCATAATATCAGCCTTAATAACGCTTCCACAAATACCAATAATTTCATTTTGAATATGCACTGAACGGTAGCTTGCATTTTTTCCCTTGCTCAATGTGTTTCTTTAAAATCAAATCTCCCGCATCAATTCACAGCCTGCATAAATCCTCGAGAATACTTTCACCATAATGTTTACCTCTCAGTGCTAAGTCGTGTGACCCGCAAAACGTAATGCAGGAAATAATAGATTTTATAATTTTGCGATTTTCTTCAATAATTCCCTGGGAATATTTGTTCAGTTGCAAATCGACAGGCGCACCTTCGAGAAAAGATTTAGCAGCTTTCAATGCCTCCTTATGGAAGTGGGTTTCAATGTGCTTTTTGCACTGCTCGTGAATATCTTTGAACTTACAAAAGGGCCTTATAGTAAATGATCCCAATATGCCTCTAAATGAATTTGGATTTAGTGGGAACAACGTACAATATTTACAAAATGCTCCTTTTTGGCGCCTGGAATATAGGTACCAACCATGGAGAGTATGTTTCCAACCAAGAATAATTAAATTTTCTCTTTAAATGTTTTGCATCTTCCGCAAAGTTATAGGTCGCGGAAGGGGACCAACAGTTTTCAATCAATTCCTTCTTCTTTTCGGTTGATAACATGTGTGTGCCCGTCCAACATATCGCCCGATATCATTTTCATTGCAGTCATCCATCAATGAATCAGGATTCGGCGCCAGATATCTAGAGGAACTTGGTCTAGGTAGTTCCTGCGGTTGAATATAACCTGTTGTGGTTGCGGTGACCGATGAAGACACATGCGATGTTGTCGTTGCTTTGTCCTGTTCATTGCTGTCGCTACTTGATCCATCAGTTTTTTTTCGTTTCAAACTTCCTGCAAAACAAAACGCTTTGATAAAACTTTATGTAATTAATTAAAATTTTACGGGAGAGCAGTTTTATTCAATTACTTATAAATATTAAAATAAATACTCAGCTGTATTTTTTAGCTTTATTTATATCAAGGATCTGTTTTAATTTGTATTTAATTAAACCACAAATATAATTTATGTTTTGTTTTCATAATTAATTACTGAAAACGAAACCACTGTTTAGTTAACGTTAAATTCATAGAGATTGAATCAATAAACTCGTTTTTAATAAAATAATAGATTTTCTTAACATTTCCCTTCCACATAATCGATCCTTTCTTTCGACATCAAAAATATGCCAGATAAAATTAAAAATGATATTCTTAACGATTATTATACGTCTCTAGCTAGTATATCCGTTACCAAAGCTATTAGCTAAGAGATATAAAATAAAAATACTAGCTTCAAGTCCGAAATTAAAGCAGTACATAACTTACCAAAAAACTTTCTGATGTCCATTTTGATAAGATGATGAATGGAGACACACTCAGAAACTTCACAACTCAACACTGAGATCTTATTATTTAATAAATATAAATCAATACTGACTAACACAGGCAAGCCGGTAGTCTTATATTCGCTTTCCAATTCGCGTGTTTAGCTTGTTTCGTTGATCGCTTCCAATTAAAAAGTGACTCGCTCGCAGCGGCTCACATCTTTATATACCCAAACGAACATCATACTAGAATGTACGGTAACATTCTACGTCATCTAGTAACTGCTACCAAATTCCAGAGAGTTCATTGAACAGGCGCCATCTAGCGTCGAGTAGCAATACTAGGTTTTACAAGGATTGTAGTCGATTTATTCAACTGTAGGTGTTTCTTATGGACACTTACAGATGGCATTGTCCACAAAACCAATTAAAATTGTATGTTCGTAACAATAACTTCTATTTTATTTAGGTATGCCGCATACAAATTATACAAAACTAATGTGAATGCTGGTGAACGGCTGTCGTAGAAAGAAATGCAATGCACACACACACCATACCTACCTACATATTTTTACACTGTTTAATGGCCTTGCATTTTGGCAAATCTGATATAGTCGTGATGAAAATGGCGGCGATTTTAAAAACGGATGTCAAAATCTTAATGTTATTCTGAATATTTCAATACTTTCTACAATATACATTAAACCTTGTGAATTTATTTACGTTTTGTCATGCGATGCGGAATTTATTAATAGGTAAGGAAGTCAATTGCTCGCACTTTGGTCGCTTTGCGGCTAGCTACATTTGATCTCTAGGGCCCCCCTTGCCCCCCTTGGCGACGGCCTTGGGTCCCACCAGACCTATAACACTGCGACCAAAAATTGATCTATCGTGATTGCCATTTGCCACTACGTTAGAGTTAACGTGACTTATTATTATTTAAATATTATAATGATGAAAACGAAAAAAGCAGATATTTTGAATATTCGCGCTCCTATATAGCTGAAGGTAGTTAAAGAAACACAGTGTCAGAAATGACTGAAAACGTTATTTTCATTGTACTGGTATGTACATCGTACGTGTCGATATATCTCTTGCATATATCGGAAAATCATCTTAGCTTTTATTGAAAATTAATACCATTCATAAAATCATGTTTTATCATCATTACGACACCACACGAAAGAATCAGCAGATTCAAAGCGGAGAGTGGAGGCAGGTTAATTGAGCACTGAACGTTAATATACTGTGTAGCTGAGGAAGATGCGTCAATACAATAACAACCACCACTTGAGGACAACGGCGAACTACGTATCAGCCCTTCCATTTCATTTCTATCGCCCATTCATTATAATGTGTTAGATCAGATATTGCTTTATGTTAGATGAGGTGTTAAAGATTTGTTCAGTGTTTTATACCCATCCAGGCATTCGAAACTTACAAGAGGCACAGATTAATTAGTCAATTAATTAAATTAACACATAAAATGTGCGTTAATTCTACAAATATTCAATTCTAAATAGCAGTACAACTATGTTTTTGGATAAATTTGCAGTTAGAAAAGAAATTACTTTATAATAATATTTTCTATTGATACCGGTAGTGACATCTTTCATTCTTTTAGTGTACCATATAATATGAAGTAGTTGACTGGTACCACATGCAAGAGGTATATCGCATCTAAGACCATTTCAGTTTTTTCTATTTCCACTGAAACTAGTGTCTAGATCAGTGGTTCACAAAATTAACTAGATTGTGAATTGCGAGTCATCTAACGAACCCAAAATCACGATTCAATTCATGGATTTCATGAAAAAAAAAAGGGCACCACTATATGAATGAAGGACTGATCAAATAAGAAAATATTTGAACTATATTGAACAATTGAATATCGTTCAAATGGGAAATAACCAGTATCTTAGTGTGCAACTTACATTTCATCTCTTTTACAAGTATGTGTGTACATAAATAATTAAATAAATGACAACATAAAATCTAACAATCAAACATTTTAATAATTAATTACATTAATTTAAACAAGAAGGATGTATTCATTTCCTATTTTTGTAATTACAGCCTTAGCATTGAGTTCAATTTTAGTCATTATTCATAACCATTACTTTTAGTCTATTTTTCTGGGCCTATCCAATATTCGCTCGCGCCCTACCAGTGGGTCGCGACCCATGGTTTATGTAATGCTGCTCTAGATTATAAGATACTTGAGAACAAAACTATGATTAGATTTGTATTTAAAATTCGTATTCAAAAATTTAATTTTAATTCTATTGTACGTTTTTGATTTGCATTCGATATAGATTTTATTTTTGTGTCAAAGCGATAGATGGCGTTAGAATTCAGCATAGCTTGCAAAATATTCACTTATCAGGTAACAAAGGTACATTTACACTACAACGTACTATATTTCCACTCTCTTTGGCTATATCTCCTCGTTAAATACGTGGCATAGTGCGAAAGCTTTACGTAGCAGGTAATAAAAGGCAAAACGTTTTAAAAGTAATCTATATTATTAGTTTTGTAATAGTATTAATGAATTACAAAAAAACGGACAACAAACTTTGCACACTGTTACCAATGAATGTACACTTTCTAATTATGAACACATGCTGAACTTCTGCTCCTTATACTGCCCTTTAGTAATTGTCGCACTATAATATACAGGTGACTGAAATCATCGGCATCTTTTTAGACTCTTAATACAAATAAAATTAGTACTAAAATTGCATAACACCCAGTTTCAGGAACGTCCATTAAAGTTAATGACTTATTAAAGATCATGTCACTTCCTGACAATATTATAATAAAGTCAGCACGATTTCTAATGGGGAGATATTTTTGCAGCAGGGCGTAAATCAATTAAAATGCATATAAATTAGTAAACTTTACACACGATAAACTTGAAGTTGTCATGTAACTGTGACGACACAATACAAGGTGGTGTCAACTAAATTTTACAACCGAAACCACTTTTACGGCGCAGGTAGACGACGCGAAAACTTTCTTGCGGCCGCCACGCGGTTGACATTCTTGTATATTTCTTAATTAGCGAATGTAAAGTCTTATTCACTAGGAAACAACATTCAAATTTATAGGAACGACCCAACCGCGTGGTATCTGCGCGGTCGTTGGCGGCCACCAGGGGCGGATCCAGACATCCAACCTAGAGGGGGCGATTCCGAAATGACTAAAAAAAAAAGGTCCTCAATAATTTTTGACATTGAAATAAGAGATTCGCAAGAATAAATAAATAAGCATTTTTTCGTCTTAGGGGGGGGGGGGGGGGGGGGGCGATCGCTCCCCTCTGGAGCCGCCGCGTGTTCTAAAACTATTCGACCCTTGCATTCCATTCCTCTATGGCCACTGGAGACAGTGAAGTTACTTGCGCTTGACATGAGTTTAGATATATAGTATTTTGCTCTATTTTGCGGCGTCCGCTAAGCGACCGCGCGGCGTCCGCATGTCGACCGCGTTGTTGGCGCGAAGAAATTCGTGTCCAATAAACGCGCCCTTAAGGTTATTTTCTTGAAGATTTTTTAAGCTTTCGTTCAATGTTCTGTAGTCAATTGATAAAATAGTAATTTTTTTGCTCTTACTTCACACCGAGATTGGTAGCGGCCAGCAGGCAACAATTTCAGTACCAAAATTGACACAGCACTTCAAGCGACATTTAGCAGGGTGCCTTTTGCGCTCGCGCCAACGTGACCGATGACGCTGTAAAAGGTACTAAGGATAACAGCAAAGAGGAGGGTTTTTTTAGTCGGTTCGAGTCCGACACTAATCATTCGGCATAGATTCTGACTGAGTGTTGGGACTTTATCCCTTCTCAGAAAAAAAACAGCATATCAAAATTATATCCGGCGGGGTTATTAGTATTACCTAAAAATTTGCAGACAGCGACAGCCACGCGATCATTGCGCGGCCGGTGACTAATTGCAATAAACAATTGTTATCATGTATGATGATTGCGTGTCTACTGCGCCATGACCGTAAAATGCACTTTTCGCGGTAGATTTAGCAAATTCTCGTTTTGGCAGCAGATATTGCGCGATATTTGACAGTCACATGCTGACTGTAAGTTAGATAAGCGTGCGAGTAGCCGCTTGGTTGGTCGCGGCTGCCACGACAGATCGAGCTCAATCAAACAGTTCTATTAATACTATAATAATGAAAATAAAAATTTAAAATGCTGTAAATTTTGGTATTGAAATTGCATCGCTCCGCTGTCACTCGGTGTGAATTGAGCCTTAGAATAATATATTAGTTAAAATGTATATGATACGGAGTGAAGTAACTATCCACTACGGCGATCGCCACCGAAAGCAGTGCGAAAACTCACGTAGGTAGTTTCGCTTTAGATCAGTTTTAGCAGGTTTGCTACCGAATCCGAAACTCCAATTTCGCGTTGAAACTGGCCAAAACCAAAAATTCGATCAAACGGTATTTCAAGGCGCTCGCGCTTGCAGTCAGTTTGTATTGCAAGCATACGAAAAATAAATAACGAGTTCAATTTATGCCAATAAGTTCAAATTCACTTTGTATAATTTGTCTCCATTACTCATACATACGAAAAAGTTGGATTAGTATACAATCATAACGCCATTAAACCTGAAAAGGGGACACGTTCTGAATATTCCGACAATTTTTGATACTTCATATTGACTTTATACTAAAAAAACAGATTACTAAACGAAATTAGTACACATTTGCTTATAAAAATTTTTTCAGGTGTACATGTTTTTGTGGGCTCATTCCAGGATTTTCGTTTATATGAAGAGAAATGGAACAAACTTTGTGATTTTCTGGGCTCTCATTTTAATTACAATATTTTTATTTTATTTCGACATTACTACAGATTATATTGACTTATAAAGAAAATCTAATACTAATTTGGTCTTACAAGGCCAAAACAGAAGACACATATTGAGATATCAAGGTGGCACAATATGCAAAGGGAAATTGTATACCTTTTCAAAATAAACTTAAAATATGACCATAACATGCATCTTAATTATCCAAAATCTTTAATTAAATCATTATTAACTATAATTAAGAAATTATATATCAGTATTCATTACAATTTTCATTCTTAATTTTGCCTAGTCTTCGTCTAAGGGAAATAACTATTTGATGAAAAGAGAAAGTAAATTTCACGACGCGTCGGAATTATCTGTGGACCCAAGAGGTATATCAAGAGACAATCTATACTAATATCATAAAGAGGCAAACTTTGTTTGTTTGTATGTAATGGATAAACTCGAAAACTACTCTACAGAGTTCAAAAATTATTTCACCTATAGAAAACTACATTCTCAGGAAATAATTTTGAAAAAAAGACCTGCAATTTTCAAAAAAAATTCTACCCGTGAAAAGCCGGGGCAGGTCGCTAGTTGAATATATATAAAATAAAATATTTTTGTGGTGAATAAATTGGTGAAGGGAAAGCCTATTTTGTAATTTCACATCCGAAATCGCTTGAAATAAGTACAGTTAAGGCGCCCATTATATAAATGTATACCGTATTTCTCTTCAGGTTAGGCTTCAAGAACCGAAAGACCCTTATAAGATCAATGTCAGTCACTCAAATATCCTCCAGTGATGTAGCTTCGAAATGCATCGAAGAGATAGAAGTTGAGACATTTTTATTATCATAAATTAAAGAAAGCTCGTTTCTTACCGCTTTAAATAACAGATTGATAAAGCACTATTTATTTTCCAGACTAAATGTCACTTAGACAGATCCACAGGTCCACAGATATTTTCGATAGATTATAATTTAAATTAGTGATTAAAAAAACTTCGAATATGCTGCAGATATCAGAGCACCATTGATTTTAAAAATATTTTTTTCTTGTAAGCTAAGTACATATTAAGGGCAGTTAATTATTAGATATCCAACGTCAAAACCATAGCCAAACGGTGCCTGCAGCCTTGGGAATTTAGTGCCGTTTCTGTATATGATTATAACATCTCACATTCCACGTTGGAAATTTGAGATATCCTTCTAGCTCTCTACTAGAAATGATGAGGATTATCCAACGAACTGTCCTGCCAAAATCACTTATTTATCATTCAAACCCCTATAACAAAAATAAACCCCTGATCTGACAATCACAACAACAATATATCAATTTTAAAAATATTGACAAAGTAAGACTTATATCATTAAACTACAACAAAATGAATACTTAATAAGTATTTTTTGCTTTCTATATTATATGCTTTTTCAAAATTATAACTAAATCTGTACGTACACTGATAAGAGAACAATTTATAATGTTAGTATAAGTTCTATTTAAAAGGGACTGCCTCTAGCTGAAAGTATATTGCCTAATATAAGTACAAATAAATTGGTGCATGTCCCTTTAAGTTCTCTTCTGTTATAATACAATATTTTTCCTGTCAAGCTGATATGGAAGCATATAGAATCGTTTGAAGAACAACAAAACTTACCACGAGTCATAGACAAGGCGGAAGAATAAGTTCACCTTTATAACTTTCTATGAATCCAAATTTTTTATCGGTATGAATGAAGCGAGGATAATAGTCCTCTAGTTAGTTAATAATTTGTTAAGGCAAGCATACACGACAATTATAACGGTATTTTATACTAAATTATTATTATTACATCTATAATTCGGACCAAAGCTTTATACCAAATCCTGCATTTCACATTAAGATATGTCGTGTATGATAGCACAAAAGTTCGGACTCGTGGTAATTCTTCATACAACAAAATAACATTAGTAGATGCCAAAGTGATTTACGAAACACAAACAACAACCTACATATTTTTTATGATATGGTTGTCACCTATACTGAACAAACAAGCAAAAAAATCACGCAACAATGCCACAACGTAAAAAAATCTACTATTATCATTCTCGATACAATGTATCTCTAGATATTGACAAAATACGTACTACATCACGATGTTCGCACAGTGGCACCTCTCACTTCTTCCTATAGAAGAATGTCATTGGCAGTATTTACCTTAACCTTAAATGATCTGTATAAGACAGGATCGTTCACTTCCATTATGTGAGCTCGCGAAATCACTTTGAGCATAATTCTGGTCGCTTATTGTACTTTTGAAGGCGTTGCTCGAGTTTAATTTGTTCGTGAAATGTTCACATCTCTTCGTACAGTGATCTGGTACACAGTACGTACACTTAGAAACTATATTATTACTAACACAATATTTATAAGCACTTTGCGAACTTGTGTCGACACGTCGGTATTGTTTCGCATTATGCGCGTACGGTAAACGGTGATACACAAGTCTTGGGTTGTTATCGTACCCTGGGAAGGGCGCGGGTGGTATTTGCTAGCAGCGCTGGGTGATGTACTCGTTGTAGGAGGCGGAGATCTCCTCGGACTGGTATCGCGTGAGTTTGATGCTCCGGCGCAGCTCGGCCGTTATGGCGGCCTTGTACCCGCCCTTTCTGAGCAACGAGTCGATCGTTTGGATTTGGTCCCAACCTGCAAGCGGAACAATTAACTATATGTGGACATTCCAAATGTTTTTCTCGAGTACTTTGCCTAATTACAAGGTATTTTCAAAAGTAATATCTACCACCATTTGGAGTAAACCTGTCAACCAGCAAGAAACTCCGGTATTATTTTCGCTGACTATCTTGTAATTTCGTCCAGTTAAGCACAGGCTATCTGGAAATTCACATTCATTTAGAACGACATATTCATATTGCGTCAGCTTTTTATTTCGAAGAAAACAAGCAGTGGCTAGACTAGTGGTGGTGGTCAATTACTTCAATGCGACGTTTCTGTGCAATTTGCAATTGTAGCCAAGTAACACAGCCACAAACTTCCTCGTCAGTATTGTTCTTGAACCACTGAACCATGATTGTGAATTCCTCAAGAGAAATAATGACGGTTAATCGATATGAATAAGTTTTATTTGATAAGAAAAGCAACTAAAATATTTTACAAATTAAATAAAATTAACATAATAATTTAGTCTCCAAAGTATCAAGTCCAAAGTCAAGTAAAGTCAAGCCAAGTCATAGTAAATTAAAATATAATTATCCAACGCAGGATAGACCAATTAGTATAAAGAGTAATTACTGTCGCATCAGTAGCATAGCGTGAGATTATCAGCGGAGATGCGCTGTTAGTTGTCTGTACTAGACGATACTTTCCTAAGGGCATCAACCTAACTGGCAGTGACGAATTTTGTAATCGTCACATCACAAATGCAAGGTATATTCTCTGGATTAATATGTTCCATTGCTCTCTCTCATAATGTAGAGATGAATCATATTTCATGGACTTATGAAACGAGGGAAATACGATTAGTGATAAGTTCTCATCAGAATTTTTAAGTCGTCTTTTAGACTTTTGACTATAGTCAACATTAAAAATTCAACATTCATTCAACTTCCAAAGCACTTGAAACCGTTAAGAGCTCAATATTTATAGAGTGGTAACAGTTTTCATATCGTACATCGATGATCCACGCTACGCCACTGACATGTGACATCCAAAATGTAAATAAAAATACATTATGAAACACACAATTAGAAAATATTTGTTTTAACCTTCCTTTTCCTTATGACGAATACATTACCTCTATACATATATATACTCGCAATAAGCTCTCAGATCAAGTAACAGTGGACGGAGCATTTGCTCTAAAGCTCGCCACACACGATCAAGTATGCATGATCAATCCCGTCCAGTTTGCATGAAGCGGAGGTTACATCGAGTAATATTGATCGTGTGTGATGTCGATTTGGCTTGATCAGTTTTAGTTAATGGAAGTCGTTTTTCGCATCTGCCATCAAGCCGTCCTGCATACTTGAACGTGTTGCCATTTCGTCAGTTCGCTTAAATTTTGTCAGAGACGATTATGTTATTGTCTGAGCGATGCTCGTCTTATTACGAATTATCTTTTTCAAATCGTATTTATTTTATTGAAATATACATACATACATACATATCTTCACGCTGTATCCCCAACAGGATAGTCACAGAGGCCGGAGCGCCAAGCGTCGCAGTCCTTACATACCTCTTTCGCTTCCTCAAATCTCATCATTCTTCTCACACATTGAAATATGTATTGATTGATTGAAATATATATCGAAGCTTTAACTTAAACGTAGCTTACGTTTAAGTTAAGTAAAGAATAAACTAAAAGAACTGAGTTTCTTGTCAGGGTCCAGGTTTTCTCTTTGAACCGAACTAAAGTAGATTTGACCGTTCAAAAATACCTTGTACTTGGGTTTACTTGAATAAATTGATTTGACTTCGACTTTAACTAAATTAATGTTATCACAATATAGGCCTGTAAAAATATGATTTGAAAAAAAAATCGTAATTATTTCTTTTTACAGTTCTTAAATATGTATAACATGTAATTTTAAGAAATTATTTGCGAATACACCCACACATATGGTCGTATCTTTAAAGTAAGTTATTTTCATTCAATTACAACGATTTACTTTGCAGATTCACATTTTAATCCCAAAAAAAAGAGAACACGAATTTTTAAAATGTATTCCGTTCAAAAATATTCCTTAATCAGGTATGTTTGTCAAAGAGTAAAACTATTTTTACAAACTAAAAAATTATCTTTTGATAATAGATTATGAATTGATAAAAAATTACCTCTATCAATTAAAAAAATTAAGTCAATCTATTATGTTAACGCCTCAAATACTCAAATACTCATAGCAAATAGGCTGTTTCAATTTCTTACAGGCGTTTGTTAAGTTCGTACTGTTTCATGTTCTAGTTTTTATTACTCACATTGCAAAATGTTCATATCACTATAACTATCATTACAATTCACATTTAAATCGTATTTAGTTTATTGAAATATATATCGAATCAAGCCACGTTTAAGATAAATAAAGAATAAATTAATGTTATCACAATATAGCCCAGAAAAATACGATTTGAAAAAAAAATTCGTATTTCTTTAATAAGTTATTTTCATTCATAACAACGATTTATTAGGTGAATTCACATTTTAATCCAATGATGTTATAATACAAAAATATAACATCATTGTTTTAATCCCAAAAAAAAGAAAGAACATCGGGTTTTTAAAACGTATTCCATTCAGAAATATTCTTTAATCAGTGCGTTTATTAAGGAGAAAAGCTATTTTTATGAACTAAAAATTATTAGACTAGACTAGATTATCAATGACAAATTGATAAAAAATTAAATCAATAAAAAAAATTAAGTCAATCCATTATGTTAACGCCTAACTAATACTAAAAGCAAATAGGCTGTTTCAATTTTTTACAGGCGTTTTTAAAGTTCGTATTGTTTCATGTTTTGGTTTTTATTACTCACATTGCAAAACGTTCATATTACTTTATGTTAGTAACTAATTAATCTGTGATATTACTATAACTGTCATTACAATTCACATTTAAATCGTATTTATTTTATTAAAATATGTAACGATTTATTGAAATATATACTATCGAAGCGAGCTATGTTTAAGATAAGAATAAATTAATGTTATCAAAATATAGCCCAGTAAAAATACGATTTAAAAAAAAGTGGCATTTCTTTTTAAACTTCAGGGCTAATATAAATTCAATTAATGCTTTATCATCGTCTCCCGACATCGTGAAAGCGGAGCGCGCAAGATGACCGCCCTGCAGAGAGAAATTGCGTGAACTGATAGCGCGTCAATTGCTTCAAGCAAACTGGACGGGATTGACATCAAATAAAACGGTGGGCTTATTACCTAAAAATTTGCAGACAGCGACAGCCACGCGACCGCTACGCGACCGGTGAATAATTGTAATAAAAAAATGGTATCATGTATGACGATTGCGTATCTATTATTATATAACCATAAAATTAATGCCAATTTTCACGGTTGTTTCAGCGCCACTATACAAATTACATTACACAAATTTTCGTTTTGACAGCAGATATCGCGCGATAATGGGTGTCGCTTGCTGTCTGCAAGTTATGTAATAAGCGTGCGGATCATGTGTGTGCTCTAAAAGGCCTTACTCACGGTGCAATCTGACTAGCAATTTGTTGCTGCGATCTGTTGCAAGGCAATAAATTGCATTGTAAGATAAGTTGCATGCGACCTGCAACCTGCCTATTTACGACGAAATTAGTTGCCTTGCAACAAATTGCTAGTCAGATTGCACCGTAAGGCCTTTAAGGGCATCATGCCAAACAACGCTTCATGCAAACTCGATGGGATTGATCAAGTATAATTAATTGAACGTATGAGGCGGGCATAAAAGTGTGTCCTTAAAGTGCCTGTTTGTTGACCGACTTTCTCGATTTAACAAATGTGCGGGACTAGGGAAGGTCACAGTACAACGATACGCAGCTGAACATGACGTATTATTGTTTTTGTCAATACTAATATCCGAAACACTTAAGATTTAAGAGCATTTTGCAAATAATTATTTCATGACCGGCTCATTAGCTGACACGAATTACACTGACAGTGCGAGTTTGCCTGTTTTACTCTTGGTTACACTCAATGAGATAGAGACAGGAAAATTCGTTTGACGCATGGTGGTAAGAGCGGCAACGTATTAAGATTCCTTCCAGTATGTTTCTCGGTCCGAGGATAAACTAGTATTAACAAAATTTCAATGTGACTTGACATTGCATGAATTTTTATGTAACCATAATGTTTACTATCAAAAATATTTTGCTCCAAAACGAATTATCTGGAATACCTGAAAATATCGATTTTCAAGGGTGTTTCATTACGACTTAAATAAAGACTTGAATTCAGACTTTTATAAAGGCCAAAAAATATAATATTGTTTGAATATAATACATTATTATTCTTTCCCAATCTTGATGTCTTAAAATTACAAAAATATGTCAATTCTAATGCGACATAAACCCTGGTGATTACAATATTTTATCTTGAAAAGATGCAGATTTTAATTACAAGACATGTTTAAGATCATTAGATACAGGAGGGGATTACTTCATACCTCTCACCGAGGCAGTTTCATGCTTGGTTGAGTACAAATAGTGCAAAGTACAAACTATTTCTATAGATATAGGTTTTTAAATTAGAATTATTTTATTTATAGTTGTATAATTATGGTATTAATTCTTCCCAATAAAATAAAATAAATAAAATTGTATACCTTGCTCCGTGGCAACTTGAGGTAAGTAAGTTGCAGTCCGCTTAGTTCCCCTTTCGCTGATAAATTCGATGCGTATTCCGTGCTTGCCCAGCTTCCAGTCGAGGTAATGCTCTGCATCCTCGAAGTGCTGCAGAATAGACACGGAGACGGTGAGACGGGGCACCTCCTCGCGTGTTATGGGGCTGAAGCGGGAGTCTTTCAGAGCGCTTGTTATAGCGTACTCGCGAAGGCCTGCGGATTATATATTAGAAATTAGTAAGTCTTGCGCACATTGACCTCCAAGACCGCGAGAATAGTTCGCGCGTCTACGAACTACAGTAATAATAATACTTCAAATAATTACACAAATCATGTGACCCCACACTGATCACTAGGCTGGTACTACGATTATCACACAAGGAACTTAGCTCCCAAACAATTGTATTTCAAGAAATTATTGAATTATTGGTAATTGCCTCTTTTTAAGCCTTGATCAATAAGTGATTTTCCCATAAACTTAGTATTCTCTGGCATGTATATGTTATGTAGTTTATGGATTTTACCAATTTGACGTTTAGGCTTAATATATATCGTATTGTCAGGGCTATGTACAAGGAATTATTTTTCTGTTTTGTTACCAACAAAAAGTGTTTTGCTCAAAAAAAAGAAAGAAGTGTTGTGGTTTGTGAATTTTTGTGACTAATTTCATTTCATTCTTTTTATTTTCTTATCATCATCGTCATCATCATCATCATCGTCAGCCCGTGTTCGTCCACTGCTGGACATAAGCCTTTCCAATATTGTGCCACCATATCCGGTCCTCGGCTCTCCGCATCCATCCGCTTCCCGCCACTCTCTTCAGGTCGTCGGTCCACCTAGCGGGAGGCCGTCCTACGGGACGTCTTGAACGTGGTCTCCACTTGAGAACCCGTCTACCCCAACGTCCATCGGCTCTGCGACATATGTGCCCCGCCCACTGCCACTTCAGCTTGCTTATTCTCAAGGCTTTGTCGGTCACTTTAGTTCTCCGTCGGATATCCTCGTTTCGGAGTCTATCCTTCAGAGAAACTCCGAGCATAGCCCTTTCCATAGCTCGCTGTGCAACTTGGAATTTGTGGACGAGGCCTTTCGTCACTGTCCACGTTTCCGCCCCATAGCTCAGGACCGGGAGGATGCACTGGTCATACACTTTGGACTTTAGGCACTGAGGCAGTGGCGACTCAAAGATTCGACGTAATTTCCCAAATGCTGCCCAACCCAAACGTATTCTTCTGTCGGCCTCTTTGTCGAAGTTGTTTCTACCTAGTTGAATAATTGGTCCTAGATAGATGTATTCCTGAACAACTTCGATGCTGACATTATCGACTGTAATTGGGCGTGGGTCTACGAATGAGTTTAGCATGACTTTCGTCTTGTCCAAGTTCATTCCCAGACATACTAGACTGGAAGAAATACTTAGACTCCGCAACATCTCTGACAAGTCCTGCGGCGACTCTGCCATTATAACTATGTCGTCTGCGAATCGAAGGTGTGAAATGTACTCACCATTGATATTTACGCCCAGAACATTCCAGTCCAGTGTTTTGAAGACGTCCTCCAGAGCGTTGGTGAAGAGCTTCGGAGAGATAACATCTCCTTGTCTCACTCCAGGCTGCAAAAGGATTGGTCTTGTCTGGACATCTTGGTTTTGTACGGTCATGATTGCGGCTTTGTACAGACACTTCAACACCTCGATATAGCGCCAATCGACTTGGCATCGCTGCAGGGACTCTAGAACAGCCCAGGTTTCGATGGAGTCGAAAGCTTTCTCGTAGTCCACAAACGCCAAGCAAAGAGGGCGATTGTACTCTTCGGTCTTCTGTACAATCTGCCGCAGCGTATGTATGTGGTCTACGGTACTGTAGCCTTTTCGAAACCCAGCCTGCTCAGGAGGTACTAATTTGTCAAATCTTCGGGCAAGACGATTCGAGATGACTCTTGAAAACAACTTATATACGTGGCTCAGAAGTGATATCGGCGTGTAGTTTTTGAGAAGCGTTTTATCGCCTTTTTTGAAGAACAAGGTGACCACACCACACTCCTAGACCACGCCTCGGGCATTTTACCTTTTTCGATGACAGCATTAAATAGCTTCCGAAGCTGTTCCAAGACTGGATACCCACCAGCTCTTAAAAGCTCAGAAGTAATGCCGTCATCCCCAGGGGCCTTGTTGTTTTTAAGCTGCGCAAGAGCCATCTCGATTTCGGGAATCTCTATGTCCGGTAGCTCGTCGTAAAGTGGCGGGTTAGTTTAGCACGTTTGTCGTCCGTAACTTGAGTTGTGGGCTTCAGTGCATGTGAGGAGTATAGTTGTCCATAGAACGTCTCGGCTTCTACAAGTAAATCTGGCTTGGCTGTAAGAACTCGACCATCGGATGTCGTAAGTTTCGCCAGATGACTCCTTCCCAATTGCTTAGCAAATACCTTCGAACCTCTATTTCGACTAATTGTATCTTCAATTGCTCGAGTACTGATTTGTCGTATGTCGAATCGTATTTGCTTCTTCACACGCATATTGAGAGAAGGTGATGGTTCGACGCATCCGTCGACATCTCCCGTCTCTGTCTCATGAGATCTACTGTTTCTGCCGAGAACTTGGACAATTTACTCCCTTGCCTCCGTTGGCAGAATTAATCTCCCACCTCTCGGACAACAGTCGTGAACTTGTTGACATACTGATCAACGTCCTCAGTGGTTTCCAGCAGACTGAATCTGTTTCGCAATTCCAGCTGGAATTCTTTAGATGCTTCAGCGATTTGGCACGGTGACGGACGGAGCGTAGACTTTATCAGGCGATTTCACTCACGTCGGAAGTTCATATTCAAATTAGCTCGGACAAGTCGGCAATCGCTTCCGGTGTTAAACCTGTTAATCACTGAGACATCTTTGAATATATACCTCCTATTTGTCATGATAAAGTCGATCTCATTTTTTGTCACCCCATCAGGGCTTCGCCAAGTCCACTTATGAGGCTTTTTCTGAAAGAATTAATTCATCAGGTATAGCCTCTGTTAACCAACATTTGGCCCCTTTGGTTTTTACTGCCGATACCGTGCGCTCCAACTACAGATTCTCCGCGTTCTTGTACTCCCACTTTGGCGTTGAAGTCCCCCATAACAACAGTGAAGTGGGTGTTGGTGGTATCATGCATGCCCTTCCTTATGACTTCGTATACGGCCTCGACCTCTTTATCGGAGTGTGTCGACGTGGGAGCATAGCCCTGGATTACCTTCAGAGTATATCTCTTGGTAAGTCTGAGTATGAGGTATGCTACCCGCGTAGACACACTACCAATTTCTATCACGTTGCTAGAGAGAACTCTGTTGACCATCATGCCAACCCCGCTCTGTGACGTCTTATCGCCCTATCGATAGTAGAGTAGATGGCCTGATTCTAGGGTTACCGTGTCCTCCCTCTGTCTTCGGACTTCGGATATTCCCAGGACATGCCAATTTATGTGTCCTAGCTCTAACTCGAGCTCAGCAAGATAGACGTCATCTTTCAACGAACGAGCTTCGTAGGTCGCCAGAAATAGCCGTTGTTTGATGTGGTGACCAGTCCGCGCCCGGGGATTCTTCGCACCCTCTGTCCCGCCAGGACTCCAGCCGTCACCACGATAGCCGGGATTAGCGGGACCGCCGGGAACTGAGGGCCTCATTTTAGTGGTGCTGCTCATTTTTAGAAGATTTGCCCATACACGCACACGGTGGGCAAGGTCGGATTGGCGAGCGCAGTACCGTGCTGTCTTACGCATGTGACGCTGCTGCCGTCACAGCTATATTTACAGCATAGTTGATTGGATGAGTATTCCGCCATCGATCGGTCGTGAGAGCCTCGTTCGTTAATCAGCAGGGTGCACCACGGGCAGGTGAGGTTGGCAGTTTTGGATACACTGAGATGTTAAGGCTGCTTTACACCCCATATTTTCTTATACGAGTGTAACAATCACGTAAGCAAACTCTTAAACTTATCAGATATAAATTATAATTGACTTTACTGTATAATTTTATTTTTAAAGAAGAATAGTAAATTAGTATAATAACCCATTATAGAAAATAAAAATCATCAGTCCAATCTACGTATTGTACAGCTCAAATTAATCTTGAAAATTTACTAGGGGTACCAAAAAAAAACTAGGGCACATAGTAATAAGACTTCAAGGCAATTTAAAAAAGTTTGTTACGTAAATTATCTTAGGTATGGAACAAAATACAATCAAACCTTCATCACTGTTATTTTTTAATAGTACTGGAAAGATATGATATCTGTTTGTAAATATTACTTCAAAAGTAATCTAATTATAACTTGGGCATTACTAATTAACAATATATAATATTTTGTGAAGATATTTCTAGTGGTCGTTATCAGTAATTGGCACTATCAACTTTTATTAATATAGAAGACATGAATGTCGTCTTGTAAAAGATTTCTTTAGATGATTATATCTTGCATTCTATGGAGTGTACTTGATCTATATAAATACAATATATTCAAGTCTAGATGTAACAAACTAAAGCCTTAACAGATAGTACAATGAGAATAAATGAGACATAATTAGCACTTTAATAACATTCATTACAAAAAAAAAAATCATGGTTTAGAGACAATTTTTTATTTTTTTTTTCTAAAGAAAATAATAGGATTACATTACACAAACACAACACAACACATACAACACAAATTATATATTATTTTTATTTATATAGGTTGGGATACTATTCCTGGTTTTCTTATAAATTTTAAAAGTATTCTAATATTATATTTTTTACATATATACAATATACATCATATCCTCATGCTATATTCCCAACGGCGTAGTAAGAGAGGATAAGAGAGAGGAGGAGAGAAGGAGGAGTGCCAAGCAACACAATCTTTGCATATCTCATCCTTCTGCTCACACACTTTTGCCTAGGTATGCAAATGCTTTTAACATTTCCGTTTGGTAGCCTATGGCTGTTTGATTTTCATAAGTCAGCCTCAGTCTTCCTTGACTTCTGCTACCACTCGCTTTCACTCTGTAGATTTTCTGTGTCAATCTTTCATCAGTCAATCTTTCTATGTGCCCGAAACAACTATGCATAAATTTATTTTCTATTTCTTTTTCTCATAAACGACAAATAAAACATTGAAATTAAAAAAGAATTAAAACAGTGCATACATATATTATTACATGAATACTTTACGTTTTGGCTTTCGTAACAATTTAGGACTTAGTAAAGTGGATGTTATATTCAAAACGAATTATGTTTTAGACAATGCAGTGTTACATTTAGCATATTATGTAATGAAATTACATAGTGAAGAAAACGGGGCAAAATATATAAAAAATACAGTAACATACATATAGTACATACAGTTACATTAAATTATTCTTTAAAGATTTAATATTTAAAGCCAAGTAACTTACCTCATTTTTCACATATACTCATGTTCATGTCTACACACACTCAAAATTAATTACTTTTATTGAACATAAAAAAATGTTACCCGAGTGCAAATGCATTGCATTAAATGTTCCGATGCAACCTCTGAGACGATGCTCCTTCCCAATCTTCCATGTTACAAATAAAGGACTGAAAAAATAATGAAAATTATTTCAAAATCTGATTGTCAAAAAGCAGACTGAAAAAAATTAATAAATAAATACATATTTATTAATTTTTTTTTTACAAATAATGAATAAGTTCATCAAACCCTTAGAATAAAATTGATGAAAATCAACATTTTAGAAAATACATCATTGGTATTCTCCCTTTGATCTACCCCATTAGGTATATACTGTGAAGATATATGTATTTGCCTGAAAATTCAATTTTGTTTATGTGAGTTCATTATAACTAAAAATTCAAAGTTATTTAAATCACTTTCTTCCTGGGGGTTCCGTTACATTGTGCGATATTTGTTTAAATTAAGAGAAAGCAAAAATAAACATGTGTGGGTGTTTATTACTATAAAGTGATATGTTATTTAGAACAAAGAATTCAGTTACACAAAGAACTCGGCCATAAAAAGAATTCAGCCGTAATGCAATTTTAGACACTAAATTAGAAATTTGACACACTTTGAGAGAAGTTGGTAACATAGTTCATTTATATATAGTTATTTTAAATACGAAATGTAGGTATATATAACAAGGCTTTTTCTTTACTTGAAAACAAAATACAAACAGTACTTACTATGCTTCATTAGTGAAGTTTGGCGTTTGGGGGGGGTCCATACTGTGCAGCTGACAATACAAAACATCGAAACAAAAGTAACACATATCAGGAATAGCTACAGAATCATGATATCCATTCAAAGGTCGCTCTATATTATTACTAAAGGAGTTATTCAACTTTTGTTTCTTAGTTCCGCAACATACTGAAGACATGTTTGATGGTAATGGATTTGAACTTAATATTAAAATAGAAAGGAAAGTTGGCAAAATTTCATAGAAGAAACAACACAGTTTTTCTTTTCTTTGAGCAAAATCACAATGATCACAAATAAGACAGATTAATGAATGAGATGAATGAGTAGGTGGGTGACATAATTATAGATTGTATAGATACAGAAGTGTGTTTGTATTCTCTGTGCGCTGATTTCTTTGCGTTTCTTTGATCAAGTAAGCGTTTGCCCTTTACTCTTTGAGTTGCTCGTTGTTTGCCCTAAATCCAATCCCATGAAGTTAATACATGATAAAAAAATATTTTAAAGGTAAAACGTAAGCACGTAAAGAAATATAATAAAAAATCAATAAAATATCGAGACGTCAGCGTCGGCACAACCAAAGCAGCACAATTTTAAAGCAGAAAGCAAAATACAAGTTTGACAGTTGGGCACCATAGTTTGGCACCCTTTTAAAAATTACCTTACTCTTTGGTTGGCAGTGTGAGCCACTTAGCTTTGGCACAAGTGCATAACAACATTGATTACATTGGACGCTTTTATAATTTACCGTTGAACGTTTTTATCGCCACGTTTTTACCGTGCAAAATACAATAGGTAAGCAAAATGCTTCCCTATTATGTCGACGATACAGACGCTTTTTTAACGTCCACGGAATGATGTTTTCTTGCACGGAAATATAAAAGCGTCTCCATACAACTGCATACATTTTGCTCCCCTATTGTACCGTGGACGAAAAAAATGTGGCGATAAAAACGTTCAACTGCAAATTATAAAAGCATCCATTCTCTGCACAACAAGGGCACATCTTAGGGCAGGGCAAACTATAAGCATAATCTACTAGATCTAGGGGTATATTAAATTAAAATTATTGTAGTAGATAAAGATCATTTTTTGCAAAGATGCTGTGCCTTAAACAAACTTTCTAAAGTAGTTGAAATAGAAATACTTAGGTTCGCGCTGTAGAAATGATACATAATGAGAAAAATTATTGTGTAGTGACTGTGTGACAGTGTGACACCTATCGTACACCTATCCTACTTTTTATTTAGTCTATGGGACGATGGCTGTCATTATATTATTTGTGTTTAATTTTATTACTATTAGAAATAAGTAAAAAGTCTTTCTGTGCTCATAAATATAGATATTTTCGTGAATGATGTACATGTTTTACAATGTTCCATTAGTTTTAAGTGACATAATCGTATCCCGATGATTAAATCCACTTAGCGATGTATAACAAAAAAGCCTACTGAGTTTCGACGATGGCGTCTGATGGTGAAATTTCGTGTACGAATGATCCTAATTTCGCTGTTATTTACTCATTTCTGAAAGTTTTCGGGAAACTGTATGGATTGGAAGTGCCCACGATAGTTAAATTACAGGAATTAATAGAGAACACGCAGGAAGGTGCGGTTTAGTGATTGATTTGTCACGTAAAGTATAAACAAACAGCGATTCACAATTTTATTGTTTTAGTGTTGGACCCGTTGAAAGAACTGCACTTAAGATTATTGCGTCGTGCTTTGAAATCGGTACAGAGCATCAAATGGGAGAAAGGTTTGATAAAATTTTGTCATCAACAAGGGCACCATCAGGAAGCGTGGGAAATAGAACGATTCTCATACAAGAAATCCAGTACACAAGTGAAATTAAAAGTTTTAAAGGTATTTGCTCTCAAAAAATTATGATTTTGTGATTCCTCAATACTATTGTAATAAATTAAAAATAAACATTTTATTCTTAAAAATGTGTAAACAACATACAAATAATACAAAACATTCCTTAGTCTAGTATTAATCTTTTACTGTCTAATAAAGTCGATTATCTCAAAATTATCAGCCATGTTAAGATGTAATTATTTTTTTATGTTGGCCTCAAACACTAATCTTGTTCTATAGGTGCTCCATGACTAAGTGTGAGGCAATCCAATGACACTAGATCTTATATTAATGTAGAAAAGTAACATATAATATAAAATATATATAGAAAAATTTATCAATGTAGAAAAATAATTTCTTGTATCATTTTTAAATCAATTGACTCAAATCAAAGGCGTACGTACTAGGAATCAGTATCAAAGCTATTTAAAAGTTTAATCAAAAAATTAATTTCTTCTAGTAATATAATTTTGAAGCAACTAGTAACTATTATAAAGTAATAAATTCTATATTTTGGTTATTATAAGTATACTGTTTTTTTTTTGCATTGAATTGCTAATATTTTACTCTGTGGTTATAATATTCCCTGTGATTCCCATAGATTATAGAAAACAAAAATGTTACCTGTAAAAATTTTTCAGCTTCTATTAGAATATCAGTTTACCTGCCATCCAAAGTTTAAGAATGCTGTAAATGCAATATCATGTGTTGAGCTCAGATTAGATCCGATTGGGAGGGATAAAAATGGATGTGTTTATTGGTACCAGGTTGATGATGACGCAAACTTGTGTCTATATAAGGAAGATCAGGATGAAGAAACATGGCAACTTGTAGCAAGGTAATTTATATCTGTATATTTGTCTCTATAAGATATTACTGCTTACATAAAAATTTGAAAAATCACTGAAACAACAAAAAAACAAGACCTTAGAAATGACTGAATGCTGAACTAACTTTCACCGAACTTAGCTAAGAGGTTATAAAAATCAAAACTCAATCAAAGAAAAACATATACAAATCATTTTAACCTTTTAAAAGCTATAATGTTGGTGCTACATCCTCTCTGACTACCCCGTTAGGGATACAGCATTATGTATGAATATAAGAGCTATAATGTCACAAACACATACACCAGCATCAAAGTTATAATACCAGTCTTTTCCAACAGGCATAAAAAAGTAAGCAGTGTTTTCTATAAGAATATAATAATAATATATACAATATAATACAAAATTCCATAATAGTGTGTATTTCCATATGAAATTTCTTGTCGTAAGAACACAGCTTATGACACAGAGTTGAAGAGTTAAACTACACATATGCCCGAGTAAGTTGTTTTGAGTAGAATATATGTGGAGGAACTACATACAATATTTAATAAGACTTTTATAGTAAAATGCCTAAACTTAGTAGCCCTGTGGGTATTGTATAAAAGTTTGTACATAATTATATATGACACATTGTCATAGTAATATTAGTCATAACAGATTGACATTTTGTCAAATCTCAAAATTTTCTCAACATTTTTACTAATGAACATAATTATTGCCAAATAATTATTGTACTAGTAGTACATAATTTGAGAATGACAACCAAAAATTATATGAAAATCTCATAAGTTTAAATGTTTTAGGAATCGAGAAGAATTAATGAAAGTTATATCACAGTTGAAAAGTGGTGAAGAAGTATGCCCCTTGAATACTACTAATACTAATGAAGACTCAAATAGCAGTGAAGTTCCTCTACAATTAGAGGTAACGTTGCTGAGGATTTGAACAGCTTTTTTTACTTTTTTTTTAACAAATCCAATGGTTACATTAGGTCACATTCATTTTATTCCTGAGAACCTGTAATTAAATATTTGTAAAAATACCTAGAGCAAAAAGTCAAAATCAATTGTCAGTTCAATTATATTAACAAGGAGACCCTACAGTTTTGGAGAAATGGATTTCAATGCAATTATTTATTGATTCATATCTTATACTGGTGGTGGTATACAATATATATAAAATACTGAGATGCAATATTGAAGTATAGCTGAGAAAGCAGACCTAAAGTTTGCCTAGCATACAGCATTATCCCCTCCCACATCGATTACCCATGTACCTTGAAGTAAGTTAGCGTTATGGCTGGCTTACTGTGGATTTACATTATCGACGTTGCTATAGACATACAAACACTTTTCCCTAATTACTACACTAATTACAAAATGAAAAATACTAACAAGAACAAGAAAGAATAGAAATATCAGTTAGGTAAATACTTCAAACATAGTAAAAAATTATTACTAGTCCTTGAACTTAGCAGCTAGATAAATTTTGCAAAGATATTTTTACAATTTACACTGATATCTCGAAAAAATATCATGAATGATGAAAAAATATGATGTTCTCTGGTCTAAGTGTTAACACTAAACTTATCCCATATACAATTGTAAAAATTTTTTATGCTTTCTTTTTCTCATTTTATAAAGTAGTCATTTATTACAAAACTAAAGTATTTGGTTATTTAATCATTCGGTTATTTTTTTATTACTATTTGATTTGCTCGATACTTTTTTAATATTTATTAGATGTCTCTGGCCACACCTTGCTCTTTGTCTCTTTGTACAAATGAACATTTAGATTTTTATTTATTTAAATTTAAAGAGAATGTAGTGTACATATTCGAATGCTATGTTGTGTCAAAATTTCAAAACAATTAGCTATAACCTTTTGGAGATTTAAGTTTTTGAACAAATTAATATTTACATCATATTTATAGTTGTATTTAGATTTCAATTTAATTGACAATATTTCAAGTCTAATATTTCTCTAATATTACTTTTTTGGTTAAGTATTACTATTTGAATGTACAGTAGGGCCTCGTTAATCCGGAGAGGCAAAAACAAGACCCTTTCCGGATTATAGAGGCGTCCGGATTATAGTGTGCCATACTTAATGGTAATAAAACACATGTTTAACTTTAGTTTCTTTAATCAATTTTTAAATTAAAGCATTTTTTTTTCTAATTGACTATCTGCGATCAGTAAAAGTACTATAAGCAGGTGAGTTGTAGGATGTGGGCGTGGGAAGATCTTTGTCCAATGACAAAGTCCACACTTCAGCTGGGAACAAATCTCTTATCCAGCTCCAATATATTCGCTCTCTTCAATCTCTTTGCTGGCCTGTTTACCAGTAGCTTCTGAGCCAGTTCGTTCGGGTGAAATGCCAGGCGGGCCTTGTATTTAGAGCTGGTTTTCCCAATTTCTTCCCTGACTGTGGATACATTGGCGAAGTGGTGGACTTCTGAATTAGTGATGAACCATGGTGCCCTCAGAATGCACTTAAGGATGGAGTTTTGACAACGTTGGAGGATTTCAATGTTCGAGTGACTGGCACTTCCCCATAGTTGAATACCGTAACTCCAAATCGGTTTGATGGCAACCTTGTATATGAGGAGCTTGTTTTCCGTGGACAGATACGATGTTCTACCGAGTAACCAGTCTAGACTTCTGAATCTTATATTGGTTTCATCCCGCTTCGCTCTGATGTGGTTTTTCCAAATGAGTCGACGATCGAGGTGAAGTCCAAGATACCTGACAGAATCAACGTGTGGGAGTTGTTCTTGGCCCAGGGCGACCGCCGGACAGTTGCCTTGCCGAAGGGTGAAAGTTATCTGTTGAGATTTTGAGGCGCTACATTTGATTCTCCATGTTTTTAGCCATTTATCAATCTTGTCTAGGTGGTTTTGAAGCATAGCGGAGGCAACTTCAGGTTTGGTGTGACTGGCCAGGATAGCAGTATCGTCTGCATAGGTAGCTGTAGTTACCTCGTCGTCGGTAGGCAGATCCGCCGTAAACAGTGTGTAGAGGTAAGGTCCCAAAACTGATCCCCGAGGGACTCCTGCTGCAATGTCATAGAAGGTCGACCTGGCATCCCCTTCCTTGACCTGGAAAATCCTGTCGGTAAGATACGATTGGAGGATTCCGAAGAAAGCGTGTGGAAGCAGAGATTTTATTTTGCAGATGAGTCCTTTGTGCCATACTCTGTCGAACGCCTGCTGGATATCAAGAAATGCGGATGCACAGTATTCCCTTTGCTCCAGGGATGAGCGGATTTTATCGTACACTCTATGAACCTGCTCTATGGTGGAGTGGCACTGCCTGAAGCCAAATTGGTGATTCGGGACAATCTTGAGGACCGTTAAGACTGGAATTAATCTATTCAGGAGAACCTTCTCCCAAACCTTCGACAAAACAGGAAGCAGACTTATTGGACGATATGATGATGCTATGTTTGCTGGCTTCCCCTGCTTGTGAATCATAACGATCTGTGATACTTTCCAATGTTTGGGCAAGTAGGATGTTCGGAGGGTGGCATTTATTAGAGTCGTTAGGAACACGATAGCTTTTCTGGGTAGTTCTTTGAGAACACGTGAGGTGATCAGATCGTAACCAGGGGCAGACTTGTCTTTTAGCTTTGAGATAACTCGTCGAATTTCTCTAGGTGTTGCGAGTCTCAAAAGTGGGTCCAGCTGTAGAGGTTGGCTCATAATTTGATTTATTCGAGTGTCATCACAGCCAGGATCTGCGTCATTGGGTCTGAAAACCCTGTTAAGATGGGCAGCAAACGTTTCCGCTTTCTCCTGGCCAGATCTAGCCCATTGATTGTCAGGGGTTTTAATTGGGGGTTTCGGTTGTTGGGGTCGATTAATATGGCTGGCTGCTTTCCACAGGGAGTAGTTAGTAGCCTTGCAGGCACTCAGTGATTCCACGTATTCCCTGGTTTGATCCTCCTGCCAGCTTATGATTTGCTTGTGTAGTTCCAGGGCAGCCTTATTAAAAGCTGCTTTATCCGCTGGGTGTCTGCTGGTGTGCCAAACGCGACGGAGTCTTCTTTTCTCTACAATCAGTGATCTCAAGGCAGATGTGGGCACATTTACAATGGAATTTGAGTTTCCGATGGACGGGGTACATTTCCAGGCTGCTTCTTGAATGAGGTGCGAAATATATTTGGTCGCATCCTCGACCTCCTGTGGAGATTTGAGTGGAATTTGCAGGTTGATGTTATCATCTATGAAGTCCCTGAATGCGGTCCAATCGGTTTTGTGGTTGGATAAGGACTCGTTTTGTTTGAGAAAGGTTGATGTGGAGATGGATAACAACACTGGGGTGTGGTCTGATGTGCCATCCAGACATGAACCGACCTTCGTATACTTTGTGGCAATGCCCCTAACCACAAAGAAATCCAATAAATCTGGAATCCTGCTAGGGTCTGTTGGCCAATATGTTGGCTCGCCAGTGGAGATCGTCGTGAAACGCAATGATTCTAGGCATTTCTTTAGTTCCTTTCCTCTGGTGGTGGCGAGCCTAGAACCCCAGTGAGTGTGTTTGGCATTCCAGTCACCGCCGGCCACAAAACGATTCCCCAGTGACTGAAAGTAGGTGGCGAATTTGTCTTCAGTAATTTTGTGTTTAGGTGGACAGTATATGGCTGAAATAGTAATGTTGCCAGATTTGTCCGTCACTGTTATTGATGTAGCCTGAAGGTAATCCAATGCAAAAGGCGGCTCCTGGAAGTGCTTGATTGATTTTTTTATAATGATGGCAGTTCCTCCATGTGCGGTTCTATCAGGATGGTTGGTTGAATAGATAGTATATCCAGGAATATTAACCTGACTGCGCTCAGTAAAGTGCGTTTCAGATACAAGCAAGATGTCCAATTTATGCAGTTGTATAAATAATTCCACTTCGTGCTTGTTGGCAGGTAGACCATTAGTGTTCCAGGTGGCCATACGCAAGTCTATGAAGAGGACCACCGATCAATTAATTTAACTATAAGGTTCATCATTGAACTTATTTGTTGTAGGAGTGCGTCAATTTTCTCTGACTGTTTTATCAGTAACTCTTCAATTGCCCTGGGAGCAGTTGATTGTTGAGATTTTTGTTGAAATTAAAGCATAAAGACAAAAATGTACATGTTCAAAATTACAACCATGTAAGAAAAACGGTAAGTTAAAATAAAACATTAGTTAATTCTCCTTGAAAAAGTCTGTAATACTCTTCTGTTTATAATTTTCGCACTTCATTTCAAAAGCCTGGTCTCTAAGTCGACGGAGAAACATAACTTCGTGGCTATCAAATTCGTTATCTTCAGCCCATTTTAAAGCAGTGTTTAAAGCTCCTACTGCCTCTGAATTACCAACTTTTTTGGAGGCGAGAACTTCAACGCTATTGTCCTCATCTTGCTCATCGTCCTCGCACATTGCCGCTCGCACAATCTCCTCATCAGTTAACACTTCATATCTTTGTAACTCGCTTTCGGCACCACCTGCAGCCCATTCTTGAGCTTCTGCCTCACTTATTTGAGGATCATTGGGTCCCCTCAATCCATTAAAAAGCTGGGCTAAAGGAACATCATCAAATTGACACTACATACTACACGAAAGGCGATAAACAAAAGACTGACGACGCCCGCACCTACAACCGCCCGCCCCCCCGCCAAGCCCATTGCCCGCCCGGATTACAGCGATCACCGAACAAGCGGGAGTCCGGATTACCGAGGCCCTACTGTAATTCATTATTTTTTTTATTTAATTATTACTTACAATAAATAAATATTATTTGTAGGCGAAAAGGAAAAGTAAGTTTTTCTTGAAATGTTTTCAATTTAGGTGTGTAGGGAAACTAGATCAATTTTTCTCTGCTATACTTGAGCATCTTAGTATTTTACATGTAATATAACCACATGGTATACTACCACTACGCTGAAGATCAAGAGATCCGTTTCCCTAAAGTCGAAATTATTTTTAATGTTCTTGTATAATATGTCAAAATCAAAATAAATATTTAATATTTATTAATTTCATTTTCAGCCTAATAAGCCTGATATAGAAGAGGAAAACGAAGAGTTTTTAAGTCCAGAATCTGAATCTGAACAAGAAGGTGAATTAGAACAGAAAGCAAGTAAATCATTTGAAGGAAACCCTCCTGAGGAAAATCCCGAAGAAGATACAAAATCTAATGTAATTTCTAAAGAGCACAACAATGATAAAGCAAAAGAAGAGAAGGATGAGAAACTTACAGAAAGTAATATAACTACTGAACCTGTTCAGCCCAGCACACAGAACCCAGAGAGCCCCAAAGAAGAGGAAGATACTGCAACTATAGAAACTATCAATGATGAGGAGAATAAGACAGTTAGTGTCAATAATGAGGAGAATAAAACAGTTAGTGAAGCAATAGAAGAACCAGTAATGGTAGTTACCGGGGAAGGTAATGGTGCAGATTGCGAAAGTTTTTATATTATTGGTGAAGAAATAATAGAACCTATTATGTATTTTTATGGAGAAGGTTGTGGATATGATAATGATACTGGTAATCCTGATGTAATTGAACAAGAACATGATGCCGAAGAAAACTCCGATGAGGAAAACACAAATGAAGAATGTATAAATGGTGAACATATTAATGAATTATCTAATTCTAGTTGTAAGAATAAAGTAGCTAAAAATGTAAAGTTAAAAAGTAATTTGCCTTCTGTAGCAAAAAGGGCATTAAAGAAACAAAATGATGCCTCAGAATTATTAAATACGGATCCTAAAAAACATTGTGTGAGGGATGATAAATCTGACAGCTCTAGTTCGACTAGAAATGATTTGAAACGAGAAAGTAGTGTCAATGATAAAAATAACACAGACAATGAAAGTGCAAGTAAAAATAACTTAAAGAAAGCTAGGAGTAAAATTAATAAGAAAATTGAATCTAGGAAACAGAAATTAAAAGAAGGCAAAGAAATTTTGAATTCTACAAAAACAGACAATGGCCATGACAGTAAAACAAATATTATCGAAAAGAGGAAGAGTAGTGTGTCATCTGAAGAACAAGACGAACCAGAACATAGTGACGTCGAAAAGGAAAAAAAAATAGAAAAAGAATCTAAAGTAGACGAAGATTTGCCTCCCAAAAAACTACGATTAGAAACTACACCAGAGAGTGACATTGCTGTTTCACATTCCAAAGACTCTGAAGAAGTTGCAGTAGACAAGGTAGAAAACAGTCAAATAAAGAATGGAAATACTGATAAAGACATTGTAAATACAGAAAATAATAATCCCATATCACAGAGAAAGAAATTAAAAGCAAATAAAGGCAAATTTAAAAGAAGAAAACTGCTGAACAAGTCAGTGAATGACACTATCAAAAATACTGAAGATGATGAAGTCAGTCATAAAAAAGAGTGTAAATCCTTGAAGCGAACACTTTTAGATGCTAATCAGAGTGATAAAAATAAATCTGAATCTCATAGCGAAAGTGAAGATGATGAACCTGTTACTAGTGGGAAAAGGTTAAAAATTAAACCTAAAAAAATTGTAACTACCTCAAGGTAAATTAATAAGTGATAATTTTTATGTACAGTTACAATCATTTGAATTAAAGTTAAATTTATAGAAGTTTATAGCTTTTAATGTTATTTAAGGAATGTAAAAGTCAATATTTAAGGCAATAATCACAATCTTGATATTTCAGAAAAAAGGTGGAAGCTAAGTTAATGGAAAATAAATCAAGTGATGAGTCTGAAGAGGAAACACTTTATAGTTTAGGTAACAATGTATAAAGTTCTTTTATATACCTTTTTTAAATGCAATATCTTCATACTATCTATGTCTTTGGTTTTATGCAGTTTACTTTTTATGATATGGAATTATTTGAGATTTTGTATGTAGATTCTCTGCTCTCGCTCTGGCACACTAGTAACTATTGGCTTGGCCGTCTTCCCTCTTATAATTTCTAGTTGAAGTTTCTCAGTGACACTTCATAATGATTTTACCGTCATGATTGTATACAGTTTAACCAACACACACAAATTGTGCAAAAAATACTAATAATAAGCATTACCTCCAATTTTAGCTGGTAAGAAATCACCTAAGAAACCGATGAAAAAGAAACCAAAAGGAAAAGAAAAGGCTAAAGCCAAGATGAAGTCCCGCTCTCCCTCTGAAGAATCGGGGGTAACTCCAGTGCGTCAATCGCGGCGGATAGCACAGATGAAAATCAAAGAGGAGGCCGACAGAAGACATATGGAGGAAGTCGCTTTACGGGAAATGAAAATGATACACAAGAAAAAGGCGAGAAATACTAACATTCTTTGTAGTGTTTTCTGAATTGTTTATAGTATTTTATGGTGCGGTGCTTGTGGACATAATAATAATAACAATATGCTCGGACATTTCACACAGTGCCATCTAGTCCCAAAGTAAGCAGCACAGCGCTTGTGTTATGGGTACTAGGACAACTGATATACTACTTATATACTTTTCTTTTGTAAAAATACATATTATACATAAACACCCAGACTCGAGACGGGAATCGAACCCGCAACCCCCGTTTACTTTCCGACGCGCTAAGCCATTGCGCCACGGAGGTCGTCAATATATTAGCATTTAGTATTGTGTCAGCCTTTGATTATTTACTACTACACTTATACACTGTACTAAATTTGACCGTTTACACTATGCCAAGTGGCGAATTAAGAACCGTGCAGGAGAAAAGCACTTGCGCGAGAGGCGTCATTTGCCCAAAAAAAAAAAGAAAGCAATTCTATCTATTTGGATTAACTTGCATGGCAGTATGCAAGTCAACTTGACTCGCTACTGTCTGATCGATTTACAACACTTTACTTACGTACTGTACTTATCAACTTCGCTTAACACTTGACCAATGTAAATCGGCACGCTTATTACGTAACTTGCAGACAGCATGCGACAGCCAATATCGCGCGATATCTGCTGTCAAAACGAGTATTTGTGTAGTGTAATGTGTATAGTGGCGCTAAATCTACCGCGGAAAGTGCATTTTACGGTCATATAATAATAGATACACAATCGTCACACGTGATACCAATTTTTTATTACAATTAATCACCGGTCGCGCAGTGATCGCGTGGCTGTCGCTGTCTGCAAATTTTTAGGTAATAACCCCGCGGGTATGACGTGTGATTTTGTTGCGTCTTGATACTGCGTGCACTCAGAAACGGTATGAAGTCGCAGTATGCACGTATCTGTATATGATGTATGGAAAGGACTTGATTATATACGCTTTGTTGGAAAAAGCGTTTTATACTTATAATAATCTAGATTTAGTGCTATTTGATACTGCGATAATAAATCGACATTAATTTATTGTAGTGTCAATGATAAAAATATTCGAATAGTTAAAAAAATCTAACACAAGTCTTTTTAATGGAAAAAAAGAAACCTAAGATCGACCTCTAAACTATACGTCAGAAGTAGTTTTTAATTGAAAAGGGTTTTTTGACGTGAAAATTCTTGAACACTTATCCGCTTGTTATTGACGCTATTCCCCAGTTACTGCGTAACCTGCAATTAAGGATTGGCGCAGAAGGCGGTTACGTTATAGACGCCCACTCTTGCGTCAAATGAACTTGGTTTTGGAAAGACATTTGTACAATTTACACTGATATCTCGAAAAAATATTACAAAAGTGTATAAGTGCTATACTTTCGTCATAAATTAGACTTTGTTTTCTATCTATTAATATATATCGCACCTTTAGAATGAAACAGACCTAATTCAAAATTTCAGAATTTTTGATTTAAATACAGTATGAATTTACTTATTTGTCTATCTCATTAGCTACATACAGTGAGATTATAAACATAGTTGTAAAAAATCTATTTTATTGTCTTAGTTTAATTGTCATTGTCTTACTAAAATAAAATTTTAAAATTTTGAATTAGGTCTGTTTCATTGTAACGGTGCAATATGTAAAACACTTAAATTTTATAGAGAGTGCCTTTTATTACAAATTTATCATTGTGCTACCAAAACAGTAAACAATATAATTATATACCTATTTTTTTTAATTTGATTTAAGTGGGTATAGTTCCACCAGACCTGTATCACTGTAACCAGATTTCATCTATTGTGATCGCCACTATGTTACGAAACACTGTCAAGTTCGACTGCAATTAAACACTGCAGGGTTTTCCTTGGAGCGACGTGCTGAGCCTCCTCCGAAAATACAGACCGAGACAGGATCGACGAGTGCGCCATTAGTGGTCCGCAATCACATAAAATGTGCATAGGCGTTTCATCCGCCTCTTTGCCAATAACGGCAGATTCTTATCTCGGAAAGTCCCATGTTAGACAAGTGCTTATTAAACAACAATGCTCCGTAAGTGCTCAAACCAAGATACGCAAGTTGGTCCGCCTCATTGCCATGACACTAGAAGCCACCCTGCGATTGATCGCAAGTAAACGATATAAACGTTAGTGTAATGTGTAGACGTCCTATCGCCAGAACAAGGACGAGGAGGAGTGGCGCGCCAGCGGCGGCGACAGCAGCAGCTCGGGCCCGCGGCGCGGCGGGGGCGGGGGCGGGGGCGGACGCAGGCCCGCGGCCGCGTGGCGCGCCGCCGACTCCAGCGGGCCCGACGGCGACTCGGACTCGGACGAGCCGCTGTTCGACCACGACTACCGCGACGACCACGAGCCCGATCGTGAGTGCGCACTGCACACTACACATTACACACTGCACACTACACATTACACACTGCACACTACACATTACACACTGCACACTACACATTACACACTGCACACTACACATTACACACTACACGCTACACGCGGACCGTATGTAGAGTGTACGGACACGTGTTGTTTAAAGCATTACTGTAAAATGCATGATGGGTATTGTTACTGTTAAATCAGTTATATGAAATCTAAAATTACCATTTATATATTATAAATAATGCATGTGGAGTTTACCCGTAAGTGGTTGTTATACTTGACGCAGTTTATTTATCATATTATTGTATTACAGTAACTAATTAATCTGTGGTATTACCTAAGAGATAGTGTAAACAACTGTTGGTAAGCCTAATAAAATAAAATAAAAAATAAATAAGAAACCCTACAGTCAACCAACTTAGACAAGGCAATCGTTATGGGCGTAAGGGGTGAGGCGGGGGCGGGGCCAGCCGAACTGCTCACACCGCCCTCTTAGTTACTCGGAACTCGTCTTACAGGGTTAATGCATACTTTTTGCATATAATTTAATTTTTTGTATAATTAAAATGTATATACGACATGATTAAGTATCCGTATACGTCAATCATGTGCATGTGTTCGCATATTGTGTGTATGTTGGTCCATGTGTGTGTTCACACATACGAAAACACGAACCAACATACGTATACAGCGTTAAATAGCGTCATCTACATTTTTTTAACAAAAAAACTTTTATTTTTAATGTTATTATTTATATTGAGTATTCTTCTTGTTTATAGTTGACTATACAAAGTCAGACCACGAGTTCTCACCAGAGTCGGATCTAGAAACTGGTGAACCAGTCGAACCGCTGAAAAGAGCGCGAACTCTTCAGGAAGGTAAGTATCGATATAAATTTTTTCCTCACCCCTTCCTATCTCGTTCTCAGAGGTTGTTTCTGAACTTCTGACCACAGTAAATAGTCATCCCGAGACCGATTTCTCTATACCTGCATAATCTATACCTGTATTCATAGGGCCGAGCAAATTTTTTTTAAGTAGAGGAGAAACTGCTCTGTGAAGTTTTGGAATATTCGACTTATTCATATATTATTTATAGACACAATGTGATAATTATTTTGTGTTTCGTAACACCCCAATAATAAAATCACTTGTAAAATTGTAATTACTGGATCATCAACTTAAAGCTATGTCAAGTATGCACAGTTCGCACCCCTGTTATTTGTCCTACAACGGAATCGGCTTAAACTTAGTATCACGACGGCGTGTATGTGAGTCTGACGGTGAGCGGTCACGCACACATCATCACACTGTGTGTGTGCATACAGCGAGCCGCTTGTATAAATCTTGGTCTCTGTAAGGTTATTTACTCATGCGCCTTGGACATCGTATAACTCGTCTATATAATAAAAAATCATACATCTCTTTCTGCTACCGTATTAACAGTGCCGTAAGTAAAAATAGAATGAACTGTTTTAATTTGTTACTGTTTTACTCTTACTTTTATACAGTCATAAGAGCATCACAGACGATGTTGCCGCTTATGACTCGTGAATCGTAAGAGCGAGAGGATGGATATAGGTCTCCTTTTCTCACTAGCTCTGTTGCAGTATGTATGTAGTATGTTGTCACGTATTAATAAGTTTCTCATGAAGTACGTTCGAAGTAAATTCGTTTTTTCTTGTTATCGTAAAACTTCTCCAGTAAAGTGATAGTAGGCTTTACTGAAGTTATAAAGGACTTCTTGGAAGAGCGGGATAGCTTCAGCTACACATGTTTATTTAGATATATTCCATTATTTTCACTTATACCAAACTTTAAAACACAATATACTATCACTTTTGTACTTTAAAACTCCCAAAAATGTAATAAATAGAAAATTTGAATAAAATGACAACCTCACTTCTCTCGTTCCCGCCAAAAAGTCCGCTACAAATAATCTGTGGTGATATCTGCTGATACGTGACATAAACATAATCTTCTATTAGATATTGAACGAGTTCCCCGTTTAAAAAGAAAAGAAGAACGAAGAAGAATGTTTGACAAATGACAATTAACTTTTGACTGCTCGTTTAAAGTGGTTTAAGGATGTCGGAATCTCCGAAATTATCGATACCTTACGTATCGATATTTTTTAAAATATCGATATTGATATATCGAAAAGATAATATCGATATATCGGTAAATTGTCATAACCATTTGGACGTTTCATTAAATGTTAAAATAAAACATATTTAGTATGAATGATGTATATATTTATATTAAAGTGTACTCGTATGTCGTCCTTAGGCAGCGACGAGGGCTTCTGCAAGCGGTGCGGCAGCGGCGAGCAGCCCGAGTGGATCCTGCTGTGCGACCGCTGCGACGGCGGCTACCACGCCAGCTGCCTCAAGCCCATGCTGCTGCTGGTGCCCGAGGGCGACTGGTTCTGCCCGCCCTGCAACCACGTCAGTGCACACCTACATACGTACATGTACCGCGTACATACGCATACACACGCGCACACGTTACATACATACATGCATACATACATACATGCATACATACATACATGCATACATACATACATAGTAGCAGTGGATGGAGCATTTGCTGTAAAGCTGTGTGGACTCTCTCCCTCCTCTACCTGCCGTGATGAGCCGTGTGGACTATTTTCGTTAATAACTGTTATTTTTGGTTCTACGACTAAAAGTTACGAAACCAACGTTCGTTGAGTGTGAGAAAGAGAAGATAATGCCGAATTATCTAAACACACTGCTGTGAACAGTGGTATATGAAGAATTATTTCAAGAAAACTTAATTGCAGTATCTACTCGTGAACTGTTTTGACGTTTAGCGAATAATAACAATGTTCAACGATTGATGAAATATTATATCATAGTATTACCCAAAATATAATTTGATAGACTTAGTTTGCACAGAAGAGCGGTACGAATGTATTTAATGGTACGAATTGCAACGAAATTTCATTCTAAAACTTCATATTTGCGCTTCATGGTAGACCCACAGATTCCTGATTGTAGCCGAACTTGATGAACATGTAAAAAATAATATTGAACTTTATCTACAAGAGAAATTAGCACAGTATTGCTTATTACATATTCATAACTATGATCATCTGATTGATTGACGTTAGATTAGATAGTTCACGCCCTATGGGTGACTGATCAACCAATCACAGCGCAAGATTTTAATGTGAGATATGCTCATCTCTGCCATTGGTAGATGGAAGTTCTTGCACTACTAAAATTTGTTTACTGTGCATGTACATTGAGGTGACTGCCAGAAATGTTGATTATCTACCTAGCAGAATATCAATTTTATTTAATTCGGTTACTTACTGTCACATGTGTAGTAAAAGCGGGTTCCAACTGAAAGTAAATAGTCAAATTGCAATTTTACTTCGTTTCTTTTCTTACCACCATAGTAACTGTGATATCTAATTGTCACTAGTAAGAGCCCGGATTTTCGATGCTCATAAAAACTTCACATTTTTACTCTTTGATCATCATTTCATTCCATGTAACGGGTGTTACAAATCATGTACCTTTAGTTGCTAATTTCTTAGTAATTATGAATGAAAATCCTTAATTCTCATAGTTCATCAGCCCCGTCTTACTCCAAGTTTACTTAAAATATTTTCAATGTTAACAATATATGTAGCTAGATATAAGAATTCAGCTGTGAATATACGTAACGAGTGTTACAAGATTTTCTATCTTCATAAAGTCCGACATGAATACATAAATCCGCAAAAATCTTAGACTTTACATTGAAATACAATTCACAGGGTATCTTTATGAAAAACCCATCATCTACCACACATATTAAACAGAATCAGCTTACACTTAATATTTTATAATATATTTTTTAGTGTAATGGGTGTTACAGGCTGCTGTAACGGGTGTTACACGTACGAAATAAAAACATAAAAGGTGCGAAGTAAATAATTTTATAAAAAAGACTACGCGAACGAAGTCGCGGGAAACAGCAGTATTATATAACAACACAAACAACATACACACCATCACGTGTACACACGTATACACACACGCAAATAGACTGCACCTGAACGTACACATTATTATGTACACTTCTACTCTAATACTATACACATGATTTGTTAAAATAATATGAATATTTTGATAGAGTTGCCAAAAACACATTCAGAGCATAAAATAAAATGTCATGAATTACGAAATGAATTATTGTGTTTATTTAAAAAGAGTAATATGTCGATTTTTACTGAATACAGCAACTTGTATGAAAGAGACTACTGCATAATCCGTTATTTTATTTCAGGACATGTTAATATCATCATTAGAGACTGAACTTAGCAAGTATGACGAATTATTAGTCGCGGTTGAGGCAGAGAGGGCGCGGAAGAAGCAGGAGGAGCCGGAGAAAGATTTAGAAGAGGCGAAAACAGAGACGAAGGAAAACAAGACACGATCAGGTGATCATTTCGATACTATTAATTTAAATACACCTAACACAAAAATAATGAGTAGGTTCTTTTAAAAATATTTGATTGCAATAATATTGGGTCCTTACATATGAAATTAGCGTTTTGTCGTACTGACCACTTTGATCTGAAATATCTCCTCTTTGGTTAAGAATTCCAAATTCAAATTTATAAATTCATTTAGCTAGTACATTTGAGTTTTGAAAACAGTCATTCATTTGTTTTTTTCCTCATTATTTTTTTCTTTGGCGTCGCTTATTACCGCACAATGGAAAACATGAAATATCGGTATATTTATGAGTACGAGTTCTAACGTGGCACCAGTGCTGCAGAAACAGCTCGAAGGATGATGTGTACGGCGCTGGTGTCGCAAAAGAAAGCACGGTACGTTTTTGGTTTCAACGTTTTCGTTCTGGAAATTTCGACCTTCAGAACCAACCCCATGGACGGCCGGAGGCCAAAGTGGAAAATGAAGAATTAAAAGCTATTGTGGAAGCGGATCCATCACAAAGCACTTCAGAGATAGCTGCAGGCTTCGGGGTAAGTGACAAAACTGTATTAATCCACTTGAAGCAAATCGGGAAAATAAAAAAACTTGAACGATGGGTGCCTCATGAATTGAGTGAATCGAACTTGCAAACGCGTCGACTGCTGTTACTTTGCTCAACCGACGCAATAATGAAGGGATTTTAAATCGAATCATTACTTGTGATGAAAAGTGGATACTGTACGATAATCGGAAGCGCTCGTCGCAATGGTTGAACCCTGGAGACCCAGCCAAATCCTGCCCTAAACGGAAATTGACTCAGAAAAAGTTACTTGTGAGTGTTTGGTGGACTAGCGCCGGTGTCGTTCACTACAGCTTACTAAAATCTGGCCAAACGATTACGGCAGATATCTATTGTCAGCAACTGCAAACCATGAAGGAAGAACTAGCTGCTAAACAACCGAGATTGGTCAATCGCTCTAGGCCACTGCTGCTTCACGACAACGCAAGACCACACACTGCACAACAAACAACCACTAAGTTAGATGAGCTACAATTGGAATGTCTGCGACATCCACCGTACTCCCCGGACCTTGCTCCAACAGATTACCATTTTTTCCAGAATTTGGACAACTTCTTACAAGGAAAAAAATTCAACTCCGATGCGGCAGTCCAAACCGCCTTCAAAGAGTTTATTGATTCTCGCCCCCATGGTTTTTTCAGTAAAGGGATCAATGAACTACCTATGAGATGGCAAAAGTGCATAGATCACAACGGTGCATACTTTGATTAATTAAATATATTTTACAAAAAAAAAATTGACTTTATATTCCTCCCGTACAAAACGCCAATTTCATATGTAAAAACCCAATACCTAAGATCCCTTTTCAATTAAGATTAAAGAGTTGTACATTTTGAGGATGCATTGAGGATTGTTGGAGCAATTTCCACTAAAAGTCTAATAAATAACAATTAGTAATATTGTTTAACTCAAATGATGACATTTTACATCGTAGTGCGATTGCATTACTCTATGATTGCTTCAAAGCTTAAGGCGAAGCATTGATTAACAATAATTTAATCTAAAATAGACCTTTTGCCCTATGCAAACGTGCACGCGCTAGCTAACGAAAAATACGAAAAAGTGGTTATTTTCGTTTATTTTAAAAACTATAACAAATTTTAAAAAATCCAACTTGCATTTTAAAAAATATGTTTAGATTAAACTATACAGAAAATTTAGAAACATAAATCGGCCCCGTTACTCCGAAAATTGTAAATCTCTGTTTTAAAAGTGGTTACTTTGATATTTTTTTGTGTTACAAAAATTAACCAATCGTGTATCGCAACTGTCAAAATAAAGTCAATGAAATGAAAAATCAGGTTACCAAATATCACTTTCATACGTTTTGTAGTCACTTACAGAAATTGAGATCCCTGCCGTCAAAATTTCCAATGCGTCGCCTTAATCAGAATCAATCATTTATCAGCTAACTATTTTGCTCTCGGTTACGCTCAATGAGATAGAAAGAGAGACGTGAAAATTCGTTTGACACACGATGATAAGAGCGGCAACTCATAGTTCTGTCCGTTTCGATTTTGGTCCGAAGTAATGGCTTTGTCTTTGTTATATGCTAATTAGCGATGTGCTGGATATCTGTATCCGTGTCTGCAGATATCCGAGGGGAAAAAAGACCCGTATTTGTATCCGCATCCATTTTTAGCGTATCTTGAACGGATCTTTTATATTAATGAATTTCATTAAAAGGAATTTTAAAAATAGGTAGCAATGAAGTATAATATCTTCAAATTACTTTTTATTTCTTAAATTACAAATTTTGGCACTCTTGCAAAAATCACACAAATAATTTCGATAAATATTATAATAGTAAGTAACCTCACTGTCTTTATATACATAAAATGGGTTTAATTTAATTGTAGTCGAACGAACAAACAAAGTACGAAAGTTTAGGTCCATATTCGCATACGCATGACATTAATAATAATCTGTATCCGTGTACGAATCCGCGGATATATATTTTTAGCAATCCAGCACATCTCTAATGGTAATATTAGAAGTGTTCGTTCCATATGTGACTGGTCGCGCGGCAAAGAATATTTTGAAAAGAATGCCGACTCTCGCCTCATGCATAACGGCCTACTCTCGGCCGGGTACGTAGGGTTGTTGCGTTGGGTGTGAGATACGGGGAGCATCTCTTTTATCTTCTATCTTCTAATCTATATATATAAAAGGCAATGTATGTATGTTCCTTATGGACTCCGAAACGGCTGGACCGATTTCGATGAAATTTTCAGGGAATCTTCAGATTGGCCTAGCGGGTGATCCTGTAAAGTTTGGTAGCGATCGGATCAGAAGAATTTTTTTTTGTTCGTTTTTTACGCCCAGTGAAACTAACGCCCAGTGAAACGGGCCAGGTTAGCTAGTACATAATAAAAAACAGCACACGGATAAGGTTTTCGTGTTTATTAAGTTTAATTTCTTGTAGAGTTATGTTGAAGAATGATTTATAATTTTAAATAATTTTAGTCATCAAATGACAAATTATTTAAACACAAAGACAAAATGCGATCGTTTATGTGAATTAGATATTTTCGTATTTGCGACGATGTGAAGAACAAATTAATGATAAACGGAAGCGGTCAGACGACATCATCGCGCGCGACTTCGACTGGCGTTACAATAATTACCCACATTCGCCGAAAATATCGCCGTTGCGTGCGTGGCACGGCGCGTACGTATTAGCGCGCACACGTGTTATGTATATAATGCGTCAGGGGCCAGCGGCGGGCGCAGTGGCAGTCGCAGTGGCAGCGGCAGCGGCAGCGACAGCGGCAGCGGCAGCGACAGCGACAGCTGGTCGTCGTCGTCGGGCGCGGCGGTGTACCGGCTGCGCACGCGCCGCGCGCTGCCCGTCAGCTACCGCGCGCAGGAGTACGACCGCCTCATCAGCTCCGCCATCAAGGTCAGTGCCGCGTGCCGCGTGCCGCGTGCCGCGTGCCGCGCGAGCGGCCGGCAGCGGGGAGCGGGGTTATTACCTCACTGTCTACAGACAGCGACAGCCGCGCGATCACTGCGCGACCGGTGACTAATTGTAATAAAAAATTGGTATCATGTATGACGATTGCATATCTATTATTCTATGACCGTAAAATGCACTTTTCGCGGTAGATTTAGCGCCACTATACAAATTACATTACGCAAATTCTCGTTTTGACATCAGATATCGCGCGATTTTTGGCTGTCGCATGCGGACTGCAAGTTACGTAATAAGTGCACCGGTTGCTCTATTGCACATTGTCTATACTAATATTATAAATAGGTACTTATTTAATTGTATGTAACGGATAAATTCGAAAATTATTTCAAAAATTTCACTTTCACCTATAGAAAGCTACATTATGAGCGAGTAACATGGCTGTACTTATTTTATTTTCAAAAAAATTTCTACCCGCGTGAATCCGGGGCAGATCGCGTAGTATTGTATAACAAAGAAGTAAAATAATTATTTTGCGGCGAAGCGCTATATTGAGTCCAAAGCAGAGCGAAGGATTCTAGAGTATAATCACGAGTACAGCGAGAGAACGGTTCAAACCATGCTATAGTCAGGAATTTTTCAATGTAATTTAATTTTTTTAAATTTATTTTAAGGAAAACTTGTGACAATACAATAATATAAAAATAAGAAATAGGTAACTAAACAGTCAATAAAAAGTTTTCACAAATAGAGAATTTTTAGACATCGTTTTTTTTGGTTGTCGGTAATGTTCTGAAAATGTCAGTACAATAATTTATAACTATACTTCGATCACAAGTAAAGAACTAGATTCACAATCTTTTGTAAAATTTGAACAAATTATTGTCCGAATTGACATATACATTTTTAATATCGTATAGTACTATCGGTAATATTGTGTTAATCTAAAGTAGACCATACCGTCAAAGCATAAGGCTGTAAAAGCTCGTAAAAGACTTGCTTGACATAGAAATGAAGTTTGTTACAAATAAAATATTTAAAATTCAATATTATGCTTAGTGCTTAAAGTATAATTCACATAATACATTTGAATCGCTTTTTACGTCATTTTGATTTGTTACATAAACATGACAAATACGAAATATATAAATTATAATGCTAGACAAAGAACAAAATGTTGTACGGCAGACAATGACGAATTCAGACGCAATCTCGGAATCCAGAAAACTTGAGAGTTTCATTGTATGCAATTTTTAAAATATATTTTTTTCAAGTGGGGCTATGTTATGCAATTATAGGTAGGTTTTTAATAGGTATTTAAATATTTTTTTAGCTGCCTATTGTGGTAACATTAATTACTTACTAACTAGCTAATTGTTTTTAAATCACATTAAAATTACTATTTTAAATTTATGCCGTTTAATTTATGAGCTCCAAAGTGTTTTCCAATGTACATTATAATGCAATATTACATATAGTGGCGCGCATAAGCTTAGTAATACTGGCATATAGACGAAAATAGAGCTCGTTGACGCGTGAAGATTTTAATTTGTCAACGTCAGCTATGAAACGAATGATTCCCTTGTTTATTGCGATATGCAATATTACAATCACATACAGAACATGTAACAATTATTAAAAAAAACAGTACTTCTTTGAAATAAAACAGGAATAACACAAAATAAGTAAACAGCGTTCTCCACAGCGTGACGACTTGTGACGACCTGTCATTCAAAAAGGATTACAATAGCGTCTCGTTTGCTGTCCCTTTCTTATTCGTGCCGCTATCATAAAAGATTACATTCTCACTTGCACTCTTTTGCATGTCTATACCCCAGTATATACTAAGTTTATGTGATAAATACGTATAAAATATATCGATAAAAAATACGCGCTATATAACTTATCCGCGGAGGCACGTCGGTCCAGTGGCTCCAATTCACGCACATATGTTTACATTTACTTATTAGTATGCGAAATCATTTTTCAAATGTGTGCTATTTTATACTCGAAAGTCTGTGTGCGTATTGTGGAGACATTGATCAACAACATTATAGAGTTAAATGCATTTGATAAATTCAACACTTTTCCAACTAAAATTGTGTTTCGTGTTACTCATTTTTGCTTTGTTTGTGGTTGGTTTATACTTGAATCAAAATAAAACTCCATATTTGTTTTCTTCGTGCAAGTGATTTGTTGTTTTAAGACGTCTATTAGACGCTTGTGGAAGCGTCAATCAATCCCAACAGTCATGAGTTCATGACTGACGAATGACGGATGGTGAGTGAAGGAATTTAATCGACATTAGACGCTCAATCTGACTGATGTCAGTCATACGCGATCTTTCGCAGAGGTATGTATCGTAAAATTAATAAAAACCGTCTAAGTGCGTGTCGGATCACGTGCAGCGAAGGATTCTGTAGACGGGATGCACAATATTCATTTAATATAATATACCACATACCAACCAATAATAATATACCACGAGAAATGAAGGAAATGCCCTTCAATTAAAACATCCTTACACATAAATGGCTTATAGGTAAAACATTTTATACAGCACAAGTATTTGTGAATTGCAAATGGTGACTTATGTTTATGTATCAAATGACTTGTTCGTTATTATTATTACTGTTTTCTTGTTTGGTTGTATAATTATTATTTTTAACACTCTTTTATTTTTAATTGTCATATTTTTTTTTTATTTTTATTAATGGCAACTACCCGTAGATAATTTTGCCAACGACGTTTGGAAAGGACTGTACGGTATGTTATGAACACGGAATATTTATGAGTGACGATTCCATTGAGAACCTAAAACAGACAGACGACACAACGTTGGACGTAAAATTCTTCTAACTACAAAAAACAAGACACTAATATTTACATATCTACACAAAGACGAGGTGTTAATGTACACATTATTTATCTAACATTAGTACTAGAAATATGGAGAATGTTACAAACGGATATTATTTTCAGCAATAAACTTTATAAGAATTTCAACAAATGGGGTATTAATGAATGTTAGGAGGAAATTAAAATTGGTGGGGAGAGGGATAAAAGGAGGGAGCACGTTGTACAGAGAATAATTTAACTTCGGACAACTGAAAAAAATACGATCAATTGTCATAATTGAATAATATGATGAATATGACGTTGACGTAATTGAATATAATGTTTTTGACTTTAAGGGTGGCTTGCACCGACTATTTAAACTTTTTTAACGATTTGACATCTCTATTGCATCAACCATTAAATAGTTGGTTTGCACCAACTGAGATGTTATATGTTAGATGTCAGTTCCTTAAATTAATCTTGAATAGTTGGTGCAAGCCACCCTGAATGATAAAAAAAATAAGTACATAATGAGTTGTAGTTCCAAGTTATGTATGTGTATATGCTGATATTGAGGGTGGCTTGCACCAACTATTTAAGCTCAATTTAAGGAACTTGCTTCTCGCTTGCACCAGCTATTAAATAGTTAGTGTGAGCGAGATACCAAATCCTTAAATCTAGTTTAAATAGTTGGTGCAAGCCACCCTTATTGACTATATATATATATAGCCAATAAGCCAGTAAGGGTGGCTTGCACCAACTATTTATTATATATTTAACTATTTAGTATATATATATATATATATATATATAATATATACTAAATAACTAATAATAACTTCTAATCCTAAATACCATCTACATATCATTTACCTTATTCAAAATCAAATAAATTATATATTATTATTATCGTTAGCAGAAAAAATTAATTTGTATATCATAACGTTTTCAATAACACTTAAAATAACTTTAAGTAAAAAGAAATTATTTCTGCCGTCGCCGAGAGTTTACACTCAGAAACACACAGAAAATACCTCATATCTCAAAAACGAGTCAAAAAATAAGTCCGCATCATCGTGTTAAATGACCAAGTCCCCGAGACTAGCCATAAGACGATCACTGTCATGAGTGACATGATTGATGTTTGCATGATGAGAAAATTTATATTCAAACATTAGTCAATCAATTTCATGCAAACAACAGTCACCGCATTAGACGATAAGTTATTCGTCTTTCACACTCATGACTGTGGTAAAACTGACACCAAAACCTACCGTCTAAGGGACGCCTAAGAGTTATTAAAAAAAATCTGTTTCTCTTACAATTCGTATTTGAATTAAAGTATCGGTTTGTAACTGATAAATAATTTCAGTTGTATTTTACGGTTGTATTTTTTTTTAATAACGGAATGTTTTAGCTGTGATAATTGTGTTAGCAGTGTGTGTTCTAAAAACTAAAAGAAGCCGCGTTTTCGAAATTTTAATATATATATTTCATATAGTGAAAAATTACAA